>OX467082.1:5000000-7500000 GCA_950106755.1 Climacium dendroides | reverse complement strand
CTGCCAACTTATATTTGCAAGGTTTGAAACGCGGTTCAATTGGCGGTTGTCGAAGGGGAAGTTTGACGTTTAGAGTTTGACAGGGATTCGTGTTTCATCTCTGTTGGTTCGGGTTTGGGCATAAGCTGCTTGGGTTGAACGACTCCACGCAGTTGGAGGAACTTGTTGTGTGTGGTTCTGCAATTGACGAGTTGCCCAATTTACACTTGTTGAGGCATTTACAACAGCTGGAAATGGAATGTATCGAGTCTACGGTGATGCCGTGGTTTGGCAGCTTCATTGCCTTGGAAGCACTCGTCCTTCATAATTTGCCAGAGGTTACGGACATACCTGGCATGCGCTTGTTGACAAGGTTGAAAAGATTGACAATATATTCTACCCCTAATCTATTACAGGTGCCTGAGTTGGGTGACTGGATGGCATTACAATACCTCTGGCTACATGACTGGTGTAGTGTGGTAGGGAACCTTGAGTTACCAGATCTTTACAACCTCATACATTTGGAAGTTTTGTGGATTTCTGCAACCCCAATCAAGAGGTTACCAAGCTTGGAACGCCTTCCGCAACTCAGGGAGTTGCGTTGCTCTGACACTTTGTTAGCGGAGTTACCCGTTCTCAATGGTTTGGACAAATTGGAGTCGATCAACCTTGGTAAATGCCTTGAGCTAACAAGCTTGGAGAAGTTGGGAACCTTGCCTGCATTGACAAGCCTGAATGTTTCATTGTGTCCTAGTTTGACGAGATTGCCAGATTTGAGAGGCTGCAGGAGTATGGAGGATATCGAGTTTAGTAGGAGCCTGGGTCGAGAAGACATGAGGGCCCTGGCAACTTTACCTGCGCTCGACATGTGGGGTTGGGACGATGTTTGTGTGCCCTTCTCTGAGTTATTAGAAACGATGTCATTGGATGAGGTCGTATTGCATTTGGAAGCAGAGCAAATGAAGTATTTCACCACGTTTCAGACAAGGACATGAACTGATCCGGAGACCTGGCTAGTGATGGCCAGTGATGGCCGGTGATTCCCATTCTTGTTTGCAATGATCCCTTTGGGCTTAGCTGAAAAGGGATACTAATTTTGAACGAGACTTATCAGCAATTAAAGGTATTTTATCAAATATGATCTGATTTTTGAATTAGTAAACGTATTCTTCGTTTGCATAGTGTTCTTGAAAGTCATCCATCATGCCTTGGGGCTAAGACACATCCGTCATAAGCCTAGCAGGTAGTGAGCATTAATTATCAACTTTTTTGAATAGGTTCGTTTTTTTGTTTCTATAGTGTATCCAACTATCATTTATCAATCACTTTTTGGCTACACATTCCTTAAAGGTGAATACCTAAAGGTAGAAAGTGTTCTCCACAAGTGACAATTTGAGAAGAGTTTTTGTAAAGTACTATTTGGAAGAGTGTATTGGAATTGATATTCAAATAAAAGTTTTAGATTTTTTGTTTTAGACTCCATTGGTATTGCCTAGATTTGTTAATAATATTACCAATATTTTTTATTTAATAAATTTCAAAAAGGAAATTTTAAAATTTCTTCTAAATTTAATTACAATCAAAATGGTAGGTTTGAACTAGAGTCAATACAATTTTGACTCTCTCAACAACTTGAAATGCTTCTACATTTGAAATGTAAGGAAAATATGTAATTTTGTTTTATCAAATTATTTGAAATCAAAAACTAAAATATGTCTTCTAGAATTGTATTTAGAATTGTAAGTAAAATAGTGCTATTTCAACATGTTGATCTTTAATAAATCGATAATAACAAATTTTAAAATCTCAAAATTGGCCATTTGTGAGGATCTAATGGTGATGAAATTTCACCAAAAAAATGAACTTAAAACCATCATTTAGGTTAAAAAGTGTGTATGCCATGAAGCCCTTTTTTTGGCCTATATGCACAAATGTAGAGGACATAATATAACATATTTTTTGATGGCCTTTGTATGAAACATGTCCCATTAGTATGGGAATAGTCGACCAAAATTTTAGCTCTACCATATTAAATTTGGGTACTCTATGATTTTATCCCCCCTTCAAAGTGTGACAAATTAAAGAAATTGAATTATAAATATAAATTGATTTTTAAATTTCTTTTAAAAAATAGGAAAAAATAACATTCAAAATATCCAACAATAAATTCTTAAATTTTTTGGCATTGTAGTTAAAATTCAAAAATTATAGCAAAAGACAAAACCAATTTGACAAATCCATTATCAAAATCATTTAGTATTTTTGGCAACCACCCAATTCTTGACTTTTCTATATATTGATTGCATGTAACTTCTTTTCCTTAAGAACAACATTGATTTTAATTTTGAAATTTTCAAACTTTCAAATGAAATTTATAATCTAAAATGAAGTCAAATTCTTCATTGTCATTATCGTGTCCTTCATCCAATATATACCATTTTTTGTACATTTTAACTTTGTTTAGAAGACATGTTGAAATTGAAATTAACTCTACAATGGTTTTTTGGATTGTTGATGTAATTCTAATATAAAGCAATTATGAAGGAAAAAATATCATTATTTATCTTCATATCTTTGAATTGTATTTAAATTACCTATAAAATGGATTTTTATTTATCCATTTTTTACATAAACAAAATGAAAAGAAATCAACAAGTAAACAAAACAACATTAATCCATTGTAAATTTGTCACATTTTATATATATATATATATATATATATATATATATATATATATATATATATATATATGTACAATGTATCAAACTAAATCTATAATGTTTTTTGTATCCATTCTTTACTTGTACAAAGTTTAAAATTAAAAAATATAAAATGTAAGTGAGAGCTTCCTAAGCTTGCATTTCATTACTACCCCCACTCTCAAACAATCTTCTTGGTGAACAAAATGTTCCAAATTAAGGCTACAAATAACATTTTGAAAACCAATTTTGGGTTGTAAATAGAGTTTGGTGCTTTCCAAGAATTTTAAAAACTTTGAGTTTTCGAGTCCTTTTCAAAGTATAGTTTGGGAATATTGAAAAGTAGAATTTGGAGGCCATTTTCAAGGAGTGCCATTGGTCAATTCATTGTTGAGTATGAGGTCATCATTTTGTACGCATGTAGTGGATGCCCAAGACTATGTGTGGCCCTTGGTTCCGGTTTCCATAGCTTCATTGTCTTCAATCGGGCAATATTCAAAGAGATGCAAAAAATAAAAATGAACAATGTTGATTGACCCCTAGATATTATGCAATCAATGACCTTCGTGGAACACATTTTTGGCATCGGAGGAAAATTCATCATGGTACCATACAATTTCTATCATCAAAAGGCAATGAAATGTACATGCAATTGCTGTCAACAGTTTTAATTCTCACGATTCTCAAATTGCCATAACTAACTCAGAAAATAAACTTTATTTTAAAAGTTGGTCAAGTTGCCTGTGGTCCAAGTAGCATTAGATGCAAACAATTGAGTTTCTAAATCTTCAAATAAATTAAGGAGTTTTGGAATCACAGTGGGAGCATCGTTCTGCTTCGACTCTTGTCAACGAATGTACAACTTGTGAAAAATTCTGCGGATATGAATTGCGTGGGTCAGAGTGGAAAGGAATTTGTGAAATCTTGCATTTGAGGTTGAGTTCTTGTGACACCCTTGTAGGACACAATGGAGTTCTCAGCCACGTAATCAAGTCGTTTCTTTCCAAATCTGCGCTGCGGTGCATTCTGAACTTCAGAATCTTAACTCCATGCAGTAGCCTTCGTCGTCGAGATTTCAAATCGGGTCACACCCAATGCGATTCCTCAGTGCACAAAGTTCGAGGCCCCTTGTAGAGTTTGGGAACCTGATTCTGAAACTGCCTGCTTCTGCTCGCCAGCTCTGGGACTCCTGATGAGCAATTTTCCTTCCATGAGACAAGTCGAGTTCGTGTTGTGAGTTGACTGCGAGAGGTTTTGAACTCCCCCAGGGATTCAAAGCTCTTGCAGCGCCTGGTAGTGGTCGTGGTTTTTGTTTTTTTGTTTTTTAGGGATTAATTTAACTTAGTTCAGGTAGGAGGCTCCAAAATTGGCCCTTTTCTAATTTTGCCATATGTATTTTGACCTTGACTAGCCACTCACTTTCACCCAAAATTGTTGCAAGGGTTCAAGAGCAAATTACAATGAGAGTTGAAAAGTTTTTGAGGTAATTATTCAAAGTTGAACATTATGTGCTTCAAAAGTGTTTATTTAATGGAAATTTAGGAGACATGAATAGGTACCCTATGCTTTTCAATAATTGCATGCTAAACTATTGCTTCATTACTCTAAATAACCTCTACAAATTTTTAATGTTAAAAACATTGATTTTACAAAGTTCCTATTTTTGCACCTTCAATAATATACAAAATAAATGTAGTTATATTTGGTGTTTCTTGCTGATGTAGGTAGAAAGTGTTATCTTTTAATCCCTAAAGTCGTGAGGCCTTTTTATTTGTCAAAAATTGCTAAAAATTGTCATTTATAGTATAATGAGCACAAACTTGAAAATTAAAAAAATTCATATCTAATCATAGGATCTTATAGAAGACTAGAATGCAACATATAGAAGAAATTTTATAGACCTTGACCATGTATATTGCAAGATTTTTGCATTCAAAGTGGTGAAAATAGAGTTTTTTGACAATATGGCAAACTTTGAATCTTCATAACTTCAAATTTTGCACTATAGATTTTGAATAAAAAAGAAATTATACTAGAGAATTTAGTTGAGAGTCTAGGGTTAAAATTTTGAGAAAGAAAAATATAAATTTGAATTCATTCTTTAAAAAATTATTAAATGGAAGACAAGGGGATATTAAATTCTTTAAGCATGTATTTTTTGGATGTTGTATGAATAAAGTCAAAAGCTTCAAAGCATTGATTATAGGTGTATCCAAAATTGATCACAGGCTCTCATATGTAGTTGTAAATTTTAGGCAAGAATTTATAGGAGTCATATATGATGATAGTTTACAATCAAGTGTAGTTACCTTGAAAGGTTTGGCTACATCCATGCAACTAAACTGGTTGGCAAACCATCTTGTAAACATTAGAAAAGCAATTTGGAGGTTATGTTAATAATAGTTGTTGGCTACTTTATGTAATGGTTGCATGTAACCTATTCCCTTTAAAACAAAATTGATTTTATGGAACTTAAATTAAATTCTTGAAATTTTCAAATATTCAACTAAAATTCTATAATATAAAATGAAGTAGAATTCTTCATTGTCATTATGCCTCTAATCCAATATACACCATTTTTGTGCAATTTAACTTCAATGGACTGTAGATGATTGGAATTGTATCATTTTCCTTGATGAGTCTAGAATCAATTGAATTTGTTTTAATGGAATATCTTGGTGTTCAAGTCATGACCCACATGAATTGCCAACGCACAATATTACAAAGGCACTGCAAGATGGTGGTAGTGGTAGTAATAGAATAAAAGACTTGTACAACACATTCCCATAATTCAATCATTCCTTTGGAAGGTGAATCATACTGATTCAATTTCCTTTTGAGGATTGCCTATAGATGTTTTATTGGGTTTAAATCAAGGAATTGGATAGGCCACATACATTAGAAGATTAAAACTTTGCTTTGAAAACCATTCTTGCATCATCTTTGTAATGTGAACAGAGCATTATCTTCCTAGAAAATGACTTGTGTAACATCTAATCCATATTTTCTAATTGTCCCATCTATTGTGTATTCTAAAATTTGACAATATCCATATTGATTGAGGCAACCTACAATTTTGTATACTAGTTTTGGCCTAGGACTAGTCAAACTACTCCAAATCATGATCCACATGATTGTAAAAGATTGACTTGTAAAAAGCTTGCCCAAAAGGATGGAAGTTTTAATAGCTTCAAAAGAAAAATGGACAAAATATTAGCTAGCTTACTTAAAGCACGTACAAAACTATACCAATGTATATATTAGTTTTTAGCTTTCAATTTTCCTTCAATGATACTTGGTTTAGTTGGAATGTTTTGGCAAGTTTTACAAAACCTTCATCTACATTACTTCACAAAACTATTCCAATCATTAGAATTTTAGATTAAAAAATAAGTGTAAGACAAATGAATGTCCAAACTTTCAAGTAATAGTTTGAAGCATATATTAAATCCAATCTAGCACGCATTTGACTTCATGGGAACTTAACTAAATTTTCAAATGTCCAATCAATAGACAATGCCTTGGGGTTAAAATCATTTTTATATATAGTGTCAAATTCTTTGTTAGTACATTTGAATACAACATCTTATAAATAATAAAATACAATGTTTGTGTCCCATATGTTAATGAGAAAAGGGATAATATTATATTAGAAGGTACGTAAAACAATTGGGCCATAAACACTTAGTGTTAATGGTTTTTAACCCAAAAAGTCTCATATTCCTTTAGGAATATTTGATAGGCTTCTATAGTCTCAATTTTTGGCATGATTTATTGAAATTTATTTTCAAGATTTTGGGAATTTTTTTTTTTTGTTAATCAATCTTGATGAGAATAAGTTATATCCTTCAAATCTCAAAATAATTGAAGGGTGGCAACAAAAAAATCTTGAAAATGTGAAATTAAAATTTTCTTCTTCTAATAGATTGTATTTTTGTCTATATGGTAATCTTTGGATCATTCCATATTGGTAAGTGATGAGAAAGCTATGGAGTTTCTTGTATTGTGGGCAATCGTAGCATCTTTTAGAAAAATTTATGTATTAGATTTGTTTCTAAGCATAATTTTTATATTTTTCCAAAAAAACATTTCTACAAGGCTAAATTCTTAGAATAATTTCACTATTGGTATTAGTGTGTTTTGATTCCATTTTAAAACTATTGATGGTTTAGTTTTTTCCTCTATCTTGTACTTCAATAGCCAACAAGATTCAACAAAAAATAAGACACTTTAATCATAGGAAGCATAATCAAATGCATATTTGAACAAATATAGGTGACATAATCTTATGTGGTTAACCTTCAATGCATGTGCAACCCAAAAGTGATTGATGAATGACTACTAGAGAAACTTTACAAACAAAGAATGAACCTATTCATCCAAGAATTTGATAGGCCTCGTTCCCACAAGCTTATGGCACATGTATCTTCATCCCATAATTGAGATAGGTGACTTTCTAGCTAGTACACTATAGAAATTAAAAAAATACAATTATTGGTTCAAAAATCAAGATCATTTTTGACAAAGTGCCAACAACTAGTGATAGGGTGATAGGTCTTATTCTTTCAGAGATGAGAATGCCAAATTTGATGAACACTGAAGCAAAAAGCTAATTGATAGATGACTTCATTGTTCATTGTAGAAACCTGTACATCCAATAATCAAAGAACCTCTAAACACAACAAATTGGCCCAAACTCTAGGTGTGAGGCGACCCTTAGTCTTCAATACTGTGAATACAAGCATAGGAGGGATGACGTAATAGATTAGAGGCATATAATATTGTCAGCCTTCTTAACCTTGTCAATGAGCGCATGCCATGTATGTCCGTAACCTCTGGCAAATCAATGAGGATGAGTTCTTCCAAGGCAATGAAGCTGCCAAACCACGGCATCACCGTTGGCTTGATACTTACCATTTTCAGCCGTTGTAAATGCCTCAGCAAGTGTAAATTGGGCAACTCGTCAAATGTAGAACCGCACACAACAAGTTCCTGCAATTTCTCGGAGTCGTTCAACCCCAGCAGCTTGTGGAATCCGTTCCAGCTTAGATTCAACCGTCGTAGCTTTGTAAGCTTGTGCAAATCAGGAGACTGTCTGAGCGGGTTACAACCTTCAACAATGAGTTGTTCCAACGAAACCACATCGCCCAAACCAGGCAATTGGCTTAACGACTGGCAACCAAACAACAAGAGCTCCAGCAGGGAAGTCATTCGTGGGCTCAATCCAACCAACTCTTTTGCTCTCTTGCATCCGTCAAAGAGAATCTTTCTCAACAATGTCAAATTGCTCAAATCTGGAAATGATATAAGACACGGGCATGCAAGCACGAGCTCCTGTAAGTAAATGCATCGGTCAAGATTCGGTGGCTCTATACTTTCTGAGGGTGAGCATTCACCGCGACAATTTGCATCCAACCGCAAAACCTCAAGCCTTGTCAACTCACCAATTTCCTGGAAACATGGTGCAAAATGAATGTTGCGCATGTCAAGCCATGCAAGACTCCGCAGCTCTCCAAGGCCAAATACCTGGCCTCCACTTTTACAACCTGCATGGCCATCTTCACCCCACCTCAGCTCCATGCTTTTCAAGCATTGTAGACCTCACAAATCCAACATTTCATTCCTTCCAATCAAAAGCTAAAGCACCACAACATTCGAAAACGGATGCCACTTCATTCCTTCTAGAGTTCCCATCCATTGGATTGACTTGTCATGCTCATCATTGACATACTTCATAGAGACTCTATCGACATTGGACCAACAGTTTCTAGATGGTCTCCTCACTAGGTCGGCAGTGAACGCGGCTTCTTTGTCATACCACACCCAACGTCTGCCATCTAGAGCACCCCTCTTCACCTTGGATTTGGCAAACTCAAGATACAAGTCGTGAACAATGACACCCTTGAAACCATCACCGACATCTTCAATCAACGATTTGGCCTTCAAAGCTTGCAACTGCAAGTATCACACAACAAAATACCATATTAGGAAGGATAAAATCCAAAAGTGACCAAATGGATCAAGAAATTTGGCTCTGCTTGGTTATGGACAAACTATTGATCAACAATTTTTTTAAATTATCGTGACCTTGGATTCTCATAACACCAACTTCTTGCAAAAAAAACATGTAATGGTAGCATAAATTGGGTTACCAAACCTAATATGAAGAAAGGTAATGGATTGTTACAATTGATTCAAACCAAGATCAAGGAGAGATAAATGGCATGAAATTGCAAAAGACAAATGATTCAAACAATCTTGATTGAAAATTCTTACTTGATCTTTAATGAACCTCCCTTCCGGCAAGTTATGTACAATACTTAACCATTTGTAAATATCAAGGTAGAAGATATACTTCTTAATTGTATCCCCAGTAACAAATTGGTCAAATTCATCAAACTCAAATTTGTTGGGTTCAATTTCATCCATAAAGGAAATTTTTCTTTGTGATGGATGAAAAAAAATTGCATCCATGAATAAAAGTTGGTCCTCCACACATAATGAATCATAACCTTTTCGAAGGATGTTGAATAACGGATGCTCTTTCTCTTGAAAGTGGTTGAATTTGTCATCACTACACAAGTTCTCCATCCACATGCTTGGATCACATCCAAGGCTTCCCAATTGAGCACCCAAAACTTTGAGTGCTAAAGGATGAAAATGCTCTTGCTTACCAACACCTTTGCAAAACTTGCATTGCCTAATGCAATATTGGATTTTAGACTCATCACCTTCACTTGTGAAATCCATGTGAGGTGCTGCACTATGAAGAAACAATTGTTTTGCATCTTCCTCTTCCAAATCAGGCATCTCTAGACAATCACTTTTTACAATGTTTAAGCGAGCAAGTATGTCAATAGAACGAGCTGTGACCATCACAATGCTACCAAGATGAAAACCTATCTGGGGATAATCCTTGGCTTGCTCTAGTGATTCTTGCCACACATTATCCAAAGCTAAGAACACTTGTTGTTGGTGTATGCGTCATCTAAGAAGATCCATAGTCTGCAATTACACATTGCTAGATTCATAAGCAACATTCATCTCCTTAAATAATGCAAAGCTCTAATACATGAGGTTGACTACTTTGAATCTTGAACTACTTTTTAAAAATTCATACCTTGTTTGAGGTCAAGGTATCTAAATATAAATTCATCAACACACCTAATCAATATCATGTTCAATATAGGTGGAAAAGGGTCAACTAACCATAGCCTCCGTCATAAACATCAAACTATCATGGTTTACATTAGTCAATCTTCGCAACACTTCCTTGTGCAATTCAAGTAGTTCACTCTTGCTTCCCAATTCAGCATGGCATACTCTCCCTTGGAACTTCATATGCAACTTGCTGCAAAGTGCTCTGCAAAAAGTGGTCTTTCTAATTCCTCCCATACCATAAATACCCACTACACAAACACCATAAAAGCGAGATGGTTTGGTATTCACAAGCTTGTTGATTATAGCCTGCATTCAAGCAAAAGCAATGTCAATCAACTTATTAGATCCAAGCAACTACTTGACATTGCATTGTCAATCCTATACTAGCTTTTACAATTTTTGTGGGAAACCTTAAAGTTCAATTATATTTTAAATCTAAATGCAACTTTCTACTTGTAAGGAGTTCATTAATGTTTGAAGGGTTAAATTTTAT
This sequence comes from Climacium dendroides, assembly GCA_950106755.1. Taxonomy (NCBI): domain Eukaryota; kingdom Viridiplantae; phylum Streptophyta; class Bryopsida; order Hypnales; family Climaciaceae; genus Climacium; species Climacium dendroides. Next base: position 7,489,667 of record OX467082.1, on the reverse strand, counting down.
ATGACTTTATATTAAAATATTTAGTTTTGTATAAATTAGAAATGATACTTTCAATTCGAACAAATATTGCAACTAAAAATCGAAAAACTTAATAGAATTACTTTGGTCTACAGTAATTTATGCAAAAAAACTTAGTGAAAAAATGTCTTGTTTTAGCCCAAGAATCCACCCAAAATTGTTGGAATTGGTCATTGATAACAAAGCCAACCAAATTAAAGGCACTTCCTTTCCAAAATTGGAGATGATTTCTTGAATTCCATTATGCATGTGGGGCATATACAAATGTAGTCGGCATAGGCCAAGGAAATGACAACAATAAGTCCCACAAATTGGACTACAAGTCTTCTTGTGAATTGTTCTCCTGGTTTACACAAACCATGTGTCGCAACTCAAATTTTTGGTTTTCTTTGAATTAATTAAAATCGGAACGGAAACCAATGCCTAGGTATCCAAATCCGATTAAGAAATTGTAGGAAACTGGAAATTATTAGCGACAAAAAGATAGCGGCAAATCGGGTCAGATTCTATCCGGATTGGTGACAGAATGGAAACGGATTCTTATCCGTATTTTGGTCTGACCGGATTAGGACGGACCGGATCACTACCTGGACCGGATTCATGAACCAGATCGGAAACGGTCATGTTGACGTGTCTTAGGGAATTAGGGGTATATAACGATTGGTCACCCCAGTCTTAGTCCCTTTTGCCATCTTCGCCTTCTGTGAATGTTGTGCGCGCGCCTTGTGTTTTTCAGCATTTTCCTTAAAGTTGGAGCTGGAGTGTGGTTGTTGGTGCGCCTCTTTTCCTCGTGTTTCTATGGCTTGTAGGTTTCCGGTTGAGATCGGAGGGTGAAAAGAGAGGAACGAGACGTGTGGCTAGGAGAGAGTGAGGTAGAATTGTAAATACTTAGGAGTAGGATTAAAACCGGAATTGCGGATCGGGACTGAAACCGGATTGGGACTGAAACCGGATTGGGACTGAAACCGGATCGGGACTGAAACCGGATCGGGACTGAAACCGGATCGGGACTGAAACCGGATCAGGACTGAAACCGGATTGGGACTGAAACTGGATTGGGACTAAAACTGGATCAGAACTGAAACCGGATCAGGACTGAAACCGGATTGGGACTGAAATCGGATTGGGACTGAAACCAGGTTGGGATTGAAACCGGATTTGTATCTGAAATCGGATTGGTAGATGAACCGGATTGGGGATCCGGTTAGGGCTAGTTAGGTCAACCGGAAGTTCCGCCAGAATGGCGGCGGGCTTTTGCGGGCTTTTTGCGCCCTTGTAAATTCAAAATGTATATAAGCCAGTCCCTGCGGGGGTGGCGGGGGCCTTCTTTTGCAAACTTTCTCTCGTCTTCTATTGTTTCCTTTGTGTGTGTACTTCTCTCCCAAGCGTGGCAGTGGTGTGTGACAGGGAATCAGGTTGGCGCGTGCGAGTGTGTTGGAGGATTGTCCCCTTTGGTATCTTAGTTCCTGGTCTATGTGCATGTGAGTGGGTAGTCAAGAGTTGGGAGTGAATTTTGGTCCCTCAACATAGCTGGAGTTCAGGATTTCCGGGTGAGAAAGCCGTTGTTAGGATTAGGTGGTTAGACAGGGAGTACTTGATCACGCTAAGTCTTCCGGATGGGAATTCCGGTTGAGCATCCGATCTTCTGTGAGGTCTTGCCACCGTGAGTGGTAAAATGGAAAGGACTTTGGTGAGTGATGGCATGGGCGGATACACTTGCAGCCACCTGACTTCGTACGGATCGGGACGAGTGCTGAGGTCGTTGTAGTATGAGAGGATCGTACGGGGGACCCTTGTGTGACCTATTATCCGGATTGCTATCAGGGTGATTGTGAGGGGTCAAACCGGATCCGGATTAGAGTAGGAGGATAGGAAGTGGGTCTCCAATCACTATAATCTGCGGGAGGAGTGGTGGGCCTACCACTCTCAAATCCAAGAGGCGACCCCTCTGATGGTGAAACAGAGGCAAAACCAAACCAGGAGAAGATAAGAGACTAGAAAGGTGATCCGGAGCGGATTAGTTCGGAGAGGAATTTAGGACTGGATTAGTCTAAGACCGGATATGAGCGGATTCCTGGATAGTGAGAATCCGTCTGACGGGCCAAACCGGAAGTAGGAAGTAATCCGGTTTGGGGTTTCCTGGGTGTTTGGGAAGTTTCCAGTTCCTGTGTTAGGACCGGATTTTAGGAAAGGAAAAGCTGACTGGGCTTAATCGCTTAATAAAGCTAGATACTTCACAGGATCTCGTGGGTTCGATCTTTAGGGTCATCAAGTTATGCTCTAAGGTGATTTTTGAGGGTATAACAGGGAATTTACTTACTCTGTGCTACGACACCATGTTTCCACTTGCATTGTCCAAGAGCATTCGCATTCATAACCTTTAGTGTATTCACAATAATTTCTCACCTTGAGAATACGTATTCTCCCTTGGACATGTGCACCACTCCATGAGCTCTTCGGTGGAATTAAGCGACAAATAGCACTTACAATTTGCTCTCTCAATGCAACTTCACCCAATGAGTCCACATACTCAATTCCATTGGAAGGACCCAACACCTTCAATGCATCCTCCCACTTCCCCACATCAATCCTATCATCATTTTGGGCCCAACCTCTCCATATAAACAACCAATCTTAGCGTCTTTTTTCATTCCTTGTACATTCACTTCGTGAGAGTCCCAAATACACGGGAAGAATCGCAAGCTTCCCAAGATTGTTTTTTTGAGATTGCACAAACACCTCCAACTCGACCATGGACCACTTTGTGCAGGTGAAAAAATCTTCAGATAATACCAATATTGCAACGCGACACTGTTGAGCAGCTTGAAATATAAGTTCAGGAAACTTTTGACCCTTTGGTAAACTATCAGGCTGTTTGTCAAAGAATGGCGAGTACTCCCACCTTTCCAAATCAACACACAATTGCTCAGTAAAGTTCTTTTGAACTCTACTATGGCTTAGAAATATTTGATGCTTTGGTTCCAATTCCAGTTCCCTGACGAAACCAACAATTGAAAAATGCCAACACATAAGGATAATAAGTCTCAAGGGACAGGAGCAGTGTAGTGGATCAACTGTGCAAACCTAGTATTCGATTAGGTAAGGAAGGCTACAAAGTCCAATCCAAGGTTTGGAGAACCCTGGTGAATTTATAAAAATCATAGGTTAATGAGATTGAGGATCTGTAACCTCTTCCGAAAAAAAATTATTATACCCTAAGTGGATCATTCCATGCTCATGTCCTTGCAGGATTTGGCATTCCAACTTGAAAGACACCCTAAAGCCAGGAGGAGATCTTCTCCTGAATGCATCAGGCTTGAAGCAAGAAACCCTAGGGTTCGCCATGTCTTATCGTTTCTTGCTCTAGAGTACAAACTAGTCATTCTGAGAAACCTCACACATCATGTGTTCACTGATCAGCATCTCACCTGTGATTGTCACCATCGTCGGAAGGGCCTGCTGCTTCATCATCCAAGAGTTCAAGGAGCTACAGTGATACAACATAGATGATCCAACACGAAAATTAGGTATTTTTTCTCTTTCATATTTCAATCAAAACAACATGCTGCAAAAGACGACAGGCATGAATTGCTATTCATCATGTACACGAAAAGTATTCCTTGAAGCCAGACAGTAGGGGGATTCTTTTTACAGTTCAAAATTAAAAAAATCCAGAACCATGAAACGCACCTCAGAGAGATCCTTCTCTTGTTCACGACCCCTTTTCATTTTAAATCCTTCATGTGCATCACTGCCATCTGCCACTAGATCTGACCAAAACAAGTTCATCTTGAAAACTCTTCCAGCCTTGTGCCAAATTCTACACAAGAGAACACAAGGTAACACAAGGTAACTCAATCTCAAGACAGGGAGAGAAACAGACTATACACAATTCAAGAAGAGGAGATGAGGAAATGAATAGACAGGAGACAAAACCGGATCAAACTCCTCTGTAACGTACTCCGCTAGACCAAGTTAGTATAGACGAGGTTGGCAATGGCAATGGCCCTGGACCGCTCGCAACTTCTCTAGACCTTCATCAGGAATATCTCCACAGTAGCTCGTCTCCTTGGGCGATTATAGTACCCGTACCTTGCGACGACCCGAATTCTCACACCCTGGCGTGCTTCTCCCGAACGTGGCCACGGCCGTGAACGGCGGGACCTTCTGCGGGCAGCTCTACTTCGGCAGGCTGGGTGACCACCTGGGCCCTTAGAGTTGATGACGAACCTCTGTCGCAGTGAGGTCTCCGAACTGGCTGCCAGGGCAAAGGAGAAGCGGGCCCGCCCCGCCGAACGCGCTGCCCTCTGACCACACGGTTCAGATTCGATTTTCTCGGTCTGGCCTCGTCTATGTCTCCTTCGTCGCTATCTCCTTCTCCGCCCTGCCTGGACTCCTCTCTCTCATCGCTGTGTGCGCAATTGGTGACTGTTGTGGATCGTTTTGCAGCATGTGGATTGCAAATGCAGGCTTTCGGAATTTTTCGTTCTCGTTCTTTGTGAAATCCTTCTTCTTTGTTTTCTCGCCATGTTACTTCAATGGCGCAAACTGGAAGTGCTGGTTGCGAGAATTTGGCTACTGAATTACTGCAAATCAGGCTGAGAAGCATGTGTCTGAACGATTAAGGATGGAAAATCAAGATGAGGCATTGGTCATGGAGTGTATTGGCTTGTTCAGATCTTCTGTTTCAGTGCTATCGAGTCTAGCAAATGTTCGCATACCACATTTTCCGTCAATCTCGTGAAAGTCTTAATGATAATGAGAATCAATTTCATTTTCATTCTTCCTCATAATTTTATGAGAGATCAAAGCTCTCAGGAATTCAAGTGGTGGTGCAGCAACCGAACCCCTCGCTCGTCCCCAACGGAAAACGCTGAAATTTTTTATTTGCCACGCATGATAAAATTTGCAAATTCCAAATTCATATTTGCAGAGACATGTCAACCATGTGATCCTCTAAGATTGAAAGCGCAACAAAATACACAATATTGGGTCATCTTCAAATTTATAAAATAAAGTAGAGACTGGAAAAGAGTAAATACAGAGTTAATATGGCTGAATACTACTTCAGCAGTATCACTAGAGAATTCAAATCACCCATGTTCTCTGGCATCCAAAGTTTCGGAGGGACAGACACTTGATCACTCCGGTTCTCAAAGGAAGATCATCCAATTTGGAAAACAATACGTTTGTTCTTTGTTCCTTAGAGTAGAACTGACACTTCTTCAATCGCATTAGCACCCTATCTGTGCTACACTGCGATGATCTGAATGTGTCATCTCTTACAACCGTATTTGCAGGAAACTAAACACTATCCAGTTAAGTCATGCACTCCGAGTCTGGCCCTGTGAACTAAATAGATTTCCCCCAATGGCGTAACTTCAAAAGCTATTGCCATATCACCTATTCGCCACTAAATACCATCTCAACTCGACAACTTATCTTCTACAAGCACGCTCGAATTCCGCACTACCTTAACAAACGCTTGAAACGGAGCAGGGTCTTTACAAATTCCATCAGACCCCGCAATGCCACTAGAAACATCCACAACAGTGAGAGTTAAAAGAGAAAGAGCAGTAGCCACGTTACTGGGAGTAAGTCACCCTGCCAAAACCCAACCTTTCCTGCTCTTCATCCTTGGAACTTCCAAATTTCTCCAAGCAAACTGCTCGCCACTGCGAGTTTGTGTAAAGCATTTGGTGTAATGCACCAGTCAGTGCAATCACCCAGTGTTGTTCTGCAAAATCAGCTTCCGAGATCTCAATAACATGGATCTAAAGCTCAGATCTCATATCTCTAACAATGGAATTAGGGTTCAGGGTGACGATTCTCCGCCACTGAACTCCCCAATTTCGGGCAAGTCAACTCACAATGCCCAAACCATTAGTTCAAAGTGCTAAATCCGCACACACTAAACAAAGCGATAGCAGTCAAAGCCTAACTCCTGATTATATAGCTTGTATGTGTAGTCACACAACAGGTTGCTTGACTTCCATCTATAGAAGCTAGAGGACCTTAAAACCCTAGTTAGCGAACTAGGCCCCAAGAATGACAAGATTGAGAATTCAGGTACACAGTTCAGACTCCGAAAATCCACCAAAACTACAAAAGACACTCCAAAATATGCAATTCTTTCTCTAAAATTTACACGTCAAATTTGTTGGCGTGCAATACATAGATCACCTTCGAGGGCGCGGGTAAACCTTATAGAAGAGAAGCTCTTGCGCCATCCCCGTGCAACTGCAAACCCATGACCACTACCAAGAGCTGCAAGGACTTTGAATCCCCGAGAGCTAAAACCTCTCACTTTCTTTTACAATTTCAATTTTTTAATTTTTTATTCTATACAAGTAGAAAATGGATACTAAAAATATTATACATTTAGTTTGACACATGGTACTTGTAAGAGAGTGAGAGCGAGAGAGCGAGAGAGAGAAATAAAATGTGACAAATTTGCAATGGATGATTGTTATTTTCTTTACTTGTCGATTTGATTTGATTTCGTCTATGTAAGAAATAGATAACTAGAAATCTATATGGTTAGTAACTTAAATTCAATTCAAAGATATAAAAAAATATTTATTATTATATTTACCAACATAAATGCTTCAAATCCTTGAATGTGATCAATAGTCAAAAGACCATTGCAGAGTTAATTTCAACTTCACAAGTCTTTATAACACAACTAAATTGGACAAAAATAGTGTATATTGGATCAAAGACATGATAATGAGAATGAAGAATTTCACTTCATTTTATATTATAAATTTCATTTTAAGTTTCAATATTATTCTCAAGGAAAACAAGTCACATGCAACTAATACAAACAAAAACCAACATTTGGGTGATTGCAAAATAGACCAAACAATTTTGGTAGAGTTTTGCCAAATTGGTTTTGTCATTTGCTATAACTTTTGAATTTTACATCCAATGACAAAAAATTTAAAAAATCTTATTTCTAAATGTTTTAATTGCAATTTTTTTCATTATTTTTTATAACATGTTCCATATAAAGGGCATCAAAAAATATCTTTTTTTATGTCTACGTTTATGCAAATAGGCCCAAAAGGAGATTCATGGCACACCTACTTCTAAACATTGAAGATGATTTCAAGTTCATTTTTTGGTGAAATCTCATCACCATCAAATCCTCACTATGTCCAATTTTTAGTTTCTATTTATTTTGGTATTATTGATTTATTATGAATCAAGACATTGAAATATCCTTATTCTATTCACAATTCAAATTGTCATAGAAAAGTCATATTTTAATAATTTGACTTTTAATAAATCAAAACATATTTTCCTTTCATTATCAATGTGGAAAGTATGTCAAATTGTTCAAGAAGCCAAAATTGCATTGACTCTAGTTCAAACCTACTATTTAGCTTGTAATTGAATTTAGAAGGAATTTTGAAATTTTTTTTTCAAGGTATTAAAAAAATATTGGTAATAGTATTGACAAATCTAACAATATAATAGATGGAGTTTAAAACTTAAAATCTAAAACTTTTATTTGTATATCAATTCCAAAACATTCTTTCAAATAATACTTTACAAGAATTTTTCTCAAATTGTCACATTTGGAGAACACTTTGGACCTTTAGGTGTTAACCTTCAATGAATGTACCCATACAAAATATTTTCTTTTTGGTCAAATATCCACTTCGTTATCTATTTTTAGGATTTATAAATTTTAGTTTGACTTTATTTTGAATTATTCGTGGATTGTAGTGCAAGGCACTATAGCTTAATTACACTACATTGCCACTAGTTCAACTTTTCCTAAATTTTGTGTGACCACAAGTGGGGCTTCCACACTTTGAAATGGCTTTACTCAACTTTTAACTGCAGTATTTTCTATAATTCTTTTCAGATTTCATGATATTTTCATTAATATTTTCTACAATGTTCATATACACCATGTTATAATTTTTGAAAATTTCATTTCATGCCTTATTTATTTATATTTTGATTTATTTTTTAACGAATTTGACTCGAGCATAGGGTATAGCCAAAATGAGATTGATGAATGACTATTAGAAAAACTATAGAAATAAAAAAATTAACCTATTCAAAAAACAAATTGATAATTAACTAACTATCTCAATGATAGGCCTCATTCATGTAGGCTTAAGATACATGTGTTTGAACCCCACACCAAGATAGATGACTTTCTAGAACACTATGCAAATGAAGAATACACGTATTGATTCAAAAATCAGATCATATATTACAAAATACTTTTTAATGTTGATAGGTCTTTTACTTTCATGATTAAAATGAGTATCCCTTTTTAGCTAAGCCAAAAGGGATCAATGGAAACAAGAATGGGAAAGATTATATATCCCCTTCTTTGACCAAGTCTCCAGATCAATTCCTATCTCTATTTGAAATGTGGAGAAAGAAAATAGTGAGCTCATAAACTAACCCTTTAAGATTTGGTTGGCCTTTTTGATAAATTTCACATGCCATAAAATATTTTCTCTTATTTTTCACTCAAAAAGAAATTGATGCCAAATCTAATACAAGTAGTTTCATATTTAGCGGAGCATTTATGAATTACTTGTGAATTTCCAAAGAATTATGAAGTAAACACCTATTCTTAATCAAAGGCCTTACAAACTCCAAGCATGCATAGTCTCATAAAAAGATATGGCTTGACCAAAAACAAGCATTACGGCATTTAAAAAGTAATATACAAGGTTCCTAAAATGCGACCCTTACTAAACTTAAATTGACCCTAAATTCTTTTAGCATTTGCAAGAAAGCAATTGGTCAACCAATTCTCATTTACAAAAATTAAGTGAACACACCTTGGTTTTGAAATGGACCCTCCTTGGCTCTTATTCCATCCATTGGAGAAGTAGAACCAATATTTAAGAAGCCTTAGTATACTCACACTGTTGGTAGTCCATTTTAGACTCACTTACTGTCCATTTTAGAGCTCCCAACAAGGACTACTTGTAGAAGAGGATCTTTATAAGCGCCAGTTCCTTGGCTCTAGTTGCTTGGCTTCCAAATGCAATGCAACCTAATCCAGTGACATCTTTTCTAATAACTCTGAAAAAGGCACAGGAACATCGTTCCAACCCCCCGTTTTCACTGCTGGTAAGGTTGCCAGGGCCCATTTCTCTAATTTGTCAAACTTTGGGGGGATTGATGAATGACTATGGAAACAAAAAATGAACCTATTCAAAAAACAAGTTGATGATTAGCTAACTAGTGATAGTCCTTGTTCTTGTAGACTCAAGACACATGTGTCTTAGCCCCAAGCCAAGATGGATGACCTTCTAGAACACTATGCCAATGAAGAATACACCTATTGATTTAAAAGTCAAATCATATTTCACAAAATAACTTGCGATCATGATAATATATCCCCTTCACCGCCTAGGTCTCCAAATCAATCTGAAATGTGGTGAAATAAGGTAGTGTGGTCATAAATTGACCCTTTAAGGGCTGCTTCGCCTTTTTTATGGGATTCAAATGTCCGTAAATATTTGCCCTCATTTTTCACTCACTCATTTTCACTCATTTTTCTCACCCAAACACGGTCTAAAATCCACATTTCGAGTGCATGCAAGGTTGCCAGGGCCCTGATGTCTTCTGGACCTAGGCGCACTCCACTATGACAAAAGCTGAGATACTCCAGACCTCGGGCAGCCTCTCAAATCTGGCAACCTCGTCAAACTAGGACAGATTGAAACATCCAGGCGTGTCAATGCAGGCAAGGTTCCCAACTTCTCCAAGCTTGTCAGCTCACGACATTCGGAAAGGTTGATCGACTGCAACTTGTCCAAACTATTGAGAATGGGTAACTCGGCCAACAAAGTTTCAGAGCAACGCAACTCTCTGAGTTGCGTAAGGCGTAACCTCCTGATTGGGGTTGCAGTAATCTCCAAAACTTCCAAGTGTATGAGGTTGTGAAGATCTGGTAATTCAAGTTTCCCCACCAAGCTACAATACTCACGTAGCCAGAGGTATTGTAATGCCATCAAGTCACCCAACTCAGGCAACTGTAATAGATTAGGGGCATCTACTACTGTTAGCCTTCTTAACCTTGTCAACGAGCGCATGCCAGGCATGTCCTAACCTCTGGCAAATCATGGAGGATGAGTTCTTCCAAGGCAATGAAGCTGGTCAAACACGGGATCACCGTAGGCTCGATACTTCCCAGTTTCAGCCGTTGTAAATGCCTCAGCAAGCGTAAATTGGGCAACTCATCAATTGCAGAACCGCACACAGCAAGTTCCTCCAACTACATGGAGTCGTTCAACCCGAGCAGCTTGCGGAATCCGGTCTACCTTCGTAGCTTTGTAAGCTTGTGCAAAACAGGAATCTGCCTCAGCTGCGAACAATAGTCAACAACGAGTTGTTGCAACGAAACCACATCACCCACACCAGGACAGTGGCTTAACGAACAACAACCAAACAACAAGAGCTCCTCCATAGAAGCCATTTGTGAGCTCAATCCAACCAACTCCTTTGCTCTCTCGCATCCGTGAAAGAGAATCTTCCGCAAATCCAGAAAGGATATAAGACACGGGCAGTCAAGCACGAGCTCTTGTAAGTGAATGCATTGGTCAAGATTCGGTGGCTCTAAACGTTCTGAGCGTGAACATCGACCGCAGCAAATCGTATCCAACCGCAAAACCTCAAGCCTTGTCAACTGACCAATTTCCTGGATACATGGTGCAAAATGAATGTTGCGCATGTCAAGCCATGCAAGACTCCGAAGCTCCCCAAGGCCAATTACCTAGCCTCCACTTTTACAACCTCCATAGCCTTCATAATCCCACCTCAGCTCTATATTTTCCAGGCATTGTAAACCTCACTAATCAACACTTCATTCCTTCCAATCAAAAGCTGAAGCACCACAACATTTGAAAACTGATGCCACTTCATTCCTTTTCTAGTTCCCATCCATCGGATTCACTTGCCATACACAGAATCGACATACGCCACGGAGATTCTCTCGACATTGGACCAATAGTTTCCGGACGGTTTCCTCGCTAGGTCGATAGGATACGCGACGTCTCTGTCATACCACACCCAGCATCTGGCATCTAGAGCACCCCTCTTCACCTCAGATTTGGCCAACCCAAGATACAAGTTGTGAACAATGACACCATTGAAACCATCACCAACATCTTCAATCAACGATTTGGCCTTCAAAGCTTGCAACTATAATTATCACACAACACAACACCATGTTGAGAAGGCCAAAACGCAAAAGCAAACAAATGGATCAAGAAATTCGGCTCTGCTTGGTTATGGAGAAATTACCAACCAAGAACCTGTTCTTCATTATCTCAACCTTCAATTCTCGTACCACCAACTACTTTGCAGAAAAACGCATATAAAGGTAGCATGAATTGGACTACCAAACTAAACATCATCAAACGTAATGGATAGATACCATGGATTCAAACCAAGATCAAGTAGAATTAAATGGCAAGAAATTGCAAAAGACAAATGATTCAAACAATCATGATTCAAAATTCATACCTAATCCTTAATGAACCTCCCTTCTCGCAAGCTCTGCACGATACTTAACCATTTGTATATATCAAGGGGAAATATATCATGCTAAAATGTTCCCCAATTAACAAATTCATCTTCAATAAATTCATCTTCATAACCAATGGAAAGTTTCCTTTGTGATGGATGAAAAAGAACTACATCCATAATAAAAGTTGGTCCTCCTCTCACAATCAATCAAAACCTTTTCAAAGGATGTTGAATACCAGATGGTCCTTCACTCGAAAGTGGTTGAATTTGTCATCATGTTGCAAGTTCTCCACCCAAACATTTGGATCACATCCAAGGCTTCCCAATTGAGCACCCAAAACTTTCAATGCTAAAGGATGAAAATGCTCTTCTACATTGGCACCTTTCCGAAACCGACAATGCTGAATGCAATAATGGATTTTCGACTCATCACCTTCACTTATGACATCCATGTGAGGTGCCGCACTATGAAGAAATAGTTGCTTTGCATCTTCCTCTTCCAAATCAGGCATCTCTAGACAATCACTTTTAGCAATGCTTAAGTGAGCAAGTACGTTAATAGAACAACCCATCACCATCACAATGTTGCCATGATGAAAACCTACCCGAAGATAATCCCTAGCTTGCTCAAGTGACTCTTGCCACACATTGTCCAAAGCTAAGAACACTTGTTGTTGGTATATGCGTCATCAAAGAAGATCCATAATCTACAATTGCACATATTTAGATTCATAAGCAACATCCATTTCCTCAAATAAAAAAAAGCTCTAATACATGAGGTTGACTACTTGGAATCCCAAAATACTTTCCTAAGATTGTTGCCTTCTTTGAGATCAAGGTATCAAATACAAGTACATCAACACACCTAATCAACATCGTGTTCAACAAAGGTGGGATGTGCTCAACTAACCATAGCTTCCGTCTTAGACATTAGACTATCGTGGTTTCTATCAGTCAATCTTCGCACCATTTCCTTGTGCAATTCAATGGGCTCATTCTTGCTTCCCAATTCAACATGCCATACTCTCCCCTCAAACTTCATATGCAACTCGTCACAAAGTGCTCTACAAAAAGTGGTCTTTCCAATTCCTTCCACACCATAAACACCCACTACACGAACACCATAAAATGGTGATGGTTTTGTACTCCCAAGCTTGTTGATTATAGCCTACAATTAGGCAAAAGCAATATAAACATATTAGATCCATGCAACTACTTCATGCTGTATTGTCAACCATACTCTACTTTTTACAAATATTGTGGGAAACATTGGAGTTCAATTTTGTGTTAAACCTCAATGCAACTTCGTACTTGGAAGGAGTTCATTAATGTCTGAAGGGTGAAAGTTTATGTGACTTTATATCAAAATATTTAGTTTTGTATAAGTTAGAAATGATACTTTTAAATCAAACAAATATTGTAGCTAAAAATACAAAAACTTACTAGAATAACTTTGGTCCAAAGTAATTAGTGTGGAAAAGTAACGTAGTACCAATCCATCTTGTTTTAGCCCAAGAGTACATCCAAAATGGTTGGAATTGGTCATTGATGAACAAGCCAACCAAATTAAATGCACCCCCTTGCTAGAATTGGACATGATTTCTTGCATTCCATTAGGGATGTGGGATCATACACACTTGTGGTCGGCATAGGTCAAGGAAACAATAAGTCCCACAATTGGACCATTAGTCTTCTTGTAAGTCAACCTCCTACACAAAACATGTTTCCACTCACATTAGAAAGCATCCCTTGCATTATTCAAGACCATTCACATTCATAACCTCTAGTGTATTCATAAGGATTTCTCACCTTGAGTATGCGTATTCTCCCTTGGACATGTGCCTCATTCCATGAACTCTGTGGTTGAATTAGGCGACGAACAGCACTCACAATTTGTTCTCTCAATGCAACTTCACCTAGCGAGTCCACATACTCAATTCCATTGGAAGGGCCCAACTCCTTCAATGCATCCTTCCACTTGCCCACATCAATCCTAGCATCATCTTTTGCCCATCTTCTCCACACATATAACCAACGCTGTTGTCTTTCTTCATTCCTTGTACATTCACTTCATGAGAGTCCCAAATACACAGAGAAAATGGCAAGCTTCCCAAGTTTCTCTTTTTGAATTTTCACAAACGCCTCCAACTCTAGCATGGGCCACTTTGACCGAGTGAAAAACTCTTCAGATAATACCAATATTCCAACGCGACATTGTCGAGCAGCTTGAAATATAAGTTGAGGAAACTTTTGACCCTTTGGTAAACTACCAGGCTGTTTGTCAAAGAACACCGAGTAATCCCACTCCTCTCCAAATCGATGCACAATTGCTCAATAAAGTTCTTTTGAACTCCACTATGGCTTAGAAATATTTGATGCTTTGGTTCCAATTCCGGTCCCCTGACAAAACTAGCAAAACTAGCAATTCAAAAATGTCAACAAATAACAAGTCTCAAGGAACAAGAGCAGTGAACCCAATGTTATATTAGGTTTGGAAAGGCTAGAATGTGCAATGCAAGTTGAGGAGGACCCTACTAAATTTTTAAAAATCAAAGGTTGATGACATTCAAGATAACCTACTCCTTTTCAAAAAATTATTACACCTTAAAGCGGGCCGTTTCATGCTTATCTCAAACCCTCCTTGTTCCGTGCCTTAGGGTTTGGCATTTCCACATGAAAGAACACCCTCAAGCTAGGAGGACATCTTCATTTTCAGGGTTCTCATGAAAGCATCACGGGAGGAAGAAACCCTAGGTTTGCCAAGTTTCTTCGTTCCTTCTTCCAGGTCCTCTGGAGTACAAACGAGCCATTCTGAGAAATCATGTGTTCATTGATCAGCATCTCACCAATGATTGTCAACAACGTTGGAAGGACCCGCCGCTTCATCCTCTAAGAATTGAAGCAGCTGTAGTGATGCAACATAGATAATCCAGCACCAAAATTAGGTGGCCCATTGAAGTTTTTCTCTTCCATATTTCAATCTAAACATGCTACAAAAGACAACAAGCACGAATTGCTATTAATCATGCACACAAAAAGGATCGCTTTAACCCCTCACCGCCCAACGGGACCAAAAATGTCCTCACATAATCAAACAGTCAACTTCAAAGTGTTGTAACTTTTGCATTCAATGTCCAACTTCAATAAAACTTGTTGGGAAAGTTGGGCATAATAGTCTATTTTTTGTGGTAAAATTTTCAAATCTATCCAAGATTTAATGAGTTTTTGAAAGCCACTCAAAGTTTGCAAGTTCAGTTTGAGTTCACCACACTGCAATGAGATGGCTGCAACTTCGGAGGCTTATATCTTTTTCATCAAATGTTAGTTTTCAATAAAATATGTTGGGTTTTGTTCCCCATAAAGTCTAATTATTGTGATGAAATTTTCATGTCAATCCAAGTTGTTTTGAATGCTAGGGAGCAATTCGAAGTTCAAAATCCAGACATTTTTGCATTACAGTGAACTTCGGTGGCTTACAACTTCTTCAGATAGGATTTGTTTTCAATAATTTTTGTTGGAAAAGTTGCACATACTATCTACTTCCTGTGGTAAAAATTTCATATCAATCCAAGAAGTTATAATTGACTGAGAAGCATTTTAGTAGAAGTAGGTTCAACCATAGATGTGTTTTTTTGCTACTTTTTTTACTATTTTTTGACATTTCAAAACAATTTTGCAAACACAATGAATCAATTGAATGTTTTTTTTTTCCACCAAAGTGTTTGTCTTTTGATTTTAAATCACTTTGTAGTTTAAATTTTTTTCATTTGAGTAGGTTTAGAAATCAAATTTCACCTCCAAATGTGTTTTTAGGAAAATTTCAGCATCTTTTGTCAACACTAAACCATTATAATCTTTCAATCTATACGGTCAATTTACCCCAAATTTGATTTACACCATCTACAACATGCACACTACAAGATTGTACGGTTGAGATTTTCATGACTTACTCACATTTAGATTTATAACACACAAAAAGCAAGGTTGTTTTTTGACATGGTTAGGCCTTGGGCGGTGAGGGGTTGATCCAGTCATTAGGTGAGTCCTTCCTACAGTTCAAAATCACAAATCCAGAAGCGAAATGCACCTCAGAGAGATCCTCCCCTTGTTCACGACCCCTCTTCATTGTAAATCCTGTGTGCTCAACACTGCCATCTGCAACTGGATCTGACCAAAACAAGTTCGTCGTAAGAACCCTCTCAGCCTTGTGCTAAATTCTACGCAAGCAGGTACCAGCTATATATAAGGAAAAGAGCACACAAGGGAACTCAACCTCAAGACAGGGATTGAGCGGACCATACACACAACTCAAGAAGAGGAAATGAGGAGATCAATTGATGAAACCGGCTCAAGCTGAGAATTACTGATGTACTTCGCTAGTCTGAGTTAGTACAGATGAGGCTGGCAATGTCATTGGACTGCTCGCGGCTTCTTTGGACTTTCATAACCCTCATCAGGAGTATCTCCATGGTGGCTCGTCTCCTTCGGCGCGGATACTACCTTATTACGACCGGAATTCTAACACTCGGTCGTGGTCGCAGCCGTGAACGGCGTCGCCCTCTGCGAGTCCTTCTACGGGCAGCTCTATGTCGGCTAGCTGGGCCACTACTTGGCCGCAAGCGTGTCTACGGCTACACGCTCGTACTCACGACTCTGACTTCCATCACCTCGAGGCTCTCGTTCAGAAGATTAGCGTGAGCACGCTCTACTTGTTCTGGATTTGGTTAGGGTTAGGTAGTGGAGGCCGTATTCGGAAATAAGCAGTAGCTAGTTTAGGTGAAAAACCGGCTGCAATTCGCAAAAAATAACCTTTGAAAAACTTCATAAAAAGATTATTTTGAGTAAAAAGTATGGAAATGACTAGACTCCGTACTTGAAAATACTGTCAGGGTCTGGTTTGACCCTTCCACACTACTGAACAGTGCAAGAAAATTGAAGAAAGAAATTCAAGTTTGGTGTCCACAACCAAACACTGTCAAATTTAAATCTGGCCATCGAAGGAGACTTTCCGCATCAGAGCAGACTTTCCTTTTTGAGCAGCACTGACCCCTGAATACATTCACAATAATTTGCAATGAGGCTATACATGTATCTGACACGGGGCTATTCTGGAAAATGGAGTTGCAGTTGTAAAAACCGACCGACAAATTTGGAAAAAAAGAGGTGGACTTATGCATAAATTTTTGGGGTCTGGTAACACGCAACTTGCGACAAGTTCAGAAATTTAGTGTATGTACAATTCTGGGCTAATTTTCGTGAGTCGCCGCTTCAACATCCAAGAATTGGAGCAGCTGTAGTGATACAACATAGATGATCCAGCACCAAAATTAGGTGGCCCATTTAAGTTTTTCTCTTCCATATTTCAATCTAAACAACATGCTGCAAAATACGAAAGGCACGAATCGCTATTCATCATGCACACAAAAAGGATTCCTTAAAGCCAGTCATTAGGTGGGTCCTTCCTATAGTTCAAAATCACAAATCCAGAACCATGAAACGCACCTCAGCGAGATCCTCCTCTTGTTCATGACCCCTTTTCATTTTAAATCCTTCCTGCTCATCACTGCCATCTGCAACTGGATTTGATCAAAATATGTTCGTCGGAAAAACCCTGTCAACAGCGTGTTAAGTTCTACGCAAGTAGATACCAGCAATATATAAGGACAAGAGCGCACAAGGTAATTCTACACCATACACACAACTCAAGAAGAGGAAATGAGATAAATTGACGAAGCCGGCTCAAGCTGAGAATTACTGACGTACTTTGCTAGTTGGAGGTAGTGCAGACGAGGGTGGCAATGGCCCTGGACTGCTCACAGCTCCTTTGGACCTTCATAACCCTCATCAGGAGTATCTCCACGGTGGCTTGTCTCCTTCGGCGCGGATACTACCTTATTACGACCCGAATTCTCACACACTCGGTCGTGGACATGGCCGTGAACGGCGTCGCCCCCTACGGGACCTTCTACGGGCAGCTCTACTTCGGCTGGTTGGGCGACCGCTTGGGCCGCAAGCGCGTCTACAGCTACACACTTGTGCTCACGATCCTGACCAACATCGCCCCAGGGCTCTCGTTCGGAAGATTAGCTGCCGTTGTGAGTACGCTCTGCTTGTTCCGGATATGGTTAGGGTTCCGCATCGGGAGAGACTTTCTTTTTGAATAGCACCGATCCCAGAATACACTCATGGTAATTCGCGACGAGGCTATAACCGTGTCTGACACGGGGCTATTTCCGAGAAATGGAGTTGTAGTTGTAAAAACCGACCGACAAATTTGGAAAGAAAAGGCTGACTTGTGCATAAATTTTTGGGGGTCTGGTAAGTATAAAGCGCAACTTGCGACAAGTTCAGAAATTCAGGGCTCATTTTCATCAGTCGCCCTTGGTAGAATTACTCAGTGATGGAAGAAATTTGTCAAAAAATGGGGATTTGTCTTTCTATGTTGGTTGCGTTCGTTGCTGCTATTGCAACATTGCTGGCTGGTTTGGCGGAAAGTTTTTAGATCAACACATACAGAATTGACAAACCGCCACCAATGTAGCTCCATGCTTGCGCATACGTTGCTCACACCTCAAAGGAAAACAGAGACGAAGATTGATGGTGAAATCCTAGCAGACAACGAGAATTAGTAGCGCAAAATTGCTCAAATCTTTATTTTAATCCTGATCAATTTCTGCAAAGAATGCACAATTAGCAAGTTCAAAATCTTGGAAGAACCAGAGCGAAGTTTTGAAACATTGAATGATCTGCAGACGATCATGACGGCCTTTTTCCAAATAATGAGATTTGAACATAACATTCAGGAGCAGTGAGAAGGACTGACCAGTGAGATAGAATGATGTGGAATAGTCCACACCATTTCATCCCGGGATGATATGGTGTGAAATATTCTACACCCATTAGTATCCAATAATCCACGCGTCACAAATTGTTAGAAAATTGAAGCTCGCTCACCTAGGTACCTAGGACAAAAGTGTAGTTAAGTCTAATAACAAAATGGGTTATTGAAAAAATAATGCATTCAACTGGATTAGAAACAAAATCAACCTTCAAGATTAAAAATTTCATGAAATTAGCATTCTACTCATTGAAACTAATGCTTTAGTTTTATCACTACATTTTGAATGCCTTTCAAGATCTATGTATTAGGAATGAGAAGACAAATCTTTATATACATACGGGGTGGTAGGAGGTAAAGTAAACAATGTGGGATAAATAAATTAAAGTTAATAGGAGCTCAATTGTTCATAGTTAAGTCAAATTAAAGCAAGAATTCTATTTGAAGTAAAAATTCAAGTCTCATTTAGTCATAGTAAAATAAAAAATTTCAAAAAACTTTAGACTTAAAAAAGTTGAAAAATATATTTAAATCTCAACTCCAAAAATTCATTTAATATTCCAAACCTCCAATCAAAAGTTAAAGACAAATTTCAAAGAGGGGTTGGAAGGGACGTTTTCTTTTACATCTTGAAACATCCTCTCTAAACTTTGTCTATAGCTTTTGATTGGAGGCTTGAAATATGAAATAGATTTTTGGAGATGAAATTCAAATAGATTTTCCAACTTTTTTTAGTCCAAAGTTTTTTGAAAAAAATAATTATATTATGACTAAATGAGGTTTGAAATTCTACATAAACATAATTTTGACATTTTGACAATAAGCAAGTTAGCACTCATTTTCAAATTATCACATATTCTTTGAGGATTCATGGTGAAAAATCAATTTCAATATAAAAATGACATTTCCAACCTTCATTTCCTCAAATGTTTCCCACTCAATTCCTTTATAGGGCTACCCAAATTATTTTGGGGATGGCAAAGGGTTAAATGACATCGGGATTTTGATTCAAAAAAAGCGTAAACCATAAGTCTATTGTTGGGGCCCTAACACCTAATATTGGAGCTTACTTTAATTCCCCGTGTGGATTTTTTTTGTGGATAATGCTTCCAAGGAAGGAAAGGCAAACTCTCTAAAAACTATTGAATGTTATAAACTGCATGAAGTGGAGTTCCTGGCCACAATTATCTCTTAAAGGACATTTCATGCCCGGGCTTGGTCAAACTTCATTAGATTTCTACATTAAAATACACATTTATAAAATTTGCTATTTATCACATGTAATAACATATGTTTAAAATTTAATATCAATTTTTTATAATTAGAAATAAAAAATTGAATTTTATATGATTTTTACTAGAGCTTCATTTTCTTAATTAGGATTTTTAAACATTTAAAATCAAGAACTATGTGAAAATTCAAGTTTTGACTTTCAAAATGCCCATGGGTCTTGCAATGTCTTTTAACCCCTAAATACCCAAGCCTTTAAAGGTTTGTTTTTCCTATGAAAAAAGAACATAGGTTTATAGATATCCCCAATGAATTAAATTGATTTTTGTTTTTTTAAATCTCACAATATATATGTTTAAATAGTTGGCGTATTACTATATATTCAAATTTTAAGTGTGGAATTGCATAGGATTTGTGAGAGTATAACAAGAGAAATGTAATTATTCTAATTTTTGTATACTTTTCTACTCCACAATTTTTGAGAAATTTTCATATAAGATTTTGGGGGGATTGGAGGTGACATGAACAACTAGAATTTCTATTTACATACTAAAATGCACTTCCAAACATCTTAAGTTCAAATAAAGAGCTATCAAACTCATTACAAAATCCACCTTGCAATTGTTGAAATGCAATCTTTTTAATAAGTAGAAATCACAAATAACTCCAAATCAATACTTGCATGTCTAAATTTTTAATCATGAAAACACTTACTCTTTCCATTGGGACCATTTTCAAAGCAAATGGACACTCACAATTTTTTAGATTTGAAATCAAGTGAAATTGACAAACTTTGTTGAAAGTGAGGAAATGAAGTAAAACTGACAAGTTTTACACTTCATTAATGGTACACACAAGTGTTTGAGAACCTTTCAAAAATCAAATATTTACTTCTTTCAATTATAAATGGAAGTTTCAAATAGTTAATCTTCAAAATTGTCTATAAAAAAATTTAAAAATAACACAAGAATTTAATTGCCCACTATGGTCAATTGGATGGTTTGATGTTAAGGGTTATATGCTTTTAATGATGGGGCATGGAGTGATTAGAGATTGCAAAAGGAACTTCCACTTTTAAAGTGTAATTTCATCACAAAAAGAGACTTTTTTATTCCATCATGTAATGGCCATGTTAGAAAAATTTATGACTTGCTTTAGGTGAATACGATGACTAGTTACACCATATAGTCTTTATACTCCACTAACAAATTGGGTCTATGGAATTTTCTTTCAAATTTATATTTTTAGCAATTTTTAAAATGAAAGTTTCAACTTGGTGTGGTTAAGAACAAAAAATAACTTGAATGATTCCAAATTTTTTTGAAGATGTTTCAAACAATATCCTATCAATATGAATTGTAAAATTTTAAAAATTGATGCATTTATAAATTTTATAAATTTTTTTAGGATTCAATTTAGTGAATTTTCACTCTAACTAAGAGATATTAATAATTTGGAATTTCCTTCTATCTCATACCTACTTCTGCATAACAATTTTTTTAAGAATGAAAATTAATATTTTTAGAACTTTTTTCTTTTTCTTGGACTCTCAACTCAATTCCTCATTGCAAAGATTTAAAGCTCAAAACTTTGTAGTGCAAGAAATTTAAATTAAAAAGGTTCATTTAGATGTAGGATCTTCTAGTTAGATGTACAAAATAAACAATTTTTAATTTTTTTTTCTCTTTGCTATAGAAATGACAGTTATCAGTGTCTTTATGGCAAAACAAGCCCTTGGCCCTGTAGAGGTTAACTCATGCACTCCGAGTCTGGCTCTGTGAACTAAGTAAATTTCTCCCAATGGCCTGACTTCAAAAGCTATTCCCATATCACCTATTCGTCACTAAATACCGTCTCAACTCGACAGCGAGCTCGAATCCTGCAAGCAAGCTCGAATTCCGCACTGCCTTAACAAAGGCTTGAATCCGAGCAGGGTGCTTATGGATCCCACCAGAACCCGCCAAGCCACTCGAAACATCCACAGCAGTAGGAGTTGAAAGAAAAAGAGCAGAAGCACCGTTAATGGCAGTAAGTCCGCCTGCCAAAACCCAGCCTTTAATTTCCTGCGCTTCATCCTTGGAACTTCCAAATTTCTCCAAGCAAACTACTCGCCACTACGAGTTTGTGTAAAGCATTTGGTGTAATGCACCAGTCAGTGCAATCACCTGGTGTTGTTCTCCAAAATCAGCTTCCATAGATCTCAATAACATGGATCTGAATCTCAGATCTCATAGCTTGAATATCAGAATTAGGGTTCAGGGTGCCGATTCGCCGCCACTGAACTCCCTAATTTCGGGCAAGTCAACACAGACAATGCCCAAACCAACGGTTCAAAGTGCTAAATCCGCACACACTAAACAAAGCAATAGCAGTTAGCTAACTTGGAAGCCTCAGGGTCCTTGTCCACTTGCATCCTGTACAGATGGTAGGCAGAGAAAAAGTCATATTAACAAACGAGTATCACCTTCACACATGAGTGGTGATAGTTTTCAACCGAGCCCGAACCTATGTGGCAAGGCTTGGTAGTTGCCAGAAAGTTACTTATCATCTAGTTATCGAGGAATAGTTTGTATCATCTCAATTTATCGAGGAATTTTTGTAATCTATGAAATTCCAAGATTTCCAAAACATGTTTGTGATGATTGCTACCTTGTCTCGACCTCGCACTTTTCCAATTGTTCTATGGCCTCGTGCTTCTCCGATCACCCCTTAGACCTTGCACTTTTCCAACTGTCCTCACAATTCACAGTCTATTGCGCGCAAGTTTAATTCCATTGTTTACAATTGGTTTCACTCGCTCCTTGCATTCTTTGCTCGCAATCAAATTGCATCCTCGTTTGTAAAATTTGGTCGTGGGTTTACTTATAGTCAATGCAATGGAAGTTGCACCAAAATCATGCACTACAGGAGATTCCCAAGAATCTGATCGGAGCATAGAATGTGAATTCTAGAGTATGTTGAATCTTAATGTCAAGAATGTAGTAACCGAGTCTAATTATTTGAATTTGAAAATTGATAAGTATTGAAAATGTCAATAGTATGTGCTAATTGAATGGATCAATATGGCTTGTTGATTGATTTCTTGAGCTTAGAATCCAGGGAGATTATCTCTAGTCCGTTCCCCATTGAGATTCTCGGTTCTTTATTAGTATTGCCATTGAATTTCTGGAGACATTTTGCTAGGAGAGAGATCATGACTCAAAGTCTGAGTTACAATTGCGGATCCAATTGCGGACCGTAGTTGGATGATCTAGTTTATGATCTTGATAATGGAATGCGATCTGGGGTTTTAGAGGCTCCACTCAAGAATCAAAGAGGGAAAAAAACTTCTTTTGCTGTGAGAAAGAGGTCTTTGTGAACAGTTAATGAAAGTGACTAAAATTGAGAAGACCATTGTGTTTTAGATGATCTAGGCTTCTCAAACAATGTTCCAAACCTTGACCAATGCTTCAATTCATCTCTATAATCAAGGAAGTGAAAGACAACTGCATCAAGATCAATTACTAGAAAAGAAGGTGTGAGAAAGGAGCGACAACCCAATTGGACACAACTTGAAATAGCAACCTTGATTCAAGCGAAAAGAGATAAGTTTTTTTAGAATCTGGACAACGTTTATGAACCAAATCTTATGCATAGAGAGGCCACTCAATGGAGTGAGATCTCAGAAAAAGTCATGCAGATTTGTGGTGAACATGCAAAGTATGAACACCACAAACGTTCTTGCAAAGAGAAATGGGGCCCCCTACTCTTGGATTACAAGAAGATTTTTGACCACCATAAGGGTACTACAACCAACTCATATTGGGGTATGATTCTACTTGAACGTGTGTTGCTTTAGCTACTTTGAAATTTCCTCCATGAAAACTACAATAACAGAGAAAATTGGCATCATATCAAATCAATTATGAACCCTCCACATTCACAAGATTTGAGCCAACTTGGGGATGGGGTGTATAATCGACATGGTCGAGCATTGACACTTGTGAGACCCCATGGCATGGATGTTTTTGTCATGGAAAGTTCTCTGGATTACCCAGCACTCTCTCCTAATTATCCAATATTTTCTCCTAATCATTTGATTGCCTCTCAAAGCCAACAACCTTCACCCTCTCTTGAGTTTGTAAAATTCTCATTCTCCTAAGCTTCATTCATGGACCTTACAAAGAAGTTTGGAAATATAGACTAGCGTTGAAAATCAATTTCCGTTTACAGACAAATTGCAGAGGCTATGCAAAATTCTAGCGAAGTTTTGGTGAATACAATGTAAAAACTAAATGAATAAGATAGGAAACTATAATGGGACATCTTTCAGGAGCAACTAAAGTACAACAAAGAACGAGACATGATTGCTCTAGAAATTGCTTGTTTGATACATGTCAATTAAGTATCCCTTGTTCAAGCGATCATTGGACTTACACAAGTTCTTAGTGTTGGTTTGCACCGACCTTCACTTTATCCACAGTGAACGGAAATTGATTTCAACACTACTCCTGACCCTATGATATATGAAGGTGAACTTGTTCACCCCCTCTATCATTCTACTACTAATCGTAAATATGGAAATAGTGCTAGTGCTACTACAGGACACCAGTAAGTTGATGCTGCCATAGAAATGGAAAATCACCAAACTGGTACATAAATTTCAAATTGTACTTTGATGTATTTAAACTGATCTAGTAGTGTTTCGCAATAACAAAACCAATGTTGTTAAGAAGGCAACAACCTTTTCCGGCTTTAAAATCATCATAGGAATTCACATTCAAAGCAACACTTTACAAAGACTGTCGCAACACCTATTCCAAAGTCTATGACTATTTGCACACAAAAACACAATAGATTTGCATACAGAGGTTCAAATGTACCAACAACACCAACATTGAATAAAAATCATGTTGCATATTGAGACTCTGGAATTGAAATGGGTGCTCAATTTGAAACATGCCATTTAAAGTCAATGAGTACATAAGAAAATTTCAAAATTTAATTTTGGCAAGTACACTAAATTCTATTTACAATGTGAAATTAGTTTTTAAAATTTTATTTTTAGCCTTAATCTTGAACATTTTGTCCAACAAAAAGAGCATTTTTTAAACGGAGGTAGTAATAAAATGCAAGCTTAAGTAGCTCTCTTTTACAATTTGAATGTTATAACCCTAGACTGCCCAAGGGGACAGATCCTGGCCGTTCATAGTTTGGAAGTACAATTCAAAGTGCTGTAACTTTTGCATCCAATGATCAAATTTAGTAAAACTTGTTGGAAAAGTTGCGCATACTAGTCTAGTTTGTGTAGGAGAATTTTCAGATCAATACAAGACAAATTGAGTTTGTGAAAGCCATTCAAAGTTCACAGGTTTAGTTTGGGTTCAACACACTACATTGTGATGGCTGCAACTTTGAAGGCTTGTATTTCCTTCATCCAATGTTTGTTTTCAATAAAATTTGTTGGATTTTGTTCCTCTAGAAGTCTAGTTATTGTGGTAAAAATTTTATAGGAATTCAAGTTGTTTTGAATGTTTGGAAGCAATTCAAAGTTCAAAACCCTAACATTTTTTTGGTTAGTATGCACTTCGGCGACTTGTTACTTCTTCATACTATGTCCATTTTCAAAACTTTTTTGGGGGAAAGTTTCACATACTTGCCTAGTTTGTGTGGCTAAAATTTTGTGTTAATCAAAGAAGTAACGAGTGACTAAGAAGCATTTTAGTAGAAGTAGGTTCTGCTTGAAATGTGTTTTTTGTACCCTTTTTGGCTATTTTTTTGACATTTCAAAGTCATTTTGCAAACACAATGAGTCACTTTCATAAATTTTTTTTCCACCAATGAGTTTGTATGTTGATTTCAAAGCACATTTTAGTTCAAAATTTTTTCATGTGAGTAGGTTTAGAAATCAAATTTCACCTCCAAATGTGTTTTTAGGAAAATTTCAGCATCTTTTTTCAACACTAAAACATTATAATCTTTCAATCCGTGCGGTCAAATGACTCCAAATTTGATCCACATCATCTACAATATGTACACTACAAGATTGTACGGTTGAGATTTTCATACCTTAGCGAGATATAGACTTACAAGGCTTGAAAAGCAAGGAAGCTTTCATACCCAAAATTGCCTTGGGCCTTCTAGGGTTAATTTCTAATTTTATACATGTAAAGAATGGATACAAAATGGTACATATAATATATAGATATATGTATAGATGGGAATTTTTTTTGACAAATTTGGAATGGATGAACGTTGTTTTGTTTACTTGTCAAAAAAATTTTGCCTATATAAAAAATAGATAAATAAAAAATCATCTTGTAAGTAATTTCAATTCAATTTGAAGATATGAAAATAATATTTGATATTTTTGCCTACATAAATGCATTTTATTCTACAATGAGATCAATGGTCAAAAGACCATTGTAGAGTTAATTTCAATTTCAACATTTCTTCTATAACTACGTAAAATTGGACAAAAAATGGCATATGTTGGATCAAAGACATGCTAATGACAATGAAGAATTTTACTCCATTTATATTGTAAGTTTGAAAATTTCAAAAATTTAATTTAATTTTTTCAAAATCAATGTTGTTCTCAAAGGAAACAAGTCACATGCAACCAAGAAATAGGAAAACCAACAACTAGTTGATTGCAAAACAGACCAAATGATTTTGTAAGGGTTTTGCAAAAAACTTTAATTTTAGATGTTTAAATTGCAATTTATTCATTATTTTCATAAAAATATAAAAATCATTTTATATTTAAAATTTAATTTCTCTAATTTGTCACACTTTTGGAGGGGTTGTTTTTAGAATTATGGCATACCCAAATTTAATATACCAAGGCTAAAATTTTAGTAGTCTATTCCCATACTAGTGGAGAATGTTCCATACTATAAAGAACATAAAAAAATGTGTTGATTTATGTCTTCTACATTTGTGCAAATAGGCCACAAAAGGAGCTTGCACACTTTTGAACCTTGATGAAGGATTCAATTTCATATTTTTGGGTGAAATCTCATGACCATGAGGTCCTCACAAATGGCCAATTTCTACAGTTTTTTAATTTATTATTATGAATTTATTAAAGATGAACATGTTGAAATAGTCCTATTCTACTTACAATTTTGAATGTCCCCCAAAAGGCATATTTCACATTCTAATTTGTAATAATTTGGTGAAAGTAAATCACATATTTTCCTTACATTGCAAACATAGAAGCAAGTCAAGTTGTTGAGGAAGCCAAAATTGTATTGACTCTAGACTCTAGACTCTAGTTCAAACTTACCATTTTGTTTGTAATTGAATTTAGAAGGAATTTTGAAATTTCTTTTTCAAAATTCAAAAAAATATATTGATAATAGCATTGGCAAATCTAACAATACGGATGGAATCTAAAACTCAAAATCTAATACTCTTATTTGTATATCAATTCCAAAACATTCTTCCAAATAGTACTTTTTGATTATTTTTCTCAAATTGTCACTTGTGGAGAACACTTTCTACCTTGAGGTGTTCACCTTGAATGACTATGTAGCCAAAAAGTGATTGATGAATGACTATTAGAGAAACTAAGGAAACAAAAAATGAACTTGTTCAAAAAAGTTGATAATTAATTCTAACTACCTCAATGATAGGCCTCATTCTTGTAGGCTTAAAACACATGTCTCTTAGCCCCAAGCCAAGATCGATGACTTTCAAGAACACTATGCAATGAAGGATACATCTATTGATTCAAGAGAAAGATCACATTTGATAAAATACCTTCAATTGCTGATGGGTCTCAAACTTTCAGATTGAAAATGAGTATCCCTTTCCAGCTACGCCAAAAGGGATCGTTGCAAACAAGAATGGGAAACATCATGATAATCACCGGCCATCACCGGCTAGGTCTCCCGATCAGTTCATGTCCTTTTTTGAAATGTGGTGAAATACTCCAGTTGCTTGGCTTCCAAATGCAATACGACCTCATCCATTGACATCCTTTCTAATAACTTAGAAAAGGTCACCTCAACAAGGTTCCAACCCCACATTTTGAGTGCAGGTAAACTTGCCAGGGCCCTCATGTCCTCTGGCCCCAAGTGCACTCCACTATGCCAAAACCTAAGATACACCAAATCCCTGCAACCTCTCAAATCTGGCAACCTCGTCAAACTCCAACACTCTGAAACATCCAAGTCTATCAATGCAGGCAAGGTTCCCAAACTCTCCAAGCTTATCAGCTCAAGGCATCCAACAAGGACGATCCGCTCCAATTTGTCCATCCGCTCCAATTCGAGCAGCTTGAAATATGAGTTGAGGCAACTTTTATCAGGCCATTTGTCAAAGAATGGTGAGTAATCCCACCTTTCCAAATCAATGCACTATTGCTCGATAAAGTTCTTTTGAGCTCCACTGTGGCTTAGAAATATTTGATGCTTTGGCTCCAATTCCGACTTCCTGACAAAACCAACAATTCAAAAATGCCAACAAATAACAACCACAAGTCTCAAAGGTTAACAGCAGTGAAGTAGATCAGGCTGAACAAACCTAGTGTTATATTAGGTATGGAAGGCTGCAAAGTCCAATCCAAGTTGAAGAGGATCCTGTGAAGTTTTAAAAATCGAAGGTTAACATTCAGGATAACATACTCCTGTCTAAAAAAATTATTAGACCCTAAAGCGGGCCGTTCCATGCTCATCTCAAACCCTCCTTGTTCCAAGCCGTAGGATTTGGCATTCCCACATGAAAGAACACCCTCAAGCTAGGAGGACATCTTCATTTTCAGGATTTGCATGGAAGCAGCACGCTTGGAGGAAGAAACCCTAGGATTCGCCATGTTTTATCGTTTCTTCCTCCAAGTCCTCTAGAAGTACAAACGAGCCATTCTGAGAAATCATGTGTTCATTGATCAGCATCTCACCCGTGATTGTCAGCAGCGTTGGAAGGACCTGCCGCTTCATCAGCCAAGGATTGGAGCAGCTGTAGTGATACAACATAGATGATCCAGCATTAAAATTAGGTGGCCCATCGAAGTTTTTCTCTTCCATATTTCAATCTAAACAACATACTGCAAAACACGACAGGCACGAATCGCAAAAAGGATTCTTTAAAGCCAGTCATTAGGTGGGTCCCTCCTACACTTCAAAATCAGAAATCCACAAGCATGAAACGCACCTCAGAGAGATCCTCCTCTTGTTCACGACCCCTCTTCATTTTAAATCCTTCCTGTTCATCGCTGCCATCTACAACTGGACCTGACTAAAACAAGTTCGTCTTAAAAACCCTCTCAGCCTCGTGCTAGGTTCTACGCAAGCAGGGACCAGCAAAACATAAGGACAAGAGCACACAAGGGAACTCAACCTCAAGACAGGGAGTGAGTAAACCATACACACAACTCAGGAAGAGGAAATGAGGAGATCAATTGACGAAACCGGCTCCAGCTGAGAATTATTGACGTACTTCGCTAGTTGGAGGTAGTGTAGACGAGGCTGGCACTGAACTACTCACGGTTCCTCTGGATCTTCATCACTCTCATGAGGGATACCTCCACAGTGGCTCGTCTCCTATACTACGGGTTCCTCACTACGACCCGAATTCTCACACACCCGGCGTGCTTCCCATGAACATGGCCGTGCGTGAATGGCAGGACCTTCTGCGGGCAGCTCTACTTCTGCTCAGCGCAAGTGCGTCTACGGCTACACGCTCGTGCTCATGACCTCTGACCTCTATCGCCTCGGGGCTCTCGTTGGGAAGCTTAGCTAAAGGCGTCATGAGCGCGCTCTGCTTCTATGGGTTAGGGTTCGGTCGCGCATAGAGTAGTTGACAAACATCTGTCGCGGTGAGGTCTCCGAGCCAGGTATCCAGGGCAAAGGAAAGCGGGGCCCGCTCCGTTGAACGCGCTGCTCTCTCAGCAGTATCACCAGACGGACCAGATCCGATTTCCTCGGTGTGGCCTCGTCTATGTCTCCTTTGTCGCTTTCTCCTTCTCCTGCCCACCTGGCTCTTCCGTTGCTGTGTGCGCAATTGGTGACTGCCGTGGATCATTTTGCAGTACTTTGATTGTAAATGTAGGCTTCTGGAAATTTTTTGTTCTCGTTCTCAGTGGAAAACTTCCTCCTGGGTTTCTCGCCATGTTACTCCAATGGTGCAAATTGGAAGTGCTGGTTGCGGGAATTTCGCTACTAAATTACTGTAAAGCAGCCTGAGATGCACGTCGGTGTCTCAATAATTGAGGGTGGATAATCAGGACGAGCCATTGATCATGGAGTGTATTGGCTTGTCCGGATCTTCTATTTCACGGCTATTGGGTTCAGCGAATGTTTTGCATACCACATTTTGCGTCATTCTCATTAGAGTCTTAGTGATAATGGGAGTTCATTTCATTGTCATTCTTCCTCATAAGTATATGAGAGATAAATCCATC
The DNA here is from genome assembly GCA_950106755.1 of Climacium dendroides. Taxonomy (NCBI): domain Eukaryota; kingdom Viridiplantae; phylum Streptophyta; class Bryopsida; order Hypnales; family Climaciaceae; genus Climacium; species Climacium dendroides. Next base: position 7,459,680 of record OX467082.1, on the reverse strand, counting down.
TCAGGAATACAAATGGTGGTGGAGCAACGATGTGCACGACTCTTGCGCATGTAACAACAAGAGTTTTTGGGCAATGATTTTTTAGTGGCCCCGTCATCATGCGGTTGGCCTACGTGTTGACATGGTGCATTGGCATTGGAGCTGCTTTAAGTCCACTACTTCTTGCCTTGGTGTGCAGATGCCATCATAAATGTTGTACATTGGATGCATGGCTTCACACAAGAAACCCGACGCTTAGTGGAATTACATTGGTGCAAGCTCCTTTGTAGGGTTGGGGTGAACCAACCCCCTCCCCGTCCCCGAGAGAAAACGCTGGATTTTTTTATTTGCCACGCATGATAAAATTTGCAAATTTTGGATACATATTTGCAATCAGAGACACGTGAACCATGTGATCCACAAGGATTGAAATTGCAACAAAATAGACAATATTAAGTCATTCTATGATTAATAAACTAAAGTAGAAACTGGAAGAGAGTAAATACAAAGTTTATATGCTTGAACACTACTTTAGCAGTATCACTAGAGATTTCGAATCACCCATGTTCTATAGCATGAGTTACACCAATCTGAATCTGTCATCTCTTACAACCGTATTTGCAGGAAACTAAACACTATCCAGTTAAGTCATCCACTCCGAGTCTGACCCTGTGAACTAAATAAATTTCTCCCAATGGCGTAACTTCAAAAGCTATTGCCATTCGTCACTAAAATACCGTCTCCACTAGACAGCTTGTCTTCTACAAGCAAGCTCGAATTCTGCACTGCCTTAACAAAGGCTTGAATCCGAGCAGCGTCTTTACAGATTCCATCAGACCCCGCAATGCCACTCAAAACATCCACAGCAGTAGGAGTTAAAAGAAAATGAGTAGTAGCAATGTTACTGGGAGTAAGTCCGCCTGCCAAAAGCTAGCTTGTCCTGTTCTTCATACCTAGAACTTCAGAATTTCTCCAATCAAACTGCTCCCCACTGCGAGTTTGTGTAAAGCACCAGTCAGTACAATCACCTAGTGTTATTCTCCAAAATCAGCTTCCGAACTCTCAATAACATGGACCTGAATCTCAGATCCCATAGCTCGAATATCTGAATTAGGTTTTAGGGTGAACCAGTACAAGGAATCCATGGAAGGAATCTCGCTTCCAATTGCACTTCGACAGTATACACTAGTTCGCCTTTTAGGCGATCTAGTGAAAATGAATTTAGAAGCCAGGGTTTCGACCAGAACAGAATGTTTGAAGAGAAGCATCCTTGTCAGTGCACTTTCTGAACGTGGTCATGTCGACAGTGGAGCCCTGAGCTACCCGGAGAAAGTGTCGTTCTGCTGTTTGTTTGAGTGGAACTCATTGCAATGACTGCAAGTCGATGATGAATTAGAGTTTCACCGGATCTGCACTTCGTTGCTGTTGTAGACTTGAAGGTAACTTAATTTCTTTGATTTTTTCCGACCTCCGCTAGGCGCTGGAAATGAAGTACGTGCAAGGGGCACATCCTGCTCGTACTAGTCGACGCCCCTGCTGCACTAGAGAAACGTTATAATCTGTGCATCCAGTAAGCAGATCATGCGGTTCACTTCTATGCGTGCTAGATTACTAACACACTCACTTAGAGAAACCCATGCAAGATTTACACGTTTTCACACTACTTCACCGCTCGGTGAGTAGGTCCACTAAAGGGTTAGTTGCCCAGTGGTGCTTCTCGAAAATGCCCCCCAAAATCTACTTTTCAATATTCCAAAACCACATTTTGAAAAGGGCTCTACAACTCGAAGTTTTTAGAATTCTAGGAAAGCACCAAACTCTATTTTCAACCCAAAATCATTACAAAAAATTTTAGGCCTCCAGAGGGTTGTTAAGGTTTTGATTTTCGGCATGCTGCAGTGCAATTACAGGAAAAAATTTTAAAATATTTTTTTAAATATTAAAAAAATACTAAAATGCTGATGTGGCACAAGTAGTGCCACATCAACTGCTGTCATTAAAAAAATAATAAACAATAAAAAACAGTTTTATTTCTTCTATAATTGCACCCGGGGGGGTGATACTAATGGCCTTTTGGAGGCCTGACATTTTTGTAATGTGGTTTCCAAAATGTTATCTTTAGTCTTAATACGGAACATTTTGTCCAACAAGAAGATCATTTGGAAATGGAGGTAGTAATGAAATAGAAGCTTAGGTAGCTCTCTTTCACAATTTGAATTTTTTTAATTTCTAATTTTGTACAAGTAGAGAATGGATACTAAAAAATATTATGGATTTAGTTTGACACATGGTACATATAACATATGTAGATGGAAATAAAATGTGACAAATTTGTGATGGATCAATGTTCTTTTGTTTACTTGTTGGTTTCATTTCATTTCATTCTATCTATGTAAAAAATAGATAACTAAAAATCCATCTTGTAAGTAATTAAAATTCAATTCAAAGATATGAAAATAATCATTGGTATTTTTATGTATATATATATATATATCCTAGAATGAGATTAATTGTAAAAAAACATTATAGAATTAATTTCAACTTCGACATGTCTTCTGTAACGAAGTTAAATTGGACAAAAAATGGCATATGTTGGATCAAAGACACGCTAATGACATTGAAGAATTTCACTTCATTTTGTATTATAAATATCTTTTAAAAGTTTGAACATTTTAAAAATTAAATTTAAGTTTCACAAAATCAATGTTGTCTTCAAGGAAACAAATCACATGCAACCAATACATAGAAAAGCCAACAATTCAATGATTGCGAGAATGACCAAATAAATTTGGTAGGGATTTGCCAAATTCCACTTCTACATTTTTCAATTGCAATTGTATTTCTTATTTTCAATAAAAAAATTAAATCATTTTATATTTAAAAATTATTTTTTGTAGTTTGTAATACTTTGGAGGGGATAATATTGGGGGGTATCCAAATTTATTACACTATAGTTTAAATTTTGGTGGTTTATTTTCACACTACACTAAAATTGGTAAATAGTGTTGGCAACACTAATTGTCAACAATAACACTAATTGTGATTTGCAAGGTTAGTGTTAGAACATTATTTACCCATTCTAACATTATTTTAGCTCTATAGTAAAATTTGATCATTTCAACATTTCTACAAGAGTGCATTTAGTATTAGATGGGAATAAAATATAGAAGTTGTAATGGTGGAGAAAAAGTAGTGTATGAAATGCTAAAATAAGCAATGAAATGTTGAAATGCTGAAATAGACAATGAAATGCTAAAATGTTGAAATAAACAATGAAATGCTGAATTGTTGAAATAGACAATAAAATGTTGAAATGTTGAAATTTTTCATAGTGTATGTATAAGTTGTTAAATATAGCAAAAATAAAAAACACAACATAATAATCCTAGTTGTAGGCCAAAAATTAAAGAAAAAATATAGTAAAATATCAAAAAAAGGATTTTAAAACTACCCTATTGAAATTGGACCGTTCTTGCCTTTGGAAGTATTGCAAATGTTTTGCAATTATTTAGTGGAGATGTAAAAACAATTATCCTACATTCTAAGATCCATCAAGTCCTAATGTCAAGCCACAACGAATCATTGTTTTTTTAGCATAGAACATGTTGTCACAATTCACCTCTCAATTAACATCTTCTACACTATTAGCAACCAATTGCAGAAAAAAAACGTTTTCCAGGATTTGTCAACTTTCCTAACCATTGTCCATCTGCTCAGGGTACATTTTACTAAGCATTTTATTGTATCAACTCAATTTCCTTGGCTTCCCACTGTCTTGTCCATGCATCTTTGATTTTTGAAATGAGGAATGTATCTGTTGGTTGGCAAAGGTGAGTAGAACATGGAGGCAAAAATTTGAAAATTGTGTTTTTGGCAGTTAGGACAGTAGCCAATCTAAGAGTCACAGTACGGCCACTACAATTATCAAGCCATATGATCTTCATGTGTTGACGAAGATCGGCTTGATATGCACAAGGTTTCAAAAAGTATTTGGGGAAGATGGTTTGGTCCATCTAACCTTTAGGGCCCGTTCTATTAGAAACCTCAGGAATATTATCAATCAACCTTCGTATAAGATAGCTCCTATTTTCATTTGAAAAAATGAGCATAGGAGCTTCTGTTGTAGCACAACGACCTCTTGAAATGCGAATCACCATGGTCATGAACTCCCTACCTAAGACAACTTCAGCGTATTTGACAGTTGTATCTCTCTCAAACTCTAAAGTTCAACCATTGTCAAAATTGACAACAAAATGTGTTTCATCTAGGTTTTTCATGAGATTTTTATGAAATTCCCCAGATGAAAATTCCCTTTGCAAGCCCCCCAAATGGTAGACAATTTTCATTTTGATTTGAAAACATAATATTCATTAAAATGAAAATATTCCACTTAAATGAGAGTTATAGAAATCTAATTTCATTCAAAAACGGAGAAGAAAATTCCTCAAACAATATTCAAATCATACAAGAATTAAAATAAGATGAACACAAGTAAGAATCAAATATCAGAACCAAAAGGTAAACTTTCATATTGACCTTTCGCTTGTACACCATGAGTTGTTCTATACATCTCCAACTATATTTGAGTAGGGGTAGTAACACTATATTATAGGCAAGAAACTATAAAGGCCAGTAATGTAATTCATTACATTGCACTGTATACACTATAAAAGTTGCGAGTGTGATTCACTCGAGCGCTGAGTTGTTTTGTAATATGCACATTGAGCTTTAATGAAGCATGAATGCATGACTCTACACTATAAACAAGTACTATACATGTCATTTACTCTTGAGCTCCACGATTGCCTTTGTCATCTTTAGCCCGTGGCTGTACTTGCTTGTAATCCATGAGCCTGGAAAGCCTTTATACTTCCTTGAACATCTAATTCTATGGATAAAAAAAAGAAGCGCATGCTCTTGGTGGTATACTATTATCTATATTGGGCCATCCAATTCTTGGTATAAGGAGTATTGTAAAATGAGGCTGTTGCGTGAACCACCTCCTTATGCTAAACCTCTAGCAATACCACAGTCAACATTTCCACATGTAAAGAAGGACCCATGTCCTCACCATACAATTTCTACCATGTTGCTCTATCGCAGGGTGAAGACGACATTGGTGTAGCAAAAACATCGCTAGACTTCATGGGCGAAGGAGAACATGATTTTGGAAGTTGCGGAGCTAAACCCGAGGGACTATCCACCACCCCATCATCAACGGACTTTAGGGGGAAGTCCATTGTCGAATTTGCAGTGGTAGCTGAACACATAAAGTTTCTTGTACTCAGAATTAGGTTCTGCCCGTAGTCGAAAAACGAATCAGCTGATGCAGTGCACAGAAGACTGGTGTGCTGAGCAAGAGAGGACGATGTTCCCAAATTCTAAGAAAGAAAAGAGATTAGAACAATTAAAAGGAAAACTATAACTGTAATTACATTTACAAGTAAACTCCAATAACAAATATGTAGTTTAGAAAATTTTGACCATTGAATGTGGTCAATCCGACCTAAACTGGAGGAAGAAGAAAATACAGAAAGGTGTTCATGATAAAAAATATATATATATTATAGAAATTACATATATTTCTAACCATACATGCAAATGTATGAGCCATTAACCTTTAGTGACCGGTTGACCACTTTTGGGTTGATTTTTGTACTTTTGGTTTAATATTGTTCAAAATACATTTGATCACAAAAATCTCAGGGCGGGGACTACACTAGGCACGAACGTTTCTGTCAAGGCGCGGACAGATTTGTTGGGGCGTGGATACATTTGTCGGGGCGTGGACTCATTCATCAAGGCGCGGACTCATTTGTCGGGGTGCGGACAGATTCGTCAGGGTGTGGACGCATTCATTTGAGCACGGACGTCTTGAAAAGGGCAGGGACGTTGTAGTTTAATTTGAATGAAGTAGAATTCTACTTTTCTAGGTTCATGTTCAAGGTTTTATTTTGGAAAATAGTGGCTACAAGTGTTTCAAATTTATATCCAATACAAAATGACTTCTTTGTAGTCATCTTCAAAAGGGTTTAGGATTAAGAATTTGAAGGTACAACTATACAAAGGTTTAGAAATCCAATCATATACAAGTTATGTCATTTTCGGTTTCAAGTGCAATGAGTTCATTTTCGTTGCTGGATGCTAGAATGTTTGGATTTGAAATTCAGGTACATTTTTTGGGTTGTATTTGAAGTTTTCATTTTTGTAAATAGAAGCTCAAATGGTTTGGAGTTGACATCAAATGAGTTTGATATTTGTTGTCCATCTATGTGAATGATTTTTTTTTGGAAATGGGCGCTAAATTGCTAGTTTGTTAGAAGGGTTTGGATTTAAATCTAATACAATTTTTTTTTCTTGGTTTCCTGCGAAGGATTTAGGGTTTTCAAATTTCAACCCCTTAGTGCCTGAGGCACCAAAACAACGTGTGCGGGAATGCAAAATGCATTTCACTTCACCGAGGAGAGCTTACAAGACAACGGCTGCATTCTTGTATTTCACTCATACAACCTTCAATCGCGGCGTATGTTTGCGGGACTGAAGAACGTCTTCAAGAAGTTGGTGATGAAGAAAGAGTGGTTGGCATTCAACCAATTGGACCTAGCGTCGGGTATTACACCTGGTCAGACGATAAGTTTTTCTAAATGTATAGCGCGCATGTCATTTGGTTTAGCGGCATTCTCCCTTGCACTAAACCATTTTTTGCCTTTTTGCAGACTGTGAAGTTCGGAGTCACCCTTTTTGTGAAGGATTTGTGTGAGAAAAAAAAATCAGCCTTCACATTCAAGTAGACTGAGGCCATGACGAAAGCAAAGTGGAATCTTCAAAGGAAGGACATGGTCATCAATTATATCACCGAGGAGACAATGTTAGTCAACAAGGAATCAAAAAAGCCTTGGCGCGGGCCGCGAGAGAAAGATGCAAGGTTCCTACAATTTTTCATCGAAGGTTGCTCGGATGAAGAAGATGTAGTTTTGGACTGCACCACTGCTACAGGTGATTTAATACTTTGAAATGAGAGTCCTAAATTAAAATGTTTGTGTGTATGTAAAATCTGTGAACTTCTAATGCTCGCATGGTTGTACTATAGGTGCATCGATTCTTGCATGTCGTGGCAGTGGATGGCATATTGTGGCTTTGGAGGAGGATGAGAATATCTTCAAGGGGGTTCTCTTGCCAATGAAAAAAGCCGCTCCAGTGCAAGAAATGACACAAGCTCCGGCAGAAGTTTTTGCCGCTTTTGATCTGGATGCCGTGCACGTGGAACCAATGGTGTTTACACGCAACATTAGACCTAGTAAGTAAGTTTCACTTTTGGAAGACATGTAGATTTTTGTATTCAACAAGTATTGCATTTCATAAATCAATATGACTAACGTTGCATTGTTTGTTTTTGAAGGAACAAAGTGATGGATGAACATTGTGTGAAGAAGATCAGAAGACTTATTTTGAGTCCCGAGAAGTCTTACGATCTTCTAGTATATGCCAAGAAGATGGCATCATAGTATGAACGACATGGTTGTAGAGAGCCTAAGCCTTCCAAACCCAAGTATGCTGCAAACGTAGTTCATTTTCTAGACGTTTCAGCTTCTGAAGGTGAGGAGACTCCAGAGTCATCCTCGAGTGAGGTTTCTATGGCCAACTCCACCGCCACTTAGATTCATAAGATTGACGTATCTTATGAGTTGAATTATGTGTATTGATTTCTATGTTGATTTGATTTTGTGTGTTTTATGGCTATAAGCTGCAGGCATTGTGCTTCTCGTTTGATATTCAATGTACATGAGAAATGAAGTGAAGAAAAATGATCTTCAATGGTAAACAATCAATAGTTGATAAAAAAAAGATGCTAGATCTTGGGCTCATTCATTTTCCTTCCCATTCTTAGACCACTTCATGTGTGACAACAAATTAATTCTTATTTATGTGAAAAATGTTCTCCACAATAGTGGTAGTGCCTCTAAGAGTCCACAAATGACCCTTAACTTACATACATATAATTATGAATGACATCCACGGTCATAGAACCTCGGTTGACTCTAAGTCCACGGTCATGGATTAATCACAACTTCCCCCTATCATATACAAATTTTTTCCACAAGTTTTTTCATCAAAAAAACTCTCCGCTTACAGGCTCCTGCTCCGAGCTCGCACAATAGCAACTCTGGTATGGGAACAAGCCCTGAACGAACCGGAATATGGAGCGGAACGGATATCGGAAACAAATCCGGTCCAGTCCCACGATCGGAGGAACAGATCCGGAATCTGCGCCCGGAAAATCGGAAAAAAGTACTGATTAGGTTTTCAGAGTACAAAAGAGATTGCTTTAGGGTTTGGACTATCATTTGCACCTGGGAGCGCTCGCGTACTTGCCACGCTCTCAATTATTTCTGTCTATGAGAGTGTACGAGTGTGTTGTGAATTTCTGTGTTTGTAAGACTAAAGGTGTTTGTCGCAATGTAAATTTTTGGTTTTGTTTAGCTTATCTAGAATTCAGAGTGGAAACTAGTAAAGTGGAACTGGAACTAAGTACAAGTGGTAGGGAAATCGGATATATACACGCGAAAAATGAAATAGTGGGTAGACCGGATTCCATTCAGTTGGAAATTTCAAATTGGTCGAGACCAGAAACCCATCCAAAATTAGGGTAGATATCGGATTAGGGTTGGACTGGATGTCAAGCCGTCAAACCGGAATATAGTCATTATGACCACGGCGGAGTCCTGGGACTATTTAAAGACCAACTCTGCTAGTTTTACCCCTTTCATTTCCTCGCAAGATTGGGCGTTCCTCATGTTGTTTACAGCATTTGGTACCCTCGTGTCAGGATAGTGTGATTCAATAGAATTCTAGTGATTCCGGTTGAGATTGAAGAGAGAAGTAAGGAACGGGACGTGCGGCTAGGAGCGGGTGAGGTAGAATCGGTGAGGAAATCCGTATGAGAGGAGATCCACTCCATGCTGCTGATATGTCGAAAGAAAACAGGGTCATTAGGATCCGGTCCGGTCGAGGTGAAACTCCGGAAGATATTTCCGGCGATTCCTTCAGACGACTAGGAGAAGGACCATCTCATAGAAGACTTAGCTTCTATGGGTTGCCTGGGATTCATTGAGAAACCTTGGGGATTTTGGGAGGAGAGAATGGTGAAGGAACTCTTGGGCAAATTGTCTAATGAGTTCGATAACACCTTGAGAGGGAATCCGTCCCTCTGGACTGAGGAAGTCTGGAGAGGAGTGTATGATTTCCGGGTAGGGGGTCTTGGGATGGCTAGCCGGAAGAATGAATTCATCCGGGGGAAGTTCCATGGCGTTCCCAACCCTAAGGACGGATATGCAGTGGACGACTACATAAACGACCGACACCGTCGTCTTTTGAGATTTCTCATTCCGATCCTTCATTCGGAGAAACCGACGAGGGTGACAATCACCTTAGGGAATACCATCTTCGGTTCCCTGAGCAGAACCCGGAACGTGGATTGGGTACGGATCCTTTTTGATCTAGTAACCCAGCTCATCGAGAGGGTAGGAAAGGATAGGGCTACACCCATATGCCCGTACTTGTACCACCTATACCACAACCATCAACTCCTGACGGTTGATGAGGAGAAGGAGTGGAAGGCTCAGGGAGCTCTCTTGAAGTATGGCGAATCGGAAGAAGACGATGAAGTGGAATCGGTTCCGGATTTGGATCCGGAAACAAAAGAGGATGAGGAGGAGGTAATGCAGCCGATCAAGTGACAGAAGACAACTCCTCCTCATGGACGAGGGATACCTCCAGGACATGGCCCGTCAACCCTAGAGGAAAAATGGAAGGGTGTCATGGAGGAAGAAGTGGATCCATGGGATCCATTCAATAATTTGATTGGCATTCTTTCCAATGTCCGAGCGGATTGGGAGGGGAAGCATCTGACCCTACAGGCGATCGGAAGACTGGTGGATGCGCCGCCAGACAGCTAGCTACCATCGAAGGTAGTCGATTGTATCACCGATCTGGCTGAGTACCGGAGGCGGACGGAAGAAGTAATCCGATTGCAGACAAAGGCGGATACCTTGAAGGCGGAAAATCTCGTTCTGAGAGAGGATGCAGCCGCCACGTTGGAGATAGCAGAGGAAATATGGCAGGTAGCGGATCAGGTGAAGGACGTTCTTGGAGTACCCAGGGCGGCCACCACCAAGGCCAAGCTATTCGACGACGAAGTCCATGAGGAGAAGAAGCTATCCGGTGTTAGGATAGGAAGGATTCTCACGGATTACGCGGAGCGGGTTGAGACGGCGTTGAAGGAGGTGCAGATTTCAGCGGATCGAATTGAAGAGAGCAGTCGGAAGTTGATAGGAGCTAAGGAGGTCCCTTTGTCGGAACTCTCCCTATCGGAAGAGTTTCTGGATGTCACAGTTGTTGAAGAGGAGAAGAATAAGACTCCCAAGTCCAAGATGACTGCACCGGCATCTAAACCAGCAAACACCCCAGAATCCGCCAATGACCTGGAATCCACACCCAATTCCGATCAGGCCGATCCAGTTCCAAAACTTGTGGATGGGAAACAAAACCGGAGCCTGACTGAAATCTTCGAGGGGATGGAAGCCAAGCCAAAGAGTCCTACCTTAGGGTTAGGATTGTAGATAGTAAGAGTTTTTGTACATACTAGAGGAGTTAGATTGGAACCGGATTCTATCCGGTGGTTGGTAGGTAGAATTGGAAGTTTAGCCGGGAAATGCGGCTGGATTCCGTGACACTTTTTGCCTTTTTGCGCTTTTGTGGTGTTGTATATAAATCTGCCCTGAGAAGGGAAGAGAGAGAGAAAAAAAGTCTTCTTTTGCAAAATTCTTTGGTGTCTTCTGTTTTTGCTGTTGTATGTTTGTGCCATGAGAGTTGTGTGCCTGCTGTATGATTGGAAGTGAGGAGAACAAAGAGAGAAGCTAAGAGTTGACATCTTTTCCCCTTGGTGTATTTTATTCTTTAAGTTTCAGTGCATGTGAGTAGGTATTAAAAGAGTTGGGAGTGCGCTTCAGTTCCTCAAGGTGTTTAGAGTTTGAGATTCCGGGTGAGAAAACCGTTGTTAGGCTAGGCGGATAGGGAGGGATTCCCCACTTGCGTTAGAACTCCTAGGTGGAAAATCCGGTTGAGTGTCCGATCTTCTGTGAAGTCTTGCTACCATACTTGGTAAACGGAATAGCTCTAGTACATGTTGGAATGGACGGGTTCACTTGTAACCACCTAACTTTGCACAGATAGGAGAGAGTGCCCAAGGTCGTTGTAGTATCAGAGGATCGTACGGGGGGTCTTTGTGTGACCTGCAATCCGGATTAATACCTAGGTTGTTGTGAGAGATCAAACCGGATCCGTAGTAAGTAGGAGAATAGAAGATAGAAGAGTGGGATCTTCCGCCATTATAAGTTACGGAAGGAGTGGTGGGCCTACCATTCTACAACTAAAGGGCGAACCCTCTGATGGTGAAACAGAGGATAAATTAAACCGGGTGATATCTAGAAGAGGACTGTCAGGTTAGAACGAATAATTCTACAGAGGTAACTAGGGACGGAAATTATAGTCTCGTGGGGTTGTGGTTGTTGTTCAAACCGGATAGCTGGTAAAACCGGAAGTAGTGGGAAGCTAATTCTCCCTTTTTCGGATTTTATAGTTTTCCGGTAATTGACTTGAAACCGGAAGTTGGGTTTTTATAAGCAAACTCATCCTAAATCGTGTAATGAAGCCAAATACTTCAAAGGATCTCGTAGGTTCGATCTTTAGAGTCACTTAGTTATACTTTAAAGGAGTTTTCGGGACTACGTATAACAGGGAATTTACTTACTTTGTACTATGACAGTGTTTGTGAGGGTGTAAGCTTCTGTAAATTTGTTTTCTTTTGCACGGGTGATTGAATTTCCTTTATACTGAGTGTGAAGAGGAATTGGTTGCGGATCTTTGAGAGCGGCCGATTGAGGACAAGTGAGTGTCATGAGAGTTTGTGTGAAAATTGGCACAAGAGATAATTCGGTTGAGACCAAGGAGTGAATTATGAGGAAATGGGACGTGCGGCCAGGAGAGAAGTGAGGAAGTAATTTGCAAGAGGAGACTAGGGCGGCAATCGACCGGATGACAGTAGTAGTAGAGGCATCCGGTGACGTGATGGCAAAGGCTAAGCTTTTCGATAAGGGAATGCACAAGGATCAGAAACCTTCTAGTACCCGAATCACCCGCATCTTAGTTGACTTTGCCGGAGAGGTAGAGGAGACCATGAAGGAATTCCAGAAAGATGCAAAAGGGTTGGAGGAAAACATTCGGAAGTTCCAGAGTGGACTAGTCTCTCTATCCGGGATTTTGATCCCAGATGAGTTCGATGATGTGGAGATCCTGGATGGGAAGTTTGAGACTCCAGTCTCAATGGAGAAGGAGGGAGGAAGAACTTCCACTTCAGTGGCTCTGCGGGCAATGACAGGGACGATTTCCCCTATAAAACCGGAACGAGTTCCGGAAGGAGGAGATAAGAGTAAGAACTTGAGTGAATTCTCAGCCATAGCTACTCCAAATAGTGGTGGACCCCCTTAGAATGAGTAGGTAGTTAGGAAATTAGAGATAGGAAATTTTGTTAGACCGGACTTTATCCCGGAAAGATAGGAAAAGTTCAGATCCAAAAATCTCGGCCAGATCAGTGCCAGATATTCGGGGACACTTTCTGTAAATTTTGTATTGTTTTTTCTTGTCTTCCCAAGGACTGGCCGGATGAGGGGGTGAGAGATTGAATTTCGATTAGCAGATTGTAAGAGGAGCTTCTCCGCTTGGTGTCTTCTTGTGATTGCATGTGCATGTGGACAAGTTGTAAACGTTGGGAGTGAGTCTAGACACTTCAGTACATTTAGAGTTCATTATTCTGGGTGAGATAGCCAGTGTTAGGCTAGGTAGTAAGAGAGAGGATTCTCAAACTACGCTAGAGCTACCAAATGGGATATTTGGGTTAGCCTCCGATCACTTGAGAGGTCTCGCCATGTGAAATAGTAAACAGAAGAACTCTAGATTGTACGGGGAATTTTTGTGTGACCTACAGACTAGGATCATTCCTAGTTTGCTGTAAAAGATCAAACCGGATCTTATTAGAATAGGAAGATAGGTTAGCTGAGTGAATTTTCCGTCACTATAAAGACCGGAAGGAGAGGAGGGCCTACCTCTTTGAGAACAAGTGGCAAATCCTTCTGAAGTGCTAACAGAGGTTAAATGAAACCAGAACGGAAATTGAGAAAAATGAAGTTCTCGGATGTAGTAATAAAGATCCGGTTGGGGATGTGAGTTCCGGTTGGATTTTTGTTGGTTGTGTGAATGGATTTTAATTTGGATCGGGTATTAGCATAGACCGGATTAACATACGGTAATAGAAAGGAATTGTCCGGTTTTGGGGGGAAAAGGGTAAAAATAAGAACGAGGAGTATTTGAATTGAGAATTTCTTCCAAACCACCTAGTAACACGAAATACTTCACAGAGTCTCTTGGGTTCGATCTTTAGAGTCACTTTGTTATGCTTTAAAGAGGGTTTTGTGAACATAATAGGGAATTTCACTTACCCTGTGCTGCGACAATTGTCGTAGCACAGGAAAACAAAAATCCTTCTCTAAGGCTCAATATTTCTTAAAAGAGGCCTTAAAGTGACTCAAGTATCGTTCCCACGAAGATCGAATTTCCGAGGTTCACAATTACCGGAAAATGATAGAGTGATGGTTACGAAACACACACAAACACAAAACCCCAAGCAAAACAATAGACCGGAACGTCCCCTTGGTCTCCTTGATTTCTTGGACAAACATGATTGGATCCCTCCAGTCCAACAATTACTAATACACTTTAGACCGGATCTTCCCGGTCTAACAACACTGACCGGATTAATTCCGGTTTAACACCCACTTGTTTATCACACAGACTCTCTAACTGGTTAGTTCACTACCCCACAGCTTTACACTACCCTGTAACTCTCCCAACACTTCTATTCACATACCTTTGGTAATTACATGTATTTACGTTTTACAGACCGTAACCGGAATCTGCGTTTCCACAGACCTAACCTTAACCTCTAGTATTCACATCCGGTCTAGATCTCTACTCGTAACCATGTCGATTTTAACCTCTCGAAGAGGGATCTGCTTAATTGGAATTTAGGAAGGAAGCTTAACTCCTACCCTCCGATTTTAAAATGTCAGAAGTTTCACTATGTGATCAAACTTTCAAAAATAAACTTTCAAATTCTACAAATGAGAAACAGACCGTCCTCACAACTGGAAAGGAAACGCAGTCGTGTCCAGCAAGTCACGCAAGCCGGTCTAATTCCTCCTAACCAATGCTACAACGACAGCCTATTGAGTTAGTCCTAAATCCGGTCTAAACTAGTGAGGACAATAAGGAGAAATGAGCGTTGTGGAGGCATGCTAACCCTTACTTTTTCCGGAGAGTACCCCTCCTCCGTACTCCTTCCAAGTCCATTCCGAGTCCACACTAGAGATCCCTTCTGCCTCTGCCCACATACACTAGCCCACATACACTAACCCAATACTGGACCGGATAAACTCAGCATCCGGGTACACCTTGTATCCACTTACACTCATTTTCCAGCCTGGACTTCCAAAACATGGACAAGTGTTAAGTACACACAACTATGATTTGTTTCAATCATGCCAAGAGTGAACTCCCAGGTACTCATGAATATAAGAAAATAAGATAAAGATGCACACCGGGACCAAAGAAGTCCCGGATTTAAATACTAAACTACTTCCTCAAAAATCCTAACCTAAAAGTAACGCTCCAGCCAATCAAGGCCAAACACGTTTCATTCCCATACTATTTTCTAGCCCTGTTGACTTTCACTCAAACTCCCACTACTTCCGCTAAAAGTGGATCTCAGATCCTATAATTATGGACCCGGTCACTTTCCAACTGCTAGTGGCCGTGTCACTCAAAAAGTAAACTTCCTAATTATGTACAACTATCTCAAAACTTCAGATTTTCACCACCCTATCCTCAGAAATTTACCCTACGTAACTTTCTAAGTTTTTAACTTCTTCATGGCCGGCTTCTTTCCGGTTCCGGTCTTCTGTCCCTGGCGTACCTTAGCCCGGGCGGCAAGCTTCTTCTTCTTGGATGCTGCAGCCTTAGTCGCCCGAGTCTTTGCTAGTATTTGATCCGGATCAGAATACGGCTCCGAGTCCTCCTCAGTACCGGATTCTTCATCCTCGTCCTCTTCTTCTTCTTCTTCCTCCTCGTCATCGTCCTCTAGAATTGTTTTCTTCTTCTGTGTTGATATAATTGGAGGCTTCTTCTTCTGCGTGGTTGGTGTGGGCGAAACATTGGCCCTAGCACTCTGAGGAATGGTTTCCTCAATCGTTCTACCCTTCCCGAATCCTTGCCCCTGTGATCCGGTCTTCCTTTCCTCCATTGACCCAGTTTCACTTCCCAGAGCTAAGTTGAGTGGGGTGGAAGGAAATATCTTTTGTATCTTTGCAGGAGGAGTTGGAGAAACTGGAGATAATTCGCTTAGGTTGGTAAACTTGTTGTTTAGCTCTGATTTGGGCACGTTCTTCTTCTCAGATGGTTCCGGTCCAGATCCCGTCTTTTCTTCAACTACGGCCTTCACCTCCTCCGATGGTTCCTTCGCCTTGCTTGCTATCTCCACTTCTCCGGTCTTCTCTTCCTCAGCAGCTTCTTTTGCTCGCGTTGCATTAAGAGCAACGTCCGTTACTTCCCCCAGTAGGGAAGTCATTTCTCCTTTAGGCTCCGACCGGATGGAAGAGCTTGGCACGTCCTCCACCTTGTCCTTTGCCTGTACTTCTTCTTCGGTGACCGAAAGGGGTGCTGGTGCGAGTTCCGGTTCCGTTTCCGGTCCCTACTCCCGCTCTCTTCTGGTTTCCGGTTCCTAATAAAACTAACTCTGACCTACTCTTGACCTATCTATGCCGTTTCCGGACTTTTGGTTTCCGGTTTCCAGTTACTTCTGTTAACACTATTATCTATTCTAAAGTAACCCTATTCCGGTATCCGATTCCTAACTACTTACGGTCTACTTTTCTAACGAAAAACGAAAAAAAATAGGGAGTAAAAAGCTCTATTCCCCTTATTTCCCTTCTAAACCTAAAGATTGGATTCCCGTGCTCCCACATTACTCCATTTTCACTTGTGAACGTCCTCGTGAACACACTGAAATCTAGTTTTAGACCTCGGTGAAGTCTGAAATTTACCTATCCTGAATCCGGGTCAGAAAATGATTCGAGATTGTACTTCTTCACCCTAGACCCATTGACTCTAGTATCCATTTCAACTCCTCCCAGATCTTCCAGTTGGAGTGACCCATTGGGGTAAATTTTGTTTATCTTATATGGACCCATCCATCTGGTATGCAACTTACCCGGAAAGTCTTCATGTTGATTATCGTATAATAACACAAATCCTCCTTCTTCGACTCCATGACTTTTGGGTAACCTTGCTTCGAAATCACTCTTGCGTTTGGATTGAACTACTATAGTTCTTTCCAAGGCTTCCGACCAAGCTTCCTCCAAATCCTCGATCGCTAGCAACCGGATTTGCAGATTCCGGTCTTGAACTCCTCTTCTTGCTGCCATGACCCGATGTGTCTCTACTTCCATCTCAATCTTGTGCAACGCCGCCTGTCCAAACACTAGGAAGAAGGGACTCCTTCCCGTGGTCGTTTTCTCCGAAGTATTATAGGCGTGCACCGCGAAAGGTAGTTTCCGGTCCCAGTCAGTTTTGTGGGCGAAAACCATCTTCAGCAAACTCTTCTCAATGATCCGGTTAGCTCGCTCCGTTAATCCGTTGGCCTTCGGATTGTAAGGAGTCGTCTTCCTATGCTTGATCATGTAGGTTGTTGTGATGGTCCGGATCATGTCATTCAAGAAATGCGTTTCTTGATCGTTGACCAGCTCTAATGGATGTCCAAACCGCATCATAATTTCTTCAAATAAGAAGGATGCTACTGTTGTAGCATCATTCTTCCTTGTGGCCTTCACCTCTACCCACTTGGTAGCATAATCTATCGCTAAGATTATGTATTTCTTCTTTCTGGCAGTGACCGGATTAATCGGTCCAATGAAGTCGATCCCCCACTTTTCGAATGGAGTAAGAGGGATGATCGGGGTCAGTGGCTAGTGATTTTTGAAAGAGGGTGTGCCCGTCCTCTGACACTAATCACATGTGGCGATAAATGCTTTCACATCCCTTATCATTGAAGGCCACCAGTATCCGGCCATCCGGATCCGGTTTACGATTGTAACGCTTGCAAAGTGTCCCCCCGAGGGACCAAAATGTAGAGCCATCATGACCTGCTTCCTTTCCTTCTTCTCCAAACACCTTCGTTACTGGTCATCTGCCCCATCTTGAATAGAATGCCTTGTATTAAAGTGTAAGGAGCTACCTTTTGCTAAAATACAATCTTCTCTTCAAGTGAGTATCTTTCTGAAAATTTCTGGTTCAAGAGATACTGCAATATTTCTTTGAACTCTGAAGTTTCCACTTCATCGATATGGAACACCGCCATGTCCTTTATTTCTCCAAAATCCGATTCCGGTCTCCGCGCTCTCTCTTGAAGAAACTCGTCCGGGAAACTAGCAGAAATGTCATTGGTCGCTTCCATACCTCGCTGCCTGGAAAGGTAATCAACATTCTTATTTGCCTTTCCAGGTTTAACTACCACCTCGTAGTTAAACTCTTGTAGCAACAATATCCACCTTGCTATCCGACCGGAAAGATCCGATTTATTTACTAGATACTTCAAGGAATTGTGATCCGTATGGAAAACAACCTTGTAGCCTAGCAAATAATGCCGAAACTTTCTGCAGGCATACACCATGGCTAGAGCCTCCCTCTCGGTCGTGGTGTAATTCTTCTCAACCGGACTCATCTGTCTACTCGCATAGTAGACCGGATGCTCAGACTTCTCCTTAGACTGCCAAAGGATTGGTGCCTTCACCAACCGGCTCTTCAAATCTTCAAAGGCATGCTGTCTTTCTTTCGTCCAGATGAACTCAACTTCCTTCTTTAGGAGTTCAATTAATGGATTTGCTAGCTTTGCATATCCATCAATGAACCTCCTATAATATCCAACACACCCTAGGAATCCCCGGATCTCCCCTTACACAAGTAGGTGGAACAAGGGCTAAGATTGCCTTGACCTTTTCAATGTTAACATCTAGTCCCCTGTTACTAATTACATGACCCAATAAGATCCCGGATACAACTCCTAGGAAACACTTATCCGGATGTAACTTTAATCCGGTCTCGCGACAACGGATAAAAGTTTTCTCCAGGAACTCCAAATGCTGCTCCCTTGTACGGAACACTGCAAAGTCGTCAATGAACACTTCCAAAAAGTGTCTAAGGAAATCTCGGAAGATATCCATCATGAGCCTTTGAAATGTTCCGGGTGCATTGCATAGACCGAATGGCATCCGGTTGAAGGCAAACGTCCCCCATTCTGTCGTGAACGTGATCTTCAACTGGTCCGCCAATCGAATGAACACTTGATTACATCCTGAGAATCCATCCAGGAAGCTGTAAAACTCCTGATCGGAAACGTGATTCAAGATAATATCAGTGAACGGCAGAGGGAAATAATCCTTCTTTGTCGCAGCATTCAGTTTCCTGAAGTCTTGACAAACCTGGATCTTCACTTTTCCATCTGCTCCTACCTTTTTGGGTACAACAACAATGGGTGACACCCATTCCAAGTTGTTGACCAGGTAGATAAATCTTGCCTTCAATAGACTATCAATCTCCTCCTTTACCATGAGTGAGTACTTGGGGTTCAACCTATACTGACGTCACCTGACCGGAATAGCCCCTTCAATGAGGTCTATCCAGTGCTCCCCCAAATCTAAGGGAATGCCACTCAAATCAGAAGATGTCCAAGCAAAGACATCTAAGTACTTCCTCAGCAAGTCCACATACTTCTTTTGCTCTACTGAATTTAAAGATTTTCCCAGGAAGAAGGCTTTTCCTTCCTGAACTTCTACCTTTTCATAATCGGAGGGGTTAACAATGTTTTTGACCGGATCCGGTCCCTGCTCCTTTGATTCAACCTGGATCTCACTCCAAGGAAGGTCAGTTCTCCCGTCTTTCAAACTAACGGTGGATAGTTTACCTTCTTCGATTTGTTGCTTGATCCAGCTTGACGTCAGCGGGACACTTGCTTCTTCCAAAGATCTGTCCTTGACTTGTTTCTCTTTCTGCTCTGACAGGATCTGCTCCTCAGCTTCTCCAAATTCCACGACTGGAACCAGAAAGTCAAAATCAACTTCCATAATTCCGTCAAATTCTTGGACAAAGTAGGATGAAATGTTGGAAGAATCTTCAGCCTCCGACCAATCAATTGTATAACCCTTTGATTCACTTGTTTCTCCAAGATGCTCTTCAATACTCCAAGGGATCCGGATACTGGGTATACCAATTATGAATTCCTTGCGTCCCCAATCCACGATCACCCTTGCGGCATATAGCATGGTCTTCCAAGCAAAATTGGAAATGGTCTTCCTTTGTCCACCTGTATGATGACAAAGTTCAATAAGTAAGTCAGTTCTCCAATTTGGGTCGGGACCTGAGAAAGTCGTCCGACCGGAATCACTCTGGATTGATCCGCCATTCTCAAGACTTGGTTGGTTTGCTCAAACGTGGTGAATCCTGTCGTACGCGTAGTTAGCCGTAAGTATCCTTACAACGACAAATTGTTGCAAGATGACACGAATTATCGTTCCAGGGAACTTCTAGTATGATATCGATTGAATTAGAAGCATCCGGATTGTGACTACTCACTTAATCCCCCTTCTTTCACTTTTCCTTCCTCACTCCGGAAACTTAGTACATTCCGGATTCCGTTCCGGATTCGGATACCTCCGGAACTTAGTTTCGTCTCTCTTCCGTCACTGGTTTTTGTTACCTCTGTTTTACCCTCAGAGGGTCCGCCCTTGATCTAGAAAGGGGTGGGGACTCACCACTTGTATAATTTAACCTCTCTATATTCTAAATCTACTAAACAGCACACCCAAGACAACATAGCTGTAGGAGGAGGGAGGAGTATTCTCTCACAATTTCCGGATTGGCCAATCCGGAATCAAGTCACTCAGAGCTATTCTCACACCTCTCTTACTACAACGACGGATCCGAACTCACAAACCCAAGGGAGTAAAGTTTCAAGGAGAAGACAATGTACCAAGGGGGATCTGAACTCATAGACCCAAAGGAATAGAATCTCAAGGAGAAGACAATGTATTTCAAGGGGGAGGCGGGTAGACCTTCCGGAATAGCGGGAGTTCCTTTCCTTTGGCGGTTGCTTATCTCCACACAGAACCCTCCTAGTTCTGGACTCGCAGGGACCTCTACCTTCTTATCCGGATTGCCGTTCCGGCAATTTAAAGGCATGTAACTCTCACATTCCCTTACTCTGCTTGCATTCCTTCTCACTAGCTCCACCCCCAAAAGATTCGTAGCTCAAGATCCGGATTCCTCCTCTCCCTCCCTTCTCTTTCTCTAGACTCTAGTACAAGGATACAAACATACATGCATACACTGAGCCAAAGATTCCGTCTAAGCAAAGTGCAGTTAGAAGCACCCTGATTGACTTAGATTTAAGAAAAGAAAATTGTAATACATACATGAAAGCACTAAGATCGAATGGAGTAGATGGAATGGTAGACAACTAACTTGCTTGCCTTTATAATACTAACACAAAAACCCAAAGTCAACTCCTAAAAGCCTGAAAAGGAAAACCCGGAAATCCAGGCAACCAATCACTGAAAACCCCGGGATATCCAGAAAGATTACTAACTACCGTTCGAGATTGCTGGATTTCTGGGCTATCCGCCTAAGATTCCGGAAACCGGGTCCATACTCGGAAATCCAATCCGGATTCTATACTTCTTCTCCTACGAATTCTAATGTTTTGGCTTCCATCCTTTCCTTGAGCGGCTCCCTACTTGGCTGGTAGGCGTCCCCTTCGTATTCTTTGCTGGCGTGGTTTTCGCTGTGGCCCGAGTCTGGATATGGCGCGTTGCGGGAGACGGATCGCTGTCGTCTCCGATTCTGGAAGTGGAGTGGGCACTCTCCTCTTCAGAATCTTCGATGACTTGAACTTCCTTTTCCTTCTCTGGCATTGTATCCTCCAATGTTGCGGTTTCGCTTCTTTTCTCCGGCATGGTCTCTTACATGTGCACAAATCCTTTCGGATTAGTTTAAGCCGGATTGGTCATTCCACTGATCCGGTTGATGAGGTCTCCCCTGACTTGCTGTCCCGTGATCTTGAATGATCCGGTCATCAAGTTCGGCATTGTTTGTGACTTGGGGACTTCCGGGGTTGAGAATTTGGGTGGTACCGGAACCGATTTCACGCTGGACTCAGGTTCCGGTTCCGAAGCTGGCCTCAAATTCAACTCCGTCATCCGCATCTTGCTGGCAGAAGGCTCGGCTAGTGTGAGTATCCCCCTCAATCCCTCCATCCAGGTTGCACGATCCGCCACTAGTTTCCCTGGGGTACCTGAGACAAAAGGAAGTTCCAGAAAGGTGGAGAAATCCATCGCATGGTTTGGGTCGATAGCCACCAATAACTGCTGGATCTCCTTCAAAACTCGCTCTATCCTTACAGTGAAGTCTACGAGGATGGTTACTACCTTGGTTCCGGTAATGTGGCCTTCCGATATCATCTTCGAGTCGAACAAGGCAGCTTTTGTGATGATGTCGACTTTGATGTTGACTGCTCCGGATAGATTCTTGACCAGAGCGAGAGCCTCTTTCTCTTTTGCAGCTGCCATTTCCTCTTCCGCCCAATTCACTCGGGCCTAGAGTTGGTTCCGTTCTGCCTCCAACTCCTGGATCCGCTCCTCCCTCTTCGTTAGATCTTCCGGCTTGGGCAATCGTTTGGCAACTTCCACGATCTGATCTGGTTCCACCTTCAAAACTTCCGTGGTATCTATCACCAAATCCGCCAGACTGTCGTGGAGTACCTTGGCTTCACGTATCCACTCAAGCCCCGCATTGAAAAATGCGGATTCCGTTTCCACATCAGGTCCCTTGCTCGACTCCCCCCTCTCCATCGTTTGTGGCTTGGATCGCGACCCCGGATCGGTTGACTTCCTCTTCTTGGTCCTTGGATCAGTCAAACGTTCCTCGGGAAGTTCCTCCAAATCAGACTCGTCCGGATCTTCCGCCTCCTCCCTGGAAAGTCCGTATGACAGGATCGCCTTTCCGGTGTCATACTGGATTACTTCCGCTGCACTCAAAAGTTCCTGTTGATGGTACAGATGGAACAAGTAGGTGCTAACTGGACTCGCCTTTGCTTGGGTCACGTGATTTGCTAACTTAGTCACGATTCCGGCTATGACTCTACCCTAGTGCACCACTCGGTTCTCCATAGCCCCGAAAATAGTATTGGCCACCGTAATGGTAACCCATGTTGGCTTTTCTGAATACAAGATCGGAATCAGAAACTCTAGTATCCGCCTATGTCTCTCGTCCTTGCATTTGCTGATAGCGAATCCGTCCTCAGGGTTGCTATTGTGCGAGCTTGGAGTAGAAACCTGTGAGTCTGTGAGCGGGAAGTTTTTTTGATGAGAAAACTTGTGGAAAAATTTGTATATGATAGGGGGAAGTTGTGATTAACCCATGACCGTGGACTTGGAGTCAACCGAGGTTCTATGACCGTGGATGTCATTCATAATTATATGTATGTAAGTTAAGGGTCATTTGTGGACTCTTAGAGGCACTATCACTATTGTGGAGAACATTTTTCACATAAATAAGAATTAATTTGTTGTCACACATGAAGTGGTCTAAGAATGGGAAGGAAAATGAATGAGCCCAAGATCTAGCATCTTTTTTTTATCAACTATTGATTGTTTACCATTGAAGATCATTTTTCTTCACTTCATTTCTCATGTACATTGAATATCAAACGAGAAGCACAATGCCTGCAGCTTGTAGCCATAAAACACACAAAATCAAATCAACATAGAAATCAATACACATAATTCAACTCATAAGATACGTCAATCTTATGAATCTAAGTGGCGGTGGAGTTGGCCATAGAAACCTCACTCGAGGATGACTCTGGAGTCTCCTCACCTTCAGAAGCTGAAACATCTAGAAAATGAACTACGTTTGCAGCATACTTGGGTTTGGAAGGCTTAGGCTCTCTACAACCATGTCGTTCATACTATAATGCCATCTTCTTGGCATACACTAGAAGATCGTAAGACTTCTCGGGACTCAAAATAAATCTTCTGATCTTCTTCACACAATGTTCATCCATCACTCCTTTGTTCCTTCAAAAACAAACAATGCAACGTTAGTCATATTGATTTATGAAATGCAATACTTGTTGAATACAAAAATCTACATGTCTTCCAAAAGTGAAACTTACTTACTAGGTCTAATGTTGCGTGTAAACACCATTGGTTCCACGTGCACGGCATCCAGATCAAAAGCGGCAAAAACTTCTGCCGGAGCTTGTGTCATTTCTTGCACTGGAGCGGCTTTTTTCATTGGCAAGAGAACCCCCTTGAAGATATTCTCATCCTCCTCCAAAGCCACAATATGCCATCCACTGCCACGACATGCAAGAATCGATGCACCTATAGTACAACCATGCGAGCATTAGAAGTTCACAGATTTTACATACACACAAACATTTTAATTTAGGACTCTCATTTCAAAGTATTAAATCACCTGTAGCAGTGGTGCAGTCCAAAACTACATCTTCTTCATCCGAGCAACCTTCGATGAAAAATTGTAGGAACCTTGCATCTTTCTCTCGCGGCCCGCGCCAAGGCTTTTTTGATTCCTTGTTGACTAACATTGTCTCCTCGGTGATATAATTGATGACCATGTCCTTCCTTTGAAGATTCCACTTTGCTTTCGTCATGGCCTCAGTCTACTTGAATGTGAAGGCTGATTTTTTTTTCTCACACAAATCCTTCACAAAAAGGGTGACTCCGAACTTCACAGTCTGCAAAAAGGCAAAAAATGGTTTAGTGCAAGGGAGAATGCCGCTAAACCAAATGACATGCGCGCTATACATTTAGAAAAACTTATCGTCTGACCAGGTGTAATACCCGACGCTAGGTCCAATTGGTTGAATGCCAACCACTCTTTCTTCATCACCAACTTCTTGAAGACGTTCTTCAGTCCCGCAAACATACGCCGCGATTGAAGGCTATATGAGTGAAATACAAAAACGCAGCCGTTGTCTTGTAAGCTCTCCTCGGTGAAGTGAAATGCATTTTGCATTCCCGCACACGTTGGGTCTGAGTTCCATGCCGGAACATGCTTTTCAGAGATGAGTGGTACGGGTAGGTTCTCTTGACAATAAAAAATAATAAGATTCACCAAAGGCTCTTGGCTCACCCTGTCGTTCAATGAACGAGGTTTTCCTGCATTTGCCTACAGTCCAGTGATTGTACATGTTATTAGAAGATAAAAAATGAAACTATTTGTTCATCAAGAAATCCTATGAAGTTACAAACTGAACTTCATGTTGCCACACACCTTTTGAATGAAGTCCATGACCTTAATATAAGAATTAGGTGGTGAACTCTCCAAATTGTCTATGATGTCAACAATGGATACATTCAAGATTAGTTCCTCCGACTTGACGTCGTCATCATCTAATATAACGACCTGCGTGCCTTGTATCACCATATCCTCCGTCCACTCGGCAAGCACAACCTTCCTCTTCATCCCACTCTGACTTCCTTGCACCAACTGCGAGCTCTGATCGACTGTTGATGATGTAGGAACGACGATATCACCATCATCTTTTTTCTTCCCCTTTGCCTTTGCTTTCTCCTCCTTCTCCTTCTGCTTTTCCTTCTCCTTCTCTTCTATCTTTGCCAAACGCTCTGCCTCCTTTTTTTGCTTGTTATCCAAAGCAATTTGTAGACGATCCGCTTTCTTCTTGTCAACGTTGTTCCTCCTTTCAATTGCCTTGCTCCTTTGATCTTCGGTGAGGCCCGCAAACTCATCGACATCCATGTCCACCGCTCCAATGTCCTTCAAGGAATCGCAGAGTTGTACCTCCGATGGATGCGTGTACGATATAGGGCAATCAATGTACCATCCACCACCATTTAGATGAGCCGTGGTAAATGTTTTGAGCTGATTTGCCGTGTACATGCAACTTGCGGAATTGCGATCTAGGAAGACTGAAAGGAATGGAGGAAGGTCTGCCCTCTAGATGGCTCCTTTTCCTTCTAGTTCAAACTTGAAGTAGCTGCATCATGATAAACAAAGAATGGTAAGCACGAATTGTAAAAATCAAATTAGACAAAAGAAGAATTTCAATCTCGTGTACATGTGCTTCAAAGCAACATTTCTTATGTCTCAAGAAATAGAAGATCAAAAAATTTAATTGTAGACCTTTCAAAAGACAGAAATGGGGGTCCCCCAACTACTTCTAGAGCATGCCTTGGATCCGAGGCATGTTCTACAGGTAGCCTAAGGACCCCCTATTTTTTTCCCTTCGTTCATCTCTAATAGGTTTCTTGCTTTAACAATGTATTTTTAGCCAAATGACAAGAGATTTTTAATTCAAATAGTCACTTTCAAATGAATATTTTTTTATCTAGTTAAAGACATACCGATAAAGGACCCTCTTCACTGCCTGTTGGAACCCCTCATAAGTGTTGAAGTTGTCGCTTTTCTTGAAGTACTTAGCTCCTCTAAGATGAGCCAAGAACCCGTGATCCCAAATTTTCCTCCTCCACCCTTCCAAGTATTCCGGTAAGGTTTCTGGTTGAAGCGGAACGTTCATATTGATGATGATGTTGTCTTGCTTGACAACTTCCTTGAAGTATTGTACAACTGCATCTTCAATCTGTAGAAAGAGATGCCAAAACCAAAATCATATGATATGCACTGCCTTCCAAGAATTCTAATTTCTCAATATCCTAGTGAATATGAACTATGATGGCTTTCAAGTTGAATTACATGAATAGGTAATCACTTACCCTTGCGTACCAAACACAACGGTTCAAGAAAGGACCAAGTAGTGTCTTTGACACTGGCCTAGGCGAAAAACGTCTAGCATCACGTGATGGTGTAGAGGAGTTCCACCACTTCAGGAATTTGATCTTGTGATCTGCCGTGGTATTGCAAGTGGTCACCATTTGGAGCTTCTCTAGAGTCATCTCCGGAACCTCATTGGAACTCCAATGTTTCTCAATCTGGTCAACAAAAGGAAAGTAGAGGATGTTAAATTCTGAGGTTTGCATGACATCAATAGATTCAGTTTATGATGTAGGTCATGAAATCACCTCATCTAGAAAACCTTGCTTGTTAGTTGGATTCGCCACCGCAACCAACTTAGACATTTTGACGTTGAGTTTACTGGTCTTCTCATGAGCTCCGGATCTCATGGCATGCGCCAGTTCCTCAAGAGTTCTGTCGTCCTCCGGTGTCATCTCATTGTACCTCCGCCCTGCTGCATCTACTGACTAGGCAATTTCTTGCTACAAATGTGTGACAGAAAAGAATTACACATATATGATTGTATAATAAAATGGTGCAGACAAATACAATAGAAACGAAGGGAGAAGCATTCACAAAGATTCTTACCCTGAAAACAAACGACGTGAAGACTTGTAGTGGCATAGAATACCAAGTCTTTTTAGCTTTGTGTGCCCCACACAATCGGAGCTCCGATGGCCTGAGCATCTCTTTGAACCGCTCAATAGTAAGGAGACCATATTTTTGAACCCTGTATAACGTATGCACCAAATTGGTCTTCACGTGCGAGTCTTCCGTGGACCTGATATGCACAGAAGCGATTTCAATTATTGTTATACCCACAAACTGCAATATATCACAAACTATAAGAACAACCTAACTTGGGGGCTGAAGTGAGCGGCAACAATCAAATACTACATGCAATCAACTGATAGGGTGCCTAAAAAACATTTGAGATAAGCAGTATAATTTGTCCTTTAATGCTCCAGGGTCCTAAAATACCATTCTATGTCTTCTAATAACTATAGGGTATGTAATAATAGCGTTGTATTAAGTGTGTCTATTTTTAAAAAGAAAATGTAGACCTTTGAGAAGGTAAATCCATAAAACATAAACAATTTGAATATGAAGAAATGCATGTTATAGAGTTGACAAAGAAAATGTTCACTTAGTGTTACACAACATACAAATAAATTTTCCAAGAAAGGATGTGAAGAAAATAAATGATATGTTGAGTTAACAACAATGGATAACATATGGAATTTGAACATAAACAAATGGATGTCACAGAGTGCCCCCCCCTGAGAAATCAACTGAGGCATTAGAATTCCAAAGAGGGAGATTACACACTTACTTGTTAATGTCATGCATGACATGCATGACTAGCTCGGTCTTGCCCTTGGTATCTAGTACAATGGAATCCACTGCGTAATGCCACTCCTCGTCTTTTCAATGTTTTTTGGTAATGTAACTCATCCACGAGATGAGTTTGTGATTACCATCACAAACATAGAATTTAATATTCTTCAAAAACCTCAACTCGGGTTTGGATTCGACACTAGCATTGAAGGCGTCATTTTTTGACTTCCACAATGGATCCCACTTCGCTATCTCTTCTTCTGTGAACTCTGAGCTCTCTCCAGCCTCATCTGTAGTAGTGACGTAGAAAACTGCCGCTCCTTCTCTATAACCCTTGCTGAACTCATGCTCCAGGAAATCAAGATCACACGAGAGGGTAGGTCTCACCATGGGTATGGGAACCATTCGGCAAAGCGGGATTTGGAGTCAAAAGAGGTGAGGTGGCTTCATCCTCAATGAAGCAATGGTATTCACGGAGTCCACCTTGTGATATTGTCGAAGATCGTCTTCCAACAAGTCCTTATCATCGGCCACCAACAGGTCATCCAGAACGTCCTCCTCCATTGCGTCTCCCTCTTCTTCACCATCACCTTCACCTGCAATGGACGGTTGCGTTGAATCATCGGTGTTTGGCGTTTCCAGAATAGTCTCCTCGTGCCACAAGTTTGTAGGAGTCGCATCCATCTGCAAGGCTCAAACATAAAACTAAGCAGCATGCTTGGACTTTTATCAGCGGATCCAAATTCCCCTACAAATAGAAACATACTGGGATTCTAAAAACAAATGATTGTAAGAGAAATGACGTAGCTCAGGCAAAAGATTTAGGAACAAAGAACATGCATTGTATAAGACACGCTCACAAGTGATGTGTCTTTGAAGGAAATCCAATACAATGGGATCACTCTATCTCTACATCATCCTCTGAGTCAGAGCTAAGATGGATGATGATGACTTCTTCTAAACCTTGGAGCGAACTACGTGCACAATTGCGGGTCTCCTCCATCGGTGGCCCATCAATGGTGATGGACCCCTACGTCTTTAAGGAATACTCAGTGTCCGAACTCTCGGGAGACATACATTTTAGTGGGCGGTTTCTAGCCATCTCAAGTATAACTTGAAGACGTCTACGATTCTGTGCGGGCGTAAAGTGGTGTGCATGTCTCGGTGCTTGGGTGTCACTCACCCGACTGAGTTTAGAACTCTCAAAGGCATCGACAACGTGATCAGCACCGTCTATAACATCATCAAAACTTACCAACTGCTTTTCATCAACTTGATCTTCCTTAGTGTCTTTGTCTTCATTAGAATCGTGAAGAACCTCTAGAGTCTCCTTCACTGGTGTGAGAGCCTGAGATGATCCTGCCTCATGGGTGCCCATGACATGAAGAGGTGCCGAGGTCAATGAAGAGACATTTTGGCCACGTCGAACCTTCTTTACATTGCAACATTATTGAAGTTAGAAGTGCCTCATCAGAATCAGGTAGAGCCACATAGAGCTTGAGGAATGAGGAGTTTTGTACAAAAGAAATAAAAGAGTTCCACCAATGCTGGTGAAGATGTACATGGTTTTAGACATAGAAGGTACAATGTAATCGATTGTATAAGGCCTTATTCGTTAAATTGAGACAAGTGGAGGTCTCATTTTAATTTTGCACCATATTTAGATTTAAAAAGAGTTCATTAAATTGAGACTACTCAAGAAATTGAGACTTCAAAGACTCAATATACATGTCTAATTATGGTGCAACAGTTTAGGAAAGCATATTTAGATTTAAAAAGAGTTCATTAAATTGAGACTACTCAAGAAATTGAGACTTCAAAGACTCAATATACATGTCTAATTATGGTGCAACAGTTTAGGAAAGCATATTTAGATTTAAAAAGAGTTCATTAAATTGAGACTACTCAAGAAATTGAGACTTCAAAGACTCAAAATACATGTCTAATTATGGTGCAACAGTTTAAAAAAGCAAAAAGATTTAAAAAATCACAATCAACATTTACGCATTTTATTTCTTAGAAATAAAATCAAAGACATTTCAAAATGAATACATTCATTGAAGAATATAGAGAAGAAATATTATGGAAAACCATTTTCAATAAACAGAAATCAGCATTTGTTACACAAACATCCTACTTAGTAGTACTATAATAAACTAAACACTATGTATGCTAACAAATATATCAGAACATGTAAATGTAGAGTCCATTGTACTTGAAACCTTACAATAATAAAATGAACACAATAGAAGCTTGAAAATATATCAACACATGTGAATGTAGAGTCCATTCTCCCTTTACCCTACAATCAAGTCTACTTATGTAACTACAAACTATTCAACCTTCCATTGCAGATTCACTGTTGTTCGTATCACCAGTAAAGGCTACCATTGATGCTTTGATGATATTAATTTGCGGCTTTGGAATTGCCACCCTTGCACTTGAAGTCCCTTCCCGAATACGGGGCTTCCAAGCTGTCATGATACAATCCATGTTTGACCATGTTGGAGATATTACTCGGTCTTCACGCCACACATTCCCTTTTTTGGTGTCCCATCCATCATATGTCTCCATATTAATGTATTTTTCTGTAGCGGACATCCAATATTGAATTTCAATCATATGCATATGCCCTGGATCCGGATTTGGATTTGTAATGGCTCTAGCAAGCCAGAATGGCTTTGGATCACCATCTGCAAGGCGCACTACGACAAAGTAACCTGCAAACGTATCGCGGTCAACACGAAATGAAGGACGTGGGCGATCACGCCTACGTCCAACAAATGGCACATCTTGTACATCCTGTTGAGATGCCATGACCTCCCTTTGCCGGCGAATTGCCTCATCTTCTTCAATGACCTCTGTAGTAGGCCAAAAACCATCTAATAATGTTGCGCGCGGTTCTAAGGGTGCATCCAAAGCAGCTCTCACACTTTTCCAGTACTCCTTAATAGGACTATTGACCCTCCGGAAATCACCCGATAGCGGATCATCTGCCATTGCACTCCATCCCGCAATGAACCCATTCAAACCCTTCTTGATCTCTTCCAACGCTTTCATATTTCGCGGAAATAGAGGCGGTGGAACACCGCTTGGCACTTTCGGAAGTCCGTCTTTGGTCTCTAACCATAAACAAATTCCCTTTTTGTGATCTGGCAACCAATCTCTATCCGTACACAAATTTTATACTCCATCAAAGGCCATCTAGTAGCTGAATCCATATAGAACTTGAACTGCTGGGATCTCGAATGGCCTTCCAAAAAATCTCCGCCGGTGCCAATGTACCCGTGTACAAATCGCTTAAAATCAGGTACTTCCTTGATCAAATGAGGAATGATCGGGTGATTTTCACAATCCATGAAGGATTTCATAAGCCTCGGAAGTGTGGGGTAGTTATTTGTCTTCAATAGACTACTCCAACGGCCAAAAAGAGCATCAATGTCTTCTTGGGTGTGTCCAACAATGAGGAAGTTGATGTACACTTCGCGGAAAATGCCTTTATAAACCAAAAGTGAACAGAAAGCAAAAACCCATCTATTTTTATTGTCACCAGATGCATTATCGAGTTGTAGAGTCAATATTGGTGGCAGAGGATGAGCAAGGATTGCTTCTGGAGGAGGAGGAAGGAGGGAGTCTAAACAAATCTCCGAGCCGTTCAAGATTGCCTTCGTTAATACGGATTGTGTCTATTCCTGAGAAAATAATTTGCGTGATGAATTCTGTGGTTCTTGTTCAAGATCACGCAACAATTTTGCAATGGACCCAATGGTATGATTGGAATCTGTTGGAAAAATATCCATTCCATAATGTGCGTATCGAGCGTCTCCATGACCATGGGTAATCATACCCGTCACAGCAACAGGCATCTTCATGAAGGAATCAGTTGCTTTGGTCTTGTGAGAGAAGTGCGGAGAAGCGGTCTTGGAGTGATCCATTTTATCATGGATGATGGTTAGCATCTTCTGAGGATATTTTTCGGACATATATCGATTAGCATAGTACAATAGTCTGTGGGCCCTTTGCCCGACATTATGAGCATCTAGAATTTGCGACCACTTCTCTTGGGCGTACGAAAGCGGAGTACATGCGGCCCTCAATTGCTTATATTGGTCACATAAACCACATCGAGCAAAAGTGTCTCCACGAGCCTTCGGAGCAAATTCTGGGAAAGAAGCCCGTCGAATGTTGCTCAAACCACTAGAAGAAATTGGCGGCAAGTTCAGTGTTGCATTGGCTTCATTGATTTTTGGCAACTAGTGACTCCACAAGAATGCCGATGGCAAAACCATTGCAGGGACTTTCTCCCCTGATTCCAGCATTCTTGTCTTGTGTGGCATTTTGTCAACATCCGGTAAAATCATAGTTTTAAGCGTGGCATTAGCCTGCAAGGTATGCATCCTTGGTTTTTGGGACCCTAGATTTCCATGTTGCTCCGGTTTCTTCCCGTTTTTGGACATTTCCTTGTATCTGTAAAACGTAGCTTTCGGAATCCCATGAATGGTCCACCATGCAGTGGGGCACACGTTTCTACCTTTCAAGGTAATCCACTCTTTGCCGAAAGGGTCTTTGTGGATCTGACCATGCACATCGAGAAGACACCTCTTTCGATTATAAACTCCGTCGTTTACATGGAGTTGAGTTCAGAGGGCTTGAATTTGCCCACGCGGAAATGGTTGCAAGCAATTACTACTGCAACATGTTTTGGTGGAAACATAAGTGATTGCTTGAACAGTGAGAAGGGACTCTTTTTTGGGAGGGAGATCAGGCTCCACCCTTTCACGAGTGGTTTCGTAAGACCTAACCCCTTTCCAAACCCTTCGAGTAAGGGCATTGACGGCCATGTTGTAAATGTTTGTCTGGTCATGGTCATACAAACTGACACCTTCGAGAAACACTTGTTTGATGTGCCAAGAATGGATTGACCACATCCACGCGCACGGGACTTCCTCCTCACACAAAGACTCTACTATTTGGACAGCCACTCTGTCGTCACCAAGAGGCCTTCCGTCCATGTCTACGACGAGATCTAGATCAACATTTTGACAAATTCCATTTGCAACATCAACTCCCGCTTCGTTTCGGAGTGTGACAGCCCGAAGATGCCATTTCGCCCTAGGAATCCCGTCACACTCGGCGATTCCAGGAGGTAAGGTAGGCACTGGATTTGCAAATTCTTCAGGTCCATGAACATCCGTTCTGAATAAAGAAATTCATATACTCGTCAAGGACATCTTAAACTCGAAGATAAAGAATCCATTCCATAACACCATGAAAATGACCAAATAAGTTTCACAATTTTGCAACATCGAATCTAGATAAGGTGTTCCTATACATGAAGTCTATGTAGCATGTACTAGTGAACTGAAGGCATTATTGTATTTCATCAGAATGCTTTACCGTCGACTCGACGATAAGAAGACGCGTAATAAGTGATTGATCATCGACAAAATCCTCTTTGTTATGAAAGTTTACTTTGAGTCGACAAGAAGTCAGTTTATTATACTTCGGACAATTAATTCAATTGAACAGATATCCAGAGAATCAGTTTACATATCCTTGACTCGACCATTACAAGTACACTAAGGTCATGAGAACCTTTGTTTCATTTCTCTATAAGTTCTCATTGAGAAGATGACAGCTGAAACCTAGGAATACCTCGTGTCACTAAATCCTGTCCCTTAATATACTCTGAAGTTGTTCATCAGTTCAGATCCACGGCACAATAAGTACAAAATTCATGATGGAAATATAGTCGAATGGCATTGACTTCCTGTGGAAGTTATCGTCGACTCGACGATAACTTTATTTACATAGACAAAGAACAATGAACTCAATATTAACTAATTCCATAAGGGTTTACTTGAAGATGACATTGTCTTTGAAATCAGTTAAAATTGAACTTCAGTGAGTTATCGTCGACTCGACGATAAATCAGGTCTTCTCGTCCAATGGGCAACAATTACAATTGCTATGCTCAAAAAACTATTTTGAAAAATAATTATGTGAATACTTCCAGGTTCATAACATACATCTCAAGAAACTGATCTCTTATCGTTGGGTCGGCGATACTAGCGAGATGACTATGGCAATTCCTGGTCATTGATTCACTCTAAGAAATTACTTGGCTTTTCAATGTAGTGAAGTAATTCTCTTAGAAAATCCCATGCAGTTGAAGGCTAAATAGTTATCGTCGACCCGACGATACTAGCGAGACGGCACTGCCAATTCCTGATCATTTATTTACTACAAGAAATTATGGAACACTCCAATGTTGTGAAAGAACTGACTTCGAAATTCCCATGCGGTTGAACAAGGCTGAATAGTTATCGTCGACCCAACGATACTTGTGAGAAGTCTATAACAATTACTTATTTGTAATTCAAATTATTTTGTACTCCAATTTTGTGAAAGAACTGACTTACAAATTCTCATGAAATTGAACTATGCTGAATAGTTATATCGTCGACCTGATGATATCTAATGGATGAGAAAAGATGACGTCTTTGGTCTCGTGACAGTATATTTCTCGTGTCGAACAACACTTCTACTCATTATGGACATAGTTATAGGGAGTTGACTACCTACAGATATCGTCGAGTCGACGATAACTATAAGCTGTAGTCATCAAAATTTGGTTATTGTTGAAGTGACGGTAAGGAAAAATCTTTTGCATGAAGGAAGTTTCCGGATTTGTCTGCGTAAAAATAGGAGGCCTTCAACCCCGACAGGACAACAAAAAAATTGAAAACATGAACCCAACAAGAAACTCTCTCATATTACTTTCAAAAGATTGAAGTAGTGCGCCAGAATCATTAGATGAGTACACTTCAGAGCAAGAAACGACGTCAGAAAACAAATGCTCAAGATTGTGAGTAAAGTAGAACTTACTTGCGAATGAATTGCAACGCACACGCTCGCCAAATAAACTTCTACTCTTGGACAAGAAGATACTAGAATACAATTAGAAACGCAATGTTTAACAAGACAGATGCTACAAGAACGGAAAAAAATTCAGCATAGCAGCGGCGACAATGAAGAATGTTGACGGCGAAGTGGCAGAGAAGATGGATTTTCCAGCGAAGGAAGTCCGTGACACAGAGGACGTAAGCGCGAAGTTTTGCAATCTTGAGCACCAATTTTTGGAATTTCGAATCCCCTTCCAATTTCTACATCAATGGCTGTCAGAGAAGGCTCGTTGACTTCAGGGAACTAGATTACGTGTCAGCTTTTTGTAATCAGCGCCTTTACTACGTACACGCTACCTGTGAGGAGCGCATGACACGTAGTGGATCAAAGTTTGCCAAACTTTGCACTTCGATGCTTTAGGGTTTAGGGTTCAAATTTTTTAGGGTTTAGGGTTCTAACTTTTTGAATGTTTTAAGTATATATTTTAAAAAAATTTAGAAATAGTGTGAATTTGTCTCATTTTTGAATTTGGGATCATGCATCTTTGACATTAGTTACAACTATTGGAAAGTTTTGCAATTTTCTTCAAAATAGGTTGGACTTCCCTTTGGTGAATGTCCTACGAAATTTTTCAAGAGAAGGAAGATTTTAATGTTGCGGTTCAAGTACAGCGGGGAACCATCAACCTTTATATCACCTTGTAAATTTTGGAGAAAATTCAACACTTGGTTATTCCAAAATAATAATGAAATTAGCCAGGATTTTGTTCTAATTTAAAACTCCAACTTCCTTTAAAAATGTACAACCTACTTTTAAAATAAATGGGGAAGTTGTAAATATGTTGATCATTTAAAATATAAAAATTTAAATGAATGTTCACTTTGAGTTCCTAAAATCATTTACAACTTTGATCTTTGATTGATTTCAAGAAATGAATATTACATGTCAATATTTTTTTCAATGGGATTCATTAAATATTGTGACAATTATAATTTTTTTTTCATGAATGTTTTAAAAACACTGGGCAAGTGGGAGAGCAACGATGCTACCATGTGAGTCTAGAAATGTGAGTCTAAATTAAATGCTTTAAGTAGAACGGATGAATAAATGAATGTTTGTTTGTTTGTTTTGATTTAAAGAAATAAAAATTTGGTTCAACATTTCCATGAAAGTGCACCTTTCAAATGATATAAACTTCAAGGTTATATTTTTTCATGCATTTTCCTTAGATTTTTATCCATAATATAGATATCTATAAAATAAATCTCCTATAATCATGTATAAAAGGTGTTAATAATTGAAACCTATAATATAACTATTCAATGAGCATGGAAGGTGCTTATAACCTAGCCTCTTTTAATTTAAATATCTTTTAAAAATGGAAGCTTCTTATAACATAGAGACTAATAATTTAAATATACGAAAACCATAAGAGGTGCCTATAACATCAATACCTATAATGTAAGAGACTAGGCTCTTAGGCTCATGCACTGAAGTCTTTAGGCTCATATTGTTGCAAATGTGAGTACTAGGAGGGACATTCCTATACATGGCTTTCTCTATAAATTTTCAAACATTCATAATCTGTACATGACTAGTAATTTTTGAAGTATCTTCTAATACCTTATTTAATTGAGTTAAACACTTGTTGGACTAAATACAATGATCAATTTTAATGGCAAAATTTCCTTAGAACTTGTGTGATTGTTTTTTTGTAATTAACAGATGAATACAATATATATACATTTTTTCGAATGAGATACATTAAATACAAAGTCTACTTTCAATGAATTTTCATGAATTATTTATTGGAGTTTAAAGACTTGCTTGACTAAATACAATGATTGAATTGAATGGGTACAATTATAATTTACAACTTCTGTGAGTTTTTAATTCTTCCTACAACGAATGATTATTGGTAAAACAATTGCATGTAATTGTAAATAATAATATTGTAGATATATTAAATATGTTAAATTTTTGAATATATGCAATTGTTTTACCAATATAAATCCTAATGATGAAGTTGTTCAATTTGTGCTTTAAGGTCATAAAGGAATCAACTAACCATAAATATTTTAAATACGTTATATTATAATGAGACCTTGTTTTTTACGAAAAACTCTCAAAACAATGATAAGCCTTAGTTTCAGTTGGCCAGTAAATGACCAAATTTTTTGGCATATACTAGGACTAAAGTGCAATAGTTCAACTTTGCATTATCTTGCAAAACAAAAACCATGCAAAGTACCTCTAATTAGCAAAAATGGTGTCTTCAAAGAAAATGAGATTATAGAATCCTAGAAGTGTAGGGATGATTTTTAGCATCACTAAGGAGGCAATAAAAGATGCTCGATTTAGTTCCCTCTTTAAAATTTAGAAATACAAGTATGCATTATGCAAGAAATACTGAAATTCATTTGTTTGAACAATTAGGATGCCTTGAATTACTCCGAGAAAGATCTTTTACAAGCCATTCAAGTAAAATTGAACTTCTAAAGTTAGGATTGCATTTGTATGCATGAGGGTTAATAAGTCCCAATTACATCAATATCTTCAGCAAAAGTAGTGCGTTGTTGTATACATATATAGTCTAAGGTAGAACCACCCATTTCCGACCAATGACTCCTATTCAACCTATAGGTGTAGTTATTTCCGACCACATATTCTAAAGATTGGAATGTGATTTTTTGAACTTGTCAAGGTTGGAACTAATTACTTCATGACACATGTCTCAAATGAGTGAGAAAAAAAGTAGGAATCAATGAGTAAAAAAATATTTCTTGAATGATCGGAATTTGAAGAATGTAGACACTGGCCATGGATCCAAAGCACTTTTTGCTTCTCAAAATTCACTGTAATTTCAATTCAAGCGATCAAATTATAAATTTTTTTTGCAATCCCTGTCATTTCTATTGAGGCACCTCTGAAAATATTTACTATACCCTAATATAGTACTCCACATCATGCTACAATTGCTTAAGTTATCGGCTAAGGGCGGTTCTACCTGAATGTCTAGAAATGAAGATGACACAATCTAATTTTAGTATTCTAAGTATATGCATTTGCACATGTTGTAGTGTAAGGGTATGATTTGCATTATTTTGGGCATCATTGGCAAAGATGGATTTGGCTCTCATTGGCGGGGGTCATTTTGGTAGGATGTGGAATCTGGGTATTGGCAGGTATTGGCGGATTCGGCTGTCATTGGCTGATTTGGTTGGGCATAGTCTGGGTATTATTAGTGAAGATGGATCTGGGTATGAAGGGGGGTATCAATCGGGTACATCCTGATATTTGATGCTATCGGACTTCGCTAGGGTTTACGGTGCATGCAATTTGTCTTGATTTCATTCGATCATTTCTTCCGATTGAAGTGTACAGTTCTTCGTGAATGCGTAGATTTACAGAATTATAGAATTCTTCGTGATTACGAGATTCCAAGATCAGGTTCGGGCTTTCAAAACTAGGGTTGGATTTCCGAGACCAAGGTCGGACTTTGGTTGGGGTCGGGGTCGGGTTCGGGTCTAGGTTGGCCTTGGGTCAGGGGTCAAGGTTCGGGGTTCGGGGTCTGGTTCGGGGTCGGGTCGAAGGTTGGGGTCTAGTTCGGGCTCTGGTCGGGTTCGGGTTCGGGTGCCAGGGTCGGGGTCGGGTGCGAGGGTCGGGGGTCATCTCTCCTGGGGCGCAACCCTAAGCTCCGGAGTTTGAGAATCATTTATGCGCGTTCAGCGACTTGAGGCATGTGGTTGTGAGCGTGTTTAGGGTGCGAGTTGAACTTGTGTTTTTAGGCATTATGGTGTTGTTGCCCGTAAGGACAGAGTGACGGATCAATTTTGTAATTTGCTGGTGTTTTTCCGCAAGTTTGTGTTGTGGAGGAGGCAGGCGCGAGTTTCCACGGGTTTCCGCCACTTTTCGCGACTTTGTATTCTGGAGGTAGGAAGGCGGCGATTTACTAGGAGCTTGTGTATTGGAGCACTGCGGTGGATTGTGTTTTGTTGGTTTAGGGTTGCCAACTTTTCCTTTGGAGGCAGATGGTTTCGTTCTTGAGGACAGAGGGAGCTTGTATTTTGAAGCTTCTGTTTTGAAAACATTGAGGTCATTTGCTTGTGCCGGTGCTGCGGATCGGTGGTGCTTCTTCGCTTTGGTAGAAGTTTGCAGGTGAGGGTTTGTTTTCTGTTTTCGTAGATTGCTTGTTTGTTTGCTTTGTTTTTTGTTTCCATTTTCCATTCTGTTGTTTTCATTCTGTTTCCGGTTTAGGGTGTTTACTCTTTTGATTATGTTTGTAATTCTGTTGTTCTACTTCTGTTTCCATTTTCCATTTTGCTTCATTTCTTTTTTAAATTCATTGAAGTTTGTATTTAGAGCTGTTTGATTGCTGTGATAGGGTTTAGGGTTTAGGGTTTAGAATTTCAAGTTATTGTCGATTCAATGATAAGTCTAGGTTGAAGTCCTAACCCAATTCAAAAATTTTGAGCAACCATGAAGCTTATCGTCGAGTCGACGATAAGTCCAACCGAGAGTCCAAACCCAGATCAAGAACTTTAGGGGTTAGTAAAAGTTATTATCGAGTCGACAAATAAGTCAAGCAAGGCGTACAAATGTAGTATAAAATTTCGAGCAACAATGAAGCTTATCGTCGAGTCGACGATAAGTCAATCCGAGAGTCCAAAGCCAGATAATGAATTAGTGAAAGTTATTGTCAAGTCGATGATAAGCCAAGTCGGGCGTAAAAAGCTAGTACAGTATCGAGCAACCATGAAGCCTATCGTCGAGTCGACGATAAGTCTAGCTGAGAGACCAAATCCAGAAAATGAATTTCAACAATTAATGAGAGCTATCGCCGAGTCGACGATAAGCAAAGCCGGGTGTACAAAGCCAATATAGTAATACCGAGAATCCATGAAGCTTATCGACGATAAGTCCAGCCGAGAGCCCAAACCTAGTAAACCAATTTCGAGAATCCATAAAACTTATTGTCGAGTCGATGATAAGTCAAGGCCCAAGTTAGAACCCAATAATTAGCAATATTTCGATCTTCCAGGAAGATTATCGTCGGGTCGACAATAAATCAGACAAGATTCAACACCCAGTAAACAAATTCTAAGAATCAATAGCAGTTATTGTCAAGTCCACGATTAGTCCATGCGTGAAACCAAACTATCAAAAGCTCAAGAGCGTATAAAACATATTGTCGAGTCGACAATAAGTAATGCCAAGAATTAGAAACCGGTATAAACATTTCAACCTTTCATAAAGGTTATCGTCGGGGCGACGATAACAGAACCTCTGTAAAACTTCAATGTCTAATGTTTAACACTGACGAGTCTCTGAAAATAGAACATCTGTAGAATTTTACGCCCAAGCTAAAACACATTTAACTCATTCAATCCCCAATCTCATTGCAGTAGTGATGGAAGCTAGCGACAAATACGACTACTCGATCAACAGTCCCCACATCCAACACTTCGTGAATCCAATCGACCCCTTCATCGTCGATGACCGGGAGTCCTACGGAACGCTATGGGAATTCAAGGACCATATTGACAGCTGGTGTTTTGGGGTCAATCGATTCAAGAACTTCGTCTTCCTCCGGTACAGAATAAAAAACCAGCTGACATATCAAGTTCTAAACTTGAGGGAGAAGGTGACGACGATCGAGCAACACCACCACAATTACGTGCTGATTGTGGTGAGGGAGGTGAACGACCTCAGTGAGCAAATGAGTCACTGTCACTCTATTGTGATAGACGTGACTAAGCTCTATGGGCAATTTGACCTGGAGAATCTCTTGATGTTGCTGGAAGGTACAAAGCTGGAATCGTTGGTCGAACAGTTCAGTGAGAAGTACCTTCCCTGGCATACAACTAGTGCCGAGTCAATTGCAAGAAGACTTCGCTCAATTCTTCAATGCCTGGACTGGTACGCACACGATTTGGTGGAAAAAGAACCTGACTTTAGCAGACAAGCGGCCACTCTCTAGAAGAAGAAGGCAACCTCTATCTCGACCCCGCCTGCTTCTCCTTCAACTTCCGGAGGAAAACGGAAGCCCGGCCAAACAAAATCTAAACAGAAGAAAAGAGTGGCAACAACACCCACGAATTCAAGTCGGAAGCGCAGGAATACCGCTGCGGGGGGCAGTTCAGGCTCAGCATTGACTACAAACTCTGGGTTGGCTCCCTTCCGAGATCCAGTTCCCGACTTTTTGGCTATTGGCAAAGCTCAATAAGAATTCTGGGCAAACCACAAGGACTGTTTCCTCTTTAACATGAAAACAATGATGATAGACATCAAGCAGTGCATACTTGCCAACGATGAGTACGTCATCCGGACACTGCAAAAAAATCTAGTCACCAACATGAAGCAGTTTCTCATTCAAATGGTGCACAAAGACCAGCGCCAGAAGGTTTGTCTCACTCCGGTCGGTAGTGACAATAAGCTATTGAAGACCAAACCGTCAAAATGGGAAGACATCAAACGAATGCGCTTCATGATCATCAATGGCCAACACAGCATTGTAGCTTCGCAGGAGCTACAAAAAGAAAATTGCTCTGCCGACAAGAAAGAGGACTTAAAGACTTGGGAAGCTCTTATTGTTTGGACGCAAGATGTAAACAAGCTTAGGTGCATCTCATCCTTCTACAATCTAACCAACCACTTGCACCACGCCCAACCCACGTGGGGCAAACAGTTAATCAGTTGCCGCAACATTTGGATATTGTTGGATCACCCAGCATTGTTGAAGACAGAGCCTGTTGACAGAAAGAATTTGTCAATTTACAGTCCAACAAAATACGCGGTAAAGCTCCCCAACTTATCATCGAGTCGATGATAAATCCCCATTTAGCTTGTTTCTTTTCCTT
Organism: Climacium dendroides; assembly: GCA_950106755.1. Taxonomy (NCBI): domain Eukaryota; kingdom Viridiplantae; phylum Streptophyta; class Bryopsida; order Hypnales; family Climaciaceae; genus Climacium; species Climacium dendroides. Next base: position 7,418,602 of record OX467082.1, on the reverse strand, counting down.
GATTGATTATCTTGTGAATATTCCGGTTATTGGGCCCAAAGCTGACATATGCGATTGATATGCTTGCAGAGTTTCTCTATGGCAATCCTCCAGCGGTTTCAAAACATAAATCCAATCATAGACGGAGCCAAGGTGAACTCTCTAAAGGACTTAAAGAATGAGATTCAGATAACAACTCTCCCTGACGATTACTGGTTGATGTGGGAGAAGTTCCTCCAATGGCACCTCGCAGAAAATTTGATTGACCCTATCACTGAAGAACCTTTCAAGGACCTCAAAGGTTTCAAGGAAAATGACCAAAACTTGAAGCAGGAGTTTTTTAGACGATGCGGTCACTTTACGGACATAGACTTCAGGGACTTTGCAAAACATCTCATCTTGTAAACAAACAACCGCACATGTGGGTATCCAAAAGTCTCTGTCTCGAAGACTAGGATCCCAGTAAGCGACAATTACGTGGCTTCCGATTGGGTCGAAAGAAGAAAGCGGAAGAAAGTTATCATGTAGGATTTGGTAGACGTGAAGCCGCGCCTGGAGTTCTTTGACACCGCTGGGGACGTCAATGACTTTGTGTGGGGGGACTGGAAGTTGAGGCACAGGTTCTCGTCAACATCTTGGGATTTCTTGCTTTCACACCCAAGCAAAGAATATTTCAAGAAGCGACTCCAGAACGATGCTCGTCTGAAGCGGGTGACAGATTTGGAGGATCAATTTCCAGAAGTGATGTACATGTTCCAAACTTTTATGACGTTAAAGTACAAGCTTCCGGTTATCGTAGGTGAGGTTCACATGTGCGCAATAGACAGGGTTGCGTGTTCACTTGTCTTGAACAGCGCGTACCAGTACACGGCGTCGACAATCAACTTGGGGGTGTTCGACTCTAGGGAAATTTTAAGGCACACTCACATTGACGATGTCGGAGCTGTTGACCGATTTCTCAGCTTCCTGAAAGAGAAGCTTGAGCCCTCTATGACAGAGCCAAACGTGTGGCTCTTTATTTTTGAGCGCGAGAACCAAAGGGGAGCCGCTTGTAAATTTACAGCGCACAACCTTCAAGAATTCGACGTCGTGCATTCAGTGTACATACCTTGCAGGGCCGAAAACCTCAACTGCCTCCATATTCGTAAGATGATAGACCCCGTGCCACTCCTCTTCCTTTTTAAGAAAGGAAACAATTTTGCATCTTCCGTACGCCCACTGATGCGAGCTCAGTATGACACCTCCCCGGATTGTGTGTACTATAAGGACCCCGCGAGGTGCACTGAAAACAAGTACAGGATGTTTGCAAGCGAACTCCGATTTGAGTTCTACCTCGATGTGCTGCAGTCTTTTGCAACGCCTGAGGAAAACGTCCTTGGAGTTTACACGGGAACGAAGTTCATGATGGCCTCCAAGGTAAATTCATTTAATCATATGAACCTCGTGCTTGTTAATGCATAATTTGTTGTATTCTGTGCGTGGGTATCATCGACTTGACGATAACTCCTTAGCGTTTCCTTTGAATATGTTGTATTTCGAGACTGGGTATCATCGACCCGACAATAACTTGAACTACTGTACTAATTGAACCTCCTGCCTTTGATTCAGATGTTTGGAGCTTTTTTCTATGGATTCTGCGACAAATCTTCGGTTTCTATACATATGAAAATGGCCGACGTCGTTGACAAAATGGACATGAACGACTTACTTTTCTCCAACTCGCCCTACTCCCTGGATTTTACGAAACCCCATCGTGAATTTCAAAGGGTAGAGGCGCCTCCTTTCAGAGAGGAAGGTGACGACGGAGTCTCTCTTTCAAAGGAGTTAGCCGAGGATGACGTTGTTTTAGAACCAGGTGTAGGCGACGACAACGTCGAGACGGACGAAGAGTGGGAGCTCCGAAAGCAAGTAGAGGGTAGGAACTCCTTGGGAAGCGATGCGGACGAGGAGGGAGGCGAGTCAGAGGATAAAGCCGAGTCGAAGGATGGAAGCCAATCAGAGGACGAAGGCAATTTGGAGGACGGAGGTGATGACGACAGTCCATCTCCAGAGCTACGCACAAAGCACCGTGAGGACGTTAGTGTGCCGGCAGGACCTGAGCCTCCACGCTTCCACATCGAAGAAGCCGACGTGGAAGCCACACTGCAATCCGTTGTCGATGCGGTTGTGGAGAAGGCTTTCAACAATGTCTTGGATGATGCTCTCCAAGACGACAGCGTTCCTCCCCCGGCTGAGGAAGGCGATGTTGTCTTCACCGGAACTCTTGGTGCCTCTGAAGTGGAGGCACAGTTGCCTGAGCCTAAAGTCCAAGTTCTCAGCAGCGACGAGGAAATCGACCACAGGCATGAATCGGATGAAGACGACGACGATGGCATTCCCAAGGTCCGAGAGAAGAAAGTCGTCATTGCCCCTAATGGCAGACCCGTGAAGGTAGAAAAGGATTGGTGGAAGCAGGACCAGGAAATGTGGGAACGCAGAATCGCTCGAAAAGTCGAGCGTGAGGCGACTCAGAGGGAACTAGAGGCAACGAAGGCGGAGTTGGCTAGAATAGAGCAGCAAAGACAAGCAGACATTAAAGCTGCTGAGGACAGACTGGCCCAAATAGAAGTCCAAAGGCAAGCGGATTATCTGAAATTTCAAGAGCAAATTGCTGCTATCATGGCCATGCAAGCTCAAGCGCAGGGCGGGCCTTCAAGCCAGGCAATGACGTTCCCCGTCGCTATCTCCACTCCCGCTCCGCAGCCTTCTTCCACCCCTCAGATCCCTCAAGAAGCATAGCAATTGGTGCCGCAACTACCATATCGTCGACCCGACAATAAAGTCGTGTCGAATCCTCTTGGTGATACCGACTTAGTTCAGTCGACCCCGGCATCACAAATTGTAAGTGCGTCTTCTGTAGAGGCTCGGCACTCTGGAGTTCAAGTTCCAGAAGCAACTAGCCATGCAGAGGCTCTTCGAACTCCCTAGGAATCCGAGAGTTATCATCGGGCCGATGATAACACGCAAAGCATCTCGCTTCTTGCGGCTGAGACGACAACGGTTGAAGTCGATACGTCCACTAGGGAGGGTGTCACCTCCCCTTCGCCTTATGAAGATAGTGTTGACTATGGAGAAGGCGACAACATTTATGAAGATCTGGATGTCTCAGGTGGGCAAGGCAAAAATGTCGTAGTCGGCGGTGAAGCCCAGACAGATGGCACAGCAGTAGCCTCCTCGCAGGTATGTCAAACAGGTCATTAGAACTTTGGACGTTTGATCTTTTTTATTTTGTTAGGAAATTGCAGTGTTAGAGTGGGCTAGTTCTATTATGAAATCTTATTCGTATTCGTGCTGCGTGACAGGATGGCAGCGCCAATCCTTGATGGCTCGATTTCTTCGCACGGACGGCGAACCCGTCTGCGGAGAGGATGCGTCTAGTCAAGTGTAGCATACTGTTCTGAGTGTACAGTTTAGTCGGCCGTAGATCAAAACATGTATCATTTTCTTTGTAAATAAAGAAAGGATTTTCTTTTATAGATTGTGCATATGCATCTAATTGCATTCAATTCATGTTTTTTCCCTCAGCTCCAAAAACATCAAAGCATGCACCGTTCGTTGCCTGTGAAGGCTCTACCTAACAGCAGCCAAGAGATTAGTGGGATTCGGTTCGTGTTTCCGCAATTTGGAAGTCCAGCCTCTGCATTTAATCAGGTAACTCCATTCTCTGTTGTTTTTCTCTGGTCAGGTAGAATCGGAGGGAGTAGCAAGAGACATCGTCTCGAGGAACGTCCCAGTGATAGGGCTAGAAACCAGGCCAAAGTGGTTGAACATTGTCTTGGATTTGAATGGCGTTCTCTGCCAAGTGGTTTCAAAGTCCTCTGTTGCAAAGTTAAAGCACTTGCAAGTCGAAGACCATGTTCTATGCCATAGAATCCCAACAGTAATTGGGACTGAGGCTGTATTTGCCCGACCGAATGTTGGACAATTCCTCCGTGAGGTTTCTGACATTGCGAAGAGGGTAGTAGTGTGGACCACGATGATGAGGCGCAATGCAAAACCTATCGTGGAACATCTCTTCCACGGTGTCAAGTACCCGTTTAACATCCTAGGTCAAGAGCAATGTCTCAAGATTGAGGTCTCCGAGGGAAAGCACTTTCATATGGGGGGCAAAGTCCATTGCTTGAAAGTATTGTCGGAGACCCTTTTCACAAGTCCTAGTGGCGGGGATCCGTTCTCAATGAATAACACCCTCCTCATTGACGACTCTCCTACCGAGAGCGTTTGCAATGAGAACGGCAATTCCATCTTCTTGGACACCTGGAGTCACGTGAAACGGAGGGACGACATTCTTATGGACGAACTCTTACCCTGGCTCAGGCACCTCCATTTGAACTACAACGATAGGGACTTGCGGGGTTACGTCCAAGACAAACGGATTGGCCTGAACCCTTTGGGTGCCCGTGACCTCTCAATGCAACAGATCGTAGAAGCAATGAGAGAGTCCAGTAGAAACCTAGGTGTTCGATACGAGCTTCCTGGGATAGAATTAGTGGTAGGGCGAGGTTGCCGTAGGAAGTAGACTTCACTAGTCCCCGCGTAGAGACCTACTTGTTGTAAATGCCACCTACTTGTTGTAAATTAATCATGTACGATACACTTTGTGGTAAAATAATAAACTCCATTCAAGAGAGCTTGACACCTAATATTTGATTTTGAAGCTAGGGTTTTTTCTTGTGGCACTTGGTCAAGAGCTATCGGCCTTGTAAAAGGATTACTTGAAAAGTACATCCCTAACACTTGTATTTTGTGCTTGCTTTAGGTTGGACTGCCCTTTGGTGAATGTCCTCTGAAAAGGCAGAGGCTGACGAAGAGTCTCCTTTCCGGATCAGAGAAATCAATCTCAACCTCCAACGAGTCAGTGGTAGGAGCTGCAACTCAGCGGACGGGAGTTGCGACACCATTCCCATATCCAAACCGTACTTACTGCACTCCACCACGGATGCAGCATTCGCGGCTATAGACTACATGAAGGGGGACGAAGAGGACGATGTGGTCAATAGTCCACCAAGTAAAGGCTCGTTTAGGACTCCCATCTGCTCCCGTTGCCGCTCAAACGGGCGTCTTCGACTCCAGCCGATTCGTTTTCATCTCCTCCGCGGTCAGAGGCCGCGACAAGTTGGAGACTCCACCTCATCCCCGAACTTGGTGCGGGATATCATAGACTCGACGATGTTACACATTTGACAACATCTGTGGTGCCTTCAAACTTGAACAAGAGTACCGACTCCTCTAGTTTTCCTGTGAATCGGAAGTCTACAAGTGATGTTCGGGTACCTCAACTTGGAATTAATTGGCCTCGCCCCACAATGGGTGTTGGAGCGAGACGATTGCTTCCCTCACAAGAGAATATCCATACAAAGAGGTTTCTTCAAAACCGTCGGTGGCATTCGGGCTCCAAGTCCAGTGGATTTGGTACTGTGTGCATACCCAATGTCAAACTCTTGGTGCCAAAGCCATTACGAGGATCAAAATCCCTTTCCGCCTCCGAGGCTCCTCCTAGTACCTGCAAGCCACTTCGCAGTGAGGCTAGAGCTAGAAGTACGGAGGTCTCAAGTGTACAGTTCGGTGAAAGAGCATGACATTCTGCTTCGCGACGCAAGGATATTTTGAAAGGCCTAGTAGACCTAAAGGCATTGGAGGCTAAACAAAAGAGTTGTGTAGACAATAGCGATGCTTAGGAAAAAAATGGAAGTTTTGGAGGCTATAGGCTATTTCTCTTGTACTATACATACGGCGTATACATCATGCCTATAGCCCCATATTCATCAAAGTGAAGTGCTTTGCATTTAAGCAGTCACTTCGTATATACATAGGACTCATAAGAAATTAAGAGATTAAAAGATTAAATTTTGAGAACTACATAAGCCAATCAGGGCAAAATTACACGACTTGAATTCAAATCCTTGAGTACATTCAACTTCCAAGTGTGAATTTGCTTGAATTTTCTTTCCAAACCCTAAACCGGACATTTTTTGTTGTAAAGTATTTCACCTTATTTGTGCACTTCTTTGAAATTGTTGTCTCAATTGTGCCTGAAACTCTAAAAACTAAATTGTTTTTTATCATTGAGCCTGCAACTTCTTCCCCCAAAAAACTTTAACATGTGTTTTCAAAGTCTCAAAACTATCATTTTGTCTCAATTTAACGAATAAGGCCTTGTATCCATTTTTTTATGCTTTCTAGACAATCATAAGGATCATAAATCATAGTAAGGATGATGAACATTACCAAACACTAGACAAATCAATAAGATCTCCGAGCATTAGAAGAATCACGAGGACCACCCAAACCAATAAGAGTAAGCTTGGTTACCAAACATTGTAAGAATAAACAGGATCACTGAGTACACTACGAATTGGCAGGATTCCTGAACTCTTCTACAATCCAAGAGATTTTCATACATCGTGACCATCATTAGAATCACTAAACACTATCTTCTTCACAACAGAATCAAATTATTGCTAGAAAAAGAAGAATCAAAGTACAAGTTTCAAAGCTAATAGCAATCACAAATAAACATTATAATCACAATCCCATGAAAATAAGGGGGTCCTATTGAGTACCTCCAAACAAGCCTCGGATCTGAGGCTTGGTTGGGGGCACTCAATAGGACCCCCTTATTTTTGAAATAAGATTAAGCCTAAGGCATGTTCCAAAACTAATCAAAGCCATAAGTTAGTATGATCTATACGGTTTTTAAAATTGAGGGGGTTCCAGTGAGTGCCAGCAGAAAAGCCTCGGATCCGAGGCTTGTTTAATGGCACTCACTAGGACCCCCATTTTCTTGCAAATAGAATTAACATAAGGCCTTGTCCCAAAGTAATGATTGACATTTTCATCATAATCCACATGATTCTTAAGAAAAAAGGAGGTCCTAGTGAGTGCCACCAAACAAGCCTCGGATCCGAGGCTTGTTTGGTCGCACTCACTAGGACCCCCATACTTTTAAAATAAGAATAAGAGTTTGACATGGTCCAACGCTAAACCACAACAATGCATAGACTGGCTAGATCTTCAAACACTATAGAAATGAACAGTTACTAGACAGAAAACACGAAATGTATCATCATCATTAATCACTATAAAATTGAATAGGATAATCAATTAGTGCAAGAATCTTCAGAATCAGCAAACTCTCTAAAGTTGAACGTGATCACCAACCAGCAAAGGCAATCCTTTAGGAAAACCAACAATTTCAATGATGAACCGGATCTTGGTCACCAGTCCACCTGGCTCCGTCCACCGGAAACCGGATCACCCGGTTGACCCTGCCAAGACTATAGTTCTGCTATCTAAAACCTTATCAATACTCACAAGTTCAGTACTTGCTCACAAGTTCAATATATTTACTAATTCACAAAATCAGTACTCGTTACGTAGTATTAATTCATTGCACTAGCCCTCGGAAGATCCACAAGTGGATGTTGCAACTCATAAAAACTAGATTCAACAGGAAAACAGTAAGATTTCTCACGGGGATCGGGAAGCTTGCGATGACAAGGATGAATCCTTGGGTATCCAGTGACTGTCAAGATCGATAACAAACTGGATAGGGTTACTGATCTCATAAAATGGGAATCCGACAAGTTTAAGAAAAAGTGGAGGTCCGAGTGCCTCACCGACAACATGCCTCGGATCCGAGGCTGCACTTGGAGCTCTCGGTGGGACCCCCTCAACTCTGAGATTACAGGCCGCTTAGATTACGGTGGTCTAAATAACAACCCCTTGTGGGCATTTCAGTCAGCAAAAACAAGACCACCGAATTTCGTTTGATGTGGACATCAAGGCAGATTGGCCTCAACCGTCCAGCTGTGGAAGCAGGTAAGGATGCCAAGATTATCTTGGAGGTGGACTTGAATTACCAACAAGGAGTCCAAAATTCAAGGAATCGGGATGGGGGACATGCAAATGCGGAGAATCGAATTCTGACTCCTAGAAGGTGAACATATAGTTGCACAGCCTCACAAGAGAAATTCCCAAGTCGGGAGCAGTTGGATTCCTCACATGGAACGGGAAGCGCCCTTCTTGAATCAGTGGGATTTAAGAGAATTCCACGTCTGGAAGGGGTCGACATCCATCACCGAGGGGAACCAGTCTTAAGAAATTATCAAACACGAACGGATTTTCCAAAAAAGTAGGGGTCCCAGTGCCTCACCGGCAACATGCCTTGGATCCGAGGCTGCACCTGGAGCTCTCGGCGGGACCCCCTCAGCTCTGAGCATCAGGAAACTAGTGGAGAATCTCGAATCTCGAAACAATTCTTTGGGACCCCGTGTGGCGGATAGGTCGAGCACGATGAGGATTACGGGAAGACTGTTGTGGCAATCTTGCTTAAGAAATTTCGGAATGGAGGTTTACAGAACCCATTTTGGATTTGAGCTTCTCTAAGTGGCATCGAGGTTTTCAAATCCCATTCTGAACAGCGCCCCAAAGTCGTAATGGAAACAAGACGAATGCAACAAACTGGTTCCAACTCAGAAGCCAAAAATGGTGGAGAATCAAAGGAAATCAACAATTCATGAGGTCACCGATTGAATGAAAGAGAGAATTTGAAGAATACCTTGGCGATTCTCCTGTCCAGCGGAAGAACGATACCTTCATCTTGAACTCCACCCGCGCGGCTCCGTGTAGTCCTCGTCATCTCGTACTGCTACCAAGAACGTGCAAAAGGAACTCAAATGAGGAAAACCAAGCATTCACAGAGGGAATGGTAGTGCCACTAGCCGGTGTAGTCGCAAGGGCAAGGCCAGAGCACGCCATGCTGCCCCAGAAACCGCAATTTTGGAATCTCCATTCTAATTTTAGGATTCATGCACCTTCGGAAATCCAATGTACCTTCGGATAAAGTCTCCTGCCATCAATTTAGGATTCCTCGCGACCTCGCGCGGTTGAAGAATGAGCACGTCCGAGTGTATTTGAAATTTCCAGAAAATGATTCGGCGAGATGACGCAGTTAGTCCTCCCAAATCTCGGAATTTTGGAAGTGCACAACATCAGAGGAAAATAGAAATTGCTAAAAATTAATCTACCTGAGACGCCCTCTCTGATGAAGGTCACGGGAAATTTAGAAAAGGAATGCACATACCACATTCCGAATTGCATCACAGGAAGAATCTACAAAATAACGAGGAGATCCATTTCCTCGAGTTTTTTTGGATATGGTAGAAATCTGGAGCCATGGATGACTCGTCAGAATCAATGGTCCATTTTGAATTTGGATTGTCGGGAGGTGGTATAGCTACTAATGTTGACACGTGGCCTCAGATGACACGTTCAAGTCTAAAAAAGTCACCAGAAGATGTTTTGAAAATCCTAACGAAGTTGACAATTGCAATCTAATATAAGCAATAGGAATGCTAAATTGCCCCTTCGGTCTATTGAAAGGAGAGATTTATATTATTTTCCCCTAAATGCCTAAGGCACTCTACAGATGCATTTCCTAGAGAAACAATGTAAGGAGTTATCATTGTCTTCAATAAAACGAAGTTATTTCTTTTAAAAGTCTGGCAATGAAGGTGTTGAGAGAGCTTCCATATTTTTACCAATGTTGAGTCTGTAATTCTAAAGGAGCGCTGTCATGGTAAGAAATGAAGTGATTATTTTTTTTTTAAATCCTATCATTCACCACAATGTCTTCGAAATTTGGAAATCAATGTTCTTTAGAATCGGAGGTGACATGAACATCTAGATATCGCCTAAACACACTAAAGTGCGCATTCACAAAAGTTATTGTAACATGAGAAGCTATCAAATTCATTGTACTTCACACCTTGGCATTGATGGAATGCAACTGATTGTATAAAAGGATAGGGAATTTGACCAAATTGACACTTCTATATTCGACACTTTCACTGAAGTGCTAAGGGGCTAACTAAGATTTTGAAAGCAAATCTCTATTCTTGAAGAAAAACTTCTTTTACAATCAAACTGAGCGGGTTTGAATGAATAGAAGGTTTTTAGCTACCCATGTCTTGCAATCCGCTTATTCCTACTACTTATACAGTAAGACCGTTACAATGACGCACTAGAATTTGCCAGAAAATTGTCTATATTCTTGCGTTCTTGCTAAACCACGAAAAGGAAAGAAGGAATACAAAATGAGCAGTTTGAAAGCTTCTTACCATGGCGTCCACTACCCGTCTACCGCGTTGGGAACTTGGATTTAACAAGGACACCTCTAGCGCTGCGTCAACATCGGCAGCATGCACATCCTCCTCATGAGCAATACTCCCACCTTCATATCGAAGAACTCTCCGCAAATCGACTGGTACTGGTTCGGTAGTCTTTTGTGCCGCTCTCCCTCCTCTCGTCATTCTAGATCGCCGTAATGCCTTGGACGATGAGAAATATATGGAACCTCGTCTCTTCCCTCTCTTTCTAGGTCTCAGACTAATGAACTCCTTAACTGAGTTGTCTAAAAGCATGAAGGGGGAGCTCAGATAGCCTATACATCAACGCTCTCAACTACGACACAAACAATGAAAGCCAAACCAGTTGAATGAGGAAAAATAATACAAGTGGTGGTTCTTATATTCTACACAGTACTATGCTTGCATGGGCCGCCACATCCTCATTTAGTAATTCTGATACACGTGACAAGAGGATGCAGAAGTCAGCGTGTGGTAGGTTCCTTCATGTGCCTACGAATTCAAATCTAGAGGTTCACTGACAGTGCAGGCAGAGCCTACATTAAAGATGATGCCGCCAATCCAAACTGACGGCGATGCAATTAAAGAGGGGTCTAATTCTGTACACAAGCTTCAATACTCGCACATGCTGGAGCTTGACGACAATCATGTGCATTAAGAAACAAAATTCTGTAGATTGTCAAAGACCTAATTCTCAATTTTTGTATTGAGAAGAGGCCCTACAGACTTGGTATGTTTTTCTTTGTGCATGAAATCATTTCAAGGAATGTATAGCAGTATAACAGTATTATGATATTTGCCCCATATTTTAGACCTTCAGCAAGTAAGTTACTTGTAGGTAATTTTACATATTTATACTCCAATCTGAAATATTATAATTTGGAATTGCAGAACTTCAAAGTAGGGTCTCTGGATTCTGATGTGATTAGTCTAATTGAATGTTCAACTACATATTGAACGCAATTTGTACAGTTCACTTATAGGAATGTGAGAGGAGGAGTTCTCTTTCATTTTCATTTTTCATTTTGATCTATGTTGGAGGTGTTGAAAGAAATTAGATTAGAGGAGTGCTAATGTGTGATTACATGGAATAGACTTTTCTGAAATTGTTTTTACCTATGTATGACAAGGACATTTTATGTGTGCATTTGTAATGAGCATTCACATTAATTGAGAAGAGAAAACCTTTAAATATTTTGTTTTTAATGGCACTGAAATCCTAGGGATTCGTTAGGATGTAATTAATTGATTTCTAGGGGAGCTTCACTAGGTTTAACAGTGAAGTAGTTTTTTGAATTCAATGTACATGGAAGACATTATTGTTTAATGGCAATTGCCATGTCATGGAAGTAAATGTCTGAGGAAGAAGAATACGGCACAATTATTTGGTTCAACCCTGAGTTTGTAAGACTACCCTAGACTAAAGGATTTCCGGAATCTTAATCATTCAAAAGCCAAAGCTCTGTTGTTGTTTACCTCTTCTCCTTGCTTGCATTTAGATTTCCGGCATTCTTTGAGTGCCTCCTCCAGTTGCAACAATGGCGTCGATGAGAGTTGATGGTTATGACGTTCCTCTTGTATTCTCGGTTGATGATGATGGACGCGCTAGAGTCCCTTGTCACCTCCTACACGTCCGATTCAGATTTGTAGAGTCCTCCATCTATGTCAAGGAAGAAAAAAGGTCGAAATTAGGTGAAGTGCTTCAGTCTATTCCGCTAGTGAAGTCGGAGGAGGATGGAACGTGTTGTTGGTATCTTACTCCTGGGAACTACAGAGCGTATGGACTTCCACTCTCCATGCTAGGTGCGTCTACAAAAATCCAGAGTCACCAGTCAGATAATTCTACAGTGGATATGCCATGTAGTCCTTCTGCCCTATTACCTACTCCAACTAGAGAAGCTCTACGAGTCCCACTCATGCCTTCAGTACTTCTTGATGTGAAAGTGGAGAGATTAGATCCAATTATAGAGTTGTCCACCGAATCTGAAGGAGAGTCTCCCAATGTCAATGCTCCAAATCAAAGTTGTTCTGCCCAGATTGCATCTGGAGAGATAGGCATTGGGAAATCACTGTCTAGTACCCCGTCAAGAAGTCTCTCTAATTCATCAATGTCACTACCTCCAATACAAACACAGGTACAAGCAAAAGCAAGCATCATGGAGTGTTTGAGAAGACTTGCCACTATGCATCGCTCTCGAAATGAATTGTCAACAATGGATTTGAGCACTGTGAAGCACCAAAGGGTTCCGTTTCTTCCACCTGTATACGACGGGGATGTCATCTTCGAATTGCCTCCTTGTGGAACATCTTCATCTTCAACGGGGGCCAAGCACTTGGAAGGAATGGACAAGCGCTACGATGGACATCCGTGGTGCAAGCTCGTGACCACAAACATCCACAACTCCAACAACCTCAAATTCCGTAAGTCCTACTGCGCTGGCCATCTCGTTTGTGAGAATGCCAATTGTCAATATTTGAAAAGAGCCTCACGGCAAAATGAAATTGAGTGGAGTGGCTACACTGTGTTTCCTTTCACTCTTGGTGGGTGTCCCCCAAAAGAATCCACCCTAGTTTGCAAGATGCCACCGACGTGTCTTCGTACATGCAAGGCTAGGATATACTTTGCGTATACTGATAATCCAGAAATGACTAGGGCTGCTATTCACCTTGGAGAGCATGGCCACCCTGTTGCTAGAGGTATGTATAGAAATTCTACTAAAGTGATTTGCGGACTCATCGCGGAGCAAGTGGCCAAAACACCCACAGCCATAAACTCCGCAATTGCTCTCTCTGCTAGTAAAGACTTTCTCGGGAACTATCTATTTCACAATGGAGAGGGGGAGAAGAAGATGTTGAAAGCAGAGGAAATGGAGGAGGTCATGGATCGCTTCCAATATTTGAGTAGTCCAAGTATTCGCAACGTCATTTCTTCTTTCCATTCTGACAACCATGGAGGGATAATCGACAACATTATGACCATGAAGAGAGAATCGAAGTTTGAGTTCATACATGACAGCGTCTTCCCAGGTCTAGGCAAGGAAAAGGTATACATTTTCAAGATGCTTACAGAAGGACCCGGAAGTGGAGTGGACCTTGTCAGGCGGATGCAGCCAATAGGGGACTTGGAAAATGCGTGGTTGATGTTTGACCATGTGAAGCGCGTGAAGGATTGGACCACAATGGCTTGCCACGTGTATGATACGGAGTATAAAAAGGTGATGACTATTGCAATGTGCAATATGCAATCCGAAGATACAGAAGTTCAAGTACAATTTTGGCGAAGCCTGAACGTTGTCATGCATCGCCATGGAGTGGCAAATCCTAACTTTAAGGGATTCATGGCAGATAACGCCATGGCCAACTGGAATGCGGTTCGCATTGTGTATGGCAGTGGCTTTGCCAATGATGAAATGGAGAATCACGAGAGGACATGTTTGTTGCATTGGAGTACCTCTCTTCACCAGCATACGCAGAAGTACATCAAGGAAACATTCCAACAGCAACATATTACTTTGTGTAAACAATACAAAGATTTGGAAAACATGGTCCAAGTTGAGGTCCGCTACCTCGCAATACGGTCTTGGTGGTTATCCTCTGGAGCTGCTGGCGAAGAAGGTCTACATCACCTAGACCATTGGCTAGCGTTTTGGCATTTCTGATACCGTCAATGGGGAGGCTTCATGGACATGGTGAGTGAATTGTGAATTTTAATGTGTATTATGACTAAAGGTTTTGAAGCTCATTTTGTTATAGGAAACTCTACATTCTAAGCATTTTAATTTTGTCTTTTATTTTTATTGGGATTTTGGAATATTTTCCTCCACACTTCCAAAATGGGGGGGTCCTACAAACACCATAGAAACATGCCTCGGATCCGACTAACGTTTTGGAGGTGTCATCATGACCCCCTCATTTTCGTTAAATGTAATGGATAATTGAGTTCTGGTAATAGCAAATGCTAAATATTTTTCTTTACAGGAAAAGGAGTTGGAAGAAATGACTTCATTATGTCTACAGGCATAATTATATTCCTACCAATAGGAGTGATTTCAAGGGTGTCACCTTCTAGAATTACACAAGGAACCAAGATATACGGTCAGGAATTTGGAAGTTCACACAATTGTACATATGAATTACTAACTCTATTATTCTCTTGCCTGGAATTTGTAGAAATTAAACTTGGAGGAGATGTTGGACTTGCCATCATGCAATTTATCCGAAATGGTGCATAACAAGTGGCTACAAATGTCTGGAAAACGAGGAAACAACTTGTTTGACGCCACATGTGATGATAGTATCTGGGCTTGGATGCAAATGACCAACTACCGTGCATACTTGAAGGGATATGCATTAGGATCATGGCCATCAGAGGGGGAACTGAGGTTGAGAGTTGCTAGGAGAAGTGGAGATCCCAAAAAAATTGCAGAGGCACTAAACACATTGCCTGGAGCAGAGGGTGTGGGAACTAGAGTGCCACACTTGGAAGGAGAAGAAATTTTTGGGAGCACTAAGAGGAAATTGGACGTACCCATTGGTGATGCAGGAGACTCCCATAGACTGGACAAGATCAACTTTTCTCAACCCCGCGTGAGAACGAGGTCCACCACAAGTGCCTCTCAATCTTTTGAAGACAAGGATAAACAATCTCACCCAAATACTTCTCGACATGTTGCGGTGGCGTTTGAAAACGATTGCAACACATCTAGATGGCACATTGCTAGAATCAGCCACAAATCCAACATAAGATGCCAAGCCCAACAATATAGATCAAACATCAAGTGCACTAGCAAGATTGCAAAAGGGAAGAAGGGTACTCCAGCTCCTACTTACCGCGGTCGAAAAGAAGAGTACGGGAGTAAGCGAGAGGTGGTGGCTGATTTCTGGTTTTGTTGGGATGACATCGAACGATGCGTGAAAAGAACAAAGCGAAAGTGGGTTCTTGATTGGCCGGAGGTGCCGGAGGTTTGGCCTGTTCTATCTGGAACGAACTTAAGCCGAGAGGAGACATTGTTGCTACAGTATGCAAGATTTCGCCTCCAAAAACACCCAGTCTTGTCACCATGTCGTTTGTTCAAGGGGAATGCTGGTATGCGAGCGGGGGTCTGTGAGCGGCGAGCTGGAAGCGGGCATTAGTGAGCAAGGAGTGGTAATATTGGAAGAAAAAAGAATGGGTTTAAGAAAAAAATAGGATTAAAAAAATGAGATAGTGGATGAAAGAAGGAATGAAAGCGGATTTGAAAAATGGATGAAAAAGTAGATGACAATGGATGAATGTAGTTGGGTTTAGGGTTGAAAGTGGATGAAAGTGGATGAATGTAGTTGGATTTTGGATGAACATGGATGAGAAATGGATGAAAGTTATTGGGATTTTGGATGAATGTGGATGAAAAAGTGGGTGAGTGTGATTGAAAATTTGGATGAGAAGAATATCTTTTTTCAAAAAAGAATTGAACTAAGAGAAGTTGGAGAACCAAGTTAAATTAAATTTTCAAAAATTATTTAGACTTCAAATCCTTTTAATTGAAATTTATGAGCCAGAGAGTTTGGAGTTTAAATCATTGTGGTGGAGAATTGAGTTGAGAATCTAGTTTTAAAACTTTGAAAATCAAAAAGTGGCTGGCTGGCTTCTCACCCATAAGGTGTTGCTCTCTGGAAATGATATTCTGCTTTTATATGAGTCTATTTTGGTGATGTTTACGTAGTGTTTTGAGACCTTAAAGTATGCTGTTAATGGGCGTGCTAATTTCCAAGGTTTTGATTATTTATCATTAATGTGACTGTAATGGAACGAACTTATTCATGATTATTGAGACGTGCGTTTTGGGCACCTGGTTTTTGCTTACATCCTGGGTACTTATATGATTTGCTGCTCTAAGTGCCGCAGACCGTGCAGGTGTGGTGAATGTATTGAAGGTGAGTATCAGTTCTTTCTCTAACCTCAGTGTTCTGCTGTCATTTGACTTCCCTCTTTTGGTTTAGGCTGTTTTCATCTGGTCCAAGTTACTGAAATCAAAAGTATAAGAATATCTATAAATTTTCAACTTGTTTCTTTGACCTCAGACCTTTGATTTCTGGAATTATATTACCATTTTTGTATTATGGTGGCAATTCGGTTCTGAGTGGTGGAATTTCATGACAAGCTGCAGTCGCTAGCGGGACAAGCATCTGGCTATTTAGATTCGCTTCCCAAGAAAGTGAAGCGACGTGTGGCAGTTCTCCAGGAGCTCCAGGTCGGTCTCTTCGGGACTCAGGAGGTCACATTGGAGAGTTCATTTGTTTAGGGTTTAGGAAGCACAACTTATGTTTTGGCCTGCTCAATGTGGATAAAAATATTCTTCTGGATTGTATTACCATCTCAAGGAGTTTTCCCATTTGTGGCATACAGGCTGATCACGATGAGCTCGAAGCGAAGTTCAATGAGGAGAGAGCGGCGCTTGAAGCCAAGTATGCGAAATTATATGAACCTCTTTATGTAAAGGTATGTAAATTTATCTTAATTGAGGAATAGTAGAGTACACTGGGCAGCTTCCGGCCTCACATACTGGTTTGGGGCTTGTCTACCTGATTCTTTCCAAACTTGAATTCGGAGGGTAATTTTATAAATATCTGCTGTTGTTGCAGAGAGCGGATATTGTTAGTGGTGCTGTTGAGGTTGAAGCTGCCAAGGATGAAGCTCCTGAACCTGAAGATTCCACGGCAGAGGGCAAGGAGGAAGGTGCATATCTCTTTGTACCAGTAGTATTTTTTAGGGTAAACGGTATAGCTCAGGCTTGAATGCCATTTTCTTTCTATTGTGCAAAGATTGAGGTCTTGCACGTGTTCTTATGGTTCTACTTTTCACTCTATTGTTCTTATGAATGTTAGAATGCTCTTATGCATTATGGTGGTAGCAGTCCTATTGTCCAGATTCATTACTGATGTTGTACGTACTTAAACCTTGTTTTGCAGTCAAGGGAGTGCCAGAGTGTTGGCTGACAGCAATGAAGACCCATGAGATTTTGAGCATGCAGGTATACTTGTTCGTTTGAGACTTTGGATTTACACTAACACCTAATTTCTTAGAGATCATATCAAGAATAAATACTTCGTTCATTATTGGATTCAATTTTGTACCGACCTCCCTTGGTGTTCGCAGATTACTGAGCGCGATGCAGATATTCATAAAAAATTCAGAAGTAAAAGTAGGGCAGGCACTCAAAATTTCCTTTCTATTAGGATGCACCGACTCATACCCGAATCTACAGTAAGTTATACAGACTTGACCTTATTTGAAATCTGCGTCAAGGGAAGGCTTCCTGTCCATTAGTATCTCGAGTAGTACAGATGCTGCAACAAGCTTCGTAAAATTTAAGCGTTACAGGCATGCAAAGATACGGAACACAGCTGACACGCGAAGATTTGACGACGTACTAGCAAGCTGGAAAAAAAATGAAAAAGAATATTCCAGATTTGGAATGTTAGTCCACTTATATCAACCTCAATATAAGGCAGCTTTCTGTGTGACCTAAGTTCTAGAATCCAAGTGCAGGAACTGACACAAAATCTTTTGCCAAATCTTTTGTGTGAAGCCAGAGATCGTCTACTACTGAGACTCGATAGCTTAGGCAATAGAGTAACTCATCCTACTAATAGACTGCACTACAAGATACCATGTGTCGAATGCATGACTGAAAGATGGAACCCTCTAGTCACTCAATACACTTCCTCATTGAAAGGAATGATTGGAAATTGGGAATTGCAACATTCTCATACTGCTCCCGCCTGCCTGCGCTTCGTTGCGTTTGAGACAGCGATTTTGCTACGTTTCTCAGTGTTTTCAGCAACAATACGGTTGCTGTTAGGAGAGTAATGGCGCAGCCACTCCCCTTGATACCACTGCACAATGGCAATACCAGCATTAGAAAAGTAGAAATAATAAGGCAGAAAATTTTGTACCGATAAGGTCTTCTCAAACTCGCTTTTGTGGCCAAGACTATGAATACCATTTCGAATATTAGAGTTCCTCATCCATCCAGAATGGCTTGCGTATGGTTTTCAGTAGGATTTGAAACAAAGTGCTGAATAAATCGCTAACCTGCTGAGGACGCATGATTTTAGTGTCAGGGTCGTCAATGGATTCTTTCCAGTGGGCAAGATATCCAGCCATACGGGGAATGGCGAAGAGTACTGGGAAAAACTCAGTTAGAAATCCCAGTGCCCTGCACGAATAGAGCCAAAAAACAAGTCTAAGAGGGTAGACGATTGGATAGATAGAGAAGCCAGACGACTCAAAAAGTTATTAGAAACGCAAAAGGTTCTAAGATTTAAGCATTTGACCATACAACAAGCAAAGCAGAAAAGCAATAAACGAGCAAAAAATATTCAATCCAAGCAAAAGCATCTGACTGTGCTCAACACAACGGACGTTCTAAAAGCAGTTCACCCTAGCGACTTAATGTAAAAGTGACAAGCTTCTTCTCCTGAGCAATATTGTAGGGATTACCTATGAATTTTCCGAAAACCAAAATCTAAGTATATGTTATCTAATCACTTGCCAGCACCCAACATTTTCGAAGGTTAGCCGGAAAAAAAACGCACAACATCTAACAAGTTACGCACCTGTAAATGACACCCGAATAGAAGTCAACATTCGGGTATAATTTCCTCTTTACAAAATATTCATCCTCAAGAGCAGCCTTCTCCAAAGCAACCGCCACCTGCACGCAAAAACAAGAACGTAAACGTCACTCTCCGGTTAGTCACAACATTGGGCATCCTCTAGTCAGAAGGTAAAGAATACAAAAGCAATCAAAAAATGGAACCACACCAATTTGTCCCAGATCGATCTGACCTTTCCAAGAATGCGCACAATCTGCTTGTCCCTCACAGCTTTGTTTGCGTACAAATCTTGACCCTCATAGTACACCAAAATTTCCAAACAACATATGTCAGCCTTGTTGACCAGTTGAAATACCCAGATGATTTGAATCAATGAGATCTACATCAACAATCCCCACTCGGTAAAATCTCGAGAACTCGCATCTCATGTGCAAGAATCGTCCATCCAACCAAAATGTAAGATCGCATGAACTTCAGAGTCAATGAGAAAAAACTATGTCTCTTGCAACAATCCCGCATGACTATAAAGAGGGTATTGTACAATCTGCACATGCTTCGCACAGAATAAAACACGGAACTAAACTAAACTATTCTTTACATCAAGACAAATCACGAAAGTTAAGAAGTTTAATATCTGATAAATAAATTGTACCTGAAGAGCAGGGTTGGCATCTGGGTGAAAAGACGACAGAGCACAGATGGATCCAACTAGCATTCCCATGGGATGAGCGTCATGTGGTAGCGCAGCTAAAACATTCTGCTCCCACATGAGCAGATGCAGAACCCATCAGATGTTACCATAGTGCAGTTTCACAGGTTAAGTCTGGAAGTCTTAAATGCAGATTCGTGAACAAAATCTCAAGAAGAGACAATCAATTAACACTGAAGTGTAATTATTTTTTTAAAAGCTTGACGACTCTGTATTACAATCTAGATAACAGAATGATTTGAAGAGGAAAACAAGACACACTAGTACTCCTTCTGGAACAGCAGAGTGCTGGGATATAGAAGCCTCCCAGTCAGACAACTGATCTTTTGTCGGTAAATTGACGTACACTGCAGATACCAAACTTCGTCAAAACATCACATTATATAAAAGATCCCTAATGTGATCAGCATCTAATATTCAGATTGATTGGCCTCACAAAAAATGTAAAATGAGGGATTCTGATCTCAGAATTTACTAATACTCATTGAAGCAAAACCCAAAACCGCGTTTTCCAATGACACTCAGACATATAGAAGTATGACCCAAATAATGAATAACAATGAGGTCGTCAAGGCCCCGTCAATCACAGCTATATCCATCACCAGTGTGTGTTCAGAAAAACAGACGTGAAAGACACTTACTCAAAAGGAAAGCAACCTCAGGAAAGGTGCTCTTTTCAGCAAGCTCCTCAATGGGATAACCTCGGTATCGCAAAATACCCTTGTCTCCATCAATGTATGATATTGTTGAGCGCACGGGTGCGGTATTCAAATATCCTGGATCGAACAGTCTAAGTCCATTTCCATCTCCACCAGCAGTAATCTGCAGGAAATCACACCACCACTCGTTAAACAGCCATGTGACAAGTTATGGGAGCTGTCGGATGTCTTAAGACTTTCCTAGTACGTCATCAAATATCCAACAAACGTATCTCCGAGTCTCTCACCACGTACAAAACAAAACAAATCACTGCAACGATTAAAAATTAAACTCAACCTCTTACCTTCTTGAAATCTGTAGCTTTTACTGTTCCTCCTTCACTGATTCCAATTTCATACTTCTTCCCAGTCCGATTGTCCACGATTGTCAAAGTCCCTGCTCCACCTGAAAATTTTGGTGCGGTTTGAGCTGATACAGTGAATGCTTCAAGCATTGGAGAACAAGATGAGCTCCCTGATTCTAAATGACCTTGCAAGATCGATAGTCTCTTCGAGGCAGACATCTCTGAGGCGCTATGAGCTTGCTCCATATCTACAAAACAGAACAGATCAGACACCAGGAGTCTCGTGTGAAAAACAGTTTTGATAAGAAAAGCTGAATAGGTCCTCTTCACTAATTGTGACGCCAGCAAACAGACAAGAGAAACAGAAGGCTACATCATAAACAACTTTTTCATAAGCAGAGACAAACCAACAAGAGACCTGCCATCCAACACATTAAGTGAATCCATCACTATAGTCCTCCAATCTAAACTCAGTGAAGATCTCACTGTCTTCAACGTCCAAGCATATTCTCATAATAATGATCTTTTCAAAGCCATTTTCCGGTTTCCGTTGTTATACTTCCCAAGGAAAGTGTCCAAGTATTCTTGCAGAGGACATTAGGACGTTTCGCACATTTCCTAAAGATCAAAAGTACATACTAACTCCCTGAGATTTATGTTCCCTATCCAACCTTCAGGCTTATTTACATTCTTATATGCTCAATTATCTGAGTCCTTCAATCATCATTTTCCCTCCCTACCCCGTTCAGTCCTGTCTATTTT
Organism: Climacium dendroides; assembly: GCA_950106755.1. Classification (NCBI taxonomy): domain Eukaryota; kingdom Viridiplantae; phylum Streptophyta; class Bryopsida; order Hypnales; family Climaciaceae; genus Climacium; species Climacium dendroides. The sequence goes on along the minus strand of OX467082.1, from coordinate 7,397,364 downwards.
GTTCGCAGAAATTTAGCATCCATCGATCCTCCACAGCCAACAACTAATGTCAGTCAAAAACTTCATACCGCTCAAGCTGAAACAGCAACAAAGACAGTAATAGATAAAGGTCAATCACTCGTGAACATCTGCCTAATCACACTACGAATGAAGTATTTCCGACTAAAGCTGGAACCAGAACCAAAAATCTACAGGAATACACACTAATCATCAAACTCCGCCGATAAAAAACTTCTATTGCATTGGAGAATTCAACAATGACTTACATCATCCGTACACCAATGATCAAAAAGCAGAGGTAGCAATCAGTGAAAAAGAACTCCCGGCTTTCCAGAAATATAAACTAAAATTGCGCAACAAGATTTCACTCACGATTATGCCAATTGGGAAAACTATAAACAAACTCGTTACACTCACCTGCCATGACCTGAAATAGTAAAATTCGTTCACTACAAAGAGAAGGCAATCGCATACTTCCAAATTCCCAACCTAAACGAAATGAACCTTAGCAGCATTAAAAATTCAACTAAACTCGGGCTGAAACTCCGATCAATACAACTCCGTCGGAATTAAAGCAAACCGCCATTCTCGCACCTAATCGAAATAACAAATTCTAAATTCAAGAGCTCACAGAGTTTCCAGTAGATAGTATAAAATTGCGAGGAAAAACCAACACGATTACACTCACAATTACGTAAACTACGAACAAATTAGTTACACACCTACCAAACCCTGACCTCGTTAAATTAGTTTTCTAAGAAAAGAAGGCGATCAAGCTACCAATTCCGATATCACACATCCCAACCTAAAAACAAGAAAAACACAGCAGCAATAAAACTATTCTGCAACTCAGGTTGAAACTCCGATCAATAAAACTTCGCCACCGAAGAAAACTAAACAGTCATCCTCGCGCCAAATCGAAAAAAACCCAAATAAAAAAATCCACATCTCACGAAGTGCAAAACAATCATACACACAAGACAATCATACCAAAAGCGCATCAATCCTCTGCATAATCGAACTCCTGCTTCACAAAACTAAACCGCCATTCTTGCACCTAATTTTTAAGAAATAAGAAAATTCAGAGCTCACGGAGCGATCAAATACACAAGACGATCATAACACCATACCAAAAGTACCTCAATCCAGTTCACGATCGTGCTCCTGCTTCACTGGAAATTTTTCGAAAAAATGAAATAAGAAAGTCGGCTCAGATATCGCACCTGTTAATAAGCCTGAAGGCGCCGTGGCAATCTGTGTTTGGCAGCAACACACGCAATTGAAATCAGATGCAGAGCAAAACGTCAACAAGATGACAGAAGATGCAGAAACAGAAGCGGGCAGGGAAATTCTTCACTTGTTGATAAGACATGCTGCTAAACACGAAACAAGGCTCCGCCATCGCAGGAGCTTGCTCTCCTTGAAAATGAAAGCTCCACTTCCGTGTGAGCTGATTCTGCTCCACTATCCTAGCCAGACCGCGGCCCAACCTTCCGCCATTTTGGACTTCACCTAAATCCAAAATGCAGCAACCGACACCACAAATCGTGCTCCACAATGTGGATTGAACTCAAGCTGTAGGAATTGTAAGATACCGCAATAAGACGTGGGACAGACTTCATCCATTTTCAGGTAACCCTAACCTCATGCGACGATGACGACCTGACTTACACTTGCTCTGCCGCCCTTCCCCACCTCCTTCTTCTTCTCTTGCACCGACTCTACTTCGGCCATCGAAATTCAACTGCGGACTGCCGTGTACATGCTCCAAATTTCTCGAATAGGGCTAGTTGTGGATATTTTGCTGAAGATGGCGGAGAGGGTCCTGAGGTCGAGGAGCGCGCAACGAGGGGAAACTTCTGGCGGTGAAGCGGAGAAGACTGCTCCCAGCGTGCTAGCAAAGGACGGCGAAGCGGAGAAGACTGCTCCCAGCGTACTATCAGAGGTAAGTGGGATCGATGATGCGCAAAGTCTATTGCCCTGAGGTTACAGTCTCGGGACCGAGAGGGCTCTCTCGGAGAGTTGGGCACGGACAACCATGTCTTCTAAAAAGTATGTAGGTTCATGATTGCGCGAAGTCCGCTGCCCTGAGGATACCGTCTCGGGACCGAGAGGGCTCTCTCGGAGAGTTGGGCACGCACAACCATGTCTTCTAAAAAGTATGTAGGTTCATGATTGCGCGAAGTCCGCTGCCCTGAGGATACCGTCTCGGGACCGAGAGGGCTCTCTCGGGGAGTCTGTCACGGACAACCCTGTCTCGTGAAAAGTATTTGGGTTCATTATTGCGCAAAGTCTGTTGCCTTGAGGTTACCGTCTCGGGACCGAGAGGGCTCTCTCGGGGAGTCAGATACGGACAACCCTGTCTCGTGAAATGTCCTTCTCAAAATATAAAGAACCTTTGATAGAGCTACATGATTGGTTTCGGTGCATTGGGATATAGTAACAAATTCTTTTTAAGCTTCTAGTTGCGAAATGCTCGAAGGTAGGAGACAGTAAAGTATCCTCTCGGTCCAGAGAAGGCTCTCTCTAGGGGTCTGCCACAACGCACACTCTCTTTTGCATTTGTCTATGAGATGTGAGGTCTTAGATGAGAGCCTTGTCATAGCGTCAAATGTAGCACAATATTGATGATCGGAGCTTCATATACAACATCATAAAAATTAATTCTCAATCTGATTTCAGTCCATGCGTAAACACTAATGACCATCCAATACCGTCTCGGGACCGAGAGGCCTTTCTCGGGAGGCCTAGTTTCGGAGAATGTCTCTTGTCTGATTAATTTCGAAGATTCTAGCTAAGGTGGAGCTTTGAAGGTGCTGAATGCTTGGGTTGTGAACGTCATTGGAGCTTCACTAGATGTTTATGGATTTATTTGGATCATTATCTTGAGCTTGAAAAGTGATTATTGTTAGTTTGAAGCCTTGATATGTGCAAAGGGTAGTATCCTTTGGATACCCTCTCGGGCCCGAGAGGCCTCTTTCGGAGAAGACTATTTGAAACACCTGATATTTGCATTTGTCCATGATAATCACAAATAGGCCAATGATTTGTTTTGGATTGTGTTGTAGGTTGAAGCTCTAGTGGCCGAGGAACATCCAGTACTACTTATTGATGTGGTACCTGAAGCAATGGTGCATGATGGACGCCCCGAAGACTCAGAAGTAATGCCAATTTCTCACCAAGTGTCTGGATCTATATTGCAAGAGGGTAGTCTCCAACCGGAGATTATTTCCGATGATGAGTTAGAGGACTATGAGATTCAAGGAGTGCCCAAGGATGCAATGGAAGATGACATCAGGCGGTCCCAAAAGCTTGACACTGTGTCCATCCTTCATGGATTGAGATTGACGTCTAATGATACTTCTCGGATGAAAATTCCTTTATGTAGATTGGTTCCGATGCCAATGGTGCGACCTACTCTTGCTTGTGACTTGACTTTGCTAGAAAATCAATTCAGTGGAGGTTACGAGGAAGGAGCTAGAGTCTTCTATGTTTCTATATCAAACGAAGATGGCCAGAGTGGTGTTTTCACACCTGCCGAGAAGGACGAGTGGGGACCAATTTGGAATGAAATCAACCATGATTTCAACACTTACCTCATGTCACAGGCAGCATTGCGACATTTGGTGGATCACAAGTTTTACGTATGCGATGGAAATCATAGAAGAATTGCATGGATGAATCACATTATGCGATTGCATGCAACAGAGAAAATATGGCACATCTCTGTGGATTCAATCGTTTTAGACACACGGAATCGAATCGGTTTGACGATGCAGGCTATGCATGATATTAATATGTGAGTGTTCCATTCTCCACTATGCTTTCATTTTTATGATGTACTCAAATTCTATGAATTGTAATATGATATAATATGATTTTATCCCATGGTGTGATAGGCAAACAGAGAGTTATCATGTGAAGACCAATCTCGTACACACGTTATATCGAGTTCAGAAGTATGGTGTCATGGACATTGAGAAGTTTAAAGAACTTCTATCACCGGAAGATGTGAACACCTGTTTGATGGTTACCCGGTCTAAGTGGTACTCTATGTCCCTCGAAGTCTTCACATCATTCATTTTCAAGGTATTACTTCCACCATATTTTTGTATTGATTTCAAGTGTTTTTATATGAATTTTTATATGTCGATATAAAAATGTTTATGTTTATATTCTTTTCGTGTCTATTTGCAATTTTGTAGCAAGACATATCTGCAGCAGCCGATATTGCTGTTCGTAAATACAAAGAGGACACTCCTTGTGAAGAGGTGACGTCAGATGGTGTTGCAGCCGCAATGAGGAGCTCTATCAAGGATTCCACCGAGAAGTTTTATAAAAAAATGTCAAAGATGGTGGCTGTTGCTAATCCGGCTTTGGGAAAAGACTGGCTTCTTGAGGTATGCCTAAACCATCATTGATCAAATCTGCTCATATCTTCATACATGATGTATATTGAGTTCTAATTCTCATGCATTGCATTCTTGCAGATCCAAAGGCATTGGAACCTTTTTGCAACTCCGGAATTAACCTTAGAAAAATTACAAATGATAGCCACATCCTCTACAAGTGCGGAAAACAAGATTAAGTGGCTCAAGTGGATGAATGCATCCGGTCCTACTAGAGAGGCCCGACGCTTTCCTTCTCGTCCTGTCAATGAAGAGAAATTACTGATTTTTTTGGCAAAGGCTTCTTGGTATGCTGGGGTAAGTTTTCTTTTGATAAATGTTTAATTATATTTTATTTCAATATCCTTCAATTATATTAGTATGATTGTGTATAACGTACAGGAATGACCTAAAATTGATGTCTAACTTTGTATTTAGATGGAAGAGGCATCATGCGAAATGTTCGACAACATTGTTCAATCTGACAATATTCCAATCAACATGTCCGTTCCTGCCGAGCCAGAATCATTGATGGAGTATATTGAAGGTTGGAGAATGAAACTTTGGGAGACAGCTTATACAGGTGTTTTCAAGGGAGGAGATACTTTTAAAAAATCCGATAATTTCAAAGAGTTCAAAGGAGCTATGCTCGCTGTCAAGCGCTTGATATATAGGTTTGAAAACTTGCCATTTTACTTACTTATGTTTTGAGGCTGATGTTATAGATTACAGGCACATCTAGATGAACTAGCTAGTAGGACGTCAAATTGTAGCTTAACCAATGTAGCTTTCATTGTTTAATGTAGTTCTTGTCTTTCATATTCTTGGAATAATTATGTTGGAATCTCTATGGACTTTATATACTATTTTATTTAGGTAATTGATTTTGAATTTAATATGAATAGGTATTTCAAGTTTGAGTTGTACGCCAAGAAAGCTATCGAGAAGAAGGATTTGCCACCTTTTCTTACAACATGGTTAGATAGATCATCATCGGATTGTATGTTCTCGGCTTATCAGCTACGAAATTGGACGACTCCACATCTCCAAGCTTGCCCATGGTACTTGGAATGCAATATAGGATGTACTCCTGCTGAAGAAGAAGCTCTCTTCAAGACATTGACAGAGAATGCTATTACGGAGCCGGAGTTCGATGAATTTGCTGGATTGGACCCGGAGGCCAAAGCTAAAGCTATAATCAGACGAGAAGTAGCTGACAAGAAAAAAGTGGATCGATTGGAGGAGACAAAGAAGCGGATGGAAGAGAACAAGAAGAAGCGCTTGGCCAAGAAGGTTGATAGAGAAGAGGAGAAGTCCAAGAAAAAAGGCACAAAACGAAAGGCAGAGGAGTCGGTGCATGAACCAGCAACAAGTGGCATTGGAATGAAAGATACTTCATCCGGATTTTCCCTCACACAGGATCTTTTAGTACATGGTCTGACAACAACCATTCAAAATTTTGGCCCTATACCTGATATTGACGAGTGCATTCTCAACTTATCGGTGGAGAGTCTCCCGAGTGATAATAAGGCCTTTGATGCTGTCTTGACATTCTTAGACATGGTAAGTTTCTATTTCGTATACTTTTAATATTGTGTTCCAATTTGTTGTTAAGTAGTTTCCAAATTCAATTAGAAGTCAAATGTGCTTTATTACATATTATTTTAGTTTCTTATTCATTTGGAACTAACGATATTTAAACATTAATGTCTTCTACAGCATTCTAGCGATAAGGATAGATATTTTGATGGTATGTTAAACACGAAGCAGGCGGTGGACCTCATCATTGTGGATGTCCCCGAAGGCCTTCATGTTCCAACCGTTTCAGCTCCGCCGAGCCCTATTCCAGAATGGAATGAGTTCAAAAAAGATTCATTGGTTCCTATTTTTGACTTTGCTCAGGAATATCTGCATGACAAGGGGGGCCTTCTTATCATGTATCCAGCAGCTTCTGTTCGTCACAGAAGCTTTCTTCTTGGTTGTTGTGAAACCTACGGATTTAGAATAATCATGACATGGTTAGGGATGAATCATCTGCATTTGACATCACCAGCCGATCCAAAGAAGACGGTATGATTAATCGTAACTTCATATTTTATTTCCTTTGATTTACAATTGATTTGCATTTGTGCTACTTTCTAACTTCTGAATTTTTGCAGACGATGCGATTTTCTATCTCTCTTCTTGTGAGGGAATCTGGGCCAAAGACTGATATTGATTTTCCATTCCAACATGTTCCTTCCCATGAAGAGGTAGGTGTCAATATTGCTCGTGATGACATCTTGCAAAACTTTTGCAACCGCGATGATGTAACCATGAATGGAGACATTCCGTGGCGAGGTCCTCGGGAAAAATCTCGACACTTCATGCAAATGCTTATAGAAGGGCTATCACAACCAGGCGACGTTGTTGTTGATTGCGCAGCAGCTACAGGTAATTCCTTCTTTGAATTTAGTAATTGTGGGACTCTTATGTAATTTGAAATGTGTTCATACTATATTTTTCTTATCTGTGTTTGGTTCATTTCAGGTTCAACTATTCAAGCATGTCGTGCAACTCGACGACATATACTAGCCTTTGAGGAGGATAAATTGATATTTGATGCCCTCATTGCACCTGTCATGCGCAAAACTATGGTACCTCCCGAACCAACCCAATCAACTCCTTCAACATTTGACGTGGATGAAGAAGTGGTTGTTCCTGATCGTATCGTGAAGACAGCCCGATTCAGTAAGTAAGTCTATCTTGCTATTGATGCATTTTTTGTTATATAATCAATTTGGGAATTTTTGTCTAATTTCCTGTTTCTTTGGATTTAAAGGCAAGCCCAAAAAGTGAGGAACTTCCAGCATGTGCCTTTTTTTGGAAGACCAGGATTTTTTCCAAGTCCTCCCAAATCTTTTCACCTACCTGTGTATGCTGAGGCGTTGTCACGAGACTTTGTGGCAATGGATCCAAATCCAACTTCACGAGTACGTTCAGTGCAACCTCGAGCTTTAGAATTTATAGATGATTATGCAATAGAGACAGATTTGGATTCATCGGCTACAGAGGATAGTTCAACGTCGAATAGCTCTATTTGATGTATTGTATACACTACATCACTGTTATTGGGTGCTTAGCATTGACCTCATGATGTTGTCTTCATTTTTTTGGTCATTGATGCTTTGATTACTTTCAATGTCAAACTCGGATTCTACATTTTTGAAATGGATGCATTATTTATACATATAATTGCACTAGTATAGAGAATTTTGTTCAACTCTATATCATATATAAGGCCTATTAGTACTCTGTGTTCATATGAAATAATTGTATTACTCAGAATTCTCAATTTGTCATGGGGCTTCTCGTGTGTAATGATATTTCAATGATGTATTATTCAAACTTAATGACCTACAATTAGATTGGTCTGAAAGGTTTTCTCCATTGCATTCAATTTGTAAAGACCTAATGAAACCAAGTTAATTATTGGGGATAGGGCGTATGCCCCCCTCTCGGCACCGAGAGGCTCCTCGGGGCACCCCCAGTATGCGACACGAGCGGGACCATGACGAGCACCAGTCAGGGTTCCCGAACTCAAATAAAAAAAATTGGGGACAGGGCGTATGCCCCCATCCCCTCCTAGATGCCTCTCGGCACCGAGAGGTTCCTCGGGGCGCCCGCAGTATGCGACTTGACCAGGACCACGACGAATACCAACATAGGGTTCACAAGAATGATATAAAAATTCATGTTTGGACATTACCTAGGAGTTTCGGATTGAAGGTGTACGATTGGATCTCTTTGTTTGGGTCTCTTAGTTTGGAGTCGCACGATTAGGTCTTGTAGTTGGGAGGGTTGGATTTCTAGTTCGGAACAAACTTGTGTGGTGTTCTAGATTGGGCATGTGGAGGTTTATTATATATTATTTTACATTTTCAGAATTATCGTATTCTTGAATTAAATTGGTGAATCTCAGTTGTACTTCAAGGCTTATGTGAATTGTAAAATTGAATTCGGTATTTGGAATTATTGTTGGAATAGAATACATCTAACTATAATCATTAGGCAGGAACTACTGCTTCATTGTCAGTGTATGATCCCCTATAACGTTGGTATAGTTCCTAGTCTTCATGTATTTTGGAATTTTCCTGTTGCAACTGGAAGACATGTTATATGTTTCCTATTAATAAGTGCTTTGTGATTTCTGGTCGTCTTACTCTCCATATTCTTTCTGAAGTGGATTTATGATTTTAATACCATTGTCCTATTAGCTTTAAAGTGGAGGTGTTTGTGGGCATTTAATAAACTTCTTCTCCAATATAAATTCCCATTGCCACATGGTGAGCAAGTTATCAATAACAAAAAATTGTGCTAGGTAATATTTTCGTACAAGACATTATCAATTCAAACGTCTAGCATCCATCACTGGACATTGCGATCTACTAGACACTACAATCTAACTGACACTATATACTTCCAGACACAATCTGCCGTGATGATTAAAACCCTGATCTCGTTGAATGTATGAGCACCACATTACCAAACTCCTGAACTGAGCTCCCTGACTCATATTGCACCGGCTTCTTCATCGTACTTGTTCTCATAATCATTGGTGGTTATTTTCCTTCTTTTCGTCAGTCATTAAAGCCAATGACCGTCATGATTGTTGCCGTTGATATACAAATCTAGTCTAAAATATTAAATGGTTGATTCTCATTGAAATGAAATATTGTACTTTTAATGTTAGTTATTGCTGAGAGCGCCAAGTGAACATCTCTTAATCTTGCATTCTATTTTTGTATATTTGCACGGATTTCATTTATTACAACTCTAGCGGTCCTCCCTACATTCTCAGCGGATTTACGTGTTCTAGAGGGTGTTTCGGTTAATACCAAAGCAACTGAAGCAGTGACACTCAGGTTCACTGAGTTCCTTGTCATATGATTATTGTAGCTTGTGCGGTATGCGATTGATGCAGTTTTGTGCTTCAGAAGTAGAGTGCATGAAGCGTCTAAATGGAATACAATCAAATGGCAACTGTTAGGGCAAATGGTCAAGGGGTTCCAATTTCTTTTCCGATTGGTGATTTGGGATACGCTGTTGTGAGTTCCTCTCGACTAAGTGCTCGCTTTCTTCTTACTGAAAACTCGTTAGATATTGATGAGGAAGTTTTTGATAGTTCAAGTGGTGAACTCACGCATACTATAGGTCAAGAGCCGATTGTCTCTTCCCCACTGAGGCAGTGGCATCTGCATCCGGGTAGGTATTTAGCATATGGCTTATCCAAATCCATGGTTGGAGTACCAACTCTAGAAGGTACCACTAGAATATCTAGCACTAGTACTTTTGAGACAGCGTTGCTTAACACTGTAAAGATCGAGCCAAGTGTTGAGGTCATTGCCATTGACAGTGATGATTCTGATGGTTCGTCGCCACCCTATAAAGTTCTACGACCAACTCTGTCTTTAGGAGTTCATAGGGCATCCTCATCTATCTCGCCTACTCCAGTCTTAGGGACACCATCCTCAACTTCTCGTGGATCCTCTATTATTTCATGTCTACAGAAGTTGTGCTACGCCAAAGGTTCTAGGAATCCGTTTAAGAAGGTCGATTGGAACTCAATTAGAGTCTGTGTAGTCCAATTTGTTCCACCTTTGTTCAATGGTGATGTGATATTTGAATTACCACCCGTCGGAGATGTTTCGGGAATTAACAGTCAAGCTAAGCTTCTCACCGGAATGGAGAAACGCTACGATGGTCACGTTTGGACAAATCTTCATACGACAAATATAAAGAATGCAGATGGTCTGACATTTCGGTTGGCATCTTGCGTGGGCCACCTACGATGCGACAACCCGAGTTGTGACTACCTAACTCGAAAGCACCGTGTAGCTCTTATCAACGAGACTGAATGGGATGGTTGTTCTCCTGCTCCATTTGAGGTTTGTGCCATTCCTCCTATCGATTCCACTATCACATGCAAGATTTGTGCGACTGCTCCATCGTGTATTGGTAGTTGTCTTGCGAAAATATATTATGTAGTTGGGTCACAGGACATGACTCGGGCTTGTGTTCATTTCGGTATTCACAACCACCCTGTGAAAGATGGAGACTGCCGGGACTCCAAGGAGAGAACTCGGTCCTTGATATCAGACCAAGTTGAGCGGAACCCCTCTGGAACAAATTCCGCTATTGTCTTGGAGGCTAGCAAGGAGTTCCTTGGAGAGATGCTACTTCGAGCCGAAGGAGCTACGCCTACCCCATTCGGATTACAAGAATTAATGCCTGTTTTGGAGAAATGCAAATTCATGAGTTCCCCAAGTATTCGCAATGAAGTTAGTACATTCAAGTACTTCCGCCGCTTTGGAGTCATGGACAGCATCACAAAGCTTCGTGGCTGCAGCAATTGGGCTTTTATACAAGAAAACAAATTCCCTGGACAGGGATCTGACTCTGACAAAGTCTTCGTGTTCAAAATGTCGGAGGTTGGCCCTGGAAGTGGCGTAGACTTGGTATCACGTATGCAACCTGGTGGTGACCTTGAGGACGCATGGATCATGTTTGATCATGTTAGGCGAGTGAAGCTCTGGACTACAATTGCGTGTCATGTTTATGACACAACCTATTGCCGAGTTATGACTATTGCGGTTTGCGATATGCAATCAGAAGATGTAGTTGCCCAATGCGACTTCTGGAAAAACTTAAACGTCGTGATGGGTAGACATGGAAACACCTTGCCCTATTTTAAAGGCTTCATGGCTGATTCGGCACAAGCAAACTGGAATGCGGTGCGCATTGTTTACGGAAGTGGTGACCCAACAGAGCCCATGCCCAATCGAGAACGTACATGTTTATTTCATTGGACTCAGTCAATGGAGAAACACACGAAAGCAGACATTCGCAGTGACCTTCAAGACCAACATCGAAAGTTATGCAAACAATATAAGGATGCAAATTCCTTAGCACAGGCAGAGATTAGGTTTCATGCAATTCGAACGTGGTGGCATTCATCTGGAGCCACAACCGAAGAGGGGCTTCGCCGTTTGGAGTTGTGGTTAGCGTTTTGGCACTTCCGGTATAGACAATGGGGAGCATTCATGGACACTGTAAGATTCTTAATCATCCTATCCTTCATTTGTTTGTTTTGCCAAGCTAGGATTCAGATTTTTAGGTTATCTTACATCATTGCTATTCGTTTCTTCCATGAATGCTTCCTGTCTTCAATTATTGAAGTACTTCATGTAACAACCCTGCCCTGTAGACGTTCAATCAAGGAAAGAGTGGTACTCTTTATTTGTAATAGTTTTAATCCATGCTCCACAAAACAGGGACTCACTGAAGATGAACTCGGGCTTGTTCCTACTTGCAACCTCGCGGAGACCGTACATAACAAATGGTTGCAACAATCTGGAAAACGTGGCTCTGATTTGTATGTCGCCACTGTGGATGACTATGTTCGGGCGTTCATGCAAATGGTTAGATATTACCAGTTTCTAAAAGGTGAGAAGCCGGGAACTGGTCCAGGAAAAGAAGAGCTCTTGCTTCGTGTAGCACAGAGATATGCCCAACGTACCGGTAATCCGAAAGGATTGAATGATGCCATGGCATCTGTACCAGGTGTTCAAGAGTACTGCACTAGGAAGCCCCATTTGGAAGGCGAGGAAGTTTTTGGATCTGAGAAGCGAATGCCCAATCTTCCACCTGGTTCTGAATATGATTCACATCGTCCCGACAAAGTGAATTTCTCTCGACCCCGTATTGGAACAAGGGCCACCCCTGCACCCACATCGGTCATTTCCTTGGATCGGATTTCTGAAGAATCATGGCCTGTGACGCATGAAGATTATCCGGATTTGTTGGAATCACCTAAGACAAGGTCAATTCCTTCAACTGAGGTGGCCTCCCATGTGAGGACTGTTCAAGAAATAGTTTGTGATGAGTCTGAATGGCATATTGCTCGCTTGCCTAAGACGTCTTCAAAGGCATGTTTTGCATTGCAGGCCATTACGCGAAAAAAGTGTGTTGCAAAGATAGTGCAAGGCAATAGGGGAACAGCTGCACCTACATATACCGGCAGCATGGACAACTATAAGAAAAATAGGATTGAGAGAATGCAATTCTTTTTCTGCAATGATGATATATCGCGGTGCGTCAAAGGTTCTCGACGGAAATGGGTTTTATCAAAACCGGAAGTACCAGACATATGGCCGGTGCAAGTTGGAACCAATCTTACGCCCAAAGAGATCCTAGATCTTCAAAATGCAGGGTTCTGTCTTCCGCAGCGTCTTGAAATTTCCCCTCGTAGGCTATTTGGAAATCATGATCTGCCACTTGATGTTTTGGGACTTCAAGTTCCAGAGTCACCTGCAGAGCACCCTAGCACACGGTCAGGAAAGAAGATTCGGAGGAATCCAAAAGCACCTACAACAAAGCAAGCAAACAATTGCGCCTCCGCACTTACAATGAAAGCAGTGATTCGTGAAGTTACTATGGTACCGCATCCAGGCTTTGGATGCATCATTGCCCTGGACTCAGGTACATCGCCTGCCATTGAACGTTACATGATCACTGTAAGTGCATTCCCTGAATGCACTTGCCCTTATTTCAAGGAGATGGCAACAAAGGCTCTAGGAAAAAGAGGGCAATGGGCTAATTGCAAGCACTTGTACTTTTTGTTCACTGGAGTTTGCCAATTGGATGGAGAAGTAGATCTTTTTATTCATGCTCCAAGCTTTAGCTTTAACGAAGTGAAATGCATACTTCAGAGTGGTATCTTGAAGCTTAAATCCAATTAGTATACATTTCTACTTCTTGCCAGTTGGTGCTAGCATATTGTAGTGTAGCTTTGGATGATGTGCTCCAAACTTGTTTCATGTAAGAATTGTAGTGAGACTAAAAGGGCCACTACTTCATTTCAATTGTCATTTGTCCATTGCACCTTGCACTATCATGCATTCGTGCATGATTGCCCATCCACACTCTCTAGTATGATTTGTATATATATCTGGATATAAAATATTCATAGAGGGTTGTTTAGATTGTTATTGATAATTGCAACAAAATAAAATGGCCTTCCCTCGTCCCAATCCACTAAAAATGACCTTGCCTGAATTCCCTTTTCACAATGAATGGAGTAGGACAACGGCAAACTTCTAAATGCATAAGGTGACCACCTCTAAGGTTCCTCTCGGTACTGAGAGGTAATCTAGAGGTGGTCACCTTATGCATTCAAAATTCTGCAACATTTATCTAAACTTGCTATGGTTGTAAACCCATTTTTTATTAGCACTATCTCATGCTAGCATTGGTAGAAGTTGTCTTCCCTTGCAATACATATGAGTACTAATTATTGATGACATGATTGCAAACATAATTGAAATGCATTATTATCAATAGGAAGTTTGGCAACATGCTAATGCCTTTTATATGATAAATTGGTAAAGTGGTCGCGCATGGATGAACTTAATTAATCACCCTAAATCCTATCACATGGAAATGATAGCCTAATTCCAAGCCTTCTAACTACGGTTGTTCAATAGTTTAAGTAAAATTGTTCACCTAACCATACATTTAACAATACAATAAGCAGATGTCCATCCAGCAAAAGAAAGTTACCCTAAACCCTAAATATAATCCTCCTAAAAAATTTAACAGATATTCTATAAACAGGCCATGAAGGCAATCATAAATACCCTAAACCTTGAACCTTCACCCTAGAAGTATGCCTTTCTTTCACCTTTAAAGGAGCAGTTCTACTAGTTCACAGTCTGAGGTCCACAATTACATTGAGATCTTAAAACCACAGCTATAGGGGGCACACCTAAACCCTAAAACCGTGGTGAAAGGTTATATTATGTGGCTTGATACCACGGTTATAGGTTCACACCCAAATAATCTTTTTGGTGTAGATTTCGGGTCTCCTGTCTTGGATCCACGGTGATAGGTCCATTTTCACGGTCATGGGGGCATGAATATAAAGTCATCATGTTCTACTTTGTAAAACTTTGGAAGGCCAATCCTTGAAGAAAACAAACTCCTTTCTCCCTCCCATGCCGTTGATCTGGATATGGGTAGGAATACTATACACAAACAAATACGATATAATATAGACCCGATCCAGATACGAGAATCAAGATATAGTTCAAATACAATACAAATATAGTACGGTACAGATATGAGATACGATATATAGTTCAAATGCAATATAAATACAATACAATGTAGATACAAAATATAAGGTACGGATACGGATATATCCCATATCAAATGTTATCCCTAGCCCCACCTGAAAATTAGAGAAGGGGGGGAGAGGGGGAAACGAGAAATTTAATATACCAAAAATTTGAGCTTATTGCCTTATTGGTGGGAGGTAGAAAAAATCAATTTCATTTTTTTTTGGGAGTGGATAGGGAGACATTCTCACTATCCACTCAAAAGATAGGCCACTAAGCTTTGGCACATGAACCAATAAATTGATATAGCATTAAAAGACCAATCCCCTACACAAATTGGTTTGTCATAATCCCACCGTAGAGGTGTCCAATGTCATTGTTGAAGTTACTCACCAACAATAACAAATAATTCTTCTAAGTTCAATGAATATAACCCTTCCCTCCATGTGGTCAATGGTCATAAAATATTTTCACACATATTCAAATATTAGTCCACCCTAAACTTTTGAGGGTAGACTTTTTAAATCCCCAAATTTTTAGACTGGATTTTTTATTACCCCCAAAGTATGTTGATTTATGGAAAAAAGGCCCAAAACTTATAGTCGACTTTTGAAAGTAAACACCCAAATTTAATAAAATAAATAAATAAATAAATACCCTAAAACCGCACCAAATTACAGAAAAAGGCCCTAAATCCATGCTCCATGCTCCAATTCCACGCTCTACGCTCTACGCTCTTGCTCTACGCTCGTATACTAGCTTCGTTGGTTTGTTCAACATGTCAAAGATTTTTAGTCCTATTTTGTATGACCACCCTTTACCAAAGAACTCAGACGCGTATCCAACAGTGAGGAACAACAGGGCCATTCGAAGGATTGCAAATGCACCTACTGCCGAACAGCGGAACAAGTGGGAAAGTGCAGGTAATGTTACAGGGCAAATTGTAGGAGAAACACTGCTCCCTCTTCTAGGCCTTGGTGCAATTGTGGAGTTAGAGACAGGGTCTGACTCCAACAAAAATGCATATCGAGTTACAATGGGCCAATTTCCCACGTGCACGTGCCCAGATTTCGTGAATATGGTAGTGTCCGCCATTAGAGGTCGGCAACAATACGTCAATTGCAAGCACTTGTACTACTTGTACAGGTACTTTTGCAAGATGGATGTCAACAAAGACAAATTCATTCATGCACCAAGTTATAGCTTCAATGAGTTGAAAGAACTCCTAGTACGAGCTGGAATGATCACACTTCCAGAATAGCCATGTCCACAATTTGCAATGTATTTCAATTGTAATGCGCTCATTTTGTATATGACAATTGAAATGATTTGATGCATTGTTTTTCCCAGAAAGAGTGACCAGACCAATGTTCCAGGGTTTGTATTCATGTGTTCCACAACACATATTTTGAGGTCACTTTTCAGTCTTCACTTGTCCCATAACGATAGGCATTTCAAAATGAATCACTATATAAGTTGTCACGTTCTTGAAATAGTCATAGCTAGAGGACCGCTAGGGGAATAGACATTGGCCGTAATTGTGTGGCATATTATATTCCCAACGGTTCTCTAGCTTTTTGTTCAGGATTGATTATGTCATGTGTACTTTGTATTTAAGCAATTCCATATTTGGGCGAGGAAATGGTAAGTGCTGGAGTTGCCTACAAATTAAAATTAGTGGATGAATTTGTGTTCACCAGTGGTGCTTGACTTCCACAACCTTTAGGAAAAAAAATATGGTGAATGATAGCATTGCCCCCCCCCATTAAAATTAGTGGATGAATTTGTGTTCACCGGTGGTGCTTGACTTCCACAACCTTTAGGAAAAAAAATATGGTGAGTGATAGCATTGCCCCCCCCCATTAAAATTAGTGGATGAATTTGTGTTCACCGGTGGTGCTTGACTTCCACAACTTCTAGGAAAAAAATATGGTGAGTGATGGAATTCGCCCCCCAATGTCCAATAAATTTTCATCTAATCCATGGTTATAGGGTACACGGTAATAGGTCAGAAATTAGACATTTCTCCTCTTTTTTTACAAAAAAATTGGAGAAAAAAAATTTGGGAGTACAAATTTCCATTTGGGGGGTTTGGGGGCTCCATGCTCACAAGCTCCACACTCCCGCTCGCACGCTAGCGTTGTTGGTTCCCATAGTCTTCCTAACTTTTAGCTTTTCCTTTCTTTTTGTACCAATCTGGGTGTACTTTTTTCCGGATTCCGTGTTTCAAAACACGATAGAGAGAAAAAAAAAAAGTTGGGTTGCGATAGGGACCTTTGAAATTGAACATCCTTCTATCTCCATAGTGACTTTTGGAGCGCTGAATCTTCTGGTTGAGAGAAGTTAACTACCACCAAGGGAAGCTTCACCCTCTTCTTCCATTTCCATGTCCAAGCATCCTAGATTAGCTTCTAATGCGACACATTATCGTGTAGAAGTTGTCTAATTGTCACATTTACCTTCTGATCTCTAATGTCATGGATAATGTTGTACTCATGTGTACTAACATCCGAATCGATCACTACTGGGATGTTGCTGAAACTAACCCTTTTCCGGTTTAGCACTATCTCCAGTCCAGAAATTTCCGCCCGAATCTTTCCACAAATATCTATAGGAATCTAGTTCCGGTCCACCCCTCCTCTCTTGATTAGAGTCACTACTCGATTTTGGTTTTCTCCTTTCTTCTTCCTCCTACCTCTAATAGATAGTTCTGATTGGTTCTTGGTGGAACTATAGATGGATACTTGGTTTACAAAACTCTCCGTTCTCTCCGGCAGTTCCACCTCGCACCGTCATTTTTCCGGATTCTCTATTCCGACCGAGTCGCCGTAATTGAGTGCGGTCGACTCCCTGGTAAGGATTTGGACTTGCTTGTAAACCGACCTTGGTTACACTAGCTTCGGACATTGATCCTCCTGATGCCCATATTCTTGGCAATTTTGGTACGGAAGTTTCCACAGAGCACCTTGCCCTAATCCCCTATAAGGACGGATGTTGGTATAGTGTCCTGGCTCTTCACAACTATAACAAATTACCATTTGTCTATCCAGATATCCAGGTGCGCACATAGGCTGCTGCATCATCAGCCCTTAACTTGGTCCTAGTAGATAGTTCTAGTTCAACGCGTTGGACCAGATTGGAATTGCAATCTCCTTTCCTCTTGCATAAGTGGGCTGAACTTGGTATACCTCCTTTTCTTCTTTGCTTGCCATGGTGTAGTAGATTTCTTCTTCCGAGTATACATATTGAACTTGTTTTTGGGTAAATCTTTGACATTCACTCAAATAGTGATCCGGTTCTCCACATCTTCCGCACCAAACATTGGATCAAGAAGTCAGAACAATCCGTCTTGGTTTCCGATTCTCCGCAAGGTTGACCTTAATCGCTTCCAAAGATTCTTGGATACTTTTCATCTTCTTCGAATCCGTATCCTCTGTCTTGACTATCACAATAGTCTTCTCTCGTGGACTTCTTGGTCTGGACAAAAGTCAGGATGGTGAAACACTCTCCTCCTCTTCCGAGCTTGACAAGCTGGAATCAGAAACTTTCGTTCCGAATCCGAAACCGTCTTACAATGCTTCAATTTTTGGTCGCTCTTCTTGCCTTTTCCTTTATTTGGCTTTCCACTTCTCCTCGAAGACTTCCGGAGGATTGCGCTGAGTTTTCATAATTAGTCGCAGCATCCATAGCATCTCTAAGTGTCTTGGGTCGCGCTTGTCAAATCAGAAATCCCATGGACTTGGGTAATCTGGCAATGTGCCACTTCATTTGTAGACTAGGAGCAATTTTCGTAGTCAGCTTTTGGATGAGTGCCTTCACCCTCTGCCCATACTTCCGCATGGATTTGGATGACTTCATTGTTAGTGTATTCAACCAACCCAAGGCTCTGACTTCTCCACCTACCTTTTGAGAAGCTTGTAGGAATTCCATTCTCAACTATTTCTAGTCATTCCAAATTGGATTCGGAACATTCTGGTACCATTTGAGAGCTTCTCCTTTCAACAATCCGTAGAAGATTCTTCGTTGGACCGCTTCATTCTCTTGATTGGCGAGCGCGGTTGACTCGAAATTGCACAGCCAATCGTTTGCATCTTGACTTCCGTCACCTTTGAAATGTTTGTACCTCAATCGGGTCATGACACCTCTTTCTTCTTCTAACCGTGGATTCTCTCTTTCCGGTTCCGGTTCATGATCAGAAGATTGGCATACATCCAGTCCTGGCAGGCTTGTTCTCTCCACCAGGTGTAAGTACAAAAATTGATTGGTCTTCCGGATCAATAATACCTGGATTACTAAGACCTGGTCCAGATGATTCTCCTGATCGTTGATTCTTCCTCACACGTTCGGACTTTCTCCCACTACCTATTCCTTTTCTCATGAGTAAGAATTTCGTTTTTTGTCAGAATGCCAACTTACTCAAATAAAAGACAATACGGAAATTAAAACTACTACTAATTCAACCCCTAATATGTATCACAATAAAGCTGATAGCTCTAGGATCCCTGGCAGTGGCACCAGATTTTTGGTCATGTCGCAGTACAAGGTAAGTAAATTCCCTATTATACTTCCAAAAACCACTTTAGAGCATAACTAAGTGACTCTAAAGATCGAACCTGCAAGATCTTGTGAAGTATCTAACTTTATTGAGTGATTAAGCTAAGTTAATATTCAAATTCTACTTTCCAGTTCTATATCTAATACCGGAAACCCTACAACACCCGGATAATGAAGAACTAGATTCCCCTCACCCTTTCAGTTTTACTAACTATCCAATCCGTAAATCACCACGACCCCAAAATCTTATCAATTCCGGTCCTAGGTACCTTGGTAAACCAATCTGTTTTAGACTGTTTATCCATATCCTTACTTCTATTTGGTTTGGTTTTACCTCTGTTTCGCCATCAAAGGGGTCGCCGCTTGATTATAAGAGTGGTAGGCCCACCACTCCTTCCGTAATTTCTAATGGCTGAAGACCCACTATTCTACCTCCTAGTCTTCTAACTACTTCGGATCCAGTTTGATCCTTCACAACAACCCAGATGGTAATCCGGATTGCAGGTCACATAAAGACCCTCCATACGATCCTCTTATACTACAACGACCTTGGATACCAGTTCCTATCCGTGCAAAGTTAGGTAGTTACAAGTATACCCGTTCGTTCTAACATCTACTAAAGTTTTTCCATTTACCAACTAGGGTAGTGAGACCTCACAAAAGATCGGACACTCAATCGGATTTCCCACCCGGAAGTTCTAGCGCAACTAAAGAATTCCTCCCTATCCACTTAGCCTAACAACAACTTTCTCACTCGGAATCCTAAACTCTAGACGTGCTGAGGAACTGAAGTTTACTCCCAACTCTTTGCTATCTACTCACATACACTTAGAATAAGAATGGAAACACCAAGAGAAGAAAAATCACTCGCAACTCTACTTATGCCTCCTCTCTCCTTATCATATAACATTGCCACATACGGAAAAGACATACAACAAGAAAATGAATAGAAACTCAAGGAAGTTGCAAAAGAAGACTTTTTCTCCCAGTTCTCCTCTTAAAGACTGGTTTATATATAAAAACCCTAAAGTACAAAAAGGCAAAAAGTGCCACAAAATTTCACCACTATTCAAGCTGGACTTCTGGTCCTACCTACTACTTAACCGGATCGAAATAGGATCCGGATCCATACTAAACCTCTCTAGTATATACAATCCTAACTAGTTTACAAGTTTGATCCTAAGGTAGGACTCTTCAGATCGGGTTCCATCTGCTCAAAGACCTTACTCAAGTTCCGATTCTGTTTTTCATCTGTAGGTTTAGGGGCTGGGTCGCTTTGGCCGGAATTAGGCGTAGACTCCAACTGAATCGCAGACTTAAACGTATTGGCCAATACTGGCGCTTGTTCGGACTTCTTGGATTTGGATATCCTATCCTTTCCCTCTTTTGAAACTAACTCATTTAGAAACGACTCCGATAGAGAGAGATCCAAGAGTTGGATTCCTCTAAAGCATGTAGCCCCAGTCAGTTTTTGGCTACTCTTCTCAATCCGGTTCGCAGATATCCATGCCTCCGTCATTAATACCTCAACCCGTTTGGCATAATCTATGAGAGTTCGAACTATCTTGGATCCAAATAGTTTCTTCTCCTTTTGTACCTCTTTGTCAAACAACTTAGCTTTGGTGGTGGCCATCCTGGATACTCCTAAGGTATCCTTCACCCGCTCAACTGTCTTCCGAGTCTCTTCCGCCATTTCTCGAGTGGCAATCACATCCTCCTTTAACGTAAAGATTTCCACCTTTAAAGTATCCACTTCCTTCTGCAACTGGATTATCTCCTCTTTTTGCTTTCAAGCCTTGTCCGGATCAGTAATGTAGTCTATCACCTTCCCCGGCAGCATGTTGTCGGGTGGCGCATCCTCCAACTTTTTGATCGCGGCCAAGGTCCTATTTTTTATTTTCCAATCCGCTTGGATGTTGCAGAGAATGGCTAATAAGTTGTTGAATGGATTCTAGGGATCCATATCCCTTTCAGAGACAGTCTTCTTCTCTTCCAGTCCTCCTTCTGGAATTGACTTGTTGTGACTCGGTGGCGTCCCTTGCTTGTGGGGAGGCTTCATTTTCTGTTGCTTAATTGGCGGCAGCGTAGCTTCCTCTTCCTCCTCGATTTCTAGATCCAATCTGGGAACAGATTCCACCTCATTGTCAGTCTCCGACTCTTTTGTATTTTAGGAAGACTTCCTAGGTCCTCCACTTCTTTTCTTTCGCATTGGTAAGGAATTGGTGGTTATAGTATAGGTAGAAGAGATAGGGGCATACTGAAATAACCTTACTCTTCCCCATTCTACCTATGAATTGGGCTACTAGATCGAAAATAATTCAGGTCCAATCAACTTTCTGGGTCCCATACAAAACATCGAAAATAGTGTTGCCAAGGATGATCGTCACCCTCATTGGCTTTTTCGGATGGAGGATCGGAATTAAAAACTGGAATAGGCGGCGATCACGGTCGTCTATGCAATCCTCGATTGCATATCCGTCCTTCGAACTGGGGGCACCCTAGAACTTACCTCGGATGAATTCATCCTTCCAGCCTACCATTCCTAGACCACCTACCCGGAAATCGTAAATTGCTCTCCATACGTCTTTAGTCCAAAGGGTCGAATTTCCTTACAAGGTATCGTCGGACAACTTGCCCAATAGTTCCTTCACCATCTACTCCTCTCTGAATCCCTAGGGTTTTTCTACCAACCCTTGACAACCCATGAAAGTCAGATCTTCCATGAGTTGGACCTTTTTCAGCTCCTCGGAGGGAATAACCAAAACTACTTTCCGGAGCTTCACCTCCACCGAAACAAAGCCAGCTGATCCTACTCTTTTTCTACACAGCAACAACATGGACATAGATTATAACACTCCAAACCCTTTCCGGTTCTACCTTACTCTCTCCTAGCCACACGTCCCATTCCTCACTTCCTCTCTTTGATTTCAACCGAAAATGAAACCTACAATACACGCTCTTGAGTACTCTTGTATCACTACTTCAATCTTATATACAAATACTACACGGAAAAATAAGGCACTGGAAACAAAAGAGAAATGCAAAGAGTGCCTAAGCCACGAGAAAATAATAAAAAGAGGTGTGACTGGTCGGCTAGTCCTTAAATAGTCTCAGAACCCCGTACTAGTCATTATGACCTTTTCCGATCCTGATGACTTGACATCCAATTTAACCCTAATCCGGTTCTTAGACTAAATTCGGATGGGTTTCCAATCCCGTTTAATTTGAACTTTGAACTGGATTAGATCCGGTTCGCCTACTATTTCATTTTCCTTGTATATTTTTATTTTTCTTACGCCTTCTACTCAGATCTGGTTCCCTTGCCACTAGTTTTTGCTCCATTTTTAAATAAGCTAAAGAAAATAAAAAATTCAAGTTGCGACAAAATTAATGAAATTAAAACAGCTAAAATATTTAAAACAAACAAACAAATAAATGTCCATTGCTTAAAAGGCAATGTTAGAAATATTTTGTTTTATATCTCTTTTTTGTTCAAAATTGCTTTGTCTTGTATTATTTCTTTTTATCTACCAAATTGTCCTACTAAATTTTAGGCTTCTTCTTGTTTATTGCCTTCTTGGAAGCCTATGAGAGTTAGAAATGGCCTCGGAACTTGTTGTGAGCTTTAAAACCTCTCACACACACATAGCTACCACACTCCAATCCAATATTTTGGTCACAAATAAAAAATACACAAATACACTCCATTCTTAAATACAAAGAAATTAAGAAAACAAAACTATCATTGTATTACAAAAGAAAACTATATTTGTCTCCTATGTCAATGAAATTATCAAGGAAATGTATATAGTAAATGGATTTTGCAACACCAACTTCTTCCCACAAATAATAGACCCCAACTATATCATAACCTCAAAATATACCAAACATATGTAGAACACTAATATAACACCTACTATGATAAAATAATCCAACAACACTTTCTCCCACCTCAAAGTTAGGATGCTAGGTATATTTTACCTCCATTATTCCTTCCACTAATCAACATTTCTACGACATAATGCAACCCAGAACAAGACATCAATACCCAAGGAAACTCAATAATATTAAAAGATAATTGTGCTCATTTCTATGATAACACAAGCAAATACTTCCTATATATTAGTATTAATAAACTAAAATGGTTATAGAAACAATATTATAAATGCATTCCTACCATCCCAATCTTTGAACCTCCCCTTTAAAATTTTGAAACTAAAGTCATATGGTTATATCAAAGACATAAATATTGTATACCAAAAATAGATCCATTAAAGCAAACATACTATTCACTACCTCCTCCAATATCAAACTTCCTAATAGAAACCTTTTCAATTACACTCTTATTTCTCCTCACCAAATACATGCTCAATAAAAATCAACTATTTTTTTTCTTCTTTTGCAAGTGACAAAATTTTTGGGTTACTAGGAACAATCTTTTCAAAAAAATGGAAGGGAATAGGATATGCACATCCCATATCTCCAACTAATCCACAACAAACATATTTGGAATAGACTTAGTGCAATAGATAACAATCAAAATGTAATGATTATCATCCACCCCAATATAAATTGGCATCATAACTATCAACCATATACTATTAGCTACCAAGTTACACATATTGTCTACCACTTTCCTCCCAATACAATTCCATATTTTGAAACTACATCACCCAATTTGAAACTGGTGCATTACAAATCATTTGCATACATTATAAAAACACACAATTCAAAAACATACAACAAGTTTAGAATATAACAAGTATTCTCACAAACTTAAACATATCTATACCATATATGAAAGACATATCTTTTACACCACCAAACATTCCAATAAATAAAAGCCATATCTAACATAATACCTTAGAAAGAAACAACCCTCCTTTTAATTATAACATTGTACCTCCACTACCACCCTACAATACTCCTACAAATCTCAAATTCCCAAGACAATACAATTACTACATCGATGGATCATTTTTTCTCTTAGTAGAACTTAGTATTGATAGATGGAGAGCAGAACTGCTTTCTATGGAATTTGTAACCCAAAAAAATATCTTCGCATATAAAAAAAACTATCTAGCATATAAAATATACTTTGGATCAAGTTAAAGGCTAAATACACCACCATCAAAATGAACATCAATGAATATGCACAAGAACCAATTTATATTTTTGTAAACAGCTTAAACTCACTCTACCTACTAATTATTCCAATTACACATTCCACCCTTCATACAAATCATTTAGACAAAACCATTCTCCCATAAATAGTTGACATGTTACAACAAAGAACTCTACCTACTACACTAACCAAAGTAAAAGCACACTCCAATATTGAAGGCAACTAGGCTCATTGTTCATAGAGAGATTTGGTGGTTAGTGTAAAGTTAGCTGAATGTAATTGTCAAATTTCCGATTTTACTTTGGAAGTTTAGGCTATTTTCCAATATCATATGAGTATCATCCGAGCATCATCCGAGCATCATCCGAGCATCATCCAAGCATCATCCGAGCATCATCCGAGCATCATCCAAGCATCATCCGAGCATCATCCGAGCATCATCCGGTTTCAATTAAAAATTGCCGAATAATTTCACTCAAAAGAGGTTGATAGTTGGATCATTCCAGAAACTCCCCGTTCAATACTTCTGGCAGCGCCTGGCCCACCTCCTCCTTGCAAGTCCCTCCTTGTCGTTGGGCGGGCCCTCACATGTCCGGCCTCGATCCTGCATAATTTCATCGCTGAGAAGACGCAGAGTTGCGAGGAGGCTGAGGGCGCAGACCAGGCTGAGAAGGTTTGAAACGCGGTTCAATCGGCGGTTGTCGAAGGGGGAGTTTGACGTTTAGGGTTTGACAGGGATTCGTGTTTCGTCTCTGTTGGTTCGGGTTTGCAGGTGCGTACATGTATCAGGTGGATTAGATGCTTGGTTCAAGGGCGGCCTTGTAGCGAATATTTCGACAGGAGAGAGGTCGTTTGGATTCTGGTTGATTTCTTTTAATTCGGCACAATGGAGAGCCGTTATTCTAACACTAACCCTAGTGGAAAACGCCAGAGGAGCCGTTATTCTAACCCTAACCCTAGTGGAAAACGCAAGAGGAGCCGTTATTCTAACCCTAACCCTAGTGGAAAACGCAAGAGGAGCCCTGGCCCTACTGAAGCCATTCCGGCGCCTCCGACACGTGCCGCCAATGATGATCCAGTTTGGAAAGTTTTAGTACTAGCGTATCTAGCGATGCATTATGGTATAGACGTTGTACCAGGGAATTTTCCAGCGGTTTCTGCTTTCCTTAATTGCAACTCTGATACTTTGGAGTCCTACGTTCGAGCCTGTTATGAAGCGAAGTCTGACGTAGACAGGAAGGCGTGCAAGTCCATTTTGGATTCCGATTCCCCCAAGGTTTCCTCGAAGCTTGGGGGAAAGCTTGCTGTGGGTAGTAATGCTAGAGAAAGCTTTTTGAAGGCTTTCTCTGATGAGTATAAAGATGATCGCTCCTGCTTGAAGACATTTACCAATTTTATTGACAGCTGTGCAGCTGACTGGAGGCGCAAGAATTACCTTGCCCCCTATACGTCTCTTGTGCAAAGCTCAGGTACCGGGAAAAGCCGACTGGTGAAGGAATTTGCCAACGAACGGTATGTGATATACTGCTGTGTTAGAGAGAAGGGTAGTTCCGGCATTCCTGCGCGTTCCTGGATAGCGGACACCCTTGTCCCGGCTTCCGAGACAGGCGATGACCATGAGAGATCGATGGGGTTGCTTCTTTATGCTTCATTTTTTTGTGCCTGCATGGATCATCTGGCCGATTTTGTGAAGAGCGGCGCAAACCGTACTGAGCGAGAATGGTGCAAGATGCAACTAATGGAGGAGGAGTCTGGACAGATCAATGTCAGTGGAGTTGCTTTTTGGAAGGAAATCCACGAGAGGATGACCGAATTTCGAACGACTGTTCTTGGAGAAGGCCCTTTCGAAGAAGGGATACCATTCACGAATCTCTTACAGTCCAAGGTACGATCGTCCTGTACGAAGCTCGTGGAAAGCTTCAGGATCTCTGGTTTAGACACAAAGGGTAAGGCGTTGCTTACCTTCGCACTGGACGAGTCTAACAGCCTCCTTGGAGATTATGGTGCCACGACACACTTCAGCATATTCCGGTGGATGGCCTCTTCTCTTGAGGAGGGCTGTGGCATCTTTATAGTACTGCTTGATACAACTTCCAAAATCAGCAACTTCATGCCCTCCAAGATTCCAGATAAATCGTTCCGGTACCGTGAAAAGGGCAAGCAGCTGCTTCCAGCATTCTACGCAGTCGACACCTTCAATATCTTGGCTCCCAAGGAGAAGATTTGGACTGTGTTAGGTGATTCTCCTTGTGACTTGACAAGTGTGTTGCTCAAGCATTTCATGAAAGGGCGACCATTGTTTGCAAGTTGCATTCAATCTGGGTCGGACGCCAAAGTTAGTGAAGTGGTGAGATTGGCTGATGTGGTGCAACTGGCTGTGGAGAAGTTACTTGGGGGAATCGCTGTAGAACAGGATATGCAAGTAAATACGGACCATAACCTAGCGGTTGCATTGCTTTCTGTGCGTGCCGCTGTTTTTGTTAAACCCCAGTCGGAGTTGGCATCGTCCTTGGTTGCCCAGCACCTTGGCATGTGCCTTGCTATTTCCCCTGACAGGCGCTTAGTGTTCATCGGGTATCCATCGGAACCAGTGCTGGCTGAAGCTGCGTGTCGCATAATGAATCGACGGTCGAAGTTAGATTTGGGTGAAATCCTTGGTCGCATTTTACCTTACGTACGGGAGGGAATTGTTGAAGGGGGTGCACGAGGTGAGTTGGTGGCACGAATTCTTTTCCTCTTAGCTTGGGATCGCGCCTGCAAGAATGATAAGTCTAGATACGAACCACGGTTCGCCATCTTCCGTGATTATAAGGTACTCTACACCAGGCCTCTAGTGGTGCGGGAGTTTCTACATTCCTTGGCTGACAAAGATCAATTCGATGATGCTCTTAAAGGGCAAATTGATCAGGAAGAAATGGAGAGGTTTCTGAAAGGGAGGGTATTCTTTACCCACTTTACCTCAGTCACCCACAGTGTCCAACGGTCTGAATTGATAGATTTCTACGAGCGTGGTGTTGCCATTTTGTGCAAGCGTAATCAAACGGCCATTGACATGATAATTCCCGTGCGGTTATGTCAAGATGATATGTCGTGCATTCTGGTTCAGGTGCGTAACTACACCAATTCAGATGCAAATTACAAGTCGGCCAGCATGACAGTTAGGCCCGAATATGCAGGTTTATCAACGGAGCCGGCGGACTATCCATACCTTGTTCTTTATCTTCAGCTTGGGTATAAAACTGCGAAAGTATGGAATCTCAAATATGAGCAGCACGATGTTGCTGTCTCTCGTGCAAAACCAGGCGCCAGAAGAGAAGCAAGCAAAAGCGATGAGGACCCCTTTCAAATGATTGTTGGCCTTTTCTCACTAAAGCCTGCGGCTTATCCTTGTCTTCGTGACGAAGTAAGAAGAGCCTATGGAGCTACTGAGGATTCGCAGAATTCCGAGCATTTGTCAAGCTTCTGTCAAGCTTGGAGTGATCCGCTCTATTATGTTGAGAGCTATGAACCTGCGGCGTTGGGTGGAAGTACAATGAAACAGGCGAACTGCGACTTTGTGAAGCATACCTGCGTTCTCACCTATGCATCGAGTTCCTCTGGTAGTTAGGAATCTATGACTGCATTGTTTCTGCCATTGGCATCAGGACTGTGACTAGGTGCTGTGGACATGAGACCTTCAAACCAATTTTGTAACCAAATTTTGCGATGTAATTAGAGTTGCAAACCAGTTTTGTGATGGACTAAGGTGTAGAGTCCAATTTTGTCATAAGTGCAGATAGGTAGAGTAATCAAGGAGGTGAAGGGAATTGGATTGCAATTGGTGAGGTGTTTCTGTGTCCAGGTTCTGGTCGTCAGTTGTTCATATTGTGGATGCAAGGGTTAATTGTTTGGTTGGTAGGCTCACAACGGTGTTCATGTCTTGCTGTAAGTTGCGTGTGTTCATTAGTTAGTAGCTTATATGTACATGGATTTGCTGCACTTTCTGCATGAGACCCTTGGTTGGGATCTTCAAGAAGCTTTGCAAAAATCATTTGCAAGTTGTCTAAAAACTCCAGCAGTCTTGCCTTTATTGTGGTATGGTTGAGGGTTAATGATTCTTTTGCTTGTGCTTAACAGCTACCTAGCCATGTGTGTGGCGGAGCATCGATATGGATTTGGTGTTGATCTTTGAGGATGTGCAGAATGAAGTGGAGAACGTATTGTGTAGACCTGCTCGGCAATATCAGCCACTGAATGATCAAGTTGAGAACCTGAGGAGGCTGCTATCGTCTCTTTTTCTTTTTCTTTTTTAATTTTTAAAATTTAAAATTTTCTATATTTTAAATTTTTAAATTTCTGAAGTCGGAAGTGCTGGCAATCCTCTATCTTTCTCTGATCTGCATGTATTGAGTCGTGGTAGTTGGAAAGGTGGTCCTGTTCAGCCTATCTGATTTCAATTGTGGAGGCATCCGGTAAAGTGTTGAACATCTTCCGTCGATATTCCAAGCTTTGCGAGAGAGCAAGTATCGACGAAGTGTATCTTGACGTTTTGGAGCAGGTAATGGAGGTACATAAATTGCAATTGAGACAATCTGACAGGCCAAGAGTACTAATAATGGCCTTCAAACTGGGATGGTGTATGATCAATTGTTGAATTTGCAATGATAATGGGGATCCATGAGCAGGTTGAAGAGATGCTAGAGAAAGCCATCGATTGGGAAGGCGACTTGCATCGGCTTCTTGAACCTGCCGGGTCCGATAGTACATCCGATAGTTCTTGTCATGTTGATTGAAGGTGTTTACAATGCTTACGACCGCAGGTATGACTCTTACTTGTGCGTATACCAGTTTTTTCATTGAGCTGCCAAGTCTTCAAGATGTGTGCAACTAACAAGGTTGATGTATGCTTGGACAGGACAGATTACTAGCCGGTGCCATGATCGCCGACCGGATGCGGAGCTTGTGTCCCAAACGAGCTTGGTTACACAATCTCCGTGGTAAAATTCATCCGGTTTCAGAGAGTCATTTCTAGCTCACATTTTTTTTGTTTGCGAGGTTGATGGACGCTGCCTTATTTGTCATCGATGTGATTTTGGTCCTTTATGACAATGAGAATCAAAAAGTATCGAAAAGATTCTGAATGGGTGCACAATTGGATTGTTATTATTCTTCTCTATTTCTTAGGGTTGCCTGTCATGCTTTGGCTGTGAAAAGGGGCATTGCGTCAAGTAAACTGCTGGCGAACCTGCAAAAAACAAACCAGATCGGCGAACCTTGGTAGGTCCTTGTCACGGTATCCCATCCTACCCGTTCAGTTCTGATTCACTTGAAACCACATAGTTCCAATTGATTGGTTGACATAATCTATAATCAGGATTTACACATGAGCAGAACGTCTTAATTTGCATAATATCTCTGGCTGATGATGGAGCGTTAATGTGCAGATTCCCCCGAGATTTGTTCCAGGTCCGATGAAGGATCTTCCTTTGCAGAAGAACAAACCTCTCGGTGGTACGCTTGGAGAGGTATCATGTCTCTTACCCTATTCACGACTCTGGGCATTCGTTTAATATAAGTAGCATGGGTGATGTCTGGACTTCCGCACTCTAATTTTAAAGGCCATTGCAATGGAAGACCTCATCACTACGTTCTCGCACCCTGGCAGAAACGTGTCATATGGATTTGTAGTCAGGCTCAGAGGTTTATGTTTCAGTATTTTGCGTAATGTTTGATGGCTTATGTTTGACGGGAGTCTTGCAGGAGATGAAGCCGAGGTGGGGCTGCACAACAACAGGCGATGCGCAGCAGATTCCACAAGCAGCACTTGTGGCTTGCTTCGGCGATGGTCTTGGAACTTATGCCTGGAAAGCAGTGCAGGGACTTGAAGCTGGAAAAGGTTAGAGTCGTGGTCGGATTCTCAATCGTAGTGCTGTGGTCAGGTTTAACAGTACCAAGTTCGCTGAATATGTGATTGTGCGTGTCTTATCAAGTGGACAATGCCTCATTGGCAGTGCAAGTGAAGGATTTGATGAAGTCCATGCTGGCGTCTAAAAGCTTTGGAGCCACAAACCGACCTCTCGGATATCAGGTACAAATGTTAACAGACCCAGGTTGCGCCCATCATTTTATTATTCATGCCAATGCAGTCGCGAATATCTCTGAGTCTGCTAAACAATCATCCTCTTTCGGTTGCGTATCCATGTACTTCACTCTTGTGTTCTTGGATATGTAAAGCTTGACTTCCGGCAAGTTTGTGAAGAGTTTGCACTGTCTCGCATTGTATCAGGAAATGGCTGTCGGTACTAGCCCAAGAACTTGCAATAAGGATGCGTCGTGATTTTGAAATGAACCAGAGGCAACCCAAGTTGTTTCAGCTTTGCTATCGATCTGGGAAGTTCAAGAATTCTGCCGATCATTCTCGATCGGCGGCTATGCCTACAAGTGCTTTGCAAATTCTTTCATCACCTGCATACTCTGGACACGGATGGGGACGTGGATATTGAAATGTATCACAGGTGAGAAGTAGAATTATTATCAGAGGGTGTGGATGTGGAGATGCTGAGGCCCAGGCTGACTCTACTGCAAAAGACACATTAGATAGTGGTGTGCCAGGCGGTATTACAGAGAGGACAAAAGCATTGGCAAAGGTCCTTGAAGCCGCAGCTCTCCGAATACTCGAGTCCGTTGATGGATTGTTCCCATGCACACGACTTGCCATAGCTGTGACTGGTTTTCAGGAACCTCCCAGCCAGGTTTGTACTGTGTGCCCATGTCATCTCGTTCGTTCTTTCATTCTCGCCAGCCTGCCCCTTCCTGAGGTAACACCTTGTTTTTACCATGCACTTGGATGTGGTCGACGATGGCACTAGACCCTGTGACCAATCTGAGGGGCATGATGGAGGTATCGATCTGGAGACGGTGACGTCGACGAGCAGCGGCACATTTTAGAAGGAATATATCGATCTAGACGCAGTCAAAGTGCAGGTGCATCATTGCAGAAGTAGGTTCGTCTCTTGAATACAAATTTAAAACTTGTTACCATAGCAAGTATCTGAGTCCTTTTATATGCTTGGCGATCTGGTCGCATGCGAGAGTGCACTGGCACACGATTTGCTCGTGCTGGTATCGCGCATGCTGAGTGTTGCTGTTGATCAAAGTCCTTGCAGCTCTCGGTAGTGGTCGTGGGTTTTCAGTTGCACGGCGATGGCGCAAGAGCTTCACTTCTACAGGTTTACCCGCGTCCCCGCGTCCTTGAAGGTGATCTATGTATTGCACGGCGACAAAAGTGGAGTCATTCACACTTCCTTCCCCCCAAGTGAGGGTGGCCCTCTCGTTGACTGGGTGCTGGCTGATAGCTTACAAGGGGGTAGGTATGCACGACTGACTGGTTTCTGAATTGTACATTTCTTTTCTCTTGGAAGTGCGTTCTCCTGTGGTGCCGATATGAGAGGCTTGGGTAACCCGTCGCTTAATGGCGATTTGGATACATACAAAATCGAGTGTGGTTTTTGTTTTAAGACACATTCGAAGTATAAATGACGAAAAGGAAAATTAGATGTGGCAAGTCGTATAGTGCTTAACCCTTAAACGACAAGCCAGTCTCCGTGGAAATCATCTGTTTGTGTATCTTGTGAATTGTT
Source organism: Climacium dendroides (assembly GCA_950106755.1). Lineage (NCBI taxonomy): Eukaryota > Viridiplantae > Streptophyta > Bryopsida > Hypnales > Climaciaceae > Climacium > Climacium dendroides. Next base: position 7,365,521 of record OX467082.1, on the reverse strand, counting down.
GGCTTCAATAAATGCAGAAGCATTCATTAGAAGACAAACTGTTAGGATGGCCATGAACGTTCCAAAGGTGGAGGCCAGATAATTGGCCTTCGAGAGCTGCGGAGTCTTGCATGGCTTGACATGAGCAACATTCATTTTGCAACATGTTTCCAGGAAATTGGTCAGTTGACAAGGCTTGAGGTTTTGCGGTTGGGTACGAATTGCTCACCCTCAGAAAGTATAGAGCCACCGAATCTTGACCAATGCATTCACTTACAGGTGCTCGTGCTTGCATACGCGTGTCTTGTATCATTTTTAGATTTGAACAATTTAACATCGTTGAGGAAGATTCTCTTTGAGGAATGCGAGAGTGCAAAAGAGTTTGATGGATTGAGCTCACAAATGGCTTCCGTGAAGGATCTCTTGTTGTTTGCTTGCGGTTCGTTATGCCACTGTCCTGGTCTAGGCGATGTGGTTTCGTTGCAACTACTCATTGTTGAAGGTTGTAACCAGCTCACGCAGTCTTCTGACCGACCTGACGTGCACAGGCTTACAAAGCTACGACGGTTGAATGTAAGGTGGAACGGATTGCACAAGCTGCTTGGGTTGAACGACTCCACGCAGTTGGAGGAACTTGTTGTGTGCGGTTCTGCAATTGACGAGTTGCCCAATTTACACTTGTTGAGGCATTTACAACAGCTGGAAATGGAATGTATCGAGTCTACGGTGATGCCGTGGTTTGGCAGCTTCATTGCCTTGGAAGCACTCGTCCTTCATAATTTGCCAGAGGTTACGGACATACCTGGCATGCGCTTGTTGACAAGGTTGAAAAGGCTGACAATATATTCTACCCCTAATCTATTACAGTTGCCTGAGTTGGGTGACTGGATGGCATTACAATACCTCTGGCTACATGACTGGTGTAGTGTGGTAGGGAACCTTGAGTTACCAGATCTTCACAACCTCATACACTTGGAAGTTTTGTGGATTTCCGCAACCCCAATCAGGAGGTTACCAAGCTTGGAACGCCTTCCGCAACTCAGGGAGTTGCGTTGCTCTGACACTTTGTTAGCGGAGTTACCCGTTCTCAATGGTTTGGACAAATTGGAGTCGATCAACCTTGGCAAATGCCTTGAGCTGACAAGCTTGGAGAAGTTGGGAACCTTGCCTGCATTGACAAGCCTGAATGTTTCATTGTGTCCTAGTTTGACGAGATTGCCAGATTTGAGAGGCTGCAGGAGTTTGGAGGATATCGAGTTTAGTAGGAGCCTGGGTCGAGAAGACATGAGGGCCCTGGCAACTTTACCTGCGCTCGACATGTGGGGTTGGGACGATGTTTGTGTGCCCTTCTCTGAGTTATTAGAAACGATGTCATTGGATGAGGTCGTATTGCATTTGGAAGCAGAGCAAATGAAGTATTTCACCACGTTTCAGACAAGGACATGAACTGATCCGGAGACCTGGCTAGTGATGGCCAGTGATGGCCGGTGATTCCCATTCTTGTTTGCAATGATCCCTTTGGGCTTAGCTGAAAAGGGATACTAATTTTGAACGAGACTTATCAGCAATTAAAGGTATTTTATCAAATATGATCTGATTTTTGAATTAGTAAACGTATTCTTCGTTTGCATAGTGTTCTTGAAAGTCATCCATCATGCCTTGGGGCTAAGACACATCCGTCATAAGCCTAGCAGGTAGTGAGCATTAATTATCAACTTTTTTGAATAGGTTCGTTTTTTTGTTTCTATAGTGTATCCAACTATCATTTATCAATCACTTTTTGGCTACACATTCCTTAAAGGTGAATACCTAAAGGTAGAAAGTGTTCTCCACAAGTGACAATTTGAGAAGAGTTTTTGTAAAGTACTATTTGGAAGAGTGTATTGGAATTGATATTCAAATAAAAGTTTTAGATTTTTCGTTTTAGACTCCATTGGTATTGCCTAGATTTGTTAATAATATTACCAATATTTTTTATTTAATAAATTTCAAAAAGGAAATTTTAAAATTTCTTCTAAATTTAATTACAATCAAAATGGTAGGTTTGAACTAGAGTCAATACAATTTTGACTCTCTCAACAACTTGAAATGCTTCTACATTTGAAATGTAAGGAAAATATGTAATTTTGTTTTATCAAATTATTTGAAATCAAAAACTAAAATATGTCTTCTAGAATTGTATTTAGAATTGTAAGTAAAATAGTGCTATTTCAACATGTTGATCTTTAATAAATCGATAATAACAAATTTTAAAATCTCAAAATTGGCCATTTGTGAGGATCTAATGGTGATGAAATTTCACCAAAAAAATGAACTTAAAACCATCATTTAGGTTAAAAAGTGTGTATGCCATGAAGCCCTTTTTTTGGCCTATATGCACAAATGTAGAGGACATAATATAACATATTTTTTGATGGCCTTTGTATGAAACATGTCCCATTAGTATGGGAATAGTCGACCAAAATTTTAGCTCTACCATATTAAATTTGGGTACTCTATGATTTTATCCCCCCTTCAAAGTGTGACAAATTAAAGAAATTGAATTATAAATATAAATTGATTTTTAAATTTCTTTTAAAAAATAGGAAAAAATAACATTCAAAATATCCAACAATAAATTCTTAAATTTTTTGGCATTGTAGTTAAAATTCAAAAATTATAGCAAAAGACAAAACCAATTTGACAAATCCATTATCAAAATCATTTAGTATTTTTGGCAACCACCCAATTCTTGACTTTTCTATATATTGATTGCATGTAACTTCTTTTCCTTAAGAACAACATTGATTTTAATTTTGAAATTTTCAAACTTTCAAATGAAATTTATAATCTAAAATGAAGTCAAATTCTTCATTGTCATTATCGTGTCCTTCATCCAATATATACCATTTTTTGTACAATTTAACTTTGTTTAGAAGACATGTTGAAATTGAAATTAACTCTACAATGGTTTTTTGGATTGTTGATGTAATTCTAATATAAAGCAATTATGAAGGAAAAAATATCATTATTTATCTTCATATCTTTGAATTGTATTTAAATTACCTATAAAATGGATTTTTATTTATCCATTTTTTACATAAACAAAATGAAAAGAAATCAACAAGTAAACAAAACAACATTGATCCATTGTAAATTTGTCACATTTTATTTATATATATATATATATATGTACAATGTATCAAACTAAATCTATAATGTTTTTTGTATCCATTCTTTACTTGTACAAAGTTTAAAATTAAAAAATATAAAATGTAAGTGAGAGCTTCCTAGCTTGCATTTCATTACTACCCCCACTCTCAAACAATCTTCTTGGTGAACAAAATGTTCCAAATTAAGGCTACAAATAACATTTTGAAAACCAATTTTGGGTTGTAAATAGAGTTTGGTGCTTTCCAAGAATTTTAAAAACTTTGAGTTTTCGAGCCCTTTTCAAAGTATAGTTTGGGAATATTGAAAAGTAGAATTTGGAGGCCATTTTCAAGGAGTGCCATTGGTCAATTCATTGTTGAGTATGAGGTCATCATTTTGTACGCATGTAGTGGATGCCCAAGACTATGTGTGGCCCTTGGTTCCGGTTTCCATAGCTTCATTGTCTTCAATCGGGCAATATTCAAAGAGATGCAAAAAATAAAAATGAACAATGTTGATTGACCCCTAGATATTATGCAATCAATGACCTTCGTGGAACACATTTTTGGCATCGGAGGAAAATTCATCATGGTACCATACAATTTCTATCATCAAAAGGCAATGAAATGTACATGCAATTGCTGTCAACAGTTTTAATTCTCACGATTCTCAAATTGCCATAACTAACTCAGAAAATAAACTTTATTTTAAAAGTTGGTCAAGTTGCCTGTGGTCCAAGTAGCATTAGATGCAAACAATTGAGTTTCTAAATCTTCAAATAAATTAAGGAGTTTTGGAATCACAGTGGGAGCATCGTTCTGCTTCGACTCTTGTCAACGAATGTACAACTTGTGAAAAATTCTGCGGATATGAATTGCGTGGGTCAGAGTGGAAAGGAATTTGTGAAATCTTGCATTTGAGGTTGAGTTCTTGTGACACCCTTGTAGGACACAATGGAGTTCTCAGCCACGTAATCAAGTCGTTTCTTTCCAAATCTGCGCTGCGGTGCATTCTGAACTTCAGAATCTTAACTCCATGCAGTAGCCTTCGTCGTCGAGATTTCAAATCGGGTCACACCCAATGCGATTCCTGAGTGCACAAAGTTCGAGGCCCCTTGTAGAGTTTGGGAACCTGATTCTGAAACTGCCTGCTTCTGCTCGCCAGCTCTGGGACTCCTGATGAGCAATTTTCCTTCCATGAGACAAGTCGAGTTCGTGTTGTGAGTTGACTGCGAGAGGTTTTGAACTCCCCCAGGGATTCAAAGCTCTTGCAGCGCCTGGTAGTGGTCGTGGTTTTTGTTTTTTTGTTTTTTAGGGATTAATTTAACTTAGTTCAGGTAGGAGGCTCCAAAATTGGCCCTTTTCTAATTTTGCCATATGTATTTTGACCTTGACTAGCCACTCACTTTCACCCAAAATTGTTGCAAGGGTTCAAGAGCAAATTACAATGAGAGTTGAAAAGTTTTTGAGGTAATTATTCAAAGTTGAACATTATGTGCTTCAAAAGTGTTTATTTAATGGAAATTTAGGAGACATGAATAGGTACCCTATGCTTTTCAATAATTGCATGCTAAACTATTGCTTCATTACTCTAAATAACCTCTACAAATTTTTAATGTTAAAAACATTGATTTTACAAAGTTCCTATTTTTGCACCTTCAATAATATACAAAATAAATGTAGTTATATTTGGTGTTTCTTGCTGATGTAGGTAGAAAGTGTTATCTTTTAATCCCTAAAGTCGTGAGGCCTTTTTATTTGTCAAAAATTGCTAAAAATTGTCATTTATAGTATAATGAGCACAAACTTGAAAATTAAAAAAATTCATATCTAATCATAGGATCTTATAGAAGACTAGAATGCAACATATAGAAGAAATTTTATAGACCTTGACCATGTATATTGCAAGATTTTTGCATTCAAAGTGGTGAAAATAGAGTTTTTTGACAATATGGCAAACTTTGAATCTTCATAACTTCAAATTTTGCACTATAGATTTTGAATAAAAAAGAAATTATACTAGAGAATTTAGTTGAGAGTCTAGGGTTAAAATTTTGAGAAAGAAAAATATAAATTTGAATTCATTCTTTAAAAAATTATTAAATGGAAGACAAGGGGATATTAAATTCTTTAAGCATGTATTTTTTGGATGTTGTATGAATAAAGTCAAAAGCTTCAAAGCATTGATTATAGGTGTATCCAAAATTGATCACAGGCTCTCATATGTAGTTGTAAATTTTAGGCAAGAATTTATAGGAGTCATATATGATGATAGTTTACAATCAAGTGTAGTTACCTTGAAAGGTTTGGCTACATCCATGCAACTAAACTGGTTGGCAAACCATCTTGTAAACATTAGAAAAGCAATTTGGAGGTTATGTTAATAATAGTTGTTGGCTACTTTATGTAATGGTTGCATGTAACCTATTCCCTTTAAAACAAAATTGATTTTATGGAACTTAAATTAAATTCTTGAAATTTTCAAATATTCAACTAAAATTCTATAATATAAAATGAAGTAGAATTCTTCATTGTCATTATGCCTCTAATCCAATATACACCATTTTTGTGCAATTTAACTTCAATGGACTGTAGATGATTGGAATTGTATCATTTTCCTTGATGAGTCTAGAATCAATTGAATTTGTTTTAATGGAATATCTTGGTGTTCAAGTCATGACCCACATGAATTGCCAACGCACAATATTACAAAGGCACTGCAAGATGGTGGTAGTGGTAGTAATAGAATAAAAGACTTGTACAACACATTCCCATAATTCAATCATTCCTTTGGAAGGTGAATCATACTGATTCAATTTCCTTTTGAGGATTGCCTATAGATGTTTTATTGGGTTTAAATCAAGGAATTGGATAGGCCACATACATTAGAAGATTAAAACTTTGCTTTGAAAACCATTCTTGCATCATCTTTGTAATGTGAACAGAGCATTATCTTCCTAGAAAATGACTTGTGTAACATCTAATCCATATTTTCTAATTGTCCCATCTATTGTGTATTCTAAAATTTGACAATATCCATATTGATTGAGGCAACCTACAATTTTGTATACTAGTTTTGGCCTAGGACTAGTCAAACTACTCCAAATCATGATCCACATGATTGTAAAAGATTGACTTGTAAAAAGCTTGCCCAAAAGGATGGAAGTTTTAATAGCTTCAAAAGAAAAATGGACAAAATATTAGCTAGCTTACTTAAAGCACGTACAAAACTATACCAATGTATATATTAGTTTTTAGCTTTCAATTTTCCTTCAATGATACTTGGTTTAGTTGGAATGTTTTGGCAAGTTTTACAAAACCTTCATCTACATTACTTCACAAAACTATTCCAATCATTAGAATTTTAGATTAAAAAATAAGTGTAAGACAAATGAATGTCCAAACTTTCAAGTAATAGTTTGAAGCATATATTAAATCCAATCTAGCACGCATTTGACTTCATGGGAACTTAACTAAATTTTCAAATGTCCAATCAATAGACAATGCCTTGGGGTTAAAATCATTTTTATATATAGTGTCAAATTCTTTGTTAGTACATTTGAATACATCTTATAAATAATAAAATACAATGTTTGTGTCCCATATGTTAATGAGAAAAGGGATAATATTATATTAGAAGGTACGTAAAACAATTGGGCCATAAACACTTAGTGTTAATGGTTTTTAACCCAAAAAGTCTCATATTCCTTTAGGAATATTTGATAGGCTTCTATAGTCTCAATTTTTGGCATGATTTATTGAAATTTATTTTCAAGATTTTGGGAATTTTTTTTTTTTTGTTAATCAATCTTGATGAGAATAAGTTATATCCTTCAAAACTCAAAATAATTGAAGGGTGGCAACAAAAAAATCTTGAAAATGTGAAATTAAAATTTTCTTCTTCTAATAGATTGTATTTTTGTCTATATGGTAATCTTTGGATCATTCCATATTGGTAAGTGATGAGAAAGCTATGGAGTTTCTTGTATTGTGGGCAATCGTAGCATCTTTTAGAAAAATTTATGTATTAGATTTGCTTCTAAGTATAATTTTTATATTTTTCCAAAAAAACATTTCTACAAGGCTAAATTCTTAGAATAATTTCACTATTGGTATTAGTGTGTTTTGATTCCATTTTAAAACTATTGATGGTTTAGTTTTTTCCTCTATCTTGTACTTCAATAGCCAACAAGATTCAACAAAAAATAAGACACTTTAATCATAGGAAGCATAATCAAATGCATATTTGAACAAATATAGGTGACATAATCTTATGTGGTTAACCTTCAATGCATGTGCAACCCAAAAGTGATTGATGAATGACTACTAGAGAAACTTTACAAACAAAGAATGAACCTATTCATCCAAGAATTTGATAGGCCTCGTTCCCACAAGCTTATGGCACATGTATCTTCATCCCATAATTGAGATAGGTGACTTTCTAGCTAGTACACTATAGAAATTAAAAAAATACAATTATTGGTTCAAAAATCAAGATCATTTTTGACAAAGTGCCAACAACTAGTGATAGGATGATAGGTCTTATTCTTTCAGAGATGAGAATGCCAAATTTGATGAACACTGAAGCAAAAAGCTAATTGATAGATGACTTCATTGTTCATTGTAGAAACCTGTACATCCAATAATCAAAGAACCTCTAAACACAACAAATTGGCCCAAACTCTAGGTGTGAGGCGACCCTTAGTCTTCAATACTGTGAATACAAGCATAGGAGGGATGACGTAATAGATTAGAGGCATATAATATTGTCAGCCTTCTTAACCTTGTCAATGAGCGCATGCCATGTATGTCCGTAACCTCTGGCAAATCAATGAGGATGAGTTCTTCCAAGGCAATGAAGCTGCCAAACCACGGCATCACCGTTGGCTTGATACTTACCATTTTCAGCCGTTGTAAATGCCTCAGCAAGTGTAAATTGGGCAACTCGTCAAATGTAGAACCGCACACAACAAGTTCTTGCAATTTCTCGGAGTCGTTCAACCCCAGCAGCTTGTGGAATCCGTTCCAGCTTAGATTCAACCGTCGTAGCTTTGTAAGCTTGTGCAAATCAGGAGACTGTTTGAGCGGGTTACAACCTTCAACAATGAGTTGTTCCAACGAAACCACATCGCCCAAACCAGGCAATTGGCTTAACGACTGGCAACCAAACAACAAGAGCTCCAGCAGGGAAGTCATTCGTGGGCTCAATCCAACCAACTCTTTTGCTCTCTTGCATCCGTCAAAGAGAATCTTTCTCAACAATGTCAAATTGCTCAAATCTGGAAATGATATAAGACACGGGCATGCAAGCATGAGCTCCTGTAAGTAAATGCATCGGTCAAGATTCGGTGGCTCTATACTTTCTGAGGGTGAGCATTCACCGCGACAATTTGCATCCAACCGCAAAACCTCAAGCCTTGTCAACTCACCAATTTCCTGGAAACATGGTGCAAAATGAATGTTGCGCATGTCAAGCCATGCAAGACTCCGCAGCTCTCCAAGGCCAAATACCTGGCCTCCACTTTTACAACCTGCATGGCCATCTTCACCCCACCTCAGCTCCATGCTTTTCAAGCATTGTAGACCTCACAAATCCAACATTTCATTCCTTCCAATCAAAAGCTGAAGCACCACAACATTCGAAAACGGATGCCACTTCATTCCTTCTAGAGTTCCCATCCATTGGATTGACTTGTCATGTTCATCATTGACATACTTCATAGAGACTCTATCGACATTGGACCAACAGTTTCTAGATGGTCTCCTCGCTAGGTCGGCAGTGAACGCGGCTTCTTTGTCATACCACACCCAACGTCTGCCATCTAGAGCACCCCTCTTCACCTTGGATTTGGCAAACTCAAGATACAAGTCGTGAACAATGACACCCTTGAAACCATCACCGACATCTTCAATCAACGATTTGGCCTTCAAAGCTTGCAACTGCAAGTATCACACAACAAAATACCATATTAGGAAGGATAAAATCCAAAAGTGACCAAATGGATCAAGAAATTTGGCTCTGCTTGGTTATGGACAAACTATTGATCAACAACTTTTTTAAATTATCGTGACCTTGGATTCTCATAACACCAACTTCTTGCAAAAAAAACATGTAATGGTAGCATAAATTGGGTTACCAAACCTAATATGAAGAAAGGTAATGGATTGTTACAATTGATTCAAACCAAGATCAAGGAGAGATAAATGGCATGAAATTGCAAAAGACAAATGATTCAAACAATCTTGATTGAAAATTCTTACTTGATCTTTAATGAACCTCCCTTCCGGCAAGTTATGTACAATACTTAACCATTTGTAAATATCAAGGTAGAAGATATACTTCTTAATTGTATCCCTAGTAACAAATTGGTCAAATTCATCAAACTCAAATTTGTTGGGTTCAATTTCATCCATAAAGGAAATTTTTCTTTGTGATGGATGAAAAAAAATTGCATCCATGAATAAAAGTTGGTCCTCCACACATAATGAATCATAACCTTTTCGAAGGATGTTGAATAACGGATGCTCTTTCTCTTGAAAGTGGTTGAATTTGTCATCACTACACAAGTTCTCCATCCACATGCTTGGATCACATCCAAGGCTTCCCAATTGAGCACCCAAAACTTTGAGTGCTAAAGGATGAAAATGCTCTTGCTTACCAACACCTTTGCAAAACTTGCATTGCCTAATGCAATATTGGATTTTAGACTCATCACCTTCACTTGTGAAATCCATGTGAGGTGCTGCACTATGAAGAAACAATTGTTTTGCATCTTCCTCTTCCAAATCAGGCATCTCTAGACAATCACTTTTTACAATGTTTAAGCGAGCAAGTATGTCAATAGAACGAGCTGTGACCATCACAATGCTACCAAGATGAAAACCTATCTGGAGATAATCCTTGGCTTGCTCTAGTGATTCTTGCCACACATTATCCAAAGCTAAGAACACTTGTTGTTGGTGTATGCGTCATCTAAGAAGATCCATAGTCTGCAATTACACATTGCTAGATTCATAAGCAACATTCATCTCCTTAAATAATGCAAAGCTCTAATACATGAGGTTGACTACTTTGAATCTTGAACTACTTTTTAAAAATTCATACCTTGTTTGAGGTCAAGGTATCTAAATATAAATTCATCAACACACCTAATCAATATCATGTTCAATATAGGTGGAAAAGGGTCAACTAACCATAGCCTCCGTCATAAACATCAAACTATCATGGTTTACATTAGTCAATCTTCGCAACACTTCCTTGTGCAATTCAAGTAGTTCACTCTTGCTTCCCAATTCAGCATGGCATACTCTCCCTTGGAACTTCATATGCAACTTGCTGCAAAGTGCTCTGCAAAAAGTGGTCTTTCTAATTCCTCCCATACCATAAATACCCACTACACAAACACCATAAAAGCGAGATGGTTTGGTATTCACAAGCTTGTTGATTATAGCCTGCATTCAAGCAAAAGCAATGTCAATCAACTTATTAGATCCAAGCAACTACTTGACATTGCATTGTCAATCCTATACTAGCTTTTACAATTTTTGTGGGAAACCTTAAAGTTCAATTATATTTTAAATCTAAATGCAACTTTCTACTTGTAAGGAGTTCATTAATGTTTGAAGGGTTAAATTTTATATGACTTTATATTAAAATATTTAGTTTTGTATAAATTAGAAATGATACTTTCAATTCGAACAAATATTGCAACTAAAAATCGAAAAACTTAATAGAATTACTTTGGTCTACAGTAATTTATGCAAAAAAACTTAGTGAAAAAATGTCTTGTTTTAGCCCAAGAATCCACCCAAAATTGTTGGAATTGGTCATTGATAACAAAGCCAACCAAATTAAAGGCACTTCCTTTCCAAAATTGGAGATGATTTCTTGAATTCCATTATGCATGTGGGGCATATACAAATGTAGTCGGCATAGGCCAAGGAAATGACAACAATAAGTCCCACAAATTGGACTACAAGTCTTCTTGTGAGTTGTTCTCCTGGTTTACACAAACCATGTTTCCACTTGCATTGTCCAAGAGCATTCGCATTCATAACCTTTAGTGTATTCACAATAATTTCTCACCTTGAGAATACGTATTCTCCCTTGGACATGTGCACCACTCCATGAGCTCTTCGGTGGAATTAAGCGACAAATAGCACTTACAATTTGCTCTCTCAATGCAACTTCACCCAATGAGTCCACATACTCAATTCCATTGGAAGGACCCAACACCTTCAATGCATCCTCCCACTTCCCCACATCAATCCTATCATCATTTTGGGCCCAACCTCTCCATATAAACAACCAATCTTAGCGTCTTTTTTCATTCCTTGTACATTCACTTCGTGAGAGTCCCAAATACACGGGAAGAATCACAAGCTTCCCAAGATTATTTTTTTGAGATTGCACAAACACCTCCAACTCGACCATGGGCCACTTTGTGCAGGTGAAAAAATCTTCAGATAATACCAATATTGCAACGCGACACTGTTGAGCAGCTTGAAATATAAGTTCAGGAAACTTTTGACCCTTTGGTAAACTATCAGGCTGTTTGTCAAAGAATGGCGAGTACTCCCACCTTTCCAAATTGACACACAATTGCTCAGTAAAGTTCTTTTGAACTCCACTATGGCTTAGAAATATTTGATGCTTTGGTTCCAATTCCAGTTCCCTGACGAAACCAACAATTGAAAAATGCCAACACATAAGGATAACAAGTCTCAAGGGACAGGAGCAGTGTAGTGGATCGACTGTGCAAACCTAGTGTTCGATTAGGTAAGGAAGGCTACAAAGTCCAATCCAAGGTTTGGAGAACCCTGGTGAATTTATAAAAATCATAGGTTAATGAGATTGAGGATCTGTAACCTCTTCCAAAAAAAAATTATTATACCCTAAGTGGATCATTCCATGCTCATGTCCTTGCAGGATTTGGCATTCCAACTTGAAAGACACCCTAAAGCCAGGAGGAGATCTTCTCCTGAATGCATCAGGCTTGAAGCAAGAAACCCTAGGGTTCGCCATGTCTTATCGTTTCTTGCTCTAGAGTACAAACTAGTCATTCTGAGAAACCTCACACATCATGTGTTCACTGATCAGCATCTCACCTGTGATTGTCACCATCGTCGGAAGGGCCTGCTGCTTCATCATCCAAGAGTTCAAGGAGCTACAGTGATACAACATAGATGATCCAGCACGAAAATTAGGTATTTTTTCTCTTTCATATTTCAATCAAAACAACATGCTGCAAAAGACGACAGGCACGAATTGCTATTCATCATGCACACGAAAAGTATTCCTTGAAGCCAGATAGTAGGGGGATTCTTTTTACAGTTCAAAATTAAAAAAATCCAGAACCATGAAACGCACCTCAGAGAGATCCTTCTCTTGTTCACGACCCCTTTTCATTTTAAATCCTTCATGTGCATCACTGCCATCTGCCACTAGATCTGACCAAAACAAGTTCATCTTGAAAACTCTTCCAGCCTTGTGCCAAATTCTACACAAGAGAACACAAGGTAACACAAGGTAACTCAATCTCAAGACAGGGAGAGAAACAGACTATACACACAACTCAAGAAGAGGAGATGAGGAAATGAATAGACAGGAGACGAAACCGGATCAAGCTCCTCTGTAACGTACTCCGCTAGACCGAGTTAGTACAGACGAGGCTGGTAATGGCAATGGCCCTGGACCGCTCGCAACTTCTCTGGACCTTCATTAGGAGTATCTCCACAGTAGCTCGTCTCCTTGGGCGATTATAGTACCCGTACCTTGCGACGACCCGAATTCTCACACCCTGGCGTGCTTCTCCCGAACGTGGCCGCGGCCGTGAACGGCGGGACCTTCTGCGGGCAGCTCTACTTCGGCAGGCTGGGTGACCACCTGGGCCCTTAGAGTTGATGACGAACCTCTGTCGCAGTGAGGTCTCCGAACTGGCTGCCAGGGCAAAGGAGAAGCGGGCCCGCCCCGCCGAACGCGCTGCCCTCTGACCACACGGTTCAGATTCGATTTTCTCGGTCTGGCCTCGTCTATGTCTCCTTCGTCGCTATCTCCTTCTCCGCCCTGCCTGGACTCCTCTCTCTCATCGCTGTGTGCGCAATTGGTGACTGTTGTGGATCGTTTTGCAGCATGTGGATTGCAAATGCAGGCTTTCGGAATTTTTCGTTCTCGTTCTTTGTGAAATCCTTCTTCTTTGTTTTCTCGCCATGTTACTTCAATGGCGCAAATTGGAAGTGCTGGTTGCGAGAATTTGGCTACTGAATTACTGCAAATCAGGTTGAGAAGCATGTGTCTGAACGATTAAGGATGGAAAATTAGGATGAGGCATTGGTCATGGAGTGTATCGGCTTGTTCAGATCTTCTGTTTCAGTGCTATCGAGTCTAGCAAATGTTCGCATACCACATTTTCCGTCAATCTCGTGAAAGTCTTAATGATAATGAGAGTCAATTTCATTTTCATTCTTCCTCATAATTTTATGAGAGATGAAACGCTCTCAGGAATTCAAGTGGTGGTGCAGCAACCGAACCCCTCGCTCGTCCCCAACGGAAAACGCTGAAATTTTTTATTTGCCACGCATGATAAAATTTGCAAATTCCAAATTCATATTTGCAGAGACATGTCAACCATGTGATCCTCTAAGATTGAAAGCGCAACAAAATACACAATATTGGGTCATCTTCAAATTTATAAAATAAAGTAGAGACTGGAAAAGAGTAAATACAGAGTTAATATGGCTGAATACTACTTCAGCAGTATCACTAGAGAATTCGAATCACCCATGTTCTCTGGCATCCAAAGTTTCGGAGGGACAGACACTTGATCACTCCGGTTCTCAAAGGAAGATCATCCAATTTGGAAAACAATACGTTTGTTCTTCGTTCCTTAGAGTAGAACTGACACTTCTTCAATCGCATTAGCACCCTATCTGTGCTACACTGCGATGATCTGAATGTGTCATCTCTTACAACCGTATTTGCAGGAAACTAAACACTATCCAGTTAAGTCATGCACTCCGAGTCTGGCCCTGTGAACTAAATAGATTTCTCCCAATGGCGTAACTTCAAAAGCTATTGCCATATCACCTATTCGCCACTAAATACCATCTCAACTCGACAACTTATCTTCTACAAGCACGCTCGAATTCCGCACTGCCTTAACAAACGCTTGAAACGGAGCAGGGTCTTTACAAATTCCATCAGACCCCGCAATGCCACTAGAAACATCCACAACAGTGAGAGTTAAAAGAGAAAGAGCAGTAGCCACGTTACTGGGAGTAAGTCACCCTGCCAAAACCCAACCTTTCCTGCTCTTCATCCTTGGAACTTCCAAATTTCTCCAAGCAAACTGCTCGCCACTGCGAGTTTGTGTAAAGCATTTGGTGTAATGCACCAGTCAGTGCAATCACCCAGTGTTGTTCTGCAAAATCAGCTTCCGAGATCTCAATAACATGGATCTGAAGCTCAGATCTCATATCTCTAACAACGGAATTAGGGTTCAGGGTGACGATTCTCCGCCACTGAACTCCCCAATTTCGGGCAAGTCAACTCACAATGCCCAAACCATTAGTTCAAAGTGCTAAATCCGCACACACTAAACAAAGCGATAGCAGTCAAAGCCTAACTCCTGATTATATAGCTTGTATGTGTAGTCACACAACAGGTTGCTTGACTTCCATCTATAGAAGCTAGAGGACCTTAAAACCCTAGTTAGCGAACTAGGCCCCAAGAATGACAAGATTGAGAATTCAGGTACACAGTTCAGACTCCGAAAATCCACCAAAACTACAAAAGACACTCCAAAATATGCAATTCTTTCTCTAAAATTTACACGTCAAATTTGTTGGCGTGCAATACATAGATCACCTTCGAGGGCGCGGGTAAACCTTATAGAAGAGAAGCTCTTGCGCCATCCCCGTGCAACTGCAAACCCATGACCACTACCAAGAGCTGCAAGGACTTTGAATCCCCGAGAGCTAAAACCTCTCACTTTCTTTTACAATTTCAATTTTTTAATTTTTTATTCTATACAAGTAGAAAATGGATACTAAAAATATTATACATTTAGTTTGACACATGGTACTTGTAAGAGAGTGAGAGCGAGAGAGCGAGAGAGAGAAATAAAATGTGACAAATTTGCAATGGATGATTGTTATTTTCTTTACTTGTCGATTTGATTTGATTTCGTCTATGTAAGAAATAGATAACTAGAAATCTATATGGTTAGTAACTTAAATTCAATTCAAAGATATAAAAAAATATTTATTATTATATTTACCAACATAAATGCTTCAAATCCTTGAATGTGATCAATAGTCAAAAGACCATTGCAGAGTTAATTTCAACTTCACAAGTCTTTATAACACAACTAAATTGGACAAAAATAGTGTATATTGGATCAAAGACATGATAATGAGAATGAAGAATTTCACTTCATTTTATATTATAAATTTCATTTTAAGTTTCAATATTATTCTCAAGGAAAACAAGTCACATGCAACTAATACAAACAAAAACCAACATTTGGGTGATTGCAAAATAGACCAAACAATTTTGGTAGAGTTTTGCCAAATTGGTTTTGTCATTTGCTATAACTTTTGAATTTTACATCCAATGACAAAAAATTTAAAAAATCTTATTTCTAAATGTTTTAATTGCAATTTTTTTCATTATTTTTTATAACATGTTCCATATAAAGGGCATCAAAAAATATCTTTTTTTATGTCTACG
Source organism: Climacium dendroides (assembly GCA_950106755.1). Classification (NCBI taxonomy): domain Eukaryota; kingdom Viridiplantae; phylum Streptophyta; class Bryopsida; order Hypnales; family Climaciaceae; genus Climacium; species Climacium dendroides. The sequence goes on along the minus strand of OX467082.1, from coordinate 7,349,681 downwards.
TTTATGCAAATAGGCCCAAAAGGAGATTCATGGCACACCTACTTCTAAACATTGAAGATGATTTCAAGTTCATTTTTTGGTGAAATCTCATCACCATCAAATCCTCACTATGTCCAATTTTTAGTTTCTATTTATTTTGGTATTATTGATTTATTATGAATCAAGACATTGAAATATCCTTATTCTATTCACAATTCAAATTGTCATAGAAAAGTCATATTTTAATAATTTGACTTTTAATAAATCAAAACATATTTTCCTTTCATTATCAATGTGGAAAGTATGTCAAATTGTTCAAGAAGCCAAAATTGCATTGACTCTAGTTCAAACCTACTATTTAGCTTGTAATTGAATTTAGAAGGAATTTTGAATTTTTTTTTTCAAGGTATTAAAAAAATATTGGTAATAGTATTGACAAATCTAACAATATAATAGATGGAGTTTAAAACTCAAAATCTAAAACTTTTATTTGTATATCAATTCCAAAACATTCTTTCAAATAATACTTTACAAGAATTTTTCTCAAATTGTCACATTTGGAGAACACTTTGGACCTTTAGGTGTTAACCTTCAATGAATGTACCCATACAAAATATTTTCTTTTTGGTCAAATATCCACTTCGTTATCTATTTTTAGGATTTATAAATTTTAGTTTGACTTTATTTTGAATTATTCGTGGATTGTAGTGCAAGGCACTATAGCTTAATTACACTACATTGCCACTAGTTCAACTTTTCCTAAATTTTGTGTGACCACAAGTGGGGCTTCCACACTTTGAAATGGCTTTACTCAACTTTTAACTGCAGTATTTTCTATAATTCTTTTCAGATTTCATGATATTTTCATTAATATTTTCTACAATGTTCATATACACCATGTTATAATTTTTGAAAATTTCATTTCATGCCTTATTTATTTGTATTTTGATTTATTTTTTAACGAATTTGACTCGAGCATAGGGTATAGCCAAAATGAGATTGATGAATGACTATTAGAAAAACTATAGAAATAAAAAATAAACCTATTCAAAAAACAAATTGATAATTAACTAACTATCTCAATGATAGGCCTCATTCATGTAGGCTTAAGATACATGTGTTTGAACCCCACACCAAGATAGATGACTTTCTAGAACACTATGCAAATGAAGAATACATGTATTGATTCAAAAATCAGATCATATATTACAAAATACTTTTTAATGTTGATAGGTCTTTTACTTTCATGATTAAAATGAGTATCCCTTTTTAGCTAAGCCAAAAGGGATCAATGGAAACAAGAATGGGAAAGATTATATATCCCCTTCTTTGACCAAGTCTCCAGATCAATTCCTATCTCTATTTGAAATGTGGAGAAAGAAAATAGTGAGCTCATAAACTAACCCTTTAAGATTTGGTTGGCCTTTTTGATAAATTTCACATGCCATAAAATATTTTCTCTTATTTTTCACTCAAAAAGAAATTGATGCCAAATCTAATACAAGTAGTTTCATATTTAGCGGAGCATTTATGAATTACTTGTGAATTTCCAAAGAATTATGAAGTAAACACCTATTCTTAATCAAAGGCCTTACAAACTCCAAGCATGCATAGTCTCATAAAAAGATATGGCTTGACCAAAAACAAGCATTACGGCATTTAAAAAGTAATATACAAGGTTCCTAAAATGCGACCCTTACTAAACTTAAATTGACCCTAAATTCTTTTAGCATTTGCAAGAAAGCAATTGGTCAACCAATTCTCATTTACAAAAATTAAGTGAACACACCTTGGTTTTGAAATGGACCCTCCTTGGCTCTTATTCCATCCATTGGAGAAGTAGAACCAATATTTAAGAAGCCTTAGTATACTCACACTATTGGTAGTCCATTTTAGACTCACTTACTGTCCATTTTAGAGCTCCCAACAAGGACTACTTGTAGAAGAGGATCTTTATAAGCGCCAGTTCCTTGGCTCTAGTTGCTTGGCTTCCAAATGCAATGCAACCTAATCCAGTGACATCTTTTCTAATAACTCTGAAAAAGGCACAGGAACATCGTTCCAACCCCCCGTTTTCACTGCTGGTAAGGTTGCCAGGGCCCATTTCTCTAATTTGTCAAACTTTGGGGGGATTGATGAATGACTATGGAAACAAAAAATGAACCTATTCAAAAAACAAGTTGATGATTAGCTAACTAGTGATAGTCCTTGTTCTTGTAGACTCAAGACACATGTGTCTTAGCCCCAAGCCAAGATGGATGACCTTCTAGAACACTATGCCAATGAAGAATACACCTATTGATTTAAAAGTCAAATCATATTTCACAAAATAACTTGCGATCATGATAATATATCCCCTTCACCGCCTAGGTCTCCAAATCAATCTGAAATGTGGTGAAATAAGGTAGTGTGGTCATAAATTGACCCTTTAAGGGCTGCTTCGCCTTTTTTATGGGATTCAAATGTCCGTAAATATTTGCCCTCATTTTTCACTCACTCATTTTCACTCATTTTTCTCACCCAAACACGGTCCAAAATCCACATTTCGAGTGCATGCAAGGTTGCCAGGGCCCTGATGTCTTCTGGACCTAGGCGCACTCTACTATGACAAAAGCTGAGATACTCCAGACCCCGGGCAGCCTCTCAAATCTGGCAACCTCGTCAAACTAGGACAGATTGAAACATCCAGGCGTGTCAATGCAGGCAAGGTTTCCAACTTCTCCAAGCTTGTCAGCTCACGACATTCGGAAAGGTTGATCGACTGCAACTTGTCCAAACCATTGAGAATGGGTAACTCGGCCAACAAAGTTTCAGAGCAACGCAACTCCTTGAGTTGCCTAAGGCGTAACCTCCTGATTGGGGTTGCAGTAATCTCCAAAACTTCCAAGTGTATGAGGTTGTGAAGATCTGGTAATTCAAGTTTCCCCACCAAGCTACAATACTCACGTAGCCAGAGGTATTGTAATGCCATCAAGTCACCCAACTCAGGCAACTGTAATAGATTAAGGGCATCTACTACTGTTAGCCTTCTTAACCTTGTCAACGAGCGCATGCCAGGCATGTCCTAACCTCTAGCAAATCATGGAGGATGAATTCTTCCAAGGCAATGAAGCTGGTCAAACACGGGATCACTGTAGGCTCGATACTTCCCAGTTTCAGCCGTTGTAAATGCCTCAGCAAGCGTAAATTGGGCAACTCATCAATTGCAGAACCGCACACAGCAAGTTCCTCCAACTGCATGGAGTCGTTCAACCCGAGCAGCTTGCGGAATCCGGTCTACCTTCGTAGCTTGTGCAAAACAAGAATCTGCCTCAGCTGCGAACAATAGTCAACAACGAGTTGTTGCAACGAAACCACATCACCCACACTAGGATAGTGGCTTAACGAACAGCAACCAAACAACAAGAGCTCCTCCATAGAAGCCATTTGTGAGCTCAATCCAACCAACTCCTTTGCTCTCTCGCATCCATGAAAGAGAATCTTCCGCAAATCCAGAAATGATATAAGACACGGGCAGTCAAGCACGAGCTCCTGTAAGTGAATGCATTGGTCAAGATTCGGTGGCTCTAAACGTTCTGAGCGTGAATATCGATCGCAGCAAATCGTATCCAACCGCAAAACCTCAAGCCTTGTCAACTGACCAATTTCCTGGATACATGGTGCAAAATGAATGTTGCGCATGTCGAGCCATGCAAGACTCCGAAGCTCCCCAAGGCCAATTACCTAGCCTCCACTTTTACAACCTCCATAGCCTTCATAATCCCACCTCAGCTCTATATTTTCCAGGCATTGTAAACCTCACTAATCAACACTTCATTCCTTCCAATCAAAAGCTGAAGCACCACAACATTTGAAAACTGATGCCACTTCATTCCTTTTCTAGTTCCCATCCATCGGATTCACTTGCCATACACAGAATCGACATACGCCACGGAGATTCTCTCGACATTGGACCAATAGTTTCCGGACGGTTTCCTCGCTAGGTCGATAGGATACGCGACGTCTCTGTCATACCACACCCAGCATCTGGCATCTAGAGCACCCCTCTTCACCTCAGATTTGGCCAACCCAAGATACAAGTTGTGAACAATGACACCATTGAAACCATCACCAACATCTTCAATCAACGATTTGGCCTTCAAAGCTTGCAACTATAATTATCACACAACACAACACCATGTTGAGAAGGCCAAAACGCAAAAGCAAACAAATGGATCAAGAAATTCGGCTCTGCTTGGTTATGGAGAAATTACCAACCAAGAACCTGTTCTTCATTATCTCAACCTTCAATTCTCGTACCACCAACTACTTTGCAGAAAAACGCATATAAAGGTAGCATGAATTGGACTACCAAACTAAACATCATCAAACGTAATGGATAGATACCATGGATTCAAACCAAGATCAAGTAGAATTAAATGGCAAGAAATTGCAAAAGACAAATGATTCAAACAATCATGATTCAAAATTCATACCTAATCCTTAATGAACCTCCCTTCTCGCAAGCTCTGCACGATACTTAACCATTTGTATATATCAAGGGGAAATATATCATGCTAAAATGTTCCCCAATTAACAAATTCATCTTCAATAAATTCATCTTCATAACCAATGGAAAGTTTCCTTTGTGATGGATGAAAAAGAACTACATCCATAATAAAAGTTGGTCCTCCTCTCACAATCAATCAAAACCTTTTCAAAGGATGTTGAATACCAGATGGTCCTTCACTCGAAAGTGGTTGAATTTGTCATCATGTTGCAAGTTCTCCACCCAAACATTTGGATCACATCCAAGGCTTCCCAATTGAGCACCCAAAACTTTCAATGCTAAAGGATGAAAATGCTCTTCTACATTGGCACCTTTCCGAAACCGACAATGCTGAATGCAATAATGGATTTTCGACTCATCACCTTCACTTATGACATCCATGTGAGGTGCCGCACTATGAAGAAATAGTTGCTTTGCATCTTCCTCTTCCAAATCAGGCATCTCTAGACAATCACTTTTAGCAATGCTTAAGTGAGCAAGTACGTTAATAGAACAACCCATCACCATCACAATGTTGCCATGATGAAAACCTACCCGAAGATAATCCCTAGCTTGCTCAAGTGACTCTTGCCACACATTGTCCAAAGCTAAGAACACTTGTTGTTGGTATATGCGTCATCAAAGAAGATCCATAATCTACAATTGCACATATTTAGATTCATAAGCAACATCCATTTCCTCAAATAAAAAAAAGCTCTAATACATGAGGTTGACTACTTGGAATCCCAAAATACTTTCCTAAGATTGTTGCCTTCTTTGAGATCAAGGTATCAAATACAAGTACATCAACACACCTAATCAACATCGTGTTCAACAAAGGTGGGATGTGCTCAACTAACCATAGCTTCCGTCTTAGACATTAGACTATCGTGGTTTCTATCAGTCAATCTTCGCACCATTTCCTTGTGCAATTCAATGGGCTCACTCTTGCTTCCCAATTCAACATGCCATACTCTCCCCTCAAACTTCATATGCAACTCGTCACAAAGTGCTCTACAAAAAGTGGTCTTTCCAATTCCTTCCACACCATAAACACCCACTACACGAACACCATAAAATGGTGATGGTTTTGTACTCCCAAGCTTGTTGATTATAGCCTACAATTAGGCAAAAGCAATATAAACATATTAGATCCATGCAACTACTTCATGCTGTATTGTCAACCATACTCTACTTTTTACAAATATTGTGGGAAACATTGGAGTTCAATTTTGTGTTAAACCTCAATGCAACTTCGTACTTGGAAGGAGTTCATTAATGTCTGAAGGGTGAAAGTTTATGTGACTTTATATCAAAATATTTAGTTTTGTATAAGTTAGAAATGATACTTTTAAATCAAACAAATATTGTAGCTAAAAATACAAAAACTTACTAGAATAACTTTGGTCCAAAGTAATTAGTGTGGAAAAGTAACGTAGTACCAATCCATCTTGTTTTAGCCCAAGAGTACATCCAAAATGGTTGGAATTGGTCATTGATGAACAAGCCAACCAAATTAAATGCACCCCCTTGCTAGAATTGGACATGATTTCTTGCATTCCATTAGGGATGTGGGATCATACACACTTGTGGTCGGCATAGGTCAAGGAAACAATAAGTCCCACAATTGGACCATTAGTCTTCTTGTAAGTCAACCTCCTACACAAAACATGTTTCCACTCACATTAGAAAGCATCCCTTGCATTATTCAAGACCATTCACATTCATAACCTCTAGTGTATTCATAAGGATTTCTCACCTTGAGTATGCGTATTCTCCCTTGGACATGTGCCTCATTCCATGAACTCTGTGGTTGAATTAGGCGACGAACAGCACTCACAATTTGCTCTCTCAATGCAACTTCACCTAGCGAGTCCACATACTCAATTCCATTGGAAGGGCCCAACTCCTTCAATGCATCCTTCCACTTGCCCACATCAATCCTAGCATCATCTTTTGCCCATCTTCTCCACACATATAACCAATGCTGTTGTCTTTCTTCATTCCTTGTGCATTCACTTCATGAGAGTCCCAAATACACAGAGAAAATGGCAAGCTTCCCAAGTTTCTCTTTTTGAATTTTCACAAACGCCTCCAACTCTAGCATGGGCCACTTTGACCGAGTGAAAAACTCTTCAGATAATACCAATATTCCAACGCGACATTGTCGAGTAGCTTGAAATATAAGTTGAGGAAACTTTTGACCCTTTGGTAAACTACCAGGCTGTTTGTCAAAGAACACCGAGTAATCCCACTCCTCTCCAAATCGATGTACAATTGCTCAATAAAGTTCTTTTGAACTCCACTATGGCTTAGAAATATTTGATGCTTTGGTTCCAATTCCGGTCCCCTGACAAAACTGACAAAACTAGCAATTCAAAAATGTCAACAAATAACAAGTCTCAAGGAACAAGAGCAGTGAACCCAATGTTATATTAGGTTTGGAAAGGCTAGAATGTGCAATGCAAGTTGAGGAGGACCCTACTAAATTTTTAAAAATCAAAGGTTCATGACATTCAAGATAACTTACTCCTTTTCAAAAAATTATTATACCTTAAAGCGGGCCGTTTCATGCTTATCTCAAACCCTCCTTGTTCCGTGCCTTAGGGTTTGGCATTTCTACATGAAAGAACACCCTCAAGCTAGGAGGACATCTTCATTTTCAGGGTTCTCATGAAAGCATCACGGGAGGAAGAAACCCTAGGTTTGTCAAGTTTCTTCGTTCCTTCTTCCAGGTCCTTTGGAGTACAAACGAGCCATTCTGAGAAATCATGTGTTCATTGATCAGCATCTCACCAATGATTGTCAACAACATTGGAAGGACCCGCCGCTTCATCCTCTAAGAATTGGAGCAGCTGTAGTGATGCAACATAGATAATCCAGCACCAAAATTAGGTGGCCCATTGAAGTTTTTCTCTTCCATATTTCAATCTAAACATGCTACAAAAGACAACAAGCACGAATTGCTATTAATCATGCACACAAAAAGGATCGCTTTAACCCCTCACCGCCCAACGGGACCAAAAATGTCCTCACATAATCAAACAGTCAACTTCAAAGTGTTGTAACTTTTGCATTCAATGTCCAACTTCAATAAAACTTGTTGGGAAAGTTGGGCATAATAGTCTATTTTTTGTGGTAAAATTTTCAAATCTATCCAAGATTTAATGAGTTTTTGAAAGCCACTCAAAGTTTGCAAGTTCAGTTTGAGTTCACCACACTGCAATGAGATGGCTGCAACTTCGGGGGCTTATATCTTTTTCATCAAATGATAGTTTTCAATAAAATATGTTGGGTTTTGTTCCCCATAAAGTCTAATTATTGTGATGAAATTTTCATGTCAATCCAAGTTGTTTTGAATGCTAGGGAGCAATTCGAAGTTCAAAATCCAGACATTTTTGCATTACAGTGAACTTCGGTGGCTTACAACTTCTTCAGATAGGATTTGTTTTCAATAATTTTTGTTGGAAAAGTTGCACATACTATCTACTTCCTGTGGTAAAAATTTCATATCAATCCAAGAAGTTATAATTGACTGAGAAGCATTTTAGTAGAAGTAGGTTCAACCATAGATGTGTTTTTTTGCTACTTTTTTTACTATTTTTTGACATTTCAAAACAATTTTGCAAACACAATGAATCAATTGAATGTTTTTTTTTTCCACCAAAGTGTTTGTCTTTTGATTTTAAATCACTTTGTAGTTTAAATTTTTTTCATTTGAGTAGGTTTAGAAATCAAATTTCACCTCCAAATGTGTTTTTAGGAAAATTTCAGCATCTTTTGTCAACACTAAACCATTATAATCTTTCAATCTATACGGTCAATTTACCCCAAATTTGATTTACACCATCTAAAACATGCACACTACAAGATTGTACGGTTGAGATTTTCATAACTTACTCACATTTAGATTTATAACACACGAAAAGCAAGGTTGTTTTTTGACATGGTTAGGCCTTGGGCGGTGAGGGGTTGATCCAGTCATTAGGTGAGTCCTTCCTACAGTTCAAAATCACAAATCCAGAAGCGAAATGCACCTCAGAGAGATCCTCCCCTTGTTCACGACCCCTCTTCATTGTAAATCATGCGTGCTCAACACTGCCATCTGCAACTAGATCTGACCAAAACAAGTTCGTCGTAAGAACCCTCTCAGCCTTGTGCTAAATTCTACGCAAGCAGGTACCAGCTATATATAAGGAAAAGAGCACACAAGGGAACTCAACCTCAAGACAGGGATTGAGCGGACCATACACACAACTCAAGAAGAGGAAATGAGGAGATCAATTGATGAAACCGGCTCAAGCTGAGAATTACTGATGTACTTCGCTAGTCTGAGTTAGTACAGATGAGGCTGGCAATGTCATTGGACTGCTCGCGGCTTCTTTGGACTTTCATAACCCTCATCAGGAGTATCTCCATGGTGGCTCGTCTCCTTCGGCGCGGATACTACCTTATTACGACCGGAATTCTAACACTCGGTCGTGGTCGCAGCCGTGAACGGCGTCACCCTCTGCGAGTCCTTCTACGGGCAGCTCTATGTCGGCTAGCTGGGCCACTACTTGGCCGCAAGCGTGTCTACGGCTACACGCTCGTACTCACGACTCTGACTTCCATCACCTCGAGGCTCTCGTTCAGAAGATTAGCGTGAGCACGCTCTACTTGTTCTGGATTTGGTTAGGGTTAGGTAGTGGAGGCCGTATTCGGAAATAAGCAGTAGCTAGTTTAGGTGAAAAACCGGCTGCAATTCGCAAAAAATAACCTTTGAAAAACTTCATAAAAAGATTATTTTGAGTAAAAAGTATGGAAATGACTAGACTCCGTACTTGAAAATACTGTCAGGGTCTGGTTTGACCCTTCCACACTACTGAATAGTGCAAGAAAATTGAAGAAAGAAATTCAAGTTTGGTGTCCACAACCAAACACTGTCAAATTTAAATCTGGCCATCGAAGGAGACTTTCCGCATCAGAGCAGACTTTCCTTTTTGAGCAGCACTGACCCCTGAATACATTCACAATAATTTGCAATGAGGCTATACATGTATCTGACACGGGGCTATTCTGGAAAATGGAGTTGCAGTTGTAAAAACCGACCGACAAATTTGGAAAAAAAGAGGTGGACTTATGCATAAATTTTTGGGGTCTGGTAACACGCAACTTGCGACAAGTTCAGAAATTTAGTGTATGTACAATTCTGGGCTAATTTTCGTGAGTCGCCGCTTCAACATCCAAGAATTGGAGCAGCTGTAGTGATACAACATAGATGATCCAGCACCAAAATTAGGTGGCCCATTTAAGTTTTTCTCTTCCATATTTCAATCTAAACAACATGCTGCAAAATACGAAAGGCACGAATCGCTATTCATCATGCACACAAAAAGGATTCCTTAAAGCCAGTCATTAGGTGGGTCCTTCCTATAGTTCAAAATTACAAATCCAGAACCATGAAACGCACCTCAGCGAGATCCTCCTCTTGTTCATGACCCCTTTTCATTTTAAATCCTTCCTGCTCATCACTGCCATCTGCAACTGGATTTGATCAAAATATGTTCGTCGGAAAAACCCTGTCAACAGCGTGTTAAGTTCTACGCAAGTAGATACCAGCAATATATAAGGACAAGAGCGCACAAGGTAATTCTACACCATACACACAACTCAAGAAGAGGAAATGAGATAAATTGACGAAGCCGGCTCAAGCTGAGAATTACTGACGTACTTTGCTAGTTGGAGGTAGTGCAGACGAGGGTGGCAATGGCCCTGGACTGCTCACAGCTCCTTTGGACCTTCATAACCCTCATCAGGAGTATCTCCACGGTGGCTTGTCTCCTTCGGCGCGGATACTACCTTATTACGACCCGAATTCTCACACACTCGGTCGTGGACATGGCCGTGAACGGCGTCGCCCCCTACGGGACCTTCTACGGGCAGCTCTACTTCGGCTGGCTGGGCGACCGCTTGGGCCGCAAGCGCGTCTACAGCTACACACTTGTGCTCACGATCCTGACCAACATCGCCCCAGGGCTCTCGTTCGGAAGATTAGCTGCCGTTGTGAGCACGCTCTGCTTGTTCCGGATATGGTTAGGGTTCCGCATCGGGAGAGACTTTCTTTTTGAATAGCACCGATCCCAGAATACACTCATGGTAATTCGCGACGAGGCTATAACCGTGTCTGACACGGGGCTATTTCCGAGAAATGGAGTTGTAGTTGTAAAAACCGACCGACAAATTTGGAAAGAAAAGGCTGACTTGTGCATAAATTTTTGGGGGTCTGGTAAGTATAAAGCGCAACTTGCGACAAGTTCAGAAATTCAGGGCTCATTTTCATCAGTCGCCCTTGGTAGAATTACTCAGTGATGGAAGAAATTTGTCAAAAAATGGGGATTTGTCTTTCTATGTTGGTTGCGTTCGTTGCTGCTATTGCAACATTGCTGGCTGGTTTGGCGGAAAGTTTTTAGATCAACACATACAGAATTGACAAACCGCCACCAATGTAGCTCCATGCTTGCGCATACGTTGCTCACACCTCAAAGGAAAACAGAGACGAAGATTGATGGTGAAATCCTAGCAGACAACGAGAATTAGTAGCGCAAAATTGCTCAAATCTTTATTTTAATCCTGATCAATTTCTGCAAAGAATGCACAATTAGCAAGTTCAAAATCTTGGAAGAACCAGAGCGAAGTTTTGAAACATTGAATGATCTGCAGACGATCATGACGGCCTTTTTCCAAATAATGAGATTTGAACATAACATTCAGGAGCAGTGAGAAGGACTGACCAGTGAGATAGAATGATGTGGAATAGTCCACACCATTTCATCCCGGGATGATATGGTGTGAAATATTCTACACCCATTAGTATCCAATAATCCACGCGTCACAAATTGTTAGAAAATTGAAGCTCGCTCACCTAGGTACCTAGGACAAAAGTGTAGTTAAGTCTAATAACAAAATGGGTTATTGAAAAAATAATGCATTCAACTGGATTAGAAACAAAATCAACCTTCAAGATTAAAAATTTCATGAAATTAGCATTCTACTCATTGAAACTAATGCTTTAGTTTTATCACTACATTTTGAATGCCTTTCAAGATCTATGTATTAGGAATGAGAAGACAAATCTTTATATACATACGGGGTGGTAGGAGGTAAAGTAAACAATGTGGGATAAATAAATTAAAGTTAATAGGAGCTCAATTGTTCATAGTTAAGTCAAATTAAAGCAAGAATTCTATTTGAAGTAAAAATTCAAGTCTCATTTAGTCATAGTAAAATAAAAAATTTCAAAAAACTTTAGACTTAAAAAAGTTGAAAAATATATTTAAATCTCAACTCCAAAAATTCATTTAATATTCCAAACCTCCAATCAAAAGTTAAAGACAAATTTCAAAGAGGGGTTGGAAGGGACGTTTTCTTTTACATCTTGAAACATCCTCTCTAAACTTTGTCTATAGCTTTTGATTGGAGGCTTGAAATATGAAATAGATTTTTGGAGATGAAATTCAAATAGATTTTCCAACTTTTTTTAGTCCAAAGTTTTTTGAAAAAAATAATTATATTATGACTAAATGAGGTTTGAAATTCTACATAAACATAATTTTGACATTTTGACAATAAGCAAGTTAGCACTCATTTTCAAATTATCACATATTCTTTGAGGATTCATGGTGAAAAATCAATTTCAATATAAAAATGACATTTCCAACCTTCATTTCCTCAAATGTTTCCCACTCAATTCCTTTATAGGGCTACCCAAATTATTTTGGGGATGGCAAAGGGTTAAATGACATCGGGATTTTGATTCAAAAAAAGCGTAAACCATAAGTCTATTGTTGGGGCCCTAACACCTAATATTGGAGCTTACTTTAATTCCCCGTGTGGATTTTTTTTGTGGATAATGCTTCCAAGGAAGGAAAGGCAAACTCTCTAAAAACTATTGAATGTTATAAACTGCATGAAGTGGAGTTCCTGGCCACAATTATCTCTTAAAGGACATTTCATGCCCGGGCTTGGTCAAACTTCATTAGATTTCTACATTAAAATACACATTTATAAAATTTGCTATTTATCACATGTAATAACATATGTTTAAAATTTAATATCAATTTTTTATAATTAGAAATAAAAAATTGAATTTTATATGATTTTTACTAGAGCTTCATTTTCTTAATTAGGATTTTTAAACATTTAAAATCAAGAACTATGTGAAAATTCAAGTTTTGACTTTCAAAATGCCCATGGGTCTTGCAATGTCTTTTAACCCCTAAATACCCAAGCCTTTAAAGGTTTGTTTTTCCTATGAAAAAAGAACATAGGTTTATAGATATCCCCAATGAATTAAATTGATTTTTGTTTTTTTAAATCTCACAATATATATGTTTAAATAGTTGGCGTATTACTATATATTCAAATTTTAAGTGTGGAATTGCATAGGATTTGTGAGAGTATAACAAGAGAAATGTAATTATTCTAATTTTTGTATACTTTTCTACTCCACAATTTTTGAGAAATTTTCATATAAGATTTTGGGGGGATTGGAGGTGACATGAACAACTAGAATTTCTATTTACATACTAAAATGCACTTCCAAACATCTTAAGTTCAAATAAAGAGCTATCAAACTCATTACAAAATCCACCTTGCAATTGTTGAAATGCAATCTTTTTAATAAGTAGAAATCACAAATAACTCCAAATCAATACTTGCATGTCTAAATTTTTAATCATGAAAACACTTACTCTTTCCATTGGGACCATTTTCAAAGCAAATGGACACTCACAATTTTTTAGATTTGAAATCAAGTGAAATTGACAAACTTTGTTGAAAGTGAGGAAATGAAGTAAAACTGACAAGTTTTACACTTCATTAATGGTACACACAAGTGTTTGAGAACCTTTCAAAAATCAAATATTTACTTCTTTCAATTATAAATGGAAGTTTCAAATAGTTAATCTTCAAAATTGTCTATAAAAAAATTTAAAAATAACACAAGAATTTAATTGCCCACTATGGTCAATTGGATGGTTTGATGTTAAGGGTTATATGCTTTTAATGATGGGGCATGGAGTGATTAGAGATTGCAAAAGGAACTTCCACTTTTAAAGTGTAATTTCATCACAAAAAGAGACTTTTTTATTCCATCATGTAATGGCCATGTTAGAAAAATTTATGACTTGCTTTAGGTGAATACGATGACTAGTTACACCATATAGTCTTTATACTCCACTAACAAATTGGGTCTATGGAATTTTCTTTCAAATTTATATTTTTAGCAATTTTTAAAATGAAAGTTTCAACTTGGTGTGGTTAAGAACAAAAAATAACTTGAATGATTCCAAATTTTTTTGAAGATGTTTCAAACAATATCCTATCAATATGAATTGTAAAATTTTAAAAATTGATGCATTTATAAATTTTATAAATTTTTTTAGGATTCAATTTAGTGAATTTTCACTCTAACTAAGAGATATTAATAATTTGGAATTTCCTTCTATCTCATACCTACTTCTGCATAACAATTTTTTTAAGAATGAAAATTAATATTTTTAGAACTTTTTTCTTTTTCTTGGACTCTCAACTCAATTCCTCATTGCAAAGATTTAAAGCTCAAAACTTTGTAGTGCAAGAAATTTAAATTAAAAAGGTTCATTTAGATGTAGGATCTTCTAGTTAGATGTACAAAATAAACAATTTTTAATTTTTTTTTCTCTTTGCTATAGAAATGACAGTTATCAGTGTCTTTATGGCAAAACAAGCCCTTGGCCCTGTAGAGGTTAACTCATGCACTCCGAGTCTGGCTCTGTGAACTAAGTAAATTTCTCCCAATGGCCTGACTTCAAAAGCTATTCCCATATCACCTATTCGTCACTAAATACCGTCTCAACTCGACAGCGAGCTCGAATCCTGCAAGCAAGCTCGAATTCCGCACTACCTTAACAAAGGCTTGAATCCGAGCAGGGTGCTTATGGATCCCACCAGACCCCGCCAGGCCACTCGAAACATCCACAGCAGTAGGAGTTGAAAGAGAAAGAGCAGAAACACCGTTAATGGCAATAAGTCCGCCTGCCAAAACCCAGCCTTTAATTTCCTGCGCTTCATCCTTAGAACTTCCAAATTTCTCCAAGCAAACTACTCGCCACTACGAGTTTGTGTAAAGCATTTGGTGTAATGCACCAGTCAGTGCAATCACCTGGTGTTGTTCTCCAAAATCAGCTTCCACAGATCTCAATAACATGGATCTGAATCTTAGATCTCATAGCTCGAATATCAGAATTAGGGTTCAGGGTGCCGATTCGCCGCCACTGAACTCCCTAATTTCGGGCAAGTCAACACAGACAATGCCCAAACCAACGGTTCAAAGTGCTAAATCCGCACACACTAAACAAAGCGATAGCAGTTAGCTAACTTGGAAGCCTCAGGGTCCTTGTCCACTTGCATCCTGTACAGATGGTAGGCAGAAAGAAAGTCATATTAACAAACGAGTATCACCTTTACACATGAGTGGTGATAGTTCTCAACCGAGCCCGAACCTATGTGGCAAGGCTTGGTAGTTGCCAGAAAGTTACTTATCATCTAGTTATCGAGGAATAGTTTGTATCATCTCAATTTATTGAGGAATTTTTGTAATCTATGAAATTCCAAGATTTCCAAAACATGTTTGTGATGGTTGCTACCTTGTCTCGACCTCGCACTTTTCCAATTGTTCTATGGCCTCGTGCTTCTCCGATCACCCCTTAGACCTTGCACTTTTCCAACTGTCCTCACAATTCACAATCTATTGCGCGCAAGTTTAATTCCATTGTTTACAATTGGTTTCACTCGCTCCTTGCATTCTTTGCTCGCAATCAAATTGCATCCTCGTTTGTAAAATTTGGTTGTGGGTTTTCTTATAGTCAATGTAATGGAAGTTGCACCAAAATCATGCACTACAGGAGATTCCCAAGAATCTGATCGGAACATAGAATGTGAATTCTAGAGTATGTTGAATCTTAATGTCAAGAATGTAGTAATTGAGTCTAATTATTTGAATTTGAAAATTGATAAGTATTGAAAATGTCAATAGTATGTGCTAATTGAATGGATCAATATGGCTTGTTGATTGATTTCTTGAGCTTAGAATCCAGGGAGATTATCTCTAGTCCGTTCCCCATTGAGATTCTCGGTTCTTTATTAGTATTGCCATTGAATTTCTGGAGACATTTTGCTAGGAGAGAGATCATGACTCAAAGTCTGAGTTACAATTGCGGATCCAATTGCGGACCGTAGTTGGATGATCTAGTTTATGATCTTGATAATGGAATGCGATCTGGGATTTTAGAGGCTCCACTCAAGAATCAAAGAGGGAAAAAAACTTCTTTTGCTGTGAGAAAGAAGTCTTTGTAAATAGTTAATGAAAGTGACTAAAATTGAGAAGACCATTGTGTTTTAGATGATCTAGGCTTCTCAAACAATGTTCCAAACTTTGACCAATGCTTCAATTCATCTCTATAATCAAGGAAGTGAAAGACAACTGCATCAAGATCAATTACTAGAAAAGAAGGTGTGAGAAAGGAGCGACAACCCAATTGGACACAACTTGAAATAGCAACCTTGATTCAAGCGAAAAGAGATAAGTTTTTTCAGAATCTGGACGCCAACCACCACATTAGCATTGACTGCGAAATTTTGGGCTTACGGAAGCTCTCACGGGGGGGTACACAACGGCAGATCCAGCTTGGATAATTATGAGGGAGCTGTCACGTCGGCCTGAAGAAAACATGATCAGCCCGGGGGTGCTACTTGAACACCGTTGGATCCAACGGTGTTCAAGCAGCACCCCCGGGCTGATCATGTTTTCTTCAGGCCGACGACTCCAACGACCACCCTGACCCGGTACTGAGCGGAAGTCTTATCTTCCTTGAGCTCCGCACTGGGGGAGATGCGATAATCTGAGATGAAGCTGATATTGAGAAAGGCTGGCTCGATTTAGCTTCCGAATTCTGTTTAGCTACTGAAATTTGTCACCGCAGCACGTAGTATCCTCAGTCCTAGTAAGGCGTTCCAGATTCAGTATAAACACAAGAATGAGAAATGTTGAATCTGGCTCGTGCACTTGCCTTGATTGAATAACCTTCACTTGTGCACTTGCCTTGATCGAATAACCTGCAAGATCACTTGCCTTGATCGAATAACCCGTGTGGACTGGCCTGGATCTCATTTTGAGAGAAATCGGATTTTGAGAGAGAACTTGGGCACGTGAAAAATGCCATCAAGGTGGGGTGTCACCGTGAATACCGTCGGATCCGACGGTGTTCACGGTGACACCCCACCCTGATGGCATTTTTCACATGCCCAAATCTCCCGCGTGGACTGGCGTGGATCTAATTGGAATGTGGATGTGGGCTGGCCTTTATCTCGTAGGAATTTAATGTCGCCTTGGACAGCTCATATGTCATTAGAATGAGGCTGCAAGAATTAGAGATTTGGAAATGTGCATAATTCCATCAAGCTAGGATGTCACCGTGAACACCGTCGGATTCAACGGTGTTCACGGTGACACCCCAGCTTGATGGAATTATGCACATGCCCAAGTTGTTTTTACTCAATTTGTGCTCCGAAACTGCTGTATGGGTCCATCTTCAATCCTGACGTGTGCATTTGCTTTCTTCAAACATGTGATCGTCATGGGGAGTTGTTCGATGGCACACAATCAATCTCTGATGAAGTATTAGTATCTGTCTTTTTTTGTTTATATTTAAGTAATGAAATAGAGGGAATTCGGATTTGGGATTTAGGCTAAGTACTCTCAATGTCGTTAGGAACTCGTCCCCAAGCTCTGTTTGTCTTAGGGAACTCGTTCTCAAGTTCCCAATTTTTTTTGCTTACATTATTTGTTAGGACTTGTCCTTCAGTTCTCTATGTCTTTGGAAAATCTTACTAATGTACTCATAGCCTTTGGCGTGGATTTTGAATTGCTATTGCACTCTGTTCTTTGCAAATGCATGTTTTGTTGTTCTAAAAGAGTTATAACATATTGTTAGAGAGAATTACCTTGCCAAGACATATGCGTCTTGATTTTACACTTCAATGTAGGTATAAAACTCATGTAGGGGAATGTAGCCTACATGTACAGGAAGTTCGGTTACGGAGACCTTTGGTATTTATAGTACATGTTGAGATTTGTAAATTGAAGTTTCCTTGCTTACAGTTGCATTCAATGTCTCTTAGACATTGTCTTCAACCTCAACTCTAATTTCATTGTATTTATTCCTCCAGGCTGGCCAACGCAAAGGCAAGCGCCCAAGGGTGACATCTAAAGAGAAGCAGGCCCCAATTGACCAGACCTTGACGTCGTTGTAGATAGGAGGGCCTTCTCAACCACAGAAGGGGCCTCAAGCACGCCAAGTGCTTTCAAGTGACTCTAGTGATGATGAAGAGAACTTGGTGAGTTTTGCAGACATCATGGACGGTGCAGAGCGTGCTGTAAATGACTTCGAGGGAGATAGGCTTACTTGGAACCAAGGGCCTGGGCCATGGTTCTCCCTTGAGAGCTCGGAGACGGAGTATTCCTCCGTCATTGAGCTCTCAAATGCTAGCTCTAGCCCCTCGTTTGAGGAAGTGAGTGAGAGTATTGGGATTGGTAGAGTTTACACATATAAAGTCATCATTCTTAGCTCAGACTCAGATGAGGATGATGACGTGGACATCATCCAATAGGGTTTTGACCCCAATTACATACCTTCTGCGGATTTAGACATGCAAGCCATATGCAGGCTGTTTTTCTTTCATATATTTACCACTCTTCCATTTTATAAGTGTAATTTTTTTTATTGATATAAAGTATTTTCAACTGCATCTCAATATAAATTCTTCGCACGGACTTGGCCTCTTTTTTAATTTGCGAGTGCACTCTTCTCTGACTGGACCTGTACATGCAGATGGATGTTTCACCCACTGGAGTAACTCAAGAAGAGACCATCTTGGAGACTCTGGGAACAGATGAAACGACACAGCCGCATATTGGGGACGAAGAAGAAGAGGATGAAGAAGAAGACGAAGAAGAGGAGGACAAGATCCCATGCAAATAGATGACCTAGAAGACAAAGATCAAGGACTTATGGAGGATGAATTACGGCGCATACAAAAAGGCGACTCAGTAGATATCCTCTCCACTCTGCGAATGAAGCCCGAAGAACTCTTCCGGCTACACATCCCGCTTTGCAGACTTGTCGTTATGCCCATGGTGAGGCCCTCGCTTGTGACATTACAAAGTTGGAGTAAGAATTCATAGGTGGATATCGTGATGGAGCGGCAGTGTTCTATGTCTCTACCACTAATGAGGAAGGAGAAAGCCAAGAGTTCGCAGAGGACGAGATGAACAAGTGGGATCCAATCTGGAGAGAGAAAAATGAAGTGTTCACACGCTACCTCGACTCCAGACCTGAACTTTAGTTCCTCAAGAACTTGAAGTTCTTCATTTGCGACGGCAACCATCGCCGCATTGCATGGATGAACCTCATTGACAGGTGCTACACATTGCTCCCAAAATGGCACTGTATCGTAGACTGCATTGTACTGGAAACCAAAGGGAAGACCGAGCTTGTCATGCAAGTGATGCATGACATCAACAAGTGAGTTCTTCCTTCTTGAGCTGCTTTTCCGGTGTTTGGTTTTTATGTGCTCTAATTGTGAAATCAAGGTGGCTTATTGGATTTCCTGAAATAGTCATCTACTTCCAAGTCAGTGGAGGATTCACACGTGAAGACAAACTTGGTACACACTTTGTACCAGGTGCAAAAGTATGGTCTTCTCCCAATCAACCAATTTGCTGATCTCCTCAAGCCCGGGGAGAAGAAAAGGTGTTTGCAATTCAAGGTTTCAAGGAAATGGTATAGCATACCTGTGGAGGTCTTCACATCGTTCATTTTTAAGGTAAGACACTATGTGTTATACAAATTTGGAATCCTTCAGTTTGATGCAGCCTACTCCCAAAACTCTTTACATGCCTAACTTCTAATTCAATGTTATCGTCTGAATGTGCAGCAAGAGATTTCCCAAGCTGCGGATGCTGCAGTGAGAAAGTATACCGATGCTACACCAGAAGAGGAGAGGACCCCTAAAGAAGTCACTCTTGCCATGAGGGTGGGAGCAAAGGAGAAAACCAAAACTCTGATGGTGAAAATGGGAAAGTTGTTGGCAGTGGCTCAACCATCTAACGGGCTAGGCTTCTTACAAGAGGTCAGTCTAATTCTGAAACCTTGCACAACTACGAATTTACTTCTTCTATTTTCAAACACCAAGAGTTATTGAATGTGTTGCTGTCATAGGTGGAGAGGCACTGGAGCACTAATGAAGTGCCTGAAATGACATTGGAGAAGTTGCAAATGGTGGCTACGTGCAACATGGCGCCTGCACACAAGATCAAGATCTTGAAGTAGTGGAACTCCTCCGCGCCATCTCGCGAAGCAAGGAAGTTCCCACCAAAGCCCATCTCTGAAAATCTCCTGCCCCATTTCCTTGCCAAATGCGTCTGGTATACTGGGGTAAGGGAATTGATTCCTGTAGTCAAGTAACTATACCAAGCGATACTTGGTTTTCAAATTGTAACTCACAAGTTTAGAATGGGACCATGAACGTCTTCAATTGTACATTTTTAGCATGCATTGTACTCTGTAGATCGAAGATGCAGCAGTAGAGTACTTCGACTCGGTGGTGAAGCAGGACAACATCACTGTGAACTACAACATTCCAACACAACCACAGTACTTGGTAGAGTACATAGAAGGGTGGAGGCGCACAATTTGGGAGCACGGGTTTCAGACATATTTCAAAGGGCACAATTACTTCAAAAAGGGGGACTCGTTCATGGCTCACGAAGTGTCAGCTGCTGCTGTGCGCAGAGTTTTGTACCGGTGAGTTCCACTATCTCAATACTGGAATATGTCTAATAACTTGGTGAACAGCAAGTTATTGTAAAAATCACTATACTATTTGAAGTCCATTATAATGAGGTTTCAAATGTTCACTTCAACTCTAACTCCTTATTTTAGAACCTTTCGCTATACAATTGTATGATAATTCTCTTCTGCAACGTCTCCATTAGGCCCTTATACTAGAAATGCATTCATTTTTCACAAGTTCGTTGGTCTTACCATCCAGAATTGCTCACAGATGTATGTTGTAGAGATTCCATGATCATCATTTACATTCTCCTGAATGCAAAATCATGCTTGTGTTGTAGATATTTCGAATTTGAGCTCGAAGGAAAAGGAGCCATCGATCGCTCAGACCTTCCCCCCTTCCTATCATCATATCTGGATCGCACATCCAATTCTTGTATGTTCACCACACACCAACTCCGCACCTACACCACAGCTCATCTCAGCGGTAGAGGATGGTACCTAGATTGTCTCCTCGAGTTCACTCCTCCTTCCAAGGTTGAATTCAGGAGATCTTTGGACGGGAAAGGGGTCCTGGACTTAGAGATCAATGAGTTTACAGGCCTGGATGACAAAGCGAGAAAGAAGGCCATTGCAAGGAGGGATTTTTTGGACCGGAAGAAAGAGGCGCGGGTCCAAGTCCACCTTGAAGTGAAGGAGATGAAGGCATCCGAGCTCGCTGACAAAAAGGTGACAAAAGAAAAGGAAGAGAAGGGTAAAGGCAAGGGAAAGGGAAAGAAGAAGGAGGAAGCGGGAGGCGAGGTGGTACCATCTTCTATCGCAAATGAAGATTCACAGGCGCAAAGTGAAGTACAGAAGAAGGCTACTCTCCTACAGCTCACCGAGGAAGTTATCACTCGTATGACACAAGCCATGGTCATTACAGAAGGTGATGTTGCCAAGACGGAGGATTTGATCCTGAACATCTCCATCGAAGTCCTGGCAAAAGACATGGTCGAGGAGAAGCCCATGTGGTACAACGAGGTGCTGCATTTCTTGAAAAAGGTATGCATATGCATCTTTGTACTCAAAAGCGCATTTTGTGCTTTCATGTCTCATGAATGTTTTCTGTGCTTATTTTTAACTTCACCATGTTCTACATATTTGCAGATGTCGGCCGGAAAGACTCGCATGTTCGAGGGAGTGTCAAATGCTCGACCGGGGGTGGATGTCATATTCATTGACTGTCCGGAGAACTTACCCGTGCCTGGGCTCTCTACACCGACCCATAAGGTGCCAATGCGGAATGCAGATGCTGATGATGAGGCTCTCCAGTTGGCATGTAGCTTTGCCGCAGAGCATCTACAAGATGATGGGTGCATCATTCTATTTCACTCCTACAGCATCAAATCCAAAGAGAACATTGCTGGGGTATGTGAGGCGTATGACTTGCTGATGAAGAAGGACTGGATGGGGATGAATTGCATGCACATCACCTCGGCTATAGACAACACAAAGACGATAATTTTCATAGAATTTTGTCTCCTTTTATGAACAAGTTGCAATGCACTCCATTCAATACATTCTTACGTACATTTGCTATGGACGTTGTAGACACAGAAGTTTGGAATCACCCTCCTCGTGAAGGACCTCGGTTCCAAAGGAAAATCCAAATTTTCCTTCAAAAAGACTAACACCACAATGAAGGCTGGTGTGGACTTGGCTATTGATGACATGCTAATCAATTACACCCATGCAGATGACGTGGCTATGAATGGAAACAAACCTTGGCGAGGCGGACGCGAAAAAGATCTAAGGTTCTTCACTATCCTCCTGGAGGCAACAAGCGTTCCAAGAGACTTGATTCTGGATTATACCGCATCTACAGGTAATGATTCCATTCAGAAGTTTACTCCTCCAAATGTGTTCTTCCAATTCTTTCATGGAACTAAGTCATTTTGATTTCACTGCCTCCAGGTGCATGTATTACGGCTTGCCGTGGCACCGGCCACCACATTGTGGCTTTGGAAGGGAATAAAGACATTTATGATGCCATTCTGAAACCCATGAGGAAGTCACCAACACCCGTAGTGGTGACACCAACTGTGCCACCAATAGTTCACCTTTCACAAGATCCGGAGGATATGCCAGTGGTGCCTCGTAAATTCGTTCACAAGGGAAAATCCAGTAAGTAAGTTGGCATTTTCTTTCATCTTTGCTTGGATGAAGACTTTCATGTTCTACAATATTGACAACATGTCTTTTTCCGTTGCAGAGATGGGAGATTGATGGCAAGGAATGACACCCTACCCCAACTAAGTCTTCTCATTAGTCCAGAGAAGTCTTTTGAGCTCCCAATCTATGCCGAGCAAATGGCGAGTGCCTTCGCGGAGTTTGGTTGCTCCAAACCCAAACGCCGTAAAGACACTTACGCTCTAAATGTCTTACAGTATATAGATGTTTCAGCATCCGAAGGTAGAGAGTCCTCGGAGTCATCTCCGAGTTCTGATTCTTTGATAGAGTCCTAAACAACTTAGATTCATGAGATTGACAAATCTCTTTAATGGGTCAAACTATTATGTGTTGATTTTCATTGTAGTTGGATTTGTGTGTTTATGGATACTTCTTCCATGTGTTCAATTTTCTTGCATGTTTTCAACTTGCTTCATTTTCTTCAATTGATAGTATTTTGTCTTTGCCTATAAGAAAGATTGAAAAATAAAAACAGGACACTAAACCGACTTTCAAAAAAAGATCTCACATTAACCACTCTGTACACGACACAATACCCACGGTCATAGGTCAACTCTACAAGATTCTAAATTTTTTCAATTCATTTTTTTCATGCTCACAAGCTCGCAGGCTCATAGGATCAGGCTCATAGGCTCGCCAAATAGCAACCCTGGATCCCCCACGGCACCTCCAAGAGCCCATCACACCCCATGTTGAGGTTCTCCCGCAGGCGCATCAGCCAGTCCTCCTCTGTTGGGACCTCCGGAACCACCTTCATCACCGGAATGGTCCTCGGTCGGGGCACCGGTGGCGGCATCTCTTCTTCCGAGTCCTTGGGCAAATCCTTCAGCTTCCGCCTGCTTGTCCTGGAAGTCATCGTGCTCACAACCAACCCTCACACAATCTCTCCCTAACTCTCCTACTCACAAACTTTCACTCCGGTAATCCCTGCACGATCGCAACTCACACAGTCCCTCAATCTACTGGAATTCTCACGAAACTAGGAAGACGGAAAACACCGGTGGGAGAACAAACAAAGAGATACTCGTGCCCACTGCCGGCTACAGTCCTTCTTTTATACTGGCCCGATGTACGGGACAGGTTTTGGTGGCAAAACCCTATCCCTAGTACGGATCTGGTTTCCGATTTTTAGGGCCGGCGCCATCATCCGATTTCCGGAACTTTCTAGGATTCCGGAATTAGGTTTTTAGCCCTAATGAAATTTTACCGGATCCAAAAATCCAGTCTTCCTAATTGACCTAACTTCCTAGGAGAACTCAAAAACTTTCTTTTTTAAGGAGACAATTTTTGAATTTTTCCGTCATATGCTAGTATTATGGGTCTAGCATGTGGGATCACATTCCCATAGTAATGGTGATTTGCGTAGGTTTTTTCAGGTATAGAATCGGGATGAGAAATTCTAGGACCCTCATGTGTCTTTCGTCCTTGCAATCACTAATAGCAAACCTGTCTTTAGAGATTACCGATCCTACGAACTTTCCTACTATAAAACGATCTGTCCTCGAGGCTAATTTGGCTCCGTTCTTTCGGAACTAGTAAACATCCGCCCAAATGAGACCGGCCATCCTCTTAGAGTGAGTTCATATTGATTCGGAACTCCGCTAATCAACTCTTGAATCATCCTCTCACTCTTCACATTCCATGGTTGACGTAACAGATTGACACATCCTAGGCTAGTCAGATCCTCCTCTAATTGCTTGTACAGTTTTATAGTCTCCGAAATTGCCGAAGAAATGATCCGAGCAGACACAACTAGTTTCCGGATAGGTCTCGTCGCTATAAAGCTAAGCAAAAATGAGGTGTGAGAAAAGGAAAACCTAACACGGTCGCTATCTCACCACTCTTTCTCAGCTACCAACGTGGAAGACTAGCGTATAGATAAGAAAATGAAGAGGGAACCCATGAGCAGTTTGTTTAAATATTGGCATGTCTTTTTACAATCATCGGGATAACGGCTACAAAACTGTTTTAGGAACGGTATCCTATACTTGTAGCCCCAGAGGTCTACGCTATAGATTCTTGAGTTCCGAAAATTTTCGGATTCCAGATCCGGATAGGATCCGGATAGGATCCGGTTACGGATTTTGCCAGAACGTCTATTCTCTAATTTGGGTTCTATTAGACTAAATTCAAGTTCTAACCTAAATTTTTTGAAATTTTCACTTCTTTCTACCCGTTTCCTTCAAATCTGAATTCGTCTCAACTTTTCGAATTCCCACAAGCTAGTCCTTAAATAGTCTCAGAACCTCATACTGGTCATTATGACCTTTTCCGGTTCTGACGGCTTGACGTCCGATTTAACCCTAATCTAGTTCTTAGACTAAATTTGGATGGATTTCCAATCTCATCCAATTTGAACTTTGGACTGGATTAGATCCAGTTTGCCTACTATTTCATTTTCCTTGTATATTCTTAGTTTTCTTACACCTTCTACTCAGATCCAGTTCCCTTGCCACTGGTTTCCAATCCATTTTTAAGTAAAATAAAAAAAATAAAAAATTCACGTTGTGATATTACCCCCTCCTCATTTGTGGGCATCCCCACGAACAATTACTTGGCTTCAGCAGAAGAAGTAACAGCGGTATGCTTCTTCACCCTTGACCTGTGCACGTGAGTGTCAAGCCACTGACCTTGCAGATTTTTAAGTTGAAGGGATCCATTCTGGAAGATTTTAATGATTCAAAAAGGCCCCATCCATTGTGTATGTAATTTACCTAGAAAATCCTTGTGATAGTTGTCATAGAGAAAGACAAGTCCGCCTTCTCGGATTCCATGGTCTACTAGAAGTTTCAGGTCGTAGTCTTCCTTCTGTTTGAATTGTACTCCCATAGTTCTTTCTAAGGCAACATTCCAAATCTCCTCTAGTTCTTTGTGACAACTCATATTTTTGATTTTTCTTTGTTTACTTTTTTTAAGTGGAATGGAAATTAGAAATAGGGATCCGGATTCATCTAAAGGGAGAAAGATAAATCGAAAATAGTCACAAGAGGACCTTACGGAGCTAATCCGGTTTTAGGTAGAAGCGGATCGGATTAGATTTCTAACCGGAATGGATTTCCATCCGGATTCTCCTTGACCGGATTGGAGAGAACCGAATGTCAAGAACCGGACCGGATATCCGACCGGTCATAATGACTAGTCCAGGACGTTAGGACTATATAAAGCCTGACTCTACCCATTTTCAGGTCTCTGGTTTTCCACGTGTTGTCGTTTCCTGTTTTAGCGCCTGACGCTTTTTCGTTTACAGCGGCGAGGAGGGAAAGTACAAGAGGGCCCGTAGTGAGTAAGAAGTGTGAGACGGAGAGATTGCCTCCGGGTGCGAGTGGGAGAGACTTGAGCGCGAGCGGATACAGAACAGTGAGAGACTGAGATTGTGAGCACGCAAGGAGGTTGGTTTGCAGGTGGAGCGGAAGACCAGAGTGTGAGCGCTCCCTTGTTAGGACCGTAGAGAGCAAAACCGGGTAGAGCTGCCCTCATGTCGCGGCTGAACCGGAAAAGACCAGGCTCTAACACCCCGCCCCCGAGTGAAGTAAAGCTGAGGAAAGTGGTTCCGGTCATGCCGACCAAGGAACCGGAATAGGGAGAGCTCAGGGAGGCCCTAGCGTTGATGGGTTGTCAGGGATTAGCTTTGAAATTTTGGGGTTTCAAAGATGAGAGAATGATTAGGGAAATCCTAAGTGGCGTATCGAACCAATTCGATAACACCATGAGAGGGAATCCAACCCAGTGGACCAAGGATTTGTAGCAGGACGTATACGGATTCCGGACGGGAGGACTCGGGCTTGCCAGCCGGAAGGATGATTTCGTCCAGGGCAAGTTTGGAAGCATCATGAATCCGAAGGATGGCTACGCGGTGGAAGACTATATCGATGACCGGGAGCGTCGCCTGCTCCAGTTCCTTGTTCCGGTTTTGCATCCGGAAAAGCCCACCAGGGTGACCATCACCCTGGCTAACACAATCTTCGAAGCGCTAAGCGGAAACCAGAGAGTAGACTAGGGCCGGATCTTTTTCGATCTGGTGTCCCAGCTTACTACAAGAGTGGGGAGAAGTAGGGCTACTCCACTGTGCCCTTATGTGTACCACCTCTACCAGCAACAGGAATTGCTGACGGAAGTGGAGCTGAAAGTGTGGAAGGCCCAGGAACGGACCATGAAGTACGGTGAATCCGAGTTCAACCAAGAAGCGGATTCCAGAAACGAAACCGAGGAGGAGGAGGAAGAAGAAGAAGAAGAGGAGGAGGAACCGCATGTCCCCTCCAAAAGGCAGAAGACCACGCCTATCCGGAATCGAAGAACGCCTCCGGTTCAACCCCGACCGTCCAAGACGGATGTGCCACCCGGACCGGACATGCCATCCGGATCGGGAACCAGAGATCCGTTCGACGAGTTGGTCGGGATCCTCTGCGGAATCCGGGCAGATTGGGAAGTTAAGAAGCGGACGCTCGGGGAGATCGCGGAATTAATTGGAGCGGAACCGGACAGTCAGTTGCCGCAGCGAGTAGCTGAGTGTGTCATCAATCTGGATGAGCTCCGGAAGCTGAAGGAGGAAAGCAAGCAGCAACATGATGAGGTGGATACCCTCAAGGCCGAACTTTTCGCCTTGCTCGAAAACACCAACGCGACAAGGGAGATGGCGGAGGAAATGAAAAAGCTGGCTGTGGAGGTGAAGGACGTGCTCGGAGGACCCGGAGCCGTGATCACCAAGGCGCGCCTGTTCGAGGAGCAGGTGCACAAGGAAAAGAAGATATCCAGAACAAGGGTGGTGCACATCCTCACCGATTTTGAGAAGCAGATAGAGAAGCTCCTGTCCAAGGCACGGGAGTCAGCGGACCGGATCGTGGAGAGTAGCCAGAAGTTGACAGAGATTCCGATCCGGCTCTCTGAAATTTCACTTCCGGACTTGTTTCCGGAAGAAGCAGCTCAAGAACCGGGGAAAGACAAGATGCCCCAGTCAAGTAGGGCACAGAAGAAGACGCCCTCAACTGGACCGCAGCCGATCGATTTAGACTCCCCGAAAACTGAGGAAAAACACCCGGCTCCACCTTCGAATGGGGAACGGAACCGGAATCTAACGGAAGTGTTCGAGCAGTTGGAGAGATCTGACGAGAGCCCTACCATTGTATCCCGAGTATATGAGACGGAATAGGAAGTGTTGTAAAAATAGGAATTATAAAATAGGAACCGGATTTATAGAGTATGAACCGGAATAGAATCCGGTTAGGATAAGGTAGGACCGGATTGTCAGTGCCTTTAGAGGCGGAAATCATATATTCACTTTTTGCTTTTTGCTTTTTGTATATAAAACAGTCTCTGAGATGGAGACTGGGAGAGTTCTTTTTGGCACTTCTTTGCGTACCTCCCATTGACTTTATTTTGTGTATTCCTCCCGAGTGTTGGCAAGAGTGCACAGAGTTGGAGTAAAGTGGTATGTACGGATGTGTTGGCAGAGTTCTCCCTTTGATGTTGTTTTCCGGTTCTAAGTACATGTGAGTAGGTTATGAAGAGTTAGGAGTGGATTCTAGATCCTCAGCATCTGCAGAAGTCTTGCATTCCGGGTGAGAAAGCCATTGATTAGGCTAGGCAGATAGGGAGGGATTCTTTAGCTGCGCTAGAACTCCTGGGTGGGAAATCCGATTGAGTGTCGTGACTCTTGTGAGGTCTTGCCACCATTGTTGGTAAACGGAAGAGTTCGGTAGAAGTTGGAACGGACGGATGCACTTATAGCCACCTAACTTTGTATAGAACGGATTCAGCATCAAGGTCGTTGTAGTATGAGAGGATCGTACGGGGAGTCTTTGTGTAACTTGTGATCCGGGCTACAATCCGGATTGCTGTGAAGGACCAAACCGGATCCAGGTTAGTTAGGGGATTAGCGGATAGGGGAGTGGGTCTTCAGCCACTATAAGTCATGGAAGGAGTGGTGGGCCTACCACTTTCAAAATCAAGCGGCGAACCCTCTGATGGTAAAACAGAGGCAAACCTAAACCGGGTTTAGGAAAGGTGGACCGGAATGGATCCGCTCAGTAGGATACTAGGACCGGAAATTGCAGGGTCCGGAATTGGGAAGTTAGTCAATAAACCGGAAAACTAGTGAAACCGGAAGTAGGATAAACTTTGGTCATAGTCTTCCGGTTGGTTTTGGATGTTCCGGTTTTAGAGATCGAACCGGAAGATAGAATTTAAGCGTTAATTGGGTTTAGCTCCTTGTTAGAGTTAGCTACTTCACAGGATCTCGTGGGTTCGATCTTTAGGGTCATCAAGTTATGCTCTAAGGTGATTTTTGAGGGTATAATAGGGAATTTACTTGCTCTGTGCTGCGACATTCTTCAATCGGAAGGAGTCGCGGAAGTGTATCCATACTTGGCTCTGCATTCCGAGTTGCCATTACTCGGAATGTCTCCACTTCTAACTCCACTTGATGAACTCTATGTTGGCCAAAGACCAAAAAGTATGGCGTCTCTCCAGTCGTGGTCTTCTCCGCGGTATTGTACGCATGGACCGTCGAAGGTAGTTTCCGGTCCCAATCTGTTTTGTCAGCAAAAACCATCTTGTTCAAGATCTTGCCAATGATCCGTTTGCCCGCTTTGTCAATCCGTTCGCCTTTGGATTATAGGAAGTCGTCTTCCGGTGCTTGATAAGATACTTGTTGGTTAAGTCAACAATGACATCATTGAGGAAATGAGTTCCCTGGTCACTAACCAGCTCCAATGGGTGGCCAAATCCCATGAGAATTTCTTCAAACAAAAAGGTTGCAGAAGTCTCGACATCGTTCTTCCGTGTCGCTTTGGCCTCTATCTACTTGGTCGCGTAATTAGAGGCTAGAATAATGTACCTCTTTTTTCTCACACTGACAAGAAAAATGGATCCGATAAAATCTATTTTCCACTTCTCAAATGGTGCTAAGGGAATGATAGGAGTGAGCGATCAGTGGTTCTAAAAGGATGGTGCTCTTGTCCACTGACACTGATCGCAACTCTGAACAAAATTCCTCACAATCATCTCAATGTAGATACGGCCACCAGTATCCAGCTGATTGGATCCAATTTATTGTACTTATAAAAGCAAAGTGCCCTCCTAAACTTCTAGCATGAAGTACCCGGATGACCTTTTTTCGATCCGGAGGTTCCAGACATCGCCTAAGAATATCATCTGCTCCTAACTTAAAAAGGACTACCCTAATCAAGGTGTAAGGAGCTACTTTTCTTTGAAAGATTTATTTTTCTACTTGATCCATCTATTCTGGATATCTAAACTCCACTAAGTAAACTATGATATCTTGAAACTTAGAAATAGACTCGTTACTAAGGTAAAAAACTTCTACCAAGAGAGAATCCGGAATTTCTTTCACAACCAAAATCTCCAGAGGATTCGAAAATTCATCTGGAAACTCAGCGGAAATATCCGCTATGGATTCCTACCCACTTTGCCTTTAGAGATAATCCGCATTTGAATTTGCCTTTCCAAGTTTCACTACAACTTCGTAGTTAAATTCCTGTAAAAGCAAAATCCATCTAGCAATCCAGACTGACAAATCCGGTTTGTTTACAAGGTATTTTAGCAAGTCATGATCTGTGTGAAAAATTACCTTGTACTCTAGTAAATAATGTTGGAAGTTCTTACAAGAATACACCACTGCCAGCGTCTCTCATTCCGTAGTTGTGTAATTTCGTTCCGCCAAGTTCATTTGTCTACTTGCATAGTAAACCGGATTCTCACACTTGTCCATATCAAACTGCCACAAAATGGACCCCAAACACCAACCAGATGCCATCGATGGTGACATGGAACTCTTTTGTCCAATCCGGTACGGAAAGAATCAATTGAAAGCGTTAACAAGTTGAGTCTTAAGGTCTTTAAAGGCTTGTTGTCGCTTTTCAATCCATATGAATTTTGTATCCTTCTTGAGAAGTTTTGTAAGAGGGGTAGCCCTCTTGGCGTATCCATCGATGAATCGGCGATAGTAACCCACGCATTCGAGAAACCCATGGATCTCCCTTACGTTCGTTGGAGGCGGTAGGGATAGAACCACCCTCACCTTCTCTAAATCCACTTGCAATCTAGATTGGCTCACTACGTGCCCAAGCAAAATTTCGGAGCTCATCTCGAAAAAACATTTTCCGAGGTGTAATTTCAAGTTAGTCTCTCGACACCTTTGAAATGTCTTTTGCAAACACTCGAGATGACTTTCCCGATCGCTGAAAACAGCAAAATCATCTATGAATACTTCAATGAAATGTTGGAGAAAATCCTTGAAAATGTCCATCATCAGTCTCTGGAAAGTTCTGGGTGCATTGCACAAACCAAACAGCATTCGGGTGAAAGCAAAAGTTCCCCATTCCGTCATGAACGTGGTTTTCAACTAATCGCACCATCGGATGAACACTTGGTTGTAACTGGAAAATCCATCTAAGAAGCTATAATACTCGTGCTCGGCCACATGGTCTAAAATGATGTCAATGAATGGAATACAAAAATAATCCTCTTTTATGGCTGCGTTCAATTTCCGAAAATTTTGACAACCCCAGATCTTGATTTTCCCATCCGTTTATACTTTCTTCGGAACCACCACAATGGGGGAAATCCACTCAGAGTTGTTGACTGGGTAGATGAATCCGGCTTCCAATAATCGGTCGATTTCCTCCTTGACCATTAACAAATACTTAGGGTTGAGTCGGAAATGTCACTAACGGACCGGAATGGATTCTTCCGTCAAATCAATGTGATGCTCTCCTAGATGAGGGGGAATTCCCTTCAAGTCGGATGGCTCCCAAGCAAAAATATAAAGGTATTCCTTCAGAAGTTGGACGTACCCGGATCTCTTCATGCCTTTCAAGAGTTTGTTGAGGTAAAAATTCTTGCCTGGTTTAATATTCTCCTTCTCATAATCGGTAGATGAAACAATTGGTGTAACCTTCTCTGCTTGAATTTCCTTCGAAATGGAAACTAAGTTTCCCCAGTCTAGTTCTTTTGCTTCACCTCTCCCGGTTGGAAGATTTTTGGTCCCAATCTGTCGAGCGATCCACTCGGCTGTAAGCAGGACGTTTGACTCTCCTAATGATTGATCTTCCGTACACATGTTGTGGATCTCTTCCGGGGCATGCTTCAACATAGCATTGGAGAATCCAAAACTTACTTCGGACTTGTACTCAAAAGTGTCTACATAGTAATTTGGAACGGAATCCTCTAGATCCATCAAGTCCGATGTATAGCCATCCGAATCGTTGGTTTCTCCTAAATGTTTTTCTTTGGCCCAAGGTATCCGGAGGACAGGTTTTCCTACCACTAGTTTTTTGGCTCCCCAATCCACAAGTACGCGGGCAGAGTACAACCATGGTCTGCCAATCAACATCAGAAAGGGTCTTCCTTTGTGTATATGGATGATGACATAGTTGAATAAAAAATTTGTCCCTCCAATCTAGATTGGCACTTGTGAAAGTCTACCAACTAGATGTACTCAGGACTGGTCCACCATCCAGAGAACTTGTTCCGTGGCTTCAAACGTGGAGAATCCTAAATCAAATGTTGTATCTTCTAGCATTAATTCGACTCTAGAGCCGCCGTTGATAGGGACTGTTGTGGGACCACGGGAATCCAGTCTTTAGATTTAGAAGGGAAATAGAGCTTTTACTCCCTATTTTTTTTCGTTTTTCGTTAGAAAAGTAGACCGTAAGTAGTTAGGAATTGGATACCGGAATAGGGTTACTTTAGAATAGATAATAGTGTTAACAGAAGTAACTAGAAACCGGAAACCAAAAGTCCGGAAACGGCATAGATAGGTCAAGAGTAGGTCAGAGTTAGTTTTATTAGGAACCGGAAACCAGAAGAGAGCGGGAGCAGGGACCGGAACCGGAACCGGAACTCGCACCAGCACCCCTTCCGGTCACCGAAGAAGAAGTGCAGGCGAAGGACAAGGTGGAGGACGTGCCAAGCTCTTCCATCCGGTCGGAGTCTAAAGGAGAAATGACTTCCCTACTGGGGGAAGTAACGGATGTTGCTCTTAATGCAGCGCGAGCAGTAGAAGCTGCTGAGGAAGAGAAGACCGGAGAAGTGGAGATAGCAAGCAAGGCGAAGGAATCATAGAAGGAGGTGAAGGCCGCAGCTGAAGAAAAGACGGGATCTGGACCGGAACCGTCCGAGAAGAAGAACGTGCCCAAATCAGGGCTAAGCAACAAGTTTACCAACCTAAGCGAATTATCTCCAGTTTCTCCAACTCCTCTTGCAAAGACACAAAAGATATTTCCTTCCACCCCACTCAACTTAGCTCTGGGAAGCGAAACTGGGTCAATGGAGGAAAGGAAGACTGGATCACAGGGGCAAGGATCCGGGAAGGGTAGAACAATTGAGAAAACCACTCTTTAGAGTGCTAGGGCCAATGTTTCGCCCACACCAACCACGCAGAAGAAGAAGCCTCCAATTATATCAACACAGAAGAAGAGGACAATTCTAGAGGACGATGACGAGGAGGAAGAAGAAGAAGAGGACGAGGATGAAGAATCCAGTACTAAGGAGGACTCGGAGCCATATTCTGATCCAGATCAAGCACTAGCAGAAACTTGGGCGACTAAGGCTGTAGCATCCAAAGAGAAGAAGCTTGCCGCCTGGGGTAAGGTATGCCAGGGACAGAAGACCGGAACCGGAAAGAAGCCGGCCACGAAGAAGTTAAAAACTTAAAAAGTTACGTAGGGTAAATTTCTGAAGATAGGATGGTAAAAATTTGAAGTTTTGAGATAGTTGTACATAATTAGGAAGTTTACTTTTTGAATGACACAGCCACTAGCAGTTGGAAAGTGACCGGGTCCGTAATTATAGGATCTGAGATCCACTTTTAGCGGAAGTAGTGGGAGTTTGAGTGAAAGTCAACAGGGCTAGAAAATAGTAAGGGAATAAAACGTGTTTGGCCTTGATTGGCTGGAGCGTTACTTTTAGGTTAGGATTTTTGAGGAAGTAGTTTAGTATTTAAATCCGGGACTTCTTTGGTCCCAGTGTGCATCTTTATCTTATTTTCTTATATTCATGAGTACCTGGGAGTTCACTCTTGGCGTGATTGAAACAAATCATAGTTGTGTGTATACTTGACACTTGTCCGTGTTTTGGAAGTCCAGGCTAGAAAGTGAGTGTAAGTGGATACAAGGTGTACCTGGATGCTGAGTTTATTCGGTCCAATATTGGATTAGTGTGTGTGGGCAGAGGCAGAAGGGATCTCTAGTGTGGACTCGGAATGGACTCGGAAGGAGTACGGAGGAGGGGTACTCTCCAAAAAAAGTAAGGGTTAGCATGCCTCCGCAACGCTCGTTTCTCCTTATTGTCCTACTAGTTCAGACCAGATTTAGGACTAACTCAATAGGCTGTCGTTGTAGCATTGGTTAGGAGGAATTAGACCGGCTTGCGTGACCTGTTAGACACGATTGCGTTTCCTTTCCAGTTGTGAGGACGGTCTGTTTCTCATTTGTAGGATTTGAAAGTTTGATCACATAGTGAAACTTCTGACACTTTAAAATCGGAGGGTAGGAGTTAAGCTTCCTTCCTAAATTCCAATTAAGCAGATCCCTCTTCGAGAGGTTAAAATCGACATGGTTACGAGTAGAGATCTAGACCGGATGTGAATACTAGAGGTTAAGGTTAGATCTGTGGAAACGTGGATTCCGGTTACGGTGTGTAAAACGTAAATACATGTAATTATCAAAGGTATGTGAATAGAAGTGTTGGGAGAGTTACAGGGTAGTGTAAAGATGTGGGGTAGTGAACTAACCAGTTAAAGTCTTAGAGAGTCTGTGTGATAAACAAGTGGGTATTAAACCGGAATTAATCCGGTCAGTGTTGTTAGACCGGGAAGATCCGGTCTAACGTGTATTAGTAATTGTTGGACCGGAGGGATCCGATCGTGTTTGTCCAAGAAATCAAGGAGACCAAGGGGACGTTCCGGTCTATTGTTTTGTTTGGGGTTTTGTGTTTGTATGTTTCGTGACCATCACTCTATCATTTTCTGATAATTGTGAACCTAGAAAATTCGATCTTTGTGGGAACGATACTTGAGTCACTTTAAGGCCTCTTTTAAGAAATATTGAGCCTTAGAGAAAGATTTTTGCTTTCTTGTGCTACGACAACTGTCGCAGCACAGGGTAAGTGAAATTCCCTATTATGCTCACAAAAACCTTTTTAAAGCATAACAAAGTGACTCTAAAGATCGATCCCAAGAGACTCTGTGAAATATTTCGTGTTACTAGGTGGTTTGGAGGAAATTCTCAATTCAAATACTCCTCGTTCTCATTGTTTACCCTTTTCCCCCCAAAACCGGACAATTCCTTTCTATTACCGTATGTTAATCCGATCTATGCTAATACCCAATCCGAAGTAAAATCCATTCACACAACCAACAAAAATCCAACCGAAACTCACATCCCCAACCGGATCTTTATTACTACATCCGAGAACCTCATTTTTCTCGATTTCCGTTCTGGTTTTGCTTAACCTCTGTTAGCACTTCAGAAGGATTTGCCACTTGTTCTCAAAGAGGTAGGCCCTCCTCTCCTTCCGGTCTTTATAGTGACGGGAGATTCACTCAGCTAACCTATCTTCCTATTCTAATAAGATCCGGTTTGATCTTTTACAGCAAACTAGGAATGATCCTAGTCTGCAGGTCACACAAAAATCCCCCGTACGATCCTTACCAACTACAACAACCTTAATATTTTCTCAGATCCGTACGAAACTAAGGTGGCTACAAGTATATCCGCCTGTACCAGTACAATCTAGAGTTCTTCCGTTTACTATTTCAGATGGCGAGACCTCTCAAGTGATCGGAGGCTAACCCAAATATCCCATTTGGTAGCTCTAGCGTAGTTTGAGAATCCTCTCTCTTACTACCTAGCCTAACACTAGCTATCTCATCCAGAATAATGAACTCTAAATCTACTGAAGTGTCTGGACTCACTCCCAACACTTACAACTTGTCCACATGCACATGCAATCACAAGAAGACACCAAGGGGAGAAGCTCCTCTTACAATCTGCTAATCGAAATTCAATCTCTCACCCCCTCATCCGGCCAGTCCTTGAGAAGACAAGAAAAAACAATACGAAATTTACAGAAAGTGTCCCCGAAAATCTGGCACTGATCCGGCTAAGATTTTCGGATCTGAACTTTTCCTATCTTTCCGAGATAAAGTCTGGTCTAACAAAATTCCCTATCTCTAATTTCTTAACTACCTACTCATTCTAAGGGGGTCCACCACTATCTGGAGTAGCTATGGCTGAAAATTCACTCAAGTTCTTACTCTTATCTCCTCCTTCCGGAACTCGTTCCGGTTCTATAGGGGAAATCGTCCCTGTCATTGCCCGCGGAGCCACTGAAGTGGAAGTTCTTCCTCCCTCCTCCTTTGAGACTGGAGTCTCAAACTTCCCATCCAGGATCTCCACATCATCGAACTCATCTGGGATCAAAATCCCGGATAGAGAGACTAGTCCACTCTGGAACTTCCGAATGTTTTCCTCCAACCCTTTTGCATCTTTCCGGAATTCCTTCATGGTCTCCTCTACCTCTCCGGCAAAGTCAGCTAAGATGCGGGTGATTCGGGTACCAGAAGGTTTCTGATCCTTGTGCATTCCCTCATCGAAAAGCTTAGCCTTCGCCATCACGTCACCGGATGCCTCTACTACTACTGTCATCCGGTCGATTGCCGCCTTAGTCTCCTCTTGCAAATTACTTCCTCACTTCTCTTCTGGCCGCACGTCCCGTTTCCTCACAATTCACTACTTGGTCTCAACCAAATTATCTCCTGTGCCAATCCTCACACAGACTCTCATGACGCTCACTTGTCCTCAATCGGCCGCTCTCAAAGATCCGCAACCAATTCCTCTTCACACTCAGTACAAAGGAAATTCAATCACCTGTGCGAAAGAAAACAAATTTACAGAAGCTTACACCCTCACAAACACTATCATAGTACAAAGTAAGTAAATTCCCTATTATACTCCTGTAAACTCCTTTAAAGTATAACTAAGTGACTCTAAAGATCGAACCCACGAGATCCTGTGAAGTATTTGGCTTCATTATATGATTTAGGATGAGTTTGCTTATAAAAACCCAACTTCCGGTTCCAAATCAATTACCGGAAAACTATAAAATCCGAAAAAGGGAGAATTAGCTTCCCACTACTTCCGATTTTACCAGCTATCCGGTCTGAACAACAACCACAACCCCCGGAGACTATAATTTTCGTCCTTGGTTACCTCTGTAGACCTATTCGTTCTAACTTGACAGTCCTCTTCTGGATATCACCCGGTTTAATTTATCCTCTATTTCACCATCAGAGGGTTCGCCCCTTAGTTGTAGAATGGTAGGCCCACCACTCCTTCCGTAACTTATAGTGGCGGAAGATCCCACTCTTCTATCTTCTATTCTCCTACTTACTACGGATCCGGTTTGATCTCTCACAACAACCTAGGTATTAATCCGGATTGCAGGTCACACAAAGACCCCCCGTACGATCCTCTGATACTACAACGACCTTGGGCACTCTCTCCTATCTGTGCAAAGTTAGGTGGTTACAAGTGAACCCGTCCATTCCAACATGTACTAGAGCTATTCCGTTTACCAAGTATGGTAGCAAGACTTCACAGAAGATCGGACACTCAACCGGATTTTCCACCTAGGAGTTCTAACGCAAGTGGGGAATCCCTCCCTATCCGCCTAGCCTAACAACGGTTTTCTCACCCGGAATCTCGAACTCTAAACACGTTGAGGAACTGAAGCACACTCCCAACTCTTTTAATACCTACTCACATGCACTGAAACTTAAAGAATAAAATACACCAAGGGAAGAAGATGTCAACTCTTAGCTTCTCTCTTTGCTCTCCTCACTTCCGGTCATACAGCAGGCACACAATTCTCATGGTACAAACATACAACAGCAAAAACAGAAGACACCAAAGAATTTTGCAAAAGAAGACTTTTTTTCTCTCTCTCTTCCCTTCTCAGGGCAGATTTATATACAACACCACAAAAGCGCAAAAAGGCAAAAAGTGTCACGGAATCCAGCCGCATTTCCCGACTAAACTTCCGATTCTACCTACCAACCACCGGATAGAATCCGGTTCCAATCTAACTCCTCTAGTATGTACAAAAACTCTTACTATCTACAATCCTAACCCTAAGGTAGGACTCTTTGGCTTGGCTTCCATCCCCTCGAAGATTTCAGTCAGGCTCTAGTTCCATTCCCCATCCATAGGTTTTGGAACTGGATCGGCCTGACCGGAATCGGGTGTAGATTCCAGGTCGATGGCGGATTTTGGGGTGTTTGCTGGTTTAGATGCCGGTGCAGTCATCTTGGGTTTGGAAGTCTTATTCTTCTCTTCTTCAACAACTATCACATCCGGAAACTCTTCCGGTAGGGAGAGTTCCGACAGACGGACCTCCTTAGTTCCTATCAACTTCCGATTGCTCTCTTCAATCCGATCCGCTGAAATCCGCACCTCCTTCAACGCCGTCTCAACCCGCTCCGCGTAGTCCGTGAGAATCCTTACTATCCTAGCACTGGATAGCTTCTTCTCCTTATGGACTTCGTCGTCGAATAGCTTGGCCTTGGTGGCGGCCGCCCCGGGTACTCCAAGAACGTCCTTCACCTGATCCGCTACCCGGCGTATTTCCTCTGCTATCTCCAACGTGGTGGCTGCATCCTCTCTTAGGACAAGATTTTCCGCCTTTAGGGTATCCGCCTTTGTTTGCAATCGGATTACTTCTTCCGTTCACCTCCGGTACTCAGCCGGATCGGTGATACAATCGACTACCTTCGATGGTAGCTGGCTGACTGGCGGCACATCCACTAGTCTTCCGATCACCTGCAGGGTTAGATGCTTCACCTCCCAATCCGCTCGGACACTGGAAAGAATGCCAATCAAATTATTGAATGGATCCCGTGGATCCACTTCTTCCTCCATGACACCCTTCCATTTTTCCTCTGGGGTTGATGGGCCGTGTCTTGGAGGTGTCCCTCGTCCATGGGGAGGAGTTGTCTTCTGTCGCTTGATCGGCGGCATTACCTCCTCCTCATCCTCTTCCATTTCCGGATCCGAATCCGGAACCGATTCCGCTTCATCGTCTTCTTCCGATTCGCCATACTTTAGGAGAGCTCCTTGAGCCTTCCATTCCTTCTCCTCATCAACCGTCAGGAGCTGATGGTTGTGGTATAGGTAGTACAAGTACGGGCATATGGGTGTAGCCCTACTCTTTCCTACCCTCTCGATGAGCTGGGTTACTAGATCAAAAAGGATCCACGCCCAATCCACGTTCCGGGTTCTGCTCAGGGAACCGAAGATGGTATTCCCTAAGGTGATTGTCACCCTCGTCGGTTTCTCCGAA
This sequence comes from Climacium dendroides, assembly GCA_950106755.1. Taxonomy (NCBI): domain Eukaryota; kingdom Viridiplantae; phylum Streptophyta; class Bryopsida; order Hypnales; family Climaciaceae; genus Climacium; species Climacium dendroides. The sequence continues at coordinate 7,310,714 of OX467082.1, read as the reverse complement.
TGAAGGATCAGAATGAGAAATCTCAAAAGACGACAGTGTCGGTCGTTTATGCAGTCGTCCACTACATATCCGTCCTTAGGGTTGGGAACGCCATGGAACTTCCCCCGGATGAATTCATTCTTCCGGCCAGCCATCCCAAGACCCCCTACCTGGAAATCATACACTCCTCTCCAGACTTCCTCAATCCAGAGGGACGGATTCCCTCTCAAGGTGTTATTGAACTCATTAGACAATTTGCCCAAGAGTTCCTTCACCATTCTCTCCTCCCGGAATCTCCAAGGTTTCTCAATGAATCTCGGGCAACCCATAGAAGCTAAGTCTTCTATAAGTTGGTCCTTCTCTTGGACGTCTGAGGGAATCGCCAAAAATATCTTCTGGAGTTTCACCTTGACCGGACCGGATCCTAATGACCCCGTTTTCTTTCAACGTATCAGCGGCATGGAGTGGATCTCCTCTCATACGGATTTCCTCACCGATTCTACCTCACCCGCTCCTAGCCGCATGTCCCGTTCCTTACTTCTCTCTCCAATCTCAACCGGAATCACTAGAATTCTATTGAATCACACTATCCTGACACGAGGGTACCAAATGCTGTAAACAACATGAGGAGCGCCCAATCTTGCGAGGAAATGAAAGGGGTAAAACTAGCAGAGTTGGTCTTTAAATAGTCCCAGGACTCCGCCGTGGTCATAATGACTATGTTTCGGTTTGACGGCTTGACATCCGGTCCAACCCTAATTCGGTATCTACCCTAATTTCGGATGGGTTTCCGGTCTCGACCAATTTGAAATTTCCAACTGAATGGAATCCGGTCTATCCACTATTTCATTTTTCGCGTGTATATATCCGATTTCCCTACCACTTATACTCAGTTCCGGTTCCACTTTACTAGTTTCCACTCTGAATTCTAGATAAGCTAAACAAAACCAAAAATTTACGTTGCGACAAACACCTTTAGTGTTACAAACACAGAAATTCACAACACACTCGTACACTCTCATAAACAGAAATAATTGAGAGCGTGGCAAGTACGCGAGCGCTCCCAGGTGCAAATGATAGTCCAAACCCTAAAGTAGTCTCTTTTGTACTCTGAAAACCTAATCATTATTTTTTTTCAATTTTCCGGGTGCAGATTCCAGATCCGTTCCTCCGATCATGGGACTGGACCAGATTCGTTTCCGATATCCGTTCCGCTCTATATTCCGGTTCGTTCAGGGCTTGTTCCCATAGTCTTCCTAATTTTTAGCTTTCTTTTCTTTCTGTACCAATCCGGGTGTACTTTTTTCCGGATTCCGTGTTTCAAAACACGATAGAGAGAAAAAAACAAAAAGTTGGGTTGCGATAGGGACCTTTGAAATTGAACATCCTTCTATCTCCATAGTGACTTTTGGAGCGCTGAATCTTCTGGTTGAGAGAAGTTAACTACCACCAAGGGAAGCTTCACCCTCTTCTTCCATTTCCATGTCCAAGCATCCTAGATTAGCTTCTAATGCGACACATTATCGTGTAGAAGTTGTCTAATTGTCACATTTACCTTCTAATCTCTAATGTCCTGGATAATGTTGTACTCATGTGTACTAACATCCGGATCGATCACTACTGGGATGTTGCTGAAACTAACCCTTTTCCGGTCTAGCACTATCTCTGGTCCAGAAATTTCCGCCCGAATCTTTCCGCCCGAATCTTTCCGCAAATATCTATAGGAATCTAGTTCCGGTCCACCCCTCTTCTCTTGATCAGAGTCACTACTCGATTTTGGTTTTCTCCTTTCTTCTTCCTCCTACCTCTAATAGATAGTTCTGATTGGTTCTTGGTGGAACTGTAGATGGATACCTGGTTTACAAAACTCTTCGTTCTCTCCGGCAGTTCCACCTCGCACCGTCATTTTTCCGGATTCTCCATTCCGACCGAGTCGCCGTAATTGAGTGCGGTCGACTCCTTGGTAAGGATTTGGACTTGCTTGTAAACCGACCTTGGTTACACTAGCTTCGGACATTGATCCTCCTGATGCCCATATTCTTAGCAATTTTGGTACGAAAGAGTCCACAGAGCACCTTGCCCTAATCCCATATTAGGACGAGTGTTGGTATAGTATCCTGGCTCTCCACAACTATAACAAATTACCATTTGTCTATCCAGATATCCAGGTGCGCACATAGGCTGCTACATCATCAGCCCTTAACTCGGTCCTAGTAGATAGTTCTAGTTCAACGCGTTGGACCAGATTGGGATTGCAATCCCCTTCCCTCTTGCATAAGTGGGCTGAACTTGGTATACCTCCTTTTCTTCTTTGCTTGCCATGGTGTAGTAGATTTCTTCTTCCAAGTATACATATTGAACTTGTTTTTGGGTAAATCTCTGACATTCACTCAAATAGTGATCTGGTTCTCCACATCTTCCGCACCAAACATTGGATCAAGAAGTCAGAACAATCCGTCTTGGTTTCCGATTCTCCGCAAGGTTGACCTTAATCGCCTCTAAAGATTCTTGGATACTTTTCATCTTCTTCGAATCCGTATCCTCTGTCTTGACTATCACAATAGTCTTCTCTCGTGGACTTCTTGGTCTGGACGAAAGTCGGGGTGGTGAAACACTCTCCTCCTCTTCCGAGTTTGACAAGCTGGAATCGGAAACTTTCGTTCCGAAGCTCTCGAAACTGCTTTCCGAATCCGAAACCGTCTTACAATGCTTCAATTTTCGGTCGCTCTTTTTGCCTTTTCCTTTATTTGGCTTTCCACTTCTCCTCGAAGACTTCCGGAGGATTGCGCTGAGTTTTCATAATTAGTCGCAGCATCCATAGCATCTCTAAGTGTCTTGGGTCGCGCTTGTCAAATCAGAAATCCCATGGACTTGGATAATCTGGCAATGTGCCACTTCATTTGTAGACTAGGAGCAATTTTCGTAGTCAGCTTTTGGATGAGTGCCTTCACCCTCTGCCCATACTTCCGCATGGATTTGGATGACTTCATTGTTAGTGTATTCAACCAACCCAAGACTCTGACTTCTTCACCTACCTTCCGAGAAGCTTGTAGGAATTCCATTCTCAATTGTTTCTAGTCATTCCAAATTGGATCCGGAACATTCTGGTACCATTTGAGAGCTTCTCCTTTCAACAGTCCGTAGAAGATTCTTCATTGGACCGCTTCATTCTCTTGATTGGCGAGTGCAGTTGACTCGAAATTGCACAGCTAATCGTTTGCATCTTGACTTTCGTCACCTTTGAAATGTTTGTACCTCAATCGGGTCATGACACCTCTTTCTTCTTCTAACCGTGGATTCTCTCTTTCCGGTTCCGGTTCATGATCAGAAGATTGGCATACATCCAGTCCTGGCAGGCTTGTTCTCTCCACCAGGTGTAAGTACAAAAATTGATTGGTCTTCCGGATCAATAATACCTGGATTACTAAGACCTGGTCCAGATGATTCTCCTGATCGTTGATTCTTCCTCACACGTTCGGACTTTCTCCCACTACCTATTCCTTTTCTCATGAGTAAGAATTTCGTTTTTTGTCAGAATGCCAACTTACTCAAATAAAAGACAATACGGAAATTAAAACTACTACTAATTCAACTCCTAATATGTATCACAATAAAGCTGATAGCTCTAGGATCCCTGGCAGTGGCACCAGATTTTTGGTCATGTCGCAGTACAAGGTAAGTAAATTCCCTATTATACTTCCAAAAACCACTTTAGAGCATAACTAAGTGACTCTAAAGATCGAACCTGCAAGATCTTGTGAAGTATCTAACTTTATTGAGTGATTAAGCTAAGTTAGTATTCAAATTCTGCTTTCCGGTTCTATATCTAATACCGGAAACCCTACAACACCCGGATAATGAAGAACCAGATTCCCCTCACCCTTTCGGTTTTACTAACTATTCAATCCGTAAATCATCACGACCCCAAAATCTTATCAATTCCGATCCTAGGTACATTAGTAAACCAATCTGTTTTGGACTGTTTATCCATATCCTTACTTCTATTTGGTTTGGTTTTACCTCTATTTCGCCATCAAAGGGGTCGCCGCTTGATTACAAGAGTGGTAGGCCCACCACTCCTTCCGTAATTTCTAATGGCTGAAGACCCACTATTCTACCTCCTAGTCTTCTAACTACTTCGGATCCGGTTTGATCCTTTACAACAACCCAGATGGTAATCCGGATTGCAGGTCACATAAAGAACCCCCATACGATCCTCTTATACTACAACGACCTTGGATACCAGTTCCTATCCGTGCAAAGTTAGGTAGTCACAAGTATACCCGTTCATTCTAACATCTACTAAAGTTTTTCCGTTTACCAACTAGGGCAGTGAGACCTCACAAAAGATCGGACACTCAATTGGATTTCCCACCCGGAAGTTCTAGCACAACTAAAGAATTCCTCCCTATCCACTTAGCCTAACAACAACTTTCTCACTCGGAATCCTAAACTCTAGACGTGCTGAGGAACTGAAGTTTACTCCCAACTCTTTGCTATCTACTCACATACACTTAGAATAAGAATGGAAACACCAAGAGAAGAAAAATCACTCGCAACTCTACTTATGCCCTCCTCTCTCCTTATCATATAACATTGCCACATACGGAAAAGACATACAACAAGAAAATGAATAGAAACTCAAGGAAGTTGCAAAAGAAGACTTTTTCTCCCAGTTCTCCTCTTAAAGACTAGTTTATATATAAAAACCCTAAAGTACAAAAAGGCAAAAAGTGCCACAAAATTTCACCACTATTCAGGCTGGACTTCTGGTCCTACCTACTACTTAACTGGATCGGAATAGGATCCGGATCCGTACTAAACCTCTCTAGTATATACAATCCTAACTAATTTACAAGTTTGATCCTAAGGTAGAACTCTTTAGATCGGGTTCCATCTGCTCAAAGACCTTACTCAAGTTCCGATTCTGTTTTTCATCTGTAGGTTTAGGGGTTGGGTCGCTTTGGCCGGAATCAGGCGTAGACTCCAACTGAATCGCAGACTTAAGCGTATTGGCCAATACTGGCGCTTGTTTGGACTTCTTGAATTTGGATATCCTATCCTTTCCCTCTTTTGAAACTAACTCATTTAGAAACGACTCTGATAGAGAGAGATCCGAGAGTTGGATTCCTCTAAAGCATGTAGCCCCAATCAGTTTTCGGCTACTCTTCTCAATCCGGTTCGCAGATATCCATGCCTCCGTCATTAATACCTCAACCCGTTTGGCATAATCTATGAGAGTTCAAACTATCTTGGATCCAAATAGTTTCTTCTGCTTTTGTACCTCTTTGTCAAACAACTTAGCTTTGGTGGTGGCCATCCTGGATACTCCTAAGGTGTCCTTCACCTGCTCAACTGTCTTCCGAGTCTCTTCCGCCATTTCTCGAGTGGCAATCACATCCTCCTTTAACGTAAAGATTTCCACCTTTAAAGTATCCACTTCCTTCTGCAACTGGATTATCTCCTCTTTTTGCTTTCGAGCCTTGTCCGGATCAGTAATACAGTCTGTCACCTTCCTCGGCAGCATGTTGTCTGGTGGCGCATCCACCAACTTTTTGATTGCGGCCAAGGTCCTATTTTTGATTTTCCAATCCGCTTGGATGTTGCAGAGAATGGCTAATAAGTTGTTGAATGGATTCTAGGGATCCATATCCCTTTCAGAGATAGTCTTCCTCTCTTCCGGTCCTCCTTCCGGAGTTGACTTGTTGTGACTCGGTGGCGTCCCTTACTTGTGGGGAGGCGTCATCTTTTGTTGCTTGATTGGCGGCAGCGTAGCTTCCTCTTCCTCCTCGATTTCTAGATCCAATCTGGGAACAGATTCCACCTCATTGTCAGTCTCCGACTCTTTTGTATTTTAGGAAGACTTCCTAGGTCCTCCACTCCTTTTCTTTCGCATTGGTAAGGAATTGGTGGTTATAGTATAGGTAGAAGAGATAGGGGCATACTGAAATAGCCTTACTCTTCCCCATTCTACCTATGAGTTGGGCTACTAGATCGAAAATAATTCAGGTCCAATCAACTTTCTGGGTCCCATACAAAACATCGAAAATAGTGTTGCCAAGGATGATCGTCACCCTCGTTGGCTTTTCCGGATGGAGGATCGGAATTAAAAACTGGAATAGGCGGCGATCGCGGTCGTCTATGCAATCCTCGATTGCATATCCGTCCTTCGAACTGGGGGCACCCTGGAACTTACCTTGGATGAACTCATCCTTCCAGCCTACCATTCCTAGACCACCTACCCGGAAATCGTAAATTGCTCTCCATACGTCTTTAGTCCAAAGGGTCGAATTTCCTTACAAGGTATCGTCGGACAACTTGCCCAATAGTTCCTTCACCATCTGCTCCTCTCTGAATCCCTAGGTTTTTTCTACCAACCCTTGACAACCCATGAAAGTCAGATCTTCCATGAGTTGGACCTTTTCCAGCTCCTTAGAGGGAATAACCGGAACTACTTTCTGGAGCTTCACCTCCACCGAAACAAAGCCAGCTGATCCTACTCTTTTTCTACACAGCAACAGCATGGACATAGATTATAACACTCCAAACCCTTTCCGGTTCTACCTTACTCTCTCCTAGCCACACGTCCCATTCCTCACTTCCTCTCTCTGATTTCAACCGAAAATGAAACCTACAATACACGCTCTTGAGTACTCTTGTATCACTACTTCAATCTTATATACAAATACTACACGGAAAAATAAGGCACTGGAAACAAAAGAGAAATGCAAAGAGTGCCTAAGCCACGAGAAAATAATAAAAAGAGGTGTGACTGGTCGGCTAGTCCTTAAATAGTCTCAGAACCCCGTACTAGTCATTATGACCTTTTCCGATCCTGATGACTTGACATCCAATTTAACCCTAATCCGGTTCTTAGACTAAATTCGGATGGGTTTCCGATCCCGTTTAATTTGAACTTTGAATTGGATTAGATCCGGTTCGCCTACTATTTCATTTTCCTTGTATATTTTTATTTTTCTTACACCTTCTACTCAGATCTGGTTCCCTTGCCACTAGTTTTTGCTCCATTTTTAAATAAGCTAAAGAAAATAAAAAATTCAAGTTGCGACAAAATTAATGAAATTAAAACAACTAAAATATTTAAAACAAACAAACAAATAAATGTCCATTGCTTAAAAGGCAATGTTAGAAATATTTTGTTTTATATCTCTTTTTTGTTCAAAATTGCTTTGTCTTGTATTATTTCTTTTTATCTACCAAATTGTCCTACTAAATTTTAGGCTTCTTCTTGTTTATTGCCTTCTTGGAAGCCTATGAGAGTTAGAAATGGCCTCGGAACTTGTTGTGAGCTTTAAAACCTCTCACACACACACTCCAATCCAATATTTTGGTCACAAATAAAAAATACACAAATACACTCCATTCTTAAATACAAAGAAATTAAGAAAACAAAACTATCATTGTATTACAAAAGAAAACTATATTTGTCTCCTATGTCAATGAAATTATCAAGGAAATGTATATAGTAAATGGATTTTGCAACACTAACTTCTTCCCACAAATAATAGACCCCAACTATATCATAACCTCAAAATATACCAAACATATGTAGAACACTAATATAACACCTACTATGATAAAATAATCCAACAACACTTTCTCCCACCTCAAACTTAGGATGCTAGGTATATTTTACCTCCATTATTCCTTCCACTAATCAACATTTCTACGACATAATGCAACCCAGAACAAGACATCAATACCCAAGGAAACTCAATAATATTAAAAGATAATTGTGCTCATTTCTATGATAACACAAGCAAATACTTCCTATATATTAGTATTAATAAACTAAAATGGTTATAGAAACAATATTATAAATGCATTCCTACTATCCCAATCTTTGAACCTCCCCTTTAAAATTTTGAAATTGAAGTCATATAATTATATCAAAGACATAAATATTGTATACCAAAAATAGATCCATTAAAGCAAACATACTATTCACTACCTCCTCCAATATCAAACTTTCACTAGTAGAAAAGGGCTATCAATGACTGCTCTCTATGACTGCATAATCAATCATTTTGGACACTTATGACGATAGTATGACTGAAAGTAGATTTTGGGCTTAGAGTCATAGAGGACGAGTGATTATGGACAAGATAGTCATTTATACCATGATCATTTTTTTCATCGTATGCTGATGTGGAACTTCATCCAGATGTGATAATATAAACACCTTCAATGGTGCGTTGCCATGTGGCTACAGAGCCGACTTGCTGAGTTGGCGGTTTTTTACCGGTTGATATTGGAGTGATTCTATTGGATAAGGACTAAATTTTGAGCTGAAATGCAGAATACTTGATTTCAGGTTAGTCATATTGTAGTCATATTCAAGGTTGCTGTAGTCATTTGTTAGATTTTTTGGAGGTGAGTGCAGTCATATTGTAGTCATATTTGAAGCTATCGTAGTCATAAATTAGATATTATTCAATTGAGTGTAGTGATTAATACGGTCAGGGATGTGCTTGAGCATGTCATTCTGCAAAATGACTCGGCCTTATGATATGACTAGGGTATGGTTTCACGTAGTCATTGTATAGTTCAAAAAGAGTGCTATAAGACACATGTGAAGAAAGTGTGCATAAATTGTACCATTCCAACAAAGCTGTGGGAATCCGGAATCCGGAATCCGGAAACAGATCAATAGTGCAAGGAGTAGGTACGAAAAATAGAGAAAAAAATAAAAAAATAATAGTTAGAGTGTGATTTTTGGACCAGATAACTTGAATTAGGAAATAAGTGTTCTGGCACCACCCGTAACCGGAACTTATCCGGATCCGGAATCCGGAATCCGGACTCATCCGGAACACAGGAACCTACCGTATAGGTCCCGTAGCTACGGAAGTAGGATACCGTTGAGGCAACGGACTTGTAGCCGTTGTCCTTAAGACCGTACAGAGACAGTTTAGTACTTAAGTTGTCTTCCTAGGGTTTCCTCTTCCCTTTTCAGTTCTGTGTACCTGAGACTGTTTGTGTGAGTAGTTGAGAGAAAGAGTGGTGAGTTAGCGACTGAGGTAGAACTACTTTCTTTTCGCTCTCACTTAGATCTTATGGCATCCGGATCAATACGGAAGACAGCGGTATCTGCCCGGGTTATCTCTCCGGCCATTCTAGATAGCCCGGAACTACACAAACAGTTAGAGGAGGACCTAACTAGGTTAGGATGTGTCGGTTTACTACACCGACCGTGGAATCTCAAGAGTGAGGAGATGATTCAGGAGCTACTTCACGATGTTCCGAATCAGTATGAGCTTACTTTGAGAGGACGACCAGTCGCGTGGACCGAGGACATCTGGGCGGATGTCTATCAGTTCCGGAAGAATGGGAACGGTTTAGCATCGAGGACGGACCGTTTTGTAACCGGGAAGTTCACCGGGACTGCAAACCCTAAGGACGGCTTTGCTATCAATGAGTGTAAGGACGAGAGACATAGGCGGATCCTAGAATTTCTGATTCCGATCTTATATCCGGAAAAGCCAACGCGGGTTACCATTACGGTGGCCAACACTATCTTTGGGGCTATGGAGAACCGGATAGTACACTGGGGTAGGATCATAGCCGGGATAGTGGCTAAATTAGCGGATCACGTGACACGAGCTAAGGCAAGTCCGGTTAGTACGTATTTGTTTCATCTGTACCATCAATAGGAGCTTTTGAGTGCGGCGGAAATAATTCAGTATGATACCGAAAAGACACTCTTGTCATACAGACTTTCCGAGGAGGAAGCGGAGGATCCGGTCAAGTCTGAACCGGAGGAACTTCCTGAGGAGCGTCTGACGGACCCGAGGACCAAGAAGAGGAAGTCAACCGATCCGGGGTTGAGAATCAAGCCACCGACACTAGAGAGGGGGGAGTCCAGCAAGGGACCGGAGATGGAAACAGAATCCGCATTTTTCAATGCGGGGCTCGATTGGATACGTGAAGCCAAGGTACTTCACGACGGATTGTCGGATCTGGTGATAGACACCGCGGAAGTATTGAAGGTGGATCCGGATCAGATTGTGGAAGCTGTCAAGCGACTGCCCAAGCCGGAGGATTTGAAGAAGAGGGATGAGCGGATCCAAGAATTGGAGGCGGAACGGAATATACTCCATGCTCGGGTGAATTGGGCGGAAGGAGAAATGGTAGCTGCAAAGGAGAAAGAGAAGGAGGCCCTTGCGCTGGTCAAGAATCTAACCGGGGCAGTCAACATCAAAGCCGATATCATCACGAAGGCTGCCTTGTTTGACTCCAAGATGATATCCGAAGGCCACATTACTGGAACCAAGGTAGTTACCATCCTCGTAGGCTTCACTGCGAGAATAGAGCGAGTTTTCAAGGAGATCCAAAAGTTGCTGGCAGCCATTGACCCAAACCATGCAATGGATTTCTCCACTTTTCCGGAACTTCCTTTTGTCGCAGGTACCCCAAGAAAGCCAGTGGCGGATCAGGCAACCCGGATGGAGGGTCTGAGGGGGATACTCACACCAGCCGAGCCTTTCGCCAGTAAGATACGGATGACGGAGTTGAATTTGAGGCCAGCCTTAGAACTGGAACCGGAGTCTAGCGCAAAATCGGTTCCAGTGCCATCCAAGTTCTCAACTCCGGAAGTTCCCAAGGCACAAACAATGCCAAATTTGATGGCCGGAACATTCAAGGTTCCGGGACAGAAGGTTAGGGGAGATCTCATCACCCGGATCGGTGGGATGACCAATCCGAAAGGATTTGTGCACATGCAAGAGACCACGCCGGAGAAAGGAGGCGAACCCGCGACGTTGGAGGATACAACACCAGAGAAGGAGAAGGAAGTCCAAGTCATTGAAGATTCGGATGAAGAGAGTGCCCACTCCACTTCCAGAACCGAAGACGACAGCGATCCGTTTCCAGCCACGCGCCATATCTAGACTCGGGCCACCGCAAGAACTACGCCAGCCAAGAACACGAAGGGGATGCCTACCAGCCAAGCGGAGAGTCGTTCAAAGAAAGGACGGAAGCCAAGACATTAGTATTGGTAGGAGAAGAAGTATAGGATCCGGAATGGGGTTCCGAGCTTGGACCCGATTTCCAGAAATTTAGGCGGATAGTAAGGAAATCCGGTTATCTCGGACGGCTGTTAGCAATCTGTTCGGATATTCCGGGAGGTTCAGGGATTGGTGGCCTGGATTTCCGGGTTTTCCTTTTCAGGCTTTTAGGAGTTGACTTTGGATTTTTGTGTTAGTATTTTAAGGGCAGGCAAGTTAGTTGTCTGCCATTCCATCCTACTCCATTGGATTTTAGTGCTTTCACATATGTATTACAATTTTCTTTTCTTAAATCTAAGTCAGCTAGGATACCTATAGCTGCACTTTTTGTTTAGACAAGGTTTTATTTTTGAGCTGGGTGTATGCATGGGTGTATGATCTGGTACTGGAGAAAGAGAAGGGAGGGGGGAGAAGGAATCCGGATCTTGAGCTACGGATCGTCTGGGAGTGGAGTGAGTGAAAAGGGATGCAAAGCTGAGTAAGGGAGTGCAAGTGCAACATGCTTTTAAACTGCCGGAACAACAATCCGGAATAGAGGGTAGAGGTCCGTGCGAGTCCGGAACCAGGAGGGTTCTGTGCGGAGTTAAGCAACCGTCAAAGGAAAGGATCTCCCGCTACTTCGGAAAGTCTGCCAATCTCCCCCTTGGTAAATTATCTTCTCCTTGAGATTCTATTCTTTTGGGTCTATAAGTTCTGATCCGTCGTTGTAGTAAGTGAGATGTGAAAAGTGCTCTGTGTGACCTGATTCCGGATCGGCCAATCCGGAAATTGTGAGAGAATACTCCTCCCTCCTTCTACAACTGTGTTGTCTTGGGTGTGTTGTTTAGTAGATTTAGAGTACAGAGAGGATAATTGTACAAGTGGTAAGTCCCCCCTTTCTAGATCAAGGGTGGACCCTCTGAGGATAAAATAGAGGCAACAAAAATCAGTGACGGAAGAGAGACGGAACTCAGATCCGGGTATGTCCGGATCCGGAACGGAATCCGGAATGTACTAAGTTTCCGGAACGAGATAGGTTAAGTGAAATAAGGGGGATTAAGTGAGTAGTCACAATCCGGATACTTCTCATTCAATCGATATCATACTAGAAGTTCCCTGGACCGATAATTCGTGTCATCTTGCAACAATCTGTTGTTGTCAGGATACTTACGGCTAACTGCGCGTACGACAAAAGCCTTCTTTTCCATTGATAATCTGTATATGATTAACAGCTTACATCATATATACTAAGGTTGTTACAAAGAAATGACAAGTAAAATATAAATAATAGTATATTTAAAAAAAGGGGACATCGTGATGGCTATGACCACATTGATGACAAACATGTTTCTTACACTCCTATTCACATCATCTATCTCTGAAAATGGTTTGTCTACAACCCACAGTTAGAAGTCCTAGACACATAGCTAAACTCATACCACAATTATGGACTTCAGAGAACAACTTTGATGAACTTTCCCTCCCACAAAGTATAGGAACCCACAGCGTCCTTCACCTTTGTTTGGTCATCAGCCGCATTCGGGAACATCAGTGTCACTTGTGGCCAAATGGCCTCTTTGACATCCACTTTGTAGCAAGAGTCAGGAATAGTGCAAAAATGGAACTTGTGCTGCCCACCCAATCCGCTAATGGTACCCGTAGCAACGCTTTGCTTCATATTCTTTGGATTCAGCAAAAATACTTCTTGCCCACAAATGAACTGCCACAAAAAAATGAAGGTGTCAAGTTCTAGTCTGATCTTGCACAAGTGCCTCTTACTAGGCATACAATCAATATTATGGCTACATATATTGTCGGTGTAGGGGAGTGATTGACAATTGGTTCCTAGTAGTTCACCTAGAGTCATAAACTTTGGTCCCCAAGTAGTCATAAGCATAGAAATGACTACATTATGACTATTTGAGCAGTTTCTGTGTAGACATAACCACAAAAATGACTGCTTTGTGACTATGTGGGCACCCTCTATCTTGAAGTAGCAAGTGCATGCAACCAATTAGAGAATTTAAAAAAACATGATTGTAATTACAACTCCACTTATCCTCTAACATTTATTAAGGAAACTTCTGTATAGACATGTTTTTTTACCTTCTCTGCCTATACTTTTTTCTTCTGAATGGGCTTTGGCCTTGCTCCTCCCTTGCCAGATTTTAACTGCAGAATGCAAAGAATACAAGGTTAATTTAGTGAGTACATGATAAGTGAGGGAACATGTAGGACTAAGATTGAATGAAATGAAATCACAAGTCTATTCACTTAGGAATCCTTCTACAAAGACATTGACAACATCATCAAGGTTGTTACCAACTTTTAACATGTCGTTGTGAATTTAAAAATGTTTGGTATTCACTTCTATGTCCTAATAATGATCTAACCTTTGCTGAATTATCTTGTGGTGTTGAATTGCCTTCCGTGGTTGACTTTGCAAGCACCTTTTGCATCCTTAGAGAAGTCCGAGGAGGTCGTTGGGTAGGACCTCCAGCCTCAACTACTGTGGCAACAACAGATGGTTCAACAGTTGCTACTAGGTCAACATTTATAGGATGAACATCCGAGGTAACTACATCCTCCATTGGATGTTCTTGTATCATCGGGGTAGGCTCTTCAACCTTTGCTATTGAAGGTACTCCTTTGCTAGTGTCAGAATCACTGCTTGATTCTGACACCTGTATGGAGAGAGCTGCTAGAGGTGTCTTCAAGGGAGCTCTAGAGCAAGTCTGTACAACGTGTTCCTTCGTTATGGTAAGTGGTGCTTGGGTCTCCACAACAGAGAGGCCCAAGCTTGCGCTAGAGGTTTGGGCTGATGAAAAGCGGTTTGAGAGATCCTTGAGTATATTCATGACTTCTTCCATGGATTTGGTGTTCTCTGATTGGTATTGTAGCATCTAGGTCATTTTCCCTTGAAGGTGCTTCTGCTCCTCTGTCATGTTGTTTTGTTTCTCCTCTACTGCTATCAACCTAGTGCGAATTGCCCCTCTGGCACCCTACATGCCACAATAATTCATCTCACATTAGAATCATGGCCTCTTCAACAAACCAGGGCCTTCAAGCAGAGTACTAGAAAGCTACAAGAAAACTCTTATTATCTTGTATGACTTCAAAATTATTGAGGTAAGATTCCAATAGTCATTTCAATGACTCCAGTGTTATTTCATATATGACTATAAAACTATTGGTACAGTGCTACAATAGTCATCAAAATGACTAAAGTATAAATTCACATATGACTATGAAACTACTAGTCAAAAAGCTACACTAGTCTATAGTCATTGAAATGACTGCAATATAAACTAACATATGACTACAACTACACCAACATCGGACTTTGTTAGTCATTTGAAACATTGCATGCAATGTATATAACTACAGTATGACAAATGAATGACTGCATTTAACTTGTACATGCTACCTTCTTCAACAAATGAAAAAAATAATGTGCAAGAGCAATCACCTAAGGAATTAAAAAAAAATATATCTTCATGACAATCCCAATGCAGAATGACTTTAGTAGATGGTATATTCAAATTGAAATTGAAATCTCACCTCCATCATAGCGCTACTGGGTTCAGCCTCTTGCATCCCTTCTTTTATTTCGGTTAGGCCAGGGCTGTGCTCTCTTCCTTTTGTCTGCAATTAGAGGGAAAAACAACATTAACCTTATTAACAATATAATCAACATCCGTGGTTGACTATGCCTAAGGTCCTCAAAAATATGGGAGCAAACCAAAAAAACTTAAGCTTACCACTGCCAACTCCTTCCCTGCTCTTCCCTTTCTACCCATGGTACTATAATCCTTCACGTGGCCACGGGCTTCCACCATCTTCATTGTTTTGGCCACTTGCCCTTCAGTCTGCCAATACACCTTCAATTTGTCCCATTGTAGGGGGTCAATATGAGATGGACAAGCCTCCTTGCCTGACATAAATCTCACCTTCAGTCTAGCCCTCTCTGCCTTCATATATTTTTTGATGGCACATCGAAACCCTTGCACACTGAGAGTGTGGCCAACGAACTCAAAGTCTTTCACCAAAGTCTCACGAAGAAGTACCACTGAGTTTGGCTCCTGAGACTCCCAGTCCACCACACTCATGTCAAGAATTCGTGGAGTACTCACGCGCACAACATGGTCCCAAGCATTCTTGCCGTCGCATGTGGTATCAATCTCTCCACCGGCCTTCACTATTAATTGATATGGTTTCTTGCCTTCTACACTCCTGTGTGCAACAGAAGTCTCATTTTGATGTCGATCAGCTCTGCCTTCACTCTCTAGAGAACGATTGCCAGGCCCTTGCAATGCACCTGGCCATGAGCCATGATAAGGGCCATAAAGAGGTCCACTACTTGAAGGCCATGGTGGTGGAGGCATATTGGAAGGATATTGATTCCACCCACTCTACATCCATGGATTAGAACCCCAATAACCCGGTGGAGGCATGTGGGAAGAGTTTCGACCTTCATGAACTCCACTTGCAGGCACAAGTGCTAAAGAAGAAGCAATCCTAGGTCGCTTCCGTGTTGTCTTCTTCAATGTTGGTGGAACTCCATCGTCCTCTGAAGAGTCCAAGGCAGCTGACAACCAAAAAAAATATTAGATTCATGACTGCTTTTGACTAGTCTATGACTACGTAGTGACTCTGTTATATTTGTATGTAACTATGTGACTACAAAGTGACTCTTCTATGACTACAATTGATTGTGTGACTAGACAATGACTCTTCTATGATTGAGATGGCACTTTAACATGGCAAAAGAACGAAAAGAGTCACTTCCACACAACTACAACAACACTACATATGACCTATAAAAACCTAAGGACTCACTTAGGATGGGTTCATATCTTCAAGGTGTACTGCTTCATGAAATATTCTCATTTCACGAGATACACTATTGTCAAATACAATTCTAGAAATTATAAATTGTTAGCCAATTTCTGCTACAAAGAGGCAACACTCACATGAAAATGTATATACATGCAACCTATTAAGAAGTGAAACTTGGAAATGAATGGAGATAGGTGAAATCACGTACATCTTGAAGGAGTTGCCACTGATCCGTAGATGTAGACAAAGTTCAAGGTGAATCCAACTAAGAATGGCAAGTTGTCGATCATGGCGATGGCGGGTCTATTTGCACAGTGAGGGCGTGATTACGGGCATCAATCCCATTCAATACTCACATCAAATCTAGACATTCTAATTTCTTCTTGCTCAGTTTGTGAAACTCACATATCTACTTGTTCAGATCTTAGTCGTTGCAAATTACAAAGACTAAACATGAAATGCAATTCCACGAGATGGTCAACAGAAAGCGTACCTGCTAGCTTGGGATCGAAATCAGACTAGGAGTCGGAGGAGGAGTACTCATCTTGGGTGCTCATTTTTCCGTTCAAATTTGCTGCTCCTTCATTCTCTTGCAAATGCACTGGTTCCTCCAAACTCTGCCGTCCAAGTAAATGAGCACTCCTACGAGGTGGCCACGCCTCTCCAACAGCAACGGATTTTGATGCAGACCTTCGTGGAATCTTGAAAACCGCTACCTTAGAGTTGCTGCCAACAACAACACACAACGGCCACAACTTCAATTGCAAGTGGAAAACAATGGAGGAGCACAAAGCATCGTCAGAAGCCTAACAAATTCAAACAAAAAAACACGAAATTGGATTACCAATACAATCGAATACACAAACTGCGAATGAACTAAGAACCCATCTACAAGCCAGGCTCTAACGACAATTGAATGAATTCAACACAATGATAAATAATAATTCAAGAGAAAAAATGTCTGAAATTGTGTTGATCGGGTCACAAGAATGCCACAAGGAGTGCCCCATTCTGTGCACAAAACTAACAAATGAATGGATTTATAATCAAAATCCTACGAGCTACGGCAACTGCGAGCGAATCGATTCAACTTTCGACCACTCCTGACCGCTCCTGCTTCGACGGGATGGACAACGACAAATCCAGATAAGGCTTGTAAACATCTGACGAGTGCACACATTCACAGCAAGGCACAGTGCTGGAAAGCTGTATACCAAACATGCGCTCTACAAACACAAGGCCATCCTCCGAGCCATTTGACTCAACAGACTTCCGCATGCTTTTTTCCTCCATGTGCAATCCATCCAGTAAACAACGTAAGAGCTCGTGACTGTCTTGTTGCTAGAACCCCTTGAACCTTGGTGCTTTAGTGCAAATAGCAAAAAAAAAAACGAGGAGACACGGCATTCCCCACAGTGCCTGCAAAGGCTCGAGTCAAAGTGGATTGTCTTGGCTGAACCACTGTCATCTCTGTCTTGCTGTGGGATACATGTCCTGAAAGAAGTTCCTCAGAGCTTTCTTCAAAATACCTTCCTACACGGAAGACTCTTGGCTAAAATGCTCACAAAGCATACTCACCCCAACCAGGTTCTGCATCACCGAGTTGAAGAAGCACACGTTGCCCAAATTCCTCAGACCCTTGATCACCCGCCAACCCACAAATAGTTTGAGGAATTGTCTCTGTCAATGGAAATGCGTTTTAGTGCCAAACTAAATTGTGGCCCAAAACACCGAAGAGCCAAAATCTGAAAAACTTATTGTACATCGGCAAAACCCTAGCGTCACTTGCTGCACCAACATCTGAAGCGGCTCACAAGACACCCACCTACAATCTCAGATTGATTCAAGAAACACGTACCCTCCACCTTCCGAACTAGCGATGGAGTCGCTGCTAATGGCATCGTTGGCCTCCCCCTCCGTTGTGCACTCCGTCTCCTCTGCTGCGACGACGTGCAAGTGTAGGCGCTTGCTTCGACGAGGTGGAGCACTGCCGCTCTGCTGCTTGCTGCTTCGAATCTCCCCCTCCTGAGCAACCACCTCGTGACTGAAGACAACAAATCGTTTCAAGAATTAGCGGTGGAGGGAGACAGCATAGAGCATGGAGCTATCGAAAACATGCCCTAAAACCCATCTCACGAAAGATTCCAACATGCATTGGAGTCGGAGCTCCAGAAACACAACTCGCCGGCGCCTAGAACTCCGGAAACTGAGAGACAAAATCGGGGCCGCTAAAACGGCAGTGCAAGCAGATTTTGACACGTGTCTGGCATTGGAGACTCCTTCCTGTCATTTGGTGTCTTAGGAATGACAGAAGAAAGACATGAAAGTACTTTTTAATGACTGTCCGTTCTCATTTCCAGAGTATATGACTTCCAAAGCACTAGAGAGACACTGGGAGATAACTGCCGCCAAATTTGCCGCGATTTTGACAGCCTCATAAAAGCTGGCAATTCAAATCTAACACATTAGCTCCTATCTTCACAGTGTTCAGCCATTGACACAAACTTGTTGGGTGTTATAGGACTCACAAGGCTACAGTTGCTATTTTTAGTGGTTTCAAGCATTTTTCATTCTCTTTCACACGTGCATCTCTTGCAAGCTCGTAAAGTGATTTCTGAGGAGTTTCACTATCTTCCATAGTTACTTTGTTGCAGAAGTAGAATGCGGTCAAGGTAGAAGACTAGTGAAGCAATGCAGGATCAGGAGTACACAAAAGGAGACCTGCTGAGGAAGGAGACCTATTGAGGAAGGAGACATGATGAAGAAGGAGCTCAAACTAAGGAGAAAGCAAGCAAATTTAGGGTGTGCATAGGTAACAACTAAGGTAATGCACAACTGAACATCAGAACTCAATCTTTGACTTAGAGTAATCATGAAGCAGTCTGATTTCTAATTGCACTACTCATTCCAATCTTGCGCTGCAATCATTTGACATTCAAGTAGTCATGCTACAATCAAATTTTGAACTATAGATTCTAATTAAGTAACTTAGGTATTCACCAATGTAGTATGATCACCTAATCACAATAATTTCATCAATACACAATTCAAACTAGCTTTATATGAATGTAATTCAAGTAGTAGTAGGTGCTCAGAATTGTGCTAGTATAGAATGTGGAGATCAGAATATCTAAAGCCTTGCAAATGAAGACTCACTATTTAGCACAGTCTTGTATATGGAGTCAATGAATCTTAGAAGGGTGTGCATTCATTGTTGTTTTGCATCCAACGCAACCATCCAATAAGGTAACTACACCTAGCAGTGACCTTTTCCAAAAATTGTCCATGTAACCAGTCATTTTGCTGACAGGTACTTCCACTGTTTATGAGAGTGTAAGGTCGACTTTAGAACAATCTATTTTTAGCACTTCAAAAATTCATAGTTTTTTTGCATGGTGTCCAAAAAAGGTATTCTAAAAGAGTTTAGAATCTCCTAGCAACTAACAAAAAAAGTACTTAAAAAGAAATTTCAATATTATAATGGGAACTATGCTAAAAGTTTATTTGGACGGTTTTAGGTGTAATTATCTTAATTATGTGGTAACCATTAGCCATAGAATTGTGCCTAGTATAGTAGCAGCATGGATGGGAGACTTGACGGCCATGGAAACAAGCAATTCAGCAACGGAATCAATGAAGTAATGTCTGTCAGAGTGCAAGTATTCACAATTAAGTAAGTGAATGCAAACTATATGAGAACCATAGAAGGTGTCTCATGATTATTTGGGAAACGTGTCCACTACCACGTCATTGCCTCTATAATAATTATTGAGCTCTAAATGACGGCAACACTATCTAAATAACGTATAAGTCATTAAAATAGAACTTCAATAAGAGTCCTACTAAAATGACTGCACTAATTCATTTCTAAGCCATTGTCTTGGAGTTACTATCTGTACTAAAGTCTTTTGGTAGTCATTTTTTCATGAATGACCCTATAATTATTCTATAGTGACCGTCAATAAGGATAGAGCTATGGTGTTCATTCATGCATTAAACAAACTGAGGTACTATTTCAGCCCCAGAAAGAGATATTTTGTTTTACAAGTACTCAAGTGGGATCATAAAACTTTGGTTTGCTTTACATTGAAATTGACTAAACGTAGTTGGATTACTAAATGCATTGTTATTTTCATTTTTTGTTGACTTTGCTTTAGAATGTGTTGAATATATACAATGGGATTAGGAGTTTCATTTTGATCTCCAATTTTACATGGCTTTTCTTTTGCTACAGATGAATTTAGCTAGTGGGTGTACGTATGAGAAGCATGTCCATCTGTATTTGAGGAGGGTTTGTCTTTCTGCAAGTGTTGTCCATAGCTATTAATGGGACTGCAAATTGTAATAGGTTTCCAATTTTATGTGGACTTCTCTTTCGCTAAGGCTGAATGCAGTTACTATGAGTCTAAGATGCATGTTCATATATAGTCTCCATATTGTTTTAGCTTTACTTTCTGTAAAGCTAACTATAGCAAATGGACAACACATTGCAATTGCAATTTGTTATTTTGTAGCCTTTGTTTTTTTAATTTGTGCTTGCAGCGGATAACATGTTGGGCATGTTCAATTCAATCATATGAGTACTTTGCATAATACTTGCATAAATGAAGAAAGATCATTAGAGGTACTCCTAGCTTTACATTGAAATTGACTAATTAATGTAGTTGCATGAGTAGAGGAATTACCATTTCCAATTTTTTTGGGCTTCACATTTGGACTTGTAAGATTGTAATTTCATGGAAAAAAATCCTTATCAATCTCCTATTTTTTTTGGCTTTCATTTTAATTTGTAATTGTAGAAATGTAATTCCATGGGTAGTTAGAGTAATTACTATCTCCATTTATTTATGGGCTTCACATTCTAATTGCATTAATGGAGTTGCATGAATAGAGTGAATTTGGTTTTTATTTTTTTTGGCCTTCACATTCTAATTGCCACTATGTAGTTTCATGAGTAGGATAATTTCCATTTGCAATTTCTTTGGGCTTCACATTCTAATTGCAAGAATTTAGGCTGTAAATAGGGAAAGACATTTTATTAATCTCCAATTATTTTTTGGCTTCACATTCTAATTGCATGAATGTAGTTTGAATTCCTATTCAAATTTTTTGAATAAAGAGTGATTAGTAGAGGCATATTCATTTCCAATTATTTTTAGGTATTGCATTGTAATTGCAATAATCTCTTGGCATCAATGGAGGCAATTTTGTGTGCAATAATTTAGTTCACCTAGCCTTACCATTCATTTGCATGAATGTAGATCCTAGACTAGAAGCATCTTAATGTCCATTTCTTGTAGAGGTCATGTTTAAAAGAAATTCCATGAATGTATATAGCTAGTGAGATCAATAGAGGCAATTTGTATGTCCATTTTATAGGTGGGTTTCCATTTCTAGCTTATAAATGTACATGCTATGATTTATAAATGATTAGTTATTTCCATATTTTGTGGGGGTGAACTTGCCATTTTCAGCATACAAATGTAGTGGAAGTGCCACATTTGACTATCAAAAACATGAATGCTTACCTCCACAATATATTACTGACAACAGAATGTATTCTTTAGAATGCAGAACAAACATATTGTACACACTGTAGTCTTTCCTATCCTTTGTCACAGTGCACAGCATGCAGCCAGCAGGGGCGCCATTGTCTAACCGCAGGAGGCAAGAACTTCGTGATGATCACCTATGGGTTCGTGAGGTGAACAGAGCTCGATTGCTAACCATACAGTGCATGCATTGTCCATGTTTAGTGTGTAAGGGTCATCCAACACTAAAACTTTCCACAGTAAAACTTCACCTCATTCGCAATGGTCGAGATGCACATTTTCGAGTATGGAGAGGTCCTGGGCAACGGGATTCGTCAGATGATGAGTGGGAGGCAGCTTTTTGAAGGCCAACAAACCATGGCCCACCCGTTTTAAACGAACAGATCAACACACGACAAATGATAGATGATGCATTTGACAACCGGGATGATGTTCATGACTTATAAGAAAGAGCTTGTGATGCAGTGATGGACGCTTTTGCAGTAGCTGATGCTGTTCAGGAATCTTTTAGTGGCAATGCTAGTGCTGAGTTCCAGCTTAGTGGTGGAGGAGCTGATGCTGCGGAAGAAGTGAATAGCATTGAAGACACTGAAGAAGTGGATTTCGACCCTGTAGCGTTGGAGGATGCATTGCACCAACTATACAACGGAGCTAAGTGCACCACACTTGCAGCTACAATATTGTTGATGAATCTCTGTACTGTACACGAGGTTAGCAATTGCTTTGTGGATGAGTTGTTGATAGTATTGCAGAGTCACCTTCTTTCGGAGAATAATTATTTACCTAAGAATCACTATGCTGCGAAGACCCTGACTAAGAAGCTTGGCCTTTCATACAACAACATTCATGCGTGTCCCAAAGGTTGTGTGCTTTTTAGAGGAGAGCATGTTGATGCATTGCGTTGTCCTAAATGCAATGAACCACGCTACAAGGATGGACAACACAGAGTCCATCCACTGAAAGTGCTCCGGCATTTTCCAATTATTCCACGCCTGCAGAGAATGTTTCGAAGCCCAGCCATTTCTGAACTTATGTTGTGGCATTCTAAGAATTAAAGCAACTGGGAGGGAGGAGACAACCTCGTTAGACATCCTTGTGATTCCAAGGCATGGCACCATTTCCACAACAATGTGGACCCGCAATTCAAATCTGATTCGCGGAATGCCCACTTTGCATTAGCTGCAAATGGAGTTAATCCCTTCAAGCAAACACGGTCAACTTGGTCAACGTGGCCCGTATTGCTGCTGAACTACAATCTCCCTCGTTGGTTGAGCACGAAGAAGTTTTTGTCTTGTTGGCTTTGCTAATACCTGGAAAATCTTCTGTGACATCAGAGGTGTTTGATGTATATATGCAACCTCTCATAGATGAGTTCCTGCAACTTTGGGCAAGCATCCCGGCGTATGATGTCACCAAGGAGTTGGGAAGCAAAAATTTTAGCTTCAGAGTTGTATTGTTGTGGACAATTCGTGATTTCCCAAGATATGGTACAATCGGAGGCTTTCCTCATGTTGTGGGTCTGATTTGGTATGTGAGCATTCTGTTGAGTTAGGAACACTAGAAGAAAAACATGTCCGTTGCAACCCACTGAAATGCGACTATGTGTCCTATACAACTGAGATGTGACTGTAGCCCTCTGTATTTGCACCAAATTTCACGTGTATGTAGTTGTAGTCGCAAAGTAGTCGGAAAATGAAGAATAGGGTTACGATATTGTAACAAAAGAACTGACATGAGGTATTCTACATCCAGTATTCATCGCAGTTGTCCATGTGGACAGCTATCCACGAAGTAGAGTCCACCGTGGAAAAATGCAATCGCTCTGATTACAAGCTGCAACTAAAAACTAGAAGATTGCAACTTAGAAATGACTCAAATGCAACTAGAAATCAACTATAATGCAACTAGAGCCCGACTACAGTGCAACTAAAAAACGATTCAAATGCAACTAGAGAACAAGTGCAATGCAACTAGAGCATGACTGAAAATCGATTCAATTGTCCCATATCGATTGTCAAGAATACCATCAGCTTGAACAGATAAGAATGGTAAGTTATAGCATTCTTGTGTAATGAATTTTGATAGTGAAATTCTAATATTTATATATTTTGACCGGATCAACGCAACCAAAACAACAGAAATACGAAATTTTCTAGTAGTGCCATGTCAGCAACCACGTCACAGCAGTTCATCGACGAAGTTCTCCATTACCTATCGAATGACAAACAACCTTGCGACTGTAGTGCAACTCATGCGACTTGTCCACTGCGACTGCAGACTCCAGAATATCACCAAGTTGCAAACGTCCGATACGACTACAAACCAGTCGCAAACCGTAGTCGCAAAACCCTGCTTTTTCTTCTAGTAGAAAGCAAACATACGGTGGAACAAGAAGGTGGCTACCTGACAACCATCCATTTCGGTCACATGCAATGAAGGATCACTTCAAAGGAGAAATAGAGTGTAGAGGTAAACCGAGAGTAGTGTCAGTGGAAGAGCAATTACATTATGTTGAAGAGTATGAAATATGGAAAGCAGCCGGGAACCGTGATGGTGCAGCCGGTGATCCATCCAAAGTGCATGGAGTGAAAAGGAAAAGTATCTTTTACTTGTTACCGTATTGGAAGGTGAGTCAATCACTTTATAGTTACATGCGTCATTTTCAACTCCAAATTTCATATTTGGAGATCAGAGGAGGCAAATACAAATGATGTTCGTAGTAGTGATTCATATTGGAAATGACTATATAGAATATAGACAATGACTCATGAGCATGAATGACTCCCTTTAATGTTTATAGGTGGCAGCAGGTGAGTCATTCTTACTAGTGAGTAGTCATAAATTTCAGGGTTTTGACAATTACTTTTCCTACAAACTCTATATTGGTCATTCATGTGCACCAAAAATATAAAATCCAGTGTTGGTATGTGTTGTTGTACGTAGGATTTACTTATTAGGCACACCTTGGATGTAATGCATTGTAAAATGAATTTAGCAAAGAATTTCTTGAAGACAATTACAGGGATGAAGGACACAGTAAAAGTGCGGCGGGATTTAAGAAGAAAGAATATTCGTCCACATCTGTGGCTCATGCCAAATCCAAAAAGGGGTAGGAAGATGATGAAACCAGCAGCCTCGTACGTCCTGACTGAAGCACTCCAAATTTGCCAGTAGGATAGAGTCACTGAAGACACCTTCTGGATACTCGTCGTCTTTGGGTCAACACATTCGAAAGAAGAAATTTGGTAGCCTCAAATCACATGATTATCACGTGCTCATGCAGCAAGTTATGCCACTAGCTTTGCGTGGCTTATTGAAACCAGGTTTAAGGATGGCAATCATGAGGATGTCAAAGGTATTTCAGAGGTTATGCACAAACGTATATAATCCAGAGCACTTCAATTCCCTAGAGTCGGATGTGGCAAAGAGTATGGCGCTTCTGGAGATGGAATTTCCGCCGTCATTCTTTGACATCATGATCCACTTACCATATCACTTGGTACAGTAGTTGGACATGTGTGGTCCAGTGACTAGCAGATGGATGTACCCCGTTGAGAGGTACATGAAGACATTGAAGGGATATGTTCGAAATATGTCGAGGCCTGAAGCATCAATGGCGGAAGGTTACTTGAAGGATGAGTGCATTGGCTTTGTCACTGAATACCTCCACAAATTCGATGCTGTGCACAGAAGAGTGTGGGACAAAGATGAGGAATACGGGGATGCTGAGGAAGTTCTTGAAGGAGCTGGACAAACGTACATGATGGATGCATTGCTACGCAACCTCGTTCATCAATACATTCTGAACAATGCAACTATAATGCAGCCGTGGCTCATGTACGTATTGCGGCTTTGAACCTACATCATTTAAATTTTCCAAAACCCTAACAGAAGTCCCTAGTTCTGGTTGCTTTTTAATGTCTCAATGATAGAGCTTGTGATGTAGTGATTTTTCAGTGACAATATAGTCATTTTTGTAGAAAATGATAGTAGCATTGAGTGCCTTTACAGTCATTTCTAGAAGCCTGCACCATTCTATCTTCACTATGTCAACATATTCTCCTCACTAGGGGCCCAAACTATTGTCCCACGCATACATTGATCAATTGTATGTATGTTGTATACTGTGCATTGCATCTTCCTCCTGTTTGCCTGATTAGATCAATGTCTATGCAGAAAGTGGCAAGCAGAGTGTGAAGTGAATGAGGCAGTAAAATGTTTTGAAGAATGGGTGCCACGGTATGCAAGTAGCAAGAGCATTGATGTCTTGAATGCGGAAGATGTGGACAGAATGCTACTTAGCCGTAGACCGTTACAGAGAGCAATACGATATATACGCATGAAGGCATTTGGAAACCACTACTGAGTAGAGGACGACGTGTCTACTGCAATGTTGACATACGATAGCGGAATTGCATCTGTGTTTCAAGTGCCCACGGCCGACGCTCGGGATGTGGCTGTCAACTATGTTGGAGTGCTGAAGGATATTTTGAAGTTGGATTATGGGCCTTTAAATGCACCCATGGTGCTTCTTCGTTGCGAATGGATGAAAAAATCGGATAATCAAGGAAGTCCCACATATGTTCGTGATGACGCTGGTTTCTTACAAGTCAATTTTTGATACAAGCTACCACGCATGGCTGAACCCTTCATCTTTTCAAGCCAAGCTACCCAAGTATTTTTCTCCGACATTATAGAGTAACCTAGGTGGAAAGTTGTCTTGCGAAAAGAAGCTCGCTTACGGAGGGAGGTCGTGGAGCCACCAGATGTGTTCATTACAACGACGATGGAATCTACTGGCCTCACAGTTCTAGAGACTGTGCCTGCCAGGCCCATCCACGCTTCTCTGGTGGGGGCTATAGAATTATCTACACAGGACCATTTGATAGCATGTGCAGAGTATTAGAGTGTTCATATAAAAAATCCACATGCATCACATATTGTATTATTTACTGGACAACCTGACGCACACTAATTTATACAATTGTTTTTTGTATACAATTCTATGTCTAATTGAAAAATGTTTCTTTGCAATTTTTACATTGAGCTACCTGACAAAGTTATTTGTTAGTATTTCCATAGTCAGCTGAAGCACCCTGTTTATGACTAAAACATGACTGTAATAAAATAATTCCTTTATAGAATATCATAATAGAAAAGTAATAATTTGAATTTCCACGGTGTCTTATTGGCAGTCATTCGTCAGTTTTATCGGCACTCGACAAACATTCTAATCATTGTAGTATGACTACAGATAGTCCACATCAGCTATAAGGCAATTGAAGACAGACTTAACTGTAGATGATACCAATTCTGGTCGTCGATTTCATCCGGTTGCCATCCGTTACTGTAGGAAGTGACTACTAAATGACTGTGGCCCTTGACAGGTCAGCTTTGGCGCCATTTTTGCGATTGGTAGTCATTTTCCAATAGCCTTTTAGTCACCAGTCATTTCTTGATTGGTCACATTTGACCCTGTTTTCTACTAGTGTAATGACATTGAACCTCCAACAACTGCATGAATCATAACACCTACAAGGGTGACAATATTTCCAAGATCCATTGTGGATAGGGTTGGAGGCTTTTCTTATCCACCTAAGGTTGGAACCCGTTGATGCCTAGGCTCATCTTCTAGTGGCTCCTCTGTAGGTAGATCCTCTACAACACAAGCAGTGGCTACTCGTTCACCACAGTGTGTGGCTGTTTGTTCACCACAATGTATGGCTACTCCTCTAATGCCAACAATGGCCACTCCTCCACCACAAGCAATGGCGCCTCTTCCTCAAGCACTTGTGAAATTTATCACTCGTACATTCTTAGTGTTTCCTAAGGGTATACGTTGGTCACCAAATGGAGTGCCAACAATTACTCATTGGCCAGCAAATCCAGAGTCTGTGGTGGGCTTTCTACCAGAGACCAAAAGGTAGGCAGGAGTCAACTATCCTATTGCATTTTCCCAGGATAGTGTCAAATGGCATGTTGCAAAGGTATTTGAAAGGTTGCCCCAGTATCAAAATATACAATCTCCATATCCGCATGTACAGGCACTTTTTTCAAACGAACAAGAAAAAGAAAAGGAGTAGGACAGGATAGAGCCTACAAGTTGGAGATATACACTCAAGATGCAGGTGGTCTTTATGGGAAGTTGAGTGCAAATACAGTTGTTCTGTACTTACCAACTAGCTCACTCCATACTCCAACTGGCTTAGTTCCTCCAAGTTTAACTATCGCAGTCCTAACTTCAGCTAGCTCACTTATACTTTCAACTGACTCAATAGCTTTGAGGACTATAATGCAACATACCACCTCATCTGCATTGCACAATCAATGGTCACCATTGGCCCCTTCATCATCATTTCAACAAATTCTTATAGAAGATACACATGAAGAAGTTTTGATAGATTTAGAGAAATTAGCTATGTCTTGGGAGAGAGCCCACATAGCATATTATGAAGCCATGGACTTCAAAGAAAAAGTGAACAGACAAAAAGGAACATCAAGTGCCTCATCAATATTATGAGCAGCATTTGAGGACTTTTACAAAGAGGTAGTGAACAATCCAAACGATGACTCAGAGTTTCTTAATGTTTGTATGGGTCTTATGGAAAGGAAAAAGCTACAAAGAGAGATTTCAATCTCAGAATCCAACCTTTCTACGATTTTACAACACCAGTCCATGTCTATGTACAATGAAACAGACTTCAAGATTGAATTTGAACTCCATGCAAGACGGTTCTAGAAGTAGTAGGACGAGCTGGATGGGGCAGTTCAGCTTTGCTTACCAGGCTTGGAGAAAGACCTTGCAAGAGCATTTATTGAAATTCATGGAGGTCCAAACTACATGCAAAGTGAACCGCCATGTGATGTAGATGTGAAGAAGTTTCTAGAAAACGATGCATTTTCTGCATTCAACAGATTAGACAAATGTGTCATCATTTAGTTGAAGACATTGAGGAAGAGAGGAACCTCCTCAATAAGAGAGAAGACATGGAGAAAGCCCTCGTAGCATACCAACGTCTTTATCTATCATTAGAAATCTTTCATGAGATTCAAGCGGTTTTGGGTAGCATTCCATCTACAGCAATCCAGGTAAATTTTAGACCCTAAATTCTTGCATTTTCCTCTTTACACCCTAAAAGAAGGGTCAAATGTCAATCATAGATAAATGACCACCTTGGTATGGGATGTACATGTGACACAAGGTAAAAAACTACAAGCCTTTACAAAACATTGGGAGTGTATATTGTGTACAAGCAAATATTTTTACAAGCCAGTAGTGGAATCATTTCATACCTTGGGATTTGAAGAGACTGCAGCAGTTGACATGTCAGGGATAACAAACTGTTGGTTGAGTAATACTTGGAAGCAATTTTGGACTAGCTCGTTCAACTACAATACTATTTTTGAGTACCCGGATGACATGGCAGGGAAAATTTTGCATCCAAAGGCAGACAGTGCAATTGTGAGACCAGATCTGCAACTTCCCGTAGCTGAGATGATTGGACATTTGATGTATCTCATGATGCTCCTTGATATCCAAGTGACATGGCCCTTTTCATTTTCCACTCTTCTCTTGCTCTACAACCAAATTCCTTCCGCTACAGACTTATCTTTAGGTGTTGATCTAGCTACTTACGCGGCCTTGGAGAGAGACTTCCGCCTTGGCTGGGGAGCAACATGGTCATTGTTGGCTCCCATGAGAACTAGTTTTCAGTTTGCAACAGATCTAGTCACAGAATTGGCCAACAACCAACTTAGGAATCAACTTGGATGGACATTCAAAAATTTCAAATTGCAACAGGTTACATGGAAGGAACAAGTAGAAGCCAAAATTGGTACAATTATCTACAGCCACTTGTTCAATGGCAGGTTTGAGATTGGAAAAGCAATGCGAAGGGTTTTTTACCTTGGCATAGCCACTTCAAAGACCTCCAATGTGAAGGAAAGAAAGTATGACGGCAGCCTTGGACAACCTGATAGCAGAGAATCTTCGTGTTATGTTCAATGGACAGAATGCCATGGAAGCTGATGAATTTATCAAGAAATGTGTTTTCACAAACAAAGTCCCTCAGCACCTAAGAGACATGTTTAAGACATGTGTCCACCGAATGACCTATGGAGAGAGATCAAGACTTGCAATATTCATCACTGGGAATGAGAACTTTGGAGGGAAGATTGTGACTATGAATTTTGTGGATAGGAATGATGATCCCCTTATCACAACATTCACATGTTTTAAGAAACTCAACTTACCTCATTACAAAGATGTGGCCACTATGTACCGCAAGATCTGCTACAGCACGATGGACAGGTCATTTGGGAACATGTGAAGAACACAACACCTAAGTCTCTGAACATGTTGCTGAAGGAGTCGGCTAAGATATTCGCTACAATCGTAGTAAAACTGCCGAATCCAATAGCTAGACTGCCAATGAGTACTATGGCAGCCACTTTCCTAGCTGTGAACTTCTTCACGTTTGCCTTTTTTCCCTACAAATTTCAACCCATGCTTAGTATTAGAAGTTCTTGAAGAACCTTTGATAGGTTACCTTTGAACTAGTCATTTTCTAAATCTTGAAAATTTATCCCACGAGATGTACAAGCTATTTAGCCTAACGTACCTGTCGTTTTTCATTCTAAAACTATTGGTACTTCTTTAGAGTTGTCTCAAATCCTATCATCTTCATGCGCAACATCTCCCTTGAACTCCATAAAACTCCGCAATCTCGTCAATCAAACCCAGTACACAAACCAAAACTCCTCTAAACTCCACCAAACCTCAAAACATCATCAAAAACTCGCAAAACCTTCATCCAAAGCCTCCGAATTCCAAAACAGAGATTGAGTAAAGTAGATCAAGAATTTTCTTGAGTCATGAGAAAATCTTGAAGAAAACTCCATTGTCCTAGTGAGATTGCTGTAAATTCTTTTCTATTCAAATTAGACTTGCAAAATGAACAATGTTTTTCACAATGACCAAAAAGTTTACTTTCCTCAAGCAGCACTCAACACTGTGAGCGCTCTTGGAAGCAATTAGAAGATGTCTTTTATTTGACGTCTATTATTTTAGCACTACACTATTCAAAGACTACCCTCTGCTCTCTTTCGAAACTTTAACAGCGCACTCTACACAGCCCTTCCAAAAACAAATCAACGGAATAAACAAGCTAAACACAAAGTCTTGAAACTGGAAGATAGCGCAACATTTTTCAAACTAAAACGTGCCTCTAGCTCCTTAGGGAAAAATTTGACTGACACTCATACACAGACCAAATTGAACAGTCTCGGAAAACCAAATATTAAATAAGACCAAATAATTACTCACCAGCAACAAATTTTCAAGCAATTGAAACAGTACGATCCAAGAAAAAACGGTTAACAACTAGTTCGAGGCCACACTTGCAGTAGAATGTGCAGCGTAGACAAAAATCTCACCTAAAAGCAGGCTCCCTTGCAAAGCAGGTTCCATCTCTGCTAATTTGGACGCCAATTGAACCAATGGAAACAAAACTTCACAAAACTTCACGAAAACAAAATAAGTCCCACCGATAACAAAGGAATTGATCTCGCAATGCGCGCTCACTCCACCAAGACTCGGCTGAGATCCATGCGGAAGCCCAAACTGCCATGGAAGAAACTCACAGACAAAATGGATTCACCTCGAGCACTTCCAAAACAGATTGTTTCAAGCTCCAACACAATCTTTTTTTTTCTGCATCAGAACGCTCTTGCCTGTACTGTGCTATCAGTGTCAATGCAGGCCCTCTCATACCACTCGCTCTCCGTCGTGGCTGTGGTGTAGATTACATACATGGCCCAAGTGTCATGACAACGGACGACTGACAACTTCACTTATCAAAACTCTGTCTGGGGCTCACAAAACTCATAGCTTGGAACCCCAAACTCCATAAGTCACGTGAACGACTCCTCACAAACCCCTAGTATTCAGTTGAAATGACGCCATCTGCTGCAGCATCACCGAGATGAATGAAAAATACTCGGGCAGGTGCGTGAAAAAAGGGTAGTTAAAGATGCCACATCACTAGTAGGTAGCCTGCACTTGACTATAGATAGCCTGCGTTGGACTGTAGGCTACTTGCGCTTGACCGCAGGCTTGTATTCCAGGCAGGGCTATAAGGCTTGGCCTTTTTGGTACACCTTATACAGGCTTCATTCATTTAGACCATTAACCTTCTTCTTCTTTCTTATGCTTAAGCTCGGTTCTCACCTAGCTCTATGTAGGATCGATTTTAAATCGTAAAAGTGATCCCTGTTGCAAGGAAAGGGGATTCGCTGGAATGGAGGGCCCAGAATTTAGGATCTGTAATTTCTGGAATGGCAAGGCTCTGCTTCGGCCAGCACCTAATGTTGCGCGGTTCGCACTTGCTGAGTTACGTAATTTATGGATTATCACGAACAGTGACAGCAAAGCAAATGGTGAACAATGATAGGAAGGGGTTCAGACCACATCGGTCTTTTCTAGAACTGACCTTCGTCCCCTTCCGTCCCCCTCTTGTGCGCTCTACTATGCTTCTTGTCTGCTTCACTTCCTACACTTCAGCGTCAAGTATTGTTGCGCTTCTATTTCCATCAGTGAGTTTTTCCTACGATGCTTGTGATTGCGATTAGGTTTTCTTTTTTGCCTCCTTTGCTTTTGTAGTTTGTCTCTGTTTGGATTCGAGACATTGGCAGCCAGAATTTGTGTAGTTTTTTGTATCAAGTGAGTTAGCATTTTGTGCTCATTTCTGAACTCATCCATTTTGTCCTCTTGAGGGGCGTTTCTATACAAAAATATATTTTTTAATAATAGCGCTACAATCTTGATGGCCTCCTGGTGGTGTTTATGAGCGCTGGATTGGCATTGGTGATTCTGCTAGATAGGTGTTTGGCTGCCGTCACTATATATTTTGAGGGAATTTCTAGTTTGTTTGCCCAAACTGTATTTCATGTGCTTCGTCTGTGTTGGTTGGGATACTCTGGGTCAAATTCGGCCTCCACATTTCTCTGAGCAAAGAACTTTGTGATCAACACAATGCCACTTTGATTGCATTTCTTGCTGCTCCCTTGTGAGACTGGAGTTTTTAGTGAAGGAATTGGTGGGGTAGAGGGTTGCATAAGTATAAGCAGCCTTGCAATACACTTTGGTGAAAGGAGGCATCATTTTAGGGCAGTTAGAAGAGAGTCAAGTTGTGCAAGTATAATTAGGGCAAGGATTTGTTTAAAATTTTACTACCTTGTGAAAGTGTTGCTCTTGTGAGAATCTAGGCCAAATTAACTTTCCTGCTTTGGACTTTCTAATTAACACCTTCTCCTTGGTTTCACTTTCAAGAAAAACTGTGGAAATTGTACCACTATTGATACTAGTTTAGATGCACACTCGGCTGTGACGCTCAGTACTTGGTTACTTCTTCAAATTTTGATTGTACCCCAAGCTGCGTTGCTACCTCCTCCTGCTGCGGAAGAGAAAGAATCGACAAATGCCTTGACTGAAATTGTGCAAAGTCTCGGGCAACCTGTGGAAGACCCATTCGTTGTTCTGCAATCCACCTTGAACAATTTTCGATTGTCCACTTTACTACATGTGCTTCGTGATGACCTTGGCTACTAGATTAAACCCCGTTCCACTACATGGTTTTCAAGATTCCTTATGAGCGAATATGATGATACAAGATGGCTTCAAACATTCTGCATGACTAAAGGCACAGTCTTTGCCTTCGCTGATTTGTTGACCCCTCATGTGTACAAAAAAGACACCATGTACTGGATTGCAATTCCTGTCATAATCCGTGTGGCTTATACGCTTTTTAAGCTAACTCATGGAGCGTCTCTTTTCATATGCTCAAAAATGTTTGCCATCGGCAAAAGCACCGTTTGCTTTGTTGTCAGAGATGTTGTGCATGCAGTGAATGAGACATTGAGGCACCAAATTTCTTGGCCTAAAGGTGATCAACTCCGATTCACACAAGCAAAATTTGCTGAGCTTTGTGGTTTACCTGCTGTAGTCGGAGCCATTGATGGCATGCACATTTTGATTGCTAAACCCCGCCATGTTCCATTTGATTATTATTATTTTAAGTTGGGTGGTTATACCTTGAACTACCAAGCAGTAGTGGATAGTGAGAAACATTTCTTGGACTTGTATCTTGGAATGCCAAGGTCTACCAACGATTCACAAGTGTTGAAGCGTTCGTCTCTGTACGATTTGGCAATGTACAATAATTTTTTTGACGATGACGATGGTGTTGAAGGTTTTTCTCTTTACCTAATTGGTGACCAACGCTATCCATTGTTTTCTTGGCTCATGGTTCCTCATTGCAGTCAGATGCAGCTGTCTGTGGCAGACTCTCTCTTCAACATGAAGCTCTGCAAAGGTTGTTGTGTCATTGAAAACACATTTGGAATCCTCAAGCAAACCTTTCGGGAGTTCCTCACAAAATCTTATTTGAACGTCGCTTTTTTACCAGATGTGATTCTTTGTTGTGCAATTTTGCACAACATGCTTCTGTGTCAATTTGATGAAGATGTTGAGAGCTTATTCCAAGTTCTGTGCAATGAGGGGATGGAAGGCAATGTAGTCGATGATTGCATTGGTGGAAATGATGTTGTTCTGGGTAATGACGGTGGAGAAGTATAGGATGTCGTAGATGGACTGCTGGAGACCGTTGTTGTTGTTGTTGTCGCCACTAAGAAGAGGAGGCTTCTCGACCTTCATCTCACCCAGCAAAGGCAACATATACCATAGCCCAACAGGTGAGGATTTCCTCATGTTTTTTCAAGTCTAAGTGTCAAAGTCATGGAAACATGTGTTGCATTTGAGTCCGTGGTCAATGAGCTCTAAAGATAAGATGTACAGCAAGTCCCTTCATAGAATTTTAAAATGTTGAATGTCTCAAATGTATGTGAAGTATCACGGTGTACATGCCTTCATGTATCATGACATATACAATAAGAGACATGGACATTTTAAAAGTTTTGAAACGACATTCTCTTCTAAAAAGTCTTTATGACTGCTTGAATGGGAATCTACAGAACTACTGAAGCATTGGAGGCCAACTACGATCAACAATAAGGCATCCAATACTCTCTTCTAGGCAGGTGTAATAGTTTAGTTCTATTGATTAGTTTGTTGTAGTTGTAACTAAGGCAGGTTTAGTGGAGGAGCTCCTTCATCAACATGGAGGTCTTCATCTCGTACTTGTTCTTGGGTTGTTGGAGGCTCAGGGCTTTGTTCTCCATATTCCCCGACGTCAATGCCAAGGCCATAGGTAGGTGACCAAGTCAGCCCCCTACAAGGGTGATAGACCCTAAACCACGGCGTCTTTCCAGTTTCTGTCAAGAGGAAGTTCTTGTAATGTTCAAAACAACGTCCAGGCGTGTCTACATTGACGTTAGATTCAACGTAGTGAGCAATAGAGGAACATGTAGAGAACCTTGAAGCCGCAAATAGCGTATGTGGATCTCTTTTGCGGGGGCCTAGTTGCGGGATTGATTTGTTTGTACTGACATAGCCCCATTTTCTTCCCAAGCTGATAGTGCATTTGACCTTTTACAGTAAGGGCTACAACATAGGGTCTAATGAACCAGCTTCGGATGCTGATATTGAAGAGATGATCGAGCAGCTGATCCCCGAACAGTCTCGCGAAAAAGGCTTAAGCATTGTAATGAAGAAACCTGTGGAAATAGATCGATAGGGGGAACCATTCGGACCTATGAGGGTTCCTTTCTCCAACGACATCAAGAAATATGCGAGAGACCTTGACCTTAGGTTTGGATGGGAGGGTCAGCCCAAGAAAGACAGACGGCGCTTATTTAGGTGCCTATATACAAGTTTGTATTCAGTCCTTCTCTGTGAAATGAAGAGGACTACAGACCTTGTAGTTCATAGTTGCATGTAGTTCAGAAGACTGTAAATGTTGTAGAAGGTAGCTCATTGGCCATGAGGTAGGGCAGTGGATGTCACCTGTAATGTCCACAGCGACATCAAATACAATGTTACGACTGATGTCAGTGCAGGATCCTCTACAGTGAGGGGTGGTCCCTATGGTCGTCCGCACCACAAGGACGTGCAATGTGTATCCCCTAGTGTTTTTTGGAGGCATAGGAGTGTCCATGTAAATTCTCTTGTTATTCTTTGGCACATCAATGTCATACATAATGCAGAGGTAGCTATATTAAGTCCTTTGGCTTGCAGATTGGCGTATAGAGGGAGAGTCTGAGCGAGTGTCGGAGAAGTGGATGCAGCCATTCATCACAAAAGCGCTCATTCATGTTTATTGGAAGCTCAATCAATTGATTGATGGCGGAAAACCCAAGCCGATCGGAATGGATGACGATGTGTGGGAGGCATTGAAGGAGGCTCGTGCTACCGATGCTTCCCAAGAGAAGTCATCCCATATGTCTGCCATTTCTAAGGGGAAGGCATCCAGCACAGCCCAGCATAAGGCCATAGAGAGAGAAGTCATCTCGAGGTTGGTAAATATGTAGTAACTGACGTCCACGTACTTGCCCAAGTCGACACCACTTTCATCACACATGTTGCTTTTGTTTTTCCAAAAAATGTCAGAAATGGTGGTAGATGTAGAGGACTGGGCCTTCTTCTTCGCACGTGGAAGGACCTTTGTGGGGTGGCATTGAAGCATGTAATCATTGCATCTGAACTCTAAGTGCATATTCTTCTTCCCCTTGTCGGGTGGCATTCAAGCATGTAATCGTTGCATGTGGACTCCAAGTGCATATTCTTCTTCCTCTTGTACGGTGCCATTGAAGCATGTAACCTTTGCATGTGAACTCTAAGTGCATATTCTTCTTCCCCTTGTAGACTTTGTTGCGGAACAGAGCACCGTTTGAAGCAGAGGTGGACGCAGAAGTGGCCAAGGAGTTGCAGCGTTTGGAAGAAGAGAAGCGCAGAGGTCGAAGTCCCCATGGCAAAGAGCTGCAAGAGATACGCAGTCAGCTGGATGAGCTTGAACTCAGTGTAAATCGCCTTACTGAGACCGTGAGCACGTCCCACAAAAGCATGGAGGAAATGCTACGTAAGATCCTCGCAAGTCAGTGTAAAGCAAGTGCTAGGGGGACCCTGCATGTCACGAAGCCATCCTTGCCAATCGGGGCAGGGAATCCACCACTTCTCACGTCACCTAGGGCAGAGGCGTCGAAAATGGCACAGAAGGACTATCTTGTGCCCATGTTGCAGCCCACAGCTCCTGTAGATGTCGTTGAGCCAGTCCCCATAGTTGACCAAAGCAATGTCAAAGACGATGTTCTTGTTGACGTTAACTCCGACAAGCGGACTGTTGAAGATGATGTTGTTCACGACATTGTAGCTAACGCTGAGGAGGAGCAGGTAGAAGGCGCCGGTGAAGTTGCGATCCCTGAAACTGTTGAAGGTCAGCAAGGAGTGGAAGATGTATACGCCATAGTCAAAGACTCCGGGACGCAAGCAACATCTGAGAGGAGAGAAAGCACGATGGAGACCTCCACGGAGCAACAGGTGATGCGACGTCTCTCTTCCCATTTTAAGTGCCAAGTGACTGACGTGAAGCACTCCCTTTATTAGACTAGTGACGTTATTTCCATAAATTGCCTTGTATGAGGATGGTGTCATAGCGTAGTAGCGTTTGTTTGCAATGCTTCAATTTTTTTTCAGAAGTGCATGTCAAATTGGACATTGAAGTGAACGTCACTAGTGGCAGACACTGATGCACTCTAGGGCTCAGCTTGTTCTTTTCAAAGCAAGTACATCAGAATAGTATGTAAGCAGAAGTTGAAGTTTCCTTTCAGTCCCCCATTCCATTGAATGCGCAGGTATGTTTTACAATAACTATGTGCATCTTACAGGAAAGCAAGTGCCTCAATGGTGCTCAGGTAAGGCTAGGAAGTGTAGGTGATTAGAGGATGTCAAAAGTGAATAATAATTGTGTAATGGTGTTGCAAGAAGACATTGAAGTCCTTGGTGAGTCCTCAAGCCGGCCTCGACGTGCTGTGAGGACCACGCAAGCTGCGAAGGGCACGAAGGCTACACCGAAGGCAACAATTCCCAAAGCGGTGGGTCTTCCTAAACCTACCCAACCCACTAAAAAGGTTAGGAAGGCTACATTCCATTCACCCATACTTTTAGTTGTTTCTGTATGCAACTTAAAAGAATAATGCAAGTGTAGCATTCCTTGACATTTGTTGTGGCTGTATAAGAGTCCCAAAAATAAACATGCACGAGTAGGTACTGCTGATTTTGACTTGGTGTGGTATGATGCAGGTTGCTATTGTCAAGAAATCGGATGCACCTCGGAAGAAGTGAGTCCTTGTTTGCCACAGCGTGTCCAACTTCACATCGCATATGATGGTCAAGCATGTTATTCAGAACATTGAGTAGAACGCACCATGTTTTCATCGAAAGTGCTGTAGTTAATGTTGTTGTGGATTTCTTCATAGTACTAGACTATGGGCATGTGCATAGCTATTTTGTGCAGAAGTTGGCAAGTGGCCTTATAATCCCAATGCCATTGAAAACATAGGCTTCTATGCTTAGATATCTCTTACAAAGACATAGAATTCATCTTCTAATGGCATATCTCAATCTTCCATTCACTCATGTGTATGGGCTATAGAGTACATCGTCTTTGATGTTGAGGTTTATGATTCACGTTGTTCATTTCGTTCGAGAAAACATCCTTCCTCTCGCATTGTATGTCTTCTGTAATGCTCAAGAAAACACTGCAGTTGTCACTGTGCATGTCGAACGGAACACTGAGCGCAAAGCAATGCATATCCCAGTACACGGGTTGCTCTACTTAATGTCACAATAGACGTGTATGTGGATGATGTCTGCGATTTCAGCAAGGAAGAAATTCCACATTATTGTCCACCCAGCTCGTTTCCTAAAGCACATTCTCATTGACTCTGATGTTATTTAAAACATCCTCCTGTCAAATGTGACGTCCCAGAGAACATCACACAGAACACTGGCATGTACTGCAGAAGAGTGCCACGTCAGCTGCCACGTAGGTTGCGTGCACTGGAAATGATTTTCCACGTCGGATATTTAGGGGTCCACATCATTGGACACGTCACAACGTTGTTGGATGAAAAAGTTGTCCAACGTGTCCCTGCCCATCGTTAAAAATCCTACGTGGATGCCAAAACCCCTCTACATGGCACTCTCAGAAACTCTTGGGTGACCTTGTTGTTTTCGATGTCACAAAAAATTTAAGCACGTTTTAGCACATAACATGACACGTTTTTGGCCCATTTTTTTAAACGGATTTTTTTAGACATCACTACAGGCACTGTCCTTGTTAAATAAAACATCACGGCACGTTTTTTCCGATGTTAAAAAAAACACTAAATTCTTCTAGTGCAAATTCCGCCACCAAAATAAGTGCACCTAATGGCGACATCATATTAAACATCTACTGATAGTAACTAAGGTGGGATAGCCTAGTACCATCATTTATCTAATTCCACCACCAAGAAAAGTGCGCCTAATAGCGACATCTATCCAAACATCTATTGATAGTAACTTATGTGGAACAGGCCAGTGCCATCATTTACCTAATTCTACCACCAAAGAAAATGCGCCTAATGGCGACATCTACTCAAACATCTACTGATAGTAACTTATGTCAAGCACGCCTGTGCCATCAATTACCTAATTC
Source organism: Climacium dendroides (assembly GCA_950106755.1). Lineage (NCBI taxonomy): Eukaryota > Viridiplantae > Streptophyta > Bryopsida > Hypnales > Climaciaceae > Climacium > Climacium dendroides. Next base: position 7,271,687 of record OX467082.1, on the reverse strand, counting down.
TACCACCAAGATAAGTGCATCTAATGGCCAAATCTATTCAAACACGTACTGTTGGTAAATTAAGGTGGAACAAGCCAGTACCAACAATTACCTAATTCCACCACCATGGTAACTGCACCTAATGGCGACATCTTCTCAAACGGCAACATCTACTCAAACATCTACTGATAGTAATGAAGGTGAAACATCACTGTACCATAACTTAATCCATTTCCGCCACCAAGATAAGTGCACTTAATGGCTACATCTATTCAAACATCTAGTGATAGTAACTAAGGTGGAACAGCCCAGTTCCATTATTTATCCAATTCTGCGACTAAGGTAAATGCTTCTGATGGCGGTGTCTACTCAAACATCACCAAATAGTAACTAAGGTAGAACAGCCAAGTACCACTATTTGCCCAATTCCACCACCAAGATAAGTGCACCTAATGATGACATCTACTCAAACATCTGTTAATGGTAACTAAGGAGGAACAATCTAGTACTATCATTTATCTAGTTCTGCCACCAAGGTAAGTGTGCGTAATGGTGAAATCTACTCAAACAAGTACTGTTAGTAATTAAGGTGGAACATGCCAGTACCATCATTTGCCCAATTCCGCCACCAAGATAAGTGCACCTAATGGCGACATCTATTCAAACATCTATTGATAGTAACTTATGTCGAACAGGCCAGTGCCATCATTTACCTAATTCTACCACCAAAGAAAATGTGCCTAATGGCGACATCTACTCAAACATCTACTGATAGTAACTAAGGTGGAACAGCCTAGTACCATCATTTACTAAATTGCACCACCAAGATAAGTGCCCCTTATGGTGACATTTATTCAAACATCTACTGATAGTAATTAAGGTGGAACAAGCTAGTATCATCAATTATTCAATTCCACCGCCATGATAACTGCACTTAATGGCGACATCTATTCAAACATCTATTGATAGTAACTAAGATGGAACAATCTAGTACCATCATTTACCTAATTCCACCAGCAAAGTAAGTGCACCTATCCATCACTGACCCATCTATTACCACAATCTTATTAATCATTCTTGATGATGGCAATGCACTTAGGGAGCGGTTACATGAATCCACGCTTCAACAATGGTCTTGTTATGCTTCAATTAGAGCCTATTCACAATTTAACATTTCAACTTTGATAAACCACAAGTAAATTCAACTCTTGTTGGAATGTCTTCATTCTCTTTGCAATTGACTTCTCTCAAACAATTTAATTTCTGAAAAATATGAGAGTTGACAAATAGCTTCTCCAAAGTACTTAGATTGCAAATCTGTATGGTAGTGGTTAGTTCTACCTTAGTACATTATCACTGAAACTTTGATGAGCTATCATTGCCAAGTTGGATTGCCTTGTGTGTTAGATTTAAATTTGAATAAATCAATGAACTTTACTATTTATGTAATATTGTTTTACTTGGATTATTTCTACCCTCCCATCCCACTCTAACTAGTACATTATCAGTGAAACTTTGATGAGCTATGTTAGGGATGGATTGCCTTGTGTGTTGGATTTGAATTTAGTAATTCAAGCAATTTATAGTTTACATAACATTGTTTCAATCAGATTATTTCGAACCTTCCATCCCACCCTAACTAGTACATTATCAATGAAATTTTTGTGAGCTATATTAGGGGTGGATTGCCTCGCCTGTTGGATTTGAATTTGCTCGTAATTCAATGAATTTTATAAATTGGGAGTTGGGACTTAAAGTAAGTTCATCTAGTTGCAACATCTACTGATCTTGGAGATTCTTGTATAATGTATACCTTCTAAATTTGACATATTGCGGATGACATAGCATGGTTCACTTGGAATATTCCTATCCTCTTACCACTTGAACTAGTACATTATTCGTGGAATCTTGAAGAGCTATATTAAAATTGGATTGCCTTGCATATTATATTTAAATTTGAATAATTCAATAAATTTCATGAATTAGAATTGAGACTAAAGATAAGTGCGCCTATTTAATCACGACATCTTTCTTTTTGGAAGATTTTGGTGCAATGCACACCTTTTGAATGAGACATGTGGTATATGATGTAACATTGTTCACTTAGACTCTTTTTACCTTTTCACTACTCTAACTAGTACATTATTGATGGAATCTTTATGGGTAGATTGCCTTGCTTCTTTGTATTTGAATTTAAATAATAAAATAAATTTTATGGATTAGAAATTGGAACTAAATGTAAGTGCACTTATTTAATTGTGATATTAATGTTATAAATGATGTAACATTGTTCACTTCGACTATTCCTAAACTCCTACTTGCCCTCCTACTACTCTAACTAGTATGTTATCATAACTAGTATGTTATCATAACTAGTATGTTATCAATGGAATCTTTATGAGCTGTGTTAGGGATGGATTGCTTTTGCATATTATATTTGAATTTGAATAATTGAATAATTTTTTTGAATTGGAAGTTGGGACTAAAAGTAAGCATTACAAGAAAAATAGGGCCTAAAAAAGACCCTAAATCATAAGTGATGTCACTATTGCATAAAAAAATCAAAGGAAAAAATCAAAAAATGATAGTTCTAGCTAGTCAAATTTAGACCAACAAAGATTGCAATTATTAAATTCTTTAAAAAAATTAAAATTTTTCTCAACATGTTAGTGACAGTCTAGTTTCATGGCCCTCTCTATGCTCTATTTTTCTTGTGATATGCACCCAATTGCAACATCTATAGATAATAAAGATTCTTGTGTAATACAAACCTTCTAAATGTGACATGTTATAGTTGATATAACATTGTTCATTGGAACTATTATGACCCTTCCACCATGTTAAAGAAAGAGGTGCAATTTCCTTTACAAAACTTTGAAGTACATGTAGTTATATTGTTTATCAACAGTTCTTCATGAGTTAATAATTGGATTGGCCTCTCAAGCATATGAGTTGCCGATTGAATAGTCTGCCATATATAGTATTGTTCATCATTGTGATTTATCAAAATGAATTATTAGTTGGATCAACATCCTATGTGTGATGTGTAGCGGATAATTGTATTGGTAGTGCCTATCATTTATCATGAGATAATCTATCATGTGCAACATTCTTCATCACCATGATTTGTTAAAAAATTGAATTTGTCTTGATTCTAGTGGAAGCTATAGAAATATCTCAATGAAAGGCTAACCATTTCTAATAAACACCAAACAATCCATTCAAAAAGTAGTTTGTGCTCTTGAAATTGGTAGACAATGGCTCTTTGAATATCACTGCCACATAAAAATAATAATAACAATTCACCCTTCCAAAATCAAATATGAATACAAATAAATGTATAATATATTTATATAAAAATAGGTACAATTTATACATTGGTGTACATGTACAAATGCAAGTGCACATACAAATATAAAATATAGTCTATATTATTTGTTGAAGTTGATGAAGTATATATGAGATATTAGTCATCTTTGAAGTTTTTCCAACAAAAAAGTTGACCTTGTGCTTTTGAGGGCCAAATCTAGAATCTATTTTTAAATATTTTCATTCTAATACAACAATTGTAAACAAATGATTTGGTTATACATCTTTTTTTATTTAATACTTAAGATCATGTCTTGTGTTTTTTAGGGAATAGTGGATAGACACTCAATTTGTTGAAACTTGAATAAATAAAATTGAAACTAGGCACTCCAATAATCTAGTCCAATATTAAAATACTTTAGTTCATTAAATCAAATATCGGTATCAATTCAAGTTGATAGTAAAAAAATATAGAAAAGTCCGCATCTTTATCAGTAGTTTTATATATATATATATATATATATATATATATATATATATATTCAAACTTTTCAATAATTAAAAAAAAATAGCCATAGAATGTGCATGTCAAAATGATAGTAAATACTTGTTGCTTTTTCAAAGTTATATACCTTAAATGTCACTTTTGAACAATTATTGTTGTGATTTTAAAACTTGAGAGCCAAAATGAGATTATAAATTATGAAAAATAGTCCTTCCCTTTCTTTGAAAATTGAAATAAAAGTTAATTGTTTGAAATATAAGCTAATTGTCTTTCTTTTAACTACTTATAACAAATCTTTATTGTCTCTAATTTTTATGTTTGTAAGAGAGGAGACTTTACAATATGTATTATAGTATATGTCAATTTTTGTTTATTCAAAAACAAGAAAATGAAATTCCACAATACTAGAGACACTACATTGATTTATCTTTTTAGAGAAGACACAAAATTTGTATTATTATATAATTATATTTCTTTATGTAGAAACTAGAACAATACACTAAGGGGAACTTTACACTATGGCTATCCAAGTTGAGAGGTTGTGGGATTGAGTGCGTGGCTAAACTTTATTGAGAGTCCAAAGAAATGAGTAATAAATAGGCAATAAATAATAGCAATTCAAGTCTTTTGCTAGCCATAGTGTGAAGCCTCCAAAGGACAAGCCTAAAGTCCCAACCCTTGGCAATGAACTCCCATGACCTCTCAACTTGGACAGCCAGCCATTGTGTGAATCTTCCAAAGGCCAAGCCAAAGTCCAAACTCTTAGCCATCTAACAGTTGAGATCTTTCATAAGTTGACATCCTCTTAGCCATAGCTTGGACTTTCATTTCTAGTCGATCCAAACTTCCTTTGAGAGTCCATCGCCAAGTAAACAATTTATTGCCATGTAGGTAGTTGAAGGGCATTGACCTTTGGCCTTAACCCCTGAGCGCCCCAACGCCCCAAATGTGACCTCCTACTATGAGACATTTGACCATCATAATGTCCTAGGCTGTATGGTGAAAACTTCCACAAATTTCTCCAAAGATGCCCTCCCTACCTCTCTTCCAATCTAAATGGTCATATCTCTTGGATCTTATTTTTTAATCGGTGGGGGCTACTTGAATGGCAATTTGTAGCTTGTTTTTGGAATTTGCGTTGGGCGCTCAGGGGTTAAGCCTTCTAGTGTGAAGGGTCGAGAGGCCAAACTCTTGGTTTCTTGAAATTTGATTTGTGGAAATCCATGGCCTCTTGACCTTTGATCATAGTGTGAAGTGGCCATAACACTGAAGCCCACAATAATTTCAATATTTTATAATATATGTGTTGTATTATGATCAAAAACACTATAGTATAAATCAAATGTCATTATAACACTATACTTAGGAAAATCAAGAACATATGGTTGTAGGTCAAAGTTCAAATTGCAATAAAAATAATCCAATTTTACAATTGAATTGATTGTATTCACTTTTATTTTTTAAATATCATATGCATGTAGAATGGAACATCAAAGTGCTCATTATAATTTGTTTTCAAAATGGATTCTAGACAATCATGTATGGTTCAAATTTTTTTTTGTTGAAATTGATATTGTTATATCATCCCAATTCTATATATTAAATATATAGAAGTCACAATTTCATCCAAGTAGTTTTTCATCTAGTTGTCTTTGTAAACCCAAATGACCAAACATCTCCTTAATGAAACTTTGTAGCTTGATATAAATTTTTGGTATTGTTGCATTTCCATTTAGATACGTGTATTTACCTTAACCTAAAAATGCTCAAGGAATCCAATGATGACTTATGAATGATTTCAAATATACAAATTTGGATGAAGTATTATGATTTTTTTTCTTTTGTGGCAAGAGTTATTTGAATGTGTAAACATTGGATGGTGTTGATAAAAAAAGTACAATACGATTATTAAAGAAGATTTTAACCATGTAGTCCATTCATAGTGAGTTGTCCAAAATCACTATGCTGCCAAAAAATATTGTTAACCATGTAGTTCAAATTTATCATAGGATGTAGATTGTTTATCACAACATTACAATCATTGGGATTGGCATTTTTCAATTCTATTAATAAATTGTTAACAATTTAGTATTTTGAATCATATTTTACTTTTTTCTACTTTCTATTTTTTTCCTATATGTTGTACAATTCTAAATTATTTAAAAAATTTCAAGCATGTAGTCAACTTGACTTGAAGAATGAATCCAAAGAGTAACCATCATTTTGGATAATTTTTCATAAAAATGTGACCTTATGAAATGCAGCTGCCAGGATTTTTGTAAGGTTAAAAAATGGATTTTTGTCCTAAAACATTGATATCTTGCAATCTACATAGAGTTGCTAGCATGTGAGCCTGTGAGCCTACGAGCGGGAATTTATTTTGGAGAAATAATTCTGCCGGGCCCTATGACTGTGGATGTAGGTAATTAGAAATTTCCATAAATGTGAGTGAAATTATTGGAAGTTTATGTTACTTAGAAATCCTTTTCAATTTAGTTATATCAATCACCGATTCATATCAATTGAATTGAAATCACGCATTGCAAAAGAATAAAAGGATAGAAATGATGCCCAAAATGTAGCCATAAAACACACAAACCCAATCATATTGAAAATCAATACACAATAGTTCGACTCATAAGATATGTCAATCTCATGAGTTTAAGTCGCAGTGGACTCAGTCGCAGAATCCTCGTTCGTAGATGAATTTGATGTCTCTCTACCCTCAGATGCTGATCCATCAATAAACTCTAAAACATTTGTAGCGTAAGAAGGTTTACGGGGCTTCGGAATTGAGCAACCAAAATCCACAAATGACAATGCCATCTGCTCGGCATACACCGGAAGATGAAAAGACTTCTCTGGACTAATGAGAAGTCTACGTTTCTTCAACAAAGAAATTGTCAGCATCAATCCCTCACGACTGCAAACACAAATGACACAATGTTAGACTTATAGAATAAAAAGCACCATGTGTTCACGAAATTTTTATAAATGAAGAAACTTACTTACTGGCTCTATTCTTCCGAGCAAACTTCCGGGGCACTACCATCATGGCGTCCGGATCTTGGGAGGCCTCAACCGGTGCTGGCGGTTCTGTCACTTCCGTTGTCACTACAATCGGAGTGCTCTTCTTCATGGGCAGAAGGACGACGTCAAAAATATCTTTGTCCTCCTCCAAAGCCACAATGTGGTGGCCTGTGCCGCAACAAGCTGTAATCGATGCACCTACGATGAAGAATGTACAACATGTACATGAAATGATTTGAAAACATGATAAAAAAATGAATTGCAACATCATTGAATTCAAAACTTACCAGTCGGTGTTGTGCAATCTACCACCAAATCTCCTTCAATGGTAGTCCCTTCTATCAAGAACTGAAAGAATCTAGGGTCCTTCTCGCGAGCCCCCCGCCATGGTATTTTCTCGTTCATCAACATGGTCTCCTCCGTTGTGTAGTTAATGAGCATGTCGTCCCTTGCGAGGTCTACTTTTGCCTTTTGCATGGACTTTGTGCGCATGTAAGAGAACTTCGATTTTCCATTTGCCCCGAGGTCCTTCACCAAAAGGGTGATTCCAAACTTCAGAGTCTGCAATCACGAAAACCAAAAAATTGTCAGAAATTAAGAAGTTTCATCACTAATGCCAAATATTTTTCAAACGAGCATTAATTCAAAAATCATACCGTAGTGCTTTCATCCAATGGGGAGGTCAAGTGCATACGGTTAATGCCCAACCATTCTTTCTTCACCACCAGCGTCGGGTATGTGACACATAAACCTTTAATGACGCCTTTTGAATCTGCGCAATACGAGTGGAATACTACCATGCAACCATGGTCTTGCAAATGGTCTTCTGCAAAAAGAAATGCCTGTTGAATGTCATTGTACTCGGGGTCTGAGTTCCATGCAAGCACTGCATTTGCTGGAAATGAGACGTCCGGCACGGGCAAATTCTCTTGGCAGTCGAAAAAAATAAGATCCACTAGTGGCGCACCGCTCACAATGCCGCCGTGTGTGCGTTCTTTTCCTGCCGACGACTACAAAACAAATTTCCTCTAATCAATGAATGAATAATCAATCAATAAATGTACAAGTATACAGTGTTCAAGTTCTTCATGGCAATACTGAATTACAAAATTTGAAATACTAATACCTTACCTTCTTAATGAACTCCATGACCTCACTGTAGCACGTCGCCGTTTTTGCATCCACGTTATTCATGACATCCACAATGGAGATGTTCAAGATCAACTCCTTGGAGTTGACCTCAGCATCATCACCAATCACAATGACATCCGTCCCTTGCGTAACCAAGTCCGTCATCACCTCAGACAGTACCGCCTTTGTCTTCAACCCTCTACCAGATCCAGCTTGCATAGCCGAGCCCTGGTCCACCGTTGAAGTTGTAGGCACTTCGCCACCTCCATCCACCTTCTTCTTCCCTTTGCTCTTTCCCTTCCCCTCCAAGTCTGCCTCCTTCTCCTTCTCCGCCAACTTTGCCAAGCGGTCCGCCTCTTTCTTCTCCTTGTTTGCTATGATGTCTTCCAGAGTTGCTTCTTTTTTTTTATCTGAAGTAATCCTCCTCGCAATGGCCCTCCTCCTCTTTTGGTCACTGAGGTCAGCGAACTCTACAACCTCCAAGTCAATCACTCCAATTCCATCAAGTGACTTCCGAAGGTCTGCCTCCAGAGGATGAGTGAATGTCACGTGACAATCCAAATACCACACTCCTCCTGTCAGATGAGCTGTTGTAAACGTCCGAAGCTGGCTTTGGGTGTACATGCACTCTCCGGAACTGCGGTCCAGCCAAGTAGACAAGAACAGAGGAAGATCCTCCCGAGCGACTGCGGCCTTCGCTAGAAGCTCATGCTTCAAGTAACTGAAAAAAACACAAATGGAGACAAAACATTAGGCATGCCGAACAAATAATCATTCTCATTCACATCTTAATACTGCTACATAAGCATGAGATGAAGAATATAGTTGAAACTCAGCCTACACTAAATCATAATGGATGATTATATCCAGTCATCCCTCTATATATTTTCAACTTCATGTAATAAACAAATATGTATGTGGATACTATATTAGAGAATAGTCACATGTACCTAGAACATATTGCTAGTGCGACACTCGTATTGATCAAAGTAAAAGTAAAATGTAGACTTTGACATACATACCGGAAAATAACTCTCTAAATAGCAAGCTTTGATCCGTCATAACTCGAGAAGGACTCGGACTTCTTGAATGCATTTGCTCCCTTCATCACGGGGCCAAACCCGTGATCCCAAATTTTCCTCCTCCACCCTTCAATGTACTCGGCGACGGTCTCTGGCTCAAGCGGGGTTGCCATGTTGACCTGGAGGTTGTCTTTCTTGGCAATATTTTCGAAATACTCCGACGCACCATCCTCAATCTGTGGCATCAATAAAACTAAGTTCCATTTGGGTGCCTTGGAGGAAAATGAGTATTCAAAATGGCAAACCGAATCAATTAAAAAATCAAACCAGATATGCTAATAGTTTAGTAAAAAATCATAAATAAACTTATCCCCACCCACCAGACAAACTTGTTGAGGAATGGCAAGAGTTTCTCTTCTGATACAGGCTTTGTTGGGAACCGTCTCGCATCTCGAGAGGGCATGGAGGAATTCCACCACTTCAGAAGTTTCAACTTCTGTGCTGCCGTTGTATTACAAGTTGCAATCATTTGTAGTTTCTCGAGGGTCATTTCGGGGACCTCATTCATGGTCTAGTGCTTCTCAATCTGCGAAATCAAAACGTCTCCAGTTAAAACTGAACATAAATCCACTTACAAGAACTGCAAACATTGAAGGTTTGCAATTACTACTCACCTCTTCTAGAAATCCGGAACCATGAGCCGGGTTTGCAACCGCAATCAACTTCCCCATTTTCACCTGCAACTTTGTAACTCTCTCCTTCGCTCCCAATCTCATGGCATTGGCAACTCCCTCCACAGATTTCTCCTCTAATGGGGTGCCCTCGTTGTACTTTCGTACTGCAGCATCCGCTGCCTGTGCAATCTCTTGTTGCAAATATACAATATAAATGTTATCAACAAACATTTCAACAAACAAAGGCCACTATCGTAAAGAACTTCAAGTTTGAAGTCCTCAATATTAGATCCCGGACCAACAGAGAAGCTCACCCGGAATAGAAATGTCGTAAACACTTCCACGGGCATGGAATACCACGTCTTCCTCACCGCGGCTTGGGCAACACACCGTAGCCTCTCCGAAGGTCTTAACATCTCCTTGAATCACTCCAAGGAGAGAAGACCGTACTTCTGCACGCGGTGAAGAGTGCACGAGATTGGACTTCACGTGAGAGTCCTCTGTTGATCTGAAAAGGAATGAACAAGTTTAGTGACGTGAATCATGTACATAAAAACACATACTCTTAAATGTTAGATCAATAGAGAATATATATACAACATTAGAAGCAAAAATACTTACTTGTTCACATCCACTAGAAGAAAAAGCAGGGTTTTGCGACTGCGGTTTGCGACTGGTTTGTAGTCGTATCAGACGTTTGCGACTTGGTGATATTCTGGAGTCCGCAGTCGCAGTGGACAAGTCGCATGAGTTGCACTGCAGTTGCGAGGTTGTTTGTCATTCGATAGGCAATGGAGAACTTCGTCGATGAACTGCTGTGACGTGGTTGCTGATGTGGAAGTTATTTCATTTATTTGTGTGCAACTGGTTTGCGATTGACATACAATTGGTGTGCAACTAGTTTGCGACTAGAGTGCAACTCATTTGCGATTGACATACAACTAATTTGCAATTGGTGTGCAACTAGTTTGCGATTGATGTGCAACTCGTTTGCGACTAGTGTGCAACTAGTTTGCGATTGACATGCAACTAGTTTGCAACTAGTGTGCAACTAGTTTGCAATTGATGTGCAACTCGTTTGCGATTAGTGTGCAACTGGTTTGCGATTGACATACAATTGGTTTGCAACTAGTTTGCGACTTGGTTATAATTTATAGAGTTGTAGATTATAGAAATCTACAAATTCTAGAAATCTACAAAATATATAAATATTAGAATTTCACTATCAAAATTCATTATACAAGAATGCTATAACTTACCATTCTTATCTGTTCAAGCTGATGGTATTCTTGACAATCGATATGGGACAATTGAATTGATTTTCAGTCATGTTCTAGTTGCATTGCACTTGTTTTCTAGTTGCATTTGAATCGTTTTTTAGTTGCACTATAGTCGGGCTCTAGTTGCATTATAGTTGATTCCTAGTTGCATTTGAGTCATTTCTAAGTTGCAATCTTCTAGTTTTTAGTTGCAGCCTGTAATCAGAATGATTGTATTTTTCCACGGTAGACTTTACTTCGCGGATAGCTATCCACATGGACAACTGCGATGAATACTGGATGTAGAATACCTCATGTCAGTTCTTTTGTTATAATATCGGAACCCTATTCTTCATTTTCCGACTATTTTGCGACTACAACTACATACACATGAAATCTGGTGCAAATACAGAGGGCTACAGTCGCATCTCAGTTGTATAGGACACATAGTCGCATCTCAGTGAGTTGCAACGGACACGTTTTTCCTCTAGTGATCATGCATCACCTGCATGACCAATTCGGTCCTCCCCTTCGTATCCAAGATAATACAGTCAACTGCAAAGTGAAATAGCGGGTTCGCCGTATGTAGTCTGGAGATGTGATTCATCCAAGCTTGAAGGCGATGATTCCCATCGCAGACGAAGAACTTCAAGTTCTTCATGAATCGAAGCTCTGGAACCGACTCAAGATATTGCTTGAAATCCTAGTTTGCTTTCTTCCACCATGTATCCCATCCGTTCATCTCCTCCTCCGTGAAGTCCGAGCTCTCACCAACCTCATTTGTTATAGACACGTAAAACACCGTTGCGCCTTCTCGGTACCCGAAGATGAACTCCTGTTCTAGTTTCACGAGGTCGGATGCAAGCGTTGGCCTCACCATCGGCATGGACACAAGTCTGCATAATGGAATGCGCAGTTAGGAGAGTTTCTCTGGCTTCATCCTCAAACTCGCAATGGTGGACATTGAATCCACCTTCTGCCATCTCCGAAGCTCATCCTCAAGCAATTCTTTGGCCTCCTCGTCATCATCCACAACATCCATAACCAAATCCTCACCATCTTCACCTCCAATCTCTGGCTGTGTCGAATCATCAGTAGCAGGTGTCACCGTATTTCTCTTAGCCTGGATTAGACTAATAGGTGACTCCTCCATCTGCAAAATAATGGACGTCCATGAAAATCATATAATCAGACAATTCATAATGAAATGCATGGAATATGCTGTGCTAGTCCACGTATGAAATATGACAGATGTCAATGAAACACAGATTATAAACCAAAACGTACAAGTGATATAAAAAATAAATTATATATATTTCAACTAAATGGAATCAACATCAAAATCAACATCATCATCTGAGTCAGAACTCAGGTGAATAAAAACCACATCGTGCTTGCCCAAATTGGGACTGCAAGCACAATCATAGAACTCCTCAAAATGAGGACTAGAAACTAAGACCGAAGAGTGACATCTAGAGCTATACTCCATGCTAGAGCTCTCAGGGGAGAACACGGGCTTCCTCTTCCGGGTCCTCTCTCCACTAACGTGACTTTGATGTAGCTGCTCCACATAGTCACACGCATCTAAAATGTCATCGAGGCTTACCAAGTCCAACTGCTCATTTGCAATGGACTCTTCTGGCACCTCAATGCTAGCACCCTTTGGAGTCAATGAAAAGGATGGTCCCACCATGTCCAGGGCCGTCACAGTCAGGATTGCAGCATCGGATAAAGATCCCTGACCTCTGGGACCTTCATTTACCTCCATCTAAACAACACACAATGTAAACTGTATCATTAAAACCAAGAAACTAGTGACATGAGAATGCTTTTCAAGAAGAAACAAGAAATGCTTTAAGAGAAATTCAAGATCATAATTGAAACTCTTATAAACACAATTAGGATTATATTGAAAACAAGTGGATATTAGATAAAACATAGATGAACATTCAAATTACATAACCATTTCAGATTTGAAATGTCTACTTCGAGTGCTTCATCATCCAAGTTCCACGACCATAATTATGAAATCATGAGCCCACTTTAAGAGAATAAACAATTTTTCTTGAAGAATTAAAATTTAGAACCTCTCGACGTACCAATTTTAGGGGTAGCGTGAGCTACCCCCATGACCCCCGTCGGACCCGACAGGGTTCAGTAGTGAACTATAGAGTGAAGTTCAAGTTTTATACACATTCAAAATTTACTTTTGGCAGTGCCAACCTTTTGAAATAAACTGAATGCATGGTTATAGATGCCGCGGTCATAGGTCCTGAATTTTACTATAAATAGTAAAATTTTCACTTTTTAAAGTAAAAAAATTTGGAAAAAAAAAATTGGGCCAAAAAAACTTAAAATTTTTTGGGGGGGGCTCTAGGCTCACAAGCTCCACGCTCGCAGCTCACAAGCTCGCCACTCCACGCTCACACGCTAGCGTTGTTGCAATCTACATGGTGAAAATTTCTGAAATTTTTTTTACATCTTCTCAAACCAAAATAATATAAGATCCTATGGTAAAATGTATCTAAAAATTTTTTTTTTTCAAAAATTTGATACTTGTACTAGAAATGACAATTTTGGAGCATTTTTGGTGAAAACATAGTCAAAATCCTTTAGGGGTTAAAGTCCACAAATCCCAAGGTTCAAAATCAATATTTTGATTTACCATACTATAAAGAATAAAATTTAAAAGGAATGAAATATATATTCCTAGACTTGTTCAACATCACAAATATTCATCAAAAGAACTATAATAACCAACCCAATTCCAACTATCACCCCATTTCCAATCTATAGGTTGCTTCCTTTCCATGAAGCTATAGTAGAATTCAAAGAACAATTGTGGCACATTATAATTGGTTGCAAGGCTATCAATAGTAAAACCAACCCTTAGTCAATTTTCCATGGTCAAAAATTGAAAGGTCAATATCACCATTACAAGTCAAAGAGAATCTTTTGACTAAAAAATTCATAATAATTATATTTTGTATAATAAAATTTTAGAAAAAACTAGCAATTGGTGCTTGCTATGCTACGCATTCACCATTAGAATTTCATTAAAAATTTTATATATTAGATAGAATTAAAAGCAAGAATTTTAATAAATCTTCAAATAAAAATTATTAAAATCTTCATATAATTTTTTTAATAAATAAACATATACTAAAATAAACAATAGAAATTTAATGAATGATGAATGAAATACATGCAATGACGAATACAGTAAAAGATACATATACATTAGAATGCATTAGAAATTTGACTCAATTGTTACAAACAATGGCAACCCAAATAAAAGAATTTAAAGGAAAAACTTTTAAATCTCAAAAGCTTCGTGAACAATTTAATTGTTGTGAAATCCAAAATCGGTTCAATCTAATAAATTTCTCAAATCATTTGGTAGTAGCAATAGAAAATTAAAATTAGAAGCTCAAAGCTCACAAAAGCACAAAATCATAGAAATGCAAAAGATGTATAAAGCCAAGAAAAACAATGGAATTGCTACCTTTATAATATCACCATATTGATCCTTTTTAATATCACCTCAATTGCAACAACTATATTATTTTTATTGCAAACTGCTACTCTATTTCAATAATATCACATTGTGTGAAAATATGATTTCTATGTATGCATGATTGAAAATATTTTTACAAAATATTTAAAATAATTATTTCAAAAACTTATTGAAATCATTATCATGCATTCTATTCAAATATATCAAAATTTTACTAATATGTGATATAATGAATGCGTAGCATAACAAGCACAAGCCCCTAGTATTACTGTTAACATTTGTGATATTACAAAGGGACTTATGATTTTAGTAGTATGATATGTAATCCTTCCAAACACTCAAAAAACCTGCACTCCAAATATACCTAATTGCTTAAGTGGTTGGAAATGGGTCAGCTACCTTAATCATTTGGACAAATGAATATCTCCATATAGTATGGACTCTTCAAAAATTTTTAAAAATGTGAATCCCAAAAAGTGTTTTTTAATCTTTAAAGTAGACTAAAACACGCAGGGAGACCTGATCCAGTCTCCCACAACAGCTATTGCTTCCAATACAGGTTGACTTTCATTACGCGAGTTGGGTGTCACTAGGACTTGGCAAACTATCCATGGAAACTCATCCTTGAATGGAAATACTGTCCCTTCAATAGTAGTCAACCACCTTCACCTTTAAAATTGCACAAGAAATTCATTCGGCACAACTCTATCGTGATCTCCCAACAACCACTCCATATTGGACATAACGCTTGAAGTGACGCAAACGCCAAGGGTCAGGAGCGAGAGACATCTTTTCAAAAAAATTCAGGGCAACGTCTCGGCCAATTTCCAAATTTTTATAAGTCTACTCTGTACTGACACCAACGTCAGAACAAGCACCTGTATATGAACTTGGAGAAGCTTAAACGTAGTCTCCAGCATTGTATTGTCGAAATTGCGGAGTCCTGCAATTGCATAAGAAAAGTCATCACAGCATAAGTGAGGAATGTCCAGTCAATTGAAAGATCTCAAGTTGATCATGCATGAAACAATAAGCTTGTAACAAAAACACACATGGAGAAAACGCTTTCCCAATCCCTGGACTACTAATAGCCACAGATTCACAGAAAAGAAATTTACCCCGAAGCTGTGCCCGAATAGGCAAAAGTGTCTGCTTCCATATCTATAGGAGTTGAAACAAATCATCTAGGACGGTTTGAGGAAGGTAGCAAAGTGTACCAATAGAAATAGGCAATCATACACTACATTGATGAACCATAGAAATAGCGTTTGAAAGATACTATAACCAAAGTATTATTTGCTTTCAGAGAGGACTTCTATTTTTAAATTTGGGCACTCAGAAGTTAAAACTAACTTGCACAACGAATAAAATGAATTAAAGCTCAAATCTACCTGGGAGGGAATCTCAAATCCATTGCATCTTGAAGTTTAATAGGAACGTGAGTCGCCACAAACACCATTCCTCCTTTGCAGCGATGCTCATGCATCAACTCCTCGAGAATCTCAACCCCCTAATCGTAGAGAAGTAGAATTAGAAATCTTAATTTCAGAATAAACAAAACTAAGCAAGATGTGATACTGTCTTGTATGCAATATCATCACCACATGAATATTCACAGGGAAATACAATTTACAGAGAAGAAGAATGTTGCAGGACTCCGCAATCAAAATGGCGATCAAAATCAATCCTCTAGTACCTCAGTGTCAAGACCAACAGATGGCTCATCCAATAGCCATAATGGCCTGGGCACTGCCAGCATCCTTGCAAGCTGCAGTCGTTTCCTCTGCCACAGCGACATTTCTACATAAGCATCAGCAATCCAACTGCAATTGTATCGACAAGTAATTTTAATTCAGAACTCTAATGGTCTCTTGAAATCTCTTTAATAAAAGCTTTAAATGATAATATCTCACATCGTAGTATTAGTTCCAACCACAAAATCCCCTGCATCGGTATTCCAAAAATCCTGATATCCTTGATTTCAACTACACCCTTTAGCTCTTCATATTGCACGGCAATTTTGCCTCGACATTTTGCACTAATTTATATAATCTCTCAATGATAGATGAGACACTTCTGAGCTTCCATTTTAAACATTTACCAAGAGCCATATGTTAGGCCAGGCAACCTAAAGAGTCTCAAGGTGTAGTGACCTCAATAAATTTATTAAAATTACAAAAATAATTAAAATGATTTGCAAGTACGTCATTGCGGCAATAAAATTCTTCAATACCTGCCCCATTGACAGTACGACTGCCTTCTCTTGAGCGATGTGTCCTAGACCCATTCTATCCAGGGCCCACTGTGTTCGTCCGTCACCTCCTTCAAGCACCTCCCAAAAATGCTGTGTTCATTTCACAATTCGCTTGAAATATCAATATGGATAGGCAGTCATATAATATATTAAGGGATGAAGAACCCAATTAGAAACGCAAAAATTTGGAAAAAGGACACACCACATTCTCATATACAGTCATTGCCTTCTTGATGGCGTCCTTTGCAGCAATCAAATGAACTTGAGGCCGGTACACTGTGCTGCACATGCCCATGCGATCACTCCCCACAAACATCAAAATCTGCTTTGGTTTCATCACCCAAAACACTTACAATCGATGACATTCCAATGAAAAAATTCTTGAATATTCCATGTCCCGACGAAAGGAAGGACACTAAAACCATTCGGGGTCTGCTTCCATCTTCTATAGTGTCCACTGTTACGAACAGCATCTTAGCTCTTCCAATTAGCAAGTTGGAAGCAAGCTTGACTTGGCTAAATGTCTATGGCCATTCATCTTTCAATGGAAATGGGATTGTCTAACCATACGTGGTCTACAACTTCCCACTTTGAAATTGCAAAGGAAATTCATGGGTTGTGATAGAAATTTGACTTCAAGAGAGTTCGGTTCCAGAAACAAAGTTATCTTTCCTGAGCTTCCACAGTGGTCTCCCAATCAAAGCGCACTTCTACATACAGAGACGCAAATAGTATCCTCTACTTTAATGTGACGAGGGGAAGAAGAATGAGCTTACAATCGTATAGACCAGTCTGAGCCAAATCGTTGCCATCCCAAAAGAGCATACCAGCAGTGGGCTTTATGAATCCGCACAGCTATCAACCATAGCAACAGACGCACACGTTACTCAGAGAGAATAAATATTTCTATACGATTCAGTTGACTACCAAAATAACGAGTTGTAAGGAGAAGAGCAAACTTACAGTTTACCAGGCAGAAAAAATTTAAAAATAGTCTGTAAACAGGTTTCACTGGAGACGATGACCACAAGCTCAACTATGGTCTAAACAACTAAATCCTAAAACAATTGCGTCGATTGCAATGCACCGCATCAAATTGATTCGGAATAGAAGAATGATTTTACCACGCGGAGGAAACTGGATTTCCCTGAAGCATTGGGTCCCGTGAGAATCACCGCCGAGCCTCGGTGGAGAGTGAAGTTGATGTCCCGCACAATTACCTGCTCATTGCGCATGAACGCCAGGCCGCTCGCTAGAAGCCACGGCACCGGCGGCCCTCGTCTTACTCGAGACGCCATCGCAGGCCCCAAACTCTGCCAATCACTTCAACCCTAAAAAATTCATTTGAATGGCATCAGTTTTCACAGACGACAAATCACTCATTGCACAATCAAAATCTTAAACGCTAAACCGTGCAGGACCCAACATCTGGTAATCTCTTCAAACCCTAAAATTCAATTGAATGGCAACAATTGTCATAGACAACGTATCACTCCTTACCACAATCAAAATTCTTATCCCTACGCCCCTCATATCACAACATCTGGCAATCTCTTCAAAAATCCCAAATCACTTGGAATGGTATCAATTTCCACAGACTACGCATCACTGGTCATACAATTGATAACAATGACTTGGAAGAAAAAATCTCCCTCAGGGTAAGGTACCTAATTACAACACCAACCTAAACACGCCATTCCAAAATCTTGTAAAATGAGAACACGTTAATTTTGAGAATATACAACCACCTCCACATCAAAACTTTGTCGGGTTTCGTTCATCTTCAACAAAACTTCGAACCTTATAACCTTCGCATATGGTATCCAAATAATGCATTCTCCAGTGCGTTGAAATCCTCTTTGATTTGCTAAAAGAATATTCACAATGAATCTGACTATTTTCATAGAAGCAACTATGTTCAACACTTCAAGTGTCGCTTCTACGTGTGATTACGCAAAATCCCATTTCATAGTGAGCGAAAAACTTCAGAAGAACACGCAAGAGTAGCAGAAGAGGCCGCCGCTACGGCAACAAACATGGTAAAATTCATACGTATGGCTTCCAATAACACCGGCAGAGCTACGAAGCTCTCAGTTAAGAAAGAATGAACAGAGCAGACTTGAAAAAGCAGCACGATGAGGGACAGCAAAACAAAGATCACAGAAATTCATCAAAACCGACAAGTTTGCAAACTAAAAGAAGCGACGACAACAACTACAAGAAACGCGAACTTCTCTTCTCCACTCGAATATTCAACGCATCGGGATGGTTTGACTCTTTGATTCAAACCTTGTTGAGATGCACCAAACGACGATTCACTCAGAACGATTAGGCAATCTCTCTGATCCTGACGAACTTAAGACGATACTTGAAGCGGAAATTGATGCAATAACTCGAGATACCAATCTCTAAATGTAATGTACTTCACCGACTAAAAGTCCAAAACCCTAGAATATCGAACAAAACAACATCTCCAGAAATTGAGAAATCGAAGGGCAGTGCTGACCTTGTCGGTGATGACGGTTTAGGGTTTTAGGTCCGCGCGAAGCAGCTTGCGTTGCCAGTCTTGTCGCTGCGATGTTCGTGAAAGTGGACTGCAAACGCCAGTCCGAAAATTTTGCTGCAAACGACGCTGAAGCGTCCATTGTTTCAGCAAAGGTACGACGCTCTTGACTCTTCATTGCGGGAGCTCTTCCTCGACTTGGATGAATAGTGGACGGATGACATTCATCCACTTTTGCTTAGTAGATAGGGGAGGAGAAAAAAGTTGGTGAAGTATGTAGTTTTCTACCTTAATGTGAGTAAGAAAAGCAAGCTATGCCAATCTTATCATTGAAGGTGACAAATATACTTTCATTTTTTTGAGATTGAGTGTGAATAAAAAAAAAATTGTATCAAATGTATTATTTATATATATTATAATAATATTATATAGTGTATCACAGTAATCACAAGGAGCTACAATTATACATCTATTAAAGTTTTGTAGTATTTTTTCACTTTCAAAGTTGCAAAGTTGCTTACAAACTCCTCTGATATTATCATTGTAAGGTTGGAAGTGCTAAAAGTGACTTTTTAAGGTTAATCTAGTTTGGGGAGGACTTGCATACCTTTAAGTGTTTTGAGTAAATTATTCTTGAAAAAAAATTGGAAGGTGCAAATCACACTTTGCTTCATATGTTTTAGACTTTTGTGGAATTAATTATGAATTTTTGAAGTTGAAATGACATAATATAGCTTTAGAATTGTTTGAATTCTAAAATATTCAACATGTTTAAATGCATTTAAGAATCTAATAAGTACTTTTATTTACAAGGTTGCTTTTAGAGTCCAAAGTGTTTTAGAACCTCCTACTTAGGTCATATTAATTTTTTGCTAATTCCAATTGAATCTCCATTGTATATAGTATGTTTGGCTTCTTTATGAAGTCAATGTAAATTGAAATGTGCTACATTAAATGTATCATATATTTTGGATTGCAATAATTCTAAGATGCTTCAATCATTCATTTTTTCAAACATATAGTTGTATTTGGTACCGCTTTGAAAGTTGCAAAATAGCTTATAGACTCTTTTAAACACAATTGTTATGAGACACATTAAATTTTTGCTTATTACAATTGAACACCTATATTGTATATAATCTAGTAGCTATTTGCAACCAACCTAGATTGAGTTCATGCTACATTAATTGTCAACTATATATTGTAGATTACATTAATTATAAAAAATAAAAATAAAAACATTTTATTTTGGGCCTAATATGATATTTATTCTCTTTTTAAAAACTGCATTTGAAGTATCTTACAACATCTTTGGATATGGTTGTTGTAGGCAATATTAAATTTTTGTTTATTGCAATAGAACACATATATTACATATAGCTTAGTGGCTATTCAAATGAGACCAATTTAAATTAAATACCAACTTTATATTCTAGATTACAAGAATTATTATGCCTTGAGTAGTCAAGGCATATAAAACTAACTAACGAAAAGAATTTAGCAACCTAAATGTGATGTTTGGCAAGCCTTATTCAATATAAAATAGGTTCAATAGGTTGAAACACTCCAAAAAATCAAGGAACCACATTCTATCAAAGATTCACTTAAATGAACATCACAAAGTTTAGACCCTATGGTTTATCAACAATTATCATGTGGTTATCATTGTTTCATGGGTTTGCACATTAATTACAATTTATCGCATCATTACAATGCATTATTTTGCATTGTTATGATGTAGTTGCAAGTAACGCATTGTAACGATGTGATAACAATGCAAAGTAATGCATTGTAATGATGCGATAAATTGTAATTAACGTGTGAACCCATGAAACGACAATAACCACAATAACTGTTGACAAATCGTAGGGTCTGAATTTTTTGATGAAGCCCAAGAGGCTTGGCCTATCATTTAAGGGTTAAGAGATTTAAGCCCTATGAAGGGAGGTGAATGTCAACCCTAGATTTAGATTCTAAAATGAAAAGATCTATATTAATTTTATCAAATTCGGCATACAAAAAATACAATATGATTTTTAAAAGTCAAACATTGGTTTGGATGAATGAAAAGTTTTGTGTTCTAAAAAGTCTAGGAATTGCTTTATTCATTATCCAAAATTAGGACATCAAAGCTTTAAGGGGAAAAATCCAAACTAATAGCAAGCAAATAGAATTTAGCATATGAGTCATGTGCATGGGACCCTTATACACTTGTGAGTGAAAAAATTATTGGTACTTTTTCATTGTTGTGAATGTTTACACAAATAGAGCTTAGCTTGAACCATTAGAGGGGACTTGAGGCCTTTGGAAGATTGTTTTGGGGTTGTCCCTTTGTTGTGAACCATTGTAGCATTGTGAGATTATTAAATAATTAAAAAAATCAAATAAATATTTTTTTAAATACAATTAAATATTATTATTTGACGTGACTATCTCTTGATCATGTTAGACTACTCATGTGGCTCTATTCCCACATTCTCTACACTCTAGGAACTCACAATCTTCTAAAGCCTTAAAAATCTTCTAGTGCAATGCATTTGTGTAAGCACCATCAAAGTGTTGCAACATTCAAAGTATGAATTGTCTCCAAATTCTATATTTAGTGAAATTTTGTGTCTAGATGCTCATTTATACACACTCATCATAGTTATGAAGAAGTCAAGTGACTTGGCCAACATCCTTTGCCTAGGAGGTGCACTACAAAGGAAGTTTATGGGTGAGGAGCAACCAAATTTTGGACCCCCTATATTATATCCTAAAATTTTTTTCAAAAAAAATATTAATAGATTTTCCTACTTTAAAAGTTTATATTTTAAATTTTTTATATTTTTTATATTAATAATAATTAGTTACAAATTTTAGAAGAAAAAATATACACTGTAAAGCTAAAAATAACTTTCACATTATATAAGAAAAAAAATTTGAAAAATGAAAAAAAATTCTATAAAATAGCTTTCTACTAAAAGTTTATTTTGGTTGAATATTGATACAATAGTCATCTTCATGTGATCTCTATAAATATTTTACTTGAAAAACATGTCATTTTAGTTCATTTTTCAATCCTTTCCAGACAATATATCACATGTTATTTAGGATTGAAATTTTTGGCAATAGAAACCTATAGACATTGTTAAACAAAGCTCAAAATTGTAGGTTGAAATTATAGTTATTAGAAAGTAATTAGGAAAAGTAGAAATGGGTAGTTAGGGTTTGGTCGCTCCTCACCCATGAACTTCCTTTGTAGTGCACCCCCTAGGGTCCTTTGTCACTAGCTTTTTATTTCCATATAGTTACTCTTGAGTCAAGCTACTCTATAGAAGTATTGTTTAGACTTCATTTTGCCTAGCAAAGCCTTGTTGTATGGTAATATTCTATGGACTAGAAAAGGCGGATTTGGAAAGACATTTTTCTAAATCCTTTGAAGACATCTTTCCAAACTCACTAATGCACCTTGGAATTGACTTACCAAAATTCTTCTTTATGAAATTCGTTTCCCTCACATGGTGGCTACAAACTTGAAATGCTTCTAAATAGGAGATCTTAATTTATTTTGGCATACAAATGAGCCTAGGTAAAATGACTTGTGTCATGATAGTAAGTGTAAATAATTCTTCATATTATTTTGTGAGCCTCACATTTGTTGTTGTAATATGCCAATATGCCAACCCACATTTCTTTAAAATCACATTCTTTGTTTTATCATCCACCCCTAGGGTTGCACCACAATTATTGAACTATGTATTAAACACTATAGCAAATCTTTGTGCTTTGATACTATGGATTTGTACTTGTGGCCATTTTAGATGAGTCAAATGACCTACTATAATGATTTTTGAAGTGATTTGCTTTACAATATGTAAATGTCACAAATTCATTTCAAAAGACAATAGAAAGTGTATTTGTAATGACCATCTTAATTACCTAAGATGAGTAAAGTATTTCAATTGAAATGGCTACAAGACAAAAAAAAATGATCATATTCTTTGATAATTTTACACTCAAAGGTATATAATCCTATTGTGGCCACCAAGGTATTCCTAAGCCTTCATTTTCTCACTCTAAAAGTTGCAATGTCACACCCCAAGTGTACCCTTCATTTGCTCAATAAAGAAAATTTAGGCTACTTGTATGGCCATTGTGGGACCATTCCTAGAACTTTAGAGTGACCATAATAGTTGGTGGCTACAACAAGGTGGTTTAATTTATGTATGGACTTACTTATTGGTCCATGTCTTCCTTTAGAAAGAACATGCTTGAAAAAGTTTCTGGCATGAATTTTTTAATGTATTATGGCAAGTTACTAGTATGCTCTCTTGCATGCTAGATTTTTTTTATAAAGTTTATAGAATTTTTTTTAATGTATGATATACAACTAGGACTCTATGTATTATAGAATCACTTTTTTTAATTCAACATATTGACTTGTATTGTAGGTGTCTATTCTTTAGGCCATGGTCAAGGTCTAATAAATGCAAGCTTTCCATCCCAAAATGATCTTTTGGTTTCCCTTAATATTTTTGTCCCCAAATGATCTCCCATTGCCTAAAAATGATCATTCTTTGTTCTTGAAGATTTAGTGAATGGAAAACAACTTCCTTTAAACCTTTAGAAATAACATTATTTTTAGCCTTAACCCTAAACTTTTTGTTCAATTGGAAGATCATTTTTGGATGGAGGGAATATAAAGGTAGCAACTAGTAGCCATCTATATGAAATACTCTGTAGTTTGAAAATAGTTCACACCACCATATTATGAATTTTATGTACAAATTGTAACACATTGTGAGCTTCTATATTAGTTGAGATTTAGTAGTCCTCCTCACTAACTCACAAAATTCCTAGGACATTGTGGGTTAGTATTATTATTGCAGGTCCCACTAATTGAAACAACTTGTGTAGTAAACATTAATCCTTAACCCCTAAAGCACTAAATTGCATTTTTGGCATCATAATGATTTTGGGTAGCTCACTCCTAAGCTCACTATGAACAAAATTTTAATTCATTTTTGCTGAAATTTTCATACAACATTTTTCCAAGGAGTAGCTGTAAGGCTTGATAATTTATAACTTTTGACTAAATGGTTAAAAAGTTATTGGCCAAGATGTCATTTTCATTGCTCAAAGGGTAACTTGGGCAATTCAAAAAACTTCTTTTAAAATCACTTTTTAAGAAAATAAAAAATTGAAATTGATTCTTTAGATTTATATATAAATGGAAAGCTTTTAATAATTTCATTTTAATTAATGAGATGAAAGTTATGAGGAATTTTAGTTTGCAAGTAGGTATGGAATCTTTGAAAACCATACCTACCTGCAAACTAAAACTCCTCATAACTTTCATCTCATTAATCAAAATGGAATTATTAAAAGCTTTCCACTTTTTTATAAATCTAGAGAACCAATTTCAAATTTCTATTTTTTTGAAAATTGAGTTTTAAAAAAAAAATTGAGTTGCCCAAGTTGCTTGCCAAGCAATGAAAATGACATATCTCCCAATAATTTTTTAACTATTTAATCAAAAACTATGAAAATTGTCAAGCCTTGAAGCTACTCCTTGGTTACATGTTGTGTGAAAATTTTAGCAAAGAAGAATGAAAATTTTGTTTGTAATGAACTATCTAAAATTGCAGTCTGGATCCTCATGTACTATCCCCTCCTTCCAATGACTCGTCACTCTCACTTAATAGTAGCAGTAGCAGATATTTAGGATATGTTACTCCAATGATCAATGAATATGATGGCATGTGTGAATTGTTGTCTACTATAAGAGGAGGCAACTTTAGATCTCTAGCAACTAGAAATTGGGTGAGCCCTTCATTAGTGGCAATCATGTCTTCAAATTGGGGAAGAAGGCATTGTTGCATGCCTTCAAAACCTTGCGGGGTTGACTGTTGTAACCTCTGATTTTTTTTCCCAGCTTGCTTTGATGGCCTTGCTCTATCTGCACCTTCTACCAAGAAATATTTTTTGGGATTTCTCATTCACCGATGACAATTCCAAAGTACAAAAACAACATCTCCTCTCTTGTCACTACGTGAATGAAGCAGCTAACAATCTCTCCACATATGGCTTGGCCTCCATTTGCTGTCGAACTAAGCCTAAGTACTATTGCCAACATCATCGCAAATTGTGGTGTCACTTGCTCCCATTCATTCAAACTGTCCAGTCCCAAAAGATATTGTTGATTGTGTAGGTAGTCCTTACTTTCGCACAAAGTATACCACCTTACCGAGTTGTTGGTCCTAAGCAATCCTTTGCCTTTCTTGCCACTACTGCATCTAGATGTCTAAGGTACTTCTTCGTAGTCCAGTGGACTAAGTGAGACTCACCCTAATTGTATGGCTAAAGTCGATTGGTACTACTTGGTCTCAGTACTGTTACTTCCATTAATTTTGAACCTAGTGAGTTGATATGGGCTTCAAAGTGGGTGGCAATGCACGATTCTCCAATCCAATATGTAGTGCAATCCATTTAGGCAATGCAACAAAAATGTCAGGCATCTTCCTACCCTTTGATTTTCCTTTGCTCTTATTGTTTTCCTTCTTCTGTCCATGTCCGACTTGGTTGAATTTGCCTTGAGCCCCTCCACAGGCTATCTTCTCCACCTTCACTACAAGGTGGGGGAGGATTGTTGTTTCCACCACAACCTTTTTATACTTGTCCCTAGTTTGTCAGTGTTGTTGAATTTGCTCATAGCTTGGTTTATTGGTTTGTCTTTTCACTGGACAGGATTGGTAATTCCTCTAGTCCTAGTAGTAGAGTTGTTTGAGTCATTACTAGAAGACACTATGTACCAACATTGTCTCTTACTAGAAGTGAATTGCAGTCTAGTTGAGATGGTTGTCCTGCCACTAGATTTGGCCGGGGTAGCAAAAATGTTGGGTTCCCACATTTTAATGTTGGTTGTATTTACAGTCCTAGCTCCACGTCCGCCTTTGTCACTACTGCATGCTGCTCTTGCGATTTGGCTACATTTTTTCTCGCCGCATCCTTGATTTTCTTCTTTACATGGCATTGTATCTACAAGTTGTGCAATGTCAGCCTCAACTTCACAGCTACCCTCCCAATGCCCTTCATATTCATTTGTGACGACACCGTCATGCCACAAGTCGGCAAATGAAGTCGTTAATGTGTCCCGAAAATGGAGTTATCTCCTTCCACCTAAGAACACGGCTCACTTAAACCCAAAAGTAGTATCTATAATTTTGATTGGTAGGGTGCAAAGGCCAAGGTCAACTCTTGCCAACAACAAGGAGGTGCCTCAAGTGATTAATGTCCAAATTACTCAAAATCTTCTTCCTCTACCGCTAAATGCACTACTACACTTACTTTGCAAGAACCACTTGTCAGTTACATGGGCTTCCTTCTAAGTGCTTCGGCAAATCACATGGTAGCGCTACTCTTATAGAATTCATCTTGTCTCCAAATTCCTCTTTCAATTCAAAGTGTACAGATAGTTTAAGCTCCTTCTCAAACCTTCTTCTTATATTGATTACATTGCAACTTTTTTGGATTCACAATACCTCCACTATTTGTCCTATCAAAGTCGGATTCTAGATGGCTATCTCTCATTAGAAGTTTAGGCATGACATTGCGGCCAACCATCGTGGCAGAAAGGAGATGCAACCTTGCAAACAATTGCAGTGGATTTGTGTAATACGAAGGCATCATGAATTCTTATGATACTTCAGTCACCCTTAAACCCTATACCAATTGCATTCTCTTTACAATCCGCACTCTCCCCACTACTTTGTACACAAGTTCTGTTGAAGATGAATCCAAAGCACTTATCTCTCTCTCATTGTGTATTGAATTGCCTTGCCGTCTTTGCGCCTAAAATCCTATCTCTGAAGCCACCTCATCCTCTACAACAACATTGAACAAGGATCTTTCTCTGGGTGCCTGCGCTTTATAACTCGCTCAAGTTCCCAATGACGTCAACCCTATCGTTGATGTGGCCTGGCTCAAAACATTGTTTTTTATTGCCCCAAAACTAAGATTTGCACTAAAAAGCATAGAGTTATTGCAAAGCTCGCATTGCAAAGCTCTTGTTGAGATGTATAAGACGTTCTCATGTTGTTTTTTGATTGACTTCTCTAACCCTAAAATTTCTACACTTCAAAAATTGCAAGGACACTTTCTATCTAGTTTGACGCTTTGGAGTTAACCCCTAAAGCACTAAATTGCATTTTTGGCAACATAGCAATTTTAGGCAGCTTATTATGAACAAAAATTTTATTCATTTTTGCTGAAAATTTCTTACAATATTTTCTTGAGGAATAGCTTCAAGACTTGACAATTTCATAATTTTTGATTACATGGTTAAAAATTTATTGCACTATATGTCATTTTCATTACTCGGCGGGCAGTTTAGGCAACTCAAAAAACTTCTTTTAAAATCACTTTTCAAAAAAAAAAATTGGTTCTTTAGATTTATATATACATGGGAAGCTTTTAATCATTTCATTTTGATTAATGAGATGAAAATTATGAAGAGTTTTAGTTTGGAGGTAGTTATGGTTTTCAAAACTCCATACCTACCTGTGCAAACTAAAACTCCTCATAACTTTCATCTCATTAATCAAAATGAAATGATTAATAGCTTTCCACTTATGTATAAATCTGAAAAACCAATTTCAAATTTTTATTTTTTTGAAAAGTGATTTTAAAAGAAGTTTTTTGAGTAGCCTAAGCTGCTCACCGGGCAATGAAAATGACATATAGCACAATAAATTTTTAACCATGTAATCAAAAGTTATGAAAATTGTTGGGCCTTAAAGCTACTCCTTGGGTATATATTCTATGAAAATTTTAGCAAAAAAAAACTAAAAATTCCGTTTGTAGTGATTTGTCCAAATCGCTATGTTGTCAAAAACGTAGTTTTTACCTTTAAGGGTTAAGCTCTCCAATGTCCAAATTTAGGATGATGAATGGAGGGCTTGCATGCATTGTTTAGGCCAACAAACTTCTCATTCTTCCAATATAATACTTGAATGCTGAAAAGACAACCTTCCTCCATGGCTGATTTCATAAAATTGTAGTAATTGATATTTTTGTACAGAGATAGAAGCTAAAATGTACAAAAATTCAAAAAAGGAAAGAGGAATTTAAGGGTTAACTAAGGAAAAACAGCCTATAGTGAACACCTAGAGAATGACCCCATTGTAGAATTTTTTTAGAATATGAAATTTCAACCACAATGAATGTCTTACATGATAGGAAGCTCATTAGGAACTTCCAACTTTTTAGTGTGAATTCATTGTAAGAATTGACTTTGTAGGCCTTCCATGTTAGAAAATATTATGATTATTTTAGGTGAACAAGATGAGCATCATGAATTAAGATTTTGTTGGTTCTAAGATACTCTACAAACTCTTTTGGGCCATGATGCATTGAACACTTCAAAAATATATATATATATATATATATATATATATATATATATATATATATATATATAATTTCAATTGCTCACACTTTTTCTCACACTTCTCTTTATGTGGGGAAAAAATTGAAAAATTTCAGCAACAACATAAGGCCAAATTCCTAATTCTGACCACAATGGGCTGTTTTACCTTAGAAGCATGCCCAGAAACAGTGTTCAAGTGACGCAGTGCTGGTCGATCATGGGGAGACGGGTACACAACCAGCGTGCCTTGCACACTCTTCCACCACAAAACGCAGAATGCCATGTCTTCATTCACAGAATCGGCAAGCATGTGTAATTGACACGACAAGCTACACCTTGCAAACACTTCCCTCACGCCAGCACGTCCATCGCCGTGCAAATCAGCTAAAACCTGCTCTTATATGTATAATTAAACAATCATACATCAGGTCTAGCAATTCGAATTCACCGCAGCATTAATTCTCCTGTGGTTTCTGTAGCTTGATTTGAGGAGCTGAAATTGTAGCTCGGTGCGCACATCTCTTTCAGAAGCTTTTGTGAAGGTAGGATCATTCACTAGTTACACATTTGCTGAGTGTGGATTGAAAGGAATGAGTCCTGGAAATCTAGAGCTTCCGGGAGGGGTTCAGAATTACTAGAAAGGTGACAAACCAGCACACAAATGACGGTCGGTGATGCGTAATTCGGAGTAGATCTGAATAGTTGATGAAGACAAGCAATTGGATACTCCGTTTTTCCTACAGAGCACGAGTCTCACAACAGTAGAAATATATATTTTTTGCGTCCTATCATTTACTGTGGAGAATTGGGGAATTTCTTGAGTTGCAATTCAGTTTGATCAATATCAGCTATTCAACCTACAGAGGTATCTGATATATGATTATTTTAAACTTATTTGATCCTCCTGAAGGTGCTTGGATTCAATAGAATTCGATTGTTAACTGGCAATTGCTGCTTTGACATGATCTTCCTTTTCCAATCTGATCAAGTTGGTTGGATCCTGACAAATTCAGGAATTCCAGTGCAAAGACACAACAGCAGGCCGGCGTCAATGGCTGATCAGAAGTGTTCACAAGTTTCGCGCAAGGAGGATCTGAGAGAGGACTCAGCAACAATGCATCGGGAAGCTGATTCGGGATCAAAAAAACTCCATGAGTGCGTCATTCCTATCTCAGGCAACCGTCTCTTTCATTCAATTTCAATTATTTCCAATCAATTTCTTCCATGAGAGCACTTCTCATGACTTTCAGCTGGGGTCTAGCAAAGGCTATGCTTAATGTGATTCTCACCGTATTCATGACGATGACAAAATTTCAAGAAATTGGCACATTCGTAGACACCAGTCGGCAACCTCAGAGCTGTACCAGACTTGGTATTCAGAGCTCTGTACACTTGAAATTTGGCGCTCTATAACAAGCCAATTTACTAGACATGACCATGATCAAACTACTTAGCAGCTAGCAGGCCATTCAAATTACAACTACATTGATTTATCGTTCTATTAGTGCGTGTGACACTTATTAACCAAATTCACACAAGTTTGGATTATTACTGAACTGCACTAAATCTTCATAAAAGGATGATAAGTCAGATAAGTAATATATTTCAGATGAAAATCAAGGCAAATAGAAAAAGTAGAAGTTATAAGAGACTGCTCTGTTGATTACTATCTGAATGTTAACACATTCTCGGAGTCGAACGTCAGTGGGAGCAAGAAAGAGTATGTGTATCAGAAAATTCTGTGGTTTTGCGCCAGCACTCAATAAATCAGTGTACCATTCACGGTCAGACATCTCCGCAAGTAACACTGTGAAGATTAATGCGTGTGTTGGCAACCATGTTGCAGAGATCAACAAGCAGTGTTACACTGCACCCACACACATTCCACCATACTGCGAAACCTTTCGACAGAAGACCCCTGCTTCGTCGCGCCCCACCCGGATCTCCTCAAAGTGCTCATCGCCAAGTTCAAGGAACTGCAAGAACAAGCCGGTGACGAGGTTCCCATCTTGCGCACCTTGTTGCGTCTCATCGAGCCGACGTCGCCGTTACTCAACGACGGCTTTCTTCACGCACCCACACTCACATCCGCGCCACCCCTGCGAGCCAGGCTCACGGGCACCGTGAACGTCGCGGTTGTTCTTGTGGACTTCCCGGACAAGAAATTCACGTCCTCGCAAACCGCAGCTCACTTCAAAAACCTCTGGTTCGGCGTGGGCAACAACAGCGTGAACGACTTCTACCAGGTAAAGTAGGGGCTTCATTAACCATACAGTACATTTGATTCTCATACAGGAGAACTATGATATGCGATAAGTGCGTAAACACTTAATCTATCGACATTTAGGTTATTGCAATAACACAGACTACATCATGTGCAAAATTCTAGATGACACAAGTTTCTAAATTGTCGAAAGGAAAGGCTCAGAGTTCTCGTGTATGGTGAATGAAACCTCGCCCTTGCTGTATGGTGAACGGAGACTTCACAATATGTATCCAATTGGCGATGTGTGACGTTCATGGTTTTCGGGTTTTCGGCTTAAGGCTTTTAGAGTTTAAGGTTGCTTCTGATTCTAAGTTTTGTGAAAATTTTCGCTGTTTTGACTGGAATTTGGTGATGCTTCGGAACCGGGGCTCCTGCAGGACGCATCGAATAAGATTGTGCAGATTGCTGGAGAAGTGGCAGGCCCGTTTCGAATGCCTCACCCGATTACGTACTACGCGAATTCGAACTACGGACTTGGAGGAAGCGCCCCGAATTCGGGTAACCTCGCGACGGACGCGGCGAACGCGGCGAAGGGGTCGATTAATTTCTCCAAGTACGATAACGATGGCGATGGCTCGGTGGAGGCGTTCGTGATTGTGCATGCTGGCCAGGGTGCGGAGATCACAGGGAGTGTGAACGACATCTGGTCGCACAAATGGGCCATGTCGACTTCGGTGCAAGACGACGGCGTGACGCTCTTCCCGTACCTTACTGTTCCTGGGGATTGTCTACTTGGGGTGTGCGCGCATGAGTTGGGGCACCTCGCGTTCAACTGGCCGGATTTGTATGATACGGATTACACCTCGTCCGGGATCGGAGACTGGTGTCTCATGTCCACGGGTACGCAAATCTTGCCATTCAGTATCATCGATTTAGTTTTCTTACTAGAATTGCTGTCTTCATGACTCTTTGGCCTTATCATCCAGAGCGTCAAAATCGTGGCCCATTTGTGCGACCCATCGCCACACTCCCATTTGATTCATCTTTTGGAGCTCTTTTCAATTTCGTTGTGGAAACAAGAGCGCAATTTCACCGAAATACTGCAAAAAAAAAATTCGTATCACGGGTAATTCCAGTGAAAAATACTTTAAATCGCTGCTCGATAATCCGACTGAAATGCTGAAATGAAAAACAACCATATATTTATGACAGAAATAGAGAAAAAGTCGTTACTGGTGTAGATGAATTAAGTAAAATCTGTCGATAAAAACGTTTTCGAAAGTTTTTTTTCCCAATTCTCAATACGAAGGAAAAATCTAATGAACCCCCCCACTGTAAACAATCTGCAAAATAATTGAAAATATAATGAACGAAACGGTTAGCTATGATAGGAATTACCCACTCGTGGACTTTTAGCGCTTCCGAATTAGCATCCTGATGCATAGTCGCTGAGTCCTCTCTCAGATCCTCTTTCCCTGAAATGTGTTAACACTTCCGACCAGCAATTGACACTGGCCTGATGTTGTGTATTGTACTCGAATTCCTGAATGCCATGATCCAACCAACTTGATGAGATTGGAAAAGGCAGATAACGTCATGCTTACAAACCCTAAAATCAAGCCACTCACCCACCCGCCCGTTTGTAGGTTGCTACAACGGCAACCAAAGCAACCCCTCCCCCCCCTCCGCGTGGTGCAAAGTCGACCAACAATGGGTGACCGTCACCGCCATCTCCACCAGCACCAAAGTCTCCCTCCCGGACGTAAAAACCGGCCACTCGGTCGTAAAGCTGCATTCCCCTGGCGTCCCATCCACTGAGTATTGGCTCCTCGAGAATCGTCACGCAGTGGGACGGGACTCTAATCTTCCTGGCGACGGCCTCCTAGTGTGGCACATCGACGATTCGTTGACGAGTAACGACAGTGAGCAGACGCATTACAAAGTTGGGTTGGTGCAGGCGGACGGGAGGAGGGATTTGGAGAGGAATGAGGACCGGGGGGATAATGGGGATCAGTTTCCGGGAGTTGGAAAGGTGAGGGCGATCGGGGCGGGGACGACGCCGAGTACGAAAGCGTATAGTGCGAGTGCGACAGGGGGATTTGGGTTGAGTGGGATTAGCGACCCCGCGGCCACTATGACGTTCACCGTCACCATGTAGACGACGGATCTCTTTACTGAAGCGCGACGAGCGTGACGAGTGTGACGAGCGTTTCGAGCGTTCCTTGGAGGGCAATAAATTGGAAAATTTGCTCCAAGCAGTTTCCCCGGGGGAAAACAAAAACTTATTTTATTATTAGTGATATAAAATTTGGTAAATTTGAATTCACATTTGGAATCAAGGTTCTTGAACTAGCTTGGAGGAGATTGTGGAACACAAACTTAACTTAACTTAGAAAGGATGTTAACATTAAATGTATTTGATGAACTTTTATGGAACATTTTTCATATAAAGTTCTATACATGCTTCTAAACATGGGTTTTTATAAATGCAAAGCTATTTTTTAAGTCCAAAGCCATTGATTATTTGAGGTTTGGATTCTACACATTTAATTTGAAGTGAATACTACCTTTATCCCCAAATGACCTTTTAGTTGGACACTAACTTTTAAAAGGGAACCAAAAAATGAGTTTGAGACAAAGGGAATAAGGTTTATGAAATGTTCATTCCAAAATAATTGTACTAATTCATTATTTCTTTGTAAAATATTTAGGACTACGGCATTCTATGCCACCTAATGATTGTAATTTGATATTAGATAATGTATATATATATTCATTAAAGATATGTACAACTAATTGCAAAAGCCCAACTAATTGCTTTACTATGTATATCCCTCTATATTTCATAATCTAAATTTAGGAGAATCTTTTTTGTCTTCTGAGATTTGAAACACATGATTAAAGGAAGAATGACAATTTTAAATTTAGGTTTTGAAATGCATATGGATCATGCATGCAATCAGGGAGCATGTACAATTAAATATACTTACTTTATATGTCCTCACCTAAGTGTTAGTTATACAATCATTAGATATGTTGATTTGTAATTAGAAAAAAAAGCATATTAACATAAGGTAGGCTCCTTCTAAATTGCATCTTATCTTAAATTGTAACTTTTATTTTCATGTTGGATGCATCTCCAAAATCAATATATACCTACTCTTGCAAAAAAGAGATTAGATACTACTTGAGAGCCAGGGAAGCTAGCAAGAGAATTATTGAACATAATGCTAAGTCCTAGTAGTTCATCATAAACATCCATACATTAAAAGAAAACTATGTTGCCCATGCGTTTAAATTGCGTTGGAAACGGCCAAACCATGTTATATGGATTTTGTTGAGATCCTCGTTTCGAATGTTGAAATTCTGCATTGGAGTGTAGTTTCCAACATAACATTCTACGTTGGAGTGCACTTAACATTCTACGTTGGAAACTACACTCTAATGCAAAATTTCAATGTTTGAAATGAGGATCTCAACAAAATCCATATGACATGGTTTGGCCGTTTCCAACGTAGTTTAAACTCGTGGGCAACGTAGTTTTCTCCTAGTGATATTTGTTCTTTTGGCAAATTTAATGAACAACATTATGAGATATAACACTTTTTTAACTATCCAATGGAATGATGACAAATTTGCCTCAAAAATCAAACTTGACATTATGGTTTTAAAACATCTACCAAAAAAACTTTCATAACTTTTATATAAGTATTCTAAATGATACATTCTTTCATGAATTAAAATCTCCTATCACTATCCAATGGGTAAATACAAATATTTCACAATTTGTGAAATGTGGTTGTTGTGGATGTCCCTACCTTAAGTTGAACCTTGATAGTGGATTTTGGATAACTTTGAATGATCATGCATGATTGTCATTATTAAGGTATGAATACCACAAATGGAAAGGTCCCCCTTTTAATGGCATAGTAGAATGTCTTGAAACAGACAATAGTTGACTCTATTGTTGATTAAGAAAAATTCGATTTGCTCACACTTGATTAGGAATAGGTTCCAAAGGTAGTTGGCTCTATTGTTGATTGAGAAAGATTCAATTTGCTCACATTCGATTAAGAACAAGTTCCAAAGGTAGCTAGTTCTATTGTTGATTGAGAAAGATTCGATTTGCTCACATTTGATTAAGAATAGGTTCCAAAGGTAGCTGCTCTATTGTTGATTGAGAAAGATTCGATTTGCTCTCACTTGATTAAGAACAAGTTCCAAAGGTAGCTGACTCTATTGTTGAT
Organism: Climacium dendroides; assembly: GCA_950106755.1. Lineage (NCBI taxonomy): Eukaryota > Viridiplantae > Streptophyta > Bryopsida > Hypnales > Climaciaceae > Climacium > Climacium dendroides. The sequence continues at coordinate 7,236,642 of OX467082.1, read as the reverse complement.
TGCAAAAGATTCAATTTATTCACACTTGATTAGAAACATGTTCCAAAGGTAGCTGGCTCAATTGTTAATTGGGAAAGATTTGATTTGCTCACAGGTGATTAGGAACAGGTTCCAAAGGTTAGCTGACTCTAAGAATAGGTTTCAAAGGTAGTTGGCTCTTATTGTTAATTGACAAAGATTCAATTTGCTCACACTTGATTAGGAACATGTAGCTGTTTTAGGAAAAACTATGAGATAGGAATGGGTTTAGATGTATTGATTAAAATATTCATTCTTCAGAATTTTTTTTTTCATTTTTAAAAATCTTCCCATCCTTATTTTAAGCTCAATTTTTCAACGGATTCCCCGTATTCCATAGGCTGAAATACTTAAATTATCTGTTTGTGGTATTCCTACCTTATGGGATGCAGAACGCGAGAGAAAGCTCGGGTGAGCGGGAGAAGCGACAACGGCGATGAGCGGCGCCACGGCCTCGCCGCCGCCGCCTCGCATTGTGTCGCTTAAGGTCACTCCTTTGAATGCTGACACTTTCGCCCCCTTCGGCCAAGTGATCGGAACCCAGCCCGACGGCGTCCCCTCGACGCGCAGCTCCAACTCAGCCGAGGCATTCCACGGTCGGTACTTAAATTACTTCTGCAGCACAAGTCTCATATCTGTCAATATAACCCACGTTCATCTCCATCTCATCAGTTTCAATTTTCGATTCCGAATCGGTTTGTGTGATTGCTGAGAATTGCACCGCTCTTCCACTGGGAGTGCTGTTTGTGGCTTATTTGTATTTAGGTGTGTTTAGGTCAGAGAATGCGCTGGAGATATGGTTGAATTTGTATTACGCAGGTGCTATCCTTGAGCTGTTATTACGCGGGAATATTTTTAGGTCAACCCCTGAAGAAACTGAAGGCCCTAAATTGGGCTCATGGTTTTTTCGGTCAGTTCAGGGCTTAGGTCATTTAGGGACTTTCGTTTGTCTGATTCCTTTTTTTTTTTTTTGAACCCACAAATGCTCGACTATCTCATACAAAGCAATTCTTCTCATGCTCATCGCTATCACGTCAGTTTGGATTTTGCGTTTCAATCGCAATTGGTTCATGTTATTTCTGAGAATTGCAGTTCTCTTCTTCATTCTTGCATCAGAATTCTGGTCGAGGCTTATTTGTATTCAGGTCTGTCTGGGTCAGAGAATGTGCTTGATTTTTTAAGACGTTGCGATCGTTTTAGGTCAACCCCAACGACCTGAAGCCATCCTGGCTTTTTTGTCATTTTTTAGGTTTTAGGTCATGGGGGCCTTTCTTTGGTCTTGTTCTCTTTATTTTTGTACCAACTCAATGCGCTGTTCTTCAGGTGAAGTAAGATTTCGCCCAGTCTGAATTATGGTCTTCACAATGTGATCAATCGATGAGCAATCAAATCCGGTTGTCATTATAAAACCATGAAAATTTCGGTCCTTGCGGGGATTTTTTCTGAAATTCAGGGGTTTGCACTTTCTTCATTGCGTAAGGTACGTCTTCCGGTATTTTTTGAGTGGATAATGAGTCCACCGGAGTTGAATTGAAGTTGAATTTTGTTTCTCCGAAGGTCCTAGATGCTCAAATTGAGCCCCACTTGAGTTGTAGCAGTTTCAGGAGTTCATATGTAGACTTTCTTTTGTTCAATTTCATTTTTTTAATTGGCCAGCACTTGCAATTTTCTTCGCTGGTTCTGGAAATATAAAATTTGGCCCCATTTGATTAACTACGTCACAATATGCTGAATCAAATTGGTCATTTTAAACCATGAATCCTTCGTCCTCTAGGGGTTAAATGGAATGCAGTAGTGCATGGTAAGGAGAGTCTTTTTCTATAAAAGTTCTCCTGGTTTATTGCAAAGATGTTTGCTTGTATTTTAGGTTTTATCTGATGCGACTGAAAAACAGAACGTGGCAATTTGATGCAGTCACGCATCATGCGAACACGACTCAGTGTTTAGGTTCATTGCATGGTCTACCGTGGTATACTGGAGTGGCTTGGTATACCATTATTGGAGGTACAGAGAGGGTTGATCCTGACTAATGCATACAGATTCTGAAAGCTGATGGTTACGAGTATCTGCCACCAGCTGTAGAGGGTGTCCGACTATTTAGGGTTGAAGGTTCACGCTTTTTGAAGTTACACGTGAGCACTTGGCATGCTGCCCCTCTTTTCCAAGAACCTTACATGGAGTTCTACAACCTCGAGCTCAGCAACACAAATGTAAGCTTTCACTGACCTTGTGTTTTCAATTTGTGTACACTCAGCCCTCTCCAATGACACTGCCTGGGGGGGAGGGGGGCAAATGGTAGCACTCTCATGCGTGTTTGCAGATTGAAATGTGGAGGTTGTTCAATCCGATGCGTTCACAACATGACAGATTCTGAGGATATACAGAGAATATTTGATTATAGAGTGTGTGGTTGGAGAGGGTTGAGTGTACCAAACCTATAAAATCCTGATAATTCTCATTTCTCTTTATTATCACTATGGACTTCATGGTGTTTGTGCTTCGCCTGCATGCTAGTTTGTGTGAGGTTCTTCTTTCCGTATTTTTCTTGTTTTATACTACAATTCAGAAGGTAATGACAGTTCCCTGTTTCCCACCTTATGTGATTGCAAATAATAGATCTTTTTAATCACTTTTTTGAGTCCCGCGATGATCTAGATCTGGATTAGATACACGCGACTTTCACAGATCGGCATGCTTTTTTAATAAAGTGTGCTGGCATCTCTTCAAGTCTGCTGCAATGTATAATAGAAATTTGCCTTGGAGCATTTTTGAGTCGGTGCGCGAATGGTTCTCTAGTGTTAGAATTAGGAAGTGAATGTTTGAATTGAATTATGAAGGATGCCTGATGATTACTGCAAGAACGGAGATGTGAAAGATCTGTGACGTTGAAGTCTAGCCTACAGCTGGGCTCCGTGCTGATCATGATCCAAAACTAGCACTACCTTATGAAGGCTCAAATTACTGAGTTCCCTAATGCTTTATCCGCTGTGTGGTTCACAGTATCAGTACTCGCGAGTGGCGAGTGTAAGGTTATCACGTGTTTGACCTGTTTGGTCCTTATTTATGCAGAGCGGAACTTTTGGTTGCATTTGGTGTCACGTCTGTTAGTTCTGTAGAGTTGAGGCTGTCAGGGTGGTACTGCTGTTTGAAACTGACCAGAAACTGGAAGAGTTTTGTTGATTGGTTTGAAACTTTTCAATATGAGTCTCCAATTTTGATGTCAGATGCTCATGTCTGGGTTCATCAGATAAACGAATTCAGTGACCGACTTTTCTGGGGCTGAATGAGTGCCTTTGCATGAAATTGCAGGAGGTTGATCATCCGAATTATTATTTCGAGAAAAGCAAGGGCATTGTTTTCGAAGTTGATAATCCACGTTCCTGCTGATCTTCATTCTGATGCAAAATCTAACCGTGATTTCGTCCGCAGGTAATTGGTCCTGTCAGATACGTTTCCTGTAAGCCCACAGAGAAAGCCCCTAACGTAAGCTTACCCAGGACTTCTTTTTTCTTGCCATCAGATTTCTTGAGTTGCCAGGAAGGGCCTGGTGAGTGGAAATACCACAATGTGCCAGAATGTCCACTGGTCTGTCAGAATAGAAGTGTACTTTGGAGAGTTGGGCCAGACTGCGTGCACAGATGGAAAAGAAAATGAAATCTGCCCAAATAGAAAAGAAAATGAAAACTTTTTAATGTGAAAAAAAAATTCAGCCCATTTCACTGCATGGATTGAAAAATTATAATGTTTGAAGTGAGGGATGATGTTTATTTAATAAGGTTAAAATTATTTATCACATGGATATACTACTCAACATTGGTTGTAGTTGTGATGTTAGAATGGGCATCTTAATTCTTATACTAGTTAATTATGTATTTATACTAAATAACCATTTTGGTATAGTCAATATTTGATGATTCTTTGTGTTGTGAGGAAATTTTTTGTTTAAAATCCAAATGGCGAAATCTTAGAGACAAACATTTGAAATTTTAAGAGTGCAAATTTTAAGCTAATGGTGTTGTGATTAGACCAAATTGGGGTTTTTTCAAACATGTTTAACAAGGTTATTAGAGTTTTGATTCCTCGTGCAATGAGTTTTTGCATCAAAAGTAGTATTTTTTTTTACAAAGGTAGAAATATCCATTCTTGTACTTGTTTCTATTCTTTGTTCTTAGATTCATCCAATTATGTCTCTAGACTTTGGTGAATGTGTCCTTCATATGTTTAACATTGATTGGCTAACACATTCCAAGGTTACATATTGATTGTGATTTGTTGATTTTTGCAGGGTTCAATTTTGGAGGCACTTATGGGATAGGTTTAGTGGTCTAGGTAGCCAACACTTTGAAAAATCATAGAAATTATATACAATGTTCAAAAAATTTAATTTTTTTTAACATTCATGATTTTAGAAAAAATATGCCTCCAACTATGTTGATTTGTTTAAATTGATGGTTTTAGGTGCTTTCACTTTATACATGTTAGATACTAAATTTCAAAAGTAGATGAAGAATTTAATAAAAGATATTCTAAATTGTCTTAATTGCTTGGATTTTTGAAGGCAACATAACTAATGATTTGGGCATCTAATAGGAATTTGTTTTATATTTTCACATAGGAGGTGAATGTCTCCATCTTTTGTCAAAAATTTGGAAACATTGTCACTTTTACTTCATAATCACCTACTTGAACTTTCAATCATCCTTAAATGGACACTTGGTCCTTTAGAGATGAATTTTTTTTCAATTTGATAATCACAATCCACTTTTCATTTGATTTGTTAGAAATATCTTGTTCACTTGCCACCATAGTAGAATTACCTTATTTTACTAGGAGTTTTGACAAAAATTAATTATAATAATTTTTGTTTTATTTTTTAAGAATTTATCTCCATGTCTTGTTTAATGTTTGGAAATTGCAATTGATTAAGGAGGAATCAAGATATTCTTTTTTAGAGAATGGCAATTTTGTCTCAATATTTTGTGCATTTTGTGAATAGATAACCTCTTGTCTTTTATAAAACCATCAACCCCTAAAAGACCAAGGCCTTATTTCTGCCAAAAAACACTCAAAACTGCCATTTCTGTAGCAAAGAGTAAAAAAAACTGAAAATTATTTTTTTTGCACATCCAATTGTAGGATCTTATACCTTACTAGTATGAAAATGTGTGGAAAAAATTTCAGAAATTTTGATCACATAGATTAAGAAATATTTGTGTTTAAAGTGAAAAAAACAATTTTTTTCAGCACCTTGCAAGACTAGATTATTTGACTTTGAACTTTTTTAACTTAAATTTTTTGCACTATAGAGTTTTGAGCTTTAAATCCTTATTGTGTAAAATTGAGTTGAGAGTCTAGGGGAAAAAAAATTCAAAAAAAACTTGATTTTCATGCTTAAAAAATTATTAAGTAGAAGTAGGTATGAGAAAGAAGGAAAATCTAAATTATTAATATCTTTAAGATGGAATTAAAATGCACTAATCCCAATGGTGAGAATGTCCTAGCAAGCAAATAAAATCATATAAAATTTTTTTTTAGAAAAATTGTAAATATTGCATTCAGAAATGAATTCTATAAGTTATTTTTTCAAGAAGATGCTCTAACTACCCAAAAAACAAGATTGTCCATAACTTTCTCATAATAAGTCCAAATGGAATGAATAAGATCTTCCCATGTAGACAAAAATATAATCTATAAGGAAAAAAAATTTAAAATTTAAAATTTAAATTTATTTTTTGGCTGTCCAGATTGCCCTGTCTTCTATTTTGAACTTATATGGTCATAACTTTTGTTTCCAGGCACTGAATGTGAAAAAAAAATTTATTCCCACAAAGCTCATCAGTTTTTTATATTCTAAAAAAGTTTCAAAAAATCATTTTTATAGGTTGAAGGGTATTTTGGAAGAGAAAAAAATCCAAATTTGCCAATTTTTTTTCTTCCAAATTTGCCAAAAATGCATTGCTCAAGATAAAAAATTATTATTTAAAAAAAATTCAATTGTATAAAAGTGCATTAACAACTAAGGAAATGTGTGGAAAAAACTTCAAACGATTTGACTTTGTAGATTGAAAAATTATAGTGTTTGAAGCGAAAAAAGTCTTTTTTTTATTATTGCCTTCATTGAACACAATTTTTTCTCTATACAAATTGAGGATTTTGACTATTCATAATTATATGATGTTAGGTTCACCTATAGAAATTTTAAAAGCAAATATAGATTCTACCTTATTCTAAATCACCCTACATTGCAAGGAGGCTAGATAAACTAAAAAAACACTAGTCATTTTTTGATGATTTTGTATGCAATGAGAAAAAAAATTATTTCAAATCCACAAATGGTAAAAAAGTTAGAGACAAGCATTTTGAATATGTGGGAAAAAATTCCACAAATTGCAAGATAATAGGGCTTGAAGTTCAAAGAAAATGTGTTTTCTTCAAACCACCTTAATATAGCTAACAAAATTTGACTCCTCTTAAAATTTGATTTGAGATCTAAAATTCATATTTTTTTTTAATTGAATGTCATTTTTTATTAGTTCTATACAATCCAAAATTCAAAAGTTGATAAGAATTTTTGTAAAAAATGCATCAAAGTTGACAAAAAAATATTGAGGGTGCCAAAAAAATTTAAGGGAACATAACTTTTGATCCAAGCACCCAATCCAAAAAAATTATATTCCTACTAAAGGGTCCATTTTCTCACCTCATGAACATCTTATCAAAATTAACTTCATAGGAACCTATGTAGATTTTCAATTTTCTTTTCAATGGACACTTGACCTTTAGGAATTAAATCTACAATTGCAAGGATTTCAATGTTCCTTGTTTCTAATCAATCCTCAAAGGTATACGATAATTTGAAATAAGATAGAAATTAATTAAAATGCTCATTTTCATAAAGTAGTAATTTTTTCTTTGTTATTGTTAATGCAAAAAATCAAGTGTCACCTCCCTATTTCACAAAAAGATAGGATTACCTTTTTGCTCCACAGATGCAATACTATTCATTCCAAATATCTATGTAATAGGCCAACCAAATATATTACTAAATTGGTATTTTGATCAACATACATGAATATATTTTGGTGAATACTTATCATTCTAAAGCATGCAAAAGTGTTGACATCACCATACTCCTTTTCAATGAAATTGTTTTATAAATCTTATTAACTTCTAAATGTCTAAGACCTTTTTTAAGCTCCTAGACTTTGATCAAAACTAAATAGATTGCTAAAATTTTGATTTTTTTAAATCAAATTTTTAAACCTATAACCATATAAATTCAAACTAGATGTATTACAAATCACACAAGAAAAGAAAATACAACAATATCACTTGCAGATCAAAAGATTATAATACTTGATCAAGAAGGTGTTAGAATTGAAAAAGTGATTTGAAGTCTTTCAATCCTTTTTTTACATGTCAACTTTAATATTGAGGTCATGAAAAAAACTTGAGATTGAAGGACATAACATGTATATCTATAATCAATCTATAGCTTTTCAAATCTACTTTATAATTTTTTAAATGAAATTTCAATGTAATATCTTTCCCTCCAAGATCCAATGTATTTTGAGGCTCATCTCCAAGACTCTCTAACACTAAAAAATTAAGATTTGCAATGAATCCATTTGCACAAAACCTTTAATAGAAAAATCAAAATTGCCTTTTTGATGTTTGAAATAGGCCAAAATATAATGTTATAAGACTTTATTTCACTTCAAAGTTTAATTAATACCAAAATATGGTGTCTTGGACATTTAAAGGTTAAATGTTACAAGCATTTGCCTTTCAACAACTTAGATAACTTTTCACTACCTTTATTGGACTTTACAGAAGTCAAGTCTTCTTTTAAAGATAGGTGTATTTGCCTAGTATCGTAGGGGACTCCCTATAGTATTTTTATAGCTACTTGAAACCTTCAAGTGATTCTTCTAAACTAAATATGTGACCTTGTAAAACCTTTTAGTAATCCCTAACTTAGATATCTCAATGCCTCCTAGAGACTCTTAGTTTTTTTAAGAAACTTCAAATTGTAGTGATAGTATATATTGAAGGCAAGATGGGGAAAGCCTCACTCTTGTCAACACAAGTCTTAGAGCATTCTTATTAAGTTTTGCATTACACCTTTGAGATTAAAAAAACAACACCTTTGAGTTATTTCTATTACATACTCTTGGTTTCTTGAACAATCGTGCAATTTTAGAGAATGTTAATAGGTATTGCACTCCTCTAGTTTTGGTCTTCTTGAATAGTTGTGGGGTTTATTAGTTGATAGGTATTGCACACCCCCAATTGACCAATTTTGGTCTTGGAGAATAGTTGATTGGTTGATTGGTTGATTGATTTTGCACACCCAATTTTATTTTTTGGGATAGTTGTAGAGTTCATTATTTGATATGTATTGCACAGTTCTAGTTTTGGTCTTCTTAGATAGTTATTAGGTTTATTGATTGATAGGTATTGCACACTTATGGGTTTGGTTTCTTGGATAGTTGTGGGGTTTATTGATCGATAGGTATTGTATACTTTTGTTTTGTAATACATTAGATTTTTGTATCCTTCACATTAACCTCTAAAGTCCAAAAGTCCCTACAAGGGGCTCTTGGGATTTTTGGTAGGCTTGTATGATTTCAATTTTTGACATATTATGTCACCATGAGTCATAAAAGCAACTTGAAGGACAGACAAAAAGAAATCACAAAAAGTTGAATTTTTTTAATTTTTAATTTTATTCTCAAATATTACATTTTTGTCTACATTTGAAGCTTTGATTCATTCTATTTGGGCTAATAATGAGAAATTATGAACAATCTTATTTTTTGGACAATTTAAGCATCTTCTTGAAAAAATAACTTATAGAATCCATTTTTGAAAGCAATTTTTACAATTTTTTTACAATATTTCAAAAAACAATTTTAGGTAGGGTTAAATTTGCTTGCTAGAACAATCTCATCATTGGGATTATTGTGTTTCAACTCCATCTTAGAACTACTAACCATTTAGTTATCCCTTCAATCTTCAAACTACTTCTATTTAACAAATTTTTAATCAATGAAAATTAAGTTTTAAAAAAAAAATTCTTTTAGATTTTTGACTCAATTTTTTATCATATAAAATTAAAAAATCAATATCAATAGTACAAAAATTTTAAGTTAAGAAGATTCAAAGCCAAAAAATCTAGTTGATCTAGATGTAAAAAAATCTTGTTTTCTTCACTTTAAATGCAAATATCTTGTAATCTAAATTCACAACTTTGCTCAATCATTTACACACATTTTTTTGCAACATAAACCAAAATAAATTCCATTATGTCTTGAATTGTCAAGCAAGGAAGGGACAAGAATAACAAATATCTTGTAATCTAGATGGTCACTTTTGGATGATGTCCTTACTCTCCAAAGGACCATTGTTTCTTCAGGGGACAAATTGGATTTTGGGTAGGTACCTACAATTTCAATTTTTGTTATAATTTTTAAAAGTTTTTTTTGAAGATATAAAAATTGATAATATTAATGGGAATATTATTTTTTTTCAATTGGTGCCCAAGAACAAAAGTTATGTCCAGAAAAGTTCATAACAAGGAAAATTAGGCAACAAAAAGAAATTTAAAAATTTAAATTTTTTTTAAAATTTTTTTCTCATAGATTATATTTTTGTCTACATAGAAAACTTTGATTCATTTCATTTGGATAAGTGATGTGAAATTTATGGACAATCTTGTTTTGGAGGCAATCTAAACATCTTCTTGAACTTGTAGGATTCAATTTTGAATTTGATTTGTACAATTTTTCAAAAAGAAAAATTCCATACAGTTTAATTTGCTAGGACAATCTTGCCATTGGAAATTAGTATGTTTTAACTCCATCTTAGAGATATTAATAATTTAGATTTTCCTTCTATCTCATATCTACTTCTACTAAAGAAATTTTTTAAGAATGAAAATTTTGTTTTATTTCCTTAAATTTTTTTTCTTAGATCCTCAACTCAATTTTTCACTATAAAAATTTTAACTTCAAAAATTTGTAGTGCAAAAAATCAAAGTTAAGAAGGTTCAAATTCAAATAATCTAATCCCACAATGTGCTACAAACCTTGTGTTCTTTACTTTAAACACAACTATTCTTTGCAATCTGTGCAGTCCAAATTTTTGAAATTTATTCCACACATTTTCATTCTATTTGAATGTAAGATCCTATAATTAAAATGGCTAGATGTAGAAAAAAATTCAAATTTTTTACTCTTTGCAATAGAAATGGTGGTTTTCAATATTTTTTTGGTCCAAAAAAAGGCCTTGGTCCTTTAGAGGTTAAAAATATAATTTGCATATTTGTAAATTTTCTTTTCATGCAATTAATTATATCATGTGAAATGATGTTCATATAGAACCTAGTAATGTAGACATGTTCTATGAGGTCCTTTGCTTTACATTTTCTCTTGAACTTAGATTGGTTACAAATATTTGTTACCTTCTGCTTCATGGTCTTTTTTAAAGCACTTGTAAATAAAAATTTTGAGGTTATTTTTAAAATGAATACATGTGTATCCCTTTCAAAATTTGTGTAATAATTTTACAACCAATAGAAAAATGACATGTGTACTCCTTTGTAATTTATATATGGTTTTCCTCAAATATGACAATTTATCACAATGCAATGTGATTATCATTGTGAAATGTGTAGGATTTGGGTAATGCCCACCACTTTTGAGTGCATAGTGACAAGCCTACTAGGAATAGCTCTTAAATGCAAACAAGAACAATGTGATCAAAAGTGGCAAGCACTATTACACCTATAAAATGTTGGGAGAAGGGCATTGCCTACCACTTTTTAAGTACGTAGTGACAAATATAGTGATAAGCTTGCCAAAATTAGTTCTCAAATGCAAACAAAAACAAAATTAGAATTAGAATTTTTAATTTTATACAAATTGAAAGCTACTAGACTTTATCAAATAGCTCACTTGATTGTAGTTCTTACACTTGAAAAAATTCTTGTTCCATGATTACTACAAGTACCCCCTTTAAACTTAATAAATTCTTTTAACCCTTGTACAATGCTACAAACATTTATTATTCAATGGATGGCAAAATCCTTTCTATGTAAGACAAAAGTGTAGATGTTCATTGATCCTTGGAATTTTGTGTGGAAAGAGAAGGTCAATGCTTAGTAGTTTGACTTCTAATGAGAACTCTTGGATTTTTTCAAGCAAATGATTCACATAGTATTGGTATCAAAAATGATGATTTCTATGGTGACAAACCTATCCTTTAAAGGTTAAACTTTCCTTTCTAATTTTTCATCACCACTTCTTCTTTGAGCACCACCTTTGTAAATTGGATTGGTAAGTTTTAAAGAATATACAAGTACTACTATGGAAGAGTCCACATTAATATTTCAAGTGCATTGAAAGACAAACTCAAGCTATCTATGTACTCTTGTGATATATGTATTCAAATTCACATGTGATGTAAATGACAAAAACTTGTCTAGATTGTGCATCTTCTCCATTGATGATTGTAGATTTTCTAATGAAGTCAAGCAACTTGCAGGATGCTAAATCCATTCCACAAAGTGGGACTAGCAGGATAAAAACTCAAATTCTCAAGAATAAAAATAAAAACTTGCCCCCTATTTTGTATTGTGTTTAGGGTACGTTCTACACTTCTTGTAGCTAATTTGGGGTCTCTGATTGCAAATATAAATTCAAAATTTGAAAAAAATACTCATGTGCAAAAAATAAAAAATTTTGCATTTTTTCCCGACATAAAATTTCTGCATTTTTACCCTACTAATCCCATTTCGTGGGATTGGTTTATCATCCTGCAAGCAACTCACAATTGACAAATTTGTGAAATCCACCAAGAAACTAGAGCAATCTGAAATCAATTGATTATAACAAAATCATCAACAATGAGCTAATGAAGAAGCTTTTAATACTATGTGAGTTAGTTTCTTTTACATGCTAATTGATGGTACTAAAGATTCAATCAATGGAAAAGAATCTAAGAAATATGATCACATACATCAATAGTTTGAAGTCAAATTGGATCTTCTAGTAAGGTAGAGCCACCCATTATTTTGGTGTATTTGTATTTTGAACGCATAAGCATAGTGAGGCAAAGGTTTTATACCCCACCCACTCACCCATCCAATTTAAATATTTTTTTTAATTCCCCAATCCGCCCCCTACAATCCATATTAAATATTTTTTTATCCCCCAATCCAACCCAACCTCCAACTTAACCTCCAACCCAATCCAACCCAACCTCCAACTTAACCTCCAACCCAATCCAAACCCTAAATATCTTCCCCAGCTCCAATTTCTAATTCCAAATTGACATTAGGTTCTACAGTTGATATGGGATTTTAGTGTGTGTATGTATATATAGTCATAATCATATCCATACTTATATCTGTATCTGTAATCTGTACTTGTATCTATCTTTTGTATTTGTATTCATAGTCATATTCGTATCCATATCCATACCTATCTTCTAAATATGTATCCATATCTGTCTTCTGTATTTGCATCCATATTTATTTTTGTATCCGTATTCATATTCCAGATCAACAACTTCGAGATTGGTTTTATTTTTTTTCTATGAAAAGATCTATGGTCTGAAATTTTTTTAAATAAAAAATGAAAGGGGGGCAAGGGCGGGGGTGCATCTCTTCACCAGATAGTCAATCAGTACCCAATGGGCAATGACTAGGGTGGTTGAAATGCAGTCCATTGTAAGAGTGATTTACATTATTTTTTGGGAATGGTCATAATAAAATTGGCAATTAGGCGGCTTGGAATTATGGTTGCGGCAGAGCAGGATAGCCAAGTGTAATGTAAATGTGAGCATGGTATATGGAAAATGGAGGCATGTACTATTAACCCTAGACCGCCCAAGGGGACAGATTCTGGCCGTTCATAGTTTGGAAGTACAATTCAAAGTGCTGTAAATTTTGCATCCAATGACCAAATTTAATAAAACTTGTTGGAAAAGTTGACCATACTAGTCTAGTTTGTGTAGTAGAATTTTCAGATCAATCCAAGACGAACTGAGTTTGTGAAAGACATTCAAACTTCACAGGTTCAGTTTGGGTTCAACACACTGCATTGTCATGGCTGCAACTTTGAAGGCTTGTATCTCCTTCATCCAATGTTTGTTTTCAATAAAATTTGTTGGATTTTGTTCCTCTAGAAGTCTAGTTATTGTGGAAAATTTTCATAGCAATCCAAGTTGTTTTGAATACTTGGAAGCAATTCAAAGTTCAAAACCCTAACATTTTTTGGTTAGTCTGCACTTCGGCAGCTTGTTACTTCTTCATACTGCGTCCATCTTGAAAACTTTTTTGGAGGAAAGTTGCGCATACTTGCCTAGTTTGTGTGGCTAAAATTTTGTATTAATCAAAGAAGTAACAAGTGACTAAGAAGCATTTTAGTAGAAGTAGGTTCAGCCTTAGATGTGTTTTTTGTACCCTTTTTGGCTATTTTTTTGACATTTCAAAATCATTTTGCAAACACAATGAGTCACTTTCATGATTTTTTTTTCACCAATGAGTTTGTATGTTGATTTCAAAGCACATTTTAGTTAAATTTTTTTTAATGTGAGTAGGTTTAGAAATCAAATTTCACCTCCAATTGTGTTTTTAGGAAAATTTCAGTATCTTTTTTCAACACTAAAACATTATAATCTTTCAATCCGTGCGGTCAAATGACTCCAAATTTGATCCACATCATCTACAATATGTACACTACAAGATTGTACGGTTGAGATTTTCATACCTTAGCGAGATATAGACTTATAAGGCTTGAAAAGCAAGGATGTTTTCATACCCGAAATGGCCTTGGGCCTTCTAGGGTTAAGGACGTAATTTTGTGTGCATTGCTTTACAAACTCCCAAGTAGTGTATTTATAGGGTAGAAACATCCAAAACCGTTACTTTAAGCAATTCAATATAGTTGAAGGTATATTTTTGTAATATATGCAAGTAAAAATCATGAATATTAAAAAAAAATAGATTTTTCGGACATTGTATGTAATTTTTATGATTTTTCAAAGTGTTGGTTGCCTAGACCACTAGAACTGTCCCATAGGTGCACCCAAAATTGAACTGCACAAAATCAGCTATCAACAAATCAGAATTTAATATATGTCCTTCAAGTGCGTCAACAAATCAAAGTTAAACATGTGTAGGACACATTAATAAAATTCTAAAGACACATTAAGGGTAGTCTATGGAACAAGGATTAGATATATGGACAAAATTGGATGTTTCTACTTTAGTGAAGTAGTTCACAATATTGACATATGCATGGTAATGGAAATGAAAATATTGTTGAGTAGTTTCTAGAACTTCCTCAACGTAAATGAGATGAGGTTTTGACTAATTTTGGTAAATACAAACATGTATTGAGGGCTTCTTTGTAAATAGAGTGCATTTTTCTCTCAGTAGTATGCGAAAGTATGCCTTGCAAACTTCTAAGCTAAGTTTACTAGCATAATTAAAGTGATTTGAACTTTTGTGTCTTCATGTCCAATGATACACATAAAAGAGAACTCCTGTCGGATTTTTGTGGAAGCAAACATTGTCGTGATGTAGGCCGTCTAGTAGTTGAAATGACATCTTTGTTTATTAAAAAAAAAAAATTTAGTATTTGTAGTTATTATTGTCAAAAGCTTGATGTTTAAAAGTTTGATTTTTGAAGTTTGGTGTTTAAAACTTGGTGTTGAACTTGTGTTAGTTGGCTTGATAATAACCAGTTGGTTAGTAGTTAATACTAAGGTTAGTAGAATTAGGATTAGCCAGCAGCTAGCTGTCTTGGAGTTTGGGTGTCTACTTGAGGTAAGGGCTAATCCCTTGTCTTTCCCCCTTCTTTCAATGTGTTGGAAGGTGTAGGAGGCACTTTGAGTGCTAGTTGTGTACTTGTTATGATTTTATATTGAAAGGAGTATTAATTTGAGATAGTCTTGTCTTGCATTTTGAATAAGTGTTGGATGAATATAAGCTTTTGAATTTGATTTTTTGAATAATTGATTTACTGAAATGCCAAGTTTTGGATCTAGATCTATTATGGAAAGAACATTATAAGGCTTTGAAGCAGAGGTGTTTGGATTCAAAGGTAGCCAAGGAGGGTGTTTTGAGGAGTTTCATTCTTATTGAAATCTTGTGCAATGAAAATGAAATTTTATAGGTTCATATCTTTTAACTTTTATCAAAATTTTAGTTTCAATGTATTTAGGATTTAAAAATTATGTACCAAAATATAACTGGTTGAAGAAGTAGTGAAGGATTAAGAAGTCAGTAGTAGAAAAATGTTCACCAAAATTGGACAATATCTTAATATATGATGAAGTTTGATTTATGAATATTTTTATAGTTAATCTATATTTTCAAAAAAATTTAAGTTGTTTGAAGCTAATGTCCAAAAATTATGCTAAATCAAAACTAGATATGACAATTTTTAGGGTATAGTAGGAATTGTAGGATAGGGATTTGGGAAAATGGGAGTTATAGAGTAGGATTATTATTATTTAGGGTGTTTAAAAGTATTGGCAACTACTTACAAAGCATTTCCACAACAAAAGCTCTGTGCTATTCCAGATCTAATAGCAAATCTTTGTGACAACGTTTTGCTTAAAAAAAGTCCATAGCCGCGTCAACAGAAGTTAGAACCCTTGACTGTGTACAATCCTTTGGTATCATACTAGTACATGCAAAATTGAAGGCATTAGTAATCATAAATTTCATCTTCATTCTTGGTGATGCATAAGCTTTTATAGAAGTATGGCATTAGTAACTGTAGGATTCTCAGAAGATGAAGAAGTCCATTTCTGCGTAGTTGATGTGCACAATGTAAGCAATGAGTCCAATAGCAATAGTGCACATGAGTGTTGAAGCACAGAGGAGTTGGAGGACTATGGTGACTTAGAAAGCTTGCATGTACATTGGCAAAGAAGAAGGACTAATGCCAAGGACAATGTTTGAACAAAAAGAAGTGACAATAAGCTAGGGTACGACAATGGCAAGTAGACTCGTATAAATTAAAACCAAATTTTGACACCTCTTACAATGGTTGCATAGCAAGAGAGAATCACATTTAGGTGTAGTGTAGGCTTGCTATAGAGTTTGGCATAAATGACACATACAAGCAATATGGGAAAGTTCATGCAACATTAACATTGGTAAGGCAAAAGCTCCAACCCTTTTCCGTTGGCTGTTTGGAGCTCCTACATATAAAAGCATCCATGAGCATGTTAGCATCACTATAAACAGTCATAGGTTTAGATGGATGACAAAATTCAAAGGAGAAGTGCCAATTACATATTTACAAGAAATATAGATGACAAGGTAACATACAAAAGAGCCCATAAAAAGGTAGGGTTATTTGTTGAATATGAAACATTGCAATTTTGGAGTGCTTACCTAATAGCCTTTGCTTTTGTTGCATATACCTTTATTAGCAATTTTTTGTCAGTCTACAATTAGCATTTCTATTCACTTGTGAAGCCACTCTTCCATTCATGTTTTTGCCAAACTATTTGTTCCAACTGTAGTGCCCTCAACCTCAACAACCGTGGAGTGTATTCGCAAATGCAATGCTTATTGTGGCCACAATGCAAGGCTCTATGACAACCATCCCAAGACTTTGGTGGTACAACATCAACTTTGGCTAACATCCCTTTTGTTGTACATGGGCAAGAAGGTGATTGCCAATACAATGCTACAAACACAATTTTGAAGTTGTTGCAGGCCACTAACAGCACTCCCACTAGAGCAATTACTAGTCCTACCAAAAAAGGCCACTTACACCTCCATTCTCACCATTACATCCTATTACATCTCATTTACTATTCTGTAAATATCAATAGTACTAATACTATTGTCGCTAGGTGCCATGACACATAGCCTTCATAAATTGTCTATTAATCAACAACAATGACTCTATTTCTAAGCATTTTTTCAACTCTACACATTGGATATGGGTTTGACATAATTTTTGCCTTCAAAAATTCACTATAAGTTCACAACAACTATTAAAATTAAAAAACTTTTAACAATCCCCTTCATTTATATCTCTACACCTATGGAAATATTTCCTTTGCCTTGTTATACTCCACATCATGTCCATAATTGCTTAATTGGTTGGTTATCAATGATTTGCTTGGTGGTTCGACTATAAAAAATTAGTGTAGGGTAGAAAAAATTTACAATTGAGGCACTAATTAATTTTACAAAGCCATTCAATTTACACCTTTATTTATGTGAGAGCATTTGCAATGCATACTCAATATACAAACCTTGTAACAACAAAGGGCAAGTCATTCCACCAGGCCCCGCACAATACCAATTTTCTCTTTGGACAAATTATCCCAATGCAAAGCCAGCAATCCCAATGTGAAATGGACTTTTCCATATTAAAAAAGAAAGAAAGAAAATCTACATTAAAAAAAGACTTCTCATGAAAACAAGGGAAGGTTGAATTGATTAGTACATATACCAATGCTTGAAAAGAGTTGACAATAATGATTATTCCTATATGGACCAACTCATGGACCCTTTACATGTTGCAAATTAGCCAATCTTGGGTGGTCGCATACCAAGGCCGTAGAATTGGAGGCCTCAATAACAATTGTATTGAAGTGCAAATTTAAACAAAAAACAATCTTGACTCGGCATAGTGTTATGTTAATGGGCACATTGCAGATGCTCTAAGGCACTAATTCCACATGTGGACTTCAAGATCAAAGTTAGATTCACAACTTTAAGGTCAAATATTGTTCACCATCTTATTTTTAGATGACTAATGTAATAAGATATTCATGATTATGTGAATTTAATATGGAAGATGGTATATGTGATTAACCTTTATAAATCTGTTTTTTCATATAGTTATTATGTAACCTAAAATATTAAAATTAAAATGATAATTTATTGATTTCACTAGTTGATTTTACACTAGCTATTGGATCCCTTCATATGTTGCTCTTACTATCCAATCTACAATAATGAGTTCCAAAAGTGTAAGAAGAATGATCCTTAAAATTATGGTACAAGGAAATTTCATGTAGAGTATTCCCATCTAATATACATTTTGACTTTTGAGAGTATATGAACTATTCTTATAATAGTTAAATAGAATTTAAATACAAGACTAGTATGCCTTATGTCATTGCTACAACCATTACCAAAAGTAAAAGATCTATAATTTAGGATAATTTAATATTCAAAAATAATTATAGCCAAGAGGATGCATGGTTCCAGATTTGTCACTATGACAAAATATCTTTTATATTGAGTTTTTTTTATATATCTTAAATTTAGTTGTTTACTTTGTTTGTTTTATTATGGTGAGATCTTTTGTAACATGCATCTCTTGGTTGCATTCTTGATATTGTTAGAAAGCTCTCATTGAGGAGGATACACAAACTTTGTTTTGTGGCATTTGGACCTATTGTATGAAAAACATGGGTTTAGGAATTAGAATTTGAATTAAATCATCTTTAACTTTGGGAATGCAAAGGTTAGCTTTGTAATTTCTTACTTTCTGCCGATGGTACAAAGCTACACTAATCTATATAAATACATCTATACCTCAAATGAGTTTGTTTGTTTGTTTGTTTGTTTTAGTATAATGAAATCTTTTGGAGTATACATCTCCCATTTACACTCATAGTACAATCACTATAATTTGAAAGCCCTAAGTAAGGAGGTGCATGGACTTTGTTTCATGATGTTAAGACCCACAATGTGAAAGTTATTAAATTTCAAAGTTTTTATGAATTCAAAAAGTCAAAAATTAAAATTTACTTTTATTTTGACTATGACAATGGCACAAGGTACACTAGTCTATACATTGAATTAGGTAGTATTTTTTTTTGTCACAGTTAGATCTTTGAAATTATACTTTTCCTAGTTACTTTTTTGTTACTTTTTGTTATTTTGGAAAGCTCTTTGCAAGGAAGGTTGTATAGACATTTTCTTGTGTTGTGTAGACCTATGGTGTGAAAGATATAGATTTTAGAGTTATCTTTAAATCAAAAGTTGAATTAAATTGTCTTCTTATTTTGGAAATACAAGGGTTTAATCATCTTTTACTTTGAACTACATTAGCTATATAAAAATACATACATACATATAATTTGTTTCTCACAATATCTTATACATTTATAGTGTAAGTTCCTGAATTATTATTCTGGATAGTAATGAAGGATGATGATTTGTACATTGTATTGCAACTCCAAGATGGTGGACCACATGTTTTGTTGGCTATCATTAATGTAGTATATCTCAAGCATGCTTTGGAGCTACATCTAGATAAACATGGAGGTGATCCCATCATTGCTGAATAGTTTGTGAAATTGCAAAGGACATATGACATTCTTAATAATGAGGAAGCTTAAGCTTCATATGATATAATGTATGAGGTGAAAAAAGAATGGGAAAAGAAGGAAAGAAGATTGAGTGAGAAGCATCAAAAGATGATGCACAATCTTAGGGAGAAAGAAAATGCATGTAAAGCAAAGTCTCAAAAGGAAGTATGTGTATAGTCAATTGAAAAAAGAGATTTCAAAGACTGTCATGCAAAGGGGTAGAAAGCTTACATTTAAAGATGGTACAACTATTCATGCCCTAAAACACAAAACCCAATCTTACCAACTTCCAAACACTAGAAGAAACTAAAATTTTCAATGTCTAAGGGAACGGATTTTAGGTGACTTTGAAGAAAACAACCTATGTTTTTCTGTCAACAATTATCTCCATTAATGTTTCATTGGACATCATTATTGACATGAAAAATACAGGGTTTTTTTTTCAACGTCACCTAAAATTCGTTCCCTTTGACGTCGGCTGTTTTTTTGAATGTCACCTAAAACAAGGTTTTCTTATAGTGAAAGCTTAATCCTTTCGTTAGTTGACATGATCAACATCAATCTTTTAAATTTGTCGAACCATATCAACCTCCATCTTCGGATTCTTTGCCTCCTAATTGGGATAAAGCTTCTAGTTTGTTCCTAACTACATAGTTCAAAGATATAGCTAGTTAGAACTAATTCTTGTATTCAAAATCCAATGTCAAAGAATTATAGTAGCCATTGTGGCCCATGGATTTAGGTTTGAGTGTTGTTTTGATGCTTTAGGGTGTTGCTTTGATGTTTTTGAATGTTGTTTTGGCTTTTTAGGATGTACCAACTATTTTTTATTATTGTAGTGTAAGAAGGTTAAGTTAAAATCCCTTAAATCTAATTATTTGAAGGATTCATCATACTACTAAAATCATAAGTCCCTCTATAATATCACACATGCTACCATTAATACTAGGGGCTCGTGCTTGCTATGCTACGCATTCATTGTATCACATATTAGTAAAATTTTGATATATTTGAATAGAATGCATGATAATGATTTTGATAAGTCTTTAAAATAATTATTTTAAATATTTTATAAAAATATTTTCAATCATGCATACATAGAAATCGTATTTTCACACAATGTGATATTACAGAGTAACAGTTTGCAATCACTTCTGTAATATCACTTTTTACAAAGGATGATATTATAGAAATAATATAGTTGTTGCAATTGAGGTGATATTAAAGAGGATCTATGAGATGATATTATAGAGGTAGCAAATCCATTGCTTCTCTTAGCTTTACACTACTTTGGACTTCTATGATTTTGTGCTTTTGTGAGCCTCGAGCTTTCATGATTTCAATTTTCTATTGCTACTATCATATGATTTTGAGAAATTTATTCAATTGAAGCAATTTTGGATTCCACAACAATTAAGTTGTTCACAAAGTTTTTGAAATTTATAAATTTTTCTTTTCAATTCTTCTATTTGGGTTGCCATTTTTTTGTAACAATGGAGTCAAATTTCTAATGCATTCTAATGTATGTGTATCTTTTATAGTATTTACCATTGCATATGTTTCATTCATCATTCAATAAATTTCTATTGTACATTTCAATATATGCTTACTTATTAAAAAAATTATACAAAGATTTTAGTCATTTTTATTTGAAGATTTATTGAAATTTTTGTTCTGCATTCTATCTAATACATAAAAATTCTTATAAAATTATAATGATGAATGCGTAGCATAGTAAGCACCAACCGCTAGTCATCTCCCTAAAGATGTAAGCAACCCCTCCTTGACCTCAAGTAGAAGATTAGCAACCATTGATTGCAGTTTAAAAAGCATTGAATCCTATTCCTTATTGTTGGTCCCAATTTTAAATCATCCAACTACAACCATTGATTAGAAATGGCCATTGAAACCCCTTGGAATCATTTTGTCAATTAAAAGTATGGTTTTGTTGGTTTGTTTGAAGTTTGCAATCTACACAACAATCTCGCATTGTATACTTTTGTGGTACTCTTTGCTAGCAAGGAAGCTTTGAATCTACATCTATGTTTAAATCAGGATTTGAAAATCAATTCCTTTAGCAATAAGGTTCACAACTTGGTTTCTTGAAAGTTGATTCAAATCTTCGGGGATCCTAAAACTCTATGTTTAGCATTTATAAAATTTTAGAGCTTTGTATAAATAAGCACATATTTTCTTACAATAGCTTTTGATTTTCTAGCAACTCATTTCTTGTCTTCTTACTATTGGTAATAGAAGGAGCAATGATTGGAACCCTTACTTTGGTATTACTTGGAGAACATCAAGTATGTTGCTACAAGTTGTTGCATTAGCAATTCCTTTGCTAAGTGTGGAAATGCATTTTGATAGTGCTCAATGAATAGGAGGCTCAAGCTATTCTTTACAAGCTTGTTGTCATGCCCACATGTTTCATAGTGTGTTTTCTCTCTTTTTTAAGTGTTTTGTGTGTTCTTGAACCATGGTATTTCATGTTCTGTTTTTTGTCTTTCTATGTGTTTTGTATGTTCTTGAACCATGTTATTGAAAGAGACCGGGAATTGTTGTAATAGTAGATCCAATTGAGTTGTACATGTAAATAGGGTTAACTCCATTGGGCTTCATGTTGCTCTTTGCATTTGTTGAGTAGGTCAAATAGAGGCTCTCTTTTGCTTATGATTTGATTAACACATGCTTTTCTTGTCTATAGAATTCATGATAGCTACGAAGATTTTAGGGATGTTCAAGATTTTAGTTGCACTAGGCATCACAAATTAAGCTTTTAATCAAAATTGCAAACAAAGTTTATGATGACTACACAATTTTTAAAAATTTCTTCTAAAGTATTTATTTGAATAAATTATTTGAATTTTTTTAAAAAGGACTTTTGTACCCCTTTGAAAACTTTTAATATTTCATGGAAAAATGATTAGTATATCCCTTTCAAAATTTGTATAAAATTTTTATAATCAATGGAAAAATGACACATGCACTCATTTTTATAACTTGTGTATGGTTTTTCCTCTTTTTGACATGGTTTGTGACTATTTCCGCAAAAGAGGCAATAATTGATCTAATTATTTGAAGAAATTACATTGCAAGTACCATAGTTTGTATAGAAGACAAGGGTGCTTTACTCAATGACAATGTAGCAAGTGTGTAAGTGATAGTTGAATGTCATTGAAAAAAAGTCAAGTTATTAAATAACACAATTTGATGTTTTGAAGGATTAATTTATTGATGAATTGGATAAGATTGACTTTTAAAATATCAAACGGAAGCACAAAGACTCCAAAATCAAAGAACAAAGCTTTAAAGCAAACACAAGATTGCCACCAAAACTAAGCTTCCCATCCTTGTAAGGATACACCCCTAAAACTCTAAATTCTTAAAATGGGATTTTAAACATTCTAGTCTATTTCATAAGATGTCAAATTTTATTGTAATTTTTAGAAGTTTTTTCAAGATAAAAAATTATACTAGATTTTGGGGGGAATCCAATTTTTACTTCTTTTGGTGCTTAGTAGAAAAAGCTATACACCTTATAAGCATAAAAATGCTCAAGCCAAAAAAATGGTGAAAGCTAATAATTAATTTTATGAATTTTTTTCTTCTATAGAATATAACTTATTTATTCTCTTTTGATTAGTGGTGTGAAAGCTATGAATAGTCTTGTTTTGGGGGCAATCAAGGAGGTTGCA
The DNA here is from genome assembly GCA_950106755.1 of Climacium dendroides. Classification (NCBI taxonomy): domain Eukaryota; kingdom Viridiplantae; phylum Streptophyta; class Bryopsida; order Hypnales; family Climaciaceae; genus Climacium; species Climacium dendroides. The sequence continues at coordinate 7,213,564 of OX467082.1, read as the reverse complement.
TTATTACTAAATAGGATTTGTTTTTCAACTCAATTTTTATAATTTTTCAAAACAAAAAGGTCCATAGGGAGTAAATTAATTTCTTCAACCTTCTCTTCAATAGAATTGACATGTTTCAATTCCATTTTTTTGAAATATTAAAAACTTAATTTTCCTTTCCATTTTAATTTGCACAAATACTTCTACTCAACCAATTCTTTTAAGAATGAAAATTATTAACTTTATTTAGAATCTTTTTTTTAGATTTTCAAAAGTCGATTCTTTACCATAAAAATGTAAACCTTAAAATTATGTAGTGCAAAAATTTTAAGATTAGAAAATTTAAAGTTTGAAAACCTAGTAAAGCAAGGTGCCAAACATTTTTTTCTTTATTTACCTTCAACACTAATATCTCACAATCTACATGGTCAAGACATCTAATTTTTTCCCACACATTTCTATAGAAATATAATACAAGATTCTATTGTTGAATATGCAAAAAAAATAATGTTTTCATCATAGCTCTTTATAGTAGAAGTAATAGTTTTGAAGTGATTTTTTTAGTAAAACATTGTCATGAGGGTTTTATAAGGATTTAAGGTAGCAACACCTATAACCATCAATGTACCCATAACTAACACCTCCAAAATCTTAGAAAATCTTGAGAAGTGAATAGATGTGATTACGAAGATGTACTACACCTAATGGCCACTTCACACTATGATCAAAGGTCTAGAGGCCATAGGTTTCCACCAATCAAATTTTAAGAAACCAAGAGTTTGGCCTCTCGACCCTTCACACTAGAAGACCCAAGTCCAAAGGCCAAATCCTTCTAACTACCTACATGGCGACACATTCTCAAAGAAAGTTTGGGTCGGCTAGAAATGGGAGTCCAAACTATGGTTGAGAAGTTGTCAACTTATGACAAGATCTAAACCATTAGATGGTTAAGAGTTTGGACTTTGGCTTGGCCTTTGGAGGCTTCACACAATGGCCGTTCAAGTTGAGAGGCTGTGGGAGTTCATTGTCAAAGGTTTGGCCTTTGAGCTTGGACTTTGGAGGCTTCACACTATGGCCAACGGAAGGCTCCAAATTCTATTATTTATTGCCTATTTATTGTTCATTTCTTTGGACTCTCAACAAAGTTTGTCCACTCATCTAGAAGTACTTCATATTAGAGATTCCATTGGTACCGCAATTCAAAATCCCCCCTACTTTTGCCCTATATAATATGCTCCTCTCTGGCCAAAAAGTAACACAAATAGTCACATGCCACAAATGCAGCGGCTCGCAGTTGAAAACCTAACACGAGCACTCGATAGTTGATTGCAGTACCAAATGATTTTTTTGTGTGTGTCAGAACTCACTTTATAAAAAGTCCACATCCAAACTACCGCTAGCCTATCAGAAATAGATAATAATCTTCATACAAGCTTACAACGTGTATCTGTATTGGATACGGGAAGCTATGTATTGGATATGCAAGGAATCAGTCGATTTCTTTCATATCACGTCCTTATCGTGAATAATTGAACTGTACTGATACAAACATTCTCTACGAGATTCGCCCAGACTTTTTCTTGAACAGATTCACAATGTAAGAGTATAAGCTTTGCGATTTTCAAGTATGCAAGTTTTTAGGTTCACAGCGCATGATATGACTGATACAGGATAGGTTCTCGAAATATTCCTGGAACTGAAAGTCAGTGAATGACTCACCTTCGTCTCGAATTAACAGGCGTCGCCCCGTATTAACAAATGTTGGCCCCTTATACACCAGTGTCAGGTTTAGAATGTTAAAAAATAACGGCATTCTTCTATCTACAACTTCCTGCAAAACTAAAACGCAGTCGAAGAAATGAGGATGGACTTAATCCCACAAATCCGAATGTATGTAGCAGACAAACCATTTCCAAATTTCTTGAATATTTTTTCTCAATGTCGAGGAACTGCTACGGGGTTGGGCTTGTACAGTTGTACCCGTCCAAAAGATCTCTGGTACTCAAGTTTCAATAAATTTAAGAATATTTGTCAGAAACGATATGCACACGGAATCTCACCAAATGGAAATGTGAGATTGATTAGCATTTACTACAGATACACTACAACGCCAGCTCTGTTTCAGAATGCAAGGATATATCAAAGGTAAGTGGCAGCCTCCTTTCAATTGAAAATTGGTGGCTACAGCATAGTTACGATCACACATGGTCACTGTGAGACAAAAATTAATCGTCGAATGCTACTCTGCGTTAATTGGCAGCTGGCTGCTGATGTACTGCAGCCTCAGCAACGTCCTTCAGTGTTTTCAGAACTCTATACGTTCCGGAAGCCATGCTCACGTCCTCGTAGACCAAACCATGCTTCTTGCACAGAGCCTCCACCTGTGCAGAGATTTTGTTAAGATTATGCCTGGGCATTGTTGGAAACAAGTGGTGCTCAATTTGTCTGTTAAGACCTCCAGTGAACCAGTCGTTGAACCGGCCTGCTTTAATGTCCCGCGTCGATACAACCTGCGCAGCACAGGACACGCTGCTTACAGAAGAATCCAAAAACAAATTCCTTCCGAAGTAACGAACACTATGCTCTACTTGAACAGAGACCTCCAGGTCTAGAAATTTCGTCACCAAATAGTAGCAGCTACAGATATTCCGCTTGCCATGTAAATTCCAGACAGCAGATCCAGCACATGCTATAGTGCCTGTGTGCAAATGGGAAAGCGTACTTGGCTATGCACGTGACACTGCGTAGACATGTGGGAGAATGTATATCATACCTGAGCATTAACAAATTCTTTCGACGTGTTGTAGACCTCCATCCCGTTGTGACTGAGTACAAATACATATCCCAAGAGGAAACCAGACATGAGCTCGGAGACCGCCATCCAAGCGACTGGCTTCCAACCAGGAAGAAGATAAAATGCACCGCCGATGAACCAGATGTAGTGCACAAGCATCGTACCCCACTCCAACCACTTTCTGCTGAGGGTCAGCGTGGGCTTGAAGGTAAAAACCGCACTCCACAGTAGCCAACTACCTCGAGCAAACATCAGAAGAACCAAGAAGAACAGATGTTGATACTGAAGAACTCGCAACATAGACTTACTCTGGACAGTGGCCAGAAGATCCTTGCTCCAAGCAAGGAGGGGGAGAGTGTCAATGTCTTCATCTATAGGAGTGTATGTTTGATCACATTCATTTGGGGCAGCATGATGCATGTTGTGCTTTGTCTTCCACCATGACACACTAAACCCCAGAACAACGTTGCCAATCGCATAACCAACAATATCATTGAGCCAACGAGTTTCAAAAACCTGCAAATAATTGAAAAGCGAATGATCAGAAACACATGGTACATAAGCTCAATTGCTTGTAAGGTTGTTGAAAAATGTAGGGAAGTTTAAACCACAAAGTGCGAAATTCAGAACACAAGTGTATTAGACCTGATGGTGCAGAAAATCATGGGATAGCCATCCGCACTGTTGGACGAACAATCCCATCAAACTGGCTGATAAAAAGACAGCCCAGTAAGTCTTGAACAAACAGATTAACGCAATGCTTGCAGCCAGAATAGCTACATTCGAAAGTGTTTTAAGAACGTAGTAAAGTTTAGAACTTTTGAAAAGCTGTTCTCTCAAGAAGAGAGCCCTTAATTCTCTGTAATCTTTCAATAATTCTGGAGTCGGCCCCTCCCTCTGCCACAGATACAAAGGAGATTAATTATGACCACAAATACGGTTTCATGTTGACAGATCCCCACCACCAGAAATCCAGGACAATTTCTGGACTTCCTCGGAAAATTACTAGTAAAAATTCGAATTACAAAAGGCAATTAGGTCGGACTCTACAATAAAACTTCTTGAACAGGGGAAGAACAGGTCGGAGATCTGGAACAAACAACTTACGACGAGGTCCCCAATGTAAAATGTTTGGAGGAGCTTCCAAGTGGTGGATGCATGGAAAGTAGAGAAAACATCGGTGGCATCTCGACCGAAATAAGTGTTGATGACTGACCCTCCAGGATGCTGCTCCGCAAATTTGCTGACGTCATAGACCTGGCATGAAGAAATTTTTTTAAGTTACTGTAGTTTGAAAAAGATGAGCCACCTTCGACGGGTCCCGAAATTGAACAGGACGCCTGGCTGGCCATGCCCAGTATCAAGCCACCAAACCAAGGGATATTTGTGTAAAATACCATAGTCTGCAACACCAAAGCTAACACTACAATTCTACATCCGAAGCTGTATTTTAAAATTGCTTTCTGCAAGTGAACAGACCTTCTCTTTGATTACAATCCAGCAGTCGTGGGGCTTATCGTGCGAAGCTACATCCTTGAGGAGGTAGGAAGCCGGCTTCCTATCCCGCACCGACCTCCGTCTAATTGGCTTCCCGTCTGTCTCAGCAAGAGTCTCCGATGCCCCCCGAGGAGTCGAATCCCTTTGGACTTCCGTCGAAATACTGTGTACAGAAGAGGCATCCGAAACATGCTTTTTACCTGCCAGTTGCTTGAAAGCAAATTTGGTGGATAGACTCCACTTGCCCCAAGTCGTGCTCAGAACATCTAGGAAGTCACTGACGAGAGGCATAGTGGCAAAGTTCTCAACGTCGATGTTTTCTTCGAGAGAACCTGGTATATCAGCCGCAAGAACATCTCATCAGTGCAATGAAATTGAAGGATCAAATATTGTGATTTATCTAAAGAAGCTATCACGATATCCACGCGTTGTCAGAAGAAGTGTTTCAGGGCAATACATGCCTCACTTTGGTAATGTACATCTTTTAAAATTGGTGCGGACGGTATACAACTCCGGGAGTATTGACTACGTAAAATATTGTACCATTGCACAATGTAGTTTAAGATATCTTTCTCTAATCCACAGATCAATCACTTCCGTAATGAGCGCGCATCAACGAGGAGTGAATAAACGTAAAGTGCTTCAAGCAGCACGCAGCCATTCGCAAACACGCCTTCCAACAACATTGAAGGACCTAGCCAGCGACTCCCTGTGGTTCTCAAACAACTCTACCGACGCGAGGGATAAAAATTTCTCATCGCATAGACAATGCGAACGAGCACTAACACCGTTATGGCAGGCTATTCACGTTTACTAGTCTCATTACCTACTCACCGCATTAAAACGACTACAATGTCAATCTCTAACAATGCAATCTCCATTTTGCAGACATAAAAGTAGATCAGGCGAAACAGAGTGACATTGAAAAAGAAAAAATGCCAAAATAGGAGACGCATTCCACTACGGATCAAAAAGCGACACGATTGCTCACCCTTCTGGAGTCCACCACCCGCGGACACCATTTCTTTAATAGATTTACAACTTGCTCGTCATGCACAGATATTTCTGCACCAGCTTGTCCCCTGTCCACGCACTCACCACTCTGTCTGCTCCGTTCTCCACACAATGCCAATGCCAATGCAGTAAACACAAACGCACCACTCCCGCACTACGCCTACACCACTCCTATTGCATCTCAGTCCACAAACGAGCAACTAAGGTCCTCCGTCCTCAAAAATGATCCACACGAATGTCCACAAAAGGAGCTTCTCAATAGAAAGCACCTTCACCAAATGTAACAATTAACCGAACAAAACAGAGGCTCCTCCACCAGGAGCGACACACCGCCTCGAGAGCAATTTCGCAACTGCTTAGGGATCAAGAACTGAACGCGCACGTCCGGAGAGCAGAAGCGATGTATTCAATAAACACAACCGGCTCGCCCCTGCAGCATTCGCCAATGCAATATGCCCGAACGCGGAGATCGTCGCCTCTTCTCCGAAACCGTCCCACCACAATGCAGGCGGCCTGGGATCGGCGATGGCTGATCCGCGGACAGCAGTGGCGAGGCGCATACAAGCAGACGCAGCTGAACGAAGACCATATAAATGTCTACGAGTGGAAACACAACACCACAAGAAACACGGGCACCCGTCGGCTGGACCAGGCAAAGCCCGCTCCCGCCCGGCCGGGCCGAGCCGGGCCGAGCCGGGCCGGTTATCACGCAGTCGCAGCTCTTCGTCGGAATAAGGGGACCCCGGGATTTAGGTCGCTGGGTTGCCGGGCGACGGCTCCAATGCCACCCTCCGGTGGGGACTGGGGACCCGCCACGAATGTCCGGCCAGTCGGACGATATTTCCAAGGGGGAATTGTATGGCCCGAGCGCACGCCGGGCTGGGCCACTACTGCCGTTCCGTCCATTCCCCATTTCGTATGGGGTAGCCTTTTCAGCTGGGGCAGAATAGCGTAGCTTACTATAGCCTGTCAAGTCCTCATTGCAGAGGCCACGTTCGTTGCCTCTTTTTCATCCATCCACATTGGAATATTCTGTCGGTTTTATTATTGGTGCGAACTGGGATTTTTTTTCTTCTTTCCTTTAACGTCAGGTATTATAATTGGGTACAGTATTGGGATGTCAGCTAATTCAATTAGTGAGTAGGCAGGGGTAACCCTTAAACGTGGAGGCGGACGTTTTTTTGCATCCAATGGATGACAGAGGATCTCTCTATGTAGGACAGAAGTGCAACTACTCATCCTCGGAATCTTGCAACAGTGGTATGAGTGCTTTCACAATTTTTTATTAACCCAGAAACGATGACGAGGCCATTTTGTGGCGTTTGAATGGCTTTGGGATGAGCCAAAAAGAGATTGGATGTACTTTGTCATCCGTTTTTTTCATGTCGACCTGTTACAAAGAGTGTCCAATTGCGTTTGTAGTCTTTCTAGTGGTTGTTTTCATGTAATTGAGAAGTTAATAAAATAAAAAATAAAAATAAATAGATCACCAAATATGTTTGTTTTAGTGTATTTCAAGAAGTTGTTGCTACTTGCTCTAAATCTGAAATTTCTCCACAAAAATGATATTTTTTGAGTTTGAGTCTAACTAATCAAATGAAGGGTCATCTGTTCTAGTTTCTACTCCAATTGGAATTTTGAAAATATTTATAATAATGAATATTTTATTGCAATTTGAACTTTGGATGTATTTTCAATGTCCCCTATATTCTAATTATAGAATGACACAGAAACTAAGTTCACACAAAATTTGAATTCACACCATGATGTCCATCTCTACAATATGTACACATGGTGAAATTTTCAGATTTTTTGAAATAATTTTCTCTTTGATGTGGTTTTTCTTCATTTCATCTTCTAAAATTCTCAAAAAAGAAAAACACAATTTTTTTCACACCAAAAATAAAGACATGTTATTTCATCTATGAAAAATAAATATAAAATTTTTTCATGCAAACGTAGTTGCAAAATGGCAACAAACTTAGCGATGGGGCATGGAGGCTTGAAATCAATGGTCATAGGTCCATCATGTAGGGGGTTAAGCCAATGCTTCACACGGTCATATAAAAAAACTAATGGTCATAGGTCCATCATGTAGGGGGTTTAAGCCTCATATAAAAAAAAAATGATGATTTCCAAAGCCAACCTTTTCAGGGTTCATCTTATAAAATCACGGCCAAAAGGACCAACAGAAAGGAGGTTGCCTGGTCAATAACTGGTCTGTATCGAACAGTTCCGGTAAAATATTCACAAAATTCTGGACCCCTGCAATAAAATTCCCATTTCAGAAAACTTTAATAGAATCTTTTTTTTTTAAATTTAAAAAACTCTGGGGTGGACTTCTCCGCTCTTCCTTCAGTTTATTTATTTGATCTTCCAAATTCGTTGGTAGAAGGTAAGATATCATGAGTGATTGCAAGTGGTGTAAGATATAATAATGAGAACGGAAAGGTCCCCTGTCATTTGTTTTATTGTTTTTCTGGCACATCACCCAAATCTCCTGATATTTTTCCCCTTACAGAACAAAGGCAGGGTATTCATTTATTACCGAGAGTCCTGAACCATAGTTCGGGAAACTTTTTGAGTTTTACCAGCTAATTTCCTTCAATTCTCGCAATGAAACGGTTTTTCCAGAACTGAGTCCGGTTATTTTCTCTATTTTTTACTCAAAATAGAAATTTTATAGATTTTTGCACCAAGTTTTTTGCCGATGTTTTCAAATTGCAACCGGGTTTTTTCCCAATTCCTCCGGCTAACTTTGAACTAGCCGCCGGTTTTTTCCGAACATTGTCCTGAACTGAAGCATTGGCCAACAGGAAAAACACTTCTGGGGAAAAATAGGAAATTGCAATTTTTCTCTATTTTTCAGCCATCCGGAAGCATCTCAATGTGACACTTAATATTTGAGATTTGCAGATCTCGAGGGTACTAGGTACAAAATAAACAAAATTTGTTCCTAGATGTGTTAGGAGATGGGTCTAGGAAACCAACAAATGTGGTTTTCATATTTTTCCAAGCTTGTATGAATATAAAACGAATTTGTGAAAACAAGTGCGTAGATGCACCTAGTGTGGACCTTCCAGAGAAAGGGTAGAAGCATCTAAATGTGACCCTTTAATATTTGAGATTTACAGATCTTGAGTTGAGGGTAGGTACAATATAAAATGATGTATGCTTGTTAGGAAATGGTTAAGAAAATCAACAAAATTGGTTTTGTGTTTTTTGAGCTTGTATGAATATAATACAAAATTGTAAAAACAAATGTGTTAGATGCATCTACTAAAAATAATAGACTAATCCCAAAGTGAACATGGATACATCCAAAAGCAACAAACCATGAGCTTGTATCACACTCATTTTATTGGCCAATGCAAAACCCAGCTCCATCACTATGACACATTCATGGAAACTCACTTATCAACATTGGGTCCACCTACGCTTTAGCTTAAGGCTTATTTTAAGTGCACGTTTAAGTGTTCATAAATGACTCTTGTTACATTTGGGTGCACATATCTTACTTAAAGGTTTTCAATAATTGTATTTTAATACTATCAACCCCTAAACATCTAGAGTCTTCTTCAAAATTCATGATTTGAGAAAAATCACCATAAAGTACTATTTTGAATAATATTTTGGAATTTGTATACAAATAAAAGTTGTAGATTTTGAATTCCAAATTCTGTTCGTATGGTTAGATTCACCAATGCCACCACCAATATTTTTTTATAAATTTTAAAAGGAAAATTTCAAAATTCCTTCTAGATTTGATTACAAGCAAATTATTATCATTTTTTGAATGCAATTTGTTGGAATGGATTTGAAATGAGTTTTTTTTTCCATAGGGATTTTTTTTAATTTTTGTATTTTTGAAATCTATGACCTTATTTTTGCAAATCCAATTTTGAACTAGAGTCAATGTAATTTGGGCTTGGTCAACCATTTGACATACTATCACATTTTGTAATTTTTGAAAAATAATGGACTCTAATAACATCAAATCCAACCACTAGATAGGACAACAACTTGATAAAGTATCTTCACAAATTATAATGACTTTCATCCAAGCAACGATGAGAATGAAAATTGAGTTCCAATTTGTTAGTAGCATAGCACTTGAGGATTAATTAATCCTCAAATGACTAAGAGTATCATGAATGCATTCCATCCAAGGACTACACGAATTAAGTAACTTTTGAATGATTTATATAGAATTAGAAGTTGAGAGAATATCATTAGAAGCACATCAAAAAATTACTACAGAAAGCCAAAAGAAAATATAAATTTGGACCTTAACCCCTAAAGTCCCATTGTCCACTCAAGAGACAAAATGGATTTTGGGCAAGCTTGTACAGTCTTAATATTTGTCATGATTTTATGAATTTTTTTAATGTGAACATCGAAAAACACATTAGCTTTCCAAAATATAATTTGTGTTTCAATGGGAACCCCAAAGCGAAAGTTATGGCACAAAAAGCACTTTTTTTAGTTCAACCAATAAAAAACTTCAAAAAATTTTAAAGTACAAAATTTAGGGGAAAAATTGTATATATTATATTTTTGTATACATGGGAAGCTTTGATTTATTCCATTTGGATTTGTTATAAGAAAGTTCTGGACAATCTTGTTTTTCAAGCAATTAGAGCATTTTTTTTAATAAAATAACTTGTAGGATTCATTTTTTACTTCAATTTTCAAAATAATTCAAAAAAAAAAGTTTTAAAAGGTTAATATATTTTGCCAAACTAATCTCATTGTTGATATTAGTGTATTTCAATTCCATCTTAAAGCTATTAACAATTTAGGTTTTCCTTCAATTTTGAACCTAGTTCTATTTAACAATTTTTAATGAGTGAAAACTAGGTGTGCTTTTTTAATTTTTTTTTCTAGAATTTCAGTTCAATTCTTTATCATACAAAATTAGAAATTCAAAATCAATAGAGCAAAAATTATAAATTATGAAGGTTCAAAACCAAAAATTGTAGTTGAACAACGTACAAAATAATTTGTTTTCTTCACTTGAAAAGCTAATTTTTTACAAGCTACACTTCAAAGTTTGTGAAATTTCTTCCACACATTCTTATATTAGTCTAGTACAAGATCCTTTGGTTAGATATGCCAAAAAAACATTTTTCTTGCTCTTTGCTATAGAAATGACAATTTTGAATGTCTTTTGATGGAAAGAAGGCCTTGGGACTTTAGGTGTTAAACAAATGGAATATACCCCAATCAAAATTGAATGATTCAAAGCTTCCTACTTATATATGAATCTAGAAAACCAATTTCAAATTTTTATTTTTTTTAAAAATGATTATTAAAGAAGTTTTTTGAGTTACTCGGACGGCCCACTAAGCAATGAAAAAGACACATTATGCAATAACTTTTTAACCATGTAGTCAAAAGTTATGAAAATTGTCAAGCCTTGAAGCTACTCCTTGAGAAAATGTTGTGTAAAAATTTTAGCAAAAAAGAATAAAAATTCCGCTTGTAGTGAGTTGTCCAAAATTACTATGTTGCCAAAAAAAATGCAATTTAGTGCTTTAGGGTTTAAACCACTCTAAAGTAACAAAAATAGTCACATGTACAAAAATAATAATTATTCAATTTTTCTTTCTAAAGTCGCTAAAGTTTGAAACCTTTAGTTAGTTGTTACAAGTAGCGTACAGACTCAGTCTTTGTTATTAATTCTTAAATAATTAGAAGGAAAAATAATCATATTTAGAGTTTTATAATTAAAATTTTATATTTTTTTCTAAATTTGATAATATTAAATATGTCACTAATCATTAAAGGGATTTCAAATTCAAATACCTATTTATTTTTTATAAATATTGGTGGTGTCAATAATAAATCAAACTATACAAATGTAATACAATATTCAAAATATAGAATTTTTATAATCAGCATTTGTACACTCTTGCAAACTCAATGAGTATTCTTGTCAATATTGGTGAAAATTTTCTTCAATCATTTAAAAAATGTTTAGTATTGGATTATTACAAAAGTTGAAGGATTAAATTTTAAATTTATGCATCAATACAAAGAGTATGTACTCAAATTTTAATTTATCAAAACAAGTTATCTTGAAGATATAAATTCTAAAACTTCTCATTTAACCCCTAAAGTCCCAAGGCCTTTTTTCATCAAAACCTACTCAAAACTGTCATTTTTATTGCAAAGAACAAAAAAACTTTTAAAATTATTATTTTTAAATAACTAACTGCAAGAACTTGTACTACATTAGTATAAAAATGGAAGAGTATAAAAATGCATAGAAAAAGTTTTAGAAACTTTGGTCATAGAGATTGCAAGATGTTTGCATTCAAAGTGCAAAAAAAAAATTTTAACACCTTCATCGGCTAGATTTTTGGCTTTGAATCTTTTTAACTTAAATTTTTTGCACTACTGATTTTGATTTTTATGGTGAGTAATTGAGTTGAGAATCTAAGGAAAAAAATTCAACAAACATTCCCCCCCCCCCCCCTTAATTTTCACTCAATAAAAAACTATCAAGTAGAAGTAGGTTCAAGATTAAAGGGATAACTAAACTATTAAGTCTTAAATGCCCAAGGCACCAAATTCTAGTGTTCACAATACCTTGAAGTTAAATAATACCTAACCCGTTTGCTATTTTTAGTAGTTTGTATTTTTGACAAAATTCTTTTTGAAGTCTAATTTTAGCATCAAAAATCTGATTTTGAAATGATTCATTATGATTTTTCTATTCAAGATCTTGTGCAAGGGTGTTCACTATAATCTTGACTTTCCATAGTGTTGAAGGCTCTTGAAAATGAGCCTCAAATACACTAGATTTTGGAGAAAAAATCACATTAGAAATTCATTTAAAAAAATTGTAGAGTAGATTTTGAGAAGCCATAAATTGATTGGGGTTATGCATGTGAGGCCCTTCAACCTCATATTTTTTTAGTGACCAATTTTTTAGATTTGACATGCAAAAGAGAGCTGAAAGATTTTCATAGTTTTAACACCTTCATGATAATTTTTTAATTCATAAGTAATATTGTGGGGTTTGTTTTTCCTATGTGATTTCTAACATGTCTAATTTGAATTTGTATGGTTACAATTCAAAAAAAATTGATACAACTTATCAAAATAATGGCTTTTTGTTCAATTTAGAGCAAATTCCAAAAAGCTCAAAACAGGCCTTGGGCATTTAGGGATTAATAGCTCTAAAATAGAATTGAAACACAATAATTCCAACAATAAGATTGTTCTAGCAAGCAAACTTAACCTTGCCTAACAATATTTTTTTTTAAATTGTTAAAATCACATTAAAAAATGAAGTCTATAAGTTATTTTTCCAAAAAGATACTTAGATTGCCTGAAAAACAAGATTGTCCATAACTTTCTCATTACTAGTCCAAATAGAACAAATTAAAGCTTCAAATGTACACAAAATATAATCTTTGAGTAAAAAATTCAAAATTCAAAAAAGTTAATTTTTTGTGAGTTGGGGGGGGGGCTACCCCTCAAGTTGTTTTTTGGACTCTTTGTGGCATAACTTTAGATTTGGGGCACCAATTGAAAAAAAAAATGATATTCTCCAAAAGCTTATTTGATTTCCTATCTTTAAAAAAAATTCAAAAAAGCATGTCAAAAATTGAGATCACACAAGCCTATCTAAAATCAAAGAGTCCCTCGTATAGACTTTAGACTTTAGGGGTTAATAATACATTGACTAAATGAATATCAATACTTAGAGGGTTTAAAAGGTCCAAAAATTAAATATAGAAATCAATCACTTAATGAATTCATTTCGCATATTTCTCTTTTAGAAAAAATTAGAACTAATAGTTCTACTTGTCTTTGAAGTTTTTTGAATTTTGGAGTACTTTAAGGTTATATGACAATGTTTTGGTCTTTTAATAAGTGTGTCATGTAAACCATCAAAATTTATTTCATAGGCAACAATTTAATAGGTCGTGATTTGAAGATTTATGAGGTCAAATCTTCAAATCATGACCTAAACAATAGTGAAATGTAGAACATTGCAACATAAACTCAAATACACTATATTATGCAAATGCTTCTAATATCAATTTTTTTTCCAAATTATTTTCTATAATGCATTTGATCCATTAACCCCTCACCGCCCAAGGGGACCAAAAGTGTCCTCACACAGTCTAGTAGTCAACTTGAAAGTGCTGTGACTTTTGCATTCAATGTCCAAATTCAATAAAACTTGTTGGGAAAGTTGCGCACAATAGTCTATTTTTTGCGGTAAAATTTTCAGATCTATCTAAGATGTAATGAGTTTTTGAAAGACATTCAAAGTTCGCAGGTTCAATTTGAGTTTACCACACTGCAATGAGATGGTTGCAACTTCGGGGGCTTGTATCTTTTTCATCAAATGTTAGATTTCAATAAAATTTGTTGTGTTTTGTTTCCCATAAAGTCTAATTATTGTGATAAAATTCCATGTCAATCCAAGTTCTTTTGAATGCTTAGGAGCAATTCGAAGTTCAAAATCCAAACATTTTTGCATAACATTGAACTTTGGCGGCTTATAACTTCTTCAAACAAGGTTTGTTTTCAATAATTTTTGTTGTAAAAGTTGCGCATACTAGTCTAATTCTTGTGGTAAAAATTTCATATTAATCCAAGAAGTTATGATTGACTGAGAAGCATTTTAGTAGAGGTAGGTTCAACCATAGATGTGTTTTTTTACTACTTTTTTCACTATTTTTTGACATGTCAAAACAATTTTGCAAACGCAATGAGTCAATTGAATGATTTTTTTCCACCAAAGTGTTTGTCTTTGATTTTAAATCACTTTGTAGTTTAAAGTTTTTTCATTTGAGTAGGTTTCACGGTAGGTTTAGAAATTGAATTTCACCTCCAAATGTGTTTTTAGGAAAATTTCAGCATCTTTTGTCAACACTAAAACATTATAATCTTTCAATCTATACGGTCAAATGACCCCAAATTTGATTTACACCATCTACAACATGCACACTACAAGATTTTACGGTTGAGATTTTCATAACTTATTCACATTTAGACTTATAACACTTGAAAAGCAAGGTTGTTTTTTGACATGTCAATTTCAACCACTTTTTCACTCCCTTCATTGACCTGGTCCTTAATGGGTAAAGTTATAAAACTTCAAATAAATTGTGAAGCAATGTGTATAGGGGTTAACTTTGTTTACAAACCCACCCTTAGTTACTTGAATGCTTAAGTCATCTTAGTTGGAAGTGCTTGCACTTGGCTCAAAACCAATTGAGTACATCAAATTTGTAGATGTCTTAATTAATCAATACTAAATATAATCAGTCTTTTTATTTGTAATGCTTGATTGTCCCTTCATCTACAATTGAATTGAATATATGGATTGATGAATTCCAAAATTTTAACAATGTTCAATAGTTTTTGATAGCAAATAGGGGCACTGCAATGTGTGAAAGCAAAAAGGCCTAGCTTGTGAAGTTCAAAATTATTTTAACCCTTAAAGCTTTTTGATGTTTTTAGGCCCCAAACTAATTCAAAGTACTCAAACCCAAATCAAGGCTAAATCTTCATCTTTTTTAAAAAATAAATTTTTTAGTTTCTTGAGTTGCCTACCAAGCATGGAAAGTTATATATCATGTAATAATTTTTATCCATGAAGTCAAAAGCTATGAGAATTGTTGCACCTTAAAGCTAATCTTTGGACACCTATTGTGTGAAAATTTCAAAGAAGAAAATAAAAATTCAGGATCACCATGTTCCCATAAAAATACAAGTTTAGTCCTTTAGGGATTAATTTGGATCTACAAAACTCAATTATAGCTCATTCTTTTATATACATTGAATTGGATTTAAATTTCATTGATTATTCTAAATAATCACTATGGTTCAAATAAAATTGTTGGAGAGTCGAAGTGACCACTATAATCCTATTAACAAAAATTTACAATTAGAAGAAGGCAATGATACTTTTACTGTCAACGTTTTATCCTTTTTCGTTAAGACATGTAAACATAATTTTAGTCAATCAAAATAAAATTGAATTTTAAAAATCAAATTTGATATTTTTAGTGAATTTCATACAAAAACCTTGAAATTGATTTAGCGATGGTCTAGAAATCAATCACAGGTATAATCATATGGATTCCCATAATTTTTAAAAACTTTCCTTTAGATGAAATCATAATCTTTTTAAAACCATATTCAACTACTTAATGATCAATCATTCAAATGATTTTGAACAATGAATGATTATAAACATACCACAAACACAAAATATTGGTTAGTAATATGTTACATTCAACCCATGGTAGTGATCAATGGATCATATTTTATAACTTTATAAAAAAAAAAAATTAAACTATTTTTATTAACAAGTGAGTTTAACCCTAACAAGGGTGTGGCAGATCTAGAAGATCCAATGGATGATTTCATTGTTAACTATAGAAACAAAGAATGCACTTATTGGTTCAATAATAAAAATATTTTGATGAGTACCTTGGTCATTGGAGCCCCCATCCTTCCAAGACCAATTCGCTTCATACACTTGTTGAACAATTAGGAATCTCGTAGGCACATCATGATCCCATATGCTTCCCATGAAATGTGAGGTAAAAAAATGACATGAATTTTTCAATCCCCAGAGGGTATCCCCAGTTACAAATGTCGAGAAGGGAGAGTTTCCAAACCATTTAACCCAATAAATAGACCCACAATGGTCCAATAGATGACTTCACTGTTGACCGTAGAAAAAAGTGGATGTACCTATTGGTCCAATAATTCGAGAGTTTTGGTGACTATCTTGGTCATGGGGTCCCCATCCTTAACCCATAAATAAACGACGTTGCAGCCATTTTGGGGTCCATGAATGTCACATAATCCTTGTGTGTAGGACAGAAATCAGCAACTATTCATCCTCAAAAATTTTGCATGAAACTAGAGAAGGTCTTCTATAAGGTAAAACATCCCATTGCGGTCAGATGACCCATAGTGGACACCTAACAACCCATGATAGTTTTTCAAGCCAAATCACGATAGAATGTGACTTTTCTAGGGCCTTCCACATTAGAAATTATTGTGACTGCTTTAGGTGATTAAGATGAACATATTAGATATAGTTTTTGTTGGTAATCAGGTAGCCTACTGACTCTTTTAGATAGATCAGTTCAAAAATTCATGACGAATTCATTCATTGTTTGAAAAATAGAATTTCAATTGCTCTCACTATTTCTCACACTTGTCTTTATGTGGGAAAATTTTTGAAAAATTTCAGCGGTGGCATGAGGGCAGACTCCAAATTCTGGCCACAATGGGCTGCTTTACCTTTGTAGTTTTGACTTCCAATGAGTGCTCAAGGATTATTATTTTTTTTAATATAAAACCAAACTATTCACACAAATGCGAAAAGGGATGATTTTCATGATGGATCATAGGGCCGTCCTTTGGAAGGGTTAAAATACTGCAGTTCATGAGCAGACCAATAACTGTACTAACAAACCCAGCAGCATATCGCTCCTTGGGAACTACGCCCCGGGAAGTTATGAAATTGTTGCTTTTTTTGAAAATTGTATTTTTTTATGAAGCGGAGTGACCAAGGTCCTCAAGTGTGATTCTGCATGTGGGGGCTGCTGCTGCTGCCCTTTGACCCTTCCCCTCCCCCCCAAAGCCAAGTCAGACATGAGCTTCAACACTGCTCATTGGTGATGAAAACAAGGTGCTCAGTGATGAAAACAAGGTGCTCAGTTATACTCGTACATGATTCCCTACACTAAATAGTGAAATTAGGTTGTCCCACACTAATTTCTCAATATTATACACTATATAAATATGTACAATTTCTGTAGAAGGATGCACTAATGTAGGAGCCATGTGTGTTGCATGGGTTGGTGCATTGGTTCATGGCTTGGGTTTAAAGAATTGCTTGTGCCTCCATCTGGAGAAGTGGTGAGTCATGAGGTAACTTTCCTGAGTAAGGCAACCTAATTTCACTATTTAGTGTAGAATATGAAATAAATTTAGTACTAGATGTACATTTTTCCTATTAAAAAAAAATGAAGTGCTTTGGCTTTTTTTTTTTTCACATAAAAAAAATTATTTTTTCATACATATTTCATTCAAATAATGATAGGTCTCACTGTCGAGTTTGTTCTAAGTGAAATTGCACATGAGGGCAGAGTCTCCTTTGTACAATAACATGTCCAAATTTCACTTCATATAATTTCAATTTCAAGTGCGGTTTGTATGGTGGCCAACTACTTTGGGGAGTTGTTGTAGGATAGATGATCTAGGTTAAAGGTTGGATGAAAGGCGAAACTATCATTGCTTTTTTAATCCGAAAAGTCAAATTTCAATTTTTTTAAAAAGTGGCTAACCTTAAATTTTTAATTAATTATTTATTTGTTGAATAGTGGTGAAGATGTCCTAAAGGTATGGTATTTGAAAATTTTATTTTAATCCTTGAAGTTTTTTCATATTTAGAGGTTCAAAACCACTTCAAAACGCTAGTCTGCAAAGCAAGCAAGGCTGAAATCTTCATCGATGTTTATTTTTCAACAAATCCAACTAAAGGGTTCCTTTGGTTAACTTATTTGAGTACACCTGTCTAAAAATTCTAAATAAAAAGCTTTACTACTTGCAAGATCATGATGCTTGGAATGTATATATTTCTTAGAAATTCGATTTTCTTAAGACTTCTTTGGCTTTATAAGAAACTGTATATCATACAATAACTTTTTGACCATTTAATCAAAAATTATGAAATTTATTGTACCTTATAGGTACTCCTCATCAACATATTGTGTGAAAATTTCAAAAAAAAAAAATTCCATTTGTAAATGAATGACCCAAAATGCTATATTGCTAAAAATGCTACTTAGTTTGTTAAAGATTAAGATGGATTAATATAATTTTATTTTCAATTTGTGTTTAGGAGAAAAATTAAAGCTATACCATTCAAAAAGAATATAGCCAAGCTCAACAAGGTTGTCGTGGACGTGCGTCCGCGGCGAAATTGCGTCCGAAATCGGACGTCTTGACGTTCGTACGTCTGGACCCTGCGGACGGTCCTCGGTCGCCGTCCTGCGGTCGGTCGGTCGGTCGGACGGGCCGGTCAGACGGGCGGACGGGCGGACGGATTGGTGGACGGGCAGACGAGCGAGCGGACGGATGGGCGGTCGGGCGGACGGGCAGTTAGACGGATTGGCGGACGGGCGAACGGTTCAAGGGGTTTAGGGAGTGACCGACTGAGTGAGTGAGGGTTTGTAACTTTGCATTTTGCAATTTTGCATGGTTTTCATTTTGTTTTAGGGTTCTTTTTACATATTTGTGAGTTTTGGCGCTTCAGAAATTTTTACGTGCTATACACTTGAAATTGAGAACAAAAAATAACACAATGAAGATTTCTTCAATATCACTTGGGACAAAATCCCCCCAACATGATAGTTTGATTAATTTTTTCCAGATAATTTGGCAACCTTGTACTACTAAGAAATGCTCCAAGAACTAATAAATCTTAGCTATTCATCTCTCTAAATCGTAAGCATTTGAGCACCAAGTTTTGTAAATGTTCTTGATTCAAATCCTTTCTAAATTTGAATGCCTAGGGGTGGTAATCACTATCTCCTTTCACCTCTGCCCCGCTACTGTACTCTCTTGATTGGAATCCATCATCTTCATCAGTCATGGTGTTCTCTTCATCGTCTGATGAAAGTGTTTGATTTCCCCCTCTTTTCTCTTGTACTGTTGAAGATACACAAGCTTTTTTAGGCTTGTCCATCATTTGCTCCTTTGCTTTCATCAAGGTTTTCCCTACACGTTTACGGAGGCGATCAACCGCTTTTCCTTTTCTCAAGGGAAGTTCTGGAATAGGCCAATATATCCGTCCGCTCCCAGACCTGAAAGAGGCCCGGGACCGGACTTGTCCCGGACCACGCGGACATGGCCCGAGCCGGCGGACGGGCGGACAGAGCTGTCCCGTCCGCCGCCGAAGCGGACGGCCAGCCGGGCCGACCGCGCCCGGCGAACGGGTGGACGAACCTGCCCCGTCCACCGCTGAAGCGGACAGGCGGACGACGGACAACCCGATTGCGTCCAACCGCCCCGTCCGCCCGACTGCCCCGTCTGCTCCATCCGCCTAGTCCGTCGCCTAGTATTTCGAGGCGTTTAAATTTTTTCCATATTGGCATAAGACATAGGATTCTTCTCGTCTACCTTTACTTACTCTCAATTTTTTTGGGTCAATTAAAGTTTCAGCATCCTATGCTTTTGTCATTAACCCAGAAAATAAAAAATAGACAAGTTATAATCAGATTTTAAATAATCATTTAGAGGTCTTTGAAGTTTACAGTGAGACCCTAAACCCTAAACCCTAAAACCCTAAAACCCTAAACTCTTAGTCTCCTACATTTCAGATTACGCCATTGTTTTGAGCAAATTGTAAATTTGTAATATTCATTTGAAATTGTATGCATACAAATTTTAACTAGATATAAAGGATATTATTTTTTTATTTATTTTTTCATCATGTAGGATATTTCAAAGGGAAAGAAAAAAACAAGAACATGATCAATATTAGTGATGAAGTGAAACGTTATAATTTACAATTGACCGAATTGAGATGGTGCTACAATCACAACAATTACTTGAAGGGTTTTGGTTTTGGGTTTGGTTTTGAACCTCATGGACAATTTCCATTGACTTCAAGGTGTTTTGTATATATGGACTTATGGAGAAGCCAAAAATGTATATAACTTATGCATGTCACATACTTCAACGTCATGTTTGTACTGTATTTTGTAATGCCCTTTTTTGAATAGGATTGTTTTAAAAATAAGGATATACAAAGAGTGTAAGACTTCACAACATTTCTGAAATTAGTAGAACTCTAAAACCCTGTCGTAATGAGAAAAACATTATAATCTTCTAATCCATAAAAGATATGTTTTTGGGTGTGTTTTGTTTTTTGTTTTTTGTTTTGTTTTGTTTTTTTTCCTGGAGAATTTGAAACATGAAGCAATAAAACATATTTAGTTTTCATTTGTATAAGTTCTTCTTTTATCTAAGGGTGGGTTTATACTGTGCCTAAGGCCGGATTTGCCTTCAATCCGGCCTTCAATCCGGCCCCAGTTATTTCATCCGGCCCTACTTAATGTAAACCCCTTGGGCCGGATTCTAGGGCCGGATTTTCAATTCATGTGCTCTTCAATTTTCTCAAGGCTCAATTAAAAATAAATAAAAAATATGCATGTTTATCTTTTTTCTCTTTTTTAATTAAAAACAAAGATTTTTTTCATTTTTTTCATTTTTCTTTTTGTTTCTATATATTTTATTTCTAAAATAAAAAAAGAAGTTTATTTATTTATTACTTAAAAATAAAAAAGAAATTTAATATTTTGGTTTTCCTCTTATATAGAATATGCATTTGTAATCAACATGTTTAATGCTAAAACATAGGTACTTTATTGTAGTCACTTAAATGATTTTCCTTTAAAATTAAAAAAAAGTAAATCCATAAGGGAGTTTGCTCTAAAAACACCCATGCTCTAAGAGTGATCATGACGGAGAGGTACATTTTGCTTTATTGAATGTACTAGCACATTTTAGGACATGGTCACTTTTAATGACCGTTGCCTTTCAACTTAAAAAAATTCATAACTAATTACAGAAAGATCTAAAAAATATGAAAGAAATCAAGTCACCAAAAAAATATGAGGATAAAGGGCCTAACATGCATTTCAAAATCTACTCTACAATTTTTAAATGAATCTTTATTGTGGTTTTTTCTCCAAGATTTAGTGTATTTGAGGCTCATTTCCAAAAGCCCTCAACACTATGAAAGTCAAGTTTGTGATGGACATTCTTGTACAAAATCTTGAATAAAAAAATCATAATCAATCATTTTGAAAATTGGATTTTTGATGCTAAAATTAGATTTAAAATAGACTTACATATATATATATATATATATATATATATATATATATATATATATATATATATATATATATATATAAACTACTAAGAATAGCAACTTGGTTAAGTATTATTAGACTTCAAAGTATAGTTCACACCAAAATTTTGTGCCTTGGATATTTAGAAATTTAGAAAGATTTGGAAAAATGCCAAATAAAAAAGAAATTGAATTTCTATTCTCATAGATAATTTTCTTTCTTATTTAGTATTTAGGAAGCTTTAATTCATTTAATTAGGATTTGTTATGAGAAAATTATAGACATTCTTGTAAAATTGGGCAATTAAAGCATCTTTTAAAAAAAATAACTCACAAGATTCATTTGCGAATGCAATTTTTTCATTTTTCCAATTTTCGATGTAATGCCCACAAAATTAAGTTTTTTTGAATTTTTGTTTTTTTCTTAGATTCTCAACTCAATTCTCTATTATAAAGATTTAAAGCTCAAAACTCTATAGTGCAAAAATTTGAATTTAAAAATGTTCTAAATCAAAAAATGTAGTTTTCGCATTTACAAAGTGGTCTTGGTACTGTACGTTGAAGTCAGGTTCGTCAGAGCCAAAACGAAATTGTTTCTTTTTTAATTGAATTATCTTTCATTAATTGAATTTTGAATTTTCAAGATTTCATATATTTCGAATTTTCGATTGAGAATATTTAGTTAATTATAGCTATGGTCCTCCTTTAATACGGAATTGTAAGCTCAATATGACACAAGGCATCACGGAATCTTGCTTTGGGTGGCTAAATTTAAGGCATACTTTTCAAAATCTTGTTTTATTCAAGCTAAATCAAGCCTTATTGCGATGAAGGCCTTAATGCAAGGAAGGCTGGTAATCTATTTTAGGCTCCAATTTAAATCACCATGATTTCTGAAGCCAAAATTAAGTCTTCACAAGTAAAGCTTACAATAAGGTAATCAAACTTTACAAGTAAGGTTTTATAGCATAGTTCTCTATGTATGGAATATTATTTTATATTATTTTATATTGTTTTTTTTATTTTTTAAATACATTGACAATATTGTTTTTCATTTTTCATCATTTATGAAGATCTTTTTTGAGATTTCAATTTGTTTTCATCAATTTTTTTTGAGATTTCAACTTATGTCCTGTTATAAATTATGAAAATTTCAATACATGCTATATTTATTTTATTTTTTAATTAATTTTTAACGAATCTAACTCTCACATAGGATATTCCAAGTGATGAACTTCAATGTGCTAGAAAAATGGACCGTCCGTCGTGTGCTCGTCCGCCGTCCACCTGTCCGCCCGTCCGCCGTGCGCCGTCCGCTCGCCCGTCCGATGTGCGTTCATTGTCCGTCCGCTATCTGTCCGACCGTCCGCCGCCCGTTGTTCGTCTGCCGCGCGGTTGGAGCGATCGTCCGCAGACTCCGTCCGCTGCAGTCGTCCACAGTTCGTCGAGGCCGTGTGATTGGATGCGTCAGGGCATATTGTTTGTCTGATCTGGCGGTCGGCCCGTCCGCCCGTCGGATTTGGGCAGTGACGTCAGTGTCGGCGGACGGTATAAAGAGGGGCGCGGACGGCCCATTCCGCACAGTTATTTCCCTTGCGGAGTAGGCTGATCCAGCGCCAATTGGTATCTGTGAGCCCCTTTCGACTTGGAGTGTGAACAACTGTGAATGAATTAACTTAATGCAGTGGGTTTGTTGGCTTCATTAAGATGTTAAAAAAAATAGTAATTACCCCCTAAATGCTTGAGGCACCAAAATATTAAATATGGTGTTTGCAAAACTTTGAAGTTCAGTAAAACCTAACTATTTTTCATCATTTTAGTAAGCTAATAATTTTGGAAAATTCTTTTTGAAGTCTACTTTTGGCTCCAGAAGTCCGATCTTGCAATTAAATGACAATGATTTTTCTAAAAGAGATATTATGCAAGGGTACCTTGTGCAATCTTGACTTTTCTTTTGTGTTATGAGCTTTTGGAAATGAGCCTTAAATATAGTAGATCTTGGAGGAAAATTCACATTCGGAAATCATATTAAAAAATTATAGAATAAATTTTGTAAAGCCGTAAATTGATTGGGGTAGTGCAAGTTTGGCCCATTAACCTCATATTCTTTGGGTCCCCAACATTTTAGATTTGCCTTGCCAAAAAGGCTTCAACTTTTTTTTGCGATTTTAACAGCATCATAGTCAAATGTTATAATCTTTCACTCTACAAGTGATATTGTTGTGCTTTCTTTTCCTATGCAATCTCTAACAAGTCTAGTTTGAATTTGTATGGTTACAATTCTAAAAAAATTGATACATCTTACCAAAATGTGGGCTCTTTGTTCAATTTAGAGCAAATTAGAGGAAGTTGAAATTTGAAAACAAGGCTTGGGCATGTAGGGGTTATAACATCCTATGGTTATTTGGATGATTGGATTTGTTTGAACCATTGTTTTTTTGGGGGCAATTGAAGGCCCAAATGCCTAAAAAAAAATGGACTGCACCAAATCTATAGGTTAAATTTGAAGAAAAATTGGATGATAATGCCAAATTGCTCAAATTTGAAAGAAAAAAAATTGGATGAAATTGCGCACATCAAATGAAACTCATCTAAATATGTGGATGAAAAGATAGTTCTATCCAAAATATAGATGAATACTAAAAAATTTAGTAACATTATTTTGTCATATATTGCCACTTTAGCAATTCTCCAAAAATTGGAAAAAAACCCATGGTTTCATCCCTACACTGAAGTTTATCCCATTTTCCGCCTGATCGGACGACCCCACACCGACCCGCCTTCCCATCTGCCCCGTCCACCTCTCTGTCCGCCCTCCCGTCCACCTTCCCGTCCGCCAATCCACCCGTCCGCTGGACGCGGACGTTGGACGTCCGTCCAGACGTCCGAACGTCCGGACGTCCATGTAACCCTGAAGCTCAGGCTAAAAAAATTATAGAAAATTAAAATAATTATTTTTTATAATTAGACACGTAATAAAATACATTTTAATAAGCTTTTGAATCATTGATGTGTTCTTTCAACAACCCCTGTGTGTTTTTGTCTATGTTTTCACCAAAAACATTCAAAAACTACCACTCGACAATATACCAGATATTAGAAAAAAAACATTTTTGGACACATGTAACTATAGGATCTTGTAGTATACTAGTTTGAGAAGGTGTAGAAAAAATTTCAAAAATTTCTATAATGTAGATTGCAAGATATTAGTATTTGAACTGACAAAAATCCTTTGGGGGGCTCTATGAAAAACTAGGCAATTGAACTTCTTAAGGTCATATTTGTATGAAAACATATTCAACATGGTGGGGTTTTTTTGCATTCATTCTTCAAAGCAAGTTGGCTACATGCTTGAAAGATTTCAGATCATTTGGAGTTGTACAACATATACAGAAAAAAAATAATAAGCAGTCAAAAGCAGATAATAATTCAAAATACAAAATTGTTGAGAATTTAGTTATGGAATTGAAAAATGCCAATTTCAATGGTTGCAATGTTTTTGATAAACAATATATATCCCATAATTTAATTTAATTTTTCAATATTAAAAATTGAATTAAATAAAAGACTTTAAATTTAGTTTATAGTAGAAAATCTATAACTATCCACAAACTAATAGCCTTCATAATTTTCATCTCATTAATAAAAATGGAATGATTCAAAGCTTCCCGTGCACATGTAAGTCTAGAAAACTAATTTCAAAATTTTATTTATTGAAAAAGTGATTTGCAAATTTTATTTTGAACTATCCAAGTTGCTTGTTGAACAATGATAATTACATATTCTACAATATCTTTTTAACCATGTAGTCAAAAGTTATGAAAATTATTGGGCCTTAAAGATATTCCTCAAGCACTTGTTGTGTGAAAATTTCAAATAAAAAAATAAAAATTCCATTTATAGTGAGGTGCTCTACATTGCTATATTGCCAAAGAATGTAGTTTGATCCTTTAGGGGTTAACACATATGCATATGCCTAACACGATTCTTATAAGAAAAAAGTTTTAACCTCAAAGTTTGTAGTGCAAAAAAATTTTGCAAACAGTAGTCGAAGCCATCTAAAATTTTTAAACTTAATAAGAAAAAACTTTTACTTTGAATGCAAATTTCTTTCAATTTGTATAATCAAACCTAATGAAAATTTTTCTATATGATCACATACAAGTTAAGCACAAGATTTTCTTCTAATATTCTCAAAAAATCCATTTTGTAAAATTTTTCAATCAACTCAATAGAAGGGGCAGTTTTAAGTGGTTTTTGAGCCAAAAAAATGCCTTGGGACTTTCAAAGTGAACATCTCCAAAATAATCTACAAAACTAGTAATTGGGGATTATATTAACACAAATACGTTTTGATTCTTTAACTTCTAATGACCCAAGTGACCATTTTTAGATTGTTGTCCCTCTTTCTTTCTTTTTTTTTGAAAAAAAAGGTGGCCATTAAAAGGAAGAAGGAAAACATTAGTCTGACTCTTAGGTTGGTTGAGCTCGGGGGGGTAGGCTATTGCCTCTCTTTCTTGAATTTCTTGTTCTCAAATTTTGAGTTCTTAAAATTTTAAAATTATTTATAGAAAATATATTTGTTATTAATCTAGTGGTCGTACTTTCATCAAATTCCAAGTTAACCTCCATCTTGTAGAATTTTTCAAAGTTAAGTGGTGTAGTATAGTTTACAACTCATTTTTATGAAATTTTGAAGTTGACCCAAAAGGATACAACTTTCCTTTGGACGGTTTATTGCTATGTACTAGCAATTCACAGCTAGTGCAAGATAGCCAACTCAAATATTCCCACACTTTGTACTAGTTCTTATGCTAGCCTTGAAGAATCTATTATGCATTGTTTTCACCATTGTGAAAAAATTTGCTATGTGTGGAATTTTGTACTTTCTATCCTCTACTCTATCCTTCAATTTCCACTGGTTGCTAGTTATTGGCCCTCGCTCATATGGCAACAATGTATCCTTGGAACAAAACTTCCAAGGCGATTGAAATGAGGGACTTCAATGTGGTCCTTCTTTAGAGGCTCTGTGATTTTAACCACATGGTTGGACCACAATGCAATTGGCTTTGACAATAACCCTTGGCCACCACAAAAAGTTGAGCAAGTCCTTTGGGAAGCCTTCAGTAATTGTACATGTGTGGCTTGGTTCAAGTCCACAAAACTCTACAAGTTACAACCTAATAAAGAGGGTACCTTTCTCTAGAGATTTGACAACACATGGCTCCAATTAGACTTCTTCGGCAAAAAAAGCCCACCTTATGATGAGTCAGAAACAAGTTCTCTCTAAAATGGAAAACTTTCAACTAAAGTGTTGACTATCTCAGGGGTCTCAGGGTTGCAAGCTCCATGTTGGTTCCTATGCAATTTGGCATTTTGCCAATTTGCTTAGTGACTTGGCGTTTGACCTACTCTTGGTTGTTGGCAACTAGCCTCGGTTTCCTTGTTTGTTGCTAGTTTGAGTTGTTTGTTTTTTAGATTTTGAAAAAATTAAATATTTTCTCCGGGGACTTGTTCCACTAGTACTGCGTACTTCTTTTTCCCATATCAATGGAAATTGTTCACGTGTTTCAAAAAAAAAATACTAAAGATGAAATGGCATAGGACTCTATAATTGCTCATCTCCAAAAATGTACAATGTTTGTACATTGTTGAAAGCTATAGAAAAGTAACATGTACAATGTTTGTACATTGTTGAAAGCTATGAAAAAGCAACATGTACAAACAACATACATTTGAAGAGGTGGACGATTTCAGAGCCCGTGCGCTTCGCTTTCTTCAGAACCTCTCCCACCTCATGGTAAACCAACCTATGACAGTCCAAATGCCAACCAACCCATCACAGGCAAGAAAATTTTCTAGTGATGCACACCCTCCAAAAACTGGAATGTACACCATTACAGTAGTACAATTTTGCCTCTGATGAGATGGCTCCCATTTGGCCTGTCATGGGCAGAGTTACATTAACTTAATCGTTGAAACTTGAAACCCAGTGGTGCACTGGGTGGTGGTGGTTGAATTTGTCATGTGGGTCTTCTTGTGGGTCTTCTTGTGGGTCATTTTCCTGGTCTTATTCATCCCATGTTTCGTTTCTAGTCCCATCATGACTACCCTTTCTGAAAAAGGGTAAAAAAGGCAAAATAGGTAAAGCACTGTCATTGTGTGTCAAGGAACTGAAGGCTTCTGCCTGCCTGCCTCTCTCTCTCTGTCTCAGGCTCCTCCTTATTATTAACTTAATAATAAGATCTGTGATTCAGTGGCCACTTGATGGACCGACAGAAGCCTCCCAGCCCTTTTGGAAGAACCACATGATAACGTCCAGGACTCTGCAGCCTCAGCCAAAATGTACATTCGCAGTACATACAGCCAAGCACATGAAGCTAAACAGGGATTTCATATATCTCTCAAACGCCAATCACAAGTGCGGCACACACCATCCCATTGGCTTAGAAATGGCTTGTTCTGATTATGTTAGGCTGCGAGGCATGTACAGTGCCCGGCAACTCGGATCAAGCATACCAAATTTGGGGTAAAAAAAAAAAAAAAAAAAGTTAAAACTTCATTTTGGGCCAATTGTCTCGTTTAAAATTCTTGGTTTTACATGATAATTGGTTGAGAACCATTGGTTTGGTTGCTTTGCCAAAACCTAATTACAATGAAGAAATATCTATTTTTGAAAATTTGGACATTGTCACCCTAACTTTTAAAGCCATTGTGAGGAAATTTGAAACCTTTTTGGAGATGCTTATAGAAAGGTAGATGTGCATATGGATGTTCCCTACCTATCGCCCCAATCAAATTTTGAAAATTCATCATTAGTGTTTTTCAATGAATTATTGTGTAAAATCATTAAAATTTAATGAAATAGTTCATCAAAAATAGATTTCTTTTCTTTAAAAATCTAAAATTGGTATGCGTAATTGGAATTGTGTAAGAATTGAATGTCAATTATGAAGGCTGAAAAATGTTAATCATATGATACATTCTACAATTTTTTTTGGATGAATAGGATGGACAATTGAGAGTTGCCGAGTATTGTACAATCAGGGTCCAAAAATCTTACAAATTTTCTTTCTTAAGATAAATTTAGGGTTTGCTTGTCCTCGAGGGAAAAAAAAAGACCAAGAGCTTTTTATTTGCCAAAGAACACTCAAAACTATCATTTCTATAGCAAAGAGTAAAAAAATTTGAAAACCATTTTTTTTTTTGTACATCTAACTGTAGGATCTTGCACCTAACTAGTATGAAAATGTGTGAAAGAAAATTTCAGAAATTTTGACTGTATAGATTGCAAAATACTTGCATTTAAAGTGAAAAAACAAGTTTTTATTAGCACATTGTAAAACTAGATTATTTGACTTTGAACCTTCTTAACTTTAGTTTTTGCACTAAATCTTTTTGGTGGAGAATTGAGTTGAGAGTCTAGGAAAAAAATAATATATACAAAAAAATTTAATTTTTATTTCTTTAAAAAATTGTCAAGTAGAAGTAGGTATGAGATAGAAGGAAAATCTAAATTATTAATATCTATTGTAAAAATTACAAGTTATAACTTTAGGGTTTAGGATTTAGGGTTTATTATTTTATGAAGATGCTTTAATTGCCCGGAAAACAAGATTGTCCATAACTTTCTCACAACGAATCCAAATGGAATGAATCAAATCTTTCCATGTAGACAAAAATATAGTCTACGAGAAAGAAAAAAAATTTAATCCAAATTTTTGAATTTCTTTTTAGTGCCCCTCTCCCCTCATTTTCCCCCCTTTCCACTGTTTTGAGCATAACTTTTCTTCCCAAGCACCAATTGAAAAAGAATTTATATTTCCATGAATCTAATCAACTTTTCTATCTCCAAAAAAAGGTTAAAAAATTTAGGAAAAAAAAATGAGACTGCAGGTACCTACCCAAAATCCCACTTATCCTCCGAAGGAACAAATAGTCCTTTAGGGGTTAATACACGTGATGAAATTTGCAAACTTTAAATTCATATTTGCAATTGTAAGCCCTAGATTAGTCAAAAGAGGTGTAGAAGAAAAATTAATCAAGAATAAAATAGGGGGTCTTTTATTTTAGATCCACCTTTAGAGTGACTTTGGAGGGATGAGGGAGGGAGTCAGTTCACCCTAGCTAGATTCAAGTAGGAAAAAGTTCATGAATTTTAGGAAGCTTCTAGCATATTAAAAAATGGATAGATTTCCTAACTGCAAATTGCATTGGAATGGTAGTGAAGAGTAGTATTTGATCATCATAACAAATATAAACATGTGATATTCAAAATCATATAGCAATTTCGATTTTTTTTAATATATTATTTACCATCTAGTGTTGCCACCTTTTTGTGTATGCTAAAACTTCCTAAAGTTCATGAACTTTTTGCTATTTGAATTTGCCTAAAAAGAAAAATTTGTAAGATTATTGGACCAATTATACACTTTTCTTGAAGTCAACCCCAATTGGGGGCTTCAAGGTATTACTTTGCAAAAATTTCATCATTAAAATTGTCCAAGTAAGGGTTCAATTATGGTTCCTAGGCATTGAATTGTTAAAGATTTTGTTGAATCACGTTGGTGATCAAAGGGGATTCTAGATTCTCTAAAAATTCATAATTTTATGAATCTCTTTTCAGTTTTGATCCTTTATGAATAAAATTCTGCATTTTCAAAGTGTTTAAAATAGGTATATGAATAATGTGTTCTTACTAACTGCAAATTGTTCTTAGTGGGCTCAATATACAAAAAGTTCCAAATTTTAAAAAAATTCCACTATTTTGTTATTAGTTAATTCTGTATTTATAGATCTATCTAGGAAGATTTGAAGTCTTTGATTTCAAAGATGAATTCAAATTTTTTTAGCATAATGCTACATAATAAGTTCTTGCATTTCTACACTAGGAAATATTTTTTAACCTCAAAATTTTTGTTGGGATTTGAGACCTAATATTACTTCAAAATATTCATATCTAAAGCAAGCTTATGATATTCATCTATATTTATTCTCTAATAAATCCAACTATATGATGTTTTAGTTAAATTTTTCAAGTGCATTTTTTCAAATTTTAGTTTCTACCCACTCAAAAATTGCAAGATCAATGACTTAAACTTCAAGAAGTAGGTTTTTGAAGCCCTTTCTAAAGGTGAAGTTTTGTCTTTCAACATTTTTAGAAAAAACATGTATGTCCTACAACTTGTATAATTTAACCAATATGTTCAAAATGAGTTGAGAATACATGACAAAATATTTAAACAATAAAACATTCATTTTTATCTTTTAAAAAATTATATAGTGGAAGGTAGTACTTGATGAAAAAAAATCTAAATCACTAATATCTTTGACAAGAGTTTGAAGATTATCAATTCTAATAGTGAGAGTATTCTAGTAAGCAATAGGTATCCCTTACTTTTAGAAATATTTAGAAGTTGTGTAAAGTAAACAACTTCATTTTTTTGGCCTTCATTGTCCACAAAATGAGACCTTTCATAAGTTTCATCTTATAGATTGGAATTGAATGGCTCAAAGGTTTATACCTGATCAATCTATCCAACCAAATAAAATTCATCTGTTTGTATATGCAATTTATATTTTTGGGTACACATCTTGATGCAAATCCAAAAATATAATTTGTGTGCACATGCAAGTTTGGATGCATTATCTATAAATTTTGAGTAATATGGCTTGTAATTTGACTTGTGAAGATTTATCACTTGGCACTTTTTTTTGACATTTGAGGGCATTCTTCCTAGAAGACAATGGCAAGAAAAATCATCTCTTAAGATATAAAATTGCATTTTAGAAAAAGTTTCATTGTTTTTTTTCTCACTCCACCATTTAGATTCTAGATAAAGATATTTTGAATTTTTGATGAATTTATTTATGTTTTTTGATTTTTTGATTCTTTTTAATTGGATCATAATCATAGTAATGTAAGGGTGATAAGTCTTTTGCAAAGTGGATTCAATTTCTTATTTTTGGTGTACTAGTTTCCAACCTCAACATTTACATCACACTAGAAGACCCTAGAAAAAGTCAACATTAATTAATTCTCATTGGATTTTGAAGTTGAGTTACCCTTGTGTGAGTAAGTGGGAAAAATACTTTCTACTCTGAGTTTGTAGTTCTCACAAATAGTAAAGAATTTGAATTTTAACTTTTTGTATATATCCAACCTAATGTTGAAAATTGGATCTTGAAGTTACAATTGTCATAGTTTAAATTTGATTTTCATTAAAAATTCTTGACACAAAAGTGACAATTTTATGTGCATTTTGGGTTCAAAATGCCATTGGAATTTAGAGGTTAACATCTGATCTTTATCATGCTAAAAAAAGGCACCATTCATGAAGAAGTAACCACGTTGGATCTTATTGTACATATAGGAATTACAATAAGGATTCAAATTGGGAGTGTTATGTATCATTGGATCTAGCTAAATATGAAAACAAACTTCTATCCATGCTTTGTACTTCATTTCATACACCCACTTTGTGGAATTCACAAAAATGCTATATTAGTAGTGATCATGATTATGCCCTCTAGACATGTAATGGTTAATACTTCATTTACTGGATTAAAATTTAGAATATTCATTCAATTCATTGACTTAATAATTCATTAGAAGATTTATTAAAGTACTATTTACAAAGAATGGTCCTTGACACTTAGTATTTTTCCATGAGTTATGTGGATGTGCAAATTAAACACGTAGTTACCATTACTGTTTGCAATTCCATATATTTGGATGATATTTATGTGTACATAACAATTGAGTGATGTTCATTTCATTACTCTTGCCACAAAATAAAACGTGCAATTATCTTGTTATTACTTAAGATACTATTAAAAAAATAAATAAATTATTATTGCAAAAATATATATTCATCAAAGAAACCTATCATCTAAAGAGTTCCTACATGATTTAATGATTTTACATCCTATAAAATATCTATATATAATAAATCATACTCCCTCCATTCCAAAATGATCCTCTGGTTGGCCTTAATTTTTTGTCCCAAACTGATCTTCTTATTACTCTTTGTGACGTGAATTGGTCAAATTTGATTTTCAGTTGCTATTTGGAATCAAAGATACAACTCCAAGTGGTAGTTCTCCCTCCATCCATGCAATCAAGCAAATGACAAATGAAATGACCAAAGGAGTCAATCAACATTGTTCATTCTTATTTTTTACATCTCTTTGAATATTGCCCAATTGAAAAAATGAAGCTCTAGAAGGCAGAATAAAGGGCCACAAGTAGTCTTGGGCACATATTAAATGCCTACAAAATGATAACCTCACACTCAACAATTAATTGACTAGCAATGCTTCTTGTAAATGTCTCCCAAAATCACTATGAAAATCACAATATTTTAAACTACACTTTGAAAAGGGCTCTAAAACTCAATGTTTCTAGAATGTTGGAAGTGCACCAAATCCTATTTACAATGCAAAATTAGTCTTTTAAATGTATTTCATTTTTCATAGTATTAGATTTTTAAATAATAATCCAAAAAATTTAGGGTTTAACAAAATACAAGTGGATTTGAAAGCAAATGTAATTCTATTTTCTACATATTGGTCTAGATAATTAGCTGCATGCAAAGGTTACAATTGAGAAAGTTGAAATTCATTTTTACATGTTCAAAGCATGCATTAAAAGAATTTAATGAGAACCTATACTAAATTTTTTTGGATTATTATTTAAGAATCTAAATACTATAAAAAAATGAAATACATTTATTATCCATTATTTTTTTACAATTATACATCATATGTAATATAATCATGATCTCTAATAAATATCTATATGTTCTAAATGATACATTCTATATATTTGTAGGAGAATGGATAAGGTTAGGTTGTTGATGAGGGTGTAAGGTAGTGAATAGATGTTTGGTAATGAATTTGCAATGGAATTGTAGGAGAGTGGATTGTAAAGGATTAGGTGATGTCAAGAATAGTACCGAGGTAGTAGTGGTTGGTTGTTTTCCAATTCATGATTTTAAAAGAGAATTTGTTAGTGGCAAATTTTAATGGCAATATTGTTACACTATAAGGAAACCACACAAATGTGATTAAGCTAATATAACTAGGTGGTAGTATGGACTTTGATGTAGATACATTAGCATTTTCTAGTGGCCAAGGCGTATGTAATAATATATTTGTCCCAAATGATGGAACCTCGATGAAAATTTCATCAAAAATGAATTCAAGTGGTTTTGACTATGTTCTCTCAATCCCATTAGACAATATGACTAGCGATAGTGAAAGTGAGACTACATTAACTAAAGCCACGAGCATGAGAATTTTTATTGTTTTTATTTTTCATTTTTCCTTATTTGTACCATTCTTTATGGACTAGAGTAAATTGATCCCTTCATTTCCCCATTCAATGAATGCCATGAGATGAATGGAGATTTTCTTTGCATATTTTCAATAGGAGTTCTCACTACTTGATTTCTCTATCTATTTCCAATTGTAGTTTTTTCTATTTATTCTTTTAGTTCTTTCTAGTAATGACACAATCTATCATATGATATGTTCCAATGGTTAATCAATCTAACAACCAGCACTTGATTCACAAGTAGTTCATGTACACTACAAAATTAGAAGAACATCCTTTACAAAACAACATTAATTGTATCCTCTATTTTAACAACTATAATTTTCTTAGATTTTGTAAAGGATTAGAGTTGGATAGTTCTATGGATGAGTATTCAAAAACAACATCCATGGTGTCACTATAAGTGACTAAAATTGAAGACTAATTTATTTGATGGCTACTACATTAGAAATGTAATAGAAAAAAAATTCAAAGTGAAGAGTGTTGTCACGACCTAAATAACACCTTACAATTCCAAACAACCTCTAGAGGCCCTTCACAACTTAATGGATTTACCACACTTCACTTCTAATATCACTTAGATCACAATTAATTAACACTACACATGCCACGCATTTACAACATTAGTTCAAATTTTCAACTTAAGTTGTTAAGTTCCAATCCCCAAGACTACTAATACACATTCTATACATGACATTAGGCATATAACTTAATGACATAGGACAGAACTTCCATTGATGTCCAAGCACTATTCTTCACTCGTATTAACCACTTTTAGATGTCACCCCACTCTATACTATGCCCATTGTGTATTTACTACTTTCACATTGTGACTAATTGTGATTTACAACTTAGGACACATTGAGAATAGCTTAACAAAGAACAAGATTCCATCCAACTGATACCACAAGTGTCTTATGGTACCTTGGACTCAATGGTGAAGTTACATCACCAACCTCGAGTCACTACGACTCACCAAGGTTCTAAAAAGGAGTGAGAAAGGAGACCAATCCCTTCTATAGTATTCTCTATGGAATTCACTAGTCCCCTCTTTGTGAATTGAAGGAACTTCTAAAACCCACGTTGATTTTGGAAACCCACCTAATTCCAACCGAAATCACCAAGTTTCGACCCCCTTTAAACTCTCAAACTTCTAAACAGCGTAACTTTGTAACTAAAACTCCAAATCCCATATGCAATTCCATTTTAGATATTCATGTGATGAGTAGATTCTAATAGACTATTCATTTGTTCATTTGGACAAGTTCTCGCAAACTTATGACCCTCCAAAGAATCAAGTTCATTTGGAGCGGCGTCACACCATCACCACAACCCTTTTCTTAGCCATAACTTTGAGCTCGTATCTTAAAATCTCATAATGCTTGTCATTTTAGTTTTCTTGTATTTTTAACTTTCCAATAATATGCTACATGCCATATTTCCACAAAGGATTCATTGGAAACCTCTCAATTTTAGCTCTTAAGTGTCCCGATGCCACTAGGATGCTACCAACTTTGAATGGCCATAACTTCTAGCCAACTAGTTTAAATCACACGTTCTTTAAACAATTAAAAGTGTATATTCAAGAGCTTTCCAAGCATGTAAAATAATCTATTGTACTTTTTTAATTCAAGTCACTATTGCACCCTATCTACTTAGGAGTCTCTCATTCCTCCCTTCTTAAACTTTTGCAAGGCTTGAGAAGTCACCCTTAAGGTCCCCCTAGCTCACTAAAGCACTTTGGACACCTCAAGGAGATAGGGGTGTGATAAATGCCCTACCTTAATCTTCTAAAATAAAACTTGATAGAAAATAATAAAATTTATTATAATAGATATTTATTAAAAAAATCCTCAAAATTAGACTTTCATTTTAAAAACTAAAAGCCCCTAATTCTATATTAAAAGAAGTTTGTTATTTCACTCATAATAAAGTTACTAGAAAACATTTAAATATATCTACGTTCTTAAAAATGTCCATATGTAATGTTTTGATCATTTGTGACAAGTCTATATACCATACTTCAAAAGTTATTAAATATTGAAAGTTCTTAAATCAACTACATAAATGTCTTCATAATCAAGTTGTTAAGTATTTTGGGCAATTGTTTTTGGAAAAGATGCAACCATTTGTGGCCTAGAACATTTGTAATGCTAACATTTTGTGAAAATATTTTTGTGACTAGTTTATTGAGACACTTATACAAACATCTATCCAGTTGCAGACTTATTCAATTTGCAATACTTTATTCAAAACCAATTTTAAGAAAGATGATACGAATTACACTAGTGATTTATGATTCAATAAGGGTTGATTAAACAAATAGTGATGATCATGCTTTATTTCAAGAATTCAAGATGCTCAATCATTTATGATAGGTAAATTATCAAAGCAATTAACCATCTTCAACATCCTAATTCTTTCTTTCAATTAACATATGTTATGTGTTTAATTCCAAATTGTTTGGAGTTGCTCTCAAAAAGATTATTTTTGTCAATGATATTTTGCTTAAAGTTGTAGGAATAAGAGATTTATGCTTATAACTCCTCTCAAACTTGATTTTCATAAAAACTTGTGTTCATTTGTCCAATTGTCTCCCTTCAAAATACAAACAAAATAATAAAGACAAATGTGACTAGAAATCCCTTGGTTTAGATGCATGGATAAAAAAACATCAAATATTATACCAACTAAAAGTTGTAAAATTAGAGATTGATGTTACATAGATATAATAATATGCTATTATGCATAGATACTATTGTGGGATATTTTATAT
Source organism: Climacium dendroides (assembly GCA_950106755.1). Lineage (NCBI taxonomy): Eukaryota > Viridiplantae > Streptophyta > Bryopsida > Hypnales > Climaciaceae > Climacium > Climacium dendroides. The sequence goes on along the minus strand of OX467082.1, from coordinate 7,177,254 downwards.
TAAAAATTAAAGGTTCCCTCCAAGTATGGCAATGGTGCAATTAATGAACTTCTAGTAGCATTGTGTATTTATATTAAATAGCATTAATTGAATCCTCTAGCTATATTCTCAACCAATAATATTTTGTATTTAAATTATAAAAATAAATCAAGAAAAAAAGAGAAGAAGGAGAAGATAAGTTGATGGAAAAAGAAGAGGAAGCTTAGGAGAAGTAGAACTTGAAATAGGTTGAAGAGGGGACCTAAAGGAGGGGAACAAGAAATAATAACAAACCCACATATGAATTTAACAAGTGATTTGGGACATCCAATAGGAGGAGAAAGCAAGCAAAGAGTTGACAAGAATGGCTAAAGTATATGACAAAGTAAGCAAGGGTCTATTTTGTATTCTTTATTGCCCTTGAATAGATGAGTGCAAAATTGACTTTTGTTCTCTCTATGCTTAGTTCACCTTGCACTTGGTTAAAACATGACATATCCGAATGACTTATCATTTATCCAATTTAATGATTGACTATTTAAAAAATAACCTTTTTTTATAACTAGTTTGATGAATTTGAGTGAATGTTGTATTTGGTTAAATTTTATAACAATTTTTTTTAAACTTCATCTTAATCAATAAGAATTAATCCCTCAAGGACCAAGAGGATACAATGAATCTTCTTCAATTGCAAATTCTTGGTAGGGTAAAATAAATCTGAATATTTTGTAAACTAGGATGTTGTAGAATAACAAGTTTACACACTTGTTGCATTAGATGAGATTTGAGGGCAATAGAAGACCATAGGTTCCCATGAGTTCTTGGACTACGGGAACCTTGGGAACTTTGCCAAATCAACAATTTCACATGACCAAGACCATGCCATGTCAGATGAAATTCATTTATTTTATTTAATTTTTATTTTTATTTATTTTTTATTTTTTATTTTTAAAATTAAAAAATATATATTTTAATATTCTAATGTATTCTCAGCCTTGAGAATAGGCCTCTCTTGAGCCCTCGAATCTCATTTAATGTATTTTTTATTTTCAAAATTTGAATGCAAGAATTATTTAAAAATCTATTTAGAAAATTTAGTCTAATAGAAAAAGGGAGCAAGCATAATGTTTTTTCAATGAAAAGAATAGTATGAATAGAAAAAACAATTTTCTTAGACATTTCTAGTCTTTATTTTGCACAAACAAATTGGGTCTAGAGAATTTTTTTAATTTGTATTTTTAGCAATTTTAAAAATAAAAAGTCCTATTTAGTGTGATTATAAATAAAAAATAATTAGAATGATTCCAAATTTTTTGAAGATGTTCCAAACAATATAGTAATAACATCTATTGTTAAATTTTAAAAATTGATGCATATATCAATTTTTAAATTTTTTTTAGGATCTAATTTGGTTAGTTTTGGCTTTCTTTTGGGGGGGAAATGTGTACAAGTTTAAGAGAGTTTTTTATTCCTCAATTTTTTGAATTAAAAAAATAATAGATTTGCTAATGATTCCAATACAATTTTTTTGGAAGATAAAAAAGCATTATTCATCTTCTTACAAATTTTATTCCTTAAAAGCTGTATTTTTTTGCCTATAAAGTTAATCATCCAAAATTGTTATAATCTAAAAATCCAATGCTCAAAATTTCTCAAAATTAATTCCGTACATACTAGACAAAGTAGTCTTTACTTTTGTATGGTTAAAATTAAGAATTTCAAGCACATTGATTTCATGTACATAAATATATCAAAGTATGAAAGTTCATTGAAAACCTCCATTGTAAAAAGTTGTTGGGCCTTGAAGGATTAAGAGCCTCCTTATTCCATATTCCACTTTGAAATATTTTAGACTAATGGAAGAACAACATGGTTTGGGCCTTGGTAGGTGTTTCCAACAATATAACAATTTTTTGATCCATTTTGTCTATATGTCAAATCTTCACTACATCATGGTATCCATACTTTGATACTTGCAAAACTAAGTTTTAAAAAATATTTCAAAATCTAAATGACATATTGTAAGTATTAGTAGATTTCACTCATCATGGTTCCTGCAATAATTGTAACTTATTATTTAGGCACATATAAGCTTGAAGGACCAATTGCCCACCACCTACAAATAAATTTTATAGAATGAACTGAAAAAATTTGGTTTAAAAGACTACAAAAGAATTTTGATTCAAAAATTAGAAAGAAATGGTCTTCTAGTAAACTAGTAACTACTATATGAAAGAATTTTTAAAATAGTAAATTTTATATTGTTTAGAAGTTTGCAAAGTAAACTCCTTTTTTGCATGTCTTTTGAAATATGGAATCTTTTTGCTAGCTTCTTCAGTATATGACCAACTTCATACAATTTTTATTAATTGAAAAGTTATAATTTAATTTTTAAATGATTTTTTTGCTTATTATGGACATTAATACTTCGAAGTACTTCAAGATTTTGCATTTTTCAATTTTCTTTTGCAAAGCATTATCCTAAGCTTCATCTTCCTTGTATACAAATTCTATAGTGTCTATACATTGCCATATATTTTTATTTGTTTTGGAAATATTTCCTAATTTTAAAATATTTTCAAAGAAATCTTGAATAATGGAGTAAATGCAACAAATAATGGAAGTATTTCTTGCAATCCTCCTACTCTATATATTTAGTAGATGGGTTTTATACCTAGAAATACCAAATATAGTTTTTTAGTTTAATTTCTAATCTATTATAGGAGCATATAGTAGAAGGGCCATTTGATATAGTTTATTCTTTCCAAATGAAAATTGTGCACAATCAAATGGTTATAGGTAGTGAATAAAGTTGTAGGTGTGACTAACAATTAACAACCAACATAGACATTATAGACTATGGCCATCATATGCACTTTAAAACTCAAAATCTATAGAATCCTAAAAATGGCAATATTGTTGTGTATGCTTAAAGGTTCTATAAGGATTTTTTTAGAGGAAGGATTGTCATTTGACTCCTACATGCCAACTTATCTTTGTGCTCATTTTTGTATGTGTGCTAAGGCTTTTGTTCTCTCCAAAGATTCCATGTTTTCTCTTGAAGTATAAAATGTTTTTTTTCTTTAAAGACCTCATGTTTTCTCTTGAAGGTTAGAATGCTTGTTGTTAGCCTATCTTTGAACTTAGTTTCTCTTTGTTCATATTTTTCTTGGTATTATTGTACTTGCAATTTGGTATACATAAACATGTTTTAAGGTTTTTGGTCATGGGAATGATTATTAGAAATTTTGCTTTGTAATTATAGTTGACAATATTGATATGGTTTAGGATGTTGCAAATATAATTGTATATTTGAAACTTACAATTTAATTGCCAATGTATTTTAGTTTGATTCTGGACTTCAAACTTCTAAAAAGCACACTTGATAAGGTTTATGTAGGATATGAGTTTAGGTTTGATTTGGCAACACTTTCATTATTTTGCAAGTTCTGAGTGAACTCACTATTATATACAAAATTTCAAGACTTGGATTTTTAATATCAATCTAATATGGCAAGGGAATTCCAACTTCATTCTACAAGTGTGTTGAACTTCACAATGTGACCATTTTTTCATGAATTTTGATGCAATACATTCACTTATTATGATGTCATAATGTGGATTGTTGCTGACTTCTTGTGAATCATTGATTCATGGAGCATATTGACATTATTGAAAACAAATAAGTCAATTTTATTTTTTTTCAATAATATTAACTTAATGTAGCATTTACTAACTTCATACGGCATTGTTGGGTGAAAATCCAAATGTAATTAGCTTTCTAGATCTTGCTTTAGATGTGGATATTGTAATATAAATGTAGTTGTATTTATAATTAGATATTAGAATGTAAACGTACTTATAATATATACAAAATGTTTCTTATATTGATCCAAACTAGTTTCCTAGATTCAAAAGCATTTTATAGATTTAGTAATATCTTTCAATAGATACATTTCAAAACCTCCCAATTGTACATTTCCAATAAGTAATGCCGTCATTAGTAGTGGCGATGCCATTAATACCCAAAATAGTCATGAATCCTTGATTGATGGCAAAAAACGAGTGTAGTGGCATGTAAGATAGGTGGCTAGAATTTTGACCCTTTTCTTCAGATTGTCCCCTAGCTGGCTTTAAAATGCACCTTAAGAGGTTGGTAAATGGGTAATCAATGTTCCTCTGATGATGAAAGAGCGATTTATCATTTACCAATTATTTGTTCATACTTTCATAGGGGATGTAATTAGAGCCATTGTGGGTCCATTTCTAAAAACATGTATGTGCATTAAAAAAATCTTTTTCACTCAAACTTTAAATGTTAATATCTTTTAATCCATATGGTCAAACTTCATGAAATTTTTACCACATGACCTCATACAAGTAAACTACAAGGTCCTATGGTTAGATTTTTAAACCCCTAAATGCAAAAACTGCGTTTTTTTGGCAACATTGTGATTTTGGACAGCTCACTACGAATGGAGTTTTTATTTTTTTTCTCTGAAATTTTCACAAAACATGTGTCCAAGGAGTAGCTTTAAGGTCCAACAATTTTCATACCTTTTGACTACATGGTTAAAAAGTTATTGCATGATAAGTCATTTTCAACACTCGACGGGTAGCTCAGGCAACCCAAAAAACTTCTTTAAAAATCACTTTTTTCAAAAATTTCTTTTTGAAATTGGTTCTACACATTTATATATATATATATATATACATGGGAAGCTTTGAATTATTCCATTTTGATAAGTGAGATGAAAGTTATGAGGATTTTTAGTTTGTGAGTAGGTATGGTTTTCAAAGACTCCATACCTACTCACAATCTAAAAATCTTCATAACTTTCATCTCACTTACTGAAATGGAATGATTAAAAGCTTTTCCAAGTGTATATAAATGTGCAAAATCAATTTCAAAAAGAAGTTTTTGTAAAAAGTGATTTTTAAAGGAGCTTTTTGGGCTGCCCAAGTTGCCTGCCGAGTGTTGAAAATGACATATCATGCAATAACTTTTTAACCGTGTAGTCAAAAGGTATGAAATTTGTTGGACCTTAAAGCTACTCCTCAGACACATGTTTTGTGAAAATTTCAAAGAAAAAAAATAAAAATTCCATTTGTAGTGAGCTGCCCAAAATTGCTAGAATGCCAAAAAAATACAATTTGGGCATTTAGGGGTTAAAATCTATTTTTTTGGTTGCCTTGGATGAATTGAGCAAAAATGGTAGTTTTGAATGATTTTTGACCAAAAATAGGCCTTGGCACTTTAGGAGTTAAGTTTAGTACAAATCGCATTTAGGAACCTTGTCTATTACTTTTTGCATGCTACAATGCTTGTTTTTAGACTGCATGTGTGGGTTTTGCAAGGCCTAGGGATCATAAAATAGGTACTTATGGCAGAATTCTTTGAAAATTCATAAGTAATTCATAAATGCTCTAAAAAATATGAAACCACTTGGGTTAGGTTCCAAATCAATTTTTCTTCAAGTGAAAAATAAAGACAAATAATTTCATGCATCTAAAGACCATCAGAAAGGCCGACCAGCCAGCTTCATGAGCCCACTACCTTACGTCATAAAGAAGACTACAGTTAGTCAAAAAATTCAAGTAGTGCAACTCAGGTTTTTTTTCATTTATGGATGGATGCTTATTTCTCAACGAAGAGCAAATAGGGACAGGCCATGTGGCTTTTTTCTTTAACTTAATTTGGCAAAATAAAAATTTGTTGTTGGCGTCAAAGTATATTTCTAGATTTGAATTCAATGTCCTTGGCTACTTTTCAATATTGTACGTCGCAAGAAGTGGCGACCAAGGATTCTTCTATGGTGGAATTTGGGCTATTGAACATGCATTAGCAAATTCATTTAGGCTTTTGAGCATGCACTACCAAATCGGTTTAGGTTGCTATTTCTATGTTCATCTAGAATTCTGTAGACATTTCAGCAATGCAATGCAAACTTTCAACAAACATGGCGATTTCATTCAAATAGAAGAGTGCACAAATTTCATGGTAAACGAGTTCTACAATAAAACTACAACTTCTAGAAATGGCACTTAGTTGTCCTAGTTCTTCAACAAGCAAAAATGGACTTGCAAAACAAACACAAGTACTCCGATGTTTGATTTAGTACAATGCTAAAAAATTGGAAGAAAACTTAATATGCAAGAAACTAACATGTAAGATACTAACCTATAAAAAACTATGCAATGCATGCCCACAATCCTACATACATTAGTACAATGCAAATAACCAACTGCAATGAGTGATAAACGCCCACTATGGGCTAGAAAGTAGTACAAACTATTTGCACTCATCCTTCTTCAAGTTCATGAGTCCTATTATGTCACCTACAACCAACAAAAATGCACATTTCGATGCCAAAGTTAAAAGGGGAATGGATTAATCAAATACATACAAGACTTTGGACAAAGCAAGTGAGAATCCATCACTTGAAGAAATCACAGAAGTCTCAAAAGTATACAGACCCTTCCACAACAATCAAGTAGCCAATTACTGAACTAGAATTAGCCTCGGACAATATCTGCAGGGAACCAAAAGTTAGCTGTTGTGTAGGCAAATCTAAATGAATTTCCTCACTCTCCTCCGAATGTCTCAAAGACAATCTCCAAGGGTCACTACAACTAATGGTACTATTTCAAACATCCATCCGCTGTCAAGAAACAACATAGGTTTTACCACAATCAAATTAGGGTATTGCATACATACAACATTGTAAAAAAAAGGATACGCCTTGAACAATGCCTCCTGTTACATAACAACGCATTGCCTTGTTACTTATTATATGCACGATGATGACAACACTTGTCACGATAGAAGCAATTAAAAAGGTTACAAAAATTGTCAAGCTAGGAAAGCAACCTAAAAGAAAACATAGAAATCAACTAAATATTGTAGTACACCGCAAAAACCAAAAGAAATAAAAATAATATTGAGATGGGGATGAAGTAGTCACAACCTTTCTAGAGCACCAAGTAAACTAAGGTTATGCGAGATGTGATCCAATATTTTGAATGAAATACGTGTTGTTTGCCACAGTAGACACTCAATGGTTGCACTAAGTACACAAGGCAAATAAGGAAGTAAATTGGGCACATACCTTTTTGGCCTGTTCTTGTCCCACAACAAATTTGTCCAAAGCTCAACAAATTTCATGGGGGGGAAGGTCTTTGCCAAGAGAAGAGCCACCCTAGACATCTTTGGAACTAAATTCACCATTTAGCCATTAGAGCCTCTAGTTCCTTTGTACATCTGGACAAGTTTACGAATCCCGTCATGTCAAAAATGCACATTCCGATGACAAAGTCAAAAGGGGAATAAATTAATCAAATGCATATAAGAGTTTGAACAACGCAAGTAAGAATACATAACTTAAAGAAATCACAAAAATTTCAACAGCATATAGCCCCTCCTACAACAATCAAGTAGTGATTACTAAATTGGAATTAGCCTTGGTCGGCACGCTCCCCAATCAAACCACCGCATGCACTCAATGATAAAGTCATGTCCTGCACAAGTGCACATCTACAACTAGCCATAGACATTGTTCAAGCATGATAAATTGATAACAAATTAGCAACATGAAAATCACTACCATGTTCTATGAAATAAGTACACTATAGCTTGGACATTCCCAACACTTGTGAGGTGCAACAAAATACAAGACAAAATATCAGGAGCAAAGCTACAATTGAAATTCTATCACCTACCTGTTGATTCCAAGGCACTACCAAGTATGAGCTTGAACTGGCTATCCTACACTAAGTGACATTCAAAAACACTTGTCATGCAATTAATGTGTAACGCTAGCGCTCTCACTTGCTAGCACCCACTACTTAAAACAATTGTCATAAGGAAAATTTTGTAGACTATATAGTCTGGCAATGTATGCCTACAACGACACTCAAGTGTTGATCTAGTCAATTGCATAGTTTCTTCTTCAAGAAAGACAATGCTAAGAATGTGTGCTCATCCTCCACACTGTCTAGAATGTCACCATCGCAATCTCGTCTAGTTTTATGTACTTCCCAAATTTGTGGCCAAGAGAAGTATTTGCGTTCAAAATTCTCCACAATTTTATTAGCGGATTCACCAATTGGTATGCAGGAGCATGTATTGCAAGCATTTGCATGGCATCATGGGCATTTGATAGCATAGCAATTTTGAAAAGAGACTGTTGTGATTCCAACAAGAACTTATCAAGAAGCAGAGTTGAGACAAACCGTCACTAATAGAATCTCCTGTTTATTTAGACATGAGTTGTCTAACTTGACGCTATTTACCTAGACGTTCAATGTAACAACCCCATGTTTTTATGTCAATATTATGTCAACATTGACATCCACTAACATTTATTGTAACATCTTCAATGATATAAAAACATTGGGTTGTTACATTGAATGTCCAAGTAAACAATGTCAAGTTAGACAATTCATGTTTAGATAAACAGGAGATTTTACTAAAGCATTTATTGTCATCTTCACTTATTCACTTTGGCTCTCCATAAAAGATTTTGATGACATCTAGGTGCTTTTTGAAGCTTGCGGAGCAGTCCCCTTGCAACCAGTACTGTGGATACACGACGCCCAAGGCATCCATCAAACCATGATCCGGAAACCTACTGGTCATCTCGTCCGTGAGTTTTTCTGCGACATCTACACATGACCTACAACATGTTGGAGTTAGAAACGTTGAAAGTCACTTGTTTCGTGCAAAACCTGTTATTGATGACAAAATTATTGGTGCAAATTCAATGTAAAACTTGCAATCTCATGGACACGTGAAATGAGAACTCACTTTTGCAATTGTTTTGGACACTATTGATTATGGCTGCATATCCCTCACAGTTTACCATTGTACGGTTGTACATTGCATAGAGAAACTCCCTGCCCACCACAAATGTCAAAGTCTCACAAAACAAGTTCAAATTGGCGTCCCACTTCATCAAGATTTGTTCATGAGAGCATTGTAAGACTTGGTTGTAAGCATGAAACTCATCTTTACGGAAGGCCATTTCAACATTCAAGTAGAACATGAATAAGTTGCTTTGGCATGTGTCTAGACTCCCGACAAAATTACAAATGTAGGCGTCTTTTTTGTGAGTTCATTGAATCAAAGTGTCCATAGCCTCAAGCACGGGCAACATTGCTAGCATGCCTAGCAAAACATATGGATCCAGAAGGAGGGCTAGATTTGCCTACACATTTTGCATGACAACGATGTCAGTAGGTTAAATTGACTTGTCAAAGTAATTGCAGCCTTATCCATGTTCCGAATCAATTAAGTAAGCTAAGGAAATATGACGTAATTAGCATTGAGCTCACAAGCACACAAAACGTCACCAAACAAGGAATACAGTACACTAATTTAACCCCAACAAAGAAAGGAATGCAAATCTAAGTATACACCCTATACCCCTCAAAATGTAAAATACTCAAGTGCCCCCTCCTTATCAAAACAGTTTAGCACCCACAGATAGAAATTAAATGTGCAATATACAAAAATAAAAATAAACAAGGAAATAGAAGAGGACATGAATGTTCACCCTAGCCTTTTGTCCCCACTTCCTATCATTTAGGTCTATGTGCATCATTGCCAGCACACCCTTATGGAAGAGAGACAGCTGATCCATTGAGTTTTGACATTTTTGAACAATTTCAAGCCTTTTGACTCCAATTGCTATGATAAAGCTTTGAACTCTACCGCCTTTTCGATGAATGAGCAAAGTAAATGTGAATTGAACAGAGGATTTCTTCCTTTGCATGCATAATTGTCAACGAGGATAGAGACTAGGCTGATAGATTGAGGCGATGGACACAGCACTGAACCCCAATGGCAAAGAGGGCAAACTTCTCTTTGTTTTGCATAGTTACTTCCAACTTCATGCCTTGAAAGGTATTCATCTCAGTGGCTCCAAAGCACAGCAGTTTCTCTACAATGTCTACATCAGTGACACCCCCCTTACAATCATGGCAGATATGATTACAATGGTTAGGTTGTTGGCCATAGCACTATTAGAGTCCATTTTCTAGATTGTGAGGAGAAAAAAAAACAGCACCAGTCTATAAAAACATAAGCGTGGATTGCAATCCACAAAGTATTGTCGCAGGAACTTGTCTCATCAACAGACACAACAAAGAAACGCACATTAGATACAAGATTCTTGATTTTTTGTTTGACAAAGTCATAGATGTGCTCGGCCATTAACCAACCAGATTAATCACCCCAATGCTTGCAAGGGCAACTCGGGAACGCCAAAGAAATTGTATAATTCAAAGCAAGCCTCGAATTTTGTCATGGATCTCCCCCTTGTAAACAACTGGAATAGAGTTGATAATTGCGCGCATTTCCTCTGTAACTCTGCCATGGTACAACCTTGAATTTGTTTTGCCACAAATAGAGGTCTTTAAGCTACAAACAAAATCATGCACTTCTTGTGAATATCATGTTGCCTATACTTGGAGATAGTGTCCCACTTGGAAGCCATTTGGATCGGTTTGGCACAAACAAGAGAGCACAACTTGCAATGCACAAATTACATGACATCATCTTCAGCCAATATAGCCTTGTTCCGAGGCTCTTTCGTAATCCATTCACTATAGAACTTGTGAGATCTCTCATAATTCTTTTTCAACTTCTTCATCATGCCAGAAGACGGACAAACATGCTTTGCACCCTTGAACATCAAATCACCATTCTTTTGCTTGCTACGGCCACAAGTCAACAAGTCTATGAAAGCATCATCGTCGAAGTTGACCATTTCATCTGCATTCAAGTCTGGATCGTCCTCATTACCCAAGCTATCGTCTTCATCATCAGAGGCATGAACCACGTCAGGGCACAATAACAAAATTTTGATATTCAAAGATTGAGAAGACTTACTGCATACACCATAGCTTTGCAACTCCATTGTGCTACTCTCCAAAGTCTTGATTGAAAGAATTCCTTGAGGACATGAAATAACTACGCATTGTTTGGATACTTCTTGCACGCCTCTAATTCCGAGACTTGCTTCAATGCTTGTGCCTTTTGCTCAGCTACCTTCACCTTGCACTACAATCTCTCCAATTTTCTCTTCCTCCTATTAGCCAATATGTTTTTGTGTGTGGCAACAACAACCATTGCATACTTGATGTTCTTGCGAGCGGAAGGAGAGTCCGCCATCGCAACAACAACAACAAAAAAGGACAGAAGTCAATTTTGGCACCCTAAATCTCCAATTTTGACACTACTTAGGTTACAAAAATTGGAATCCCAAGCACCCAACTCCAATAGAGTAACACAAGTAAATTTAGAAACCCAAATTCCCCAACTCCAATGAACTGAGTAGATGTGTTGGATCAAATTGAAAGAGCCCAAATCCCCAACCCTAGCAGAGAAACATACATAATTGGAAAGCCCCCAATCCAAACCGTACTGGCACAATACAACACAAATAGTAAGAAAAGAATACTTTGCATCGCAATCGCTCTGCAATTGTGAAAATGAACACAATCCAGTGAAGTGAGTGAACACACAACGCCCACCCTTTTTGATCTTGCAACTGCATCCTACACCAAAACCTTCTATAACTTTAGCCATGAAAGCAAGACATTATTCCAATTACACAAATGCAATGCAAATACACCCAAGAAAAAGTGGAAATCAATGTGGCAATACAATCACAAGTAACCACTACGAAAATTGAAGAATTGGCTGTGAATGCCCTAAACTACATTCATAGGTGGCTCTCTACACAAATGTAGCATCGCAGAGTGGGCTACAACTAATTCATTGCAGGAACGAATGTGGCGCTCAAGTAATTCAATGAAAGAGAGAACATGGCTCTAAAGTTTGAATTTCCTTCAACAAGTTGGTGCAATGACCATTGCAAAAGAGAGAGATTGGAACGTAGGCACCTCCAACTAAAAACTTCCTGAAGTCATTCCACTCAGACCATTGGTGATGGAACTTTGGTACAAAGGCCCGTTCCGCGCAAAAACTATGGCGGGACCCTTAATCGTGTCATCCCCTGTAGTATTAGAATCTATAGAGAAGAAGTGCACAATAGCTTAAATTTTGTTAATTTTTCAATTTTCTATCGTACTAGTGCATTTGCGGTGTTAAAACTTGGTTATTACCAGTTAGTAAGGACTTTACTATGGAATCTTATCAATGGATGTATAGAAACGGATGAATGGGGTGCGATCAATAGTGGTGGTTAGGACTGTTGGTGTGAAGCAGGTGAAATCAATTGTCAAGTAGCTTGGGAAAGGAGTTTGGAAGAGGAATCCAAAGCTCCTGCGGTGGTGAGGCCTGGACAAAATGTTGAATCTATAGGTGTAGCTTGTTGAGAGAATTACTATTGTTGTGATTGAGTATTAATTGTGTTGGATTTTAATTGTTTTATCAATTGTGTATGGATTGGTTGCATGGTATGTGTCAATGGTGTATGAGCATGATAATATTGAGCGTTTAAGATTTGAACTAGAAGTTGATCTATGGAAACATGATAATTAAGAATATCGGTAAATTGCTTCGAGATTGAGATCAATAGAACTGAAAATGAATGATGTGAGAATAGATAGAGTACATTTTAAGAAAGAAGTGAAGAAATGTAAATTTTGCAATCGATTGGATTATTTGAAGCTAGAGTGAAATCAGAGAAGAAATCTGCTATGGGAGAAAATAATAACAAGAGTCAAATTGAAAGAAAGATTGCGTTAAATTGCAAAGGTGAAAGAATCAATTGAAGATGCTGGATAATTGGATGAGTGAGAAGATCAATAGAAGATTGTACTAGAGCAATTGGTGGTATCGAATATAGATTGACTAATTTTCTAACCTTGGTCTTGATTATAATAAAGATAGCTTATCTATTGTACTTGCTTAAGTGGGAATTTTCTTAAATCCTTCAATTGTGCACAACTTGGGGTTAATTTAGTTTCCTCTAGGAATTACCCATAGAGCAACCACACCTCCCTGTGAACAAATTTAAACTATAGGAGTTTATCAATTGTTCATCAATTGTAAATTCTAATCTACACCCCCCCCCTCAACAATTTTGCCTATAATTTTTTTGTTTTTTTCTATAGGCTTTGTGCCACAAAAAAATTGGTACAATTTGGCTACAAATCGCCAAAAACAAACAAACTAGTGTGACTACAAAGATTATAAAATATATTGCCACAAAGTTGGTAGTCAAAAGTAACAGTGATTAGCTAAATTAGTAGTAGATGATTGTCGAATTGTCTTTGAAACAAGTCAAAGGATAGGTCTTGTGATTAAGTCTAGGCAAACTTGTTGCCAATTTTTTCTATTATATTTAGTAATGGTGAGTAATACCAATATCACTATTCATAGTCAAAAGAATGTTATTATTGACAATTAGACATGGCTAGGTGTTGAATTAAAGGCCAATTGAGGTTTCTAAAGCTTTAAAGAACATGCTACAAGGAACAAATGTGTCTCGTATGCCCTAGTCACATTTGTTTAAAGCAATTGGTTCTAAGTGACTAAATGTGGTACTACTCAACCTTATTCCATGTGCCCATCAATGGTCATAAATCCTAGTTACATTTGCCTTGTTTCCTTGTAGTATTAATGTCTGTGAGAATAATGTCAAGGTGTTCATTTAATTCTTTGTGGGAAGTAGAGTAGGTAGTGCTTTTGGCCCCAATACTAAGAACTATGAGTGGTTGTATATTCCATCCAAGGAGACAAGTGTGATGTGTGAGGGATGTATTGTACAGAAAGTCATGTATCATAAGGAAGTAATAGGCCATGGGATATCAGATTTGTTGTCATGTTAGATACAACTATTTGGAGCTCAAAGGAGAAAATGCAAAGATGTTGAAGTTAATGGAGCTAAGTAGTGTTGTTTTATTTAGTAAACCTTTATTTTTTGAATCACTCTACAAATAATAAATGAGTCAAAATATGCCTCTCAAAAGTGTTCCCTTATAGGTGTCAATGTCATTTTGTCATCTAAGGACATGAACATTGGCTTACGTCTTATATAGACAAATGGAAAATGGAAAAGCTTTGAGGTTGGTTTTCAACTCTTGGCCAATCATGCTACTTCATTCTTTAAAAAAAGCTTAAATTAAATATCTTTGAGGCATGCTTATTAAAAACTTGAATGCAATATGGTTTTTTTGGAATCTTAGTTCTTAAAAAGACAAATAAATTAAAAACAATTTGGATCCAATCTACTCCATATAAAATTATCATTTTTCTTTTTAAAACTATTGTCCCAAATTTATTGGGACTAACAAAGTTGCTCAAATTTTTTTTGTTGTAGATAGGAACATTTTGAAAACCAATAAGTGATCTTTAGTTGGTATTTAAGGTGGATATCCCCAAAATGCTACTTTTTTTCTAATGTGCTTAGTTATTAATATTATTAAAATGGTTAAATTTTCATATTTGCTTGTTCGCAAGTGAAAAGAGGTTCCAATGCACCAAATAACATGACATTTGGATACTATATTCAAAAATTATGAAGGAACAAAGTGTGGCTCTAAAATAATTATTTCCACATAGGTACCTGTACATGATTGATTTGGGAGATGTACAAAGAGTGAAGATAGTGGTTTAGAGTCAATGGTGCATTTGAAGATATACACTTTATCATTGAACCAAATACTAGCTACATTGACTCAAATGGTATTTATAAACAAATTCAAGCAATGGTTTTTACTTATTTTATTCAAGAATATCTACATTGATTTTTTTCCTATCAAACTTTCTATTCCATTTTGAACTAATAGTCTTTAGTTTTAACAAAACATCCCTACATTACTTTTCTCAAATGATGAAGAGGCTATATGTAATCAAATACCATACCTAACATTGATCCCAATTTTTGTCATCTATTGTACAAAGATACATTTCATTTTGTCATCCATTTAAAAACTAGTTTCTTTGGTCTATGTTGCCATAGCCCAACAATTTGTTAGTCTTTACAAAATGGTTTCTTCAAAGTGTGTCCCTTCAAATGGTGGAAAAATTATATATTAGGTATATTGACTAAAAATGACCATCTTTAACTTCTAAAGGACCAAGGACATTTTTCATGTCAAAAAACACTCAAAACTATCATTTCTCTTGCATTCACCCAAGATTTTTTTTGAATCTAACTGTAGGATCTTGCACTTTATTCACTTGAGAGCATGGGTTAAAATTTTAATGAAGTTTGACTATATAGATTGGAATATATTAGCATTCAAAGTTGAATTTTTTTTTAAACATTGGTCTGTGACTATGATCACCATTCATGGAAATATTTTGCGCTATGGACTTTGAATTAAAAAAATTTGATATTGAAGATTTGAATTGAAAGCCTAGGAATTTTTATAAAAGAAAAAACACTTGATTTTCATTCTTTAAGAAATTGTTAAGTAGAGGTAGGTACAAGATTGAAAGAAAAACTAAATCATTAATAGTTCTAAGTGATGGGACTGAAACACAATAATCCCAATGGTGAAATTGTTCTAGAAAGCAAATTCTCAACTTCATCAAATTATATTACTTGGATTGCTAGAGACAGATATATTTTTGAACAAGGTGAATATTTGGTTCAAGGTTGGTTGGTAAGGGGCTTAGAGGGCTTAGACAAGATGGAGGCAAATATCATTTCAAAGTTGGTCGTGGCCACCAGCCACTACTCCATCATTCATGTCTATGCAATATAATGAAATTTGAAGTTTAGTTTCAAAACTAGTATATCTTTGAAAAGAAAATATTGTAACCTTTGCAAATTTGAAGTTGAAGGAAAGTGGCTATTGAGAATTTGATATCAAAGAAAATGACCAACGAAAGAATTAAAGAGAGTTTGTTCTATCCTTAGTTTTTTGCATTTGCTCTTGGGATTTTCTTAGAATAAACTTTGGGATAAAAAAATAAAATAAAGAGAGGATGCAACTAGTGCCTTTAGAAGAAAAAATCCCCAGCTCTTTCTACACATAGGAGGCAAATCATGGACAACTCCTCAGACAACTTGGCATGTTGATTTCCACCCCTACAAAATACTTCCTTTGTCTCGAAATAAATTTGGATTTTGGCTAAATTTGTACATCAATAGTTCCTATTTTCAAAGGACTATTTAATTATTGTAGTTTCTACTACCCCCCACTAGGCATGAAAGAATGGAAGTCAACAACAAAGCGGCACATGTTGAAACACACAGTGAAATCAATAAATTTTTGTCTTTTCTGGAGTTGCTCCAATGGTATTAATTTTGATCATACTCCAAACAACATTGGTGCAGTGATGTCCATTGACCTCCTTCAGTCTATTCAATTTCAACAATGTCTTGTGATTTGTGATTCAAGTTCAGGATCTTTTTATTTGTGATCCAAGTCTAGTAAGTTCTCAACAAGAGATTTGTTAGTAGTAATTTTTGTACAATTGTGGATTGTGTTCTTTGCCTTTGGTTGGTTAACCCTTAAGGTAGGTACACCCAAATGTACCACTGACCTTAAACTGCCATCTATATTGTATGTACATTTCCAAAATCAATTTTGTACCTAAGTATCTGGAATAAATGCTTTTAGAACCAAACTTTGTTCCTTAATAACTTTTACATACAATATCTAAATCCCACGTCCTCTAGTGCGTTGGAACCTCCTTTCACTTGCCAACAATAACATATGAATATTTGACCAATCTAATAATAGAAAATTTGCTCAATAGTAAAAAATGGCGGTTTGGGGTGTACCTACCTTAAACGTCATACTCATAGCTATAGAATACAATGGTCTGTGAACAATGCACATGTTTTAAGCTGACCGGAGGAGAAGGTACTATTCCTACACTTTGAATGAAGTTGTGAAAGCTTGCATTGCTTGTTGCCCTTACAAAAACTACAAGCAAGCTCTAATGTTGTCCTAGTGAATTTAGTGACATTTGCTTATAGTTTGCAACACCTAAAAATTTAAAAAAAACTTTGAAAGACCCATGTATCTAGGCTTGCTCAACAGAACACGTCTCTCTCATCATATTCACCTCTTCCAAAAAAATGGATAAAAAACACACTTCTTACCTCAACATAGGTTTTTGTCATTCATCAAACACCAAACGTTGATGTTCAAGGGTTAAAGGTTGCATTTTAATTCCCTTTGCAGGGGATCA
The DNA here is from genome assembly GCA_950106755.1 of Climacium dendroides. NCBI lineage: Eukaryota > Viridiplantae > Streptophyta > Bryopsida > Hypnales > Climaciaceae > Climacium > Climacium dendroides. The sequence goes on along the minus strand of OX467082.1, from coordinate 7,160,153 downwards.
AATTGCTATTTAGTCTTAAGAAAGTCAACTTCGAATTTAATTTGAAACAAATAAGGTAGGAGGTTCTTAAATCACCTGTGTTCAAAACGTGTCCCCTATCTAAGAACAAGCGACATGGTCCTTGAAATATCTATCACTGTCATTGATTGGCTTAAATGGGCGATTTGTAGACCTCCTCCCTTATCTTTGAAAACCCCCGCCGGATTTATTTCTGGACGGTGGGAGTCTTTTTTTCCCCCCCCTAGTAACACTAATTACGCACCCTCACTAATTCGCAGAGCCAGTGTGTCAGTGTGGGTGGGCAAGTGGTACCTGCCTACTGCCCCAGATTCTGTCCCTTTAAATTTGAGTGCCTGCCATTTATAGCGAGGCAATGATGCGGGGCCCTCTAAAGGGGGAGGAATTTGCCTCCCAGGCTCCGTGGACCGGTTCCTACCTTGAAAAGGAAAAGCACATCACAAACAAATATAAATAATAACATTAACAATGGAGAAAGGCTTACTGTAAAAAATCTGAACCCCTAAAATAGAAAATCTAAAATCTAAAATTGAGAACAAGAGGGGCTGCACCCCCTGCATTTGTACGGGCACGGTACCTCGGCACTCCCAATTATAGGCTTTTATTGCACCCGCCACTAGCTAGGGCCAAACGGTCAGGGGTAAGCCAGGGTTGAACGGCCAGGGAGGACTGACCCCTCTATTGCCCCAACAGAGGGTAAAATGTAAAAACTGCCCCCTATTTTGTGCCGTTAAAATTCTAGATTTAGTCACTCCCCCTAGCTAATTTGGGGTCTCTGATTCCAAATATGATTTCAGAATTTGAAAAAAAAAAATTGTGTGAAAAATATGAAGTTCCAGCGTTTTCTGCGAGGGTAAGAAAAAGGGCAATAGAGGGGTCAGTCCTCCCTGGCCAGGGAGGCCGAGAACTGACCCCCTCATTGCCCCGGCCACGGCAAATTGTGAAAAAAAGCCCCCTATTTTTTTGCCATGATTTTTTGTATTTCTACACCGCCCCGAGCTCATTTGAGACCGCTGATTGCAAATCTGAATTCAGAATTTGCAAAAAAAATCATCTGATTGCAAATAGAAAATTCCACCCCGTTTTCCCTAGGGGTAAAACGGGGTAATGAGGGGTCAGTTCACCCTGGCCCCGTATTGCCCCATGCAAGGATAACTGTAAAAATTGCCACCTATTTTGTGCCACATCAATTTTGTATTTCTTCGCATATCTCAACTAATTTAGGGCTTCTGATTGCCAAATATGAATTCAAAATTTTCCAAATTTTGTGATGGGGTGGCAAATAAAAAATTTCAGTGTTGAAACACAGGGCAATAAGGGGGTCAATCCTCTGTGGCTGTCACGGGTAGGCCATACATCTGGTCTATGGAAAAGGGAGGATGTTTAACCTTGCCCACGAAATGGGCCCAACAAGTTGGATTTACCCCGGGAGAAAACGCAGGAATTTTTTTTATTTTTCATATAAATTTTTTTTGTGTAAATTTTGAATACATATTTGCAATCAAAGACCTCAAATTAGCCAGGAGAGGTTTGATATATACCCTAGACATGGCTCAAAATAGGGGGCATCCTTAGAGAACCCCAAATTACCTTATTGGGCCCACTTCGTGGGCATGATTTAGTGTCTTGCATTGAAAAGTTCCTAGGGGTTGTTAGCGGTTGCACTTATAGTTGTATGACGAGCCTCTTGCAAAAGTCTAGGCAAGGGTGAATGTAAAAAAATCAGACCCTATTTTGTGCCATGTTAATTCTATTTCTCTACACCTCTTCTAGTTGATTAGGGGCCTATGATTGCAAATGTGAACTCAAAATTTGAAAAAAATAACTTTGCATAGCAAATAAAAGGTTCTTGCGTTTTACCAAGGAGTAAAACACAAGGGCATGATTGCCTTTGCAAGAGGCTTGTCGTACAACTATAAGCGCGACTGTTGTTGGCCAGCCATGTAGGATTGACCCCCTTGCTTGGCGGGTTGGGGGTGAACTAACGGTCATGCTTTATAGTTGTATGTGAATGTAAACAAAAAAACCCAATTTTGTCCCATATTCATTTTATTTCTCTACACCTCCCTCAAGCTCATTTGGAGCTTCTCATTGCAAATATGAACTCAAAATTTGGAAAAGTAAATTTGCATAGCAAATAAAAAGTTCTTACGTTTTCTCCAAGAATAAAATATGGGGGCAAAACCACCTCCACAAGAAGCTCGTCATACAATTGTAAGTGTGACTATGAATTGTCCCCTTTGCTTGTCCCCTCTAAAGTCATTCTAGGGGTGCATGTAGAAAAAAGATCCCTATTTTGTACGTGATTGATTTATCTACTATACTTCTCCTATATAATTTCGGGCCTCTAATCGCAAATATGATTTTTTTAAGTCAATGTTTTCCCTCAAGACAAACAAAGGGGTCAATTTGTGATTGCACAAGGGGTCAAGCGAGGTCAGGTGTGTCCAAAATAAATTAATTGAGCTCAAAATAGGGAGGTTCTTTTTACATGCATCCCTAGAATGACTTTGGGAGGACAAGCGAGGGGATTAGTTCACCTTGTCATTGCCCTAGCCAAAGGTGAAGGTAAAAAATTGTCCCCTATTTTTTTGCTGCATTTTATTTTTGTATTTTTCACCTCTTAAGACTAATTTGGGACGCGTAATTATAAATATGAAATCAAAATTTGAAATTTTTTTCATGCTGCAAACAAAAAATTCCAATGTTTCCCACAAAGGTAAAACACAAGGCAATGAGGGGTTCAATTCGCCTTGACTATTGTTGGTTAGTGGTTATCGTTATTATTTTAACATTATTTGCAATTGAATTTAAGTTTCTTTTGTGCCAAAAATAAATAAATTGTAGAGAAAACATTGGTACTTACAATAGTTCTTATTTGTGAGCCTTATATTGTTTCCATATGATAATAAAATAAGAGTAAAAATATTTTTCTAATTTTTTATTTACTAGCAGTTAATGCTTGCTATGCTACGCTTTCACCATTAGAATTTCATAAGAATTTTTATGTATTAGATGGAATGCAAAGCAAGAATTTCAATAAATCTTTAGATAAAAATTGTTAAAATCTTCATATAATTTTTTTAATAAATAAGCATATATTGAAATAAACAATAGAAATCTAATGAATGATGAATGAAATACATGCAATGATGAATACAGTAAAAGATACACATACATTAGAATGCATTAGAAATTTGACTCAATTGCTACAAACAATGGCAACTCAAATAGAAGAATTTAAAAGAAAAACTTGTAAATCTCAAAAAATTCGTGAACAATTTAATTGTTGTGAAATCCAAAATTGGTTCAATCTAATAAATTTCTCAAATCATTTGGTAGTAGCAATAGAAAATTGAAATCAGAAGCTCACAAAAGTACAAAATCATAGAAATGCAAAAGAAGTATAAAGCCAAGAAAAGCAATACCATGAGCGTATTGCAAGGTAACGGACCTCCGCTTGCTCCATATTTTGTGAATCTTTGTATTGTTTGCATAAACAGATATGCTGCTATTGAAATGCTTCCTTAATGTACTTCTACGTGTGCTTGTGAAGAGAAGTACTCCAATGCAACAAACATGTTTTCTCGCGATTCTCCATTTCGACATTAGCAGATCCAGTGCCGTAGACAATGCGAACTGCATTCCAATTGGCCATAGCACTATTTGCCATGAATCCCTTGAAGTTAGGGTTTGGCACTCCGTGGCGATGCATAACCGCGTTCAAGCTATGCCAAAATTGTACTTGAACTTCGGTATCTTTGGATTGCATATCGCACATAGCAATCGTCATTACTTTCTTATACTCAGTATCGTACACGTGGCAAGCCATAGTAGTCCAGTCCTTCACGCGCTTGACGTGGTCAAACATCAACCACACATTTTGCAGATCCCCATCCGGTTGCATCCGCCTTACTAGGTCGACTCCACTTCCTGGTCCCTCGGTAAGCATCTTGAAAATGTAAACCTTTTCCTTGCCTTGGCCTGGAAAAACGTTGTCGTGTATGAACTCGAACTTTGACTCTTTCTTCATAGTCATAATGTTGTCGATTATCCCTCCTCGATTGTTTGAACGGAAAGAAGAGATCACGTTGCGAATACTTAGACTACTCAAGTACTGGAAGCGGTCCATGACTTCCTCCATTTCTTCCGTCTTCAGCATTTGTTTCTCCCCTTCTCCATCGTGAAATAGGTAGCTTCCGAGGAAGTCCTTACTAGCTGAAAGAGTTATTGCGGAGTTCGTGGCCGTGGGTGCTTTGGCCACTTGCTCCGCAATGAGTCCACAAATCATTTCGGTAGAATCCCTATACATGCCTTTAGCAACGGGGTGTCCATGCTCACCAAAATGAATAGCCGCCCTTGTCATTTCTGGATTATCAGTGTAGACAAAGTACATCCTAGCTTTACATGCGCTTAGACAAGTCGGTGCCATCTTGCAGACTTTGCAAACTAGGGTAGACTCTTTTGGTGGACACCCACCGCTATTAAATGGCAACACAGTGTAGCCACTCCACTCAGTTTCGTTTCGCTTTGCAGCTCTCTTTAGATACTCACAGTTGGCATTCTCACAAGCAAGATGGCCAGTACAGTAGGACTTACGGAATTTAAGGTTGTCGGAGTTGTGGATGTTGGTGGTCACAAGCTTGCACCACGGATGTCCATCGTAACGTTTGTCCATCCCTTCCAAGTTCTTGGCCCCCGATGAAGATGAAGATGATCCACAAGGAGGCAATTCGAAGATGACATCTCCATCAAATACTGGTGGAAGAAACGGAACCCTTTGGTGCTTCATGGTGCTTAGATCCATCGTAGATAGTTCATTTCGGGATCGATGCATACTGACAAATCTCTTTAGACAGTCCATTATGCTTGCTTTTCCAATTGTATGTGATTTAGGTAGGGATAGTGACAGTGAGGAATTAGACATGGTTGTGGACGGGGTTCTGGACAGTGAGTGCACCATATCTATCTGTGTAGGTGCCATATCGACAGGACATGTTTGCTTGTGAGAATTGACATTGGGAGACTCTCCTTCTGATTTGGTAGACAACTCTATAATAGGATGTAATCTCTCTTCTTTCACGACAAGAAGTTTAGTGGGCATTTCTAGGATCGGCAGACCTTCTGTAGTTGGGCTGGGTGACAGGGCGTAAGGACTGCATGGCATATCCATAGTAGAATTATCTGAGTGGCAACTCAGTATTTCTGTAGATGCACCTAGCATGGACAGCGGAAGTCCGTATGCTCTGTAGTTCCCAAGAGCGAGATACCAACAGTGCATTCCATCCTCTGCCGACCTCACCACGGGGACAGTCCGAAGCACTTCCCCTGTTTCGGACCTTTTTTCCTCCTCAACATAGATCGAGGTTTCTACAAATTTAAAGCGGACATGAAGAAGGTGACAAGGGACTCTAGCATGTTCACCATCTGGAATTGGAAACACAAGAGGAATTTCATGACCATCAACCCTAAGCCAAGCCATTACAGCTACCAGCAGAGACACTCTAAGAACGTGGGATACTCAATCTAGCGCAAGAGATGAGGTAAACAAAAATAAACTTTGGGTCTTCTCTGAGTGCGCATCTTCTAGTTCTCTATTTGGCTAGTTTTGTGAGTTCGCTGTTGAACTAACCGTAAGCACCATGTCCTTGTTGTACATACATTAAATTTAAAGATACAACAATTTCTAGAAAAATAATTAAATGTTTGTGGCTTTTAAATTACAATTAATATTTGACCATAAATTAGAGCAAAGCGTACCCCAACATTACTAACTTAGGTCAGGAAACTAATCATAGCGTAAGCGGTGACGGTAGTCTGGATTTTCTAGCTGCACTCATCTTAATGAGTGTGACTTCATTTTACCAGAGCCATAGCAGAAAATGCTGACATTAGGTATAGATCAAAATATCCCCAACTATAGGTTCTCAATTTCTGAATTGGAATAGTCTTTGAAGGTCAACTGAAATTGACATCTAAATTTTATGCAAAATACCTAACCAATAGCAAAATCATTTTAAATAAATTTCAAATACAAGCATACATCATTGTTTCAAAAAAGACTAATATTATCCTAAATGTTATGTTCTATTATTATCCAAAAACAAAGAATTTGACACTACAGAATAGTGGCAAAGTGTATTTGAAAATAGACATTCCAGAATTGACACCAAATCAAATCTCAATAAGTATTCATGTTCGTGATAAAAAAAATATATTCATAACCATTCCATGTATATGGAAATCAAAAACTACGCTCAATTTCTTCATTCATGGAAGTTTCAATTTTTTCAAGGTTGTTCATATTGCCCATGTTCTGGAACAAACATCCTATCATGCAATAATATTCAAACCTATTGTCAGTAGTTTAGAAAACTATGGTGCCGAATTATTTAAACTCTCATGCTAGATTGGGAATATCTCCAACTATATCACTGCATTTGCAGTTTTCTCTTGGACTTGGCAATTCCTCTCTGTCAAGTACGTTGAATTCAAGAACGGATGAATGAATTATGACTTTGGGATTCCCGACTTGTACCACGCTTCCGTCATTCCAAAAAGGCGGCTCCATAAAGAGTCTTTGGGATTTGTGTCTCTCGGAACCTGTGCATGAGAATTTGGACGTCATCAAAATTCATAATGATTGTAGCACATTGTAATTAGATTCCTAAATGTTGACAGAGCCCCCATTGTAGGTGTACGATGTACATGTTTTCCTTTGGCGGCACAGCCTTGAACAAACCACGCGCAAATGCGGAGTTTATTGAACTAGGTTTCATCAATTGAACATTACTATTGGCGGCTCATTAATCACTTGCAATGCCAAACTGAAGAGGACACCTTTGTGGCATTGGCGTCATTGTCCAGTTTCCTCTTTTTTTTTCGTGGTGTAGTTCACGGCGCCAGTGTTCCCATTCTCTTCCTTCCTGTCACATGTAGAGAGCAGCGGTTCTCGTTAGTTAGATTGAAGCACATCAAGAGAGAAGGTAGACGTGGCTCGCATTTTCTTTTCATCGGCGAAGGCATTGAAGCGATCCAGGATGACAAGAGGAGGGAGAGTCCCACCGAAAAAGGCAGACTCCACACCAGCTGATCTACGGAGAGTTCTTCGCTACGAGATGGGGAGCACTGCTGGAGAGGAGGATTCACGTACTGATGGCGGGGAGGCAGAGCAAGTGGTTACCATGGAGAATAGAAGTCAACAGCATGGAGGAAGACTTGCGGACGTCTGTACTGTAAGAAGTTTCTGGACTACCTCGATTCATTTCAATTTCATTTTGAGTTTAGGGTTCAGGAAAGGGCAACCAAGGATTACATGGTCTTGGCAATGTTGATGGTATCAATGCAACATAGTCAGTTCGCGAAGAGAACAAGTTTCAACGCTATTTTTATTTGATAGCATACATCGGAGAGTTTAAAAGAGCATTGATCACTATACTTCTGTAGGTGAGGTATACATATAGTAAGTGACTGCTCTAGAGTTCAGGTGTTTGTAAAGACATTTTGTGCTTGGCACTTCGGGTCTACACGAAATCACTCTTTGCTGTTGAGTTTACCAGACATGAGTGTGGGGGCAATGGATTACATGCAATCTACATATGAAAAAATAAGATATGACCTTACTTTTCCATGGTTAGAAACTTCCTATAAAACCTTGTACATTCTTTAAGGGGACTGCAAATGTATAGGCTATTGAAATTCTTTTCTCGCACTTTATAAATATTTGCTTGCAATCCTATTCGATAATTAATTAATTTAAGCACCAGCGTGGCATGGAGTGAACCCGTAAATTTGGCTTAAGCCCATTTGGAAATTGCCCAATACTGATTGAGTTGTGGGGTTAGATCATGAACATGGTAGTCGCTGCCTCTGGTCCACCCGCCACATTACCTAGATGCTTAAAAGTGAATCTGTGAGTTTGGGAGGTGGGAGCTCCCTTCGGGGCGTCCGAACCGAGCCTCATCCGTCAATTATTTGATCGGATGCACCACCCTAAACCGCGGCCTTGTTGCTTTCGCTAACATGCAAATCCAAGCCTTTCGGTAGGCGTTACTGGAATCTGCCTGTTCCGAGGTGGGAGCTCCCTTGTCTCCCGAACCGAGCCTCATCCGTAATTTATTTTAATCGGATGCACCATCCATCTACGGCCTTGGTGCTTTAGCAAACATGCGAATCCGAGCATTCTGTAGGCGTTATTGGAATCTGTGAGTTTGGGAGGTGGGAGCTCCCTTCGGTAGGCCCAAACCGAGCGTCACACTTGGAATTTTTTTTGGACCGGGTGCACCATCCATCCGCGGCCTTGTTGCATTCGCAAACATGCTAATCTGAGCATGACGAAGGCGGAAATGGAATCTGTTAGATCCGCGGTGAGAGCTCGTTCGGTGGGCCCATACCGAGCGTCACACTTGGAAATTTTTTTGGACCAGATGCACCTGCCATCCGCGGCCTTGTTGCTTTCGTGGCCTTGCTGATCCGAGCATTCGGATCGCTGAAATGTAATTTGTTAGATCCGCGGTGGGAGCTCGTTCGGTGGGCCCAACCCGAGCGTCACACTTGGAAATGTTTTTTGGACTGGATGCATCTACCATCCGCGGCCTTGTTGCTTTCGTGGCCTTGTTGATCTGAGCATTCGGATCGTTGAAATGTAATTTGTTAGATCCGCCGCGGGAGCTCGTTCGGTGGGCCCAACCCGAGCGTCACACTTGGAATTTTTTTTTGGACCGGATGCACCTGCCATCCACGGCCTTCTTGCTTTCGCAAACATGCTAATCTGAGCATTCCGATTGCGGAAATGGAGTCTGTTAGATCTGCGGTGGGAGCTCCCTTCGGTGGGCCCAACTCGAGCGTCACACTTAGAAATTTTTTTTGGACCGGATGCACCTGCCATCCGCGGCCTTCTTGCTTTCACAAACATGCTAATCCGATCATTTTCAAGGCGGAAATGGAATATGTTAGATCCGCGGAGTTCCTGAGTTCCGGAGGAAGACTCTCATGCCGCAGCATTATGGAAGGAGAATCTCATATACGCTACCTTAGCTTGTGCGCATCGTGGATTCGGGTTCTATGGTTTGGGTCCTTAGCCGTGATTTAAACACAGCCATCGCTTCTAAAAGAATGGTGTGGAACTTGTAAAACCTGACTTGAGCTCACGGCGGTTGGAAATTGCAGCAACCACAGATGACGAGGAACACAAGGAGTCGTGTGACGCAAGGAGCACGTGATACAAGTGTCGCTTCAGCACTTGCAAGAATGAAGAGGGTACGATTTCCTGTGATTTGGTGACTTAATGCCGCAATGCAATTGTTTTGTGGCTTTCTGCATCGCTTGTCTCGTCTGTCGTTGATGATGCTCGCGGTGGTACCTTGACTGTGGCACCTCCGGCACCTGACAAGACCGACCGGCACCTCCGGCACTTCCGGTTCTGTGAATACTATCCAATTTCAGACTTCAGACCATACCGTCCTGAGAGTGGAAACAATCCAGTTCGTTCAGTCTCCTTCCGCTCGTACAGATTTTTGGAATTTGGGGGGGTCTTGGTGAGTGTTTCTAGATAAGCCTCGGATCCGAGGCTGGTCTGGAAGCACTCATCAGGACCCCCGGTTATTTCAAAACCTGATCGACCTTTGAAGCATCCGACGTCGACCTCGGCCTCAACCTTCAGTTAAATTTATCCGCACGCTCCACTCCTCATGGTGCAATTCTGTGAATTCTATCCAATTTTAGCCTTGAGACCCAACAGTCCTGAGAGTGGAAACAATCCAGTTCGTTCAGTCTCCTTTCGATCGTACAGATTTTTTGAATTTGGGGGGATCTTGGTGAGTGTTTCCAAATAAGCCTCGGATCCGAGGCTGGTCTGGAAGCACTCACCAGGACCCCCATTCTTTTAACACAAAAATGATTTTAATGTATTTGTCCTTCCTATGTGTGGACCTTATACAATTCTCCTGCTGAGTGAAGTGAAGCCGCAGCCTGATCTCATAGTGTTGCCCTTCCGCCAAATGAACCTGGCGACCATAATCCCCGTCAAAACCAAATCACTTTGATTTCTCAGAAGGGGCTGGTGAGGTGATCAAATCAACACCCGTTTATCCCTTGTTGGCATAGACATGGTTGAGACTAGGACGGTATGTAATTGTATCAGAGTTGCAACTTTTGTTCTTCATTAATGAATACGTCCTTGCCATTGTAAAGTGAAATCTGTGAGAATCGGGGGGTCCTGATGAGTGCTGCCAGACCAACCTCGGATCCGAGGCTAGTCTGGAAGCACTCACCAGGACCCCCCTTTTTTGGATAATTCTCCAATTCTAGGCCCGCAACAATTTCCATGTTCAATGAAATGGAGCCAGAGGTTGCACTCCCCGTGTTGCTCTTCCGCCGATTCCTTTTAGTTTCAGCCTTGCGACCATTCTCTCCCGCAATTAGAAAACTTTGATTTCTCATCAACTACTGGTGGTGTCTTCAAATGAGCGCCGTGAATCCCTAGTTGGCATCTTTTTTTGGTTGAGAGTAGGATGGTATGTAATCGTCTTTGAGCCGCTACTTCTAATCCTGATTCTTGAAACAATCGTAAGAAAATAAAAATTTGTAAAACAAGGGGGGTCCTTGTGAGTGTTGCCAGACCAGCCTCGGATCCGAGGCTGGTCTGGCAACATTCACAAGGACCCCCTGATTTCTTAACACTATACTTTTATTTGAAATCTCTAAAGGTCCAACGGAGGAGTGGCCCATTTTTTTATCATGTGTCTGTGTCATTCCCAGGAAACTAGAATTTCGTGTTTTTGTATCATTTGGAAATGAAGCCTAATGTTTGAATTTTAGGGGGTCCTGGTAGGTGTTGCCAGACAAGCCTCGGATCCGAGGTTCACATGGCAGCACTCACCAAGACCCCCATTTATTGGACTGAGGTTCAGGATATGCACGCTTTGGAGATTATTTCTGAAAATTCACCACTGATTATTCCTCTTATTATCGGTGTTTGAATGCATTATAAATGTAGCAGTGATTATGACTCTCATGCCACGGCGTTATTCTGTTTCCCTATTGGGTGTGGCAGTATTTCGTGATCCTAGTGATTGTCACCGTGTATTCATATCCTGTTGATTCTTTTAGTAGTTAGTGATCCTATTGATTCTTAGTGTTTTTGGTGATCCTCATGATTCCTACATTGTTTGGTGTTCAAAGTGATGCTAGCAGTGTTTGTTGATCTTGTTCATTCTGACAGTGGTAGGTGATCTTAATGATTCTTATAGTGTTTGGTGATCCTTGTGATTATTTGGACTGGATTTAGAGATTAATAGGAAAGATTAAAGCAGACCTTCTTGGTATGTACTCGTAGATCTTCACATGCATTGTTCAATTTCCTTTATCTGATTTGGACTTGGAAAAGTTTATTTCACAGCCAAATGCACTCAAGCAATACGATTGTGGTCTTTGATGATTTGGCTTATGGATTCCTAACTTTGAAAATGTTGCATTCTAAAGAAGGTCAGACATGGGCAAAATGTCTCTTCATCAACGACAGCACCTCCTCACGTCCCAGGCACTCATGAGGCAGAACCATCACAGGCTCTTTCACCGCTGAAGGAAACTATGGAGGATTCCAGCGATTCTGATGAAGAGAAAGACATGGAGGAGCAAGAAGTTCAAGATGAGGAGTTGATAAGTTTCAATGATGTCATGGAGGCAGCTGAGTTCGCTGTTGATGCATTTGAAAGTTCTAAACTCAGTCGAGTGAGTGACACCCAATCACCAAGACATGCACGTCAACTCACGTCTGCCCAGAAACGTAGACGTCTTCAATTTATCTTTGAGAAGGCTAGAAACAACCCAAACAAGTGTATGTCTCCCGAGAGTTCGGACACTGAGTACACCTCAGACACAAAAGTTTCCATCACCATTGATGGGCCATTGATGGAGGAGACTTTTGATTGTGCACGTAGCGCATTTCATGGTTTAGGAGAACCCATCATCATTCTTCTGAGCTCTGACTCAGAGGAAGATGTAGAGATAGATTGATCCCATTGTATTGGATTTCCTTTAAAGACATATCGCGTCAAAACGTGTCCTATAATATGCATGTCCTTTGATCTCTAAACTCTGCCCTCAACTGCTTGACTACTCATGCAATCATTTGTTTATTGAATCCCACTACGGTTTTGTTTGAATGAAATTTTAAATTCCTCGATGAGAGTACAAGCATATTGCTTAATTTCATGGGTGAACCTCGTAGATGGATGGCACTCCTACAAACATTTGGCACGAGGAGACTATTCTAGAAACGCCGAAGACCGATGATTCAACGCAACCACCCATTACAGGTGAAGATGAAGGTGAAAATGAAGGAGATGCGGTGGATGAAGACGTTATTGATGACCTATTGCTGGATGATGACAAAGACTTGTTGGAAGACGATCTCCGACAATATCACAAGGTGGACTCAGTGAATACCATTGCTTCATTGAGGATGAAGCCGACTCACCTCTTTCGACTACAAATCCCACTTTGCCGAATGGTTCCTATGCCCATGGTGAGACCGACTCTGTCATGTGATCTTGATTTCTTGGAGTATGAGTTCAGCAAAGGTTACCGAGATGGAGCGGCAGTTTTCTATGTCACAACAACGGATGAAGGTGGACAGAGCTCACAATTCACAGAAGAGGAGATAGAGAAGTGGGATCCGCTGTGGAAGGCAAAGAATGACATCTTCAATGCTAGTGTGAACTCCAAACCTGAGTTGAGGTTTCTGAATAACCTTAAGTTCTATGTTTGTGATGGTAATCACCGACTCATCTCATGGATGAACTACATTACCAAAAAACACTCCAAAGATGAGGAGTGGCATTACGCGGTGGACTCCATTGTACTAGATACGAAGGGTAAGACCGAATTGGTCATGCATGTCATGCATGACATTAACAAGTAAGTCTGTTCTCTACCTCATTGGAACTTTAATGTTTGACTTGTTTTCATTGATTTGAACTACGTGGCAAATGCTGGGTACAACACTAATTGAAATTGCTTCTAAACGCATCAGGTCCACAGAAGACTCGCACGTGAAGACCAATTTGGTGCACACATTATACTGGGTTCAGAAATATGGTCTCCTTCCTATTGAGCGGTTCAAAGAGATGCTCAGGCCGTTGGAGCTCCGACTGTGTAGTGCCTCTAAAGCTAAAAAGACTTGGTATTCTATGCCACTGCAAGTCTTCACGTCGTTTGTTTTCAGGGTGAGAATCTTTGTGAATGCTTCTCCATTCATATGTATTATGCTTTTTTGTACCTTCTTATTATACAATCATTAATGTGAAATTTTTGCCTGTTCCACTTCTACAACAAGAAATTGCCCAGTCTGCAGATGCAGTAGTGCGGAGGTACAATGAGATGACTCCAGAGGATGATAGAACTAAGGAAGGACTAGCACATACTATGAGATCCGGAGCACATGAGAAGACTAGTAAATTCAATGTGAAAATGTCTAAGTTGGTTGCGGTGGTGAATCCAGCTAACAAACAAGGTTTTCTAGATGAGGTGATTTCATGACCCACGTCATAATCTGAATCCATTGATGTCATTGGGACATTGAAATGTAATAGCCTTTTCTTTTCTTTTGTTGACCAGATTGAGAAACATTGGAGTTCCAATGAGGTTCCGGAGATGACTCTAGAAAAACTCCAAATGGTGGCCACTTGCAATACCTCGGCAAATCACAAGATAAAATTTCTGAAGTGGTGGAATTCCTCTACGCCATCACGGGATTCGAGACATTTTCCGCCTAGGCCGGTGTCAGAGACCTTACTCGGTCCTTTCTTGAACCATTGTGTTTGGTACGCAGGGGTAAGTGATCACCTATTCATGTAATTCAAATTGAAAGCCATTACAGGTCATACTCACTAGGATTTTGAAAAATTCAAATTACATTCACTACATATTATATGATTTCTAAAATTTCTTCTCCTTCCACAGATTGAAGATGCAGCCGTACAATACTTTGAAGAAGTTGTCAAGCAGGACAACATCATCATCGATATGAAGGTTCCACTTCAGCCAGAAACCTTACCAGAATACTTGGAAGGCTGGAGGAGGAAAATCTGGGATCAAGGGTTCTTGGCTCATCTTAGAGGAGCGAAGTACTTCAAAAAAAGCGACAACTTCAACACTTATGAGGGGTCCCAACAGGCAGTGAAGAGGGTCCTTTTTCGGTATGTCTTCAACTAGATAAAGAAATATTCATTTCAAAGTGATAATTTCAACTAAGAGTATCCTTTAACTTGGCCTAAAACACATAGTTGAACAACTAAACTTCTTTGAGGTACAGAATGGAAAAAAAAGGGAGCTAGGCCTCTCACTACTTGTAGAACTTGCCTTGGATCCAAGGCATCCTCGAGAAGTAGTTGGTGGTCCCCCATTTCTATCCTTTGGAAGGTCTAGAACTTAATTTTCTAATCTTCTATTTTTGAGACATAAGAAAACTTGCTTTCAAGCAGATGTACGCATGATTGAAATTTTCTGTGGTCTAATTTGATTTTTAAAATTATTCCTTACTTTTTTTTGTTATCATGATGCAAATATTTCAAGTTTGAATTGGAAGGAAAAAGAGCCATTCAAAGGGCAGACCTTCCTCCATTCCTTCTGGTCTTTCTAGATCGCAGTTCCGCAAGTTGCATGTACACAGCAAATCAACTTAAAACATTTACCACAGCTCATCTAAGTGGCGGTGGATGGTACATTGATTGCCCGATATCGTACACGCATCCATCAGAGGTACACCTCCGAAATTCTTTGGAGGGCATTGGAGCGGTGGACATGGATGTCGATGAATTTGCAGGCCTTACTGAAGATCAGAAGAGGAAGGCAATTGCAAAGAGGGACCATGCTGACAAGAAGAAAGCAGTCCGTCTCCAAATTGCTTTAGATAACAAGCAAAAGAAGGTGGCAGAGCGTTTGGCAAAGCTGGAAGAAAAGGAGAAGGAGAAGCAAAAAGAGAAGGAGGAGAAAGCCAAGCAAGGGGGAAGAAAAACGATGATGGTGATATCATCGTTCCATCATCATCATCAGTTGATCAGAACTCGCAGTTGGTGGAGGGAAGTCAGAGTAGGATGAAGAGGAAGGTTGTGCTTGCCGAGTGGATGGAGGATATGGTGACACAAGGCACGCAGGTCGTTAGACTAGATGATGATGATGATGTGAAGTTGGAGGAGCTCATCTTGAACGCATCTATTATTGACATCATGGACAATTTGGAGAGTTCACCACCAAATTATTATATTGAGGTCATGGACTTCATTCGAAAGGTATGTGGCATCATAAAAATCAGTTTGTAACTTCAATGGATTTTCTAAATCAAAAATGGTCTCATTTTGAACTTTCTAATAACATGAACAATTACTCCATTGTAGGCAAATGCAGGTAAACTTCACTCACTAAACGGTAGAGTGAGCCAGGAGCCTTTGGTGGACCTTATTATTTTTGACTGCCAAGAGAACCTACCCGTACCACTCATCTCTGAGAAGGACGTTCCGTCATGGAACGCGGACCCAACGTGTGTGGGAATGCAAAATGCATTTCACTTTGCTGAGGAAAGCTTACAAGACAATGGCTGCGTTATTGTATTTCACTCGTACAGCCTTCAATCGCGGCGTATGTTTGTGGGATTGAAGAACGTCTTCAAGAAGTTGGCGATGAAGGAGTGGTTGGCATTCAACCAATTGGACCTAGCTTCGGGTATTACACCTAGTCAGACGGTAAGTTTTTCTAAATTTTCTATGTGCATGCCAATTGTCTTGTAGGCATTCTTCTTTCTACTGAACATTCTGTCCATTTTTGCAGACTGTGAAGTTTGGAGTCACCCTTTTTGTGAAGGATCTAGGTGAGAAAAGGAAATCAACCTTCACGTTTAGGCAGACTGATGCCATGACGAAGGCAAAGTGGAATCTTCAAAGGAAGGACATGGTGATCAATTATATCACTGAGGAAACAATGTTAGTCGACCAAGAATCAAAAATGCCTTGGCGCGGGCCGCGAGAGAAAGATGCAAGGTTCCTTCAATTTTTCATCGAAGGCTGCTCGGATGAAGAAGATGTAGTTTTGGACTGCACCGCAGCTACGGGTCAGTTGTCGCTTTGAAATAGGATCTTCAAACTGAAATGTTTATTTGTGTGTATAATTATTGAAGTCCTAATGCCTACACGCTTGTACTGCAGGGGCATCCATTACTGCATGTCGTGGCACAGGACGGCATATTGTGGCTTTGGAAGAGGATGAGAATATCTTCAAGGGGGTTCTCTTGCCAATGAAAAAAGCCAATCCACAGCAAGGAGTGACACAAGCTCCAGCAGAAGTTTTTGATGCTCTTGATCTAGATGCCGTGCACGTGGAACCAATGGTGTTTACACGCAACCACTAGAAGAAACCCGCATTTTAGGTGATGTTTTGTAATTTTTTCAGACGGATTTTAGGTGACATCGAAAAAAACAACTTGTGTTTTTTTGTATCTAATATAGCATCTGAGGTTCTATGACCGTTTATGAACCCATAACCGTGAACAACTTGGGGTCATAGAACCTCGGTTGACCCCAAGTTCACAGTTATGGGTTCGTCACACCTTTCCCCCATCAAATATAGATTTGATGATAGATTTCTTCATCGAAAATACTTCCCGCTCACAGGCTCCTGCTCCAGGCTCGCACAATAGCAACCCTGTTTTTTACATATAATATGGAATTTGCCTTTTGCTTTAAAAATAAACAAACAAACAATTGTTCATTGTTCCAATCCTTTTGAAAATTGGCTGAATTGGTTGAAGATATCTTAAAATCCACAAAGTTAAAGTCTTTGAAAATTTAAGGGTAGATTAATTTGATAGTGTTAAACAAGATTAGAAGATTAGATTTTTTAAAGCATTATTCTTAAAGTATTATAGTTTCATTTCAAAAAAATATTCAAAAAGAAATTACAATTTGGAAATGATTTTGAAATAATATTCTATGCTTTATTTTAATTTTAAAAATTGAGTTCAAAAAACACCTTCCAACTTAATTTAGCCTTCATTCTTCACTAAACCAAACTCATTATAACTTTCATGTCACTAATTAAAAGAGAATGATTTTAAACTTTTTGTATACACAAATCTATTCCACCTAGTAAAATAATTAATTAAAAAATAGAACTCTAGTTCAATTTGCAATACTTATTAGAACTAGATGAAACAAAGCTTCTTCAGTAAAGGGTTATGACTAGGAGCTATTAAAAATACTTCAAATAGAAACAATATATATTAAGTCATTAGAATTTCCAAAACTAAAGAAAGAAGACTCTTTTGTTCTGTAAGGGTTATATAGAGTGACAAAAAAAACTTGCAATTGCATCCAAGTATTAACCTTTAAAAGACCAACTGACTATACAAAAAATCTTGAAGAATTGTTCATGAAGTCTATCTCAATCAAATGTTCAAAAAATTTTAACACTTAAGGTGTGAACATATACTTACTTGGTGAAAATACAATAAATTTTCAATTGAATACAAAAATAAAAAATTATGCTATCCATAACTTTTAGGGTAACGTAGTTTGCATTTGGAAAACTCCACCTCCATTTTTGAAATTTGACAAGTATGTAACTAACTTGATATAGGATGCAAATATTAGGAAAAGACATGCATAGTGCAAAAACATCACTCACATCACTCTAGGAGGAGTTAAAGTGTATTGACATTGTTTGGCAAGGTTGGAAAAATACCTTTCTTTTAACTTCAAACTCTATAATTCTTGTGTAGTCAAAGTTTTTGAGTTTTTTTCTACACTCCCAAGGTAGTTTAGTACAAATTTGTGCTATAGGATTTTTTAAAGTATTTTTTTTCTTGGTGCACTAAAAAGTGACAATTTCTGTATGTAGTGTGCCTCTATCCTTTGGGTGTTAAATGCACATTTCACCCCAAAGTTGGAGATTTGGAGATTATCCTTGTGCTAGAATGGATAATTTTAAATAATTTACACAAAATGCATGGGCCATGTACAAAATATATAGGTCATTGTTAATTATTACTTTCATCTCTCAAAATATGCAACTTTTAACCACTATAAGAGAAAAGGGTGTTTTAAGTATAGTCCTATAACTAATGGCCTTTTAGGAGATTTTTAGTAAAATTTTACTAGAAGTACATGTGTATTTCTAGATTTACTTACATGTGGAAAGCTTTGAATTATTCCATTTTGATTAATGAGATGAAAGTTATGAGGAGTTTTACTTTGTAGGTAGTTATAGAATCTCTACTCTAAAATAAACTTTGAAGCCCTTTATTGAACTCAAAGTTCAATACTTTTGAAAAAAAACAAAAAAAACCCATTAGGTGTAGCTTGTTTATTACAACATTATAACCATTGGAATTGACATTTTTCAATTCCATAACTAAATTTTTGACAATTTAGTATCTTAAATCATCTTCTAGTTCTCTCTAATTATTATTTTTTCAATCATGAATATGAATTATTTTTTGTTTGAAATTTTGTATATTTATTTCCAACATATTTCTTCAATATATTATGAAGAATTTCAAGCTGTAGAATCTACAAATTTTTGGACAAAGAGTTTGAAAGATAAAATCTAACCATTTTAGAAGACTTGAAAATACTTCTTTTGAAATCCAAGCATCATTAGCTTGAAACATGTAAGGTTTCTTATTTTGAGTTTTTAGGAGGGTGTACCACGGGGTGTACTTGAACAAGTTAGCTAAATAATCCCATGGTTGGATTTGTTAATGAATAAATATAGATGAAGATTTTAGCTTTGCTTTGAATTTAAATACTTTAAAATAGTTTTGGGCCTAAAAACATCAAATACCTTTAGGGGATAATGCAAAAAATCCAAAGGTCACTAATAATTCACTAAACTAGTTTCAATCTAAAGATTGTCAATGGAATTTTATAGAAATTTGAACTTTGGGTCTACAACCATGGAGTGATGATTTTCTAATTTTAGAATGATACGATAAAGACATTTGCACCTTGACATTCTACAATTACTATTATAAATTTAAGGAGAAAGTTTTAAGTTTTTTGAGCATCAATTGCATTTAATATGAATTGCTTTACTTTGCATTAAAAATTTATGGTAATTTCAGATATTTTACAAAAAGAAGCAAAAATTTTACAACGAATTGAAGACATGTAATTACATTTGTGACAAATAGATACAAAAAATCACATTCATAGGTACTTGCAAATGAAGTGATAATAGGCTTGTCTTTTGAGGATTATAAGCCTTTAGGCTCTACTTGTTATGGAATCTTGGCAACTGTAAACTTGTTATGGTGACTTTGGAAGTGTAAGTTGACCAATAGCCAATGTTGGACCCTATATTTGTCCTTGCAAGAAACTTCAAAGATATGAATTCTATTAGTTGGCTTCAAAACCTTTCAACTCTCATGTTTTATTTTAAATATTCCAAAATTTATAGCCTTGGTTTTGTAGCTTAATTGCTTTAATTTTAAAGGCTTCTAAATCAAAACCACATGATCCTATGGCTTGAAAATATGCATTAAAAAATTTCAGCAACAATTTAAAAAAAATCCTTTTGAGGTATAACTTTCTAACTATGACTTGCCTTGGTCTAAATTTTTTAGGAATCAAGCTAGTAGTGAAATACACCTTTGGTAAAATCCGGGTGTGGGTGTGGGTGCATTTAGTTCTACTACAACAAACCATGTGCAAACAAGTGGTTTCTAATAAACTATAATTTTAACTTCAAATTTTGAACATTGTTTACTAATGAATATACGATTCTACTCCCAAAATTTCAAACTCAACTAAAATATGGAATGATTTCTAGAAGAGGTTAAAAATGCACTAAAATGGCATGTTTTTTTAACTCAAATATTTTTAGAGAACACATTTAGATGACCATTGCATCAATATTCAACTCAAAATGAGCTTTTAATAGAGAGTTATTTTTAGAAATTTTTTGTTCATTTTTTAAACAATTTTTTCTTATATAATATAGTGGTGTGAAAGTTATTTTTTAGCTCTACAATGTATTTTTTTACTTCAAAAATTTATAACTAATAATTATTAACAAATAAAAATATCAATAATTCAAAACATAAACTTTCAAAGTAGAGAAATCTATTCATATTTTTCTCATTTAGTTTTATTTAAAATTCAAAAAGTATATAGGGGTCCAAAGTTTTGTTTGCATGCTAACATCAAAAAAAAGGAGGAGTGCATCCCCTCGTGGGTAAAAATTGCACAAGAATCCAACAAATATTGCATTAGAAGGGGCCTACCCCCAAATGGAAAATGCTCTGAAATCATGCCTCTTGGCTTACCTCCTGGCTTTCAGGATTAAAGGAATTGGAGTATAGAGCATCTCAATCTTCCCTATTTATTGCCAAACCAAGTGTTTGATTTCAAAGAAGATTTCTACAAGGTATGAAATTAGGGTAGATATGGTGGCCCTTCCACAAGCGGCCAAGGAAGATTGACCTCCTTGTTGCCCTATGGTTTATCTTTAGGAAAAACATTTTCGAATTTTTTTATTTTCCATCTGTGATACAATTTGAAAATTTTGAATTTATATTTGAAGTTTCTTATTTGCCACCCATGATAAAATTTAAAAATTTTAAATTCATATTTGCAATCAGAGTCCCCAAATTAACTCTGAGAAGTGAAGAAATACAAAATTTACATGACACAAAATAGGGGGTAATTTTTACATTTACCCTTGGTTAGGGCAGTCCTCCCTGGCCTCCACAAGCAACGCATGTCCTTCACAGGTGCGGCAAACTCAATACATCTATATCATGGATCGCAACTCGTGCCGTCCGATGCGGCACAACGTGGCCACAGCCGTCCGATCAGTCCCGTCCCACAGCTAGCATACAGGGAACAACAACGAACGGCGACGATAGACGAACGCGGCATCCATCGTCCCCGTTCGTCGTCCCGTTGCACGTACAAACCTCATCCACCCGACCGACAAACGGCGACGACGAAGCTGATCGTCGAAAGGACGAAATCTACCCACTATTGCAGCAGACGAGGCGGGCTTGTGTCAGTCGTCGTAAGCCTGAAATTACTACAGACGGGGGTTTGTGGCGCAAGATCAACGAGCGTAACGGCGAATTGATGATCTTGCATGGTGTCTGCTGCTCGCTGCAGATTTTATTTCGAACGTGCAGGTTTTGGGGATGGTGGAGAGAGACGACGCTGGAGGAAGCTTTGAGAACCTTGAGCAGCTTGCGAACCTTGAGAAAGCTTAAGGAAGCCGCCAACGTCGTCCATTTCGTCAAGTTTGGGGATTGTTACCAATATGGAAAGCTGGGGATGCGTCGAATCAGGGATGAGGATGT
The DNA here is from genome assembly GCA_950106755.1 of Climacium dendroides. NCBI lineage: Eukaryota > Viridiplantae > Streptophyta > Bryopsida > Hypnales > Climaciaceae > Climacium > Climacium dendroides. The sequence continues at coordinate 7,138,795 of OX467082.1, read as the reverse complement.
TGGGGGGGATGCTGCTGGTCGTGAACTTTGGCGCTCGCTAGCGAAGCCGGGAACAGGGGACGCTCAGGTTGCGTTGTATGGTGCCGATGGCAGTGAGAGCTTTGTGCTGATTTGCTGTGAAGGTGAGTTTACGACGTTTCTTGTAGGTTGTGGATCAATGCGAATTGGTTCTTGGGATGCAGAGTTGGTTATTGTTTGATTTGATTTGGGATTGGGACGTACGATGTTCGTGATGAGGCGAGGTTTTTCTTTGCCCTAGCTTCAGATTGCACGTAAAGTCTTGTCTGGTTGCGTTGTTTATGCACTAGGCAGCTATGGTGATTTTGAATATCGGTCCATGTGGTAGGGAAATGTGGCCGCGTGGCGGAGGTTGCGTGATGTGTCAATGGTTTTGGAGAGTATGGCGATGACGAGGGAGGTCTAGATGAGGGCTTTCGAATTGGATGGGGTTTTGAAGTTCATGGGGTTTGCGCTTAGGTTTGACTGATTCTAAAAGAAGTAGAGAAGAAATGAAGCGATTTTACGTGATAATGTTGTGTTGAATCTACGGCAATGGCCATGGCGGCAAGGGTCGGCAGGATGTTGACTGCTGGGGGATTTTTCATTTTCTTGACGTGTGAATCGCATTTGATTTTTCGGTTTCCGCGACTGCATGGCGGATTTGACGAAATCTTGTGCATGCATGCGCTCGCATCTAATTGCATGTGGGCTGATCTGTTATTTGTGAATGCAGTGAAATGGGTTTGAATTTGCTCTGGGGAGGGTGACGGGGGATCGGAGTGATTGGACGAATTGGCAGAGTGGTGTATACGGATGCGTTGAATTGCACTGAAGGGGGTATCTGATTGGGAGAAAACGATGCCCTTTGGCGGGAGAGACGGCGTGGCTTTCATGGAAGTGCGCGTTCCGAAGGCCCCGCTCTTGACGTGCCTGACGTGCCCACTGTGCCATTACTTGATCCGCGAGGCCACCACCATCTCGGAGTGCCTGCACACGTTTTGTCGCGAGTGCATCACCGCGGAGCTCCGCCATGGCGAGTCGGACTGCTGCCCCATGTGCCAAGTGAACCTGGGCACGCTGCCGCTGGAGAAGCTGCGCGCGGACCACCAACTGAACGACCTCAAGGAGAAGCTCTTCCCCAGCAACGCGAAGAAGCGCAAGCCCGGCGTGTCGATCGGCAGCCCCGGTACGTCGAACGCCACTCGGCGGAAAGAGAGGTCGCTGTACTCGCTCGGGGTGAAGGGCCCGCCAGCCGTGAATCCGGGCTACGCCAGTCGCAAGACGCGAGCATTGCCAAACTCGCATGGCAGCAGTAGCTCAGACGAGGAGCTCGAGGATGAGGGCGACGATGACGACGAAGACGACGTCTCAGATGACTCGCCCACCACCATTCTGAAACTCTCTCACAACGGCGGGTCCCGACGAGCTTCGCCAGACGAGGCTCCCGAAGCGAAGGTGTACCCGCATTCCGAGCCTCGACGGCGGGCAGAGGACTCGTCCTTGACACCCTCGAGAGGCGACGGGGAGCTGCACTTGCGAGGATCGATTGCCGGGCCCTGGACCACATCCAAGCTGAGCCACCGACTGGCGCAGACCGTCTCCAATGGCAACAACAAAGCCTCGGGATCGTTACCAGGGCCTAGGATCGTGCGGGGACCCCGAAAGAGCAACGGGTCGTCCATTCCCACTCGTGCTCCTCGCGCCACCGAGTTTCCCTCGGCGCTGGACGCTCTGGCGCAAGTGGCCAACGCAGATGCCGCCATGGAAGAGACGGGCTCCGGGGCTGCTTCCCCATCCCCCCCGCTCGACCTACGCACCCCAGGCAAGGCCTTGCCTGGCCACAGGGACAGCAAGGATGGTGTGCTGGCCAAAGGGGGCTCCGGCCTCATCAAGGACAACGCCCCAGCAACTGCAAACGGGCAGTCGTTGCAATCACGTCTGAAACAAACTCTGAACGGTGTGATGGACCGACCTTCCATCTTGCGCAACAACTCCCGTCCATTTTCGGGAGCCACGGCTGCAGGCCAATCATCCAGGACTTCTACGAACGGGATATGGTTTCACTTGGAATCAGGAGATGCTCAAGCCAACGAAGATGCCCTCCCACCCTTGTCCTCCCCTTATGTGCGAATCAAGGACGGAAAGCTGCCAGTGTTTCTCGTGAAGACTTATCTGGTTCAGAAGCTGGCACACAAAGTGAAAACCGAGATGGAAGTGGAGATCACGTGCCGTGGTCAGCCGGTGGTGTCAAGTCTACCCTTGGAGAGCATCCGTGACATCTGGTTCAGTGCCCAGATTTCTGATCCACCCCAAGCACAAGGGGAAACATCAACAGCTCCAGCAAATGGAAAGAGCGCTGCAGACTTTCCTACGGCAAAAGACTTCCTGATGGTGCTGACCTACAGACGGCATCGGAAACCTCGAATTAATTGAGGGAAAGGATTCGGTTTTAATTTATTTTTTTTGTGCTTCTTGGATGGTGCAGATGTATGCAAGTGCTTGTCAGGGCTTGCTTCAAAAACGCTTGCTCCCCGGATGGAAGGGCTTCTGCATATATCAAAGATTTTTCTGAGTGAGTATAATTAGGACCTATAGAGAGTGCATTCGAGGCTGGCAGGTAAGTAGTGAGCATGTTGAGCCCAAGGTTCGGCGATTTTGTAAATTGACTGATTGACTTGTACGGTGACTTTTTTTAAGCTGTATCAGTTATGGAGTGCTGTGGCCTTCATTTTTTTCGATAAGGGAGTGTAATTCTCTAGGCGGCACACTTACTGATCAGGGAACTCATTTTCTCAAGTGATTTGCTTCTTGGATGAGTGATGATGGAATAGGAGTACGTCTCATTGTAGGAATAGAAACACGATGCTTTGGAACTTTTGAAACTGATGTGCAGGTTCTAAAATTGCTTCTGCGTAGTTCATGGATTCGATTGAAACGTGCAGCCGTAAGAAATTGTGGATCTTAATTGCCTGCGGTTTCTCTGTAACTGACTCGTGATTGCTGGCCCTCAGGGTGGAGTAGTCTTTAAGTGGAAGCACCCATTATTGAAAGGTGGATCTAATGATACTTTCGTTTAGAAAGGTTGAGGGATGTACAACAATTGTGATTCAGTTTTCACCCTTGCATGTTTTGGTGATACTAAACCACAGGTAGCGCCTTTCTGTTCTACGATGTTTGCCCCTTTCAGGTGGTGAAGCTGCATGAGCTGACTGATGCTCTGGATGTGACTAAGCTTAAGTTATGAGTTTTTGCGAACTGCGGGATTCACTTCATGAAACAAAAATTGAGGTGTACTCCGTATTACTCAAATCTAGGGTTTCCTAGAAATGCACTAGATTAGTGCATGAGTAGCTCCTATTTTCAAAGGATTGTGTAGGTATTGTAGCTTCTACTAAACTCCACAAGGAGTGAAAGAATGGAAGTCAACAATGAAGCAACCCATGTTGAAAACAAGTGAAGAAATCAACAATTTATATCCCTTTTTGGAACTGGTATTTATTTTGATCATTCTTAGCAATGTTGGTGCAATGATGTACATTGACATATTCTTTTTTCAATTCCAACAATGTCATGTGATTCAAGTCTAGGAAATTCTCAACATGAGATTTGTTAATAGCAATTTTTTTGTTATAGTTGTCGTTGAATTCTTTGCCTTTGGTTGGTTTGAGGTTGTAGTTTGATTCCCTTTACAAGGATCAAATTGTTGTTTAGTCTCTGGAGTGTGATATTTGTAGATTTTTTGCTTCAGGGTGTTTGAACTAGCTTCATTTGTTGTCCATGAAGTTGTGGACAGCTAATTTCGAATTTAATTTGGGACAAGTCTTGTATTTAGAAACTCTGGATTTGTTTTGGGACGGAGGGAGTATTTTTTGAAAATTTGGCTCGGCGAAAGTCTACTAATTCTACTCGTGAATGTTGATCTCGTTCCAGGTCCTGTTTTTCACGTACTCTTCACCCATCCCGTTAATACTGACTCAGCTTTGCAGATTCAGTGCGTGAGTAGTTGACTGCCTGATCTCTGTCAGAACGAACGTTTCCTCAGTCTGTCAGAAAGTCAGATTGTTGATATGCGTTGGAACAGTTCTCAAGATATAAAGTGTCTGCCCACAATGTGTGTGTTTTTCTGTCGTGGAGCAATTCAACATTCAAGTCTTTGGCCTTTCCCTGGAGTTGCGAAACAATTACTGTAGTGATTTGCGGGTCCAATGACTGGAATCTCTGCTGGCTGAGCTCGCAGTTGGTGTGCTCTGATGCAGCTTCTCCCCTTCTGCTCTAAAGTAAGTTGGCGTGCTCCAGGGCTTTTTTTTTTTCAGGTTTTGAAAATGAAAGAAAAGGCGATATTTTTTATGTGATCAGGGTTGCTATGGCGATGGACTCAATAGATGTGGAGTTCCTAGGTGCAGCATTAGGCGATTTCTATCTTTCACTTAGGGACATTTTGGCGATATGTCTAGGTACGGGTAATGAAGTTGTGGCGAATTTTTTAATATCTTCTTTGGTGTTTTGGCGACGGAGGAGTGCAACGTGGGGTCAATTAGGCGACATTCTAGGGGGTCTTTTTTTTGTACATGGTGATATGAGATTCTTTCATGACATGAGAAACTGTTGCCTTTACCATTGACATGTGCAAAGAAGACAAGATACAATAACAATGTACAAACACGCAAAGCTGAAGATTTAGTCACGGTATACAATTGACTTGCACCCTCCCAAACCCCCCTCCGATGCAAAGATAGATGATTGTCAAATACAATGAACAAGCATATTAAACAAGTTAACTTTGGATTTATCAAACTAGCTTCCTTGTGAGCATGAAGTCCAATCTATGCAAATCTCGAGGGGTGCACATAGTTCTATTACAATAAACCAAGTGCGAACAAGTGGTTTCTAATAAACTATAATTTTAACTTCAAATTTTGAACATTATTTACTAATGACTATAGGATTCTACTCCCAAAATTTCAAACTCAAATAAAATATGGAATGATTTCTAGAAAAGGTTAAAAATGTACTAAAATGGCATGTTTTTTTAACTCAAATATTTTTAGAGAACACATTTAAATGGCCATTGCATCAATATTCAACTCAAAATGAGCTTTCAATAAAGAGTTATTTTTAGGAATTTTTTGTTAATTTTTTAAACAATTTTTTCTTATATAATATTTTTGAATTCTGTAGTGTATTTTTTTACTTAAAAAATTTATAACTAATTATTATTAATAAATAAAAATATCAATAATTCAAAACATAAACTTTTAAAATGTAGAAAAATTTATTCATATTTTTTTATTTAATTTTATTTAAAATTCAAAAAGTATATAAGGGGTCCAAAGTTTTGTTTGCACGTAGTTTTTAATGGACACTCTAAGTGAACCCCCCGAGATGTAGACAATGGATTTGCACCCCCTTGCACCCCCCCCCCCCCCTTTGATGCCATAATAAGTATTTCCAAAAGAAAAATGATGTACTCTAAGGCTCAATGTAGAGGTAAATAACCCTCTACAATGTTAGTATGATAGGTAGGAGGTGACAAATGATACACCCAAGCACTTAACATGAAGTAAACACTTGGGTTGGGTTTAGGGTTTTACTGCAAGCTCAGGCATAAAATTCACCTATAGGAAATTGAAGGCATTGTACACTTATACTTGTTAGAAACCACAAATGAATTGAAAATGAAAGGAGGTTTAGAAACTACTATGTGGTTTTGTACAAGCGCCCATTGGTGCATCGTCAGTCCACTTATACCTGCATAGAAAGCGACATGCACTCAAAAAAAATATTAGAAACATTTCCACTTTAATAAAGCACTAGAATGTGAGCAAATGGATTTCAATGTTGTTGAAATGGTTAATATGAGTCCTTCTCATTGCATACTATATGGAAAACAAAGCAGATGATGGGATTCATTTAGAAAATGAATCTCAACCAACGTCATCATTCGAATATGGAACTACTTACCAACCAGCACTGCTGATTACTTGTACTAACCAACGACTACTGTTGCTATTGATTCCCAAAACTACCTACATACCGATCAAATATTTGCCTTGCCCCTTAACAAGTGTTTGATTAATTAAACACTTGTTGGTAGGGGAAGGTTTCAAGATTGTAGATGTGTCGGGAAATCATCCCCACAATAATCTAAATGTGTTCCTCCAAGTTGTTGTGCAACTTGGATTTCAAAAATCCCACATTGGAAAAGAGACATTTGTCTTCTACAGAACCAAGGACATGTACCATAGCAACATCTGCAAGTTTCAGAAATTCGCCAAAGTTTTGTGTCAAGTTGTGGTTTCCATCAAGCACCTGCCACACTTAGGTAAGTGGATTTATATTATAAGGGGGGGGGAGCATTGCAGCACGCAAGTTGCTTTTCATGTAGGTTTTGAACAATGCTCGTTGAGAAATCACAACTTCTTGATCAATCATTGGAGTTATCAAAAAAATTTATCTCCCTCTCCCAAGATCTTTCTATATCCATATGTGTCCAAGAGGGTGTGCAAGTGCGAGTCAAAGAGTTCTTTTGTGTTTGGCATGCACCAATATTGTGAATAAAGAATTCTGAAGGCGCTCATAATATATTGGGCAAGAAAACAGGCATTGAGCTCATCTACCAGCATCCTAACAACACTTGCATAACAAACCACCTCAAGTACAGTTAGAAATGAAGACAACAACAATGCTAAAACAAAATTGACTACGATGAAGGACGACAACACATGGACTGAAATGGATAAACAAGATGGTACTAGCCAATGCACATACCCCAATTGTTTTCAATTGTCTACTTTATAGAAATTTGCAATGAAATATGCCAAACAACGTACTTAAGCAATGACTGAAATCAAACAATTCACTACATTGAAACACATGTAGCGGAGTGGATTGTTGAACGACTCACGGTTGCACTTTTCTTTCACTTGTGCAAGTAAAGTGGCCCACATAGTCCAGTCCACTAGAGCTCTTTTATGTTCGGCATGAATCTACTCGCTATGACACACAAATGAGAGTACAGTTGAGTTGTCATTCAAATTTGTAATCCACTTAATGTGGATTTGCTTGTGGTTACAGTCTAGCAAATTCTTGAAGCTTCAAAACTCATTACAACTGAAGGCTGTACCTTTGTCTTTGTACATACGATATAGAGATCCTTGACAGATTTTCACGGTAGCCATGAAGTTGCATATGTAGACATCGTGTTATTGCGCGAAGGTCACTAGCATGTCTATTGCCTCCAACAATGGAAGCAAGGCACACATTTCAAGAAGAGTAAATGGATCCAACAAAAGCACGAGATAGACCTGTAAGTCTTCCATACGAAGTGATCAATGTTACTGTCGCTAGCATACTAAATGATATACAATCACGTTCAATATTCCAAACTAATACTAAAAATGACCCCAAGGACCCTACTGTCACATTCTACCTTCATATGATTCAGAATACTAATTCAAGTCCAAAAAAGAAGAAAATAAAAAAAGACATGTTTGAAAGAGATGCACCTCAGCTTTGTTGTTGTCATGTAGGTCTGTTGTCATCTTGTAGATCACCGTCCTGTACTCCGACAAGAGTCGTCTCAAGGATTCAATTAAACTTACCCATCTAGTTTACACATTTCAAAGCATCTTCAAACCTTTAGTGTCGGTGAGTTCCGCAAACTATTTGAATTCATTGAGCGCTTGGGGCTCTTATAGAAGTATGCATATGTAACAGACAACAATTTTTTAATATTGGCAAAAATCCTCAAATTCAACAAGGCCTTAAAAGCCAAGTTACACCAATGGGCAACGCAATGTATATCGATCACATTTGGAACATGCTTCTCTTTAATTTATAGTGTGATACTTAACTGATTGCCTTGTAATTGAGAGGCACCGTCTACATCGAAGTATAGGAGTTTCTTTGCTACTCCCTTGGAATTGAGACCACCTCAATTTTTCATAGTATCTATGATCAATTTGGTGAGTTTTTCGGCCGTGGGACTGCACTCAACCCCTCTTTAGAGAAATTAGCAAAGAAATTCTGATCCAATTCCTCACTACATATGCATGGACAGAAAGGATACCGCTATTATCCATTGTTGTAACCTCGTCCATAATTATGGCCAAAAATATTATTGCACCAATCCACCTTTGAGTCTTTTCCATGATTAGCTTGTACATATAAGTGGCCATAATCCAACTTGAATTGATACACCAATGAGTTGACGGCAAGTTTGAGACATTGAGTAGCTTGTATAGACATTGGTAGGACTGAAATTCAGTCATGGGTTGTCCATCGGAAAGCAATTGAAACAATGTTGTGAACTGCACTCTTTTTTTCCGGGCCTCCAAACTTGTACAATTGTTGAGTTGCTCCAACATTGTGGAAGGAGGCTTAGCAGCATACAATCTCAAATTTTTGCGATGTTTATATTGTGTGGCAATGTAACTCTCTCCAGCCTTGACTTTATATTGTGGCAGGTCTTTCTTGGCAATGTGTTTGCCATCATGTTTAAATAAAGTATTAGACTTGGGAGCCATGATACATGGCTTCCTATCAAAAACAGAATACACCTTGCAACATACCATATGCAATATGCCATCTATAGCCATGATCCCCTCATCCCATGGTAATTTGGCTACCCATACTGTTAGAACTTCCTGTGATGATCATAGCGCTTCTGAGATTGTGAATGCTCCGTCTTAGCCTTAGAACGCACTGTCGCACCTCTCTTCTATGGTGGGGACTGAATATCTGAATCGTCATAAGATGCGTCCGACCTATCAAGAATTTCAAGCAACTTAAAGTCATTGGTGTCGTGAGAATCCTTGAAAATGGTAATGAGAAGTGACTTTGTACTTATCACAACTGTATCCCTAGACCTCAAAGAAGAACCAGGAGTAACAATCGTGTCGCGTGATTGTGTGGTGCTTCTCCTATGTGCTAGTAACTGATTGCCCTCTTCACTACTAGAGTAGTCACCTCCCGCTTGAGGCTCCACCCCTGGTACATCGAACATCGAGCTATCGAAAGTGAAAGAGAGGGGTACGTTCTATGGCTTGATTGAAAGTATGCCTTCATAGTTTGCTTCCGCATTTCTGCCCTCCACAAGTCCAATGGTTTCTCTTTCCGCTTCAGTTCTAAGCGAGCAACCTCCAAAGCTTTGTGAGCAACCTTCTCAACTTTCTTCTTTGTTGATTTAGTAATTGACGCCGTATGAACAACCCTTGCAACAGCATCATCTCCAAATTCCTCGCCACTAGAGCCCATCATATATGGTGGTTAAAGCAATAGAGCAGGAAATCAACGAAAAACAACAATTGCAAAGACGAAACACAATGGCACTCACAAGCACCACAAAATCCTTAAAACAACAAAAGGGAATGTTATAAATTAAGCTGACCTCTTCTTCCAATTTCAAGTGCATGGAAGAAGGACACTATGCAAGAATTTTAAATAAAATTAAATGAAAAAAATATAAATAGATTTTTCTATGTTGAAAGTTTATGTTTTGAATTATTGATATTTTTATTTGTTAATAATAATTAGTTACAAATTCTTAAAGTAAAAAGTACACTATAGAATTGAAAAATAACTTTCACACTCCTATATTATATAAGAAAAAATTGTTTAAAAAATGAACAAAAAATTCCTAAAAATAACTCTTTATTGAAAGCTCATTTTGAGTTGAATATTGATGCAATGGCCATTTAAATGTGTTCTTTAAAAATATTTGAGTTAAAAAAACGTGACATTTTAGTGCATTTTTAATCTTTTCTAAAAATCATTCTATATTTTATTTGAGTTTGAAATTTTGGGAGTAGAATCCTATAGTCATTAGTAAACAATGTTCAAAATTTGAAGTTAAAATTATAGTTGATTAGAAACCACTTGTTTGCACGTGGTTTATTGTAGTAGAACTAAGTGCACCCCTTGAGCATCCAATATCACATACATTAACGACAAGCAATGAAGGTTGGAAGTGGGAGAGGGGCACCAAGATGATGACTGTGAAGTAGATCCCTATGCAGCAATGAACAAACCCTGACGAAAATTAAAAACCACATGAACTAAATCCATGGTTGTCATATTGGACAAGTTATTATTCATTTCTTGTCCTGTAGGACGAGTTACTATTCATTAAATGTACCTCTCAAGTACATTTGATGAATAGTAACTCGTCCTATAGGACGAAAAATGATTAGTAACTTGTCTAGTATAACAACTATAACTAAATCTGGCAAACCTTAGCTACCTGGAGGAAGTACATGGCGACTTAACAACAACACTTGAAGCACGACATGGTGAACATAAAATTGTTGCAAGAGAAACAATGGCGACGACAAGAGCAATGGCAAAGCAAGATCATAGAATCCTGGGGAGGGAGTGGCGAGTACGAGGGAGAGAGGTGGTGATTAAACCCTCCTCTCGAGGCAACGTTGTCGCCATCGTGGCTCTTGTTAGCTACCTGTAAATGTCAATGTGGCAAAGTAGGCCGTTTTTTAACCTATTGTAAGGATGTTCATTCAATTTTCACTAGGGCCCAGCAAGTAGTGCAAACACCCTTTCTAAAGCCAAAAAAAAGCTTTGGTGTGCTCTTAGAATGACTTTTGAAGAGCTGATTGCATTTGGGTAGACTAAATTCCTTGAAGCAATTTTTAGTAAATTTTTTTAGGAGGAAAAAATGGAATTGGCATCTAACCCAAGTCATTTCATATTTTGGGGACCTTTGTGGAATTAGTTATAAAATTTTGAAGTTGAAATACAGTGGTCACTAAAAGCAACACCTTGTTGAAATGTATATGGTAGGTGCATTGAAGAAAGTTAAATGTACCTTTGTGTTAGAAGTTGCTTTTGGAATAGGATCATTTTTAGAGTACCCTACCTTATCTTGTTCATTGTCAACCAATTGATCCTATATCAATCTTTCCACTAAGGTAAACTAGCCTATGATGGGTAGAATGTTTGGTTTGCCCTATTGGCACTGTTGAAAATTTCAAAATTATTTTCCACACAAAGGCAAATGTGAGAAATGGAGAGAGTAAATTGAAATTTTATTTTTTCTAATAGAATATGAATTTGTTCCAATTTTTTGAAGTGTGTTGCCCAATTGTCCCCAAAGAGTATATAGACTACCTCCAAACCAACAAAAAATGTATCCATAATGGTCATCTCACTCACCTAAAGCAATGACAATACTTCTAAACAAGGCCATAGCGAGAAGGCCTAAAAAAAGTCACTTCCTGAGATGGATTTACACTCAAAAGGTGGAAATTACTATTTCAATCACTAATCCAACACCATCATCCAAGATATTGATTTATTAGTTTCTAATAATTTAAACATCAAAGTGTGTATTTTAAAAAAATGCATCAATCTATTTCATGAATAACTTTTGACCTAAATTTTTGTAGTTATCAAATTTTGGTGTTATGTTATTCTCAGTGTTATACTAATTATCCATGTTATATTTTATGTTGGAATGTTTTTTTCCCACAGCTCATAATACTGCGAAAAAGGCCCCAAATGCAACAGAAAGAGCAGGTGTTTTGGAATCACCCCACCCTCAGATTCGACGCTGCCGTCGCTGCGGCACTGCATCGAGTTGTAAATGTTGCAGTAACTGAATTCACAGTTAGAGATTTTCCTCAAGGCGATTGCTGCGTACTCGGGACGAATCCGAAGGAACCCTTAATTCTACGAAATTAACTGTGATCAGGTACGTGCAGAGCTAGCCATGCATCGTTGGTGTGATTGATCGCTCAGAGATGAATCATGCTAGATTCAAGGGTTCTTTTCTGTGAGTGATTGTCGGTGTTGTGATCAGATCCGTTGAGTTGGAGTGTTTCAGAGCGAGGAAATAGTGACATCTAATTATCGCGGATCGTGTTCTATAAGTAAACTAGCTATCTAGATCGAATCGATGTAAGTAGATCTGAGGTTTTCGGATAGTGCCGAATGTTGACTTCGCCATTATAACAATTTGACGCTTGCTGATGCGTACAGCGCAGCTAGCATCGGCAGGACGCCGCTAGTAGTCAATTTCATAAACGTCAATTTCACTATTTACTTTGAGGTATTATATTCATTCCCATACTTGGCACATTTGAGAACGTGTATTCTGAAACTCATAAATCCATACCAGTCCTGGATTCTAGACCTTTCTATACATATAACTAAGTCACTACTTTTGAGTAGAAATCGTGCCAGTTTAATGAAACTGAGTACTGGAGCTCACGAAGATTCTTGCTGCTTAAGGGGGCGGAGGCGAGAATCGTGGCGAAGTTGGAGTCGTATGAACTTGGTGGATCCGTGAAAGACCGCATCGCACGTGCGCAATTCAATCAGCTTGGAGTTCATGTGTGTTTGTTTTAGAGGTTCGAGTAAGTTATAAAAGGAATCCTTTTATCGAATTGTGTTTATTTTTCGACCAACAAATGCAATGTTCTTCACTGGTCCCCTCTGAATCCTATGATCATGAATCCTTGGTTGATCGATGCCTCCATGATGGTCGTGCGAGCTCTGGAACTGCAGTGTGAAAACCCTAATTGGGAATGATGTGTGTAGGAATTGAAGTTGCTGAACGTGGAGAAGAAGGGACCGATCACGAAGTAAACATGCAAGGAATATATAATTAAAACATATGAAGGAATGACTGAGTAATGATAGAGACCTTGAAATATTGAGTGGTTTGGCTCAATTTCTTCCCGGACATTGTCGTCATGATGTACAATCAAACTTTTGTAGCCATTGTACTGTACAAACTAGCAGTCAAACAAGGAACTGCGAGTCACAGGGATCTCAAGCCAAGATAATAAGGTGAGTCTGCTATCAAAGTGGCCTTGCTCTAAAAGGTCATACTTTAAACATGCATTACAAGTAGGCAAACTCCAAACTGTTTAGAGTTTTTTTGTTCTAACTTGTGGAAAAACTTAGGGTCTACTTCAGTTATCACATAAGGACACATGAGAGCAAATTGTCCTATGTTTACCGCAAAGTGTCGTACAGAGCTCAGGTCAGTATGCTAGGACTGTAAATCATGCCATGTTGGGGTGATTGATAGAAGCCTATCACCATAAGCCAGCAACTCCTGCAAAAATTCACACCCCGATACAGGTAGTCAAAATAGTCAGTTAGCAACTCTGAAGGTTGCAATAAAACAACTAAAACATCCCCCAAATACTCTGAATTTGTCAGAGGTAAATTACTCCAGTGTCGATCACCCAAATGTCAACAAACGCGTAGACAAGAAACCACAAGAGGTCCAAACAGAGAGACTACAGCAAAAGATGAGCTAAAAGCCAAGCCGGCGCCTATCCAAAAGTGTGCCCTAATAGTAGTAAATAGATACTCAATGTAAAATGTATAATGCCACGACATTGAAATCAAAATTAAGGCACAAACTAAAAAATATAGATATCAATTGGATTTCGAGTTCCTCCAAAATTTGCGTACAATATTCAAACACTATTCTTCAACTTCACCTAAGCTTAGCCACAGTTTGAGTCATTCTCGTACCTTCTGACTTTGAGTTTGGCCGCAAGTGCCCATTGCAGAAGTCGTGGATAAAGCCTCCCCAGCACATGCAAAGTAGGCAGAGGGTCTGTGGCAGGGCGTCGAAGGCACACCTCTGTAAACAACAACACAAGAGCTTCTTCCGTCTCTGCCACCGCGTGACCGGTTAGATGGAAGCCTGTTGTGTACGCACTGCGCATGCATGAAAAAATCGTAGGGTATTGTTAAGCAAATGTTAGTAACAAATAAGATTGTTTGTGGGCACTGAGTTTTCATTTTTTGGGTCAAATTGCAGTTTTGAAATAAGGTGAAGTTCAAGAATGGTACTTGAATATTGTATGCCAAAAGTTGGAAGAGCTCAATTGATAGTGATTCAAATCCATGCCCTAATTTCAGATGATTGTACCTTACACGGAGCTCAGTCACTGAAAAAGCTAAGATGCCATGAAAACTTGTGTGATCATGCTTAACTAGAAAGTGCAAATACTCACTGTGAGCCAAACTGATTCTAATAACAATTTTCTAAAATTATTAGCTTCACATTTCAAAGTTAGAAGTATCTATTTCAATCCTTAACTGACTGAAACTGATCACTACCATATCGATCAAAGTATGAGATGAATCGTTGACGAAGCTTCAAGGACAGTAGGTAAACATACTTACACAGAGATCGAAGAAACCAGGCCCTACAGTTTTTTTGTAACAATAAAAACATATTTTCAAAGTTACCTAAATTGGTTATTAGCTTCTAATTAAAAGAGTAAATTTGATTTTCAGTTCAAGTATCAAGGGGCTATTAACTTACTAAAGAAAGATGTGCTCTTAAAAATCATGTATAATTTCTAGAACGTACAGGATTCGGCCGTCTTGTGTGGCAACCCATGAACTTGAGAGCTGCCCTCTCGTTTCCAGTGCTCGCCCAACTCCATTAACTTTGATGTGGAGATCGTCACAAGATTTCACATCGGCATCTTCCATTCTCCGAACATGCACTCCTGTAAATTTACAACCGAATTAAACAAAATCACTATCAGTATCACAACAACCCATTCAATTCCCCTCAAAAAAAATAAATGAAAGCTAACAACAACTAGGAGACACTCCATCATTGCTCACTTAAAAAAGTAGACAACACACACTGGCAATTCACAATTTAGATCCCATTGTTCACAATGCCATGAAGTATTGATTTGAGCACAACCAAAAATTTGTAACTACTGACTGGAGGTAACTGTTAAGTAGTCCAAACACAATAGAAGGAGAATATGAGATTCAAAATTCAACACCAAATTGTACACTAAACTGAAAGCCTATGACTGGTGGAACCTCTGCACAAAACTTTGCAAAGTACTTAACGGATATCTTTAGTATTACCTAATGCTATTTTCTAGGAGCTTTAGCAATCAACGGTGGTTGTTTCCATAACTTGAAGAAGTTTGAAACACATCAATTTTAAAACTTTCAAGGTGGTAAAGTATACCAAAAGATGGGAAGAATCCATGTCCTACACTTTTGATTTGCAAAAAATATGTTTTGAAAGTAGCAATGATCGACTATAACCTTCCAAAGTGAACATAATATTTTTTAGGGCAAGTAAAGTGAATTAACCCCTAAGAGCCCCTAAGTGCTACAAAGGTCGAATTTTGGATGATGAACAAAGTACTTTGTAGTGAAGTTTCATCTACGTAACTTCTCATTCATCCAAAGTAATGCTTGAAATTTTTTTAATCCAAACTTTCTATAAGACCAATTAGATGACATTGAGGTGACTAATATATTAATACAAAGATGATATAAGAAAATGCTCAAAAACGAAAATGGATTTGAGCCTAAAAGGGATAATCACCTGAAGGAAGTTGGTACCCAATAGAGTGGTTTGCAGACGTTGCTTGCTCACTTGTTACACAACCCTCAAAGGCAGTCCAACATTCTACTGGAAGAAAACCCAAACTTGCATATAGTGCATAACTCCTCACATTGGCGGCAATCTTCACAACACATCCACACTCTTCTTAGGTCACTCTAGACTAACATTCTTTTTAAATTGTGATTGACCTTGAAATGATGGAATCTATCATTGAGCTAATCATTCAAAAATTATCCAATTACTAAAGAAACAATTTCCCAACATATACAAAATTTGTTTTTTCACATTGAGTAGTCATGGAATATCCATAATGCCAAGTCTTGGTGTTTGAGAAAATGGTGTCAATATCTTATTGGCTAATTGGAGGATTGAAATACACAACATGTGTTTGTTTCCCACTTTGATCATTCCAAGTTCTTAAACCACTAGAATGTCAGGAAATAAATGTTCTTGATTGAAATGAACAACTTGACATTATGTCCAATAATGCTTTCAAGTCGCTTGACTCTTGAGTATTATTTAGTTCATAATGAGAGAATTTGGAATAAAATGGAAGTAAAAGGTCACCTGATTTAAACGAATGGATTTGGCATGGTCACTCTTCGCCTTCTCTAATAATGCCACCATTACAGCTTTTGCTGCACCTCTTTCTTTGAATGAATTGTGTGCAAAAATTAATCCAATTTCATACATATCTCCTGCAAACCCACACATTGCATAAGTAACCATCTAATACTTGAGGTAGCATGAACATATGTTTAGCATGAACATATTGAAATTAGGGCACTAATTTTAAAACTATATTAATTGAACTCTGAATTTTTATAACTTTTGCACACAATATTAAAACATCAATTTTTAGTACAAGAAACTTTTTTTTGTGCAACTAAAAAAAATTAAAACTAACAAACAAACAATCATGTGTGTCACTCAAAATTTCTTAATAAAAGTCCAATATACATATGCAACCTTCAACTCATTAATAACAATGTAGGATACCAAAGATA
Source organism: Climacium dendroides (assembly GCA_950106755.1). Lineage (NCBI taxonomy): Eukaryota > Viridiplantae > Streptophyta > Bryopsida > Hypnales > Climaciaceae > Climacium > Climacium dendroides. Next base: position 7,122,421 of record OX467082.1, on the reverse strand, counting down.
ATAATATCAATAGATATGAGATTAACCTTATAAAGATAGACTGGTCACCATAAAAATCATCTTTTAGGGTACTATTTGAACCATCTACTTTAAAAACACCAAAAATATTCAATAAAGATCAAATTATTATATAAGACCTTTCCTTTTTGCACTAAGTTCCAAAGATGAACGTATGCACTTTTGTCTTACATAGAAGAATTCTTTGTCATCTGTCAAACCACTTTGATTTGTAGCATCCTCATAAGGTTAATGTAGCTTTTTAAGGTACATTTAACTCAAAAGGTACACCATAGCCCTTACCAACATACTTCCTACTACAGTCTCACCAAGAAACTATGAAGCTACCTTCATATGTTCAAAACCTGATTATTTGCAAATACAAATTGGAACATTTATAAATGCAAAACCTAGTTCAACTGAAATGAAAATAACCCACCTAAAAACAAAATCCAATGTGAACTATAGACTTAATCTACTTAAAGGACAAGTGCCTATAAAGTTAGAGACCCTATTTGTGCCATGTGACTATTTACACCACTTCATGTCCACTCCGTATTAGAGGACGACAACATTCAAAAGTTCAAAATGTACACTTCTAAGACAGAGTGACTCAAATAGGGTGACTCTTGAATTGTGACGCAAATAGGGTCTCCTAACTTAGATGAAACCTTCCCATCTCAAGCACTTGGCAATGTAGAGACCCGCCATCTCCAACAACTAAAGTAGCTCAAGATGGAAGCCCAACCCATATGAAGACCCAATTCCAGGTGCATTACCATGGAAGCACACTGCCTCATCTAGTCAGCAAAAGATTATCAAATTTCACGAAGAATGAACTTAAGTGCATTCTTCGTTTATGTTTATGTTTGCCATGCAAGTGCTGAACATAAACATAAACACACAAAATCCACATGTTCGGTACAAATTTCACTACGCAGTTCAGACATACCCCCAAAACTATTAAAAACAGCCAAGTTTTCACAAAATGACACATTCGGAGTAGCACAGATTAGGTTGCTTCTATGTCTGTAACTACGATTTCAACTCAAAGGCTTCAACTCTAAAATGTTAGGATTAAACTGAACAACTTCAAACCCATCCCAGCACTTGAAACTTTCTAACATCCAGCACATGAACGTCACACTCTGATGAGACACATTTGGAGAAGCACAGATTAGGTTGCCTCTCTGTCTGTAACTCAAATTTCAACTCAAAGGTTTCACCTCTAAAATTTTAGGTTTACACTGAAGAACTCCACACCCATCGAACTCCACACCCATCCCCCGACACTTGAAATTTCTAACTTCCAGCACATGAAACATCACACTCAGCCACACTGCAATTTCTCAAAACGGAATTTCGAGAAGCAACCTGGAAAGAGAAAGCCGCCGGCCATGATAGACCCTGAGACTCCCTCCACCGCCACCACTCCAAAAATCTCAGGCTTGGAAGAGAAGTCCTTCATCATCTCCACCGCGGACTCAAAGCTTGGGAAGTCCAAGTGCTGGGGAATGCCCACACTCTCGTTAAACGCCAGGAACGAATCGTAACAGCCTCGTGCCAGGTGCAACGCATCCTCAGGCTCAATGCGACGGATCTTCATCCCGGTGATAGTATTGCTGGCACGACTCGAATCCATATCAGAATTCTCCTCTGCGTTGTACAACAGATCAAACGAGTCGGTTGCAAATTAATCAAGTGCTTGAACGTGAAAGATCTCTTTGAAAACACATTGAAAAAACTACCAACTGAACTTTGAGCTCTTAAGACTCCAATCTGCATAAGCTATTCAAACGCCATCTTCGGATTAATCGAACCCAAACCAGAATTCGATCTACTCTGCGTCGCATGTCCATTACATCAAACGAGTCCGTTGCAAAGGACACGAACTAATACTCTAAATAGTTGCGCTTCGCAATTTCGCAACACCAAACGCTTTGTTTCTACAACCTGCAGCAGTACTTAACGAACTTAATTACCCGAAGTGGAAAACCGTAGCGATGAGCGATCTCTGGCCTTTGCTAGAACGGAGTTGAAAGATGCAAGCTAGCAATTGCAGACTGATTTATACTTGATCCGGCTCTCAATCCGGCTCCAAGTATAAACCCACCCTGAATGTGTGAAAGGTACGAGTGTACTCAAGAAAGTGGCTTGCAAGTTGTGAAGGAAACCTGCAGAAGCTACTGATGATCTGTTTTGCTACCACACACAAGCTGGAATACTGTACAATAATGGCTCTTTTCATTGGACGAATCCTATCTTCTCACGTACAGTACGCCGGGAGATTATCATACCGGTTTACAGTGTTGCCAACAACAAAAAATTGTGTAAAACTAGTGACGAGTTCCCCTGCTTTTCCTGTTCCTCTAGAGTGCAAATCATCAGGCATCTGGAAAACTTCTGGGATTCCTGTAGGATAAATCTCGAGGCCGTGGTACAGTTCAGTACAGTAATTTTGAAGACTCGACTAAAACACTGCCGCTCACGAGTCTCGTTTTCTGTTTTCGATACACTTCAATCCATTTCTGTCCAAAATTTACGGCAAAAAAGGTGGCGCTTAGAATAGAAAGCGGGGTTGCCCATTTCTCTGCTTCCGTGTAAAGGAGGACAAGGCAATCGTGACCTTGATGGATGAATGGAGCAGCAGACGGAGGTGGGCATCATAAAGGAACTGCGCTGTGGCTGCAGACACTTGTACAAAACACGCTTGAGTAACGTAGACGAGGTTGTCTTCTGTGGGTGTGTAATTGGGAGCTGCATGTACGGTGGGACTGCATGTAAGGTGGAGCTGCCCAGTACCATCATTTACCCAATTTCGTCAACTACAAGTTCCTCTCTTTTTTATCACTCGCCCATCTATTACCATAATCTTACTAATTCTTTATCATGACGGCAATGTACTTGGGAATCGGACACATCAGCCCCCACTTTGACAATGGTCTGATCATGCTTCGAGAAATAGTTGGCAAAGTACTTAAATAGGAATGGATAGTTCTACTTTAGATGTTGTTGGAGGGTTGTGATAGGCCTTGGAATTTCAAGGTTTATTCAATGTTCAATGTAGGGATACCTTTTGTACTATGCTCTCATGCAATTGACACCTGGAACTGTATTTCCTAATAGACCACCGTACATGAAGGACTTGAAGGTCACGTTTAGCAAAGAAGTGTCGGAATTGAATTTTAATGTTAAATTGTAGAAAGGTTCATGTCACTTTACACCAATTATAAGATAATGTGTGGCACTTTTTGACAAAATTGATTTAATTTTTGTTGAATCTGGTCACACTTAGGATTAGCTTTAAGACCTTTGCTTTGTTTAATTTTTACTATTAAAAAATATCTTGTAGTCTATTCAAGTACATTTTCTACTAAGGTAGAGCAACCCAATGCCATTAGTCACCCAATTTGGATATATATACTAGATCCTCTCATTTGCATCAATCCCCCACCCATTACCACATTCTTAACAATTGGCCTTTTAGCATCATGACAATGCACTTGGGGAGGAGAAATGTTAGTGTGTAGTTTAGCATGGGTCTACCCATGCTTTACCAATTTTCAAACTTTGAAAAATCATAGAAAATTCATTTCTTGTGGGAATTTCTCCATTCTACTTAATGACTTCTCTTCAACTTTTGAGTCTTTGAAAAATATGTGAGTTCACAAATTAATTCACCAAGACACCTAGATAGCAAAACACATGTGAATTTACAAGTTGATTCTCATGGGTACCTAGATAGCAAATCTAGATGATAATAGGTTGATTTATAATAGTGAGGTTTGGAATTAATTTAGTTAGGTTTATATTGATATTTTTATAGTAAGCATAATGTAGTCTACTCTAAAACCACTCCTCTCCTTCAAATTGCCCCTATTACCAGTATTAGCTAGAGAATGGAGATGAAGTGATCCTTTAAATGAACCACTTTAGCTATTGAATGTATCGAGAAAAATTGTTTTTTCTATTGCAAGAGCCAATAATTGTCTTTGATTTCCTCACATCTCTTTACAAGTTACAAGTGGACACATTTTGGGAGACCTATGGTCACAAACAGGTGCCTATGCCCCAAATCTTTGGAAATTTATAAGTACTTCAGAAATGGTTGGAAAAATGTAAAACCACTTGTGTTCATTTCCACATCAATTTTTCCTTCTCTGAAAAATTATCTGAACATATTTATACCTATGAAAACCCCGGACCAGCCCTTAAATGGTCGTTTTTATTGCATACTGCTTCAGTGAGACTGTGAAAGCATTCATTTTATTTGGATCAGGTGGGTGGTAGGTGGCGAGCTTTCCGGTACTGCGGAGAAGCCTGCAGTGCATTCATTGGGTGGCAGCAGAACTTCTAGCCTTGATGGCCTGATGAGAACCGTTGGATCCACTGTGCGCAGGGATTTCTATTTGTACGTTTTTAGGCAGAGCTGACATTACATGCATGGACATGGATGTAACATGCAAAATATGGATGATAGCTAATTCATCCAAACATATAAAAATGGAGTGACATTCCTTGAAGGTTTTGAAGCAATTTAAGGGTTAAGCGGAGACTAAGATGACCTTAGCATGGGGAGTTCTTTTGAGATGTTTGGCTCACATTATGTTCTGCTTATGCAGTGATTTCAAATTGTCTGCTTTTTCTTAGTTTATTTGTAGACTTAAGCTTTTAAATCTTGGCATCAGTGACATTTTATCAACTTCCATACCGACAGTAGCCAGACATGCAGTGAGGCAGTTCTGAGTGGACAATGTTCCAGTTCTGCATCTGAATCCTTGATTAATTAAGGAGCGAGAAAATACAACAGTCGATTGAACCTTACAGTGAAATTTGTGTGTTGATTAATTTTATGTTTCGTAATCTGATTGCTAATCAAGCGGAGCAGACGAAGAGTGACCAATGCACTCGATTACTTGCTCTCAGTCACCGCAATTGAGCAAGCACTGCCTTCTAACATGTCTCAACATTTCCAGTAGTTAGCACTTTCAATCGACAAGTAGCGTCGATGTGTTCATCTCATGGTTTTACATCTTTGATGCCCGACACTTGGGGAAAATAATCTCCTGCGAATGATCTAGCTAGCGCACTTCTTTCATTCCTGTTTACGTAGTCTCATTCTCACACGCACGGATGAGTATCTGGGGTACTTGCAATATTATCGCAGAGGAATTAATGTCTCAGGATTTACGGTGTAGGGATAGGATGCACAAGGGTCCTGCGACTTTGTTTGCTTGATTCTCAATTATCACTGCCTTTGGGGCAACTGCAACTGCTCACAGCTCTGGCAACAACATTGCCAGACAACCTTAAAAGAGAAAGACTACTGTATACTTCTACTTATGTGAATAGAAAACATATTGTAAAGTAAGATATACCACTTATATATGGGCTCAAGATTGAACTAGATTTTATGTCAACTTATACTCGAGCATTACTTCACTGCAATAGTGAAACCAGGATATACATATAAAACGTCTTTTTCCAACTCTCAGATGAAGGCTCCCTGGGCTTCTCCTCCAGCATACGGCAGAGCCATGAGGCTTGGATGATTTTGGAGATGCATGCTCTGCTCCATCTCCACTTCACTACTTGGAACTTCATTCATTGATGTCCTGCATCATTTCTTGATAATAATGCTCGAGTTTCAACTCCGAAATTTGGGCCCAGCAGTCTTGGAGTTGTTGTTGCTGAAGGGAAATCTGCTGTTGCTGATAAGTGATCAGTTCTTGCTGATTATGCACAATTTGACGTAAGTCCAATTGGTTACTGCTGCTGATGCCCATTACACTCCGTGTGTTCGGTGTGAAACTGGTATTGCAGATCCTTCCTGAGAGCCGAGGCTAGGACCATTTGAAACCGCAACACCCTGATCATCGTCCATCAATAGGCATCAGGAAGGTAACCAGCAAGGTAAGTGCACTTGTGATAAGAAAATAACCCAGATTGAACCCGTCCGGCATCCATTTACAAAGCATTCATATGATCTGCAAGATGTGATATGAAATACTTCTAGATTCTATCACAATCAAAATGCTTCCCGAAGATACATTGTGAATGCATTATTTCATGGTTCAAGACAATTCCAGGCTTGAAGTTGGAACCCTACTACTTTAAACATCAACAATTTAATATTGTATCGATATCCCAATAACACATATTTAACCGCATTAGAATCCTCTCAAAAATGGGACGAGACCTAAACAAATGTCTCTATTCTCTAAGTGAAAACCACTCCAAAATCAAAGGAAAAGGTTCTTTTCCTCATGCATTAATTCCACCGAAAGAATGGGATGCGCATTCCAAAGTCCAAACCATGATTGTCAAGCATGTAATACCCATTCCTGAGTTCTCTGCTTGACTCACACGGACTGATGTTCGACTGAGTACAACAAGTTCAGAAGGATGAACATTACCTCATCTTGCTCCTGCGGCACCTCATCTTCCCAAGCTTCTAACAATTCCTGCAGCAACAAGGCTGCCTCCGCCTTCTCCTTTTTGAACTCTTCGTAAACCTTCATCACTTGAACTTTCACCCACGCCCTCTTCTCCACGCCAGTGAGACTTCGCTCTCCCTCACTCATGGGTGGGATCGAGAACCAGCGACCATCTTCCAGATCCAACAAACTGCCTGGATCCTCGTTGTAGTAGAAGGCAGCAATTCGATACAAAATCGATGCCTCCTCAGGGGTGGCGTACTGCCCGAGATAGATTCTTTCGAAAACTCTGCCGTTTTCTCTGGAGGTTTGATTCGTGATTCATGCACCACTTTGGTGATTCGGCCTCCCTCCTTTAGTTCTCTGGAGTACACTCCTTTGAAGGCTACCTCTCTGAACTTAATCCACACATAGGCGCCTTGGAACAGGACTATCGCTACGTAAATATCTCTGAAATCTAAAGAACCCCGTGAGTATGCTTTTGAACCTCCCCTGTCGCCATTCCCCGTGAGGTATACCAAAGCCAGCAGAACTACTGCCGACACAACAACGGCGTAAGACGGTCTTGAGGGCTCTTCAGGGAGATTCGCCCTTAAGTGACCCATCAAAGATCCATACAAGAGGACGAGTCTTCCTGGACATGTCTTCACGGCGTCAAACCAAACACATAGTACTGATGATGCTCGTAATTCCTTCACCCATCGATTCTTGGAATCAGAAGTTTCCAAGAAACCTTCCTGTAATAAATGGCCGATGTCCAGAACCCAATTAAGGAATGGCTGATGGCCATTCAATTCTTCAGTGCGATCCCGTGCTCGAGACAAATCCAAATCAGTAATCCAGCTGGAATGTCTTCCCATGGCCCTCTAGTCCAGAATATCCCGCAGCCCACTGGCGCCGCCGGCCTCAGAGAGTAGCGAATACAAACTCAAGAGCGAGTTCTCCGCAAGCACAAACACGTACAACAATTAATTAATAAGTGCGATGAACTCGATGCAACAGTCGACCAGAACCTTCAATTCCTTTCATGCTGCTACTGACAACCTACCGACACCCTCCCAGCTCGAGCCCCACTCCGAACCTCTTCAATGCAATTTCCCCAACATAGCTCGACTAATTAGTTCCTTGCCCACCGTACTGACGGCTCGTGAAATGCATACTTGCTCTGCACATCTGATCGTCAACAAAAACTGGGGGATCGAAAGGAACACAAGTGGATCATCCAGCCGTCTGCTAAAGCTCCAGAAGAAGAGCTGAATCCATCTCGCAAGTCTGGTGACACTCTTCTCGTAACAGAGTACAGACAGTGTGGCTGCAGGAATCGAAAGGGGGTACGAGGGAGTATCGATGGGGGGTAAGAGCCCCACCAGTGAGTTCCGTATCCTTAAAGCTTTAGGGAGAGGACCTCATATGCAGATAGAGATACAGAAATTTCACCGCACCAACTTTTATCCAAAACCTGTATCTCTAAAATATACAGATTTCTGTAAAACTCTTCAATCTCTAGTTCTATATCCAGAGGCTCATATGGAGAACTCGCGAGGTCTCACCCCTATTTGATGTCCCAAGCTCAGTAAACAGATAGAGAAACGGAAGAGCTAGTGGGGATGCTCTAAGAACGGGTTGATGAGGGGGCCGAGAAGACACGTGGCAATCACAAAAAGTCTGAAATAGTGAAGGAGAACACACTGGTCAAGGAGCAGGCAGAGTTTTTTTTTATGCACGGGATTTTTTGCCACTTGGCTACAACCAAATGATCTTGGCTATTTTTTGTAATGAAAATTTTAATTTTGGGATAGCTAGATTACTGTTCCATGTAACCCTTAAATGTCAAGGTGGACATTTTGCGTCTGATGGATGATAAGGAATTTTCTTATGTAGGATAGAAATGTAACTATTCATCTTTGGAATTAGGGGTGGAAAGGGAAAATCTTCTATAGTAGTTTGACTCTCAATGATTACTTTTTTATTTTTTTTAAACTAGATGATGTCACACAGTTCCAAAAGGACTAATTTTTGTAGTCACCAATTGGACATTTAAGGATTAATGACCAATAACTAAATTTTACCTAGGTATCACCAAGTTTTTATATAGATATCACCAAGTTTCACCCAAGTATTACATGAGTAATGAAGAACCAATTGGCTCCTTTTTGAAAATGAAAAAAAACACTGGACACAGGACACTAATTAAACCCGTCTTTGGAAGTGGGCCCCATAGGATGAATTTGGTATTCTGCATGATAATTTTAAAATAAAGCCCCTCCCCTATTGTTGTATAAACCCTAAGGTAGACAAGCCAATTACCAATTTGATTTGCAATCTGAATATGTTGGGAACAACTTTAGGAGGGGTGTATATTTTAAGAAGTGTGTGTGCATGTTTCAACAAATCAAACCTAGGTAGAATTGTTATTTTTCAATTAAAATCATAATTTATGTGGATTCTTGAAGTGATTCACCTTGAAATTATACAACCACCCATAGATTAGAGTCATAAATGTTCCCTAACCAACCTATAACCACCCAAGTCAAGAACTAAATATTCACCATTAATGAAGTGATACCTTATCCCTTATTGTCATAAAAATTCTGATTTTGTCATAAAACACTTTGACTTTGTCATAAAATACTTTGATTTTGTCATATAAAGAATGGATTTGGGTGTTTTCTCGATGGAATTGGGCCCAAAATTAGGTGACGGAATTGAGGTAGTCTATTAACAAAATTGGAATGTAAATGGTAGTGGATTAGTCTAGTGGGTTTGTTCTATCCATCTCTTAGTTAGACCAACGCCTCTGATTGCAAAATATGAATTCAAAATTTGTAAATTTTATTATCTATAAAAAATCTTAAAATTTTGTGTTTTCCCTAAGGATAAATTGATCCTGCAGGGCCCACTTCAAAGGATAGGTTTAGTATCTTGCAATTAAGGCTAGTACCAAATTTTCATCCATTTTTTTCATTTATTTTAGACAATGTAGAATGTGATCTTCTTTGTCATAATGAAATTGCCTTTATATCTATAAATGGATGAAAGAATCAAAGTGGATGAAACTTAAATTATTAATTCAACAATGAGTGATATCATCTTCAAAATATGTAGCATGTCAACAATTTCATCCACTAAAAATGGAGGGAACGTAACTGCATTGCCAAATATTACCTCAAAAATATGTACATTACTTAAAAAAATCATCTTGTTTTTAAATCTTTTTTAAAATCAACTCCAATAGATTCTTGCCTAAAATATTCTACTTTTATTCACAAGAGCAATGGTGCAATGTTGTGTAGGAGTGTGAAGAATTGATGACTTTTGTGAAAAACATATGAGATTTTATGATTTTATGGTATAGGACGTTTCCAAAACAATTGTTCTATTATGATTTGCTTGGTTGGGTCCTTAGGATGACTATTGGTACACCAAGTTGTATAAACGTCATCCACGACACATTGTTTACATCTTTTGTTTCAAACTTGGCATTTAACTATTTTTATTTGAAATCATAATGATTTTTTAAATTACTATTTCATTCAAGATGGTGTATATAGATGGAATCAAATCACAATTAGGTTTTTATTTTGCCATTTACACAAATAAAAACCATAAATATTCCAACAATAAATAAAATTTAAAGAATTTATGTATTTCATGTGAATTTTCAAAGTCAAGACTTGAAGAAACTTCAAAGTTTTTCAATGGGTGCATGTTTGAATTGCCTTGAGAAAGACAAATAAAAAATTTATTGTCACTCTACAATCATAAAAATTAATAACCTAGTTCTACAATTTCTTTAAATTCATCACTATTTTGAAAATTCATTGAATTTACAAAAATCTATTAAAAAATGTATTTATATATGAATTTCTTTTTATGATTTTCAATTGTAAAGATAATGTAACAAACCTCCCACAAGTTTGCCACCAACTCTCAAATAATTAATATAATAAGGCTCACCACCCAACCATAGAGAAGAGATCACTCAAGAAGTGTCGCACCTTCTCACCCCCGAGCCTTTCTATACTATTTCCTTTCCAAAGGAACTGAGTCTATCTCAAGTCCTTTTTACTTTCTATTCCAAATTTAGATCTAACTCATAGATCTTTCTATCCTTCTATCCTTTTACTCCTATATCTAGAGTAAAGATATTTTATTACCATCTAAATACGGCATAGTAATCTACTTCTAGTGCACCTCATCTTGAGTTGTCTAACTCTTGTACATATGTTCTCAATCTGGAGCGGTCTGACTCCAGTGCACTAAATATGGAGCTGTCTAACTCCAGTGCACATGTTCTCAATCTGGAGTGGTCTGACTCCAGTGCACTAAATATGGAGCTGTCTAACTCTAGTGCACATGTTCTCAATCTGGAGCGGTCTGACTCCAGTGCATCCATCCTCAACTGGGAGTTGTCTGACTCCTCTCATCCTCTGCTTACACACTGCCACATGTGATTAGAAGATTTCATTCATCCATCCATCATCTTAAGTTACCTTACAGATAACCTCTACTTACACTTTTCACTCAATCTATAGCTATGTACATTTGATTTAAATGAGATTTTAAAAATTCCATTCTGCCTTCTCTTCCTTCTCTTGTTGAATTTGCACTCAAATTGACCAACAAAATCATTTCAAAAAATCTATTTCATATGCATACTTTTTATATAAGTCCCCTTGTATAAAGTTTGCATCTATTTTGTAGTTGAGTAGAGTCCCCTTTCAAACGAGCCAATCACCATGATGACGACGCATAGGGAGTAGAAAAAAAAAAAATCACGTGCTACGAATTTTTGGATGAACGTAGCTTGGCCAACGAATTCCAACATTTTCTGTCCAGAAGCTCTCCAAGCCGCGTTTCCAATGCCGCGTCGCGTCCTCTGACTCCTCTCCCGCATTCTCGCCATCACGCGGACAATCCACTTCCCCAAACCCACCCCGACAGATTCCAAATCGCGTCATAAATTATGCTTTCACGGATATGATGGACGGAGCTTCACAACAGTCGCATTTAAATATATCACAGTTGTCTACACTGTTACTTACCATGCTTTGCTAAGTACGCTTCCCAGTAGGCCATAGCCTGAACTCGGGAAGCAGTGTCGCAGTCGGTAGCGTCACTAATTCAAGAACCCCAAACGTGTGGCGCGCGAAGAAGGTGGGTACCGATTTTTCGGTCTTGGGGCTGGGATTCCGGGAGTGCATTGAGGTTTTGAAGTGTAGAATGGTTTGTGGTTGTATGATCGTTGGAGCTTAGAGAGAGTTTTTTTTTTCTTCCCAAGGTGCATTGGATTTGTGAGTGTGTTTGGTGCTGTCTTGGTGAAGGAGTCGCAGTTCTGCATGTGTAGGGGTGATTGATTGTTGGCATTAGCTTTTGGATCCGTGGCGTTTTTGTGTCTGCGCATTTTATTTTTTCCATACGATTGGGCCGGGGGTATTTGGCATTGTGCGGGTCTGATTAGTAGAAGTGGTTTTGCATTGATACGCGCCAGGCTTGCATTGTCCACTGCCTGGCTTTTTATTGTCTTGTTTGAGGGAGTGGAGTCTTTTCGGAGAACGTGTGTTTGCATCGCCGACTGGAATAGTTGCAGGTGAGATTGAGACTGGAAGCTTGAAATCTTGGAATTGGCATTGGTGGAGATTGAATGTGTGAATCTTGAAATTTTTTGTGTGCATTTACGGAAGAAGCTACTCATCCCAGCAGTTTGGTGCATTCTTTTATCATATACGCTCTCATTTGGTCCATTCACTTTTGTAAGTAGGGGTCGGGTTTTCATCTGTGGGGTCTGTAGAGCATTGAAGGAGAAATCCTGAAGTGTGTTGATGGTTGTGGAGAGCATTGTTATATCTCATATTCCTGTCCCTCTTTAGCGTTATGGTGTCTTGCTTTTCAGATCGTTAATTGAGAATGATCGAACTAGATCTAACCAATTCTTGAGGTTATGTTCGCTATTTCAAAAGTTATTGAAGTATCATCCTTCACCTCTCCTGTGGCTCATTCTTTTGTTAAGCTCGCCTCGTGATGGCAATAGCATACCCTGAATTTCCCGTGACTGATTTTTTTCTACCGCTCCCATCCTGTCAGGTTTACATAAGGACATTTTTTATGTACTTTTTGCAACGGCAGAAAAGGGTGACACCTCGAGATTTCATTGTGTGCAGAAATGGAGGCTACTACTTTTGGGACTTCCCTTCTAGCCGGCCAGATGCTGGGTCAACAGTTGTCCCATGGCGGTGTTAGTCATCCTCATCTCGGCCGACCCGACCCCCCGAAGATGCAACAGCCCATGGAAGGGAAGAGAAAGACGGACGGAGTGCCGACTTGTCCCATGGTGTATGCCATTATTACCGACATGAATGTATTTGGCAATCCCAAAGTGGACAATGAGCATTACAGTCAATATCCGCCAATGTATCCACCTGAGGCCCCTCCCTTACCTGCTTTGGTCCCTCTCAGTCTGGAGAAGACGAAACTCAATGTGGAGTGTCATATCAGCACGGGGTTCGCTACATCCAAGAGTGTGTGGGAACTGAATTGCGTGCGGAGTGGAGCATTCTGTGATTGCCTGCTTGCTGTCCCCATGGATAACCAGGTTTGCACTTCCCTTTGAGAATTCGACTGTAACGGAAGTTGGTAGGCATTTCATAACACGTAGAATAATAAGCATCCCAAGTGCACAAAGCCACGTGGACTTTTTTCTGCCTCATTTTCCCTTCCACTTGCACAGTGTTCAATTTTCATCCGTTTAGCTTGATCCTGATCAAATATATTCTCAGTAAATTATCATTCATAGTGGACTCCTTTGAGTGAGTCGTTTCATGGCATTCGGTTGACTTCAATTCGTCGATCAATTTTGTGTGTGGCAGGGTACAGTATCGAGCGTCGAGATTGACATGGGCCACGGCAGATTTTATACCACTGTAGTTGTTCCTACGGATGAAGCTGCCGGCTATGATGCAAGAGGTAGCCCGAATGCAGAAGTTGGTGACCCTGGCACTTACAATCCAGAGTTTTTCCGACTCAACATTCCTCAGGTGGGTCTTCTCCTTCATGTTAAAGCTTAAGCATTTGTATTCCACTCCCCGTGCTTTGCAAAAGTTTGTCTTGCAGGTGTCTGCTATTGCAAGTTGTTAGTTCTCCTTTTGCAGGAAGACAAACGTAGAATGGAATCTTCTCTGGCATCGTGACTTCGTAAAGCCACCCTCTATGTATGTCGGAAACAATTTAGCTCACTCTCAACATCTTTTCAGGTGGAGGGTGGCGCAAAATTGAAATTGAAAATCACGTGGTTTCAACCGATGACATTCGCGGAGGGCCTATACTCATTGCGTGTCCCATTTGTGTTCCCTGAAACCATCCTACCGCTTTCAACTGAATTGGCTTCCATTGTTAAAGTCAAATGCACAATCAACACAGGAACTAACGATCCTGTAGAAGTGGGTCCATTTGGTAACCCTATGAAGGTGTGCACTTTTGTCTACACAAAGTGAAGAAACCGATTCTCACTTTTTCTTTCCTGCCAACATTGTTCCTTGCAACACAATGCACTTTATGCTCCCTTAGCGTGGGATTTTGTTTAGACGGTTGTTTTCATGTGCGTTCTGCTCTGGACTGAGATCATTTCGGCCTATTGGTCATGCATCAGGAAACCCACAGGGAGGCTGGAATGGTTACATTTAAGAAGGGAGACGATGATAAACCGAAAGACTGGATGAATCAGGATTTCATCGCATCGTACAAGGTAAGTAGCGATTCTTTACTTTGTAAGCCTGACCATGTCACCTATAATTGAAGTGACAGCAGGTGTATTCAGTATTGTTATATTGATCTTACTACATGATCTAGTTATATTTAGAGGCTTATTACACTTTTGTCAGCAGGTGTGGTCAGATGGAATATTTCCAAATTTGATTTTCAAAGATGCTGAACCTGAAGAATCTGACAAACGAGGAACTTTTTGCCTCTCCATATCTCCACCAGACCCAAACAAGATCACGGTACAGTTTGGACTTGCTTTTGACTTGTAAAGTTATCGAGTCATTGGGCGTTTTGCCACTCTCATTCTAAATTGGTTTGAAGTGTGCACGTGTTGTTTGAAAAGTATGCATTACACGTAAATTCTTGTGAAGCGGATTTTGTGCAAAGATGAATGTCTAAGATCTTGAAAAGGGGGTGGACCTTACTACGTTTGAAGCACGTAGGATGTAATATTGAAGGTTGTCTAGAAGGAATGGGATAATTAAGGCAGAAGTAAGCGCTTTTGGCTTTTTGCACTTGTAAGGAATTGGGTGAATATTGCACTTCCAGTTTCTTGAATCGGTCTCTCGTTCATATGGTATGGTCTCTACTTTTGTCCGTCCTCTTGTTCCATTCTGCTCTGGTTTGTCGGTGATGCGTATGCTGCTGATTAGTGTGTAAATGATCTTCATCAGTTGCTAGCCTTCGAGATATCCTGGAATGATTTTGTCTAGTTGAGTTCATGCACCCAAATCATATTATTTACGTGGTGTGTTAATCACAGGTGTTTCAAAGGGCTGTAGTGTTCCTACTGGACAGAAGTGGTAGCATGTATGGCGAGCCGATGGACCATGCACTGCAGGCTTTACTGTTTGGGCTTGAATCTCTCAAACCAGAAGATTCCTTTAACATCATTGCTTTTGACCATGAACTTACCTTCTTTTCGCCTCAAATGGTGCGCTCAACCAGTGCTTCCATCGGTCAGGCTCGTGAGTGGGCAATGGAGACATGCAAAGCGAGGGGTGGCACTGATATTCTCAGCCCTCTTCAACAAGTATATCCTAGTCAAACTTGTTTATCGATGATGGATACAATTTTGTAGCAGCTTTCTCAGAATATGGATGTCCTTGTACTTGGGCTTTTCTAGCTTGGCTTTTAGAGTTGGTGTTACCGATTTCAGCATTTATCTGATCCTCCTTTCGCGGCGTAACGTGCAGGCATTTCAGTTCCTTGAAAATTTCCCGGAGGCAGTGCCTTATGTCTTTCTAATCACAGATGGGGCTGTCTTTGACGAGAAGAATATTTGTCTTGCAATGCAGTCACGTATTCTTGCTGTTGGTGCTCGGGCACCTCGTATTTCCACTTTTGGAATAGGTAGGTGGTCATCCTGTCCAGTTTATGAAAAAGGGATAATGCCTTCGATGATACAATTAAAAACTCACTTCATATCTTAGGCCAAAGCGGTAAGTATGACTCTCATTATCAGCAACGCAGGAATGACGAGTTACATTCTGTGCGGTCTTTTATGGTATGATAAATTTATGAAATCTTGTTGTACCCGAAATTTGATCATGCCCTTCGCATCTTGCAGGCCACTACTGCAACTATTACTTTCTGAAGATGCTTGCTGTTATTGGTCGTGGCTTAAGTGATGTAGCCTTCACTTCTGGTAAGCTATCCGTGTCTTTGTCCGTGTCTTTCTCAGATCTGTGTGTGTGGAGAACCACGGTACGTGAATTAAAGTATTGAGTGCATGCACTGCATTTCCGCTCGATGTAGTAGCATTTTCCTTTAGAAGCAGGATTGAGGTTTACAAAAAATTTGACACGTTGCCCAGGTAAAATACGAGGGCAAATGGAAAGAATGCTGGTGGCTGCGGCTACGCCTGTCCTCACCAACATTGGTTTGGGAAAACTACCAGATGGTTGTGAGGTATTTCATTTCAGCCACATAAAATACAAGTTTTCAGTACCACGGTAATCATAGTAACTTTTCTGTGTGATTATGATGAGAGACCTCTGTATATCCTACTGCATCTGTCGATCTAACCTGGAGACATTTCAGATGCGTGCGTACAAGCTTGTCCTGCATTTACATGATGTTCTTGCAAGTGTTGGAAAGTGTATTTATGTGGCTTTTTTTTTTAAAGTTTAGAACTACAATTGAGATTAGAAATTCACTAGATTAAGCAACAAATATGTTGGCTGTTTCAGATGTATCCATTTCCAATACCAGATTTGTTTTGCGGAAACCCTTTGGTGGTTTCTGGAAAGTTTCAAGGCAGTTTCCCAGATTCTATAACAGTATTTGGTCTCATGCCTGATCAAAGTACTTGGCAACTTGAGGTTCCAAGCAGAAAATCCTCAAAGGTCCCTCTGAGTAAGGTAAAATTTTGGGGAGAGTCCAATTGCATCGTCCACTACTTACCTTCTTCGTGCTAGTTATAATTCGAATTGTACTGTTCCACGTGAAGTCAGAATGTTAATCGAATGTTTTGTATGTCTGGTCGTGAAAGTATTTTTTAATTTAAACGGTCTACTGTTCAGGTTTTTGCTAAGCAACAGTTGGATCTTCTCACTGGTCAAGCCTGGCTATATGGAGACAAAAGTAGAGAACAACAGGTAAGTTTACAAGCTAATACGCTGGTATTTGTTATTTAGTTTTTGTAATGCAGGCCTGTACGTTTAGCTCCAACGTTCCTGCTCCACCCCTTGTCTAATTTCCACTGTGCATCCTTGTGGCAGGCTGTAAACTTGAGTCTAGCAACAGGATTGCCTTGCGAATACACTCGGATGATAGGCTTTGAGACAACTCCAGAGAAGTACCAACAGTTTCAGGATGAAAGACGACAGGTACATTAACATCAGCAAGTTGTGAATCTAGTGGCGTAATTTTCAAGCACAAAAAAATGCTTAGTTCAAAGGTGACCTATCATAGATTCTCTCAGTACTAAAACACTGGTTGAACTTTGCAGGGAAAGAAGGCGAACGTGAAGAAGTTCACGGCTGGTAAAGTGGCTGCCGTCGTGCTGGTGGGCGGTCTGGCTATTGGATTCGGCAGTGTTGCTGCGACCGTCGCGAATGCGGCTGTGGGCGATATTTTGGCCGACTCCTTCGGCAATATGTTAGGAGACTTTGGCGGTGATGCTAGTTGTTGCTGCTGTTTCGACTTGGGAGGTTGTGAGGATTTATCATGTCTGGGTGACTGCTGCGGCTGCGACTACTGTGGGGATCTCTGTGGTGGATGTGGAGACCTTTTCGGAGGCGGGTGTGAAATGCTTTTAGAATGTTTGGGCGGCGTTATTTCTGGCTTATGAAGGACTATGTTATATATCGCAACTGAAGGTGCAACATCTGACATAGTCCTCCATAAGCTTACAGTTGAGGAATGCTTGAACATATTTTCATGGGATTGCTGGTTTCGATTAATTTTGAGCCAGAGTCTTAACAGAGAGTCTTCTCCTTTAAGAGGGTACTGTACAACCTTCAAAGTTTCACCTTCACTCTTTTGTAAGCAATGTCCTGCACGTGGCATTTGCTACCCTGATGAAGCGGATATTAGGGCATCTGATACGTCTAGTTCATAACAGTAGATAACTTGAGTGAGATTTTGATTCGTGTAACGAGTTTCTAGAAGAAGCCAGGTTATTCAGTTGCTTTAGAATGTTGCAGGCCTTTGGTAGATGATTTCCCAATAAGGGGAACATCGCAGTACTGTTGATGGTGTATGAGTGGTGAGATTCTGCTTACATTGGTTTTCTTCATGATGTATCAAAATATGAATTGAATAGTAGATTAAAACATTCTTGAGTACTACTGGTATGGTGCCTTTGAGAACAGTGTCAAGTAAAGTTATTTAGAGCTAAAGCAATACGGATTGAAATCAGAGCAAATGGAGTGAAACGAACACTCTGGCGTACAAATGAGCTCAACTTTGCAAAACAAGGCATCAAGTGTTCCTTTCATGTATATCATCCGACAAATGATGCGCGGGCTCAGAGGTCTCATAGTAGCAAGGGGAAGGAAACCCACCCAGCCAGAACACGTTTCTGTTGCCAATTTATATACATACACACATATGTGCAACATTTGATTTTTCCAAAGTCACAATTTTCTAAATAATTTAGATATGTCGTGTACAACTCTAAAGAAGTCTAGATAGGTATAATTGATGCTTAACTAATATGTCACTAGAGAATAAAATAGGTTGTTTAATTTAGATGTGGTGCACACCAATTGCCCAAATGTACATTCACTAAAACAAAAAGATAGAGAACCTTAAATTGTCAATGTTCATAAAACAACCTTTATCTAATGCATTCAAATATATACACATATACATACACACATATACATACACACATATACATATACATATACATATACGTACACACATATACATGTACATATACATATACGTATACGTACACACATATACATACACACATGAATTTGGAATTGGATGAGTTCATTCTCCAATTAAATAAGGTTTTAGAAGAGAATTACAAGAGGATGTGATTTAGAAAAGGTGATAAATAAAGAAGAACAAATGTGTACAAAAACATTGCTTGTGTCATTCAAATAAATGTTTTTATTTCAAAGTGAGATGGATTTTGAATTCCTTAGCCTTTAGCAAAGAAGTAATGAAATAAAGTAGAATCAATCGAAAAAAGAGAACTAAAAAGAGTGATGACATGTACTAACTTTTAAAAAACATCTAATACCAACTTTAAAAGTACTAGCTATGTCATAGAAATTTGCCAAGAACAATTGACTAAAATCACTTTTTCTATAAGCTAGTTTTGGCACCTCTATAAAACAAAAGAAGTCCCTTTGTGTTATTATGACTTTTAGTATATGAACTTTCAATACTAAACCAAATGCAAATTTCATATGATTTTAATGTTAATTTTGTAGGGGTTACAATGAATTAATATCTAAGAATTCAATTTTTTATAAATTATAAAAAATTAAAATGCAGCTGATTTAAAATTGTTATTTTGCAGTTTTTCAAAATTGCAACTACTATTAAAGTAACTAAAATTTTAATTCTAGAAGTCTTATAAAAGAAGATTGACTATATGAAAGCCACATGAAATTGTGATGGATTAAATTTTTATATATTGTGATATAGAGTCAATTGGGGAAAATTTTTGAGATGTGACTTGACAACCTTCCTAAAAGCCTTATAACAATTCATGTCATCATCTATTCTATATCGGAGGCGAGCCCCTTTAGGATTTTTTGTATAGATGTTTTTAATCATTGAGATAATTTTGTACAAAAACGCTTCTTCTAAAGGCATGAATTTAGCATTTTTCATAATTTTAATTTTTAAAAATAAATTCATCAAGGCTAGTACCTTTTCATTGCTTGGATTTTTTAATATCCTATTTTTATTCTAAATTTCAATTTTATGTTCTATACACAAATTGACCTTTCAATGAGCTTTGAATTTCCGGCCACCACAAATCAAGCTAATAGACTTTTGATCAATTACTCACTTCTGTGATAAAAGTAAGTGGGAAAAAAATAAAAAAATAAAGTATAGTAGAACTTATAGAAATAATCTTATTTGACTAATTAGATACTTTGGAGATAATTAGAGGGTCATTTGACTTTCTAGAGTAGTGTAAATATAGGTAAATAAAAAATTATATATATTTATGTGTATATATATGTGTGTATATATGTGTATATATATGTATATATATATGTATATATACAATTAAAAAATTAAATATTTATTTTACCACATTTATAAGGCTTCTTTTGCATGTTGACAAATTTGTTGTAGTGCTTGCCTCATGTAGTGACATCACTATTGCTTTAGGCAAAGATCTAGCCAAAACAAATGTTTGTTGCAGTAAGAAGTAAGGTTCAGAAATCACCCACCTAAGAGCTGAAACTGAATTTGGGGGAGGCGAAGCTTCTAGAAATATTTTTCAGTGAATTTTCGTTGAAAGACAAGTGGAATTGGCATTTAACCCAAGTCGTTTCATATTTTTTGGAGCTTTGTGGAATTAGTTATGAAACTTTGAAGTCGAAATGGCATCGGACTCTATAATCACCCAGCTCCTAAAATGTACACTTTTTGTACATTGTTGAAGACTATGAAAAAAAACCATGTACACATAGTATTCATTTTGAGGATGTGGGTGGTTTTAGAGCTGTGCAATTTCAGAGCCTGTTGTTAGTGCTATTTCTTCTTCGCCACCCAATCTTTCAACTCTTTGCATTAATCTTGTTCTCCAAGTCACCTTTCATCCGTTGTACCTCACATCAGGAATTGGTAAATGTCCCGACATCCTACTTGGTCTTTAACCTTGGAGCGCTCCGACATCCATTTTTTGGATGATGAACAAATTGAAGTTCTTGTTTCTGTCTTGTTCCTACTTGGATGAAAGTCATCCTAATTTTTGGTGATACTTTATCAAGTTCTTGTCTTATCTAATGGTTGGATTTGGTGTTACTAGAATGCAATTTTTTTCTGAATTACAAATGTGGAAGTGTGTGAAGTGGTCAAATTGCATTGACTCTAGTTCAAAATTAGATTTGTAAAAATGAGGTCATAGATGTAAAGAACACAAAAATTTCAAAAAATCATCATGTGAAGAGAACCTCATTTCAAATCCATTCCAACAAGTTTTACTCAAAAAATGATAATATTTTGCCTGTAATCAAATTTTGAAGGAATTTTGAAATTTTCCTTTCAAAATTTATAGAAAATTATTGGTGATTGCATTGGTGAATCTAACCGTATGGATGGAATGTAAAACTCAAAATCTATAACTCTCTTTGTATATCATTTCTAAAATATTCTTCCAAATTATACTTTATAATGATTTTCTCCAAATTGTCAATTTGGGAGAAGAGTCCAGACGCTCCAGGGTTAACCCCTAAATGCCCAAGGCCTTTTTTGAGCTTTTAGAAATTTGCTATAAATTGAACAAAAAGACAACATTTTGATAAAGTTTATCAAAAAAATTTAAATTATAACCGTACAAATTCAAACTAGACATGTTAGAGATCACATAGAAAAAGAAATTATAACAATATTGCTTATGGATTGAAAGATTATAATGTTTGATCATGAGGGTGTTAAAACTGTGAAAGTGATTTGAAATCTTTCAATCCTCTTTTCACATGTCAAATATAAAAACTTGATCACCGAAAAAATATAAGGATAAAGGGCCTAACATACATAATCACAATCAATTTATGGCTTCTCAAAATCTACTCTACAAATTTTTTTAAATGAATTTCGAATGTGATGTTTTTCCCAAGATCTAGTGTACTAGATTTGAGGCTCATTTCCAAGAGCCCTCAACACTATAGAAAGTCAAAATTGCAATAGACATCCTTGCACAAAATCTTGAATAAAAATTACATAATCGATCATTTTCAAAATAGGATTTTTAATATTAAAACTAGAATTCAAGAAGAATTTTTCAAAAATATAAATTATTAAAAATATCAACTTGGTCAAGTTTCATTTAATTTTAACCCCTAAAGTCCCAAAGTTCCTATGGAGGACTCTTAGGATTTTGGATAGGCTCGTGTGATCAACGACGCTAGTGTGCGAGCCTTGAGCGGCGAGCTTGTGAGCTGCGAGCGTAAGCCTTGCGAGCGTGGAGCCCCAAAAATTATAAAAACCCAACCCCCTCTCCAAAAAAAAAAGTTAAAAATTTTTGTTCTAAAAAAAGACTTGTACTTACTATTTTTAGTAAAATTTGGGACCTATGACCAAGCCACCTATGACCGTGAATTTTTAAAAAAAAAATTATTTCAATAATTACCATTTGAAATGTGAAAATTTTCTTCAACATTAGTATACAGTTAGGCATGTACTTCCAACTCTATAATGCAACTATGTATGCAATCACCAATCATTTATAGGAAAAGATATAATTAGTTTAGCAAAGAACACTATAAAAAATATTTGATGGACATTACCTAGCCTCCACTATAGCTGCTCTAGAAGAACTCTTAAGACTTAGCTCAATATGGGGATTGCGCCCAACGGCATAATTTGGGGCCTCACGGGATTCGAACCCGGGCCATTACATTTCAGTCTCATGGACCTCTCGCTAATATACTCCAACTTAATGGAGTGATTACTCAATTGAAAAAAATAAATATAAAGCATAGAAGACGTCTTCCTAGAAAATGGGTAAGCAACCATAAAAGATAAATGACATGAAAGACAAAAGGAAAACAAAAGAAAGAAATGGGAAGTAAAATGTGAAAAGGAGGGTACTAAATTATACAAAATAGAAAAATAAAATGAAATACAAGTAATAGTGGAGGAAAAAAAATAGTATGGACTTAGGATAGGAAAAAAATAAAAAAACATACAATTGCATGACGAAACAAATGAAAGTTAATATCAAGAAGAATGGAAATACTAATGGAAAGCCAAGGTAAAAAAAAGGGAAAGACATGTGAAATACAATTCAAGAAGAGAAAAAGAAAGAAGAAGGAAAAGAAAATGTCATTCATATTCATATTTTCATAACTACATTACCTCTTTCAATTGTAGTTTTCAAGCTTCCATTTTTCTTTACTTCCCATCAATTCAATGGTATTTTAAATATATTAAAAAAATACCATTCAAATACATATGAAGTTTAATACGTGCCTACTGTGGCATAGTGATTATTCCTGCTCGAAGTAAAAGAAGTTTCAACTCATTGAAACTATAACTCGGTGCATGAATGAATTTGTCGTCATGGATGTCCATCTTGCAGAAATATCGATACAAGTAATATAGGTGCTTGCAATTCACATACTGTTGACATCCTCCAATAGCTGAAGTAGACATGTTCACAAAGTCTGGGCATGTGCAGGAAGGGAACGTACCCACGGTTACTCGATACACATTTTTGTTCTGATCTATCCCAGTCTCCAGAGATATGATTGCTCCTAGTCCCGGGAAAGGAAGCAAGGTCACTCCCAAAATTTGACCTCTAACATTGCCTGCACTCTCCCACTTATTGCGTTGTTCTGCAATTGGTGCATTTGCTATTTGCCGTATGGTTCGATTGTTCCTCACTGTAGGATACACATCTGCATTTGTTGGCGGGACTTCATCATACACAACACTTTCAAAAATCTTTGACAGGCTGAACAAACGACGTGGTGACAATGTAGGTTGTTCTTGCAACCGGAAGCCAACATGTTGCAACAATAAAGTCTCGTCTCGACTAAGGTTTGTTCCTGTCAAAATAGGCCAAATTTCTGGCACATCCGGCCAATCTATTACCCACTTACGCTTCGTACCCTTCACACATCGTTCAATATCATCTGCACAGAACCAAAAGTCTACAAATACCTCTCGTTTTGTTCCGTAATCTTCTTTTCTACCACGATAAGTTGGAGCTGCTGTTCCCTTTCGTCCTCTTGCAATTCGAGCAGTGCACTTCATATTTGACCCTCGCTGCTGAGCTTGACACTTAGCATTAGATTTGTGACTGATCCTTGCAATGTGCCACTTTGATGTGTCACAGTCATTTTCAAATGCAATTGTAACATGGTTATACCTATTTGACTCTGGTTCTTTTCTTTTGCCTTCCGAAGAGTTTATAGGAGGAATAGTGGACCTTGTTCGGACACGAGGTTGAGAGAAATTTACTTTGTCTGGTCGATGTGAGTCTCCTACATCGCCAATTGGAACGTCCAATTTCCTCTTCGTGCTCCCAAATATCTCTTCTCCTTCCAAATGTGGTATACGACTTCCAATTCCTTCAGACCCAGGTAGGGAATTCAATGCTTCTGCCATTTTCTTAGGGTCTCCACTTCGTCTTGCAGCTCTCAACTTCAACTCCCCCTTTGACGGACCGGATCCAGAGGCATGGCCTCTCAAATATGCACGGTAGTTTGTCATTTGCATCCACGCACGGATGCTATCATCACATGTGGCATCAAACAAATTGTTTCCTCGGTTGCCAGACATTTGAAGCCATTTATTATGAACTGTCTCTGATAGATTGCACGAAGGCATATCTGCCAACTCTTCCAGATTCAAATCCTAGACATGCATCCAATAACCAAAATTACTTCTCATAATTACTTTCATTCATTCCACCTACAGAAAATACTGAAGACCATTAATTATGTGCATGTATAGTTCAAATGGCATAAAAGGCATTCCTAAATAAATAATTTGAAAACACATACTATTTATGCTGAAACAAAATAATACATCATCAATATACAATTCACTTTTTACGTCGAATATGACTAAAACTTGCTTGTACGGTAACAAATTTACATATAGAAAAGTGAATATTCTCTTACCATTTGCATGAACCCCCTCCACTGTCGGTATCTGAAATGCCAACCAATGCTCCAAGTGATGAAGTGCATCTTCCGTGGCAGCACCTGATGATAACCACCATGAACGAATTGCTAGGTAACGTGTCTCTGCCTCCTCCATAGTTTTAGCATCTTTATACTATTTGCAGAGTGTATTGTGCTGTTGTTGAAATACTTCCTTAATATGTTTCTGAGTATGTTTTTGGAGAGAAGTACTCCAATGTAGTAAGCATGTCCTCTCCCTATTCTCCATTTTCTCATTGGCACATCCACTTCCGTAGACAATTCGAACTGCATTCCAATTGGCCATAGCACTATCTGCCATGAACCCTTTGAAGTTTGGGTGATCTAGTCCATGTCTTGACATGACAACATTCAATGACCTCTAGAATTGCACTTGAATTTCCGTATCTTCTGACTGCATATCGCATGTTGCAATGGTCATTACCTTTTTGTACTCGGAATCGTACACGTGGCAAGCCATTGTAGTCCAGTCCTTCACACGCTTCACGTGGTTAAACATCATCCATGCATTCTGTAGATTCCCCCCTGGCTGCATGCGCTTCACCAAGTCTACTCCACTACCAGGTCCTTCGGTCAGCATCTTGAAAAGGTATACCTTCTCCTTTCCTTGACCAGGAAAAACGCTATCATGAATGAACTCAAACTTTGAGTCTCTCTTCATGGTCATAATGTTGTCTATGACTCCTCCTCTATTGTTTGAGCGAAATGAAGAAATCACATTCCGAATGTTTGGACTGCTCAAATACTGGAAACGATCCATCACTTCCTCCAATTCCTCCCCTTGCAACATCTTCTTCTCTCCATTTCCGTTGTGGAATAGATAGTTTGTAAGGAAGTCTTTGCTTGCTGATAGAGCAATGGCGGAGTTCGTGGCCGTTGGTGTTTTGGCCACTTGCTCTGCAATCAATTCACTAATCTTCTCTGCAGAATCTCTGTACATGCCTTTGGCAGTAGGGTGAACATGATGTCCAAAATGAATAGCGGTCCTAGTCATTTTTGGATTCTCACTATAGCAGTAGTACATCCTAGCATCACAGGTGCTTAGACACGTAGGAGTTTTTCTACAGAGTTTGCAAACCAGAGTACAGTCTTTAGGAGGAGTATCCCCTATTGTGAAAGCGAAGGTTGTCGCACCAGTCCACTCAATTTCGTTGCGCTTTGAAGCCCTCTTCAGATAGTCACACTCTACATTTAGACAAACAAGATGACCAGCGCAGTATGACTTACGGAACTTCAACTTGTCGGAGTTGTGGATGTTTGTAGTCACCAACTTGCACCATGGGTGTCCATCATATCTCTTGTCCATTCCTTCTAAGTTCTTCGCCGCTAATGAAGAAGAAGATGAACGACATGGAGGCAATTCAAATATGACATTTCCATTGAACATGGGTGGAAGAAACTGTACGCAATGGTGCTTCATGCTGTTCAAGTCCGTCGTTGACAACTCATTTCGTGAACGATGCATTCTGCCTAATCCCCTCAAAGACTCCATTATACTGACTCGGTTCTCTATATTTGGTGGCAATGGAGGACGGGACAGTTTAGTTTGACCTCCACTGTCTGATGGGTTGCTTGACACTAGCTTCACCGAAGCATTTCCCTGCCATGCAACTTCAATTTTGCATGCAGTTCTCCGGACTGTTAAGTCAGGGGACTCTCCTTCGGATTCACTAGACAACTCTATGATGGTATCTAACTTCTCAATTTTAACTGGGCGAAGACTTGAGTTATCAAAAAGGACTGGCAGAGCTTGACGACTAGGACTGCATGAAACCATATGAGCAACATATGGCATATCTACAGAAGAGTTATCTGATTGCCTACTTCGAATTTTGGTTGATGCATTTACCATAGACAATGGTAGCCCATAAGCTCTATAGTTTCCAATAGGAAGATACCAACACTGACTTCCTTCCTCTATAGACTTCAATATTGGAATTGACTGCTGTACTTCTCCTGATTCAGACATTCTCTCTTCTTCTACATAGATGGACGACTCCACAAATCTAAAACGGACGTGCAACAGATGGCTCAGAACTCTAGCGTGTCCACCCTCATCAACTGGAAACATTAGGGGAATGTCATGGCCATCTACACGAATGCAAGCCATGATACAATCTTCACTTGAAAATAATAGTGAAGATCAACTACAAATTTGTCTTTCGTGTTTTGAGTATGAATACTCACTCTCTTATAGTGCATTTTCATGCATATTGATTTTACTATACAACTAGTGAAAACTGAATAGGATACTAGGAAGTAGTTAAACTTCAAATTTACCGGACATTAACAACTGTCTTGCAACTTCTACAACATTCTCATAATAGGGCCCCACAGTTAAACATTTATTGATGTTCGCGGCTATACTTGGCACACTTACACTACGTATAGAAGAAGTACTTGCGCACCAATTTCAAAAAATAGAATAATTGGCAACTAAGCCTAGTACTCTAGTAGGCTCAGATTGTCTACAATAGAATTATTTGCGCAACAATTTCAAAAAATAGAATAATTGGCAACTAAGCCTAATACTCTAGTAGGCTCAGATTGTCTACAATAGAATTCTTTCTGCACCAATTATTTGAAAGTTGATAACATGACTACCACTGAGGTATACAGTACAAAAATATAATAGAATAACCTATTTTCCACATACAATAAAAAGGGATTGCATTGCAATTTTATGTACATAAATGAACACATCCATTTGTACTGTCTATGCTTCAGTAATTAGAATTGCTTTCAAAGCACTTCCTAAAGAAAGAAGATGGTTTATATATTCCCTCGGATTGCCTCATGGGGATTGCATATATATTCCTTCAAATTCAAGCATGGATGGCCCAAATGTCTACATTCATTACAATTGTGATGAATATGAAACTAACTTCTGATTGTGAGTTATTGGCTAAACTTTATTTTTAATCCTATTTAACTTTTATAGTTTCTGGTAACTATAAATCATGCCCAATGTTATGGATATAGTACAATAAACAATGAAATAAGCCAATCAGCCTGCCTCTTTAATTAGGTTCCTTCATCATGGCAAGTTCCTTTATCATTCATTGGCTTCGGCATACAGTGGCACACACCATTTTATAAGCCCAAGCCATTAACCTTACACAAATCCACATAACCCACATAGTTGCATCCTTTGACAGGAAATGAAAATATTTATCTAGTGTAGAATGTGAAGAGAGTATAGTGGTATCGTAAAACTTAATTTTTCTATTCACTGTAGCGGAAATGTAATTATTCGTATAGACTAGAAATTGAAGATAATAGTTAGAAGAGAACTAATTTAGCATAGCATTTCTGAACATTTTGTGAAATTAAGAATTAATCTTTCTATTCCATATTCGACAATAGTCATAATGAGTACTCTTCCATTTTGTATTCAACAAAATGCACTTAAAGTTTTTGGTTTCATGAAGTTTGGACCTGCATTAGAAAATTGATTGATTTCTAAGTATGTTTTGAGTTGTGGCAACGGCACAGGGCACTCGAATATTCTCATGATATAAGGTAGGTGGCTCTTAAACCGACCCTTAAAGAGGTCATTGCATTTTTGGGAAAGCTAAACAGCTCGAAACAATTTTCAGTGAATTGGCGTAGAAAAAAAAATTGAAAATTGACATCTAATCCCAGTCGTTTGATATTCTGTGGACCTTTGTGGAATTCGAATCCACTTGCAATTTCGACTCTAAATTTTTTGTTGACGGTCCTTGCAGCATTGTAAGCCCATGCACTGGAATGATTGCCCAGCGCCCGAGAAGAGAATTTCACATAAATCCTGAAGTTCATGCATGAGACAACGTAGTGTGAAGTTCAATGAATTGTCCCAAAATTCTGTGCATCGCTTCAGTCTATAGTCTCGTGAAAATTTCTACGTGACCTCACGACACCACAAAAGCTATCGGAACGGTTGGAATCCCAACTCACCATCGAGAACGAAATTCTTGAAATTCGTGGGTCACCGTATTCATTGGTACTGTGCTGTAGAGGAAGAGCCCGAGGGCCGTTCAAGGGTTAAATTATTACTGTCAGCCTGTTTATTGAGGTATTTAACCTTCTCTCTCAATACTCTTCTGCTGAGCAAGGTAGTTTCATGGAAATCAAGCAGGTTTTACGGTGCAGCCTTTTTGCGGTTGGTAGATTTTGACTGGGATTCTTCCGTAAACAGCCGAGCTCATCCAAATGCATGCACCGAATTCATAACCACAAACCAAATTTGATTGAGATTCTTCCGTGAACAGCCGAGCTTGCGCATGCAAATGAGCATTTACTTTAAATCAGCATATTCTGAATTCCGGAAGAGCTTTTAGCTTTGCGCACGGCGCTCCCCAGCTTTGTCCGGGCACTAACGTTCCTACACCAAAATGCCCTTCACTGCTTGCGCAAACAGAGCCTTTTAAGGCTTCGTTTTCCGAATCCATCGCGAGCAAGGCGTGCCATTAGCTGATAATTATATGATGAAAAATACAGAGCTGATTCGGCAAACCTGGACAAACGTCAAAAACTACAGCACCTGACAACGTCGCATGCATGATGTGCCATCTCATGATCTGAATTTGCTAAAACTGAAGGCCACCGAAAATCCTTTTCCGACTGAACTACCTGTACTCCATGTGCATCATTATGAGTTTCGAATCTCCTGCCATACTGGAATGACGGACCGCATGTGGCCATACTAACATCGAGGGAAGGAATGTTTAGAATTTGAAAAGCGTCTCCCGAGGTTCTTCCTGGGAATCTTCCGTAAGAACTTCCTTCCTCTAGCTTCGAATGACTGCAGTATAGAATTGCAGGGTCTCTCAGACATCCTCAACTGCTTGCTTCGTGCTTGACGTTCTCAATTGCTTGCTTAGTACTTGACGTTCTCAACTGCTTGCTTAGTACTTGAAGTTCTCTTGTTCGAGTCTCTAGACGGTCCACGAGTTTCCCGTAGTATCCCTGAAGTCCCCTTCGGTAAGTGTCCTCTCTCCTCTTACTGTAGTTTTCAGTTAATATTTCCCGTTCGTTTAAACTTCATTGACTTGCTCTTGTATTCTAGCTGAACTTCTGTCGTCATGCAGGTGGCTTCGAACTTCAGCGGTACACTCCATCCTCCGAGAATGCGGAACACTAGGAGACAGAATTTATAAATATTTGGTATTCTAGCTATGGGAATGCTGAAATGGAAGTGAAGTAAGTTTGAGATGTCAGCTTCTGTTTTTAATATTGATTTTTTCTTCTTACTTTTTATTGATGTACTCTTAGTATTATTTTTTTAAAATTTATTCGATTGTAACTAACATTGGCCTACCTTATTATTAAAATGGTTTTGCAGATGAATACACATGAGAGTCTGAACGACCATGCCCTTTTACCAATACCTTCCAATATGGCAATCCATATTGCAGATGTTGCGGGAACTTCGGAACCTAGGACTCCAGAAGATAGAAACATCAACATTGCTAGCCAGTCATTGCCTCATGAAGACACTGACTTGGTAAGCCTTGGAGACATTCTTGATGCTTGTGACCGAGCAGCTGATCAATTAGATGAACCTTGTTGTAGTAGGTTCAGTGATTCCAAAAAACGAAAACGAAAATAACCAGTGTTCTCTCCTGAGAGTTCTGAGACTGAGTATAGTAGCTCTAATTGTCAAACATCAATCTCCATTTCTAGTCCACCAATTGAGGATATTAGAGATACTGTTGGCAGCTCCGGATTGGGCAGGCACGATATTGTCCTCATCCACTTGAGTTCTGATTCAGATGCTAGTGTAGAAATTGATTGAGTTTGAAAGGAATAGAGGCAGTTGCAGTGTTGCAGCATTTGTATTACTTAGTCATTGGTGTTATTATGATACGGGTGATTATGTATTACTTGTACAATCCTTTGTATTGAGAATTTTCTTACCATCATAGTAAAGATTTGTTTTGCAAGTTGAACTTGGAACTTCTGGAGGACTTCCGTGTATTTCGTAATTGCTCTAAAAAATGTATATGATCTTGCAGATGGAGGAGTCACCAATTAATCTGTCACAGGCAGAGGAAGTTCATTCAACTCCACCTACCAGTGAAAGAGGTCAACCAGAAATTGGCACTGAGGAAGAAGGAGATGTTGAGGTGAATGATGTTGATGATGAGGAGGAGAAGGAGTTGCTGGAAGATGAACTCCGACGGTTGCAGAAGGTAGACTCTGTGGCCACCATCGAGAGTTTGAGGATGAGGCCTCAGAAACACTCCCGAATGCGCATACCTTTGTGCAGATTGGTACCCATGCTAATGGTTAGGCCCACCCTCTCTTGTGATCTTGTAAAGCTTGAACAAGAGTTTGTTCATGGATATCGGGATGGAGTCGCAGTTTTTTATGTTTCCACAACTAATGAGGCGGGGGAGTCTTCTGAATTCTCGAGAGATGAAATGGATGCTTGGGGTCCTTTGTGGAAATCAGAGAATGACATCTTCAATGAGTACTTAGATTCATTACCAGAGTTGAGGTACTTGAAGAACTCGAAGTTTTTTATCTGTGATGGAAATCACCGTCGCTTGGCGTGGATGAATCATATCTCGAGGCTGCATGTGGCGGATCGAGCTTGGCACATTTCAATAGACAGCATCATTTTGGACACGAAAGGGAGAATAGAGCTTGTCATGCAGATTATGCATGACATCAATAAGTAAGCGTGTATCATATGATGTTGTTTGATTGAACTTAATCTTTGACTTTTATTATTTTGTTATTCAATTTATTCATATGTATGAAATGATTTTATAGCCTAATGTGAATTGTAGGTCAACGGAGGATTCCCATGTGAAGACCAATCTAGTTCATACTCTTTATCGTGTTCAAAAGTATGGGCTTCTTCCCATGGAGAAGTTCAATGAAATGTTGAGACCTTCTGAGAGGAAACGTTGTGGTACGCAATCAGTGAGAAAAACATGGTACTCAATGCCAATGGAGGTCTTCACGGCTTTTGTTTTTCGGGTAAGAGTGAGAATGTTCTAACTATTTTATATATCTTTCATTTTAGGTCATTATAATATAGGAAGGGCTGAAGAATGTGCAAATTTGGTATAATTGAAATTGTGTTGATGTTATTTTTTAGCAAGAGATAGCTCAAGGAGCGGATGCCGCAGTACGGAAGTACAATGAAGTGACAGCATCTGAAGATAAAAGTGATCAAGGGGTGGCTAATGCCATGAGGGTTGGAGCTAAGGAGAAGGCGGCAAAGTTGTACGTGAAAATGGGAAAATTGCTTGCGGTGGCAAATCCTACTCACGGTCCAGGATTTCTGGAAGAGGTGATGAAGATTTATGATGTAAAAAACGGTTGTCTTATTTTTTATTATTGTGATTTATTTAATGCTGAAATTTTTTTATTTCCTTGTGAAGGTTGAAAAGCATTGGACCACAAATGAGGTTCCTGAAATGACATTGGAAAAGCTACAAATGATAGCCACTTGCAATACCTCTGCAGCACAGAAGACAAAGTTGTTGAAGTGGTGGAACTCGTCCATGCCTTCACGGGATGCCAGACGTTTCCCTCCAAAGCCAGTTTCTGAAGATAAATTGGGGCCTTTCCTCAATAAATGGGTTTGGTGGGCAGGGGTAAGTGTTTGTATTTATGTAAATGATTTTTCATGTATATAATGACAAAATCATAAAGTACTACATTTTGCAGTTTTGTTTTTTCATGTATACGAAACGATAATGGAGTTGTATTGATAAGAGTATAATGCAGATTGAGGATAGTGCGGTAGAGTACTTTGACAATGTAGTCAATAAAGATGGCCTAAAAATCAATATGGCATCCCCACTTCAACCGGAGTATCTTCCAGAGTATATAGAAGGATGGAGAAGGAAGATTTGGGATCAAGGTTTTGGCCCGGCTTTGAAGGGATCAAACCCTTTTAAGAAGTCGGAGACCTTCTCAAATTTTGATGGATCAAATGATGCTGTTCGTAGAGTTCTTTTCCGGTATGTTTATGTAAATATGAATTTTATGTTTCCTTACTTTCTTCGAAGGATGAGCATACGTAGTTATTTGTTCAGTGAATTTGTGTTATTTGTAACAAGGAATTCGGCTATGTGATTGTTACTAATTTTTTGAATGTTCTTATTGTAGGTATTTCAAGTATGAGCTTTTAGGGAAGAACGCCATACCTAGGGAGGATCTTCCTCCATTTCTAACCACATGGTTGGACCGGAGTTCTGAAGAGTGCATGTTCACGTCAAGCCAATTGAAGACATTCACGACGGCTCATCTGAGTGGTGGTGCGTGGTATCTAGATTGTCCGTTGACATTTACTCATCCATCGGAAGTAGAACTTCGGAAATCACTAGATGGTCTTGGCGTCATTGACTTGGAGGTTCCCGAATTCAACAACTACACTGATCAACAGAAGAAGAAAGCAATTGCAAGGAGAATGGTTGCTGACAAGAAGAAAGAGAATAAAGAGCAAGAGATTCGTGAGAACAAGGAGAAGAAAGAAGCGGAGCGTCTTATGAAGTTAGCAAAGAAGGAGAAGGAGAAAGAAGAGGGCAAGGGGAAAGGCAAAGGCAAGAAAAAAGAAGAAGGCAATAAACAAGTACCGGCGTCTTCAACGGTTGATCAGAACTCGCACATGCAAAGTGGATCCCAAAGTGGGTTGAAGAGGAAGGCGATACTTCCAGATTTCACAGAGGACATCGTAATACAAGGTACTCAAGCCATAGTTCTTGGTGATGATGCAGACGTCACTTCAGAGGAATTGATCTTGAACGTCTCTATAGTGGACGTGATGGATAACATGGAGTCCGAGGTGCCCAAGTGCTACTGAAGTGACGACCTTTTTGAAGAAGGTAACCATGATGCTTTGTCTAGAACTATGAATCCTTTTTTTTGTGGACCTTTGAATAAAAGTTGTATAAATAATTGATTGTTTGCATAAATTTGTTTCTGCAGTTGGCACCAGGGAAGTCCCGTATGTATGGAGGTAAAGTGAGCCAAGCACCTTTAGTGGACCTCATCTTCTTTGACTGCCAAGAGAATTTACCTGTCCTAGATGTATCTTCTCCAGAGAAAGCAATACCTTCATGGAATTCAGATCCAGAATATGAAGCCATTCAATTGGCCTTCTTCTTTGCAGATATGCACTTACAAGACCATGGTTGCATGATAGTATTTCAGTCGTGGTGTGCCGATTCAAAGGGCATTATTGCAGGATTGTGCGAGTCTTATCCTTCACTAGTAATGAAGAAGGAATGGTTGGGTATCAATCGTATGCATTTAACTTCAGCTGTGGAGGACTCGGAAACGGTTAGTGTTTTTCAAATATTTTCATAATTTTAATGGAAACTGGCATTGACAGATGGTTGTATTCTTTTCTAATACATTATTTTTTTGTGACTGTAGACTTTGAAGTTTGGAATCACTCTCTTGGTGAACGACCTCGGTGATAAAGAGAACTCAGGGTTCTCTTTGAAGTGATCACAAGCAATGCAGAAGGCAAAAGTAGACCTACGCAAGGATGATACACTAATTAACTACACAACTGAAGAGAGCATGTTGGTCAATCCACTAACCAAAATTCCATGGCGAGGGCCTCGCGAAAAGGATGCTAGGTTCTTCCAATTCCTTATAGAGGGGACAACTGAAGAAGGCGACTTGGTTTTCGACTGCACAGCATCCACTGGTTAGTTTTCATTTTAGTAACTGGATTTTCATATATGTGTTCATATAATGATTCATTGATATGAATTGCATTTTGTAATTTGTAGGTGCATCAATTATAGCATGTCGCGGCACGGGACGACACATAGTGGCTTTAGAGGAAGACAACACTGTTTTTCACGGCATCCTTGAACCTATGAAAAGAAACACTAAAGAAGATGTGATAATAACTGAAACGCAACTGCCACTACCGGCTGCATCTTCACAAGATCCGGACGCAATGATAGTGGTTCCTCGGAAATTTCCTCGCCGAACTAAACCTAGTAAGTAAGTTTTTCATATTTTTCAAGTGCTATTTGACATCCTACTTCTTCTATTTCGTGACTTTAATATTCTATATGTTTTTTTTGTAGGCGTAAGAAACTGATGTCCACAGATGCATTGAGGAAGAGACGCAAACTAGTACTAAGTCCAAAGAAGCCTTTTGATCTCCCAGTTTATGCTGAGCAATTAGCATCAGCATTTGCAAACTTTGGTAGCTTAGAACCAAAACGTAGAAAAGATACCTATGCTCTTAATGTTCTGCAATTTATAGATGAATCGGCAACAGAGGGGAAAGAGACTTCAGAGTCTGAGAGTAGCTTGGCATCTGCAACTCAGTCCACTACAACCTAGATTTATGAGATTGATATATCTCATGAGTCAAATTATTATGTATTCATTTACAGTATGATTTGATTTGATTGTGTGTTTTATGGCTACATCTTTAGTATGATTCATTCCCCTTCAACATTTTGCATTTTATGTTTTCTATCAAAATTAACTCTTGAACGTTGGATAGGGTCCCGTAGAAATCAATGATTCTGGAACCGTGTGACATCATTTACTTTAACAATACCAAAAATAATTATTGGGAGTCAAAGTATTGTAGAAAATCTCTCTTTTCCACCTTTAATTATGTCGATGAATAGTTGCAGTTACGTCCTACATATGAGATTATTTTGTCATTCATTAGACATTTGACGTCCTGTATGGCCTTTCTGGGTTGAACACAATTGGTTGTTGCAATTTTTTATTTCATTTAAGTTTGTAAGTAAATAAAATTTCAGAAGAATGAGCTCAAATCTTCACAAAAAAAATACACTTACATCCACGGTCATAGGTCCCCCACATTTTTTTAATAAAAAATCTTTCCCGCTCATAGGCTCACAGGCTCATGGGCTCACGTTCACAAGCTCGCCTGCAACAACCCTGCTCGTGTGATCTCAATTTTTAATATGATTTTTTGAAATTTTTTAACATATCTAATCATGGAAAAACAATGGATTACAAGATCCCATGGTTAGATATATTAAAAAAATAATTTTAAAAGCTTTTTTCTCTTTGCAATTGAAATGACAATTTAAAATGGGTTTTAATGGAGAAAAGGCCTTGGAAATTCAAGGGTTAAAGTATTATCAACACTAGATTTCAGTGCCTTGGGCATTTAAGGATTAATGCCTAAAAGTTTGGCCTTAATGCTTGAAAGCTTGGTAGTCTAGTTGGTTAGAAGACCGTTAAGCCTATCATCAAGGCCATATAAGTATAATTTTATGATGAATTCATTGATTTCAAAGCTCACAATAGGAAAAGACACACTATATATTCCTCTTGTAGGTCTACAAAAAGAAAAACGACAATTATTATCCTAACCCTAAATCCATAATGGTATAAAAATCTTCCCAAAAGAGGTGTTGCACATCTAATAGCATCTTCTAATGTAATGGGGGCCAAGCCTTAGGTATTCCAAGGTATACCAATGACGTTATAAGGGCATCTAAGGTGGATGGCAATGGAGAAGACAACCAAAGGTCAAACAAAGAAAGGACAAATGGCTAAAGGAGCACATGCTAAAAGATGGCTACATTTGGCCATCCTCAAATAAAATGTACAAACAACAAGTGGAGGCTAGGCCATATATGGACCAATGTAGACAAAATATAAGATTTAAGGTACAATTAGGTGGCTCTTCATCTAAGAAACCTTGTCTCTATTATGAGTGCAAATGATTCTAATTTGACCCCAATGTGGTTGTTTATCTAAGTTTTGTTACACTTGGCTTTCTTTTTTCACTTACCCTTCTCCCTAAGTGCCTAGTTGGCTAAAAAGGGCTACATTTAGCCACTCAAGTGATATTAATGACTAAGTTCATCATCAATTTTATTTTAAAATTGACACTATTCTACAAATTTAGAAAACAAAAATTATAACATTCATAAATACAAGGCTCTAAAATTACTATTGATATAGATTTCCATTTGAGGCCCTAAAAGTAACGATGTTATGAAATTCCACCAATTTGAAGAAATTAAAGCTATCCAAAAGTCTCCTCTATTTAGATACTCCTTTGCAACATGGATGATAAGTGTTGTTGTGTTGTCACAAGAACAAAATTCAAAACATCTACTTAACGTACTAATATTAAATACTCAAGCTTAACATTGTTGAACAAAATTGGTTTTGAACCTTCCACACTTTGGCACTATAAGAACCCCAAATTTTCTTGTGTCCAAATTGACGGATTTTAGGTGACATTCAATATAACAATTCATGATTTTATATCAACAATAACGTCCAACCACTACAAGAAAATGGGGCCCTAATCAACACAAGATAAGTTGATTTGTGTTGATTGTGAAAAAAATGGAATTTCATGTGTTGATCAGACTATTGCATTTTTGACAAAATAGCAATCGACAAAAATGTGTTGATTGTGACCAAAAACAAAATTTGCTTAGTTGCTTCAACAATCCATTAAACATACTTTAAGTAGAATTTCATACCTCATTTTGGCATAGTAAAATAACTTTGAATTAAAAAAAAGGTGGGAAATCAAACCAAATTTTATCTTAAAAAAACCATTTGACATTTCAAGCTTCCAATCAAAAGCTATGGACAAATTTCAGAGGGGTTGGAAGGGACATTTTTTTGGACAATTTAAAACTTTTAAAAATAAATTTGTCTATAACTTTTGATTGGAAGCTTGTCGTGTCAAAAGTATTTTTGGAGATGAAATTTGGTTTGATTTCCCCCCTCTTCTATGTTCAAAGTTTTTTGAAAAAAATTATTCTATTATGCCTAAATGAAGTCTAAAATTCTACTTTAAGCGCAATTTTTAGTTTTGACTTAATTACGAGTGGTTGAGCTCCTACTCATCCTAATTTACATATCTCATATGATTTGTCCTACCTTCTACTATCCCTCTTGTATAAACAACTTGTCTTCTCATTGCTTCACCAAACCAAGGTAAGTGACATTCAAAGTCATTTGTCAAGTGTACATTGAATTACTTTGAATACAATGCTAACTTTTTTTAAATTAAGTTTTAAAATTAAAGTTCATAGTCCTATGTAGGTGTTAGGTCTGTTGATGTCGTAGCCTTATTTGCATGGTGGTTTTTACCTATGTGACAATGTAGGTGGTGGATTTTTGAATAATAAAAATTTAATCAAATCACAAAACAAAATCAACATAGTTGTATAGATTATTGTCTAAATCAAGATGTCCTAATCAATTGAAATAACCAACACATATCAATTCATTTTCATGTTGATTTGGACCTTATTTTTGTTGTAGTGAATGTAACATCTTGATGTTATATTGGGTGTTATTATTGACATAAAAACATAGATTGTCCTATTGGATGTCAACTAAAATTTGTCACTTAATTAAAACAAGAGCTTCTTACAATGTGGGTTCTATGTTATTGGCATTGTTATGATAGTTATAATTCAACAAGGTTTTCTATCTTGATGTGACGTGGACTATTTGCGTTAGTTTGTCATGACACATTAGAATCACGTCTAGATATAGATGGTCCAATTTTTTTAATCCAAGCATAGATGAACTTTGTTAGGTATGTCCTCTATGTCCATCAAGTTGGAAGGCCAATCCAACAAGCTAGATGGCCTCAAAAACTATTGAGCCATTTGATCAAATAATCCCATCCATCCAAATTGCAACTGTTTTCATCTGCATTCTATCCCAACAGATGTTAGGATTGAAGGATAATGTTGTGACAAACATACTAACATCATGAAGTACGAGATGTAAACAACCCTACACTTTGATGAATTCTCATAGTACAATCTAGGGGGGTTAGTAGCTAATGAAAGGTGGTATCAAAATCACTGACGTTGGTGCCCATCTCTTTGGCCCATCTCCCTTCATCCACTTGAGCGACCTATATCTATAGTGGTGAGCTACTGAGCTTCAAAAAGAGATGCGACTAGTAGTTGGAATCCATTTATAGGCAAATGTACATTTGTATCATTTGCATGATCTTCAAACTAGTACCCTCTTTTGAGCTCCAAGGATGAGCTTCAAACCCACACAATTAAAATCCGTGTGTATGTGGTTTTGGCATAGAGGCAGGTGAACAATTCACAGCCTCAAACTTCATCACAAATTTTGCAAATAGTGCATTTACTTACTTCATTGTTGAGGACATACCAACCTCGCACACTTATTAATTAGCAATCAAACAGAGTGACAAAGCAATACCAAAACTCATGAAATGCAAATTATTTGCTCAAAGTTTTATAGTGAGGCAAAATGTAGCAAGCACACCTACCCTTTATCCACCCCCTTCATTGAAAAATCCCTAACCATTCATTAGACCTTTGGAAAATAAACCCTCCATGCTGCCATTGTATTTTTTTCACTAGAAAATTTCATTGATGATCTCTTGTCATCTATGGCTTTTGGTATTTGGATGTCAGGATGTTCATCAAAATGTCATGATTCAACCCGATCATCTACTAGGATCATAAACTTTGTCTAGGCACTAAATTGTACTATCATAGGGTTACCAAATGGATCCACTTCTACAAGATTATTAGTCCCTATGTTGATTGTGCATTTGATTTTAATAATGGAAGCAAGTTGAATTGAAAGCAACAAGATGGTTTCAAAGAACACAAATGGAATACACAATGAGTATATTAGGCCCTTTGCGAATGTCATGGGTTGAAACCATGTGATTTTCAGTTTGAACTTTGCGCCATCCTCCACCTGAAAAGATGTTGGAGAGTGAGTAAATTATTACCAATATACATAGGAGTCCTTATGGAATCATGATACTAGAGAAGATTCCATTCTACAATTGTCTTTTACCACAAGAATTTACTCATGACATCATGTAAAGTGAAGGCAATTGAAGATCCAACCTAAGAAATGTTGAGTAAGAAAAAACTTTGGATTATAAGTGTCAGGGTCACTAACTTCTACATTTAGGCTACCTCTTGCATCATAGCCAATAGCTCCATTACTAGGAACAACTTTAGTGGTATAAAATCTATCTTGGCCCATGTCCATCTCAACATTTGATATTGTGCCCTACCATATACAAAATTGTTTGACAAATTGAAGTCAATTGAATGTCACATTAGAAGAAACCAAAATTTTCGATGTCTAAGGGAACGGATTTTAGGTGACGTTGAAGAAAACAACCTATGTTTTTCTGTCAACAATTATCTCCATTAATGTTCCATTGGACATCATTATTGACATGAAAAATACAGGTTGTTTTTTTCAACGTCACCTAAAATTCGTTCCCTTTGACGTCGGCTGTTTTTTTGAATGTCACCTAAAACAAGGTTTTCTTATAGTGTCATGAAAGGATTCACTAAAAAGATTCTACCATGAATGATAATTTATTAAGTATGTCTTTGTTAGAATCAAGGTGAATGGATGCAAATTGCATGTTGTGTAAAAGGAAGGGGAAAATAAGGCAAAAAAAAGTCCACATGGCTTTGTGTACTTGTAATGAAGTAAATACATTTGAGATGAAGAGTCACCCAATTGTACCTTAAGTCTTATATTTTGTCTACATCGGTCCACATATGACCTAGCCTGCCTCCATATATTTGTTGTTTGTACATTTGATTTGCTATTGAAATAAAGCTCATTGTGTGTGAAAAAAACACACACAAAACATATACATTTTTCCCAATCAGGCACTTCAGGAAGAAAAGTAAGTGAAAAAGCAAAAGAAACACCTATATCCAACTAGGGTCTCATGCTCTACCTATAGCATACAACTATTTTTCCCAACCAAGGCTGGAACAGATTTTCAATCAAAGCTTGGAATGTTTTTTTTTCACCTTTTCAAGGTTGGGACTACAAGATGATGACACATGTTTCAAAGTAGTGAGCAAGAAAGTAGTTCTTGAATGATTGGAATTGGAAGACTCTAAGGCTATAGGCTTGGACTGCTTACTGGCTCCCAAAAAACACATTGAAAATA
Source organism: Climacium dendroides (assembly GCA_950106755.1). NCBI lineage: Eukaryota > Viridiplantae > Streptophyta > Bryopsida > Hypnales > Climaciaceae > Climacium > Climacium dendroides. The sequence goes on along the minus strand of OX467082.1, from coordinate 7,081,985 downwards.
AAAGTACACAAAAATTGCAGTCCCCATATTTCCTATCTTTCTACACAGGAAAAATATACGCCCCTTCATATTGTTCATGTGTCGCAAAATTGCTTTAATGATCGGGTATGAGTGTTTCTACCTTGTAGACGACATTGAGACGAAGCAGATGTAACCTATCATCAACGACCTGCCAGACGTTCTCTCCACCGTCATCGTTGTGCAGACTACTCCGCATTTACATCTGCATTTGCATCTGCATTCAAGATGATGGGAAACCATGAGCTTCTCGAGGTCACCTTCCCCACCTCCAATTTACTTCATTCATGTAGAATCATCTGCACTTTGCTGTATGTCCACTTTCCTACTCTTCCGTTGTCGTCATTAATAAGGGTGATGGAGTTTGCTGTTATTTAGTTTTTATTGATTTTTTGTTAAGGATTGCAAGGGGATGCTGGTGCACCAAAGTATGCCTTATTTGGATGCTGTATGCAAAAGTTAGCAGGGTTCAAAGATTGAGTGTGGTAGATGACCTAAAGTCGACATTCTCAAAATGGATGTGTATAAAATTTTAGGGTATTGTAGTTAGGTATATGATTTGCAATTAGATAATTGTGCCTTAACAGTGGGAATTATGGAAGATGCTGGGAGATGACTAGATGAGGTGATGATATGTGCTTGTCGGGTTTTGGTAGGGTTTTGGATCGAAGCTCATGGTGTTGTAAGGTTTTTCTTCGTGTAGGTTCATGTGTTCTGCAGACATGGGGATCGGTCACCCACACCTCTTGGGGAGGCCAAAGCTCAGACTGAGCTTTGGACAAGCCGCATCCAGGAGGTTCCTGCTGCGTTACGAAATCGGGAGTACTTCCCACAGAAGTTCCCATGGGGGCTTCTCACTACTAAGGGTAAGCTACAGTAATTGATCTCTCACAAGCTGAATTATGAACACACATTCCCTTTGACTTGCACAGCGTGTTTGAAAAGTGAAACCCTAGCAATGGCACCAGTTTTTTGATGGATTGAAAGTGTGATTAAACCCCAGATCGAGGACCAGAGATGGCGAAAATTGGGTCTCATATTTGAGAAGTGAAACATTCCCATTGTCTTGCACAGCATGTTTGAGAAGTGAAACTCTAGCAATGGTATCCGTTTTTCTTGATGGATTGGAAGTGTGATTTAACCCCTAGATCGAGGATCAGAAATGCGAAATTGGGCCTCATGTTTTGGGCAGGTTGTCTGGAAACGCTTTTTGTCCAATTTTAAGTTTTATTTTTTGATAAACGCATGCAAAGATCTTCACTGACTCTGGTGATATAAATCTGGATCCACCTGAATTATGTTTTTGACAATATTATCAATATGATTGGTTGTTTCGCAACCCCTTTTGAGGCCCAGATGGTTGGAAGCTTCACATCGAGGGATTGGATGCTTCACATTTAGGGGTTCTGGAGGAGATTCACATGATTTTTGGCTTGATTACCGGTATTGGTCGAGAAATTAGTTCTTATTGAAGTTGTTTGGAACAGGAGCGGAGCAGGCAAGGAATTTGGGGGTGTGGTTGAGAGAGCACTACTTACCCGAGTTCAGGAAATCGAATGGGAATTTGAACTTTCGGGAAGCTCCTGAGAATTTTGTTAGTTTGCGAACAACCAACTTCCTCCGCACCACTCTCACTGGTATGTCTCACTATGACCAATGCCTGCCTCAAACATTGTTTTCCGTGAAATTAGATTGATTCGGGAACTTTTGGACAACATCTTAAAGAAATCATCGTCATGATACATAGGGAAGCCAAGGAATTACTCTTTTTATGATGTCTAAGAGTTCCTGAAATAGTCTAATTTTATGGATAACCCTGTTCTTTCTTGTAATGTTTCTACGTTTCTACATATGTTTTAGTTTTCGGTTGATGTTTTTGTTTTTGTTTTTTTCTGTATTGTGCGACTTACTTTCTTATCTGCTGTTGGATGGGAGCAGCCTGGTTTTTGTTGGAGGGATTATTGGAGTCTTCGGAAGCTGCAGGCTCTATCCCTTTCGCTTGTCGAGAGGCGAAGGACGAAAATCTCTACCACAATGAGTACTGCCCTCGGTATGCATTCCTTAACAATCATGCCTCGTCTAATATTACATGTTAGTGCTTTGGAAAATTATGGGAAAACCTATTGATAACGTAAATGATATATCTGTAGTCTTCAGCAAAAGTGGGAGCAAGCTTGGACGGCCATTAAGAGAGCTGTTGGGGATGACGGGGTTAATTGGCGAGAGAACTTTAAGGGCATGCAAGCCGCAACGACTCGGGTATTGGAGCTTGTCCTCGACAATCCAGGATTTTTGATGTCCATGGACGGCGCAGGTTTCCCATGGATAACGGTAGTTCCCTCAGAGACTTCAGTTCATGCAAAAGAGACGCTATCACGAATTAAAACTGATTATGAGATTTTGCTTGAATCGACGAACCTGCTGAAAAACTCCAACTTACGCTTGTTTTGTTATGTTAGGCTGTGGATACATTAGAATGCGGAAGGTCCCATGGCGATGCCTTACCAGAGGGAGTTTCTGAGGAAAATCTTATGGCTGTTCGATCTTTGCTTGCAAAAGACTATGCTGCATCATATCAGGTAAAAACTACATCTCGAGATCGTAAAGGTCTACACTGCGTTAAAATAATTTCTATGTGATTTCTTGCATGTTAAGCAGCGTACGCATCATTCAGTAGTATGCAACATTACGATATGATCTGCAAGAGCGTATCGTTTTAGTAGTCCAAGTTTCACATCCATTGATTTATGCAAAGATTTTAATTGTTGTTGCCATGCTATGGCAGGATAGAGACGTGTTGCAATTGTCCATAGGCAGGCTGGTTAGGGAATTGAAGGAGGCGTTACTTGATCGTGTTAACGTCTCTCAATCCTCAGCGTGCCGCCCTTCTCTGTACTTATACTCAGGTCACGACGTTACCATCATGCCACTTTCAGGTAATCATCACTGCTCACAGATCAATTTTAACTCCTAATGGGTTTTAAGAATCAAACATGGCAATCATTCTTTTCAAACAGTTTAGTATATTGCTCAGTTTATATTTGTAAATATTCTTAAGCAATGTTGACCACACATCCTTTTCATTGGAGTTGCATTGTGCTTGGCAGTTACTACACTTGGTCTATTCTAGTTAGCTGAAAAACAATGTTTGCACTCAAGGTATGAGATGATTTGTGCTTGAGGAAGATGTCGAAGAATCGGAGCATCTTGGACGTCCTGATTCTTCCTTGAATTAGAAGTTGGACCCAGGGTAATAGCAGTTCCTTTCAAGGATGTTGTGAACTTCTAGAAGAAATTTAGAATTTCTAATGAAATCGTTTATGAACCTTTGAATGCAGTGGCAATGGGGGTGCCTTGGCCAGAATGGCCCGGTTACACATCCTCAATATGTGTTGAGTTGTGGCGCTCCCAGGACGGTGAACACTTTGTCCGCCTCCTTTTTGATCGCAAGGAGGTTGCTGTTCCCATCTCTCGAGTCGAGGGCGCACCCAAGAAAGCCTTTCTATCTTTTGATGAGTTTTGTGAAGTAACTGAATGGTCTAGTCTCTCCGAGGCCCAATTCTCCAGTAGGTGCCAGGATGTCTCGGACATCACACCACCGACACCACCGACGCCCAACCGCATCTTAGCTTAAGTGATTTTTTTACTAGATGAGGTAAACAATAAGGTGAACACTTTTGGAAAGAAGCATTAGCATTCCATGAACGCAGTGTTGAGCTATCATTACGGAGTCACCAAAACATTTAAAGAGGCATTAGTACTTCATGAACAGGGCAATGAGCTGCAATTACTGATTTGTTAAAAACAAAAAGGCTTTAGTTTTTTTATGAACGGAGTGTTCAGCTGCAATTACTGGTATGCCAAGAGACAATCTGAGAACCATGTTACAACTGAATAATATACCGGAGTGCATCCTGAATACACCAAAGGTCAAATATTTTAAAGCACCTACACTTGAGATAATTAGATGAAAAACGCAAATTTTGGTACGATGGTGATGAATTCTAAGCTTGAGAATAACTTAACCAAGGTGCTTTGGCTTAGCAGCTATCATGAATGGATCATTTCTTAGTAATTGGCTGGCACTGTGACCCTGTAGGTAACCCAGAGTAACGTGTTATCATGTTTCGTCCTGCACTTAAATGAAAATGAGAAACTCCTGGTTACCAAGGAGCCGAGTAGAACCATGATGTTAAGTTGCACAGATTAAGTAGACTTCAACTAACTTAATGTCATCTCTGTAGGACCTCGAGGTATAGCTGAAAGATTATTTGCATTTCTACACAGGACAGAAGCCACTGGGCATGACCTATTGTGTACATTTAAGACCTCATTCCCGATTTGCTTTTGTCCAACAACTTTGGAAAAGTGATGTAATGTTATAACTCTAGCACAGGCTCCAATAGATACACAAAAGGGTTCAAAGAAGGTAAAAATTGGAAAATGAACACCGGTGATATACAAAGTCATCGCCAGTACTTACATAGGCTCTACCAGGTCACAAAACGGTGCTCACAATGAAATCTAATCCTAAGTATGACAAAAGTAAAAAAAGGATGCAAAGAAAGAGCACAAGCAAGCATGCAGTAGCAACTACACTGAAAGATGTTAAAGACATGTCTCGAAAGACTCGAACAAAACGTCTTTCTTCAGATTCTTCCCTGCACAACCACAGCTAAGCTCAGATTGGTATCAAAGATAACTGAATTTTGACACTTTCCAAGTGAGGAAATTAAAGGATTTATCTAGTGCTATAATCCAAGAAACCTTTAGCAGAATAATTTCCAATATTGAAAGCACAAGACACAATTAACAATAAATGGAAGACTGAGAACACGAATACAGCACTTAAACATGAGAATCGAGGGTACACGTTGAAAGCAGGACACACCTATGAAGACTATCTGCGTCCTCCGCCTCTCATCCGGCCTCCAAGATCGAGTAGGCACAATCTCATATACGTCACGAACAGCCTGCATTTGAACACGATAAAGTGCATGATAAAGACCTTGAAAAACAAGTTTTCAAATAAATTCCGTTTGTATCGGCAAAGGGAGCAGTCTCAAACATACGCTAGGCTTACACTCTTTGAAAGACTGGATAATTTCTCTTAATATGCAGAGAGTTGAATCCACAGCCCAAACATCCGAGAACTTCAAAGTAATAATCAAGTCTAGTTCAAAAGGAAAAACCCTCGCAGTACTAACAATAAAAGAGGAAACATAACGTCTGAGAACACTTCATCGGAAATACAGGCTATGCACACATTTAAAGGTGATCAACTCATTCACAACTGTGTTATAAGATAGTCCCACTGGTTGCAGTTCTCACAGAAGAGTACACACGTGTTGGTTTGGAATGCTACCTGAAGCATGTACATGTTGTCAGACCCCTGAATATTAAAGACGCCCTTCATGCGATAGATTTCAGATTCCATTCCTCCTTCCCACAAGAGATCCCCAAGCCAGTCATTTACCTGTCACCAGATCAATAGGGGTGATTTAATCCATCAAATGATACATGTATGTTTCTTTGCAATGACTATAACATGTGAATGAACTTTGTGACCATAAGAGAATTAAACGAGTTATCAAGTATCGTCAGATCGCCAGACCGATATCATGACTCTCATTATCGACACCATAGAAATGAAGTGGAGCAAAAATTACTTTGTCCAGATTAGCAGCTTCAAATGCAGAGAAGCTGACAGTGCCCACCATACGATCGTGAACATCCCGTTCATCCAGTTGCAAGAGTCTCTCAACATCTGCAGAAGGCTGTGCATATTCACAAGAGAAGGATTAGATACTCAATCAGAAGTTTCAGAACCTGCAAGAAACACAAAGGTAAGGGTTGTTTGGACTGCAAGAAATCCACCTAGGAAGAGGCGACTGTACCTGGGCTTTGTATGCCCTGAGCTCAAATACATCCTTGAGGTCCACTTGACAACGCTCAGAGCGAACAATTTTAACTAATCCATTGATCTTATGAATCTGAGCTTCCAAGTCCTCCACTTCTGTTGAACCTCCAGTTACAAGGTCAACCTTGTTAAGAAGGACCACATCCTGTATCCCAGACCCTGTCAATTCTTAATAGATCAATGTATACCAAGAAAAAATTGTCATTCAGGCACATTAATGATATGGAAGAACATTCACAAGAGATGAGACCCCTACCGCAAATGCAATCTGAAGGTACGCTTCATTCACTGCTCCATTTTCCCGGGTATCTGCGAGTTGCTGCTCCAAGTTCCTGGCATCTACAACCTGCCAGTCCACATCATGTTCAAAATGCAAGCATTTACAAGGGGCTGGGTAATGCTGTCTCATATTCTTGCGGAATAAATAGCGTGGTGATAATGATTGACATCGGCTACTAAAATATTTATCCAGTTAAGGCACTTGGTGCCATATTATCCTGCGTACTTCGGGAATCCAAAGAAGAGTAGAATCTAAGAAGCCTCCATCACATAAGGTACTACAGTTGAGAATGAACTGAAGGTTGCGAGTGTAATCAATCTTATTGTATGTGTCCACTTTTTCACCAATACACGCAATGTTGAAATGATTCTTATAAAATTAAATTTGAAGGCATTTGAATCACATTATTCACAAAATAATCAATGGAATTGGTCATTTTCAAACCATGAAATCTTTTATGAGTTAAGTTCCTAAAGCTTGTGATGATTGGATTACGACGGGCATTCAAAACATACCGTAACTATTGAGTCCAGATGAACAGGGGATTCAAGTTGATCATCAACCCACAGAACGGCAGCAACCGGGCCAGGATTCGCAAGCCCAGTTGTTTCCAATATTATATGATCAAACCTGCAAATAAGCCGTAAACATTTTCAATAACAAGTAAACCATAAATCGAACAAAATCTCAGCACAATTTCATAGAAAAACAACATAAAATAGAGGATACTAAAACCATTCGAAACCTGATCCCGTCTCCTATAGTGGCCTCTGTTACCAACAGCAACTCTTCTAATAATTCCAATAATTCACTTGGTTGGCTTCAATTAGCAAATAAGGTAGAAGTATGACTTGGCTAAATGTCAATGGCCACTAATCTTGTAAACAAAAGGGGATGTCTACTACCCCTTCCATACCACTCCACAACCTCCCCTTCAACGATTGCATATGAAATCATCCAATACATTGAGTGAGAAAAACTTGATCTCAACAAAATTTGGCTCTTGTACTCAAAGTGATCTCTCAACAGCTCTAAGATAACACAGAATTGCAAACCCCACCTAATTGCGTCACCACCTACGCCCCTCTTCATTTTAGAACCTAAATCTATTGTTGTCTTATGAGATTTGTGCCACTTGAATAAGTGACGAATGACAACTCTAGGTATAGGTTCTGAAATGAAGATGGTGAAGAGTGATACAATAAGGTAGGGGTTGCAAATAGGATTACTTACCTTATACTACTCTCCCCAAATCATACTATCCACAGTCACAACACATTGGCAATACCTAATCCACTGTAGAACCTCCCCACGAAATCATAATACAGACAACTTACTTTTCCCGTCGCTCCAGCAATTGTTCAAGAGCTTGCACGAAGCTATGCTTGACACTACAACACACACACCCATTCCCCAACTCCACCCACTCCTCCACCAGTGCCCCGCCATCTCCATCATTCACCATCGCCTTCTCGATCCCCAACTCATCTCCGAACTCGTTCAAGATCACTGCTATTCTTCGACCATGCTTCTCGTTCAATATGTAATTGACTAACTGCAGATAAAATTCACCCAAAATTCGTCAGAAATTGCGAATGCCACAGCAAACCCTAAACAAAAGAGAACCTGCATGAGATTTCGGGCCACTCACCGTGGTTTTGCCAGCTCCCAAGTAGCCTGTGATCATGGTGATCCCCACCGCCACAGCTTGCCCATCGGATTTCGTCACCCCTTGTCTTGCACTCTCCGCCAGAGATCGTTCATTTTCTGTTGGAATTTCAGGTGGGGTTGGGAAGAGCGGAACTGCGAGAGGAGCATCGTCGTCGTCCATGGGTGAGGGATTCTGGAGTTCGAGAATTATGTGGGATGAGAAGCAACGGGAGCGATCGTAGAGAGAAGGGTGCTCGCCTTGGGAAACAGAGCGCGCAGGGTTTACTGAACAAACCCTAATTCATTAGAAATTAAACCCCTGATATATCCTACTAAAGTACTTTTTATCTACTAAAGTACTTTTTACCTACTAAAGTAGCGTGACCCATTGTGGTCCCTTTGGTCATTGCACATATTACTCACTATATTTTATTTGGGGAGCCAAATACAACAATCACCATAGGACAAACTGACTAAGTCATGACATTTATTTTCAAGGGCAACATCCCTCCATCTATAAGCTTTTTCCCTAAAGCAAATGATTGTGCTTAGGCTATGGATACATAAACATTATTAACCAATTTTTTAAGGGGCCCTTTTACTTCCCCCCCAAAGTGGAAGTCCCTAGCATGGCAACTTCCCAACTAGCTAATGACTATCTTGCAACTTTCCACTAAGTCAATGAAATTAGCGTTGCAACTTTCCAACCATCTAATGATTATCTCCAAATTAAACTAAATTATTTTCCACGCATCTTAGAAAGAATTATACCAATCTACAAGGGGGAACAGTTTAAGCTAGTTAACAATGTTATATATTAATAGGAATCAAACTTTAAACCTCATAGGGCCAATGAGGCCAATAAGCACAACCATTTTCGGCTATTCCTTAGGATAGTTTAAAGACATTTTGATGTCCATTGCACATATAAAGACTTATCAAATTTATAATTTTTTTTGCAAAAGAACAATAAAATCTAGAATATTCTACATATTTTGGGGTCAATTTACTTTTGACGAAAAAAATTTTATATTGCAAGTGGTCAAAGCAAATATACTTTCCCATTGTAGTCTTCTCATCATTACGCTTGTCCATTTAGAACAGGGATTTTGTTTTGAACTAGTGTCCTCCTTGTTGGCAGCATTTAAGAGGCCAATTTTTGGAGGGACAAAGCCAGAGAGGTCAGATTTCTAACAATCTGGCGAAATTTCGCCAGAAAAAAAAAACAATTTGGAAACTAAAGTCGTTGTATTAATGTCCTACATGGCTACAATGATAATTCAAAATATTCTTCATAATTGTTGAATAATCAATGAACTTCTTGCAATGCTTGAAAAGAACATGATGGTGTTCATGGGAGTCACAAAATAAATATTTTTCGAACCAATGGCAATCCTCATAACTCCAATTCCACACTAAAGTTGTCATAGTAAAAATCCATCACAACTTTCATTGTATTATAATGCATCAAAATACAATTGGGTATAAGAAAAGAAAGCATATTGGGGCTTAGGGAATTAACTGGATGTGCCTACTTGAGTAAGGACTAAAAATTGTGTTAGTACAAATTATAATTTTTGTAGAATTCTATACAATATGGGATCCTTATTATCCATTCTAAATATAAGATAGTATGATTTTAGTAAAATAGTGAGTCACATATGTTAATAGAATATATAATTATAGTAACAACACAATTGTTCTTCCAAGGACCCAAAAGAAGGTGTCTTGTCATAAAATCAATTGTTGATCTATTTATGTCAAAATGTACTAGCGGTATTCATTATAAAATATCAATATAAGATTGTCCAAAGTACTCTATATCAAATTTTTGTAGTGCTCTAGAATGTGAGATTTTGAACAATTTTAAATTGTCTACCTACAATGACATGCACTCCTAGATTTTTAGGAGAATTGGATCCTAGTTAGTTTTGGATCGATCAATCTTAGTCTAAAAAAAATGAAATTATCTTAGAAAATTGGCCATCCCTATTTATTCAAGCATACATTTGGTTCTCCAACTCAATAATGTGAAGTCCGTAATTGGTTGGACAATCTCATGCAGTAAAGCTAATTTGACCCCTTATAATTGGTTTGCAACCCTTTTCCTAACATTGATCTTCAAATTTTATTATATAATTAATTGTAAATTAAAAAAAAATACAAAAAATTTCAATCTTTTGAATAAACTTATGAAAAACAAAACTTTGACCTTAGAGAACAAACTAAGTATACTAGTCATGATATTTCCAACACTCCTGTATGAAATTTCTTATTCTCAATGCATTTTTTAATAAGACGAAATTTTGAAAGTTATAATGTAAGCTTATGAAAAGCTTTCATCCAAATAAATAAATGAATTATCACTCAAGTGGTGAACTAGCCTCACTATTGTAAGTACTACTCTCTAAATGTTTGCTTAAATTGTCTACCCTCCAAGGGTGTTTTTCAAGAGAAATTGTCAAAAATTGCCATTTCTTAGTGCATTGTCTAAAATTGAAAATTAAAATTTCCTTTATGAACTTCAACCATACAAAAGTATATTAGACTAATATGAAAATTAGTGGAAAAAATTTCAGACCATTTGACCATGTGGATTGAAAGATTATAATTTTTGAAGTGAGAAAAAAATTTCATTCCTATAAAAATATAGTCAACAAACTTTGATCCCTTGTAAGAATTTTTTTTGTCTCAACACAAAAATGAGGATTTTGACCATTTATTATTATATGATATTAGGTTCATTTATAAAAAGTTTTAGAAGCAAATATAGAGATTAGTTTACACTAAATCACTTTACAATGCACAAAGGTTATTATAAATGAATTGGCATGCAATGCATTGTCCATTTTTTGATGATTTCTTGTGCAATGAGGAAATTTTTTATTTGAAATCTAAACAATAAAAAATTAGAGAGAGTATGTGGAATTTTTCTTAAAGCTTTGACTTCACAGATTGTAAAATAGTAGGCTCAAAGTTGGATTAAAATGTTTTTTTTATTGAAACCATTCTAGTATGATAGCTAATAAAGTTTGACTCCTCTTAGAATGTGATTTGAGAACTAAAATTTTTTTTTTGAAAAATTTTATGCCATATTTTATTAATTACATACATGCCAAAATTCAAAAGTTGATGAGGTTTTAGCAAAAGATTCCCCCAAGATATCCAAATTGCATAAATCGCCCAAATTCTATTAGCCAACATAATTTTTGATTCAAGCATCTAAAAAAAATATTATATTCCTACAAAAGGGATACATGTTCACACATTGTAACAAAATTTTGTGAACATCTAACCAAAATTGACTTTGTAGGACCCTACCTGAGTTTTCAAGTGTTTCGATGAATTGACACTTCGTCCTTTAGGGTTTAATATTATCTTCTGCAATGTGACATTCACTGTTTCTTACCAAATCTTAGAGAATGGATGTGTCAAAATTCAGTTCAAAATTCACTTTAGAAATTTATTAAAATCCATCCATTAAAATTGTTTGTTTCTTTTGTTTGTTACAATGAGATTTCTTGAACCATGCGTTCCCTAGTTGCATTCTCCTATGGTCCCATTCTTGGTATTGTCAGAAAGCCCTCTACAAGGAAAGATGTACATGTTATGACTTATAGAAGAAAATATATTAATTTTAGAGTTATTTTTTTAATTGAAAAATTGAAAAATTACTTTTTCTTTTCTTTTGGCCATGGCAATGGCACATGGCACGCTAGTGATTTGTAAAAAAACAATTGCATAATTGCATTCTAAAATGCTAAAATGGAAACAATATTGTGAAGAAAGAGGTGTATTGTGCCCAATTTGGTGACAAACTAACAAATAACAAAGCTGGAATTGTAAGGTTCACAACATTCAATAGTACCGAGAAGGATTGCCTTCCCTTGGACAAAATGATGTTGAATATTCCACACCATTTCATCCTTGGATGATATAGTGTAGAATATTCTACACCCATCAATAACTAATAATCCATGCATCACAAATTGTTAGAAAATTGAAGCTCACTTACCTAGGTATCCAGGACAAGATTGCAATTAAGCTTAATAACAAAATGGTTTACTAAAATACAATGCACTCAACTAGGTTAGAAACAAAATAAATGTTTTAGAATAAAAATTTCAAGTAAATAGCAATCAACTCATTGAAATCAACACTTCAATTTCCTCACTATATTTTGAATGCCATTTAAGATTTGTATTTTTAAATGAGAACACAACTCTTTATGTGCATATGGTGTGGTAGGAGGTAAAACATATAATGTGAGATATATAAATTAAAATTAGTAGGAGCTCAATTGCTCATAGTTAAGTCAAATTAAAGCAAGAATTGTATTTGAAGTTGACTTTCAAACTTCATTTAGTCATAGTAGAATAATTTTTTTCAAAAAACTTTGGACTTAAAAAATAAAGTAAAATTTTATCTACAAAAATCCTCAAAAGGTTGGTTTATCCCATACTCTTTGAGGATTTATGGTGGACAATCAATTTCAATATAAAAATGACATCTCCAAACTTCACCCCATCAATGATTTCTAAGCAATTCCTTCAATGGGTCACAAAAACTATATTTTGTTGGCCAAGGATTAAATGACAATGACATTCTAATTCAAAGGACTCCCAAGTTTTTTGGCAAATCATCTTAACATTTCATTTCTTTGTTGATTTGTTTGTTTGGTCCAAGATTTAGCAAAAAGAATAGTATACACCAAAAAGATCCTAACACCTAGTATAGTAGCTAATCCATTTCCAACCATCATCCCATTTCCAATCTATAGGCTACTTTCTTTCTATGAAGTTGTGAGTTGTGCTTTCTTTTTGTGAAGTTGTGGTGGAGTTTGAGGAGCACTTGTGGCGCATTATGATTGGGTGTAAGGCTATCAATATTGCAACTAGCCTTTGGTCCATTTTGCAATCAGCCTATGGTCAGAAATTGAAAGGTCTATATCACCATTACAAGTCAAAGAGAATCTTTCACTAAAAAACTCATAATAATTATATTTTGTATAATAAAATTTTGCAATCCTTCCAAACTCTATTTCAGTACACGAAAAGAATTCCGCACTCAAAAAACCTACACTCCAAATATGCCTAATTGGTTGAAAATGGGTCAGCTACCTTACTGAAACTTACTTTAATTCCCCATGTGGATGTTTTTTTGGATGGGACAGCGTCTCTGAAGTCTACTGAATGTTATGGAGGCCTCTTATTTGTAAAGGAGGGTACAATAGCTTGTTTTACCGTAGTATCCAAAGAATTAAATTAGTTAAAAAAAATAGTTGGCAGTCATTGTAAAGCACTATAAAAAATTTAAAACGTTAGTCATTAATGAATTTGTAAAATAGGAGATTTTGCAAATGGTCATTGAAATTGAACCAAACAGTTGTTTATGAAGCTACAAAAATTAATAACTCTTCAGGAACCAAAATCGCTGGATCTCCCTCAATAAGCTTACATCAATACTTCGTAGGAGTCCATCTTGAAGAGCTTCTCTGACCACTTCAAAGAGCAGTGCAGTAGGTACAGCATTAGAAGCTTGGGTTTAAGAAAACACTGCATCAATCAATCCTACAAAAATTGTGCAGACAGTACGAAAACAACAGCAAACAAATTGCAGTTGCAACTCTATACAGTGCTCAAATATGTGCCCGTGAGAACTTTTCTCTTGTGAGATCATTTGAGATTGGGCTTCCGTCTACTTGATAGAGGAATGCAACTACTAAAAAAAGGCTCTATATCATGTCATTGACACGATCCATTCACCGAGTCACCGAGAGTCCTCGATTTCATTTAGAGCCCTCCAAGGGGAGTCAGTCCAAGCACTGACATCCAAATACGTCTCTGTTCCTCCAATAAAACTCTTGAACCAGTATATGGAAATTCGTATTCATGTTGCTCTTTTAGTGTAGTGGACAAGCTAGAGTATTCCCCTTTAGATCAACAGCACATTTACTGTTCAGCCCCAGCATGGCTCTCAGCGCGAAATTTCAATATGGAGGTAGCATTTACGTTCAGTTTGAAAGCGGGAGAAAAGTAATAATAAGATCACAGTCCCAATACTTGGCAGCTTAGAACCTCTTCATCCTTGACCCCAGGTCCTGTTGGAGCATCCCAGAAACGTAACACTTGGCCAGAATCCGCTTGGCTTATATCTATACTCATAAGCTGAAGGCCTCGTTTCACAACAAACAGTGATGATCCAAGACCCACAATTTGCGGATTCGCTCTCAAAATCTGCACCCAGGGTAGTCCTTGAATCTCCTTCATATGGATCCAACCCATGCCACTTGCATCTGCCACGCGCACTCTTCCCGCTGCCCAATCCACGGTGTGCAGTTTCCCAGCTAGCACCGCGCTCAAACCATACCTTCACATGAATAAAACACTGGAGGTGACTACTTGATTCTAAAAACAGCTGATTTAAGTAAAGAAATGTAATCATTGCCGCTACTGAGCCAGGTCTATCCATACTTGGAATAAAAGTTGTTAGAAGCAAACTCCCCACAGAGCTGGAAACACTGGCAGAAAGTCCACCCTTCAGAGGTATCCTAGAAAATCTAGCTGCGTTACAATTCGCAGGGGGTAAAACATCTAGGTTTCTAGAATCCTCTGGGGGGAGGGAAGTGAAATTCGACTTTGAAAACTCAAACCATAATCACTTTCATAACAAATCTCTGCCTACAAAGATCCCACTATAAAGAGATTCGAGCAATGCAACCTTAAGACGATTTTATTCATACTACATTGTCAGGCATGTCGAAAAAAGTACAACAGGGGATGTTGCACATTGCAATGAAAAGGCGCCTACCTCAGTAACGCCTTGAGCTTGGGCCTTTTGAATCTCCAAGTGCCAGTGTCAGGATCATATTCCTTGACAAAGGCACGCCCGTCGACCTCAGTGTAGGAGCAAAAATAGAGTGAATTGTGGATCACAATGCTTTGCCATTCAGGCCGCCAATCTTTCTTATACCACTGTGGAGGGAGTAATGGAGGATGCCCTGTGCTCTCAATTTCCTGCCACTCGTCTCTATCGCTGTCGTAGACCTCTGACGCATGCATCAACTGGTTGTCCCAATCGAATCCCCCTAGCACGTACAACTTCGCACGTAAATAGTTGTCAGAAGGAGGCCTGGTTCCACAACCAGATTTACAGACACCTCAAAACCTCCCCTAATAAATTCACAAAGTTGTTAATAGAACGTTGGTGTTATTTAAAAGATAAGATCGATTCTGTTGAATTAATGTCAAATTAATTTTGAATTAATGTTATCTTAACAGTGGCCAATACAATATCAAGTTAATGCCAACAGATTGAACCACCGTGCATACTTCGCAGTACTGGACATGAAAGTAGCCAAACATTAATCACCTACATTGCAGGAAAGAGTGCTGTACAGAGTACACCATCTCCTGAAACATTCGCTACATAGACCACAAAAATGACACAATGGGTGTATCCCAAGCAGCACTCCCCAAACCCTAGACTAACAAAACCTCAGAAAGCAATGCGTGACTAATGAGGCCTAAATTCGGCTGTGACTTGAAGACAAAAGCGAATGCAAGACGGAAAATTAAAAACAGAGTGGCGTATACTTTCCACGCCAGAGACTGAACTATAAAACTGAACCATTTCACACCCGAACACAGTCAAAATAGCTCATAAGCACAAAACCTTAGACCACATAAAAGTGGAAAATTTTCATGAAAAAAACAACCAGACCTAAAATTCTGGTATGTAATTCAAACGAACTCTACTAATTGGCAAAGCCAAAGCAGATTGGAGTATCACCTTCCCAAGCACGACACTGAATTATACAAAAAACCATTTCACACCAAAACTAAGCACAAATCGCTCGTAAGCACAAAACCCTACACCATAAGAAGTGGAAAACTTTCATTAAGAAACCAACGAGACCTAAAATTTCGGTACGAAAGCTCAAAACAACACTACCAATTCGCAAATTCACATCAGATTGGAGCATTACCCTCCCACGCAAGACACTGAGTTGTAAAAACTACATTTCACACCCGAAATCAAGCTCATAGCACAAGATCCTACACCACATAGAAGTGGAAAACCTCCATCAAGAAACCAGCGAGACCTACAATCCCGATACGCCACCCAAACGACCACCACCAATTCCTAAATCCACAGAAAATTGGAGCATTACCTTCCCCCGCAACACATTTCACACCCGAACAAAGCCAAAATCGCTCACAAGCACAAAACCCTACACCAAATCCGAGTCCAAACCTCCACAAAAACAAAAACAGACCTAAAATTCCGGTACAAAAATCAATCGACCACCACCAATTCCCAAATTCATTGGAGCCTTACCTTCCCCCGCAACACACTCACAAGCGGACTATGCCTCGTTCGAATCATCTGCTTCCTCCGCGCCCACCGATTCCCCAGTGGACAATACACCAAAAGCTCCCGCAACGTTGGCCCCGTCCGCCCCGCCTTCCCCCCCATCACGAACAGCTTCCCATTCAGAACCGCCGAAGCTCGTCCAAAAACACGCTCCGACGACAACCTCCCCCGCCGTTGCGGCACATTGGGCAAACACAACCACTTCTCAGTTCCCCGATCGAAAGCCCACCACGACACGTTTTCTGTGACGGAGTTCCAACTCTGCACGTACACCCACTCCTCCACGCACTTCAAGGAAGCTCGCGTCTCTGCCACCTGGGGATGCTCCAGGAAATGCTTCCATGACTTGCACACACTCTTTAAATTCAGAAGGAGAGAACGAGGGAGGCGAGAGAGGACGAGAGAGGCGAGGTCATCGGGCAAACCGGGTAACAACTCTGGCGTCGTGGAATTCGAATGGCTGCAACCCGAATTGTTGCAACCCAAACTACTGCAGCCCAAATTGTTGCAATATGGATTGTGACCAGAATTGCTGCAACCCGAATTGTGATTCGGATTGGGAGCCGAATTGTGGCCCGATTGTGTGTGTGGTAGCTTGTGGGGCCTCATTGATGGAAATTGGTGACGGGAAAACAGGAATTGGGACGCCGCGATTGCAGATTATGGATCTGCCAATTCGAGGGGCGAAGCGCGATTATTCTCTGGCAGTGTATCGGCATTGCCGTCTGATTCGCGCTCGGGCGGGCTGTCTGGCTGCGCGCTTGAATGGGAATGGGGGGTGCTTCGTATTCGGCTTCCTGGTTCTTGTGCTTTCGCGGTGAGAGAGATGGTCAGAGTAATTAGCATTGGGAGTGTGGGTGCGGCTGTTTACTTTTTCTTCTAGGCGGGGAAAAGCTAAAGGAGAAAGGGGTTGCCACTTTTTGGTTGGGGCTACACTTTTTACTTTGATAGTTTTTTTGGATTCAGTTCTACAAATGATCAACTAAAAGTTATGTTACCATATATTATCTTAGTAATTATGTTTAGGATTGTTAATACTAATTACTCCCTCCATCCCAAAATCTTCCGATTCATTTTAATTTTATTGTAATATAAGCGTAACGGAAAAGCACCCAAAATCAACAATAAACCAAATTGAGATGATTGCTACACAAGGTAGTCATTGTATAATGTAAATCTAGGTAGATGATAGATAGCTTATCATTTTGGACAATAAACAATAGATTATCTATGATTTATGTAGATTTGAGTTTTAGATTGACTATCATGTTTAGAAATTATTGCAATTCAAGGTATACTATTGGTTTTGGATGCTTTTCTCTTAATACTGCACATTGAAAGGGTTCCAAAACTCAAAGTTTGAGATGATAAGAATGCACCAAACTCTACATACAACTCGAAATAGGTTGAAATAACATTTTTTAAAGTTTAGGTTCAAATATTTTGTCCAACTGGAAGATCATTTTAGAACAAAGGGAGTACTACTTTAGTATTAACAATCTTAAATATATTAACAATCAAGGAGTAAGTAATATGTTTTTTTGTAAATTAAGGAGACAATACAATGTTGAAATACTTTAATTTTGTTCTTTGATTCATACCCTAGATTCTAATGAGCATTTGTGCCCATGAAGATGGAAAAATTGTCAATACAAGAAATTAATTGTAACTTTGAAGAAGATCAAGAAACCTGTAAGATCCAACAATTCCATCAAATTCATTTATTTCATTAGCATGTAAGCCCCATTAGAGCCCAATCTAAGAAGTATCTGCATTTGAGCAACATTCTTTCTACAAAAAGGGTAAGATTATACTTTTTCTATCAAGTAGGGATAAATGTAGAAAACTATCTCCTATTTTGTAGTCCTTCATTTCGTATTTCATTACTTCAAGGAGAAATTTGGAGTTGATTCCCTAAAGGACTACATCAAAAAATATTCAAAACTACCATTCCTATTGCAAAGAGAAAAACATCTTGAAATTTTGGATGGGATATCTATCTATAGGATCTTGTGCTAGACTAGCATATGAATGTGTAGGAGGAATTTCAACTTTGACTACTTGGATTGCAAAGTGATTGCATTTCTACAATTTGCATGATTAATTATAAGAATTTGAATCTTTTTAACTTAAAGTTTTTGCACTACAAATTTTGATTTTTGTAATGTTTTATATTGAAAAATTGAATTAAGTATCTCATAAAAATAAAATAACATTGAAGGACTTGATTTTCATTCTTTAAAAAGTTGTTAAGTAGAGACATGTTCAAGATTGAAGGAAAAACTAAATCATTAATAGTTCTAAGATGGATTTGAAGTACAATGATCTCAACATTGAAATTTTTCTAGCAAGAAAATTAAAAACAATGGAATTTTTTGTTTTGAAAACTATAAAAATTGAGATAAAAAAATAAATCCAATGATTTTTTTTTTCTTAAGAAATTTACGTACTTGACCATAAAACAAGAAGCTTTAAAAATTTTAAAGCACTAATCTAAATAGAACGAATCAAAGCTTTCCATATAGACAAAAATACAAGTTGTGAAAAAAAACATTTCAAATTTTGTTTTTCGATTCTTGTGATTTTTTTCTTTTTAGCCAAATTGAAAAATGAGCTTATTTTCAATGCATTAGGACAGATGGTATTTTTAGGAGTTAAAATCCAAAAATGAATTCAAATTTTTTAAACTTGATTATTTGATCTAATAATAATGATAATAGTTGTATTTATTTTTGAGAATTAATTCAATTTTCTCCCACAAGCTCCTTGTGGAGCTTGATGTCCACATGTAAGCTAACACGCACCCCACCTTCAAAATAGAAAGGTAGAACTATGGCTAGACCTCATTTGGTTTGCAGGATGCAAAAATCTAATTTTGTTGGCAAAAAAAAGGAAAATTCACCTATGTTGTGGGTTTGTAAAGCATGACCTTATTTCACTAATAAATTTGAGGACCTTGATTCCAAATATCAATTCAAATTTTTTTAATTTGATCATTTGTGATAAATTTTAAAAATTGCATTTTCATGGGGGGTAAGAATTTTACAAGACCAAATGAGGTCTAGAGTAGCAAGTTAATTTGCACCCATTTTATAAGCAATAGCTATGACTCCCTTGAGCCCTAGAAGTCCTATTTACAAAACAATGTTTGGTGGAAAGCAATGAACAAAAGAACTTGGAAGTTAATAAATTATGAGTTGGTTTATTTTCTCAAATTTTTGGTTTCAAATCAAAACTTCAAACAAATTATTGGTCACTATTTCAATAAAAAAATTATTTTAAATAAAATTAGAAAGAATTAAAGAAGATCAACAATTTTAGTATGCAAGCATAGAAATGTGAGTATATGAGCCTTGAACATATGTATAAGTTGATATCTTATAACCATTAAAGGAGCTTACAATATAATAGGTATTTAGAAAATAATTATACTATAATCATGGAAGGTTTCTAAAATATAGACACCTATAATATAGGTGTAGTCTTTTAGGCTCATGGGCTCACACTCTTAAGCTCACATAATAGCAACCTTCTTTAAAGAGGCTAGCTTCTTCTCTCTTAAATCCTCACCCATGAAGTTCATCTCTGCATTTATCCAAATATGTGATAAAATATTAAAGTTAGCTATAATATTGGTATGATGGCAAAACATTTATAGTAGTAGAACTAGCTACTATAGAAAACTAAATTGCATATTTAATGATACAGAGGCATGTATTCTTGGAGAAACTACTACCATTTTTAATGACAAATTTAATTTAATTTAGTTATTTTTAAGATTTGATGTACACATTATTTTTGTGCAACAAGTAAAGAAGTGGCTAATGAAAACTAATTAGAGGCAATCACAACTAGCCTTGAGCAAATATTTTAGGATTTGAGCAGGAGTATATTTATCAATTAAAATATTTTGCATCCTTGTTGAGTTGCAACTAACTACTTTTGATTACTATTCACCATTTTTATGCTCGATGTTACATGCCCCATGCTACTTATGAAATGTGGAATATTCACGTCATTCTATTGGGTGAAGGGCAACAAAACTACCAACTATGATAGAAACACCTAAAACAAAGAGGCCTTAAGGAATGACACAACATGGTGCTTTGAATGGACAATAGTTGGATGTATTACTGATTGAAAAAATTTTTATTGGCTCATGCTTGATTGAT
Source organism: Climacium dendroides (assembly GCA_950106755.1). Taxonomy (NCBI): domain Eukaryota; kingdom Viridiplantae; phylum Streptophyta; class Bryopsida; order Hypnales; family Climaciaceae; genus Climacium; species Climacium dendroides. Next base: position 7,061,569 of record OX467082.1, on the reverse strand, counting down.
TCACACTTAATTAGGAACAATTTTCAAAGCGCTCTAGTCGTTGTAGGTGAATTATCAAACAAGGATGGGTGTAGATGAAAAATTTACATTTACATTGAATAAAATATTCATTTTAAAAGAAAAATAATCATTTAAATTTATTTATTTTACATTCTTCCTCATCCTCATTCTAGCACACATTGAGTTCAAGTTTTCAATAAATTGCCCATATTCTACAAACCGAAATGCTTGAATGATCCATTGTAGGTGCTTCTACCTTACTAAATGCTCCAAGTTTTTTCCCAAACATTGGAGGAAAGATCCTTTTTTGTTAATAATATATCTATTCCTTAAGTAAGTAAGTTTGTTTGTTTATTTTGTTTGTTACATTGAAATCTTTTGGCTTGTGCGTCTCATGGTCACCTTCTTGGTATCATCAAAAAGCTCTCTACAAAGAGGGGTGCTCAAGCTTTGTTTTGTGGCGTTTCAACCTATGGTGTGAAAGATATTGAATTTCATATTTTTTGTGAATTAAAAAGAAAATAAATTTACTTTTTCATTTAGGACACGCTATGAGTTTATGATTTCCCACAACCCTAGACTTGGACTAGAAATAACTAAGGTGAAAGGCACCCATTTCTAACCAACACTCCATCAACAATCAATAAGGTGAAGTATTTCTAACCAAAGTTGGAATAGATTTCCAAATGAAGCTTGGAATGTGATTTTTCTTTTCTTTTCAAGGATTGGACTCTTAAATTCATGACACATATTCCAAAGTAGTGAACAAGAAAGTAAGAAGTAATAAATAGGAAAATAGTTCTCTAATGATTGAAACTAAAAGAGTCTAGACATTAGCTATAATGGATCCGGAGCACTTTTTGCCTCCCAAAATTCATAGTAATTTTAGTTCAAGCAATAAAATTACCAAAAATTTTGCAATCCTCTTCATTCCTATGAATGCAACTATGAAAAATATTTGCTTTGCTTTGCACTAGCTACTCCATATCATGTCTAGAATTGCTTAATTGATCAATTGTAGGTGCCTTCACCTTCTATTGATATTAGTATAGTGCTGGAGTGCATGCTAGTATTAAGGTAGCAATACCTATAACCGTCAATTTAAGGATTTTGGATATGACGTCTATTAAAAGACATCAAACAAATTAGTAGACCCTACTAGCAAGAGAAAAAAAAATTCCAATGCACTTTCAAATGTAATTTTTGGACACTCTGAGTATAAGTTGTGAATCTTTAAAGAGCCGACTATAGATGCACCTAATACCAACACTAGGGTCTGATATTCAAATGCAGTACATCCTCGTAATTACATCTAAGGTAGAAACATCCCATTCCGTCCCTGTACCTAATCCTTATTCCATAGAGTGCCCTTGAAGTGTCCCTAGAGTTCCATTAATGTATCTTACACATGTTTAACTGTCATTTGCTAATGTATATGAAGGACACATACTAAACTCTGATTTGCTGACACCTCATTTTTGCGCAGTTCAATTTTGGGTGCACCTATGGGACAGTCCCAGTGGTCTAGAGACCCGCCACTTTGAAAAATCATAAAAATTACATGTCACATTGAAAATATCTAGTTTTTTTTAATATCCATGATTTTCTCTTGCTAATACTACAAAAAAAAATCAGTTTTAAGAAAACAGGCCTCCAACTATGCTGAATTCCTTCTTTTGACGGTTTTGGGTGCCTTCACCATATTTACTTCCCATGATTTATGGGGGTACAATGACGGTTATGGGTGCTGCTACCTTATATTTATATTTGCGCAGCGAAGCAGCACCGAAGGGCCAGCTGCAACAACAAGGCAATTCAGCTGGTTGAATCTTTCAACTACCTTAATTGAAGTTACCATGATCGGCCGGCTGGCTGGCTGGTACCGACTTTACTCATCCATCCATGCAACGTTCAACGAAGAATTCAAAAGGACATGCACAATCATTAACTTATACGTGACTCTCACATTTCATTGGCTCCGTAGAACTTATATTTTGACAATTTGGTCTATTCCCTTTTACCCTGAAACCGTGAAAAAAAAAACTTTTAAAAAAAACACCTAGCCCTATGGAACCCTATAAGGACTGCAGAAACCAGTGAGCGATTCCGACTCCCAAGCATTTTTTTTTTTTTTTTTTTCATTTTCTATGAAGTGGCATAGTGGCGATATTAAATGTAACAGGGAGTGGTGCTCCAAATTTCAGCATTCATCCACATAATGAATAGAAAACATGAAATTAGCATATGTCACATATCTATAACTAGTGTGGAAATAGACCAATGAAATTTTAGCTCTATTGTTATATTAAATTTGGATGCTGCCTAGAGTGCCCTGTGGCATTGCTACAATCAAAACAAAAGTAAAAGTAAATTTTTAATTAAAAAAAAAACAAAAACAACTCAAAAATCCATAACTTTTTCACCGTGAGTCAGAATGCCACAAAACCAAGCCCGTGCACCCCTCCTCGCCGAGGGCTTTCCAACGGTACCAAGCACGTGACCGGGGGACGCACGGTCCGTGAGATCTCAATGTGACAAACAAACAAAACAAAACAAACATGCTGTCTGAAGAGATTCTAATTTCATCCACAATTGGGCGATTTCATCCAATATTTATTTTTTTTTAATTTGAAATTTTCTAGTGATTTACAGGGTTTTCTTTTCATGTTCTTTTTTCCTATAGGCGTGGTGTTGGGCCACAAAATTTGGTGCAATTTTGCACCAATTGAATCGCCAGAAACAAAAACACTGCTAGTCCCAAGGTCTCCACTGCCCTTCTCTTTTTCTTTTTCTTTTAACAAATGACTCACTCACTGCCTTTGGGAGTCTGCCTGGAGGCTCTGGACTAATAAATAGAAAAAGAGGAATCTACGGTTTCAGTCCATCCCTTCTCTACGGAATGGGGTTGACTTCTCGACGTGGAGTGTGCACGAAGGCAAGGATGGCACCCCCTTTAAACTTTTGGTGACATCTGAGCATGCATGCAGGGCGCTAGCCAAACGGTCCTACGAAGTGGGCCCCGCACTCCCGCAGGGTGGATTTACCGAGGGGAGGGGAAATATAGGAACTTGAAAAAAAAAAATTAAAAAAAAAATTCACGTATGATAAAATTTGCAAATTTTGAATTCATGTTTGCGGGCAAAAGCTCCAAATTAGCTTGGAGGGAGCAAGAGTATAGAATTAACATGGCACAAAATAGAGGATTTTTTTTCTAATAATTTTATTTTTACAATTATACCCCGCAAGTCACAAAATGCACCTTGTGGGGCCCACTTTGTAGGACAAGTTCAATAATGTTGAACTTTGAGAGTAGTCATTACCGGGGGTGGGGGTGGGGGGTGGCGTTTAAATGCCAGTTTTGACATAAAGAAACAAATAGCCTAATGTCCCTCCAAATAGAATGCAATGGCATGCTACGAAGAATACAAGTTCTATAGTAAAAAATGAAACACTGGTCATTACTACACTTACTATTATTAGATCTATTTGGAAACTGAATAGAGGATTCCAACATACTTCAACTTGCATCACCATTGGATTTGCAAAATGGGGTGGAAATTTGGCTAGCAAACATACTTTCAAGGGTGCAAGAAAGTGGACATTCCCACCGATGATCTGCTAAGAGGCTAAGCTTTAGTTCAGAACTTCTACCGACTAAACCTCAAACACTCGAGGCCTGGTATTGTGTAATTACAAGACTACGTGCAATTGTTACATTAAAATTTCAAGAAATATTGTACTCTATTGTTAGTTGTGTGTAACAAAGAGAAAGACACATACAAGCACTTGCAAGCTTAGAGAGCATACATATGGAAGGAGCACCATCCAAAACCAACAGTGTATCTAATGGCATCACTTTCTAAATAAAGCAATGATTCTAGAACCTAAATGTAGGTAGATAATAGATAGTTTATTATTTTGGTCAACAACCAATAAGCTATCTATGGTCTACCTACATTTAGGTTCTAGAATGACTACCATGTGCACAAAATGATACATTGTTGATATTGGATGCTTCCAACTTAATTGACTTTGAAATCAATTGGCTTGAAATTTTTTAAGGAATTGTAATGAAGTTTACTAAAAATGAACGTATTGATTTCATACAAACAAGATTTTCTTCATGCCTTGAATACTGCACATGATTTTTCGTCCGGGTTGCGAAAACCACCCACCTTGCTCATCTTCCGGAAGTCATTCCAAGTGTGCATGTAAAAAAAATAAAAAATAAAACTATCTTGTGTTGGATTAATTTATCTTCTACACATCTCATAACCAGTTTGGAGTCTTTGATTACAAATATGAAATCAAATTTTGCAAATTTTATCATATGTGGAAAAATAAAGAAAATTCCTTTTGTTTTCCTTACGCGTAAAACTAGGGACAAGTGAGGTGTCACCATTTTCATCACTCTTGCTGAAATATTGTCAATTCAGTTGTTCAGAATCCGAATTTTTTTGTCTCAGTTCAGAGAATTCCAATCATCGACAAATACCTTTTTTAACTAAAATAACTTCAAAATTTCATATCTAATTCCACAAAGCTCAAAAAAAATATGAAATGACTTGGGTTAACCCTTAAATGCCCAAGGCCAGGTTTGAGATCCTATGAATTTGCTCTAAATTGAAAGAAAAAAAAGTCAACATTTTGATAAGTTGTATCAATTGTTCTTGAATTGTAACCATGCAAATTCAAGCTAGACATGTTAAAGATCACATAGGAAAAGAAAACCCAACAATATCACTTGTGAATTGAAAGATTATAATGTTTGATCATAAAGGTGTTAAAACTATGAAAATCTTTCAACTCTCTTTTTGCATGTTAAATCTAAAAAATTGTTCACCAAAAATACAAGGAGTTGAAGGGCCTAACATGCATAACTCCAATCAATTTATGGCTTCTCAAAATCTACTCTATAATTTTTTTTGAATGAATTACTAATGCGATTTTTTCTCCAAGGTCTAGTGTATTTTAGGTTCATTTTCAAGAGCCCTCAACACTATAGAAAGTCAAGATTGCAATGGGCATCCTGACACAAAATTTTGAATAGAAAAATTATAACCAATTATTTTCAAAATCGGATTTTTGAAGCTAAAACTAAAATTCAAAAAGAATTTGTCAAAAATATAAACTATTAAAAATAGCAAACTCACTTTGGTGCCTTAAGCATTTAGGGGTTAAATGTCAATTTCACTTGTCTTTCAAGGATAATTTACTAAATTTTTTTTTGAGAAGCTTTTGCTCCCCCAAATTTAGTTTTAGCTCTTAGGTGGGCAATTTATGAACATCCTACTTTAGTTAAAAATTACATGGGAGATAAAAGACATTGCTAAGAGGTAATAAGTGTTTTTTGTCCTTTGTGGTTTTGCAAGCCAAGAGCAAACCTCCAAACTTAATCTATGTTTGGAGGTTGACATCCCATTGTTTGTAGGACAATCTAACAAACAAGTCATTTAATATTTTGCAAGCCTTGTGGGGCAATTTTACAAGCCAACTTGAAGAAGTCATCTATTTTTACAAGATGTGTCCTAACATGCATCATTTGAACATTTATTGTATAGATATGTTATGAACTTTCAAAGTATTATATCTAAGTGTACTAAAATCCAGCATTGATAGAAGTCTAATGGACATTCATGTTTTGATTGTGTATGTCTTTTGTACTGGTAATCCAAACAAAAGTGATGCTTTTTAGTTCAAATGTAGGTATTGTATTTTGGACAATGTTGATATATTTTTGGTATTTGTATCTTACTAATATATATTTTTAATATACTTTCTTAACAACAAAATCTTCATCATAGTTATTTATTGGGAAGGATAAGAATCTCTCACAAGTTGAATATTAATATTTGGATCTATATAGTTGAATGTACCATTGTAGGAACCAATAATTATAAAAACTCTGAAATTGCAGATTAAATTAATTTTAAAAAAACAACTGATTGTAAGTTGAAAATTTGTGATATTTCTTAAAGAAGTTCAAAATTTTTAATTCTAATCACAACTTTTTCTAAGATTTTGATTTCTTTGATTTCTTTGAAGTCACTCTTGAAGATACATTTTTGAGTTAAAAGTTTGTTTATGAGACTAAGCATACTTGAAGATTTTGAATCATAGAATACTACCAAAGAGGAGTCTAGAAACCTATTCCTTATAAATGATAAAAGCTAATTAAAAAAACTGCAAACAAACTAAATGATGAAAAAAATTTGTATATATGGGACTCATTCGAATTCATTCATGGTGTAAAGTTTAAAAACTTGGTCTTATAGGTCCGCACATTGAAGAAGTAGATGCACTTTGGTCAACCTTGACATTAACTTTTAGAATAGCCATTTTTTATATTATTTTGATTTAAAGAATAAGAACATGAAATTTGACAAGTTTTGTTTGTAATACATTTTAAAAACTTGAAATTATCTAAAAATTGAAAAAATTAACCTATGAAGGATGTTGTCCTCCAAAAGAGCTGGCGTATGTTGTCCATATATTGAATTTATCTAATCCTCTCCAAACACTCAAAAATTCCGAAAAAAATTTCAATTGACTAGTAGCATGTCTATGACTTGGTCTGAAATTTACAACTTGAATGGGATTCATGTGCTACTCAATTTTAATTTTAAATTCTGATTAGATATAAGTTTATTTTAATTTATTCCTTAAAAAATCACAATAATTTTAATTTTAAATGAAAAATTCTAAAAATGTCAAAATCAATAGATATTATACTTTTCTACAAGTGAAAAACATCAAAATTTTATATACCAATTATTAAAAGGATAACTTTATCTTGATAATGGCATTTGGCTTGAAGGTTATTAGCAAGGGTGTTATATGTGTAGAATATAAAACAATTGATTGATAAATCTTCACACCGATCCCCATTGCCACTTGATCTATTGAATTTTTTTAATTAATTGGATTGAACATTTTGTAATATCTATTCATTTTTTAATTAAAAAATATAATAATTATAATTTTTTACAAATGAATTGATTTCTTTCATAGTGATAGATATTTGAATATGATTGAAAAGTCTAAATTTAGATCACTCATGATGTTTGACTATTTCACTGTGGATCTAATCCTTTAGGAGTTAAGACAATATATATTACCAATTTGTGTCCTATAGATGACTTAATAGATTAAATAAAACAATTTTACATCCAATTTTTTGGGGAAAGTACTCAAATTTACTTACAACAATTAGTATTGGAATTTTTCTTATGTAATATTATTGGCTTTTCTTAATCCATAAGTCATCCTATTGTATGTATTTTAGAAGCTTCTAGTTTCTTCTCCTTCATCTCAATTATAACTATAAATAATGATTTTTTGAATTTGAGTCCAACCATTGAAATGGAATTTAACAAGTTAAATTTCTACTCCAATTTGAAAACTTGCAAACTTCCTAAATTGCAAATTTCATTGCAATTTGAATTTTGGCCTTATAGCAATGGTCACCAAAATTTCAAATTAATTATAACATATATAAAAATTTAGTTTACACCATGATTTTCTACAACAATATGTATGTATGTAGAGAAAACTTCAAGTTTAAGTATATATGATATGAATTTTCTTCATTCTTTCTTCAAAAATTCATTGTAATTTCAAATTTTCACAAAAAATTCTAAAAATTCTAAAATAGAAATATCATGGCTTATAGACAACACATGGTTTCACTTCTTCAAAATAAATAATAAAAGCCACAAGATGAAGCTATCCCCTAAAGTCCCAAGGCCATTTTTTTGTTGAAAAAGACTCAAAACTGCTATTTTTGCTGCATTTGCTCAAGAAAACATAAAAAATATTTTTTTAAGAATCTAACCATAGGATCTTGTACTTGAATTCTCTAAGATCATGTGGTAAAAATTTCATGAAGTTTGACCATACAAATTAGAAGATATTAGCATTCAAAGTTGGAAATTAAAAAATAAATAAAAATTGGCTTACAAATTTTAGATGACTTTGACTGCCATTCGTGGAATTTTTTTGCACTATACACTTTGAATTTAAAATTTATTTATGTTGAAGAACTGAATTCAAAGTCCAAGATAAAAAATTCAAAACAAACAAACATGATTTTCATTCTTTAAAGAATTGTTATATAGAAGTAAGTTTTAGATTGAGAGAAAGACTAATTTGTTAATACCTCTAAAATGGAATTGAAATACTATAATTTCAATAGTGAGATTCTTTTCTAGAAAGCATACTTATCCTTGTCAAACAATTTTCTTCTTAAAAATGTGAAAATTGCATTGAAAAATGAACTTTATAAGTTATTTTTTTAAAGAAGATGCTTAAATTGCTTCCAAGACAAGATTCTCCATAACTTTCTTATTGCTAGTTCAAATAGAATGAATAAAAGCTTCACATGTAGAGAAAAATATAATATTTTAAGGAAAAAAAAATATTTTAATTTTGATTTTTTGTGATTTTCAACTAATTGTGCTATAACTTTTGTTCCTAGGCATTGATTGAAATGAAAATTATATTCCCATGTATTTTTTCAGCTTCACAAAAAAATTTCAAAAAATTGAGATGAATATTGAGATTGTATGAGCCTACCCGAGGTTGCATTTGGCCCCTGTAGGGCCAATGGGACTTTAGGGGTTATGGAGAGCAAAGGATTTCGAAGCGCCAACCCTCAACAACCTTCGCAAAACCCTAAAAATCAAACTCCACACATCACATTTTACTCGTCCTTGAGATGCTTGAGTTCCTCATTGTGGAGCACGTAACTGGCATCCACCTTCTCATGCTCTGTGCACACAGAAACTAGAAATCAACATTACATTACAAACAGTGCCTGTCCAATTCTCCACAGGTTTGAATCAACTTAGATCTCTGTTGAATGAGTTAGTGCCCATGATATGGTTTCCAATTCAGAAGGTTGTCTGTAAGAAGAATAGTTGGAGAAGCTTGAGTGGCGGTACCTCCTTCCGATTGCAGTGAACAATCGGCACCAGGCTCGTCCTGAAGCAGATTGACACTCTGGCGCTCGTTCTTCGTTGGTTGCAGCTGCTCCCGTCTCGCTCTGAGCTCCGCAACTTTGCTCGTCAGCAGCTTGTCCACATTCTGCAAGCTCGCGACGTTGTTGAATAGAACATTGCGCACCGTGGCAACAGCGACTTGGCCAAACAGGGGTCTTAAGAACTCACGGCTTTTCGGATCTCGGCGTCTCAAATTCTCAAGATTCGCACTTATGCGAGATTGGTTAGAGCATCCCGGAGGAAGCTCTTGCCCCATAGTCTGAGATTGAGACACAAGAGCTTGGAATTGCGATCGTGGTTCCTTTCACCAAGAAGCAAACCCTAAAAGGAAGTCTGTTGCGAAAACAACCTGCAATGTGAAACTATCGGCCATAACTTATATTAAACCCTAAATGACGGACCCATGACCATTGATTTCAAGCCTCACCCATTTGGCTGCCATTTTGCAACCCTAAATTTATTTTTTAGGGATGAAATAACTTTTAGATTTTCATGAAAAATTGATTTTTCTGAGAATTTATGAAGAAAAAGAGAGGAAAAATCATATCAAATAGAGAAATATTTCAAAATTTCATCATGTGTATATTATAGTGACAAACATCCATCATGTGTGTATGTATATTATAGTGTAGTGTAACTCTATTTCCATGCCATTCTATAATTAGAATTCAATAGACATTGAAAATACATCCAAAGTTCAAATTGAAATGAAATATTTAATATTAGGAATTTTTTCAAAATTCAAATTGGAGTAGAAACCAAAGTAGATGACCTTTGTTTCCAATAGCTTTGCACCTCATTGGATTGTCATCCACGTGCCACAAAATGATGCCACCGGGATTCCACAGTTAACATAATGCTTATTCATCTCATAAAGGCCCCTTTCTAAATGTGACATCCATATGACTTTCACTGCACTAAGGTAGGAGGTTCATGAATTGCCCATAGAAAAGCTAAAACTAAATTTTAGAAAGGTGAGGCTTCTTCAAATTTTTCTTGGAAGACAAGTGGAATTGGTATCTAATCCAAGTCATTTCATATTTTTTGGAGCTTTGTGGAGTTAGTTATGAAAATTTGCAAGTGTACACTATTTGTACATTGTTAAAGCTACAAAAAAGTAACATGCACAAATAGTGTACATTTGAAGAGGTGAGCAATTTTAGAACCTCCTACTTTACTACACTTCATGCAATTTTCATACAATGAATTTTATGTAATCTAACATTTAATAACTTTTGGTAAAATTACAACTTTAAAAAGTTAGAATTTTATGAAATCTATTTAACTTCTTCAACTTTAAAATTTTCTTTTAAGAAATGTAGTTCAAAATTTTTATTCTACATAATGTTTATGATTAAAGTATAAACCTAAATCACGAGCTAGAAATTGCCAACATACATTGAAAAGGATCTTTTGAAATTCTGTTTTTGGAGCATCTTCTCAAGTCAAAAGGCCAACATTACTTCTATGGGATTAATTTTAATTAACATCTAAAGCCAATACATTCAAAGAAAATAAAATGGATGAAAAATTAGTGTTGTTTTCTATGTGCTATACATTTGAAATCATACAAGCACTATTGTATTACATTGAGGGGGGGTGACTCCCAAAGGACCAAGTAACCTTTCAATACATACAAAATACTTTGCACAAGTTCATACAAAAATCACTTTTAAACAAATGTTCATAAAATTTTGACACAAGGTGTGAACATGTAAACTCTTCGTGAAAATATATAACTTTTTCTAATTGGTTGCAAGATTGAAAAGTATACTCATGCAAGTTAATCAAGGTAAGATGGCTAATATGTACAAAACTCCTACTCTACTTCTAGAATTTGAGAGGTATATAAATAATATAATATAATATGTAATTCCCAAAAAATCTATGCAGGGTGCAAATATCTCATTCTATGAGGAGTCAAAGTCTATTTATCTCATTGGATAAGGTTGGAAGAAAACTTTTCTTTTAACTCCAAACACTATAATTTTTCAATTTACATGGTCATAGTCTCTTAAATTCTTTCCATGCATACTCAAAGTTGTCTTGTACAAATTTGTATAGTTGAATTTCAAAAAAAATCTGAAAATGGCAGTCTTGGACATATTTTTGCACAAATTGTGCCCTTGTTCTATAGAATTAAGGATCAACTTTGTACTTACATATTCTTTACAAGAATTTTTACATTGTGTTTTTTCCTACTATTTAATATTATAACAATTATTTATCTCTAAAGACTATTCACCAAAGGTTTTCAGCAAGATCAAACCTTTTTAATCCCTAAATGTCCAACCAACTATATATAGTTGATATGAAAATCCAAGCTCATTTTCATGTAGGTAGTTAGATTTTTTTGAGCATTTTCAACAAGTACAAAGTTTCCAAAATTTCTCCATGACATTCTCACACTAGTCTATTGAAAGATCCTCTATTTCAATACACAACAAAAACTTCTCTTTAAATTTTTTGCTCTTTGGATTAGACATGGCAAATTTTGGAATAGATTTGGGAAAATATAGTCATGGAATTCTAGGATTAAGAAATAATCAACACGCCATATTATGATCAACATTAGATTAAGGTGAAAATTTACCCTCTTGGTAGGAACACTTCAATTTATAATTATGAAGCTATCAAAGAATATCCAAACAATGACTATTTCCATAGAACTTGGGATTATAACCTCAAAAGTTATATATTTTCTTCTTTGGTGTGAATATATGAATATATAGATGCATGTTGGATTTGGGATGAATGATCAAGTTTCCTCCCTTCAGTTGATGCATGTCAAGTATTGAGTCTACCAAGCTCTTGTAGTTAATTCAATGCTACCAAACTTCAAAATTTAGTGCACTTTGTAAATGCTCTACGTGGTTACAATAAATGATTGATTTTTCAATTTTTCTTTCCAAAGGTTGAAATTGCATGTCTTCTATATGTCATATGAACATTTCACATTTTCTATCATTATTTGAAGTTCATGTGTGTTTTTGTAAAGATTTTTTTCAAAAATGCATGTGATATACAAAATGAGCTTCAAAATATTTGAAACTTTCACTATATGTTGATTTGATAGTGAAGAATATTCTAATATTAACAAAATATCTATGTATTTTTATCCATAGAAAATCATTACACCATACTCATAGAATTCAAGTTAAAATTGCAATAAGAGATTCAAGGACTTTTTGAAGATCTCAAGTTGGAATAGAAGATAAGATTGATTAGCACCATTTCATTAGGTGGAGGTGAATTCAAAATAGATCATTTTCATTCATGAAAGTTAGATTTAGAGTAAAGTATAAGAAGTTGTATTATGTTGTCAATTATAATACAAGGTGATTTGCAGTCCATACATTTAATAGAAAAAATGCAAGACATCCACGATGATCTACTTTAGTGCATAGAAAACAAGAAAGAACAAATGAACCTCTAAGAAACTTAGATGAAAACTTGTTTCTTAACATCCTTCAATAAACTTTGAATGTCATCCAAAAATCAAATTTTGATTCTTTAGGCAATCTAATGTAAATCAATGGTGAAAGGTAGAAAACATTAGAAGGACACTATAGAATTTTTCCAAATTTTATTTAATCCCAAAATATGTAGTTGCATTCTTTGTTTCTACAATTTCACTAAGAGTCATTTACAAGACACTTTTGCAGTTTTAGCCCTTAACATCCTTATTGGGTTAAGTGTTCAATGCCTCACTACTTTTTGTAATTGTAGGGCACATTTCCACTAAGAGTGTTGAAAAGATGGTGTATAATATAAAAAACTTGTGAACTTTAATAGAATAAAAATACAAGGATAAATGACATGGCTTCCATAGGTGAAAATTTGTTTCATTCAAAAAAGGATTACATGACCTTGATGGGATGAAAAAAAAACCAAAACATCCCATTGTCTCCATGGGGCTAAAATACCCTCACTATTCCCTTTCAACATTTAATTATCTTGAAGATTATAATTTTATTGTAGGTGCAAATTATAATATCACAATATTTGGGAAATAATGAACCTTCCATATCATATGAGCCATACTGGATCACGATGAAGATATTCCCCCTTTGATCAATTGAAATTTTTGCATTAAGTTTTTTGGTTGAATGATGATGATTGTAATCTACATGTGATTGTTTGTTTCACGTCATTGTGATAGATATTTCAAAAGTTATAAGTTATTTTGACTTCACTCAGTGTTAAAGCCACCAACTAAAAAAATGTTATAAAAAAAGAGCGATCAATTTTATTTTCTTAGTGTACATTGATAACTCTTGAAAGACCTTTGAACCACAATTTTGAATAATGAGGTGAAAGAAATGAAGAGTTTTATTTTGTGGTCCATGCTCATAGAAGAATCATATAAAGTTTTAATTTTAATTCAATTTTGAAAATTATTTACAAAAAAGAAATCATGGGATGGATATTGCTCAGTGTTTTTTAATTGGGCATTTAATCGCCTAATTCCACCATATTTTGGCAGCATGCACCGGGCCTGTAGAATTTCCTTCAATGAGAGACGTGGAAATGCCAGGGGTGCTCCAACTCATGCATAGTACACGCCATCTACGAATCAGCAATAGCCTCCTTGCCACCTATACCACTTGAAATGTCTCCGTCGCCAGGTTCTGCACGTCAGAAGCTATCTAGTCTGTCAATAGAGTCAGTAATCGTCTCCTTTAATGATGCAAGAGTGCCAAGTACTGACATTGTGAATCTGGTTTTTTGCCATTGGGATGCGTACTTTGAAATTTGGTGTGCCTTCTCTGAGTTCTTTCGCTTTGTTTAATCTAGTTATGTCGCCATCGCTGCGTTATTTTATTGTTCTATAATCGCCAAAAATCCCAAATGCGTACATTGCGGATTTAATTGCACTTAGGATTGATCGAAACTTTGTTTTCAGCTGAGGAATGCGCTCCTTGTAAAGTTGTAACCTCACATGAGCCAGATTTACAGAGATTGAGAATGTTAGTCCTGATGAGTGCCGGAAGTGGAGGTTGGAGTCATGCGCGTTGTTTGTTGTCTGAGAGTGCATGATCTCTGAAGACGGAAGTGGAGGTCGTTTTTGAAGTTGGGTGATGGTAAGTGGTGGCTGATCGGCAAACTCATCAAGGTAAGTGGTTCCTTTTTATTTTAAACTCTAGTTTAGGAAGTTCTGTTTATCATGCTTTCATTGTCTTCTATTGTTTTGCATTGATCTATATATGGAATGAAGTGGTGAACTTGTGCATTTGTAATGGGGTTTGCGTTTCTTGACTTGTAGACTTGCTGGTAGGTCATCCGTTTAGGGTTTGGAGTCAAATTTGTTTGAATTTTGTTGGGGTTTGAGCTGCGTTTAGTGTGGGTTGGATTTGAAAAGGTTCTCTGGCTTCGTGGTCATTAGAGGGCTCTATTCTTGTGATATTTTGGTCTCAAGTGAAGCTTTTTTATTTCACTCATTTTTTATTATTGATTCTCATTTTGGAGTTATTGCTGGCTTGTTGGGTTCTTAAACATGGCTACTGAAGAGGGACTTGTGGTGGGCAATGCCAAGGTAGCTGTGTAATTGCAGAACTTGCCTTGAGAGATGAGAAGAAAAAAGCCCGTGAGAAAAAGGTCGCCGAGGCTTTAGCGCGCAAGAAACTACAAGAGACGCATCTGACCGAGGAGAGGGGTAAGAAGAATGCACGTGAGAGGGGTACTATCCGCTCATTTTTGTTTTCCTCTCGGAATGTTGACAATGGATCGGCACTTCAATCCGAAGGCATAGAATCTTCTCAGCAAGGCTTGAAGAGAAAATCAACCAATGTTCAAAATGTGTCTTTTGACGCAGAACAAAGATCAGAAGGGGTCTCTTCTCTTGGAGACCAAGAGCACAATTGTGTTGTTCTTAGTTCCATCCCCCTACTCCGATTGTGGTCTTGTCTGAAGAGTCTGAGACTTACATTTGTAGTGAAGACAACCCCAACTACCGCGAGATTCATGGGTTGGAGCTGCCGGAGTCTGATCTGGATGATTCCGAACTAGAAGTTGAAATACCTCCGCCAAAGAAGATTTGACCCGGAAGTTCCAAATGGTCTGGGCAGCTCAATGCCCTTGGGCTGAGATGAAACTTACAGCCGAGGGCCTTCTGCACATGGTCCGTTGTCAGACTTGCACAAGTGTTGGGAAGAAGGAGGTTGTCATGGGGCCAAGATTGAACACTTTGAAGAGGCATACAAAGCGAAAGTCTCATAAAGCTAATATGCTTCTTTTTGCTGCCAAACGTCCCACCACCATTCACTATAAGAAAACTATATCTGCCGCGACATCACAATTTGGACACTTGGACATCGCGCGTGACGCGTTCTATGTTTGCACTGATGTCCAATCACTTCGTGCTGCCGTGGACATGCCAAAAACATGGTACGTTGCATCAGATTTGCAGGCCCAACATTGTGATGTCCAAAAAGACATCAGTCAATGGGTAACTTCAGGAGTTGACATGTGGCTGCCACCTAGGCGCGGGAAAGTCAGAGTGTCATTTTTTTCATTCATTGTCCGTCTATGATGTAGCATCTGACGTGTAATTGACGTGGCATGTCACATCGGTGCTCATGGAATTGGCTAACGTGGCATGCCATGTCGGTGCTGACGGGATTGGCTGATGTGGCGTTTTTTGGGGCCACTTGCTTGGTCTGCCTAGCATTTTAGGATGTCTTTTGAGACATCGCTGTGGACATTCAGGTGTCTTAAATGACGTCAAGTGAAATAGTTGTATGTTGATTGAAATGTGCATCTGAGCGTGTGAAATTTGCACATGCGTGCTTCTCAAAGCATACCCTGTCATAGGAGATGTTTGTTTGCACAAGCCAACACAAGTACATGTTGGGGTAGCAGATGGCTTCTTGCATTGTAGGATGTCAGTGGCGACGTCCACTTATTTTTTGGGACATCTTCTGGAACGCATGTATGCATTGTATCAGCACAAGTACATGTTGGGGTAACATGGCTTCTTGCATTGTAGGATGTCAATGGCGACATCCACTTATTTTTTGAGACATCTCCTGAAACGCATGTATGCATTGTATTGGACGTTCTAATGTTGTCAATGTAGTAATATGTTGTACACAATATAAAATATGCAATATATGGTATATCATATGCAATACAACATATAAAATATGCCATACACATACACCATACATAATATATACAACATGCCATACAAAATATACCATACAAAATACAATATATATACACCATGCCATACAAAATACACCATACAAAATACAATATATATACAACATGCCATACAAAATACACCATATAATATGCTATACACTATATTTATCAAGTATATTGAATGGCTCAAAAATCTACTTATTAATTGATGAAAAGACAAGCCTTTTATACTAGTGGGATGTAGGAGGCATGACAAACAATATGGGATATACAAACCTAAAATATGAGTAGCAACATAAATACAATGATGTCTGAAATGATGTCTTAAAAAACATTTACATGTCTTAGTTATGTTTTTTTCGATGTCATTGTAAACATTCAAAAGAACATCTGTAGTCTGAAATTAGACATTCACATCAATGTTGTTTTAAACATTTGCTTCAACAATTTCTAAATTTTCTACAAATCTTCTTTGTTGTTTATGATGTTATAATGAACATTTGCATGTCATTTCCAACATATATGGGGATGTCTCCTTGAACATTTAATTGATAAAGTCATATTTATTAAATCTAGGTTGTTTGCAACATCAACTTCAATATAGTATGACACAACAATACATCCAACATGGAATTTCAATTGTAGATTATATTTTTGTCTATCAAGAAAGCTCTGATTCATTTCATTTGGATTTGTTATGAGAAAGTTATGGACATTTTTGTTTATTAGGCAATTAGAGCATCTTCTTGAAAAAAATAACTTGTTGGATGCATTTCTGAATGCAATTTTTACAATTTTTTCAAAATAAAAATTTCACGTGGTTCAGTTTACTTGCTGGAACAATCTCACCATTGGGATTAGTGCATTTTAATTCCATCTAAAATTTATTAATAATTTAGATTTTCCTTCTATCTCATACCTACTTCTACTTAACAATTTTCTTAAGAATGAAATTTAAGTTTTTTTATTTTTTATTTATTTGCCTGAACTCTAACTCAATTCTTTACTATAAATATTTAAATCTCAAAACTCTGTAGTGCAAAAATTTTACAAAGTCAAAAAATCTAGTCCTTCAATGCGCTAAAAAACTTGTTTTTTCCACTTTAAATCTATGCGGTCAAAAATTCTGAAATTTTTTCTATAATTTTTTCTACTTGTTAGATGTAAGATCCTATAGTTAGATGTGGAAAAAAATTAAAATTTCTTTTACTCTTTGCTACAAAAACGACAATTTTCAATGTTTTCTGGCAAAAAAAAGGCCTTGGTCCTTTAAAGGTTAAAATGTCAAATATCTCAAAGTCCAAGAACACTAGAAAATCACCCCACATTAGATATTGATGCAAAATTTATGATTTTAAACTAATAAAATTTAGAATTTAAATCTTAAGTTAAAAATAAATATTTTTATATAATATAATATTGATATGATTTTGTAAACCTTTTTTCATAACAAATCCATTCATCTAATTTATATAAAATTGTTATATAAATTAAATCTATATAGCTTATAACATTTTGAAAATTTTTCTGGACATTTTTGAAAACATCTGATGTCCACAACAATGTCTTAAATTGCATCATTGTTTTTCATAGCACCAGTATGCTATGACTGAAATTTAGCAATGCTTTCTACAACATCAAACCAAAATCTCTGCTTTTCCAGCGTCTGTCGACGTGACATTCAATGTTTTCTTAGACGTATGATGTTATCCTGAACGTACAACGTTTTTGGCTTGACATCAGAAAAGATATAGTTTTCTTATATGGTGCAGTTGGTGAATGATAGGGACTTCGATGGCCTACAACCACTGCAACAAGTCGTGGACCCGATGCGCCAATCAGTAGACAATGGTGGAGAGTATGTTGCCGTAGTTAGCAATGACATTGCATCTGAGGAGGAAACATAGGGTGTTCACATCACTGACATGTGTTTGCTGTGTCAGTATTTTGACATCACATAAAACGTCTGAGAAATACAAAGCCATCAGCATGTTCATATCTTCCAAGTAGACCCATTGCATCTTGAACGTGCATTTTGTGGCAAAGTCTGTCTTGCTTGGTGCTACAAGTGACATCATATGAATAGGGTGGAATTTTATCCTAATGAAGTTTGTTGAAAGTGCGCAAAATGTAAGACTTCAATAGCCCAAAAATGAACCTAAACCAAGTAAACACATAAGTCATTTTGTACTACATAGGAAGGATGTGCATCATGTGCAAATTCAACCTTGGGCATAAAGTCATGTCATGCATCTATAGTCATTTTGACATCAAAGAAGACGCCTACAATTGTTTCTACAATACCTATACGTCCAGTCAGAAGTAATGAAACGCATAGTGGATAGCATGTGGTTTGAAGTTACATTCGCAGTAAGTACAAAATGTTGACGCCAGAAGTGACGTCAATGTAGACGTCAGTACGTCGCTTGTGACGTCCACGGAGACATTCAAGATCGGAATATGGATAGACCAAGTATGCTGATGTGGCATGCCACATCATCACCCATATTCACGTCACCCAATTTCTACGTCATCATGCCATATCATCGTGCCACGTTACACAATTTTCACCTCATCACGCCACGTCAGATGCCACATAAGCTTTTAGGAGTTACCACCTGCCCATTGTTCTCTTTTTAACCTTAGGCAGTCACTTTACCTCTGACCGCACCAAAATTCTAAATCAACTTCTGAGCTAAGTTTGACCAAAGATGGTGACGTGGCTGAACATGTTATTGTGGACATCCTTGTAAACATCTGGTGTCCACCTGGATGTCTTACATTGCATCAGTGTTTTTCGTAGCATTAGTATACTGTGACTAAAATCTAGCAATGCTGTCAAAGACATCAAAGCAAAATCTTCACTTTTTCGGCCTGACACCCCAATGTCTTCTGCGACGTATCGTGTTGTCGCGGACATACGTCGTTTTTGGCTGGATGTCCAAGCAGACACAGTTTTCTTATAGTGATTTTTCAACAAATAAATCATTGCAATTCTATTGAATCCAAACGCAAACGAGTCCAGTTTGCCACTATCTTCTAGGTTCTTTCTCTTGGGAGACCTATGCTTTAATACGAATCTAGGTCTACTTTGTATTCGTTCCTTGGTTTGCCAAATTTGCCGTCTATGCATTGGTCGGATAGCTCTGGTTGAATTATGGCAGCCCACATGTATTCATTTGTGTTGCAAAAATGAAGGCGATGATCATTGCAGCTGATTTTATTGCCATGACATGTGATGAGACTTCTAGAGTTGACAACAAAAGTTACATAGTTGTGCACATCTATGTTATGCAAAATTGGACTAGAATGCCTTTGCTTGTGGCATTGCAACAAGTTGCCAGTGATGGTGCAACTACTGATGGTTTGACCAATTTACTAGTCGGAATTTTGGCTTCACGAGGTGGTTTAGATTCTACTGCAATTGCTAGAAAACTACTCTGTTTTGGCGCAGATGGTGTTTCAACCATGCAAGGACACATGACTGGTGTTACTACACAATTGAAGGACAAATTTGCTCCCTTCATGCAAGGGTAGCATTGCATTCCTCATCGTGTCAATTTGGCAATCAAGACTCTATCTAATCTTGACTTGTTTCATGCGATTGAGGATGTTTGCAGTGTGACCTAGAAGTACTTTGTCCATAGCCCCCAAAAGCATTCAGAGTTCCACACCCTTGCACTTCTTTTGGACACCAAAGGCTTACAGTTATTGAAGAATGTGACCACTCGTTGGATGAGCTTAATAGCTCCCTTGAAACGTCTCATGAGTGAATACAAGAGTGTTATTGGCAAGATGAGCGTGGATTCCAAGAATAAGAAGGAAAAGGTAATTATTTAACCATTGTCCTTATTTTAGTTTGTTTAACTTTCTTGAAATATGCTTTCTCTATAATTGATGTCCATGCTCTCTTACTATTTTAGTAGCTAAAAATATATGTAACTTATTGCCTTATATTGTGCAGAAAGCTTCACGAAGGAAAGCCCAATGTGTTCTAGACAAACTAGTTGATCCTTACCATCCCTTGGCTATGGCGTGCATTCTTCCTCTCTTAGAGTTAGTTGATGCTCTCATTTAGTTTGCCCAAGCACGTGATGTGTATGTGTGTGATTTTGTGGGAGCCCTTCAAACATGCCTCACAAGGCTCTTTGCACTATACATTAGTAGTGAGGCTTTCATGGGAGAAGATTTTGTGGGTTTCCAACACATGGTAAACCTTCACCATGATCAAATTCACTTGAAGTGGAGTGACATAGACCTAAACATGGAAGGACAGCATTTGTGCTTCATTGTGGGCAGTGAATCAATCCTAGCCATGCATGATGGCGAAAAGGTTAGCCGTGAGGGATGGGCTTCAATGATAGAAGATGCGAAGGGTCAATGCAAAGGTATGCTACAATTTACTCAAATTTCACTTTCTTTTCTGTTTAGTCATCTAGAATTTCAATTCAATAAGTATTATCCATTTTTTTATAGAAGTCTTTGACCTTGAAATTATAGTGTAAAATTTCTTGATGATCTGTCAAATTTAAGTAGGCATGCAAGGATTTTTGTTTTATTTAAAACACTTGTAGGTAGAAGATGGTAATAAATAAGTATGATCAAAATTGTGCACATGATGGGGCATATAATAGTGGATGATGTGCATTGTTTTATTGTGCAGTAGCAGCAGAGCAGTTGCTTGTGGAATTGAAGGGGAGATTCCCTGCTCAAATCGTCATGGATGCTCTTGGAGTGGTATACCCACAATATTGGTTACAAGAGTCGGCTCCCGAGGTATCTTTTCGCAAGCATCTTGATGTGTTAAAAAACTTTTATGGAGAGGCTCAATGGGTGGGAAATGATGAGAACAAGCGCCTTATCCCTGCGCTCTTGGACCGATTCGAATTAGAGCTCCAACAACCTCTTTTTAAGATGGCCATGATATCCAATGCTAGTGCAACCATGGATTCTTTGGGCAAAGTGAATCCTCTTACTCGTCTTTGGAGAATGTTAGATGCTAATAATGCCTTCGCAAAGAGCATGTCCAAGTATGTGAAATTGGCAAAAATTGCAATGATCCACGTGCTTGGATCTGTTGAAGATGAGAGATGCTTTTCTTCTCTGACTTTCTTGAAAGATCGGTTGAGGAATCGACTGGCGGATGACAATTTGAGTTTGGTAGTAGGCATGCATTCTCAAAGTGTTTACTCCTTGGAAAACTTTCCATATGATGAATGCTTCTACAGTGGGTTAGTGAAGCAGAAAAAGGGCGATATGGCTTGACAGATTAAATTTGGAATAGTTTGGTAATAGCTCACAGTTTTGTTGCTAGATTTTTCAAGTAGTGAGCTTGCAGGTTTCAATGCATTTTTAATTATGTGGTTTTGTTTAATTACAAATTTAGGTATTTCAATAGATGATAGAGTTAGACTTGCTTAAACTTGTCATTATTAGGCTTTATTTTTGCTTATTTGGTAGTTTCTTCACGTATGTAATAGACGTCTTTATTAATTTCACTTTGGCCATTGATGCAGGCCTCTTTACTTGAATTCTCCATCATTTTCACAACATGGGCTCCATTATAGTATTATGTATATCCTTTAATTTCTTTGTAGTATGAATTGTAATCTTTTGTGTAATTCTTTAGTCATTTTCATTTTCTCATTTTGCCATCGGAGTGTGTTTGTGCATTGTGCAAGTTTGTATTGAGCATCATAGGTATAAGAAGAACAAATACTTTTGTTTAGCAATTAATTTTAGTATATAGTGTATCATTCTTGTAGCCTCTTAACTGCTTTTGTATTTAAATTTGTATAATTGTGCCTTATTTGTTTTCACAAGTTTATCGCAGTGCCACTGTTTTAGTCCTCAAGAAGAATATTGTGCCCATGTTTGAGTCCAAATTTATTTGATTATTGCCAAGATGGAGTCCACTTGTATTTTTGGAGTGCCATTTCTTCCACTATTGAATGTTGTTGATGTTGCCAAATGAGACCCACATCATTATTTTTGGAGCCACATTTTTCGCTTTAAAAAAATCCAATATAGCCAACCTTAAACTATAGATTTTAGAATATACGCCTCAATGCAGATTCGGCAAAAAAACCCAAAAAAACACTGATATTGCTTTGTAGACCATTCTCATCATTGAGATTTTCAATTCTCAATTTCTTGTAAAAGTGTTTAGCAATTTTAATTTTTCCTTTCATTTAATACCGCCTTCCACTATATAATTTTTTAGAGAAATGAATATCAAATTTTTTTGGATTACGTTTTGATCCATATAATCTCAATCCATTTTCCTTCATATTGACTACATTGTACACATTGTAGGACACACATGCTTTTAATAAAATTGTTGAAAGACAAAACTTCACCTTTGGAAAGGTTTGAAAGAAACTACAAACTTTGGGAACTTTAGGCACTGGCATTGAACTTGCAATTGGAGTTGATTTTCACTTGATTTTTCTTTGAAGAATACACTTGACCAATTTCCTTGAAGGATCATGAAGTTGGATTTGTTCAATAAAACAAAAGAAAAGATGAAGATTTTAGCTTGGCTTAGAATAAGAGTATTTTGAAATAGTTTGGGTTTCGAAACACCCCCATCAATTAGGAGTTAAGAAATTACACACCTGCCATATCATGTTCCACATTGGGTTATAAAATGGAGATTGGCACCCTTGTTTTGAACGGGTTAGGACGATTGTGCCCATTATAGTCCATCTCCAAGTTATGTGATTCATTTCCATGTGTGCAACAATTGAGCCTCCAAATCTTGTCTGTTTGTAGATAGTGGACGAGTTTGAAGGGAGCCTAAAGGTCCTTTGACACTCTCACGGTCTTCTTCCCCCCTTCCGTCGACCGACTCCCCCCTTTCGATTCCTGCCAGCCCCCCCCTCAATTGTCTCCGAGCTCTTTCGCAGTTGCGCTATATATATAGTGAGCTCACCAGCAAGCTCGTGCCTCACTAGTTTTTTCTGCTAGAGCTTCTGCAGACGCTTGCATGCTCCACTTCTGACTTTGAGCTTCGCGCACTTTTTGTGTTGGATGTCAAGTCGTGCGGTGCGAGTCTGAGTTTCACGAGCACTGTCGGTAGGCAAGAAGAGGTGCTGGGTGGGGGTTTGGGTATTGTGCGAATTGTTGTGCACTTGAGGCCATGGGACGGGATGGGTTGCCTTCGTTGTTTATCCGGGACTTGTCTAGACTGCGTGATGGAGATTCGGCTGGTGCTGGATCCCTGATATCCTTACTGTCATGGGCTGGTTTGGAGTTACATTTGAGGGCAATCGTAGGCAGTGCAAAGGTTTGTTGGGTGGTGGACATCTCTCATAACCGTTACTCAGAGGAAGGTTTCTTGTCAACTTTGGATTCCGAGCTGCGATGCGTGAACGCAATCCAAGCATCACTAAATGATTGGTTGAAAGGCGGGCGTCGAACGCTTATGTACTCTTTCGGGCGCTTATGCTGGGATGCCGACACGGAGGATTTCTCTGAAGAGCCCTCAGAGGCCTCAACACCATCTTACGCCGTTGTTGTGTCAGCAGTGGTTCTGCTGTCTTTGGTATACCAGTACCTCACAGGGAATGTCGACAGGGGTGGCTCCAAAGCCTACTCACGGAGCTCTTTAGCTTTTCGAGATATTTACGTTGCAACAGTTTTGTTCCTAGGCGCCTATGTGTGGATTAAGTTCAGAGAAGAAGTAGCCTTCAAAGGAGTGCACCCCAGAAAAGTGGTAGTCAAGCAAGGGGGCATCAAGATCGTGTATGAAGCGCGATTGACCCCTCCCATGTGGAACGGCCAAAAAGTGCCAAGGCTCGATCTTGGGCAGTTCGCCACCCCGCAAGAGGCACACAACAAGTTTCTCATTGCTGCCTTCTACTACGGCAGAGATGCAGGTTTGCTGGATGACTGGTTTCAGGTCCCCCCCATGAGTGACGAAGCTCCAAGCCTGACTGGCCTGGAGCTCCGGGCGAGGGTGATAGCTCAAGCAAAGAAGGTTTATGAAGATTTCAAAAAGGCGGAGGCAACCTTGTTGCTACAGGAATTGTATGAAGCATGTGAAGTTCAGGTGACGCAAGACCAGGATGAGGTCAGTGTGGATCCTTGTGGGACGAGCTTGTTGCACTCAGTTGAACATCAAAATCCAGTCATTGTGAGTCAAGCGGAGAACTCGGGATTGGGTCTGGCCATGCTTGACAATCATGGTTTGGAATGCGCATCCCATTCTTTCGATGGAATGCATGTGGTAAGCAACTTATTCCTTCTGCTTGTGAGTGTTTTTTACTGTCCAAATGGAATCTGTTGTTCCCGTTCTTGAGCGGATTCTGATGCATTGAAGCAACAGAATATGTACTATGTGGATACTCTATGAATAAGCGATGAATTATTGGTGTTTCAAGTAGTAACTAGGGTCCCAGTCACCTGTGAACCTTGACATGCTGCATTTACAGCGCATCTACAAGAAGCAACTTTGGCAGCGATAGAACTAAGAAGTGTTTCATATGGCCGTGTATTGGCTTTACAAATGGATGATTTCTAGAGCCCCGGGAAAGGAAGCGCAGGTTTCAGCCTTGTCACAAATGCACTCCCCTTGGTGGTACAGGGTTTTGACAGCTTTTGATGGATGATGTTCAGGGCCTTGCGCTTCCAAATGGCCACAACCTTGGTTCTCAAGTAGGATGTGCGCTACCAGTATCACAATTGCCACTCAACACAGAGAGTGGAATGAGTCTGAGTGGTAGTGACCAATTGGACTCACTTGAAACACGTGTTGACACTCAGCAACAGCACATTTCTCTTCAGCAACAAATTTCTGCTCAGCAACGGGAAATGCAAGAACTCCGTGCCCAAATTTCGCAGTTGCAACATCAACAACGAATTCAGCAGCAGCAACAACTCCAAGAATCCAGGATTCCAAACCCTCATTGGCCATGTCAGTTTTGCCTTCAACAACAGCAGCCGCAAGATGTCAACGGAGGATTCCCAAGCTTTGAGGTGGAGATGGAGGAGAGCATATATCAATTAAATTACTCAGGCCTCATGGCTGCGCCACTTAATGGAGGGGAAGCCCAGGAAGCCTTCGTCTGAGTTGGAGAAAAGTTGGATACACTTCTACTGTTGTACATGTAGCGTAATTTGGCTGTAATGGTAGCATGTAAGTTTAGACAGAATATAGTACGCTCTTCATTCATTAGTGGGAAAGGTTATGTTAAGAAAGATCACATGAATGGATTCGTACTTATGCGAGATTGGTTTGAGCATCCCGGAGGAAGCTCTTGCCCCATAGTCTGAGATTGAGACACAAGAGCTTGGAATTGCGATCGTGGTTCCTTTCAGCAAGGGGCAAACCCTAAAAGGAAGTCTGTTGCGAAAACATCCTGCAACGTGAAACTATCGGCCATAACTTATATTAAACCCTAAATGACGGACCCATGACCACTGATTTCAAGCCTCACTGCCCATCACTCATTTTGCTGCCATTTTACAACTAGATATGCATGGAAAATTGTCTATTTAATTTTCAGGGATGAAATCACTTGTCTTCTTTACTTCACAGAAATTTTAGAATTTTTCGTGGAAAATTGATTTTTTTGAGAATTCATGAAGAAAAAGAGAAGAAAAATCATATC
Organism: Climacium dendroides; assembly: GCA_950106755.1. Lineage (NCBI taxonomy): Eukaryota > Viridiplantae > Streptophyta > Bryopsida > Hypnales > Climaciaceae > Climacium > Climacium dendroides. The sequence goes on along the minus strand of OX467082.1, from coordinate 7,035,810 downwards.
AAATAGAAAAACATTTCCAAAAAATCTGAAAATTTCATCATGTGTGTATATTATACTGACAAACATCATAGTGTAAACTCAATTTCCATGCCATTCTATAATTAAAATTCAATAGACATTGAAAAGACGTCCAAAGTTCAAATTGAGATAAAATACTCAATATTAGAAAATTTTCAAAACTCAAATTGGAGTAGAAAGTAGAGTAGATGACCTTTGCTTTGTTTGTTGGGCTCAAACTCAAAAACTATCATTTTTGTGAAGAAATTTCATATTTGGAGCAAGGACCAACAACTTTCCAAAATACACTAAAATAGCATATTTTGCAATCCAATTTTTTTACTAACTTTCCATTTACTCAAAGAGAAATATTAGCAAGAATACAAACTCAATTGGATACTCTTTATAACTTGACATGAAAAGGTCAACAAGGAAAACAAGGATCAAAAACTGCTTCCAACAGCTTTGCACTCCATTGAATTGTCATACACGCTCCACAAAGAGATGCCACCAGCATTCCATGGTTAACCTAATGCTTATTCATCTCATAAAGGCCCCTTTCTAAATTTGACATCCATATGACTTTCACTACACTAAGGTAGGAGGTTTATGAATTGCCCATATAAAAGCAAAAATAAATTTTAGAAAGGTGAAGCTTCTTCAAATTTTTCTTGAAAGACAAGTAGAATTGGTATCTAATCCAAGTCATTTCATATTTTTTGAAGCTTTGTGGAATTAGTTATGAAAATTTGAAGTTGAAATGTCATAGGGCTCTAAAATTGCCCACCTCTTCAAGTGTACACTATTTGTACATTGTTAAAGCTACAAAAAAGTAACATGCACAAATAGTGTACATTTGAAGAACCTCCTACTTTACTACACTTCATGCAATTTTTATACAATGAATTTTATGTAATCTAACATTTAATAACTTTTGGTAAAATTTCAACTTTAAAAAGTTAGAATTTTATAAAATCTATTTAACTTCTTCAACTTTAAAATTTTCTTTTAAAAAAAGTGGTTCAAGAAGTTTATTCTACATAGTATTTATGATTAAAATTTGAATCTAAAATAGGAGTTAGAAATTGCCAGCATACATTGAAAAGGATCTTTTGAAATTATGTTTTTGGAGCATCTTTTCAAATCAAAAGGCCAACATTACTTCCATAGGATTCATTTTAATCAACATCTAGTACCAATACATTCAAAGAAAATAAAACCGATGAAAAGATGAAAAATTAGTGTTGTTCTCTATGTGCTACTCATTTGAAATCATGCAAGCACCATCGTATTACATTGTAGGGGGTTGACTCCCAAAGGACCAAGTAACCTTTCAATGTATGCAAAAAATCTTGGGCAAGTTCATACAAAATTATTTCTAAACAAATGGTTACAAAATTTTGACACAAGGTGTCCACATGTAAACCCTTGGTGGGAATATATAACTTTTTCTAATTGGGTGCAAGATTGAAAAGTATGCTCATGCAAGTTATTGGATAAGGCAAGCTAGCATGTACAAAACTCCATTTCTACTTTTAGAATTTAGGAGGTGTATAAATAACACAATATAGGGTGCGATCCCCCCCCCAAATCCATGTGGGGTGCAACTATCTCATTCTATGAGGAGTCAAAGTCTATTTACCTTGTTGGATAAGGTTGGAAGAAAATTTTTCTTCTAGCTTCAAACACTATAATTTTTCAATTTACATGGTCACAATCTCTTAAATTCTTTACAAGCATTCTCAAAATTGTCTTGTACACATTTGTCTGGTTGAATTTCAAATTTTTTTTGAAAAATGACAGATTTGGACATATTTTTGTACAAATTGTGCCCTTGTCCTATAGAATTAAGGACCAACTTTGTACTTACATATAGGTAGTTAAATTCGGTTGAACATTTTCAACAAGTACAAAGTTTCCAAAATTTCTCCATGACATTCCCACACTAGTCTATTGAAAGATCCTATATTTCAATACACAACAAAAAAATTTCCTTAAATTTTTGGCTCTTTAGATTAGGCATGGCAAAATTTGGAATAGATTTGGAAAAATATAGTCATAGAATTGTAGGATTAAGGAATAATCAACACACATGGTCAACATTAGATTAGGGTGAAAATTTACCCTTTTGGTAGGAACAATTCAATTTATAATGAAGTTATCAACATCACAAAGGTTTATCAACATTATCATGTGATTATTGTTGTTTCATGGGTTTGCACGTTAATTACAATTTATTGCATCATTATGATGCATTACTTCGCATTGTTACAATGCAGTTGCAAGTAATACATTGTAACGATGCGATAACGATGCGAAGTAATGCATCATAATGATGCAATAAATTGTAATTAACGTGCAAACCCATGAAACAATAATAACCACATGATGCATTATTTTTGATAAACCGTAGGGTTTAAACTTTGTGATGAAAGGATATTCAAACAATGACTATTTCTATAAAACTTGACATTATAACCTCAAAAGTTATATTTATTTTCTTCTTTGGTGTGAATATATGAATATATGAATGCATGTTTGGATTTTGGATGAATGATCAAGTTTCCTCCCTTCAGTTGATGCATGTCAAGTATCGAGCCTATCAAGCTCTTGTAGTTAATTCAATGCTACCAAACTTCAAAATTTAGTGCACTTTGTAAATGCTCTACATGGTTACAATAAATGATTGATTTTTCAATTTCTCTTTCCAAAGGTTGAAATCGCATGTCTTCTAAATGTCATATGAACATTTCACATTTTCTATCATTATTTGAAGTTCATGTGTGTTTTTGCTAAGATTTTTTCAAAAATGCATGTGATACACAAAATGAACCCCCAAATAATTGAAACTTTCACATACATTGATATGATAGTGAAGAATATTCTAATGTTAACAAAATGTCTATGTATTTCTATCAATAAAAAATCATTATGCCACACTCATAGAATTCAAGTTTAAATTGCAATAAGAGATTCAATTTTAGGACTTTTGAAGATTTTAAGTTGGAATAGAAGACAAGATTGATTAGCACCATTTCATTAGGTGGAAGTGAATTCAGAATAAATCATTTTCATTCATGAAAGTTAGATTTTGAGCAAAGAATAAGAAATTGTATTATGTTGTCAAATATAATACAAGGTGATTTGTGGTCCATACATTTAACAGAAAAAATGCAAGACATCCATGATGATCTACTTTAGTGCATAGAAAACAAGAAAGAACAAATGGCCCTATAAGAAACTTAGATGAAAACTTGTTTTTTAACATCCTTCAATAGACTTTGAATGTCATCCCAAAGTCAAATTTTGACTCTTTAGGCATTCCGGGACGCATTCTAGTGTAAATCAATGGTGAGAGGGGAAAAACATTAGGACACCATAGATTTATATGATTCCTAGATATGTAGATGCATTCTTTGTTTCTACAATGTCACTAAAAATCATTTATAAGACTCTTCTAGGCTTTTAACCCTTAACATCCTTATTAGGTGAGGTGTTGAATGCCTCACTATTTTTTGTAATTGTAGGGCACATTCCCACCAAGAGTATTGAAAAGATGGTGTATAATATAAAAACCTTGTGGATTTTATAATAGAATAAAAATGCAAGGATAAATGATGTTGCTTCTATAGTTGAAAATTTCTTCAGTCAAAAGAGGATTATATTACCTTTATGGGGTGAAGAAGAAACAAAAATATCCTATCCTTTCTATGACTCTATGGGGTTAAAATTCCTTCAGCGTTCCCTTTCAACATCCAATTATCTTGAAGATTATAATTCCATCCTAGGTGCAAATCATGTAGAGTGAGAGGCCTCTTCTTGAGGGCCTCCCGTTATGTGAGGGCCTTGCCTCAAAGGTGAGGGTGGGGACCTCACATGATGGGAGGCCCAAAGGGGGAGGACTCCCACTACAAGCAGTACACAGGCAGGCACTCCTGCCCAAATTTTTGAACTGCCCCAAACAATGAAAACATCGTGCCAAACACTATAATTTTGAAAATATCATGACAAACATGATATTTTCAATTTTAGTGTCTGGCACCATAACTAGTGCCAAGCCTTATTATCAGGTCTTTGTGGCCTATAATACAAAGTACTTTCTACAAGGGCCCGATTGAATAGTACTTAATAATAGCACAATATTTGAGAAATAATGAACCTTTCATATTACATGAGTCACATTGGATTATGGTGAAGATATTCCCCTTTTGATCATTTGAAATTTTTATATTAAATCTTTTGGTTGGATGGTGATGATCCTAATCTACATGTGATTATTTGTTTTACGTCATTCCAATAAATATTGCAAAAGTTACAAGTTGTTTTGACTTTAATGTCAAAGTCAACAACTAAAAAAATGTTATGGAAAAAGAGTGAATAATTTTATTTTCTTGATGACTGTTGAAAGACATTGAAACCACAATTTTGAATAATGAAGTGAAAGAAATGAAGAGTTTTATTTTGCGGTCCATGCTCGTATAAGAATCATAAAAAGTCATGGTTGTAATCAAATTTGAAAATTATTTTAAAAAAAGAAATCATGATATAGATATTGCATAATAGACCATTGTCATCATTGAGATTTCCAATTTTTCAATTTTTTGTAAAAGTGTTTTGCAATTTCAATTTTTCCTTTCATTTAGTACCACCTTCTACTATATAATTTTTTAGAGAAATTAATATAAAGTTTTTTTGGATTAAGTTTTGATCCATGTAATCTCAATCCATTTTCCTACACATTGACTACATTGCATAGGTTGTGGGACACACATGTTTTTAATAAAAATGTTAAAAGACAAAACTTCACTTTTGGAAAGGCCTGAAAGAAATTACAGACTTTGGTAACTTTAGGCACTAGCATTGAACTTGCAATTGGAGTTGATTTTCACTTGATTTTTCTTTGAAGAATGCACTTGACCAATTTCCTTGAAGGATCATGAAGTTGGATTCGTTTGATAAAACAAAAGAAAGGATGAAGATTTTAGCTTTGCTTTGGAAAAGAGTAGTTTAAAGTAGTTTAGGCCTCAAAACACCACAATCAATTAGGAGTTCAGAAATTACGCACCTGCCATATCATGTTCCACATTGGGTTATAAGATGGAGATTGGCACCCTTGTTTTGAACGGGTTAGGATGATTGTGCCCATTATAGTCCATCTCCAAGTTGTGTGATTCATTTCCATGTGCAACAATTGAGCCTCCAAATCTTGGCTTTTTGTAGATAGTGGACGAGTTTGAAGGGAGGGGCGCGATGGAGCCTAAAGCTGTCACTTCCGGAGCTCTTTCTCCCCCGTCCTTTGACACTTTCACGGTCTTCTTCCCCCCTTCCGTCGACCGACTCCCCCCTTCACTTGTCGTACTGCCCCCCTTTCGATTCCTGCCAGTCCCCCCCTCAATTGTCTGTACAAGCCACCCGAGCTCTTTCGCAGTTGCGGTATATATATAGTGAGCTCACCAGCAAGCTCGTGCCTCAGTAGTTTTTTGTGCTAGAGCTTTTGCAGACGCTTGCATGCTCCACTTGTGACCCCGAGCTTCGCGCACTTTTTGTGTTGAATGTCAAGTCGTGCGGTGTGAGTCTGAGTTTCACGAGCACTGTCGGTAGGCAAGAAGAGGTTCTGGGTGGGGGTTCGGGTATTGTGCGGGATGTTATGCACTTGAGGCCATGGGATGGGATAGGGTGAATTCGTGGTTATATGGGGACTTGCCTAGACTGCGTCATGAAGATTCGACTGTTGCTGAATACCTGAATTACTTACTGTCATGGGCTGGTTTGGAGTTACATTTGAGGGCAATCGTAGGCAGTGCAAAGGTTTGTTGGGTGGTGGACATCTCTCTTGACCGTTACTCAAAGGAAGGTTTCTTGTCAACTTTGGATTCCAATCTACGACGCGTGAACGCAATCCAAGCATCACTCAATGATTGGTTGGAAGGCGGGCGTCGAACGCTCATGTACTCTTTAGCGCGCTTATGCTCCGATGCCGACACGGAGGATTTCTCTGAAAAGCCCTCAGAGGCCTCAATACCGTCTTACGCCGTTGTTGTGTCAGCAGTGGTTCTGCTGTCTTTGGTATATCAGTACCTCACAGGGAATGTCGACAGGGGTGGCTCCAAAGCCTACTCACGGAGCTCTTTAGCTTTTCGAGATATTTACGTTGCAACAGTTTTGTTCCTAGGCGCCTATGTGTGGATTAAGTTCAGAGAGGTAGCCTTCAAAGGAGTGCACCCCAGAAAACTGGTAGACAAGCAAGGTGGCATCAAGATCGTGTATGAAGCGCGACTGACCCCTCCCATGTGGAACGGCCAAAAAGTGCCAAGGCTCGATCTTGGACAGTTCGCCACCCCGCAAGAGGCACACAACAAGTTTCTTATTGCTGCCTTCTACTACGGCAGAGATGCAGGTTTGCTGGATGGCTGGTTTCAGGTCCCCCCCATGAATGACGAAGCTCCAAGCCTGACTGGCCTGGAGCTCCGGGCGAGGGTGATAGCTCAAGCAAAGAAGGTTTATGAAGATTTCAAAAAGGCGGAAGCAACCTTGTTGCTGCAAGAATTGTATGAAGAATGTGAAGTTCAGGTGACGCAAGACCAGGATGAGGTCAATGTGGATCCTTGTGGGACGAGCTTGTTGCACTCAGCTGAACATCAAAATCCAGTCATTGTGAGTCAAACGGAGAACTCCGGAATGGGTCTGGCCATGCTTGACAATCATGGTTTGGATTGCACATCCCATTCTTTCGATGGAATGCATGTGGTAAGCAACTTATTCCTTCTGCTTGTGAGTGTTTTTTACTGTCCAAATGGAATCTGTTGTTCCCGTTCTTGATCCGATTCTGATGCATTGAAGCAACAGAATATGTACTATGTGGATACTCTACGAATAAGCGATGAATTATGGGTGTTTCAAGTAGTAACTAGGGTCCCAGTCACCTGTGAACCTTGACATGCTGCATTTACAGTGCATCTACAAGAAGCATCTTTGGCAGCTATAGAACCAAGAAGTATTTCATATGGCCCTGTATTGGCTTTACAAATGGATGATTTCTAGAGCCCCGGGAAAGGAAGCGCAGGTTTCAGCCTTGTCACAAATGCACTCCCCTTGCTGATACAGGGTTTTGACACCTTTTGATGGATGGTGTTCAGGGCCTTGCGCTTCCAAATGGCCACAACCTTGGTTCTCAAGAAGGATCATGTGCGCTACCAGTATCACAACTGCCACTCAACACAGAGAGTGGAATGAGTCTGAGTGGTAGTGACCAATTGGACTTACTTGAAACACGTGTGAACACTCAGCAACAACAGATTTCTCTTCAGCAACAACAAATTTCTGCTCAGCAACGGGAAATGCAAGAACTCCGTGCCCAAATTTCGCAGTTGCAACATCAACAATGTTTGCAGCAGCAGCAACAACTCCAAGAACCGAGGATTCCAAACCCTCATTGGCCATGTCGCTTTTGCCTTCAACAACAGCAGCCGCAAGACGTCAACCAAGGATACCCAAGCTTTGAGGTGGAGATGGAGGAGAGCATATATCAATAAAATTACTCAGGCCTCATGGCTGCGCCACGTAATGGAGGGGAAGTCCAGGAAGCCTTCGTCTGAGTTGGAGAAAAGTTGGATACACTTCTACTGTTATACATGTAGCGTAATTTGGCTGTAATGGTAGTATGTAAGTTTAGACAGAATATAGTACGCTCTTCATTCATTAGTGGGAAAGGTTATGTTAAGAAATATCACATGAATGGAAGTGTACATATTTTTTGGTCTGTGGTCTGGCAAGATTGTCGCTTGAGTTTCAGATATCTCAATGGCAGTGATAATTGAGAGTGAAAAGAACAAAAATAAAACCCTTGATTGTTGTGCATCCTGCCCTTGAACCCTAAATCCTGAGCCATTCCTCTGCAACAATACTGCAAAGTACCCCATCTTACATTTGAGAATGACACTAGTTTCAACAGTGCATGATACGAGATCATTCACAACGGATTTTCCTGTGTGTCGGGCACCAAATATGTAAACCACGAGATGAGCATTGACAATATTGTCTGTTGAAAGTGCTACTTCGGTTTCGTTATGGTAAAGAAACAGATAGAGAAGAGTTGGGCCTGAAAATGATTGCCTAGACTTTGGAGCAATGAATTTCGAATCGTGGACACAAGTTAGAGCGAAGTACTTGATCTATTGCGGTGAAGAGAAGTTGTCAGTTAGACCGCCCACCATGGTCTGGTCATCATGATCCTCAAGCAAATTACAAAAGAAAAATGAATCAGCACACGAAATTTGTTTTGAAGAAACTGTATGTCAAATCGCTTGCTCCTTGATTTATCAAGGTTTGAAGTGTAGAACTGTAAACAATGGCATGGTGGGCTAATTCTCTGCTTCATTGATTGCCTAGTGAAGGTCAACTTGGACGATGTCTGCACTCAGAACCGTCTCTCCGTAGTCTAAACGATATTCAGTTGGATGAAATGCCTCTGGTGTTTCTCAAAAGTCTCAGTATATAGAAACACAAAAAGAACAACCACAATAGAGCAAATCCAATTGCTGTTGCACCAGGCTGATGTCTCCCTGAGACAAGTTTTGATTGAGCCTTCGCATCGTAGATTTCAACAGAAGCCGATCGTTTGCCACCGTTTCAACATAGCTTGACCCCGGCCTAAGAACTGCTGGAATGGCTACCACAAGAGCAAGTTTCGCTGCTATCTGAACCTGGTGCTGCTTACAGTTTTTCATGGTGAGCTACAAAAAAGGTTGTGAAATCGGCAAGTACCGTACTGAAGATGAGGCGCGATCTTGTCCTGGTGGAGTCGGTGCGGCATAATCGAGGTTACACAAAGAACAACAAAGTGCAGAGCGAAAAGTACTCGGACTCATGATTCCTCAGTTTGAGATGGTTCAACAATCCTGGACTTGAGAAAGCGTTCACTCCCAGCAACTTACTAATATGTGAACTCTTACAAAGACAAAATAAACTCCAAACGTTCAAAAGTATATGCAGGTATAGAAAAGTTTTTGTTTATTGCAGCTATAGACAAGCTGAAAATGACTCCACATCTTCAAGTCCACACATGTCAACAACTTCCAACTTAGCACACTGAAGTTAAAAGGTGTTCAAAGCAAAATTGTATAGCTATTCATTGTGGACTATAAAGAAGAACTATTCTTGCTCTTTGAGATTCTAAAGTGGCTCTTTAAATTGATTAAACAGGTCCATTGAGAAGGCAAAAATATCCCTTTACATTGTGGAATAATGTAGGAATATTTTTTCATGTGTAGAACGTGCATGGTGGTGTTCATTGAACACTAGAAATGATGACTTTTCAACCCAATTCTCAAGCTTTAGAATCCCAATTGCAAATTAGTGCAATTTCTACTACACAAGGATGTCAAAGAGCAAAATTTGTTTCATGAGTAGGGGTCCAAATTGTTCTTTGGTCCATATTAGATTGTCCACCTTTATGGACACTTCTCACCCAAAAGCCATTGGACTCCTTTGCATCATAGATGTAGCTTCTATGTCATTACACTCTTCTGTGCATTTTGTACTTCACACCAAATGATAGCGAGACTATATAATAGATTCACATGTTGCATACTATTGAGGATACATGCCAAATTAGTCTACTCTCATGTGAGTTCTATTACCTTACTACACAAATTAGTGAAAAAATGAGGTTGCCCCATACTAGTTTCTCAACATTCTACACTATATAAGCATGTATTGTAGTATTGTACAGTAATGGAGAACAATATGTGTTGCATGGGTTGGTGCTCTAGTTTTTGGTCCGGGTTTAGAGAGTTGCATGGGCCCTGCATGTGGACAAGGAGTGAGTCATGAGGTCACCTCTCTACAGAGGGCAACCTAATTTTACTATTTTGTGTCCAAGGTATGCCCTGTCCTTGAGTTTTGCCGCAATAGACAGTAGAAGCCACATTAGTTGGTGCGCCAACACAATGAAAGCCACACTTCATAAATCGAGAGAGGAAATATTCTTAACATGAAATGTACTGTGTCTGTGTCCGTGGTGAACTGGTGATTTACAACTATCATTTGCAAAATCAGATCGCTACTCCATTTGGTGATGGGCAACGCTGCCTTGGGACCTGCTTATGGAACCTGGAAAACTTCGGATGCAACTCATCAAGCACTCTCATGGGATGAAGAAGTCCGCAAGATGTCTATACTGTAGAGGAGAGAATCCCATGTTCAATGGAAAAGGTTGACCTTGTACATTATAATCCATGCATTAACTTAGGTTATTTGTTTTATTTTATTTTGTTGGTTATATTGAGATCTTCGTGATCGCGCGTCTCCCGGTTGCATGCTTGGTATCATCGGAATGTCGTTGGCGAGGAGGACTATATGGGCTTTGTTTTGGGATGTTTGGACTCACAGTTGAAAATTTATTGAATTTTGGAGTTTTTAAGAATTAAAAAATTAAAAAAATTACTTCACACTTTTCTTTCGATTGTTGCAACGGCACAGGCACAATAGTCCTTACCTTAAGTTAGGATGTTTGTTTGTTTATTGTGTTTGTTACAATGAGATCTCTTGCACTGTGCATACCCAGTTGCGTGCTTGGTACCCGCTTTGTATCGTGGCATCGGGACTTATGGTGTAAAAGTTCTTGAATTTCAAAGTTCTTATGAATCGAAGAAAACTATAAAACTACTCTTGGGGACGGAGTTTGCAGGCACACTGGTAGGAAATTGAAGTTGCCTCATGTTCCTCGAATTGTGTGCCTGCAAACTCCAAACATCGCATTTTACTCGTACTTGAGATGCTTGAGTGACTTCCTCATTGTGGAGCACGTATCACACCGGCATCCACCTCCTCATGCTCTGTGCACACAAAAACTAGGAATCAACATCACATTACAAACAGTGCCTCTCCAATTCTCCACAGGTTTAAATCAACTTAAATCTCTGTTGAACGAGTCAGTGCCCATGATATGGTTTCCAATTTAGAAAGTTGTTCTGTAAGAAGAATAGTTGGAGAAGCTTGAGTGGCGGTACCTCCTTCCGATTGCAGTGAACAATCGGCACCAGGCTCGTCCTGAAGCAGATTGACACTCTGGCGCTCATTCTTCGTTGGTTGCAGCTCCTCCCGTCTCGCTCTGAGCTCCGCAACTTTGCTCGTCAGCAGCTTGTCCACATTCTGCAAGCTCGCGACGTTGTTGAATAGAACATTGCGCACCGTGGCCACAGCAACTTGGCCAAACAGGGGTCTTAAGTCAGCGTCTCCAATTCTCAAGATTCGCACTTATGCGAGATTGGTTTGAGCATGCCGGAGGAAGCTCTTGCCCCATTGTGTGAGATCGAGACACAAGTGCTTGGAATTGCGATCGTGGTTCCTCCGGGATCTGATGCTCTGAAGAAAGTCTGTTGCGAAAACATCCCGCATCGTGAAACTGTCGGCCACATATTAATCTGATGCTTACTCATCTCAAAAAGGCCCCTTTCTAAATGTGACATTCATATGACTTTCACTGCACTAAGGTGGGAGGTTCAAGAATTGCCCATATAAGAGCTGAAATTGAGTTTTGGGGAGGTGAAGCTTCTTCAAATATTTCTTGAAAGACAAGTGGAATTGGCATCCACCCCAAGTCATTTCATATTTTTCGGAGCTTTGTGGAATTAGTTATGAAAATTTGAAGTTGAAATGGCATAGGGCTCTAAAATCGCCCACCTCTTCAAGTGTACGCTATTTCTACATTGTTAAAAGCTACCCAAAAGCAACATGTACAAATAGTGTACATTTGAGGAGGTGAACAACTTTACAACCTTTGCACTTTTAGAACCTCCTACATTAGTACATTTCATGCAGTTTTCATATAATGAAGTTCATGTGATTTGATATTTTAGGAACCTTTTGTAAAATTACAACTTTAGAAGAATTAGAATTTTATGAAATCTATTTAACTTCTTCAACTTTAAAATTTTCATTTAAAGAAATGCGGTTCAAAAAATTTATTCTATATAATATTTATGATTAAAATTTAAATTTAGAGTAGGAGCTAGAAATTGTCAACATACATTGAAAAGGATCTTTTGAAATTATGTTTTGGGAGCATCTTCTCAAGTCAAAAGGACAACATTACTTCTAAGAGATAATTTCAATCAGCATTTAATGCCAATACATTCAAAGAAAATAAAATGGATGAAAAATTAGTGGTATTCTCTATGTGCTACTCATTTGAAATCATGCAAGCACCATCGTATTACATTGTAGGGGGGTGATTCCCATGAAATTTTACTATTTACATTGTAGGGGGTCAATTTTATTGTGGATTAGAGGGAGACAATAATAATCAATACCATTTCATTCAATATGAATCCTCCAAATGAATTTAAAAAATACTTTCAAAATACCATTGCATTCTAATGTATGCTTGTAAAATTGGTAATTTTTCAACTCAGCATGATGTCCTATAATTTTTTCCCTCCGTGCTTTGAAAATTTATCTAGTCCATAAACTAATACTAACAACGAATAGAAGTGGGAGTGTAGTACCTTGAAGGCAATGTCTCTAGCAACAAAGTAGGTGGCAAAGACTATGATGGAAGCACTACGATAGAAGCGTGGTTGTTGCTCATCAAGGCCAATGTCATTGGCAATACAATTCCATCTGGAATTCGAAGTGGAATTCGCTCCGTCTCCTTGGAATGCCAAATATGGTAGCGTGCTTGGCATCACCACTCTTTTCTTGTAAACCCCAGACCCAATGGCTAGGGAGAATTGACCCCTAGTCCCCTTCATCTTGTTGTCTCCTTCCCGCCTCCATTTGCTATCTCTTGTTGCCTCCAAATGAGCTAGATCATTTGTATTTTGTAAGTTTTAAAGTTGGTGGTGCACTACCTTTGACGACTATCATATTTTTTTTAATATTGAAGATATAGAGAAGTATTGGGATTGATACGATTCTTACACTATCCATTGTTGGGAAGAAGCAATGAATGTACAAAACTTTGTAGCTTAGTCTTATTATTTTGGGTTGGACATGAGGTTGCAATGGGTCTTTGCTCCTATTTTTAGAAAGCTCTTTCATATAAAATATTAAAAATGAGTGTATGAACAAACAAAAGTTATCGGCAGTTTGATGTCACAAATCTAGTAAAAAAAATACAATGACAATCTGACAAATCAGAGTTGTGGTGCCTTCTCATTGATCTCCATGAACAAGTTTGTCATTGCTTTCAAGGCAAACAAACTAATAACCCACTATGAAGGTAAATGATCAAACTACTTACTCTTGTGTATGATGTGGGCACTTTACAAGACATGAATTTTCTTAAAAAGTTGTTGGTCTTCATAAAATTATAAGCAATCATTTTTTTTTGGGTAGTTTCACCAAAGTAATCATATATTTTGCTAGATAACTCCAAATCTAACAAAATTAGGGGGATCTATACCTTGAGTTAGGTAATTTGTTTTGTTTTGTTTGATATGTTGGGATCTAAGATATCACAAGGCATTCAATGGCATTTTGTTACTTCTCAAAAGCTCTTTGTAAGGAGGGGTGCATAGACTTTGTTTCATGACATTTGGACAAATAGTGCCGAAAGTTATTGAATTCAATTTTTTATAAATTTATAAATTGAATTCATTTACTACATACTTTTTATTTTGGAAAACCTAAAATTTCCACATCATAGGTCCAAACGCCACAAAACAAAGCCCTTGCCCTCCTTTATGCAAAAAGATTTCTATTCATCTAAGTTGTGTGACCTACTGTGTGAAAGTTATGGATTTTTTAAAATTAAAAATGAATTAAATCTTCATTATTCTTCATTGATAACTAAACTTCAAATTAATTGGAGATTTTGGTTATATTTTTCAATATATTTTGGTTTATTACTACAAAAATTATAAGAATTATAAGACTAATTGAATTTTTACATCAATAGATATCATATTATTTAATTTAGATTGAAACTTCATTATAATTTAAAAGGCTAAATTGAACTCATAAATAATGTTTGATTATATGACAAAATGAACTAATCCTTTGGGAGTTGAGTTTTGAATTCATCTTTTAATTAAGGTATCATAAAGAAATCAAAACAAATCTTTACATAAAATGGATTTGATTTGTAAGAAAAAATTGTCGATTTTGAATTATTAGCTATATTCATTTTATTTGTATTTACACAATTAATGTATATTGTCAACATTTGCTAGAGTTTTGTTATTCTTTGTGCTATTAGTGATACCCGTTGCAGATTGAAGGTTTTTAGTGCCTTATTTCTGGCATGGGAGACCTTGGTAGTGGAAATTCCAAACTTTAGCTTTCTCAAGGGTGTCCCTTGTAATTTGAAAAGAGTAGGCATCGAGACTAACCTTAAAAAACAACATGAACTTTTTGTCATCAATGCATTTGCAGTTTTGCACACATGCACCTTCATCATCTTGACAACATAAGCTAATGTCTTTAGAGAGACATGGAATGCAATGTGCCATTAAATGTTTTTTTGGGCTTCTAAGAGACTATTTCGGTAATGTTTTCCTTGTTGTGAACCATGGCAACGTAGTTAGAATATTAAATAATAATTAATATATTAAAATATATCAAATATATTGAAATATATTGAAATATATTAATTAAATATTATTTTCTGACATGACAATCTTTTTACTACATCAGATTGCTAAATGCAAGGCTCATATGTGTCATCCAAGTCAACTCAAGCAAGAATCTAGTGGACACCATGGATGTTAATGAATTAAGGCACATACTTGAAAGGGGGGGCACTTACCATATAATTTGTATACATGTACATTAATCGGGTATTTTGGGTGGAGGTAATTTTGTTGCTATTTAGCATTTTTTACTACCCTAAATTCATAAAGAATTCTTTCATTCCTCTTTTATTTAAGGCTACACTAATTATTTATATTTTCATGAAGATGTGGTTATCTTTAAGGCTATGTTAATTCTAAGAAAATCATTTTTTGATACCATATGCATAATATTGGTACAGTGACACAAAAAAACTAAAGGTCCAACATGCACAACTTTTAGGTTTGCACACCTTAGCAATATATATAATCTCAACATTAGCATATGTAAAATCACAACTATGCATGACCAAAAGCTACAACAAACAATGAGCATACCTATGTATGCATAACATACATCTAATCACCCTTACCAACAAACAATCAATAATGACCAACACAGTTGTAAAACTACAAGTATTCAACCATGTAATATATGCTTTAAACTACAAGATTTGCTAAAGCATAAAGAAAACCACACCCCAATTGATTTTGTCCATTTACATAATATAAGTATAAGGTTCATGGTCAGAATATGCAAGACAAACAAAAGAATGATTTTGAATAACATTGGAACATCTACAACATACAAACAACTCATAAAAACCGTATAAAAAAATTAAATACAACAATAAACACTTGAGACAAATCAATAAGATGGATATGAGAAAAAACCAACTCTTTATTCAAGTTTGTAACACACAAACTTTTGAGGAATCATAAAAGACTACATTAGTGCTTGTTCAAGAGTTGAAGGTTAGCCGGTTAGGGTATTCTTTATCAGACTAGATGAAAACCATAAGCCCTTTAGGAAGAAGCAACCCTAAAATAACCAACTTTGTAGAGAAATAACCAAATTTGAGACATCAAAGAAAATTCTAATTATGGGCAATTTCGTTCAAATGGCACTATTCCATTACTTTGACAATTTTTATAGTTCAAACTGAGTGTTTTGAAATGTTAAAATGTTTAAGATGTCTGAAATTTGTACCATTCTTAAATGTTTGAAATCTACATTTGACATTTGTGCTAGATGTTACGTTTATAATTCAGATTGTTCAATATGAAATCTATATGAGTTTTAAATGTCTTAAATCTATATAAGATTATAAGTCCAAGATTTATGAAATCTATACTAGTCCTAGATGGTGCTTTTATGGTTCAAAGCGGACGCTCTGAAAGTGGCACAAGGAATACTATTCTCCATAATTCTAGATGATTGTGTAAACAATGCTTTAGAAAGTGTATGGCAAAAAGAAATGAATTTAGTTACAAGTATTTGACAATATTTGACTTAGTACAAACCAAAAGCCGCAACAACAATTATTTAAACCACAAAGAAAGGGGAAGGCAAAAGCTATATATGAATAACAATAGAACACAAGCTTCACAAGATTCCCACTTACTACCATGTCATCGTCATCCATTGTCCTATTAGATTTTGTATTATCTAAAAAATACTAACAATACTGAAAAGCAATGGTATATTAAAATAAATATTTTAGATCTAAATTACCTCTATATTATATCTATATAATTACCTCTATATTATATCTATATCTATATATAATAAATATTTTAGATCTAAATTACCTCTATATTACAATCTATATTATAAATAATCTTCTTTGAAGCATTGATATAATGGTATATTATTTCAATTTCTAATATAATATTTACCTAAAAATAATAAAATGGAGGCTATTTTTAACTTTCATTTATACATGCAATTTTCTTTGAATTGCTATATATGAATTTGAATGGATAGTTCTTTCCAATCAATGCATCAATTCTAGGTATAGAAGGAATTAGAATATGAGCAAGTGGTTAAGAAAAGAAGGAATAAGGCCATATTCGTTATATTGAGACTTTTGGTAGTCTCATTTTTATCCTCGACTCGAAGATAAATCATAATAACTGTTCAATTTTAAGACTATTTAGTAAGTTGAGATTTCAATGTATTAATATATATAAAAACTTTTGATTTCCCAAAGGTTGCAGGCTCATCTTATCCTCGACTCGAGGATAAATCACTATAATTGTTTTAGGATTGTAGTCTCAAAATGTGCAAATTGTCTCATTTTAACGAATAAGGCCATGGAATAGATCCCATAGTGTTGTTGACAATTTTGCTTATACTAAAATTTTAATATAGTGTTGTTAATGATTAAAAATAGGTTTCTAATGCACTAAATAATGAATTGTTTAAACAACATATGTAAAAGTTATAAAGATTCAAAAATTATAAGTAAATGTTCTTAGATTTCTTCTTCAACAAATCTACATCTTGATAAAGGAAATGTACTCCATTTGACCATTTGGACAAATCATTCTTGAGATCCTTGAAATTTTTGGATGTCCCTACCTTCATGTGTTTTGATATTGGTTAGTGATAAGGAGCTTTATAGACGGTTCTATTGATATAGAATAATTCTAATAAATCCTTTCTATTTGACAGTGGAATTGAGGCTCAACAACCAAACTTTGTTATTCATAAGTGTTCTACGGTGCAATTTATTGAGAACAAGAAAAAGATTGTTGCCTTTGCATCCAATGATGATTGTATAAATTACATGAAGGAGATTGTAAACTTTTCAATCACTATATTATTAATAGCTACATTCATTTGTTAAAAGATAAATGTAAAGGAGATCTACTTTGAAACCTATTACATGTTGATAATAATTGTCAAATGGCGTATCTCTAAGACCGGCGGTATTACACCCAATTTGGATTGTGCACTTGATCTTCACTTGAATTACAACTATATGGTGAATTTCATTAAAATGGCGGTGATTTTTTGCCATTTTTCATACTCAGTGCCATTCTAATGGAATGTCGTGTCATCTTTGACATATTCAACGCCATTTCAATGGAATGTAGTGCCATTCTACAGGAATACCGCCATTTTAACGAAATTGCCCATCTATCTAAAGACAAAAATATGCAATTCCCTGAACCTGAGTCATGAACCAATTCAATGCAACAAACATGGTTCCAACATTTCTGCATCCTTCTACAGTAACTACACATATTTATATAATGTAGAATATCGAGAAATAAGGGTTAAAAGCAACCTAATTTCACTATTTGCTGTAGCGTACTGCAACAAATTCTCTCATATTTAGACTGGTTCCTGCTGAATCCATGCATGCATTCGCAGGTGAGATTAATTTCTTGATGATATATTGCATGACAAACAAGAGACCCCTTTTGTAATGAAGACTAAATTGGAAAAAACCATTCACATCGATCCTCAGTACCGCACAGACTGGAGTCCATTCCAAACAACCTTGACGGCTTGACGCAGATGAGTAGTCTATGTCGAGTTCAATGTCATTAGAGGAATTATGGTAGTTTCTGAGCACCAACGTGGAGCTAGATCGGAGGGCACCAAACATTTTTTCATGGGATTGGGTGCTCTTCAACATTTGGCAGTTCTAGCTAATGCCTGCTCTTGCACATTAAGTCGCATGACAAAACCAGCTTACTATTTGCAAGCCATTAATCATCACAAGCTAGCCTTTGATCATGTAAGTGAAGTCCACATGCATGTTTTGCTAATGCGGCAGCACGAATTTGCCTGCGGTATGTATGTATGGAGGTAATCTGGAGAAAAGGCACAAGCTAGGCGCTCAATATCGATCGAATCGAAACCTCTGCATCACGTTCACACAGCTGGAGAAAGATTCTGGCCAGGTCAGTACACAACTACTTTCTGATTCTTTACAAATTTCTTGTGCAAAGGTTTAAACGGCATAGCTAGCTTGAGCTGGTTTTATAGTGATCTTCTTGCTTGAGACTACGGGTGGCATGGGAAGTTTGATCGATACCACTCACTTCCTTTCCGTGTTAAGTTGCATATCTCACAGCCTTTTCATTTCCGTTTGCAGGACTCACGCCACTTGTGCGGAACAATGGAGCTTTTAACTGATCGAGGAATTAAGGGAGACCTTGTGCTTGTGTAAAAGTATATCACATCAGATCGATCTGGCGAGTGACACCGAGATGCTGGTCATGACTTGATCTATTATGTGAGTGCAACTGCAAGATCTTGATACGTTTTAGGGTGCAAGTAGAGGATCATTCTTCATGTAGTTCAAGAGTCCACTGATCTCTTAAGCTTGGAATCACCTTCTTCAAATGATGTGATCTACCTAGTACGAAAATTTACAAGTCTACTTGAGCTCTGAACTGTACTATTGAACCTCACATGCACGTTCTCAGGATCAAACCAATTTAATGAAGGTGACCAGTCCTCATAATCCAAATTGTTTACGCACCTGTAAGCACCGTGGACAAGCACAAGCACCCTAGGCTAACACATCGCACAGCAGGAACCGAAATCCAACACTGGCGAATTTGAACTACAAAATGAATTACCCCGCCGGCTATTTTGAGAAATTACAACCTGTCCTCCAGCACATGCGGAGGATTTAGTTCGGAGTGGGTCCAACCGTAGCTGACATACCGGTGCCTCGAGAACCGTGTGCCAGCCAGAGAGCAGATCGAGTACCAGGGTGCCCTACCTCGTCCATTCATGGTTCTTTCACTCGATCATGCCTTGTCTGGCGCTCCAGGACAGCCAGCCATTCCGCTAGTGTGTGGAGGAATTGAATCAGCTCTATCTCGTACGTCAACGAACTATTGTAAGCTGACAGTTGTGCCGCCTTGTCAACTAGCTTACGACCAGTACAAATAAACGCATCCATCAATCTTTTGAGTCTTTCAAAACAAAACGTTTCCCCTTTGCAATGAAATTTCATTTCATTTCATTTGCGTCATAAAAAAACGAAACCCAAAAGAAGTTCCATTTACTTCAAGAAAAGTAGCATTGCTGACTCTGGGAATCCTGTGGTAAGATCAAGATTCAAGCTCAACTCCAATGCAAGATGGTGGTCAATGGCTCTACATGATCAACCATGTGAATGACCTAATTTATTATGAGCCGGCAGTTAGCAGTGTGACTGCCCATCATATTGCAGGGTCCTCAAACAGGGAACTATGATAAAAAAATTCTGAAGCTGGAACTGCAACCCAGACCAAATTGCACCTGTGGTCAGTCTTGCAGGGCTTTCAGTTCTGGAGCCAGGTGGGCGTTGTACGTCATTCAACAAAATTAAAATAAAATTTGGCATGGATTTCAATTCAAAAAGTAACATGCTTAAAATAACAACTAAGGTGGGTACACCTAAAACCGCCACTAATTGCTACTGAGCCTATTTCCTAATATTGGATTGGTAAAAATTTCATATGTTCTTGTTGGCAAGTGAAAGGAGGTTCCAACGCACGAGAGAACGTGGCATTTGGATACTGTATGCAAAAGTTATTAAGGAACAAAGTTTGGTTCTGAAAGTGTTTCTTCCACATAGGTACAGAACTGGTTTTGGAGATGTACGTATGGTATAGATGGCGGTTTAAGGTCAGTGGCACATTTGGGTGTACCTACCTTAAGGTAGCTGACCCATTTCCAACCACTTAACCCCGGAGCGCCCGACTCAAATTCATGGAAATCCAAACCCTTTGGAACTCATTCCCCTTAAACTACCATTCAAAATGAGATTCACAAAATATTGAATGTACCGGTTGGTGGTGGACAGAGGTCCAAAGCTGCATGAAAATGAACTAATGATTTGACCGTACCATTTGAAAGATAATAACAATCAAACAAGTACAACCTTCCAAGTCAAAGAGGCCACATTGTGGCTTGTGGGGTGCTCAAGGGTTAAGCAATTAGGCATATTTGGAGTGCATGTTTTTTGAGTACAGAGTTTTTCCCATATATTGAAATAGAGTTTGGAAGGATTGTATATTTTTTCAAATTTTTATTATAAAAAATATAATTATTATAAAAAATTTAGTGAAAGATTCTCTTTGACCTATAATGGTGATATAGACCTTTTAATTTCTGATCATAGGCTAATTGCAAAATTGACCAAGGGCTAGTTGCAATATTGATAGCCTTACATCCAATCATAATGCACCACAATTGCTCCTCGAACTCCACCACAACTTCATAGAAAGAAAGCACAACTTCATGGAAAAAAAACAGCCTATATAGATTGGAAATGGGGTGATGGTTGGAAATGGGTCAGCTATTATATCCTTGTATCTATTAAAGTGCTCAATGGATCTTAGGGAATGAAAAGAAGGATATATAAAGTAGAAGAGTCAATTCAGAACATCAGTTTGGGTAAGCACATTGCAGGCAATATTTTTTGTGTTATCTATATTTCAGCCTTCACATGTCTTTTTTTTGTCTCACTAAAAAACTCCAAATTAGGCAAAATTTGTGTCCCATTGAAAAATTCCATTTATTGATTTTGATTGTTGAATAAGCGTTAGTTGTATTGAATGACCTCTTAGGAGTAAGTGGCAAACAATCAATTGAAGGAGCATTCCTCTCCTAGCAAACTTAGCCTTGCCTATATGAGGCACGTTGTACTTGTTGCTTCCTCAAACAATAGTGTTGACTATGAACTTAGTGATGTAGACTATGTTGCTATGTAGATTTGTTCATGAAAAGGGGACATGCTTTATTGTTGCGGTATTTAGGTTGGGAGCATATATTTCTACAATCCCATTGTCGCCACCAATCTTTAAATCATCAGGAATGACATATTAGCAACATTTACAAACAATGTTCAAATTTGATACTTTTTACATAGTGATTTTTTTCCTTGAATTCAAATTGTTATGAGTTTTGAAAGCCAAAAGTTGGCATGAATTCATATCTAATATATAAGCTCTTCCAACTGTGATCATTCCAAACTACTTTCCCACTCACTACTTCCTACTTTCTTGCTCGTTACATCGGGACACATGTCATGACCTTATTAGTCTCAACCTTGAAAAGGAGAAAAAATCACATTCCAAGCTTTGGTTGGAAATAGTTGCATCCTATAGTAAGGTTGGAAATGGGTGGTTCTACCAATACATGTCAATTCCATTGTTCTTCGTTTAAAAATTACTGAATTTCTTCTAAAATTTTTTGCACATACAAGCTTGAGTGGAGAATAACGTATTAAGGTAACAAGCTTTAAAATCACTCAAGCTCTAAAACCGCCCACATCCTCAAATGTGCATTACATATTGCTTTTTCGTAGCCTTCAACAATATACAAGTAATGTACATTTTAGGAGGCGGGTGATTTTAGAGCCCTACACCATTTCAACTTCAAAATTTCATAACTAATTCTACAAAGCTCCAAAAATTATGAAACGACTTGGGTTAGATGCCAATTCCACTTGTCTTTCCAGGAAATTTTGCCGAAATTTATTTCAAGAAGCTTCGCCTCCCCAAATTTCAGTTTCAGCTCTTACTTAGGTGGCCAGGTGGGCAATTTCTGGACCTGTTACCTTACATGTGACGTAAGTACGATGGAAGATTTCCTTCAGGGGGAAAAAATCAGTACTTCCTCTCCATTAATGTACTCTCTCACTGCTGCGGTGATGCCCAGTAAGTTGATGTTCACACATCGACTGATGAGCTTCAAAACCTGGCTTCAATCCACACCAATTCCGCGTGATTAACGTACTGCACAGGAATAGAAACCTGTGGGGTGTCCTTTGAGCTCAGATCATGAAATTTGCAAGTTAAGTTGTAAGCTTAGTAAGCTTCCAGATTGAAGCTTGCATAGAGTACATCTTTTGTCAGCAGCTGAAGGCAAGTGATCTGCCAGCTTCGATGTTGACAAGCAAGGATTGGGACCTAAATAATGAAGTTATTAACTTACAAGTCTGGTCACTCACTGGAGACGGAGGTGATGGGGATTGTGACTGGCAACAGAAACATGATGGGTACTTCAAAAAATCAGTAGCTATTTGCATTAAAATGGCAAGGAAAAATCAAAGTCATATCAATGAATAAATGTAACTTATGGGATGGCGACCCATTTCCAACCACTTAAGCAATCACTCATATTTGGAGCGCAGATTTTTGTGTGTGTAGAATATTTCCCATGTTCAGAAATAGAGTTTGGAAAGATAGCATATTTTTCCAGAATTTTATTATACAAAATGTATTTATTAAGAATTTTTTAATAGAAGATTATGTGAAATTTATAATGATTATATAGACCTTTCTATTTCTAATCATAGGCTAATTGCATAATCAACCTAGGACTAGTTGCAATATTGATAGCCTTGTAGCCAATCATAATGCACCACAACTACTTCTCGAGCTACGCTACAACTCACAGAAACAGGATAGTCTATAAGTTGGAAATGGGGGTGGGTGGGTGGAAATGGGTCGCTTGTTCTAATAGTCCACTTCAAACATATTTTTTTTGCCTTCCAAAATTCATAGTTATTTTAGTTCAAGTGATAAAATTACCAAATTTTGGAAAATCCCCTCATTTCTACCTCTATACATGTGAAAGTATTTTCTTTGCCTTATTATACTCCATATATATCCACAGTTGCTGATTCGGTCAGTTATGCATACTAAAAGAAAACATGTCCTAAACGACTTGTTCACAACAACTCATTTGATGTAGTTGTAGATAATTTTCAGTTATTGTGGACCAACCCTTATTGGATTTTGCAATGAGTCTTCAATCAGAATTAGAAAGGTCTATATGACAAATATGGGTGGAACAAAATCTTTAGCTAAAAAGTTCATAATAGATATTTTTCAAGAAATCAAAATTTGATAAACTATAGAAATCTTATGTGAACTCTATTTGTGCACATCCTAAAATTTCCCCACTATTGAAACCTGCCTTGTATATACGTGTATCTGCTTAAGTGGTCAGAAACAGGTTGCCTCCCTTAGTGGCAGGTTTAGGGAGGTACCCACCAGTTGATGGCACTTGCTAGGTGTATGATAAATAATGCTTGAGCCGGGATGATGTAAACACAAGACAAAAGCCCTCCCTGCCCCAGCAACTCAAGTCCCTTTTAGATTGTGGTGTCCTCGGCCTAACTTATGTAAGTTGGGTACACCTAAAAGCGCCACAAATTGGTTTGTGGCTCTTGTGAAGGCTCTTGTGAAGGCTGAATGGTGACTAGTCCACGTAGAAAATCAAACAGATGTGTTCATGAGGAAGAGATGCACAATCAATTTAGTCATTGTGGCATCTATGAGAGTATAGTAGGCTTGCAAAGTTTTGCATGTAGGGTGACTTAAAGAGCTCATAGACTACATTAGAAAAGAGCATGGCCATGCACAATATGGCTGTCACAGGATGTCAGAAGGAACACAAATGCTCAGCCATTGTGCCATTAAAAAATAAAAAAAATAAAGAAGTAGCAGAAGAAACTACCAAAGTGTAACACCATCCTCTCATCAGTGACATTTAACTCATCATCCTCTAAAATGCTTTAGCTATCACTTAAAGACTCTTAATGATATCCGTAATCTGACATGAACTCTCTCATAAAATCCATGACAACTTTTAAAACTGCCTATGTAAATGAATGACCATTCTTTGTATATGCCAAAGCCATTTTAGTGCCTTTTCTAGCTGGCGCTTTTACACACAAGGCGATTTTGGGTATACCCACCTTATGTCACACACTCATTCATTCACATATTGCTTTAGTTCTGATCAAATTTGAATTCATGTACAGTTGTCAAGGGCCAGGGGTGGCTGATTTCACCTGGGGTGACTTGATCTATCCTGCATCCCTCGCAGCAGCAATTGTAGTAAGGTAGTCTGCCCTTGAAGCCACCATTTAAGAGCGGATTGCATTTTCCGGCAATCTAAACTCATCGAAACAATTTTCAGTAAATTTTCGTAGGAAGAGAAATGGAATTGGCATCCAACCCAAGTTGTTCTTGTATTTTTTGAACCTTTATAGAATCAGTCACAAATTTTTGAAGTTGAAATGCAGTGTGGTCACTCAAAGTGACCACCCTGTGAAATGTACACTCGTGGTGTATGGAAGAAAGCAAAATGTACCTCTGTGTCACGATTGCTTTCAGAACATGGGTGCTTTTAGAGCAGACTACCTTATGCCAACACTATAACCTTACGACACCACCACCACACCATTGCACAAGCTTCAATTCATTGCGATGAACTGACAATTTCTTGCCGAGGACTGACAATTTTCCAGGGCCAGCTTCTTCTCAGGTGTAATAAGATTAACTTTTGTCACAATAACGAACTGAGCTTGCCTGCAAACGACAAGTCGAGCCGAAGGATGAGAGAGATGCCGATGTTCAGTATAATAAGTAACTTATAAGGTAAAGCAGCCCATTGTAGTCAGAATGAGGAGTTTGACATCATCTTGTTGCTGAAAATTTTCAATTTTTCCCCCACATTATTACAAGTGTGAGAAACAACAAGTGCAATTGAAATTGTACATTTTTTTTTGACAAAGTATGAATTTGCTAGGAATTTCTGAAGTGTTCAGCCCAAAAGAGTCTGTAGACTACCTCATAACCAGCAAAATCTGAATCTGTAATGTTCATCTTACTACCTCATGCAGTCAAAATGTAAAACATGCATTGTGGCCCACATCTCACATACTAAAAAAAACCCCACAATGGATCATTTCTTAGGTGACCACAATGGATCATTTCCTAGGTGACTGCAATGGATCATTTCCTAGGTGACTGCAATGGATCATTTGACCGTAATGGGCTAGTTTACCTTAATATTCCAACTAGTTGCTCAGCTTGCAATAATTTTTCATACCAAAGACCCGTTGAATATTGACCCACAAAGGCGTTATTGAAGAACCTTGTAAAGTGTGTGTTCACAACTTGTTTCTGAATTTGACTCCTTACAAATTCTTGCCTAAAATGTATCGATAATAGAGTTAACTTAACCCGCAAAGGATGATGGGATGACTTAGGAAATCATCAGTTTTCATGATTGTGTGAAGCATTGGCTTAGAAAATTGTAAAAGCATTCATTGCAAGACAAACTATTATAGAAGACCTCCCTTTTTCTTGCAAATTTTCAAGGATGAATAGTTGAACTTCTGTCCTACATAGAGAGATCCTCTATCATCCATCAGATGCAAAAGGTCCGCCTCGATGTTTAACCCTTAAATGACAAGCCGATCACTGTGGAAATCATTTGTTTGGGTATTGTATGAATTGTTGGCTTTAAAAAAAATGCAAAAGAACTCATTGGAAGACAAACTATTATATAAGACATTCCTTTTCTACACAAAATTTGGAGGATGAATAGTTACACTTTTGTCCTACGTGGAGAGATTCTTTGTCATTCATCAGCTAGAAAACGTCCTTGGTGTCATTTATGGATTAATCGTAAAGATCATCCCTAGTTGTAACAATGGTGTCTGGGGAAGGTTTAACTAAGAATAATACAAAAAGAAACACAACACCAAACTCTATTAGACCCTAGTTTTAGTGCTCCAAGGAGTTTTGTCCTATGTTTTTTTTTCCTCAAACTCCGGATTTGGGTCTTGCATTGCACACACTTTACAATCAACTCTAATAAACAATGAACATGATGCTTTCAATTTTCACATCCTAAAAGAGACTTATTCAATTATGCTTAACCCTTAAACATTGAGGCAAACATTTTGTGTCAGATGGATGACAAAGGATCTTTTAGTGTAGGACACGAGTGCAACTATTCATCCTTCAATTTTTTTGTGAAAAAGAAAGATCTTTTGGAGTCTTTTGATTTCCAATGAGTGCTTTGGGATTTTTTTTAGACCAATGATTCCCATGATATCAAAATGGATGATTTCCATAGTTACCAATCCATTGTTTAAGGGTTAAGGTAGCAACACCCATAACCATCAATTTAAGGTTTGGGGACATGGTATCTATTAATTAGACATCTAACAAATTATTGGACCCTACTAGCAAGAGAAAATGAATCCCTATACACTTTCAAATGTATTTTTTGGACACTGTAAGTATAATTTGTGATCTTTTAAAGAGCTAACTATAAATGCACCTAATACCAACACTAGGGTTTGGTATTCAAATGTAGTACATCCTTGTAATCACATCTATTTACTTCCCCAAGATTTTTCAAGATTTTAGAAGAGACGGCTATGGGTATAGTAAGTTTTGTGGGTGCTACTACCTTAGAGCACGATTGAATGGGCAAACAAGTCGCCCTCCCTTGGGTGTTA
The DNA here is from genome assembly GCA_950106755.1 of Climacium dendroides. Classification (NCBI taxonomy): domain Eukaryota; kingdom Viridiplantae; phylum Streptophyta; class Bryopsida; order Hypnales; family Climaciaceae; genus Climacium; species Climacium dendroides. The sequence goes on along the minus strand of OX467082.1, from coordinate 7,008,974 downwards.
TGATTGAGTTCCCTTAGAACAATGTCTGGACATTGGTTTAGCCATAGAAAGGCACCGCCTCAATGATAGGTTCTCACTCAAATATGATTCAATTTTTGGACCAATAGGTGCATTCCAACGCTATAGTAACATAGAAAGTCATCCATTATACACTTTGTGTCTTCAACATCACTTTAAGGTTTAAAAAAGATTTTGGACAATTCATCTTTGCTCTATGGATTTGGGTGTAATAAACAAACTTTTAAACTATATGCCCATTCTCAAATGAATAGGAGCACAGGGAGATCACGTAGAGTATCCATTAGAAACTACGTGCGTTAAGATTTTTGACCTCCTATTTTATGTTCTAAAATTTAGCTAAAAGGAAAAGAAAAAAATGAAGAGTTTCCTCTACTTTTAAAGTTTATGTTGTGAATTATTGGTATCTTTATTTGTTAATTATAATTAGTTATACATTTTTGAAGTAAAAAAAATACACTATAAAGTTGAAAATAATTTTCATACCCCTATTTTATTTCAGAAAAATTGTCTAAAAAATGAACAAAAAATTGCCAAAAATAACTCTTTATTCAAAGTTCATTTTCCTTTAATAATGATGCAATGGTCATCTAAACGTGTTCTCTATAAATATTTGAGTTGAAAAACATGCCATTTTAGTTCATTTTTCAACCTATTCTAAAAATTATTTCATATGTTATTTGAGTTGGGAATTTTTGGCATCCTAAACTTTTAGTCAATACTAGCGGTTGGTGCTTGCTTTGCTATGCATTAACTATATTACTTTCACCAATTTCTCACGTGATAGAATGTAGATTAATTAAGTATGTATAATCTTTAAATGAAAACATTGACATCTTCATACAATATTCTTTGGAAATACATATATTGTACAATAGAATGTAATTAAAGAAAATTTTTATATCATAATTTTCACAAAAAAAGTCTTTGCAAACATGAAAACATTGCAACACCACCACTTGATAAAATTCTTCACTCACAAACAATGGTCACCAAAATTGAAGAATTGAAATGCAAATTTGTCAAATTGCAAAGACTTTGTAAATACATTGTTGTAGAATTCAAAATTGCTTCAATTTAACAAAGCTTCAAATCATTTGGTAGTAAGAAAAGAACATTAGAATTGAGAACAATCATTCAAAGCTTAGAAATCATAGAATTGTGGAAATAAAATGAAGTGTGAAGCCAATAAACATGAAACTTTCATAATATCATTGTACTTCTGTAATATCATATTTTTACACTTTATGATATTACAGAGGCGAAATGGCCGTTGAAACTTTGTAGTATCACACAATGTAAAAATGTGATATTATGGAAGGCCTTGTGATTTTAGTAGTATGATTAAACAAAGTTCAAAAGCTATAGATTGAAATTGTAGTTTATTGAAAAGTATATAGGGGTCCAGAAAATCACTTTAACTCACGTGGTTTCTTATAGATACACTAAATGATCTCCCCGGGAATAGGAGTTGTTTTTCCTCTTTGGACAAGTCCATTGCCAATTCTAAATATTTTTATTAACACTTTTTACCACTTTAGAAAAAAAAAACATTTAATTTTGATCTCATGATTTGAAGGAGTTTTGAAGAATTCTAATATGAATTCTTAATTTTTCAAATAATTTTTTTGGAACCAACATATGCAATTGTTCTTCATTTGATCTAATGATATAAAGATTTTCTTTGTTTCAATTATGCTTTCTACAAAATGATTGATCAAAGCGAGGACATTCCAAAATGATGACCCCGCAAAGATGTTTTCTATATGCTCTCTCTCCTGTTGTTGTATACAGAAAGGGAAATTGAGTAGCACATAAATCCCTTTCAAGCTATAAATTTCAATTCAAGTCAGTGACATACTTACTATTGGTCAATTAAGAATTTTTTGGAATTTTTTGAGTGTTTGGAGAAAATCAAATAAATTCAATATATGGACAACATACACCAACTCTTTTGGAGGGCAACATCCTCAAGGGGTTAAAATAGCTCATCCTTTAAGGTAGGAGCGCCCATAACTGTATTGTACCCATAATTGGCAAGTAGAGTGCCCTTAAATTGTCTCCAAGAGTACCTTGAAACTATCACCCATTCTTAATTTTGATTGGTAAACTCTGAATTTTTTAGATTTTGTTGTGAGAATCAAGGTAGATTTACTAGTCAGAGTGCGGTACAGGGTGCCCTAGTGAGTTCTATTTTGAAAATTCATAGAAATTAGATGCCTTGTTCAAAAATTCTTTTTTTTTTTTTTTTTTTTTTTTTTTTTTTTTTTTTTTTTTTTAATTCATGATTTTCAGTTGCTAATATTGCAAAAATATTTTTTCTACAAAAAGATGCCTTTAATTCTATTGAATTGCTTATTTTGACGGTTATGGGTGCTCCTATCTTAATCTGTATGGCCAGCAGCAGGATGTCAATCACCTATGCAAGTTTGCAATTAACCCAATAACGCTGCCAGCGCCATTTTGTGGCATTTGGATGACTGAGCATCAATATGGAGGGAGATGGAAAACAATTTTTCATCCACTTTTTTCTTCTTGATCTTTTATGGTGGATTATAAAGAGTTCCTAAGTGATTTTGTAGCTTTGCTAGTGTTTGTCATCACATGAATGAGAAGTTAGTAAAAAAAATGGATCACAAAATATGCTATTTTCAGTGTATTCTAGGAAGCTGTTACTTCTTGCTCTAAATCTGAAATTTCTCCATGAAAATGATGTTTTTTGAGTTTGAACCCAACTAACAAAATGAAGTACCTCTACTCTAGTTTCTACTCCAATTGAAATTTTGGAAAAATTCGTAATATTGAATATTTCATTGCAATTTGCAATTTGGTTGTATTTTCAATGTCTACTACATTCTAATTATAGAATGTCACGGGACTTGAGTATACACCATGATGTTTGTCATTGTCATGTACACACATGGTGAAATTTTCAGATTTTTTGAAATAATTTTGTATTTGATATGATTTTTCTTTACTTTTCCTTCAAAAAATCTTTAAAAAAATCAATTTTCCTCAAAATAAATATAATTTTTTTGTGAAGTAAAGAAGACATGATGTTTCATCTTTGAAAAATAAATATAAAAATTTTCATACATATCTAATCCTACAATGGCAACAAACTGGGTGGTGGCAAGGAGGCTTGAAATCAGTGGTTAGAGGCCCGGCATTTAGGGGTTAAATTGATGTTGTTGCATGAAAGATTTGGAGACAGAGAAGTGATAAAAAAAATTATGATTTCTTAGATGTGTGTGTGGGGGGCATGGGGCCAATTTTTTATTTTTTTATTTTTTTATTTTGGAATATTTGCTAAGGAGGAGGGTCCCAAACTTGGTTGAGGGTACTGATTTTGAATTTTCTTGGATGCTCTCATTCTTTTGCAGTGACAACAATGGGTCATCCTGTTGTACAACATTTCAAGCATGAGAGCTCAGGGTTAATTTTGAGGTCACCTGAAATTAATACCTGTACTTTTAAAATTTTATAGATTACTCATACAATGTGTCCATGACCAAAACACACATGTTAAAAGCATCTAGAATCCTATCTCAATTACCACCAAGACTAAGAACTTTTCAATGTCCCGGCACTTTTTCTTACCACTTTGAGGGCACCTGTGGTCTTGGTTTAGTGGCTTTGGCCTTGACACACTGGTGAGGTGGTCATAAGTTAAAACCTGGGCATTGGTAGAGTGCTTACCACCATAGTCCATTCAAGTGACTCAATTATATTGGGGTCAAATCATTGTCATATGGAGACCTCAAAATTTCTCAGTGGAAGGAATATGTCAATTCTTTATAGGATCCAAGGTAGAATCACCCATATCTGATCATTTAAGCGATTTCAGGACAGATGAAGAGCAATGTGAGGCAGTGGATAATTTTCTCATGTAGAGAGATAAGAAATATTGGAACTGTGCATTTTTTTTTTGTAATTTTATTGATGAAATTGAAATTACTATGAATTTTGGGAGCCTGAAAGTGTTCCAAACCTGTAGCCAATGTCTAGAATCTTCCAATTCCACTCATAGCCAAACTACTTTCCTGCTTACTACTTCCTATTGTCTTGCTCACTACTTTGTGCACACTTTGGGGCATGAAAGGACATGTGTCATGATTTTATTTGTTCCAACTTTGAAAAGGAGAAAAATACACATTTCAAGGAGAAAAAAACACATTCCAAATTTCAACACTTTGCCTTGCTTGAAATAGTGCACTCTACAAGTTGGATATGGCTCCCTGGTTGGAAATGGGTGGTTCTACCTTATTTCCTAACGGAAGCATCAAAGATGGAAATCACCATTAATTTTCATTCATTAAAAAATTGTTAAGAAGAAGTAGGTTCAAGATTGAAGGAAAATCTAAAGTGTTAATAACTCTAAGATGGAAACAAAATATACTAATCTCAACAGTGAGATTGTTCTAGAAAGACATCTTAACCTTGTGAAACTTTTTTTTTTTTAAATTGTGAAAATTGAGGTCAGAAATGATTTGTACAATTTATTTTTTCAAGAAGATGCTCTAATTGCCTAAAAAACAAGATTGTTCATAACTTTCTCATAACAAATCCAAATGGAGTGAATCAAAGCTTGCCATGTACATAAAAATACAATCTATACAGAATAATTGTTTTAAAAAAAATTTACTTTAAGTAATTTTTAAGTTTTTTTATGCCCACTGAGTGAAAAAAGGGCTTTTTGTTCCATATCTTTTGCTCACAGGCTCTAATTGAAATAAAAATTATATTTTTGGAAAGCTAATGTGTTTTCTTATCTTCACAAAAAGATTTTTAAAATTACAACAAATATTGAGACCATAGGAGCCTACCCAAAATCCATTTTGTCCCCCAAGGGGACAATGGACCTTAGGGGTTAAATTTATGAAGCTCAAAGAGTTGAGATGTTATCAATAGATGCTCCATTTACACTAGTCTTTCATACCCAAATTACAATAGTCTTTTTTAAAAGTGATTGCCTCCTTCAAATTGACCCTATAATTAAATTGAAAATAGACATGAGGTGATCCTAAAATTGATATACAAAAGACAATGAATGGAATGAGGATAAAGTACGAGTGCATTAAAGTTTGTCAAATATTGCTTTAACCCTTGAACGACCAAGACCTTTTTCCACCAAAAAACACTCAAAATTGCCATTTCTATTACAAAGAGTAGAAGTATTTGAAAATTGTTTGTTTTTTTGCACATATAACCAAAGGATCTTACACCTAACTAATATGAGAATGTGTGGAATAAATTTTAGAAATTTTGACTGCATAGATTGCAAGATATTTATATTTAAAGTGAAGAAAACAATTTTTTTTACACATTGTAGGACTAGACATTTGAACCTTCTTAACTTAAATTTTTTGCACTACAAAGTTTTGAGGTTTAAATATACATGGTGAGCAATTGAGTTGAGATTTTAGAAAAAAAAATTCAAAGAAAATTAATTTTCATTCTTAAAAACATTGTAAAGTAGAAGTAGATACAAGATAGGACGAAAATCTAAATTATTAATATCTCTAAAATTCAATTAAAAATGCATTGTCTAATACCAATGGTGAGATTCTTCTAGCAAATAAACTAGACCATATAGATATTTTTATTGAAAAGTTATAAAAATTGCATTCAAAAGTGAATCCTACAAGTTATTTTTTCAAGAAGATGCTTAAATTGCCCTAAAAAACAAGATTTTCCACAATTTTTACATTACTTATCCAAATGAAACGAATCAAAGCTTTTTACATAGACAAATCATAATCTATATGAAAAAATAGATTTACGGAAAATTCAAATTTTTGATATGTTTGTTTTGTTGCTTAGCCTCCCTTGTTTTGAGCTTATCTAGGCATAACTTTTGTTTTTAGGCACCAATTGAAAAAAAGTTATATTCCCCAAAAGATAATTAGCTTTTTTATCTTCTAAAAAAGGCTCAAAAAATCATGACAAAAATTGAGACCCAAAGGAATCTGTCCAAAATCCAATTTGTTTCGTGAAGGGACAATGGTCCTTTAGGGGTTAAGGTTGAAGCATGGATGGTAAAAATATGAGGTTGGGTTGATTTTTAAATATATTGATAGGTGGACATTCATATAATTAATTTGGAAGTTGGTAGGCCAATTACCTTATTATAGAGAGTGTAGGATCCACAAAATTGATTTGATACAAGCACATTTACATTTAGGACCCTTGCTTGTTATTTATTGCAAGTCCCATTGCTTCTTCTTGGTTTTCCCATCTCTCTTTACAAGTTGCTGGTGTATGCATTTTGCCAAACCTACTATTAGTGTAGGTGCCTACCACAAAAATCTTTGAAAATTCATAGGTAATTCAATAGTGTGTGGAAAAAAAATATGAAATCACTTTCAATACATTCCGCATCTATTTCTCTTTGTTTGAAAAAATGAGCTAAAATTTTTCCCATCCACTAAAAACCATGAAAAAGATAGACCAACCCTGAAATGGTTGTTTTTAGAGCAAAGTACTTTGCCATCCTTCTTTTTACTCTCTCCTATCACTTCCAAGTTACTTATAGGGCTTCATGCATGCACTCACTACTTTGGAGACAAACAATAATCCCAAAACTAGTTTATGGAATTCCGTGCAATATGCTACCTTCAAGACAAACATGCATCATCTTGGGCTACCTTGAGAATGAGTAGTATTGCAAGTTGTGAAGGATTATTGGGAGTACTATAACACAAAACTAACTGAACAGATGCTAATTCCACTATGGAAGAAGTTGCAAATTGGCTATCAATTTCTACTCTTTATTGCAGTCTTGACTAAAACCTAATTTTTTTCAAGGATTTTCTCCGAATGATGTACATTTTAGCTACTGAACATTTGAAGTAGCAACGGAACAAATTTTAACCAGTTCTGTGGACGCTTGTGGCAACTCTGTGCTGTGATCATGAAACTCCACACAAGTCACAGACTGACTGACCACATTCATTCGATGTGAGATAGATCAGTTATAACTTAGCTTGTCCAAGTGCCCAACCAAACCATGCCGAAAGTGGTTCCTCGACAATTCCTGCACCTGTTTCAACAATTCCTGCACTGGTTTTCATTCCTGCGACCCTTGCCAGAGTTTCATGCCTGACTTGCCTCATACATTAATCTAAAAACAAAGTTGCCAAGCAGCAGCAGCAGCGCCTTGCCAGGCGGGAGACAACCATGTCTGGAGCTCTGAATGACTCATGACTGGAATTCTCTCTTGTCACTAGGAACAGCTCAAGTAGACCTAGTCTGGAAAGCCAGCTAGATTGTGGGCGCAGTCATGTGTGCACACGCAAGAGCTGAATGATGCCCAGACCCAGAAAACCAACTGAATCCCACTTTTAATTCTCGACTGAATTCAACTTTAATTCTCGCTCAAAATAAAATATTAATCCACATAATTATGGCACGTGTACATTGCGTACAGGATATGAGCTCCCATTATGATCGCCACTCATTGGCATCACTCAAAACAATTTGAAATTTGGATAACGGAATAATGTATGTTTCTTTGCAAAAAGAAGAAAAAGGAAAACACATTTTGATGTGGAGGTTGATTGAGTGTTTGGATTCAAGTGCATGGTTTGTATGAATAGTAAAAGTCCATGGTTTGTTTGAATAGTAAAAGTCCATGTTTGTAATTGTTTGTAGGGTCATTGATAAATTAAGCACAACATGATGTTGAAAGGAATGAAATGAACACCCAAATGATGAGTACAAATTGCATTAGTAACTAGGCGCATCTAGGCAAGGAATTTGAAGCAGGAGATTCAACTTTGGTTCTCACATTAGTCATGTCAAGAGAGAGAACCATGAAGGAAGGTTTGACGGTCCTTCATTGCATGAGGAAAAAGGGGGGAGGGAACAAGGGAGTTACAAGAAAAGAGCAACAAAAGGAGATTTTTCAAGTTTTGAAGATTCTTGAAATGCAACAAAAGAGCAACAAAAGGAGATTTTTTCAAGTTTTGAAGATTCTTGAAATGCAAGAAAAGAGCAACAAAAGAAGATTCTCACAAACACAATCCCTTCCCTTCTATTCTAAGAAAATCCAACACACTATGTACGCAATGTACACGTGCATTGGCTGATGTGTCTAGCTACAAATGTAAGAAAAATCATAAGTTCAAAAATTGTTCCTATTTGTAGTTGTGACCCCCCTTACTATACCAATTTTCCAAAATATTCTAATTTTGCACTTTGACAAATCAGTGCAATTGCTGTTATAGAAATTGAAAAACTAGAAATGAACTACCTTAATTTGTCTTATTAGTACGTGTGACACTAATTGACCGATTAAAGTCATACTATTTTGAATTAATGCAGAGTGAAATATTCCCGTATTGTATCAATTTCCAAAAAACCGAAATGAAGTTCTGTGTGACACAAGTTTGTTGAGGTGATGGTAATATCCCCACTCACTATTAGGACGAATCAGTGTGCTGTAATGCCTAAGTATGAAGCGCAGTTGTTGAGAGAAAGCGACCACAATTGACCAGGACAACCCAAAACGGGAACCAAAAGACGGGAACCGAAAGAGATGGCTACCCACTCACGATCATGGTGCCTCATCTCTTGCTCACAACACTCAAAAATCCTCACCATCCTCACAATCCTTACAACGCTGCCTCACAGTACTCACGATACTCGCAACGCTCGCAAGGAGAAAGTGAGAGAGATGCGTCCTATTGCGAGCGACAAAGCAATCTCCTTCCGTAACAATTCTCCTTCTGGCACCTATGCAATCCATTCACCATCCAATGTGTGTGTGTGTCTCGTTCACGCAAGGAGAAAGTGAGAGAGATGCCGGGACGAAGCATTCAGTTGGCCTCCGTCATAGGACAGCAACAAGTCCGTCTTCCTAGAAAAATTCGTGCTTTTGCTTGCCTTTTCCTCTAACTTTCCCCGTCCGTCACTGGTTTGCGTGCTAGCTCGAATACTGTCAAGTTACTAGCTGTGGGGCAGTAGTACCGCAGTTGAGTCCCTTGATGAGTCCCTTGATGAGTGACTGAGTGGGACTTGTTTCGCACTTTCTTGGAAGTGCACGGTTTCTTCGGGCGGGATTATCCGCTCGGTAGGCGTGCCCATTTGGAGGCTCTACTGAAATGATTTGGGAATCATTCCGGACGTCTCTTTACAGCCATTCGAGCCTCCAGTTCGTCGCGAATCTAAGTTGAAAGGCAGGCGGGCTCACGGGCTTATGAAAGGACTGATTGAATTTCATTCCGAGTAGCTAAGCTATTTCCAGAGCTTTGAGATCACCAGAACGACCGGTGTAATATGCGCCGGGTAGTTGATGATTTCAATTCGTAGTACTGTATGGAATTGGCAGGCGGGGAATGAATGTGTTTGCAGCTTGAGATCAAAGCGGCGAGTTTTGGAAGTGGGGCGGGATCGAATCGTTGTTAGAATGTGCGTGTGATGGATCCTCGAGTTTCGAAATTGGTCACGTTTCTGGGAATTCCATAGTTGACGGTTCTATCGTTTTCAGGTTCGATCTCTTCTCGTGAATTGGTTGCGTAGATTTGCATATCTGATGCTTCCCCTGATGGTTACAGTGCCAAGAGTAACCCAAGAGAAAATTCCTTCTGTTGTCGGTTCCTTTCGTAGCGATAGTCGAGTAGCTTTTTTGCAGTGGAAAGTTGAATGGTTTTGACCGATTCTTCCTACTGATTTTGTACCCACCCGCGTTTTCGGTCTCTAGCTTTTGCAGAGCTTTGTTGCTGTCGTGAGGCGAATCATCGATGGCCGCAGATAGTTCTTTCCCGCTCGATGATTCTCTCTCAGGCTCTGTGATCATGTGCCACTACAATTGCTGCTGCCTTGGAGTCTCATCGCATTGGACGAAAGCGTCAACAAGTGGAGCAGTCTTGCTAGGTCGCTTTCTTTCGAGGGAGACCGAGTCGTAAGGACGGCGACGGCGGTTGCAGCGAGCGTTTCACATCGAAACTCTCTGGTACTTGTAGTTTAAGTTACAGAGTGTCTGATTCCGAGTCTTTTGTCACGTCTGGATTGCGTCGTTCGGGATCCACGCGTTGAGCACAGTTGCTGCCAACCGGAATGCAACATTCCTTACACTACGGCATAGCGTACTTGTCGATTCTGCCTGCCTCGGGAATTGGGCGCATGCTGTGACCTGTCAGTCTAAGCCCAAATTCGCTAGGCTTGCCGATCGAGAGCTCGAAGATTTCGGCAAGGGATTGAAACATTGGCGTCCCGATATTGTAGTGGGCGGTTATGGTTACTTGACCAGGGAGATACGAATTGAGAGAGCCAGCTCGATGGGTCTCTCCTGCAAGTCGAAATCCGCCATAGCCGTGTACAACTCCACCCGCGACGTCGTCCGCCGCCCCCGTACCAGCAATGGCACTCTCTTGGAGAGTTTCAAATTCCGGGACCTGGAGAGCGCCACCAACTGGTTTTCCCGTGAGAATCTCATTCTCCAGAGCAGCCATGGCCACCTCTACCGTGCCACACTGCCCGACGGCCGCGTGGTGGTGGTGAAGCGACCCGACCCGAGCCAGCGCCACTACGAGGAAGCGTTCGACAACGAGGTGCACATCCTGTCCAAGCTCTTCAGCAGGCGGCTCGTCAACTTGCTGGGGTGCAGTCGCGACGGACGCGCCACGCTCCTGGTGCTGGAGTATATGGAAAACGGGCCTTTACTTGAGAATCTTACGGACCCTGCGGTGTCCTTGAGCTGGCCGATACGAGTGAAGCTCGCCATCGACATCGCCAAAGCGGTTCGCGCGCTCCACGCGTCGTCCCCGCCCATCGTCCACTGCAACCTGCGCAGCACGAATGTGTTCCTCGACCGCGATGGAAGGGCACGACTGGGCGACTTTGGACTTGCCAAGATCCTCAACGAGCAAGCGGAGGAGCCGCCGCGACGAAGCGCCTTGATCTCGATCCCAGGTGCGCAACGGACCTAAGTTTATCAGAAACGATTTCATGGATCTTCTTTGTTTCCACCACAAAAATCGTGCTACGAAAGGAGTGCAGTGTAAACGATTTCATGGATCTTCTTTGTTTCCACCACAAAAATCGGGTTAACGACAAAAGTAGTGCTTTGTGATGCTTACTGTATAAACGATTTCATGGATCTTGTTTCCACAACAAAAATCGGGTTAACTACGAAAGTAGAGTACGGTTTCTTTGAAAACGACGATTGTTTCGCCTGCTTCTAAAACGTCCGTAGCCCATTGCAGAGCTCGCCACGGAAGAGGACTATGGGCGACATTCTTCGGTGGGGTTGGACGAATTCGACGTGGAGGAGACGTCGTCGTCCTCGTCCGAATCGCGCATTAGCCCTAAAACAGACGTGTACAGCTTCGGGATTCTCTTGTTGGAAATCATATCCGGCCGATCCGACTCTCCCCGCGGCTTGCTAAACTGGGCGCTTCCCCTTATCAAGCACGGGCATTCCATGGCGATTTGCGACCCCAGCAGCGCCCCCTTCCCAGACAACGCCGCAGTGCGCATCATGGCGAACACAGCCTCTCGTTGCGTCCGCTCCTCGAGCGCACGTCGCCCCGCCATGGAGGAAGTCGTCCAATCTCTTACCAAAGCCAGCAAGCTCGTCCCAGATCCTCTCTGGACGCCCACCGCGAGTTTCATCTCCACGCCCGGCTACCCCGAACTCACACCCAGCTCCACGACCTCCAGAGACTTCAAATCGGGAGTCACGTCCAACACCATGAGCTCCAGCGACTTCAAGTCGGGATCCATGGTGTCCAACAGCATGAGCCGTCGCAGAGAGAAGCTGATCAACGCCAACCTCGACGCAGGTCACACCCCGTTCAACACCGGGAAGTCCAGCAGCAGCGCGACTGTGGCGTTGGGCTTTCCCAATTTGAAGAAGAAGAAGATGCTCGTCTTTCGCGTGGGCCGCTTCTTAGTTCGGAAGCTGAGAATTGGGCGGAGAGCCCCTAGCTACGACAAGCTCCCCGTCACGCAAATTCCGCAAAAGAGGTTGAAATCGGCGACGTCGCGGAGTCCACTCAAGGGAGCCAAAGTGTCGGACGACCTGGATCTCGAGGTGTTCGATGTAGGATTGCAAAAGATAGAGCCCAAGAAATCACGGAGCGTCGACAAGGGAAAGCCTCCCAGATTTGCGGGACACTCCTCCTCTGGGACTCACCATCGATCCCAGAAGAGCTTTGTGAAGCTGTAGAAGATGTGATCAGAGTGTGTGTGTTGATGATCAAATGCAGTTTTGTTGATGTTTTCGGAAGATAGAGTTTTTGGTGGTGCGACTGCTTTTGGCAACATTGTTTGCGAATCGGGTTTTGCAAGCTTGTAGGATTGCAAAAGCCGGAACGGTTGAAACCACGGAGCGTCGGCAAGAGAAAGTCTTCCAGAATCGGGGGATGCCAGGATTCCTCCGAGAAGATGTTTGTGAAGCTGGAGAGGATTTGATCAGGTTGTGTGATTTTGATGATTCAGTTTTGTTGCTGTTTTCGGAGGAGAGAGAGGTTTCGGTGGTGTACGTGACCGGTTTTTGACAACACTGTTTGCGAATCGGGTGTGGAAGTGTAGTTGCTGAAGGTGGCAATAATTTGTATATAGACGTAACATTCTTGAGGAGCTCCCTCTGTCAATTTCTTCGTTTTTTGGAACAAGTGAAGGAACTTCATCCCCTCAACAATTTTGGGGGAAAGGAATTGGGATCCTTTCTGTGCACAATTTTGAGGGAACGAGATCGTCTTAGAAGGGAGGTACAGGAATAGAAGAAGATAGGGCTGCGTTGGTAACACTGTGAGGGCCGTGGTTGCTCTCTACTACCGTTCATGACACACTTTTGAGTCTCCGTTTATAAGAGAACGTTGAGTTCTAACTTACCATTGTTAAAGATTTTCATTGCTGTAGCCTCATTTATGGTTGTGATACAAAAGTGTTGGAGTACCGTAGAACAGCCCATTGTGGTCACATGACCCATAGTGGACACCTAGGGAATGCCCCCATCATGTTTTTTTTTATAGTATGTGAAATTTTGACCACAATACATGTCTTACATGACAGTCATGCAGTGATTAGTGACTTTGTTAGGAACTTCTAACTTTTCAATGTGAATTCATTGTAAGAATTGACCTTTTTAGGCCTTCTATGTTAACCCCCAAAGGTTTTTGACTATGTTTCCACCAAAAACGCTCTAAAACTGCCATTTCTAGTACAAGTACCAAATTTTAGAAAAAAATTATTTTTAAACACATGTAATCATAGGATCTTGTAGTACAATGGTTTGTGATGAAGTAGTAAAAATTTCAGAAATTTTCGCCACATAGATTGCAAGATATTAGTGTTTGAAGTGACAAAAACCTTTCTTTTGTCTTTGTGAAAAACCGGGCAGCTATACTTCACAAGGTCACATTTTTATGAAAAAATGTCCAAAATGGTGGTTACTCTTTGGGTTCATTCTTCAAGGCAAGTTGGTTACATGCTTGAAAAATTTCAGATTATTTGGAGTTGTACAACATATAGGAAAAAAATAGTAAGTAGAAAGAAGTAGAGAATGATTCAAAACACTAAATTGTTAACAATTAATTTATGGAATTGAAAAATGCCAATCCCAATGGTTGTAATGTTGTAATAAACAATCTACACCTAATAGTTTTTTTTTCCTTTCAAAAATATTTAAAATTGAGTAAGATAAAGGACTTCAAAGTTTATTTGAGAGTAGAAAATCTATAACTGCCCGCAAACTACCCCAAACTAAAACTCCTCATAACTTTCATCTTATTAATTGTAATGGAATGATCTAAAGCTTTCCAAGTATAAATGAATCTAGAGAACCAATTTCAAAAAAAATTCTTAAAAAAGTGATTTTTAAAGAAGTTTTTTTTGTTGCTCAGATTGCCCGTTGAATGCAAAAAATGACATATCATACAATAACTTTTAGACCATGTAGTCAAAAGTTATGAAAATTGTTGGCCCTTAAAGCTACTCTTTGGGCACATGTTGTGTGAAAATTTGAAAGAAAAAAAATAAAAACTCCACTTGTAGTGAGCTGCCCAAAATTGTTATGTTGCCAAAAATGCCATTTGGTCCTTTAGGGGTTAAAGAATACAATAACTTGCTCTAGGTGAACAAAATGAGCATGATGGATTCAAATTTTGTTGGTTCTAAGGTAGTCTACAAACTCTTTTGGGTCATAATGCATCAAACACTTCAAAAAATTCACAGGAAATTCATACTTTGTCAAAAAAAACATAATTTCAATTGCTCTCACTTTTCATACTTTGTCCAAAAAAAACATAATTTCAATTGCTCTCATTGTTTCTCACACTTGTATTAATGTGGGGAAAAAATTGAAAAATTTCAACAACAAGGTGATGTCAAACTCCTAATTCTAACTACAATGGTTTGTTTTACCCCATGGTACAATCGCACCTGGCATTAAGCTGGAGTCTTTGGGGGTGTTGTTAGAAAGTGAATTGTATGTGTGTTCACACTTCCGCTCTTTAGCAAATGTCAATCTTAACTCTTAAGTGGAGAACGAATTGGCAATGGTTGTGAAGTCAATAAAATGAGGACACTATTCATGTAGTTACATGTATTCCAAAAAAATGTTACATAGCACCTCAATCAACAGAAAACATAGATTCCAGATGATGAAGAGAGCTCTTTAGTTGATCGGATTCCAAATGGGTGATTAACAAAGAACAGCTACTACCAACTAGGAGATATTGTTGGCAAAAATTCACGAGCCACTCACAATTTCAGGCTTGAATGTCTAAGGAATGAATTTAGACCTACTTCTGAACTAGATTCACATCACAAACATCATCCCTAACACCAAGTGTGAACATACCCTTATGAAGTTTGGGACTCTCATGAACAATCTTACATTACTGGGGCAGTTGTGAGACAGGAATGTGGACTCTGAAAATTTTGAAACTCAGGATCACCTTCCTGACGAAATGAGTAACTTAACTCCGAAGCATGATTGGAATTGGCGGTGGCGGTGGCGGTGTAAGAGTTCAGCGGGCGAGACGGTGAGTGCTTTCAATTTCGCAAATGTGGAACTGAACCTTGCATGATTGCATGACGCTGGCAATTTGAATCTTCAGGTTTACGTACACAATTACTGTGAAAAATACTTGAACATTCTTCGTATTTCTATTTCCAAAGCAAAGCGGCTTGATCAGCAATAATGGAGGTTGACAAATTCATCACTCAGATCGAAATACTGTAACATCGAATGCTGCGCACAAAAGAAAAAGAAAATATGAACCCCCATCGACTCACATGAGGATCTGAAATCTATCATTCTTTTTTAAAAATTCAATCAACTGTTTTATATAAACTTTGCATGCATGCTTGCTTTGCTATCTTGCCAGTGATAATAAGGTAAGCTTAGAAACACCAGTCATGTGGATCATTTAACCCTTAAACATACCGCGGAAATCAGCCCTTTTGGAACCGTGTGACATCATCTAGTTTAAAAAAATAAAAAAATAATCTTTGGGAGTCAAACTACTATAGAAGATTTCCCCTTTCCACACTTAATTCTGAGGATGAATAGTTGCATTTCTGTCCTACATAGGAGAGTTCTTTGTCATCCATCGGACGCTAGATGTCCACGTCGACCTTCAAGGGTTAAGGGATTTTGGAGCAAATAGTGAGGAGTATGAGGTGGTGGAAATTTTTCCCATGAAATATGGGGATGCTTGAAATTTTACTCTTGAAATTGAAGTTAACCCCTAAAAGTTTTTGACTATGTTTTCACCAAAACCACTCCAAAACTGTCATTTCTAGTATAAGTACCAAATTTTAGGAAAAAGAACATTTTTGGACACGTGTAACCATAGGATCTTGTAGTATGCTGGTTTGAGAAGATGTGGAAAAAATTTCAAAACTTTTCACTGTGTAATTTGCAAGATATTAGCATTTGAAGTGACAAAAATCCTTTTTTTTTTTGTCTTGTCAAAAATTGGGCAGCTACACTTTATAAGGTCACATTTGTATGAAAAAATGTCCAAAATGGTGGTGCGTTTTAAAATTCATTCTTAAAGGCAAGTTGGCTATATGCTTGAAAAAATTTGGATCATTAAGAATTGTACAACATATAGGAAAAAAACATAAGTACAAAGAAGTTGAGAATGATTCAAAATACTAAATTGTTAAGAATTCATTCATGAAATTGAAAAATGACAATCCAAATGATTGTACTAAACAATCTACACCCAATGTTTTTATTTTTTTTCAGAAATATTGAAAATTGAGAGTTCAATAAAGAACTTCAAAGTTTATTTTAGAGTAGAGGTTCCACAACTACTTGTAAATTACCCACAACTACAAATCCTTATTACTTTCATTTCATTAATCATAATGGAATGATTCAAAGATTTCCACCTACATATAAATCTAAAGAACCAATTTCAAATTTTTACTTCTTAAAAAAGTAATTTTTTTAGATTTGCCCAAACTACCGGGCCTTACAAAAAACTATATATCATGCAATAACTTTTTAACCATGTAGTCAAAAGGTATGATAATTTTTGGGCCTTAAAGCTACTCCTTGACCACATGTTGTGTGAAAATTTCAAAGAAAAAAAAATGAAAATTCCATTTGTAGTGAGCTGCCCAAAATATCTATAATGCCAAAAAATAGGTTGGGCCTTTAGGGGTTAATGTGAATTTTGGGAGCCAAAAAATATTATTGACCTATAGTTAATGTTTAGAGTATTCTAATTCTAATCATTGAAGAAATAATTTCTTGCTCACTACTTCCTGCTTTCTTGCTCACTACTTCAAGATATGTGTCATGACCTTATTAGTCCCAACCTTGAAAAAGACAAAAAAAAACATTCCAAACTTCAATTCCAACCTTAGGTTGGAAATAGTGCACCCTATAGGTTGGATATTGGGCGCGGTTGATGCCTAGTGCTTCTATCTTATAAGAAGGAGCCACTTTGGGTTGCACAAAAGTACAAAGACATTAATAAAATTCACACTTAGAATGCCAAACAATCTTGTGTCAATCATGTTCCCATGCTATGCATTAGAAGATTTTTTGGAGGTCTAGAAAGTTGTTTTAGCTAGGCCTGTTTCCTTTGTTGTTCCCTCAGAAGTTTAAAAACATCTCATTGTTAGAATTTTTTTTAAAAAAAATGAAAATTTTTAAAATAAAAAAAATTGAAAAAAAAAATTTTCTTTTCAATTTTTTTATATGACGTGGTAGCTATAGTCTCTCAGTCACATTATACTACTGTTGTAGCACAATTACCAAGTTCTCAGAAACTCGCAGCCCTCCACAAGCCCCAAATCTCCCCTAATTTTGTTTTCAGTTCTTACAGTATAGAGTAGCATGCTAACAAGGATTGAAAATTGTTGTGATATGTTCTTCTCACACATTCTTTTCTCACTATAAATAATAATCAAAATACCAAGTTCACATTAAAGGTACGTTTTCACTTGGTTTTTGGTAACAATGCTCATAAAAACATAATACCTTTGACAAAGATAAGTAGGTACAAGTTGAATAAAAACACTTGTTTTTAGTTGGTTTGGTATTGGTTCAGCATAAGTGGATCATTTTAAGTTATTGGTTGTTTAGACTTGGAGCATAATCTTTTGTAGTCTGCACAACGACTACCACTACATTTACTCTTTACAATCCTTATCCAAAAATTCATCCACATTATGGAGAAGAATGTAAGCATCAATACCAATGGTACTTGACCATTTGCCACCAATAAATAAGTTTGATGACAATATGAAGTGAACACCTCACTGACAATTGTGAGAATATTGAATGGGGATGTCATTTTTATAATCAAATTCATTGTCCATCATAAACTTTCAAAAATTACAAAATAATTTGAAGATGTTGAGAGCTTAAATGCTCATTGTCAAAAAAATTGGAATTGCATTTGGAGTAGAATTTTAGACTTCACTTAGACATAAAAGAATGATTTAAACAAAAATTGAACTATGAAAAGTTAGAAAATCAAGATAAATTAAATTTCTAAAAAATTATTTGTAATTTTGAGCCTTTAATCAAAAGTTATGAACAAATTTTAGAGAGGTGTTAAAAAATGTCAAAGAAAATGTCTCTTCCACCCCTTCTCTGAAATTTGTTTATAACTTTTGATTAGAGGTTTTAAATATCAAATGGATTTTTGGAGATGAATTTTGACTTGATTTACCAACTTTTCGAAGTTCAAATTTTTTTGAAAAAAATCACTCTTCTATGTCTAAATGAAGTTTGAAATTCTACTTCAAACGCAATTTCTGCATTTGAATTAACTATGAACGGTTTAACCCCTCAAGGCCCAAGGCCTTTTTGGATATAAAAACATCATAGCTTTTGAAGTGCTATAAATCTAAATGTCACTAAGTTATACATATCTTAACTGTACAATCTTGTAGTGCACATGTTTTAGATGGCATGGATCAAATTTGAAGTCACTTGACTGTGTAGATTGAAAGATTATAATGTTTTAGTGTTGAAAAAGGATGTTGAAATTTTTCTAAAAACACATTTGGAGGTGAAATTTGAATTCTAAACCTTCTCAAATGAAAAATCTTTAAACTACAAAGTGCTTGAAAATTGGCATACAAACACATTAGAGAAAGAAAATATCATTCAATTGATTCATTGTGTCTACAAAATGGCTTTGAAATGTCAAGAAAAGTTGCCAAAATTATATCCAAGGTTGACCCTCCTTCTACTAAAATGCCTCTGTCACTCATTATTTCTTGGATTGATATGAAATTTTATTGACACAAACTAAACCAGTATGTGCAACTTTCCCAAAAAGAATGATTGAAAATGGGCATTGTATGAAGAAGAAATAGACCGCCAAAGTTCACTATATTGAAAAACTATTAGGGTTTTGAACCTCAAATTGCTCCCAAACATTGAAAACAACCTAGATTGATATGAAAATTTTACCACAAGAACTAGACTTTAAAGGAAACATAATCCGACAAATTTTATTGAAAAATAACATTGTATAAAGGAGATACAAGCCCCCAAAGTTGTAGCCATCTAGTGCAGTTTTGTGAACTCAAATTATACTTGTGAACTTCGATTGGATTTCAAGAAACTAATACATCTTGGATTGATATGAAAATTTTACCACATAAATTAGAAAAGTATGCACAACTTCTTCAACAAGTTTCATTGAATTTGGACATTGGATGCAAAAGTTACATTACTTTGAATTGGACTCCAACTATGTGAGGCTACTTTTGAGCCCCTTAGGCGTTGAGGGGCTATGAGCTCTTACTAATTTTTATTTATATGTCCCACATAGATTGTTTCACTTCCTACCACCCCTCTTGTATATTAAGAGCTTGTCCTCCCTTAGTGACAACACTCTTTAATGCCAAGTGAGAATAAACCTTAACCCCTAAAGTTCCATGACTTTTTTTCCCCATCAAATCCTACTCAAAACTACCATTTGTATTGCAAAGAGCAAAAAACTTTAAAATTTTTTTTCTTTATTACATATTTAACCGCAAGATCTTGTATTATAATAAACTTGCCAATCACTTCAAAGACAAAATTCAAATCCTTCTCCATATAAATATAAAGACTTGCATGTTTTGAAATTTAGTGTGATTATTAAATGTTGTTTTGAGATTCACCTTAAAAAACAGAATGCAAAAAGATTTTTTCTTATAAATTCTATTGCAATTTAAAGACAACACTCTTGAAATCTAGTAAAAAACTTCTTGCGACCCTTCAACACATTGTGCAATCATTGGGCGGTGAAACAAATTTTTGTTCCCATCACAATTGAATTGGTAGTTGAATTGTACGGTCACTGTGTGGTCACTGTATGGTTATTGTGCAGTTTTTGGATGTGTCCGGTAAATGGTTGGTTTACTCTACAATAGTATAAGAATGTGGGAAAAAATTCAGAAACTTTGACCGTGTAGATTGCAAGATATTTGCAATCAAAGTGAAGATAACAAGGGTTTTTTACACCTTGATCAACTAAATTTTTTGGCTTTGAATCTTCTTAATTAAATTTTTTATGTTGAAGAATGGAGTTGAGAATCTAGAATAAAAGATTCAACAAAAAAACAATTAATTTTCACTCATTAAAAATTTATTAAGTAGAAGTAGATTCAAGATTGAAAGGATAACTAAATTGTTAATAGTTCTAAGATGGAATTGAAACACAGTAATCCCAAAGGTGAGATTGTTTTAGCAAGAAAATTTAATCTTGTCTAACAATTTCTTTTGAAAAATTATTATAATTTCATTACAAAACTAGCAGTTGGTGCTTGCTATGCTACGCATTCACCATTAGAATTTCATAAGAATTTTTATGTATTAGATAGAATGTAGAGTAAGAATTTCAAAAAATCTTAAGGTAAAAATTACTAAAATCTTCGTATAATTTTTTTAATAAATAATCATATACTGAAATAAACAATAGAAATTTAATGAATGATGAATGAAATACATGCAATGATGAATATGGTAAAAGATACACATACATTAGAATGCATTGGAAATTTGACTCAATTGTTACAAACAATGGCAACCCAAATAGAAGAATTTAAAGGAAAAACTTGTAAATCTCAAAAACTTTGTGAACAACTTAATTGTTGTGGAATCCAAAATTGCTTCAATTGAATAAATTTCTCAAAATCATTTGGTAGTAGCAATAGAAAATTGAAATCATGAAAGCTCAAAGCACACAAAAGCACAAAATCATAAAAGTGCAAAGAAGTGTAAAGCCAAGAGAAGCAATGGATTTGCTACCTCTATAATATCATCCTATGGATCCTCTTTAATATCATCTTAATTGCAACAACTATATTATATCTATAATATCACCCTTTGTAGAAAATGATATTACAAAAGTGATTGCAAACTGCTACTCTATTTTTGTAATATCACATTGTGTGAAAATACGATTTTTGTGTGTGCATAATTGAAAATATTTTTACAAAATCTTTAAAATAATTATTTTAAAGATTTATTGAAATCATTATCATGCATTCTATTCAAATATATCAAAATTTTACTAATATGTGATACAATGAATGCGTAGCATAGCAAACACGAGCCCCTAGTATTAATGGTAGCATTTGTGATATTACAGAGGGAGTTATGATTTTAGTAGTATGATGAAGTCTATAAGTTATTTTTTCAAGAAGATGCTTAGATTGCCCCAAAAACAAGATTGTCCATAACTTTCTCATCACTAGTCCAAATAGAATGAATCAAAGCTTCAAATGTAGGTAAAAATGTAATTTTTAAGAAAAAATTTAAAAATTAAACAAATTGAACTTTTAGTGATTTTTTGGGGGTTGCCCCTTGAGTTGCTTTTTGGACTTAAGGTAGCATAACTTCTGTTTCTAGTCACGAATTGAAATAAAAATTATATGTCCAAAAAACTAATCTAATTTCCTATCTTCAAAAAAAGTTTCAAAAAATCATGTAAAAAATTGAGATTACACTAGCCTACCCGAAATCCCAAGAGTCTCCCATAGGGACTTTGGGACTTTAGAGGTTGAGGAATCAACCAACAAACATTGTGTTCACAAGTTTTGAACTCACTCAAAGTGTTGAGTTTTCAATGTATTTAGAAGCTTCTATCAAGCAACAAACCCTAAACTCGCTAAAATTAAATGAACTTCTACCAAAAAAATCCATGTGCTACTAGTACATTGTAAGAAAGGGCCTTTAATAGAGACATTTTTGAGCCAAAAGTGCAACAAACAATAGAATTTGATATCCAACTTGCAACATCCTCCACATTAGAATTGGCATCTATTTAGTTTTGTATTATAATACTCCCAATAATCCTTCACAACTTGGAAAATCCTTTCTTTTCTATTTTTTTAATACTACTCACTCTCAAGCTAGCCAAAGTTGATGCTTCTTTTATCTTGAAAGTAGCATATTGTACTAAATTCTAGGATCATTGTTGTTAAGTAAAGTTAACTTGAGAATGAGAAGAAAATAAGTCTAGAAGAAGATGACATCGAGCAATGAATGATTTTGGATTTTGAGTTATACTAAATAGTGAAATTAGGTTGCTTTACTCCAAGAAAGTTACTTTACAAGCCATTGAAGTCAACACATATTTATACTTGTAAATATTTCCATTTGTACACGTAGAGGTTCATGAGTCCAAATTACAATAATACCTAATTCAAAAGTAGTACATTCTTGTAAAATATTTATATAGTGTCAAATGTTGAGAAATTAGTGTGAAGCAATCTAATTTCACTATTTAGTATATTGTAGATTTCTATTAAAGCAACTTATCTAATCACCATCATCATTGACACTTGGATGACATAAAGCTTGCAATTTATCATCCATTTTCTTTACAAAAAATTGAGAATTTCTTGAATATGTTTGTAGGGATGGTGTTGGGAAATTCTTCATTGAGGTATTGGGTGATTGCAAGAAAGATTGGTCCTATTTTGTGTCGCAATTGGAGTGTTGAAGTTGTCATCGGCTATAACTTTTGGAAAGTGAAGCCCATGTACTTGAAATTTTTATTGAAGATGGCTAATTTGGAAGTAATAAGATCTCTATTTTTCAAAAAAAAATTGAAAACTCTTTTATAATTAAATTTCAATTTAGCTAATTTATCACACTTTACGATTTAGGAGTTTTTAGTACTATGGAGCATCCAAAAATAATGATATAGACTTGAAATTTTTGTGGGCTATTCCCACAATAGATGGGCATATACCAAAAGAAAATAAAAAAAAAACATTATTTTATGTCCTCAACATGTGTGTCAATGGGGCTTACTTGCGTGCACACTTTTGAACATTGAAAATGATTTTGAGATCATTCTTTTGGTTTAATCTCTTCATCATAAAGTTCTCTCAAATGGCCAATTTTTAGTTTCTTCAAAAATGATTTTCCCTATTTTTTGCAAATTAAAACATCAATGTACCTATTTGTTTTAAGATTTTGCACTTTTTTAGTTCTCCTACTCAAAAAAAATTTCTATGATTTTCCTTCATAGGGTACCTTCTCCTTAAAAGTATATACATTGGATATATTTTTTATATTAAATTTTTTTAAAGATTTTTAAATTTAAAGTACTCTTGAAAAAATCATAAGTACTATGCAAACTGCTACCAAAATCATTTGGTCTTTCTTACAACCACCCTATAATTTACTTTTCTATAAAAAAAAATTGCTTCAAAATGAATCACACAATGAGTTTTTAGTGAATGTTTGTAACTTCTAGCAATTGTTCTTGGATCTTGATATGAGTTTGTCATCCAAATGATTTTTCTTGAGTTTGAGCCCCACTAATGACATGAAGTATATTCTATTCAATTTTCAATTTTGAAAAATTCCTAAAATTAAATGTTTTATTGCAATTTAAGCTTTGTAAACTAACCTCAATCTATTGGTTTTCTATTACAATTCTAGATTGGAAAACTTACCTTAGTCTACTGATTTTTTAATTATAAAATGCTAAAGAAATTTAGTTTATGCTATAACAAATTCAACTATAAAGTACACCTACGACATATTTTTTAGATTTTTGAATATTATATGAATTTTCTTCAAATCCTGAAAAAATATCCTTGAATAGTAGAGAGGTTATATTAGCAAAGTATCATATATAACCTAATAAAAATCTCCAACCCAACAAGTTCAAGTCTAGTATAAGTAGGGTTGTACATCTAATTATACTACAAGCATTACAACATTCTGCATGACAGTGGCAAGAACTCTCGTCCACCCAATATTTAAATTCTTAGAATATATTTGAAATATTTGAGTCTACTATATGAAAATATTTATTATACTAGACAAATGTTCAACATGACACCCTTCCACAAATGTTTAGCATGGCCAATATAGCTAAAAATGTTCGACAAGACATTCTTGCAAATATTCTCCAAGTATATCATATTTGGCATGTTGACTTTCTCTTTCTATATTCCAAATCTAGATTTAATTTGCTTTATATTAAATTTGACTTTTGATTAATTACACCATTATTTCTAGAATACTTTTGGTTTGCTATGGTACATAGGTGATAAGAAGCTGAAAGGTTCTTCAAATAAAAATGTTAAATATGCATGTCAATTGGACCATCCAAAGGAGGTGATGCTCAAAGCAAATTTTCCTAATTCCAACTCTATCAACAAACATTTTTTACTTCTACGTTTGTCTTAATCAAATTCTGAATTTTGTTAAATAAATTGGCCTTACTACACTATATTATTAATGAAACTTAGTACTATAGTACCTATTGTGTTATTTGCCCAATCTTGTAATTTACTTTAATTCTCATTAGTTGAGATTTAGTATTGATTTCATATTGGATATTAATTTAGTGCATGTTCTTCAAACCGTTTTCATTCCAATTTAGTTTTTTGGGAAGAAAATTAGTTGAAAATTAGTGTAACATGACTAGTATTGTTGCCATTTAGTGCATTCAATGTTACAATTTGTATTTTTTGGTCAAATATTGAAAACACTACATTTCATTATTAGTTTACTCTTTTTGGAACTTTTCAAGACATGCATTCAAAATATAAATCTATACCAACCCATTTTTTTTTGCACCATGGGGGCCAAATTGCACCATTTCAAAATAAATTTCTACTTTTTGCAAAAAAAAACTAATCTTTTTTTTGCCATAAATTTATTGTTTCTATCAAACATAGAGATGAAGTTGCTAAATTTGGATGAAAGAGTGCATGGATATAATTGAAAGGTATTTTTTAGTCCAAAAGATGGATGAATGTAGAACTCACCAAATTTTAAGTGATTGCCACCTTGGCACTATCTCAAAAATTTAAATAAAAAAAAGGGCTGATCTATACTAGCCCTAGTTTTTTGTAGAGCTTTGTGTAGATGTATGTCACAACATGTAACAAAATTGGTGATTTCAGCTGCAATGGCTACTGAGGCCATGGCATGAAATTGGCGCCACAATCCTCCCCGTTCCCATACCGATCGATCACAGCTCAAGCGCGCCGAATCCTATTTTGTGCACAACCTCATCCCCAACGCAGGAATCAAGCTCTCGCCGAGATTCCGCAATGGGTAATTTTGCCCTGTCGGTATACAGGACCGTGCATACTTCAGCATCATATTACTCACGGAATTGTACTGCACGAGGTCTGCGACACAACAATGTGCCTTACAACATGCTTACAAGCTCGGATCGATGCGAGGCACTACTTATAAAGTTTGGTCAGATTGTGGAAACATTGTGGTTCAATTCTTCTGCAGCTTGCTGCAGACTTTGTGAAATCTGTCATTGATATGTTTCAGGAACTGCGAGGCAATTCATATTGGTGTTAAAGGGGGATTGCATTGCATTGCATTGCATGCATTGTTAAGTACGTGGTGTCTCAACATGGAGGACGTCGACGTTCCACGAGCTCACAATACTCTGGGAATGCATGGCAGCTCGTCTTCTTGCAAGCGGGGACGACGTTGCACCCATTCCCAGGCATTTATTATCTAATTCCCACTTTTCCTCTTTTGTATTGATTGGATGTTGGATGTTCGTTAAAACGGAAGAAATGGCCGGGCACTCTTCAATTCCAACCGCACATCTGATCAATACCATCATCTAGCTAGCTAACTAACTAATGCATGTGTATTCAGTTCGAGGGGGGACTGATTAGAATGATCACGTACATTGTTCTGTGCTCATGTGCGTACCAGGGTTCAAAGTTACGGTTCCTGCTGCTCCTGACGCAAATAACGATGGCCATGTCGGAGCGCAACACCCAAATCGTATGGGCAACATCAGGTCCTTGGAACAAGACTCTCCAGAAGGACATTCTCCACTGCTCGAATTTCCACCAGGCTAACATCTCCGACTACTTCTACAACTGGCCGGAAGACCGCTTCGACCACTGTTGCCAATCGTTCATCCGCACAGAAAATCTCACGGACTACGGATACACAACGTACGGCAAAAATCTGCTCCTCGCCACCTACTACGACCTAGATGGGCAATTTCGTTAAAATGGCGGTATTCCATGTGCCATTTTGACATGAGAAGCGTTGAGGTGATTTTGCTTTGTCGGCAATTTTGTTAAAATGGCGGTATTCCATGTCCCATGTTGACATGAGCGACCATTAAGCTGTCTTTGTATTGTGCTATGTACTAGTCGTTGGGCGTAGCGCTAGTGAGTGGCAAATGGGCCCCTTGCATACGAGTGCAAATCCTTAGGATTTCTATACAGGACTTGTGCAAAAGACAATGACTATAGATGTTGTTAGTGAAAGTCTTGGTAGACTAATAGGTAGAACGTGGAAATCTTGTCATGGAGTTGTTGGTGCTTAACATGGGGGTCATTGCCCATTGAAGTGGGGGGGGATCATCATCATGATGGGCACAAGTTTGGGTACTTGTTTAGGTTTGCATCGTTCATGAGTGCGTGGTCAGTGAAGTTGGTATCTAAAATACGTCTTGTTGCAATGGATGCAAAACAGAAGGGCAAAAACTTGTATTTCAGATTGAACAAAATGGAGGTTGCATACAAAGATCGAGGACCAGGCAACCTATGATGCCTACAATCTATTCAAAATTGTACAATCCGTTGCAATGTCATCGGATGAGAAAAACTATCACTACCTATTGCATAATATGTGAAGGTCCACCTTCTATAATACAAAGGGGCATTGCAAGCATGAAATATGACTGTTGGAATAGTCGTCTCCTAGGACTTCATATTCACCAACCTTGTTCTTCTTCAACAATTCGACGTAAATGATCCACTGCAAACTGCACTTGTTGACGAGGAGCAATGAAACTATTTCCATCGTTCTTCTTTGGTTTCCATGATGCCATGATACTATCTGTGGAAACATAGTCAGCTTTGTCGGCCGTTCGGTCAATCTTCCATCTAAAATTAGGCTTTGTGTCCCACCCCGTATACAACCGTTGCACATCTTTGGATGTTCCACATGGGGTGTACCATTGCACTAAGACTTCGTGAAAGTGAACGGCCGTGGGATCAAATTGTAGATTTTCTACTGCCCTTCCGAGCCATACGGGCTCAAGACAATCCAATCCTGGCCTCACAAAGAGGTAGAATCCCTCACAAAGAGGTAGAATCCCTCACGAACATCAATGACTACATTGTATGCTGGTGGGGGCCTTCCCTCTAGAGTACCAATGTAAGGATCTTCGGCCTCCACCTCTTGACGTGTCCTTCCATCTTGCATGAAATCTGTCATAAGATCTCCGGGTTGTCGAGTCTGAGGCCAAAATCCTTGCTGCAATTCATTAGATTGGGGGGAGTCTTCTTCGCCTCCATCCAGCATGGCATTTCTCACGCGGGTCCAATACGTGACCAAGTTTGACATGTGGGTTTTGTACTCCACCGTCCCATCTTCTTCGGATATGTCTTTCCAATGTTGGATGTATCCATCAAGTCCACGCAAAATCTCAGCTTCGTTTGTCATCTTCTTGGGGGTCACGCGCGGTAGATCACCTTGAGGAAGTATAGGTCTATGGTTGACATCTTCCTTCCATAGCTTCAATCCCCCTTCAGGCAATCATGGAATGTCTGTACACGCCAATTTGTATTGCATGATAGGCCATCCATTGTCATCCATGAAGAATTTGTACTGTCTCCCATGAGAGTGGCCCACCAATTGTTTATTGTGCATCCCAATATAAGGTTTGACATAGGCCTTGAAGTCGGGTACTTCTTCAATTAGATGTGGAATGAACGGACCTTGTTCCATTTCCATGTAGGATTGCATCAATGATGGTAGGGTGGGATGGTCTTTCTCGCGGAGTTGCATGCTCCATCGCCCAAATGATGCATCCATGTCATCATGGGTGTGACCCACTATCATGAAGGATACCACCACTTCTTTCACAATGCGTCTTGCCACCAACAGGGACCAAAAACAGAAGACATACCTGTTTTTGTTTTCCCTCCAAGAGTTGTCCATCTGAACGTGTAGTACCGGTGGCAATGGTTGAGCCTCAATAGGTTGAGGAGGAACAGCTCCCAAAGAATCAATACAGATCTCGCTACCTTGCAACAACGCTCGATATAGTTCCGTGCTTCCGGCTCCTTCGAACAACGTCCGTGAAGACATTGCGGGGGGCCCTTCTAAATCTCGTAACAATTTGGCGATGGATCCCACTGTAAAGTTGCTGTCGCTGGGAAACACGTCCAAATTGTAATGTGCATATTTGCCATCCCCATGTCCATGTGCAAAAATCCCTGATACCTTCACGGGCAACTTCATGAACCCATCTAGGGCTTTTGTTTTCCTTGCCAATGCAGGACATGCTGTTTTTGAATGATCCATTTTGTCGTGCATGATAGATAAAAGTTGCATAGGCCGTAATTTGGACAACCATCTACTACGGTAGTAGGCATGTCGACAAGCTTCTTGTAGAAACAAGTGCTTCTCGAAGCGCCTTTGGATTCGTTGATAGTCCTCCGATCCAGGAGCAAAAGAAGCTCGTAGTTGCTTTAAATTGTCACAAATGCTACATCTTGCGAAGGAATCTCCCCTTCCCTTCACGACGTACTCAGCAAAATATTTTGTTCGAATTTTACTAAAACATGATTGCGAGAGTGTCGACAGCTCGAGTTCTTCATTGGCCTACAAACAATAGAAACACGCGCACTCAGTCTGCGTATTCAACAAGCACTTCATTGGATGTTGGAGGACTCTATGAGCTATTGTGGTCGATGCGACAATTCGACCATGTCCTTTTCATATGAATGCCATAGGTGACATTGCGAGCCGTACCTTGTTCACGGTGGCTAGTAATTGCCTCCATTCGGTACCGGTCGGAAGAACTTTGAGGCAAACCTTTTCACCAGTGGGCAAGGTGCGAGACAAATGGGGCATGTGGTCGGCCATTGCCTCCAATAATGAGCGCAAAGTCTCGATGCCTTGAATAGTGGCAGTCCTTGTCTTTTTTCAATTGGAGTTCCCGTGTGGAGCGCCTCTGACGCCAGCCTTGGCCTTGGCCCTGTATCTTTCGAATGTGCGGAGGGGGATGTTGTGAAGAATCCTCCAAGCACGTGGATAGACGTCTATGCCTTCTAAGGTGACAACTTGCCTCCCCCTCGGAACCGCTTTGTGCATTGTCCTATGAACATCCAAATTTTTGCTAGATTTCACTTGAAATGTCTGTAGGTGCATTTCCGCGCGAAGCACACGGATGGTGGAAGGACGGAACTTACGAGTGCATTCATTATTGCAGCAGATTTGTGTGAAGACCTCTGCAATGGATTCATGTGATACCATCTTCATCTTCTTATCTAGTAAAGCGACAGCTCGAGCTCTCCTATCATAACGATACCGTCGCACGCCCCCATGTTTTCTACTCCCTTCCATTTCTTTATCCAGAGCTTCTCGCTTGCGAGCGTGATCGTAAACACTGACGTACCCATTTTCGCCGTGGTGAAACACCTGCCGCATAGGCCAACGCAAGCACATGTCTCTGACGTTGGGGTCCCCGTTGTACACGTCCAAGACAACAATGCCAACGTCATCCATCCCCAGCCTGCTCTGTCCATCAATGCAAGCGTTGGGATTGGCATTAATGATGATGACTTCCGCAAAGTCGGAGCCGTCCGCATGTTTTGCGAGCAATGCCTTCCCAGACCATCCGTCTCGATCAATGCCCTCGCAATCTGGGATGGGACTATTGTCTACGTTTGCCTCGGCATATGCTTCCAAGTCCACGTCCTCTTCCTGACATTCTACAAACCCCTACACACCGAACAATGAAGAATTGATACGACATCAATGACAAAGGAACGCAATGTACAATAAGAAACGTGAAAACTGACGAGAGTAGAAAGTTATATACAATACCTCATCACCATTAGAGTCGTCCGAAGAAAACATAGGAGACGTTAAAATCGTAAGTGTTTTCTAATAGAAAATAGCGGCCTCGTAGGAAGCATGAGAGTGACACTTGAAAGAATTGGTAGCATATACGTCCTCTTTGTTCAGCCCACAAGGGCTAATACGCCTGACAGTAGTAAAATAAAAAGTATTAGACGAAATGACAAATAGATGAGTGGCGAAAGCGGTGAATATGAGGACATCATTACATAATCAAATACAGTATGAAATAGTGTAGCAAATGTCTGGAACCCGCTCACTTGCTGTGAAGTTTGGTATAGAATGCAGTGAAGTCTGAAACTAACGATTCCCATAGAACGTCGGCTACCGTGGACCCCATTCCGCAGTGCAATGCCACTATGTCCAAGAAAGACAATCAACCGTACATGAGTATGGACCGAACAGTCTAAGTCCAAGGAGACTAGAAGTCTACGCACAAATTCCCCCAAGGCCTGTTCATTGAGCCACTCTGAACTGCGTGGAAGAGTTACAACTCTCGCAGATATTGTTCCACACCCAATATAGAGGAAGCGCGCCAAAGGATAGACAACACAATGTAAAGAATTACAAAGAAGAACTCGTTCCTACAATGAATGCTGAACAGTCCAGAGTCTCCAAGAAAGAGTCCCACCGAATAACATTTAAGAACGGTCGCTCTGAACTGCGAGGAACAGGATGCATGCGTAATTCATCCACGTGATCGCCCATAATTGGGAAAACGGAGGACTAGGATCTAAATAATGCGCATGCAAAACATAGATCAGAGCGGCCGCTCTGAACTGAACAGAGGGTGACAAATCATGAACTCTCGGAACGGAGGGTGACGGAGCTTTGTGATCCTCCCTTAAGCTCAGAGAGGTCGCTCTGAACTGAACGGTGGGTCACAGAGCTCCGTCACCTTCCGTTCAGTTCAGAGCGGCCGCTCTGAACTTCAGGGAGGGTCACAGAGCTCCGTCACCCACCGTTCAGTTCAGAGCGGCCGCTCTGAACTTCAGGGAGGGTCACAGAGCTCCGTCACCCTCCGTTCCGAGAGTTCATGATTTGTCACCCTCTGTTCAGTTCAGAGCGGCCACTCTGAACTGAATGGAGGATAGCCTTCGCCTCGGTCACCTGACGTGAAGTTCAGAGCGGTCTCTCTAAACTGAACGGAGAATAGCTTTCGTCTCCGTCACCTCACGTTCAATTCAGACCGGTCGTTCTGAACCGAACGGAGGATAGCTTTCGTCTCTGTCACCTCATGTTCAGTTCAGAGGGACCGCTCTCAACCGAACGGAGGATAGCTTTCGTCTCCGTCACCTCACGTTCAGTTCAGAGGGACCGCTCTCAACCGAACGGAGGATAGCATTCTCAATCGTCACCCCACGTTCAGTTCACAGCGGGCGCTCTGAACTGAACGGAGTGTCATATTGCTTTCTAATCGTCACCCCACAATCAGTTCAGAGCGAGCGCTCTGAACTGAATGGAGTGTCAAATTGCTTCCCAATCGTCACCCCACGTTCAGTTCAGAGCGGGCGCTCTGAACTGAACGGAGTGTCATATTGCTTCCCAATCGTCACCCCACGTTCAGTTCAGAGCGGGCGCCCTGAACTGAGTAACACTAATTTTGGGTGACACTAATTATCATAAATCAATCTGGACGGAATGCCATCCGAACTTTGTCTCATGTAATAGATGATAATGCTAAGGTATATCAGCATTGTATAAATCATGACTCTGAAATACCACAACACTGTGGATAATTGATTGTCTACGAGGACGTGAATAACTATACGGAACCGAATGAGCACAGTTCTAAAATTCGGAACCGAATGAGCACAAACTACAATGAGCGCAGTTCTAAAATTCGCATTTCAGCAAATGCAGCATTCTATCTAACGCGAAGACACGCCTCGCCTGTTGCTAGTGTGAGATTCTAGGAATGTGGCTCAAGCAGTACTACAGATGCGAAATAACTGAAGAAAAACATGAAATTTGTTGAAATCCGTTGAAATTGAGTTCTTAGAGACAAAAAACAATCCTACGAACCGAGAGAAGAGAAACAAGGGATAAATTGCTCATCGAACCTGAAATGAGGACGTACGACGTCATTGGCGCTTCTCAGCAACAAAGATGGCCTCCAGCGGTCGACAACGTGCTGCACAATGCCGACGGAAGAGGAGAAAGCGGTGCGCGCTCTAATATTGACATACACAATTGCAGACGACGAAAGAAGAATGACAGAAGCCGGTTTCGGTTTTGTATTCTAAGGCTGTACTTCAATGCGGCAGCCGCATATGGCGGCTGCCACGTCGCCAGCGTAGGGCCACGTTGGATTCAACAAATAAATAAATAAAATTGAAAAATTCGGACATCTCTGTCACGCGTAGTTTCAACGCCAGTCGCTACGCTAGGTTATTCAGTGTGTTGTCAGAAGCAGTTCTCGACCACATGGTTTTTGCATTCGGAGGGTACAAGATATTTTTGCACAACCCCAACTGCTTTCCGAAAGTCATTTGCCTCCGGTGAAGGGAGTCGGCGACGCTCCAGCAAGTTCTATAGCAAAAGGGTGAGACCGGAGGACATTGCATGTGGAGATCACAATCGCACGCACTTCAAGAAGGTTTGTTCACCGCCACTCTTGAATTTTCATAATCCTCAGCAATTTTTTTTGGGTTTGAACTCCAAAGAATAGTTGTTCTGGCTTTCATCGTGGCTTCATTTGCCACCATCACCACTTCGCTACATCTTCTATAATAGCTTGAGATTTCTTCATTTCGAGTTTGGGAATGGAAATGCTGGAATTCTAAGTGGTAGAGAAGAAAAAAAGGTTTCTTGATTTTGTTTAAGGTTTGCGGAAAAGTTTCCAATGTAGTCAATTTCCAATGTCAATGAACCCACTTGGAAGTGGTTTTGAGATTCCATTGGGAATGCTTCTCATTTGCAACTTCTCAGTAGCCTTCAAGTTCTCATTTTGTATTTGTTAGTACATGTAGAAGATATTTAAATTTTCTTAAGACTTTTTCTTTTTCATTCTTGTGAGATTGTATGCTATAAAAAAGCTCTTGTAAGGGCTCATCTGTCTTTTTCATTGTTCTTCTTGGTCTATATTCTTTCTAAATCATGTTTTTTTAGCAAGAAACAAAGATGTGGAACCTAAGAAAATGCATGCAACAATGATTTTTAGCAAGATGTTGCAAATTGAAAGATAAGGATTGTTGATTGTAATAGAATAACAATTTTGCATCTCTTCATTCTAGGGCTTAAGGATTTGGTGGAAGAATCGCCTCATCTTCACTCTCTACCTATTAGTAGGGTTGATGTGTTTCATTGTAGGGCACTTTTGGTTCTAAACAGATTCAATGGCTGGCGCTGCAAACTTCAGTAAGTGCTCCGAGCAGCTTAGAGTTCTTTTGGACAATGAGGACTTTGGGTAAGTGACTTCTTCTTTTTCTACACATGTTTTTTGGGCTTTCTGCGTTTGCAGCTGTTGCATGATTTTCTACCATACTTATGATTACTTCATTGGAATTGATTCAAAATTGCTTGAAATAGGGCTCGCGATTTTTGGCAAGGCTACAAGCTATATTGCTTTGTCCATTATTCTCACTGCGAGACGTCTAAGGAGATGTTCCAAGACACCAAGATGGGTAAATACTACATGGGTTATGTTTTCCTTCTTCCATTTGTAGAATTGTGTACTTCAAAAGCATGTGCAAAACTCTAAGTTTTGGATAATATGTAGGTATCACATGCATGGTTGTTCCTTAGTGCAATCTTTGTTGGTTTCTTGTTGCAGGTCATGTTATCTGTGCATTGCAGGGCACACTTGAAGTTCCTTGGGGAGCACAATTTGATGCTGCAATTCGAGATGTGTGGGCCATGATGGAGGAGTATGTCCATGTGCGTTACAACAAAGATTGCACAAACCTTTGGTGAGTTTTTTTGGTTGTCAAGTACAACATGCTATACTATATATTAACATTTCTTGATTGATTTTGATGCTCAATTCTTGTTAGCATTGTTTCTGTTTTAGTTCATTTGTTGATAATTGTTTAGGTTTGCAAAGGTTTTGCTTGGTTTTTGAGATTTCAGTATGTACGTACTTGGACATGTTAATTTTTGATATGATAATATGTCTTGATTCACATGGCATGTAGGGCTCTCATGGAGGAATTCGATGATGAGGATGAGCTCGCTGCATCCAAGAATGGTTCCTTGCTCCTACAACTCATTGAGGTTTGTAATATACATTGCTTTTGACCTTCCAATAGCAAAGGAAAAAATGATGCCCTTCGATATCTCTTCATTCTTTGATTTTTTTTTCATGATATTGAATTTTTGATGATGTCAATTTCTTGGGTAATGTTGTGATTTTTTGAATTTTGAAGGATTTATAAAAGATTTCTCATTGAAATATGTCTTATTGGTACTTCATTGTTTAGGATGACAAGTACGGGACTGAACATTTGCATAGGGAGTCTCAAACAATTCACTTTGGAACGGATATTTTTGATGAATTTCGTGCCCGGCTCAATCAAGCACAAGCAAATTTGGATAACCTCACACCTGAGCGTCGAGCGTCCCGTCGCCACTATCGTTGAAGGAAAACTGCTACTTACTTGTTGTATGTACATAATGAATTTTTGCTAAGTACCATAGTACCGGGAGTAGTTTTATTAGAAAAAGACGTTATGTTTTGTTTCTTTATTTTGTACAAGTTTTTCTAACAAGTAGCTTTCTTACTTTTTAGATAAACTGGAGTCACTTTGTTACCTTGGGATTTACCTTTTTGTGCTATTACATCAGGAGAACATGACATTTCTATTCAACATGTTCAATTGGATGATTAGTAGATCCCCCCAAAGACTTTACATGCAGAACTAATTTTTATCAAACATTTAAAGTACAACATTATCTGTGTGTTGCTCATGAAAAGTGAACAGTTGATGAGATTAGTATGGTATGTGGAACTTCTTCCAAGCATTCAGAATCTTTCTAATGCTCTTGTGTTTTACATTGTAGGAGATGTTCAAGTATGTACTTTTGTGCAAGAGATGCTTCCATTGTCTTCAAAATACCTTCTTCTATCACTTCTTGCATTTTGGGGGGACTTGTAGTGGCATAACTTATATTTTAGGACGATTATTAAAATGAATATTACATTCCTTGATAGCTCATTTGTTGAAGTATCTCCAAACTATTTCATAAAATCATGTTCGAAATTCAAATCACATGAGGTAACCCTAAATCTCCAAAGTCCTCCATAGTTCTTTTTGGTCGTTAGATGCTTTATTGTAGTGTTGACCCAACAAATTTATGTTGTTGCAATGAACTATGCAAAAACATTAAGTTCGCAGATTAGCAAATTAGCAAATTCTTTTTTTTTAAAATGAAAATTATTTTTATGCCTTAGAAGCTTTTAACTTATTAAAAATCTTATTTATATTAATAGTAAAAAGGAGTTTTCATGAGTAACGATACTATTGCTAATATGATTACATGTATAAGAAATGCGAACTTGGAAAAGAATCGTTGCAGTACTGGACTAGCGATTGGCGCTTGCTATGCTACGCATTCACCATAAAAATTTCATAAGAATTTTTATGTATTAGATAGAATGTAGACCAAATATTTCAATAAATCTTCAAATAAAAATGCCTAAAATCTTTGTATAATTTTTGTTCTAAGTAAGCATATATAGAAAAGTAGCATAGAAATTTATTGAATGAGGAATGAAGCATATGCAATGGTAAATACTATAAAAGATACATATACATTAGAAATTTGACTCCATTGTTACAGAAAATTGCAATTCAAATTGAAGAAGTGAAAAGAAAAACTAATAAATCTCAAAAACTTTTTGAACAACTTAATTGTTGTGGAATCCCAAATTTCTTCAATTGAATCAATTTCTCAAAATCATTTGGTAGTCGCGATAGACAATTGAAATCATGAAAGCTCAAAGTTCATGAAAGCAAAAAATCATAGAAGTGCAAAGAAGTTTCAAGCCAAGAGAAGCAATGCATTTGCTACCTCTATAATATCATCCTTTGGATCCTCTTTAATATCCCCTCAATTGCAACGACTATATTATTTCTATAATATCACCCTTAGTAAAAAGTGATATCAAAGGTGGTTGTGAAGTGCTACTCTATTTCAGTAATATGACATTATGTGAAAAAGATGATTTGTATGTATGCTTGATTGGAAATATTTTTAGAACATTATTAAAATAATTATTTTAAAGACTTATTGAAATCATTATCATGCATTCTATTGAAATATATCAAAAATTTACTAATATGTGGTACAATGAATGCGTAGCATAGCAAGCACGAACCCCTAAGTATGAATGGTAGCATTTGTGCTATTACAGAGGAAGTTCTAATTTTAATAGTATGACTAGCAGTTGGCACTTGCTATGCTATGCATTCACCATTAGAAATTCATAAGAATTTTAATGTATTAGATAGAGTGCAAAGCAAGAATTTCAATAAATCTTCAGATAAAAATCACTAAAATCTTCATATAATTTTTTTAATAAAAAAGCATATACTGAAATAAACAATGAAAATTTAATGAATGCTCAATGAAATACATGCAATGATGAATACTAAAAAAGATACACATACATTAGAATGCATTAGAAATTTGATTCCATTGTTACAAAAAATGGCAACCCAAATTGAAGAATTGAAAAAAAACCCTTATAAATCTCAAAACCTTTGTGAGCAACTTCATTTTTGTGGAATCCCAAATTGCTTCAATTGAATGAATTTCTCAAAATCATTTGGTAGTAGCAATAGAAAATTGAAATCATGAAAGCTCAAAGCTCACAAAAGCACAGAATTATAGAAGTGCAAAGAAGTGTAAAGCCAAGAGAAGCAATGGATTTAGTCCCTCTATAATATCATCCTCTGGATCCTCTTTAATATCACCTTAATTGCAGCAACTCAATTATTTCTACAATATCACCCTTTGTATAAGTGATTGCAAACTACTATTTTTGTAATATCACATTGTGTGAAAATACGATTTCTATGTATGCATGATTGAAAATATTTTCACAAAATATTTAAAATAATTATATTGAAGACTTATTGAAATCATTATCATGCATTCTATTCAAATATATCAAAATTTCACTAATATGTGGTACAATGAATGCATAACATAATAAGCACAAGCCTCTACTATTAATGATAGCATTTGTGACATTAGAGAGGAACTTATGATTTTAGTAGTTTGATGATGCTTCCTTTAGACTCGGCTTAGGTTCGGCTTAGGTTCGATGGATCTAGGTTCGGTTTAGGTTCGGTAGGTCTTCTTCACTGTTCCCAGGGTTTTCTCAAGTTAGTCCTCGCTATCGCGCCTCTCCCCGCGCAGGTATTTCGTCGCTGCGATTTTCCCTCGCGCAGTTCTGCAGTTAGCGCTTTCGTCAATAGTATTGTTTTCCCTCATTGTGCGGAGTAGCGGGAGCAGAGTCTGGACAACCTTCTTCATTTCCGGTGCTCAAATTTGGACTTTCTTCTTCAATCCCGGCGCGGTGGACAACCTTGAGCAGATTTTGGAGGTATGTTCTCCGCGGACTTAGGGTTTAGGTCCCCATTGCGAGGTTCTTCATTTCTCTGCGTTTTGAATCCTTTTGCGAGTCGGTTGTTTTCCAGAATTGCACGAAGACCATGTACATCTTGCACTTTAGTTTAGTTTGGTTGCTTTTATCTGCGCTGATGTCTATTTGTTGTGATTTTGTGTTTATCTGAAAGCATTTGTTTGTGTAGTGTCAGTATTTCGTTTCATTGGTTTCCGTATTTGCAGTATTTGTTGTTGCTTTGTTGATGGGGTTCAATCTTGAGGTCTCTCATTTTCAGCTGCTGTTCAATCCATTCTGCTACGTTTGTTTGAAAATAGATTTAGATCATAAGAGCACTGTGACTATGATTACATTGAGTTCTATGTCACTTGAACTTCTGTGTTCAGTATTCGGGATTGAGGAGCGGTTTGTGTTCACTTCATCTGCAGCCGCGAAGGATTCCGAGTTCCTGGAGTCTTAACAAACGAAGCAATCTTGTTATTATAGGTTGAAGAAACAAAGTATTGAACCAGTTCCTAGCCCAGGTAATCACTACATCCCAATTGATTGCAATGCCAACCATTCCTGAACAATTTGAAACCATGCAAACACAGAAGAATTAGTTAGAACAAGGACCCCCTATAACCGCGCACATGATTACGCTGTTGTCAGGGTTCAGAGCGGTCGCTCTAAACCTCCAGCTTCATAATGAGCGATGTTGAGGTTCAGAGCGACCGCTCTGAACTTGCACTTGTGAAGTCGGCCAGATTGGTTTAGAGCGGTCGCTCTGAACCGTGCGAGAGTTCATAATGGAGTAGGAGGTTCAGAGCGACCGCTCTAAACCTCTCCCTAAACGAGATCACAACTCTGTGATTTCGTTCACAGGGAGGTTTAGAGCGGTCGCTCTGAACCTCCTGCTCCACAATGAACCGAGAGCATTGGAATCCAGCACGAGGAGGTTCAGAGCGGTCGCTCTGAACCATGAGCGAGTTCATATTGGAGTAGAAGGTTCAGAGCGACCGCTCTAAACCTCCCTTTGAACAAAAAGACAGAGCTCTGATTTCGTTCAGAGAGAGGTTTAGAGCAGTTGCTCTGAACCTCCTACTCCATTATGAACTCCCTCACGGATCAGAGTGACCGCTCTAAACCTGCAGCATTCAAATCATGTACAAGGTGGTTCAGAGTGGTCGCTTTGAACCATGACCATGCTCATCACGAAGCAGTGGATCAGAGAGGTTGCTCTAAACCAAAAGATATCGGTACTCGGAATGGTAGAATTGAGCGCAATTGTTCGTATGGAGCGTCATCACAGTTTAGAGCAGCCGCTCTGAAATGAAGCACTCGCTAGTGAAAGTGCAGCGGATTCATAGTGGTCGCTCAAAACCACCACTTCCACAATGAGAGTGCAAGCGGTCTAGAGGGATCGTACTGAAGCATCCAGTTGGCAATTAGGGTCAAGGTTCTCATTGGTCGCTCTGATTCTCAACGACGGCGATGAGCACTGTCAGGATTCAGATAGACCGATCACAACATCCTCAGGGTTGGAATTAGAGCTACAAATTCAGAGCGGTCACTCTAAACCTGTATCGTCATGGCCGGAGCCTACTAGATGTATGTTCTCCCTACAGTGAAGAGCGGCAGCTCTGAGCTTATAACATCTCTTTCAACATTAGGGAGGTTTAGAGTGGTCGCTCCAAACTCATTCGGATGGCTCCCTGAAGTGAGCATCCGATGAAATAAAATCTTCGCGTAGATTGGGTACGGTGAGACCAGAATCTCTGACCGATGAATTGAATGATTCATCTGGGAAGACTATAGAGGATAGAGGGGCATAGAACCTAGGTTATGATCATTTCACATTGTACCATACAATCTAGAGAATCCGATCGATTAGTATAGTGAAGCCGATGTGAAATTTAATTGAAACCCAATTAAATAGTAGGAAACCAAGCCCAAACACTAGATATCACGCACAGTCAATGGTACAGAATTGTCTATAAGCAGACCGCTGTGAACATCTACACTGAATAGGTCGTGGATCCAGATCAGTTCAGAGCGGCCGCTCTGAACTAATCGAAGGGCTAGAACTCCAGTAATACGGGGCCGCTGAGAAGATTGCAATTTTAAGTGGCCTGTCTGATTCTGAGTGGCCGGTCTGATTTGATTCATGTGGACAGTGACATGGAGTCCTTCCTCGAGAGCAAGCCACCTCTCACGGGCTACATTACACAAATACCGCCTGAGCGGCTAATGGAGTCGTGGAAGGCGCACGTTGAAGGGAAAATTCCGCTGACCTTCATTGCAACCAAAGCATTGTGGACCGTGGAAATGAGTTACCTTCACGGCTCCCTGATATTTAATTTAGAATTGGGGTTCACAAAATTCGGAGGGCCTAGATGGAAATCCTTTAAGAACTTGGTAGTCATTAACATTACTGTGATGCGAGAGGCCGTTCTCATTGACGTAGTGAATTCGTGCAACAATGCTCTGGGAGTAGTCATCATCCGCGTAGAGGACGAGATGATATTCTGCCATGAGCGCCTCATCAAAAATTATGACCGGGTTCCGCATGTGTTCCAAATCCTCATGCTGGACATACAAGCTAGGTGCGAAGCGCACGCTGGGGACTTCGTGAAGACTGCACGGATCGCGAGCGCGTACCTCACTAATGCAAACACCTTATACGTGTTGTCGCTGACTAGTGGTAACGCATCACAGGGAGTAGGAAACGTCGACATGGATGCGCAAGGGCGAACCCAGAAGAAAAAAGCGGTCGCGTCCGCCTTGGTACCTGCCAACCGTTCCCGGCCGCCAGCAGCGTCAGCGCTGCCAGGGTCCGCAGGCATGACAACTCATACGCCGGCTGAACCTGCACGGTCTGCTCCCGTGACGGTGGCGCCATAGACGACTCCATCCCGATCCCCTCCGTCCCGGCCCAATCCACCTAGCACGGGAGTAGCAGAGCGTCCCAGGCCCACGGCACGGAACAAACAAAAGGCGCGGAAGAGGAAGTCCGCACCCGTCGCCACCGGTGACCACTCGGCCTCACAAGATGAAGGGGCGTCCCGCTTTCACAAGACACGACCGACCTCGCACGATGTGGAAGAGGGTGAAGGTGCCCCAAGCGCATCCACGCAGAGCGCCTTTCCGGAGTCCACCGACTTATCCGAAGAGGAGGCATAGAAGGTGGCATTCAAGAAGGTGAATGGCCACTGGGTTCACAACCCGGTGACCTTGCCGTTCGATGAGAAAGCTGTTCCGGATAAGCTGTTTGTGGATCTGGAGATCAAGAAGGAGCCCAAGCGCAGCGAAGAAGAGGAAGCCCGGAAACGCCTCAAGGCCGAGGCAGTGGCGAACAAGAAGTTCAAGGAGTTGTCCGCCTACATGTACATATTCGGACGGGGCAACTTCTTCGAGCTGGACCTCGAGGACATGACAAGTGTGGACAAGACGTCGGGAATGATCTTCAGGCCACTGGAGAAGAAGGGTGTCCTAGCCGTCCTCGACCGCAGGGTGAAAGTCAACTTCATCAAGCAAATCCTGACCGTCATGCCGGACACACCAGAGAGACCTACCTGCTGGGCGGATTGCATCAAGGCCTTCCCACTGAAAATTATCAACGGCCAGCACATGTGGAAGGCTGCGACCGAAATCATTTCAGGGACAGCATCCGTCGACGATGAGGCGGTCAAGAAGCGGGTGCAAAAGTGGACTTGTGAGATCGTCTGGTCCAAAAACAAAGACCACCTGCACGCGCTCTCCTGCAAGTGCAATGACGGGAACGTCACCGGCCCGTACCTGTCGTCGCTCCCTGCCACGATCCGCCATTGCCGATATCTGTGGGACAATGTGCGGAGACCAACCCAATTCCAGAAGAACACGAGGTAGGCGGACAAAGGAGACGAATTCAAGGCCTACGAGGTATGTCTCCTCCACTTGGCAGTTCAGACCGCCCAGTCTGATCTGTGATACAGTAGATATTGTCGAGTCCACGTTCATGTTGTTCCAATGCCTTGGACAATGGCACAATCGTGTCACATTGTTCCACTGTAATGGAATGAATCCAAGCTACTTCAGAGCGACCGCTCTGAACTTTCATATTGTATACCTAGGATGCTATCCTTCAGATCCATTCAAATAAGCTTAGTGCGGGAGGTCTGATGCATGTTCTCAGAGTTGTGATCCTCTAACCTAGTCAATTGCGGTGTGCAGGACTTCCGAGACAAGGCGGAACAGAGCTTCGAGTCCACCGGCCTCCTCAAGCCGCTGTCTGGGAACCGAAGAACGTACGACCTGGATAAGATGGGGGAGAGGAAAATCATCATGGCCTCCAAGGAAACTTGGTCGGCTTGGCTGAAGGTCTTTGAAGCTCACGAGCAAGGCACGCTGCACGATACGGACACGGGCGGTCCATTCAATGAAGCGGTGAGCAAGGACGGGAACGCCAAGGTGTACAAGTTCCAACCCATCACGAATAATATGATGAAGGCCTTGCTCGGAATGGAAGATGACGCCGTCGACGAGCTGGCCCAAAAAATCCTAGACGTGCCGCCCAAGGTGTACCTCAACAAGAGATCGACGGTCTGGACATTGGCCATTCCTTTCCTCATGTGGTGCACAAACAAGAAGCACAAGATGCAACTAGCGAAGGAGATTGTCGACAAGGCCGACACCTTCGGCATCGAGGAGGCCAAGGACGTATTCCCCGAGCCGGGAGACATGAATGTCAAGGCTTGGCGGAATCTGAAGACCACGTTGTGCATCGGTGGCTTCCACATGTGGCATCTCATAAGCCTCGGTTTGGATTGGGTGAAGTCCCAGTGCCGGTCAGGGA
Organism: Climacium dendroides; assembly: GCA_950106755.1. Taxonomy (NCBI): domain Eukaryota; kingdom Viridiplantae; phylum Streptophyta; class Bryopsida; order Hypnales; family Climaciaceae; genus Climacium; species Climacium dendroides. The sequence continues at coordinate 6,966,758 of OX467082.1, read as the reverse complement.
GGACAGTGGAGAAGCCCAAGAAGCCATTCCTGACGGCGTTGGATCAGGTCGTGCAAAATGCCGACCGATGCGAGAAGGTCAGGAAGTGCTCCCGAGCCACCGTCTGCCGATGGATACGAAGCGAGAAGCACTTCAACCCACAGTTGTACGTGCATAAGAATGGGGCGTGGTCACCGTATCGATCGGAAACTGGAGCCGCGAAGACGGAGTACTGCGAGGTCGGCATTATTGACTTCCGACTATTTCCGAAGGTAGAAGGCATGGAGGTCACTTCCGGGCACGCAAAAATCATGGAGGAAGTGAGGGAGGTCTCCAACTCCACTATGTCCAAGACCGTGCACACGTGGATGTTCATCTTCAACTCGAAGCGGGCAACTGCGGTGGACAGATTGGCGACGGAGCTCTTCCCGTCCTATTCACTTAGGCGGGAATGTGACTACGTGATCTGCAAGGGAGAGCCGACCTTCAAGGAGAGGAACAGGGACAAGGTCATGTACTTGCAGCGGAGTGCCAAGAGCTTCATGAACTCCAAGTTGGTGGACGCTAAGGGCAAGGTGCCCAAATTGTCCAAGGACGAGGACAACGACCTTATAGCCACGAATCCCATGTATAAGACTCGGGAGGTCTGCCGCCACGATTTCCCTCGGATCCTGTCCAAGCGCGAGCTACGGTACGACGTGCACTTGCGCTTCATCGACAAGTTCTGCAGGGATCAAGGGACGGTCATGCTCGTCTTCGCTGGAGTGAAAGCAGTCTCGGCATGCACGGTAATGATTTCACCACTCGTGTTTTGTTTCTTTGCAGGGGCTATATGGTCCAGATGAATAGATATTCCACGTTCACGTTTTGACCCTTCACTAACACTGTGTCCTGCAGATGTTGTGTCGCAGTTCCGTCTCCTTCATAATCTCCACCGAGAAAGCCCTTCTCCTCCATTCCGTGCATTAGCGAATTGGTGCGGAAATGTGGCCTTATGTCTTCGTGCCGGGGTACACCCTCAATACGACTACGACGGGCAGTCCCTGACGCAGAGGTGTCGACCGACCATAGAGGAGGAGCCCGCACCAACCGAAGAGGAAGCCATGTCGGACGAGGCGTTGGACATTGTCGATGCCGGACATGTGGACGCGGAACACCCCGTCGAGGATGAAAAAGCGGACAAGGGGGGAGAAGAGGACAAAGAAGAAGAGGAAGGGGAGGACAAAGAAGATCTACTCGAACGAAGGGGAGAAGATCTTCATCAAAGGGGGGCAATATTGGAAGAAGTGGAGGGGCTCGAAGATGATGATGAATACGAGGATGAAGAAGAGGACGAGGATGAGGAAGACGATCTAGACGAAGACATATTGGATGATCGAATGCTCGACCGTGACGAAGAAGATAGCGGCCCTGAAATCATAGGGGAATCGTCACAAAACCGTATGGAGAGCGAGGCAACGGTACAGTCTGAGGAGGCTGCCATCAGATCGGCGGGTGCTCCTCGTAATGATCAGACTGTGCGGTCTGATCACGCGTCTCCCACTGCAGCAGTTCAGAGCGGGCGGTCTAATTCAGCCCCTTCCTTGTCTCCCACTTCTCCATCCTCCCATCCACAGCTTCAAACTCTGCGTTCCGATTCTCCTCCAGCAAGAGTTCCGGAGCTGTAGAGGGCCCAGACCAATCCTGCCTCACCCCTATCGAGTCGTAGTCATCCTCGCCTCCATGAGGTTCAGACCGTGCGGTCTGAAGTGAGCGGCCCCATCTTCAAAACTCCCGCTCCGCGTACCTCCACAGGCCCATCTTTCAGTGCGGGCACTTCTCGTGAGGGCTCTCCTCCCGCCCTTCCTAGGATGCAGATCGAGGATCTCCAGACGGAGTTGAACGATCTCAAGGCGAGACTCTCTGAAGAGCAACGGGTGGAGCTGGAGAATGTCCGATCCAACGTCGGAGACTACTCCACCGAACCTGCGCGGGGATCGATGGAAGAAAAAATTTCTAAGGTCAAGGGCGTTCTTCGAGAGTTGAAGTCTGCCCGACCCCCACTGGATGCCGATGGAGTGAGCAAGCTCATCACGGTGCATGTCGTCGTTGATACGTTGCGGTCGCAACTGCCTCCCGCCGGCCCTGAGGAACTCGTTCTCTTGGCTTCTGTGCGGGCCATGAAGCAGAAGCTCAATTTGGCTCTCCAGAATGCCAAGGAGAACCCAATTGACCTCGACGACGTGGATGAGGAGGATCTGAATATGCGGCTCTCCACGGCGAAGGAGAACAGGGAGGAGTACAGCCAGATGGTCAGGGCTGCCACCCAAGGGGGGGATTGCACTCCGTCGGACGCGGAGACCGTATCTGGAGGTGGAACGGCCGCACCTCAGGCGTCGGGGAGCTCGGACGTGGGGAAGAAGGAGACGAAGCCCGACATCATGGACACGAAGGCGGGCCTCAACCTCTCGTTTGTGGAGATGATGTCCGAGCGATTAAGGAGGAAGCATTCCGTGGTGGTCGACAAGTGTGCCGAGACCATCGAGGCCCTCCAGAAAGAGAGAGAGGAGAAGGAGCGGCTGGAGCAGGAAAAGAAGGCCAAGCGCAAGGCCAAGAAAGCGGAGAGGGACCGCGAGCTCGCCGAGAAGGAGAGGTAGTTGGAGGAGCAGAGGAGGCAGCAGGCGGAGAAGGATAGGCAGTACGAGGAGGACAGGAGGCGCGATCGGGAGATGTTGAAGATTATGAACGAGCGCTTCGAGATGTTCACCTCGGCGATGCCCAAGGCACCTCCCACACCCGTCACTCCCACGGCCCATCCTGCCAACGAAATCCAGAACCTCTTTGGAGTGTCCACCACCAACTCGGCTTCCGCGACGGCCACAGCGGCGTCGGGCCTGCAATTGCTGGGGACCGTGGAGCCTGCAACTATTTCGGTGAGTGTCACTCGCGACCCAGACTACGATGACTTGGCCCTCAGTCAATTTCCGTTTATTCATATCCCTGAACCCATGCATCGTCTCAGCGTGGTCGACGATGATCCTTACGACATGGACGTTCAATTGGGGGATATGGAGGCCTCGTTCACTAACTTGACTCAACAGTATGCTCCTCTGCAGGCAACAGTTGCTCCACCGCAACCCCCGATGACGCGAGATGATCAAGCCCCGGTGGACTCGCCGGCCAAGGACGACGAGGCTCCCGCGGTAGGTAACCCCTACACATAGCTCCCATCTTTGTAGTTAGTCGTAGTGGTGTGGACGCTATGTTAGGGTGTTACGTCGGGACGATCGAAGATCATCTCGACGAGTCTGTCTTGAGTCTGTTCAGCTTGAGACCGGGAGTCTGGGGACTCTCGTCTTGGTTAGGATTGTAGTGGTCCTGTTAGGTGTAGACTACTAGACTTGGACGTGACCACTGAACCTCTGCATTCACCGTTCAGTTTGTACAAACTTTGTATTCCACTTGTAATATATTGGGTGCTTTTCTTTATACATGACTCTTGTTTCGTTGAGATGATCTGTGGGATTTGTCTCCGACTACTTCTGGACGTTGTAGTTACGCCCTTTTCATTTTCGGTTTAGGTTGTCGATGCTCTCGCACGTGACAACAAGTCTCCGTTGTCCCCACTTCCCGTTTCGGCCCCGAGGAATGATGAAGTCCTACCTGCCATCCCCATGGAAGTCGGCTCTCCTGCTGTTGCTGTTGTCGAGGTCGTCCCTCCCGTCGACTTGGAAGTCGCCACTCCGGTGCCTCAAAACTTAGTGCCTCCTTCCCTCGTAGACGTCCATGCTCCCGCTGTCGATGAGGTCGCCACTCCGATACCTATGAAGATGGTGCCTCCCTCCCTCGCAGATGTCGACACTCTCGCTGTCCTGGCACCACCGGCACCACCTCCTCTCGCGGCCACTACTCCCACGGATGTAAGAAAGGTGAGACTCCATGTCCTTGCAACCCTCTGCTCCTTGTCTCTGTCCAACACTTGCCTAAATAGTTTGTAGAAAGTGCACATCTCATTCAGGTTAGATCTAGGATCTTCATAGAGAGGGGGTTGTCGTCTCTCTCTTAGCAAGGCAAAGCTTGAGGAGTCGCATGTTCATTTTTGTAGACTTCATTTCTTCATAAAGAAGAGGACTTTGAGCCCGGGATTTCGCATACGCAGGCTCCACTGCCGGTGTCCGCGACGGCGCCCCCTGTCACTTTGCTTGTGTATAGTTATTTCGTCCTTCTGGAGTTGGAAGGGGTCCTCGCCCAAATTGAGGACGTGGGGCGCGTCCAGCCAACTCCCTCAACCTCGAAGGCAAAGCCCTCGAAGGAGGATTACCACCCTCGACGGCGCCACGTCTTCGGCAAATACACGATGCATTGCCGTCCCGACTTGCACCGCTTCCTCACGGGCTTGACAAATCGATTTTACATCTCCGTCTGGACTCGACTGCCCGCCATCGTTGCCAAACCCATGGTCGATTTCCTCTTTCGGGACTTCGACCGCACTTACATGCGGGTCCTCGCGCTGGAGAACTGCACCTCCATTATCGAGAGGCGGCCGCGGTGGGAGTGTAGGTGCCCGCCCTTGCCGTCCCCTCCCGACCCACCCTGTCCGGGGCACCCCGCCCATATCTCATGTGATCCTACTATCGACGTGAACACCTACGTGCAGTTCCCCGACCATCCGGAGGGGCAGCTGCGGCTGAAGGTGTTGCACAAGGTTGTGTGGGACACCGAGACGTTCGTCACCAAGAACTTCCAGGCCAATTCGTCCAATACCCTCCTCATCGATTCATCTCCGGAGAGCAACATCCTGAACCCCGTGCACAACGCCATGTTTCCCTTGTTGTATATGGGCAGTGAACACGATTCCACTCTCTTGGGGACTGTGCGCCCGTATCTCGAAGGCCTGCTCGCATCCGGTCTTAGCGTGTCGCAATACGTGTCTCAGAACGCACTTTTCGGACACCTCACAATACCCTTAAGACAGACATATCTGGGACTGCGCGTTCGAGTGTTAGCCCTATGGCAGGACAGGCACTTCGTGCTGGAATATCCGAACTTTGTCGGCAAATACACTAGAGAAGGGGACGATTATTTCACCCGACAGAGAGGGAAGAGGAAGCCCAAAAAAAAATCTGATGCCCACACAAAAACTTGATGCGTGTGCAGGGGCGCCGACGCGTTCATGCTCTGGGCGGGCATGCTGCCGCCGATTCCCGAGTGGGCACCGGACGCGGCAAGCGGCGATGGATGCAGATGACGGAAGGGGTGGGCTCGACCGACGGTTGCATGACCCCCGATGAGGCGGGCCAGGACGTCACGTCCGCTCGAATTTAAGTGGAGGACGTGGTCGGCGGCCGCATGGAGATGCGACGGGCTGCACATATTGTAAGGTGGGCTCATCAATAGCTAATGGGGATGGCTGAATTCAGGTACGCAAGGGCCGACGGGTGACTTTGATGGAGAAATAATTTTTTCCCGCCCTACCCTATGACGTAGTCTAGGATGGGAAGAAATTATTTCTCCATCGAACACTCTGTTGCGCTCCATTTCCACTCTGAACATGTCCTGGGCTTATTTATGCCGCCATTGAACGGCCACTCTTGTCCGACGGACCCTCACGGTTGGCTTGTTGTGCAGGATCCTGGGTGCATCATTCACATTTGCGGAGCCGACCTCCTCCCAAAGCAGCCCACACAACGAATGAGCAAGTCGATGTCGAGGTTCGAATGCCACTACAAGCGGTTCAGACCGCCCGCTCTAAACCGGGGATGACATCCTCGACTCGTTTGCGGAGGTCAAGATGAAAGGTTGCGCGGAGCTCCCGCCTTGGATGTAGAATGTAGTTGAGCTATAGAACTGTAGATGAATATTGGATTCTAAAATCATTTTCATTTGATCATTCTTCTCTACAATACACTCTAGTGCACCCTCCACATTGAATATAGAAATAAGAATATCCACGTTGTTGTGAATAGTTTGGCTTCCCCATCACTACATAGCATAGCACTCTTTCCCAAAGCATAGTGTCATTGGTATCATTGTAGCAAATCGGCCCCCTCTCAAATTGCATCATCGGGGCTCTTGCAAATAACAAGAAGCATCTACGGATCACCATTAATTTCTCCAATGCCAGCAGGCATCTATTATCAATCATGTCGTTGCGAGATCCATGCAGGGCACTATGAGAACCTCGGACACACGCTCGTCAATTGCGGTGCCGACCAATTCTAACGCTGTCTATGTGCGGGATGAATCATTGTTAAATTTGTGGCTTGTGTGTTGAAGAAGCGAGAACAATTACAAGCCATCCACATTCCTATTGGGAATATTCATAGGGGTAGTTAGCTTTATCTTTCAAGATTCCGTGGTCGCGCATAACTGCAAGCCCTCTACATATGGATGGGTGCGGCATTGACAGAGTGGATGTAGTGTTCACGGAGCTCGTTTGTGCACAATGAGCAAGTTTTGAGATAGATCGATCCTCCTACCATTACCGCCAATAGTACATCAGGTCCAATCGAGCTGACAGACGCGAAGGGATGTGGCATAGAAAATGAATGACGGTCGCTCCTGCCATCCCATCTTGAATAATATACGGTTCGGGCGTGCCCTTGACTACCCTCCGTCATGCAAAGGAGCTCTGTCAACTCTGCATCCACTCTGTCAATGCGGCACCCATCCGTATCTAGAGGGCCCACAGTTATGCACGACCACGGAATCTTAAAAGATAAAGCGAACTTCCCCTATGAATATTCCTGATAGGAATGTGGATGGCCTGTCATTGTTTCCGCTTCTTCACCACACAAGCCACAAATTTAACAATGATTCATTGGGCACAAAGGCAATGCCAACATTGGTTCGCGTTGCTGTTGACCAGCATTTAATCGTGGACTTCAGAGTGCCCTATAGAGTCTTCTCAACAACATGCTTGGCAAATAGATACTTGCTGGTGTTGATCAAGCGGAAGACTCTCCACACGTGCGAGGATACGATCGATTCAAGAGACGCGATCGAAAAAATGTCGAGTGCAAATTTGCCGACCCTCCAGCTTATCATATGGCAAGCTACTGGGCATTGGAAAGCTATGGGTCACCGTGCAAGCTTTGGCCAAATAAGGTAGGGATGGTCAATCCTCCTTTTCAAGAGGGCACCTCTCCTTCCTCGTCCCTCCCTTCCTTCCTTTCTGGGAAAGAAAGTCGGTGCACCATGTACTTTGAAGGGAAGCTAGGAATGATGTAAACAATGGTGGATCCCTCCGAGAAATCCATATTCAAATTGAATAAAGTATTTGTTCTTCAAACCAAAACCGTGTTTTTGTTGGCATGCACGCACATTGATTTTAATGAGCTTTTTTGTTCCCTGCTGTTTTATTCATTGATTGTTTGTTCCCACAATGCACTCCCACGACTGACTCAAATGTTCAAGTATTGAATAAAACATATCACGTTATTCAGTGCATATCAAATCAAGAAGGCCATCCGTTGGAGTGGTATTCGATGCACTACAGGAGAAAGTGTCCGAATTGTCTAAACTTGTCAATTTTCTGTCAATTAGGACTAGTTGATTCAGGTCAGTTTCTGTCAATTAGGACTAGTTGATTCAGGCCAGTTTCTGTCAATTTGGACACTTTCTCTTGTAGTGATGAAATTGAAACAAAAGGATTAGACAAGTTGTAGGGGATCCCTCCATTGGGGAAATTGTGATAGGCAAGTGACCGCGTACATGCTAGTTTCTATGTGAAGGAAGTAGCAAGCTAGCAATCAAATTCTGTGGTCTATTGCAATCTTTTCAAAAATCTAATTCTTCCAAGGACTTTGCTCCCATGTACATTTGGCTACGCAAACTTCTTAGTGGCGATGGAGGAAATTGTAGCAAGTTCCGTGAACGATGCTGTCCACTAAGGTAGGTGGCTGGAATTCCAACCCTCTTCTTCAAACCGTCCCCTAGCTAGCTTCAAAATGGGCCTTAACAAGTTGATAAATAGGTAATCAATGTTCCTTTGATGATGAAAAAGAGGTTTATCATTTATCAATTATTTGTTCATACTTTGATAGGGGACATAATTAGAGCCAATGTGGGTCCATTTCTGAAAACATGTGTGTGCATTCCTAAAAAAAATGCACTCAAACTTTGAATGTTAATATCTTTTAATCCATATGGTCAAACTTCATGAAATTGTTAGCACGTGATCTCATATAAGTAAAGTACAAGATCCTATGGTTCGATTTTCTTTAAACTATTTTTTCTGGTGCCTTGGATGAATTGAGCAAAAATGGCAGTTTTGAGTGTTTTTGGACCAGAAATAGGCCTTGGCACTTTAGGAGTTTGGTTTAGTACACATCACATTCAGGAACCTTGTCTACTATATTTTTGCATGCTACAGTGCTTGTTTTCAGACCGCACGTGTGTAGGTTTTGCAAGGCCTAGGGATCATAAATAGGTACCTACGGCAGAATTCTTTGAAAATTCATAAGTAATTCATAAATGCTCTGAAAAATATGAAACCACTTGGGTTAAATTCCAAATCAGATTTGCTTCAAGTGAAAAATAAAGTAAACTAATTTCAGGCATCTAAAGACCATTAAAAAGGCCGACCATCCCGTAAAGGGTCGCTTCATGAGCCCCCTACCTTAAACCGACCCTCAATGCCATCTTCCTCTGAGACCGTGGAGTGACTGGAGTCTAGTTAAGACCTCAGACTAATGAATTGCCCAAAAAAAATCCCGCATTGCACTGTCTCTTTGGCTTTCCTATTTTCCAATAGTCGAAAATGCTTGAGTCTTCTATTGTATGATCCTCCATCATGACCTCAATCTGAGCTTCCCAGTCGGGGAGGGGCCCCATTCCATCCCATGAGCGCTAAAAAAACAATAGAGTATGCACTTCAAGAACCCTGCAAGCCGCATCTCAACAAGTTTCCGGTCTTCTCGGCTACCGGAAAACCGCCATTTCAATGGAATTTCGCCATTTTAACGAAATTGCCCATCTAGGCCCCCTCGACACCTGCTTCCCGTACTGGTCGTGCAAGCACTTGATAGACAAATACGAAGACGTGGTGACGTTCATGATCGACTGCGAGAAAAATGACGTGATGAAGCTGAACACGTACCGGTTCTGGGTCCTCGTTGTACTGAAATATGGACTTGTGGAAACGGCGCTGCCGCTGGTGGTTTTCCTGCAGCTCATGGTTTGGGTTGCGATTGGGACTCGACATCGGTATTGCAGGTTTAGGAGAACCAAGGGAACCAGGGATTCTCTTGGTATGGACGGGACGCCGTTGCCGACTTCACAGGTGTGTGTATGTGACTGCAATACTGGGTGATCGAATGAATATTGTTTAATGCATGTTCAGTACGTTTAGATTGATGTTTTATTCATGTTGGAAACCATTACCGGTACCTCTACCGCATGCTGGTCTATAGACCAGTACGTGCATCACCAGATGGTATTTCCCATATAATATTGTCGTGGTCTTAGGCTAGTGTATATAATATATTCGCAAGTATCTTGTAGAAAAAGTGTGTTGTTATTTGTAAGTGAGGGTCTTAGAAATGCATTTTGATAATTACTAGATTTGTTTGCTAAATTATCCCACTCCTAACACCAAGTGCGAGCATCACAATATAGTATTTATGTTTCAACTCCGTGTCGTAGAGCATACCTCTTGAAGGAGGCACCAGGATAGCAGGAGGATTACGACCAACCTAGATCGTTCGATATTCACGCTGGTCACAAGTCAAAACTTTCTCTTCTTCTTCTTTGTATCTATATGTGTGTGTTGGTGGATGACCGAGTGAGCTATCAATGTCTAACACGAAAATAATGGTTTAAGACTGACTTAGAATTACACCTGTTTTGGTAACTGTGATCGATCACAGAACTGGTCTAAAAGCTGCAACGAGTACTGGAAGGACGGCGCCATTTGGAAAAACCTGAGCATGGATTGGGTGCACTTGCTGTTACTGTCCATCACGGGCAACGGCCTCTTGGAAGCAGTCGGCCGCCAAGACCCCGGCTCCTGGCAATCCAAATTGTTTTACCGATTCAGCAAACTCTACATCGCCATGTCAGTCATCCTGTGGTTTGCTTCCCTGTCTCACCAATTGGCGATGTGGATCGCCGTGGAAAAACGATTGACTCACAAACTCGCTCACCTCAAACTAGTTCAGGAAGAGAAAACGAAGGACCACGCTGCATCAGCTGCAGGCACTCCTGCAAGTGCTACACCAGCTGAGAAAAAGTATAAAGATCCACTGAAAGAGCTGAAAAAGCTTCTGGATTTGGGATTGGACTGGCAATGGCAGCCGATTATCACTCAAGCGGCCATCTTGTTCTGTCTCTGGGCGTTTCTGACGTTCGTTGACGGCGATGAAACCTCGGGAACCATTCTGGGTTTTTTAGTGCAAGCTGCGTCGCCGTGGAGTTTGCTCTACTCGTTCAGAGTGGGGTTTAAGACCATGCCGTTCCTCATCAAGGAAGCGGCCCGGGTCGACAAGCTTCGTCTGGTGTTTTGCAAATGCTGTTGCGGTAAGAGTCAAGGTGAAATTGAGAAACAAGAGGTAGGGGAATGTCCTCTGTTTCATGGCCACTCTGCTTTTGGTATGAGATCCGATCACCAACGATACTCACAACAACTGCCAGTGTAAGGGAAGGTGAGGGTTGAAGACGTCAAGACATGAGCAAGGCTTAAATTTCTCTTGTAAGGATGGTTAGGATGTAATGTTCCAGATATAGCATCAATTTCTAGTCAATCTAAATTTTTCATGAGAAGAGTTTGAATTGACTGAAGCTGCACGTCAGGAAGTTTGAATAGGACCTTACTAGGGCAACAGGACCAGAGTCTTTTGTAGTGGAGTTGCTTGATTAGTTGGAACCAAATGCAGCAATTTCAATATATCTACTCATCAAAAATTTGCCATGCCATGTATTTTCCTTTTGTTAGGCATGGTTTGCAATGGCCATTCGATTTTGTGAAGATAAGTTGCATCTAATAGGGTGTAATTCAATTGAGTGATGTCCAAATTCGGATTTTCATGTGTTAGCAACATGCAATTTTGATCCACCTGAGATTGGCATATAGTGCCGTAAACCATGGATGTCCCATACTAATAGAAGAGGGATGGCATCATGGGAGTACAAATTTATGGATATTGTTGGTTTTAAGAAACCCTTATAGCGGGGTTCAATACTCCTGCAGTATCAATGCCTTCAAATTGTAGGATATGAATAAGTGCAATTGCTTATTAACTGACAGCGAAACACAACCTGTGAAGCACAAGATGACCAACCCAAAGGAACATCACCCACAGCTCTGATCAAAATTATTCTGCAGCCGTTCTTTACCAAAGTAAGAGGTGCTTGAAAAAGTGGAATTCTGAATGATATGCACCCAAGTACCAGGAAGGGCTGATGCACAACAGTTCTGAACTCACTCATACAATTTCAAAATATTACCTTACCCTATTTTTCTCTTCCAGTCACAATCATCTGGTCTTGTCATAGACTGCTGCAAATAGGTCTAGTTGAGAAGGTCAGAATGAGAGCATGAGAGCAGCAACTTCAATTTTGCTGATATCCACCGTTGCATTCCTTCACAGGAACCCGCTTGCGTAGGGTTTGATGAATTAGCCAATTCAACCCACCACCTCGACTTTCCTGAATTCACCGATCTCCAATTGCTCCATTCCCTCACTCATCTGAAAGTTTTACCGCATCAATCAGCCTTCGCTTGAGGAAGTAGCAGCCTCATGGTCGATTAACTATGATGTACCAGATACTAAAACCGTTGGGACCTGATCTCGTCTCCTATACTACCCTCTATTGCCAGCAAAACTCATCTATTCATCCAGTTGGTTGGCTTTCAATTAGGAAGTCGTATGAGCTTGACTACACTACAAGTCCATAGCCACTCACCTTTGAAGGGGTTGTCTAATGTCCCTTACAGAGGTCTACCACCTCCCACTTGGAAAATTGCTTAAGAAATCAAAACTTGCTCTCAAGAGAGTTTAGCTCTCTGAACCCAAAGTGATCTCTCCAGATCTCTATATACATCTCCAACAATGAATGAAATTCCTACAAATAGGTTTCAATGATTTAGCGAAGCAAATAGTATCCTCTAGCATAATGTACAAGATTTCCATGGAAAGAAGTTGAATTCGCATTGCGACACTCGAGTACTTAGGTGCACTCAAGCTAAGCGGGTCTCACCGTATAGCAAGGCAGACTTGAAATGCAACCCGCGAAGGGTGTTGTGTCCACTCAAGTCAAACCCTAATCCATGTCCACGTTGATGCCGTTGTCTTCGATAGTGTGCACCACAGCAGCCAGCCGCCCTTCGAACTTCTCCCCTTTGCGGGGCTCGTACACCACCGTGAACACGTCGGCTTCCTTCGCCCTCAGAGCCAGAGTCTCGCCCACGATTTTGCAAGCCGTGAAGTCCTTGTACGATTTCAAGTTGTGGCGAAACTCTTTCGCGTTCGTGCTCACCACCGCGACCACCTTGCTGGTCACCCGGTGCATGATGCTGGCATGGACATATTTCCCGGAAAGAAAAACGTCCAGGCTGAAAGGCCGCAGGCACTTCTCCGTCCGCAGCTTGAACGATTTCTTGCCGTGTTTCTTCTTCTTATCCTCCTCCTTGCTGCGCCTCTTACTGTAATGCGGAATTTCGGCTTCCCTGCCGTACCCTATCTCGTGATCGTCCCACGCATACCCGTAGTCTTCATTGTTCATCTCCCCTCGCCTCCCACACTTCTGCACGACAATCACAATCCCTCTGTTTTGTTACTAACCAATCCGCAGCTCAGACCCGAAAATCACAAATCCAAGAACCAGATATACAGGCAGAAAAAAGGAAGTGAACGAGAATGACTGACCTCCCATTCTCCTCGAGATTTGGCCGGCATAATGCTCCTGGTGGCATAGCATTGCTGAGAGATCCACAAGGGAACCAAAGAGCGGCGAGCAAGATCGGGAAGCGAAGAACAGCCGCTCTGGCTCCGCAACCTGGCCATCAAGGCCGCCATCACCATAGCCATCGCAAATGCAACCACGGTACAGAAACTCACACATAAACCCTAAACCCCTCGGCGCAACTGAGAGTTTAGAATCATAGCACAGACTGCGTTACCAATGTATTCCAGGGGTAGTCTGAATTTATTTCTTACCTAATAAATAAAGTACTTCGAAAGCTGTTATTCATCTGTAGGGTAATAGTCAGGCCGCTTGGCCTAATGGATAAGGCGCTCGCCTCCGGAGCGGGAGATTGTGGGTTCGAGTCCCACAGTGGTCGTTCGGCAGTTCGGAATCGTATCTATTGCTTTTTCGAGTCAAATCCCCACTTCTTTGTGACAATTTTATTTGGAAATTTACTTCATCCTTTAACAACTAAATTCTATTAATTTTTTTTTCCATGACCTAATCTTTGCTCTAAGCTAGCGCATTGCGGTCACCTAGGAAATGACCAATTGTGGGGTTTTTTTAGTATGTGAGATGTGAACCACAATGTATGTCTTACATGACAATAATGGAGTGAACAGTGACCTCATTAGGAACTTCTAACTTTTCAATGTGAAGTTCATTGTAAAAATTGTCTTTTTAGGCTTTCCATGATAGAAAATATTGTAATTGCATTGGGTAGTAAGATGAGCATTATAGGTTCAGATTTTGTTGGTTATGGGATAGTCTACAGACTCTTTGGGACTAAACACTTCAGAAATTCCTGGCAAATTCATACTTGTCAAAAAAATATAATTTCAATTGCACTTGCCGTTTCTCACACTTGTACTAATGTAGGAAAAAAATTGAAAAATTTTAACAACAAGATTATGTCAAATTCCTCATTCTGAACACAATGGGTTGTTTTACCTTAATCTTTGTACAAATGTATTAGTGTGCCCTGTGTCATTGCTACAGTAAAAACAAAAGTAAAAGTAATTTTTAAAATTTTTAGTTCATAAAAACTTCAAAATTCAATAACTTTCTCACTGTAGGTTCAAACACCACGAAATAAAAGTCCGTGCACCCCCCTCCTTGCCGAGAGTTTTCCAATGGTACCAAGCATGCAACCAGAGGATGTATGGTCCAAGAGATCTCAACATAACAAACAAAACAAAGCAACCAAAATTAAGGTATGGATTATTGGCCTCAATTTCACCAAATTGGTTATAAGTGAAGGTTGTTATAGAAAAAACAAACTTTATTTTTATAAATGAAAAGCTATTTATAAAGAAATAGCATCCAATAGCACTTTGAACTTCATGTTTTTTTAATAAAAAAATTTACACTACCTTTGTTTTGAAGTATTCCACATGATTCATTTCAATTGAAATGAATATGAACTGTATTCTAGCTTAAAATGCAAAATTCTTATTCATAAAAAAAACTAAATTTGATTTGAGTATTGCAATTTTCAACATTTTGAAAATTCATCTAATACCTTAAATGTAAAATATGCGTATTTAAGAATCTAAAATCCCCTATTGATTCCAAATAAGACCTAGTAAAAATTTAGATAATTTAACTTGTAAAGAGTCCTTGCATCTCCTACATAGATTATACATATTTTCAAGAGCTTTTTAGGGAAGCTATATTAAGAAATGAATGAAATATATCCAAATTTGTGAAAAACGTAATTTTGATCTATTTTACAACAAAGTGGCTAGTGTGATCACTTGTTGTTTATGATTTTTGTGCAAGGTTATGAATCAATTCATTTAGAGTTGGGAGGAAAAAATAAATTTGTAATGGAACATCATGTGTCTAGATTAATTGATGACAATAATAGAAAATAAAAAGAAGTAGAGAATGATTCAAATACTAAATTGTTGAGAACTGAGAAATGCCAATCCCAATGGTTGTGATGTTATAATAAACAATCTACATCATATGATTTTATTTTTTCAAAAAATATTGAAAATTGAGTTAAATAAAGAACTTCAAAGTTTATTTTAGAGTAGAGAATCCATAACTATCCACAAACTAAAACTCTTCATAACTTTCATATCATTAATCAAAATGGATGATTCAAATCTAGAGAACCAATTTCAAATTTTTATTTCTTAAAAAGATGATTTTAAAAATAAAAAATATTTGAGATTTTTAGACTGCCCACCAATCACTAAAAACTACATGCTTTACAATAAAATTTTAACCACTTAGTCAAAAATTATGAAAATTGTTGAACCTTAATCCCTAAAGTCCCAAGTTGCCCCTTTGGAGACACTTGAGAGTTCAGGCAAGTTCCTATGACCTTAATTTTTGTTGATTTTCTTAAAAACTTTTTCAAAAGATAAAAACAAAACTCACTAGCTTTATAAAACTATGATTTTTATTTCAATGGGTGCCTAGGAGCAAAATTTATGCCAATTAAAACATAATTTTCACTTTGCCAAGCAGAAAAAAGAAATCTACAAAAAATTGAAATAAAATTTATTAATTTTTAATTTTTTTTCTTATAAATCTTATTTTTTACTATATCTTTCTATTTGAATAAGTGATGTGAAAGTTATGACCAATCTTATTTTTCAAGCAATCTAAGCATCTTCTTGAAAAATAACTTATGAGGTTCATTTTTTAATGCAATTTTTCAAAAAAAACAGTTTGATAAGGTTAAGTTTGCTTGCAAGAACAATCTCACCGTTGGGATTCTGATGTTTCATTTCCATCTTAGAGTTATTAATAATTTAGGGTTTTGTTGAATCTCAAACCTACTTCTACTTAACAATTTTTTAATGAATTAAAATCAATTTTTTTTTCTTTTTGAATTTTTTTCCCTAACTCTCAACTTGAACCTTCAACATAAAAAAATTTAACTTCAAACTCAACAATATAAAGAAATTTAAATAAGGAGATTCAAAGTAAAAAAAATCTAGTTATGAAATGTGTTAAGAAAAATTTGTTTTCTTCACTTTAAATGCAAATATCTTACAATCTAGGTGGTCAATATTTCTGAAATTTCTACCATACATTTACATACTAGTTGAATGCAAGATCCTATGGTTAAATATGTCCTTAAAATGAAAATTTCAAGAGTTTTGTACTTTGCAATAGAAATGGTAGTTTTGAGTGGTTTTTGAAAGAAAAAAGGCCTTGAACTTTAGGGGTTAATCCCTAAAAGACCATTGTCTCTTTAGGGAACAAAATGGATTTGGGGCACATTTTAATGACCTCAATTTTTTATGAAACTTTTTGAAACTTTCTCATCAGATAGAAAAGCTTCTTAGCTTCATGGGGATATAATTTTCATTCCAATTGGTGCTTGGGAGCACAATTTATACCATCCTAAACATAATTTTCACGACATCGAGCAAAAAATGAAATCCACAAAACTTTGAAGCTAAATTAATTTTGTTTCCTTATATATCATATTTTTGTTTACACATGAAGCTTTGATTCATTCCACTTGAATTAGTGATGTGAAAGTTATGAACAATTGGACAATCTAAGCATCTTCTTGAAAAATAACTTATAGGGTTCATTTCTAAATGTGATTTCACGATTTTTCAAAAACAATTGTTTGAGGTTAAGTTCTCTTGCAAGAACAATCTCACCATTGGAATTGTTGTGTTTCAATCCCATTTTAGAGCTATTAATGGTTTAGTTTTCTTTTCAATCTTGGACTTGCTTCTATTTGATATTTTTAAAGAATGGAAATCAACCTTTTTGTTTCAAATTTTTTTCCTAGACTTCCAATTCAATTTTTTAAAACTAATTTTTTTAAATTCAAAGTCCATAGTGCAAAAAAATTCTACAAATGGAAGTCAAAGTCATCTGAAATTATAGACCAATGTTCAAAAAAACTTTATTTCCCAACTTTGAATGTTAATATCTCTCAATCTACATAGTCAAACTTCATAAAATTTTTATCACATGATTTTAGATAAATAAAGTACAAGATCCTATAATTAGATTCTAAAAAGATGGTTTTAAAGGTTGAACACAATCCAAAATGGCAGTTTTGAGTGTTTTTTGACAAAAAAAATGGCTTCAATCTTTCAAAAGGTAAAGAAATCCCTCATCCACGTGTTATGCAAAAATTTCAAAGAAAAAAAAACAAAAATTCCATTTATAATGAGCTACCCCAAATCGCTATGTTGCCAAATATTGCAACTTAATCCTTTAGGGAATAAGACCTAAGCATGCAACTCTTGAATTATACACATGGGGCATCAACTTTAAAATGGCTTAAAGGATGGCTTTTGTAAAAATTACATCAAATTAAAAGGACCCCAAAGTTAGGTGAAGACCAAATTAAATAAATATTAATATAAATCATATTGGACTGCATATTTATTAAAAAAATCTTCACAATATATATAAAAAATTGAAACTTCTATGTATAACTTTTAAAAATCCATATAAGAAGATTCTCCAATTAAAATTAAAATTTACTAGTAATATTTTATTTATAATAATAAAATACTAAATTAGATTTAAAAGACCCCAAAGTTTGGTAGGTTGATCCATGACATATGTATTAAAAATTCATATAATTATTTTTTTAATGTTATTGTTGTCTTCAAAGAATATTCATTTCATGTATATAATTACATTTTGGGACTACAAGAATTTTTTGCATTAAAACAAATTATATCCTTTGAGATTGGAATAAAATGTATCATGAGTAATTATTACTAAGGTTGTATAATATAAGAATTGTATACCTAGGCCTTAAAATAGGTACAACCAAAATTGTACCTTGTTTAAAATTGTCATCATCTCTTTGTGTACATCTTCAAAATCAATATGTACCTATGTAGAAGAAACCATTTTAAAACATCTACCAAGAAAAACTTCAACTCTTCATAATTTTTGCATATGATATCTAAATGTTACATTCTTTTATGTATTGAAACCTCCTTTCATTTGCCATTAAGAAAATGTAAAAATGTGAATAGTCTAATAATATTAACTATGCATTACTAAAAAAAAGTAGCACTTTAGAGGTCCCTATCTTATATGGACAATTTTTGGTGTAACTATACTTATCTTATCGTCTAATTGATGTCGCCTACCTACAACAAACCCAACTCTACCTTTTACAAAGATTTTGTTTTCAAAGTGTGTTGTCACGCATTAATTTGCTCTCCAAAACAAGCATGCTCCAATGTTGTTGCAACAACATGGAAACTAATCCTTGAACAATATCTCCAACCCCTTGTGTACTCAACTACACGTGAATCTAGTTTTTAGAGAATCTTCAAGAAAACTTTTCTTGTACTCAACCACATGTGAACTTCCTTGGTACCATTCTCTTTGTCTTCACAACATGCATTCATCGATTCTAAATCTCGGGTTTCTAAATCACAATTCAAATATACTTGAGAGTAGTTTTTGCATTGGATTATTTGATAAAAAAAAAATTTGAATAGTAGCATTGCAATTGCTCATGACTTTCAAGGAAGACAAAAGCTCATCATTGATTGGTCATTTGAACAAGCTACATAA
Source organism: Climacium dendroides (assembly GCA_950106755.1). Taxonomy (NCBI): domain Eukaryota; kingdom Viridiplantae; phylum Streptophyta; class Bryopsida; order Hypnales; family Climaciaceae; genus Climacium; species Climacium dendroides. The sequence goes on along the minus strand of OX467082.1, from coordinate 6,948,362 downwards.
TGTTCATTTGAGAAAAAAGATTTCAAAATCCAAGTTTGGGCAACCTTCCCAAGACCTTCAACTGTCCTTTTAACCCTCGAAGCACGCTAAGGCTGAAAAGTGGTCAATGGATGACTTCATCAGTGTTCCGTGTAGAAACAAAACAAAGAATACACTTGTTGGTCCAATAAATGGAGCAGTTTTGGTGAGTACCCTTGGTTTTGGTGAGTCCCCTTTAATTTTTTTTTTAAAGAGTTATTAAGGGTGAAGAGATTCGAATTGAACCCCGCAATCAACACATTGGACCACTCCCAATGCGGCTCACTTGCTGAAGATCCCCAGCTAGGAACATGCAAATTGCTTGAAAAAGTAGGCAATAAAAAAACAGCCTACATGATACTACTCTCCACTCAAAGTCACACAATCCTCACTCCACACAGACTGAATCTGGATGAATCTGGAAGAATCTGGAAGCATCTAGAAGCATCTAGAAGCATCTGGAATCAGAGTTAAGTTGAACCCCGCCTGGAAGGAAGGGCCTATGATCACTGACTGTTTCAAGCCTCACTGTTTGTTGTCTTTGTGGATTTTCAAATTCAAGGCTTGAAAAAAAAATAATTAAACTGTCCTAGTAGAGTGTGCTTGAAGCAACTTAAAAAGAACGGAAACAATCCATTCCACTATGAGGTAGTCGGTCCATAAACCGAGCATCTAAGGACTCAAACTGAATTTTGGGCAGGTGAAACTTCTCAAAATATTTTTCAGTAAATTTTCCTTGAGAGAGAAGAGGAATTGGCATCTAACCCAAGTTGTTTCATATTTTTTGGATCATTTTTGAATTAGTTATGAATTTTCAAACGAGATGTGGTATAGGTCCCTATTTATCTCCCTAGGGCTTGCATGAACTGTTCCCTTGCAACTTCTGAAGATAAATGGGAAAGCAAAGAGTAGAGTATGATTGGCTCTTGTCATTAACAATGTTTTTTTTTTCTTTCCATTCATTCAAGGACTACAAAGGTTCATTTAAGAACCACTTCAAATCCATTCACAACCACCTAGATGGGTAGTTCTTAATGCCCGCTCATATTTCGAGCCTACTACCTTAGAGGTACCTATTTCTGATAACTTAACCCATAAACAATGTTGTGTGGCCATTTTCTTGGTCGATGAATGATAGAGAATTTTGGGTGTGTAGGACAGAAGTGCAACTACTCATCCTCAAAATTTTGCATGAAAAGGGGAGGTCTTGTATAGTCATTTGAGTTCCAATGGGTGCTTTAGGGTTTTCTTGAACCAACTATTCACACAATGCCAAAAGGAATGATTTCCACAATCACAGTCTATAGGATACGGGAGGTTCATCGATAAATTGAGCTCAATATATGCCAATATACATACAAATGGATAATTGTATCTCATTGTGACTTCTTTCTAAAATCAACCCCTACAAATTTGATTTAAAAATGTAAACTTCCTTTTGGGTACACACATTTTCAACATTTAGAAAGAATTTCTAGGCTATTTATACCATATCTTAGAGAATGTAGAATCCTCTTTTGAATATTGTTCAATGAGATTCAATAAAAACTTTTCATAGTTCTATAATAGGAAACCATGTTCAAAACTTTTTTTGAACGATTTTATATATAGTTACCTTACTCCAAAAAAGAAACAACTCTCAAACAATATAATGTAAGGTTATGTAGAGTAATGTTACAAGTGTTTTGAGGAAGAAGAAGTTTTTATTTTATTTTTTTAATTACCAATTGGTGATAAATGTAAAAAACTACTACCTATATTGAAGTGATTACTTTTGTATTCTAATGCTTTTTCCAACTCCCAAGGACAAGAAAAGGCTCTATATTTACTTTGCACACTAGGAGACTTATCATTGGCTTAGAAAATTGTTTTTTTGACTATGTTTTCTCCAAAAGTACTCCAAAATTGCCATTTCCAGTACAAGTACCAAATTTTAGAAAAAAAATCTAGACAATGTATAACTATAGGATCTTGTAGTACGCTAGTTTGAAAAGATGTGAAAAAAAAATTCAGAAATTTCCACCATGTAGATTGCAAGATTCCATAACTATCTGCAAACTAAAACTCCTCATAACTTTCATCTCATTCATCAAAATGGAACGATTTAAAGTTTTCTACACATAAATAAAACTAGAGAACCAATTTCAAATTTTTATTTCTTAAAAAAACAATAAATTTTTTTTTGCTAATGGATTGTCCATTGATTGTTAAAAACTACATATCATACAATAACTTTTTAACCATATAGTAAAAAATTATAAAAATTGTTGGGCCTTAAAGCTACTCCTCGAGTACATGTTGTGTGAAAATTTCAAAGAAAAAAATAAAAATTCTGATTGTAGTGAGCTTCTTGAAATTACTATATTGCCAAAAAAAATTAATTTAGGACTTTAGGAATTAAAATAGTGAGTTGTATGGGATATCCAAGTGATTCACTCTCCCTAGTATATCCAATATGTATTTTGTCCAACATGGAATAACCTCCTTTGGTTGCCCTTCTAGTCATGTTGCCCAATCCAACAATATTTTGAAATTTGGTCTTTGATCATATGATGGAAGATTAGATTTCAAAATTCACAACAAGGGTTCATAATTTAGAAAATCAAAAGCCATCTTATTCATCACTTTGTTGATTACAAATATTAGTGTGCAATATTAGAAAATAGTGTGGGAAAAGTGTCGGGCAAGTGTGAGCCAAGCTAATGAGAGTATTTGGTGTAGATGAACTTTAGATGGACCATTCGAGATGCTCTATTACTGTGAGTCGGATTTGCATGCACCTATATAATGCAAGGGTGTGCTTATAGTTGCATGACAAGCCTAATGCAGAGGGCTAGCTAAGGGTGAATATAAAAGAAAAGCCCCTTATTTTTGTACCATGTTAATTCTTTTTCTCTATGCCTTTCCAAGCTAATTTGTAGACTCTTATTGCAAATATGAACTTAGAATTTACAAAATAAATTTGCGTAATAAATAAAAGGTTAAAACATGGGGCAAAATAGCCTCCACAAGACTCTCGTCATATAACTAAGGTAAAACAACCCATTGTGTTCAATATGAGGAGTTGGACATCATCTTGTTGCTGAAATGTTTCAATTTTTTTCCCACATTAGTACAAGTGTGAGAAACGGCAAGTGCAATTGAAATTATATATTTTTTTTTGACAAAGTATGAATTTGCTAGGAATTTTTGAAGTGTTCAGTGCATCATGACCCCAAAAGAGTCTGTAGACTAAAGTAGGTGGCTCTTAAACCGACCTGGTTCTAAAACCGATCTGGTACATTTTACTTTTGAAATGTACTAACTGCGTACATTTCAGAAGGGGGTCGGTTTTAGAAACCACCGCGTTTCAACTTCAAAAATTTGTAACTAATTCCGCAAAGGTCCAAAAAATATGAAACGACTTGGATTAGATGCCTATTCCTTTTTTCTTCCTACCGAAATTCACTGAAAATTGTTTTGAGATGTTTAGCTGTCCCCCAAATGCAATCGGCTCTTAAAGGGTCGGTTTAAGAGCCACCTACCTTACCCCATAACCAACAAAATCTGGATCCATAATGCTCATCTTACTACCCAATACAGTCACAATATTTTTCTATCATGGAAGGCCTAAAAAGTCAATTTTTACAATGAATTTCACACTGAAAAGTCAAAAGTTCCTAATGAGGCCATTGTGCACTCCATTGCTTGTTATGTAAAGACATGCATTGTGGCCCACATCCCACATCATTTGACTGCAATGGTCTGTTTCACCTGTTGAATGCCGGCCAAGGCCAAGGCCACTGTAGACCTGACCTCTATCAACAGTACCAAATAGTGGATATCCTTCGTTGCCCAGCGGATTCACGGCGCAGCAAGCGAATCCATCTGCGGCACCTCTTGGCAATTGTATTAAATTAAACTAAAGCAAAATCTGATAATGATTATGATTTACTATTATTATATTTTTTGGGGGTGCAACTGGAACAAAAGGGGAAATTGTTTTCAAATATAAGAAGAGTTTTATGCCGGTGGCCCTGCATCCGGCCCTGCATCCGGCTCGGGGTGAACCGACCCCCTCGCAGTCATTTGCAAGGGATGCATGCAACAAAAAAAGACCCCCTATTTTGTGCTTGATTAATTTATCTTCTACAGTCCTCCTTAGCTAACCGGGGCCTTTGAATGCAAATATGAATTCTAAATTTGCAAATTTTATCATGTGTGGCAAATAAAAATTTCAGCTTTTTTCCTCAGGGAAGAGCAAGGGGGTTGTTTCACCCTATTCTGACAACTAGACAGACCAAATATTATTGGGGGTAGTCACACACCTGGCCAGGGAGGACTGACCCCTCTATTGCCCTTTTTCTTACCCTCGCAGAAAACGCTGGAACTTCATATTTTTCACACAATTTTTTTTTTCAAATTCTGAAATCATATTTGGAATCAGAGACCCCAAATTAGCTAGGGGAGTGACTAAATCTAGAATTTTAACGGCACAAAATAGGGGGCAGTTTTTACATTTTACCCTCTGTTGGGGCAATAGAGGGGTCAGTCCTCCCTGGCCAGTCACACCTTCTCCAATCCTTGGATGTGTGGTGCTTTATGAGTGGTTTTCCATAGCTTCCAGAGCTTTCAATCTCTAAGGTTTTGGAAGTGTTGTTCTTCTCCCCAACAAGTGAAGAAATGGGTTGAAGAAAATTTTCTTGGAGGATTTTTCACTCGTATGTAGTTCACTTTCACCGTAGCTTTCTGGTTTGTTACACTGGAGTTTTGTCTATGGTTTGCATTGCTTGCGCCACTTGTGTTCCGCTTCGCTTGGGAGTCCATCGTGACATTTACAACAATGAATGTCGTTCTCAGAGAAAATTTTCTATGCTACTCATGTTCTGAAGGGGTGCCATACCTTCTTCCTACGCAAGAGCTTGGCATTAACTCCTCTTTTCACTCACCAAGTTTGCATTCTTCAAGAAAATTTTGCTTCTCAGAGAAGGTGTGACTACCCCTATTATGTCACCATGCTTGAATTGAACTTCCATTCGAACAAGAATCAATCGCTTAGTTGCAGTATATTTTTTGCATAATTTTTTGCCCCTTTGCCACAGAGAAATTCATCGAGCAATTCGCGCGGCCTGGGCTTCCGGGCTTTGTCGCCGCCCTTCACGCGCGGCGCTCCGCTCATACCCAGCTCGTGCATTCTGTGATACTCACCCTGGCACCCCCTCATCTTCCCGCCTTGCCCATCCAGAGCTTGCATGCTCATGTCTTTCCGCGTCGATCCTCACAGTCGCGTATCATTCTGAAGCTTAAAGAGTGTTTCAGGGTAGATTCCGCATTCAAGAAGACAAGAACGGTGCATTCAAGTTGATCCAGTTCGGATTTGACAAATTAATGCTGATCTGCTCGAATTTGTTTGTGGTGACAAGCACAACGCGAGTCCACTTATTTTGAATGTCGTCGTTCTAGTTTTCGGAGCTCTCTAAGGTGTGAAGTTTTTTAGGAAGTCGCAGAATGGCAGTTTCTAAGTACATTGTTGTATTGGGAACTGTCCAGACAGTTTTGGTGCACATCTTCTGGTACCTTATGTTATTTTCTGATTCACGAGGCAAAAACTCTGGAATGTCGCATTAGACGGACATGCTACAGAACTGGATGTTAAGCACCCAAGCAATCGATTTCTTCGACTCTACAAATTAAATTCAAGTGCCAAAATGACTAGGTACAGAAAATCGAATGAGCCAGAGGAGTCATGCGGTCACTGAGGAATGCAACCATGCCAGGATTTGTTGCTTCACGAAAACATGATACGATGAATCCGGTCGACTGAATTCCAATAACGCTTTTTGAACTACCGATTGAAAGTCATCAGGCTGACCAGTTCGAATTAATCCCTAAGACGACTGGAAAACCCTAGCGTAGTAATCTCCGGGGCATTGCTTTAAGCCCTAAAAATCCCTCAACCGCTCTGGACAGGGACTTCACTTGTGCACACAAACCCAGCTGCAGCTAGGATTGGGCTGCGTCGCTCCTGAGTTCGGATTGAAAAGTTTCAAAGGCAGTCAATGAAATCCACGGCCAGGGCTGATGTCACTAACCTGGGAGGAGGTGCGTGCCGGTTGGAAGTGGGGGCTCGGACTTGCATCTTCACGGTCCATGGCGAAACGTGGCTTCACTCTCCTTCCCCTCCTGAAGCGGACCTCACAGTCTGAGGACTCGGCTCTTCGCATTTGGAGCGCACAAAATTTGTTCAACATTGACAGGAAAATCCGTCTGCAAGACGACTTCACTAAAAAAGATCAATCTCGTAGATAAGGCGCCACCATTATTAACTTCCAAATTACGGAGTACTTCTGAGTCCCGAATGCCAGAGGTCGGGTATGAGAGGAGCACAGTGAAGGGGGCAGCTTGGCAAGTCTCTGTCCGGGCTGCGACGAAGCCGGGATGGGGCGGGGCCCAGGCCGCGTGAATTGCTCGATGGGTACGTAACGTCTCGCGTTGGTAATAACTTATTGTCGAATCTTGAGAGAATCTACTGTCGTATCTCTCTATCTCTCTATCCATCCCAATCAATCCCAGGCACCCACTGCAAGCGTGTGGGGAATCTCTGCAGTTGAAGCCTGTCGTCCTCTTGCCTCGGAAGCTCCACCGAAGAATCTCGGCGGGGCCGCACCGAGAATCCGTCGTCTGTCGAATCGCGAAAGCGGGATAGGCCGGGGCTGAATCTTTGACAGGAATGCCGGAATCGCACGCTTGTTACGTGAGGTAGGTGACGACCTGACTAGTGGGGACTCCTATTAATCAAATTTCGATCGTCGCCCGGTTGCCTGATTGTGGATCCATTCTACGCAAAGAGCAAGCTAGCAAGACGGCCTAACTCTGTGTTGTAGTAGTGCAAGATTGTGAGTCGTCCTTACGAATCGAAACTAGCTATCCCAAGTGCTTGCTTTCGCTTCAAGATTTCGATCATAATGTAACCTAGCTAGCCAATCACCCAGCGCTCCACGTCGCCCCAATCGCCCCAATCGGGATGCAATCGGTATAATCGCCACAACCGATTCTCGCTTGACAGTGGCGCGAGCGTACAAGAATTTGCAGACAATCGTGGGATTCGATCGATCGATCGAGCAATCTAGATAGATCAGTCGACGGGGTTTCAGAATGGGTCCATCAGTGAAGTTTCACAGCTATGGCCGCCACGGAAGCAGCAGCAGCAAGCGCGGCGGCAGCAGACCATCAGCAGTGGCGAGAACTGCTTCTCCAGCAGTCGTGAAGGCGTTCATAACCTCCCAAATCACCGGCCGCGGCGTGAAGTCCCTCCGTCACTTACCCCCCGCAATCCACACCCGATTAGGCATTACCAACTTGGGGATCCCTGACTTAGCTTCCCTTTGTCTAGACTTGGAAACTGGTCTAATTTGCCACCACGTCGAGGCTTGTCAGCGCGCGCTCTGCAGCTTGCAGCACGCGCTCTGCGACGGGCGCCAGCAGGGGATGAGGGAGGCGTTCGTGTTGTTCGGTGGCGACGTGCTGCTGCGGCGTGCGCTTTTGTATCCGTTTTTGAATGAGGATGGCGTGGAGAAGAAGCCCGCGTCGAACAAGGTGCTAGCCGTGCGACGGGAGTGCTTGAGCTTGTTGCACGAGCTTTGTGTGGCGGTGCCGTTCTTCGCGCAGGGGGTGGCGGATAATGGCGAATTTCTGGGACAGGTCTTTGGGTTTATGTATTATGCGGTCACGTTTGATCAAGGTGAGGAACTGGTGCCGGTGATTGGATTGTTTCATTACTGCGGATTTTGAATTTCGATCTCTTCAGGCTCTTTTGGAAAATTTCCCCAATCCCTGGTCGCAGGTCTGGTAGAAGGTGATCGAAGTAATTTGAGCTTTCAGGATAACCATACTTGAGTTTATTGTGCATTTTTTTATAAGACAAGAAGCGCTTATTTTCCTGCTTAGCACCCGCCTGGTTATGAAATGTTAGAGGGTGATCGATGCAATTTCAGCTTTCCGGCTGACCGTCTTCGAGTTTATTTTGCATTTTTTTGTAAGCCAGAAAGGGCTTAGTTTCCCGCTTTAGCACCCTGCTTATGAAATGCTTGAGAGTGATGGACGCAATTTCTGCTTTCCAGTTGACCCTTTTTGAGATTAGAATTCATTTTTTATAATCCTGGAAAGACTTAGTTTCCCGCTTAGCACCCTGCTTAGCTATAGAATGCTTGAGAGTGATCGATGCAATTTGAGCTTTCAGGATAACTGTTTTGGGGTTAACTATGCATTTTTTATAAGCCGGCGGAAGGCCTTATTTTGGCTGAGTACCCGCCGAGATCCCTGCCCACCCGGGACGTACGGACGGAGTGCCTGCCCAGCATTTTGCGAGGAGGGCAGTACTGGGGCACCAGAAATTGAGAGTTTCAGCAAAGTCTTTGGTTAGGGTTTTTGAGATATCTGATTTGTTGAAGGGAAAATCAAGCAGTTGTCTGTCTGCTAACTGATTTGGGCAGAAACTTGGCACCATTGAATCAACCAAGTGTAGACTTAGTTGCTCTAGAAACCACCTCAACTTGACACTTGTAAGAATATGACCAAGTTTTCACTCAAAGAAGTAAAGATCTCTCATTACTGAATTGCAACCTCCTCAAAATCACAGACAGGAACTGAAGATTCTAAGCGCTAGAGATTCTCGGACTGGATTCCTTGTGGGGTCTGCAACACAATTAATAGAACTAGACTCTTCGTTCACGTTGGTCTTGGACTTAAGTCCTGCGTTTGTCTTTGTGGTTTTAGTTGTCGATTCGGAAAAAAGTTTGAGAATCTGAAGCATAGGTGGTTGTGAGACGTTGTGCAGCTGTGGGTCTTGTGGAAGATGTTTTGGCCGCTCGAGAAGACACGCTTCGAGTGCAAGATATTCCCGACTTTGCCAATTTGGTGCGCAGTTTCTCATCCAGGCAGTTGGCATCCTTTTGCCGCGTGCTTGCCATGGTCATCTTTGAACCTGAGGTACAACCTCTTTCCCCAAATCCTTAGGTACAACCTCCAAGGACTCGTGTAGGGAAGTTGAAATATTAGACAAAGTGTTTCTGCATTATCACCTAAGTATGCTCGAAATTGTTTCTTCCAGGATGGGATTTCACGAAATTTTCAACCTCGGTATAGGTTTACAACGAGAAATTGGAGTTAATGTTACATAATTATTCTGCATCATGAAATTTTAGCATTATTCTGTGGTAGTAGTGGAATGATACCTTTTGAGAACAATGCAAATTAGGAGTTATTCAGAGCATTGTCGTGCGAAAGGGAGAGAAAATCAAGCAAAGTTAAAACGACACTAACATACTCTCACGTATGAAAATGGCTCATGGACTTCATAACCTTTCACTTGTTCAAATTGAGCTCACTTTTGCAGAAAAAGGTGTCAGGAATTTTCATCTTTTGTGTGTGTGAAGGATACCCTTTCATGCCAATTCAGAGGATGCTCTCCTAGGGATCTCTGGAATATTATGATCTTGACTTAGATTTCGGACACCCACCCAGCACTGTTGGCACTATGAAATGCATGAAATTAGCGATTGCATCTTGGTCCTGCACGTTTGACCACAGCATCTGAAACTAGATCTGTGCTTGTTTCGTTTGTGGTTGATTTCAAGGCAGGAAATCCTTGGATGGAGCAGGATTGGAGTGCAGAGATTACGTTCCATTCAATGCACAAGCCCGAGGAGCAGGAATGGACAGTGGCTGACCGCAACCATGATGCCATATTGCTGATTCCGGACATCCTTGCACGCTTGGTGCAGCTCCTCACATTTGACAAAGTGTCATTCAGTCGCGAGGTACGGAATGAAAGCCCTAAAATAAAAAATAGAAAGTCTCACTTTGGAATCTAATATTGTAGCAGTAATCCTTGTTTGTCAGTAAATATTAATTACGAAATTGAAAACTAGGAACACGTTTTGGAAATTTTCAAGTAAGCTTGATGGAAAACGTTCATCCAAATAATCTATTAATTCCTCACTTTAGTCAGGTTCCAATTGCTCGAGAATGTTATGGCATTGTCGCCAACTGGTTCACCAATTTTCTCAAACTAATTGCATCCATGGGCTGAAGAGGTTGCAGGGTGCTTTTTTTCCGTCTGAGGTTTCGGAATTGACAGCAGCCGTGTACCTCGAAGGATTTTCTGAGAATGGTGGTGAAGGTAGACACGACCGGGCTCGACTCTTCCATCCCCATTCACAAGGATTGACTCTGATGGACGAGGATTTACTAGACTGGAATTTATCCATGGACCGCACTTCCCCAACCACTGCGCGTCTACCCTCTGTAAGATCTTGCGGACTCTACTCAAGCTCTTGTTGGTCTTTATTACATTGAAAATGGCATTGAAATTGGCCCCAAGAAAATTATTCTAATTGCTTGATTCAGTGTCGTCATGATCTTCACATGACTCATTTAGAAACAAGTGGGGTTGTGCGAGTACAAGAGACTCCGTTGTCGGCACAGCTGCCTATGCAAATTTTTTTTATGTGCACTTTGTCTTTGGAGAGGTTTTGATGGGAAGAACACAAGATATGCAATTTGCCTGATATTCCCAAACATTCATCGTGGTTGAGCCATTAGGGTTAAACATTTTCCTTTCAGAGTGACGCCGAGGTTGTGGGAGCAGGGTGGTACTGATAACCAGCCTTGTCGTGATGCAGCATCATGTGGAGGTTCTCTTCGTCTTGTGTGCTTTATGTGGAGGAAAGAAGAGAGAACAGGTTACCCACCTTCCATTTTATTTTATTTTCCTTTCAATACTTTCTCGCTAGTCATGTAACTTCTATTGTCAATTTAGAGAATCATGCAAACTTTACTGGGTAATTTGGAATTAAGTGCGTTAAGTGCAACAGTACATTGGCATTGGATCTGAAGAATAAGAGAAACTCTGTGATTGTGAACTAGGGTTTCCACAAGGATTGGAATATTTTTTACACCCGAGGTCCGTAATGAATGTGACAGGTGCAAAACGACCTAGCCGAGCTGGGTCTGGTGGATGTCCTGAACGACATGTTTGACAAACTAGACTGGATGGTTAGCCAACCCCACGAGAACACCCCGGGTAATCATGGACATGGCTGCGCGTGCAGCCCCAAGTCGGTGAGATATTCCTTAGTACCTCAAATTCACATTTCCACCACTTCAATCTGTGAAAAAATTCAGTTCTGTAATTCATGTGTTTCCAATATGTGTCATCGTTAGTTTATGTCTTGGAAGTGCAGTTTCTTTTGTAGTAGAAACACGTGAAGATGGGTCCAGTTACGCTACTGATTGCATTTGGGCATTTTGTTCTTAATTTCAAGCTTGTGCAGGCCCTCAAAATTCAGTACTTGAGGCTTATTCACAACTTTTGCGATCGCGACAGCTGCAACCGCGCAAACAAGCAGCTCTTGTTGCGGCCAAGGAATTCCAAGGTATTTGACACGATGTTCTTCTTGTAACGCTTGTAGAAATCATGTCATGCTCTAGCGAGAGAATCCACCCAACTTGACTGGATGGAATTGATCATTTCCACAGGTTGTTTACATGAACACAATCGAGCCCTTTGAATGCTTAGTATTCTTAAATTGTCCGTTATCATGCAGGACGGAAATTCCATTTGGAACAAGAATGGTGAACAGAAGGAATCAGAAGGCCTTATTGTGAAAATTCTGAAAGTCTTAATTAATGAACCAGAAGATTCACTTTATAGGTATGCCTTTCTACACAATTTTTCAGTGAGAACTCCAGAAAGTATTATCATAAATATTAGACTGTTGATGAGTTTATAGATGCTTTTCCTGTAGACAGATCCCGTGTGTTACTCTCTTATTGACATTGTCTCTGTCTCGCATTGACAGATTCTGGTTGGCATCTTGTGTGGAAGCCTTTTTGCGTGGCGCAGATAACAAGGATCAGGTGCGTGGGTTAGGGTTTACGGTTTTACGGTTTAGGGTTTTAGGGTGTAGGGTCGGGATTAGTTGTTCATAAGTTTCTAAATATATCAAAATTTGAGGATTCCAAAATTTTAGTGGATGATGAATCGGTCATTACTGATGAATTTTAGCCAAAGTGGATGATATTAGTCGCTGACTGATAAGTTTTGGAGGTCTACAGGAATACGTAGCATCAACAGGTTTAATGGAGCATCTGGTAAATGAAATTTTGAAGGGAGGATTTCGATGTGCCCCTTTACTTCAGGTCTGGAGACTTTGTAATTCTGCCATATAAATATGGACTCCGCTTTCTGTTTTCATTACAAACTGCTACTGAAAGTAATCAGAAATGTCTTCCCAAGTATGATACATCCTGAGCGTTTTTTGTGGAGATGGTGTGCAGATCAATTTTGATCTTCTTGGAGAGCTCATTAAGTTCAACAAAGCTCTGTTTCGTGAACTCAATAGGGTATTGGCTGGGACCAAATTTGACCAATTTGTTGAGGTAAGCTCAATGTCCTTATCTAATGAATTTTTGTGGCTGTGAATCTTGCAGTTGCATGAGTTTGTGATAATCCCTAAGGATGTAGAAGTTAGATATCTGGACAGTTATTACTATTTGCCGTTTAATACCCAAATCCTTTTTACAAAAATTTGCATATTTTTGCTTGTAATCTTTAAAAATAATCATTTAATTCAATTCCATCAAACTGGTCACAAAGAATGTGTGATTTTTCAAGATTCAAGCTTTAATTTGGATGACAGAACCTCAACCCAAAGCACTGGAATATGGAAATATGGAGTATGAAATTTAGAATATGGAAATTTTTGAGCTTTGTGGGGATAAAAAGAGCTTCTGTGTGCCGTTTTAATAGGCTGAACACCACATGCATTTGTAAATTCATTGAGATGCGCTCTGCAAAGTATGGGTTTTAAGAATTTATGATGGGTTTTAGGGTTTTGAGCACAGCTGATTTTGCCCTTCTTGCAGGTCTTGGTGGCAAATCTGGTGGACTCGAATGTATTTGTGCGGTCTGTTGTACTATCAGTGAACTACTTCAAGAGATCTCAACAAATGGGTGCTGCCGCCTCCTCTTCTCCATTAGTGTGCTCTGCAGAGCGGCAAGCAACCTTGAGCAGTGACAATTACAAATATGGGAGCACGCCGAGCTTCCGGGCGAAAGTGGAAGACGAGCTTTGCATGATTTCTGCATTTGTCTCCCACAACACTCATCGCCTGCTGAGAGACCTCATGTGCGCGGTGCGACTCAGTGACATAAACCAGGTGAACTGATCCTCACCTTGGAATTACATCGTCTCTAACTACAAGTGAGCAAAGTTTCTATTATTTAACATAAACTATTTTTATTTGATCTTATTGGCAACAGAAAGAGGATTTCAACACACTTTACCATGCATTATTTGGACACCATATGAATAAGTTATGAATTTTTAAAGTACTATCTCTAAGTGTACCAAAAAACAAAACTAGGCTCTCATAGGTTATTCATGTTTTTGATTGTGTACATGTAGTGTAATCAATATCCAAGAAGATGTGATGCTTTTGGGTTCAAATGTAGGTTTTGCATTTTGGATAGTGTTGATTATGGGTGCACATATCTTAGTCCTTTCTTTGCAATTGTTGTAAGGGAGACATTAGTTGTGTCCAATTATATCCAGAGTTTGAAATATGTTTAGATACCTTCATTTTATGAAGATTTTGAATTCATAATAAACATTTTCTTTAGAATTTCAGTAATTGCATTGAAAAGAGTAGTCACAAGTGATCCAAAAGATTCAAGGATGGATTTCATGGTTGGAATAGGACATGAATTTTGTTAGACTTTTTTCATGCAATTATTGTGGGCTTAAATAATTCAAATAAGTATTTTGTTTTAAGGTATGTTTTGAATTGAAGGTATCATTTGTAATTTATTATAAAGAAAAGTGTTATCATTAAGTCATGTTAGATTTGTCAACTTACACGTTAAAGAATGTGTTACAAGCAAAAACAATTACACTAAGGTATAAAACTTGATATAAATTCTTATGCAACCTATAGTAGTATAAAAAAGTGTAGTGACTAAATTGTCTAATTTCATTGTTTTGGGAGATGTGTGAAGCTTTTGTCTTCTAACATGGGATGGGATGGGTGGACATGCTAGGATAATATATGTGTCCTAAACACAACACTCATCTTCTTCATTTTTGCGGAGAAGAATGGGGAATTGCATGGATATTTGCAAACCTTGAGGGCCGGTGACATGCGTATATTGCGAACATTTCGTGCTTTGTTGGAGTTTTGGCGCAGCTACTACCTATGGAAACAAGGCCGTGAATGTGTCTCACTCCAGTATTCCACCCAAATATCCTTTTCAAACTGGTTGCAAATTGTAGATTCCCTATGTGCCCCTCCTAACTTGCCGTGCTCTCTCCTCTACACTGGGGCCCCTATTGGTGCCATCCAATGTGTTGCCCTTAGTACGTCTAGTGAACCACCACCTCGAAGACAATAACCTACACGTTATAATTTAGCATGTATCCTAGGCCCCCTTGATGTGATAGCTTGGAAAATTATCAAATAGTTTAAATGAGAGAGAAGTTTGTTATAGTCAATGATAGAGTAGCAAAAATACAAGATATTCCAAAATGTCATTAAAAATAGGGTTAGACTAAAAAGGTACAATTGTGTGATAATGTATACATAAAAACAATCAATGTATATGCCAATATTATTTGGTGTAAAGAACCTCAATCATGGTGAACCATGTTGCTATTTATCCTATAAAGATGTTGTGGACACTAAATGTCTAATGGATGACAAAGAATCCTTCTATGTAGGACAAAAGTACAAATGTTCATCCTCAAAAAAAATTATGAAAAGGAAAGGCCTTGCATAGTGGTTTGACCTCCAATGAATGCTCTTGGTTTCTTTTATACAATGATTTACACACCAAAAAGGTTGATTTTCCTAATGACTAACCCGTCCTTTTAGGGTTTAACCTTGAAGGATGTGAAGACCAAAAGTATTTGATGATGCTACTTCATTGTTCAATGTAGAATCACATAATGCACCTATTGGTCCAATAACCAAAGTATTTTGGTGACTACTTTAATCATTTCAAGGTAATAGTTTAGGGGCTAATGTGCTTATAGTGTTTGTGAATTTAAGGTCATTGTATAATTCATTTTCTTTTTCTAAGTGTACCGCAATGACTCCAATGTTGCATGTGAGATGTAGTCTTCATGCTTGGAAAAGCATTGTGTAAAGGTTTACACACTATAAGTTATCCCTTTCATAATTGCTTCTCCTATCTATCCTTGATGAAGATTATTGAACTCATATATTATGTACCTAGATTTACAAATTTGATAAGTTAAGACATGCAATATTACATATGAACTAACATATTCTGTACCTAGATCTATACATTTTACAAGTCAAGATGTGCAAAATCTTATAACGAGATACAAGGGAAATATATCCATAGCCCATAAACAACTTTACAATCAGTTTTTGGTCTATGAATGACAGAATCCCTTTGCATAGGACAAAAGTGCAACTATTCATCTTTAAAATTTTCAAAGGGGACAGAGATCTCGTAAAGCAATTTCACATTGGATTTTTTTAAAATCAATTATTCACACAATGCCAGAAAGGATAGACTTTGATCAGGCCATGCAATACAAAATTGGAACAAGAACCACCTCCAATCACCACTTGGATACAACACACTAGATGTAGAAAAAATTCACAATATGGCCAAAAGGGCCCAAAAAGCACCAAAAGTGATGTGTACTGAAATAGAAATCTGCAACAAGCGAGGTAGGGGGGGCAATTATGCAAGGGACCATCTTTGGTAATAATACCTTATTTGTTATTCCAAAATTTGTGGAACTCAGTAAACGCCTTGTGAAGCACATTTTGAGCTAAAGAACAAAAACAACCAATTTTTTATGAGTGTTAAATATCAAGTTAAAAGTTGATTCTTGGATACGTGGTTTGATACTTGGATATGAATAACATACAATAGGAATTAATGCAAGATAGAAACCCTGACATAGGACAAATTGTAGTAAGGAATTTGCATGCTTGGAACCAAGATGCTTCAAAATCGTCTTTTATCTCATTGATGTGCCAAACACAACACTCGAAAAGTGTTTACATTTCTACGGAGGATGCAATTAAACCATACATAGGGTCTGGTATAACTGCGACGCATAAGAAAGCCAAGCCTGAAAATTGAAAGTTCCTGCGGTCTTCACCGCAACCTTCTTGCCTCTCTCTCCGACTCTAGAAGAGTCAAGATATCGCCTGCAAGCAACAGCAAAAAGGGTCAAATTCAGTTCATTCCAAAAAAATTAACATGAGAAACGATACAAAGATCTTTCATGCAGTCCTTCGTAATAAGACATTACGCAAAAACGGTCAGTAAGAGCAAATATTATGTGAGGTCCACGCACGGTATTTAAACGACGGTATGCGAAAGTTTTAGAGTTCACGGGTCGATTGATGGATGTTCTACAATTAACATTTTACAACGGTTATCTATTATTGTCTAGATATATTAGGGCATACTCTTAGATGGGCACTTGGAAACAGCTCATTCTCCCTTGTCCACACAGGAATCTAAGCACTCGCCAAGTCCATATGTAATACCTATAATAATATACCAAGGTACACAGGTGCTCCACGGTCCGACATCAAAAATACAGAGTTCCTATGAATACACCCAGCAGATTCGCTGAATCTTAAAGAAAGAATGAAGACCACTATGTGAACTATAAGCGAATAAGTAACACGAATTCCAGTAGTGTACCTTCACGCACTGGTCCCTTCACATTGCGCATGATAAGTCGGTTTTGATCATCCAGAAATTTAACTCGCACTTGGGTCACCTGCCCTCGGGATCCAGTGCGGCCGATCACCTTCATTACAATAGCCAGCTTCACAGCAGAATCCTGCGAAATTTGGATATAAAGCCGAAAATTATTCCCTACATATCAGAATCGTATTTATTGCCTACAAACAGATTTCCAAGCCAAAAGGAGAGGGAGCTCGTCCATGAAACCCTAAACCTATCCATTGGAGATTCATTCACCCCGTCACTATTGCAATTTCAGACCTGTGTGCAACGCCCCAAACGCTTTCTCGCTTCTACCCTTGTTGACACGAAGGTAAGGACTTAACCACGTGTCCAGGTCGTGTACATCCTCCTATCAATAAACCTACTGTCTTAAGAATTTTACGACGGGAATTTTTGAGTGTCCCTACCATACCACCGACTCAAAAGTATGACCCGAGACAAGCATCACAAGAACTTCATCATGACGCAAAACAACGCAGACGAAAAGTCACCAAAATTTAATGCTCCCGACTTTCTCATACTATCCACAAAATAGTCATGGATGCAGCAACACCGACAAGATTAATAATGATGATGGTGATGATGACCGTGGAGTATCCTGAGCAGAAAAACGCAACCGGAAACAACGAGAAATAGAATTGCCCGTGCAATAAAACCTAAAACGATACGCAATGTGAAACCGAAAACCCTAACCGTAGAGTGCGTTGTTTTCTGCGTGTAAAGAAAGCCCGAAGTCAGGAGAAAAAATAGAGCAAGACAAGATGAGTGAAGTCGGTACCATAGCGGGAAGCGACGATGGCTGGCGCGTGCGGGAGGAGGAGCAACCGCAGGGGGGGCGCTTGCGAGAACAACCAAAGAGGGCAGCAATGAAAGGCCTTGTGCTAAACCCTAAATGGAATGGACACTGACGCGGGTGTGAACGGGCCTAATAGCGGTTTACGGGAAACCGTATATACGGAACCGTATTTGGAGTATTGGATACGAATCGTATACTGCTTTATGACAAGATTGGATTGATTATTCAACAATTAGCTAAGGTAGCCTGCTCTAAAAGCACCCATGCTCTAAAAGCACCCATGCTCTAAAAGCACCCATGCTCTAAAAGCACCCATGCTCTAAAAGCGATCATGATGTAGGGGTACATTTTGCTTTCTTCAATGTACCAACATTGTACATTTCAGGACATGCTTTCACTGACCACTGCATTTCAACTTCAAAAATGTGTAACTAATTCCACAGAGGTTCAAAAAAATATTAAACGACTTGGGTTAGATGCCAATTTTGTTCTTCTTCCTACGAAAATTTACTGAAAATTATTTTAGGGAATTTATCTTCCTCAAAAAGGCAATCAACTCTTAAATAGTTGCTTTAAGAGCAAACTACCTTAGCATCTTTGATTTAGATGCCACTTTACTAAACCCTTAAAGTTTGTGTAGACTATGTAAATAGTCATATATTTTACACTTGGAATATGAAGTATATATTAAAATATATGAAGACACAGACGGTTGAATAAGAAATTAAAATAAACATTTTTTTTTTCATTTGGAATTCATTTTGATATCCAAACCTTATTGTGTTCAAATATGGCAATGTACATATAGTATACTTGACTATTTTGTAACGTTTAAGACATATGATAGGAGGTGCAACTATGATCTAAATTGAAAATGCCCTATGTCATTGGATTTGCCTTTGAATGAATATCATTTTAATTTGTATTTATATCAATTCATGCATTTTGTATGACAAATGTACAAAAGAACACCATACTACAACCCAAATTGGGCTTCTCAAACCTTTAAAGATTAACATTTATACCATACCATGCTTATATATTGTACCACATACGTACAATATATGACCATTTTGGAGCTTCTTAAACATATAGGAGGTGCAATAATGATACAAATTGGAAAAATCACATGTCAATGGATCTTATTCAACATGAATGCAATCTTTTGTCACTATTGTATACCTTAATGCATGTATTTTCAATGTCAAATACAAAATACTCCAAAAAAACATATTAGTTTCAAAATTAGGCTTCCTATACCTTCATGGATTAGGTGTTGTAGCAAGTTGGTGTCCAAATGGGCCAAATAGCAATAATTTGTTTTTGGGGTGGTTCTTGTTTTAAAGTAGAAATGAAATATGTCAAATTTAAAATATTCAACTTGTTGACATAAGTTAAACTTTTTGAAGCAAAATCAAATAGACCACTTCAAAGTCTTACTTCATGTATGTATAAAAGACATTAAAAAAGATAGAGAGGTATAAATTCATTGGTAGAAAAATCAATTGCCTTTACTATTTCTACAAGTTTCGTTGTCTAATTTTTGGTTTGAAAAGAACCAACCTTCAAAATGAGTTATTTACTCTTAACTTATGAGGAATATCCCCTTAAACCTCCCAAGATTACCTTTATTTTTATTTTTGCTGTCAAAGGTCCTAACTTGACATCATTGTCATTGTATCAATAGAAGATTTTATTTCCATATATTGACATTCAAAATAGGTTCATAACACAAACACCCATAGGAAAAACTTTATCAATACAAGTTTGGAGAATTTTCTACCATAGTACACCATCATGATAAGGTTTGCCACCCATAATATGAGGTATATTACAATCACTTTATGAGGAAGAATTATTGTATGACTGGGCTTTTAATGTAATTTTTGGTTGTCCAAAGGAGTTTAAATAAATAAACAATGAAAATTTTAGAACAAGCAACATTGAAGCAACAATTTATACTTGCTTTGACAACTTACAGCCATAGACTAAATTGAATAAAAATGATTATTTCTTTTGGAATTTTTTTAAAATTTCAATGTTAGTATTTTAAGACATTGAATTGTTTAAAATTTCAATGTTAGTATTTTAAAACATTGAATATCGTGCATTGGAAAGAACGATTGGGAATTGCCGCTTGTCTATGATTAAGTGGTTTGTCAAGTATACTTACAAATTTTTATTAAATCTTATTAGAACTTCATCACTCAATGCTTCTCTACCTTTATGACTTATAAATGTGAATAATGCATTGTATGTGTCATGCTAACTATGTCATGTCTTCAAAGAGCATTGCTTGTGTTTTCATTAAAGTAGTTTGGCTTAGGCTTAGCCCTAGTTGGCATGATATTCATACCTCACCTCCTACTTGGCTAAGGCTAAAATGAGACGAGTCTTGTCAAATATATCCCTCCAAACACTAGGTTGACATCCTCACTCACATATTCATTGAGCCTTAATTCAATTAAGATTTTTTGGTGCAACCTTGTTTCTTTATTGTAATCTTTGTTGTCTCAATTTTTTAGGTTTGAAATGGTCACATGTGGGAGAAAGCAAAACCAAGAACATCATTAGGGGAGGAATTGCAATGAGGGTAGGAGGAATTTTCAATGTACAAAAGTTGAAGCATGGCTTGAATCAAGAGGAGGCATTAAGGTAGGCAACCCATTCCTAATCACCCCCTTCCATTCTGACAACGTAGAATGTTTTCATTCCATGCAAAAAAGTGATAAACAATGATCAATTATGGTATAGTTCCCAATGTAATTGTAGCACATTATAATTGACTAAAAGACTCTCAATATTGCAACCACCCCTTGAGCAAAAATAGGAAGGTCTATATGACTAGTATGGATTTAATATGACTAGTATGGGTTCATGGAATGAAATTTTCAAGGTTGTATCACTAGAAGAAAAAAGGGGGTTCTGCGACTACGCTACGCAACTGGTTTTTTAGTTGCATTGGACATTTGCGACTGGATTGCAACTAGTGATAATTTGGAATTTTGTAGTCGCAGTGGACACTCTAGAATCTAGGAAACGTTTGTAGCAATACACCTTGTCTGTGACTCATTTGCAACTTGTTTGCAACTTGTAAATTTGTAGATTATTAAAACACTAGTCTTGATGATTTGTAGATTTCAAAATTTCAAATCTACCTTTTTCTAGATTTTAGGATTTTAAATCTACTTTTTTTCTAGATTTCTAAATTTCAGATCTACTTTTTTCAAGATTTTAGAATTTCAAATCTACCTTTTTCTAGATTTCAAAACTTTTGAACTACCTTCTTCCTAGATTTCAAAAATTGGTATTCAATAGATTTCATTAGTTTAGGAAACTTTACAATTTTATAGATTTTAAAATTTCTTAATTTTCAATTTTTTAAAAATTTCTATTAGTTGTAGAGTTTTGTATTCTATAGAATTCTAAATATTGTAGAAATCTACAAACTGTAGAAATCTTAGAATTCTACCAACACAATTCATTGCATAAGACAACAATAGCTTACAAGTCTTATATGTCCAACTTTAAGGTACTCTTGACAATAGATATGGGACAACTGAGATACTAAAAAATGATTAAGAAGCAACTAAGATATTGAAAAACAACTAAGAAACAACTAATGTATGACTTAACAATGACTAGGAAGCAACTAAGACAACTAATGTATGACTTAAAAGTGACTAGGAAACAACTAAGACAACTAATGCATGACTAGTTTTACTACTACAAAACTCAATTTTTGATTGATTTCAACAGATAAGTGAAACAAATCTATACAATTAAATCAACAAAATAGCTAAATTTTTTAAGAGTGTAAAATGACTAAAAACCAAATGGCCAATTTCATTAAAATGGAGACATTCCATTATTTGGCACTTTTAACAGTTTAGACTGTGCAATCTGAAATCTATATCCATCCTAGATTTCTAAAATCTATAAAAGTCCTAGATATCTAAAATCTAGATTTTTACTAATTTTTTAAAATCCCACAGTCTAAAATCTATATCAGTCCTAGATTTTTGAAATATATAAATGTTCTAGATGTACATAATCTATATTAGTCTTAGATGTCATTTTGCAATTGAACCCCCGCAGTTTGAAAAATTGCACAGAGAAATATAGAATGCTACCATTTTAATGAAATTTGCCATACAACTAAAGTACAACTAGAAAGCAACTAGGAAACGACTAGAAAATGACTAAGAAATAACTTTGGTCATTTTATAGTTGCAATTTTTCTCTAGTTGTTTCCTAGTCATTTTTACAACTATAGATTGACTGCTTTGCAACAAAAACAATAATATAAAACAATTAAATTAAATTTGGTGCAAATAGAGAGGATTTTAGTCGCAGGATAGTTGCATAGGACACTAGTCGCAGAACGGCCGGTTGTGGCGGACACGTTTTTCTTCTAGTGTATACTTTTGCAAGGGTTCTGGAATTAATTTGGGGTCTTGGAAGAGTCATTGGAGGTCTCAAGGCACATTTATTGGCATTGGAAATATGAGTGGGAGGATCAATTTCAACACCAATGTAAAGGATTGGTTCCAAATAAGGACTAGAAGAAATGACCTTTTCAATTTGAGTGTTGGACCAATGCCAAACACACTTTTTCATTCATGGTACGTGCAATATAAAGAGACAAACATGCTTGAAAAACTACATGTGAGTCTCATTAATTGCAAATTGCTTCTAGAAGTTCGTTTGGGTGGGTTGTCGCAAGTGGTAACCTTCAAACTCCACCTTCATTGCAACACAAAAGTGCTTCAATGATTCCACACTATATTTTCACTAGTCCTACAATATCATTAGTGGCATCTATACACAATCCGTAAGACAATATGCAAAGTGATGCAATGATTTTTTGAAGGAGAGACAAACCATTTAAACTACAAGATTTTACTTTTTGCACAAAATAGTTATCACAAGCACAAACCATATCCATGATAGTTAAGAACAAGAAAACAATATATGTGGTATCTCTTATAAAATAAATTAGGGCTATTCATAGGAGTATTAGAGAAGTAGTCTTTCATCATCCTTCTATGCATCCTAAGTCTATCTCTAGCAATAGTTAAGGCTCTACCAGGCCAAAATCCTTCAACATGTATAGAATCTAAACCATCTTCATTATCCCTTTGCAACCCTGGGATCTATTACAAATTAAAATTCTTCTTTATCCACCCTCATTCTCATTCACTCTTGCAACAAGAAGTCTAAACCCTTGTATACTAAATACATACCAAGACAACTTCATGGAGCTCAAAAAAATGCACCAAAAATACCCTTAGAGAAATAAGTTCTCAAATTTTTTTGAAGACTCTAGTTGTCAATAATAAACTCTTCTATTCTAATCATGGGCTACTAAGAAATATGGGTTCAATCACATCATCAAGTTCTCCAATAATATAAAAATTGCCCTCAAAAATCACTTATATAGCATTTTTCATAAACCTAGTAATCCATGATTACAAAACAGAATTTTCTTACAACTTGCATTGAAACTTTTTGACAAAATTTTCAGTCACAAGAATTAGAGCTCGTTCAAACATTTGAAAAAAATGTTCTAGGATAAATAGAAATATGTAACCACCTCAACTTGAATGTTTATAAAAGTTCACATTTGAAATCTATGATCTAAACCTTACTAGAAAAAACTTCTTTCAGCTACTTGGGAACAACTTATTTAAGCCATAGTGATCTAAGAACATCTCTACCATTTTTTAGTGGGAGGGACCCATCTCGGTGTATGATGACCTTGGCATCCCACATTTCCACCACTGTAGATATGCCCAAAGAAAAAAAATCTCAGCTTCTATAAAATGAACCCTCAATCTTCCATCCTAAAGGGCCCTTCCATCTCTTCAACAAGTTTACATTCTTTTTGTTTGACAATGTTTTTGTATCATTTTTTAAAACATTTTGACAATCATTGGAAATACAAAGAGAAAGGGTGGGAATTACTTTGTTGGTAGAGTCCAAGAAGGAGCCCATAAAATCCATTTGGCAAGGCAATTTCTCCATGAATGTGTGGAGATGCTTAAAGAGTGTCTTTCCATTGATTAATGGGGGCTAGGATTAGGAGGGGGGCTAGAAGCTTCCTTGACACTTGAGATAGGCATGAACCCTTGACAGGGTTTTCATTGGGTTCTAATTTGGATCACAAGTTCCTTCAAAATCAACATGACACTCCAGATCCATCCATTAAGATAGGCTAAGATAGGCTATTTATTTATTTATTTATTTTGTTTTGTTTGTTTGATATAGTAAGATCTCCTTGACTATCTATCGTCCAATTTCGTACTTGGTATTGTTGAAAAGCCTTGGCAAGGAGGGGTGCAGAGGCTCTACTTTGTGATATTTGGATGTGCGACAGAAAAGATATTAAATTCCAAAGTCTTTATGAATAAAAAAATAAATTATATTTTGTTTTTGACTGTGGCAAAGGTATAGGACATACTAAAGGATTCCCCATTTCTAACTGTCAACCCATTCTCATAGTTTAGACTCTTCTATTTCTGATTAGCTTTATTGTAGGTGCTAACTCACCACATACAACATGGCCACAAGAGCAATAGAAATGTCCAAGAAGTGTATAATGAAAGCACAAAATGATCACATCATGAACATTGAAAGCTACAATGATCTCCTAAATCGTTTTGGTTGGAAATTGATTTGCCTATAGATCAAGAATAAGACAAATATAATCTTTACAAAAAATTTATGATAATTTTGTTTTTAAGAGAAAAAATGTCAAAAATTATGAATCCTTCTTAAATCTATTTTTATACATGGGAAAAAATTCCTCAACCTTCTCTATACAACAAATCATAACATTTAGTAACCTTCAAAGAGGTTGTCTTTTCTTCTTTGAAGACCTCATCCACGAAAAACATCCACACTAAGAAATCAAAGTAAGCTTCAGTACTCAAATCATGGCAATACATCTATGGTGTACTCTTTTCTTTTTGTTAAATCTTGACCAACCAAACAAATCAATAAAGGAATGTCAAGATGGTTGCCATAAAATACCAATGTCATGTAATCCTTTGCCATCAAAAAAAATTGATGGACCACTAAAGGCTTTGCTTCATTGACATTTGTAGGAATAAAGGTTGAAGATGTCATTTTTATATTACAATCAATTGTCCACCATGAATCTTCAACGAGATCCTCAAAGGATATGGGATAAATTGAAAATGAGAGCTTGACAACTAATTGTCAAAATGTCAAAATTATGTTTGATGTAGAATTCCAGACGTCATTTAGTCATAGTATAATAACTTTAAAAAAAAAATTGAACTACAAAAGTTGTCAAATCAATCTAACTTTCACCTCCGAGAACCTGTTTGGGATTTTAAGCCTTCATTCAAAAGTTATGGACAAAATTTTGAGAGGATGTTTAAAAATGTCAAAAAAATGTCCCTTCCACCCCCTATCTCAAATTTGTTCATATCATTTTGAGTAGAAGCTCAAAATCTCAAACGTGTTTTTGGAAATGAAATTTTGTTTTATTTCTCAACTTTTTTTAGTTCAAAATTTTTCATAAAAAGTTATTTTGCTATACTTAAACACTAGTAGAAAATGTTGTCCAAAACAACAAAAAAAAACAATACTTCTTTGTTGTTTTGGATAGGTGCAAGCATGACTTGTTGAATTGTTAAATGAAGTCTGAAATTCTAATTAAAATATAATTCCTCCTTTTGATTTAACTATGAGCAGTTCAAGAGCTCCTACTAAATCAAATTTATATATTCTACATGAAGTTGTTTCACCTCCTACCACCCCCTATGTATATAAATAGCTTGATTTCACTATTTTAAACACTAACCATGAATATGGGGAATTTCATTAAAATGGTGATATTCCATGTGACATTTTCACAGTGTGTTATTCCCATAGTTCAAACCGGGCGGTCTGAAATCTATTAGTGTACTAGATTTCAGACCGTCCGGTTTGAACTATGGCATGTCAAAGTCACATAATATTCGCCATTTTAATGAAATTCCCCATTAATGACTTGAGATACAAAGTGAAGTATTTCCAATGCATATGTTTTTCTTTAAGATCTGAATGCGTTTATGAAGTTTTATTAAAAAGCTAACTAACTTTTCTTTTCTATCAACCTAGTTATATAACTACAACCCCTTGATTTTATACAATGTACATTACAATTTTGACAATTATTAACATGTATCCTTTTAGCTATTGATGGGTGTGAAATATTCAACATCCAATGATTCTGTCCGAGGGAGCCTTTGGACAGTCCTTGGCTCATTGCTACTAAGAGACAATCTCCATTGTTCACCTGGAGGTGTGATTTTGAATGGGTAGGGGGATTCATTGAAGAGAAACGTTCAACCTAGACATCCGACTGGCTCGCCAAGCTCTGGTCCACGCATTGCAGAATTACAGATATGGAGGGGTCAAATCCTTACCTGGACCCCTCTAAATACAAGAAAGGACAAGCTTGACTGAGCTGTGAGGAGCTGAATTACCCGCCTTCATCCACTCAAATGTTACAAGTTACAAACTTACAATGGTTCAATCATTCCAAAACAGTCGATAATTGTAAAGACATGATAAATTGTTACAGTCAACAGGAGGCTACAGGTTACTCCAAGCCGGACCTCTAGGCGCT
Source organism: Climacium dendroides (assembly GCA_950106755.1). Taxonomy (NCBI): domain Eukaryota; kingdom Viridiplantae; phylum Streptophyta; class Bryopsida; order Hypnales; family Climaciaceae; genus Climacium; species Climacium dendroides. The sequence goes on along the minus strand of OX467082.1, from coordinate 6,922,121 downwards.
AATGGCACTTGTTGGACCCTCCTGACCCGGGAACCACATCCATGAGGGGAATGGAGGATGGCCCTAAATGTTATGATAGGTTGAATCGCTTAACATTGACACAGATGTCTGACAGCCAATGGATGACAAGGAATTCTTTTGTGTAGGACAAAAATGCAACTATTCATCCTCGGAATTGGAGGTGGAAAGGAGAAATCTTGTATAGTAGTTTGATTATTTTTGTTTTTTTTAAACTAGATGATGTCAAGCGGTTCCAAAAGGGGTTGATTTCCACGGTCACCAGCCCGGCGTTTAAGGGTTAAGTTGGAAATAGGTCGTCATCCTGATTACTGTACAGTAGTTTTCTTGGTGAAATCACCGACACTGACTTGCTTACCTCACGAGTCAGTCGTTTCGGATTTGAAGAGAGGTCAGACATTCTGCAAATGTGGCATTCTGCGAGGACCAAAAGCGATGCCCCTCATTCGCGGGGTGACCCGGAATCCTGAAAAGTGAGAAGCGTTTCCTTCAATTCACTCACGCGCAGACCCGGACTTTACTTCATGGGACCACCGCCCGCTTCCGCCGTCGACAGCGGTGTCAGTACTGTTCATCATGGAAAGTCCGTCCGTCGATCCATTCTTGGCGCTTCGGTTGGGTCGGTGATTCTTCTTTTTCCTTTTCCATTCACTGTTGAAGAATGAATTTGCCTCCGTCGTTCTCTTCATGTAAGCTTAAGTTACAAACGGATGATTATCCACTTGGTTGAAGCCGTCCAACATTTGCACCTTTCAGATTCCAGGGTGGCATGTCGGAGTTGCTGACACTAAGGTAGCCACTGCCCAAAACACAGAGACAGGCATAAGCATTTTGTTTTGAGTTAATGAGATCGGATGGGCTCTTGTGAGTAACTTACACTCTATAAAAATAGATTTCGGAGGAAGGTCTCTGTCATCTTCTCGTTCCTTTTGGGAGCTAGACTTTGTTGGCTGCAGAAGAAGAAGAATGAAGAACTTGGGTAACTGCTTTCTGAAAGACGGACCGCAACTTCTTGGCTCCTTCGTTGGCAACTTCTTCTCCCAGTTCCTTCTGTTTCTTGAGCGGAGAAAAAGTGTGACAACAATGTGATGGCTGTCTCTTCAAGTGGTCGACATGGTTTGGTGGAGTCTAGCAGCACACTAATCATAGTAGGAATCTGAAGACGAGTTTCCTCGATCTTCACCGTTGGAGGGACAGGAGCGTGAAGCCGCCGCGCTTGGTCATAGAGCGAGAAGATGGTAGTCCAAACAACCACCGGCCTCTTGCATACACTTTCTCGTAGGTTAGGTCTGTCAATTTTCTACAGCGGCTGCAGTGACTGGCTTTCACTGACCCAGAGCGCAACCAGCCTGCATCAGCACATTCTCTAGAGTTTAGCCCTATTCCATGAGGTTGACCGGTTAGGATATTGCTCGTTTGGTCTCAAGTTTTCAGTTTTTCTTCGTTGAAATGTATGTCCCAGTGAGGAAAGCCCCACGTCCATTTCTGGTTCAGCTGCTTGCACCGCAGTTCCATTTTTTAATAAACGACACCAAATTAATGCAGCATTGGTCAAATGAGAACTACAACGTGGATCTAGCTTCCGAGCAACTGCTTTGTCCTACCTTATCCAATTCTGTTCAAATGAACGGAGCGCTGGTCACAGCTGAGAATGTATAATCAAAATTGATCAGCTAGCAATCGTCATGTATGGGGCCACGACGATCGATCAATCGCCATGGATGGATCCAGACCGAAGTAGATGATCTCCGTCTTCCCAGATTCGTGAAGCTCAATCCAAACTCGGTGCCGGCTCACAGCATTCCAGATTCGGAAATATTTCATTCCATTCTTCAACGTTTTCGAAAATAATGTCAGCATTATCACCGTTGCTGTGTCCGTCAGACCAGGTAGTTTCGTTGAAGCGAAGCAAGCGAGACATGTATAAGCTTATAACGAGGACGTTGGAAGAAGTGCCTCCGTTCCAGCGAAGATGCCGGATGCATTATTGGCCAGATTCCTACCTAGTTTAGGCGGCACCATCACTTGCATGCGTCAGGAAGTGTTGCAAAAACATGCGGCCTAAAACGTTTGCAAGGATTCTCTTAAAAACATGCGGCCTAAAACGCTTTGCAAGGATTCTCTCTTATCTTCACAAGAAAACTACACTAATGATGATAAATAGTGTTGGGAACACTAATCACTAAGCATAACACTAATTGTCAACAATCCAATTAATGTTACCAACACTAAATGTCAACATAGATACTATTTGTCAACTATTGGGTATAATTTTTTACAAGTTTACATTAGTGTTACCTAACTATTTCATCAAAATGCCAAGAAAAACGTATGAACCTATTACATGCTCAAAAAAGTTACTGCTTAGAAAAGTGAACACAACACTAAATGTCAACTAATTGAAGTTTAGAGTGACCGGGGTAAAAGTCCAAGTAACACTAATCACAATATAACACTATTTATCATCATTAGTGTAATGTGCCTTGTGTTGTTGCCATAGTCAAAACTCAAAGCAAAAGTAAAAATAATTTTCTAAATCCAAAAATAACTCAAAAATGCATAACTTTCACATCATATGTCTGAATGCCACGAAACAAAGCCTATGCACCCCTCCTTGCCAAGGGCTTTCTAATGGTACTAAGCACACGTCCGGGGGATGTACAATCTGAGAGATCTCAATGTGACAAATAAATAAAACAGAACAAATAGCTAAATTCAAGGTATAGATATGTCTTCATATTTACCAGTGTAACTTACCATGTACTATTGCCACTACCAAAATAAAAATAAACATTAATTTTTAATTTTTTAATTCATTAAAACTTTGAAATTCAATAACCTTCACATTGTAGATCCAAACTCCATGAAACAAAGCCTATGCATCCCTCCTCGCACATGGCTTTCCGACAATACCAAGAATACGTCCAAAAGATGCATGGTCCAAGAGATCTCAACATAACAAACAAAACAAACAAAATAAAACAACACAAACAACACAAACAAACAACCTAACTTAAAAGTGTGGACTTTAATCCCTAAAGTCCCAAAACCTCTTTTCCATCAAAACCCACTCAAAACTGTCATTTCTATAGTAAAGTATAATTTTATTTTTTTTGCATATCTAATTGTAGGATCTTGTACTAGACTAATACAAGAATGTATGGCAGAAATTTCACAAACTTTGATTGCATAGATTGTAAGATATTTGTGTTTAAAGTGAAGGAAACCAATTCTTTTGTACCTTACTCAACTACATTATTTGGCTTTAAACCTTCGTAACTTATATTTTTTGCTGTACTGATTTTGAATTTAAAATTTTATATGATAAAAAATTGAGTTGAGATTCCAATAATTTTTTTTTTTAAAAACGCACTTAATTTTCATTCATTAAAAAATTGTTAAGTAGAAGTAGGTTCAAGATTGAAGGAAAATCTAAATTACTAGTAACTCTAAGATGGAATTGAAATACACTAACCTTAATAGTGAGATTATTCAGGCAAGAGATCTTATCTATGTGAAACTTTTTTTTTGAAAAATTGTGAAAATCGAGGTCAAAAATGAATTCTACAAGTTATTTTTCAAGAAGATGCTTTAATTGCCCCCAAAACAAGATTGTCCATAACTTCCTCATAACAAATCCAAGTGGAATGAATCAAAGCTTGCCATGTACATAAAAATATAATCTACACAGGAAAAAAATTTAAAATTTTTTATTTAAGTTCTTTTGAAGTTTTTTTTCTATTTGCTTAACAAGAAATGGACTTTTTGATCTATAACTTTTCCTTCCAAACTCTGATTGAAATAAAAGTTATGTTTTTAGAAATCTAATGCATTTTTCTATCTTCATTAAAAGATTCAAAAAATTACAACAAATATTGAAACCATAGGAGCATGTACAAAATCTATTTTGTCCCTCGAAGGGACAATGGAACTTCAGAGATTAAGTAAAAGAAGTGTCCTCAACCCTCAACCCTTTAACCTTAAAAAAAGACAAGGCCCCTTATGATCAAAGTAGTCACCCAAACTACTTTGATTATTGGACCAATAAGTGCATTATTTGTATCTATAGTGAGCAATAAAGTCATCCATCGACAGTTTTGGGGTGTTAATGTTCCTTGAAGGTTAAGGTCATTGGGAAATAATTGGGATCCTATTGATGGTCTTATGATGGTTTGTAGACCAAAAACATAAAATATTCATACATTTGTTTAAGGGGAGGTGCTTGAGTCCATTACAAGTAAATAGTGCTAAATATTCTTTCAGCATTGAATTATTGATTTTTCAAAAGAAAAAGATGCTTAATCCACATATCACCCTTGTAGTGTGTTTTGTTCATTTTTTGCTCTATATTCTTGATGTGAATTTTAGCTATAAAAATCATATTTTATGAACTTGTGTCCATCTAATGAAATGAAGTTGATCAAGTTTAGTTTCTACTCTAATTGGAATTTTTTTTTAAATTTCAATATTTTATTTCAATTTGAAATTTGGACCTAAAACCATAATGTTTGTAATGATTTTATAATAATATTACAAACTAAAATATTTTACTATGGTAAAAATTTCAGATTTTTTGAGCATATTGTGTATTTGATATGCATTTTCTTCACTTTTTCCTTAAGTAATTCACAATAATTTGAAATTTTCACAAAATAAAAATTGAAATTTTTATGTATCACTTAAGATATGTGATTCCATCTTTGAAAAATAAAATTTCATTCATTGTGGTCAAAATTAGGAGTTTGGCCTCACATTGTTGCTAAAATTTTTCAATTTTTTTCCTCATAAAGAGAAGTGTGAAAAAAATGAGAGCAATTGAAATTATCTTTTTTTTACTAAGTACGAATTTTCTATGAGTATTTAAAGTGTTCAATGCATCCTGGCCCAAAAGAGTCTATAAACTACCCCGTAACCAACAACATCTGAATCCATGATGCTCATCTTGTTTACCTAAAGTAGTCATAATACTTTTTAACATGAAAGGCCTAAAAAGTCAATTCTTACAATGAATTCACATTGAAAAGTTGGAAGTTCTTAATAAATTTACCAATCACTTCATTACTGTCATGTAAGACATGCAGACCGAAATCTCACATAAGGTAGATAAGCCTATTACCACCCTAATTTAGAATATGAGTATCTCGGGAACAATTTCAAGTGGGGCACATATTTTTCAAAGGAGTGCGCTTGTTTCATGGATCAAACCCAAGTGGAATTATAATTTACCAATTAAAATTGTAATTTCTATGAATTTTTGAAGTGGTCTGTCCTGAAATGACAAAACCACTTGTAGAATGGAGTCAAAATTGTCCCCTAAATAACCCATTACTGCCTTAACATATATTAGCACTTGAGTTCCCACCAATGAAGGATTGACATGCTATCTTTTTTGAAATTAATGCACTGAAATTGTCAAAAAAATGAATGGATTTGGATGTTGTAGTAAGTGGAATAGGGGGCAAAATTAGGGAAATGAAATTAGGAAGTGAATGGTGATGGGCTAGTTCACCTTATTGCAAACTCCCAGAATAGGGTCATTCCCTAAGTGTTCACCAGGGCTTCTTTTTTTGGTGAAATTTTGCCAGACTGTCAGAAATCTGACCTCTTTGGCTTCATCCCTCCCAAAACTGGCCTTTGTAGTGTTGCCAACAGGGGGGACACTGGTCCAAAAAAAAAAGCCTTAGTGTTTACTAGGGCAGGCAATCCATTTCCAACCACTTAAGCAATTACGCATATTTGGAGTGCAGATTTTTTTGTGTGCAAAATTTTTCCCATATACAGAAATAGAGTTTGGAAGAATTGCATATTTTTCCAGAATTTTATTACGTGAAATGTATTTACTATGAATTTTTTAATAGAAGATTCTTTAAAACCTATAATGATTGTATAGACCTTTCTGTCTCTACCATAGGTTAATTGCAGAATCAACCTAGGACTGGTTGCAATATTAATAGCCTTGTAGCCAATTATAATGCACCACAACTACTCCTCGAATTACGCCACAACTCACGGAAACAGGGTAGTCTATAAGTTGGACATGGGGGTGGTTGGAAATCCCTTTGACCATAATGGGTTGTTTTTACCTTATTTGCAAAATGGTAATAATGTACTGAAAAGTGGCTGTCATACCTTCCCCTAGCAAATCTCTCCCCCCGGGCCAAAAAATTGTGAGCCATTGGATTGGGGGGAAAAAATTGCACCCCCCCTCAAAGAAATTTTTACAGACGTTGAATCAAATACGGATACGAATACAAATACAACTGAAAACAAATACAAATACAAATATGGCTGAATGCGTATACGGCTGAACACAAATATGGTTGAATGTTTGTCCCATATTGTTTGGAGTCCTCCCCACCTCCGAAAATTACAAGATAGGAAGGAGGGGGTATGTCTGAATTAAAAAAATTTAATTAATTAATTTTTAATTCAGCACCCCCTTCCCCCCTCCCAAGAAATTTTAAAATTTTAAAATTTCTTGGGAGGGGGGAAGGGGGTGCTGAATTAAAAAAAATTTAATTAAGTTTTTTTACATTGTTACACAATGTACCGAAAAGGTACTGTACAAAAGCAAACAAAGTGAAAGATTTTCAATGAGGGGGTCCTTTCCCAGTTAAAGTGAGGACTGAAGCATGTGGCTCCTGTTTGCTCACTTTGCCTGACAAGAGCAGAAATCTGCCATAGAAGGTGTTTCTACACTACTGTTGGCATTAAATTCTAGGCACATGTAACATACGTTTGACACCAGGATACACAGACTGTGAATTTTCAAGTGACAATAAAAGGGTAAGAAACTTGACTGTACTTGAAAGTTTAAAAAAAAAATTAGAAAACACAGTAGCTTTTGTAGAAATATGATTTTTATTTCCATTGGTGCATGGGAGCAAATGTTATGCCATCCTAAGGTGAAGGCACCTAAAACCTTCAAAATAAGGAATTTACCATAGTTGGAGGCCTATTTTTCTTAAAACTAATATTTTTGTAGTATTAGCAAGAGAAAATCATGAATATTAAAAAAAAAATTATTTTTTTCAATGTGATATGTAATTTTTATGATTTTTTAAAGTGGCGGGTCTCTAGACCACTGGAACTGACCCATAGGTGCATCCAAATCTGAACTGCACAAAATTTAGCTGTCAGCAGATTAAAGTTCAGTACGTGTCCTTCAAGTGTGTTAGTGAATGACAATTAAACATGTGTAAGACACATTAATGGAACTCTACAAACACTTTAAGGGCACTCTATGGGACAAAGATTAGGTACAAAGATGGAATTGGGTGTTTTTACCTTAGTACAAATTTTAAATAACCAAGAAGCAAAAGAAATCCATCCAACTTAGAAATATATGTATTTTTAAAATTTTGTTTCTCATAGATTATATTTTTGTCTTCATAAAAAGCTTTGGTTTGTTTCATTTGGATAAGTGATGAGAAAGTTATGGAGCATTTTGTTTTGCAGGCAATGTAATAGCATTGTCTTGAAAAATTAATGTATTGGATTAATTTTTTAGCTTAATTTTTTCATTTTTCCAAAAAAAGAAGATTCAAAGGGATTAGGACAATCTCACCATTGGGATTAGTGTGTTTGAATTCCATCTTAGAGCTACTAATAATTTAGTTTTTTTCCTTGTATTTCATATCTACTTCTACTTAGCCATAGTTAAAAAAATGATTTTATTATTATTATTTATTATTTATTATTTTATAGATTTTCTTCCTAGACTCTCAACTCAATTTTTCATAATAAATTTTTAAAAATTCAAAAGCTGAAATTCCAAAGTTTTAAGTTAAAGAAAGATTAAAAGTCTTATAAACTAGTTTGTCAAGGTGCCAAAAAACTATGTTTTCTTCACTTTGAACACAATTTTCTTGCAATCTATGTAGTCAAATATTTTGGAGAAAATTTTCTCATGTTCTCATACTAGCCTATTGTTAAATATGCCAAAAATTGATTATATGATTTTTTCTCCTTGCACTAAAAATTGTAGTTTTGAGCATTTTTTGATGAAGAAAAAGACCTTGGGACTTTGGAGTTAAAATATGGATTGCAAATAGGTGAAATTAATTAAAGCTTTCACACAATTTCTTCTAAAAAGATGGTCTTCAAAGGGTTCAAGAGTTAATAGTATGTTCAATAGAGTCCTTTGAGTTAAGTCCCCATGAGTATTTTAGTTTGACAAGGACTACAAAACAAAACATCAAACATGAGTTGGGTTTAGTCAAAATATAATTTCAACTCATTCTTCAACTCTGAATTCTTTGGCATCAAAACTTCCAAAAAAATATTGCCATATAAGCATTTCTAGATGAGCATGGACTTCGAACTTAGAGCTACTTTACACTAGGATCACATGCCATGGTCACTCCCATTCCATGCTCCCCTCTGTAAAAGAGAAAAGAAACGAGGTGAATAAAAGAAATGAAGCCCTTGTTTTTTGTAACGATCTTATGAGATTTTTTTGTCAAAACTACATCTTATAAGAGGTCAAGAATCTCTCTCTATAAACAAGGGCAACATTATCTTCCAAGGCCTAGATAAGATATTGTATAGATTCCACCAATTTTTCCTTTGGCTTTGAATTGTTGTAAACTCATGCGGGACCCCATTTGATACCTGTTTGTCAATCAAGTGACAAAGAATTTAAAAAATCACAAGAACTAGTTTTCCATGTATACTGAAAGCAACTACAAAGTTCAAGGCCAATGTATCCTTCCTTGTCCTTTCAGGGCTAAAATCAAGTTTCCTTAGAAGTTGAAAACTTGTCTCCCTCCCTCAAGTTACTTTCTCATGAGCCTTCGCCCACATGTACACTTTTGTTGGTCAACAATTTGACTGCTCCTCTTGTAACTAATCCAGGTACTCAAGCACTTTTATGTAATAATGATTCCATACTTTCTTTTACCTTTTCTCCTTGCTAACGAGGTTTGGCCAATTCTAGGTGACATGCAAGTCAAAACTTATTACATATAACCGGCACCTGTTGCATTGCGAGCTCGCCAACTACCATGTTTCCATAGCCACAATGATAGCTTAAGATTCCGGGGCTTCCAGCGACCCCTCCACGGAGGGCGGCACGAAGCCTTTCAACCTCTGAACTTGTCTCTCCACAACGGCACAATGAAAAATCAGAAGTTTCGCACTTCGTCGTCGACGTTTCACTCCCCTTTTCTACAGTACGAAGCTACCCGCGCCGTCGCCCAAAGGTGCCGCTTTTAGTGAAAAAAGAGACGCGGTTGCCGATCACCACGGCTGACTCTTTCCTTACTCCGTCTCAGTTGCGGCTTCTTCTTATCGTCACCGTAATTGGAGACGTGAGAACAATCGTATCCGACCGCGTACTCTCACTTCTACTCTGTAGAAGTACACTACTACTCTCTTCACTTGCTCCCTACCGGCCGAAACATATTTCTTCTCGTTTCGGTTTTTGCTTTTGGTTTCGGTTGGTGGAGGCGCATTTAATGTTTGCGTCTGGGAGGCTGATCTGATCGTTTGTTGATAGGTGCTTCGTTTTTCACCCCAAGAGATCGACTAGAAATTTCCTTTCTGGGAGTGATTTCACAGGTGCAAGTGACAGGAGTGGAATGTAATCTTCTTTTTGAAGAACGGTGGTGGTGGTGGTGGTGTTTGTTGTGAGGTGCTACTTGGAATCAATTTTTGCACCCCAAGAGAGATCCAGTACGATTCTCCAGTTCAGAGCGATTTCACAGGGATGGGTTCCGAGGGGGCTGCACCAGGGCCAGGGCTGACGCTCCGCAAGATCAATGTGAAGCAGAAATCACAGGCGACGGTGTCGTCGACGACGAGCGAGGCGACGGAGGAGGAGCCCGTCACCCCCGCGGGCAGGTTGTTCATGGAGCCCGGGATGAATTGCTACATTCTGTGCACCTTGGCGTTCGAGCAGACCATTGACGTGGCGAACTTCAAGCAGACGTTGCTAGTCACGCTCGTCAATCACAAACGCTTCCAGAGTGTCATTGTACGTCATTGCCCTACTCCTACTCTTTCCATTTCGGTCCTTGCTCGCACACACTTCGGCTCTGATGAATGGGAGTGCTTTTCTAGTGTGAATTACAGTCAGGAATGAGAGTTGTACAGCTTTATCGTAGTTTTACCTGGGATTCTTACTGTCTCTATTGTCCAATTGTGTCGTATACCTATTGCGAAGTGAGAAAGGTTGATTAGGTTGTAGAGTGCTTTTTTAAGTGAGATGTAGTCCTTGACACGAAGTAATGAGCTTCATCATTGGTGCAGCTATGCTGTAGAACAAGGGTTTCTTGTAGCTGCTTGTCAAGTACTACGCAATAATGTGTAGTTGCATTACGAGAGAGAGAGAGAGGTGTTCTCGTAGCGGAGCTGTTGTTAAGTAGCAGTGTATGTAGCTGCACTAATAAAGGGATATACACGAAATTGATTCAGCCTCTCGTAGTGTAGCTGCTCGTTAGTTAGGTGATAGTGTGTGACGTGTGCACTACACTCAACCCTCTCTAATTGCACTACCTCCGGGGGAAATTGGTCTCCTTCGACCAGGGGTTCAATTCCATGCGTACTCAACAAGACAGACTCTCAGGTTTTGTAGGAATGTACAATTTCAGAGAGTGTCTTTAGAGAGCGGTGGTTGAATGAAATTCAACCAGAAGATCAAACAAATGAGAGTCCAAAACCTGGACTTTTGAGCCATGAAGGCAAATTCTCTCATGCAAGAAAACCAACACCTTTTCAGGAGACCTTTCGGGTGCTGCTTTTCCCTCTCTGGTCTGAATTTCGTTTTGCAGTGCAGTGATTTCTTCATCTTTCTGACACCACTTACAGCGATCAGCTTAATAGAGCGTTATCCACGTTTAATGGTGCATAAAGCCCGCTTTTCTCGGATCGACAGTCGTCACTTCCCGGGCCTTCCCCCCGCGTTGTCTCCGTAGCCCTTGCTCCCTATTTGAGTAATCTCCTACTCAAACGTCCTCACCTCACAATCACCGTAGATGTATCCTTTGTTGACCCAAAGCTTCCTACCCTGTGGTCCAATAAGAGTCCAAAATCTGGCCTCATAGGCTTTGAAGGCAAATTCTCTCATACTTACAACCCCTTTTCAGGTCCCCTTTCCGGTCTGGCAGTCCTTTCTTCCAGGAGTTTGCATTGGTCCCATAGTATCTTGAGCTTTGCAATTGTTCCTTTCTTTCCTGTTGAGCTTCTTCATATTTTTTTTCCCTCATGTTTCCATCCCTGGTGGTGGCCGTGCAGAGGAAGGACCGCAAGGGGCGAGACGTCTGGGTCCCCGCCACCATCGACATCGACTCCCACATCACTGAAGCCCCCGTCCCCACCCCCGTCCCCCCTCGCTTCCTGGAGGATTTCATGTCCGATCTCGCTTCCGCTCCCCCACTGGACCTCACCCGCCCCATGTGGCACTGCCACATCCTCAACAATCCATCTGGCACCCACCCCTCGCACATGGTGCTCCGAGTGCACCATGCTCTCGGGGACGGCACTTCTCTCATGTCTCTTCTCCTGGCCTGCACGCGCCGCCTGGGCCACCCCGAGGAGCTTCCTGCAGTCCCCGTGTCCAAGAAGAAGGAGAAGGCGCGAGTTTCTCTCTTTCGGAAGATGATGAACGCGGTCATTTTGTTGTGGAACACCTGCGTGGGTGTGTTTTTGTTCACTTCCACGGCGTTGTGGTTGAAGGACAGTGAGTCGGTGGTCAAGGGGCACAAGGGCGTGGAGAGCGAGAAGAAGAAGCTGGTGGTGGAGACGATGGAGATGGCGGATGTGGTGGCGGTCAAAAATGCCGTCAATGGGGTCAGTGATTTCTGGCTAACTGAACTTCCTTGGTCTCTTGGGGATACCATACATTCATTCATGCTTTGTACAGGGAAGAATTGGGATATATCAAGAATTTTGTACTGTGAAACATTGAATGAATGTGAATTCGCAAACAATGGAGTGAATTTCATGAAGCGTGGAGAATGGGAGAGTACTGTTGAGAGAAAACTGGAGTCGCGTTCATGGTCAATTTCACGTTGTAAGTAAGAGTCACGTTGAGCCTTTCCCAACTGCAATCTAGAAAACTTACGTAGTCTGAAATGTTGCACACTTATCTTGTGTTCTGCAACTGATTCGACACAAGATTATTTGCCAATGTTCTGCAATCGATTCGTGGTTTGTCTTGTGTTCTGCACATTTGTCTCGTCACGAATCAATTGCGGAAAAAAGAATGTCAGTAGATTTCAAGTTCACAGTAAATCAAAGTTCATGCGTATGGTTCAACAGAGCCTCTAATGGACTGTATGGTTACTGCAGCCTCTACTTTCGTTATGATATGGTACTATTGGAATAATTAGCGTCCAACGCTTTTAAGGAACAGTAGTCCGTTTTGTTCTTTGCATGAAATCCAATCCAATTCCCTTTTTTTACAATCGAATTGCGGATTTAGAGGCCAAAAACTTGGCTCATGAACTAGTAGTAATTTTAGTATGGGTGGCTTCTCTGAACATCTTTGAACTTCTTCCATTTGTTATGGTTTACCTCTGTTGTTCCAATTCCGCCCTCATGAATTTGCGTTGTACATGAGGGGGCGGGGATAAGAAGGTTCACTCTAGTACAATCACTTATAGGCCTCTAAGGCTGCAATCATATATTTCTCATTATTTTTGCTTGCTTTTTGTATTTCTCGTTTTTCGTTCGTACAATCACACTTTTAAACTTTTATGGTTTATTCTATCTCTCGTTCATCCACCACTGACTTTTGGAATGATATGAGAAAGTCAGGGTAAATGATTGTGGTGACTTTTCGACTGCATGATTCTGTACTCCTGTGTAGTTCTTGTGAAGCTTGCTTAGGGTCATACTTTGAGTCTGTTGCAAGTAGGGAGGGACAGTCAAAATTGCCACCATAAAATAGTTCATGTAGAGATGGGAAGAAATGAAACACTTGCAAGGATGAAGATTCTTGTCAAGCCATAATTTTTTGGGGGGGTCATATTGTGACATTCTCCCTCCCTCCATGCTCTCTTAGGGTGGGTTAATCTCATTGTTTGCCAATGCTCTATTGATGTAAATTAAATTGATGTCAAATTTGTTTCATATCAACTTCACGTTTCACTAAATCAACCACAATGATGTGATGTTTATCTTAATGGTGTGTGTAGGATTGTATGAAGAGGGCATTAGAATAACATTGATTTAGCATTGGTTGTTTGCTTGTTAAATTAACGCTTAGTTTGATTGAAGTAATGCAATTGTTACTTTATTGCTTCGGGATATTGAGATGGTAGCCCAAATGAAGCCTCATGTTTTGTTTTTAAATTTTTTTTGAGTAGGTAATACGAGGACTTTTATTTTTATTTACTGATTCTGCTTGACTTATATATGTGACTTTGTTCACTATTATGTAAAAATGTTGACCCCGTCTGAAAAAATCCTTTTACATTTCACAATATTTTCCATGGAATTGGTCTTTTCAAACCCTCAAATTCTTTGTCATTTAGTGGTTTAAAAAAACCCAGAAGTTGTGGTAAGAAATGCGGAGCTTTTGTTTTCAAAGTCTGAGTGAATTCCATGGAGTTGCGGTTTGATTCATGTTTTCCCGACGACCGCAGACGATTAATGATGTCCTGATGGCCATTGTTGGAGAAGCTCTTCTTCACTACTTAGAAGGTCGTTACACAGCTTCCAGTCCTGCTCAAGCCAAAGGTTCGTCTTATTAGCTTTTTTCCGCTCAAGAAAATTTTAAATTTCAAAGGTTAAGTTGTTACTGGAATATCATTATCAATGGCCTTGCTGGAGTTGGTGTGGAACTCATGCAGTGAATCCTTCAGGTGAGGTCGAGGAGACGGAGACGACGACGACGACGACGACGACGAGTGAAATCAAAGCTGAAGTGGTGAAGAGCAAGAAAATGATTTCATCCAAGGTGGAAAACATGAGGATTCGTGCGTGTGTGCTGATGAACACAAGAGGGTCACCAGGCTTGCAGGTACACTACTATTATTGAACCTATTTCCTGCATCCTAGATAACCTTTCAAGAGCTCTCGGAGGCTTGATGATTTATAGGACATAAGGTTAAGTTACACCTTTGAATTTGAATCTAGAACATCCACGGGTAGATTTTTCCACTCATCAGAGGGCTGGCATTAAACACAACAAATGGTGTTTTTTTGTTATGTTGGCGGATCATCATGACATAGGCGCTTTGAACCTTGGCAAGTCCTAGTTTTTTTTAAAATCTTTTTTCCAGTTGAAAGTCACAGTTCCGCTGCTCTGAATCCTGCCAATATGACAACAAATTTGACATTAACTTTGTAGATTATAGCTTGGTTTGGCAATATAGCATTAAGGTAGGGTACTCTCAAAGCAACCGCGAACACAGGTACATTTTTTGCTTTCTTCAATGTACATTTCAGGAGGTAGTCGCTTGTAGTGACTACTGCGTTTCAACTTCAAAAATTCGTAACTAATTCCACGATTCAGGTCCAAAAAATCAATGGGTTCGATGCCAATTCCATTTTTCTTCCTACGAAAATTTTAACTGAAAACTGTTTCAAGGAGGTTAGCTTCCCCCAAATGCAATCAGCTCTTAACTTAAAAGGTCACTTTAAGAGCAGACTACCTTACCATGGGCATGTAGGAAACGTGTGGCGCTTCATGAGTGCTTGCAGAAACTCGTCTGTCGTTTTTGCATTTATTATGGATCTGTAGAGATCACGTGTCTTCAATAAGTTCGTACGTGTCCGTGCAGGAGCTCGTCGATCGTTTTCTCACGATCATTACAAGATATCAATTGGAATCGTGTTGGAATCGTGTCGCTTTATCATTGATTCGAGTGTGTGGCCGGTTTTTTTGCAGGAGCTGGCCTCCATGATGGACGGAGGGTCGCAACATCGGTGGGGCAACCACATGGGTTACCTGATCATGAAGATTCCCATGAAATTTCACCCGGATCCTCTGGACTACGTGCGGGCCGCCAAAAAAGTCACGGACCGGAAGAAAGCTTCGCTGGAGGGGTTGTTCACTTACGTCAGCGGCGCAGCGCTCATGAATCTCACCGGACCCGTTGTAAGAAAACGAATCAATCACGCTCTTCTTTTGTTTCTTTCATTTGCCACACGATGCATTGTGTAAGATCGTCAACATTGAAAACGAGTAACACTTATGAAAATTATGTGACTATTAAGACTCTTCGTTTAGAATCAATGTAGTAATATCTTTCACACGCAATCAAATTCGTCTTCAAACCAATAATTAGAGTCGGTAAATTGCCTTACTGAAACCAATATCATTGATATAGACTCTTAGTTTTAGAATCAATGCAGTAATGTCTTTCACACACAATCAAATTCGTCTTCAAACCAATCTTTAGAGTGGGTAAACTGCCTCACTGAAACTCGTGCAAGCAGCAACAAGTGCTGTAAGTCACGACATGAATGCATTGATGCCATTGTTTTTTCGGTAGAATACTGGGGGAGATGGAATGTTTGCTTTTGATGAGACTCAAATTATGTCCCTGATTTTAAGTTTGCCTTGTTGGGTGAAGCCACCTTGTATCCTCACGAGGCGAATTTTATTACAAACCACGCTGGCGATCTCCAATGTGCCTGGGCCTACGGAGCCTGTTACGTTTGGTGGTAATCCCATCGTCGGCATTTATCCGACTGTCTCTGGACACCCGCAGGTGAGCTCTTCTCTTGACAAAGACATCATCATGCCCATCGGCTGTCAGTGAATAATTATTGCGTCCCTCTGTGCTGCCAGCGTCAATTTTTTGTATTGAATTTTGTATTGGACTTTGTGTTGAATTTTTTTATGAAATTTTCTATTGAATTTTCTATTGGATTTTTTATTGGATTTTTTATTGAATTTTTTATTGGATTTTGTACTCTGTTCCTAGAGTAGATGCACCGAATCGTGATACCCGAACTCATGTAGGCTTAGGTCATTTATTACTGATAAAACTTGCATGAAATATCGAAATGTGAGGTGTGTTTTGTATTGGGTAATATGAGAGGTGGTAATGAGCCTTCGGAATGAATTTAGGTAAGGTAGTCTGCTCGCAAAGCGACCTTTTATGAGCTGACTGCATTTGGGTGGGTGGGGAGCTCAACTCCTTAAACCATTTTCAGTAAATTTTGTTGTAGGAAGAATAATGCAATTGGCATCGAACCCAAGTCACTCCATTGATTTTTTGGACCTTTGTGGAATTAGTTACGAATTTTTAAAGCTGTTTTGAATTTTTGAAGTTGAAACGCAAAGGTCACTAAAGTGACCACCACCTCTTGAAACGTACGCTTTCGGTACATTGAAGAAAGCGAAATGTACCTTTGTGTTTGTGTTACCGGTCCGTTGCTTATTCGGTCAATTTGAGGTGTGGTTACCTTAGCCATTCCGCGACTAATGTCGTCGTGCTGTGGTGATGCTGTGGATGCAGTCTGTGAGTCTTTACTTGCAATCGTACAATGGGAAGGCAAGCCTGGTGATCATGTCTGCCGAATCCGCCATTCCAGACCCAGAAGTGCTTGGCCAACTTTGTGTGGACTCTCTTCAGCGCATGGTGAAAGCTGCCAAGGCCAGCAGGGATCAAGTCAGCTGAGTGTGCAAAGCTTGCTGGGGAGCTCTCATTAAAACGACGAAGAGATTGCGGTGGTAGGGAATCGTTCATTTATGGATTTTTTTTGGTCCTTTTTGCAGCACTGTAAGCAACACATGCTGGTCATTGTAGAGTATTGACTTACAAAGATTAGGAGAAACATTGGTTCAATTTTGTACTGTACTGTACTGTACATTGCCCTCCAGAAAGTAAGGTAACCCAGGCGTCACTCATGTATGTGAAGATGATGATTAACCTTGTAACTCAAATTAGGCAGCCGTCGGATTCATACATGGTACTCCGTAATCTGGAATTTAAATGTCCAGATATTTTGGAATTCATTGATGAGTCACCAGCTTTAAGAATAGGAACACAAAGCAGCTGGTGGTCAGCGAAGTTTGTGGATCACTGAAGCGATGACTTGTGAATGGGAAGCTTTGTGAGTATACAACTCACTGAATTTTGATTGCAATATGATGAAGATGAGGAGTGGTATTGATTTTTGAGTTCAAATGGTTGCACTTATTGTACCTACTTGTTTTTCCCACAAATTTCAATGATCATTTTGTGATGTTGATATGTTAACTTATAGAATCATTGTATGAGTCATATGGTAGTGTGATTATTAGTGATCTTGAGTAGCCCCATGGTAGATTACTTCTTAACATTAGAAGAGGAGGCTGGTGGTGTAGGAATGAGCATGTCTTGATCATCTTTGAGCTAAATTTTGAATGTAGTTGGTAGATCAAAGAAGACCACTTCATTAGTCATGAAGAGATATTGAGAGGAAGTCTCAATTTAGATTTTAAAAAAATCAAGATGTTCATGGAAGGTGCAAGAGCGTGATCAATTGAATCTTAAACATGAGATTTTTAAGAACTGTCCTTTGTCAAATTTGACAACTTGTCAATTTTAATGAGTACAAATATTGAATGGAAGGAAGTGCATGACCTTGGATTTTGCAAAGCAAAATCTTTATTGAACAAATGACATAAAGAATAGGGGTTAGCCTTTATACAAGAGCATAAGAATTGGATTGCATGACAACAAAGGTTGGTTATTTGGAATGATGAGTTGTCATTTGAAATTGGTTAGTATTCACATCAAACTTGATTATGGCGGACTACTTCTAAGAAATTTGATTGATAATGTTTAGCACTCGGTTTAGCACCAATAGTTGAGTATGGCAAGATGTCAATTATGGTATGAGGTGCTTTTATTGCAACTAGCAAGTTGGTTATTTGCTTTGAAACAATGCATTGCCATGGACATTGTAGACATTGTGTGTGAGCTTGTCTTACTTCTACCACTATGTCAATTATAAGTAATTGGTATTTTTGTTGAATGGTGCATTAACACACACTACCAATGTGAAAAAAACTTGCATCAAAGATATTAGATTAAAGATGCTCACTTTGCGTCTTGGCCTTCAAATTCTCTTGACTTCAAACCTTTGGAAAATCTTCAGATGATTTGCAAAGATAGGGGTAGAAGATGAATAGACCAAAAAATAAGGATCAAATGTAGAATGCTATAATGCAACTTAGGAAAGCATTCCAATGGAGATGTTGTGCAAGTTAGTTGCAAGCATGTCACAATGTATGCAAGTTGTAATTGATGCCAATGAAGGTAGCACAAGGTGGTACTAGTAGTTGATTAATTCAACTTTCATGCTATAAATGATTGCAAAAGTTTTGTATATTGCTAGAAAAATGCTTCTACATGTGTAGATTTATCTATTTATGTAAAAAATTCTACCATAGATAATGTATACATTAGGCAACATTGCCGAAGCTAGAGGGGAATTCATTTCTTAAAAGAATTGTACATTGATAAAGATGTGGACAAAAAAGTCCATTCTTCACTTCTCATAGATTCAATTTCCAACCAAATTTAAAACTAACTACACATTTTGAAAGCTAAGAAAGGGAAAAAAATATATTAAATTTTAAAGTGTAGGTCATGGTCCTACTATTCTTCTATTCCATGCCAACTGAAGTACAATTTTCTACCTATAATTTTCAAGAAATGTGCCATGGTCATCAATATCCAACAATATTGCTTTGGCTATAGCTTGCTTCTTAGATAGAGAAAGTACCTCAAATCAAGTGCATGTCTTTTAGAAATTCAAAATGAATTAGTATTAATTCCTAAAGCCCCAAGGCCAATTTTTTTTGTTGAAAAACTCTCAAAATTACCATTTTCAATGCAAACAACCAAAATTTTAAACATCTTTTTTTTGCATATTGAATTTTAGGATCTTGCACTAGTCTAAGTATGAAAATGTTTCAAAGAAATTTCAAAATCTTTATTCATATTGATCACAAGGTATAAGCATTTAAAGTGAAGAAAACAAGTTTTTTTGCTCCTAGTTTGATTAAATTATAAGGCTTTAAATTCTCTTAATTTAAATTTTTTCGTCTTGTAGACTATGAATTTAAATTCATTTATGTTGAAGAATTAAGTTGAGAGTTTGAAAAAATCCCCCCCCCCCTTTTATGATTTTCATTTCTTATTAAGAAACTATTAAATCAAAGTAGTACAAGATAGAAGGAAAAACTAAATTGTTGATAACTCTAAGATGGAATTGAAACACACTCTAATTCCAACAATGAGACTATTCTAGAAAGCAAACTAAAACTGGAACTAAACCATGCACAACTCCTTTTTTTTTTTTAAATGAACAAATCCAATACACTATTTTCTCAAAAACAAAACAAGAAACTCGATAACTTTCACATCACTTATCCAAATGGAATGAATCAAATCTTTGTAAATAGAAAAAAATAATAATTAATAAGAAATAAAATTAATAAATATATATATCTCAATTTTTCAATTTAGTTTTTGTTGCATGTCTTTGCCTATTTGAGATTTATTGTGGCATAATTTTTTTTGGGCACCAATTGAACTTAAAATTATACTTAAAAAAAGTTAATCAATTTTCCTATCTTGAAAAAAGTTTCAAAAACTCTTGCCAAAAATTGAAATCATAGGTACTTGTCCAAAGTCCCAAGAGTTCCTTGAGGGGACTTTTAGGACTTAGAAATTAAATTGGTGGTAGATTGGTGGTGGATTGAAAATAACTCGTGAAGATTTTTAATTGTAATTTTAATTTATTATTTCTAAATTTTTAATTTTACTATTTATTTATTTTTGTTTGATACACTTTAAATCTAATACCTTTTGTTTATTTTTCATTGCTTTCAGAATATGTAGTTAATTGTAAAATTTGGTAAAGTATTGACTATAAGAAGAAACATCTTAATGAGAAATGGATCCTTTTGTCCCTGGTTGTATATAGGGGCCCTTGGGATGGTGTTGATGTCTATAGTGCATGTCACTCTCATTGGTTGAATTCTACTCAAGTTATTAAAGACCTTGTTGTCTCATGAACTAAGGTGGAGGGTATCGAAACTATTCAAGACATGATCCCCTTTCATATACCGATTCTTCTTATTGAACATTGATCTATTCATATACTTTGTACTAGGAAAAATGTCCTATTTATGACAATGATACATATACCATAGTTACATGGTAGGTTGAGCTAAAAATAATTTTAAAAATAGATGAAAAAGTTTTTTTCCCCAAAAAACAAAAAATCACAAAGTAAAAAAAGAATATTGGTAAAAAATTATGTTTCAAACACCCACTAAACTTTATATTTGGAAAAAATTAAATATTCAACAAAGAAGTTTGAACCTTGTCCTACATTTATAGTAGTGGATTATGAGTCTTTTCAAGAATTTCATACAAGAGTTACACAAAACAAATGAAGTTCATTCAAGTATGTTGAAAAATCAGATTTTGTTTATTATAGAGTACTTATTAATGTGACTAGCTTGGTCGCTTGGTGCTTCATGATTTTATGCAATGTTTTGAATTTGTTCACATAGGAATGGAAAGAATATAAAAACTTGAAAAATAAATATCTCATACCTAGATTTCTTTCAATTCATTCTTAATTTTGCTTAAAAAGTTGAGAATTCCCTTTTTGTTTGGTTCTCTTTAGGAAAAATTTATATATTGTCCAAAGAACACATGTTAAAAAATCTATAATTCTTTTTCAATCTCTAACAAGATGTCAAGATCTAATAATGATAGTAGTGATTTGAATTAACTAAGTGTGTTTTGGATGTAAGAAAAAACAATTAGTTGAAATAATTTTACACTATTTTTCATGGCTACATTTATTTCTTGGAAAAATTTCAAATTAATTGAATATTTTTTTGTTATATTTTATATTTATATTTATTAGTTGTAAAATTACAACAACTACCTATAATTTATTGTGGAATTTATAGAGAGTTACCACATTGATAGACAACACAATCTCATGTTACAAAAGTATTACATAGAAATTCAAATATGATTCACAAGTCTAAATTGATCTTGCAAATAAATTTTGACGACATAACAATGAAGATGGTCTTTTAGGAATTACCCCCCAAAGATGGGTAGAAATTAGTCTTTTTATTAGAAGATTTTTTAGGCCAAAAGAAGACCGCAAGTTCTTGGGGGTTCCTAGACTATAGGGAACTATGGAAACTTTGTCAAATCAGTAATTTGCCTTTGCTTTGACCATACCATGTCAAATAATATTAATCAATTAATATTTTTAAATATCTTTAAAATTAAAATTAAAATTATTTTTTTACTAGTTCACAACTTGGAGAACAAGCTTGAAATGGCCCTCCTTTGACCTCAAATCTTTTCTAATAAGGTATTGTGTAAATAATTTACTTTACAGAATCCAAGAACATTCATTGTAGGTCAAACTATTGTATAAGACCTTCCCTTTTTGCACAGATTTCTAAAAGTAAACATCTGCACTTTTCTTCTACATAAAAAGATGCTCTGACCACTAAACATTAAGTATCTCCAATGGTCTTCTATGATTAACCTTGAAAGGACAAACATATCACCTCTTCAAACCCTTATCCCATCTTGCAAAAAGTTTTCCAAAAGTTTCTCGAAAAGTTTAGCGGAATTTCCAAGACCGAAAGCATCTTCGTGTTCGAAAGTACATTCAATGTGAACGTCAGTTGGCCACGTCCCATGAGATCTACGTTTCCTCGTCTAATGGCGGCTGGTCAAAATCCGGAGGCCAGAACACACTAGCCCACGAAACTCACTTGCTCATGTGCTCACCAATTTTTTGTCAACTGGGGTTTCTGCAGCATCATCACCATCGCCATTCCCACTTGAAATTTCGAGATTCACCTGTTTTTTTCGTCCACTCTCTGCGATCGGAGCCAAATTTCCTGCGAATTTTGAGATTGGGTTTCCTTCCGATTTGCCATTTCGTGCAAAATTTCTGCCTCATTTGCCATCTCAAGGTGTTAGTTCTCCTCCGATTCGTGAACTATTACGCTTGTTGGTGCTGGTTGCAGTTGAAGAAGGCGTGAACATTAGATCTGGGAGTATTAGGGTTTGGTGTTGGAGCACATTGTATGTTCAACATTGGAACTTGAATTTTAGTTTCGAATTGCACCAAAGCCGTATGATATGAGTTCAACGTTACTTCATCCGGTTGACATTACACCGGTCGCTCACACAAGCTGCCGGCACCAATGTACTCCCTCATCCCGTAACCCTAATGCCAACCTGATTCGTGTCTCCCCAAGCGCAAGTCTTCGCAGAGTCTCCTTACGTTTGAAACTGCGTCCCAAAACCTCGCAGGGACAGCGTTTCCATGGCCACGCGTTTAGTATCAAGTGCGAACAAGAAAGTGTGTTGGAACAGAACGGAAGCATTCCAAATGAGGTCGCTGATAGGGATTACAGATTCTCCAATGGAAGAAATTTTGTAGATTTTCCAACAGAGGGTGTCGTAGAGAATGGGAATGGTGCGGCGGTGGCGGTGGAAAGTGCTCTTGAGAAAGAAGCGTGGGACTTGTTGCGGGATGCCGTGGTGACCTATTGTGGGGAGCCGGTGGGCACCATCGCGGCTAACGATCCGACGGATCCGCATCCTTTGAACTACGATCAAGTGTTTATCAGGGATTTTATTCCGTCTGCTGTTGCGTTTTTGCTCAAGGGCGAGACGGAGATTGTGCGGAATTTCCTGCTGCATACGTTGCAGCTCCAGGTACTGCTTGCTGTCTCTTCTTTAATTCATATTTTGGCCTAATTTTCTGTTTCTTATACTCCCTCCGTTGCGAAGTAAGTGTCCGCAATGTTGGAACCTCATGTTTTCTTTATTGACCAAATTCATTGATCATTTTGTAAAATTCATAATTCAGAAGGGTCCAAGTTTTACATCATAGAATGAAGAACATTGTATGTGTCCATTGCAACCTAAGTAAAAATCGGACCCAAGAAAGCCTCTGTGCAACCTACTCAAGAATTCTGAAAGAATCACGAGTTTCCAATGCGGACACTTATTTCTTATTTCGGGACGGAGGGAGTAGCAGTTTTGTATAGCAGTTTTGAGTAGGTCTTGTGGGGTCTGTCTTGTGTTCAATTTTTGTTTAGTTTTTGAGTAACGCATGCAATGATGTTCACTGATGCTGGTGATTTAAAACCCTGCTTCAGCCGAACTCTGTCATTGTTACAATATGACCATGAATTCTTGGTCCTTAGAGAGGTTAATCCCTACAGGAGCAAGCAGTCCAGACCCTATGTTTTGTGGGGCAGTTTTAAGGTGGTTATTGGGAACTTTCTTTCGTTGAAATTTGTTTACTTTTGGGCCAACTCATTTGATTTCTTTACTGATTTTGGTGACAAGAAATTTGTCTCAATCTGAATTATGGTTTTCACGATACGATCAAATGAATTGGTCACTTTTGTTTTTTCAGGGTTAATATAGTATAATTGTGTAGTTTTTTTTGAGATTTTGATTAGGTTAAACACCAACTAAGTGGCACCAATTTGCTAACTGGAATCTGTCCAGATTTGTGTCCATTGGTCAAGTTGTGTCCAAGTTAGCAAATTGGTGCTAATGCCCACTGACTAACCTGCAATGAATTTACATTCATTTCCACCTGCTAACTCCTAAAGTTGGGATTAGTAAATTATAACATTGGTTTGAAGTTAAGTCCTCCGGCACCAACCAAGTAGGAGCGTGTAGCTAACTTGGATGGTAATTAATGGGGAGGTATTAGGCTTTCAACTATGGACTCCTATAGGTTAGCTAACTTCCAACTAGCGAGTGGACTTTTAACATTTCAGTTAACGAACTAACGTTGCGGGGCCTCACCTGTTCATAAGTAATTGCTCTAGAAGTTTGCATCAGCTACGTGGTTTATTTTGCTGATTTTCAGTGTGGTAATATGTGTTTGTTTTATAGAGCTGGGAGAAGACAGTGGATTGCTACAGTCCGGGGCAGGGGTTGATGCCAGCAAGTTTTAAGGTCCGGACAGTCTATATTGATGGCATCGAAGATAATGGCACTGAAGAGATTTTGGACCCAGATTTTGGGGAGGCAGCCATTGGTCGCGTTGCTCCAGTTGATTCGGGTACTTTTGCGTGCTTCAGACTAAATTGTTGACAGGTTCTTGGACCTTAGTTTTGTCGTTGACAAATTTTTAGGGGTTCAATCTCGATTTTTATTCTGATTGTCCACATTATCTACTCAGTTTTCTACACAGCCTCTCTTGATCTCTCTTCTTGAAGTCTTTTCACTGCTTTTCTCCAAGTCTTTGTTTATTGAAGTTTTTTCACTTGGAAAACCAGAATCAAGAGTTGGTACCTTGGAGGGAATTGCCAAGACCCTCCCAAATTGGCAATGTTGGAAGCAAATGTTTGATTCTTTTGAACCTTCATTTTGCAATTGCTTGGCAATGTTTGTAAGTCGCTTACTCAAGCTATGATTGGGACAGGTCTTTGGTGGATCATTCTATTGCGGGCATATGGCAAGTGCACAGGGGACAAATCTGTGGAGGAAAGAGTGGATGTACAGACAGGCATAAAGATGATACTGAAGGTCTGTCTAGCGGATGGTTTTGACATGTTTCCCACTCTTCTGGTGACTGATGGCTCTTGTATGATCGATCGTCGCATGGGGATTCATGGACATCCTCTTGAAATGCAGGTTTGTTCACAAACTACAAAACTCGCAGCTATTGGATATGTGTGATCATCATCCCGTTTACCAAACATCGATGCACTCTGTATCTAGTTCTTTTTCTTTCATATGTTCTTGTCTTTGTTTCCTTGGACCGGCTGCTGTTTTGTTATTTTCGTTTGCCCTACTCCGTGGTTGGGGATAGTAGTGTAGAAGACTATACTTTATTTTGAACTATTTTCTTAGTTCGATTATCATCTTTCACGCACTTGATTTGAATCTATTGGCTTGATTACAAATCTATGTACGCTTATGCTTAAATGACAGATAGGGTGCCCACCTTCGTTGGAAACCACACGAAGTAGACAGAAAAGTGCTGCCCACTGGTGGATACACTTAAATTGTGGCCTTATGAAATTTCAATTTGCCACACTGTGCAGGCCCTTTTTTATCAAGCGTTGCGATGTGCTCGGGAGATTCTCTTGCCAGGGGATGGGGCTCAAGATCTGATCCGGCAAATAAACTCGAGGCTGGCGGCGTTGTCTTTCCACATTCAAGAGTACTATTGGTTGGACATCCTCAAGTTGAATGAGATCTACCGGTACAAGACGGAGGAATATTCCATTGAAGCTGTGAATAAGTTCAACATCTACCCAGACCAGGTGTCTCAGTGGTTGCTCGACTGGATGCCCGAGAGCGGAGGCTATTTCATTGGAAATCTGCAACCTGCACATATGGACTTCCGGTGGTTCACTCTGGGTAACATGTGGTCCATTTGTAGCGGCTTGGCTACCCAGAAACAATCTGAAAATATCTTGAAGCTCGTGGAGGCCAAGTGGGAAGACCTCGTAGCGACCATGCCGATGAAGATTTGTTATCCAGCACTTTCAGAAGATGAATGGCGCATCATCACTGGTGCTGACCCAAAGAATACGTGAGTAGCCCTTCTTTCTTTCTGTTGTCCCTCTTCACTCGTGTTTGTGCAAGCACTACCTACTTAATCCTCAAGGTCTGATTGACTGTCTGCTTTGGAAGCGAAAGGTCAATTATAGTAACTTACAAACATATTTCTGTCACTTAAAAACTGAAGGTTCGATTTATTCTTTCTATTGGTGCATTTGCTACCTTGAAACTCTCTAAATTATTCATTTCAAATCTTATAGATATGGAAGCTAACTCCTATGGTGCCTAACTATAGCTACTTCCATATCTATAGGAGTTGACATATCATTGAGGAAGCTTGAAGGAACAACATAACACAATGTACCAGTAGAAAGAAGAAGTCATACCCCGCCGTTTTGAACAATAAAAGTATGCTTTGAAGTCCCTGTTAGCTTCCAAGTTCAAGTTCTTGTTTTTAGTTTTAGTACTTATTGATTAATTTTTTATTATTCAAATCGTTTTTTCAAAATTTCGATTTGTCAAATCTGTATGCAGAGCAGTGGTAACCAATCCTGATCTCCTTGTTATTTCTGTGCAGAGCTTGGTCTTACCACAATGGAGGCTCATGGCCAACTCTGCTGTGGCAGTTCACGGTGGCTTGTATTAAGATGAACCGTCCCGACCTTGCACAGAGAGCCGTCGAAATTGGAGAGAAACGTCTATCACGAGACAGATGGCCTGAATACTACGACACGAAAAAAGGCCGCTTTATTGGAAAGCAGGCACGTCTTTATCAAACGTGGTCAATTGCTGGTTACCTGGCCTCCAAATTGCTGCTGAAAAACCCTGAAGCCGCCAGTTGGCTCACATGTGAAGAAGATGATACCTACGCTATTGTTCGCGAAGCAAGTCCGAAGCAGAAGCGAAAGTTCAAAGCTTCTTCAAACATTTTTGTTGTATAATTGACAGATTGATTTGTTCTTTCACAGCGGGTGGTTTAACCAGACGTTGATTTTTTAGATTGGATACTTAATAGTGATTGTGATTTTTTGGAGCTCTTCTTTGGGTAACCTGAGGCTGAATTGTGTAACACCGAGGAGGCTATGATTCGTTGCAAGACAGTCTTTTGGACATTTCCCAATTTATGGAAGCTCTGCTCTTATATTTACTTGTATGTACTTGCATTTTAACTCAGATTGCCTCCTGGTGTTCACTCTAGATTTAAGCATCTCAAGTTGACTTTCTTAATAATTGCTTGATAATTGGAGGTTCTGGAAGTGTGCAGATACTGTATCTAGAAGTAGAAATATGATTGGTTTAATGCAGCACAATTACAGTGTACTGCCTCTTGAAACCATACATGCCACCATGGCCTGTAAATTGCTCGAACATTTCTGCTTATAATGTGTTTTTTACATGGATTCAAGGCCATGGAGTCTTGAAATTCTTACTTTGTTGCTCATCTGCCTCTGATGCATTTGAAAGTTGTGGCAAGGTAGATTTGAAACTATATGCGTTGGAACCGAAATCCTAATCCTATAATCCTATACCAATTGAATGCCAGTGTCTCATCATCAATTTAGTACATGACGTGGAGATTTCACATGTGCATAGAAACAAACATGTGTGAAAATAATTTGTATGCTTACATTGTTTTATTCCATTAGTGAGGGTACAAAATTAGTGTCACTACAATTTTATGTGGAAATCAATGCAATACATTAATATTTTCATGTGTATTAATTTGAAATATTGTGACTTTGGTAAATTAGTGTCATATGTATTAATATTTCCAATCAATGTACTCTAATTGATACTATTAGTATATGTGACACTAATTTATTGGTTCAAGTTAATATATTATTTTTTTGTGTAAATTCCGCAAGATTAATAAATGTGACAAAATACTGCTCTAAGAATATTGGGATAAATTAGAGTTGCCCATGTCAAGGTAGGCACCTCCAAATGAGTCACAAACCCTAAACCACCATCATCACTTTGTGTACATCTTTGGAAATCAATATGTATGTAAGGTATCAACACCTATAACTGTTATTGTAAGGGTTTTGGACATATTGTCTACTAATACACATCCAACAATTTATTAAAACCTACTAGCAAGAGAAAAAACCCACCTCTTGTACACTTTCAAATGTATTGTTTGGACATAGTGAGTATAAGTTAAGAATTTTTGAAGAGCTAACTATAAATGCACTTAATGCTGACATGAAGGTCTGATATTCAGATGTAGTACATCCTTTTAATCACATCTATTCACTTCCCACGATTATAGAGGTGAGAGTTATGGGTACAGTAATGGTTATGGATGCTGCAGCCTAATGAGGAAGAAACGATTTTAGAACATTTTACCAAAAAAAACTTTGACCCTTCCTAACTTTTGCATACGGTATCCAAATGCCACGTTCTTTGGAGCGTTGCAGCCTCCTTTCGCTTGCCAACAATAAAATATGAAAATCCAACCCAGTGTAGCAATAATGCCAAGTAGGCACAGTAGCAAAACATGGCGGTTTGGAGGCTACTCACTCACCTCATGCTGCCCAGGCTAATCTCAATTTGCTTGCCACGCTCTGAGCTCCTCGAGGCACCGTGTGGCAATGGTGCTTCGAGCATGCTCAGGCCATGTGTTGACTGTGTCTGTCCGAAGAATGCTTGTGGCTGCCTCACGACAAGCTTGGCAACACTCACGGCAACGCTCACAACTTCATTTTTGATTTGCAGCACATGATAAAATTTTCAAATTTTGAATTCATATTTGTAATCACAGACCCCAAATTAGTTAGGAGGGGTTAAGAACATACCCTAAACACAGCACAAAATAGGGGGCTTTTTTTCTATTTTTATCCTAAAGAAGTAAGATAATGCAAAATTCAACTTGCTTGTTCCACTTTGTGAAATGGGTTTAGCGTCGTGCCTCTGTAATATTAGTGTTTGCAATTTTTTTTAAACCATTAATGGGTGTTTTTGGGTGTGAATTTTGTGAACATTGGGACTAGTGGTTTTAGAGTACCAATGTGTAGGCTTTGGCCTTTGAGACTTCATGTTGCTCGAGTCCTCCGAGTAGATGTTTGCCCTTGCTTTTGTAGTAAGCAAAAGATTCCAACCTTTTTTTTTCCTTCTTGGAGGAGGTTTTGTCTTATTGTATATTTACAAATTTTAGTTTACAATTTTTAAGTTGAACAATTGGGTGGTAAGTTTCAACACTTAGAACTATGAACCTTACAACCACAAGCACAGTAGGTATTATAATGCACTTTGAAATGTCACTTTATCAAACCAATTTCCACCCAAATAAATTGTTGTGTCGCTAATTTCCTCCTTCACAAATAGGTCAAATCAATTTGTTTTTGGAGAACTTTTTGACCTCCACTCATTCACGTACGCTTAACCCTTAAACGTCGGACTCGTGGCCGTGGAAAAACAATGGTATGTGACTAGTGTGCATGTTTTAAGTTGACCAGAGGAGAAGGCACTATTTTTGCATTGTGAATGAAGTTGTGAAAGTTTGCATTGCTTGTTGCCCTTACAAAAACTACAAGTTGGGCAATAGGGGCTCTAATACCGTCCTAGTGAATTTCCATAACATTTGTTTCTAGTTTGCAACACCTAAAAATAAAAAAAAAGGCTTTGAAAGCCCCTATGAAACTTTGAAAGCCCCTTACATCCATAATGTAGGTTTTTGTCATTCATTGGACGTCAAGCGTTCGCGTCGACGTTCAAGGGTTAATGGCACTCATGCAGAGACAAGCAAAACAATAAAAAAAAAACAATAAGAAAAACCCAACAAGAAGCTGAAAGTCCAAAAAAAAATTAAAAAATTAAAAAGTTAAAGTAAATTTAAAAAGACCGACCAAACAAAGAGAGGCCCGTAGCTGCCACGTGCACAAGCCTCCACTTCCCCCTCGCACAAGAGTTCTAGTCTCCCAACCACTCTTTCTCTTCCTGCTTGCGTGAACGACCGCTCCCCGACCAAGTCCCCTTCTGCACTCCACCCCCGAACCTCCATTCAAAAAAATGGAATGAAAATTTTCAATTTGTTCTTTGTTACTGTTGAGAAATTGAATCTGCTGCTGTGCGCGCGCGCGCTTGAATTGAATTGGGCGCTTGAATTGAGAGAAAATTGAATTGAGGAAGTCGCGATGGCCATGGCGATGGCGGTGGGTACCTCGGGTTTGGTGGGGGAAGCACGGCAAAATTATGGACTGCGAAACACGGTGAGCCATTTGTGCTGGGGTTTGAGGGTTTGGGGTTTTTGGTGGGGAGCTCGCCATGGCTGATTGTGGGATTTTCTGTTTCGTCTTGTGATTTGGAACTTTCCTCGTGGTTATGAATCTGGGGGTAAGAGTTTTGAGGAGGTGCCTCGACTTCGTTGGAGCTACTGGTTGTGGAAAAGGAATTCAATCTGTTGTGGCAGTTAGTACAATTTTTTGGTGAAGCTACGTTTATGATTTTTTATGATTTTTTTAGCTTGTTTGATCGTTTTCTGTGATTTTTTTGATTCCCAACACGTGGATGAATATTCAGTCTTAATGTTTGCGAGGAGCTTTCTGAACAGGCTTGGAACTACTGCTTGTGGGAAAGATATCGGATCTATTCTTGAAGCTCGTGCTCGTGCTTGCGAAAGCCTGTTTTCGATTGTTTGGAAATTTTCTGGCTCCATGTGATCGTTCTCTATATAGTGTTTTGAAACCCGTCACGTGGATACAGATTCAGCTATAACATTTGTGAGGGCTGCCTGAGAACTACTGGGCATGAAAACGGATCTGAAATCTTGAGTTCACAAGCTTTTTTGGACAGAATCTTGAGCTCATCACTTGCAAAGCCATGTTTGCGAGGCCATGTTCTCAAATTTTTAGAAATTTTTCTAGCTACACGTAATTGTTCTCTTCTGCGATTACAACATTCTTTCAAATTGAATTGTCTAGAAATACTAGATTGTTTGACTAGTAAAATTTGACTACACCATCTTCATGACACAAATGAACTAGCTGTTGAGAAAGTAAAGTAGAGCCACGTTAAGAGGGATGTTATTTCCATAGCATGGCTGTACTTTCACGTGAGAAGATTTATGGATCTCATAACCTCAAATAGTTCGTTGGATCCTATTCAGTCAAGGGTCTAATAAGAAAGATAGGTTATGTGATCCATAATTTTGCTCGCCAAGTTCAATGCTGGGTTTTCATCTCTGCTTCATTAAGGGTATGAATCTGCTTGCAAAGATATGAGCTCCGTTGTTCTGATATTATTATTACCATATATAATACTTGAGGTACTGATTTTTCTTGTTCTTTGCTTGCAGATGGTGACTGTTCCCCGAGGCCTTGGTCCTACCAGGCTTCACCTGCGGTGCTCACGACGGCTCACTTCGTTAGTGCGTGCGTCTCAGAATGGCCGCCCTGAATTCGACGACAAGAACAACAAAAACGAAGGTGCTCATCCACTAATTCTTCATTAATTATCCTTCCTCCACATATTGCCAATTACTGTATTCTCTTTCTGAAAAGGTACAATTTCTGTCCAGCTTTATGCATTGTAATTAACACTAGTTCACCCCGTTGCAAAATTTTCAACAACCTCTTTTCCAAGAATATGTTCCCTTTAAAAAGATTGCTACCAGTGAGGTTTGAACTAAGAAGATTGGGTGGTTTCTCGACTACATCCATCTCAGTTCTGGACATATTCGCCAAAATCATGTCAGCGGGGTGTGACAATGTGCACTTGATATAATAGATGTAAGGGTGTGCTTTCATTGAGAGAGATCAGTACTGAGAGAGAACTTTGGTTACTAGAAGATCTTTGGTTAGCTCTTTCGAGGTCTAATTGTTTTCTCACTCAATGTAATGAAAGATTTCTTATGTGATCATGCAAAGTCGGACGTTGTAGACCACTATTGAAGAGATATTTGAAACCCTATTTCCATTCAAACATGAATGGCCATAGACGTTATTTGCCAAGTCATAGTTTCTTACACCCAATGATTGTTAATTGGAGGTCAACTGAGTGCATTTGGAAGACATGAGTCCCCGTTGGTCAGTCAATAGAAAACGGGATCAGGTTTCTAATTGTGGTATAGTATCCTTCACCTAAATTTTGCATCACCAGGGATCCAAACACGCCACTTGTACAGTACATTCCTTTAATCAATTAATGTAACCGATTTTAGGTCGGAGCATCATGACTTTTGCATACGGCATCCAATGCATTCATTGAGGCATTTGAATCCTGTTCCATTTACCCACGAGAGCTTACAGATTGGATTCAACATATTGGTTCGGTTGGCTCGCAGGTGAGAAGGGGTCAGTGGACTGGGACAAAGCCTGGGAAAGCTTTCCCAAGCCGAAGATACAGTCGAAGAATCCTTTGAAGAGCTTGTTGTCGATGTTCAACATCAACATGGAGCAATACGTGAACCGACGGCCCACACATTCCCGGTTCCCTCTCTCGGAAGAAACTGATCCCACTCGGAAGACTGAGAGGCAAGCACTGGATGCGTGGACGGACCCCAAGTTCACATATGCAGGTGTGGGTGTAGTTGTGGGACTCTTTGTTTACATGGTGGTGGTTGTAGGTCCTCCTCCTTCTTAAGCTCAGTCTATTGATTCCATCCTTTCTCAAATTCAGTAGTATTCACTTTCAGGGTACAATTTGAATGATAGTCGTGTCTCATCTCCATTTTAGTGTAACGGTATTTTCTATTGTAGATATGATTAATATGGTGATTTGGTGACTTGATACATGAGTTTTCTTTGGCAATTTAGTGGGAAACCCGTTTCAGCTGGTTTGAGCGGTTTCTCTTCTTAGAATGGAATTTATTTAAATGTAGTTCTTGTCCCTAATTATTTTTTTAGAGAGGATTCCAGTGCACTACAATATGCATTATTATACGGATATCTATGATTTAAGAGTTCAATTTGACAGTCATTTGAGATTTCCAATTTGGTGGAACAGTATTTTCTATTGTAGATATGATCATGGTGATTCGGTGACTTTGATACATGAGTTTTCTTTGGCAATTAACCCCCAAATGGTCCACAGTGCGCGGCAGTTTCGTCGTATGAGGTTTATTTTTGAATACGGTAATTTCAGGTAACGCTCCGATGGTCTGATGAACTTGAGTTTTTTTTTGGAACTACAATGCGTTGGTACGAACGCTCCATAATTTCCTTGATTTTTTCCAACATGGTATAGTAAACTTGCCAATCACCGCACAGGAGAAAATTCAAATCCTTCTTTACAATATTCTAGAAACTTGCATGCTTTGGAACTTGGCATCATTATTAAATGCTATTTTAAGATTCATTTCCAAAAAATAGCGCGCAGAAAGGTTTCTTCTTGCAAATTTCATTCCAAATTGAAGACAAAAGAAGGCTAAAATCTTGTTAAAAGAACCTTCCAGCCCTTCATTGCGCAGTGTGGTGACTATGCGATAGCACAAAATTCAGTTATATTTAAGTTCAAGAACTATGCGGTTCTTGTCCGGTGACTAATATGGACACTGTCCGGTGATTGAAATTGTGTAGTATATGCGTAGTTTAAAATTCCTTATATGCACAAATTAGTGAGAACTGGCTATACTTGATGATACTCGTGCAGTATTTGGCATAAGAACCCAAATGCATTTGAATTTTTTTCACAAAATAAGGGTCATATGCTGTGCAAATTTGATAAACTACAACATAGAATTTTAGAAAAAAGTTTCCACGATTTCACTCTCTGAAAGTGAAGAACTAGTATCCCCGAATAAACCTGAAATTCTTTGTAAAGGACACCAAATACAATATTGGTCACCGGTCAATTGGGTGAGTTCGGTACGCAAGAGACCTTTCCCTGTTAGAATAACACATTGCTAATATGTTATAATTCCAATAATTGCTAATACATTGTAGTTTTTACGCATTGCTAATATATTATAATTCCGTTAACTGCTAATGCGTTGTAGTTTTTTATGTGGTGATTGTCCCCGTTTTTAGAGAGAATAATATATTATCCCTGGCACGCTGACATCCATAATTTGGACGGCAAACAGAGTTGACCAGTCAGCAGCAAGAGAGAATTTCATTCGTGCATTTTTTGGTTCGTCAATGGCGACTGTGAGTGGTTTTGTTGGAGGAGTTGGAAGAGAAAAATGTTTATTATTGATGTGTTTTTTTATGTGGTGATTGTCCCCAATTTATCAATTAAGTTGTGGGCAAAATTTGGGTGTGCCCAAGCTGATGGAAGACTTCAAATTCTGTTTTACATGCGGGAACTTTAGACACGGGTAACTTAGTATGCAACAAGCATTGCTTCAGGCCTTCGGTTCAGTAGGAAAAATAAGGGACGCTCATCAAAAAACACTAAACTTACAACATAATACTGAAGATTGTCTAGGAGACCGAGAATAATAATGGAAACCCGCATTGGAATGGCAAGTATCACAGATAGAGAAAATCTTAATATTGTAATTGATTTTGTCACTTACTCTCTTACAGCAGTCACTTTGGGCAGGCACCCGCAGCCCCTCGTCATTGGGCACTATGAACTGCAGATGGTCTTCTTCCTGAAAATGAAGCTTCCTCTCCATCCTCTTGAAGACACCAGGCTTGCACGCTCGGTAGCTTGCAGTAAGCCATGAAAGAAATTCATGGTGTCATTTTTCTCTTCATCTTCTGCAGACTGCAATTTTCCTTGTAGTTTTCTAAGCTTCTACACGCTTGTATTGACATCATTTGTGGAGAAGTGAGGACCTGACTGTGATGCTTGTGAAGGTCAACGACCGCTTCATTCCAATCAAACCTTGATCTTCACAGGAAATACCATTTTTCGCAATCACACTTTACTTACCGGCAATTTCATTGGTCATTTTCCAGATCCTGCGGTTACTTCAGCGCGCTCACTTGCAATTGCCCGAAATCGTCCTTGCAAATGTTTACACTTTTCGGGCCTCTTTCTACTTCTGCAATGAGTCTGGTCGTTCTAGGATTAAAATAAGCATTTCTCATAGAGGAGTTCTGACAAATCCACATTAAACCCCTGCATTCATTATCACACATCTTACAAAATGCAATTACTTATGCAAAGTGATGACCGGTGAATGAAGCAGGAAACCGAATTGAAATACAAAGTACTCCAATCTGCACATTCAATGAAGAGTTCTACGATGGACTGAGCGTCACACAATTACATTTACATTCACCAATTGTAGAATCGAAAGAAAGTAACTCACAATACAACCAGTGTGTATAAAGAAAATATTTGAGAAGTCAAATATTAACGTGAAAAAGGAACTACACAAAATCAGACTAGACGAAATCAGGTATGCTATTCCCGTAGTTTTCAATCTCTGAAGACAAGCATTACCTTGTGCATGTTGAAGTATCAACTGAATGCACAGATAAGAAAATACTACAGCTGCCAGTAGCACACTGAACTGAGACTAGTTGACTAAAAAGATCACCAAGAACCACGCCAAAGCCTCTGGAACCATCACAACATGGACAAAACTCCCAAATTATCTACTTGGAGGGTGATCGTGAATGAGGACTTGCTTCCTCTCCATATGAAACTAAGCCTGCATTCTCACCTGATGATCTGCTCGGTGAAGGAGAAACACTAACTGAAGGTGACTTGCGTTGACGACGCTCGCTTTTATCCCTGGGGTAAGATACTAGTTTCTTTTTGTGTGGGGAGAGACTCTTAGACAACGATCGACTTGGAGAGCGGGATACGGAAGAACTGGCACTTCCAGAACGTCGTCTATTACCCTTAGGAACTCCATTTTTGTTTCCATCTTTAGCCTGGCTGGAGCTTCGAGGCCCAAGACGATTACGTAGGTCATTGCTGATAGGAGCATGTCCACCAGACGGAGATGCACTACGACTGACGCTACGAGAAACATCCCTCCGAATGCGGTCTCGGCGTCGAACAGGGCTACGACTCCGACTTATGCTTCTGCTGACATCCCTTCTGTATCTGAGTATTGAGACACAAGATTTCACCAAGATTTAGTGAAACGAACTAGCACACGGATAATAGGAATATGCACCTGCACCACCTCGCAGAATGCATGCTGCCTCTAACAATACAAGGGAATTACCAAGACAAGTGAGCACAACTAGTGCCAGGTTCAGCATTGCACAGAATTTCTGAAACTCAGACCCATTTTCAAGAAACCACGTCAAAACACAGCCAGATGATTGAGAGAAATGAATTTGTTCCCAGAGGTCCATCTAAGCGTCATTAAGCTTGAGCTGAAAATATAACGATGTCTCACCTGGGTGGGGTTCGAGCCCTTACAGGACTCCTGTATCGTCTTGGGCTCCGATCTCGATTGCCTCTGTAACCTCCCGCATACCTGCCGACACCAGGAGACGGACCATGTTACAATATAAATAGGATTTCAAGCTAGGGTTTACTGTGCCCATTACCTCTGTATTTACTGTATAACAGTGCTTCTATTTCTAAGATGGCCATGCTGTGGTGATATTCAATACCTGTCATTCACACGCCGATCCTGTCTGTCGCGATCACCACGTCCACCATAGCCATATGTCCGGGGTGGAGACCGGTCCGGTGTCCGATAGCGACGTGCATATGAGTACTGCTGGCTAAATCCACGACCTCTTCTAATCCTCTTCGGAGTGCCTTCACGACTAGGACTCCGCACCGGACTCCGACTCCGAGATCTGCGCGGAGGAGGAGGAGTGGGGCTGCGTGCCTTCTCAATGATTGGACGAGGAGGACTGAGACTCTTACTGACACTCCGGCTCGGACTCCGGCTTGGGCTGCGGCTTGAACTCAGTCGCTGTGCCCTACCTTTAGGAGGTAGGCTCTGGACAGCTTTCGGACTTGGAACCACAGGACTAAGGCTCCGACTCCTCTGACTTTTCTTCTTTACAGGTTCAGGACTGCGAGGAACTGGACTTTTGCTCGGACTCCTTTTCCTCTCAATAGGGCTTGGGCTTGGACTAAAACTCAAGCTCCTCCTCCCAGGGCTCTTGCTTTGGCTCCTAGAATCAAAATTCACGCCAATCGCATATCAGGGTACAGCACAACTAGAAAAATATGCCTGTTTTCAAGAAGTAACCATTGATTATAAAAGCTGTAAACTCACCTAGATCGGCTTTGAGGACTGCGTGTAGGTGACAGGCTCAAGTCTTTTGCTGACGCAGCAGGTTGATGCTTCTTGGCGTCCTGATGACTACCAATCTGGTCATCCTTTGATGTCTTCAGCTCAACTTCTACTTGTTTCTTAACAAGTTTAGTCTCACTTGTCAGGCCAGATTTTTCACCTAAAGTGGAGGTATTTTGCTTCACTCCAACTTTCTCTGTAAATGTTCCTCATGATGAGTCAAGTAAATCCACATTAAAATGGACACAACAAAATAAGCATGATAGCACCGGTGCACACAACAAGCGGGATCAAAATATCGCAACAAGAGGGACTAAAAAATGAATTGTGTTCTAATTGTTGTACATTGACACCAAAACCTCAAGACTTGGTCTGCATCAGAATGAGAAGAAACTGGCCTTTAAGAGGAAAGGTAAACATACCTCGAGTTCGAATCTTTTGAGAGAGTTTGGGTTTTGCAGCACGAGCACTCACATCACTGCTCGTATCACTTTCACTATCCGAGCTGGAAGTGTCACTCTCAGAATCACTACTATCACTCTCAGAACTCCTGCAACAAGGAAACTCAAAAAGACCAGAAACAATCAGCAATTATACTCTTGCTCATCCTGAAATATTTCTCCGTATCACTGAGCAGAATAACCAATCTACAG
Organism: Climacium dendroides; assembly: GCA_950106755.1. Classification (NCBI taxonomy): domain Eukaryota; kingdom Viridiplantae; phylum Streptophyta; class Bryopsida; order Hypnales; family Climaciaceae; genus Climacium; species Climacium dendroides. The sequence continues at coordinate 6,884,856 of OX467082.1, read as the reverse complement.
CAACTAGTAACACTCTTACCACTTCGATCGCCTCCTTGATCGGGTCTTCCTCCTCCGCTTACTTTCCTTGCGTTTGTCTCTTTTCCGCCTCAGAGTTCTCCTTTTCTCCTTCCTCACTGGTTTCCTCTTCCGCTTCCGTCTATCATCCTCACTTGACGAACTTATATCAGACGAGGAATCTGACGAATCAGAGTCAGAGTCTGTATAAGATGAAGTATCAGAAAAGGAATCTGAATCTGATGAACTTTCAGAGGAGTCTGTTGAATAACGCCTTCTCTTCCTCCTCCTTCGATCTTTCACAACCTTTCTGTGCTTCCGCTTGGAACGAACGGGTTCTTTGATGTCATCACTGGAATAGTCTTCTCTACTATCTTTTAACTTCTTGCTCTTCCTCTTGTCTGCTGACAGATATTGAAAACGTTACAACTCAACAAATGGTTTCAACAGGACGAGAAGAACACCAAAATATTCAAGTTTGAGAGCGATTTTCTAAAGGAACCAACTTGAGAATGGGTGCGATTCTAGGATCATTACTATCTTGCATATGGATACCTATGAAGAATAAGCCCCATTGAAAGTAAAACCAAGTCAATTCCTATTTGAAAGAATTTTCAGGTAGGACAAAGAGAACCATTCAAAATTAAATCCAAGAACTGATAGCAAGAAGACCCAGTCTGAGCATTTCCAGAATGTTGCAGACAAAGTAAAAAGCAAAACATATCACCCATGTGTCCCAGAAATGTCCAACTACATTTTCTACAAAGAAATAAAAATTCTGGAGGTTACCATCTTTGACGGAACCAACACCGTTCTCTTTCCCCAGGATCACCTCTCCACAATCCACAATCTTGATGGGCACATCGGGCCTGTTCCTTGGCGGGCCAGATTGAGGAACTGCCTCCATCTTCTTCAGGATATGGAGACCCTCCACTACCTTACCAAACACCACATGCTTCCTGAAAACAGTTCAAGTTTATCCATCAGCATAAATAACACAATACTTTTGGCAATTGCAGGACAAGAAGGAAGGATACACCAACAAACAATGACAACCTCCACATTAGCACAATCATGACTTTGCCTCACCCCGTCACTGAATGGCACATGAGTCATGTGGGATGAACAATGACGAGGTTCGTGGCCTACAAACAATTATCCCAGTAAAATCGTCATTAGACACAGTAAGTATGAAGCATCTTATACCATGAGGGTAAGACCTATATGAAACCATCAAGGAACTACGAATCGCTCGCAATCTTTTTCCAACGTTCATAACTAGATGTCATACTGCTATATGATAGCATCCACATATTCCATTGCATGCTGGCTATATTTTTAACCCAGAAGGTACGTTAAATAACAGTACGAAAGAATAGAAGAGCAAACTGCAAACTACAAAAGAGCGGACTCCTTACCCGTCCAAATGTGGCTGCATTTTAAAGGTGAGAAAGAACTGTGACCCGTTAGTGTTTCGGCCAGCATTTGCCATTGATAGCACGCCTGCTTCATCATGTTTATGCTTGAAGTTTTCGTCTGAAACAAAAAAAACATATACATGGATAAATAAAATTTGACAAAACAAAAAAAACATGAAAGACTCATTTCATCCCATTAATGCTACACACTCATGGTCATACTGTGTCAGTTACATGATCGCTGAGGAAACATACAAGCAAGCAGAGAAAGGGAACCCGGTTCATGACGATAGCATAATTATTCTTGAAAAGGAAGACCATGCACAACCCAGACCTTAAACTTGAGTTGCTGTATAAAGACAATACTGCATAGAAGTTGTGGCCACATACCTGGCATGATCTTTTCAAAACATGTGACACAAACACAAACCAAATCTTAGGTTTTGATAGAGTTACAAGCCCTCTTTCTAAACAAGTCATAACAGGATTTGTACGCTAACTACCAAGTCAATGCCTTACAAGTTAGCTGAGAACCATACCTTCGAACTTGCCCCCGTAGATGCTCTCGCCACCTGTGCCTGCAGATCAATGACATGGATGTCAATTGGCTTTCAGGTAACACCATGTTTTGTAGTCGTTACAATTCAATTTACGCTTGGCATAGAAAATTTAAATATATATGTCCAAGGACTTCCTACAGAAAATTTGATAAGCATCATGTTAAAAGAGCCCTCGTAAAACACACAGCACTCAGTTAGCCAGCAACTTTGAACCTAATCCCAGTTAGCAATAACCAGGACAGTAGAAGCATGCTAATTTAGTAGACCACAGTTACTTTCCGTTTTCAATATGAATCAGACGTCTCAGAAGCAAAAGTTCAGTTACTACGGAGGCGTACAACATGTACTGCAAACAAATGCGCTAAGTACCTCTCAGCCCGAGTGAATTGAACTTCGTTTTGGCATGCATTTGAAATTGAAAACCAACAACCATGGAGAAACTTGACGAATGTTGTACATCTATTCTACCAATAACTGCGGCTCCTAGTTCAATAGGTTGTATGTCTCAATATCTACACCAATGCTTAGGATCGCAATGGTCAAGCGAACCCTCCCCTATTGCACAATATTAGTACTGTCAGAAATCTTTAACCTCAACATATGCGCTTCACTGGGGTAAAATATGAGGGCCAAAACGCGTTACATTCGGTATGGTCTCGCAGATCTCAGAACTGTACCAAAGACGCCATGCATAAAATATCACCAGAGATAAGATATCAAAAAAGGTCTCGGAACTTCCCAAAATCTTAGCGAAGAGTATGATCTTACCATCTCTCTTCGAAAAATCTCCTCCCTGTAATAAAGAAAGCACATTGTTATCAGCATAGTCCACAAGTGTGCTATGTGTCTCCAATTACCTAACTTAATTCCATAAAAGCCAGTGCTGATAAGCATCAATTCCTGATAATACTTACTAACGTACTAGCACTAACAGAGGCGCAATGCTCAGAAAATAAAGACAACGCAACCAAAGACAAATGAAGTAAGTCTTATTCTATTAGACTTACTTGTGCCATAAATCCTGGAATAATTCGGTGAAAAATAGTGTCCTTGAAGTGCAACGCTTTCTTTGTCAAGCGGCCTAAACCCTTTTCTCCTGCAGGTATCATAAACCATCAGCCACTTAAAGAAAGATTACTCCCTCCGTGAAACAAAATGTTCACTAAAAGGAGGAAAAAAATTAATTCACAAACACACAGTTCAAACCATTGTCATTGAGAATCTGCCACTCAGGCTTGTAAATAGCAACCAAACCCCAGCTCATCACCAATACCATGATCCACCTGCTGTTGGAAGGCAATGAAAGACCAGACATAACAGAGAAATTTACAACATAAGGAGCAGTTCTCAAATCTGAAATCTACCAGTCCCTTCACTCAGGCAAGGTTCTAGGCCTAGACTTTGCATAGACAAAAAATTACAACTGACTAGGATCGCTTATCCATCCTCACTTCTCGTTTGATATGCTTCGTTCTACATGAAGCACTGTCATATTTCTGTAAATTTTAATAAGCCAGGCTTCATGGCCTACCTGTGCAGAGTGCTCGAAAATTCTCCGCAGTTTTCGGCACAGCATCTGCATAGAGCTGTGAAACAGAAAAGACAGGAGTTAATAGGACCAATAACCCTTGCTAAGAAACCCACTGTAAATGGGAGCATGAAGAAGCACTAACCGAGAAAATGAGTGCAAGGAAGAATACATAATCTAACTAATGTAGTTAGAATATATTAGAAAATTAATCTAAATTGAAACCAGCCTCACAAATGTATATTTTGAAACTCCGCAAGGATGACCGGCACGTTAAAAAAAGATTTGGTTTGTTAGAAAATGCATACATACCTCCATAACCAACCTGCCTACAGAATCGCCTCCTATGGCGATATCGAAGAAGACTTTCGGATTTGGAGCTTTTTTACCCATGATTCCAGACTCGATACTGACACAGAACATAGCATCAGATAAGCGAAACAGAACAGATTTTCGTTTTCACCACACATTCTTCCTAAAGCTAATGATTCTACGAAAATACAACCAGAAAGGCTCGAAGAACCTCAACGATTGTTCCAAAAAATGGAGGTGCATGAAAGATATCCATTACAAAGCACACGAAACTATCCAGTTCTTAATTTAAACGTCGGAAGTTCCCACTACCAGCAGCTATTTTCCAGTTGATCGACAGACAACTAAGAATTCAATAAACCCTGCGTCGGTGAGTTCATTTCCCTGATGATCACGATTCCTTCGCTAGCGTGGTAAGTGCTAACCAATCCATGGTGATAAAAATCAAAATTTCAAAAACCTAAATCTGACTAAAACCGACGACCTGCAGTAGAACTGTTCATTAAGCCGACGCTTGACACAGGCATTTAAATTTCTAAATGTATCAGATCGCTCCAAAATTCTTAAACACAGCAATCACGAAAAATCACCGCAGCAAAATAACGCTTCCATCGCAGCCATGTTCGCGAAAAAATCACCGAAAGTCACCGAAAAACAACAACATTAAACACACAGCGCCTAAACGAGCCAGAATCAATATTGAACCAAACTGATAAAACCAAAAACTACACATGATAAATAAACAAGAAACAACAGCAAAAATCCTTAAACCCTCACACCCGAGTCCAGAAACCAAATCTCCCGCCACCGCATGAGCACAACTACACAACCTCATCTTGAGATTGCATCCTAATTACAGCTAAACAAACAAAAGAAAACCGAAAACTCAAAAGCACCTCACAGCCTCAACGCAGAATTGCCATCGAACAGCGATAAAACTCCACAAAGAAAAAAACAAAACGCTTGCAGGAATCAATCAAACGATCGAGAATGCCACACATACGCGACATAGAACCACAAGCACCAGCACCTCCCACGAAACCCTCGCTCGACGTCTGATTGCCGAGAATTAATGCTCATCCAACTGCTTCAAACTCGAGGTCTCACAAATGAGCATCACTGGCGGAAATATAAATTTTAAAAAGGAGTTGACGGAAGAGAGAAACGACGGGAAGGAGGGAGACGGAACAGACCAGGAGCTAAAACGCCAGCTCTAACTTATTACCAGCGACGTTGTTGATGAAGATGTGAAAACGACGACGAGAGGGAGGTGAAATGAAAGGATGTGAGCATGACAAAATTATCAATGGAGAAGGCGGAAGGAGTGGAGTGGGGAGCTAAAAGAGGAGCGTCGCCATAGCTATGGCCGGGGGTGAGGAAGGATAGATGACGATAGGAAAAGGGGAGAAGCGAGAAGCTCCTTAGGGTTTGGGGTTTCCTGCCAAGACGTTGGACAAAGGTCGTCGCGCACACGCAACTCGTAGTATTTAGCTTTAGGGCATCCTGAATAGAACTCCGGAATTTGCCCAACTAAACCTCTAACTTTTGACTACTTTGTGATAAATTAATTAGAACTTGAAGTTTCAATCATTGGAAGCACATTCAATAGCATTTTAAAAAGGTACAAGAAAATTCAAGGAAAAAAAATTAACCCATTTTTATAGTTCCAAAGTTAGCTAAAAGACAAAAATTATAGTGATTTTGGCAAAAAATCACAATTATTAATGCACATTTCACTTCAATTTTCATCCAAATTAAATTGAAATGTGTACTATTAACCATAATATACCGAGCCCATTGTTGTAACTTTTGTCTATTAGCTAGCTTTTGAAGTGATTTATTTTCTTTGCCCAATGTCTAAATTCGAGTTTTTTTTCAAACTATTTGAAGTGCTTTTTGATATGTTTCCAATGATAGAAATTTCAAGTTCTAATTGACATACCATTCAAAAGTTAGAAATAAATTTGGAAGGTGAATATATTGATTGGACTAAGAACGCTTCAATCATTTTCTAATATGAATATTTTATTGGCTTTAAATTGAAGAGGAAGATGCTTCATATAGATAAAAGCAATTGTGAAGAAGTTTTGAGTGTCTACCTTATTTGAAAATCAAACCACTTTATAGAACAAAATGAGTGTTGTGGCCTTGTTTCATCCATAAATCACTTTCTAGATTTCACCATGAATTGGCTACATTGTAAATGCATTTTTCCACCATATTTTTCATTGGACAATCTTGTTTTTTCTATATCTTGTGTTTGTTGTCAAGGCCGTGATCTAGCAGTTCTTGTAACTCAATGAAAGTGATCAACGATCAGAATATATATAGTTATTAAACCCTAATTAGAGTTAAGTAGCACCCTAAGAAAGTCTTGTGAGTAACTAAGTTAGTTTTCATTTGAAGGATGAATACCTAACTAGCTAATTAGCAAACTAGCAATATTCCCCTTTAATCAGGGATTGCAGAGCATTGTGTGTAGGTCTTGTACTATGGTGTTAGAAATTGGGAGAGCAAATTGTAGATGGCACGCAGTAAGGATCAATGTATATGAGTTCTTCGTGAGTTGGTCGGAGAGGTGTCGTTGTCCAAGCTTACTGGGCTAATTATATAAATGTGTTGCGCGTTCTTGGTTTAATTGTTGGAGGTGTGTTTTGAGATCATGGATGACATAATTCGGAAGTGTCTTATTTGTGTTGGTGATGAGAAGACTAATCCAGTGGAGTGTGCTGAGGCTATAGTAAAGTCCGAGACTGGTAGTGAGCACGGAGCAGGAAAGCGTTATTCAAGGTGCAAGGGAACGTAGGAACAAGTTTTAAGTATTATACTATAAGGAAAGGTCGAGCATCAAGGTTGTATTTTTCCTAGCTAGATTGTTCAAAGGAAGTAACAAGGTTTAGTGGCTTAGAGCATAAGAACTTTAGATCGTTGGTTGATGCTGAGGAATACTTATTGTAGGTTGTGAAATCATAGGGTTTAGGCTAGAGTCGAGGCTAGAGATTTGCTGATCCTATGTCAAGTTTCAAAGGCTGTGAAGTCCAAGCACTATATGGTGTTGAAATTTCACCTGTCCTAAGGGTTTTGTAAGTATATCTGTAGGTTGTAAATTATTATGAATATACTTGAGTACTATTACTCCCTCTAGGATTTGTTCTCTGATGAAGTGATAATGGATCTCAATGTGTTTGGATCGAACATGGAACATTGGATTGTGGGATAATTTGATCGTACTTTGGTTATTCATAGTGAATCGTAACTTTATCATTTGGATGGGCAATAATTGTTGTGGTAGTGTTGGAGACAACAAGTGGCTTATGGTGTAGGAGTTCTTGGAGAAGTCGATGGAGCTAGACCACCTCTTGTGCGCCATCGTTGAGTGCAAGGTACTTGGATTCTGTGGACAAGTGAAAGACCATCAATTAGCGCTTGTAATGGAGCCACTCGCTAGAATGAAAACATATGTTCTTATGGATCTTCATGTTTCAGGGCAAGATCCTCAATCCACATCTATATAGTCAGATATGAAAAAAAGAGCATTAGCATAGTACAGAATTTCATAGTCGAGTGTGCCTTGCAAGTAGCAAAGTAGATTCTTGGCTGTGTTGAGATGTGCTTTTTGTAGGTTTGTAATATAGCTGTTGAACTTGTTCACAACGTAGGTAATATCAGACTTGGTTATTGTGAGAAAAATGAGTTTTCCCACAAGTTGGTAGTATGAAGTAGAATTAGTTGGCGAGGATTACATGTTTGTGATGAAGATTGCGCTTTTGGAAAGAGGGATTGGGGTTGGTTTGTAGTTGCTCATGCCAAATTCTTAAAAAATTGATGTCGTGTAATCGCATTGATGTAGGAGGATGCCAAAGATGGTGTGCTTCAAGGAAATGTCGAGGTACCTACAAATATATTTAGGTACCTGCGAATATGCCTGAGGTCTTTTATTTCGAATTTTTGGTGCAGGAATTGTTTGATCCATGATATAAGTTGGTTTGAGTTGCTTGTGATGAATAGGTCATCAATGTATAACATGAGTATGAATGTCTTGCCAACCATGTGCATGTAGTATAGGTTTCCATCGTCAGTGTTGCGTCATAGGCTGATTTTGCGTACTGTTGCATCGATGCTGTCATACTATGTTTTAGGACTCTATTTGAGTCCATATAAAAACTTATAGAGTCTACACATAAGAGTTTTCTTGCCGTTTATGTGGAAGCCAGGTGGTTGATGCATGAATATTTTTTCCTTAAAAAAACCATATAAAAACGTCGTGCGCACGTCTATGTAGTATATATCCCAACAACAGGCAATTGTAAGGACTATAGCAGTCTTTAATGTGCCCCATTTAATAACAAATGCATGTATTTTGTTGAAATCTATTCCTTTGCGTTGCTCAAACCCCATGCTATTAATTGTTTTTTTTAATCGTAGGCTGTCTTAGGAGTCTAGACTTAAATTTGAATATCCATCTCAAGGGGGCATTTAGAGTGTCCATTAAAAACCACATGCGAATAAAAATTTGGACCCTTTATATATTTTTTAAAATTTTAAATAAAATTAAATAAAAAATATGAATAGATTTTTCTACTTTGAAAATTTATATTTTGAATTATTGATATTTTTATTTGTTAATAATAATTAGTTATAAATTTTTGAAGTAAAAAAAGCACTATAGAATTGAAAAATAACTTTCACACCCCTATATTATATTAAAAAAATTGTCTAAAAAATGAATTTAAAATTTCTAAAAATAGTTGTCTATTGAAAGCTCATTTTGAATTGAATATTGATGCAATGGTCATTTAAATGTGTTATCTATAAATATTTGAGTTAAAAAACATGTCATTTTAGTGAATTTTTAACCTCTCCTAAAAATCATTCGATATTTTATTTGAGTTTGAAATTTTGGGAGTAAAATCCTATAGTCATTAGTAAATAATGCTTAAAATTTGAAGTTGCACCTTGCACCTGCATCACCATCAAACCTTATGATCTTCTAATAATCACTCCACCCTCACCACAAGAAAAAATTAGCACCGCCCACTTGGTGCACACTCAATAGTTTCACCGGCCATTAATTCGACCTCACCACCACGATACAACTAAAAATTAAAAGCGCCTGATTACGAACACAAAATAGGACAAAGTCCGCTATGGGAAAAGGTACTAAGACAAAAATCAAGAAATTCACATTGGATCTTCTTCCCCAAACAACAATTAAGCAAAAAATAGAAAAAAAATAGGATGCACCAAAAGCATCCATTTGCAAAACTCATCCAAACTCTCCAAATAGAAATGCACCAAATTTTTTTTCACTCAAACTCTCATAACTTTCACTAAAATGCTCTAAATGCTTCGAAAATTGAGCCTTTAAAAAATTATAGAAGATTAATCTAATGTTTTTAAATCTCAAAAGAAAAGATAAAATCTACAAGTCACAATGGTCATTCAAATCTCTACTTCTTTTCATTTAGATAGCAATAAATCCTCTTTCACTCACACGCTTATAACTTTTCACTCACAACCTCAAATCAAGCAAAAGTAATCTTCTTGTAAGTACAAAATTTGAGAAGCAAACTCTCAAAATTTCATTGTAAAGTTCAGCATACATAAAAATTATGTCTTCTCAAAGTCATGATTTTCTTATTCCCTTTTTCCACATACAAATCCGACTAGGCAAAAAAAATAGGACCTACCTACCAAATAGACCTTAGGATAGGGGGGCAATCCATGTGCAATCATCATGGGTCTTCAAATTCTCATTGGTCATGGGAAATTCTTTTTAGAAGTTTCTATTCACTTTCAAAAGTCTAAACTACCACTAAAGTTAAATTTTAATAGGTAAATCTCGTTTATACCTCTATCCTTCTATTTTAAACATATGAATGAACTACAAAATATAAAACAACCAGAGTATTTAGTACTTTAAAAATAAAAAATTATATTTTTTAACAAATATTTTTAAATATAATAATTTTTAATTTTTTTAATATAAAATATTTTTTTAATAGGTGTATAGCCATTTTATAAATGAAAATTAATTCATTTATGTTCATCTTTTGTGTTTCTTTGTATACTTTTTCAAAATCATTATAGTATTGATAAATTGTATAATTTGTAGAGGTTGGGAGGTTGATTTTGTAGGGTCAGGAAATTCATTTGTAAATGACTAGTTTACTTGCCTCCATCTTTCATGTTTCATAATGATTTAGATAATGAATTAGGTTTGCATATAATTTTTGTTATTAAATTAAGGCAAAGTTGTTTAGAGCAATATACAACAATAATGTAGTAGTTGACCATTACCTCGTACTCTTTCAATATTGAATATCCAAGGTATACATGATCAAAAAATCTAATTTAAAAAAAAAAACTATATAAATATCCTTATACAAGTAGAACTTGTCTTAGTTCATCTTCTTTTATTACATAAATGTCAATTATACAATTAGTATGTGGGCTCAATTTAAAGAGCATTTTCATAAAGGTACAATAACTTTAAGTTTTAAGTTAAAGGAATTAATTTTGACCTTCACATAAACTAGGTCCTTACTAGAACATATGTCTTCCTTTTAACTTGCATGTCTAAATGGGATAACTTTGCAATTAATTTCTTCACGTGCTCTCAATCATTTTTGCCAACAAACTTCATCTTAAGTGGCTCAATTTCAAGTGAATTGTCCTATAGTAACACTTTTAATTTGAAATAAAACTTTTATTTGAATGGGGTAGCTTTACAATGAACTTTTTTGAGAGGTCTCAATCATTTTTTCTATCAAATTTCATCTTAGGTGGGCCCAATTTCAAATGAATCGTCCTACAATAATACTCCAAACTTGAAATAAAATAAATACTTCAACATACTTAAATAAATTTGGCCTCTCTAAATGCATAAACCTCTTTTAGTGCAGAGTTTTGGCACCATGTACTAAAAGAGGTTCTACTTATACTATAGTGTTATCGCTTTTTTTTAAATGATATAAGTAATGAATTAGATAATATGATATTTATCATTACATCAAAGTAGTGGTTGATCATTGCTTCCTAAATTTTCAATTTTCACTATTCAATATATTTTTGATTGCAAATGCTAGTTAAAAGACTACTTATTTAATTCTCCTTATCCTACAACATTCTCATTTCTCTTCATTGCTTATGAATTTCATGAAATTTAGTTCCCTAAAAATAAATTGAACTAAAGAAAGATTTAACTAAACTAAAACTTAGAGCATCTAATGCCCTTTTTGAAAAACTAACATATGTTTAAAATGAACACTCCTACAAGAAGTTATCAATGGATAAAGTTTTTATTTAAAACTTCCTTACAAAACTTCATCCATTAATACTTTCCAAACTATCAATTCAAATAGCTTTGGATTTTGAATTTGAGTTTTAAACTAACTTTAGTTCTTAAATCTAAAGTTTTAGTTTAATTGATCAAATAAAAAAACCCTTCATTCCACAATATCTCTCCCAATATTACTCTACTTTTTAATTGTGAGTTAGTTTTGAAATCTCTAGAAAATAACCTAAGTGATTCTATCTCTAAAATATCTTGTAATTGTCTTTCAAAAATTCTAATTAGTTATCTATCAATTCTTTATTATATTAGACTTCTACTATAGATTTATCATTCTAAGGATTTTTTACTTGTTAAGAGTAAAATTGAATTTTAAAAAATAAAAAATACTTAAGAATCCAACATTCCTAGTAAAAGTTACAGATGGATGAGGTTTTATTACTAATTGGTAATTTAAAGCTTCATTCAAAAAATTCTACTAACTTAAATTATAAAATTAATTTTTAATTTAATTTTGACATTTGATTTTAACCTAAATCTTAATGTTTTTTTAATTTTGACATTTGATTTTAACCTAGATCTTAATATTTTAATCTGTATTTAATTTTAAAATTTAAAATTATTAATTAAAGATTTAATTTTTAGGATTTCATGCCATCAAGCTCATAGACACTGCAATATCATCCCCACATACCAAGATTGTAATCTCCTTGTAATGTCCATCTTCTCTCTTCATTTTGTTGATTCTTAGATGTTTTTATGATTTTTATGGTATTTTATAGCTTCCAACCTAAATGAAATGGATTTAAAAGAAATTTTATTATTAAACTATTTCTAAATTCCTTCTATAATATCTTTTATATTACGAATTTTTATAGTTATTTTTTATGATTTTTGGTTGACTTTTAGAACACTAATCAATACCAAAATCTAACTAACTAAATATCTAAATTCTACCAAATCTCTAGATTCTTCCTTTTTAATTGTTTATAATTTTTTAATATAGTTTTTGTTTGTTGTAGTAGGCTTCAACTATAATAATAATATAAAAATCATAATGATGGAAACAACTAGCCTACCTAAGCCTTATCAAAAATTTAATTAAATGATTGAAGCCAAACTAATCCTTTGTATAAAGCTTGAGGACAAATACTAAAATCAAACTTAATTAATGCATAAGAATCCTATACCTAATTTTTCCAAAATACTTTAGTGTTTAATTTTTCACCTTTTTTTTCATCTCTTCAATTCCTAAACTTTTTTTCACAGTTTTTTCTTCACAAACTTCTATACTTTACTTTTTTTTCTACTTTTTCTATACTATTACATTTTAAATGTACTGATATTCAAATTTTTCAATATTAAGATTATTAATATTTTGTCATTGAGCTTCTAGGTTGATTGTTCAATTCATTCACCCTCTAACTTAAACTTTCAATCTCTAATCTTCAAGAATTTCCACTTTAGTAACCTTGTACTCACAATCTTAAGCAAAGGAAGGCTTAATTGGCAAATTAATATTATAGAGTTAAGCTTCACCATTGGAAAGTAAACACTAAGATAAATGAAACATTAAGATCACAAATAAATTATTCTCAAGGTCAATGCTTTGCTGTGTAATATAATTTTGCTTAAAAACTTAAAAGGAATAATAAAATAAAGCCAAAGTTTTGTTGTATTAGGCAAAATCACATAAATAAAGGCAAATAATACAAAAAATAAAAATAATTAAAATGAACTAACAAAGGTTAATATAATGATTTAAAAAATCCAAAGAAAATAATAAACTCAAATACTGAAACACCCAAATCCCAAAATTAAATATTTGTAAGTCTTTATTCTAGGGGGATGTTTTCATATTGAAGATTCCCATGGAAACAATTCTTGCAACCAAAATAAATGAGAAGTTGGAGGATTAAACCTTCTAAATATAAAACTTATGGAAGTCAAGAAATTTAGGGTACTAAACCTTTGAAAATGCGAGAAAATGAGTTAATAATTGAAAGGGTTTTACATCCTTAAAAAATGAGCTTTAAAAGCAAAAAGAATGTGAGTACTTCTTACAACATAAAAGAAACGTAAAATATGGCTCAATAGACAAATACTAAAAATATAAGGGTGTTAGCAAGTAGACAACAAGAAAAGGGGTGGTTTGTAAAAAGAAAAGAGACCTTTTATATTCTTTTCAAGGCCTCTTCCTTCACTTAAATGAAAAATATTTTTAAAGTTAACACTAATTATCATTACTTATTAAAAAAAATTAATGATTAACGGATTGCTCCATTGATTTTAAAGTGTTCAAATTCATTGTGAAAGTACTATATCACCTATGCAAAAGCCAATGAAATGAATGAATTGTAAATTCTAGTAAAAATATAAAATCTCAAGTAATAAACTTTGCTTTTTTTAAAGGATGTAACTATCTTAGATTTCTTGGAAGGTTTATAAAAGTAAGGAAAGAATCCTTTTTGATTTTGATTGAATATCATAAGCTCTTAATATATCAATCAGTGTGTTCAATTGTTGTAAATTTTTCCTAAATTCGATGTAACCGTTGGTTCTTGTATTTGTTGAGGTCAAAATGCCTTTAAATTTGCTGAATCATTTTATTATAACAAAAGTGTAATCTAGATTTTGTCTTTTCTTACAAAACCAAGGAAAACAATAGTATAGGGATCTTGGAGGGAAAGGTTTATGTAGTCTATTGTTTATGTGACTAATGTCATTTTTTAAATTGAATAATACTTTAAACGAGACTTTAAACTCAAAATATGCTTTTTTAAGCCTTGAAATACACAAATACTCTTATTCCTAGGGATTGAAATTTTGTTCTCAGTTCTTTACCAATATATGAGACACAATGTATGAAGTCCCAATCCTACCTAAGATTCTATAGGGAGGGCAAATAGTCTGGGCAATAAATCAAGTTGGGCAAATTGTCTTATGCAATGAATGCTTTAGGACCTAATCAATTCTAAGATAATACTTTGAAAATAGTACACATAATTCATTAATTATTCTTTTTTTATGTGTGTAGGTCAAATAGTCTAGTAAGTGCTCACCATGAGCAAATTTAATGCAAAATGCCTAAGTCTATTGATTTGAGGAATGCTGGTATGTGAGCAAGGAGCAGGGAAAAGTGAGCATAGAGCAGGGATTTTAGGAAAAAGACCACTTTTAATCCTCCTACTATAAATAAATGTATCTAAAATCATGTAATCAATTTGCTACAAAACAATTAGACTGAAATTTTTTTATCCTAGTTTGACCTAAAGCCGTGGGATCCTGGAAGCTTAAACCTGAAAGTGTGTGATTTAAGCATGAGGATTATATAATTTTTAAACATCTATAACCTTCTATAAGAGGGGAGAGTTTAGATGCTAGAGCCAAAAATGGTTTATTAAAGTTTAAAACATGAATTACAAGAGCCCCCCTATTACCGTGTATTTGTCATTAGTTTTTAATTTTTATATTTAAAAAGATCATGTAATTCTACGGAATGTAAAAAAATTAGGACAACTAATAAAATGATGGTTTACAATTTTGATGAAAGTGGAAGGAGATCTATGACCATGGATTTTTGTCATTTTAAGACTTGCAATGGTAAGATTAAGTAGCTTAAAAGCAATTTAAAAGAAAAATCTACAATAATGAAATACCATCAAAAATTATATATATATATATATATATATATATATATATATATATATATATATATGGCATGATATTGCAATTGTTAAGATTATAAACAATATTGAAACATTTACATACAAATATTTTCTTGAGATAATGCAAAGAAGGAGAAATTAAATACTTACCAAGAATAGAAAATACAATAATTTAAAACATGTGGCGCACTTGGATACATCATTCAAAATGAAAAGCTCAAAACTAAATGCCTGCATAATATGCATATAATAAAGCAAATGCCATAAGTAGGGCTCTTTAGAGTCACAATAGTAATATAGACTAAAAAATTGAGACCACTCAAAGATCATCACTAGAGCTAGAATCACTAGAGGTTAAACCTTCCTCTCCTTCATTTGCCTCTATATCCAAGAACTCTTTCACCTTTGGATCATAGTGAAGTTTATGCCAATTCACTACTGGAGATGGGGCATCAATACATGCTTGAGCAATCTTTTCTGCATAAATCGGGAGATTGAAACTGAAAGGAGGACTTCGATCATTTGCATCTTGCACTTGCTCTAGTGTAGTGTTTTTACAAGACAAAAAAAGGTTAGTAAATACAATGGAGAAATCATGTAAGTATTGTGAAATGCATATAACATAAAAAATGATGACAAAACATATGAATGACAATTTACGCACAAGAAGTAAATCGATTCCTCTTTGGCTTCTTTGCAGGTGGTTGATCAAGTGGTGGGGTAGTGATCCTAGCCTTGGTTGTAGGAATAGAAGCTAAGGTAGGGGCAAATGGAGCAATCATGGCCTTGAAAATGAGAGGATCATCTTCTAAGGCCAAGATGTGCCGTCCAGTCTCCAAACATGCCTTGATGGATGACCCTGATAAAAACAAAAGATATATGAATAAATCATGAAAATTTGGTTTTAAAAAAATGATGAGTTAAACTTTATAGTATAGAAGAAAAAATACCTATTGCAGCTTTGCAATCAAGAACAATATCTCCAGGTTTGCAAAATTGTAGGATGAGATCTCGCATGAAGGATAAATTCTTCTCACGTGGCCCTCTCCATGGAACTTTCTTGTTTATAGAAAGGTTTTCAATGTCTGTGAGATTGAAGAGAGCATCATTTTTCTCCAAAGGTTCACCATCATAAGAAGATTCATGTTTTTTTTGGAATGAGAACCGTGAAGGAATGTCTCGCCGAATGAACAATTGAATCCAAAATCGAACAGACTGGAAACATTACAAAGTTAATTATTAGAAGAAAAATTGTCTTTACAAATCATAAACCCAATTTCAGCATACATAACCTTTGCAATTCAACCACCCTCCCAAATCCTTACAAATGGTCAAAAAGAATTTAGCAAATTGTCTACTTACCATCAATGATGGGTTGCGTGCAGATGCAAGATGTAGTTCATTGATCCCCCACCAATCTTTGGCCAACTTCATATCATATTGGTCAGCTAGCTCATCAACTTCTTTTAGCAAATTGCGGTCATCACAGTGTATGAGTAGGAGGGCACCGTCATCATGCAAATATATATCTGCCATCTCAAAGACAGTCTCAACGTAGTTTTCTTTGCGCAAATTCCAATTTGGAATTGAGGTCGAAATGCTTGGAACAGGGAGATTCTCAGGAATGTCTGCAATGATCAAATCAAACCCTGTATGCTTGTATTTCTTGCAGAAGTCCGATGTGACCGTACGGTTGCAACTAGCACTAATCTACACATTCCATACATCAGAAGTTAGAATTAAAAACTTCAAAAGCAATGGCATAAAAGGAAAAATTTTGAAATTGGATTTAGAATACAATACCTTGGCTATAGTTTCATGCAACTTGACCCATCGAGGATCAGGGCCAGTGGGCTCTTGTAAACTATTCAAGAGAGTGATGAGAGAGGTGCACTCTACAAAGACATGAAGAAAGTGTTTAGGCTCCATCATAGAAGAACTCGCTGAAGGAAACATCAAATGTTTCTTCTTTTGAATCCGGTTTCCAGTGGCATGAACAACATTTGATAACAAGGAGCCTGGAGCAATGGGTGTAACACTCTCATCATGACCGAGGTCTGACATCGGTGTAGTCTCATGACTCTCTGAGGGCACAACTATAACCTCATTTTCTGGAGACTTTCCTCTCTCAACTTCTTCTTTTTGTGCCTTCTCTTTTTCCACCCTCTCTATCTCTTCCTTCTCCTTCTTTGTGAGCCACTTTTTTTTGGTGCCTTTATTTGTACTTGAGTTTCTTTGGGATTCCTTTCTTGCGCTTCGTCAAGTTCTACAAGAGGAGGTATCCCACCATCAAGAGTCATCCTCTCAGCAATCTCTGAGTCGGAGGTGTAATTTCGATGACAATCAAGGTACCAGCCTCCAGCTTCCAAGTGTGGAGTTTTGAATTTCTTCAATTGCTCAAACGTAAACATGCAAAGATCATAGTCTTTTTGCAACCAAGAAAGGAAAAAAGGTGGTAGAGCTTCCTCTGAAATTGCATTTTTGGGAAGTAGAGTCTGCATGAAGTACCTGAAGTTGAAGAAAAAGATATTATGATCAACAAATGGTTTATGAAATATAAACAATATAAAAAAAAGCATTTTTATGAACTTGTAAAAGTAACAATAACAAAAAGATGATATTATTTTTAGAGACCAAAAACTAAATAATAAGAAATCAAAGCAATAATGCAAATGTATGATAGTACCTGTATACAACACGTCTCACCACACTCTCAGTTCCAAAAAACTCTTTAAATATAGTCTTCTTTGTATAAAGTTTCTCATCTTTGTTTCCAAAGAATGGAATGAATGCTTTGTCCCAAAGAAGAATGCGCCAACTCTCGACATAATCAGAGGGCTTTCGAATACCTTGAATGGTCCAATCAACAACAATATTCTCGTCTTTGCAAATGTTTGTAATCATCTTTACAACTGCCTCCTCCATTTGTTAAAATGAAATGAAAAATTAAAAAAAAATCAAACCATGAAAATCATAAGTCCAAAAATATTTTGTGATCATAGTTGAATACCTCAGCCCAAAAAGATGCTTTGTTGATCCAAGAATCCCAGAAGAGGTCCTTGTCTTTGGACCCTGGAAAGCGGTAAGATTGTCGTACAGTCAATGATGCATTCCACCACCTTAACCACCGTGCCTTGTGTTTTGCTTCAACATTGGCGGTGGCAATTTTTTGAAGCTTTTCAATTGTCATTTCAGGAACTGGGTTCTCACTGAAGTGTCGGTCAATTTAAATACACAACAACATTTATATTAGATTGAAACAAAGCAATATGATGACAAATTCAAAAATTGCAAGTTCAAGTAGCGTAGAAATGAGTTTATACCTCTTTCAGAAAGTCATTTCCATTCTTTGGATGTGCCACAGCTAAATATTTATCAAAGTCTTTGGCATGAATGGCCTTGATAAACTTGTCTGAAGCCAATTTCATGGCTTCCCAAATGCCTGGAGCACTCCTCTCTTGTAATGGAGTTCGCAGTGTATACTCTTGAGCTGCTTCATCAGCGGCCACTGCAATCTCCCGCTACAAATAAAAAAAATGTCAAACAAATTACAAAAATCATGTATACATGTATGAACATAAGCAAATTGAAAAAAGAGGTATTACCTTATACAAGAAAGAGATGAAGACATTGACGGTCAAGGAAAACCAACTTGGCCTCATCGCCTTCACCTTCTCACAATAAAGATATTCTTCGGGAGAGATCAGATCTTTGAAATCGGACAAGGGTAAAATTCCAAAGTTTCTAATTCAGCGCAATCGAGCTGGAATTGTGCTCTTAACATGGTCATGCTCAGTAGACATGTACAATAAATTTTAAGTGAAGGTGAAATGAAAGTGATTGGCAATGAATTCAAATTCTAATTGTATGTAAATACATGTGAATGAAATGATAAGTTTACATACCAATTGATGTCGCTCATTGCGTTGAGCAAGTTTGCCACTTGACCTCTTGGATCTAGTATAATGGAATGGACTCGTTTGTGCCAGTCATATTCTCCAGGGTGACAATTGTTGATGTGTCGCATCCAAGCTGAAACCCGATGATTTCCATCCCAAACATAAAACATCTTACCTCTCAAATTTGCTAGATCATCATCTGCCCTCAATTCATTTTCGAATTCCTCATTGACACGTTGCCAATGAGGATCCCACTTTGCAATCTGCTCTTCGGTCACATCCATAGTTTTCTCGAAATTGTTGTATGGTGAGATGTATAAAACTCTGTCACCATCTCGATAGCCGTTCGTGAATTCACTCTCCAATCTTTGAACATCCATTTCGCCAAGTGGTCGAACCTCATCCATAACAATCATTCGACATAAAGGGACTTCAAGACGAGACTTTGTAGATGGTTGAATGTGTAAAGTGTTGATTAGTCCCGTAGTATCCACCTTGAGTTGTTTGTGGTGGAGTTGCTCACTCTCAAACACGCTAGTAACAGTAGGTGGGCATTCACACCTTGGTTCATCATCATCTTCAAGATTAATAGATGCAACCTTCAGAAAATGACAAATGAAATTGCATTAGAGAATTTTAGAATAGAACTGTAAAGAAATTGATGTATTAAGAGGTTTTGACTTCAGTAATTGTACATACACAAAATAATAAGAAAAATAAGAATTTCATAATATATAGAAATGACTAATACCTGGACCACTTGTAGTGGCAAGTCTTCCCTGAGCACAATAGGAGGTGCTATAGTTCTTTGTGTTCCTTGTGTGGTAACTGTCATGCCATCGTCTTCGTTGTCTCTTTCCTCCTCTGCATATGTAATTTTGGTTTCTTCTTCCTCATTCATCTGATTTTTTCAAAATATTAAACTTGATGTAAGCGTTATTTCATTTGTAAACAAAGTTAAAACAAAAAAATTGCCTTACACTTGATCCTTGCCTACACAATCCTAGTATACATCAGAAATATGAAATCATTGACATAACAATAGAGACAAGGATTCCTCGTCAATGAGGATTCACTAAAGGTCCATCTTGTAGAAGATTCAAACAAAAAGAGAACACTTCCTTTGTAAGTGAAGTCTTCAATTGTTTTGATAATGAAGTCATTGTTCAAAGTAATCTGAAATTGGAAAGTCAAAGTTGAATTTTTAATTAGGTAAGATTTCTAAAAAATGTATGATGTGTATGTTTGAACTGAACAAAGACCTTCCAAAATGGTAGCAAGCGACCTAAAATTCTCAAAATTTCAGAGTAGAATAGGTTCAGTTTTAGGTGTCTCTAAAATGGTAGTGTGTGAATAAGCATTTGTAAAATTTCAGGGTACAATAGGTTCAATTTTCAGTGCCCTCATGAACAAGGTCACCCCAAAATAGTAGGTAGTGACAAAACATCGCAGAAATTCAGTTTTGAATGTCCTTGTTAACGAGGACACCCCGAAATAGTAGCTAGTGACTAAACATCGTAGAAATTTGTGTCTAGATTAGATTCAATTTTGAGTGTCCTCGTGAACGAGGACACTCCGAAATAGTAGCCAGTGACTAAACATTTGCAAAAATCAGTGCCTACGTTACATTCAATTTTGGATGTCCTCCTTCATGTACAAAATCTGAAATGGTAGCTTGTAACTAAATATTTGCATAAATCAGTGTCTAGGCTGGTTAGGTTCAGTTTTGAGTGTCCTCAGCAACAAGGACACCTTGAAATGCTAGAGTGTGACAAAACATTTGCAGAAATTTGGACCAGGTTAGATTCAGTTTTAGGCATCCTCGTCAACGAGGACACCTTGAAATGCTAGTGTGTGACAAAACATTTGCAGAAATTTGGACCAGGTTAGATTCAGTTTTAGGCATCCTCGTCAACGAGGACACCTCGAAATGGTATCTTGTAACAAAACATTCGTAGAAATCCAGACTAGGTTACTAAGGTTAGATTCAATTTTGGGCATCCTCGTCAATGAGGACACCTCGAAATGGTAGCCTCTAATGAAACATTCACAGAAACTCAGATTAGACCATCTGCAGTTTTGGGCATCCTCGTCAATGAGGACTCTTCCAATCGCACCGCCTGTAAGAAAAGCCTAAACTAACGAAGGACTTCTATCTATTCAATTGCTATTCATATTGATAAAAAAATTAAAAAAATTAAAAATAAAAATGTATAAGATAAAAGTGCGAACCTCAATCTCTGGTTGAGCGTCTTCGTGCGCTCTATGCGCCCCCATTGGAAAACTCGCCACAAGCTCTTCCTCCATCTGCAACAATCGCCCGCCCCGAAGTGTGAGCAAAACACCGCCTCGTTGACGAACCGTTAGCCAACATGCTTAAACCCTAAGGAACTTGGATGCTAACTAAAAGTGGGGAAGAAAAAAAAAAAAAAAGCGTGTTTCTGGAACATCCTTACTTGAAGGCGTTATTCTATTTATCCTTAGTCTTAGTGTTTCTTGTCAATTACTGGAATCAGCACATATAGAAAAGGGCTATTTTTACTTGTCATATATTTTTTTGATTCATCAAAGCATCTTATTCTACTGATCCAGTCCTGAGTCCCAAGCTTCTTAGTAGCAGACTAGCAGTTACTTAAGTATTTGTAAACTCCATCAGTACTAGTCCTATTATGGTCACTTTTAAAGCAGTAAGAGCAAATTTACATTGATTTTAGATAACTGTAGCATTAGAGCTTGGTTCTAAAATGCCACTCTATTGAGATTACCATCATAGATCTTAAACAAGATATTTTTTTGGACAAGCATAGCATCCATAAGCATCAGTTTTTAAACAAGTTTGTCAAAAATGCTAACGAATTGAGTTCTATAACATATCCTAGCTATGTGGAAGTAGTGGTTTTGCGGAGTCATTGAATTGCTCCAAGAGGATGTGGCCCTCACCTGTGCCCATCCCAATAACAAAAAAAAAAAAAATGTCATGTTAGAGAGGTGCAACGGGTGTCTTCAGGCCACAACGCTTGTTATCGCTTTCACAAGGGACAATTTAAATGAGAAAAAAACAAAATACCACAATGTAACTAATCCACAGTGCAAAATCTCAAGAACCTGGTTGCTATTGTCGCGCTATAAAGAAGCCATGATTTGTCCCGGATGTTTACGAACACACCAGATCAACCAAGTATTTTCGAATAGGTTAGATAGATCACTTATTTTCGAGCACGCCAGCACATCCAAAATTCGAGCACGTCAAGGCTAGAGTCTCCCTTCCAAGCCTTGAAACAGGGCCAAAAGGTATCCACCTGGTACTCTAATGCTCCAGTCAATAGTGACGACAGAACTTTCTCCAACTCCCGGGAATAAGGTAGCATCCAGCGTCCAGCAGGCCCTCTGACGAAACAGCAGAGACTTTAAAAACAAACCCAACTGCAGCTTTTAAACTGGTTAAGCAAGAGCGATCGTTGGACCTAACATCGCGGGATCTGGACCCATCTCCGTGTAGGATTTGAGCATAGTCTTGGTGTGTTACCAGTGCGATAACTGGTTTGAATAACGATCCTGCTGCATTGGATTTTGGACATTTATTGGTAGTATCTTGGTAGATATCGAATCATCCAGGCATGTTGTTTATTTTTTAGGCTTGCTACGTCAAGATGCTTGAATTTAAGTGTGTTTTAATAACACATACAAGCCAATTTAAGTGTGTTTTAATAACACATACAAGCCGTAATTTTCTGTAAGGTCACATAGAAATTGTAAAGACAACTCTAGTGAAGCATAAGGTTTAATTTAGCGTAAGATGCTTTTAATTAGGCATGTGTAAATGGGTTAACAACATAGCTTGAGCCTTAAATGTAGGAACTTTACATCCATAATCGGCTCTACTACCATTTTTGGGAAAGAGTTTTTCATATTAATGAATGGACATGTGCATAGTAATGTGTTCGTGGTTTTTAAGATCATATCTTAAGTACCTATTATATCCATTTCAGATTTTATGGAATAATTTGACTATTTATTTTTGCAAAACAAATAGTGTTAAACGGCCATTTTATACGTGTAAAAATGACTTATAATCATAACTTGGTTAAAAAATCATGAGATCAACATCTATAAATAGCATCACTATTAACTTTTCTAGAAAGCATAAATAGTGATAATTGGTTAATTTCTTAGAGAAGATTCTAATACTAGGATATGGAATCTAAAAAAAGAAAAAAGAAAAAAAGAAAAAAGAGTAGAATTGGTAGATTTAGGGCAAAGGAATCTTGTTAATAACTTTTGCAATTTTAAAGGTTTTAAATCAAAAAAAAAATCACACGTAGATTATAACTTCAGCCTTAACCTCAATTTTTTTCAGAAGTTTTGGACACACCAGTGATTTTATAAAAATCCTCAAAGTTTACAAAAAAGACGGAGGGCAAGATTTGGCCTGAAAATCTTCCGGATCTGAAGATTTCAAGCCAGATTCGAATATGCTGTATTTGTTTTTAGGCCGTAAAACACTCAATAAGCATCCATTTTTTGCATGCTATATACCGTTAAAATCGTCTTCTCGAACTGCACATATATGTGTTTTGTGACCATTTCACCTCCAACAAAAAAAATCATATTCATTCACTATACCATCTGATAATCTCATTGTCCATTTTTCTACACTTTCAAGCTTCTGCTTACACTTTCACATTTTTAGCTAGTAAAAAAGTACTTGGCAATGGTCTTTTTAAATAAAACCCTACAAAATCATTTTCAAAACATTCACTTCAGATGCTTAAATAATATAATATACTTACCAAATCTTGTCTACCTTCCGTGGGCTCCTCATCTTCTTCTTCATTTTCATCATCACTCTCCAACTTGCTTACGTCGTCTTCTTCGCCATTTGCATTGCCCTTATCTCTTCCAACAACAACCTCTGGTTCTTCAATAATCTTAATAAGATGTAAGGAACCATTGTCAACAATGTCGGCCACGTCTCGTCACCGAAATCAAGTGCCTTAAACATATGACCATGACTTTGCAATCCTCTACTTACAACTTTGGCCCCTCTCATCTTAGCTCTTGATCTTTCCTTTGGAGTTGTGTAATACAATTTGCATCTTTTTCTCTTCTTCTTTATGAACCTACTTGCAACTTTAGACTCAGTGGGCTCGATTTCTTCAAGCATCTGATCTATCACATGTACATCTCTACATAACAACCATCACCATAGCGCCTTTTCGTCACCTCCAAACTATCTATCATTCAGAAACACTTCAAACAAACAGTACGTTCCAAAACTACCTTACTTAGCTTTTCAAAGCCATGGAAAAAATAACAAATACGTAATGCCTTAATCTCTCATACATCTTCCTTCACATCAACAAAACATGACACCTACCTAATGCGCTAGTGCGATAGAGCGGTAGTGCGCTAGCTAATGTACTACAAATTCAAACTTCCTTGAAGACAGAAATAACACAATGAAGTCTTACAACTCTAATAAAAATGGTGAGCAAGAAGCACTGACAAAAGAATTCAAAATCTTTGGCAAAGGGTAACTAGCAGTTGTACAATTTTAATATTCAAATGAACTAACAGATAAAACACTTCATTAAAGACTGCACATGTCAAGATCTATATTTAAAGTAGCTAGTATTTGAAATAGCCGTCAATTGTATGAATCAGTAGTAAAAGATAGAAAGAAACGTAGTCATTTATTCCTTTTCAGTACTTTCCTTCTTATTTTAATATACACTGACACTAGTAGCTGTAGCGCCAAATAAATCGCAAGTTTACGTTATAATAAAGGTGGTACTGTATTTATATAACAAACGACACTTACAACATTACCTCCGTCAAATTTTATAATCGTGTTTTTGAAGTTGGTTTTCTTTTAAGAGATTCTTTTAAAGAAAAAAAATTGAGTGTCACTTCTTGCACTCTTGTCAGAGTTCACCATTATTATGTTTTTTAAACTACTAACTAACCATCACTAAAGTAATTGTAAACCACTTCACCATAACACCTGCTAATTGTAGTTTTGGATCCAACACAATCTCCCTCTTTTCAATTCTTCTTTTCTTAGTGCAGTATGAGCGTAAACTAGGATGTTGTTTTTGTAAGGCCATTGTCTTCCAGCAATGGTCAATTTTACAAAGATGGCGATTGTAAGGGCAAATGGTGAAGGGGTTCCAATAACATTTTTAGTGGGCAAGGATGGTTTTGCTGTGGTTTCTGCATTTTGATTAAGTCTTAGGTTCCAAATGAACGAGGACTCACTTCACATTGATGAAGAAGTTTTTGATGAGCATAGTGGAGATCTTACTCACACAATTGGTCAATTCCCTGCTTCCGATGGTGCTGGTAGAGTGTGACATTTGAAGCCTGGTAAATTTAGGGTGTATGGATTACGCGAATCCATCATGGCAACTTCTACGGGCGTTTCTATACCTCATCAGTCATCTACGTCTTCACTTCAAACATCTTTAGTAGCACAAGTGAAATTAGAATCTGGTACAAATGATGTCACCATTCTAAGTGATGATTCTGATACTAATTCCCCTGCGCAATTGCAAAGCTCTAAGACTACATATTCAGAGTCATTTTTGCCTAGCTCCAGTACTTTGCCGGACTCTAGTACTTTGCCAACTTGGAGTACTTTGTTTAACTCCAGGACTATACCGAGCTCGAGTACTTTGCCAAGTATGAGTACTTTGCCAACTTGGAGTACTTTGTCTGACTCCAAGGCTACACCGAGCTCGAGTACTTTGCCAAGCTCTAGTGAGCCATTATCTGCCAATCCCTCTAGTGGCAACAAAGTTGTTACCTTAGTGATTGATTGTTTAAGAGCATTGCGAACATTGAAAGGATGTAGAAATGTGCTGAAAAAAATTGATTATGATAGTATTACTATTCATAGAGTGAGTGTATTACCTCCAACTTTCAATGGTAATGTCATTTTTGAGTTTCCACCACTCACCACTTTTACTGCTCTATCTCAAGCTAAACAAATGATTGGGATGGATAAGCGGTACGATGGCCATGTCTGGTCTAAAATTATTACGACGAATATCAAAAATACTATGGAATTATCATTCCGCACATTTTCATGCATAGGACATCTTCAGTGCTTTAATCCAGACTGTGAGTTTCTTAGTCGTGTTCATCGAATGAAGCCTGTGAATGAGTTAGAATGGGAAGGGTTCACACCATCACTATTGAAAGTTGAGAGTGTACATCCTCAAGGATCAACACTTGTTTGTAAAATATGCAAGCAACCTCCGTCGTGTGTTGCTAGTTGTCCGGCAAAGGTATATTATGTGTTTGGAAAGCATAACTTCACCCGTGCATTTGTACATCTTGGCATTCATGACCATCCTATCAAAGACGGTGAACTCAGAGATATCAAGGAGCGAACTCGTATTCTTATTGGAGAACAGATGGAGAGAACACCAGTTGCCACGAACTCCTCAATTGTATTGGAGGCTACGAAAGAGCTTGTAGGAGAACTTCTACTGCGTCCAGATGGAGCTCCGCTAAAGACTCTCAATATTGATGAACTTCTTCCAGTTCTTGATAAGTGCAAATACTTCAGCTCACCAAATATTCGAAATGAGGTAACTTCATTCAAATACTTAAGGAGGTTTGGAGTTATGGATAGCATTACAAAATTGAGGGGGATGTGCACTTGGGCATTTGTTCAAGAGAATAAATTTCCAGATCAAGGGTCGGATATGGATAAAGTTTTTGTCTTCAAAATGTCAGAAGTTGGACCTGGTAGTGGAGTGGATTTAGTCAAGCGAATGCAACCAGGCGGTGACCTTCATAATGCTTGGCTGATGTTTGATCATGTTAAGCGTGTCAAGGGTTGGACTACTATGGCATGCCATGTCTATGACTCCATGTATTGTCGCGTTATAACTATTGCTGTCTGTGATATGCAATCTGAAGATTGTGCCGCTCAAATTGTATTCTGGAAAAATTTAAATTCGGTTCTTGCAAGACATGGTGTATCTCACACACAATTCAAGGGATTCATGGCTGATAGTGCCCAAGCAAATTGGAATGCTGTAAGGACAATCTATGGATCAGGCGACATTCATGTTCCAATGGAAAACCAAGAAAGGACTTGCCTTTTTCATTGGACTCAATCAATGGAAAAACATACAAAAGCTGATATTCGATCGGACTTACAAGATCAGCATCGTTTGTTGTGCAAACAATACAAGAGTGCGGTATCCACTGAAGAATCAGAAACTCGATATCTTGCCATCAAAGCTTGGTGGCTATCATCTGGTGCTACAACAAAAGAAGGACTTCGTCGATTGGAACTTTGGTTGTCGTTTTGGCATTTCCGTTACCACCAATGGGGAGGAATTAGGCAACTTGTAAGTATCTTTTTTTCATCAAATTCTACTTCAAACACCAATTTGTTCATAGCAATTCTATTTTCTAAATTGAGTTTTTTTTATCTATTACTAATGATTTGAACAATGCCAAATTGTAAATGGATTTATTGTATCCATTTCACTATAATTCTTGAAATTGCTATATATTTAAATCATCATAGAGAGCATAGGTGATTATTATTCATTGCATTGCTTATCAAACATTTTGATTTAAATTGGAGACCACAACTCTTCGTCAACGAGGACAGTGAGATTTAGGTCCTCATCTCTTGTATTTGTAACTTCAAGACTAGACATGAAGCAGGTCTAGCTACTTCATTTGCAACAATAACATAGTTTTATCTCCTCTTCTAGTCCTTTCATTAAAGAACCACATAAACTGAACATGATATCCATTTTCTTTGTTCTTGATGATGGAAGTATATAGTCTTTCCTTGGTTCATACTATAATTTTTGTTTTACTTAGATTATTACTATTACACTTATATTATCAATATTAATAGCAATATTGTTATACTTTCAATACATTTTCATTTTCATTTTCTCTAACATGGTCTTCATTTTTGCTATGTCATTTCAGAAACTTAGTGAATCTGAGCTTGCGGAAATGCCTTCGTGTAATTTAGCCGAAATTGTTCATAACAAATGGCTTCAACAATCTGGCAATTGAGGAAGTGATTTATACATTGTCACTATTGATGACTATGTTAGAGCCTTTATGCAAATGGTGAAGTATTATCAATATCTGAAAGGCGATCAAGCTGGTATTGGACCTGGAAAAGAAGAATTGCGACTTCGAGTTGCCCAACGATCAGCTCAACGCTCGTGAAATCCTAAGGTGCTGACTGAAGCTATGTCCAACATTCCAAGAGTGAAGGAATTTCTCAACAGGGAGCCTTGTCTAGAAGAGGAGGAAGTGTTTGGATCACAGAAGCGGAAGCCAGATATGCCATTGGGTTGTGAATATGATTCTCATCGTCCAGATAAAGTGAATTTTTCTCATCCACGCATTCAAACAAGGTCAAAAAGAGCCTCTTCAAGTGTTCAAAACTTGAATCCGATTATTGAAGATGTTTTTCAAAGTGCAGATGTAGAGATTGAGGATCCAATGGAAGCTGAGGACAATTTAAGAGAAGGATTTACTCACAGAGTTCCTCATGTGTTAGCAATTCAAGAGAGCAATTGTGATGAGTTTCAGTGGCACATTGCAAGGCTTCCCAAAACCTCAACAAAAGCATGTTTTGTCCTCCAAGCTATTTCAAAGAAGAAGTGTACAATAAAAATTGTCCAGAGCAACATTGCCACAGCAGCACCAACATATACAGGTATGATGACCAATTATACGAAAAATCGAAATGAGCAAATGCAATTTTTCTTTTGCAATGACAACATTGAACGTTGTGTTAAGGGGACAAGTCGGAAGTGGGTGTTGTCAAAACCTACTGTCCCTACCATATGGCCTGTCAAAATGGACACCAATTTGTCAATGCAAGAGATTTTGGCATTTGAAACTGCTGGCTTTCAGCTTCCTCAACGTCAAGTTATTTCACCCCGAAGACTATTTGGTGGAGAAAGAGGTATAGATGTGGTCTCTACTTATCCTATTCCAGATTCACCAAATGAGCATCCTAAAATCCGGTCTGGAAAAACTATTCGTCGGATTTCCAAGGCGCCAACAACAAAACAAGCAAACAATTGTGCATCTGCAATTACACTGAAGGCATGCATTCGTCGGGTAACACTAGTTCCTCACCCTGGATTTGGTTGTATTGTTTGCCTCGACTCTGGATTGGAGCCAAAGATTGAGCAATATATGCTTACCATTTCATCATTTCCAGAGTGCTCATGTCCATATTTCAAAGAAATGGCCACCAAGTCATTAGGCAAGCGAGGACAATGGGCAAATTGTAAACATCTTTATTTTATTTTTTCTGTCGTTTGCAACCTTGAGTCAACAATAGATGTCTTCATTCATGCTCCAAGTTTCAGTTTCAATGAAGTCAAGAAGATCCTTCTCAGTGGGATATTAAATCATTTAGCTCTAAATTAGGTTCTTTTATTGCTAAATGATATCAACTTATGTACCTTGTGTACTCATCAATGAATGTGTAGTGAGACTAAAAGGGCTACTACTTCCATTTCACTTTCAGCATTGAGTTTATTGTTTAATTCCTCTTACTCTCTTTCTACTTATATTTTACATTGTGGTTTATTATATTTCATATGATAAAGATTCCATATTTTTATCATTAAAACATTTTGGTTTAGGTGAACCAAAATGTTTCTTTTTCATTCCCTATTTTTTTTGGTTGAAGGTTTTGTTGGTGTAAATGTTTTTTGTAACTTTAACACACTACGTTTTGACAAGTATTTCTATCATTGAAACATTATGATTTAGAGAAATTAAATGTTTTTTGCATTTCCTATTGTTTTTGTTGATAGTTTTGCTGGTGTGTTTGAAATTTTGCTTTATCTTTAATACCTTGTATGTTTATCATGAATACATTTTAATTCAGAGAAACCAAAATGTTTCCTTTTCATTCCTTGTTGTACACCAATAATTTATTAAATCCAAGCTAGCTTGACCCAATATACCAACTGTACATAGAAAATTACAAAACCTACTGAATGCAATACATAGAATCCTAATTTTTAGAACTTAAATTGTATGCAAAAAAAATTAATTGTCTTGATTTTTTGGCTACATACATTACTTATACTAGATTTTTCACTTTCACTATTGCCTATTTTAGTTGTAAGTATTCTATAAAATTTACCTTCAATGAATAAAACCCTACCTATATTATATTGCATGTGGTTGCTAAAATATGTGAAGAGACGTAGCCGAGTTTTTGTATTAGAAAGAAGAACCTTATACCTTAAATTTTTTGTATAGGGTTGGAATTCCTTCAATTTTTCTTCTTGCATAGTCTACATGACCCTAAATCCTAAAAATGTCCATGGTAATAGGTCTACTTAGGATTTTTTATATGCCATTAAAACAATTTCATTCAACTCTATAGTCTATGCTCGTAAGACAATTCACTTCCACGATCATAGGCACTGTAGTAGTAAAGTTATAATTTTGACCAGTTCGGAGTGGAATGTTTTCTAATTTTAGACCTTTTTCAGTCCATTTTCTTGCATCCATCTTCATCCGTTTTTTCATCTACTTTCATCCATTCATTCCACATGTTTTTCATCCAATTTTCATCCATTTCTATCCAACTTTATATTTTTTCATCTTAAATCAATGCTCACCGCTCACAACTTGCCGCTCACTGCTCGTTGCTCGCCGCTCACCGCTCACATACTAGCAACATTGCTATTGATTCTAAGTCAAATAGTCTTAGTTAATATAGAGTACGGTGAATTTAGGTTTTATATCCAAATTTTATGTTTCTCCTTAAGCTTTTCTCCAACGCTTTTAAGGCAATTAGTCGGGGCAAATTGTCTAAACCAATACTAGTTAATTCCCTAAATTCACACACAAAACATTGAAACAATTCATAAATTGACCAAATTTAAAGAACCTAAGACCAAACACTTTAAAATTCGTAAAATAATAATATAAAAACTTAAACTATAGTCTATGGAACTATTATCGTGCATTTGAATCTATAACCATGAAAATCAAAACCCTAAAGTAGTGTAGTGCACCTAAAACCGTGGATCTAATCCATAAGATTGCGATAACGTGACCTATTATTGTAGGAAATTATTGTACACCGAATCCTATAGCCATGTACACATTTGTGAATTCCTAATTTCACTGCAACAAGATCCCTAGCCCAGCAATGACCTTCCAACTAGTTTCCAATCACAAGTTTTGGATTAATTTGACCCAAATTTATTGAAAATTCATAAGGTATTTCATTCACACAATGAAATTATACAAATCCAAAGCCTTCAACATCAAATTTGACCACCTGCTACACCATAACGATTGCCAAGATTGTTCAATTCCAATTGCAGATTGTTGGTGGATTTACCCAACTTTTTTGGAATTTGTTTCGGATTCTTACACAAAAAAAAGTGAATAAATGACTCATCCATAGAGTCATTGTGGACAACAATAGTTGTTTTGTAGTCATTTTGCAGTCACTGCTGTCCACAATGACTCTATGGACGAGTCATTTATTCACTATTTTTTTGTAGTGTTACTCGCTTGATTGATTTGATGTACACAATTTCCCTAGCAACTACAAATTTACGCAATCTTTCAGAATTTTGAGAATTAGCGATGAAGGCCGGATCAAGCTTTGAAGTGCTTCCCTCCAAATTCCAATTTCAATGTAAATTTGGAGAAGTTCTTTCAATTTCTGATCATCTCACTTTATTTCACGAATTTAAACATCGATATCAACTACTAGTAGTAAATTTTCAACACCACCACACTACTTCGTAATCTTGATCTATAATTCATGTCATTGTTACTCTTCCGATTAGGCTTTGTGCAAATTTCTCAGTCAATCTCACACTAACTTCGATTCAATGTTCCGAGATTTCACAAATTGGAATTGCCGCAACAAGATCCCATCGCACCTTTGAGCTTTTAATTTCAATTGCAAAATCCAAGCTTCAATTTGGGTTCCACTAATTCCAATCACAAACCGAATGCCTTTGTTTATTTTATTCTATTATTATTATTGCAATTAATTTTCTCCATATTCTCTTTCCACTCTTTAGTAGTTCTCCAAATTCTCTCGCAAATCTCATAGATATAAATTCCAATTCAAGTAAATTGAATTACACACACATACAAATATGTATATATATATATATATATATATATATATATATATAATATTATATTTTTTTTAATTTTTAATTTTTTGCAAATTTCCAATCCACTTAAAGTCATATAAAAATACAAAGAACAAATATATTAATATGGATCATGTACCAAATGCCACAATATTCATTTTTTCTAAGCTATTTATAATTTGAAGAATGAGAAAACACACCTCTTGCGAAAAGGTGTGTCCAAAGTCACACTCCATTCATCCTAATATATTTTTTATTTTTTATTTTTGTTCATCCTATCTAAATATCCCTATTTACACTATTAGGTGTCTTTTGATTTTAAAATTAACTATATTTTTACTTTTAATTAATAAAGGGCCTCTAATAGGCTCCTTTTTCTATAATTACTAATCTTTTGCAAAAAAAATTTGTCTACACAAACTCACAAAAGCAACCTATCTTACTTTTTAATAGAATTTTATAGCCACCAAAGTAATTTTTAAGAATTTTTCATCTATGGTTAATATAATTGATTTTTCATGGAGTCATCTTTTGCATTTCGAGAAAATCTGAAATTTTTCATTAACTATTAGAAAGCTCCCAAACACTAAGTGCAGGCTCATATTCTTATTGTACAATATTCATAAAAAAAGTATAAAATAATTTTCTCCTTCAAATCCCATTGAATACGGAATCTTTTTATTAGAAAAGTATTTTGACAAATTATTTTTTTTGTTGAGGTCTTAGTAGATGGGGTTTCAATTTTTTAATAAAAAAATAATAATAAGACCGAATTATCTCTCAAATACCTATTCTATCTCTCAAACATTAACTTAAACCATAGGAGTAAAAAATTGGAGTGGCTTAAGCACTTTGAGCTTCAAGAGCAATATTTTACCACATCAGTACAAACCTCTACCAATAACAATTAAAACACTCTCTAAATAATTTTTCCTCCTAATTTCCTGTAAAACTAAGCAAAAAAAATTTAAAAATTAAATAAGAGATTGGAATATCAACTCAAGGATTCACACCCTACCATCAACATTTGATTTTTTTTTTTAAATAAAAAGGATTTAGCTGGAATTAGGAAAATCAAATAGAACGAGTGTGTCGAACTTATGAAGATTGAAGTTTAATGATAAAGCTTGAATTTTTGAAATGAAAACATGCATATACAATTTAATTTTAAAAAATTATCAAAAAAAATTTCTTGTTAGAAAAGAATTAATTTAAATTACATTTTTTAAGCTACAATTTCAAGATTTTTGCAAACATTTTTTCTTATCCTATGAGAAATATAGTAGAGATTCTTGAGAATTTTTTGTTTGAATAAGAAATTCCAACTTTACTTGAGTATGTATAAAGAGGCTTCTATTAGAAGATATTAAGGCTACATGAGAAGAATTTAGCTTAAAGATAATGTGACTTCAAATGTAATTGATTTGATCTCTCTATAAAATTGAACGCCAAAAAGACAAAAAAACATAAAAAATTATAAAATTAAAAAAAAATAAAAAAGACAACAAAAAGGTAGAGACTAAAGGAAAAAAATAGATAGAACATTAGTATTAATTTCTAAGTTTTAGAATGTAAGCCTAGAGAAACAAAAAGACCACAATAAGACAATTATAGTTGCTATGAGATAAAAGAAAATTTTATTATACATTTATTATTATTCTCTTTGTATCTACATTTTTCCAATTATTTTCGTTTGTCTTTCTTTTGCATTTCAATTTTTTCATTGATTGTTTTTAAAAATATTATAAAATTAATGAGAAGTATTTTGTAAATATATCCAAATTTCAATGATCCCATTTTATATAATATAATATTTTTTAGTTTATGATTTACAAATTATCAATTATTTTGAGTTCAAAAGATTTTATAGACTCAATTATACATATTAATTTACAATAATATTTTTGTACAAAAGTCAAATATTTATTCACATTATATAATTCCGAAATATTAACATCGACTTGCAATACTTCTTTTTGCACATATAAAAATTACAATGAAATAATTTATTTATTTATTAAAATACATAAATAAAGTAGAAAAATTACCTCCGTTTGTTCATGAGTTTTTTCAATGAAGTGTTCTTCCTTGCTACTACTATGTATCAAGACTTTATAATAATTTATACATAAAATTTCTTCAGTCTCTTCTCTTTTATCTTGTGTCTTAATAACAATTTGAGAAGAATTTCAATTTTCATGTAATTTTTTTACATTAATGTGAGTGCTTATTTACCCACCCTTGATAAATGAGCAATGTTGATGTTGTTGGGACCTATTTGGATTTATCCAACTAATAGTTATGTTCGTTCCAAGGGAGGTTATTAAATAGGATTGTCTCTAATTGTCTTTAATTAGCCTAAAACAACACCAAGCATAGACACTATTCCTAAATTATCTGCAATAAACTAATTTTTTTTCATTTTTAATTACATTAATAATTATTACACTTATCTTCCCAAATTGGACTGAGCATCTTTTCTCCATGTCTGATCTCCAATTTTTCTCCAAACCGGCATACTTCACAGCTTGTCTTTTAACTTCAACTTGGACTCTGCACCTACTGCCTTCTTTTCTCCAAATTGATTTTGTATAATCACTATACTCCTTCTATGAACTACTTCTTACACTCGACTCGGGAAAGCTCATCAACCAAA
The DNA here is from genome assembly GCA_950106755.1 of Climacium dendroides. Classification (NCBI taxonomy): domain Eukaryota; kingdom Viridiplantae; phylum Streptophyta; class Bryopsida; order Hypnales; family Climaciaceae; genus Climacium; species Climacium dendroides. The sequence goes on along the minus strand of OX467082.1, from coordinate 6,850,370 downwards.
TTGGTTTTGTTTCCTACTTTCACGGCATTATTATCTTTTCTCATCAATTTGGTATTTCCACTCACATCTTCACAACTCAGTCTTTCAAAACTCTAACATTTACAGAATTTGCATTTTCTTCTACCCAACTCGGGAATTTTTTTACTCTCCATTTTATACTTTTCTTTCACTTAATTTACTCATGAGATACCACTTTCTTCCATGTCAATTGCATACACTCCAACTACCAAATTGGACTCATACTTCACATAAAATTAAAACACACCACATTGTCATACAACTTTCCAACTTGGCAGCTTAACATGACAAACTTGGACTCATAGACCAAATTGGAATTCATACAGACATACACATATCATTCTGTGACATGAACCACTTGAGCTTGCATGCATACCCATTCAGACTTCATCTCATAATTTCAAACAGCCAATCATTTAATCTCAAACACAACCACCAATACCAACTGGATTGAATTTCTTTTTTATATATCTGAGTTGGTGAATAAATCACCATTATTACATAAGTCTTTTTCAAAACCTCTCCAATTTGAGCTTTGAAATTCTATAATTCTACAGCCCTCGTTTCACTTCAGCTTCTTTTTAAATTAACTACCACAAGTTGGATCACTATCTACAACTTAGGACTAATTTTTCACTTCACTTCCGTGTTTACCACAGACCGCTTCACACTGATCCACTCAGTGCATAACTCCAAATCGGGAATAAATCACACCCGCATGATAATACTACTTTAAGCTTCGGCATTCACACAATTCCCATTTGGTATAAAATTAACTCTCAAATCATAAAACTCCACAGCTTCATTGCAAATCTCCAGCTTAAATCTTCATTCTCTTCTCTCCATGAGAAACACCGGGATAGCCTCCATTTGCAACTCCCGAATAGGACTTACATAGACACGATCCAACCTTAGATCACAGACATAATTTCCAACTGGGAAGCACACAAGCCACACTTGACTTAACACCAATTTCCACATACACACATGCATTCATGCAAACATAAAAATCAAGCACCTACTTGACTACAACGACATACAAAATAAAATACGCAACCAACTTGGGCTGGGACACGCAGCGGACTCACTCCAACACTGGGTGAATAGAAATAACACAAAAACAAACCCAAATAGGAAATTCCCAAAACAGTTAGCAAACCAAATTGGTAATGCAACAGCCGCTTCTCCTAACTGCCGCACCTCTGTTCGGAAACCGCAATTCCAACTTGGATTTTAATTCAATCTCAACTGGACTTCTACTTCACCTATTTGGAAATAACTGCCTAGGCCAGGTTGTACACTTATACCTGACACACTTTCTTCCGAATAGGACGAAAATAATTACTTCCAACTTGATTCCTGTAACTCCGACTTGGTCCTGCCTTGCCATCACACTTGACTAGACTCACAACCTAATTGGTAAATACCTTTAACTTTTGCATAGATCCAACTTGGAAAATTAGACAGCCATCTCAATAACCCGACTTGGTAAATTATTCTCTCACTTTCCACCACATTCCAAAATTCATCCAAACATAGACACAAAATAACACACTCCCAATTGGAAAACATACACACAACATACAAAGAATACACACAAAATCAACAAAAAAAACTCAAAAAATTCACTCAAAGCATTTCAAAAATTCAAAATTTTACTACCTAATTGTATATCTACAAGCAAACACAACTAGGTTCTTATGTTGGTTCTTATCCTACGACTGTTTTAACGTCGGTTCACTGTGCCATCCAAGCAATGGATCTTTTTTAAGTTCCTAAAATTCAAAGACTTCACTAAATTTTTTTATTTGCAAGGGTTAACTCTAAGAAATACCTAAGGTTTAGGAGCTACGATGATTTTCTAATAAAAATATTTATGTCTAAATTTTAATCACACTAAGATGTAGAAGATCTGATACCCTTTCCAAAAACATCAAGTTCATCCCCATCCGATCTTTTTAGCCAACTTTATGGGCAGATGAAGTTTTAGCCTTTAAAAGGCTAATAAAACCTCATCTACAATTTTCACCTAGTTCCCTAATTGAATTTGACTTGGGATTTTACAGGTGTGTTTAAAAGATTATTTGGTACTTGGAATTCAAGTTTAGTTTTCTTTAGGCCCTTTCTCTAGCTTTTCATCCAAATTTATTATATAACTTCATCCTACTATATTTCCTTTGTTTTTTTAGTTTTTTTCTAAGTGTAATATAGTTTTTAGCTCTTCTAAACCTCTCCTTTTGCATGCTCCTTCTACCTATTTACTTAGTTGTCTTCAAAATATTCTAATCTAGTCCCTATTTAATTCCTATGGTATGGAACTTCTTTTATTAACTTACTAATTTTAGACTTCTAATTTTGGTTCCTTGTAGGTCTTCATGTTATCTATCCGAATTGTTAAGAAGTTAGTGATTTGGACTCTCTGAGCAAAAGTTATGAGTGGATGAAGTTTGGTCGCTAATTGGTACTTCTAAACTTCATCCATTGTTTTCTCCTAATTCACAATTTGAAATCTACTTTTACTTTTGCTTTTGACTTCTAGATTTTGGTTTTTAATTATATTCTCATTTTCGTTTCTCTTGGATGAAATTAACTAATTCTTATCTATTTTGACTTCTAAACTTCATCCAAACATATCTTTCTTGATTTGACTCCGATTTCTAAGTGTAATATGATTTTGGAAACCTTTACACAAACTCTACAATTTGATCTCATTGTGTTTGAACAAAGATTTATTCTTCATGCTCTGAATCTCATTGGTAATTTAGCCATATAATAAATTGGTATATTTTCAATTATTCAAAAGTAAAGGAAGATTTTAGTACTTTATCTAGTAGTTGGGTTTGTCATTGAGGTAATTGTACACATCTTCAAATGCCCCATCATTTGCCATCTTCTGAACTTGGTTGGTAATTTTTGTTCAAGGCTAAAGAAAGGTTTTAAATACACTTCTAATTCCTAATTTAAAAAAATCTTTGTTTCCTTTTCCATACCTCCTCTTCTTTTCCCTTCACTCTATTCCATTTCAATTATTTTGCTTATTTTAATGGTTGACTTATACTATAAAATAATTGCACCAGATTTCAAATAATAATTGACCTTTGAACTCCTATCTTCTAAGTCAATTATTATTTTATCCTCTAAAAACTTTGTGGTTCTCCCTAAATTTCTACCTAATCTATACTTCCAATCTTCTAAATGTCATTTCATACTTCAAATCTAATTGTCCGTTCAAACTTTCATTCTAAACTACAATTCTCCTCTTCTCCTTCTATGGTTTCTTTGCAAATTGTGAACTAGTTTGAGTGTTTTGAAAGGTGACAAGGTTCTAAATGATATTCTATTTTTTTTCTTTCTAATTGAACTTATAGAAGCAAAGAGTTGTGAGTGAGTTTATATTGTTTCTACACTTCTCTATTTTATTTCTCTATTCTACTTCTATTCTACTATTCTATATTTTGTTTCGTTTTCTGGTTAAGGCAAGTTTTAATCTTTCAAAGACAAGTTTTTTTAAAAAAAAAAATGGTTGTATGGCCTGAACCTCCACTATTCAGCTTTACTGGCCTTACTGTCCAGCTAACTGCACTCCGTTTATAGCATTCCCAACTACAGCTCCGTTCCTAAATGTTATTGTCTAGCCTTGGTTTTGGTTTAGCCTTGTTCTAGTTTTTTTAGTCTACTACTTGGACTTCTAAGGGACACAATTTTGTACCACACTAAGGTGTGATTTAAAATTTTTTAGACACTAATTTTCTTACAATAATGCAATTCACTAATTGAGGCTTAATTTCTCTTAGAATCATATATTGACACTTCTAAGGAGAATTTGACACTAAGATTTTTGAAACTAAACTTGGTGAGATGACAAGACAAACTAGTTTGAAAATTTCTAAGACTTTCTAGGTTCAAAGCTCCACCGTTGTTTCTAAAATACTTTAAACTTCTATCACTTTCAAATCTCTCAAAGTCAAAGCTTCGCCGTGATTTTTTCACATACAAGAATTTTAAACAGTCTCACGAATTTTCAAAGTCAAAGCTTCACCATTGATTGCGAAATACTCTAAATTCTATTAAATTCTAAAGATCCAAAGTCAAAGTTTTGCCATGGTTTTGGAAAATTTTAGAATTTCAAGATAATTCCTATTTGCACAAAGTCAAAGCTTCACCGTATGAAGCCAAATCAAGCCAAATCCCACTCAAATTAACACACTTTTAGAAAATACTAACTAAGGATCAATATGGAATTTCGAAAGCTTCCCCCAAAACGGCATTGCCAAGGTATGGTGAGGAAAATCTTTAGGATTAGAGACTTAAAAGATTTATAAACACAATTTTAACAAAATAACGAAAGGAAGTACAAACTATCAAATCAAAAGTCAAGATTTGAAGGGACCCCTTAAGTCCTTCAAAGTTTGAAAAAGAACAATAATAGAGCTCAAAAAATACCACATATACAATTTGGAACCAAAATATTGATTCAATAGTCCAATTGATGAATCAACGTATATAAGGTATCAAAAAAGTTATCAATTAGTAACAAAAGGGGTGATTTGAGAGAGAAATGAGAGTCCTTATATACTTTTTCAAAGGCCTCACTCCCCCTCTAATTCCTATAAGGTAATTTTATTACTTAAGATTTTTATTTTAATTTTAAGTTTTTGACTTTTTACGTTGATTCAAAACTCTAACTTTTTGGAAAAAGACTCCAAATCGCAAACGAATTGTGTCATTGGCTTCAAAAGGCCATTTTTATTTTATAAGAATCTCTCTCCCCTTTTTTCTATGTCAAAATCATGAAGATTTCTAATACTAACTAAACGATCTAAAATGAATAAAAATCCAACTTTTGAAGATCAACTTTTCTATGAAAAGTAATTATCTTAAGCTTTTTAATAGGTGTAAGGGAGTAAAAAAAGACCCCGCTTTGACCTCAATCCGATTTTGTATACTCTTGATATATCGATCAACTCCACGTTTAATCTTTAGTTTTATCAATCTTAGAGGATCTTATCAATTTTGAGTCTTCTGACTATTGGTATGCCATAAAAATTATTGGGGCTCATTATTAATATAGAAGAAGCTATACTAATTTTTAGTGAGATTTTACTACAGCCTGGATAATTTCTAGGAATTTTTCATCATGACTTTCAGCGGTTAACCACTCGGAAAAAATCTTTTGGAGATAAAAAAAACTGAGAATTTTCATGGAACCTCTCATGGATTTCTACAAGAGATGTGCAAGCTCATATTTTTACTTTGCACATTTAAAGAAGGAGAATCAAATCCCGCTATCTCCTTTAATTTCTAGTAATTAGAAAATCTTTCAAATGAAAGGAATCTTGGCTCTGGTTTGTCTTGAGTTTTTTTCATTTGCAAGTTAACAATTGAAGTTTCTACTATTTCACCGATGGAATGAGGACACTAAAACCTCTCATTGGGAATCTAAATTAGGGTTCTCACATAGTCCCCTTAAACCAATTTAGCTACAATTTGTTACAGAAAGATAAATTTCGACACGTTGAACAATTTCTACTAAACACGCTTATTTTGTACCATTTCTGGGTTTCTATCCTATCTACATGCGGAATTTTGTTATAATTAAAGAAAAATGCTTTATTTACAACCCTAGTACTATATTGGTATATGATTATTCACTTTTGAAGGGCTTTTTGTATATAAAATTATTTTCAAAACTAATAAAATTCAAAAAAAATAATTTACGAGTCCTGAGTGACTAAATGGGCACTTACAATTAGACACTTTAGTTTTTGAAAGAAATTTAGAACAATGTTGAATAAAATTTTTATTACATAAAAATCACCCAAGACCTCTGAAAGCCTTTAATTATGCAAAGAATTTATGATTGCAAACAGTAATGTATCACTACTTATGATGTGTAGTTTTTATTTTTTATTTTTATGTTTTTATAATTTATATGAAATTTAAATTAATTTTAAAAATTGTTAAAAGTACTAAACTTATAATAGTAATAGCACTAGACTTAGATTGATGTTGTTTGAAATAATGACATTTATTATGTTTATTATTTTAATATTAAAAATAAAAAATAAAATGATTATTATTAAAATAATAATAATCATTTATTGAAGAAATTAGAAGAAACAATTAGATATTGAAGTACACAAATCAAAATATTAATAAGAAAATATATAAATTATTCTAAACTAACTTGCATATTTGTAGAATTTAATGAGGTGATCAATGATTCATTAATTTCAAAATAAGTTTTTGATTATCATTTTGAATTCTCGTATACCAAAAAAGGTTGAGGATGAAGTGAAGTTTATTAAATGTTTGCTGCACTTTTGACTATGCATTGAATTTCAATACAAGAACTTATTTGAAAATGTGTAGGTATAAAAACAAATTTTTCAAATCATTTAAAAAGGGATTTATTTCACAAAGATAGAAGATATTTCGTGAAACTAATTTTTTTTTAAAGTTATTGGGTAATTTTTTTTAATGAATACGTAAACATGTCTTGATTTATAACTAAAATACAAAACATAATGTAAGACGTCAAAGCAAGTATACTTCTATAAAAGAGCCGTCTCAACATGCCCAGATAAATATATAGTGTACAAATGTAAAGAGTCATACACAGCTAGTCTGGTGGCACTACGCGATGGAGGCCCCATTTCACTCAAATTTAAAGAAAAAACTAGTCGGATGGCATTACTCAATGTAAGCCACATTTCGCTTGTATTTCATGAAGAGAGCTAGTCTGATGGCACTACGCAATGTAGGTCCCATTTCACTCAGGTACACCATGCACAACGAGTTTGGTGGCACTGCGCGATGGAGGCCTTATTTCACTCAAATTTAAAGAAAAAACTAGTCGGACGACATTATTCAATGTAAGCCACATTTCGCTTGAATTTCATGAAGAAAGCTAGTCTGGTGGCACTACATGATGGAGGCCCCATTTCACTCTCGTACCAAGGAGAGTTAGTCTGTTGGCACTATGCAATGTAAGCCCCATTTCACTCAAGTACACCATGCACAGTTAGTTTGGTGGTACTACGCGATGGAGGTCCCATTTAACTCAAATTTAAAGAAAAAACTAGTCGGATGGCATTACTCAATGTAAGCCACATTTCGCTTGGGTTTCATGAAGAGAGCTAGTCTGCTAGCATTATGCAATGTAGGTCCCATTTCACTCAAGTACACCATGCACAGTTAGTCTGGTGGCACTACGCGATGGAGGCCCCATTTCACTCAAATTTAAAAAAAAAGCTAGTCAAATGGCATTACTCAATGTAAGCCACATTTCGCTTGAATTTCATGAAGAAAGCTAGTCTGGTGGCACTACGCGATGGAGGCCCCATTTCACTCTCGTACCAAAGAGAGCTAGTTTGCTGGCACTACGCAATGTAGGTCTCATTTCACTCAGGTACACCATGCACAATTAGTTTAGTGGCACTACGCGACGAAGGCCTCATTTCGCTCAAATTTAAAGAAAAAGCTAGTCGGATAGCATTACTCAATGTAAGCCATATTTCGTTTAGGTTTCATGAAGAGAGTTAGTCTAGTGGCATTACGCGATGGAGGCCCCATTTCACTTTCGTACCAAAAAGAGTTAGTCTACTGGCACTATGCAATGTAGGCCTTATTTCACTCAGGTACACCATGCACAGCTAGTCTGGTGGCACTACGCGATGGAGGCCTCATTTCACTCAAATTTAAAGAAAAAGCTAGTCGAATGGCATTACTCAATGTAAGCCACATTTCGCTTGGATTTTATAAAAAGAGTTAGTCTGGTGACACTACGCGATGGAGGCCCCATTTCACTCTCGTACCAAGGAGAGTTAGTCTACTGGCACTACACAATGTAGGCCCTATTTCACTCAGGTATACCATGCACAGCTAGTCTGGTGGCACTACGCGATGGAGGTTTCATTTTCCTTCCATAATAAGTCCATTCTACATAACTCTACTTGAATGTAGGGAGCTTGTCAACCCTAAAACCTGAAAGAGCCAACCAAACAAACCAGACCAAAATTTTCCGATTTTAAGAAACCAAATGAACAATACCATTGATTAAAGGTTGAATTAGCACATTTGGACAATCCACAAGTTTTGGCATGGTACCTGTAGAACTTCCACATTTGCTTTCCCTGACACTGCCTGTCCACCTAAAATTCGTTGCTTCATAGCAACCTTCTTCTTAGCATTCTTTCCCATCATATGACAAATATAATAATCAGACCGTCACCATCATGTTTGTATAAATCCTAAACCGCTGCATCCAATTTCTTGTTACCCTAAAAAAGCCCCAAGAACCGTCTTAAACTTGGCTTCCATCTCCCTATCATAGTCGTGACAACCCGTACACCAACAGAAACGAATAGCGGCACCGAGCTTCCCACAGCCCAGAAGGGAAGCCTGCAACTCATGTTTTCCCCAAGCCCTCACAAAAGCGAATTACAACCCCCAAACGACCACCGCCACCACTTACATTTCCAGCCCTCACTGTAGGATTCACCAGATATTGCCATCCCAAGCTGCTCGCTATCCATAGGCGTTGAGCAAGTCGCAGAAGCCGCGGTTCCCGTGAAAGTCAGTAGCATGTCCCGGAAGAATAGGTCGGCTTCCGCATTCTAAACCCTAAATCGTGCCAAATTGAATTCAACAATTCCCGGCTGTCATTCAGAATCTGCAGAATTTGCAAAGTTTCTTAGAGTTCTCATAATGTGCTCAAGTGTCCTTTCGGGGGAACGTCATCTTTTCAAATAGGGCTAATGAGGATCGGAAGACCTCTTCATGAACCTTGCTTGGTAAACGCCCTGCATGGTTTCAACATTGGAGAAAATGATAAGAAACGATAAGTCTGTCACGCCCGAAACCTACTTTAAGCGATTTTCATTAGCTCAAGTAGTTCTGTGAAACGGACTTTGTTAATATACGATATTCTTGGGTTAGTCTTCCTCCTCGACACATATTTTCAATCGTTGTAAGCGTTTCTAATTTCATTGAATTGCTTGAAGCGGGTTTTTATCACGCTCTTCCTTTTCTATTTGGCCTTCTTTGTGATGTCCTGCTCCATATCACTTGAAGTGAAACATTGATTTTCATTACCCTAAAACTATTATGTACATTTGCTTAGAGCTTGTTCACAGTACAATATTCATTATCTTCTTAGTTACTTACTACTTGAGAGATCTTTTAAAATAAACGTTATTTCACAAATTAAACTTGGTTGATAGCTTCAATACTATTAGGAAAACTTTGTTTTTCAACTGACTTCCAAAAAGACTTGAAGTCTGACCACATCTGTAATTTCCTGTTCAACAGTACAATTCCGCAAACCCTATAACCGCAGAAGTTGAGAACATACTTCCGGTTGAACCAAACAAGTTACTTCCGGTTGAACCGAATGAAGTTCCCGCTGAAGCGTCTACAGCTACTCAGTTGCTTCAAGCGTTTAAAAAAAGTCAGCAGTACTAATACGACGTAAACCCTAAACCCTGGAAATTGCTTCAACATCCTTCCTTCATATTTGTCACCTCCAAAAATAAGAGTCCCTTACATTGCTTTAGCGTGCCTTACTTTTCGCTCGGCAGTTGAACTTCAACAACCCTAGTACTATATTGGTATATGATTATTCACTTTTGAAGGGCTTTTTGTATATAAAATTATTTTCAAAACTAATAAAATTCAAAAAAAATAATTTACGAGTCCTGAGTGACTAAATGGGCACTTACAATTAGACACTTTAGTTTTTGAAAGAAATTTAGAACAATGTTGAATAAAATTTTTATTACATAAAAATCACCCAAGACCTCTGAAAGCCTTTAATTATGCAAAGAATTTATGATTGCAAACAGTAATGCATCACTACTTATGATGTGTAGTTTCTATTTTTTATTTTTATGTTTTTGTAATTTATATGAAATTTAAATTAATTTTAAAAATTGTTAAAAGTACTAAACTTATAATAGTAATAGCACTAGACTTAGATTGATGTTGTTTGAAATAATGACATTTATTATGTTTATTATTTTAATATTAAAAATAAAAAATAAAATGATTATTATTAAAATAATAATAATCATTTATTGAAGAAATTAGAAGAAACAATTAGATATTAAAGTACACAAATCAAAATATTAATAAGAAAATATATAAATTATTCTAAACTAACTTGCATATTTGTAGAATTTAATGAGGTGATCAATGATTCATTAATTTCAAAATAAGTTTTTGATTATCATTTTGAATTCTCGTATACCAAAAAAGGTTGAGGATGAAGTGAAGTTTATTAAATGTTTGCTGCACTTTTGACTATGCATTGAATTTCAATACAAGAACTTATTTGAAAATGTGTAGGTATAAAAACAAATTTTTCAAATCATTTAAAAAGGGATTTATTTCACAAAGATAGAAGATATTTCGTGAAACTAATTTTTTTTAAAGTTATTGGATAATTTTCTTTAATGAATACATGGTTATGAGGGTGAAAAGAGATTTTTAATAACAATCATTAAAATTAAAAGCAAATCATGATTTTAAATTGGTAGGTTAAGAAATATAAACAAAAAATAAATTACATATTATATACCATTTTCAAGAGGTAAAACTATTGTAAATTGTAATAGTGAAAAGAATTTCAAAATAAAAGCATTGACAAATGAACAAAAACATATCTATACTTATCCTGCAACATAAAGATATCAACAAAAAATATTCATATAAAACTTTTTACATAAGATAATCAAGAAAAAAAACATAAATGGTGAGGAATTCAAGTTGCATCGGTTTGAAGAAAACGTGCTGACTATTCCGTTTCTCCTCAACGCTTTAAAGAAATTACTTGGCCATTTAGTGACGTGGTTTGTTGTTAAAATCCCACACTCCCTCCTTGAGAAGGGTTTGTACAGAAGCTTTCGGATTGCCTGCAATAACTCAACCAGTAGGGTTGAAACTGTTAAAGTACGACGATCAAGAATTGTTCTATGGCTTACTGCGGCTCACCATTCGCTCTAGCTATAGGAATTTTGATAGTTAGATAGGCGCTTCATAAACAATTGATTAGAGTAATCAACTAGGTGTTTGTTGTAAACGTAGATGTTGCAATCGACTTAGGAGCTACTGTAGGAATTTAGATAGTTAGATAGACGTTTTATAAATAATCGATTGATGTCATTGACCAGGTATTTGCTGTGAACGTGGATGTTGCAACGGACTTAGAGTTGTTATAGGAATGTCAATAATTAGATATGCGTTTCATGAATAATTGATTGGTGTCATCAACCAAGTGTTTGTTGTGAACGTGAATGCTACGACCGACCCTTTGAAGGACTTGAGGGGTCCTTTCAAATCTTGACCTTTAGTTGTTGAACTTGCTGGTTTATTTGTTGAAATTGTTGATTTGAGTTTTCCTTTACTAAAACTTATGCTAATCCCCCCACCGTACCTTGGCGATGTTGCTTTGGGGTTTGTTGTGATTATAATTGCAAGAATTGTTGGTACTTGACGTCTTATTGTTGTAGACTTGTTTTATTTTTTCCAACCACTTCATCAAATAGTGGAAGCACTTGCAAAATTTCCTTAAAAATTCTTCTAGTTTTCACCAAGTAGTAGAAGTGCTTGCAAAATTTTCTTAGAAATTCTTCTAGTTTTCACCAAGTAGTAGAAGTGCTTGCAAAATTTTCTTAGAAATTCTTCTAGTTTTCACCAAGTAGCAGAAGTGCTTGCAAAATTTCCCTAGAAATTTTTCTAGTTTTCATCAAGTAGCAGAAGCGCTTGCAAAATTTCACTAAAAATTCTTTTAGTTTTCATCAAGTAGCGGAAGCACTTGCAAATTTTTAAAAAAATTTTCCTATGTTTAAAAAGTACGGCAAAACTTTGAACCTCCCCTTTCTTTTGATAATTTCTATGTGGTTAAAGCCATTTGGCCTTAGTTTGATCAAGTTGTTATTTTTAATATTAATCTTTCTTTAGGGTCAAGATCAAAGGTGTAGTAAGAGCGCTAAGAAGAGGGGTTAGTATAAATTGAAGTTCATAATATCATAATAAAGGTCAAAAGCTTTTTAAAAACATAAAACACAAAGAAATCCAAATTAAAATGAGTAAGATACAAGCGAATGAAGTTTTAAACACCAATTAATAAATAGAACTTCATCCATGCATAACTTCTACTAAAAAGGTTCAAATTGCAAGTGCTACATCAATTTAGAAAGATGGTCTTCATTTCTACAAGAAAAAAATCACTCAAAGTCTAAAAATAGTAAATTGTTAAAAGTCAATTTGAGAGTTAGAAGCCGAGGCTAAAAACAAAGTCAAACCATGAGAAGGAGGTTATAGTGTAATTTGAGTTAAGAATATAATAGTAGAGGCTTAGATCTTTCCAACAACATGAAGTACAAAAAAAATCGAATTGAATTGGAAGGGTTATAAACGGATGAAGTTTTAAACACCAATTAGCAAATAGAACTTCATCCATGCATAACTTTTAGTAGGAAAGTTCAAATTACAAGTGTCTTATAGTTTCGGAAAGCTAAAAACAGGCTCTATCCATCAAAAATAATAAACTTTTAGAAATAGTAATTTGTCAAAAGTCAGACCGAGAGCAAGAGAATATAGAAGTAGAATTAGAGAGAGAAGAAATTATAATAGTAGGTAGAAATTAGAGGAAGAAATATGAATTAGCTAGCAAATAGTAGCATTTAGTTTCTTTCACTCCTAACCTTCCATATTATAGAAACAAGATGTGAGTTCAAAAACTCAATTGCAATGAAGTTGAGAAGTTGAGAACAAAGTTGGGAGATGATATAGAGCCCACGTACATGTGGGGTCCTGGCCTCCCCTGCGCTATCCGCCTGGCCAAGTGGTGGGTCGCTAGTGGTTGGTCCGGAATTGTTGGGCGGATGGCGCAGGGGGAGCACGCTTTCACGCATACAGCCCTCTTAGTACGTCACATCACTCCACGCCACGGGGTGAACTCCAGGGGTAGTATAGAGCTGTTAATTTGTTTTGAATCACAGTTCAAGTCTTAGAGAATTGGGTACTAAGGGATATTCTTTCTTTCTTCAATAATTTTTTTTAATATTAACAAAATGAGGTCGTACATTGTGAAGATGGTTAATCATGCCGTCTTGGTTTTCTTTGTGTTTGTAGTGGTATTGTTGACCTTCTTTGGTCATAGACATTGTCGTATACTATTTATTGTTCCAATTCAAATTGAGGAAAGTCATACAATATGACGCTTGTTGCCAATTATTACAATCTTGATTTGGAGGCAGCGGTTTTCACGTCGCATGTGGTGAGTTGAACCACGCCAATACATCCACCACGACGTTGTAGAAGGTGATGTTTGACACACATCTCCGCAAATGTTGGACTTGAGGTATTGACAAACTTATCGCATGAATTTTTTATCCCTTCAAGCTTTAGTTAATTTGTTAACACCTTTTTTGAGTCCCATTGCGTCTACTTTTGGGAGACCCCCTATTCCGGTTAGAAAACAAATGAAGCTTATTTTGTATCGTTTAGCATATGGTGTAAGTTGTACCAGAATGCACAACTTATATGGTTGCGGTGAGTTCACTATTCACAAATATACTATGATTATATGTCGGGTACTAGGAACTGGAGGAGAACATGGTCTATTTTTTCATTTCATTTATACACCTCATGGTGATCGCTTGCAAAACATCATAGAAAGTTTTAGCAACATCATTGGATTACTAAACATAGCTGGTGCAATTGATGGCACCCATATTCTTCTAACATATCGATCAAATAAACGATACACTTCCATGCCCTAGGATTTTTTTAATCGCAAAAAATTTCATAGTATAGTTCTTCAAGGAGTGTGTGACACAAACATGATGTTTTGGAATGTTTGTGCTCACCAACCTGAAGGTGTCCATGATGTTGGGCAATTTGCTATGCCTTCTGTGGCCACACAATTGAGTACAAGACAGATTTTAGCCCAACTGGTCATCAATGTAGGTGGAATGGATATTAGACCCTACCTAATTGGTGACACAATTTATCCAAGTAGACCCTACTTGCTCAAGAATTTCAAACCAGATAATCCAACAATGGTAAATCACATTAGGTATGTTTTTTTACTCTTCTCTATGTTTTCCTTAATGTTGCCTAAAGATTTTTTCTTCTTCATGTAAATGAAATTTTTGTTTTGCTGATTTTCCAGGTTTGATTCATCGGTGAATCGTGGGAGAGTGGTTATTGAACAAGCTTTTGGAGCTTTAAAAAATCGTTGGCGCATTCTTAAAGCATTTAATATGTCCGTGGAAAAGGCTGCTACTGTGACTTTAGCTTGTTGTGTTCTGTATAACTACTGTGAGTTGAAGAGACAACGTGTACTAGTGCCAGCAAATGTGAGGCTTCAAAATGATCCCCATGTTGGTTTCCATGTTGAAAGGATGCAGCTTTCTCGTGAAGGTTTGGCTGCTAAGTTGGAAGGAGAAGCAATGAGAAACATATTATTTGCATCTTGGTTAGAACGCAATCTAGAGTGACTGCTAGTTATGTTCTACAAAGCATCTCAATTACTTTTCAATATGAAGTGCACATGCAATTTTATTATGGTCAGTGTGTCCATCATAATAAGATAATAGCCTTTTCATTATTATATTCATGTGTACTTCTGTATATGGTTCAACACAAAATGAAAATTTCAAATTTGTCTTCATATGCATATGTTAGGTATTCTTTTCCAATACTAATGAAATTTATGTGTTTGCTACAAAAAATGTACTAGCAATTTTAAAAAAATCTTCAACAATGTACCAAATTCAAGAGAACATAGTAGGAAGAAGAAGACCATAAAATTGTAAAGGAATGAAGTTCAAGAATGGAAAATTCAATTTCAAAAAACATTGTGAATGTACTAGTGAAAACATAGTAATCAAGTGATACCACACACTAAAAAAAGGAGAGGTACAAAGTGAGAATATGGAAAGAAAATGAAGCCTATTCTGCATTCTTCTTTAACACATCTACAAACAAAGATGCCATACGCTCAGCGCTAGCCTGTTGCAACTGAAACAATTTGAGCTCTAATTTTCTATTCTTCTCATGCTCAATCAAATTGTCCTTGTGCATCGTCATAGCCACTTCAATCCTGAACTTCTCAATTTTAGCTGTAGAATCTGCTAGCCTATCCAATGCTTCTATCAAGTTCTTGTCATCCCTGGCCCTTTGAGCTGATTTAGAGGAAGTACCTTTACCACGACATCCAATCAAATTTGTTGTATAGGTTCGTGGACTACTTCCAATGTTTTCGTGGCTAGTGCCAGTCGACAGAGCTGGAGTAGATTGTGGTGGTGATGATGGCTCACCATGTCCACTACCCTCTTTAGTCAGATCCACAAGTGCATTTGAGGTCTCCGTTCCTGACACAGGCACACCTTGGTCCATACTGCTTGGTACGCCGTTTGCTTTAGCCGTCAAGCTAAAGATTTCATCTATTGCATTATACCAAATGAATTTGGCACCATCGTTTCATGCAGTGCCACTTGTTTAGTTCCGCAACTTCTTCAT
The DNA here is from genome assembly GCA_950106755.1 of Climacium dendroides. Classification (NCBI taxonomy): domain Eukaryota; kingdom Viridiplantae; phylum Streptophyta; class Bryopsida; order Hypnales; family Climaciaceae; genus Climacium; species Climacium dendroides. Next base: position 6,834,821 of record OX467082.1, on the reverse strand, counting down.
CTTTGAATTAGTGCTCCGCAACTTCTCCCACTTGTCTGATAAGGACTTGACCTTCCTCCCAGACTCTTGAGGAAATTGGACAATGAAGAGCTTGTGAATTCTCACCTACTCACTTTGCCTCATCGTAACTGAGTTGTGAGTCTCCACATACTCCTTGCATTGCGCTAGTAAAAACTTCACAGCGGCATTGCTCCAATGTCACTCTTGTGGAGTTGCTTGGGGTTGTGAAGGTCACTAGTAGCAACAGAAGAAACAAGGCGAGAAATTTGAGAAGAAGGGATACTAACAAGAGGGGGGGCACTCGTGAGAAGCAACCTCAACAAACTCTTCTTCTCCATGCTTACCCAAAACTACCTTGAAAGAAATTAGCAACAAATGGAGGCTAAGCAAACCCTAAGTAAAAGAGCAAAGCACTTAAACACAAGCAAACTCTCTCTGTGAACTCAACAAGCTGCCCTGTACGAGTAAGCATGGAGAAGACAAAGTTGCACCTTCTCGGAAGGAGCATTCAAGAATTTCTAAAAAATTACCCTCTGGACCACTTTCCTGTGTTTTTTTTAACTTTAGCGAGCACTGGCAGGCATTGGCAGGGCTCAAGCTGGCCAGGCTGGCTGGGCTGGCTTCCGCCACCCACGCCAAGCGGAATTGCCAGCCCACGCCGGCACCTGCCACGAAAAGTTGGCATGTGTGTGGACTGATAGAGTTGGAGAAGAAGGAGAAGAAATCTTAAGAATCCTTCTCAACCAATCAAATTTAGATAAGGTAGAGATCGGTCAGTTGAATGTAGTCCTAAGTCAACCATTGAAGAAAGGCAATAATTGAAGTGCAATAGTGTTAGAAGAAAAGGAAGAAGTAGGAAAGAAAAGAAGGAAGTAGTTGGGACTTTAATTTTGGTATTAAAACCTCATATTTAAGCGGTGAGCAAAAATTCTCACGGAAGTTAATTATGGAAAATAATGAGGAACTTGGAGGTGTCAACAACCACCTACAAGGTGACATTGAACATGAGGTGAGTTACTAATTTTTCATTCTTCTCTGAATTTTTTTAATTAGCCGTTTAAAACTTTGAGCCGAATTAGAAATCCAAGTTAGAGGAACAAGATAAATTGTCTTTCAAGTTTCAAAGTTAGAAGCTTATAGATTAGATCTTGAGGTTTCCAAAACCATATTATACTTAGAAATTGGAGTCAAATCAAGAAAGATATGTCTAGATGAAGTTTAGGAGTCAAAATGGATGAGAAGTAGTTAATTTCATCCAAGAGGAACGAAAATGAAATTAAAGCTAGAACTAGAAATCTAGAAAGCAAAAGCAAAAATAAAAATAGATTTTGAATTGTAAATTAGGAGAAAACAAGGGATGAAGTTTAGAAGTACTGATTAGCGGTCAAACTTCATCCATTCATAACTTTTGTTCAGAGTCCAAATCAATAACTTCTTAACAATTTGGAGAGGTAAAATAAAGATTTATAAGAAGAAAATGCAAACTTTCCAGAAATAGTAAACTGACAGAAGTTAGATCAAGGCCAAAAGAATAAAGAAGGCTAATCTAGAACTTACAAGTTAGATTAGAATGATAACTTAGAACCTCAAGCTCATAAAAGAGGATAATTAGAGCCCACAAGAACTTCAAACTCAAGAAAAGACTAAAAACCCAACAAGATATTAAAGGATGAAGTTCTAGGCTGGGATTGGATGAAACTTCAGTAGATATGTCAACTTAAGACCAAACTTCAAAGTTAGGTATCAAGAAATATTTTAAGTATATCTTCAAAACCTCAAAGTCTTTTGAATTAGGGAACCAACCTAAAACCGTGGATGAAGTTTTAATGAACCATTTAGCAATCAAACTTCATCTACCCATATCTTTTGCTAGGAGTGTCCGATTAGGGTGAATTTTATAATTTTGAAAAGTAAAATTAATCATTTACAAGATGGTATACTTAATTTGTGTCTAAATCATCTTTTGCAAAATAACTTCAGCGGATTATTAGATGTTAAAACCGAATCAAAACAAGTCCTAACCTATTGGTTACCTAATAATTCCAAATTTTAATGAGCCGCTGAAGTTATTTTGAGTCAAGCAAGGGGGCACATGGAGGCAATTGATTTGGTTATTCCACGAGTGGCGGTGGTATTGAAGAATGAGGGTCAATGCCAAGAAGTGGTGAGACACATCTTTGATGGGGCAATTCAATTGCCAACATTTTCATTGATCTTCATGGAGTTTCAAGCCGAAGACTATTTGTTCCACACCACGTGGCAATGAAAATAAGGTTGGTGGTTAGAAAGAGCATCTAGTGTTTGGGATTTTTTAACACTTAGTTTTTTTAATATAGAGATGCCACCAACTATTTATTGTGAGGCTATGGAGGGGACGCATGGGGCTTAGCAACTTTACATATGAAATTTGATTTGCATGTTAAAGCTAGATCTATTTGGAAGGCCGGGTTACACTAGAAGCGGGACATCATTTGCTAAAGACACTACTTTTGAGTCATCACACATTAGCAGTATTGTACCGATACGTCCTCGAAGTCAAAGGTCCTTTTTAGGTAGAAGGATTTCAAGTGATTTATTTCTAGATTCTGGCAAAGAGTGAGCGGATTGGGTAGAAGATAGTGAGTGTGACGAAGAAGAAGATATATTCATCATTGCAGTCTACTACGAGGTGAGACTTGCTCATAACAAATCCATATTCACGTGGGATGAGATGACTATACTGTATAGAGGCATTGATCGAGGAGTTTGGCGGTTTTCCGGTGCCAATGGCATTATGAAAGTGGACGACTTCCGCAAGGAATTCACCATGTGGTGTGAACTCCAAAGGTCTTGAAACACCAACTCCAATCCATATATGGTGTAGAGGGCGCTATTTGGGTGTCTTGAAGGGGCACTATTGGCAAACTATGGGGAATTTGAGCTTGCTCATTCCACAGAGATCTTGGCCTGGCGAAATTACTATGCCTCAAACTATGCTAATGTTTGGAGAGGGAGATCCACTATCATTATGACCGTAAACAAAGGAAAGAAGAAAGAAGAGGGTGTAAGTATGGGAGGCCAAGAGGCCACCGTGACTACAAGTTCGATACCAACACTAGACCTACTTCCCTTCAATCCCATGGCTCAATTCTTTTTGCAACTGCATCGGAATTACTACGGATAAAGGGCTGACAAAATAGAGTCACTTCACATGTTTGAACATGGAAGTAATGAGTCGTTGCGAGAGGCGCATTCGAGACTAAAGCGATTGATTTCCGCCACGTACGGAATGACTAAACAACAACTTGTTTAACAATGGTATAGCATCTTGGATAAAGAGCTAAAAACTCTTGTTCGAGGTGAGGCCTTGAAATTGGGTGTCCCACCTATCTTAAAGTATGTTTTTGAGACCTCTGAGAAGATTGAGATTAATCTCTTGAAGAAGGCGATCATGGGATTTTTGCGTAAGGAGGAGAAACCGCAAGAGAAGACCAAGATAGCAAAGGCGAGCATTCCAGCTTATATTGGCGATGTTGACATCACATGTTTCAATTGTAGGGGCATTGGTCATAGGTGGCAAGATTACAAGAAGACATCTCGCAAAGATATAACCAAAACTAACACATTTTGCTCTAGTTGTGGGATCAAAGGCTATGTAGAGGCCAATTGTTGGAATGTTCATCCTGAACTCAAGCCTAAGAACACAAAGGAGGTGAAGAGCAATAATTCCAAAGAGGCCAAGTCCACGGGAGGAGACAAAAAATCATGGAAGGTGCGTTTCACAAAGTTGGAAGCTAAAATGGTAGCCATTATCGCCACGGAGGCAACTTCATTTTATGTAGAATGGAGTGACCAAATGTTGTGTGGTATGGCTGATGCTCAAACCATGCTACTAGATGCTTATGCATTGACTAGGAGCAAGATCGTGGTACATGATGCACCATGAGGTGTAAGTTCAGGGTTGAATCCATAGAGATGTGAAGCCAACCATCAAGCTAGGTTGCCAGAGTCATTCATACTTGAAGATATGGTGCCCACCTCTTCTATGATACCACCACATTACAATTCGAGCAGTTATCGGACTGCTCAGGTTCTACATGATAATGTACAAAGTATGCGTGTTCTTTTTGATGCAACAATCGTTGTTTATCAAGCTCCTTTGTTCACAGCATCCATAATTTTCCAAGCACAATTTAGTACTGCTACAGTGTTTCAGTTGGTGGCTTTCATGTGTGAGAGTAGTGGCTCGGCATCGGTGAGTTCCATAGAAGCTGTGCTTGAGCCACAGGTAGTGACTAGTAATGAGTGGATTGAAGCAAAAGGATTTTTATCAGCCGCTACTTGGATCAAAACTACACCAATACGCCCAACAATAGAGGAGTCCTCCATTACCTCAGGGATAGTGGTATTGGACAACTCTCAAGATATTTTCTAATTAGTTGAATCTAAAGGGAGAATTTTTACGTTTCAACGGGTACTATTAGATTCTAATGTATAATCCTTGATGTTGAAAGGGTCAGCAATTGAAGGCTTGGGTTTGACCAAGGATGCATTGGAAACGTATCCGTAGACGATTTGTACTTCAATGGAAGGGACGAAATAAGCAAAGGGCATTACGAGCAGTGTTTTTATTATTGGCAAAAAATCGCCAAAAACAAGCCAGAATTTCAGCTTGCGAATTTAACAAGGGGAAAAATAAAAAATTTTGAAATTTTTTTCGCCTGACCCTAACAGGCAAGCAAGGTCAGGTTGCTGCATCAGCCGCCCCGGCACCCATCCAATCGCCGCCTGAGCTGTTAGGGTAGGGTTTCGAGGGTGCCAGCTTGGCATCTTCTTCCTTGCTGAAGAAGCCAGGCGCCCCCAAACCCTGCCTTAATCGCCATTACGCTCTTGCTACTCTCGACTGTGGGTTTGGCGGGACTCACCTGAATTACTGCCGCATTCTGATTGTATGCGCCATTACAGAGTTCTCAGGCGCTTAGGATTCGTGCTTGTGTGTTGTTTGGGTGTGCAGGGTTGCAGCTTTTTGCAGCTCCAAATTAATTGAATTTGGTGAGGATTTGCTAATTGTGTTTGTTGCAGGTGCAAAGTAGTAGCCGACGGTGGTTTAGGGGAGAGTTTAGGGTATTCAGGGTTTTACATTGGATGGTTCTTTGATAATTCGTGGAAGGGCTCGGAGTTTTGAATGCTGTTAACTTAAGAACGCGGTGGTGGATCAATCGGCTGAACTGAGATGAGTTTTCATCGTTCTGTGAAATTTTTTTGGACTTTGGCACTTGCATTTTATCTTTCGTTGTACAATTGTTAGGGTGTTATGGCTCCTACTCAATCAGTGCTGTCCAAATTCTTGTACGAGGGGAGGTTGCAATCCTCGGAGTCTCATGTCTCCAATTCCGTTGTGCAGGTTGTATTTCTCAGTGATGATTCGGGTGGAGCAGCAATTGTTGGTAGCGGTGCCGATTCGGTGCTTCTTGGCACCAACGGACTCACTAACAAAGTGAAGGAGGGGGGTGGTCCTGGCGGAGTGAAGGAGGGATCTGTGTTGGAGGGAGGCAGCGACGTCGTCGTTCTGGACTCCAAATTGGCTTCTCCTACTCACGAGGTAGCTCGTGCTCGTCGCCTTGGGTATGAGCAGAATCGACAATGGCAGGACACTTGGGCCGCGCGATTGTCGTGGGCAAAGAGTGTGTTCGACGAAGACGGCAAAATCAGGCAAGTCCACTGCAGAATTTGTTCAGATGTTGAGGGAAGAGATAAGCTTCTAGTTCCCAAATTAGACTCCTTGTACAAGCATTGTGGTAGACGCAAAGCCAAAACGTCCTTCGGTAAAGTGCAAGCAGGGGAGCATTACTTTTTAAGTAACAATGTCCATGTCCGGAACAAGAAATTTTTTTTCGCTCGTTCGGGGAAAGCTGGGGATTCAGTGGTGCAGCAGGTGGCGCAGGGTGGTGCTCGGGAGCGGAAACAGAAGGTGGTGCAATTTCGGGCGGTTTTGTGGCTCCTAATGCAGGGTCGACCGTTGCTGCAATACGAGAAACTCCAAGAGCTCTTCGAGCTGCTGCAAGTCTCGGACTTACCAAAGAAACACTGGAGTGTCCCTATTGGTTGGGAGATGGCGGACCATCTTTCTGTGGCACTCGCTGATTACACGAAGAAGGTGATCTCGAAGGCTCGTTTCTTTTCTCTCAGCGCGGATGAGGTTAGTACTATTGACACTCAGTCTTGGCTTTTGGTTCATATGTATGTCTGCATTGGGTTTAAAAGGGTTCCTATACTATTGTCTTTGCATCGTCTTGAGGATGGGAGTGGCTCTGTTGCTTTGCGAGAGAGCATCCAGGGGATGGTTGTACACCATTTAGGGCTTGCAGAGAGTGAAATTGCCGAACGCCTTGTGTGTTTTAGGGCTGATGGCGTCTCAGTCTTCCAAGGTAGCAAGAACGGTGTCACTGTTCAATTGAGGGACCATGTGTCTCCATTTATATTCGGGATTCACTATATGGCCCATCGGACCAACCTTGCAATAGAACCACTCTCGAATTTGCCTGTTGTGGCAAAGATAGAGGCTTTGTGTCAAGCCATGTTCTCTTACTTCAGCCACAATCCCAAACGTCACTTACAATTCCAAAAACTTGCCGAGTTAGTGGAAACAGAAGGTCGTCATATGCTTCAGAATGTAAAAACCCGGTGGTTGTCACTCCTTGACCCTCTCAAGAGGGTTATGGGAGAGTATAAGGCCCTCGTGGCCACAATGTGTGAAGATTCAGCAGTGAAGGAGCCTCAGCTGACTGCTAAACAAGTGGCAGCAAAGGAGACAGTACGCCACAATTACGAATTGTTGTATGACATCGGTACCCTTTTGGCCTTGCCTTGCCTCATGCCTTTGTTGGATTCTGTGAATTATCTCATGAAATTTGCACAATCTAACCATGTCTTCATGAGTGATTACATTGCAGCTGTTAAGATCTGCCAGAGTGAACTATACATGATGTACAGTGATCTGGAGACGGCCTGGCAAAAACAGCACTTCGAAATGTTTCACGACATTTTGAATGATCAAACCTATTCTATCAACCAAGAATGGGTGACTGACTTGAATACTGGGGTGGAGATGCTTTCCTTCCGCATTGCAAGTCACAGCCATGCTGCACACTCCATCTGTCTAGTGAGTGGGAAGAAACTTCCTGTAACAAGGGAGGACTTAGCTTCGGTGGTCTCTTCAGTGAAGGGACAGTGCCGTAATGCGGCTGAGATGCTCGTTCTTGAGCTTGATGTCTGCTTCCCGGAAGTGGAGTTGATGAATTCCCTCGGCATAGTATTTCCTCAATATTGGATCCAGCCGAACTGCGATGACCTTTTCTCACTCCATGTGAAGACTTTGTGCTCCCATTTCGGAGTTGTCCGCTTTATGAATTTCGGTACTGTTGATGCTCCTGATTGCCGGCAGGTGGACCCTCTCGTGGATGGCCGCCTGCTTATGTTGTAGATGTCTCTCTTTAAGCTCACGATGAAGTCCCATGCTCACGCAGCTATGGAGGAACCCAAGGACGAGAATCCCTTGACCAAAGTGTGGGTCCGTGTAGGCCAAAATGCATTAATGTTGAGCCGCTTATCAGAGTACATAAAGATTGCTGAAATTGTTGTAGCGGCAGTTCTTGGCAGTGTGGAGGACGAGAGAACTTTTTCCACCTTGAGCTTCATGAAGTCTAAATTGAGGAACCGTCTTGGAAGACATGTGGACACTTGCGTGAAGTTTTTTCACAAAGCTTTTTCACTTTGGAAACATTTCCAGTCACCAAGGCCATTTCTTCCTGGCGGGAAGAGAGAATACGGAGGGGAGTAGACATGTGAATGTCTGTTTCCATTAATGCGGCAAGTTTTGGTTTTCAAGTTCTTCCATAACTTGTACTAACTGGGTTGGGGGTGGGTGGGATTCCTCATTGCATTGGGCAAGGCTTTTGTGGCCGGGGTTCGACTCCCTTGAGGAATGACTTTTCTTTCGTGTGTGCAATGTTTTGTTATGTTTTTTAGATTCTTGATCGCAGGTACGGGAGCCAGACTTCATACCATCGAGTTCCAGGGTTCGCCAGAACACCATAGCGGTCCACGTCCACGTCGCCAGACCCATCGCACCCTAAACTCAGGGGAAAATTTCAAACTCGCCTAAAGTGCAATTACCAGAACCTGGGAGGTGCCACGACGGAGAGGACAATGTGAAAGAAAGTAGCCAGGGAACTGACTCTGAAGCTCCAACAAGAACGAGTCGCTTGACATTTAAAAAAATTAATATATTCACTGATTACGAGGGGTGAGTTGATACTACGGTTGTGCCAAGATAATGTCAAAGATGCTTGCTTCATAAAGGTGAAGGCTATAGTTACAAAGGCTAAATCATATAATGTTTTGGTGGGAGCTATGGTATTGTACCCTATGGGATTCACCTTGAACTTTTAGGAAGAGATAATATACTACAGACTGGAATGGCAAGCGAGAGATGGGCGCAAAGCTCAATTGCTAGCTCGATTTATACGAATTCTTACCGGTAAGTTAGTTTATCTCTATTTGCTAAACTTGTGGGTGAGGGTCAACTATGGATCAAGGAGGATCGCAAAGATCTTCTTATTGCCGCTTTGTTGGATGTCATTGAGCACTATGATCATCATGATGGTGAAGACACTAGGGACAACATGTTGTACCAAACCGGCGTGGAAACGGCATGGGATAGTAGCGCAGAACTGCAAGAGACAACTAGCAAAGTCACTCAAGAGGTGTGGCAACAATCATTGTTACCATAAGATAACGAAGTGGTTGAAGATGAAGACAACAGCGGTCCTTGCTTTGACACTTCAACAATCCGGTAGAAACCACCAAAAAAAGGTATAATTCTTTTGAAATTGTTCAGTGGCATTGGCATAGGGTTGGCGGCCGTATTGTAGGCAGGTATGAAGGTAAAGCATTATATTTACGTCGATAACGATGATATGGCATGGCAGGTGGCCAAGCACCATGCCCAGTGTTTATGTTGAGCATTTTCAACTTTATTACACACCAACGCTATCACAGTTGCGTTTTCTACACTGCCAAGCAATATATCATTCATCTCACTCCACGACATTGTCTAATTGGAGTTGGTAGACTTAGTTATCGTGGGATGGCCATGCCAAGGTATGTCTATGGTTGGCAAACAAAACAGGTTGAACTATTGAAGGACAAACGTTCTTCAAAATTCCATGACATGGTGAAAATACTTCGGTATATTCCACTACAAGGATATATGTGTCCTTATTGACAACAAATTAACAAAAATTTGTTAATTGCTTTGTTAGTGGGAACGTCTTAATTTGGCCAATTAATTGACAGAATTTTGTCATTAGTTGTCATTAGAATTTGAGACCTTTTCAACTTAGTTTTCATCCATGATGTCAAAAAAACTAATGATTTCTAGGCTCATGGCCCAAGTTTACCACATTGTTCCTAAACAACCGATTAACTAAGTTTTACTACTTAAAACCATTATCTATTAAAATCAAGCTTCACATTCAAAAACATGCCTCCAAATGCCTCTCATTGCAAATGAGGCAAGTGTAGAAGACAATTCCTTTATACATAAAGGGTGGTGGTAGGCAAGGCAACTCATATGGGATATATCAATTGCAGGAATTATGTTCAAAGTGAAATTTTAAACCTCACTTAGGCATAGTAGAATATATTTTTTCAAAAAATTTTGAACTAAGATAAGCTGGGAAATCAATTTAAATTTTACCTCCAAAAATCCGTTTCAGATTTAGATTCTCCAATCAAAAGTTATGAACAAAATTTAGAGACAATGTAAACTTTGAACACAATTCCTGCAATTTTTAACAATGAGCAGTCAAGCTCTCATTGTTAAATTATCCCATAGTTTTTGAGGATTCTTGATGGACAATACATTTCACTATAAAAACAGCCTCTCTATCCTCCAATCTTACGAAATTTAATTCATAGAATTCTCATCATTTGATAGCAGCATATTGTTAATACATGCTTGTTGCCAATTCGGATAGTTTTGTATCAAAGTATTGACAGAAACAAAGAATTAATAGGAATAGGTTCGCAATTGACAGCTATTGTCATTTTCAATAATTTCGTGTTAAATTCTTGTCATTTTAGACCTCTTTCCCTTGTAGTATTCAGACTTCTCAACGGCGGCCTCCGGGGTACATAATTGAAAATGTACCAGTGGTTGGTACATCACAAACCCACACACTTGACAGTCTTCATCATATACACAAAGTTCTCGATGTTCCAGTATTATTGGATGCCGCGGCGGTGGGTTCTAAAATTTATAAGCCACGACTTTGATTGACTAATTTGGCTCTACTAGAATTCTTGCATGCAATAATATGACGTATTCATCGACCTAATGTATATGTGAAGGACATCTTAGACCTTTATCAGTCATCATAGTAGGTTTACCACGATGATCAAGCACTACTTGTAATAGTGACCATAAGGATAAGCCATGGAAAATTTTAGCGACATTGATGAGTTTTTTCAAGTCTTATGCATTCAAAGACAATGATCCTGGATTGGTGTGAAAATGGCTGAGCCCAATGCTAATGAGCATAAATGGGCCATGGGGTTTCAAATGGGAATCACCCAAGCACATAGCATTATTGAGTTTCAAAGGCAATATCGGGACACATGTAGGAGAGGCGACCTCCCCGCCATGACCGGCGGAAACTCAGGGCTTCTTCAAGGTTGTTCCTCCTTCTTATGAAAGATTATGATAATCATGCATTTGTCTCCATCACCGCGATGGAAAGTAACCAGAAGTTGAGACGGACAAGAAGGGGTAGGTAAGCTGAAACTTGACAACTTTTCATTTGTCCATTACAAATCTTGTAAGCTTCTTTCGTTGCAAATCTTGAACACGGGAATCCCGTTGCTTCTTCTGTTGAAATCTTAGCCGCCCTTGCCGTTGGCCTCTCGTTGCATACCTCTTCCCATTCCGATGCTCCTCCACTTTTGGTGAAATAAAAATAGGTAAGCTACACCAGAAAACATGAGCGTGGTTTTCTCACCGAACATCAAAGCATGGTTTTCTCTTACTCTTGCGACTGTAATATTCTCCTACTCTTGCGGCTTTAGTATTCTCCTTCTCGTGTGACTGTAGCCTATTCTCCTTCTCTTGCAACTGTAGGATTTTAGGAGTAATCTCCTACGACTGAAGTATTTTCCCTACAACTATAGTCCAACTGTAGCATCACTGTAGTCACTGTAGTCTTCTTTCAGTGTAGTGTCACTGTAATATTATCCCTCTTTCCACTACATCTCTCATTTATTGTTTTCTTTATCTTATTCATTGTATATTTTTTTCACTGTCTTTTATTTTACTATGGCTTTTCTCTCTATGCATCAATTCACGAAAAACACAAAGAATTTGGAGTGTTGCATTGCATTTGCCCAAAACTTAGAACTCATACCAAGTAGGATGGAATGTGAGGTATGTGGCATGGCTATGGAGAAGGTTAAAGAGAGAAGGAGATTGGATGGGCTCATATGGAGGTGTAGCCGATGTGTTTGTAGGAAAACAAAAGGGTCTAGATCGGGAACTTGGTTTGAGAAATCCAAATTAACCCTCAAACAAGCCCTTACTCTAATGTATTGTTGGTCTATAAAAAGTAGCCAAGCCCTAGCACAAGTGCATGCAGAAGTAAAAGAAAATCATACCACTATGGATTGGTATAACTATTGTAGAGAGATTTGTGCTTTAGCAATTGATGATGAAGATGTAGAAAGAATTGGAGGTGTTGAAAAAATAGTAGAAAGATAAAAGGAATTACAACCGTGGTAGACAAGTAGAAGGGCAATGGGTATTTGGGGAGGTTGAGCGCAATTCTAACAATGTTTTTTTGACATGTGTTCCAAATCGAATAGCAGAGACCTTGGAGGAGATCATTGTGAAGTATGTTGAGCCTAACACTACTATTATTAGTGATTGTTGGCGTAGTTATGGCACAGATCGATTGCGATTTTTGGGCTATTTCCATCAAACCATTAACCACTCTTTACATTTTCGAGATCCAGAAACAGGCGCGCATACAAACACTATTGAAGGAACTTGGAGTGTAGTGAAGCGTTCTTTATCACGATATGGCACGGTAAAGGATCACTACAATAGCTATTTTGCGGAGTATCTTTGGCAGCGAAAATATGCTCGAGATGTTGGCACCATGTTCTTCACTCTAGTGGAATACATTGTACGATACCACCATATTAATGGTGAAATTCAATAAAATATATATTTTTTGGTTTTCTGTGTCATAGAACTAGTAAAGTCCCCAAACCATTTCTATAGACCCCTAAAAATCCAAAGCCTTTTATGAGCTCAAAACCACTTAAAACGACCATTTTTATAGCAACGAGTAAATAAAATTCAAAATGGATTTTCCCCCCATTTAACCATAGGATTTTACACCTAACTATTGAAAAAACAATCATTCTTAAGAAATTATTAAGCCTAAGTAATTATGTGATAGAGGGAGTATCTAAATGATTAATTGACTATTATTACTGTAAACCAATTTTAGAAAAATTATATCCCCATGAAGCTAATTAGTTCTCTATCTTGAAAAAAATTTAAGTAACAAAAAAAATTCAGTCCATAGATACTTGTCAGAAACCCTAAACCCTAAATTCCAAACCCTAAACCAGTAAACCCTAAACCCTAAACCATTAATTGTGAACCCTAACGTTGTAAATCCTATAAATCTTATAGTAGTTAGGGTAATTGGTTTGCCTTACCCTAAAAAATTTACTTTATATGTCATGAAAGTGAACAAATACTTCTACGGATATTTCCATTAGTACTCATAGTCTTCAAAAAGTCTTGCAATCATGTACAATATGAAAAAATATTAATGGAGTATCAAATGTTGAGTAATTATTGTGGGCAACCTAATTTTATTATTTTGTATAAATTCCTAAAAAATAAATAGAAAATAAAAAATAAAAATTGAAGAAGAAATTCAACCCTAAACCCTAAATGAAAACATGAAAAAAGAATGAAAATATATAAAAAAAAAAAAAGAAGATGAGAAAAACGAAGATTAAAAGAAGATGAAAGAAAAATTGAAAGACAAAAATGAAAGTGAATAAAAAGGCAAGGAAAAAAATGAAAAAAATGAAAAAAAGAAAGAAGAGAAATGGAAGGAACAGAAATAAAAGAAATGAAATGTACAATAGAAAAACAAATGTCAAGAAAATACAACTTGTAGGATTAATATTTAAATGTAATTTCTATAATTTTTAAGAAAATTTATTAGACAAATTTAGAGTTCTTTGCTACAATAATCTCACCAATAGATCATTATAATTCAATTTCATCTTAGAGTTATTAACAATTTAGTTTTTCCTTCAATCTTGATTTTACTTGAATTTAACTCATTTTTAAAAATCATAATCAATTGTACAAAAAATTTAAGTGAAAAATATCCAAAGAAGGTGTAAGAAAACTAAAATCAACAAGCAACCATACATTTGGGTGGTATTAGGTTAGCGATGGTATTAGATACACCTACCTTGGATAGGCCTATCTTATTTTTCACTTAAATTTTTTGTACAATTGAATATGATTTTTAATAATTAGTTAAATACAAGTAGAGTTAAGATTGAAGGATAAACTAAATTTTTAATAATTCTAAGATGAAATTGAATTACAATGATCCTATTGGTGAGATTATTGTAGCTAAGAAATCTAAATTTGTCTAATAATTTTTCTTAGAAAATTATAAAAATTGCATTTATATTATTAACCCTACACGCTATTTTTGGGTGGTATTAGGTTAGTAGTTGGTATTGGGTACGTCTACCTTAGTTTGGTATAAAACCCCATAATGAAATGTGCATAAGCAAATAATTCTTCAATTTTTTGGATGGAAGAAAATTTATTGGATGGAAGAACAACCTTGGTCCTTTGGAGTTTAGACCTACATTATACATTTCTCTTTTCCCTTCTATTTTGAGTGATTAAGAATAAATTAAAAAATGTTAAATTAGAGGAATATCAATAGAAGCTACTTGAAAATTGTCCATGGGTTTAAAAGGAACAAAACTAAAAAAGCAAAAACAATAATTGTCAAAGGGCATGAAAATTAGAAGAAAAAAAATAAGAAGAAAAGTCAATAATGTGTATCAGAATGCCAACAAGCAAAGAAATTCGAATGTCAAAAGTTAATAAGGAAGACGGTAGTTGCTTTAAAAAGAAGGATGGCAGACATAAATAAAGCAGGATTGCAGGCACAATTAAAGAAAGATGGCCAAGGGCCTATTCAAAAGTTAGAATGAAATGTCCCTGCCGCGATGGACAGTCTCCGCACCGCGATGGACAATCTCGACACTGTGACAGATAGGGCTTCAAGGACATCTACAAACCCTGACGAAATCTGTCTCTCGTTGCAAGGTCGCCCGGGGATTTGGAGGGCGCCATGGCTGAGGTCATCACTGCTATATTCTACCCAGCGATATCTCATTGGCCAGGCTATAGATTTAAATTGCCTCTCATGGATTATATCACTTGTAACGGCCAAGCAGAAGCGTTTACTTTCGATGTTGAATGGCCACTTGGGGTTCTACGAGCTGCAAGCGGCTATGAAATCATCAAATTCTAGGACATCACACTTGATGGTTGGAGGCGAAGACACCTTTACAACTCACCCATGGGACATGTAGAAAAATAATGCATTTTTCACAATTCCATAGACAAGCTTAATTAGTTGGGATCAATTGGCCAAGTCAAAGATGGAATTGGAGGAAGACGTGCAGATGTTGTTTGTTGAGGAGTACATATCGGATCAAACAGAAGAACTATGGCACTTAAGCAAAGTTGAAGAACGATATAGTATAGCGGGTGTGGAGCAAGATGAAGTTGTTCCAACTGGTGTGCAATAGCAACCAAAGGTGGAGAAATTTGTTTCAAGAGAAGAACGGAAGGAAACGGTGACCAAGCACTATAACAAAACATGGTAAAAAAGGCCGCACTCAAACTCAATTTATTGGCCTTTTTACCATGTTTTCGTGGCAGTCAAATCCATTGCGTTGTTCTATTGATCTTGGAAGGAATGATTGACTGTCACTCATTTTTTTCGCAATCATTTAATTTTTGTATGCACAAGAAATGTAATTGTCTATGCGCCTAATCCATGTACCTAATTAATTAATGCACTATGATTTTGTACCACATGTATGCAGTACATCCAATGGGCACGTAGAATTAAATGCTTGCGCATGCATCATGTGTGAAAAAAAGTCCTTCATTCATGTGCAAGTGCACATGCAACATGTGCATATAGAAGAGCACGGGCAGAATTATGTGTGTGCAAGCTCTGTGCCTACGTGCAACAAGTGGGCATGGTGGATATATGTGCAGCTACAACATACTTGTTCCAGCCATAGACTTATGAGCACTCACATGCACATAGCCATAAATCTATGAGGTCAAAGACATCATTACTAGAAATTGAATTGGCATTCATGCAACTAGTGCTCATGGTATAAGTGCAAGTCTTTAGCAGTTGTGGAACTTCCACTTGCCAAACTCAGTACATCTATCACTCTAAAGATGAACAAAAATTAAAATGACTCACAAAAACTACATGATGTACACATGTCCCATAATCTGAATGCTACGAAGACATACACGTACATGAAACCAACAGAAAATGCGTTCCACATTTCATTCGCACCTGTGTACACCAACTACAAAGTCAACAATAACATACACTATAACAAAACATGGTAAAAAAAACCCGCACGGAGTCGCGACTACGGTTTTTTTGGTCATGTTTTTGTACGCGTGCGCGTAGTGGACTTGAACCTTCTTTTGCAATTTCCCACTACAATATTATGAATTTGGGGGCGTGCCATATATCATTGAAAAGGTATTTAAAATAACTTTCTAATGATATATAGCACGCCTCTAAATTCATAATATTGAAGCGGGAAATTGCAAAAAACCACGGCTGTCCACGATTTTGACTGTCACAAAAACGTGACCAAAAAACCCGTAGTCGCGACTGCGCGCGGTTTTTTTTTACCATGTTTTGTTATAGTGATAGAAACCCTGCTGTACACAAAATTATGAAACTGAAGACTCTCCATTGTTCTGTTACAACTCATGAAAAACCCAGAAGCCAAAACAATGACACAGAGTCCACTGAAGAATCTGATAGCTTAAAACTGAATTACAAATCACTGCATGGCAGGACGAGTAGGAGACAAGAGTGCTCTCAAACCTAAGTACCAGAAACGTAATTTCCGAAGATGCACCACACATCCTGTTTTATTAAGTACATCTCAACTTAAAAGGACCGTGATCAAAAATAAGTGAAGCCATGAAATTCACGGCTGCCCGATGCTTCCTGCCTGTTGGAATACCCACACTAGCTCCTACTTGTAGTCACTTCTTGCACTTCAAGAGGATTCCTAAGTGCGTCTTGGACACCAACTACAATGAAACGGTATCCACTGACAACATATCTTGCACTACTACTTCACATGCACTCTACATTGTACATTCTAACATCAAAATCTCTAGCCTCATCCCGAAGCACACTTTTTTCCCCTCTTGCAAGTCGTGCATAGAAACTTGTATTTCAAAATATATACCTTTCATTCCCTAGCATCCACAGCACCTCCTACTAACAGGGCGAGAGCTGCATTACATCTACAAACAACAAAATGAGTAGCAAAGGGGTTCAAAGTACACACTTCCCTACCATGAGAGAGATTAAATGGGGATATAAATGTGTAAGAAATAAGCTCCACTAATAATGCTCATACTGAAAGACATAAACAACAAAACAATTGAAGTAGTACATTTGTGGCACATTCTTTCTGCAATACCGGATCCCACACGTCCAGGCAGCAAGTACTGTCTCACTCATGACGAGGCTTCTTTTCATCACGGTCAGACCAATCCCGATCTCAGTGACCACCTCGGTGACGATCCCTTTCAACATCTGCAAGGTCGTACCTGCCACAAGGGATGAAATACATCCGTAAACTAAAACACATTCCCCAAATAACAATAACACAGAGTTCCCAGCAGAGTAACACCCTTCAATTACAGAGCAAAAATGAAACTAAATCAGGAATTGAAAACTTTGGTAGAAATTGCCACTAATCACTTGCAACTAAAATTAGTAGAAAATTTGAACACAAATTCTCTAAGATGAATCAGAGTATGGTTCTGGAAAGCCATTGTGGTGACTTCTTCCACACTTTGAAACGTCATCCATGTACAATACAAGTGACATCCAAGTACGTGGCCCGTGATAAATGACATACTTCTAGGTTCCACAATAGTCAAAGATGTTCTCATGTTCCCATGACATATACTGTAGATGCAACTCACAGTTCAAGGGTAGTCAAGGCTTTCGATTGGCACTATCTGACTTCAGACTCCAACAACTCATAACTTATTCATAGAATATTCAAATCATACGTATTCTAGTGTGATTGAATCCTCTTAAAAATGTGGACGACATCCCCCTCAAAATTCCCCATCTAATAATAGGAATCCCTCACAACGAGTAATGAGTAGAAGACCACAAAATTAATTTCAGGGGTGCACTACAAACACTATATCCTTGAGGGGAGAAAGACGGAATTAAGAAAAAACATTAATGTGCACAAGGAACTTCATACCTGTGGTGCAAATAATGGTGATGGTAGTACTCCCGACTGTATGAAGAATGGCTCCCATCTGTATGAAGAATAATGCCAACTGGAAGGATTACCTTTTGTCAGATTTTGTGCACAGTCCCAGCATCTTTTTTCAACCAAATCTCTAAAGACAGCTTCATAACTTCTCGAAGCGGACGAGAAGTTTCTTCCACTTCCCCAGCCAGAAACATGCAAACGATTCCTACCATTTGGAATCACGTTATAGCACACGGGTACTCACAACCTCACAAAATAATTCCCAGTCAATAAGGTTCCACATCGTATTATTTCTAATTCCTTCATAACAAATTCGGTTTAAGACTTACGTATTTAACTATTTATCATTCTCCTAGTGCAACTGGTGATGGAAAAATCAATGGCATAGCACAATCGCAGTTGAAATTAATGGTCACTTTTAGCCTACATTACTGTCTACAAAAAGCAGAGCTAATTATTCCTAAAGATTTATACAAGGAGACATCGATAAAACTTCAGCGTGGAAACAAATCTAAACATACCTGGAGAATTATGAACTAGGCAAACTAACACTTAGTGACATGAAAAATACACTCACCTGCTCATGTATGAGCAACATGCTCATTGAACACCCTGATGTCGTTGATCACGCCTACGACGACGGTGCTGTGCCAAGTTCGGTAATCGCTCTCTATTCACCAATGCGTTCAGCCGAGCAATTTCAACATCTGGCACTGCATCTCCATCAAATCGAATCACAGGTCTATACTCCTGGCCATTGAGATCACGCGGCAACTGCAACCCCTCATAGTCATCTGAGATTCCCAAGATCTACTCGTCCTCCAAGTCCACCACCCGCCTCGATCTTGGTTCCTTCGGTAAGACCACCTTCCAGCCCAAGTGCATCCAGTCACCTATGAAAAATACCTACAATAATCATCATATTCTAAGATATTGACTGTTTCGAAGGGGTTTTTTACAACATGAACACCAAATTATTTTTGTCACGTCCTCACCCCCTTCTACTCTTCCATTACCCAATCCAAAAGCTTACCCCTTGTGAGGAAAACATGCTCTATAAAATAAATAAGATGAAGTGCACATCCATTCACCTCCAGTAACTGTATTATATTAACCTTGCTTCAACCACTCGTTTGTGCTGTACTACCTACTCCATAGTGCATATGAACAAATTACAAGATACCTACATATGAACGAGCAATACTGTAATTACCCACCTATTTCCATTTCGGATTCGGTTCAGAAATCATTGTGACCTTAACTACCCTCAAAACTCACCTGACGCACCGTTGCGGGCATAACGTACGGTTCACGAGCAGCTGCAATTCTATCGTTAAATCGCACTGTCGTAAATCCGTAATCATCCACCACTGTAGAGGGGCGCTCGCCACCATTGCCTCGAATCCACGATCCTTGCATAACGATTCTTCTTCTCGCTGAATAACGAACAACTATTATGTCCTTCAGAACTCCAACCATGCTAACACCAGCGTTCCATCCCTCCTCAGCTCCAAACACACAAGAAATCCCATAATCTTGTGTCACATACCCATACTGCCCATTTTCTTCATGCACCCTGTAATGATTCCCATATGCCCACATGTGCTTGTAACTTTCCGCATTCTCACTTGGCAGTTTGGATAGTCTACGTAGTTCTACATCCACACTCCGGACTCCTACATTGTGAACTAGAGTAGCCGTGTAATCACTAAGCCAGTCCACAAAATCTGGCAGATCTTCCCGATGGTCAGTTGCGTAAAGAACTTGTTCCCTTCTTGACATCCCCTGCGCTGCAGCTTCCCTTCGATATAATTTCCGCTCTCTTTCACATGTCTCTTTCTCTTCACAGTACAACCTGAATCAATCGCAATTTCATCTTACAATATGGCGAAACTGGATAGTAACTACCCATTCACTACAATACATCATAAAACCTTCAGTACAAGTAATTTTCAATTACAAAGGATCCTAACTGCTTCACCTTCCAACTTTTAAAACAAACAAGTTCACAATGCAAAGACAGCATGCGGCACATGCATCACTAATTTCTGCCTTCAAAATAACTTTCGCGAATTTACTAAAAGTACATATGTCATCACATTTGATTAATTTGCAGTGGCCATTCTTTACTACTACTAATGTCACAAACAACATGTACAGTGCATGATACAAAGGCAGTCACCTCCAAGGTTCTGATATTGCCGAAGAATTCCGTATGATCCAGGAATGAATCGCTCTACGCTCAACAGGGGACAACATTTTCTCCTCAGCACTTCCCATCAATGCTTCCCCACAATCACCAGGCTCTTCATCTTCGTCCCACACCCGTCTTTTTGTATGCGTGTGTAACTTAAAATACTTAGTACAAAAACCTAACGCCTCTTCATACATATAGGCATTTGCTATACACGCCTCAGGCCTTGATCTCTTACGAATGTACCTCTTGAAAAAACCCATGTGCCTCTCGATGGGATAACACCATGAGTTTGCAAGTGGTCCACATTCTTTCACTTGCTTTGGTAAATGGACCGGCAAATGCCACATGATATCAAAAACTGAAGGGGGAAACCATACCTCTAACAAGCAAATTGTTTCTGCTGCATACTCTTCCAATGCTTCAAGTTCGGATATTGTGAGTACCTTCTTGCATAACATCGTGAAAAGACGGCCCAATCGTATAATGGCTGTCCTTGGTCCGGGGTGCATTAGGTGTCTTAAGCACACAGGTATTATGAACTGAAGAAGAATATGGAAGTCATGGGACTTCATATTCCCGAGCTTATTCTTCAGTATATGTTTTTTCAGGTCTGCACAGTAGCCTGTTGGAACACTGATGCCAGCAATTTGCTGGAAGAAAATTCTTTGCTCGTCCTTCGTCAGTACGTAAGGAGCTGGTGGCTTCACGAAATTCCCTTGCGCTTGGTCATTCTGCCGTACCCACAAATGGGGTCTAATTTGCTCCTCCTCCATATCTCTGCGACTAGCAGCTGTATCTGTGATTCCCGACAATACCTTCAACAAACTCTCGCATATATTCTTCTCGATGTGCATGACATCTAATAAATGACGGTGAGGAAGTTTCTGTCATCAAATGTCATAACATGAAACAATATTATTACTTTTTTTAACTTATTGAAATTCCCACTCGCAGACACTATGGAACATGCTACTTCACACTACTCAAAGAATTCTTCCTAGCTTAATAAAGAATACTTCTCTCAGAATAAGTATTCAAAAAATTTGTTTTCAACACTTATACGCCAATACGCCAGTTGGTATAAAGAACACACTCGTTTCACTCCATGCTCCTTAGCTAGAAAAGCAGCATCCCTAGCTCTTCCAATATGTTCAAGGTAACGCTCGCTTTCTCTTCCCTTCCGAATAGTCTCATTCCCCGACAAAGGATCCCGTTCCATCTCCAATTTCGCTCCATAGTCAAAGGCTGCAAAGTCTCCTCTAAAATAGTGATTACCTCGAAGGAATCGTCTATGGCAATTACAATACACAATCTTCCGAAGCACCTTCGAATAACGAGATACTGTATGTGGACCGCACACTGGACAGCCTTTGAAGCCCTTCGTTGTTAAACCAGATACCACTCCATATCTTGGCAAGTCGTGTAGGGTCCACATTAGACAAGCTCTCAAATTAAAATGTTCAATGCCTCCAGGAGCCCTTGCGTCTCTTGTTCGCACATCCGCACTTTTCCACAGCTCCTGTAGTTCGTCGATTGCAGGTTGGATAAAAACATCAAACACTTCTCCAGTGACTGACAATTTCGAAGGGATAAGTAAACACAACATTATGAAATACCTCTTCGTTACTAGCCACGGGGGAAGATTGTAATTGAAAAACATTACGGGCCAAATACTATCTGTACTACGTTTCTCTGACCACGGGTTAAAGCCATCCGTTGCCATACCTAAGTGAATGTGCCTCGGATCTGAACCAAACCTATTCACTGTTGTCTCAAGTTCCAGTTCATTGTCCACAAATTTCCAATGAAGCGAATCTGCTGTATGCCGTACCTTGCCATCTGTACTACGGTTGTCATAGTGCCATACGTTCAGTTCTAATAACTTCCTAGAACTGAACATTCTCTACAATCTTGGAATCAACGAAAAATGCCGCAAAATCAACGCAGGTACTCTTGACTGACCACACTACTTGTACCTGGAACTACCACAGTTCGGACAACTATTTTCTGCTTCCAAAGCTCCGCGAAAAAGAATGCAACCCTTCGGACAAGCATGAATAATGTCATACGCCAGTCCGAACTGCTTCAACATCTTAGTTGCTTCGTACTCTGATTTTGGCATCACGTTACCCATTGGTAGAATGCTTATGGCCAGCAATAGCAGCAACTCATTCATGAATGCATTGGACACACCATGGATACGGCAACAGTTTAAGATCAACAGAGTTGCATCCAGCATTGACATACTCGCTCCCTCAAATAGCGGAAGCATGGCAGCAATGTCCACCGCTGCATTCTCACCTATTTGCCCATTCGGGACATGCCTCAGAAACTCCTCCAAATTATCCTCTTCAATTTCAGAATCTTGCCCCCCTTGCGATCCACGTCGTTCAAATGCCCTTTCATCTACATCAATGGGAGAGAAATACATGTCCGCCTCGTTAGCGACGTCGTCGTTTTGGCCTTGCGCGTCCTTTGCTGTAGAATTATCCGAATCCTCCGTTCCCTCTTTTAACTCTAATGACTGTGTACCCACTAATTCTTCCTTGTCCCTGTCCTCGCTCGAAGAACTATTGTCTCCTGCATCCCTCGCTGCATGATGAACATCTTCGGCTCTCCGCAAAACATCTTGAACCATTTCGTCAACTGCAAGCCCGCCATCAAGAGGAATTTCTTGTATGGGTTCCTGCAATCCTAGGAAAGCTCTTGCATTCTAACCGATGTGGGCTTCCCACTCGCCATCTGAGGAATCATATACATCTCCCTGTACAATGCAAAACAACATTATGAGTTCCAAGATCACCTCCGGTTATGGTTCATTACATATTGAGTTTCATGACATACAAAAACAATTGCATTGTATGAAACAATATGCACCTCTGTCCATCCTCTGAGAGCCCCGTGCCTTCCTCTTGATTTATAGTGCTTCAAAACCGTCCCCCTACTCACAGGTCGCCTTCGGCCACCACACAGATTACACGGGCATCTGTACATGTCATTACCAAATCTCGCAGCTCTCTCTTTGTCTCGTCTGAATAGTTTCAAATCCCTTGCTCGGTTTCGCTCTATATGATTGAGCGGCAGTCTCCCTCGATTCTGAACTTCCATGCTGTACTTCTTCAATTCCGGTCCAACTCAGTCTTCTCCTACTCTCATACACATTTCCATCAAATACATGCTAAATTTTTAAAACGACTTATGCTTTTTTGTTTTCAGATTCACATGATCTAACGACACGAACGACTGATGTCTCGTAACTGAAAACCGCATTGCACTCTCATATACTTTCACTTTTTTTATCGCGACATTCCACATTCATTGACGACATCCCCGATATTTGCAAAACTCCAGAAGTTTTCACATACCTTTCCGTATGGAATTTGGCTGCATCAATGTGATGAAACAATACAAAAATTGCTCTTCCCATTTTCACTTCAGCCTCTCGTTCTCCTGCGCTTCACAGACTAGTTGATAGAGGTAATTGTCATACTCTTCCTCCCAGGTATCGATTGCCATTTCACCGTGATAAAAACATAACATACTATACATATTTTCATAGTAAAGATCCTCTACCGTCCGCCACCAAAATATTTTTCCCCGCACAAATCCTTCACTCAGTAGCTCCATATGCTCTGCATATTGGAAAGTTAGGTGCTCGAGGTATTCTTCCTCGGCCCTGCCAAATTCTTCTGCACCCAAGGTGACCACACTTTCAAGACTGTCTGCTTCTTTTTCAAAAACTGAATTGTTTTCAACGACACATGCTTCGCTTGAACCAACAACTGAATTGCTCTCGACCTCAGAGTCCTGACTCATGGCAAATAGGTGAGAATTATCCCCTCATGGTCGGAAGCCTTCTGCCCTTGCGCTGACGTTTCTATAACTTCCAATAGTCAGAGAACACCACCAGCCTCAAACACCTCCTCTCTTCTTCATAGTGGTACTTCCATTCCTAAGCATGTAGAAATGCATGCTCTACCCACTACGAGAAGTCGAGAACAAATAATGCAAAAAAGACAATAAGTAAGTGCACAATTTAAATCAACACTGCAGTAACACATTCATCCTCCTCTTCAATTCATACTTCGTTTCCACCTGACTATCCCTATTTCATTGCAGCACTCATTACTGACAAGCTTCACTCTAATACAACTTCAGAAACAAATTGGCATACAACATATTTCGAACCTGCTTTATCGGCCATACATTTGAATCCATCATAGTTCCTAGAATTCAAAGTCTTCGTCATGCTTACCAAGTACAGGTGACAGAACACTTCATGCTCCAGTACATCAAGACACTTTCATCAATGTTTTCGCAATAATGTAGTTTCCGTCGAAACCCTCAATGTCCGATCTTGCTAAACCCTAAGCCTCTTCGTCATTCTACCGTCATTGAAAACTAAGTGTCACTGCTCCTCATAATGAATCAATGACATAAAATTCAATGGAAACAGAACTTCCAATCTCTGGACAATGGAAAAAGAGAGTCTGGAACGACACCAAAGAGACGCTATTGTTTAAACTCCTACAAATACACCGCAATGTCACCCGACTTGCTGCAGACATCCAAAAACATCACAAAGGCTTCAGTTGGCATCTACCATGGCGATGTCCACTGCTGCAACGCTGCCCATTATTTCCAACGCCAAAAGCTCAGGCACATTAAAATAAATAGTCCCAGAGGTCGTCTTTCTAAAAAAAATTAGGCTGTCCCACAAGCCATACCTCCCACTAAAAATTAGTTTCCACAACGTCTTCTACACTCCTCAATTCTAAATAAAGTCCAAGACTGCGTAATTAATTGCGCCGACTTCACGGGTAATGCTGGCCTTCCAATAGAACGTACTGTACGTTTTCCTTCCTACATTTCAGGATTCCTCTAAAGAAGCGCCACAGGAAGAATGCATTCCACAATTGGAAATACAACAGACAAAGACATTAATACGACCCAAGTCTTTGAGCAACAATGACCGTCAAACTTGCCGAAGATTGCTAGTGGATCCTTACTGCGCTGCACTTCGTCAAATCCTTTTTCCACTCTCCTATGAAAATTGCCTAAAAATCGCTTGCCGATTTCGCAACGTCACCTGAATTTTGAAGACACTCCTGTCACCCCGATTATGATTCCGCTTACATGGTTACTTTATGTGGCTATCGATGGTAGTCTTCGCGGTTATGCCTGTGGCCATGGCGTAGGTCTCCTCTGCGAATTTAATCTTCGGTCTACCGCAGGTGAGGGTAAAATAATTTTAACTCCTTTTCACCTGCTACTTCTCGTGCCGAGAGGTTCGCCTATTCCCCTCGACAAAAAGGGGACCTTAGACATGTCAAAAACACGCTCCGATACTTGTTCACGAGCAGTGAGGTAGCATACCACACTGCCCATCAAAGTGGCCAACCCTTGTATTCGATTTGGGAATGTACACAATAACAGACATAAATCCACTGGAAAGCGAGACATTGGACTTCAATTTCGAAACTTTGTACTGATCGAAGTCTAAGAGACTACACTGTTACCACCACCTATTTTTGGGTGTTGACATGGAGCCAGAAAGCAGCATTTCACAGATAAAATGTTTGAATTTTTTCGCACACACAAAGTAATCTTCCTTCACCAAAGAAGTTTCAATCCAACTTATAATATGGATGACATTGTCAAATTCGGATGAAAAACTGTATTGATTTCATTGAAAACTGTTCTACGGTACAAAAGACGGATGTATAAAGGAAAAAAATGATTCACCAAATTTACGCTGAATACCACACTTTTTTTTTTTTTAAAACCAAAAAAAGGGATGGTGACCGCTCTTCTTGCACTGAATGTTGCTGTCATTACAGGCGACTATGGACAAGCATGACCCTCATATTTCTACCTATAGGCTTATTTTTTTGTATTCATATTTTTTCCCAAATCACGGAATCGTTGAACTTCAAGATTCACCTCCGAAATTGAGTGCTTTTGAGAAGTCATTATAAACTTCATTTTGTAAAACACTTTCGAAAACGATGAACGAATAGAAGTTAATCCTGAAATGTCAAGATCCTTCACTAGAATTGCCAATTTCTGAAAAATCATTATAAAGTGCTATGCTAAAGAGTATTCAAGAATTGATGAACAAATGAAAGTTGTAAAACTTAACTTGTACATTCCATCCATAGGCTTACATGTACCAATGCTATCACCAATTTCTTCTTATAGTTTGTATACCATATGTGGTCTAATATCCATCCCCTTGTGACTCATAGAGAAATGTGCCATAATTTGAGAATGTCTTGGGTTCTTACAATAAATAACAATAATTTTTCTCCAATTTATTACCGAATCAAAGAAGACCATTCAAGGATCACTTAGTATCCATTCTACAACTATGTACAAGACGGTTTGAACAATAGGGTCACGATTAGAGACGCCTATTATAAGGGTTAAACATTAAATTCAAAGAGACGATAAATCTTGAAATATTTTTCATTAATTTTCTTTGGAACACAGTGAGAATTGACATGTAACCTAACTTCGTCTACATTTTCTACAGTTCTATGAAATTGGTGATATAAAATTTGATGTTGAAAAGGAATAGGGCTTTCAAATGGGTCACCTCTCCAAATTTGCATTGTGTATAATTACATGGCTACAACCTAATATAAAGAGAAATGTACAATTAGTGGACATTGAAGGAGTTGGTTAATTTTAGAGCTTAACTGCATTTAAAACCTCTTCTTTCAATTATTAGAGAATTTTTGGAATTACCATGAATTTCCAAAGTGGAAAGCCAAAAAATCCTCAAATAGCAGAAGCATGCCTTTTAATTACACAAATAAAAACTTCAATTGTTGAAAACAATTGAATACAATAGAACACAACAATATTATTTGTGGATTGGAAGATTAGAATGTTTCCCTATGAGGATGTTGAATAGGCCAAAGTCATTTGAAGTCATGCACACTTCTTTTCGCATGCACAATCTAAAAAGTGGGTCACCAATACAATATAAGATTATAGGGCCTAACATGTACTAAATCATATTCATACGTTTAGAACATGAGATGTTTTGAATGTTTCAAACATAATATCTTTTAATTAAAAGTATTACAATTTCATAAATTAAATCTGAAAAAATGGTGCTTAATTTTTTTTTTTTAATTTCTGTCTATGTAAGAATCTTTGATTATTGAATTTGGATTTGTTATGAGAAAGCTATAGACATTCCTATTTCTCAAACAACTCAATAATGTATTTGAAAAATATATCTTGTATTATTCATTTATGAATGCAATTTTTTCAACGTCTCCATTTTCTTTGCATGGCTGAGTTAGCTTTTCATAACAATGTCGCCATTTGGATTCATGCATTTTAATTCCATGTAAAACGTGTCAAATATTCTAATTTTCCTTCTACCTTCTACCTGCTTCTGCTTAAGTATTTTCTAAGAATGAAATTTCAATTTCTTCAATTTCTTATTCTTTTCCTGAACTCTTACATTAATTCTCCATTAAGAACATGTAAATCTCAAAACTCTATGTTCCTAAAAGTTTTAGTTAAACATGTTCACAGTCAAGAAACCTAGTCTTGTAATGTATTGAAAACAATTCATATCTTAACATTTTTATCTTATGAGGTATTGCAATCTTATAGATTTGTAGCTCTATGTCGAAGACAAAGTTTGAAATATGGAGACATTCCAATGTTTACATGTGCAACACCATCTTCTCATGGAAAAGAATGGGTTTAAAGTGTCTCAATAATGATGGAAGATGAAAGGGAGGAAAAGAAAGCATCATATGGACAACTTCTTTTGCTCTTCAAATGTTTTATGAAATTAAGTCAACAAGATACAAATGTAGCAAAAGCATTCTGTCTAGTACGTATGTATGAAGAGGAAAAAATGCATGGAAGTTTTTGTTTGAGATGTCCAAAATTGAAATTGGTAAAAAATAGTCCTAATCATAGAAAGTGCTAGACATTGCATTAATTCCTACAGTTCTTTTTGCTATTCCGTAATTTGAAGGAGATAGACATTCTATTCTGAATTATTTTAAATTTTAAATAGAAATTTAATTTTCGAGGGTAACATTCACATATGATTACATGGATGTTATATTATTTTTGTATGATGTGATTTCTTTATGGATCCCAGAGAATGTTATGTGAACATGCTGAATTGCAACTGTAAGCACGATGCTTCTCATTCTCTTTGAATACTAAACCAAATTGTACAAAAGTTTCAAAAATAATATAACATAGCAGTTCAATCTTTAGTTACTTTCCCTAAGGCATATAGGATTTAATGTCTAGAACAGAAAGAAACGTTTTCTCTCAACATAGTAATTTAAGGTAGCTCAATACAAATGAATTTTTAATTCCTTTTCTTTCAATTTCTTACACAATATTTGCCCAAGGAATACCTTGAAGGCTGAATGGTTTTCTGAGCTTGTGACTACATTGTCAAGAAGTTATTGTGTAATATGTCATTTTTACTCTTTAGCGAACTAATAAGGCAACTTCAAACAATTATTGAATATTACAGTTTTTTAAAAATTACAAAATCAAATGCATTCCAACATTGAAATATTTCCATATTTTTCAAAACATTATACGTCATTATGTCCATATTCTTTGAATAAGGATAAGGCTTCTGTCAGACATCATTTTGTTTAGAACATATGGGACCGCTAACTTTTCGAAACCCACATGCAATTGCTGAAGTTCGTTTCCTCAAGTTCCATACTTTGAGGTAAAAAATGAGTACGTACATACCATTACTGAGATTTCAATCTTTCGTGAAGGTGCTCCGAACTTTGCATTTTTTCCTTTCGCTCCTACTGTCGCTTGTGCTTCTGAGTTCAATTTCACCTCATGGACGGAAATTTCTGAGTAGAACTTATGACGTCATCTACATGTTCCATGCTCGGAAAATGACAGGACAAGCATGACGACAGCAAACACTCCGTCAGTTTGGGGAAAAACAATTTTTCCACCATAATAGTAAGTGAGAATCTTTTTCCCTTCGCGGTTGAATGGAAACCTACTTTTGTAGAACTCTATTCACACTATAAACATTGTGTGAATTCCCCATTGAGTTCAAACTACTTTTATGTTACACTGTGTCGGGAAATCCTGATGACATCAACATTGTCACTACTAGAAAATTTCATATTTTTGTTGTTTTGGTCACGTTGATCCGGTCAAAATCTGACAGAAATCTGTTGATTTCAACAGATTTCTGTCAGATTTTGACCGGATCAACGTGACCAAAACAACAAAAATATGAAATTTTCTAGTAGTGTGTGTGCAACTGTGCATATCCCCAAGTCAATGTCACGAGAACTGAAGGTCTCACTGGTCATACAATATAGTGCAACATGTCCACTGAAATTTCACGAAAAAAACAAGTACCTGAATGACTGAAAGTAAATGGAAAAACATATGTGCAAGTTGGGAAAAAAAAAGGGGAGGACTTGACGGTCCTTTGGTCCGTCCACATATTGAAGACATCAACACTAAAGACTGAGACTACATCTTGGAATTCAATGTATAACCCCGAGGGTTGATAGTCGGAGATTCAAACTCCCTTTAACTACGGATCCAAGTTGAAGACATAATTTTCGGGAACTGCCAAGCTCCCTTTAACACACTCCTGTTCTACAAAATAGTTTCTTTGATGGAAGAAACATTGTTGGCAAACGTGCTTTTCGACATACTCCCTACGTCTGGCAGTTCCTCTTGTGAATGATATTACACTTCGCAGAGTGAAGATGTGACATCCTAGAAACGAGTCACTTTTGAAGTGTCGTATCTTTCTGTTACGCTCTTCGGATTTTGCGAATCATTTCATATGAAAACAAAAGAAGCTTCAAGAGCACAACGAAATCTTCGCTGAGTTTTCTCCAGTCGATATTTTTTCTTAAAAATGATGGCCATGTCATGATTACTTCCAAATCCATTAAATTAATGCTGTAAATCTGACTGAAATCATCACTTTGCACTTCATGTAGTGCAGTGAGTTGTCGTTGTGCCTATAGTCCTCATTCTTTCCTCACAGCGAAACACTTGCACTTCCGCTTTCCTCCACTGACTGCTCCTCTCAACGTGACGTCTGCTTCTCTTCCTTCCAGCGAAACAAGCCGGAGACTATGCCGCGACGGAGAGTAGCTGTGGCAACGGTCTTCAGTGGAGTGCGTACGTACTCCACCGACAAGAGCTTCGAGAAGGTCATGGCGAAAAGTCAATGGTTAGTTCCTTCAACTTGTGGCATTTGCTTACCTCATGAAACTGTTCACTGCGTAGTTGTTTCTTCCGAAATGTTGGAGCTCCACAGTCACCTCTGCAATATATGGGCACTGCGCGTGTCCTTTTACTCAAACTCCGCTACGATATTGTGCAAACACTTATTCTCGCATATGTTCATTTTCCTTCCTTTGAATCTGCTTTGATGCTTCTTCTGATATGCGTACCTGCTAGCGACTTGAATGTTTTTAAAAGTCCCATAGATGAATTCCAGAAAAATGACACTATCACCTTCTTCTGTTCACTATGAAGAACATATGAAGATGTGAACGAAAGAGAATTGACTATTTGTTTGTTACTGCTAGGGTATTCCTGTGAGTTTTGTTCAAGCCTATGCGGAAGAATTCAAAGAACGCACCCAAATCTCTTATGTTGGTGGAGAACTCCTGTGGAGCGTCACTGTGACAATATGGAACACAAGTGGGAGTCCTCATGCAGCTTTCGGAGCGGACTGGAGGGAGTTTGCCGAGTTCCATCAGATCCGCAGAGGGCAGCAAATCAAGTTCTCCCTCGTTTCCCAGAACCACTTCGTCGTGGAACACATGGAGGAAAGTTGAGAGCCCAAACACAGGTGCACTCCACTTATGGTGGTTGGCATGCTACGAATGCACTCGCAATAGTGAAGTACAGAACATGGAGTCCATCTGCGAAATGCGTTGGACATTTTTTGGGTACATGGAAGCGGCATTTTCTTTGGTCTGTACATGTTTTCGGCAATGTTCTAAGTTGCTCCGTGACTGAATACAGTTTCTCCTCAGTTGCGAAGTTCTCGTACTTTCCCTGTAAATTGCAATTTCTTTTGAATGCTAAAGCGCTTCTAGTAGACAGAAGGACGTAGACATTTAAATCGTTCGCTTCATTTGAAGTGTTCATCAGCAGTGAACTCGCACTGCAATTGTTTGGCTGACATATTTTTCCTTTAAGGCAGTGCATTTCAATGAGGAACTCCATGTATTGTTGTTCGCCTTGTATGTTCACATTGAAGACTACATTCACAGTTCAGGATCTGCTTCCTTGTTATGTTTAATAATGAATAACACTAAAAAATCTAAACCCTGAAAGCTAAGATTCCCTAAATGTTCGGGCTTCTGCTGTACACCACCGTATCGTTCTAATACACTAAGACCACAATTTTTTTTCAACTCATTTCACGTGAATTCAACTTTTTAACCATTCCGATTGGAGACTGGTATACTTCAGTTTAGAAAGAATTATTTACAAGGCTCAAAGTGACCACCTCCTCAAATGTAAACTATTCATAGATTGAAATATAAAACAGAATTTGAATTCTTCTTAAAAAGAACACGGAATTTTAATTCTACACAAAATTGTTAAGTATTAGACGGTTTAAGATAAGGGGACATTTGAAGATCATACCACAAAGGGACTAAGTTAAGTTTTTCAACAACATAGAAATTCGGGACTGCTCATTACAAATGAAATCTTTAAGTTTTATTCTTTTCCATTTTTAAACAACCACAGAACAAACTTCTTCTTGAAGGCTTAATTATTGTGATCACTTTGGATCAAATGGTTGAAACATTATCATGTGATATTTAGTTTACTTCCGTAATTGGGTAGTCCTTGTACATTATGTTAATCAAAATTTGAATTTAAAATCCATTTTTAAGA
Organism: Climacium dendroides; assembly: GCA_950106755.1. NCBI lineage: Eukaryota > Viridiplantae > Streptophyta > Bryopsida > Hypnales > Climaciaceae > Climacium > Climacium dendroides. The sequence goes on along the minus strand of OX467082.1, from coordinate 6,803,026 downwards.
AAGTTTGGAATCATAACATTATGAATAGTGAAATGAAAGTTATAGGGAGTTCGAGTTTGTAGGCAATTATAGATTCTTTTTGGAATGAAATGAATAGTGAAGCCGTTTATTTAACTCATTTTGCAACATTTGAGGGAATTTTTTTTAAAAATAGAATGTACTTTGTTTATTACAACATTAGAACCGCAGGGATTGACCTTTTTCAATTACATGTTGAAATTGTAAGCAATTTAGTATTTTGAATCATTCTCTACTTCTTTGTACTTATTCCTTTTTTCATACATGTTTTAGGATTCCATATAATTTGGAAATTCCCAAACATGTACTTCACGTGCCTAAATTAATTAGGAGGACTTTCTTTCATACAAATGTGGAGGTTTTAAGTGTAGCTGTAGTGTAAAAATGTTTACATTTAGGACTTCTATTAGAAGTTTGAAAGAAAAAGCTTCAAATAGGAACAAGTTCATTTCTATTATTTAAAAATGTTATTAGTTAGGAAAACGTGCAAGTTTTAAGTAATTTCTAAAGAATTAATACGTTGAAGATGTAATTGAAATGCAATAATTTGTGTATTGAGATTACTACAGTTACCACATTCAACGATCTGTAGTATTTTATGAACCCTTCAAAACCAGAGGCACTAGAATCTTGTCTTCGGAAAACTTTGAAGTCAAACAGAACTCAATGAAGTTTCTATTTTCAGAATTTTAATGTTCTCAAACGGTACTATGTGAAGTCTAATTTTAGTTTGAAAATGCCTTGTTGAAACCAATTTTTAGTGATTTTTCTATAGCAGATTTTGTGCAACGATACCCATTACAATCTTGACTTCCTATATTGTGGAGAACTCTTGGAAAATGTTCTGAAATACTTGTAGATATTTTATCAAAAATGACATTGAAAATGTATTTTAAAAACTAATAGAATATATTTTAAGTCATATCATAATTTGTTTCTAGTTATACAAGTTAGGCTCTTTAACCTCATATGTTTTTGGTCACCTTTTTTTTTAATTCATATTTTGAAAACAGGGTTGAAAGTATTCTGTACTTTTAACACTCGGTTAAACATTATAATCTATCACTGTACAAGTGATATTGTGTTGTTTTCTTTTCCTATGACATTTCTAACATGTCTAGTTTGAATTGGTATGGTTCGTAGACTTCTTCAACTGAGCGTCAGACGTCTTGTAGGCAGTGGATCAAACAGTGAAGTCCGTTACGGTTTTAGGGTTTCAAAAGCTTCACCAATTTCTCATAGTAATGTTAGTGCCACATCCTTGTTCTTGCTGGGAAAAGGCGTTACGCTGAGCATTGTATACCGTAATATTGTGGGTGCGGCGTGGAAAACTAAGGGAAACAAAAGTTTAGGAAGGTGCTAGAACAAGTTTTTGGACTGAGGGTGGGATTGCTTCATGCACTTTTTAGACGCCCGAGGAAGCGTGGAGACATATGTGACGACTAGTGGGCACCAAGAGTCTCCTGAAAGTCATAAGGAATGTTTGTGAGAGTGAACTTGTTGGAAGTCGGGCTTAGAGGTCATGGACGTTCTTCTGTGAATGTGTGAGACGTCTCCTCTCAAACAATGGATAAGTCTGTCCTCTCGGTAGGTGAGTAACATCGTCCATGACCCTATCTTTTGAGTTTGCACTGCGGTGGGAACACCCTCTGTGTTTCTTCCCACCGTGAGGTTTATTTTGGAAATGTTTTAGGTAAATACGGTGTAGTGGAGGTTCCACCTGTGAAGTGCTCTTTTTTTTTGCAATGAGAAAACGTTTTTTATTGCAGAGGCAGTAGCATTGCGTCAAAACAGCAAGGAGGCGGTAAGCGGTAAGAGGAGAATTTTGACGAATAGGGGGAAAGAAGTATTGGACGAAGAGCAATTCAGGTATTTCTGTGTTCTTTGTCTAAATTATGGTGACAGTGTGCCTTACTAATTGGAGCACTAGAGCACTGTACAGCTTCTGTTCAAGGTCAGAGAACTATGTTGTTCACATGGGAAAATTGTTAACTTGTTGTTCTGAACTGATTTCGGCGTACAAGGTCCGGCGACTTCTGGGAAGGCTATAAGCTTTACTGCTTTGGAAGTTATTCGCATTGCAGACTGTCGAGAAGATAGTTTTTGTCAAGCAAAATGGGTGGGAATACAGCGACACAATCTCTGTAGTATTTTTCATTTTTTTTTGTCATTTATGGAAGGAAGGGGAAGTTGGAGAATAAAATTTCATTGCAATGGTTGAAGACCCTCATTGCAGATTAGAGTGGACTGGCTAAGTAGATGTTGTTCTGGATAGCTCTAAATCTGCTGAACTTATGCAAAGTGTAGTCGTGAGTTAGGTTTTTTGTGTATCAGGGCGTGTCGTTGCACTATTGCATGGAGAAGAGCATGTGAAGTGGGGACCTTCTTTTGATGGAAAAGTTAGAGAGGTGTGGGCGATGATGGAGGAGTACGGTGAGGTGCAGCATGGCGCGAACTGAAAGAATCTGCGGTATGTTCTGCCATTTCTGTAGAAAAGTGACGTGTCGCTTCGTGCATTAGTGTGTGATGTGCATATGGTATATTTGAAGTCCTACACAGAATGTTCATTGCACTGAAGAATGTGAAGGTCGTATGAAACATCTTTGCTTCGTCTCAGTTGTGCATTTTTTAAAGTTTTGGATTCCTGTATATGGTATCACATGATATCAATGAGAGAGTTGTTTTACCTTTAGGACAAGAGTTTGTGAAACAGAATTTGAATAACAGAAACGATTGCCCCTTGTTTAGGGGTGAATCTTGTAATTCATAGGATGAGTGGATGGTTTGTCGAAGGTAGATGGTGACAAGTCGATTGAGTATGGAAGGCCTTTACGTGTTAAAAAGTAGTGTGGCCCGGGTGAATGTATTCATGATGTCTGTGAAAGGGATTAGGTGCAGAAATTTTCACAGAATTTGAGATGTGTTCAATAGTACCTCACTATGAAACAGAGGTGACGTTTAGGAATCGTGAGTTAGAGTACATGGTATATGCAAATTTGATTATTTGAAATGGAAAATGCAGAGCTCTAATGGAAGAATTCGATGATGTGAAGCTTCTATCAGCGTCTGAGAATGGCCGGTTGCTACTACAACTAGTCGATGTGAAGGAGGGAGAGCCCTTTTTCTCTACATTGGACACCGAATTTGGGCAAATTGTATTAGAGAAAGAGAAAATGCAATTCATTATGAGAAAAAGTTAAAGTTCATAATACTTCTTCAAGTTCTGACTGAAATAGTCAAGTAGCCTCCAAAGAATAACGTTCTCTAATTAATGTAAGTCAAATATTTGTTGTAGCATACGTGCGGGTCAGACGTCTATGTCTTCTACTAACTATTTTTAGATTATGGAGATAAATCTTGTAAACAATAATTGAGATTTGGAATGCTGGAATGGAGACCTCAATATGTGAAAACACCTTACACATTTTCGTTGAAGTGAAGTACCTGTTTGTGCTAATAGGAGGACGAGCATGGAACCGAAGGCCTGTACAGGCAGTCCCTGACTCTGAAAATTCAGAGCATGAATATCTTCGATGAAATGCGAATGAAGTTGAAGAGAATGGGATCGAAGTTGGACCGTCTTGTGGAGTCCTCGGTAGTATTCAGTGGAGGTAGAGGACGTCGACAGAGGATCCGCCGCAATGAGCGGGTAAGAAAAGGAAAAGACTTGGCGAAATCGTAGGAAAGACTCTTGCCCACGTCAAAGTCATGGACAAGAACACTGTGAAGAGGGAGGACGAATGTGACCAAGTGTTCACTTCACTATTTTGTGAAGTAAGTGGCTCTATTCTCTAGATATCATAGTGTAGACAAAATTTGTTTGTGTTTGTAATGAGGAAGTGTGAGGGTAGCGATGTTACTAGTAGATGACTGTGGAGACGGAGTATGAGGATTCTTCAAATTTCTTATCTGTTACTACTTAGTTATTAGTGTTGAAGAAAGAAGAGTGGACCTGTTCTAGAAGTTGTGCTCATAGAAATGTATGAACAGTAGTTATGATGTACAACCGCACGGTAGGAAACAATTACTAACATGCTGGGAATGTTGGAAGCCCTAAAGCAGCATACAATGTAAAGTATACGAGGTAGGATTCCATGAGCACCTGCAGGAGTGCTTGGTCTGTACTTCTTTAAGTTTTGGTATGACTTCAGTGTATAGAGAAGAATTTTTTTTATCGTGATTTTCTTGATGTTTTTAAGAAATGAATGAAAGTAATTGACCCAGCACAGACTTCATATATGCAAATTCTTCAGTGACAAGTGTATGTATTTCAATAATTTAAGAACATTCTTAGGAATAATTACAAAATTCATCAATATAATATGTGGTATACAGAATCAAGTTTTTTTTGCATATACCCATGGAACGGTACGAAATGACGGGCGAAATCAACCTGTCCTGTACTCTTGTATTGTTGAATGTCTTTTTGGAATTTCATGGAAAATGAGAGAATGGGAAACACTCTCATATTTTTCCTCGTACTAACAAGTTTGTGCATTTCAGTTTTTCTTTCCACGTGAAAAATTTAGAAGTTGTTGTCTCATGTAAGTTTGATTAGTAGAGTTATGGGGAAACAAACAGAGGCAATGTGAAAAATAACTGGTTTTTCCTCTTCGAGGATAAGTGACAATGAAGTGGATGAAAAGTAATATTCAATTAAGTAGTTTACAGTGGAACAGGAACAATTTACTGTTAGTACTGTTTCACTACAATTGTAGAGTGACATTGGCAACAAAGATGAATTCGTTGAAAGTGTGAGGAGTTTTGTGGGCTAAGATATAGTTTTCGGTAGGTACTCGTAATTTCTGTACTTGAGTTTTTTCCGCAGAGGAACTTGCAGACTCGGGTAACACTTGACAAGCATTACTCATCCATGGCTTGGCGGAAGTGTTTTACAAATTCAGGTCAGTGCCAGTTTCCGTGACTTCAGACTACGGAAGGTGCTTCGTGGAGATCTCTTTTTGGAATGGAGACGTGGCTTTGGTTTTGTGCGTCGAGTAGTCACTCATGTAGAAAATGAAGGGTTAAATCTTTTTGAGGTGGAGATGTTGTTGATGGGAAGTTAGGTACGACATTTTCGCTGACAGTGGAAATTGCGGCAGCATTGAATGGCCTCTTTCTTATTTAGAAGTAAAGTTGTCTGTGTTAGGGGAGGTGGAACGTGAGGGCATGGACTGTATAGGCACATGGCGACGGAGATCCGGAATATGCGCCTGACTATGTGGACGGAGGTTGGATGTGGGTTCAGGTGTCTTCAACCACGCATTATTGATGCTCATGTATACAGTTGTGGATGGAGTTCGTTGAGGGAAAGAGAGGTATTCGTAATGCATGAGTGGTCGTGCATGTGAATAGGAGAGATTGGGTTGCACGTTTCGTTTGTTGTAAGTGAATTTCCTTTGTACTTTCAAATCCGTCTGAAGAAACATGGACAGTCACGTAGAGTCCGTAAATACTGTTGACGACGAGGTCATCAAAAGTACGCAATTCTTCTCTGAAGATTGCAGCGGCTCTCAGCTTCCGTTGAACGTGCAGGTAAGACACAATATAGAATGTATGAAGGGTTTTCTTAACGAAATGTGACTGGAATGAAATTTCGGAAATGTTAGCGTCACTTCATGCTTTCCTAATAAATGATGTATATTAATTTTATAGGTTTAGCCAACGTTTGTTTCGGCACAGGCAAGCTCTGCCATTCCACCTGTGGTAAGTTAGTGTGTATTTACAGTAAGTAAAATCACGAAGTTGTTTAAATGATGTCGACCTAAGCAATTGAAGAAAATGGAAGGAAAATTGTGAGGGAAGTTGTGTGGAAGACAAGAAAATGTTAACTGCTTAGTGTTTGTTGTTTCGCAGGAAGTGTCTCAGGTGCCGATGCGACCGCCTCAATTAAATAACGTGTAGGTGACTCATGAATGCCGAGCCTTCATTTTTATGAATGAGAAGTGGTATACAGTGATTGCTATATGATTTAAGTGACGGCGACATTTTGTGTAGTTCATTTGTGGCTTTGCATTTCCGTAAGTCAATGCAGGAGGTGGGTTGTTGTGGCCTTGAATTATCAGAATAGATTAATAATGTTACCGGATGAATAATGAACTTGGAGGTATTCTGTGATCCGTTTTGATAAGGAGTGAAATAGAAATAACGTTTGCGAGTTTAGAGGTTTCCTCAAGTATGGTAGTTGTCCAAGCAATGAAAGGAAATGAGACACCGCATGTTTACCTGTTTATTGGTCGAGACCACAGTTCCGTCTGTGATGAGAGGAATATGAGTCCATATTTTGAGGAGAGTACATGAAGGTTGTGAAATATCGGCTGGGAGAAAAAATAAATTGAGTCGTGGAAGTGTCCATGGAAACTGAAAGATTGAACCAAAAATAAAATAATCCCGACGGGTCGAACAAGAGTTTTTGATATGAATGGGCTAACCACGGAATGGAAACATATGAGAGAGGAAGTTAGTAGTAGACACGCGGGATGTGAAGAGTAGTGTACTTGAGATTTTGATGTGACAGTTCTACAAATGTTGGTGATGCAGGTCAACCACACTATAACAAAACATGGTAAAAAAAAACCGCGCAGGAACTTCCAAAGTGGTTTTTTTTAACACGTTTTTGTGCGCAGATTTCTTTGCGCGTTGCGCGTAGTAGACAACCAAGTTTGTCAGCATTTTCCCATTGCAAATTTTGGAATTTTGGGGCGTGTAATATACCATTGGAAAGTTATTTAAAAGACCTTTCCAATGGTATATTACACGCCCCAAAATTCCAAAAATTGCAGTGGGAAATTGCTGCCAAAGTTGGCTGTCCACTACGCGCAACGCGCAAAGAAAACTGCGCACAAAAACGTGTAAAAAAAACCACTTTGGAAGTTCCTGCGCGGTTTTTTTTTACCATGTTTTGTTATAGTGCCAATGTCCGTCTCTGTCACAGATTTCACTTGGACATCAGGGTGCGTGGCCGAATTATGTACCAAGGTATGGTTCGGGAGTGCACCCTATGCAACAGTTGTATGGAACTTCGATGTATCCATCATTTGCGGCAGGAATGTTGAATCCTATGTCGTCTGCATTGTTAATGTCTGCATCTCAAAGTGTACCTCCTGGTTGGGACAACTTCATGTTCTCCCAAGAAACAAACGGAAAGTGGGCCACTGAAAACGATAGATGGTTGGTGTTGCAGAACATGCGTCAAAGCATGATTGATATCCTCGAGAGGCAGCAGCAGGTTGCTCGTGCAGAGCAATTTCGAGAAGCACACCCTTCTTCAACTAAGGGAGGGACAACCAATGCAGTTCCACTATTCTGTAGTGGCCAAGAAAGAACGGAAGATGAGTTTATGAAATGTATGGGAGCTGACGTAGACATTCTCGGTAATAAGAAGGCATTTTCTGATGTGGACCCTTCAAGAAACAAAGGAAAGGCAGTTCCTTAGCCGTTGCAGCTGGTGAGGTCGCCGCCGCCAATGTCAGGTGAAACTTCTGAGTTACCATTTGAAGGTCATGTCGCGGACAGTGCCGAACGAAGTGAACTGTCACAGAGGCAGAGCCAAGCAAGTGATGCCCCAACGTCGCCATCAAATGTCCATTCGCATGGACATTTGGAAATTTCAAGTAAGTCAAGAACTCCTGACTCTGTGAACCAACGGAAGGCTCTAAGAGAGGACGACAAGTTTTACTTAAAAGAAGTGAAGAGAGCAATCGCAGAGGGCAGGGTTCCGCAGGTGAACTTAGTGCAAGACAGGGACGGCACCATTGTTTGGTTTAAGTCGCAGTTTCTTAATGTTGTGAAGTTGGTTGCTTATTCCTTAGTTTAGGATGCATATATAGACGTTCATGACCAGAATTTAATGAACGACGTAATGGAGGAGGTAGGAAGACAGTTTGTATTGTTCAGACCATTGCCTTCAGGGTTTGTGGAGAATTTTTTGAAGGGATGTTTTAAAAGAAGTAGAGCTCAATATCGTCAATTTTGGATAAAGGAAGGAGAGAAAAAAAACCCGGAGGGTTGTAAACAGAGGGCATGGTTGCAATTGGTAGAGAAGTGGAAGTCAGCACAAGAGCAAAAAGAACACAAGCGGATCGACGGCAATGCAGCTGTAGAGAAAACAAATTGGGTACATTGCTAATCCTAGTGGAAGTTGTAGAAATTCTCTGTATAATGTGTAATTCTCATCGTACAGTATGATAGTTTATGAGGTATGTGATATATGAACAGAATTCAGATAAATGAGGAAAGGGTGAGTACATGGGCAAACTAGGAGTATGTGGCACTTGAGAATCAGGAGTGGTCATGAAATTCAGTGGAACATGTGCTTGCAGTCCTATGGATCAGTTGGACATGAGGAATTGAACAACGCGTGTTCAGCCCTTTTGGAAATTGTATAATGTGAAGAGCAGTGCAGGGTTGTTGATCGAAGTATGTATTCCTATGGTTATTGATCATTAAATAAAATTGCTTTTGCATTTTCGGAGGACCTTGTTTTAAGGGTAAACGGTTCGTATTTGAAAATGGATTCAGATGCACGACATTTTAGAAGTCAACGTTGTTTGGGAATGAAAACTCTTTACAATTACAATGTCTGTGATATAATCATGCAGTGTACAGGAGTTGATATCAGTTTGTTTGGAAATCAATTATATTGTGGAATGGTTGTAAGTATCAGAAGGGAGACGGAGCGTCTGGGAAAGGAAAGACTGTGGACGAACCCAACGTCGAGAATGTTGAGCAGCAAGAATTGGGAGTTCCTTTCACACCAGTCTCGGTATAGTTTGTAACATTTAATGATTCGTCTTGTCAATGCAATTCACATTTTGAATGGACATGCAAAGAAATTTATTGGATATAGAGCAAAATTTTCACCAAAACTTCGAAATGTGCATGGTAGGATTCTTTGGGACTTCCTTGTGAGGTGTCCAAAACGACTAGTGCGGGGTTTCCAGTTACACAGAGGATCCCGATGGCTGACATCAGCAACCAACTCTACAACGTAGTGGACACCGTTCTGTCTTTCTATGCTGAGCATTGTGGCTCTCGAGCATGTTTGAAAGGGGACTTGGGGGAACCCGAGGACTTAGGGGCAGTCGATAAAAATCAGACGGCCGTGAAGCGTCGACAGAGCAGCCAGACAGCGGCAGAGGTCGTGAATAGCTTGCAGCGTCCGGAGGTGGAAGAATTTGAAAGAGAACCTATTCTAAAAGTGGACTCCCAGGCAGGAGAATTTTGTAGCAAAAGTTTCGACAGCGGGTTCATCAGGGAAGCAGAAGATGGTTTCGAGGAATGCAATGACTAAGGTCATTGATACAAGTAAATTGAAATATACTTCGGAATTCACGGTTGGCATCATGAAGGAGGAGACGTTGTTGCTATCATCAAACGATGAATTCTCTGACTACGGAGATTTTCAAGAGCTTCCACCGTCCATAAAGCAGAAAGCCGCCGAAAAAAAAAAAGTAATATACGTGGAAGACATGGAAGTGTTGCCGCGATTAGAAAGATTAAGCGGGGTTGCACCGCCTAAGAGCAATAGAGATGTTGGACTTCACATGATGGAGGAGGTAGAGAATTTCCGTGAAGATGCACATGACATGCCATTTGCAGCAGAAGAAGAAGGCACAGTCTCCGGAAAAGGGAAAGTGGCTGTGGATTTTGAACGGTCTAGGAGTTCGAAGAAGGTGAAAATGACAAGGAAATCTGTAATGTTGGTCATTGATGATGACGTGGATTTGGAGGGAGACGAAGATACCGCATCGGAAGAAAGTGATGGTGAATCCGACCGACCTGAGATGGAGGTGAATGCTTTGAGTGATGAAGAACCTCCTGTGCTTCCAAGAGTTGTCAGGAAACGTAAAGTGGCTGTTGATGAAGGCAGAAAATCGAGACAGAAAGTGAACCACCGCAGTGGTAAGGAGGTACAGAGAAAACAGAGGTTAGCTGAAATCGACGCCTCAGTTGTGAAGAAGTTGGTGTTATATAAGCGACCGAAGAACTCTGTGAGTGCAGTGAAGACCTTTATGAGTATGGCTAAAATGAACAAAAAAACTGCAAGTTGTGAGAGTTGCATACATTGGAAAAAATCGATGGGTTCCATGTATTCAATGTTGGCTAAATTAAAGATGAAATTCTGTTGTGGAATGTAGGGGTATTTTTATGTGGAAGTTGCTCACAAATGGTTTTGTATACGCAAAATCCAATCAAGACCCGGACGAGAGTGTGGATTCTTCATCCGAAGCATGTGGGGAAGGTTGTGGCAGAAGGTCATGCTGGAGTGAATCGGAAGTCAAGGTGCGTGGACTCTATGAATGAGGTTTGCAGAGAAGGTCAACAAATGATAACAATGGTGTGTTGTTTTTATAAAAACACCCCTGTAATGTTTGATTCGAAAATGCGATTCCCACCAGATATTCAGTATCTGGACCAAGTGGAGGGTGTGCCCAATGCACCTATCATGTGGTGCACTTTGCATGTAATTGAGATTCCCCCAATAGACCAAATAACGAGGTTGTTCGGTGAGGTAATTATCCCATTATCTCAAGACAATACAAACAGCGACTCAGATTTTGAAGATAGCCAGAAGAAACGGGATGCACCTTTGAGCAGAGAAGCAGGGAAAGAGAAGAGGAGGGGCCGTTTCTCAAACACGGGAACAAGCGGTACGCAGGGTTCTAAAGGTTGGAGGATGGTGCGCAAATCCAGTGACAATTGACGAGGACGATAGCCTGAAAGGTACACGACCATTCTGTTGGCGTAGGTTGGCATAGAGTTACCATGCGAGAAGACTCTCATGCGCTTGAAAATGAGAGGATGTAGATCTTGTAGACCCGTGTGTTTGTTTAGGTGTTGCTTGTTTTCATTTAGGTGAAATAAATTGTTGTATGTGTCAACATACTAACGTGGAAGTTGTTGATATTGAGAAAACGTTAGTAGTAGATGGAAATTCGTGCATACCTGGAGAATTGGCTGTTGTAAAAGTTCATTTCCATAATACAGAGTGGGAGTCTTTTTTTTGTAGATATGAAGAGTAGTCGCCTATTTTAAAAACCCAAATATTTGTCATATTCTTACTGATATTGTTGAAAAGGTAGATATTTATTAGAGTGACGCAACTTTGGCAGTCAGTTCATTAATAGTTGTATGATTGTGAATTTCAAGTGAGTAAGGCTTGAAGAATTGGAATTTCTTAAGTGCGCACATGGGGTTTACGTTTTTGAACTCAGAATGTTATTGATAGGGTTGTTGGCATTTGGTTTTGAGGGTGGAGAAGTGAATAGTAGTGTTACAGTCCATGAAGTTGGGGAGTCGGAGAATGGAGACTACATTTAGAATGCATAGAATTTGAGAGTTGAGGAGTGAAGATGAAGATAGCAATTCATATGAATTGAGAGTTGTAAAATGAAGATTACGTCTGCAATCCATTTAATTAGAGGTTGAAGAGTGAAAATGATGGTTGCAAGCCACGGAATTAGAGAGTTCATGAATGTACCGGGAAGTGCGTCAACACCTTTCTCAGCCAATTCCACGGCGCTAAAGATGGCGATGAGCTGAGGGACCGTGAAGTTGGTTTTCGGAATGGCGGTATCGGACGCGTTGAGGCTCTTCATGAGGTTGTGGCATCATTTTACCTTTCCATAGCAGCAAGTGCCACCACTTTGCTTGTGCATTTACAGCGTTACCAAGTTAGTTTGCGGAACTGATCGACATACACAATCTGGTTTTCCTCTGATACCTCGGACAAGCATAGAATTCTATCTAGTACAACTTAGTGGATCATTATTTTTGAACACAGGGCTGCCATGCGAATTGCGAATTGTGAATTGTCAATGATAGTGGGAGTCATGTGTTTCGTGGAAATGGGAAGCTCGTTTTGTACTTGCAGTGTAATGTTTTAGTGTAGTCTATGAGGAAGTCGATGATCGATGTCACCTGTCATACTGATGTGGAGAAGAATTCCTCATTGTGCTATGAAGGAGGATGCAGTAATCGCTTGGTGGAGTGCGGAGCAGATTGTTTGCAAATCCCAAACTGCACCGGGGGCATGGAAGGCTAGGAGAGAGCATCTGGTACACTGTTTTCCCTTCTTTATTATTGGACTCATGGAGTGCTTATTGAAGAGATTGTAAGCTTATTCGGTATGAATTGTTCATGTATGATGACAACATTTACCATGCAGTTTATAGGCCCTGGCTTGCCTTGGGTAATTATGAGAAGTAGGTAATGTTGGATGTGATGGTAGTGTTTTCTGTAGGCATGCCAGTGATTGATGTCTATTTTAAAAGTGCAGAGATGGAAGGAAGAAAAAATGGACTTCGTGCGCTTTCTGTAGCCACTTAAAAGGCCCAATTAAGTGAAATGGTAAAGCAGGGAGGACTTTTGGAGATTCAGACTTCATATTATACTAAAAGTGTATAATGATAGTGATTGTAAAGTGTTGGAATCATCACTTGGTAATGTAAAGAACATTTGTTTCGCCTCTTCTTCTGTGCAGTATGAGGTACAGTTTCGTGGATCAAACAGGAGCACGGAAGACTTTGTAGAACAGTTCAGTCGAATTGGCTAAGAAGAGTTCGATATACGTACTGAAATGTAAAGCATTATGTGATTTAATTTTTATTTCCGCTCCTGGGAAAACATACGAAGTTGAAGTGTAGTGTTCTTGAAAATGTTTTTGGAATGTGCCTTTGAATTCTTAGATAGTGTTTCGTCATTGCTCATTGTTGTTATTGATGTTTTTTATGCATCATTGTTCTTGCAAAACTCCATACAAATACAAGACCGAGGAAATGAAATCTGTGCAGATGGAAGTCTTCAGTTTGTAGCAGCTACTGTACAGTAGCATGTGGAAGTTACTCTGAAAATTGATAGGCCATTCTTATTTTCAGAAGACCTGCATAATGTTTTTCGACATATAAGTTCTCACTATATTATATGTTGGAATAAACTTGTACTGGATTGAATGTGCATTTCCTCTGAGTATGTATTCATTTGTTGACCATGTTAATTGTAGTGCATGTGCATTTGATTCTGAACATGCATGTTTAAAATTTATTAGGGAAGAAGTAGCTCATGAAAATAATCACACCTGAACACAGAAAATGTGTTGCTGCATTTGCTTTTGCAACTGTACAGGCATACTTGAACAGAAAAAAGTTGTGGCACATGTTTATGTATGCTTTCAAAAGTAAGGGTGACTGTAAGCAGGATGCAAATGTCGGTTGAAGAGTAGAGACGTAGTGCGCTTGCGCACATGCATGCATACATTCTACAATTGCCGCAAAGTGTCTTTGCGCATCCACATGCATGTATTTTGGAATGCAGGCAAGGTGTAGGCATCTGCACGCGCACATGCATGTATTTTAGAATTGAGGCAAGGTGTAGGCGTTTGCGTGCAGACATTTACATTTTAGAATTGACGCAAATTAAGAATTAGCGCGCTTACGTGTGTACAGTTGTTATTGAAGATGAATGACTCTATCTAAATAGATGTTTACAACATGCATCGTCATATGGTAAAAATAAGAATGCATGTATATGATTGCGCACACGCACTATGCAGCCTATACATATATACATGAAGTGTGCGCACATAATTGTGTTTCAAAATCATACACTAGAACCTATGGCACATGTAATTGTATTTCAAAATATATATGAAACACCAATATGCACATGTAATCGATCAATTATGTTTCAATGTCAACTAGTGCGCGCGTTCGTGTATCTCTAACACTATAACAAAACATGGTAAAAAAAAACGCGTGCAGTCGCAACTACGGTTTTTTTGGTCACGTTTTTGTGACAGTCAAAATCGTGGACAGCCGTGGTTTTTTGCAATTTCCCGCTTCAATATTATGAATTTGGAGGCGTGCTATATATCATTAGAAAGTTATTTTAAATACCTTTCCAATGATATATGGCACGCCTCCAAATTCATAATATTGAAGTAGGAAATTGCAAAAGAAGGTTCAAGTCCACTACGCGCACGCGCACAAGAACATGACCAAAAAAACTGTAGTCGCGACTGCGCGCGGTTTTTTTTACCATGTTTTGTTATAGTGTAATTAATTACGAGCGCAACATGTATGTGCGCATATGAACGTACAAATATGCCATGTACATATGAATTATTTCAATTTCATTTGTACGTGTACCTAGGTACAGTTACGTGTATCAGTGATTTGAACATTAATTTTGGTCACACGTAACCACCCTACCAAGAACAAGACATCACTATAACATATATGCATTCACTTCAATTGAATTCACTACGCGTATGACATCCAATAAATCAAATGACAGTCGTTCGTTTCAGAGTTATTTAGCAATGGATTTGACTGCCACGAAAACATGGTAAAAAGACCAATAAATTGAGTTTGAGTGCGGCCTTTTTTACCATGTTTTGTTATAGTGAAGGAAACTTAGAAACCGTCAGTAGGCCTAGAAGATGAAACAAAGAAGAAATAGGAACAAGAATTCCTTAAAAATCACGTAGATTGCTTTGTTTTTAATTTGAAAGACTTAGAAGTTCTTAAGAAACAAGAGGTACGTATTAACTTGACAGATGACGCACTAATTTACCGCAAGCCGTACAAGTATAGTGAGGTAGAACACAAGATGATTCAAGACCAAACGAAAAAGTTGTTGGAGGCCGGATTGGTGGAATTGGTGCCTTCAAATTGTAAGTATGCATCAGTGACGGTCATGCCATCCAAGAAGGATATTTTTGGTAATTGGACTGGAAAGAAGATGTGTGGGGATTATCGAAGAATTAATAAATTCACGAAGTCCAACCATTATGCAATGCCGCCACCAAAGGAGAATTCTGACGCCATCGGCCATGCTACAATATTCAATACTTTGAATCTCCAGTCGAATTTTCACCAACTTGGTATTCAAGAAGGTGATAAAGGAAAGACGGCGTTCTGAGGAATCGATGAGGATGGGAAGGACCGACTTTATCAATGGAGGTTTCTACCCCTTTGACTTGAAAAATGCCCTTGCTAAATTTCAAGGGTTATAGACCGTATCTTTTCGGGCTTGGATTTTATGAAATGCTAAATTGATGACATTATTGTCTATAGCACAAATCAAAATCAACACACAACTCATTTGAAGGAAGTTTTTGCTAGACTGAGACTTCATGGCTTGAAACTACATTCAAACAAATGCAAGTTTTATTATGATCATGTGGAGTACTTGGGCCACACGATATACCCTGGGGGATTGGGTGTGGTAGTCAGAAAAGTGGAAGTAATGATTTTTATACCAAGACTGAAGGATGTAAGTAGATTGCGGATATTTTTGGGATTGTGCAATTACTATCAGAAGTTCGTAAAGACGTTTAGTGCCATTGCAAAGCCATTAACTATACTAACAAGGAATGATCAACCTTGAATGTGGGGAGATGAGCAAGAGGTCGCCTTCACACAATTAAAGGAGCGTTTATCATCAATACCCATATTAAGAAGGTTGATTTCTGGTAGAACGTATTAATCGCACACGGATTGGAGTTCACTGGGAATTGGCGCAGTGTTGACTTAAATGGACGACAATGGAAAGAAATTTATGATAGCTTATACTAGTTGCTTCAACAATAACACGGAGGCATTGTACAACTCATATGAAGGAGAATGTTTTGCAACAATTTGGGTCATTGTCCACTTTTGTTGTTATTTATATGGCAACAAATTTCTATTGGTTATAAACCACCAACCATTGAAGTGGCTCATGGAGTCCAACAAGTTCACTGACAAGCTTATACGATGGACCTTGATGTTCATGGAGTATGATTTTAAAGTTGTGCACCGTGCCGGTTTGGTAAATATGGATGTTGATGGCTTAAGCCACAATCCAAGTCTTAGCCAAGTGGACTTCACAAGGGCTCATTAGCACATGGAGGAGGGAGAAGATTTGTTACCAAGTTGGCATGCTACTACCTATTTGAGTTTATTGGCGATGACTGGAGACGTTATCGAGGAAGCCATCATGGTGAAAAGTTTGGAGGCACCAAAGACATTTTTGAAGATGGAAATGTGATGAAGTATTTGAAACATGGCGAATTGGCAACTATATTGTCAGTCAAAGAGAAGAACCGAATCCTACAACAAGCAAAAAGGTTTGTATAGGAGGGGGCTCATTTACTTTGAGTATGGTCAGACAGCAACAAAAAGGTGGTACCGGCGCCTTTTGAAAGAATAAAGTTGATCATGCATGCACATGAGGACTTGGAACACTTTGGAGTGCGATGAACTCACAATTTGCTGCGAATTCACTATTGGTGGTGAGGCATGCAAACGCAAGTCCAACAGTCAGTAGCTAGATGCATGGTTTGTGACATAGTGCGAGCATCATTCAATGCCCCAATGCCTCAATTACAACCGTTACCAATCATGGGATTGGGCTATAGGTGTAGTTTAGATCTTGTAGGACCATTGTCGGTAACATTACAATACAACAGTATGTATTGGTGATGATTGAATATTTTTTCAAATGTATTGTTGGTAGCATTGTCTGACAAGTTTAGTGAAGAAGTAGTTTATTCATTCTTGGACCAGGTGTTGAGTCGTTTTGGAGTTCCAACTAAGGTTTTGACTGATCAAGGACATCCGTTCCTTGGAGAATTTCAAGCCCTGTGTAAACAAGCCATGATTGATTACCGCACTACTTCGTGAGATCATCCCAAAGCAGATGGATTGGTAGAATGCATGGTGAAAACCGTCAAGAGGGGACTTCAAAAATATAGTTTGAAAAAGGGTCATCATGGAGATTGGGACTTACAAATACCATGGATAGCAATAGGCTATCAGTTTAGTAAACAAGCATCTCTAGCTTCTTTTTCACCTTATTATTTGTTGTTTGGGCGCCATCCGGTTTTACCCATGGCTATCAAACAAGATGCAGACAAAATATTGGATGGCTTGGATGATCCAGACACGTGGACATGCATTTGCGAGCAACGGGCGAATCTGTACAAGAGGGTGATGCCCATGGCTTTGGAGAACCTTTCAATTGCATAGTATAGAGACACCTTGTATTATGCCACGATACGAGGAGGTGGTTACAAACCTCAAGTTCGACGTTTCTTATCAGGTGACTATGTTTATTTGTAGCAAACGGCACCAACTACCCTTGACGTGACTGCAAGGCGTATTATTCTACGAGTGCGGAGGTACTCAAGTTTGGCATGCTACTTTTGGAGGAATGTGATGGCAAAGTTTGGAAGGATTACACACGCAATTGTGCGGCGTGTCATTCACTATAACAAAACATGGTAAAAAAAAACTGCGCAGGAACTTCCAAAGTGGTTTTTTTTGACACGTTTTTGTGCGCAGTTTTCTTTGCGCGTTGCGCGTAGTGGACAGCCAACTTTGGCAGCAATTTCCCACTGCAATTTTTGGAATTTTGGGGCGTGTAATATACCATTGGAAAGGTCCTTTAAATAACTTTCCAATGGTATATTACACGCTCCAAAATTCCAAAATTTGCAGTGGGAAAATGCTGACAAACTTGGCTGTCTACTACGCGCAATGCACAAAGAAAACTGCGCACAAAAACGTGTCAAAAAAAACCACTTTGGAAGTTCCTGCACGGTTTTTTTTTACCATGTTTTGTTATAGTGATTTGCTACACATAGACAAATGGATCGATTCAAGTAGTTCACAGATTTTAGCTGGGATAAAATATGTGTTGTGTAGCAACGTCAAGCATACTACTACCATAGTTTTATGTGATATTTGTTCCACATGGTGGCACACGAATTGTTTGAATCCGTCTTTGGAAGAAATCCCAACAAGCCATTGGGTTTGTCCCAAGTGTGTGTCGAGGTGTGGACAAGCATCGACATTTTAATATAGGTTTTCCACTGGATTCTTGTTAGTGCTTCGAAAAAGCCTATTGAGTTTGCCAATGTAAAAGGGGCTTCAGCATTAGCAAAGTGAGCAAGTAAAGGAGTGGTTGTGAAACCACTTTCTACACCTGGTGTACTGAGTACTATGGGTTTTTTTATTTCTTTATTGTACTATGGATGTTGTCAGTATTAGTGCTGATGGTGATAGGATGTTTTTCGCATTGCTATCATTATTTGTAAACTTTTACCATGATTGTGACTCACATCACAAGTCAAGAGGCGTTTTTCCTATGACCACGGTGTCCACCATTGGTCAAGAGCTATTGGGCCTTGGTGTGGTTAGTTTGCTAGCCAATTACAAGGTCTATTGTTTACTTATTGCACTTTCTTCCATGTTGGATAAATATAATCTTGGCACGATGTGTCTGTGCACGACAGCTGTCATGAGAGACGCGTAGGCTTGAATTCCGCATCATGTGGCATTTGCGAAGTCGTGGAGGTGTCAAAGGAGGTTTGAAGCGCCCAAGACGCCAATGGGATTCCGACATCTCATTTAGAAACCTCAAACCCCTTAACTTCCACGTGGAAATTTTGGAAACTCATCTTTCTCAAGTTGATTCTCTCACATGATGGAGTGAGAGGTTTTGCCTCATGAACTTCATCTACACATGCTATCATTCTTTAAGAATGGCATTGGCTCGACTTTGTAATTCTTTGTGAGTTTTTTCCAGTTTCTTTAGAAGCTTTTTCTCACATTTATTAATAAAAGAGTGGTTGTGAAACCACTTTCTACACCTGGTATACTGAGTACTATGGGATTTTTTATTTCTTTATTATATTATGGATGTTGTCAGTGTTAGTGCTGATGGTGATAGGATGTTTTTTGCATTGCTATCATTATTTGCAAACTTTTACCGTTATTATGACTCACATTACAAGTCACGAGGCGTTTTCCTTATGACCACAGTGTCCATCGTTGATTGGAAGCTATTAGACATTAGTGTAGTTAGGTTGCTAGCCAACTACAAGGTCTACTATTTACTTATTGCACTCTTTCTCCCATGTTGGCTCGATATGATCTTGGCACAATGTGTTTGCGCACGACACTATCTTCCAAAGAGTTGATATCCAATTAATTGTATGCATATTCCATTGTCATTGAAAGAGGCCACAAAATTCCACCAAGCATAATTGTTTTGCTATTATTGTGTAGCTCTACAATGATGTTCTTCTAGTTGTACATTCCTTTCTATTGCTTGTATACGTAGATCTGTTTGAACTTCTGTAGTGTGCCCTTCATGACACCTTTGTGTGCCTAGGTTGTCCATAAACTAGTACTCAAGTCACATCCAATTAATGTGTCAGCAAACATGGTTCTCACAGCCAGTCACTACTAAGGCCTTCATAGAAGGAGTCACAAAAGAAGATGCTAGTTGTATGATCAATATTCAATTATCTCCAAATTATAAAAATCATACTTTCAACCCTAAACTAGCACAATGCGGAGGTTCCCAAAGTTGGAAGCTTGTTGTTGATCCTCTTCAATTAGCATGAAAAATTATCAGTCAGTCAATGAATAGTAAATTGTAGAAGCTTAAATGCAAGACCTTTGTAGAACACATAGATAAGAATTCACAAAAGTGGCCCCCTATGAGAGTACTACAAAGTATTCTTTAGTACTTTGCTCTACTATAGCAACCTAGCCTCTCGGTTTTTAATAGAAAAAGACTTTTTTCAATTTTTATTTAAAAAAATAGAGAATTAAAAAAAACTAAAAATTGGTCATATGTTTCAATAGAATGGTCATTTGAAATCATTAGTCTTCTAAAAGAGAAACCATCCCAAATGATTAGAATGTTACATGCAACGACCCCTTATTCATACACACATAAGGAATAAAAAATAGTGTTTTTTTAAAATTTCCCTTAGTAGGCAAATGTCCATCTACTATGGGAGTAGCCCATAAAAATTTCAAGTATACATCATAATTTTGGGATACTCCACAATACTAAAAACCTTTAAATTACAAAGTATAAAAAATTAGTTAAATTGGCTTAATTTTCCAAAGTTATGGCCAATGGCAACTTCGTGACTCCAATTGTGACGCAAAATAAGACCAGCCTTTCTTGCAATCAACCATTTATAAGAAAAAAAAATCCTATTTAGTTTACACATAAAATAAATTTCTTTTGAAAAAAAACTTTTTATATTCAAAATTTGTGCATAAGCCTTGAAATCAAGCAACAATTGTAAAATGGTTGATTAGGTTTTTAGTGATTAATTGTCACTAATCAAAATAACTAAAGTGAAGTGCCTAATATGGGTTGCAACAATAATACTCAATTACATTAAATCAATAATTTTTTAATTGTCTAGATTTGCAAATTGGACATGTAGTGTTTTGAAAGAATCTAATGTATTCATAAGTATATTAATATATAATATATTTCTTAAAAAAGTCAATTTATTTGAATTGCCCAAGTTTTAAAAAAATATCCTACAATAACTTTTAAACCATGAAGGTCATTTGAAAATTAGAATTTGAAGTTAAAATTAGTTAGGAAATTTCATTTGCTTTCCCAAAAGATGATACCAATTAATTCTTTATAAATGTCAAAAACATAGTTGTTACAATGTGTATTTAAATTACACATTCCCTTAAGAGTAAGGATGAACATGTACAATATGAATCTAAAGAGCTTTGTTTTGACAACATTTTGACAAAAGCTACAATCAATGCAATTACATTAAACTTGAAAAAATAGGACCTTTCATTGAGGTAGTCAATTCCCAAATGATCCAATTATTGAATGAATAGGTGCATTATTTGTTTCAATGTAAACTTGAAAGTCATTAATCAAACATTCTTTTGTCTGTAGTAATGGTACAAACTTAAATTAATCTTCAAAAGTATGTCACAAAGAATATTGTACTTGCTTCCTAGAATACAATTTATGTACTAAATTTGATACTACATATTCATAATTTTTTAATCAATATTATCATTTAAATGTTGTTGTAACATCTAGACCTTATCAAATATATATGCTCAAATAAATCAACATGTGCATAGAATACATGACTTTTTTTATATCTTTGGGGGCAAGTAAGAGGTGCAATAATGATTTAAATTGGTAGTATCATATGTCATTGAATTTGACTCAACATCAATACAAACTTTCATTACTATTGTATCCCTCAATCCATGCGCTTTCTATATCAAATACAAAAACAAAAACAAAATAGAAGTGTCATGTGTCATTGGATCCAACTCAATAGAAGTTTTGTCACTATTGTGTACCTCCATTCACACACTTCCTATGCTCAGTGTTTTGTCCAAATATGGTTTCCCACACTTTTGAACTTCCATGCTATGTCAAAATCAAAAATGAATTTCTATGTTTTCTGGAGTCAGGATTGCATTTGCTAAGTTGCATGGTGGGGACAACCTTTATAATTCATTCTAATATCAAAAACATTTTTCCAAATATCGGAAACTTGATCCCTTGTTGTTCACGAAAGTCTCCTCAAAATTTTGCGGTCCAACAATCCGAATTCCCCTCTTCCAACTATTACACACTTCCATGCAAAATTCCAAAATTCCTATTCTGGGTACTCGGACCAAGAGAGCCAAGTGCTACAGAAACAGAGCCCTCTTGTTTTCAGCAGATTCTGCTCTCCTGCATCCCTCTCGCACCATGTGCCACGCCCTTCTTTCCTTCGCCTCGGATCCCTCCTCTTGCCAACACTTGCAGGAAACCTTTGTGAGCTTTCACTCATAAATTTCCGTAGTGCTTCATCTGGCTTAGTTTTCTTCCTACGATTCCACAATCAACTTGCGTAGATTACTATTCTCCTTTTTCAATCAAATCGCAAAGCCTCACTCACTCACGCACTCACTCACTATTAATTGCGGGTTCGTGCAAGGGAGGCCAATTGCCCAGATTGCCTCCCTTGTCTGCTCTGCTTTCAGATTGCCCAGATTGCTCTGCTGTGTGTTCGCTTTTAGTATTGGGAGTGTTCTCTGGGCGGAGTGGATTGATCATCAGCACCTTCATTGGATTGCGTATGTGCGCAAGCCCTAACTTGGGAGAATTCGAAGGAGTGACTGGGTTCGTAACTGGGTTCTTTGTAAATTAGTCTTTCCGAGCTGATTAGCGTCGCATCCTGACTCTTGTCGAGCTTCTGGCAATCTGAGGATTGGTGGGAGCTTCATTGGCAGAAGTGCGTCACAGCGTCACGAATGCGACCTTTCTGATGGCGTAAGTTATTTGTATCTGGATGTTTTCTTTTTTTTCCCTCTTTTTTTGGCTGTAGGGGCATTTTAGGTTGGAATTCGAGGTTGGCGTGATTTTTGAGGGTTTTAGACCATGTCCGGGAGTGAAGAAATTCTGGATTGTAATAATTTGGTGTCCCTCTGACGCCGAGGATGGCCAAGAAGGGCCCCGGCAGCGTTGCCCTTGCTGTGGCCACCCCTCGCGACGACCGTCGTGCGAAGTTCATCACCGCGGCTGCAGGGGCTGGCGCCGGGATGTTGGCGGCCACTTTCGTGTGCCCTTTGGACGTGGTGAAGACGCGCCTTCAAGTGAATCGCATGGGCTACCAGAATATTAATGGCACCATGGTGTTGGGTCATTTGGGGAAGATTTTCAAGGAGGAGGGGATCAAGGGTTTGTACTGCGGATTCTCGTCCACCATGGTGGCTCTCCTCGTGAACTGGGCGGTGTATTTCACCGTGTACGAGCAGCTGAAAACCATGCTGCAAGCCCAAGAGGCTCGCAGGACCGGGCAGTATATGACAACTCCCAGGCTTTCCGTGGGCGCCAACATGTTAGCTTCTGCCGGCGCTGGCGCTACCACCATACTCGTGACCAACCCTTTATGGGTTGTGAAAACGCGGATCCAGACGCAAAGCTTGAGACCGGATCTCATCCCTTACCAAGGAGTGGTGTCTGCGCTTCGTCGCATTTTTCGGGAGGAAGGGGCTCGCGGACTTTACAGTGGAGTGGTGCCTGCTCTAGCGGGAATCAGCCATGTGGCCATCCAATTTCCTTTGTTTGAGTTTTTGAAGAGTCAGTTGGCGGTAAGAGAAGGCACGACAGTTGAGAAGCTGCCAGTAGGGCAGGTGGCGATGGCGACCTCGGCGGCTAAAGTCATTGCCTCCACTATCACTTACCCCCATGAAGTTGTGCGCTCCAGGCTTCAAGAGCAAGGCCTAGCGAAGCTGGAGCAGATCCGGTATAATGGCGTTTTTGATTGTATCAAGAAAATCTCGGTGCAGGAAGGGCTGGGAGGGTTTTATCGTGGATATGCAACCAACTTGATGCGAACCACACCGGCGGCAGTCATCACGTTCACTACGTTTGAAATGATTCTTAGGCAACTGAAAAGTATCTTCCCTCCGAAGGGGAATTGAATGTGGGTATTGGGTAGGGCACCTGCTTGGTTCAGGGAGGTAAAAAATCAGGTATCAGGAATTTGGTTCTCAACTGTAGAATTTGCTCTTATTTTTTTCAATGGAGACTCCATTACAGTGTATGTCCAACGAAAAGGCAAGGATTTGAAGGCATTAGAACCTGTCGTTACGTTTACCCATTCATTGTTATCCTGTCAATGTGCCTCGCACTCGGACAGTTCCAATTTATTTTCACATTATGCACCTTATCTACGCCAAGTCACATTTCGAGGCAGTGGAATGGTAGAGATCTGAGAGAGTGAGAGATAGAGCGGATGAAACTGGATTCAGAAACTTTTAGAGTGTTGAGAAGAGCGGATGAGCACACAGGCATTTATTTATGCCTACCTTTATCAAGGGGTTAGGGTTTTAGGGTTCAAAATAGGGCTTTTCTCACTGAAGCAGTACATTTGTAGAAGAGGCAATTTGCGGTCCTGATCGTTAGCGGCAGCTGTGTTTCAATTGAGTGAGAAACTTGGATTTAATCGAACTTTTTATCATCTTCTAGAGGTCAGATTGACTGAGCTCAGAAAAAAATTTGTGCCCACTGTGATTTTTGATCTGCAGCACCCTTGTATTTTGTATTTTATTGTTTTCTGGAGGTTCCGTTTATCTGTTTCATGGCAGGCTTTGTTTTTTTTGTGTTGAGTAGGGCCGATGGATTTTTACTTGGGAATCAAAATTCATTGCATGGTCTGTGGTCAAGGAATTTCTAGGTGATGCCTCGTGCTCTTATCAGTGGAGATTTCAGTGCCATTTCTTACAGCTATTTACAAACTTTGCCATGCACTGTATATTTATCTATTTGATAGTGTTAACTGTAACCTCTTTTCTTTTATCTAGCAAAACGACTTGATTTTGCGTTACGGTAGGAAAGATAGAGCTTATAATAGGTTAGGGGTTCAAGTTTCTACTCCTGGCAAAATAGTTACATTATTTTTGAAAACCTGTTTTGTGTTTTCAGCAAATTTTATGCTGAAATTAGTCGTCTTTCATCACAGGGTTATAATACTATATTCAGAGTGTCTGAGTTTCAATATTGAGCACCTCATATTAAATTACTGTATATTTTGCACTTTATTATCTATTGTCACCCCCTGGTGTAAAATTCCACATCTAAACATTATTCGACAAGGTGTGCAACCTCCTAGATATTGCACACGGTGCACAAACCTATTGACATTTAATTCATCAAGAGTGAGGTGATGAGATTTGTCATATGATATTTGCTTGGAGAGTGCACTAGAGCTTGCCACCCTCCATTTAAAAGAAAAATCGGGCCAAGAATGTACTACAAAAAGATAAAAATAAAATGCAAAAAAATAAGAAAATAAGGGTGAAGTTTAAAATCAATAGAGATATTTCAATAACCTTAGGACGCAACCCCATGTGAAGAAGGTTCATTACCGAGGTAGCCACTAAAATATTTTGATTATTAGATCAATAGGTGCATTCTTTGTTTATATAGTTAATCCTTTACAACATGGCTTGTTTGACTTGTGATCAAGTGCACCACAAAAATCGTAGTAGACTTTGACGTCTTCATAGTTGGGATGAGTAACCAACATCATTGCATAATAATTGCAATATCTAAATTTGAAATCATGTAGTTGGATTGTTCTCCTATAATGTTATTAAAATACATTTTTTCCCCTTGGATGGTGAAGGATTAATAGTGAAGTCACCCATTTGACCTTTCAGGTCTCCAACGTTCTTACAGGGTTAAACAAGTTTTTTGTGGAGTTTGGTACAACACAGGAAATGACAAGGTCCAAAAAGGCAAGCCCAAATTGGGAGAATCACTATTAGTCCAATTGTAAAAACACGGTACTACTTAAAAAAAAGTCTTCACTAATCACAAGCTCTTTGAAAAATTCAATACAAAGTTTCAAATCTCATACCTTCTTTATGCTATGTTCAAGCTACTTCATGGATATTTCTAATGAATAAGTTAAAGTTTCAAAGTTATTACAATTCCTTTCAATTAGGTTTTATTTGACTCATTAGTGGTTTGTCCCATAGTAAAGGGGGAAATTAGTATCATCTAAAACATCAAAGCAATTTAAAATTATTATTTTTGAATAAAAGAATACTATACAATAATATTTCAATATACACTAATATAGTGTGACTTTGATAAACTAGTGTCACATATGCTAATAGGACATATTAGTGTAGTAAAAACATAGGAGAATGGCCCATAAAAAGACATACAACGGAATTATACAATAGAACTTCTCCAATGCAATACTTTCTATATCTCTAAGGCAATAAAAAGCTATAAAAAAATATTGATTGCCAGTCTTGGTCCAAAAATATGAACCACATACAAACATCATACCCCTCTCTAGTGTAATAACTTTTTGATGTAATGTATTAAACCAATCCCAATCCTATTACTTTAGAGAAGTTCTCATGTATTCCTTTTTTGAGCTACTCTTATTTCTACTAATGGATAAAATTAGAAACCATTACTTTAAATTTTTTTTGTTGTATTCCTTCTTTAAACTACTCTTTTTTCTACTAATGGATAAGATTAGAAACCATTATCAAGAATATTTCCTATAATTGATACCATCTTTGGAAAATCTACCTGTCAAATGAAACATTGAGGATAGTTTGAGAACAAACAAAGGTGAAAACATCCAAAATCCTCTGTAAACCCACATAAACTCATTTTTAATAGATATATTTCATTTTTGACAAATAGACTTCTTTTGAAAGTATCCCCCAAAGTGCAATCAAATCCACATAAATCCATTTTTGATAGATTTCATTTTTGACAAATAGACTTCTTTTGAAAGTGTCCTCCAAAGTACAATCAAACCTACATAAACCCATTTTTGATAGATAAGACTTCATTTTTGACAAATAATCTTCTTTTGAAAGTGTCCCCCAAAATACAATCAAACCATTCCCATACTTAATTGAAATTAGTTGATTGTTGATTTCTAAATTTTAGTCTATGTGATGATTTCAATAGTCTACAAAACTTCTACTTTGATTATTACATGGCTTATCCCAAAACTTATTCTTTTTTTAAAAATTCATGATTTTCAATTGTTCATACTAAAAAAATTTATTGTTGTAATAGAAAAAGGTGCCTCACACTATTCTGAATTGCTTATTTTGCAAGTTTCGGGTGTTTTCACCTTACCATAACCTACTCACTCTCAACTCTCGGTGGCCTTTGGGTCAGCATTATGATCAACATTATTACCACTACCCTGTGCACTTTGGGATTTCGAACATATGGACTCTGGGCTGAAGCGGGGCCGGGAATTTTCGATGGCCGTCAGTACCAGCACAGTGAGACAACTTGACAGGCCTTTTCGTCGTAGCAAGCGTGCTCTGAATTACTCGAAAGAATACAACTGGAAATCTCCGTTTGTGTATTCCCCCAATCCCCCCAATCCCAGTGGACCACTTCAGTTTGCCCTTTTGTCCGTGTTTGCCACCATTGGGTGGTTGGGTTCTATGACAATCTCCTATCTTCATTACTCCTCGTGTGCCCTTTTTCAACAAGAGGTGTGACACACCACATGTTTGAGAGAATTAGGAAGGTCCGGATTTCATCACAATGTATTTGCAGCCACTGTCAACTGCAACGTAATAGAAATTAACTAAGGAAACTAAAATGTCAATTCCCGAGTCAGAGTATTCATAACACAACTGCAATTCAGGATTGAGGACTGTCACAAACAAATCCCAGCTCAACCTACTCAAGATCCACATTAATGAACAAGATTTCAGCAAGACATCACATCTGCAGAGGGTTCAAAGTAATACCGATATGAAGTGAAGGTGATCATCGTCGGTAATTGAATCTCCTCAAATGCATCTTGGAGAAACACAACATGGTCAAAACCGTCACCTCCAGGAGAAGGAAACCTAATCAGAAACCACAAGGAAAATATAATGGTGATTCAACCACCTTCCATCCAAACCCTAGTACCACAAAGAAGCAATCCGTCAACTCACTGACCACATTGAAATAAAGTTTACGATAGGCTCGAATGCACAAACGGCCGTCCTTAATTGAACGAAACACTGATTTCAAGTAGTACAGGACTTGAGTTCTTGTTGCATTGACAGGACAAACCCGAAGCTCTACGATTATGATTCCTCAACCTAAAACCTCAATAAGGCGCCTTCCCATCAATCTTTCTGATGAATCAGACACTCATCAGAAAAAGTTGCAGCTCTGATTGCCAGACCTGATGCCTCCTGTTCCGTGCTTCAATTATAGGCGGTTACAAAGAAATGTGTCTTAAAAGGCCGGGGCTCCAACACCGGCCCGAAACTATCTTTTCTTGAAGCCGTATTTCTTCCGCTCATAGAACAGATCAGTTTTGGCACTCCCGAGGTTGACAATCTTCGGACAGCCATCTCGGTCTTTCTCCTGCTGCGTGCACTCCTTGCAGTAATAGGCGTCGGAAATGCCGAGACCTCCACAAATCACGCACCGGCCTTGGTAGGAGCCGTAGTTACACTCGTCGCAAACTCGCACCAGGGTGCACGGTCTCACGTAGGAATCGCAAATCACACACTTCCCGTCGCATTTCTCGCACAGGCGACCGATGGCAATCCCTGGTTGCTTCCTGCACATAATCAAATCCGGATGATGCTTCGCCATTGGGCTCCCCCTATGAAACGATACTCACGCTGCCTAGGTCGTCCCTGTCCAACAACTAAAGTGCAAAAGCTTGAACTACGGCGATCCTATTGAAACAACTTTGATCGAACTCGCCAGCAACTGTTAAGTAGACACCAAAACGCTGTAAATGCAGCGCAACGTCTTCCCCACGGCAATGGAAGTGATTCCCGACACTTCGACGCCAGCTTCCTCAACAGACTTCAAACCCTAAAACCCTGAACCCGAACGATCACCTTGCGATCGAATGAAAAGGATGATAACCAACAGATATCATCGACATTCATCGACTTCTGTTGATGAGCTCTGTTCCACGATTTGGGAAAAAGCATCATAAAGTACTATTTGGAAGAATATTTTGAAATTCATATAAGAATAAAAGTTGTAGATTTTGAGTTTTAGATTCCATTGGCACAGTTACATTTGTCATTGCCATCACCAATGTTTTTTATGAATTTTGAAAGGGAAATTTAATAATTCCTACTAAAAAGATTTTTTTTTCATTTTTTATAAAGTGCCATAGTGGCAATATTAAATGTAATAGTGGTACTCCAAATTTCAACATTCATCCACATAATGAATAGAAAACATCACATTAGCACATATCACATATCCATAATTCTATTTTCATCCACAATTTGGCAATTTCATCCAAGATTTTTTTTAATTTCAAGTTTTCTGGCAATTTATAGTGTTTTTTTCAAGTGTTTTTTTTCTATAGGCGTGGTGATAGGCCAAAAAATTTGGTGCAATTTTGCACCAAATTGCCAGGAAAAAAAACACACTGTTGCTAAATTCAATTACAAGCAAAATATAACTCCATATCATTTTTTGAGTAAAAATTTGTTGGAATGGATTTCAAATGAGGTTCTCTTCACATGGTGATTTTTGAAATTTTTGCATACTTTAAATCAATAACCTCATTTTTGCAAATTCAATTTTGAACTAGAGTCAAAGCAATTTTGGCTTGGTCAATCAATTGACATACTTCCACATTTGTAATTTTAGAAAAATTTGTACTCTAATAACACCAAATCCAACCATTGGATAGGACAACAACTTGACAAAGTATCTCCACAAATTAAAATGACTTCCATCTAAGCAACAGTGAATATGAAACTTGGGTTTTAATTTGTTAGTCGTTCAGAAATTGGACATTGGAGTGTTTGAGGGATGCTAGTGATGCATGATACATTCATCACCTTTATATGACCTTTATATGAATCATTCAAGAATTTTGGAGTAATTTTGGTTCAATAAAATTAAATTTTTATTTTTTTAATAATAAACATAAACCCTTGTTAATAAATGTTCCGTTCACAAGGTGGGTAAATTATTTCTTGTAATCTTCTCTTGATCAATAGAATCTGTATAATTGATGATTATAGATTTTTCATTCATGAATCATGTATTTCATTCATTTTTGGATAGGCGTTTATGTTGGACAATCTTTTTGTTGTTGAGAATTTTGACAGAAAAGCTTGCATTCCTCGTCAAACTTTGCCTTTTTTGTCAACCTATCTTTTGTTAGAATTCCCCCTAACTTGGCAATTGCTCTATACATAAACTATAAAATGTCTTCATATGCTTTTACCATTGATTTATGTAGGATTGATGAAACCATGACCCAAAATTATTATGATTGGTGGGATGGAAGGAAAACCACATTGATGTCAATTTGGTCAATGCACTAGCAATGACACACATGTGTAAGCTTGAAAATGCGAGCCTACGAGCCTTGAGCTTAGGTATTAGTAGATCCCACAACCATTGAAGATATTTATAACATAGGTATCCTATAACCATGGATGATGTCAATAACATAGATACGTATAATATAAATGTATAGGTACCTAGGTTCACATGCTAGTAATCTTCATTGTACTAGTAGGTAGTTGAAAATTCACTATTACTGTAAATTTAGCCTAAGACAATTACATCTATAATTGATCAAATAAACATTTGAATTTGGTTAGCATAATTTAATTGTCTAAATAATTGTTGCATCTTGTAAGAAGTGAAATTGGGATTTCACATTTTCTTTAATTGCATTTCTTGGACAATACATGAATAAGCTGTGAATTTTCAAAGAGTTGAAAATATGTGTAGCTAGAATCACTAGTAGAAATTTGGTCTTTTATAGCTTTCTTATGTGGAATAACTCGTCCATAGCAACTTTTTTTTGGTCCACGATAACTCATTTTGAGTTATTTTTGAATAGTATCCAAAATAACTAGTCTAAAATGACTTGTTTTTTAAAAAACAAGTTGCCTTCGGGGATAGCAAGAGTTATTTATGATTAGTTGCAGAAGACCAAATTTCTACTAGTGAATTGATCCTAAGTTCTCATATTCAAAGGACTTAATTTTAAACAAGGAACTAGATAAGACATTTTTGCAAACATGTCACATTTAGGTGCAATTAACTTCATTGTGTTTTTTTACAACATGAGAAAATTGTTATCAAATACTTGATTGTTGGAAATAGCATTAGGAAAAATTTCAAGCCTTGAAAGGGCCATGAAGAAAAGTTTTTTCAAGCTACGAACAAGCACAGTGCTGTCTCAATTATTTAAGATTAAAAAAATAAAAAATAAAAAATAAAATAAAAAATAAAAAATAATAGAAAATAACAACAAATGATTAAAAATAGAATAAATAGAATAAAATAGAATAAAAACAATAATTTTTTGAATAAAAATAATATAATGATAATAGTAAATAATACATTTTTTGAATAAAAAATTAATAATAAAATAAAATAATCACAATCCAATTTGACCAAGTTCATCCACATCAAATTGTTAGAGTTTTGCAATTTTGGATTTAATTTAAAAATTATATTTGAAAATCATTTTTAATGTTTTTTTAAAGTATTTATTAAACCTGTCCTGTGCCATTAAAAACCTTCTGTTTGTTGAAGGGGGAATTTTGGGTGGGGGGTTGTTTCTCCTTATTTTGTTAACTCTATTGTCAAGGATCTGACAACCCTTTTCAAGGCTTGAACTTCTTCTAATGAATTCAACAATTTGAAATTTTTTATTTTTTTGTAAAAAAATTATTATTATTATTCAACTTTAACCCCTAAATGTTCAAGGTATATTTTGAGTTTCTTGGAATTTGCTTTAAACTGAATAAAAAGCCAAAATTTCAATAAGTTGGATCAATTTTTTTGAATTGTAACTATACAAATTCAAACTAAACATGTTAGAGATCACTTAGGAAAAGAAAACACAACCACATCACTTATTAATGAAAGATTATAATGTTTGATCATGAAGGTGTTAAAACTATGAAAATCTTTCAGCTTTCTTTTTGCATGTCAAATCTAAAAAATTGGTTACCAAAAAAATATGAGGTTCAAGGGCATAACCCCAATCAATTTATGACTTTTCAAAATCTACTCTACAATTTTTTTAAATGAATTTCTGATGTGAATTTTTTGCCAAAATCTAGTGTATTTAGGGCTCATTTTGAAGAGCCCTCCACACTATGGAAAGTCAAGATTGCAATGGACACCCTTGCACAAAATCTTGAATAGAAAAATCATAATCATTCATTTTTAAAATTGGATTTTTGATGCTAAAACTAGACTTCAAAAATTGTGTCAAAAATATAAACTATTAAAAATAGCAACTTAGTTGAGTATTATTTAACTTCAAAGTATTGTCAACACCAAAATTTGGTGCCTCAAGCATTTAGGGGATAATAGAAGGTTATCACAAGTTTGGGCATCTTGTAAATCACAATAATTTGCGCAAATATTGTCAAAGAAGTCTTGTATCCTTTGAATATGACAATATGTTGATCATTTAGGAGTTGAAAATAAATAAATACCTTCACTTTGTTGTAGACTTTCAAAATCCAAGAGAATAGTTTGTAGATCGAAGTGGAAAATCTGTAATTTATCCCATTAGTGTGTTTGATACTAAATATATACTAAGAGTTGCACTATTTAACTCCCCAAAGGATGAGTTGGTCACTGTGAAAATCATCTTTTTAGGTACCATGTGAATTTATTGCTTAAGATATCTAGTGGCACCCATTGGAGGTCAAACTACTATGCAAGATCTCCCCTTTTCCCACAAAATTCCAATGATGAACATTTTCTTGTGCTAAATAGAAGGATTCTTTGTCATCCATCAAATACTTAGCATCCATGGCATCCTTTTTAAGATTAAATTAATACATGTTGAAATGCCACTAAATGATATTAATCCCTAAAGGACCACGAGAGTTTTTCAAAAAGACATTGTCAAAAATTGCGGTTTTTAGGTGTGTTGTTCAAAAATAAAAATTGAAACTTTTTTTTGGAACTTCAACTGTACAAAAGTAAAGTTGAATATTTTCACCAAAATGTGGAAAAAATTTCAGCCCACTTGACCACTCAAATTGAAAAACTATAATGTTTGAAGTGAAAAAAATCCTTTATTCATTCTTGCAAAATAGGGTCAGCAAACTTCGGGCCCTTTTGGAGTAAAATTTTTGCTCTACACAAACATGAGAATTTTGACCATGGACAAGTATATGATATTAGGTTCATCCACGAAAATTTTTAGAAGCAAATATGAAGTCTAGCTTATTCTAAATCACCTTGCAATGCAAGGAGTTTAAGTGAATTTGCAATACACTAGTCATTTTCTTGATGAATTCTTGTGCAATGAGGAAACTTTTTATTTGAAATCCAAATAGTAAAAAATCAGAGACAAATATTTGGAATAAGCGGAAAAAATTTCAAATTTTTTTACTACATTGATTGAAAGATAATAGGACTTGAAGTTAGAAGAAAATGTTTTTTCTTGAAACCACTCCAATATAGTTGTAACAAAGTTTGACTCCTTTTAGAATGTGATTTAAAGACTAAAATTTGTTTAATTGGACAATTGTATGCCATATTTTATTAATTACATACATGCCCAATTTCAAAAGTTGATGATCTTTTTTGCAAAAGATTCCTCAAAGATTTCCAAATTGCCCAAGCTACCCAAAATTTTTAGGGCAACAAAACTTTTGATTTGGGCAACTAATCCGAAAAAAAATAGTTTTTCACGAAGGAGGTGCATTTTTATACATTGTGTCCAAATTTCATGAACATCCAACCAAAAATGACTTCATTGGAACCTACCCGAGATTTCTTGTATATGTTGAATGGACACTTGGTCCTTTGGGGGTTAACCCTTGAACGTCACAATAAATGTTTTTTGGATGTTGAGAATCAAAAAATTTTGAAAGCACCTTTTCATCAAATTAACTATAATCTCAAAATCCGGACAGTGGATTCTCTTAGAAATTGCACATTCACATTCATGAGGTAGTTGGCTCCAAAATTCAACCATGAAGTCCTCAATAAACAAGGCAATTTTAAATTATTCCGTTTTTCCTTATCAAATGCAAAAAAGCTCCTCACTTCTAGTGTTCGGTTTGTGACATTTAGGGGTTAATATGTACCAAGAGTTGCACTATTTTGGAAATTAGTGCATGTTGAAATCTCATCGATTGATACTAATTTCCAAATATTTTTGAGGTGGTTATACTAATTTTGGGTCCTCACAAACAACTCAAATCACTTTAATAATTGTGGTGTTGTGGCACAAAACCATCCATGCACATTGAATGCAAACCAAGTCACCTTCAAGTCTCATGCAAATCAATGTTCTAATTTGGACTCAAGTCACCTCCAACTGAAGTCTGGTGTCCAAGTCTGGCGAGATTTAAAAATCCCGCAACCCTAGCAAGTCCCGTCTGTAATAAGCACCGCGGTCACCGACTCCCTACGCAGGACCTCCCCGGGTACAGACCGGGTATACACCCCCGGTAGGCCCGCACCCGTGGGCCCGCGCTCTTCCACGGGCCCCACAGCGCGCGGTCGACGACTTTCCTCCCCAGCGACGCCCATGATTGGCCTTCGCTTCCAAAGTCAAACCCCACCCCTAAAACCCCACCCCCGCCTCGCCCAAAACCTCTCTCACGAAAAAAATTCATCCCTGGCTGGCTGGCTCGCTCTGTCTCGCAAAATTCAAAACCGCATGTCGCCTTTTTCAAATGGCGTCCCCTCCCAATGCCTCCACCCCCTCTAAATTTAAACCCGCCTCCTAATTTCCTCTAGACCCCACTCCCGCTGCGTTCCAATCGAAGCCGCCAAATCATCCGTCCGAGGAGTTGCAAATCCAAAGCCGAACCCACTTTGCAAGCCGGAGTGGGGTGGCAGGCTCCGCCAGGACCGGAAGAGGAGTCGTAGCCAGCCACAGTAAGTTAGTATCATAGTCCGTCCTTGCTTCCCCACGCGAATCATTCAAAGGCGATGTGGCAGAATCAGGGATGCTGCCTGCCTGCCTCTGCCTGCAGCAAGTATGATGCAAGTGACTGACCCAACACGGGCGCCCGTCCGTCCGCCCGCCCGGCGCCCGCCTCGATCGCGATTAATGGAACGACCGCGTTACGCCATCCAGTCAGCCGTTGAATGAATGCCAGGAAAAGGGACGGAAAGGGGACCAGACCCAAAAAATAACAATCCGGGATCATGGGCTCCATTGGGTTCCTTCCCCCTTCCTTGGATTTTAATCATGCTTCTTGGGGGGGGAGAGGGGGGGGGGGAGCCAGAGAGTCATAGCATCGGATCGTATGAAAAAGACCGTAGACGATTGGGTGGAGTTTGCCTGCTTGGGGTTGGGTTGGATGGGCTGGACTAATGACAACCATCATGGACTGACTGACTGGAACTGGAATTAACTGGGGCTGCAAGCAACGCAAGCAAAAGGCCGCAATGAACACTAGTAGTAGCAGTAGTAGTAGTTCTACTTCTTCCAGGAGATGAGAGATTATATTCGTAGGATTCTACATTACCACTGTGGACATTGGACGCTGCCAACGAGAAGCAGACGAAGCAGAAGAAAGAAGAAGAAGAACATTAACGCGGTGGTTTTTATTCCACTGTGGACTACTACCACCACCGCTGGGGGATGCTAAAAGGCAGCAGCGCCACTCGTGGGCTTGCTGTTTTGTTGGTTGGGCTGGGCTTGCTTGAGGTTTTCGTCCTCGTTTGGCGCTATGCCCCGGTCGATTTGGGTGGCGACGAGCTTCTGGGGTGCGCGCGGAAATGGATTGATGAGGATTTGTTGTGACCGAGGCGGTTTTGCGATGTGTTAGGTCAGGTATGTGGAGTTCGCCGCTCGGTCGCGCTCGGTCTGTAACCCCGAATTGGAGTTTGAGGGTTTGGTGGTGTGGATGAGGGGATTGTGTTTTCTGTGGGATTTTTTTTTCTGGGTTGCTGGTTTGGGAGGTGACGATTGTGGGGAGGGCGAGGGAGGAGGGGGCGATGGTGGTGCTAAGTTAGCGTGGTGATGTTTTGTGTTGGAGTTCGGCTGGGAGGCTGACACTGGGACGACAGGGAGGGGCAAATTTAGGGTTATGAATGGCGGGGTGGGGGTGGCTTAGGGGAGTGGGATTCCAAGGGCTTTAAATAAAATTCAATAATTTTTTTTTGCCAGAGTTTTGTAGTAGTGTGGTTGTGAGGGTTTGTTGCGACGGTGGTGGCTTGCTTGGGTGGAGGTTTTTGTGTCGGAGGTGCGTTCTGAGGCGTGACGGAACGAAAGGGAGGGTCAAATTTAGGGTTAGGAATGTGTGTGTGTGTGTGTGTGTTGGGTCGGGGGTCGGGGGTCCGGGGATTGCAAGGGCTTTATAAATGTTGATTTTTTTTGTTTCCCCATTTGTGTGTCTGTGAGGATGTGCGATTACTTGTTGTGGTTCCGCGATGTTATGCATTGTGGTGGTTGACAAGTATGATAACGTGCATCGTTTGAGAGAGCAAGGTAATGTTATTTGATTTGATCGTTGTGATCATGTGCTTGTGTTGAGTACGCTTGTGGTACGTGCTTGTCAATTATTAGCTACTGTGTGTATGGAGTGTGCTGTGCTAGAAAAAGTTGAGGAAACTCTCTTAAGCCTCTGACACAAGAAAGAAATCCTTGCGTCTTGCTACTGATTTGGAAGTGTCTTACATTGTTGCTTCTCGAATTTGCAGCGATGACATAAAACAAGCATAATGGTTGTCCTGATTACAATTACATAGATTAGGGTCAGATTGGTGCATGTTTGCTGATTACAGTCAAGAAGAGAGTGATAGTGGATACCGGACGTAAGAGACAGAGTTGTTGAGTAAGCCAGACCTCCTGGCTTGTTGCAGTGTTACCTCTGCATTTACTTTTTAATTTATTTCCTGAGTCTTGACGGCATTGTCATTCATCAATACTTATTTTTCTATTTTTAGACTTTTTGAAATGCTTTGGATTTCAGCCAATATCACCCACCCGTTCGATTTATATCCCCGAAAATCGATGGGGATTTAGGGTTAGCTACCGTACTTAACTCGTGGAGATCTGCGCTTCGTCTTCGTAATTTCCTACGCTATCTTGGCGAGCGTACAAACCCCCCTCTCTCCTCGTCCTTGACTCGCAATTGTTGCTGCAGGTGCCGCTTTACGACAAGTGAACAATGGAGTCTGTTGACAGGAGGCGTCTCTCTCCTGAGGATAACAACTTTAAAAGGAGAATGAAGACACCAATGCAGCTAGAAACTTTGGAGAGGGTGTACGCAGGTCTTTACATATGCAACCTACTGAGTGCTTGTTGTTCGCACTGTTGTTTGTCTGTCCGTTCAATCTACATGTTTGAAAACAAAAACTTCTTCCTTTGTAGTACACATGCTTGTTGTTTAGAGGGGCTTATTCGTAGCTATGTGTGACAGGAGACCGGTACCCATCGGAGGCAGTCCGAGCAGAATTGTCCTCTGTGCTGAACCTCTCCGACAAGCAGCTGCAGATGTGGTTCTGCCACCGACGTTTGAAAGACAGGAAAGAGAAGGACGAAGACAGTCCAAGTGCCGCTGTTGCCAATATCAACGTGAATGCTAATAATGTGTCTCGCAAAAAGCCACGAACCGAAAAACAGAGCCAGTCACAGTACGCTGTGCTTGCCTCTGAGCCTGGTGATACAGCCATGGTGTCTGCTGGTGAGCAGTATGCAGAGGAGTATATGTACGAGAATGCAGAAAGGTTCACTCCAGAGGTGAGGGAGTTCTACAATTCTCTTGATTGTTCCGAAGCTATTCTTGTTACTATTATTCATATGTTTTTGCTTTTATAGTGCCTTTTATTTCGCTTCTGTTGTGAGTTTGGGCTGGCATGTCTTTTCTGAGACTTGAAGCTTCTGGGAAGTCATTTATCGTGTCTTAATTATATTAAACACGGATGGTAACAGGAACCAAAGCCACGCTCCAGGAAACCTGGTCCTAGAGAGGGTACTACATTTCCTGGCAAACGAAGGAATCAGGCCCTTGCTTCCAAAGTGGCAAAGGCAGAAGCGGCTGCAATTGCTGCAGTGGAGGCGCAGTTGGGAGAGCCCCTCAGAGAGGATGGCCCTCCTCTGGGAGTCGAGTTTGATCCCCTTCCTCCTGGTGCCTTCATTACAAACGGTTCGAAAATACAACTCTATCGCATCAATTCTTTTACATACTTGTTGATTAGTTGGATTGAGTTTTACCATGTCTAAAACACTTTTAACAAGTTTCTTGTCAACTTGAGCACATTTGCAACACTTAATCTCCTTTCGAAGATAAGCTATGGATCGTTCTTGAAGTACCGTGTGTCAATTAGCAGTTTGGAGTATATTTGTGTTGTGAGTGATCTTGTGAGTGATCTTCTTACAGTCGTAACGGAGGAAATACCACCGGAGCCCGCACCTGCCATGGAACCAGAGCACTTTCCAACTGACAGAATGTATGAGATTCCCGATTTGCAAAACAACAGGGCGCCTGTGCCGGTACTACTTTCAACCTCTATGCGTTTAGGGCGTGTGGGTTTGAGAGGGTTGCATTGGTTCTTGACACCATCTATTTCAAATTTGCGTGAGCCCATAGCTTTTGACTGACTCAAGTACTGCATGCAGTCTGCACCCCTGGCCATGCCTCCTATACACATTCCGGGAGGATCAAAGCGGAAATCTATGGGACCCCCATCTACTCCTCATCCTCATTCTATTCATTATGAACCTCGTCCTCCTGTCAGAGAGTACCAGTTCCTTCCCGAACAGCCAGAACCACAACGTCTGGAAGAAACTCAGTATTACGAAAGACCAACACCACTGAATCTATTTCCAACCAATGATAGAACTTTGGAATTGCTCCAACAGTCCAGGGTTTGTATCTTTTGACTTATTTCACCCTTAGCCTTGCTCTGGTGGGGGGAAGTTTCTTGTTGGCTGAGGATTAGGACTTGTATCATCTGCTTGAAACAAATAGTTACGTCTAGGACAGCCGCTGAGTCGTGCAACCTGTACTATATACAGGCGGAAGAGGCCAGGTTGCAGAAGGAGGTAGAGCTGCAGGAGAAAAGAATACGAAAGGAGTTTGAAAAACAGGAGGTTCTGAGGAAAAAGGTGATACGGATGCTCTTGGAAAAGTTCTTGAAATCTTGCATCATATAATAGTGAATTGCCACTGGTCCTATTGTACGGTTTTGTTTGAATTGTGGCCACTGGGGTTGGCTCAACTCTTGTAATTGGATTGAGAGTATTTTTACTATGAAGCCTCTAATTTCTTATTTCAAATGTGCTCTTGTACAGCGAGAAGAACAAATACGAAAAGAGCAAGACAGACTTGAGCTTCAAAGGAAGAAAGAAGAAGAGCGAATTCGTCGGAAAGAGCAGGATCGCATCGAGCGGGAGCAAAAGAAGGAGGCTGAACGCCTAGAGAAGGAAAGCAAGAGGGTATGTGTAAATAGGGCACTGAACTTGGGTTCTTCAGTTTGATATATCCAGTGGTAGATAACGTCGATGGGAGTTAGTTTCTTTGCTGCAGTGTGACGTTTCTTCAAAAAAAATGAATTCATTGAAGTTTGCTATTGCATTATTTGGAGTTGCAGCATTTTTAAGAATGTGAAGCTTGTGATCTGAACTTGATTATTGAATTTTTGGTTTCAGATGGAAAAGCAGCGCCGTCGGGAAGAAGCTCGCAAAGAGAAACAGGCTGCTAAAATGAAAGCTGCCAATGAGAGGGCGCTTGCGAAAAGGCTGGCCAAAGAAATGACAGATCTCATGGATGATGAGGAACTGGAGCGCATGGAAGCAGCTGCAGCTGCATCTTCTCTAAATCTTGCTTTCTTTGCGCCCTTCGGCAAGAATGGGATGGATACTTCTCAAGGTGAATTCATCGTATTCCTGTTTTGACGTCTTTGCATTCACATTTAGGAGAGGAAAAGGGACAGGTAAAGAATCTTCACATCAACGATCATGGTCGTCAAATGGACTATAATAATATGGTTGTCTTTGTTATTCCATGTTTGCAGTTGAGCTCAAGGCCTTCCCACCTCCTTCCGTGCGGATGAAGCCTGTTGTGGCTATCCAGCCTTGGTCAAACTCAGATCCGAATGTCGGAAGCCTACTTTTGGTAACATTGCAATTCACTACCCTTTACATGAAGGCGATGATTATGCTTTGAGCAAATGATGACCATGTCGTTTATCTTTCCCTATCAATAAGTTCTTGAATGCTTGACTATTGTATTCAGGATGCAATTGGTCCTTTCTGTGTAGGTGTGGAGATTTTTGACAACATTTGCAGATGTCGTTGGACTCTGGCCATTCACTCTGGACGAGCTCGTGCAAGCATTTCATGATTATGTATGTTACAGTTTGGACCTCAGTCATTCCGTCTCTTAGATCAATAATTTAAGAAAGCGATGGACGGCTAATGCTTTTCTACTATCGCAGTGTGTTTTGTTCTGAACCTCACTGTTACTTAAAACGGTTGAAATTGGAGTTCTTTT
The DNA here is from genome assembly GCA_950106755.1 of Climacium dendroides. Classification (NCBI taxonomy): domain Eukaryota; kingdom Viridiplantae; phylum Streptophyta; class Bryopsida; order Hypnales; family Climaciaceae; genus Climacium; species Climacium dendroides. The sequence continues at coordinate 6,763,241 of OX467082.1, read as the reverse complement.
ACCATTTGAAGAAACCATCGTGCTGTAAGGGAATTTATATTGAAATGTTGCTAATGCCGTACTCACACTCCAGGATTCTAGACTACTTGGGGAGATACATGTGGCGCTTCTTAAAACTTTAGTAAGGGATATTGAGGAAGCAGCGCAAGCCGTTTCGGGTGGCATGGTTGGTCAGCGCGATGCGATTGCTATGGCGGCGGGTGGCCATCCTCAACTTGTAGAGGCTGTAAGTTTATGCCTCATTGTTGTGTTCCCATTTGGACAGATAAATGACGGAGGACAGTCTTTTTCACATGCAGCCCAGTTTGTTTCAGTCTTAAACCTGCATTTTGTCATATGGAGCTTGTTTTATTGTCAACCATGCTCTTTGTGTTCACTAACTCGTATGATATGTCTGTGTCTGTTTCTTTCCAGGCTTTTGCATGGGGTTTTGACATCAGGGAATGGGGAAAACATGTCAATCCTCTTACGTGGCCAGAAATTCTGCGGCAGTTTGCTTTGGCAGCCGGTTTTGGACCCAAGTGGAAGACGCGGAAGATAACAACACCTGATCGATCGAAAGAAACACCAACTGAGGTGAATGATTCGTAAATCTTCAAATTATGTTCTATGGCTAGTTTGTACTATAGAGGACCCAGAGGAGGAAACCCAGCGTACTATAGGGGTTCCTTTCTCCAGGCCTGATGCTTTGAAGACCCTGCAGATGAAGGCCCTCCATCCCCTTGTCAGGATGCTCTTCGAATACCCTTCGAATGCCCTAATAATAACAAATCCTACGGAGTGGAAGATGTAGAGTTTGTGATAAAGCTATACGGTCATGCCATTCCGCTTAGGGTCTAATAAAAAATTATGAAAAAGGGGTCCCCTAGGGATTGATCTCAGTGGTCTTTGGTTTTAGAAATACTTAAAGACTTCGTGGCCTTCAATACCCTACAGAATGCTTGATCTACCCGTCTGCATGTCGGGTAGTCTATGATACTCCTGTTCCTATGTCAATAAATAATCTTTCGTAAATTAGACTTCCCTCATGCACCAGAATTAATATGCGTTTTTGCAAGTTTTTACAGGGAGAGGATGGAGAAGATATTGTGGCCAATCTCCGATCTGGTGCAGCGGCAGCAACTGCGGTTGCCTCCATGCAAGGCAGAGGGATGGGTCATTTACGCCGCTCTCAATACAGGCTGACCCCTGGAACTGTTAAGTATGCTGCTTTTCATGTGCTATCTCTTGCAGGAGAGAAGGGCCTAAATATTGTTGAGGTGGCTGATCGGATTCAGGTACCAACATGCTCCTAATCATTTTGCTTATCAAAAACGTTTCAATTGTTGTTCCTGGTGCTCATGATACACAACGTAGCCACCGGATTAATATTTTTTATGCGTGATGAAGTATTATTCGTTATAGGAGCTCGGTCTGATGTTTTACGTGTGCTTGATGACATAGACATCTGGATTGCGCGACCTATCTTCGAGTAGGACTCCAGAGGCATCTATTGCTGCTGCTCTCTCACGAGACACTGTTTTGTTTGAGAGAACTGCTCCCTCGACGTACTGCGTTCGGTCTCAATTCCGCAAAGATTCCGAAGATTCTGATGAGATTCTCAGTGCTGCAAGAGAGAGGATTCGACTTTTCCGAAGTGGTTTGGTGGATGGAGAAGAAGCTGATAAGGATGGCGATGAAGCAGATCGAGAAGAATACGAGTCTGAAGGGCAGGACGTTGATGATGTTGAGGTATGAGCAGACTGCTGATTCTTACTCATAGGAATTCGAATGCCTCTTTCGTGTGTGTATCTTGGTCAAGTATACCCTCGCTCTTCTTTCTATGTTATCTATATATCTATCTTTACCTTTTCTCTGAATTTGAGGTATTTCATTGTCACTAGGAAATGGAGGAAGATTTGGAGGATGGCGTTTCAGATCCAGCTGAGAAAAAGGCTGTTGAAAAGATGGAACATGTGAAGGTTGTATCTGATGCAAAAGAGATTAAAAGCGTGATGGGATCGCAACAGAAACATCTACCCAGCCTTGGAAGTAGTAAGGGAGGATCGAAATCCAATGCGGTCATTGTTCCTGCAAATAAAGAGGAAGAAGAAGAGGAAGATGAGGAAGACGAGGAAGAGGAACACGCTATGGTAAAGGGGGATAGTCTGCAGGAGGATCAAAAGGCCGGGATTCAACTTGAAGAGGAGACCGAAATTGACGAGAGCCAGGTATTGTGAACAACCTGTAGTCCCTTTTGGTGTTACATAGTGATATTGACCTTTACTGAAGCTATCTTAACCCCTGAGTGCCTACATGGCCAAAAGTGACTGCTTCCTGTTCTATTGGATTTTAACTAATCATTTAGGAAACTTCAAGGAATGTAGCAAAATATGCCAATAAAACGAAGAAACCTTTCTGTAGATTATTGAATGGTAAAACAACTTTCAGAAGTTACCATAATTGGCTATGAGCTTCCAAGTGAACTTTCTTTTTTTAGTTCGGGGTTAGTGGTAATACTTCGTTAGTGGTAACACTTTGTACTTTCTTTCAGTCATTACTTTCATATCTCGCCATGACCACCTCATCTGTTTGACTTGTTGGATCTTTCTGTAGTTGCACAGATCTTTGAGCTCCGTTAATGTATGATTCGTTCCTGGGTATCTTTTTTGCAGGTGGGGGAGCCATGGGTGCAAGGTCTTGTGGAAGGGGAATATTCAGATCTTAGTGTTGAAGAGCGACTAAACGCTTTGGTGGCATTAGTTACGGTTGTCAACGAAGGCAATGCTATTCGTATTGCACTGGAGGTATGTGAATTCTGACTTCCACCTTATCTTTTAATTCATGAGGTTGCAGGATGGCTTTTCCTCCTTTCTTCGTCTTCTCTTCATCCTTGCAGTCATCATTTGTCTCTTTTTGCCTATGTGCGTGAAGCTCAACGATGTTCTACTGTGTTGCTCACAGGAGCGGCTTGAAGCAGCAACTGCGCTGAAGAGACAAATGTGGGCAGAAATGCAGTTAGAGAAACGGCGTCATAAAGAGGAGCTGTTATCCAGGTCTCATTTTCCTCTCATCAAAACTGATGGTGAAAGCCCTGATCCAGAAAACATGGCATCCGGAGCGTTGGCCCTTTATGATCAGGGACCGTTGGACATGAATGCGCCAAACACTGACGGTGTTGGACCGGGAGAGGCTTTTATTGGAAATGGGAAATCCCTGGCTGGACTCTCTAATGGCGTGGTGGCACATGAAGCTGGCCCCTCTTTAGGGGCCGGAGCTCCAGGCAACCATCTGGCGGAGAAGTCACGCGCACAGGCGAAGGCAGACATTGGTCTTCGGGCTGAAGAGCTCTATGTGTTCCGGTCACAACCCTTAGGCTCTGACAGGAGGCACAATCGTTACTGGCAATTTGTTACCGGTAATGGAGGTCAGGATCCAGGATGTGGACGGCTTTTCTTTGAGTCTAACTCTGATGGCTATTGGGGAGTTGTTGATACAGAAGAGGTGAGACTCCAATCTCTCACTAAATTCTCTGTTGCTTGGTGTTTGTCGCTGATTATTAAATTTATCTTTTAGACGGTCGTGCTCACCATCTGGTAACTTGTTCAGGCTTTCGATGCACTGTTGGCGTCACTGGATCCAAGGGGCGCCAGAGAGGCTGCACTAACTGCCATCCTCAATAGATTAGAAGGCACTTTACGGCAATGTATGAAGTTGAAGTCTTCTGGCACGGTGCAATCATCACCGGTCATGGGGTCGCTTGATAAACGCTCTGCTTCGAAAGGTACAAAACCTGTGCCATCTTTCTAGATGTATTTTTGTGTAGTTGCAGAGAGTCGTTTGCTTAGACTAATCACAATTGCATTGACCCTGTGAATTCAAGGAATGGAAGAAAGTCCAGCGAGTAGCCTTTCAGGCTCGGACAGTGATACTCCAGAAGTTGTGGGTGCCATCTCTGTGGAGCTGGGAAGATCATCTAGGGAACAGAAGCAGGCCCTTGATCGCTACAAGGCGACAGAGAAATGGATCTGGTCCGAGTGTTCCACGGGTGGATCTGTGCCAAAGGCAACTAGGGCTGGTCATCGGAGAGAGGCTCGTGTCTTACTTGTTTGTGATTTATGCCATGACTTGTATACAAACAAGGATAGGCATTGCCAGTACTGCCATGCGACCTTCGACAAGGCTTCTTCACCGAGACTCTTCTCAGAACACACTAAAGACTGTGAAGAGAGGAAACGGAGAGGTGATCCGAATTGGAAGTTGCACGGACCTGTTGTTTCAATGCCCTCCCGCCTTCAATTCTTGAAGATTGAGATTATAAAGATTGAGGTATGCTTCACTCTTTCTATTCCTCAGTTATTGGAATTTTTCGCTTCTTTTCCTTTTAGAGGTTGATTCATGTCCTTGGCTCTTGATCGACGACTTTCATCAATTTTGTTGAGTTGTCTGTTTGCAGAGTGCTATACCTGCGAAGGCGCTTAAGAAGGATTGGACTGACCAGCAACGCAAAATTTGGGCTGCTTCTTTGAAATCCGCATCTGAACCTAACCAGGTTCTACAGGTACACATTACATTCTGGTGCTAATCTTCTACTTGTGGAACACATATATCTAGTATAAGGGTCAGAGACTGTATATGAATACATGACTCGTCCATGACTATTTTATTCGTTTCTGTTCAAATTTAAAGGTCGTAGATCAACTTTGAAATTGGACTGTGGGTGCTGAGCTGATATTTTTTGGTGACGCAGGCCCTTACAAGCCTTGAGAGTATAATCGAGCGCGACTGGTTGTCCTCTACGTATGAAACAACCGAAGAAATTGCGAGTGCAGCTGCTGGAGCTGGCCATTTGGTGAACCAGGGGTCAGTGTTGCCTTTTTGGGTGCCTCCAACGACAGCTGCTGTAGCCCTGCGGATCCGCCTCTTGGATAACGCTATAGCTTACAGTCAGGAAGCCAAGGAAGAGCGTGAGAAACAGGAGATTGAGGATGAGATCAACCAGAAAAATGTACGTTTATCCGATATGTTCAGTGCTTTTCAGTGCAAAGTATATTTTTATGGTCTTTGTGCTGTTTCAGACATGTAGATACAGATACAGAGGAGTGATTGTTGAGGGCTTGCTAACTGAGCTAATGTGGTGTTTGGCGCAGTCAAAGATGTCAACATTCAGATTCACACCTGAGGGATTACCTGGTGACCAAGATGATGATCAACCAGCTGAAATGGTGGAGACAGTTCCCAGCACAAGCGGAAAGGGTAGGAGCCGTGTCCGTTCGAGTGGGGGAGGAAAATTACGTGCAGGGAGGGGGAGTGGTCAAGGTGTTCCTGCACAAACTGGAACAGGTGGGGGCCGCCGCAAAAGCACTACTGCTGTTTCAACTGGTGGGGGACCATCCAAGTCCAGACCAAGATCAAGTAGCGCTGCGAAGAAAGGCGGTTTGAAACGGAAGTTGCAATTCCGAGAGGGAGCCGAGGAGGCTGCTGCTGCTGCTGACCCCAAACAAGTGTGGGGTGGTGCTGCCAAGGGACGAAGTGCCCGGGCAGCAGTTGCTCGTGGTGCAAAAACACCTCCTGCTCGTCGACCTAGTCGAGCTCAGCCAGCCCCTCGTTCTCGTGCTCGTCGCCAGTCTGGATCACGAAGACCTGGACAGAAGCAGAGGAACACGAATGAGCTGATGGTCCCGTCCAAGAAGAGCAAAGCGGATGTTGTGGTGAAAGCGGGAGTCGAAGATGAAGAAGATGAAATTGAGGAAGAGAGTAATGGGGGTGATTCCCAGGCGGGTTATGCCGACGAAGGGTATGAAAATGGTGACCAGTATGACGCGGAGGACAACAATGACGATGAGCAGAATGGGTCTGACCCGGGTGAGCGTGAAGAAGAGGCGGAGGAGGAACAGGTGGAGGAGGAACAGGTGGAGGAGGATGAAGAAGGTGAGGAGGTTGATGAGGAAGGCGAGGAGGAACTTGAGGATGATGATGGCGATGGCGATGGCGAAGGTCAGGAGGAAGATGGCTATGGCGTGCGGGGCAGTTATGCTAGGGATGATGCTGATGATGCGGAGGAAGAAGGGGAGGAGGAGGAAGAGGAAGAAGAAGAAGAAGCAGGTGGTGAGGAAACTGAGGACGAGGAGGACCAGGATCAAGAGAGGCAAGCTTCGTACAGCGATGAAGATTAACGATAAAGCTTCTCTCTCTCACTCGCACAGGGTGGTGTGTTATTCATGGTAGTCCTCACTTCACCAAGCTGAAACCTCTGCCTGTCTTTCTATCCCAATGTGTGATAAGCATCTACCATCGCAGGAAGCAAAAGCAGACGGCCTTTTTGAGCTGTGGACAGATGGCATCGATCAAGGAATGGTGTTTATTCACCATCAACATATTGGTGGGAGTGTCTACAGAAAAAGTTCACAGTTCTGTGTATAGATTATTGAGCTCCTTGCTCTCCTGCAGCCTCTCTGTATGCTGGTACCTAGTCGATGTCTCCAAGGGCAATATGAAAAGCTTTTGGATGGTGCTACGTTATGCAGGAAGAATAATTTGCAGAGGCCGTGGAGAGTGTTCATTCTCTCGAATAGTGTAGGATAGTGGTGACGTAGCAAGGGTCCCAATTTTGCTGTCTGACTTGTGTGCATCCCCGGTGGGTTTCTCATGTAAGTATCCTAGATGAAGGTACCTCGTTCTTTGAGAAATTTCTTCTGATGTAGATCAGCTTTTAGAATTCAAATCTAATTTGTTATCGGTGATTAATGAACTAATTAAAGACAATATCACGAAATCGTCTGAGTCTCATTGATGTTGATAGTTCGCTACTAACTTCTGTTGCCACCCATAGAGAATGTTACCGCAGATTTGTGATGGTTGTAAGAAATTGGAAGGCTTGCATGTTTTGTTTTTTTGTACTTATTCAATTGATAGGGTTGCAATGTTGCCTGCATCAAATTGCTGAATCATGATGTACTTTGAGGTGGTTTGAATTAAATCAATATTGATAAAAAAAAATTTAATAAAAATTGACCATTTGTGAGAGCTTGATAGCGATGAGATTTCAATATGAGGATACTACTGTACTTCCTTTGTGGGAAGGAAAATAAAGTTTGAATCAAATGGTAGAGTGAAAAGTTATGCTACCCCTAAAATTGGAATATTTGGACAACTTGGGAATCTTTTGCTAAACTCCTCACCTACTTTTGAAATGTGGCATGTATGTAATTCACATGATATGGTGTGAAATTGCCAAATAAAATAAAAATTAGTTTCAAAATTAGACTCCAAGAACAGTCAAAATTTGACAATCCCTCAAGGATGGAAACTATGATTATATAGTCAAACTTGAATGTCCCACTCTATAGGCCATTTCTTTGCTATTTGTAAATGAAATTGTTTGGTTTTGTTTTTCAAAGGTGAAATCACATGTCTAATTTCTGTCATAAAATTTTAAAAACTTGTGAAAATTTCATATTACTATGAATTTTTTAAGAGAAAATGAAGAAAACTCATATCAAATGTAAAACATTCTTAATGATCTAAAAAATTTATAATAGTACATTGTAGTATAGAACATTGTAGTACATTATAAAAATGTTCCTTCACTCCATATTTAAAACATTGTTGTAGATCCTTAGCTTCATACTTCAATGAAATGCTTATTTTAAAGAACCTTAGAAAATTTCCAAGTGGAGTAGAAACTACACTTTTAGAAACTTCATTTTTGTTAGCTTTATACAAGAGCAAAAAAATCATTTTGAATGAAATCAAGTTTTTTAGGAAAACACATTCAAAGTATTGAAGTACATTGTTTAATATAATATCTTTATTTTTTACCAAGGCATTATACTAAATTTATACCAAAGGCCCTTTCAAGGGCTCAAAATTGTAGGTTGAAATTTAGTATAATACCAAAGGCCCTTTCAAGGGCTGAAGTAACTACCAAGTTGTTTTTGGTTCTTAGTTTGGTGCTAGATTGCACCACAAAGAATACTTTGGCTAAAAAATGTCAAAAAATCTTGGATAAAACTACCAAAACACTTCGAATAAAAAAAATCGTGAATGAAATCATGAAATTGTGGATGAAAACCAAATTGTAGATATGTGATATGTACTAATGTTATATTTTTCATCCAATATGTGGATGAATGTTGAAATTTGGAGCATCACTATAACATTTTATATTACCACTTTGGCACTTCTTAAAAATGAAAAAAAAGCCTTGGTAACCACTAGAGATTGACTAAAGTAAGGAATTCATTTTTGAAGAATTATTTATAATTCATAGATTGAAATTATTATTATGGAGTACTACTTTAGAAAGATTATTTCAATATCTTACAAAACATTCTTGGTTCTTGAATAGTCAAAATTGTTAAAATCACCCAAAGCAAGATGATATCTTCACATTTGGATGAATAAATGATAATCTTAGTGCATAATCTACATATTTGTGGATGTAAATAGCTTCACTAGCCTAGTTATAACTTCAAATTTCACTAATGTACAATATCTTTGTATGGTGGGTTAAAAAAAAATTCCAATAAAAATTTGCTCAAAATCAATACCATCATTTTGGGAGGCAATAATTGGCACCACAATCTTTGTTTGTAGTGGATGAAATTATTCAGAAAGGCTACAATTTTTTAGGATAGCCTTACTCTTTATTACGTAAATGTGCACTTCTTGAGATGAATAAATGGATTTTTCATATTTTTCTAAGTTTTATCCATGCCTACAAATACAAATAGCTTTATCATTCCAGTAAAGTATACATTCTACACTACCCAAAATAAATTAAACAAAAAAAAAACAGAATAGTTTGTGATGCAAAACAATTTTCAAAAAATATTATACAAGAGATTCCTATTTTTGATGTAGATGAAACTATTGAGTTGCTACAAAATCACACAATGGTATAAAAATCATCATCTTTGCATACTTTCATATTAATAATTGATTTTCATGCGATTTTGCATGCTTTATTTATGAACATGTATGTAAATGGTTTTGTCAATCTAATAGAGATAAGGGTCAACTTCCACATAGAGTTAGGCTGGTAAAGCCCATTGAGCAACAATGAAATGGAAGTCTGTTTTTTTTCTAGATTCCCATTCTATCATTAATCAATGGGCTTCACCAGTCTTGACTCTACATGGTAACTAGCTCCAAGGTAGACCAACCCAATTTCATTCACTACCTAATTCCACCCCCTACTTTTAGCCCCCATTCCATCCTCCAAAACATCCAAATCCATTTATTTTTCTAACAAAATCAATGAATTAATGCCTATAAAGAATAAAGTATCAATCCTTTATAATTGGTGAGTATTTCAAGTGGTTATGGGTTGTATACGGGATGTTTATGACTCCACCCTATAGGCGGTTTTGTAAATTTAGGACAAACCACTTTAGAAATTCACAAAAATTACAATTCCACTTGGATTTGATTCGTGAAACAAGCACACACCTTTGAAAAATATGTTCTGCTTATGGACTTGGCCCCAAAATATTCAAATTGAAAATCAACATGGTAATAGGCTTGTCTACATTAACTCCTAAAGTCCCATGGCCATTTTTTTGCCAAAACCAGTCAAAACTACCACTTCTACTACATTCACCTATAAAATAAATTTTAAAAAATATTTTTTAGAATCTAACCGTAGGATCTTGTTCTACACTTGTCTTAGATCATGTGATAACTTTTTTTGTGATTTTTGACTGTCCAAATTGAAAGATATTAGCATTCAAAGTGGAATAAAAAAATCTTTCAAGAAGTCACTATGATTGCCTGCAAAACAAGAAGCTCCATAACTTTCACATCTCTAATCTAAATGGAATGAATCAAAGCTTCCAATTTATAAAAAAAAATATAATCTACAAGAAAAAAATATTAAAAAAATTATTTCAATTTTTTGTGGTTTTGTTTTGCTGCCCGGTCTCCCCCATTTTGAGGTTATTGTGGCATAACTTTTGCTCCCAGACACCGATTGAAATAAAAAATTATATTCCTAGAAAGCTCTTAAGTTTTTCTATCTTACAAGAAAGTTTCAAAAAGTTTCAGTAAAAATTGAGATTATAGGAGCCTGTTCAAAATCCATTTTGTCCCCCATAGGGATAATGGGACTTTAGGGGTTAACCCCTCAAGGTCCAAGGCCTTTTGGGTTTAAAAACATAATTAATTTTGAAGTGTTATAGTCCAAAATATCACTAAGGTATAGAAATCTCATCCATACAATCCTATACTACACGTGTTGTAGATGATGTGAATAAAATTTGGATTCATTTGGCCACATAGTTTGCAAGATCATAGTGTTTTAGTGTAGAAAAAGGATGTTGAAATTTTCCTATCAACATGCTTGGTGGTGAAATACAATTTCTAAACCTACTCATATGAAAAAAAATTAAAACAATAAAGTACTTCAAAGCCAAGATACAAACACATTGATGAAAGAAAATATCATTCAATTGACTCATTGTGTTTGCAAAATGGCTTCAAAATGTCAAAAATAGCAAGAAAAGTTGAAAAAATACATTTAAGGCTCAACCTCTCTCTACTAAAATGCTTTTCAGTCATTCACAACTTCTTATATTGATATGAAATTTGATCCACACAAACTCCCCCAATATGCACAACTTTCCAGAAAACATTTATTAAAAATGGACAGTGCATGAAGAAGAAACATGCCACCAAAGTTCAAAAATGTCCAAATTTTGAACTTTGAATTGTTCCCAAACATTCAAAACACCTTGGTTTGGCATGAATGTTTCACCAAAATAACTAAACTTCCAAAGGAAGCACAACCCAACAAATTTTTATTGAAAAAAAAACATTGGATGAAGGAGTTACAAGCCCCCAAAGTTGCAGCCAATACATGTGGTTTGGTGAACTCAAATTGAACCAATGAACTTTGAATGTCTTGCAAAAAATCAGTAAATTTTGGATTGATCTGAAAATTTTACCAACCAAACTAGAAGATAGAGCACAAATTCCAACAAGTTTTTATTGAATTTGAACATTGAATGCAAAAGTTACAGCACTTTGAATTGGACTTCCAGGCTATGTGAGGACACTTTTGGTGCCCTTGGGTGGTGAGGGGTACCCTAGCCCTCTACACTACCCACTGTTAGAACCAGTCTCCATTACCCACTTGGATGCTTGATTTTGGACGAGTTAGGAGGCTCCATTGAGCCGTGGACTCTCTCCTCCCCTCCAATTGGACCTCTAGTTGAATTGCGAAGTTGCATAAAGTTTGTGTAATTTTAACATAGCAATTGTATAATTAAAGTATATAAACTGTACGCTATTGATATTCATTGTTTTCGCATTGATTTAGTGCATAAAAATGCACATAATTGATGCGATTATAGTACGTAGTGATGAAGGCACTGAATCAGTACAATATTTGTTAATAATCCGTCTGTCCTTAAGTTTGAGATGATGTGGGCCTCCTGTCATGTGAGCACCCCGCCCCTCAAGTTCAGGCTCCCGCCCTCGCCTTCGAGGCGGGTCCTCACATGACGAGGAGCCCTCGCATGAGGGCCTCCCACTACACAACAAGGGTCTACTCACAATTTTACATTTCAACTTTGAAAAATCACCAAAAATTCAATTCTTGTCGGAATGTCTTCATCCTTTTTGCAATTGGCTTCTCTCAAACAATTCAATCTCCGACAAAAATATGAGAGCTCATAAATAGCTTCTCCAAAGTACCTAGATAGCAAATCTGTATGGTAACGGGTAGTTCTACCTTACTTGTGCAGACTTCTGTAGGAGCCCCAGGCGTTGGAGCTCCGGGTACGCAATGGAGACTGACTCTTAGTAATGGCTGTAAAAAGCCCTGGTATCAAATATCAGATCGCAGTGTGAACACAACTGATCGGCACATTTGCTATCACACCAGTGTGAACACAACTGATCAGCATATCAGGCCAGTCAGTTGCCGGTTTGACTGAAATGATTGGCGTGAGAAGTGGACAGTATTCCAAATGGGCATAAATGAACATGCCTCGTCACATTCGACCTGGATCTTTGTGTCCACCATGGCATCTGCACAAGCATTTTTTTATATACACAACCTAAGGGAATCAAGTCACCCTATTTGCAACCCTTACCCAATATTCACTACCTAAAATGTACAAGGTACAAAGATAATATCGTAGCATCAAATTTTAGTAGGATGCTAAATCCGTCCTACGAAGTGGGACCAACAGGGTGAAAACGCAAGTTCTTGGGGGGATAAAAGTAAAATCTTGTCCCTTTGTTTTGTGCCTTGTTTAGAATATGTTCTTGATCTCTCCTAGCTGGTTTGGAATCTTTCATTGGAAGTATGAATTCAAAATTTGCAAATTTGCAACCCTTACCCAATATTCACTATTTAAAATGTACAAGGTACAAAGATAATATCGTAGCATCAATTTTAGTAGGACGTTAAATCCGTCCTACGAAGTGGGACCAACAGGGTGAAAACGCAAGTTCTTGGGGGGATAAAAGTAAAATCTTGCCCCTTTGTTTTGTGCCTTGTTTAGAATATGTTCTCGATCTCTCCTAACGGATTTGGGGTCTTTCATTGGAAGTATGAATTCAAAATTTGCAAATTTTTTCATGTGTAAAAATTAAAAAAATTCTTGTGTTTCTTTCGAGGTAAAATTCCTATGTTTTCACCCTAGTGGTCACACTTTGTGGGATGGGGTTATTGTCGTGCTCGATTTTAGATACACCTTTAATCAACACTTTGAAAATTATGAGTGACTTCATATGGGATCTTTCAAAAAGTCAACTAAGATGCTTTAGAATCATCTTTTAGCCACTAATTATAACGTATAGAAAAAGTTTGGATATCTCATGAATGACTTTGAGGGAATTTGTAGAAACAAAAGATGTAATTGTTCATCAACAAATCCCATCAAGTTTAGATTGACAACCTTGGTAATGGATGGACTGACAAGTCTTGCTCTTTTGGATTTACTTTGCTTACTTAAATGCTTTTGGATGCCAATATTGTATTTGAATGTGTGACAACATCACAATTCTTGGATATTTTTGAATCCTTGCAATAGAAGAATGAATCCTCCGATTCAAGAATCAAATCATACTTGGGTTGACTACTTTGGTATCTGGGATTGACAAGCCTTGTCCTTTTGGGGTTTACTTTGTTTACTCGGATGCTTTTAGATACGAATGTTGTACTTGAATATGCTACCACATCACAATCCTAAGATATTTTGGACCCTTGCAATAGAAGAATGCATCCACTAATCCAGGAATCAAATCAATTTTGGATTGACTACTTTCTATTGGTATTTGGCTGACAAATCTCATCCTTTTTGGATGTACGTTGTTCACGTAGATGCTTTTTTTAGATACATCCAATATATTGTACTTGAATATGCTACCATATTACAATCTTTAGTTGTTTTAGCCCATTGCAATCCACATAAAATGTTGTGTATTTATTGGCTTTGTCCTTAAAAAACTATGGCACCAATTTTTGCATCAATTAAGGAGATCAAAATTGTCCACAAGTTTTGTGCAGTGCAAATTCATGCTTCCTTCAAGATCAACCTCAAATTGCACGAAATAGAATCGATGAAAATTTGATCGAAACATATAAGAGTATTTGGCTTGAAGGGATGATTCAATAGGTGTAGTTATATTTGTGTCAATTTCACCCCTAATTCATGTTCATTGGCAGTTTTCGTGAATGTTTGTGACATTGCAGCCGATCATGGGCGGTGAGGGGTTAATGGGTAGTTTCCAAGTGTATTTTTTTAACCCTTAATATGCCACTACACAAATCATTCCTTTATGAGAGAGTGCAAAACATGAGTTTCATTCCAAAAACTGAAGTCATTACAGAGCTGTTAAGGTAGAACTATCCATTACCATACAGATTTGCTATCTAGGTACTTTGGAGAAGCTATTTATGAGCTCTCATATTTCTTTCAGAGATTGAATTGTTTGAGAGAAGTCCATTGCCCCAAAAATGAAGACATTCCAACAAGGATTGAATATTTTTAATTATTTTTCAAAGCTGGAATGTAAAACTGTCAGTAGACCCTTGTTGAAGCGTGGGTTGATGTGTCCGCTCCCCAGTGCATTGCCATTGTGATCATGGATCAGTAAGATTGCAGTAATAAGACGATCCAGTGACAAAAATGGGAAGAACCTATAGGTGGGGGAATTGGGTAAATGGTGGTAACAGGTAGTTCCACCTTACTTTTAGAAACTAGTGCCGAAGCAACAATATCTCTCAACCTACATGAATTTCGAATATAAATGATCGTCATCAATTTATGCACACCCATCACACGCACCCACAAGCAAAAAAAATCAGCCCGTGTACACCCAAAACCATAGCAACCATCTCATGTAAACACCATTATACTCCACCCCCCTGTCCCCCGAGTCCGGGAGCCCCCCGCCCACCTCTGCCCCCACCGGCACCACGTTTTCACAATTGCCCACGAACCTTCCCAGAAACTCTCCTACCCATACTAATTAAAGATTTTCTGCAAAAGACTACAGGAGAAAAAAGGCGACAAGGGATATACATATACGGTGTACTCACTCACTACCCGCGACCATCCTCATCCTCCTAAATAGTGTTTTAAAAATCATCCACAACATTCTCATGGAGAGCCAGTGTCGCCACTGTTTATGGTGGTGCTCATAAAAACAACAACAATAATAATAATAATATAAGTGGGGCTGTATGAAGAGAGCTACTGTACTTATTAATTAGTGTGGGTAGGGTGTCCCTTGTTGTGGATTGTTTTGTCTTTTCAAAGCCATTTGTTTGCTTCTTCCTTTGTTTTTGCAGACGGAATGATGTCAACTTGGTGGGCTGGATGACAAAGGGTGCCACTTACTTTAAAGTGTGGCTGGGAGTCAATGGAAATTGCCCCCATTTGGTGTGTTTTTTTTTTAAAAAAATTCTTAAGAATCTTAAGAAGAATAAGAGAGAAAAAAAAATTGTGCCTAGAAAATGTGTCGGCCAACTGGCCTAGTATTATTGTACACTCTTGTTGGTGTGGGCCGCACTATTTCACGTGCTTGTTACTCCGTACTACATGTGGCCATTGGGGAATTGGGGGGGCCTTCATCAAAAGCCATACAATATTTATTGGATTAAATTTTTTTTAAAACTGAAGCGTGTTCAAGAAACACACTGCAAGGGGGTTGGTGGTGGTTTGGTTGGGAGGAGAGGCTGATTTTACACAAGGTAAATTCAAGGAATTTTGCACGTAAAACCACTTGGAACTGCTCTTTAAATTTGGAGGATATAGTATGTGATATACGGGTTTTTTTTCCCTTCTTAGGGGATGAAATAGTTGAAAATCGTTATAAAATCTTAAGACAATAGTATCCTATTTGAAGGTCAAATTGGGTATAAATTGAGTTGTTTCTGTATTATTTAAAAAAAAAGGTTACATGTCATCTTGTGAATGGTGTGAAGTGACGTGGATCCTTGAGAATTTGATGTGGAAATTCAGTTTTAGCGTGTGAGTGCTCAATTAGATGTGTACTTGTTTCGGATGCTATTGTACTGCTCTACTAGGAGAAAATGGGATTGTTTCATCCATGTTTGGGATCAACTGCATCCATGACCTTGGATGTAAATTCTGCCATTACTCTTGGGAAACTTGCCTTTTCCATTGCCCCCCAAAAAGGAAAGAAAAGAATCTTGTTTTTAACTTAAGGTAGGAGGTTCTATAAACACACAGGCTTTATAATCACCCACCTCCTCAAATGTACACTACTTGTACACACTGCATATTTCTGTAGCCTTTAGCAATGTACAAATAGTGTATTTGAGGAGGTGGACAATTTTAGAGCCCTACACCATTTCAACTTCAAATTTTCATAACTATTTTCACAAAACTCCAAAAAATATGAAACGACTTGCATTAGATGCCAATTCCTTTTGTCTTTCAAGAAAAATTCACTGAAAAGTATTTCACCTCCCCAAAATAATATTCAGATTCAGCTTCTTATTAGGTGGGTGATTTATGGACCTCGTACCTTACTTCGCACTTTCCACCTTCCAGATTTACTGTAGTTCTGAAATGCATACTTCATGTGGGTGTGGTACTTTCACCGTCACTTGCATTTTAATTTTAATCTTTTGTAGAAAATTTTAAACTAATACTTTCAAAAAAAAGGGTATTTCACGCATGGTTTTTACTGTTACTGTACTGGCAGCTTTGTGAGTGGGTACTGGAACTATTGTAGCTCACTAGCTCCACCCCCCTGTAACTTCTTCTTTCACAGCAGTCATGTTGAAGTCATTCCTCCTGTTTTTTCTGAAAAGGGCATTTTTTACAAAAATTTAGGGCTCAAAAGGGTTATGTTTACTTCCTAGTGGGGTTCCTGTATGAAAAACAGAATTGGATAACTTTTCCATGTAGGAGCTCAAAAACCCAATCGAATAATACACATCTTATAATAATATTCTTTTTATTCTTATTGTTACACATGAAGATGAATGGACTCTTTTTGTGACAAATAATCCCTCACTCAGAGCTTCATTTATCACCCCACATGTGATAGTGTGTCATGCCAGCTAAGCAATGGTGTCCTTGCACGTCAAGAAATTCAGTTGATTTGAGAGACATCCATAGTCAAAAGTAAAGTAGAATAGTGCGAGCTGGCTTAATAGTGTGAGCTGGCTTAATAGTGTGTGCTGGCTTAATAGTGTGTGCTGACTTAATAGTGTGTGCTGGAAGTGTCTGCTTCTTCACATTGAGGTGTAGAATGAATACAAGCACACACTCAATAATTAAGTTATTATTCATCTTCTCGTCTCACCAAGACTAAAGGATGCACACATATTAAGCTTAAAGCTTTAGTATTTCTCTTCTGATGTTGTACTTTTACTTGGAATTGAATTTGCCTTTTTTTTTCCCCCTCTATTACAACCCCCTCCTTTCCTTTCCTTCCCCCCCAAAAAACAACAATAACAACAACAACAATAACATGTGTTTGCTATTTCAGTCCACCTGTTATTTATTATATTTGGAGAATGAGGCCCCCCCCCCCAAATTAGTCCTTATTGATGAAAATAAAAATACACAATATAAAGTACAAGTTGGGGAGCCAGCCTGGAGGTTGGAAAATGATGTGGCTACAGTTGTGGGACAAAGGAAGCAAAGCATATTGCCAGCTGGGAAAGGGAGCTTTGTACGCTTTTGGAGCCCATGAATAATTAATTGCCCCCCTCTCCATTTAGGAGCTACTACACTATTCTGAATTTCTAATCATTTGGGGAGGGGGGGCACAACCATGGGGAGAGTTCTTTTACTTTACTATCAAAGCGCATTTGGGGGCAATGGAAATTGTCCGTTTGTTTTAAAAAAATTAAAAATTAAAAGAAAAGTGCATTTGGAGAGAATGTAAAACTTGTAGAAACAATTTTGAGTTGAAATTTTGGGTAGGAAGAAAAAAATGGGATTTGGCACCTAACACAAGTGGTTTCATGTTTTTTTTTACCTTTGTGGAATTGGATTAAAAAAAAAATTGGAGTTGAAATGTACATTGAATAGTATATTTTGTGTTAGTGACACTATTTACAAACCGTGACACTAATTATCATTAATCCTACTAAAGTAAGTAACCTTAATGAACTGAATCCTTCTTCCTTGAGCGAAGTGGAGATTTAGTGTTGGGTCAGATAGGGTGGTAACTATACTAAATGTAATGTAATCCAACACGAAATATACTTTTTAGTGTAGTTGGTCATTACAAAACGGCAACCTCCTGAAATGTGCACTATTGGTTCATTGGAGGAAGCAATAATGTATCTCTGAGGTAGTGGTTGGTTTTAGGGCATCCTACCTTAATGTGAACCCGTGTGGCATGTGTGCCATTGCCATGGTCCATAGAAAGGTAAAATGAATTTTTGTAAAAAAAAATTTTACTCGTAAAAAAGTTCGAAATTCAATATCTTTTCTATCGTAGATCCAAATGTCACGAAACAACCCCCCGGTGTGCAAGAGAGCTATCTTGATGACACCAAGCTCACAAACATGGGATGTATAGTCTACGAGACTTCATTATGACAAAACAAAAACAAACAACCTAATTTAAGGTATAGATGGGGCTATTGGGTTTCCACAATTACTGCTCAAATTCACACTTCGATATTATGCACTCTTTTCTTATAAAGTCCCATCACTCCCATGAAAATTTACCATTGAGATAGGCACCTCCAAAATGCCACTTTTTGCCGTGATGTTGTGAATAGTTACTATTATTAGATTGATCATTTCTTTTTTCTTTTTTCTTGGTGGAGATCAGTTCTACAATTGTTTCTTCAACAGAGGTACATATTGACTTTGGCAAATTTTGACAATATGGGGGCGAGGGGGGGGGGGGCACCCCCCTTGCAGACTTGAAATCATGGTGCACATATTTAACTTAATTAAATTGACTGAAAGATGGGGACGGTCTGGAGGAGGTATCATGGTATGACATGGGCAGATTTTTTTAATTCCATTATGTTACCACCAAATTGCAACTAATAGTTGTAGCTATACTAAATGTTAAATAGTGTGCAGTACAACTAAACTACTAGTGGTGATACACTGTGTGGTAACTGAACGCTCAGTCCGTCATTTGAGGCTATTGATAGTGGTAAATTCCAGTTCAGTTGGTGTGAATTTAGAGCTTTTTGGATATGCAATGACCATAATCTTGTGAAAATTAAAATTAAAAAAAATAAAGATGACACCAAGTTCGTTTTTTAATTTTTCAGAATCAATCATGAACATTGAAGAACAGTCATCAGTTTTGATTAAAAAATATATAGAAATTGTTGCCAATTAATTTGAATTTCATAAGATTTCACTTTGAATCAATCTTAGATTTTGTTTTATTTTGTTTTATTTTGTTTTGCATATTTTACAACATGTGGAAGTAGTAATTGTTAAATCAATATTTTATATTTTATACTGTTATTTGTAATGAGTTCACCCCTCGAATGTTTACATAGTTTAACATTTAAATGTGTAAACTGTATTTTCGGGGGCAAATAGTAATTCTGGGTAGTTCATTATGAATGTGATTTTCATTTTTTATTTTTTATTTTTTACACAACATCATCCAAGAAGTAGCTTTAAGATTCAACAATTTTCATAACTTTTGACTGCATGGTTAAAAAATTATTGTACAATATGTAGTTTTCATTTTAAAAATCAACGATAGATTTGGTCTATTTAATCTATTTTAATAATGGATTTGTTACACCTACCTAATTACATTGTGGAAACGTTGAAGAATGCACCCTATAGGTTTAGGACGCACTTAGGATATGAATCTAAATTTTAAATCACTAGATCAAAATCATTGTAGAATGATGTAAATGAGGATCATCACCTAGTCCTTCATCTACCATTGTAAGGATAGTGGTAACCAAAAGAAATTGATTTGCCCTTAGCAATTGTCTCTCTTTGAAGTTACACCAAGACCATATAAAGTACCATTAGACATTTCACATGTACCTCTACTTGCCATGATCAATTGGTCACATCCAAAAAAATCGGATCATGTAGAATGATGCAAATGCAGATCATCTCATGGTCATTCAACCACCACTGTAAGGAAAATAGAGTCCAAGTGAAAAAGACTAGTCTTTAGCAGTTGTCTCTCTTTGAAGTTATACCAAAATCAAACTAAATACCATTAGATATTTCACTTGTACCTCCACTTCCCGTGGATACATCCAATAAAATGGAATCCCATGATATTTGTAGGGTATTCAAATGATCATAACTTCTAATCTTAATCATAATACTATTCACCAATCAATTTAGGGGGTCCTATTGCCTTCTTTGCAATTTAGATTCTTCTAAACTAATGGTTGTACCTTATAGTCATAATTCAAAAACAATATAATTCATGCCTCTTCTAAGTATCCCAAAGAAGATTATAACTCACCTTCCTTGGGACCTAGGGAAGTCAAATCATTGAACCCCTTAATGTCCAAGTGTCCTCTCGGGGGATAAATTGGGTTTGGGGCTAGTCCTTATCATATCAATATTTGGCTTGATGTTTTTGAAAGTTTTATGGATATGCAAATTTCTAAGAACTTTATAGAAATATAATTTTTACAAAAATTTGATTCATGATTTAAAAGTAATTTTGCAAAAAATGACAAGTTGGTTATGGGAATTGTGCGATTCCCTTGAAACAATTCCCACATGTTTATATATAAGTGAAGTGCAAGATCCTATGTTTCGTTACTCAAAACATTCATTTTTTTGTGTTTGGGGGTCAATGCAATAGCAATGACAATTTTTAACCCCTAAATGACCTTAGAATTTATTGAGCTTCTAGGAATTTGCTCTAAATTAAACTAAAAACCAACATTTTAATAAGTTGTATCATTTTTTTAAATTGTAACCGTACAAAATCAATCTAGACATGTTAAAGATCACATTAAAAAAAAACCCACCACAATATCTCTTATGGATTGAAAGATTATAGTGTTTGATCTTATGACTTCTCAAAATATACTCTACAATTTTTTAAAATGAATTTCTAATGTGATTTTTTCTTAAAAATCTAGTGTATTTGAGGCTCATTTCCAAGAGTCCTCAACACTACAAAAAGTCAAGATTGCAATGGACACCTGTGCACAAAATCTTGAATAAAAAAATCATAATCAATCATTTTCAAAATCAGATTTTCGAAGCTAAAACTAGACTTCAAAAAGATTTTTTCAAAAATATTAACTACTAATAAAAGTAATTTCATAAGGTTTTATTTAACTCCAAAAATTGATCAAGGACACATTCTGTCCTCAAGGTCATTTTGGGGTTATTGGATTTTGATGAAAAAAAGGACTCTGGGCATTTTACTAGGGGTTAACAATGTTTATGGGTACACCAACATGATCTCGGTTTCTTTTCCTTTTCCTTTTTCCTTTCGAAATTATTATTATCCATACCTTAAGTTTGTTTTGTTTGTTACATTGAGATCTCCCGGACCGTGCGTCCCTTGGTCACGTGCTTGGTACCATTGGAAAGCTCTTGGTGAGGAGGGGTGCACCATCTTGGTTTCATGGTGTTTGAACCTACAGTGAGAAAGTTATTGAATTTTGAAGTTTTTATGAACTAAAAAAATTAGAAAATTACTTTTACTTTTCTTTTGACTGTGGAAACGACACCGCGCACATTACCGTGGTTATTTTGACATGAATAAAATAAAATAACATTTTAAAGCCTCAAACACCGCAACTACAACAGTAGTAACAAAGAAAAATAATTCCATTTCAAACCCACCGAAACAGTGCTTCTCCCACCGTCTGTAAATTGCCGCCAGACTGCCATATACCAGCGTACCGATGACGTGGACCACCGATCCTCTACAGCATAAATACACAGTCAGCGTATATACACCGTATATACGAACCACTGGGACTTCGTTTCGACTTACGAATCGTAATGAGTGAACATACTATAGCCCTGCGTCGTTCTCCCCCAAAAGCCCTCGAACACCGCTCCAGACCTTCATACAACAGCACACTGTCCTCCCACCATAGCCAGCATCTCCAATCGGCTATTCTCGGTATCTTTAGCACTAGCAAGCGGCAATTGAAGAAAGAAATACAGTCAAATAGATAGACAGGCAGACAGACAGAGAGTTAATAACTTAGCTTTGTTTTGAAGTTTCTTGGATCCCGATTTGTTGTGTATAGGTGGAAATTGTTGTAGAAGGAAGAGGAGAAGGATCAGGATGTGGAGTGAGGAGAGGATGTTGTTAGGAGGGAGTGAAGGAGCAACAAGGGAGAAGATGCAACGGATGATGAGAGAGGAGAAGGACGGGGTGGAAGAAAGCTCCCGTGGCACGGGGAGATTTGCTTGTGTTGGTGATTGTGTGTGTGATTGTTGTGTTGTGCTCAAAGATGGAGAAGCGTGGGACGAGATGTGTTTGTTTCTCTGACACTTAGGGCTTGGCCGCTGTCGCTGTGCACGGAGTGCTCCGCTCTCACATCACAAGCAGGTACTGGACGCTTCTTTGCTCTAGCTTTTGTGCTTTTGTGATTTTGTGATTTTGTTTTTGTTTTGAAATGGTGAAGAGTTTGTAGTTGTGGAGAGCTTGTGCGTTTTCGTTTGCAGTTTCTTTTATGCGATGTTTCAGGGTTGTGTGTTGTTTTTAGAGAGAATTTTTTTTATCGATTTGAACGATAGTAGCGTTGAGAGTGTCGATTTCTAGAGTTGGAGTCGTTTCTTGCCTCCGGCTTCTTAGGCTTCTTTAGTTTTATGCGGAATACTGAAGTGATGAAATTATTGGGGATTTGGTTTGGTTTGAGGTGGAGTGTTGTAATCGGAACTAGAACAAAAACAAACATTCAGGCTGTGTATATTTGAAGCAAGAAATTAGAGTCGGTGCCTTGAGTCGCGAGTTCTGAGTGCACACTCAGATGTGGTTGTCGCATCCACTAGAAATGAATTCTAATAAAGAGTGAGTAGTTTAGTTTGAGGTGGAGAGTTTTGTAGTTGGAACTATGTTAGGAACAAAAATTTAAGGCCGCAGTGTATGTGCATATATGACGCTAGAAGTTAGAGTCGGTGCCTTGCGGCTCAAGTTGTGAGTGCACTCTGGGATGCGGTTGTCACGTCCACTAGAAATGACCTCTAACAAAGGATTGTTGGCTGTAAAACCAGGCTTCATACATAACTCAAAACATGACCACCCCCACCCCAAAGTCTAGTGCGCGAAACCTGTCTTTCCTGTTCAGCTGGAACAAATCCCGCCAGGTGACGCCCCTGAACTGCTTCCTAGAGACGGACGTGGCGTCCCCTCGGAAACCTGATTTGGGAGTGGCAACCGAACTCACGCAGTTCGACGAGGAGAACGCGCACCTCTCCTACACGAGCCTCCGAGATCTCCTGCCCGCTGCAAGCAGTCGTCCCGGCAGTCCCGTGAAGCCGAAGCGCCCGTTGCTGGAGGGCGAAGATGAGAAATCGGAGGAAGAGGTGATTTGGAGTGGCAGCGACCGCCCCGCAATCAAAAACCGACTCGTGGAGCAAGCTGCGAGAGCGTACCTGCTCCCGACGTCTCCACAGAAAACACCCCCGGATCAATTCTTCGCACGCTATTGGGCCAAGCTCACCAGCAATCCCACTGAGGCTGAGACTCTGTGGAGTCCTCCTGCAAATGCGCAGCTTCCCGGGCATGGCTGCGTCCGTGGCTGCACACACGGCTGCCTCAGCTGCTTGCCGTCTCTCATCTGGGTGGACCTCACGCGCGTGGTGCACGCGCTCTTCAGCCCTCGGCGTCCGCAGTCGCTGCTGCGTGACCATGGTCACACATCCACTGTGATCATTGGCTCGAATCCTCCCACGACTCCATCCCTCGTGACATGAATCGACACTGCGAATCAAATCTCATCTGTGAGTTGCTTGCGATTTTGCAATTCCAGCCATCATGGTGATCGTGTGCAGTTCTTCTGTCATGATTCCATTCGAGAATCGCAGTCTCTGGAGAACTTCATCTTCCGGTTCAGTGAGCTTTTGAAGTGATCGTGCTCAATGTTTGGTGATCATGAGCAGTTCTTCTGTCATGACTCCATCGGAGACTTGCAGGCTATGGAGAAGAGCTGGTCTCTTCTGGTTTGTGGTTTCAAGTTTGTGACTCAGTGATCATGCTCATTGTTTGGTGATCATGAGCAGTTCTTCTGTCATGACTCCGTCCGAAGAGGTGCAGGGTATGGAGAAGAGTTCTTCTGGTTTGAGTTTGTAATCGAGGGATGTGGTGTTGGTGAGTCGAGGTATGTTAGTGTGGGGTTTTTGGAGGTTTGTTTGAGGTTTGTATATACATCTGAAAGCAGGCTTTACATTATTACCAGGGTGAGGGCCATCTAGCTGTTTTTAAAGTGACAAGGTTGAGCTAGATTTTGCAGCGTGTCATGAACCAGTTTATTACAGGACAGAGGGGTCACGGATCAAACATAGGCGGTGTGTGAAAAATAATGGTTGATGTCCGAAGGGCTCTCCAGTTCTATCATGTTATCAAAACTCTTTCTGAGTGATTAGTTTATTAGTTAAACCGTTGACTTACATACGCTTGGAAAGTTCTGCATTTGCACCTGGAACTATATCGGTAGTAATGTACTGCTCTCATCTTTAAAGATGCTTAAAGCCCAAATCGGGTTTTTTTGAGTGGTTCGTATGACCCACTCATTCAAACTTCGTTGGTTCTGCCCAGAATTGGTGTAATTTGGAAGTATGCAAGTTGTTGAAGTGTGAATCATGCATTTTTATTTTCAATGTCAAAATGATTGCGTTTACTGAGTAAGGGTGGAGTGACATTTTCTCGGTGCTCGCACTGCAGAGTACCCTACGTCCATAATACATTTGCCAGTTTGGATCATATAGATCATGTTGAGAGTATCTTCGTATTGCATTTTCCATCGGGCACATTTGTGACACTAATCTCAAGCCCTGATTTTGACCTGACCACAGTTTTTAGTTTTAAAAAAAAATTCATTGCAAAGTACAGGAAAACGAGTTCAGGAGTCTGTTAAAATTGCGGGCATTACTAAGCAGTTCATATCCTGTATGATAGAGAGAGTGCTTCAGAGTGATGTTCCGATCCAATAACTTCCCATTCGTCCCAACTAAAGCGTGAATTTTTACAAAAAGAACCTTCGTATATAAACAATTAGATGAAACGGAGTGAAATATTAAACGGGTGTGAAAGCTGAAGTAAACAAAGTACTCCTATGTAGGACAGAAGTGCGTCCTACATATTCATCCTTGGAATTTTGTATGAAAAGGAAAGGTTTTGCACAGTAATTCAATCTCCAATGAATGCTTTTGTTTTTTTAACCCTTAAAGACCTCCCCTTTTCTTGCAAAATTCTAAGGATGAATAGTTGGACTTCTCTCCTACATACAGAGATCCTCTATCATCTATTGGACGCAAAACATCTCCTCGATGTTTAAGGGTTAAGCAAATGGTTCACATTGTACCCAAAAGGTTGATTTCCATAGTGACCAACTTGTCCTTGTCCTTGTCCTTATGGGATTAAAAGAACCCCTTTTTGCACAAAATTTGAAGGATAAACATATGCATTTTTGTCTTACATAGAAGGGTTTTATGCCATCCATTGGACCACTCTAGTTAGCAATGTCCTTGGAGGGTTAATCCTTGAAGGATGTGACCTCCTATGACCAAGATAGTCACCAACATTCCACAATTATTGGACCAATAGGTGCATTGTTTGTTTCTACAGCTATAGCTATAGTGAACAATGAAGTCATCCAATAGACATTTTGGATCCTCAATATCCTTCAAGGGTCAAAAAGGTTAACTACTAAAAAAAGATTTGAAGTTTATTGGCCTTGCCTCATGGAAAAAGCATGTGAATGCAATAAAGAATTAAGTAGATCCAAAATAGTTGTCAATTGAATTGCAAATCCTAGTATTGTATCCATTTTCACTTTGTTGCTTTCTTTACTCTTGAGGGACTCTTTTGGATTACCATTGCAAACTTGTCGGAAAATAATAGAGCCATATAGAGTTATATGACTTAGTCCCCTCCTAGGGACAACATTGAGAAGTTATGTCTTTGCTTGGATCTCCTATAATGAGTCTTTTAAAAAAAGAAAAGAATTGATCAAAGTATTCCCTAATTTGTGGTTCTTTTGCAAAACAAATTTAGTGATTATGATAATTCTAAACAAGTGCAACAAGCAAAGGAGCTGCCATGAGAAAGTTGCTACTTGTTAACCCCAAAACACGTCCATTGCGGGCTCTAGAATTATCCTTCAACAGATTCAATATTTGCATTCCTCATTTCTATTCCAACTTTGAAAGTGGCATTCTTCAGACACTTTTGAGTCCTCTGCAGCATTGTGGTGTAGAAAGCAATGCAAAGCCTCCTCCCTTTGGTCCGGAGCCATTAAAGTCCTATTGGGACAATGCTCCTCATTTACTGTAGCCGCTTATTTCCGTACTATAAAGTTGTGACAGAATTCTCGTGGTATTTGAAAAAAAAAAGATTGGTTACCTACTCTGTCCGGCTTCCTTCCAGGTATTGTACTACTATTTGCGATAGAATAAAATTTTCAGTTGTTTCAAATTTTTTTTTAAAAAGAATACATGAAATAACTTTCATAGAATTCACCGAAAAAACTTGCTTCAAGTGAAAAACTGAAATAGAAGGAACAGTACCAAGTCGATGGACCTGAATTTCATGACAAGACAAGTGAACACTGATGACACAGACACAGAAATGATCATAAGATGAAAACTGTTGTGAAAGCAAGCATTACAAATGTGGCAACCAGTGCATTAGTCCGGCAGCACATTTGCGCAGCAGCAGCTCCAGTACACCAACAGTGAAACTCTGGTTAAGCTAAGCCATTGGCATTGAATATACAGTATATATAACCCCTACGGCAGAAGGAAAAACTCTGAGATACAAGCTAACATACCTTACATACCTTTGTTTTTGCTACAAACGACCCCACACATACGGTCGGTCATTCTGATCTATACCAGTAGTTACAGGCGGCTACTTTGGCAACCCAACCTGAACATAAATAAAAGAAAAAGAAAAGAAAAGAGAACAGTGACTCTAGAGAGTGTCTAGAATCATCCAAAAAAAGGGGCAACAACAAACAACAGCATACACAGGGAACATAAACCAAATACCTCAGGGCCGTTCATGCTGGAGAGATTGAGGGCTGTCTCTCTCATGACTGCCAACCCCGAGCGGTTTAATGCGGTTCCGGGGCCGGTAAAGAGGACCCTCCTGAAGCTGGTTTGTACTAGCTTGAGAGTGGCTACTGGTTTTCCGGTAGTCTTTGTTGTTCGAAGCAGTCCTGTTGTGGTCAGGTTCCATTGATTTGCTGAGCCCTGGGATAAGTTTTCGTGGGCTGTAATCACTCCCTATGTTGTGTAAAATCTCCTGATCCTCCTGAGAAAGCTCCTTTCTCGGGTACAATTGCTGGGCAATCTCTTCTGTGAATGTGGTGTTGGAGAACATTCCAAAAGGTGGTGGGGAAACACTCCTGTCGGAAGGAACAAAGGGCTGTGGCTCCATGGCTGGCTTGATGTGTATCCTGGCAGGTGAATTGTTTTGTGGCGAACGTGCTCCTATGTTGAAATTCTTGTTGTTGCTGTTGTTGTTATTGTTGTTGTTGTTGATGTTGTTGATGCTGTTGTCGTTGAAGTTCTTGCTGTTGTTGTTGAAGTTGTTATTGTTGTTGTTGTTGAAGTTGTTGTAGTTGCTGTTGCTGTTGTGGATGTAGTTGTTGCTGTTTGCTTTAGTCATGTTGACTAGATGATGCAGTCCTACGATGAGCTCCAGGATGTAGTTCTCTACTTTCTGCTGATTTGCATGGTGTAGCGTTTGGACTAGAGCTCTCTCCACGTACCCCATCGCTCTTCGATCTGCTGGGGAGCTGTCGCAAGAGAAAATTGATTTTGAGATGCAAAGGATTAGAAAAGAAAAGCAGGATTGCAAAAAAGCATTTAGCATTCTCTTTTTTAGCAACATCGACTAAAAGTATCATGTATGTTTTGAGTCGATTGAGTCTTTTTTGGGTTTCCATCTGTAGTAGAGAAGGGTGAGCTCTCACCGCTGTTCAAGAATGGGACTGACAATTCTGATATCATTTTCAATTAATCAAAGGATCTAGAACTTAAAATAACAAAAACAGGAGTATAAGTAGGCCACTATGACGTCGATCTCCATAAATTCATCACATAAGACCCCCGTAACATGCTAAGTTAATAAGGCTTTAGATTCATATGGTCCTCGTGTTGAGTTAAATAAGTGGAACACAAATGGTGTTGACTTCATGTTAGCGTGATGTTAGTGTCATTGACATTGGCATCTGTTATGTGTCCACGTTAACTTGACATTGATTTTAACAGAATCTTAAATACTCATCTAATGTCCAATTAGACTGACATCGATTTACCATTTTACAACTTTCTGAATGTAATACGGGTATCTTTTGAGATGAAGAGTCAAAATGATTCACTTAAAACAGATAAGCAAAATTTAAGTTGGAGAAGAGTTTCCTCACCCTGTGTTTGCCCACTCTCCAACCCATCCAAAGCCATGGTGAGCCCTGCCCAGATCAGACGGATCACTGATGGTGAGAAAATGATAATGAACCGCATGAGGCCTACATTAATACATACAATGCAAGACCAGAGAGAACTTTCAGAAGCCAACAGCTTCACCAAACTATTTTAAGCCTCGACAATCAGAAGTCAAAGCAAGCAAATAAAACATGATGCTTGGAATGTTATAAATAACTAAAGATCTTTGAGCCATTATGATGCGTACTTTGTGGTGTTGGAGGCAACTGGAACTAGCCAGCTCAAAAGTTTGTCTAATTCTCCTTTGAGCTCCGTGATAGTTAGCTGCAGCACAATGCAACTCAGAGAGTAAGCTGTTGCGGTCACCCCTTGAAAAAGCATATTTTGAAGCGCTGATCCAGCTTTTTTGAAGTTGCATATCTCAAACAATTCTTCAATAAATTCTCCTTGAAAAGACAAAGGAGAGACGCATCTAACCACTTCGGTTCACATATTTTGAGTTTTTGTGGAATCAGTTATGAATTATTGAAGTTGTAATTGCATAGTGCTCTAAAACCGTCTCCATCCTGAAATGTTCGACATCGATACATCGAAAATCCAGTATCACTCCTGTGTTGGAGAAAGTTTTTAGAACAGCACTTTTAGAAACCTCTAGCTTCCTTAATAGGTGAATTTGCAAGTCAGATTTACACAAGAAACCAACCCAGACAAGTAAACTTACCGCATAACCATATTCATCCCCATTTTGTGTACTTCGCAGTCGAGCTCTTAAAGCAGTTTTCACAGATGGGGGTAACGCTTGGTAAAGATTGTCTCTTGTGTTTGGGGGCACTGACCCTGGTCTTTGGACCTGCATTTGGAAAATGTGTAAACGTTTACGGGGGTTGCGAAGAATATAACCAGCGGAGATATATGAAGATTGATGAATGAAGTGTGGCTCAATACTTTAACAAAAAATCAAAGGGAAAACTTAAGACCTCTATAAACGTCACAAATGCAGTAATCATTATACTTTATGGTAAAAGCAAGGTTTTCAGTAAACTAGATTGTTTGAAGAACTATATAGACAATTGAAAGACCTCTCCAACAATCAAGGGACAGATTCTCTTCATGATTTCTAAAAGTTCCCGAAACTTTCTAATTTGACTGAAAACCTTGTTTAAGATTCAAACACTGAATAGGCCTTGGCACTGACCAGACTGTCAATCTGATTGATGAGATTAGCATAATGGAGAGCCAAGCCTGAAGAACCGAGCTTTCCAGCATTTCTTTTTATCTCTTCCTCGGGCTCCTCAAGAAACACTGCATCATGTGGCCACATACATGTGTAAACAAACTTACAATACATCCTTTTGATGCACTGCTCAAAACCTCTAGATTTGAACATTATGCAGACTCTGCAGGGTTACATCACGGTCATATATGTAGGATGACAAATGCGGAAGATGAGGCATACCTTGAGGACCAAAATTATCATAAATCTCTTGGTACAAAAAAACCGCAATGTCAATCAGTTGCTCCATGACCTACAAAGAACGCTCTTTAAAAATCCCATTGGAAGAAGAAAAACATTTAAAACTTCAAAGCCCCAAAGCTCCAGGTCTATGATCATCTCCGGCTGCATAGTCACCTTAATGGAATATTAAAAATGAAGAATACCTCTTCAAGGGTTCTAGACCACAGAGATCTCTTTTTGAGACCCTCGACATGCTTTTCCTGGCTCTTGACTTCACTTTTCAGAAGAGCAACAGTCTCCCCTGCGTATCCAAAGACCACAATAACATAATTTTAGATACATTTGGATAACATACGCTGGATGGAATTATCAGGTACATAAGTGTGCAATATAAGAGCACAATTTAGTAACACCAATTCATACATGATCTTCTAACTATGATGAAATTAATATCTTGATGAAGATTAAGTTGACTATTTCAGTACATATGTATCCTTGACCAAGCTACTCGGAAGGAGTACACAATATATCTGCAATTGTAAAAGCTCTAAAACACTCAAATGCAGCCCCAAGTACGAAAGCAACGTAATTATGACATAACATATAAAACTTGCACCCCTTTCACTGTAGCACAAAAAGAATCTGGACCACTAATATATGTTGAGGAACTAGCCCACTTTTGAAGCACTTTATTTCATTGCCAACTTTTCCATTGCCGCGTATGCAATCATAGTTCGATGAACTCATAGGCAAACATGCCAACCAACGATTGGATGAAAGGAAATAAACAATTTCAAAGTGAGCCACAAACATATAGCATGAGCTCAAGGTAGTTCACCAAGAAAAACTGGATTCCTATTCTTGTTCACTGTTTATTTGTTCCTATGGTGATCATGCAGCTCCTCAAGAATGTTAGGAAACTAGTACATTATTGATTAGACCAGACCATGTAATTATGTCAAAGAGGTGATTCAAACCGCACCTCCACGAGCGTGAGCACCAGTAGACCCTTCTTCTTGTTGCTTACGCTTCAAGTCTGTTCTGAATCGATCAAGCGCATGCAGCTCATGATATAAATCCTGCATCCAGTCAGATCTCGTCAGTGTCATTGTCACTAATTGAATTGTTGGCCAAATGGATAAAGTCACACCAATTCGGAATTATACAAAAAATTCACCAATTCTGAAAATTACAAGAATATATAGCTTGTACGAAGTCAGAAGAGAGAGTTGAGGATGTAGACAAGAGACCTTAAGTCCTTGATATCATGAGGTATCACGTTTAGTTTTAAAAATGTTCGTCAATATCTTGACGATTTTCTCCATTTTTTTTGTATTTTTTAAATTTGAATTAAGTAGTGAAAAATAGTGATGTCCACTAAGGTAGTGTCACCGTTATGATATTGAAATGGCATTTAACACTAAAGAAAAAAACGAGATACTGCAATCTGCAGGTTTAGGGAACTAGGCTTTACCGCAGTGTTCTGAGCAAGAATCATCAAATCGTCCATGATCCTATCCGCGTCCACACTGGAGAGTCTTAGAATCTCCGTCTCTTTAAACAGGCTGCAGAGCACCTCCACTTTCTAAGTGGAAGATCGGAGATAAAATTACAACAAGATAGATTGACAGGAGACTGATCATAAAGAGGGAACCCATATACACAAGAAAACTACCAACTTACGAAGTATGATAGCATGCTCACCGCCGGAAGACTTGGTCATAGCCATGCCATTGCGAATCTTTGCAATGGTTGCCGAACCTCACAACTTCGTCAGTAAACACTTTGAGCTCGTTCCTGCCAACATGAAAGTCCCAACATAAAAATCGTCAGACCCAAGAAAATGTCTTCAAAGGTTTGGAGCCTCAATGATGACGAGACGCTCTAAAGCTTTCAAGGACCAAACAGGGCTCCAAATGTGGTACAGTTGAAAGGTGTCAAGGTGAGGACACTTTTAGAGTACATGCCATTCCAACTTCAAAAACTCACAGCTAATTCCACAAGAGTCTTTAAGGGCACTTTTTAGAATACTATTCTATTCCGACTTCAATTCATAGCTGATTCCACAAGAGTTTTAAAAATACGAATCAAAAAGGCTTTGATGCGGCTTCCATTCTTCTTTTAAGGAAAATTGACTGAAAAATATTTCAAAGAGTGTAACTCCTCCCCAAGCTGGATCAGCACTTGAATAGACCTCTGCCTTAATAAGTTAGTATATAGTTGGGAAGCTATATGCTCCCAAGTTTGCAGTTAAGGATGATAATTCCACTTAGAAGGAAACTCTGGTAGCAAGACCAGCACCTTAATAGGTGTCAAAGAGGGCAACCAGACACTGAGGGTGCGGTAGGCTGTGCATACATGCATCGTCCACGGGTGAGGATCAATTGGGCTTCGGATTGTGAGCTAAAATGTATTGTGGCTCATGCAGGGTTTCAAGCATGACCATGAATACGAAGAACAATCAACAATTTACACAATTTACACAATTTACACAAATTTTCAAGTTGGCCCACCTCTTGTCCGCAGCAGCAATCAACAAGAGCTCATACG
The DNA here is from genome assembly GCA_950106755.1 of Climacium dendroides. NCBI lineage: Eukaryota > Viridiplantae > Streptophyta > Bryopsida > Hypnales > Climaciaceae > Climacium > Climacium dendroides. Next base: position 6,731,207 of record OX467082.1, on the reverse strand, counting down.
GGTTGTTGGAAACCAAGCGTTGAACACTCTCGGAGACCAAAACATCCTCCTTCAATATTTTCATATCCTCTTCGCCCAACGTCATCTTCAGATTACATCCCTTCACGATGGTATTGGCCACCTCGAAGGCCAAAATGCCAATTTTATTGCCCTTAGCGACGGACCCTCCTCGGTGCTTCACATTGGCCACCGAAGAGCTAAATGTGTCCAAGGCTCCAAGTCCCACAGTTCCTGCTCCCCTCAGGACTTCGGTAAACTGCGTCATCCACACCGTCATAAACACGTGAGTATTATTGACCGTGGGTTCCAAAATAAGGTGGTCAGGCTAACCGTCATTTGAAGCACAATGTTGTCATCAAGCCTCTGGATTCTCTAATTAAGGGGACGCAAGTTGATTGGTGCAGGAAAAACATCACTCGAAAGAAAATGGACAACAACTAAATAGGCATAAGAGCGTGGTCTGGTACTAGAAGAAGCCTTAGAATTTCGTGACTATACTACATATGGGGACATCCCTTCGATGCACGCTTCTTTGCAACAATAGATGAAATCAGCAACTGAGCTCAGCAAATAAATTGAGATAGGTATCACCAGTGGCACCTTAAATGCACCGTTTTGGGCAACAGTTGATGTACCCTTAGAACTAGAAGAAGCAAACGAATTTCATGAAAATGCTAAACACAAAAACAGCCTTTGATGCATCCTATTACTTTGCAGCAATTGATGGAAATCAGCAACTGACTTGGGGATGTTTATCAAAAATCACACACCCTTCTTAATTCACCCTTTTTGGCAACAGTGGAGGGTACAGATCTGAGAGAACTAGAAGAAACCTTATGATCCATTCGCACTAGTATTAGGAGTGGAGTTCGAAAAGTGAATCCAGTCCAAACGTATACCTACATTCCTTCCCAACACTCTTACAACCATCACTATAAAATTCCATGAAGACATGCAAGCAAGACCCTCTTCCTTGCAACAACCGATGGAATTTCACAACTGCAATCAGCAATAACTTGGGAGAAGATTTTCACCTTCAATACACCTTTTTTAGCAACAATGGAGGTGAAGGATCTGACAGAAGTGGTTTTGGTAGAGTTTGATCTCGCCAACCTCCGCTTCTCGGCTTTACTCCTGTACTCCGGGCCCCCAGTGGGAGAAAGCTCCTGAGACTTCATATCTGCAAATTTCAAGCCCCAGCCCCCTTCCATAGACCGAGGCGGCGTTGTACCCAAACTGGACACTTCAGCAAAGCCCATCCGTTTCCCATGATTGCGAGCAGGAGAAGGTTTCGGTGACGGGCCACGGCTCGCCTTCGCAAACCGAGAGGAGGTGCGGTAACGGTTATCGGGAGATTTGGAGCATTTGGCCCCCATGATTTGAATTCCCAAACCGAATTCAAGGATCAGAAGAAGCGCAATTTCACAAGGGGTCAGTCCGTGGATCACCAGTGAACGGTAAGGTACTCCTCATGGCTAGCTTCCCAGGGGAGGAACTCACATCTTTGGGGATTCAGAACATAATCCTGCAGGGCTGCAACAAGAAAGGGAGAGGTTCCATTAACCAAACATTACATTAGAGGCTCCTTTCACCATACCGGTGAGCTTGGATTGGTGCTAAGTGCGAGAATACTGAATCTATTGACATTTCGTTTTTCGCAAATGAATTAGAGGACCAGGAGAAGTGCGATTCACAATGGATCAGTCCGTGGATCACCAGTGAACGGTAAGGTACTCCTCATGGCTAGCTTCCCACATGAGGGAATTCACATCTTTGGGGATTCAGAACAAAATCCTGCAGCAGAACTGCAAGATCTAAGGTAGAGACTCCATTAACCATACAGTACGTTAGAGGCTCCATTCACCATACAGGTGAGCTTAGATTTGTGCTAAGTGTGCAAATACTTCATCTACTGACATTTCGTTTTTCGCGATTGAATTTGAACTTTAACCCAAAATAAATGTGCAAACATTTAGAGGGCGCACGTTTCTAATTTGTTGTAGGGATTGGTTCCAGCTTCCCATGTGTGGTGAATGGAAGCTCTCCCTTGCTGTATGATGAATGGGGACTTCACATGACCTATATGCCATACCCCAAAACCTTGCCTGATGAATACTAAGACATTCATTTACCTTGAGAATGTACCGACATCCGAATTTGTGTTGATGATTTGAGCCCTTCTACGAAACCTGGAACCCTAATCAATTTTGCATGCTCTGGTACGAGGAAAGCCCCTTTAATTTGCTACAAAGAATCTTGAAATTTGCGAACATTCTAATGATAGTAATTATGCTCCGTGTGACTTTTAGGTTGGGTTACCTTCAGATCAAGACCTAATTGATGGCGGTGGAATTCTCTCCACCAAGTTGGACACTGGCTCGGCTTGCGGGATCCACTCATTTCTGACCTGCACAGCAACCCACACTCCAATAGGTTTTTCTGTTTCGAACATATAAAGAAAACATATAACAGAGATGTACATCTCAGGGGAAGCAATCCCCTAAGCAGCAGCAGCAGCAGCACCCCAGACTGTTCGCCATGGCCCATTTCCAATACAGAATTCCCTACCGACTCCACGGACTCCCTTCCACAGCAATTCACCAACTCGGTACCGAATTATTAATCTCTCTTGAATCCAAAGAAGTGAAAGAACCACCAACACCATTTCGACCACCGACAGTTCACCCATTCCCACGAAAAACTCCCGTCGATCTCGTGGTCCCGGTACTCCCAAAGCACTTCCCAAACACCATTTCACCTCCGAAACGCCCATTTTCGAATACCGACAGTTCACCCCTTCCCCCACCGAATCTCACTTCGCAAACACAACAATCACAGTCAACGCACGACCATTCCCTCGAACACCCTCCGAACTCACTTACCCCCACATCCACACCCAAAAGTCAACCCCTCTCCAACCCCTCTCCAACCTCTCCAACCCAAATGCCAACACAAGCAAGCTCCGTCCACAAACACCTCCAACAGCCAATCAGTCGGTATGATCCCCCCCCCTCCACCCCCGAACAAACCAACCGAACAAAATCAACCCCGCACAAGAACCCAAACCAAACCAAACCAAACCAAACCAAAGACTCCCCTCTTAAATCGGATCCCTCCGAAGCTCCAGACTTCCATAGCCACCACCATGCACACCTCCACCACACCCCAAACAACAAAAACAAGAAACCCAACACAAACAGTGGAACCCACAAAGACGAAACCCAAAGAAAGGATTACCCGAGTGAGCGTGCGTTTTAAGGACTTCCATTGTTCCGGATCTGCGCACCCTTGTTGTGTCTCATGGTTTGATAGTTGGCTACCGACTTCGTTGTTGTCTGTAACCTCTTCTCTCTTCTCTTCTCTTCTCTTCTCTTCTGTGTGTGTGTGTGTCTCTGGGTCTCTCTGTGTGTATGCTCTGTGTGTGTGTGCGCCCTAGCAAAGGCAGAGCGAGTGGTGGCTTGAGGTGGCTTAGCTTTGGCTCGAGGGGGATTACAGTCGGAATGCGAGCACACGCTGAGGAAGACGAAGTGAACGGGGAGACCGAGAAGGAGAAATGGGGTTGAATCGGGAGACGAACTCCGCGTGGGCATTTACATTTGTTGCTTTTTCTGGGATGGGGGGTCTTGCTCGAGCGGTGTTTGGGGGTTGACCTTCGGGACGGGGGGGGGGTGATGGTGGGGGTGGGGTGGGGATGGCGATGGTGATGGCGACGGAGATGGGGCCCAGATGGTGCAGGCCCCTGGAAGGAAGGGGGCCCATGACCGCTGATTTCAAGCCGAACTGTGCATCACTCTCACTGTTGGCTGCCATTTTGGAACTTGATATGAATGGCCCAAAAAAAATGTATTTTTTTTTTCTCAAAAGATGAAATCATAGGTTTGTGGAATTTTCAAATTTTTCAGGGGAAATTTGAAATTCAGTTACTGTGATTTCTTTTTTAAGGAAGAAAAAAAAGAAAAAGAAAATTCATATCACATAGAGATTAGACTCTTAAAATCTGGAATTTTCACCGTAGATGTATATTGTAGTGTAGAACATCATGGTATAAACCAAAGTTGTTGTGTCATTATAAAATAAGAAAATCAACAAACCATGGTTATGGATCCAAAAGTTCATATTGCTGTAAAATATTGAAGTCGTGAAATCTTCAAATTTTTTTAGAGGAAATTTGAAATTCAATTACTGTGATTTCTTTTTTAAGGAAAAAAAATGAAGAAAATTCATATCATGTAGAGAATAGACTCTTAAAATCTGGAATTTTCACCGTAGATGTATATTGTAGTGTAGAACATCATGGTATGAACCAAAGCTGTTGTGTCATTGTAAAATAAGAAAATCAACAAACCATGGTTATGGACCCAAATGGTTATTGTTATGGTTATGTGAAATATTGAAGTTTGTAAATTTTTGCAAATTTTCAATAGAAGTAGAAACCTATACTTGATAAGTTTTTTTTTTTTTTTTTTTTTTTTTTAATGAACAAATGGAAGACCCATCGCATTAAAAAGAAACCAAGAAAACAATGGCCAAGCCTCAATGGATGGACAGATTAGAGTAATGATAAAATACTAATGCATGTTAAGAAACTGAGCACTACAAACTAAATGAAGTCGGCACTTAGGAGGCCGCATCCTATTCTAGAAAACCTCCTCGTCACCTCTCTTGCTAGCTAAGGTCGGAGACTGAAGCTATGCATGCTCAAATTCCATTAGGAAATTGTCAAATAGATGAGGATGATGGCGAGCTCCATTTTGTGCTTTGATTTGTGCCACCCGTCCTACATCTAAGAGGGCTTCCCATAACACATGTTGAAAATTACCTCATACTTGATAAGCTTCATTTCATTAGTTGGGCTCAAATCTAAAAAATATCATTTTTATGGCTAAAATTCACATTAAGAGTAAATAGCAAGAAATACTCAAATTACATTGCAAGGGTGATTTGTAGATTAACCCACCCACCCCAAGATTTTTTACTATGTTTTCACCTAAAATGCTCCAAAATTGCCATTTATAATACAAGTACCAAATTTTAGAGAAAAAACATTTTTGGACACATGTAACTATAGGAACTTGTAGTATATTGATTTGAGAACATGTGGAAAAAGTTTCAAGAATTTTCACCACGTAGATTGCAAGATATTAGCATTTAAAGTGATAAAAAAAACTTTTTAAAAACCCTACAAAAAATCGGATAGCTACACTTCACTAGGTCACATTTATATGAAAAAAATGTCCTAAATGGTGGTGATTCTTTGGGTTCATTCTTTAAGACAAGTTGCTACATGCTTGAAAAAATTCAAATCATTTGAAATTGTACAACATATAGGAAAAGAATAATAAGTAGAAAAAAAGTAGACAATGTTTAATACCATATATTAGATTTTACTTAGAAAAAATATAGGGGCGAAAATAATATGTAAGAGAATATAATACTTGTATCCATTTGTCTTATTGTTATTGTATCAATATTCCATTCACATTTGTATTTTATATAACCTCATAGATTCAAAATACCAAATTGATAAGAATTTAGTAATGGACTTGAAAAATGCCAATTCCTATGGTTGTAATGTTGTAATAAACAATCTACATCCAATTTTTTAATTTTTTTTCATAAATATTAAAAATTGAGTTAAATAAAGGACTTCAAAGTTTATCTTAGAGTAGAGATTCTGTAACTACTCGCAAACTACATACACTATAAGAAAACCATTTTTTATTGTGTCTAAGTTGACAGATTTTAAATGTAACAACTTGTGTTTTTATGTCAACAAAAATGTCCAATATAACATCTTGATGTTATTTGGGACATTATTATTGACATAAAAATGGATGTTGTTCTATTGAATGTCACCTAAAATCTGTCACCTAAAACATGAGTTTCTTATAGTGATACAAACTAAAACTCCTCATAACTTTCATCTCATTAATCAAAATGGAATGATTCAAAACTTTCCATGTGTATATAAATTTAGAAGATCAATTTCAAATTTTTATTTCGTAAAAAATGATTTTTAAAGAAGTATTTTTAGCTACTTGGGCTACCTACAAAGCAATGAAAACTACATATCATACAATCACTTTTTAAACATGTGGTCAAAAGTTATGAAAATTGTTGGGCCTTATAGCTACTCCTTGGGCTCATATTGTGTGAAAATTTCGAAGAAGATAAAAATAAAAATTTCATTTGTAGTAAGCTACTCAAAATTACCATGTAGTCAAAAAAACGTAGTTTGGCCCTTTAGGGGGTAAGCATCTTCTTTTTTAGAAAAGTTTATGATCCATGATGAAGGAATTTGCAATAGTATTCATTGAAAATCTTCTCAAGCAACTTCCAAAACTAAATTACATGAAAAAAAGTATTTTTTTCATTCTTCATTCTTTGGTGAAGTCATCCGAAGGATGTTTTGCGTCCTCAACACTATTTTGGAGTTCACATCGAAAAGACGTGCCCCCCTATGACCAAGGTAGTCACCAAAATATTTTGTTTATTGCACCAATGGATGCATTCTTTCTTTTTACATTTAACCTTCAAACCCAGTGAAGTCATCTATTAGATCTTTTAGGTTCACAATATTCTTACAAGGTTAAATTTGAAGGGCCCCCCTACCCTTCCTCACGAAGTCCAACCCCAAAAATTGTTGTATGAAAGTCCAAACTCCTTTGTCGTTGCCAAAGTGAAAGACATCTATAATTTTTGTCCCTCCCATTTTTTACTAAATGTAAATAAAAGAAGTTGTTGATTCTCATTTTTTTTCCTCCAATGTTGTGTATTTTGAATGAGAGGATGGGCAACATGGCATGGATGCATAATAGGCATGGGTTGCATAGGGCCCATGCAAGTTCAAATGGAAATTTTTAATGGATAGTGTTAGGTTGTTGACTCAATGAAGTCAGAGGTCAAAGAAATTTAGGGAAAGCTTTGAATTTTGAACTTTGAAAATTGGAAGTGTGACTACTATTTAAAACATATTCTATTTGGTTCTCCCTTCGTAAGGACAATTTGGATTTTTTTCCACCCTTCATAAAAGACATCTACAAAAAAATTTCAAACATATGAAGACATATGAAGGGCCTAGAAAGGCCAAATACACAATGTATTTAAGGCCTCGGCCCAAAGATTTTATTTTTAGCCCAGATTTGGGGACTAGCATTTGGGACTCTACATGAAGTAATGAATGTCAAATAGGATGAATGAGATGGAAAAATTTAATCCCTCAAGTCCCAAGAATGAACTTAGTAAACTCTTGGAGGTTCAAATAGGTACCAATAATCTCAATTTTTGGCAACATTTAAAAAAAAAAATTCAAGATAGAATGACTAATTAGATTTTTGAAAATACAATTTTTATTTCAATTAGTGCCTAGGAACAAAAGTTATGCCACAATAAGCTCCAAATAGGCAAAAGTGGACAACAAAGAAAAACAACTTGAGATTTAAGAAATTCAATTCATTTCTTATCAATTATATTTTTGTCTATGTGGAAAGATTTGATTCATTTCATTTGGATAAGTAATGTGAAAGTTATGAAGCTTCTTCTTTTACAAGCAATCTTTGCAAATTCTTGAGAAAATAATGTATTGGATTCAGATTTGAACTCAATTTTAACAATTTAAAACAAACTGCATGTAGTTCAATTTGTTTTCTAGAACAATCTCACCATTAGAATTAGTGTGTTTCGATTCCATCTTAGAGTTATGGATACAAATTTCATATTGTTGTAAAATATTGAAATTTATAAATATTTCAAAAAATTTGATTGGAATAGAAACCTATACTTAATAAGCTCCATTTCATTAGTTGAACTCAAATTCAAAAAGAATCATTTTTATTGCTATAATTCACATCAAGTGTAAATAGCAAGAAATGGTCAAATTGCATTACAAGGGTGATTCGTGGATTAAACATCTCCTACTTTAGAAAAGTCCAAAATACCATGATGAGGGAATTTGCAATTATTGTTATTTTTTTTTTTTTTTTCCTTTTTAGGAGCAATTTGGATTTTTTTCCACCCTTTCTATTATGTAGACAATTATGAAAAAAAAATTCAAATGTCTAAAGATGTACAAAGAGTCTAAGAAGGGCCAAATGCATGGCATATTAAGGTCTAGCCCCAAAGATTGCACTTTCATTGCAAGACTAAAAATTGACATTTGGGACTTCACACAATTAAAGGGAGGAACATTTGGGATGAATGAAATGGACAAATTTAAGTCCTAAAGTCCCATAAGTTCTTGTAGAAGACTCTTCAAGGTTCAGTTAAGTACCTACAATCTCAATTTTCAGCAAGATTTTTAAAATTCTTTTTCAAAATAGGAAAATTGATTAGCTTTGTGGGAATATAGTTTTTATTTCAATCGGTGCCTAGGAACAAAAGTTATGCCACAATAAGTCCAAAATAAGCAAAGGCAGGCATAAAAAAACCCTGAAATAATTATTTTTAATTTATTTCTTGTAAATTATTTTTTTCTATGTGAAATTTTTTAATTCATTCCATTTGGATAAGTAATGCGAAAGTTATGAAGCTTTTTTGTTTTGAGAGCAATTTTAGCAAATTCTTGAGAAAATAATGTATGGGATCCGAATTTGAACTCAATTTTAAAAGAACTTCAAAAAAAATGTTGTTCATGGAAAAATATTACAGAGTTTGCTTTCTAGAACAATCTCACCATTGGAATTACTATGTTTCAATTCCATCTTAGAGACATCAATTGTTTATTTAATTTTTTTTTCTACCTCGTACCTACTTCTTCCTATTTTTTTGAATTTGTTTTCCCAAACTTTCAACTCAATTCTTCAATACAAAAAAAAATCATAATCAATAGTAGAGAAATTTGAAGTGAAGAGGATTCAAAGCTTATAATCTAGTTAAGCTAGGAACAATAAGAAACTCATTTTTTTTTCACTTTAATGCATAAATCTTGTGATTGATACAATCAAAATTTTTGAAATTTCTTCTAAACATTTTCATTCTAGTCTAGTGCAAGATCCTATATTTTGATATGAAAATAAAACAAATGTTTAAATTTTGTTGTTGTATGTATTCAAAATGGCAATTTTGATTGGATTTTGAGGGGAAAATGGCCTTCGGACTTCCGGGACCTTTAGAGGTTAAGGTTGGGATGATTATTGTTGATAAATGGTGTACAATAATACTTAGGTGGATGATTGTTGTAGATGGTTATTTGTTGATGAATGTTGTAAATGATAGTTTTGGCATGAATGAAGGATGAATGTCATGCATGGAATTATAGAGTTTGTTAACCCCTAAAGTTCTAATGTTTCCAACAAAAATCCTCCAAAATTGCCTTTTATAGTACAAGTACCAAATTTTAGGGAAAAAAACAATTTTAGACATAGTATGTAATCATAGGATCTTATAGTACTTTGGTTTGAGAATATATGAAAAAAGTTTCAAAAATTTCCACCTTGCAGATTGCAAGTTACCGTATTAGCATTTGAAGTAATGAAAAATCCTTCTTTGGGTCTTGCAAAAATCCAAACAGCTGCACTTCACTAGGTCACATTTATAAGAAAAAATGTCCTAAATGGTGGTTATTCTTTGGATTCATTCTTCAAGGCAAATTGGGTACATGCTTGAAAAAATTTAGATCATTTGGAATTCTATAACATATAGGAAAAAAAATAATAAGTAGAAAGAAGTAAAGAATGATTCAAAATACTAAATTGTTGAGAATTTAGTCATGAAATTGAAAAATTATAATTCCAAGGGTTGTAATGTTGTAATAAACAATCTACATCCTAAAATATTTTTTTTCCAAAAATATTGAAAATTGAGTTACATAAAGGATTTCAAAGTTTATTTTAGAGTAGAGAATCCATAACTACACGCAAACTAGAACTCCTCATAACTTTCATCTCATTAATTAAAATGGCAATGATTCAAAGCTTTCCACATATTCGAAAACCAACTTCAAATTTTTTTAATTTCTGAAAAAAGTGATTTTTTAAATTTGCCTAGGTCGCTCGAGTTGAGAAACAAACTACATATCATATAACAATTTTTCAACCATGCTATCAAAAGTTATGAAAATTGTTGGGCCTTGAAGAAAAACCTTGTCTGCATGTTGTGTGAAAATTTCAAATAAATAAAATAAAAATTCCATTTCGTTGTAAGTTGCCAAAATTGCTCTTGTTGCCAAAAAACACAAATTCGTCTTTCAGAGGTTAAATTGTTGGGAATGGATTGGTACCAAAAATGTTCGGGAAAAACCAACAACTAATTCAAAGTTAGCCAATGGAACTAGGAAAATAACCAATTGCAATTTGAAAAAACATTAAAAAAAAACTGGAAAAAATATCTATAAAATATCTATGTAAGATTAAAATAAATAAAATAAAAATTCCATTTCATCGTGAGCTGCCAAAATTGCTATGTTGCCAAAAAAAACGCAGCTTGGGTTAGATTGTTGGGAATGGATCAGTACCCATGTTTGGGAAAATCCATCGACTAACTTTATTCAAAGTTAGCCAATGGAACTAGGAAAATAACCAATTGCAATTTGAAGAATATCAGGGAAAAAAAGTTGGCAAAAATATCTATAAAATGCCACATTTAACTATTTTTGGACTATTCAGTGAATTGTGGACAACACATCGCGAGATCTCCGAATGCTTGTATAGATTTTCAGATGTTTTTTGCATAGATTTCTCGATGTTTTGCATTCATCTCTCGATGTTTTGCATTAATCTCTTGATGACCATTATTAATTTTTCTCCCAATGACCATTGTTCATTATGGACTTTCAAAATTCCAGAAGTAGTTAAATTTGACATTAAAATATCTATGTAATATTTTTAAAAATTTTAAAACAGAGAAAATAACCAAACTCAGTAGGAATCAAAGGAAAAAAAATTTAGGCAAATTAAACTCAAAAAATATCCCTAACCCTAATTGGGCCAGAGCATGTGCACCTTGGTCTCCTGGAGGGAAAACCATCAGATGGGAATCTGGCCTTTCTATTTAAAATTTTGGAAAGTTGCTAGAGTGGCAAGCAATAATTTTGATTCGGTTAGTACTCAAAAAGAATTGAAAGGTTTTTTTCTTAAAATTGAAAGGATTTTAAAAACACAAACAAGGATCTACAAGGTTAAATATGTTTTTTAAAACCCTTGTTCCAATATTCAGCTAATGTTTCTCTCTTTTTTTTTTCTTTTAAAACTTAGGGCAGTAATAGATTTGGTGTAAATATAAATTGAGAAATTGGGGAACATATTCATCGTTTTGATTAACCCAAATTTATTATTTTAATTGGAGGAAACTGTTGAAGGCCAAGTTTTCTTTTATGTAGACTAATAAATCAACTGGAAATTAAAATGACTATCCATTTGTTTTAAATGAAAATTAACTTGTGATATTGTTTTAATATATTAATTTAAAATATCTTTCAAATCAATGTTAAATTTTTTTTTTATTACTTAAAGTTTTAAAATTCGTGTTTTAACTTGTAATTCAATCCTTGGCCCCAAAAGTCCGAAGAGTTCAAAGGATTCCTTTAAAGGTTCATCTAGGTACCTTTGATTTCAATTTTGGCAAGATTTTTTGAATTTGTTTTTCAAAAAAATTCATTTCTTTATATTTCATTCGGTGCTGAGGAACAAGTGTTATATCACAATAAGCTCAAAATAGGCAAGGGTAGGCAACAAAAAAAGTCTTGAAATATTTTTTTGAAATTTAATTCTTATTAATTATATTTTTTTCCATGTGGGAAGATTTGATTCATTCCATTTGGATAAATAATGGAAACTTCTTGTTTCGCACCAATTATAACAAATTCTTGAGAAATAATGTATAAGATCAAGATTTGAACTCAATTTTAACAATTCAAAATTTTTTTTTGCATATAATTTAGTTTGTTTTATAGAACAATCTCATCACTGGGCTTAGTGTGTTTCAATTCCATCTCATAACTATCAACAATTTCATTTTTCTTCTATCTTGTACTTACTTTGGCTTAATAATTTTTTAAAGAATGAAAATTACAAAGTATTTTTTTGAAATTTATTTTCTAAACTCTCAATTTAATTTTTCATCATAAAAAATTTTTAAATCCAAATTTGTGCTATGACATTTTTAAGCTAAAAAGATTCAAAACCTTATAATCTTATCAAGTTTAATTTAGGAACAAAAAAACACAATTTTTTCACTTTAAATGTATATATCTTGTGATCAATACAATCAAAGTTTCTAAAAAAATTTCTATACATTTTCATACTAGTTTAATGCAAGATCTTGTGGTTGGATATAGAAAAAAATGTTTGAAATTTTTGTTTTTTACATTGAAAATGATAATTTTGAGTATTTTTTTAATTGAAAAATGACCTTGGGACCTCAAGGATTGAGTACCAAACTAATGTATTTTGGCAATTTCAAACTCAAAACCAACTCAAGTAAAATTAGGGATGAATTTTTAATTTTAGGCACATAATTAGATTTACATTGGAAAAAATATTTCAAGCCACCTAAATGACTTTTGGAAATTTATAGGACTTTACATGCGAAATAATTCAACGAAAGTGTTGCCCTAACCATCAAATTGGCTTTAGAGATTGACAACCTCAACTTACTAATGAAAAAGATATCATACCAAGTCCTATTTGCAATCTTTTTTACCCCATAAAGTACCAAGCATTCAAATCTTGGTTAAAATTTTGAGTAATGAATAATTGAAAGCACATTCCCATACTTCCACATATATACAATTTTTTTTCATACTACACTAAAAATTGTATTTGGTGTATATTGAACATAGTATTACATTGATAGCATTGCAATTGGAGATTATTTGTAAATATCTTTCAAACAATGACATCCAAATCCACTTCTCTCTTCTTGACAACATTTGCAATTATAGTGATATACAAATTTAAGTTAAATTTAATTACTTGGAGTAGAATATTTGGCATTTAGCATAATTCTCTAGGATTGATATAGATTTCCAAAAACTCCTCTTTGACATCCCTAAACGTGCACCTTTACTGCTTGGAATGACTATAAATTTGAGCTTGTATGCAAGGAGTCTATTAGTTTACATTAAAGTTTAAATCTCTCCATTTCTCATAAGTTCATTGGTGTAGAAATTTGTAATGCAGAAAATGTGGCATTACAAAAGGCTTTAATGAAACAATTCCTATTTCTCATGTCTAATGCGTTCAGAATGACATTGATGTATGCCTTAGCTAACAAGTTTGACAAAGAGTCTTTGTTAGTAGAAGAACTTAGACTTTTTAAACAACATCCCCATGAATGTGGTTTAGTTTTTGTTGCTCTTGCTTGCACTTGACTACATTTAATTTGAACCCCATCTCTAAACCGCAAAACTTTTTTTGATGTAAGGTAGGTGGCTCTTAAACCAACCCTTTTAAGAGCTGATTGCATTTTGGGGACAGCTAAACATCTCAAAACAGTTTTCAGTGAATTTTGGTAGGAAGAAAAAAGGAATAGGCATCTAACGCAAGTCGTTTCATATTTTTTGGACCTTTGTGGAATTAGTTACAAATTTTTGAAGTTGAAATGCAGTGGTTTCTAAAACCGACCCCCTTCTGAAATGTACACAGTTAGTACATTTCAGAAGTAAAATGTACCAGATCGGTTTTAGAACCAGGTTGGTTTAAGAGCCACCTACCTTAAACATTTGGTTGATGCTTACAAGGGTCAATTCTATACCATACTCAGTAGTAGCTTTGGTTGACAATAATTCCAAGTTACAGATGTCAAAATTTGGGGGGAGTTATATTTTCGAAGAAAACTAGCATGCCATGTGCCATGTGCCATTGCCACAACCAAAACGAAAGTAAAAAATAATTTTCTAACTTTTAATTCATATAAACTTTGAAATCCAGTAACTTTCACACTGTAGGTCCAAATGCCACGAAACAAAGTCCGTGCACCTCTTGACAAAGAGCTTTCTGATGGTACCAAGAACATGACTGAGGGACACATAATCTAAGAGATCTCATTATAACAAACAAAACAAAACAAAACAAACTAACTTAAGGTCTAGATTTGTGTTGGGAAAAAAACAACATGGTGTAATTTCCTCCAAAGTGTAGCTGACTCCATAATTAGTCAACAACATGAGTTGGTTCCATTATTTCAACACTCCTAGTTTTTCTTGTCTGTTTCTCATTTCTCAAATGTTGTGCCTACTTCTAATCTTTGAACAGGACTAACCTGACCACGATGGCATCAGTTCAAACCTCAATAATTCTCTTTTGCACGTAGACTACCGAGTCTTCCATTGGGAGCTTCATGGTTGAAAAACACTTGAAGTTTCTTGACGTTTTTTCAATGAAATACGGGGAAGAATCATGGCACACATGGCTGCACATTCAAGAGTTTTCGACGAAATTCGCGACTGTACTACTTCAGCAAATTTTCCACCTCAAGAAAAGGAACCACAACTGAATTGCATCATCAAGTTTTCAAGGACTTTTGACGTTCTGCAAATTGGTACTTACAACAGGAAGCAACTTACATTGGACTGAGTCAGGAACAAAATTGAGAAGTGCAAATTAAACCAGCGCAATTAATCCTTGTTGATAATATCATAATTGTTTGAATTACGAATTACCCATTGTTGACACGCAAGTGGCTTCGATCAATTTCTTCAATCTTCACTTGAGAAAAACTGCGTGGTGCCATTTTTCTTGAGCTGTAGTTGCAAACCCTAATTTGTAAAACTGGAACTGGTTCGGTAGTTGGCCCACTGGGTTTAACTTGAGTTCAACATTTTCAAGTATTTAAGTTGATCTCAAATTTGGGAAGTAAGGCAGGAAATGTATTACGCCGTTTCAGGTCTGTCATAGACACATTTCTCAAAATTTTCTCACTGAAGAGAAGCACATTCAGTTCGATGTGCAAACAGCCGGGAGGCTTGTTAAACATTTTGACAAGTCAAGAAGATCACTAGATTTGTAACTTTTGGGTTGGTTAAGAGGCTTAAAATGAGAAGTTTTATGGATTGTAATCCTCTTTTAACTACCACAATATTGTAATTAAAATTACAAAACCGCAAACAAGTTGTGGATCACTGGATTTTCAAAATTACGAAGATTTCTTCCACATGTTGTTTTGTAGTGAAAAAGCAACTTCTTCGAGTACCCACATTAATTACAGCTTTCGGTGTCGTCGTTAGAGACAGTGACATTGTTGCTGTGAACATTGAACTTGGCATTTCGTGTGCCATCACCACCAAATCTTATATTCATGAAAATGGCAGATCGATTTTCAGTGAAATGAGGCAGTCTCAGTAGCCAATCCAAGTTTTGAGAGCTCCGGGAATCAAAATTCTGGCCGACATGCATTCCGAAATATATCACAAGTTAATTGCCCACATACCAGACCCACGAGCAGCCAAATTAATTACTCTCGAGACGTGGAAGTTGAGTGCTATTAGAGTATGGGCTGCAACACCATTAATGTCCTCAACAAGCAACTGAAACATCAAAAGAAACCGCAAGCTCGCACTAGTACAAGTACAGAAAGAGAAAGATCAGGCGAAATGTCAATTCATTTGTCTGAATTGCACAACATTCGCACTTCGCAGCCTGAATTAAATCTATACTGGCCCAAGTTATTCGAGCTTTGTGTGTCGATTCCTCTGTTTAATTTCTGGAGCTGTCGTTGCATATTTGCAATGAAGCTTTACAATTTCAGAACCGTGACTCTCCTCTTCACTTCGACGATGTATAAATGGTCCATCATGAGATCATTTCAATTCTCAGCTGAAAATGCCGCATGAGTGCGCACATGCACCTCGGTCCCAACATTCGATCAGCGCGTGTAATGTGATGATTCGACGCATCTCTCCTCCACCAATTGGTTGATAAAAAAAACCCGGCTTCAAAGTCTCCTCCCCTTGTTCAGCTTGTAGAGTATCATGCAACACAATCATCATAATCGTGTCAGTTTCACGAATTTCATGATACAACTTAACCTCGATCAGACTTGGAACGGGGCGAGGTGTTTGCTTGCGTGCAACCTAGCTAGTGCGTGTACAGACAGACAGACAGCTTGATCGAGAGTAAATTGGAAGTGTGGGTTTGCATGTGCAGGAGTGGAAATGTTTTGCACTTGGTTTCGGATCGAAAGTTCTGTTAGCGAAGTGGATCCATTCCGAACTGGGGGTACCAAATTTCGTTCCTAAAACCTAAACTAACACCTCCGCTCGATCTTGACAGTCATCAAGTGTGGACATGCGGGTACCGTAAACGCAACTGTTGATTCGGGACTTGATCCCGTCTCGTCTCCTGGAAGTTGATCAACTGATCGATACCCTTGTTACCAACACCAACTCATGTCCAATCCAACTTGTTCCATAAGAAATTCTTTATATTCATAGTGATGAATTTTTTTTTCGCGCTCAACAGGTTTGGGTTTGGAGTACAACTTGATCGTGTGCTTACAGTGCTCATGGGGTATGACAAAGATTGAAAAATGTTGACTCAAGTGGGATCTCAACTCCATTGTTTGTGTGGGGCAAGTTAGCTAGCCTTTGAAGAGGGCTGAACTTCTTCTTCCAAGCGCTTCTTCTTCCATGAAATTCCCTCTCGAATATAACTGCAGACATTCTTAGCTCACAAGTGGGACTTAAGGTATGTTCTCACTTGGTGTTAAGAGTGTTGTTATTGAGGGTCTTAGGAATGAATTTAGACCTACTTCTGGACCCAATTCACATTGCAAACATCACCCCTAACACCAAGTGCCAACATACCCATAATATTAGGCTTGGTTCAAGCGAGCGACTAGAGAAAGCGTGAGCAATCATACCCTGACCAATCTTAAAGTACTTCCACATCATCAGGCCGTTGTGTATGCCATCCAATTCATTAGATGCAACTTCAAACACGCAATAGAAGAATATTGCGATAAAGCAAGAGGTTTGGAGTCCCCAAGCAAGTTCCAAACTTCTCCATCTTGTCCACTAAGCTTACTACATTGGTTGGTGCCTTTGGTGGGTTGACGAAGTGGACAAACCTTAGGTCGAAACACTTCACTAGACAAAGATGCTGTATTTGCCAATGACCTTTGAAATTATTTTGTTGAAAGTGCTCATCTGAACCGGGGCTTATACAAACTACATTGTAGTCACAAGTATATGTTATATCCATGGTTAGCAATTTTACACCAAAAAGGCATGCATGCTGTAGAAGGAGGGGTTCCAAACAGGCTGAACTTAATTCTTTTAGTACTGCAACATAGTCATGCTCTTTGGTCCTCAGTTCCATGATTTCAGTGAAGTTTTGGGGATGGAAAAAACATGTTACATAAACGTCTATAACACATGCCTTGGTTGGACCATAAATTTAGCCATATTTTGTGGAGTTGAGTACGTTCAGCAGGTTGTTCATGATGGTGCAAAATGTGTATGCACTGTGTGACTAAACTCTAAACGTCTGCAACAATTCTCATGAGAAGTGAGGTTCACAATCATGCAGAACATCTCACGCAACTGATTCAGAAAGTGGATGGGAAATTTCTTAAGATCACCAAGGAGTTTCAAATCTTGACAAAAAAATTGCTCAATCCATGTGCCTACAACAGAGGCTCAGAAATGGTTACAATAGGAAACCAAGTGTCAAAAACAGGCCAAGTATGACTGGCTGGTGGGTTGCAAATGTTTAAAATTTTTTTTTAATATCTTGACATACTGTGCAAGATGCATGAATTGACATATACAATCCGTTACAAAAGTTTGTATTCATGCATAGCCAGATCCAATGACACATGGCACTTGTACATGTTTGAGAAGTTACAAAGTGGCCAAGTGTCCTACATGTCTAGTGCTGTATTTGAACATTTTAAGATGTAGATATTAAAATGACCTCCAAATGAAAAGTGTTAGTTGTTGAATTTTCAATCCAACAATGTGTATCTTGCCAATTTTTTGTACATATTTCTTATTCTCACAACAAATCAGGGAAACTGATAATGGCTAAGCTAATCCAATCCTGGGCTTGTTCAGAATTTAGCAGCTTGGTTGGCATATTTTTTTTAAGGTAATTTATTGGCAATCACCGTGTTAAGATAAATTCAGGCCATTTTTTTTTCCTGCTGTTGCCCTCACTACTGCTGTCCAAGCCTGGGTTGTGAGCTCTCACTGTTGCAAAAGGTTTTGAAAAAATCATAACTTACACATGAAGACTGCAACCTTGAATGAATGACAGAGTGCATGATTTGAGGGTAAAATGTGCATTCAAGTAGAATTCTTGACAGATTTGTGAGCTGAAAGAGAAAAGCCATTCAAAGTCTAATTGCAAGTTAACTAGGGTTCTGAACCTTCAATCCATCATGCTGTCAAACTAGACAGGAGAGCCACTACTTATCTATGTAGAATTTCTGGAGCAAGACCCAAAAGTTTGCAGCATATTTGGAGAGAAAGTGCACCCCAAAAAACGCCACTTTTGGCTCCTGCGCCTATTTACTATTGTTAGGCTGGTCAAATTTTTGTATTTTCTTGTTGGCACTTGAAAGGGGGTTCCAATGCACCAAAGAACGTGACATTTGGATAATGTAGGCAGAAGTTATGAAGGGTCAAAGTTTGGTTTTAAAACAATTATTTTCACATAGATACATAATTGATTTTGGAGATCTCTTCTATTAAGACAGGCTGTTTGTTTTGTTTTGTTTGTCACGTTGAGATCTCCTGGACCGTGCATCCTCCGGTCGCGTGCTTGGTACCGTCGGGCCCTTGGCAAGGAGGGGTGCACTGGCTTGGTTTCGTGGCATACTGACTCATGGTGAGAAATTTATGCATTTTTGAGTTGTTTTTGGTTCTAAAAAATTAGAAAATCACTTTTACTTTTGTTTTGACTATGGCAGCAACATAGGGTACACTAGTGGCACATTTGGGGGTGCCCACTTTAATCATGTTTGCATTTTGCACCCCAAATCGAGTGATTAATATGAAATTAGTTTTATAGCACGTTTATAGAGTGAAATTGCACCCCTTTATCTTTTTTCACTCTACCCAAATACAATGATTAATTAATACTCTCTCTGTCTCAAACTGATAGATAAAATAAATTTGTGTTTTCTTTGGACAATGCTTGATTAACACATAAGGTGCTTCTATTTGGACAAAAATGCATACTTAGTGCAGCTTCTAGTCATCTCCAATGGGCGTCAAAGTTTTGAAGTCTATGGCCACAAGGATCATGTTGAAAATTGGCACCAAAATTCTCGCCAAAATTGTCAATTTTCTTCTTTTTTGCAAGCAACTCTAGTAAACTGAACTACATTTGATTGAAACTTGCAAGTAATAGGACAATTGGAAGACTTAGGACCGGAACCATCTTCTACAACTCTACCAAAGGACATAGACTTTGTGACTAATGTTATAAAGAAAGCCTTTTGGAACATGGAAAAAGAAAAGTTGAACAAAATTTTCTTCTCCTAGCAACAATGTTTGGTATAAGCAATCACTACTAGCTATTGCTTATGATTAAGGACAAGTTGTAGTGTCAAGGAGAATTGTCAATCACTCTATAGTGCCCAAATGACACCATTAAGCGCTCTCAACATTTATGTCAACCATTTAAAACATCAAACTTAATTTGAGACAACTAGTTTTCCACAACCTTAGATTTATTACGTGATAGAGGGCATACTTTGGAACTACAAACAACAAAACATCAATTTTGAGATCATAACTTGATCATAAGGTAGAACAATCCAATGTTGTCACTTATTGAATTTTGACACTTATTAGACCCTCCCAAGCATTTGCGTCAATCATCTACCATTACTACAATGTTAGCAACCCTTTAACATCATGACAATGCACTTATTAAGGAGGGGACACGTGAACACATAGTTTAGCATGGGCCTACCCTGTCATACTTTACTGATTTAGTCCCAACAAAACTTTGAAAAATCACATCTTGTCAGAATGTCTTGATTCTACTTGCAAATGGCTTCTTTCCAACTTTTCAATCTCAGAAAAATAATGTGAGTTGACAAATAGTTTTTCCTTAAAGTACCTAGACAACAAATTTGGGTGGGAATAGGCTGATATATCTTACTACTGATCTACTGTATTTGGTGCATTTGCAATTTTCCAAAATATTTTCATATTCTAGATGACTTCATAAATATTTCTAATTTCAATTTTTTCTAGAAGAATAGATGTTTATACAAGACAAAACCATAATGCATACTACTACTACAAATCTTTTTTTCATGATTCACAGTAATTTCAATGACTAAACTTTATCTTATTACTCAAGTACTCTAGCCCCTAAAGGACCAAGGCCTTATTTCTGTCAAAAAACACTCAAAACTGCCATTTTTGTAGCAAAGAGTAAAAGAATTTAAAGATTATTTTTTTTGCACATACAACCACAGTATCTTATACCTTACTAGTATGAAAATGTGTGGAAAAAATTTCAAAATTTTTGACCAAACAGATTAAAAGATATTTGTGTTTAAAGTGAAAAAAACAATTTTTTTAGCACCTTGCGGGACTAGATTATTTGACTTTGAACTTTTTTAACTTAAAATTTTGCACTACCGAGTTTTGAGCTTTAAATCCTTATTGTGTGCAATTAAGTTGAGAGTCTAGGGAATTGTTTTTCAAAAAAACCCTTAATTTTCATGCTTAAAAAAATTGTTAAGTAGAAGTAGGTATGAGAAAGAAGGAAAATCTAAATTATTAATATCTTTAAGATGGAATTAAAATGCACTAATCCCAATGGTGAGATTGTTCTATCAAGTAAAATAAACCAAGGAAATTTTTTTTTGGAAAAATTGCAAAAATTGCATTCAGAAATGCATCCTACAAATTATTTTCAAGAAGATGCTCTAACTACCCCCCAAACAAGAATGTCCATAATTTTCTCTTACTAAATCCAAATAAAACAAATCAAATCCCTCCAGATAAACAAAAATATGATCTACAAGAAAAAAAATTCAAAAATTCAAAAAAAAAATTTGCAAATTTTTTTTGCTGCCTAGAGTACCTCATGTCCCCTGTTTTAAGCTTATTTGGTTATAACTTTTGTTCCCGGGCACTGATTATGAAAAAAATTATGTTCCCATGAAGCTTATCAATTTCTCTATCTTCAAATTTTTTTTCAAGAACCATGACAAAATTTCAGTCTGTAGGCACCTCCCCCAAAATGCATTTGTCCCTTGAAGGGACAATAGTCCTTAGGGGCTAGAATCAAAGAACAATGCTAATGTGGAGTATGGAAATGTGAGCATGTGAACCTTGAGCATATATGTAAGTAAATATTCTATAGCTACAAAGGTGCTTATATCATGAGCACTTATAATATAGATATTTATAAGATAGTTACACTTTGATCATGGAAGATTTCTATAATGAAGACACTTATAACATGAGTGTAGAGTCTTTTAGGCTCGTGGGCTCATGATTCTAAGCTCTCATAAAAGCAACCCTATGAAATCAAACACTTAACTTAGGTGACACAACTAATCTCAACTCTCAACAGAAGCTATTGGGGTGTAATGCCTAGACCTTTGTATGACAATAAAGTAACTGCACTTAATTGTGACCTATTCCTAATACTAACCCCTACATATTATTGCATTAAATGCATTGTCTCCCTTCATGAGAATCTAGGGTCAATTTTTAGGTATGATTTTTATTTTCAACTCTTTTAAAATATATATCATATTCAAATGATGTCCAAAAAATACATTATGAGAGAATATAGAATCCTTTTAGACTACTACCAAGACCAACAAAAACTTCTGGAGTTCAATATTATGAACCATATTCAAAATCTTATTTGGATGATTTTAGATGTTATTACCTATATACTAGAATTCAATATCTTTTTGGACTGTGCTTGATTATCATCTTGCTTGCTTTAGATCAACAAGATGATTTTACAAGAAAATGCTCTCAAGTTGTAAAGAGTCCTTTTCATTTGGTTGAAAGGTTTTTGAAGGAAGTTCTTTCATTATTCTAAGATAATGAAAAGTTCCTTGATAAAGATCATTCAACACTTCTTTGGATAGAGGGCATGGATGACAACTTGAGGGACAACTTAGGTTGGAGGCTTCAAAGACAAATTTTTAAAAACTTTTCAATACATCCTTTGGTAGAGTTTAGGGAGTTAGGGGACAGAAGCAAGGTTGATGAAATTTAAGAATTATTTTTTATATTTTGTTTATGAAACAGTGACAAGAGATGTATTTTCAACCACTTCTCTATCAATGACTTGAAAGAATCAAAATAGAATTATCAAGATGTAGAACCTTTTTATGTATCACATTGCTACTATCATAAAACTTCTTTTAAAATGCAATTTCAAACAACAATGCCAAAAGGTGGTGAAGTGCTAGGACAATAGATAAATAAATAAATCACTAACAAACTTTTTCATAGCTTAACCTTTTTGCACTTTCTATGGAACTTTACCACTTCATTGGAATTAATTTAAGAATTCTCTTCTACTTTCCTTTCACAATCTTGTTACAAGACTACATTTTCAATAACTTTTGGGTTGATGATTGACATGGATCAAGCTAATCTAGAATCTATTATATTAAGTTGGATAACTTTTGGAGGCTTGTTTGTAATCACCAAGGGAGTTCCATGAGAAATCACTCTTTGAAAATTGTCTTAATAGATGACTATGAAGGACCGGTCTTCAAAAATCTTCCCATCATTCTATGATAATGTAGAATGAAAGATTCTTTGGACCATTTTCAATACTAAAATCATGTCCTTGAAGCAACAATCTAAGAAAGTGTTGGTATACAAAGTCAATAAAAAAACTTATTAAAAAAATTCCCCATAAGACAACCTTCTAATACTTTATTATGTGAAAGTTCTCCACTTAATCCTTGAAAGGCCCATGGGGTCCTTCTATACAACCCGTATTTAGCCTTATAACTCTTCAACTGTGGTTTAATATATGAATTGTGATACATTGTTATTTATATACTATCATGATTATTAATATGTCCACACAACACTTTGAAGCCCTTCAAGGGTTAAGCATAATTTAGGAATCTCATTCACTTTTGATTTGTAATCCTATGATTAGGACACACTTTCAATGGCTTCCGAGCTTGGTGACTCGCATGGGTCAAGTTAGTAATTTTGCAATACACTAGGAAACCATAAGACCACTCACTACTTACATATTCTTACCTAAAATGTACATCTTCTGAATACGACAATCTAGTACAATCAATTTTAGGCACACGTTTTTCAGCATTTTGAAAATTCATAGTTTATTCACAGGAAGTTGAAAAAATCAACCCCCAATAAAGATTTCTAGAATCCCCTTTTGACTACCAACAAGCTAAAGCCCACAAAAAAAAACACTTCTCTTGTTAAAAAATAGGCCCATGTTTGAAACCTCATTCGGACAATTTTAGGTGCTATTAGTACAGTACCTCACAACCTGCTGAGATGTGCAAAACATGCTCTCTATGGACAGTAATTTAAGGCAAAATGGGAATGAAGTACGTCTCATTCACAAACCCAATCACAAGGGCTGAGTGGTCGACCTGGCCCGGATGAATTTTTCAAGACGAAAGAGTTAATTGTAAAGTGCATGCAATGCATGACCACTAGTTGGAGTTTGGGGAAAAACACAAGACAAAACTCCTTGGAGCACCCAAACTGAGGTCCTACGGAGTTTTTTTTTTTCCTTCAATCTCCTCCTGCTCCTCTTTCTTGAAACACATCGACAAATTCCATTGGTAAAAGGAACAAGTACACAAACCCCAGAGGACCAAGTCCCCAGTGGAGACTCTGTCATTTTCTAAAACAACATCAACGCAGCCAAGTTTTTAAAGTACTGTACAAAATGATCTGATGGAGTTTGGTGTTGTGTTTCTTTTGTACTAAGGTAGGACACCCAAATGTGCCACTGACCTTAATCGCCATCTATACTATATGTACATCTCCAAAATCAGTTATGTACCTATGTGGAAGAAACGCTTTCAGAACCAAACTTTGTTCCTTAATAACTTTTGCATGCAGTATCCAAATGCCATGTTCTCTGGTGCATTGGAACCACCTTTCACTTGCCAACAAGAACATATGAAAATTTGATCAATTTAATAATAAAAAGTAGGCTCAGTAGCAAAAAGTGGCAGTTTTGGGTGTACCTACACCTTATTCTAAGTTACACCTTCCCTTTGACACCCATTTTATAAACAAACACAGGACGAACTTTACAATGAACTCTAAATGATTAACAACCTTTTTTTTCTCGCTGCTAGATTTCCAGGGTACGATCGTGATCACCACGTTTTTTAAGACGACGAAATTTCTAACATCCACACAAAGGATTTTGGGAATTATTTCCTTGTACTTGACACAGGGAAATTTCAGTACGGCTCCTCCTCGTGGTTCTACACAAGTACAAGCCCCATGTTGGAGAGCAAATTTTGTGATATTTGCAGCATAGATAACTGGAGTAAAATGGCATGGGGCTCACTCCATTCAAGGTGCAAAGCAGCTTAGGTTTTTTTTTTTTCTAACTTTTAAAAAAAAGCGTACCACACTACTACTATTGAACTAATTGTCCTCAATATCTCAGTCTGTCTATTCATAAGTCAGCACATGATTTCAAGGATTGCAAAAAGTAATGAGAAAAAAACACAAAACGTTACAAGCTCACATGTTTGCCAAAATCTGTCTAAAATTCTGCAGGCTCACATGATTGATTGCTGTCTGTGTTCTCCTTTATTCTAGCTACCAACAGGAGCTTCTGTCGTGGACTTAAATATCAGCCTTTCCCCGCACGAAAAAAAACAAAAAAAACAAGTGTCTCAAATTCACATATAAAGGGAACAAGTCCAGAAATTGGGGGATGCTAAGCTTCTTCAAATGATTTTCGGTAACTTTTCCTTGAAAGACAAGTGGAATTTGGCATCTAACCCAAGTGGTTTCATGTTTTTTGGAGCTTTGTGGAATTAGTTACGAAATTCTGAAGTTGAAATGGCAGAGGGCTCTAAAATCGCACACTTCCTAGAATGTACACTGCTTGTATATTGCTGAAGGCTATGAAAAAGAAACATTTACATGTAGTGTACATTTTTAAGGATGTGGGTGGTTTTAGAGCCTGTTACCTTAGTCTATCTCGATCGATCACAAAGTCGTAGGCGTGTTTCGAGCTCTGAAAATTTGGTCGGGAGACTAGCGAAAGAGATGGAATGCAGGTTGCTCTTATCGGCTCCACTCGCAAGAGATTTTATTGCGTGTGGCATGGTTTCTATTCTGGTATCATGTCTTAATAGCTACAACCAAAATAAAAATAAAAATAATTTTCTAATTTTTTAACTCATAAGAATTTTGAAATTCAATAACTTTCACCCCGTAGGTCTAAATGTACGAAAAAAAGCCTGAGCAAACCCTCTTCATAGAGAGACTTCCAACGGTATTAAGAATGTGGCCAAGAGATGCACGGTCTAAGAGATCTCATTGTAACAAACATAACAAAACAAACGAATGATTAAACAAATAGACTAATTTAAGGTATGGATGTGTTTATAATTCCTTTGGAAAAGAATGCAACTAAGTTACATCCACGTTACATCCACTTAACACTAGAAGGACGAGCCCATGACAACTAATTTCAAGTTGAACTATACATCATTTTGTTGGCTGCCATTTTGCATCTAGATAAGAATAAAAAAAATTTATATATATTTTTCAAATATGGCATCATATAGTATGTCTAGTACAAGTTATACAATTTTCAAATGTTTTGGAGAAAATTTGAAATTATTGTGAATTTTCTTAAGAAAAACAAACAAACAACAAACTCATATAGAATATATTCAAAAAAATGAAGTTTTCACCAAATGGATGTATATTGTAGTGCATAACATCATGGCTTAAAGCCAAAGTTACTATCATACTACTAAAATCATAAGTCCCTCTGTAATATCACAAATGCTACCATTAACCCCTAAAAGACCATTGTCCCTTCGGGGGACAAATTGGATTTCGGGCAGGTACCTATGGGCTGAAATTTTGTCATGATTTTTTGAAACTTTTTTTGAAGATAGAAAAAATGATGAACTTTGTGGGAATATAATTTTTTTCACATTTGGTGCCCGGAAACAAAAGTTATGACCAAATAAGCTCAAAGTAGGGGATGGGGGGCAGTCCGGGCAGCAAAAAAAAATTTGTAAAATTTTGAATTTTTCTTTTTTGGATTTTTTCCTTGTAGATTATATTTTTGTCTGCATGGGAAGCTTTAATTCATTCCATTTGGACTTATTATGAGAAAGTTATGGACAATCTTGTTTATCGGGCAGTTAGAGCATCTTCCTGAAAAAATAACTTGTAGAATTCATTTCTGAATGCAATTTTTACAATTTTTCTAAAAAAAAATTTTACATGATTTTGTTTGTTTGCTAGAACAATCTCACCATTGGGATTAGTGCATTTTAATTCCATCTTAAAGGTATTAATAATTTAGATTTTCCTTCATTCTCATACCTACTTGTACTTAACAATTTTTTTAAGCATGAAAATTGATCTTTTTCTTAAAATTTTCTTTTTTTCTAGATTCTCAACTCAATTTCCCACAATAAGGATTTAAAGCTCAAAACTCTGTAGTGCAAAAAATTTAAGTTAAAAAAGTTCAAAGTCAAATAATCCAGTCCCGCAAGGTGCTGAAATTTTTTTTTTTTCACTTTAAACGCAAAATATCTTTTAATCTATGTGGTCAAAATTTCTGAAATTTTTTCCACACATTTCCATACTAGTAAGGTATAAGATCCTACGGTTGGATGTGCAAAAAGAATAATTTTCAAATTTTTTTACTCTTTGCTACAGAAATGGCAGTTTTGAGTGTTTTTTGGCAGAAATAAGGCCTTGGTCCTTTAGGGGTTAATACTAGGGGTTCGTGCTTACTATACTACACATTCATTGTTTCACATATTAGTAAAAATTTGATATATTTGAATAGAATGCATGATAATGATTTCAATAAGTCTTTAAAAATAATTATTTTAATTATTTTATAAAAATACTTCCAATCATGCATCCATAGAAATCATATTTTCACACAATGTGATATTATTGAAATAGAGTAGAAGTTCACAATCACCTTTGTAATATCACTTTTACAAAAGGTGATATTATAGAAATAATATAGTTGTTGCAATTGAGGCGATATTAAAGAGGATCAATATGGTGATATTATAAAGGTAACAATTCCATTGCTTTTCTTGGCTTTATACTTTTTTGCATTTCTATGATTTTGTGCTTTTGTGAGCTTTGAGCTTCTGATTTCAATTTTCTATTGCTACTACCAAATGATTTGAGAAATTTCTTAGATTGAACCAATTTTGGATTTCACAACAATTAAATTGTTCACAAATTACAACAATAAGCTTTTGAGATTTACAATTTTTTCCTTTAAATTCTTCTATTTGGGTTGCCATTGTTTGTAACAATTGAGTCAAATTTCTAAATGCATTCTAATGTATGTGTATCTTTTACCGTATTCATCGTTGCATATATTTCATTCATCATTCATTAAATTTTTATTGTTTATTTCAGTATATACTTATTTATTAAAAAGATTATATGAAGATTTTAGTAATTTTTATTTGAATATTTATTGAAATTCTTGCTCTACATTCTATCTAATACATAAAAATTCTAATGAAATTCTAATGGTGAATGCATAGCATAGCAAGCGCCAACCGTTAGTGTTAGATAAAATTCTAAGGGATTTTGATATTGAAACCCTCTAATTACAATATGTGAATTGTATTCTTAGATGATTACAAGATAGATTGGTCATTTTTGTAGCGTTTGTCAAAATTAGGGTTTGGGTGTTGAGTACTATGAATATTATAAGGGAAAGCTTTTGCAATCAATTTTGAGCCATCAACCATACTATAAATCTATTGTATTATCAACCAATATCCTTTATAAATACTACATAATTACACAATCTTAGTTACTTGTACCCATTAGTATTGTGTACTATGTATTTGAATATTTATTGAAATTCTTGTTCTGCATTCTATCTAATACATAAAAACTCTTATAAAATTCTAATGGTGAATGCATAGCATAGCAAATGCCAACCGCTAATGTCGCTCTAAAATTAAAGAATCAACAAACCACAATTATAGGTCCAAAGTTCATATTGTTGTTAAATATTGAAATTTATGAATTTTTCAAAATCTCTAATTGAAGTAGAAGCTAAATTTGATAAGCTTCATTTCATTAGTTGGACTTAAAGTCAAAAAAGATCATTTTTATGGTTAAAATTCAACATCAAGAGTAAGTAGCAAGAAATGGCTAAACTACACTACAAGGGTGATTTGTGGATTCAACATCTTTTTTCATTTTCTTTAGAAAAGTTTGTAATACCACAAATGAAGGAACTTGCAATATATATTCACTAAAAATATACTCAAGCAATGATTAGAAAAAAATTGGATGAATAGTTAGGTTTTTTCCATCCTAAAAAATTAATTGAAGTCATTCTAAAGACATTTCGCATTCTTTGCAATCTTTCAAGGTTATAAGTGAGGAACTTCTTCTCATCTTGAATAGGATTGGTTACAATGAGTTTTTTTGGCAATTTAATGCACAATTGTCCTAAAGAAAAGTAGGCAACTTCAAACCTATAGAAGAAAAGGGATAAACATCGTAAAAAAGCTAAAGTGTAACCATGAACAAGGGTGTGTAGCCACAAGGGTATGCAAACCTCCTCTAATTCAAAACATTGGAGCCAACATATCAAATGCAAAAACACCACCAAAATTGAAGATTCTTCCAAACAAAGTTTCGATTCTAAGATTTAGGGCAAATTTAAAGTCTGATCACAAGTTGTTGATGCCCAATCACTCTTGTGTGAATGTGTTTGTGAAGCCTCATTCACTGTCGCTAAGTTTTGTGTGGTGCCTCGATTTCTTCATTTTGTGTTGCTAAGTAATGAACTCACCACCATTGCCTCTATTGGCAAAGCTACAAGGGCATTACAGAAGATAAATAAAACTCCTCTATTGCATTGTAGGTAATGGTGGATGATGCTGGATTGACGCCTTTCCTCGTCACAAGCATAAATTTGCTTAGATAAGAAAAGATGAGCTACCATTCTTGCCAATTTTTGCCTTGAGTTGCAAATTTCAAGTTTTTACATTGAAGCAATAACACCTTCTTACATTAACTTGCATTGTTATGCATAGTTGTTGTAGCTTTGGTAGTCATTACACCTTGTAAGATAAAGACCAATGTATATTTGCTTTAGTCTTGTTTGCAAAGTGTGGTTGGGCAATCTATGACTTTATGTTCTAGAATTGGATGATTTGTTGCCATTGTAGTTTGGGTTGCTAGGAGAGTTGGTTGAGGTGCAATCTTCATATTAATATTTTTTCTCAAATGCACATGAGGTCAATCTTCATATAGTTCATGAGATAATAAAGGTTGTTCATAAAATTGGAATTTAAGATAGGGTGCTTTCAAGTTTAGGGATCAAAGATTTGTTTGCAAACTAACATTTCAATTGAGTTGCGATATTGGATGAAGATGGAAGCTTTTACCATTGCAGATGTCGGATTGGCTATCATGGCAAATGCATCGGCATTGAAGAAAGTTGTAGCACTTTAGGAGAAGTAGAAAATTAGAAATTTGAAAGAGAAGGAATCACTTGCCTAAAAAACACTCCAAACTAGTCAATTGATTGACGAGACTAGGCATGAAAAGGCATATAGAAGACAACTATATAGACATATCTTCTAGACTTATATAATTTCAACAATTACAACACTCTAATAGCCACAATAAGTACAATATGCCAATACCTTAGTACGCCAACAATAGTCATAGAATCTCTTTATCTTGATTTGAATTGTGGTCTTCTAATGCATGAAGCACTTGTGTCTTTGAACCCAACTTGCAACTCTTCTGGGGCATCGAAGATAAATTTAGACTTTGTCTTCATCTTAGGATCTATCCAAAAAAAAGTGTTCATGTCTAACAACAATTCTACCTTGAATGTCACATAAGACAACCCCAACTTTGTTGCATTGCAAAAACATCTATGCATCTTGTAAGAGTGAGCATTCATCTAGGGATAATAACTTCAAGATTCCTTTGCCTCCAGGCACACAAAAAAATACTACAACTTGTTCCACAAATTCCAAATTGAGTGGTCTGCCAAGTGTCCTTGGATTGAGATGGTCTTAGTCTCTGATGGGGTATTGCATATGGTACACTATCATGCATACACTGAAATGGAGAAGAAGGCTTATTTGATGGGTTTCAAACTTTACACATTGCACACACATGAAAGATGGGCAAAACATAAGAAAAATATGTTGTTGTACATTGTTAAACAACCCACTACTATCTTGGAGTAGATCAATAGAAAGAACACTATTGAATCTAGGAAAAGACCAGTGTAGTTGGCCACTTTATTTCAAACTCTAAGTGATGGTAGGCCAACACCTAAGATTTCTTCTAGATTGACTTGCCTTATATGAGTTGTTTGGTATTACTCTATTGTTTTCATATCTTATTAAACCACCTACAATCCAAATAAATGTATTATATACAACCCTTATAAACTAATAAGTCGGATTGAAAAAGCTTGTGAAAAAAATTGTGGTAAAAATAATTGTTTTTGGTTGCTAAACACAAATTAAAATGATTATAATTAATTGTGTATTAAGACAAACGTCTTCAAATCTTTTCAAAATAGATGTAACAACAGTTCAAATTGCAACTTATAGATCATCTATGATCATAAATAAAATTTCAAGTCTTTGTTTCATTAAAAAAATTCAAATTCCATTTAAATGTGTATGTCTTAAATGGTGTAAAACAAGATTCTATAAAATATGCAAGTCATCAAGGCTTAGAAGCATAGGCAATTTTTGGAATGATTGGAAAACCTACCTCAAGAACCAAGTCTATGGGGTGGTAAGCTTTAGAATTCATTTTCTTCTAAACCGTAATTGCTTTTTGCTTCAAGTTTTTTTTAGAGTTGTAGTGTACAAAAGATACTATAACATTTTTGTTTGCTCATTTGGATTTTGTCCTCTCATTCTCAATATATGGCACATGGACTAAAACTAAACACAATATAGACTCAATTTTTTAAGTGATTGTATTGTCTTCCAGTGAAGACCTACTACAAGTGTACCACAGCTACTTTGTGTGCAGCCCTAATTAAGAGGTATATTGAATTTCATAGCCTTGCACTTGTGATGGAAACAAAGGTTTGAAGTTGTTGAATACATGTTGGGGCTAGTGTCTTTAATTGATCCTCTAAAGTAGCTTCTAAATAAATATCGTTCAATTGCACTGCCAACTAAAGATGAATATCAATTCCATAAACAACAAAGAAACGGTAACATTATCTTTGTAGTGCTTGGCTATTGAATCTTGTTTATTCATAGAACTTAAAGTGTTTTCTTAGATTGGTGCTAATTATCTCTCATACTCATGTAATGCAAAAATGTGTATAAACAAAGGCTAAGGACATTCTAGCAAAGTTCATTGACCCTTGCATGGTGTTGGGCACTTATTGGGCATGACATGCCTCTTGCCACTTTTGAAGAGCATTGATAACCTTGTGCTCTTCGCCCAAAATGAGTTGCGTACATTTCAAATTTTGTGGTTGCTCAATAATTTTGTTAATGACAATTGTTCAAGCTTTATTTAGACACCTAGCATGACTTTTCCACAAAAGAATTTTGATCCTTTAAGTAGCTTTTGAAATGCTCTTATAAACAAATCTACATGAAGTGGATGCCTATGCCCAAGGATTTAATTATTGATGGCTAGAACTCGGAATTAGCTTTTGTTGCAAGTGTTGAGATTGTGTTTACCCTTTATGAAAGATAATTTGTGATCTACAAATCTTTTTGCACACATTGTAAGCATGACAAAAGAAGAATAAAGATATGTTTTGTTCTACCTACCTTGCACTTCAATTTATTATTTTTTGCAAATTTACTTGTTTGTATGACAACTCAAAGTTCTCTTGAAAATTTCTATAATCAATTGAACTAATTTTTGGTAGTTGATATGTCTCCCGTCATACTTGTATTTTTGCAATGCAAAGTAATTTCCATTGGGCTCTGATCATACTTGCATTTTTGGTGGTTGGTAGTTGACAACTTTTTTTCTTTTGGGCACTTGATATCTTTTCCATCTTACTTGGTATATTTTGGTAGTTGGTCTTATTTGGTCACACTTGTTGTATTTTATTTTGGCAATTGATCTCTTGCATGTCTCACTTTGTGTCTTTTTTAAAAATGCACAACAGTTTCAAAGGAGCTCATGACACAATTATGTGGTCATGTGGGTTTTTTGTACTTTCATATCTTTTTCTTTTGGGGTACTTTTATATTAAAGGTGTCTATATTATAGGTACCTTCTATGGTTATAGAATATTTATATTATAAGTGTCTATGTTATAAGCACCTATATTATAAGCACCTATTATGATTATAGGGTACTTATATTATAAATATGTATGTTACTTGTAAAGTACCTACTTATACATACCTAGGCTTAAGACTCATAGGCTCACATTTCTAAGCTCACATGCTAGTGTCGTTGTATTTGTGTGTAGGATTTTTGACATAGTGTATGATTAGTACTTCACTACTTAGAGCAATGTCATCCAATCCAAAATCCAAATCAACTCTTCAAACTTTGCTTGTAGAGTTTCAATTTAGTATTGCAAATGTTTTTTTTGTTGTATGTAGCAATTTGACATTGCATTGCATATAGGAGAATTATTTTTTTTTCCTTTTTTAAATTTATTAAAGAACATTATGCTTCAATGAAACTATGTTCATGGTAATGTGTGTAGGATTTCATAGCTAACAATGGATGCTTCGTTGTTTTGGAGCATTGTCATTTAATTTGAAGTCCATGTGTGCACTTCGTTACTTTTAATTTCCTATCTTTGCTTTCTAGTTTTGTGTATATATTACAAATGTGATCATTTGACGTTGAATGCATTGAATGTGTTGTTTACCCCCCTAAATGTCCGAGGCACCAAATTTTGGTATAAAAATTACTTTGAAGTTTAAAAGAAAGTTGCTATTTTTAATAGTTTATATTTTTGACAATTTTTTTAAGTCTACTTTTAGCATTAAAAATCTAATTTTGAAAATGATTGATTATGATTTTCTATTCAAGATTTGGTGCAAGGGTATCCATTACAATCTTGACTTTTCATAGGGTTGAGGTTTCTTGGAAATGAGCCTCAAATACACTAAATCTTAGAGAAAAAATCTCATAAGAATTTCATTTAAAAAAATTGTAGAATAGATTTTGAGAAGCCATAAATTGATTGGGGTTATGCATGTTAGGCTCTTTATTATCATATTTTTTGGTGACCAAATTTTTAGGTTTAACATATGAAAAGAGGATTGAAAGACTTCAAATCACTTTTATAGTTTTAACACCCTCATGATCAAACATTATAATCTTTCAATCCATAAGCACTAGAAGAAAAACGTGTCCGTTGCAACCCACTGAGATGCGACTATGTGTCCTATACAACTGAGATGCGACTGTAGCCCTCTGTATTTGCACCAAATTTCACGTGTATGTAGTTGTAGTCGCAAAGTAGTCGGAAAATGAAGAATAGGATTACGATACTGTAATAGAAGAACTGACATGAGGTGTTCTACATCCAGTATTCATCGCAGTTGTCCATGTGGATAGCTATCCGCAAAGTAGAGTCCACCGTGGAAAAATGCAATCGCTTTGATTACAGGCTGCAACTAAAAACTAGAAGATTGCAACTTAGAAATGACTCAAATGCAACTAGGAATCAACTATAATGCAACTAGAGCTCGACTACAGTGCAACTAAAAAACGATTCAAATGCAACTAGAGAACAAGTGCAATGCAACTAGAACATGACTGAAAATCGACTCAATTGTCCCATATCAATTGTCAAGAAGACCATCAGCTTAAACAGATAAGAATGGTAAGTTATAGCATTCTTGTGTAATGAATTTTGATAGTGAAATTCTAATATTTATATATTTTGTAGATTTCTACAATTTGTAGATTTCTATAATCTACAAGTCTATAAATTATAGACAAGTTGCAAACCAATTGTATGTCAATCACAAACGAGTTGCACACTAGTCGCAAACGAATTGCACATCAATTGCAAACCAGTTGTATGTCAATCGCAAACCAGTTGCACTCTAGTTGCAAACAAGTTGCACATCAATCGTAAACTAGTTGCACACCAATTGTATGTCAATCGCAAACCAGTTGCACATTAGTCGCAAACAAGTTGCACACAAATAAGTGAAATAACTTCCATGTAAGCAACCACGTCAGAACAGTTCATCGACGAAGTTCTCCATTGCCTATCGAATGCATAACAACCTCGCGACTGCAGTGCAACTCATGCGACTTGTCCACTGCGACTGCGGACTTCAGAATATCACCAAGTCGCAAACGTCCCATATGACTACAAAACCAGTCGCAAGTTGTAGTCGCAAAACCCTGTTTTTTCTTCTAGTGAAGTAATATTGTTGTGTTTCATTTTTCAATGTGATCTCTAACATGTATAGTTTGAATTTGTACAGTTATAATTTTTTAAAATTGATACAATTTATCCAAACGTTGGCTTTTTGTTCCATTTTGAAAAAATTCCTAGAAGTCTTTAGTATTTAGGGGTTAACTCACAATTATTGGATAGATGCATAGTTTCATTTATCAGTAATTGTGTCATAAGGTTGATTTTGTAGAAGGGATGTATTCCAAAGTTAATATTACACAAAGAATTGTATTTTGTTATGCTATTTTTGGATTTAAAAACATAAAAACTTAATTAAGAAGACGTCTATATTTTTTTTTGACAATCAATGTCTATCAATATTGATTTATAGACTCTCAAAAGATACATGTATAAACTGTTACAATAATTAATTTAATACATATGGACTTCTTTTAAAATATAAACACATAGAAATGGTGTATGGTGACTATATAAGAATAAATGAAAATTATATTTATCTAAAAATGAATTCTTTGGTGCCAACATCATTGTATTTCTTATTTTTAATTCTTTCCTTTGTATAGTATATTTGAAGTTCTAAATGGGTATGTTTGAAATGTTTTCCAAAATAAAAAGAAATTTTTTATGAAGGCAAAATCACTTATAAAAGCTCTCATTAGCAAGGTTGATTAGAGAATCAACTAGTGACAATATTGAGACACGTACCAAACCATGCATCCACTATCTTTCTCATGCACTTGAACTTGCAATAGCTTCTAATGAGGTTAGAAATTCTTCTTACTTTCTTTCATTACAAATTCCTTCAAACCATTGATCATTTTCAATTTTCAATGCTTGTAATGATATTACAACATTGAGTTTTTTACTTGAACATTAGAGTGTGTTTTGTGTTTTGCAGGTCCAACACTTTCAAAAGCAAAAGTGTTTTTTTATGTTGAAACTCTAGATATTTTCTTTTATTTGTTTTCTTTTGGTCATGCAATATAAATGTGTAGTCTTCTTGCAATATACTTCTCCTGAGTTGTTTTATTCATGAATGTTTTTCCAAAAATGCATCCTTTATAGCAAAATTTCAAATGCATTGAAGTCCAATTACACTTTTTTTTTTCTTATTGTTGTAGCCTTCCAAGGGCATTGACCACATAACTTAGTATACCCTTAAAAGACACTATAAGAAACCCACATTTTTAATGACATTTGAAAAAACATACTAAAACATTTTTTTGGACATCAGTTTACTCATAGTAGATGTCATCTAAAATCTGTTATAATGAGTAGGCAAAAAGATGTTCCAAAATTTGAATAAAAAAGCTACATTTTAACCTGTTTTATTTTAATGTCTAATGGTTTTTTACTATGTTTTCACCAAAAGCACTCCAAAACTACCATTTCTAGTACAAGTGCCAAATTTTAGGAGAAAAAAACATTTTTAGACATATGTAACCGTAGGATCTTGTAGTACGTTTGTTTTAAAAGATGTGGAAAAAATTCCAAAAAATTCCACCCTATGGATTGTAAAATATTAGCATTTAGAGTAACAAAAATCATTTTTTGGGCCCTATAAAAAACTAGGCTACTACACTTCACAAGGTCACATTTGTATGAAAAAATGTCCAAAATGGTGGTTATTCTTTGGATTTATTCTTCAAGGCAAGTTGGCTACATGCTTGAAAATTTCAAATCATTTGAAATTGTACAACATATAGGAAAAAAATAGTAATTAGAAAAAAATAGAAAATGATTCAAAATACTAAATTGTCAAGTATTTAGTTATGGAATTGAAAAACGCCAATTCCAATGGTTGTAATGTTGTAATAAACAATCTACACTTAATGTTTTTAATTTTTTCCAAAATATTGGAAATTGAGTTAAATAAAGGACTTCAATCAAAGTTTATTTTAGAGTGGAGATTCCATAACTACCCGCAAACTAAAACTCAAATTCATAACTTTCATCTCATTGATCAAAATGGAATGATTCAAAGCTTTCCACGTATATATAAATCTAGAAAACCAATCGCAAAGTTTTATTTCATAAAAAAATGATTTTTTAATCAGTTTTTAAGTTGCCCAAAGACCAATGAAAATTACATATCGTACAATAACTTTTTAACCATGTAGTCAAAAATAATGAAAATTATATTGGACCTTAAAGCTACTCCTCATGGACATGTGTGAAAATTTTAAAGAAATAAAATTCCATTTGTAGTGAGCTTCCCCCAAATTGCTATATTGCCAAAAAGGTAGTTGAGTTTGACTTTCAATAAAGTAATTCTTTTATTTTGCCATTAAAAATTCTCTTGATGGTAGATGGTAAGTTTTCTTTAATTCTCATTGAATTCAACAATTTTTCTTGTTCATTTTATTTTATTTTAAACTTTCTTTTACATAATTATTTTCAACTAATCCTACTTATGGATATTGTATGCATCAATTGATGTCTCAAAAATCCATCTAACTTGATGCCTCAAAAAGTAATATTAAAATTCTCATACGGCATGAAAGTGTGCTAACTAAGCATGCCACATCATCAATATTGGTTACCACATCACTTTTGGTTACCACATCACTTTTCTCTCTTGCCAATACAATAACCTTCATATGCCAATGGTATTTAAACTAAACTTCCTCTTGGGTGTTGAAGGAGGAATTAATTTCCTAGACCAAAGGGAACCAAATCGGCAACGTTAACAATGTTATGCAACATGGTCACCATTATTATATTGAAAAAAAAATTGGGTGGGATCTTGTTGGAAGCCAAAAGGAGATTCTAGATTCTCTAAGAATGCATTTTCTGGAAACCATACGAATAAACTATGAATATTCAAAGTGTTGAAAATAATGTTTTAGGGTAACCAACCACAGACACTCTCTCATGTATAGTGGAAGTACATTTCAAGCAGAAACCTAGCCTATGCAGCTTCACAAAGCATGCAATTTAAGGT
Source organism: Climacium dendroides (assembly GCA_950106755.1). NCBI lineage: Eukaryota > Viridiplantae > Streptophyta > Bryopsida > Hypnales > Climaciaceae > Climacium > Climacium dendroides. The sequence goes on along the minus strand of OX467082.1, from coordinate 6,693,767 downwards.
GTAGGTACCTTAAAACTACTTTAAAAAACAAAGCATCATTGCCAATGTTGCAGTGAGCAAAATTCCACAAGTCAGTGCCTAATCTGGTTACTGTAACTGTTAGAGCATCCCCACCCATCTTGCAAAACGGATGACTATTTATTTATCCCTTGCCATGCCACAGCTGAGTTGGCATTGAAGCCATGTCCAGTAAGTTACCATGCTCTGTTTGATTCTTACCATACGCCTGATTTTTCTGGTCTTATTAATAGGTTGTGGTCCCAATGGATGGGCCTTGCTCCTCACCCAGCTTGCAAAAGTGAATGGCCTTGGCCAAATGCCAGCCAAATCCACTTTGCATTTTGCCAGACAGGTGGGGATGCTCTTAGTAGGGGTAGTCACACCTTCTTCACTTGGCACTTGAAGAATGGAGAATGAGAAGTTGGTGAGAATTTGGAGGAGCCAATGGGAAGCCGTGGAGGGTGAAGAAGGTGTGACCCCCCTAAAAGATGTGTTTAGGGTGGAGAATGAATAAATGGAGAAAGTGCCACTTAAAAAAGGAAAAAGGAGAGCATAAAAGAATAAACTTAAGTACGTATATCTTCCGCACTTCCGCACTTCACCTCCGGAGGTGAAGAGTGGGAGTGCAGAAGATATATGTACTTAAGTATATTCTACTACAAAAGAACAACATCAACCGAACCCCAACACGCCACGTCCGTGTTCTCCATTCTTCAACTCGTGACTACCCGTAGTAGTGCCGGTTGTTGCTACGTAATTACAAAAAACAAGACTTCAGTTCAAAGGCCACAGAACTGTTGGTCGGAACCCCGAAATGAAGGAGAAAGGATTGGTTCCTTTTGAGTCAAACAACCTACCTACCTACTTGTAGTGGCTGGCTACCTCGTTGGGGTCGCACTTGTAGTTGTATGACGATGCGTGACGAGCCTGTTGCACGGGCGGTTTTGCCCCCATGTATTTTACCCTGTGGAAAACGCAGGAACCTTTTATTTGCTGCACAAAACTATTTTTTTTTGGCAAATTTTGAGTTCATGTATGCAATCAGAGGACCCAAATTAGCTGATGAGAGAGGTGTAAGGTGTAGAGAATAATAGTAATAACACGGCACAAAACAGGGCGCTTTTTTCTTGCATTCCCAGTTGGCTGAACCTCCGCAAGGCGCTCGTCACACAAGTATATTCTAAGCGCGAGCCCTTGTTGGTATCTGTGGCCCATTCTTCCATGCATCATTCCAGTGTTGAAACTTGGATTGGCAAGCCACTTCCTTGCACCTTCCGTTGCTGATAACAGTTACGGAGCCTATGTATGACTTCGCACACACTCCTCCTCCTCCTCCTTATCTAATTAAGTTGATAGGGGCCACACTCTGTAATTGCACATCTCCCGTCACGAAGCCAGGACACACATTGGTACTGCAAGTAGGTGGCAGCACACCTGTTAACAACCGTTAACTTCAAGGGTTTGGGACATGATGTCTGCCAATGCACATCCAACAAATTATTGGACCCTACTAGCAAGAGAAAAATAATTCCTCTCCACTTTCAAATGCATCGTTTGGACAATGTGAGAATAAGTTGTGAGTTTTTTTAAAAAGAACTGACCATACACGCACATGATACCCAAAACTAGGGTGCTGATCTTTCACTTCCCAAGATTGTAGAGGTGAAGGTTATGGGTGCTGCTACCTTGAATGGCCCATTTGTTAGAGGTTCAATAACTAATAAGGTTAGTGAACTGCATATTTTTTTTCTTTCAGACGTCCTTGTATTCCGCATTCCAGATCAGACCGGGCTTTTCTTTCTTTTGGGGTGATAAGTTACAAACCTACAACCAGCCAGGTCAACAAGTGGCAATCCCTCCAGATGGATTCCCATGATTGGTCCTAGCTAGCTTTGTGGTACCGCTGTTTGGTCAAAAAAAAAAAAAAAAAAAGTTTTTGTTGGCTCTGGACAAATTAAAAGGGGGTCTGACTGAGGACTGAGGCTTTTCCATTGATAGAGGCTAAGCTTGCGAGTAGTACCTTGCTCGAGAAAACAGCCAAAGCTCTAGGGACAGAGCCGAGCCTCCCGAAAAACCCTGGAGCCAATGCTCTAACTTGGGGACAGAGCCGAGCCTGCCCGATAAGTTAACTTAGTGTCGTCGTCCTTGGCTCCTTACAAATCTGTTCCAGAGGCAACTTCCACATGTCAAATCGTGAAGCGTGCAAATTCATAGCCCATCGATGGCAATAGCTAGGCCCGCGCAAGCGCAGTGTCATTGGAGAGGATTTTCGTGTACCCGGTGACGCAGTATTCCGCTACTACGGAGTAATTTACAGCCAACAGTACACTAGTGTTGTGGTCCATCACTCTCACAGCTGGAATTGAACTGCAGCTATCATAGCTTGCGGTGTCCGTGTTGCTGTTCAGCAGTTTAAAAAACTCTTATCTCTGATTTTCTAGGACCCACGGATCGAATGAGTTGCTGTTGGACCACTGTTGTCGAGAGAGGTGAGGCTCCACCCAAGCTCCACCGAAGGAGCTCCTCCACTGCTTCCGAGTCCGTTCCCCACCCCAGGTGGGTGGCTCTCCCATACGTGTACAACTCAAACTCCGTCATCAACAGACACAAGGTGATAAGTTAGAGTTGTAACGTAGACGTACGCAAAGCTCTCCTATCGATCTGATCGTGCAAATTAAAGCCTCTTGATAAGGGCAGGTGCATATGCTTCTGTTGTACTTGCAGCAGGATCCGTCACAAGCGAGGGATTGTTCACATTCCACACTGTGCCGTTTTGTTGTCAGCTGCCAGCATGGTCACTTAGATTGCACAAAGAGCAGTCTCCGCGTAACATTATTTACTCCCACTGTGTACAAAATTGTCTTATTGATGCTCCTCAGTCACCCCCAATCCTTGAATTTACTGATAATTAAAGTCCCTCCCCGGCCCGGGATCTAGCAAAGCGTAACACCTTCCTCCAGTAGCATGCGTGGGGAAAACCTTTACCTGGTTGTACAATGTTAAGCACTTGAATATTCCTTTGTGCATTGGGAACTGGTCCAACTACTAGTTAGGATGCACACTCAAGAAGTACATTGAGTGAGTGGTGGAAGCAAGGGATCAAGGTGGGGCATGACGTACTTCTCCAAAAAGAATTGAAATTCACCCGATCCAATTTCAAAGTAAAGGATATCATCAAGCTTTCTTGAAAGAATTGAAATATATATGTATACATCAATTGAGATGAAGAAAAGTGGATTTCACCCATGTGATGTACTGAGCTTTAATTACCACTCCAATCGAGATTGCAAGCCTAGGAAAATCGAAAACCCCGGCGGGACTCCAGCGTGAAGGATGATCATTCGGTTTGCTTGCTTGCTTTCAATTGATTAAACCCATCCGCGGCCATCCCTGTCATGAACAACAGGACGAGGAAACATTCAACACTTTGCTGTGGCCGGAGTGTGATTGCGTGAACAAGAAAAAAGAGATTCTTCAGCAATTGACTGACTTTGTTCCAATTCGTGCGACTCAACATCAAGCTCCGTTTCGAACATCATTCAGTCAAGGAATGTCCATGTGATTGTTATCATTTCAACAGGTACCAAGCTACTAGCTGTGTTGACTACTCACTGAGATCTGCCACAGGGAAAGAATCATACAACCAAAAGTACATTAATTTAAGTGAATTTAAAATAGAATTCGAGTAGGGCGAATCGAATGTCTCCTTCATTCCATGGCTCTCACAGAATTTATAAAGGGAGCGAGAGCGAGAGTGACGCACTATCACTTCAACTATTGAATGGCATTTCAGTTTGGAGAAATTATATGGCGAATGTATTCATTGAAAATCATAGAAACTGTGAGCAAACACGCTGCCTCCTCACTACCGGTACTTGTTTGGTCCACAATGTCAATGCAGATTAAGACCGATAATGCTCACTGCTTCATAATGCTCACTGCTTGCCTTGTGTAAATTTTCAACAGGGTGGGTACAAAAAGTAGAAATTTTCATTGGTTTGGTAGTGAGAGAAATCTGAGAGAAATCTCGACTACTACCAACTCGTATTAACTTAGTGAGTATGGATTCACCCTGTTGAAATCGCAAAGCAGGCCAAACTATCATGGGTACAAATGCAAGAGACTTCTACCATCATGGCATGTTTTGATCAGTTAAGCAATCAAAAAAGTCAAATAGCTCCACTTTCCTACATTGACATTATATCTGGTAATTGCAAAGTAGGCCAAGTTGGACAGTACCAACCTTGTAGCCTACAACTTGGTAGGTCATAATTGACGATTATTTTTTATAGTTTGGCCTGCTTTGCGATTTCCTAGTCCATTTTTTTTACAGTGCAATTACTTTGGTGGCCTTTATTGATTGAAGAATTGATGGGTGGGTAGTGAGAGTGGGATTGTCTTCGTAATCTTTGTTAGGTGATTGTAAGTCATTTTTAACATTACTTCCAAGAGGGTTTATTAAAAAAAATTCTTTTGAGATGAAAACCATCCTATAATGGTAATGGTATTACAAAGTGTTCAAAATCAATTCCACTACAAAATATGTATGAGATAGTAGTCATTCTAAAAGTTAGGAAATGTGACTTTTTCTTTGGTCCCTAGTTTGTTGCTAATTTTAGATTGAATTTGAATTTTTATTCAATTGCATGTATTTGGAATGACAAGAAGGACAAGTAATCTAATTACATTTGGTTGACTTCTTTCAAAATTGAAGCTCCGATCCCATCCTTGCAAAAAGAGGGGATAAAAATAAAAATTGTACCAATTGAAGTGCTAATTTGTATTTGATACCCTCATCTTAGAAGTGTGATGCTCAATTTAAACCTCAATTTAGAACAAAGAGAATCCAATGTAATTAGATTGCAAGCAATTATGCCTAATTGTCTATTAAAAAAATGAAAAAAAATTCAAATTCAATTTTAAATTAGAAGGCAAAAAAGTAGGGGGTGGCTTTTCAAATTCATGTGGTATACCACCAAATTTGGATTAATTCAAGTCAATTGTAAATAGGTTCAAGCTAAGTATAAATTTGAGGATCTTTTATTTATAGCCATCATGAAGTTTGTACAAATGACCAATTAATATTGAGCTTTGCCTTCCTCAAGAAATCAAGAATTTGGCAACCTTAAAACTATAGTATAATAAATTTCACAAACTTTTTGATTCACAAACCACTCTTTTATATTGAAAGATTGGATAACAAAATTTAGATTGATAGAGAAAGAGAATGCTACTAAAATTAGATACTCTTTTTGAGTATTGAAATATCTTCAAATTCTTTGAAAAACAAAATTAAAGTCAAAAGATTAAAGTTGACTATTAAAAGTTCAATTGAAAGATTTGTGATATTTGTTTTACAATAAATTTTAGTACCTTGGGATTCAAAGAAAAAGTTTTGTTGGCATATTGCACATTTTTCTAAAAATGAAAACACATTTAACTAAAGATGAGGGAAAGCTAATATTGTATAAGGTAACTACACCTAATTGTGCCCCATGCCTAAAGCCAACCCCTACAAATTAACCCCTAAAATGTACAATCTCTATTTGTGGGAGCCAAAGACCAATTTGGAGTACACCTATCTTCAACACTTTGAAAATTCATAGTTTATTCATCTTGTATCCAAAAATGCATTCTAAAAGAACCTAAAAACTCTTTTTGATTAAAAACAAAGACCATCAAAAACTTTTAAAAGAGCAACTTCCCCAAACACTCTTCAATGCAACCTAAATTGGTCCCTATTTATTCATGTCCTTGCCATTATCTTTCTCAAGTCCAACAAGTTCACAAAATATGGAGAGCCCACAAATTGACTCACAATATAAAAAGAATCATAATTGTCACACCTTTTCAAGCTTTGTTATGTCGACCTTCTTTTTTTACACAAAAAGTCTTTATTTGACCTCTTTAAGACTGGGGCACATTTTGGATAGAAATTTTCAAAAAATTGCAACTTTTTAGGGCAATGAAAACAATTTAAGTTTCTTTTAATATGCAACCGTACAAATTTGTACTAGACTACAATGGGAATGCATAAAAAAATGTCAAGAACTTTGAATGTAGAGATTCAAAGATTAGAAAATTTGCAAAAAAAGAATTTTTTTTTTTATCTAACCATGCGCACCAATACCAACAAACTTTAACTCCTTGTAGAATGACTTTTTTACACTACATATGGTTATTTTTTTTACATTTGCATCCTATATCATATTCACTATATATCTACCTAATTTCCAAAATAAAGGAGTTTTTCACATACTACCTAAAAACTCCCTTAGTTTCCCCCAAAAGTTCACAACAACATTACTTTTGATCCAGGCACCTAATCAAGAAAAAAAAATTGATATTCGCATCATGGGAGTACATGCACATCCTTGCATCAAAAATTCAAGAACATCCAACCCAAATTGATTTCTTGCACAACAACTAGAGATTTTTTTGCATACATTGAGTTGTTGCTAGGTCCTTCATGGGTTAGTGTAGAATCTTCTTCTTCTTTCCTTTTTTATGTTGCAAAAAAAGGTCCAATTTGAAGTTTGGATTGCCGGCTTTGCATTTAGTCAATTTTTTTTTTTAAAAACCGTGAGAACTTAATGAGGTCCTTCTCCTCCACTTGAATATTCCGGATCATGCACCGAGGATGCCCTAAAAAAAATAAGATCCAAAAGATCCAAAAGATTGAAGGAACAATTTTGAGAGTAATCCAAAACATCAGGAATCAAGGTGATTGATGCTGAAGGGAGGGTCCCCATGTAACTGATTGATTCTCTCCAGCTTTTCCGACCGAGATTTTACTTTGGATAAAAGCAAACAGACCTGTTCACACGGGTCCCCCTCTCCCCCAGCCTCAGAATCCGATCCCTCCCTCAAAACTAGCAACAGTAAGTTACCAAGTGCTTTTACGGAGGGTCTTTTTTTATTTTCTCAAGTGCTTTTATGGAGGGAGGGGTTGGGGAAGGGAAATCATAGACGGAAGCTTTAACCCTGGAAGGATGCAACCCCTTATAACGAAGGTAGTCACCAAAAGTCTTTGATTATTGAACCAATAGGTGCATTTACTTTTGCTACAGACAACGTTCACATAATTGGCTAAAATTTACTCCACTGCTATTTTAAAAGTTTTTAGTAACCAAATGCACATTGGAGAAAATCCTTGAAAAAAAAATTAGATTTTAGCCAAGACTATAACAAACAATAGTATTTGATAGCCAATTTGCAACTTCCTCCATGGTGGAATTAGCATCTATTTAGTCAAGTTTTGTGTTATAGTATTCCCAATAATCTCTTACAACTTGCAAAATCCTTTCTTTTCTATTTTTCTTTTAACCCCCAAATGCCCAAGGCCTGTTTTGAGCTTCTTGGAATTTGCTCTAAATTGAACAAAATGCCGACATTTTGATAAGTTGCATCAATTTTTTTTGGATTTGTAACCGTACGAATTCAAACTAGACATGTTAGAAATCTTACAGGAAAATAAAACACAACAATATCACTTATGGAGTAAAAGATTATAATGTTTGACCATGAGGGTGTTAAAACTATGAAAATCTTTCAACTCTCTTTTTGTATGTCAAATCTAAAAAGTTGGTGACCAAAAAAAATACGAGGGTAGAGGCCTAACATGTATAATCCCAATCAATTCATGGCTTCTTAAAATCTACTCTAAAATTTTTTTAAGTGAATTTTGAATGTGATGTTTTCTCCCAGATCTAGTGTATTTGAATCTCACTTCCAAGAGCTCTCAACACTATAGGAAGTCAAGATTGCAATGGGCACCCTTGCACAAAATTGTGAATAGAAAAATCACTATCATTTATTTTCAAGATTGGATTTTTGATGCTAAAATTAGACTTCAAAAAGAACTTTTAAAAAATAAACTACTAAAAATAGCACTTTGATTAGGTTTTATTTAACTTCAAAGTTTTGCAAACACCAAAATTTGGTGCTTCGGGCATTTAGTGGTTAATACTACCCACTCTCGAGGTAGTCAAAGTTGATGTTTGTTTGTCTTTAAGGTAACACATTGCACTAAATTTTATAAACTAGTTCTGGGATCACTAGTCAACAGTGAAGTCATCCATCAAACCATTGTGGTCCATTGCATCCTTACTGGGTTAAGGTGGATACCCCCTAAATTGCCACTTTTTGCTACCATGTTTTATTGCTATTATTAGGATATGTTTGCACTTCATGTTATGGTGTAATGTTTGCAACGTGAATCTTATCTAGAAGCAGGTCTAAATTCATTCCTAAAATCTTCATGGTATGTTCACACTTGATGTTGGGGTGATGTTTGCAATGTGAACTTAATTTAGAAGTAAGTCTAAATTTGTTTCTAAGACCCTTGGTAACAACATCCTATAACACCAAGTGCAAACATATCTTTAGTAACAACACTCTTTAACACCAAGTGAGAACCTACCTTTAGAATGGTTCAATTGTCATTGATTTTTTTGTTGGCAAGTGAAAAGAGGTTCCAATGCACCAAAAAACAAGGCATTCGGTAGCATATGCAAAAATTATCAATATTTTTGAGGGTAGATGTTTATTATTATTTATTCAATATAAATAAATATTGATTTTTGGAGATGTACACTAAGTGATGATGGTAATTTTAGGCATGGTGCGATGTTGGAGGATGAATGGAAAAGAACTTTTGAATCCTTAAATTAAAGCTTGACCCTAGGAAGTTTGAGTAGCTATCTTACTCAAGATGGAAATTAAGAGCCTTCTATAGAATAGCTACTTGTTTGTCATGGATGATTAAATTTGAAAAATGTATATTTGATTTTGAAATTGGAGATTGACTATTAAATGAGGTCAAGGAATACAAAGTTAATGAAGTCAAATATGTATAAAATAATATGCATGTTTAGGATCTACTTCCTAACATAGGCATCAAGGATGAAGTTTGCCAATTTGGTCCATAGGACTAAGGTGATTGATCTATTTCCAACAAACTCTTCATTCATATTAATCTTTCATAGAGGAGTGAACCTTCTTCTTCTAACCCTAGAATGCCGCAGATACTAATTTGTAGTATTCCGGAAACAATCAAATGAGCTAGACAAAAATTCAAAGTGTTTCTTCATTTGATTATTTCTTGTTAACCTTTCACAATGGATTATGAAGAATGTCTAATTGAGTTTGTAGTCGTGCCAATGTTTGTCTTTACATAAATGAGAAGTTAGTAAATACAATAGATTACAAAATATTATCTTAGGGTCTTTGAAGAAGTTGTTGCTCTTTCCTCTAGATTTGAAATCTCTCCATAAAATGATATCTTTTGAGTTTGAGAGTAACTAATGATTGAAATGAATTTCATCTATTCTTGTTTCTACCTCAATTTGAATTTTGAAAAAATTCCTAAAATTGAACATTTTATTGTAATTTGAACTTTGAGTGTATTTTCAATGTCTATTGAATTCTAATTATAAAATGATACTATGATGTTCTTCACTATAATATATATATACGAAGGATTTTTTTTAATTTTTTGAGGTAATTTTTTATTTGATATGATTTTCTTCACTTTTTCTTCAAAAAAATTCAGAAATTCAATTTTTCTAAAAAATCTAAATTTTTTGTGAAGTCAAAGAAAATATGTAATTTCATCTTTGAAAAATAAATGTAAAAAATTTGATTCACATATAGTTGCCAAATGCAAACATAGAAAGAGATGGAATTTTACCTCCAACTCTATGGTCATAGGCCAAGTGTTTTAGGAGTAGATACGAATAAAGACCAAATATAAAACAAATGTTGAATCATCTTATCCAAGCAACTAGTCTACCATTGACTTTGTCCATGTAGTACTAGTACACTTCTTGAATAAAATAACCTATTCCAGCTTTGCCACTGTAGCTTTTGTCAATGCAAAGCCTTCTCCCCTTCGTAGGTCTACAACCAATAAAGAAAATCGAGTAGGGCCCTTTCATATTATATCCAATAACTTGTTTTCCTTACCAACCCTACAATGTTGTGTAACCAAACAACGGTCTTTCCTTCACTAAGAAGGTATTATGCTCTTGCTAAATCCCTAGGGCGATCATAGCAATTAATCATAGACATGTGGCTAGTTGAGCAAGCGTACAAGTTAAAACAATTATGTCCACTGTCACTGTAGGGAGGTTCCTCTTTGAAGTGGCAAAAGGAACCCCTCCATTTCTAGTAAACAACGCTAGTCTATCAGGATTGCCCTTGCCAACAGAACGAATGTATTGGAAAGTGACAAAACGTGCATAACGTTGAACAACCAGACCTATAGCCTTCTATGTGCTAGGAAGGTATTACCCAAAAGGGACTTCTCAATTAATGCAAGGATTGGGATTGGTCAAGGGGGCCATCAATAAAACCATTTTATTCATTGTGTGAGGTAAAAGTCAAGGCCATTTTGTTCAATTGTAAAAGGGGGGGCTTTTTCCAAGGACGCAAAAGGGTAAATAAATAAACCATTCATACGGTGGCAGGGAATAATTCCCCTGATTGGGCCAGCCAGAGTCAAATAATGCACTTCAGCAGTACAGGAATGAATACCGAAGATTTCAGATTTGGTGACCTTCTGATCCCCTGGCATATGCTGTATTGCTGTCCCGGCCCCGCAACCCCATCCGTATTATCATAATAGGCACAAAACTGCGGTGGGCAGTCTCCATCCTGATTAGCCCACTTGGAACTTTCCTGGGGGGGCAGGCAGTATAATAATACGTAGAATACCGGTCGCCTGTACCGGTGCCGTCATTTGGGGGTATTCGACACTAAACCTGGGTGGTAACCGAAAAGCACCGCAGGACCCTGCTGAGGAACTGAAACGAAGTGGGCCCCAGCAGGGTGAATTTTGGTTCTATTGTAAGAAAAAAGCCCCCTATTTGGTGCCGTGTTATAATTCTATATTCTCTACCTCTCTTCACTAACTTGGGGCCTCTCTGATTGCGAATATGAATTCAAAATTTTTAAATTTTATCATGTGTGAAAAATTTCAACAAGAGGTAAAGACATCACATAGGGCCTACTTCCTAGGACAGGTTTAGTGTCTTGCTCAAAATATAACTAGAAAAGTACCTCACAAGCATAGGAATATGGTTGATAATATTAAATTAATTCTTATTAAGGTATTTTTCTTATTGTATTAAGGTATCAATTGAGTTAAAATAGTATTGAAAAAGACAAGAGTGCTCCTTTCCATTGTCCACCAGTAAAAACCTCCATTTACTAATTTTGACCTTTGAATAAGCGTTGGTTATATTGAATGATCCTCGTGAGGACAATGGTAAGCGATCAAGGACCATTCTTCTCCTAGTGAGCTTGTCCTTGTCCATATGAGGCACCTTGTACTTGGGTTTTTTTTAAATAGTCACATTGACTATAGATTTGGTGATCACTTGGGTGCTAAAAAGATTTGCTCATGAAGAGGGGGGAGGCATGTTTCCTTGTTGTGGGTATTTAGATTGGGAGCAGATATTTCTAGAATCCCATTGTTGCCACTAACTTTTAAACCATGAGAAATGACGACTTGATAATATTCATGAATGATGCTTAAACATAATACTTTCTACACGGATTTTGGGTGCCTAAACGACAATGCCAAAGTTGGAGATTTTTGCGTAGATCTAAGTGATGAATTATTGGTTCTCGAATGCATATATCACTGACACAAACACTAAAAATATACTTAACCCCTCACGAAAAAGGTTTTGGAAGGGTTTTTTAGAAGGATGGAGGTTCGTATATGTTCCTTACTTTTCACTCCCTATATCTTTACATATTATTTTGTCAATTATGATGACCTGAATATTTCCACTCTCTACAGACCCACCTTTAGGGCTAAAATAAAATTAGAGGGATGCAGGTAGTCCAGATTTTTTTTTTAAATGTATAATTTTAAAAGGTTCAGAATAATTCTTTTAGGTCAGTGCCTGTGTCCTAATTTGCTGTGAGATTTGTGAGGCTGTCTTCATTTCAGGAATCAAGGCGGGTTGGGGGGGGGGGGGGGCTGACTCTGCAATTCCCAAACTTAAAGCATTTCTTGCAACCCTCCAAATACCTACCAGTACCCCCTCAATTGAAATCTATCCAGTTTAGAAAGGAATGTCCACTTAATATATCCTCAATACTACAACTCACTAAAATATACTTCCAACCAATTATAAGTCACAAAACTTGCAAAAGCAAAAAGTGAGCTATTTTTTATTATTATTTTTATTATGATAGCTTGTAAATCTTAATCCTTAAATGTTGAGGGGGATGGACGTTTGGCGTCGGATGGATGACAGAGAACCTCTCCATGTGGGATAGAAAGTGCAACTATTCATCCTCATAATTTTGTGTGGGACGGGGAGATCTTCTACACTACTTTGACTTCCGGTGAGTGCTTTTGCAATTTCTTAAGCCAATGATTCACACAGTCATGAATTTCCAAGGTCACCCTATCGTCCTTTAAGGGTTAAGAGAAAATATAGCTCGTGGAGGGGTGACTTGTGGAGGGGTGACTGACCCCTTTCAAATATGACTTATTTGGTGTGTGAAAATAAAAGTAGAGGCTGGCATACACTGAAATTGATATCCAAAAATTGGTGGGGGGGAGGGGCTGGGATATTTGAGTTGGAGGGCTCCATGAGCGGCTCTGATAAGCTACTGTACCATAACAACGGAGTAGTAAGTAGTAAGTTTATGTGCTGGAAGCAAAGCATTATTCCCGAATGACTAACGTCTTGAAAAATGAAATTAGGTCAGTCATTCGAGGAACTGGAATTCCAGACAACTGAGACAAGTGATGAGTGGTGCCCACAAAGTCTCCACACTCGGGTAGCTGATCTCTTTGCCGTGCAACGGAGCATGAATTACTGCAGTCAGCCCTCCCATGGAAAAACTCCGAAATTTTTTCATTTGCCACACATGGTAAAATTTGCAAATTTTGAATTCATATTTGCAATCAGAGGCCCCAAATTAGCTAGGAGAGGTGTTGTAGATAAATTAACCAAGCACAAAATAGGGGGTCTTCTTTTTTTACATGCACCCTTGGAATGACTTTGGGCCAGGGAGGATTGACCCCCTTATTGTCCCGTTCAAGGGTAAATGTAAAAATTGCCACCTATTTCGTGTTGTATCAATTTTGTATCCTCCCTGGCTATGACTTTGAAGGCAATGAGCGAGAAGGTCTGTCCATCTTGACCCAACAAAAATTGTAGCGAGTGCACAGAGTGTAGACCATGTAATGAGATGTTTGAAGAGAGAAATAACTTCAGCTAAGTAGATTTTGGTTTGTGTGAATGAAGAGTATATTCACCTTTGGGGGGCCATATTAGGTTCGTGACCTTGGAATGTTGGGTCTTGATATGTTGTGTGTTTTGGTTACAAGATGAACCCCTAATTGAAGTGCCTAAATCTTCAAAGATAGTTGCTTTTCAATATCTATAGAAGTTCAAATGAATGATTTTTAAAATTTTCACAATTTAGCTGCACGATAGATGCTAAAAGGCTTATATTGACAATTTAAAGTGCTTCAATTCCTAACTTCAAATATTCTTGTAGAAATTGGAAGAACAATCATTTGAGATATTTCAGAGAAGGTAACAATAGAGTTAAGTAAGAAGTGTGTGCAATATTGGATTAGGAGCCAAAGTTTGGCAAAAACACAAAACAAAATTCCTTGGAACAACAAAATTAGTGGTTGATGACATTTGGTGTTGTGTTTCTTCTGTATTATTCTTAGTTAAACCTTCCTTTGACACCACTATTACAACTAAAGACGACATTTATGATTAACTCTAATGTGTATGAATAACATGAAGAAATCATGCCTTACATTCTTGAGTGTAAGGTAGGAGCATCCAATAGCGTGAATGTACCCAATGATATCACTTTCTGAGTAAGGTAATGATTCTAGAATGTAAATGTAGGTAGACTATAGATAACTTATTAATAAAAATAAACTATCTACAGTTTATCTACATTTAAGTTTTGAAATGACTATCATGTGTAAAATGTGATGCCATTGGATACACTCACACCCTTGGGTGCTCCTACCTTATATCATATTTGAAATGTCTCTATAAATATCTCTATAAGTGAAGAGGACACTTATACCATTTTTCACTGTACCAGCCTTTCTATTTTTAGAGTACAGATTTTGGACTTCATGGTAATAAAAAAAAAATAAACCGTACTCCGCCTTTTAGTTTTGCCACCCACGTGCACATAAATCCCCCCCCCTCCCCTCCCGTCGTCCTTTGTGGACCAGAAGCGTGGCGAACTCGCTGGCCCGCCCAAGGAACGAGCGGGTGAGGGTGAGGGCGACCCTGAGAAACCCCGGGTCGTGTCTTGTCCCCTACATCTGCCCGGCACCTCCCCTCAAGGGGTCACTCATAGCTCTGGTTACATAGGAACGCGGATTGCCTGAAGCTGATCGCCAATCGCTTCCTGCACCCCCGCGGCAATTATGCGCCTAAACTCCGGTCGTTACACCTTCGCATCTCATCATCCGGATTGTTTTTCTTTATTCGGGATGATTTCTCTTTTTCGTTATCTTATTGCTAGAGCGAACATAACTGAGCAAGGAGCTGGATACCTTAAAAGGAGGGAGGACGGAACTGACTTACAACGTCGTTTGCCGGATTGAAGGGCTTCTGATTAGTATTACCGGACTGGATTACGTGAGAATTTTGAAGTACACTACTTGAAGGATTTTTTGTTTTCTTTTTTGTTTGCCGGCGGACTCGTTTAGTGAGGTGAAGAGGATTACATTAACTTAGTTCCTGAGTGTGGAGGATGTTGTAGTGGTGATTGCAGCAGCATAGTCGGGGAAATGAGCATGTCTTTGGTTTTGAGAGTTTCTTTGGAGTTGGAACGAGACTGTTTCTTGGATCAGGTGATTCGCTCTCTCCTCACTGCCGAAGGCTTGAATCCGTGATTAGAAGTGAATTTCAATGGCTGAGGTTTCAGTTGGATTCGCTTGCCTAGGAATGGTGTTCTATGGCGTTGATACCGAGTGTCGGGATTCGAGTTTAGGATGATGAAGTTTTCTTCTTGTAGCACGTGGAGTGTTTTTGATTAGCCGGTTGCCGGGTTTTGAGTTGTGTAGAGGTTGTTTGGCAAGATTTGCTAGCGTTTGAGGTAAACTGCTTTTGCGTTTGGTGACTCTTCGCTCTCGTGCCGAAGCCTTGAATTTACGAAAAATTTCAATGTTTGTGATTGCTTCGCTTTCCTAGCGACGGTGTTCTGTGGCTTGACCTTATGTCGGGAGGCTTCACCTTATGTTCCGGAGGTTTGGATTCCTGTTGTCGTGGAATAAGTTTTCTTGATTAGTCGGTTGCCGGTGTTTGAGTTGTGTAGAGTTTTTTTGCTTCTTGAACAGGATACGCTGATATTTTGTGATAAAACTGCTTCTTAAGTCTGGTCGGTGTCCTCAAGGCTTGGTTTAGCTTACGTATGTTTTGCTGTGGGACTTGTGTCGCTGTTGCATACGTGGTTGCATATTCAATGTTAGAAGCTCACCTTGCATAGTCATCCCGGGGAAAGAGAGACGAGCCTTTGTTTCATATTTTCCGGTAGTAAATTGAGAGGATTTTCAAACATTTCTGATTCGAGAGCTTTGGTGCTAAAGGATCTTCGTCTTACTGTAGCATGCCGTCCTCGGCCATTGCAAATCATTCGTTTAGTGTGAATCTTGCAGATATGATTGGTCGTATTTTCGCGAGAAAGAGAGCGTGGTCTTAATTGAAGATAAAAGTGGTTCATAAGTTATTCGAAATCAGTCACCATGAACTCGGGTAATCTCCGTATGCGCGTCGGAAAATATGAGCTGGGGAAAACTCTCGGAGAGGGCACTTTTGCGAAAGTCAAGATCGCAAAACATGTGGAGAGCGGTGAAAGTGTTGCCATCAAAGTTCTGGACAAGGACAAGATCCTCAAGCATAAGATGGTCGAGCAGGTTTGTTTGATTACTACGAATTTTATCTTACGTCAGGTTACATACCAGAGGCCTGTTCCACTATTGTGTTTCACTATTAGGGTACGCCCCTGTGCTGGGACTGCTCCGTCGGGGGAGCAGCATGCATTTACTAAGCCTGAAAATGTAGCCTGATCTTTCGTCTATTCTTAGTTGGTCCGCCTTGTCTTTTAGAATTTGTTACGGCGTTGTGTAATCTCGAAATTCGTCTCCTTATTGAAAATTTGTGACTGAATTGCAGATTAAGAGAGAAATTTCGACCATGAAGCTTGTGAAACATCCTTACGTTGTGCAGCTTCTCGAGGTCAGCATTGTATCAGATTTACGAATATGCAAAAGGAAATCGTGAATCACTTTGTTAATTTTTTTGCATGTACCTGGTGATGCGTTGTTGCAGATTTTTTTAGTCATTCGCGCAATAATTTTTTCCAATTCCATGGGGTTCCATTGCGTGGTTGTCTTATTATTGGGAGGATCTGTTTTGCCAGGTCATGGCCAGCAAAACAAAAATCTACATCGTTCTAGAGTATGTGACTGGTGGAGAGCTTTTCGACAAAATCGTAAGTACATTATCTACTCCAATCTACCTCTGAGTCATCCCGCTTTTGTTAGTTTCTCTTGGCCTTATACCGTTGACAGCTAGCACATCTAATTTACCTGACGTTAAACGTGTTTGCTGTTGTACCAGGTTCACCAGACGCGGCTCAAAGAGGACGAATCAAGGAAGTATTTTCAGCAGCTAATTGATGCAGTCGATTACTGTCACAGCCGTAATGTGTATCACAGAGATCTCAAGGTGCGATGCCCGAACGCTTTAGGCATGCGTGTCTACCTTGCTGAAGTAGTTTTGTGTGACATTTTAAGGGTCATATTTTTTGTATGTTGGGATGCTCTATCGCTTTTTCTAATTTATTTTTATCGTATAATTGTTTTTGATGCCATTATGGTCTGTTTGGTATTTTGAGAAATGATGTTTTTGTATGCTCAACAGCCAGAGAATCTACTAGTGGATGCCAAGGGCAATTTAAAGATTTCAGATTTCGGCTTGAGTGCACTACCGCAACAATGCAGGGTATGGTTTATCTCTCGTTCATCTATCGTCTGTGTATTATTTATAAGTACACACCCTTTGTGAAGTTGTATTCAGCCGCTGATGAACAGTACAAGAAATCCCGATATCAGAGATAAATCGCAATTTTATGACTGCAGGCCGACGGGTTGTTACACACCACATGCGGAACCCCCAATTATGTTGCTCCGGAGGTGATCAATGATAAAGGCTATCATGGAGCCACAGCAGACTTGTGGTCCTGTGGCGTTATCTTGTATGTTCTAATGGCTGGCTATTTACCCTTTGATGAGCCAAATCTGATGACCCTCTACAAGAAGGTTTGTAATTTCGTAATGTTTCTATCTCCTGGATTGTCTAATTACCCAATTTAAATAACTAGAATTGCAACAAGCATGATGGGGTTGTTTTGTTGGTGCTGGACCGAATTTACCGATGAGAATTGGCTTTGCCTGCAGATACACCGGGCAGAATTCACTTGTCCTCCCTGGTTCTCGGCGGGTGCCAGAAGACTGATAATGAAGATTCTGGATCCCAATCCTAAAACTGTACGTCTCAGGTCACGTTGCTGCGAACGTCATGTTGTTGGACCCTGATTTGTCGTTTGTTAAGTGCCATCGTTGTATGGGTTTGCTCTTATCTGGTCTTGCTGAGCCCGTCAGACTCCTGCCCTTTTTGTTTTAATATTAATTAAGGCGCGTTTACTTTTTTGCAGCGTATCACAGCTACGCAAATCTACAAAAACGACTGGTTCAAGAAGGGTTACACCCCTGCCACGTTTGACAAGGATGTCAATGTCAACCTCGATGACATAGATGCTGTTTTCAGCGAGTCCAATGTAAGAGTATGTTTGTATGCCCTGTGCATATCTGCATCCTTGAGAATTATTTGAGGTAAATTCCTTCTTCTGGGAACTCATTGTGTGTGCACACTTGGCTGCAGGAACACATGGTCACAGAGGAAAGAGATGCTAAGCCAGTGGCAATGAATGCGTTTGAGCTTATATCTCTCTCTCGCGGTCTTAACCTCTCTGGCCTATTTGAAACACGCGGCCAGGTGAGCAAGCGAAGTTGCCTCAATCCATTTTTTAATTCATTCCTTCAGTTTGACGCATTCAGGAATCAGAGGTAGAATTGGATATGTCTCATTTTGAAAGAACTTAACGAAAGCAATGGTGGATATTTGGAAATCCAGGCGCCATTGACTAGGTTGCTGCTCAGATTGTTGGAAGTTTCCAAGTGAATTTCAGGAGTTTATCTAATGGGTACTTCTAATTTACATGTGCAGGAGCCTGGGGGAGGGAAGGAGACAAGATTCACGAGCACAAAGCCTGCCAAGGAAATTATCAGTAGCATCGAGGAAGCTGCTAAGCCATTGGGCTTCAATGTACAGAGACGGGATTACAAGATGAAATTGCAGGGAGACAAGCACGGCAGAAAAGGGCAGCTGTCAGTGGCAACTGAGGTTAGTCGTGCGTTGATGCTGAGAAGTTAAAGGATATCCAATCTTGTAAAATTGTGCTGTGGTGAAAGCATGAGTGAACTTACGTGTTATTTTCTCGCTTCAGGTTTTTGAGGTTGCACCCTCACTTTTCATGGTTGAGTTACGAAAGAAGGGAGGAGATACATTAGAGTACCATACTGTAAGTTCCTACGCTTAGCACATCAATGGTGCAATTAGTACTTCAAGCTATTCGATATTAATTTTGAGAATAATTTTAGTCATGATTCCCATCTCTTGCTAATTTGTACGCATTTTGAGTGCAGTTTTACAGAGACCTCTCTAAAGGTCTCAAAGATGTCGTCTGGAAATCAGAAGCCGAAGGAAAGGTTTCCCCATTGAAGTGACCAACATTGGACACGGTATGGCTACGTGCTACATACTGTCCCGATTTCCTGCCTAAATGGGATTCGCAATTATCTCCAAGCCGAAGATGCGATGTATTCTGGTTTCATGACAGCAAAGAAGAATGCATGCTTCCTTAAGCCTGTGCGTGAAGACTCGTTTTATTATAGATCAAGTCCTGCGCCGATATCAGAAATTTTGGGTCCCAAGTAAGATAGAGATGTAGGTGTAAAATATGCCGGCATGTGCTGGTCTGTAATTGATACATCATTGCTGAAAAAGCTATGAAGGTGATTTTGCTAGCCAAGAAAATTCTTAGTTGTAACAAAATTACATGGTTCTTTAACCCTAGAAGGACGGGCCATGACCACTGATTACGAGCCTCACTGTCTATCACTCTCTGTTTGCTACCATTTTGCAATTAGATATGAATGAAAATTTTAATGTTTATTTCTCTCTGTTTGCTACTGTTTGCTACCATTTTGGAACTAGATATGAATGAAAAATTTTATGTTTATTTTTCAGAGATAGGAGTAATACAATATGTCTGCAAGTCACAAAATATTCAAATTTTGGGGGAGTATTTGAAAATACTAGGAATTTCTTAAGAAAAAGAAGAAAATTTGATATTCAAATATAATTATATTCAAAAACCAAAGAAATTTGGTGTGGTTGTGGGTTTGATACTTGGCAATGATAGGTGGTTTATCTAGCATGAAATTAGCCTCACTACTTATAGAAACCCACCCACATGTGGTTTATTTAGCATGAAATTAGCCTCTCTACTTGACAAAAATCCATAGGTGGTTTATCTAATATGAAATTAGCCTCTACTTGACAAAAACTCATAGGTGGTTTATTCTAGCATGAAATTAGCCTCTCTACTTGATAGAAACCCATAGGTGGTTTATCTAGCATGAAATTAGCCTCTCTACTTGACAAAAATCCACCCACGGGTGGTTTATCTAACACGAAATTAGCCTCTCTACTTGATAGAAATCCACAAGTGGTTTATTCTAGTATGAAATTAGCCTCTCTACTTGACAAAAACCCATAGGTGGTTTATCTAGCATAAAATTAGCCTCTCTACTCGACATAAATCCATAAGTAGTTTATCTAGCATGAAATTAGACTCTCTACTTGATAACCTCTCTACTTGATAACCTCTCTACTTGACAGAAACCCTTGCAATGTATTGTTCAACATGCATGTGTAAAAAAAAACCCATAATTTTTTTACTATAAATGTATATTATAGTGTATAACATCATGATTTTCACCATAAATGTATATTATAGTGCATAACATCATGGTATAAACAAAAAGTATTGTGTCATCCTAAAATTAGAAATCAACAAACTATGGTTATAGGTCCCAAAGCTCATATTGCTATAAAATGTTGATATTTATGAATTAAAAAAAATTCAGTAGGAGTAGAAATTTTACTTGATTAGGTTCATTTCATTAGTTGGATTTGAATTCAAGTAGTATCATTTTTATGGCTAAAATTCACACCAAGAAGAAATAGGAAGAATTGGTCTAAATATACTAGGATTTGTGGATTTAGTGTCTTCTTTTTTAGAAAAGTCAATAATACCATAATGAAGGAAGTTGCAACAATCATAATTGAAAATGCACTTAGCAACCTTCAAAAAATTGGATGAATTTTTTTTCCCCCATTCTACAATCTTACGTGAAGTCATCCATTAGACACTTCTAGTCCATGGTGTCTTTCTAGGGTGAAAGGGTTTTCCTTCAACTCAAAATCCTTCATTAAAAACACAATTGACACAATTGAGAAGAGTTACATTTTATCTTTGTAATGAAACACTTCTACAAACTTTCTTTAGTTTATAAAGGATGTAAATGCAAAATAGGTCTCATTTTGTCTTGGTGTAAGATAACTCCTAAAAGCTAGTTGCTATAGGGGAGCTTGAGATACATGAACCAAAGGAGGCTTAGGGTTCAGTTCAAACATTCGCAGATGTTCTATTGAGCTTCTTTTTGCTTTATGTTGCCTCCAACTTCAGCTTGCTACAATGGCAGATTGTTGTAAGCTCGTAATTGAATTCCATGGATATCGCAAGAAAAACATAGGGGAGGCTCAAAATAAACATTACTCGATTGCAATAAGCGACAATTACATCACACAAATTGAATGAATAGTGATTACTTTTGTTTGTTTTTCTTGTAAAAGATCCCCTCCAATATTCCATCTAGGCCCTCTTGCTTTGTATTTATAGTTTACAGGAATTGGAGGCTAGAAATCTGGCAAGAGTGGAGTTTGGAGTTTAGATTGTAATGAAGGGCACCTAGACCATCCAGTTTGGAAGGTCCAAGAGCCCAATGGCAACCAATCCTTAGTACCCTCAATTGCTTTTTTTATTTAACTCCTGATGTAGGTAGAATGTGGTCTACTATTTCTGGTTTCTTTCATTGTTAGGTTGAATATGATTGTATTTTCAACAAGTTTCATCATAAAAGATATGCATTTATTTAGATTTCAAAATTAGGAATTTTTTGAGAGATATTTGGAATCACCAAACAAAAGATTTGGGACTGTGAATAGAAGTTTATATGTATTAATGTCAAAACATACTTTCCTAAAGCCATGGGCAACATCTAGGCCACCATGTGCTACTTTGAACACATTATCGGATGAGCCAATGCTATGACTAAAAGGTGAAATTGCCACTCTTCAATTGCCACTTGCATACAAGGTTTAGAGGTCTTGGGAAATTAGGGATCCACCAGGCACTCAAGGCACAAAATTCTATGTTGCAACCATTATTTTAGTCTTCTTTGCTTGCGCCATAGATTTTAGACAAGAGTGGAGATTGGTAGGATTGAAACAACATTGATTGTGACACCTCACGGTTTGAATGTTGCTTTTGCATTGTGAGTGGGAATCGATAGCAAGTACATAAGTTAAGGTGGTTCCTACTATTTAAACCCTTCCTTAACTATTTTTTGATCTTGTTCTTGGTATGCCATTGGTTGAGTTGAATCTAGCACAAGGTGTCCTACAAGAGTGCAATATAAATACAACTTGAGTTTGTCATAATGTGATCATAAAATTGACTAAAGCTTGTCATGTAGTATACACAATACTTGTAGGGCACTCTCAAAAGTAACATTGTTGTCAATCTTGTATTGCATGCTTGACAAACCATGGCATACTTCTATTGTTTGGCAAGTTAGAAGGTGTTGCGTGTTGTGGAATTTTGACAAAATTGTGTACTAATGTAATGCAATTGTGTTTGCTTAGGCTATATGACATTTGCAAGGAGTAATGGCACAATTTTTTTTCATATCATTTTGACGTCTAAAATTGCCTAATAAGGTAGATAAGCCTATTAACACCCTAATTTGGAATATGGATATCTTAGTGCCAATTCCAAGAGGGGCACATATTTTTTAGAGGTGTGTGCTTGTTTCATAAATCAAACCTAAGTGGAATTATAATTTTTCAATTAAAATTGTAATTTCTGTAAATTTTGAAGTGGTCAGCCCTGAAATTACAAAACCACCCATAGAGTGGAGTTATAAACACCCCATAAATGCTTTTTCATATATCCATTTGCATTTAAGTTCTCACCAATCAAGGATTGACAGATAACCCATTTTGGCATTAATTTATTGATTTTGTCATATCTTGAAGGGATTTGCATATTTTATGGGCAGATTTCAACAAAGTAATGGACAGGATTTTTGACCAAAACTATCTTATGGAATTGGGCAATGGATGAAATTCAGCTAGCATACCTTATTGCATTTCACAACCTCATCCTGACTTTTGCATTTATACAAGAAAATGTTTCACAATTCTTTGCTTACTCAAAAATTGTGCACATTTCACAACACACTTTCCTATCGTTCTTGGAAGGCTACAAAAAATTAGCTAGGTATGACATTCTATGCTACCCTAAATGTCACTTGTATTTTTAAGCCATGTTTGTATGGTCTTTGTATGTCAAGTTCCACCTACATTAGGGGGTAAATTTTTGTAAATTTTTGTGAAGATGGAATATGAACAATAACTTGGAAATGTGGGTTGATATGTGAATAGAAGTAGGAGTAGAAGTAGATTTTGAATTACATTTACATGGTTAAATTATTGTTGACGTCAATATTTATCAATGAATTTTGAAACTTAACCCTGAAAGTTTTAAGGCCTTTTTTTCATCAAGAACCATTCAAAATCGCCATTTCTATTGTAAAGAGCAAAAAAACATTACAATTTTTTTTTTTGCATATTTAATTGTAGGATGTTGCACAAGACTAGTATAAAAATGTGTAGAAGAATTTTAGAAACTTTCAACACTTAATTTGCTAGATATTTGCATTTAAAGTGAAGGAAACAAGGTTTTAAGAACATTCCATGACTAGATTATTTGACATTGAATCTTCTTAAATGAAAATATTTTTAATAATAATAATTTTTTTATGTTGAAGATTTAAATTGGATTTCTAGCAAAAAAAAAAGTTTAAGAAAAAATACTTGATTTTCATTGTTTAAAAAATTGCTTATTGGAAATAGATAAGAGATTGGAGAAAAAATAAACTATTATCAATAGCTTTAAAATAGAATTGAAATACACCAATCCCAATAGTGAGATTGTTTTACCAAGCATACTTAATGTTTCTATGACTAGCAAAATTAGAAGCTCCATAACTTTTATATCACAAATCTAAATGGAATGAATCAAAGCTTTTCATATAAAGAAAAATTATTTATTAGAATTTTTTTTAAAAATCACTTCAAGTTTTACGGATTTGTTTGCTACCCACTTTTCCTTGTTTTGGCATAGTTTTTGCTCCCAAGCATCAATTGAAATAAAAATTATATTCCCCAAAAGTTAATGTTTTTTTTTATCTTTCAAAAAAATTTTAAAAATTTATGTCAAAAATTGAGGTTAAATGAGTGTACCCAAATCCATTTTGTTTCTTGAGGGGACAATGGGACTTTAGGGGTTAAAATTCAAAATTCCTTCTAAAATTAATTGGGTTTCAAGTACCAATATGGATGATTTAAGAAATTTTATTGCAATGGACTAGTTCATATATACCAATTACCTTAGATATCATTATTTTAAAATTATCAACAAATTAATTTTTATTATTTATTGACTTTGGTTCATTCAAGAAGAAAAATGTTGATTTTGTTAATTATATCAAAACCAAAAATATCTTTATAGGAAAGTGTTATATTTTGTATTTTTTGATACTTTTATGAAGACTATAGGATTAAAAAGAAAGCTAGGAGAGTGTCAAAAGCAACACAATTTTAGATAGTGTATACTCTAAATTTTTTGAGGATTAATTTTGATAGGTTAATCAATTTTGGAACTTTTGTATTGGAGAAGTAGAAAAAGTCCTTTTCTCCTACACTCTCATGTTCCAGCTGGGTACATCTTGTGTCATCATTATCTAGGTTTTGATTCAAATGCAGATGTTACATTTTCAATTATGATGCACAAAATTTCAGTTGAAACTGAAAAACTAAACTAAACTAAACTGATCAAATAAATCAATTTCAAAGCACAACTAATTAAAGTGACCAGCTCGGCAGCTACTGTGAAGTCGGATTGACTTGAAGTTTGTCAGACAAATCGACCCACCATAACTCCGGGTAATCCCCCTCCACGACGCAACGACCCGCCGTAACCCCGGGTGGTCTCCCTCCACGACGCAGCGACCCGACCCTTCCCCGGGCCACCCCCGATTCCCCTTCAACGGTCATGGAAGTAGCCGTTAAGCCTTCCCCTCATCAAGCTCCCCCTAACAGAAACGGGACCACCCTCCCTCCAATATCACTCCTCGTGTTGGAATCGATCAGTAATCCCCGCTGCTTGCACAGGTTTCGAGCTCTCGTTGCCGCATTTCACGAACCATTTGCTCTTAGAGCTCAGGTTTTTGAGGATGTCCGATGCGCAGGAATGTGATTCGAAGCGTACGTAGTATGTTGATTTGGAGGTTTGTGTTCTTTGGATATCTGGGTTTCTTTTGAGTCGTGGAGGTGGTGGAAGGGGTGTGAGAGCTTGAAAGAGACGAGCCTGAAGGAATGGGGTCGATTGATTCGGCGTTTGGGGCGAACTCTGAAGGTGGATTTGAGCCTGATGACTTCTACGAGAGCTTCCTGGCGCCCAAGTTTCATGACTTCACTGCGCCGGAGGAGCCTATTGATCCTGATGCGTACTTCTTGTCGCAGCCTGGTATGTCCAATTTCCAGCATTTGCACGCATTAGGCTGATGGGCATGCAATTGGGTATGATTTTGGCATTTGTATTTCTATGAGTATTCCTACGGCTAGACTTGGGGTTGTGGAGTTTGATGGAGTAGAATGTGAAGGTGTTTGGATTTACACTCTGTAATGCACCTCCTGGACATATTATGGATGAGTTCGAAATTGTGCCTCAGTGGAGGCTAGAATGTAGTTGGAGAAGTTCCTACGAAGAGGTTTGAGTGTGCCACTATCTTGGTAGTACGTGTCGCACATTCACGGATCGCGAGCAGAGCTACTATTTTCGTGATGATTGTGGTTACAATTCTTCTGGGATTCTCTGGGGTTGGTCTTTCTGTTGAAGGCAGAAGGAATGCGCTGTCCTGAATTTTGGTTGTGAAAATGTTTGATGACATGTTGTGTTCTTCGATTGAGAACACGTAGAATTGTGATGCTGACCTTGGTGAATTTGCAGGGATGCTGAAGAAAGCGTTCGCTGTAGAGGAGGTGAAGACCGTTGCCCCCAAAATTCATAAGGTGAAGTGTTCTCCATATCTTGTGTGCAGGCAAATTTCTTTGATCGTTTCCGAAATTCGTCATTGTGACATAGGTTGAGTAAATTTAGAATTCTAGTATGTCACTCTATAGAAGGTTCGTATTAATGAGGTTGCACTGCTTCTATAATCTTGCACTGCTTTGTTAGCTACATATCGTGCTGAATAGCTTCCTTGGCGTTATTCTGATACTCTTCTTGTGGTTGATGATTCAGGTCGCAGCGCAGGACGCTCCAAAGACGGCCCCCAGCAGCCAGCAGCAAGTACCTCCAAAGTCACCAGTGGCGTCCGAGAAGACAGTCAGGTCTTTAACTAGATCTCTCTCTTCCTTGCTGCCCCATGCTAAATCCAATCTCACAGTGCTCTACAGATTAACTTCTGTTTGTACATGTTGGTCCTCTGAGCTTCTTAGGGAGCCCTAACAAGTCATCATCTTCTATATTTTCCTTGTGATGATCATGAGTCGATGATATAGCTGTAAGAGCTCTCTAGGGTTCATTTTCCGCAGTGAGAGCTCAACTTGTGCTTTCCTGTCCGTTAAGTACCCGGATTTAGGTTATACGTGGGGTACCTGTACATATCGTCAGGCGTTGTGTGAATTTCATTTTTTGGAAGAGGTTCAGCAACTGAATGTTACCTCACCTATCTGAAGGTAGTAGGATGCTGTCGAATGTTGGATGCTTGTAACACCCTTGATGAAATAAACAACTTGCCTACAATTACTATTCTGTGGCTCTTTAATTTGGATCCAATTCAGTGTTCTCAATATTGACGAGATTTCATTTTGCATACTTTATTTTCGTACTGATTCTCATTGAGAATTGCCAGTTTGAAGTTTTCAGAGATTGTTTGTTTGAGGTTTAGCAGTTCATCCCGTTCTACTTATGTTGATCCATATGCTATGGTGATGGACTTAGGTCCTATGTTTTTTGGTTTATCTTTTTAGATTGTCTTTCCATGCTACGGGGAGAGCTCATGTTGACCACCCTCATAAGTTGACCGAGCTGGTTGCATTTGCAGAGTCGGTAGCGCCAAGAAAACTAATTTACTGTCAAGCCCACTGACAAGCAAAAGCTTGAAAAATGGATCCAACAGCCCTGCCCAGCAGCACCAGCAGCTCCCGATGCTGGAAAAATCCCTCAAACCCACGTCGCTTGCCAAGAAGTTGCAGGCATCCGAAAACGACGACCCCAACTCTCCCCATAGAAGTCCTGATGTGAAGGCTGCCAAGCCGGCTCTCACTCGTCAACGAAGCCAGAAAGTCACACAAGAAGTAGAGAAGCCAGCACTCACTCGTCAGCGCAGCCAGAAGTCTGTGGAGGCATCGAAACCAACCATTCTTCCACATTCGGATTCTAGCGAGAGTAGCAACTCCGAGAAGGAGAGTGATCAGGGGAGAGGAACTCCTCAAAAGAAGGAGCATTTGAAGACAGCAGTGGTAAGCAACGGTGGAGCTGTGAAGTCCTTGA
Source organism: Climacium dendroides (assembly GCA_950106755.1). Taxonomy (NCBI): domain Eukaryota; kingdom Viridiplantae; phylum Streptophyta; class Bryopsida; order Hypnales; family Climaciaceae; genus Climacium; species Climacium dendroides. Next base: position 6,666,662 of record OX467082.1, on the reverse strand, counting down.
AACAGGACCATTCCTCCTCTGTGAAAGAGGCCGTTTCAAACCACCAGGAAGTGAAAAAATGCCATGAGATTACCGGGTCGCCCTTCAGTGGCCATCACTGCAAGCACCCTCGATGTGCTGCCAATGACCCCAATTTTGCGTCTCCAGTGGCGACCAAGAAGTTTCTCATGGCGAAGAAAGGGACGCCGGGATCCATCAGAAAGGCAACGACCCCTATCCATGATGTCGGAGTAGATGTCTCATCCGAGAATTCTGATCAACTCTCGGATGTTGTAGATGAGCCTCATGGAAATATTAATGGAAACGACTGCGACGTTTCCAAGGCGAAGGGCCATAGACAGATGTCCCTTGTAGATGCCTTCAACAAGATTACTCTGGAACAGATCACTGTGACCAAGCAGGTCACTGTGACCACAATTTCGAACACTACGGAGGTCACTACGGAGGTCACTTCGGAGGTCACTTCGGAGGGTGACAAAAAGCAGTCTCTGTCTGCTGATAATATCAGAGACTGGTCACGAAACTCTGTGAACTTGGAAGAGAATACTACGAGCAGCAGCACGGAGAGTTCGGTCGCAGCGACTGTTGAATCTAGTAGGGATTCAAAGTCGTCTGCAGCAGCATTGTTCCTGCAGGTGGCCAGTGATTGTTTGGAAAATATGGACTTGAGCAAGTTAAACGTGCCACCAACCAAGGTTGCAGGGATCAAAAGGTGAGTCTCTCCGTTCCAGTACATTCCCAAGCCTTTAAATGACTTCAATATTAGCTTTAAGTAAGCTAACTTCTCTTTCATTTTGGTTTGTGTGCAGAAAGAGTAATGAGTTGTTGCCTACGGCAGCCAGCAAGAAGGCTAATTGTACTTCAGACGGGAACAAGTCAATTCCTAAGAAGGTATGCGTAACATCAGCTTCTCTTGGTTGAGAATCCACGGAACCTCTATGACTCTCGTTTATGAAACCATGATTGACCAATGAACCGAAGTCGGATCTCGTTTTACCAGTTTTGAGTACGTCAAATGGGACTCTTATCTGTCCAAATGTATTCCCTCGTTGACGAACACTCGCAATGTTCTTCAATAATGATTCTGCTGATATAAGATTCGGTCGCGATTGAATTATACTTTTGAGGTATGATTGATTGAATTGGCCGCCAGGAGCCCATGTTCCTCAATGTACCTTGACATTTACTTTGTGCAGATCGCGCAAGCAAAAGACTCTGCAGCTTTAAAGACAGCAAAGATGAAGTTGAGACGACTTTCAGTTGCCCGGAGACTTTCAGTTGTTCGGAGTAAACCCGGGGTGACCAACCCACGACCTTTTCGGTTGCGCACTCAGGTTAGTGTTTGCAATCTCTTGTAACCAGTGTCGATGAACATCTTTGCAGTCTTTAATCGGACTTTTGCCTGAATTCTTGAGTATTGGTTTTAATTCTTGTTTGTGCAGGAGAGGGGGGCCATGAAAGAGAAGGAATTCATCAAAAAAGTCGAGGAATACAAAGCTGCCAAGGAAGGATTTCACTCTGCGTTTCAAGGCTTGGCAGCCGTGGATCCGAAGGTAAATTCATCCATCACTCATGCAGTGTACAACATCCCTGACTTTTGTTTTACTTCTATATTTGAGTTGCTCGGATCTGGACAGTACCGGTACTCTCTCTCTCTCTCTCGCTCCGTGGAGTTTATTCTCATTGTCAGTACTCGTGGTTCTCACTACAGATACCAGGGAAATTCTTAAAATCTGGACATGTGTTTTCTGCTCAACGGACAGAACCTAAGGTAGGAACCTACTAACTAAGATTCAACTACGGTAGGTTTAGTAATTTCCACCATCCACAAACAAAACCACACCGAATGTTGTTGTAAGTATTCGTTTCACTGACAGAAGCTGTTGGTTTTCAGGATGACAAGGAGGCCATGAAACCTACGATTCCTGTAGCTCATAAGGCACCCCAATTCGACCATCCGTTTAAGCCACACAGGTGAGTGCACATTTTCATCTCTTTTCTTAGTGAAACAGGAGATTTGTTGCATTTGGTAGTGGATATTTTTTGCGCCAATCTAAGCATGTAGCTGCGTTGTTGCTCACTGTACACTGTATACGAGAGTCAAACCTGTGAACCCTTTAATGCCTCTACTTTCTCGAATTTCAATATATTTTAACTAATATGTTAGTACGAATTCCTAGTTATCTCAATAACATCAGATTGGCCATAAAGAAAGATGATCATTGAGAGACTTAAGGATTGCTCTGGATGAATGAGAAGGTACTCGGACAGAACATGGACGTTATCCAGAGTATGGATTTCGGGCGCTTAGGGGTTAGTACGAAATTTTATCACAATGTGATAAAATCTCATGCAATTTCAAAGTCGGAGGTTGTCGATCCACGGAAGTGACACTGAACAACCCCATTTCATTTAAATTTCAAACATTCAGTCAAGTTCTGCTCACACCACTTGCTAATTGAAAGGCAATCAAGTTTATGAAAAAATGAGCTGTTGTTGGTAACAGAAGTTGGTGAGGGGTCGAGTCCATGGTTTCAGTCTCCTTCACCTTAGAGCTGCGTTTGTTTCACTGTTGGGCTGTAACTAAACATGGTCTCCCTTCACTGCAGGTCTACCAAGAAGCTCACTGTACCTCAAGAGCCCAAATTCCACACCGTGAGAGGGAGTAGACATTGCCCATCGCACGTAGTTGTTCCGTCAGCGTAAAGCTGTAAATTTTCCCAGAACTGTTTCCCCCCAGTTTTGTTCAAGCCAATTCTGCCAATATGCCATTGACAAGTAGTAGGGTTTGATGTAGTTATCATGTATATTAGCACCATTTATCATCAATTGCAGGTAGTTGTCTTCTTGCATTTGCCAATCATCGTTCTTATACTATAATGCATTTTTTCTCACCTCTTTTAAGCCTACATTTCTGCGAATTGCCTCTTGGGGAATCAGAGTAGACTGTAATGAAGTACGAAATTTTACGTTTTCACTTATGTACTTCATCATTGAATTTTGCCATTGCATGCAAGTTGAATATGAGATGGTATTCTCCGATTTTGTTTCATTAGTTTTTGACTGATAAGCCACCATTTGACACTTTCTGAGTAACCACAGCCGCTTCTGTTTGCTCTGCGTTCCATTTGCCCAATGCTCTGCAGTCGCCTTATCTTCCTAAACGCTAAACATGCTCCCTGAGAAAAACCTGTCTTGTCCGAATCTGAAATCAATTGCGAAATCGTCTGAGGAAAATGCACAGCAACGTCGTTGTGAGCCTGTTACGTATTTCTTGAGGAGAAATTTCGATATTGCGGATGGTAGAGGTTGTAAGCGATGGCCTATCAATGTGCGAATAGAATTAATACTAAAGCGAATTTCAAATGTGACTGAGAAACATGCAATGTGGAAACAGCACTGGGTTAACGAACGAGAATACTTTCTTCAAAGACCTAAACTGCAGGAAGAAGAAACTGTTGTTGTTCTGAAAGTATGAGTACGATCGATTTACTGACTCGGGTGAACGGGATAATCAAAAAGTATGAGAAATATGACGCCGACAAACCCAAGGACGGACCCGCAATCGCCAACCACGATCATTTCCTTCGGCTGTACACAACTCTTGAGGACGACCTGAACGACATCTTGAAGGTTGTGTTCGTTGAAAACTCGTTGAAAGCTACTTTCATTTTGTTGCACTTGCGTCCTCCAAATGCACCTTGCCGTCTTTGCAATCTGAGATTCCAAGAGCTCATCGGCAATCTGACTGCTATAATTTTCTAATATGTTTGGGTAGAAAGTGGCGGATGCACAAAGCGAGAAGAACCGCGCTGTCATAGCCACTCTCAATGCGGAGGTCCGCCGCGCCAAAGCCGCCCTGCGCTTGGAGCTTCCCAAGCTCCACAAGCTTGCTCCCAAGAAGGCAAGCCTCCAAATTGAAACCCTAATTTCTAAGCACCTACTATTCTCTATACAGATCGCTCCAATACTGCTCCATTTCTATTAATCCCAACTGATGCTTCATGATCCAGCACTGCACCCGGCTCTAGAATCAAGAAGCCCAAATTATGTGGAACGTTCTTTTTCGCAATTTTTGAGTAGATCTTATCCGTAGTTTCTTTTGCCCAATTATATTGATTTTGGACGATCATGTGGGCTCGGCTTTGCTCTTTGCTGCCTTCATTGAGGCAAAATTTGACTTCATCTGAATTATTGAAAAGTCTCCATTCACCATGCACTTTGAACCTTTCCCTACAACAATCTAGAAACTTGCACCATCAAAAGTTTTGCAAATTTATTTTTGTGTGAAGCTACAAAACGATTGCAAGAAAACAAATGTCACAATTCGCACTAATAAGAGCTCACCTTTATAGTCAACGGAGACTCTAATGTACTGGATGGTGCACGGAGGCTCTACCTTACATGTTTCCCAATATGATCCATAGAAATGCTCAATTTCAAACTATGAATCCTGGGCTAAATTTCGGTTGGCAGGTGAAAGGGGTGAAAGCGGAGGACATTGTGAATCGACCTAACCTGGCGGTGGCCTTAGCTGCCCGAATCGAAGAAGTCCCCGACGGCGTCACTGTGAGCCGAAAGAGGAACAATGCCACCAAGGGCTCCACCCTGGAGATTAAAATCGACAATTACAATAGTCCTGGTGAGTAACCCTATACCTAAACCTTAACCCTAAAGATTTGCATTGCAGAAACAAGACGAGTGACCATTATCAGTGAAATTTACTCCCTGCGTCTGGAAATACCGACATGTCCACGTTGAGCCTCATGTTTTTCGAGTATTTTGAGTAAGGTAGAGGCTCCATTGACCATACAGGTGAGCTTTGATTTGTGCTATTTGTAATAATACTTGACATTCTATTGACATTTGCTTTTTTGCAATTGTTTTGTAGCTTAACACAAAACAGAAGTGCGAAATTTTAGATGGTCCAAGTTCCTAGATTGTTGTCGGGAAAGGTTCACCCCTCTTTAGTCAATGGAACTTTTCCCTTACTGTATGGTGGATGGAGACCTTACATTAGGTCATACGAGAGGACTTTTTTTTGTCCGATTTCATACATGTTTTGATGCACACTTGCAATGTTCAGCGTTGATTCTAGTGATACAGAATTTGGGTGCGCCTAAATTACGTTTTTCGTAATGTGATTAATGAAATTGGTGTCAAACATTTCTAACAACACTGCAGACACTTAGTTCGGGAGAGAGAGAGTAGGCAACAGCGTTAGTGAGAGATACTGATTGCGGGTTGTCGAAGCTGATCTTTCAACCGAGTTTTCATGTTTTTTGGAACAGAGGACTTCATGCGGGCGGGTGCCGCTGGAGAGCATTCTGCGGAGTCGAAGGCTTTCAGTACAGAGTACGAGCTCCGCAAGAAAAAGCAGGTAACTTCTCTTATTCATCGACTATTTCTCACTGTTTTGATTGCAACAGGAGACTGTCATTCCTCTTTAGGAATAGCGAAAATTCTTCAACACTAAAAGGACGAAGGAATCTTTCCTTTTGATTGATCATGTTGCGGAGTGTATAATGCAAATGGGGACAATCTTTACATCGTTAGATTTAGTGAAGACCATAGCACGTGTTGGAATGAAAATATCATTATTTGAACAAATAAGAATCCTCATATACACTCTTCCGCATTTCTTCGTGCTTAAAGGGTAAAGGTCTTCAATGTTGATTAGAAGACGATCGAGGATGAATAGCTGCAGGATTTCGGCTGTGGTTGTGATTTCAAAATTAGTAAAATTGCTAAGGTCTTTCACTTTTGATAGCCATTTTGGTGAAAGATTATAGATTTTTCAGGAGTTTTCTTGCAACTTCCTATATTTGGAACATATTTGACTCATTTTGGCATTGTTTGGGGCAAACGCTACACTGTAGACTTATGAAGCCTAAACACCCCCAAACTCCTTTAATGATATTGTTGAGAATTTTCTCTTCTAGCCATAAATTTGTATAAATTTGTCATCGATTTTGTCTGTCGCAGGAGGAAGGATTGCTGGTTGTAGAGCAGGGCTTGGATACTCTGAAGAATTTGGCTCAAGACATCGGTGAGGTAAAACAACGTTCTGCTCTCTTTGTTTGAGATCCTTCACTCTGGAGATATCGCTGTTGAGAAGTTAGATTTTTGGACAGCATTTAAGGATGTATTTATCTAGAATAATTTGCTAGTTAATAATGAGGTAGTGCCTTTTATTATTGGTATCTGAATTGCAAAATCCAACCGTAGGATTATGAGATTGTCCTCCCTTCAAATATAGACTTATTAGAATCTATAAGGATAGCCCATTCATTGAGACTCGGGCCACATCACCTTTGACACCATTCATTGGCATTCTGAGTGCATCACCGCAACATAACATTCTAGAGCAACAGGGAACCTACATCCTCCCACTGTTAACAATACCAAGTTTTTATACTATTTCAGAGTACAAAAATCTTGACAAACATGATTGAATTGAGCATAAAAGTGTGAATATTGGCACAGCCTTCAACATTGAGCTTAAGATGCTATGCAAAAAAAATCTAAATTCTTTTTGCAAGGGTGTTGAATTAACTTCTTTCTCACGTGTTTCTCACGAGTATTACGATGACAAGGATAGAAATAGACTAAGAATTAGGTGATTGAAAATTGCAGGAATTGAGCAGGCAAGATCAGTTGGTGGAGGAAGCAGATACCAAAGTAGATAAAGCAGGCACAGACATGAACACCACAAATAATAGACTCAAACAGAGCGTGACCGCGGTATGATTACAAGAACTTCACCCAAACTCTGCAGTTTTTGTATCTGAGAGTTCTGAAGTACCACCCTTGTAACATGTTTTCTGTTTTTGTACAGTTTGTTCCACCCGGTTCATTCAATGACATCCTTTGTCTACTTTTCCCACGACCAGGCTCCAGATTTTAGTGACTTAGAGAATAATTTGAACGTGGGAACTAGAACAATTGTTGATTTGATGGTGAAGATATCAGATCTTGATGACTCTGCTAGAATAAAAACAAGAGAGAGGGGATTAATTACGGACTAAGTAATCCTCTCCAACTTTGCAATCCAGAAACATGACTCATCAAGGACAGCCGTTAGTGACTGATAACCTAGCTCTTTTTGCCAAATGCTTGACAACACCTGTAGATTTTTTGTTGATTTTGGTGAATGTAATCCTTGAGTGTTGCTGCGCAGATGAGGTCAAGTCGCAATTTTTGCATTGATATCACACTGCTGGTAATTCTCTTGGGCATCGCTGCGTATCTTTACAAGTTTGTCCTACCCTTCTTTTTGGCTTCTGTAGTGCACAGGTTGACCTAAATAATTAGCCATGAGCTTTGTAACATCTTCCATTCTATGGTGAAGTTCATGAGGTAGGAGGCAGTATGATAGATATGTTCCATGGACCTGAGAATTGCATTGCATTGTGAATACAATTCAAAATTCAGGTTGTGACAAGTTCATAGACGTGAGTTTGAATCGAATTTAACAATTGTGCAGGGCCTTGAAAAAGTGATTCAAAAAGGAGCAATGGATCTTGTTTGGGGACTTACTGCGAGGCTTTGGAGGATTCTCCCCGAGGATTGACGTACTTAGGACCACCAAGCTTTCATAGAATGTGTGTAATTGTAATTGTGATAAGTGGTGATAATACTAGATGTAGACAACAGGCGATTTAAAGCCAAATTCTTCTATTTCTTTTTTTCAAAAACTTTCAATGCACAAATTCAAAATATTTTGAGGGTAGAGCAAAAGATCTTTCTAATATATTTTACAGTTCTTGATTTGATGATTTTTTAAGCCTCTTGGGCCAATTTGAGTTTTCTAGTTTGTACACAATAGAAGAGAATACAAGTGGCACTTGTAAAAGAAATTAGAATTCTGGAGTGTTTACAAATCAATCTAATAAAGTTAAGGGAAGTGTCAAATTCAATGTCTTGGGAAGCCTAATCTTTTTACGCTATCTTTGCAAGGTCCTCCTGCAAAAGATTGCCATATCCTCATTCTAATGATGTCCAACAAATTACATTCTTTATGATGATTCATTTCAAGAACTGCTAGTCTTGACACTCAATGGATAGATTACTTTTCTCAAATTTATTGACAAGCTTAGATTGAGAGGGTGATCAATGGTTCAATTACTTTGAATCGTTTTGTTTTTATAGTAATAGAAAGATGACATGAAATCAATGCAAGTAGAGATTTAGAAACAATTTGATATAAATATGTAAACAATTAATGTTTAAAGTATGCAACGGTGATTATGATGCTATGATTATATCTTCATAGTAATGGAGTAAACAATAGAATTGTTTTCTCATAAACAACTTGTGCATAGTGAGCATTGCTCCTACATAAGAGAAAATTTTAGAGAATGTGAACAAGACAATGCTTATATCAAGATGGGTGATTTAACTCCTAGCAACATCTCAATTGGAGATGCAAGCAAGCTGAAGTACTTGCCAATTACTACATGGAGTCACTAAAGACAAGGTCCATCTTAAGCCAAAGGAACATCTAAGAGATTACTAAAAACAATTTAGAGATAGGAGAGTTTCTTGCCAATGTTAGAAGAGTTTATGTGACCAAGGTACAATTCAAAAAAATGAAAAAGATAACACTTACTATGATGATTTCGTTTGTTAGCAATGACTTTGTGGATAGAATAACCATTTAGCATTGGAATTGAAGGCATTAAAAGACATATTTCATGTAAGAGACAATTCTCTAATTATGTCTATGGACAATTGCAAGCTTTGAAGATGATGGAAGGAGGTTTTTTATGATTAAGTTAAGAAGGCATGAAATTTCAAAAATCATCTTGCAAGTATAGGAGAGACCTACATGGCCACCATCAATCTAGATTCTCACATAGGGTAATTGCAAGAAACACTTGTCCTATTTTTTGTCTCCTTAGCCTTGGACAAGTGTGTTTTTTGCTCATAACTTTTATGTCATGTGTTAATTTTATATGAAATTTGAATTGAAGGTGCATGTGGTAGTTGTAGACATTGAGTAATTTTTTTACATTTAAAATATATATATTTTATTATTTTTAAATAGATCCCAATTGGATATCTACCTTTGCCATTTAGGGGGAATAAATAGTACTATTTTTGACCCAAAGATGAAAATTTGAAGCTCAAAATTGAGAGACATGGACTTCTATTGAAGTTACACAAGCCTACGAAGAGATTTTCTTTAAATAGTAAATTGTTCACCTTCCACATGTACTCAAAGTGCACTACCTTTGTGCAAGTGCAAAGAACACAATTTTTTCTCGAAAGATGAAAATGTTTGAAAAGGAGCACATTCAAGTTAGAACTATTTTGTTTTTGTTTTTGTTTTTTGAATTTTTTACTACATTTTAAATATCAAATATCAAAGTGCCTATTTTCTTGGTATTTTCCATTGCGTTTATTCTATATATAACTTTTAGAAAAAAAAATTCTAGGTCTAAATTTTTAGACAAATACTATTTCCAATGATTCAAAAAATTTCCATATTTTGTATTTTAATCCCTATAGAATTGTTTGTCCCCTCATGGGACAATTTGGGTTTGGGTAGGTTCCTGTTGTCTCAATTTGAAAAGAATGTTTTTGAGATTTTTTGAGGTAGTGGAGTTTGCTAAGAGCTTTGTGAATAATATATAATTTTTGTTTCAATTGGTGCCCAGGAGAAAAAGTTATGGCACAATAAGCAAAAAACAAAAGTCAACAGGCAACACAAAAAAATCAAAAAAAGTCAAAATATTTTTTTAATATTTTTTTCCTAAAATCTTATATTTTTGTTTACATTTTAAGCTTTGACTCATTCCATTTGGACTAATAATGAGAAAGTTATGGACAATCTTAGTTTTTTGGGCAATCTAAGCATCTTCTTGAAAAAATAACTTGTAGGATTGATTCATTTGTGAATGCAATTCTAACAATTTTTCAAATTTTTTTTGACGAGGTTAGGTTTTCTTTCTAGAACAATCTCACCATTGGGATTATCATATCTCAATTCCATCTTAAAGTTATTAATGATTTAGTTTTTCCTTCAATCTTTAATCTACTTTTACTTAACAATTTTTTAATGAGTAAAAATTAAGTGTCTTTTTGTTTAATTTTTTTCCTTAGATTCCCAATTCAACTATTCAATAGAAAAACTTAGAAAATCAAAATTAACATTGCAAAAAATTTTAGTTAAAAAGATTCAAAGCCAAAAAATCTAGTGAAGCAAGTTGCAAAAAAACTTGTTTTCTTCACTTTGGATGCAAATATCTTGCAATCTATGTGGTCAAATTTGATGAAATCTTGACCACTTGTTCTCAAACAAATTAAATACAAGATCCTATGGTTGAATTTTGAAAAAACATATTTTTTTGGTTTTCTTAGGTGAACGTGGCAAAACTGGTAGTTCTAAGTGATTTTTGACAGAAAAAATCACCCTCAGGGCTTTAGGAGTTAAAATTTATTCCAATACTCAATGAAATAGACCGTTTTGAACCTGAAATGATAAGTGTTTCTTGTAATGACCCCACATCAAAACCTATAGGAGCTATGTGCCAAACAATTGGAAGATGAAAGACCTTTACAACATACTTCAATTACTTGATCAATGTTCATCGACCAATCCATCTATAGTTTTGAGATGACTAATATATTGTGAACAAGACATCTTCAAACAAGGAGTTCCATTTGAACATGGCGGAAACCATTGAGGATGAGGATTCTAAAGAAGAGTATCATTTCCTACTAGGTGTTCTCAAATATACTTCATTTATGGAAATTTTGGCTTGTAATAGCTAATATTCCACCAATCTCTTCAAGTATTATAGAAACCCAAGTCATTAAAATTATACCAATATTGCAAAATGCTTCAATGTAACACTTATATCAAATTATTGGTCATGTACATGCAAATCATCCTTGATAATCTAATAGTGGGACCAACAATCATGTGTCTATCGAGCATAAAAAAATAGATTGGATGAAGGATACTAAATGTGAGAATGAAGTGAAAACTATTGGAAGAGAGTCCTATGATGTCAAAAGAGAAGAAAGCTTAAGTGTAAAAAATGTTTTTGGTGAAATAAAGTTGACCAATGTGAAATACATAACAAGTCTAGAGATTGAGGAATCTCATCTCAGTGTGTGCAATAGCAAATATTGGTGACCTTATTATATTCTTTCAAATTTTTCAATATATTTTTATTAATCTAGACAAAAAAGCCATTGCTTCAAGATCTTGAAATCCAATCAGTGGCTCATATTGTTTCAAGATAATTTTCAATTAGCAATATTGAAAGAGGCAAATAATTCTATATGTATTTGGCATAGAAGATTTTGTCAAAAGAAAATAGGATAATGGTCTTTAAAAAGATAGACCCTCATCATCAAACTTACAAATTTGCCTTGCATAAAGACAATTGAGAGAGAGACTTCTACAACACTATGAAAATAGAGTAAACACACCGAGAGACTTAATTAATACTAACTTGATGGGATTCCTTCCAAAACCATCAATGCTTGGCTCAAGATAAGTGTTGGTGTTTACAATAGAAAGTCCTCAAGATATTTTTACAAATCAAGAATGAAACTTTTGAGAAGTTTAAAAACATTCAATAGAGATAATTGAAAACAAAACAAGAACAAAACTGGGAATTCTAAGAAGCAACAAAAGAGGAGAATTTCTTTCAAATAAATTTAACAAGTTTTGTTGAAGACATTTAATCAAAAGGTAGTTAACTCAATCTTCTTCACAAAATAATATGGCTATTATGAAATGGGCTAAAAGTATGTCTTTTGAATGCAAACTACCAAATTTTCAATGAATAGAAGTAGTGGCAATTGTGCAAATTATATAGGGAGTTTAAATCTTACATATGCAAATTCTATTGTAACTAATGAAGAAGCTTTCTCCATTAGGAAACTTCAAATTTCTCATATTCTTATAATGATTTAAGCAAGAATTATATCATAATTATGTGTATAATCCAATAGAGCTGTAAAAAGGAACTAATACAAACCAACCAAAACTAGACAAATCTAATTCTATCAAGTCATACAAAGAATACAACCAATGAAATGTACTTAATAGTTTTAAGATGAAACTTATTAATCTTTACAATTATGAATAGTAGTAACAAAATATAAAGAAAAGTGAAAAACATAAATCATAAAAAAATCACTAAAGTAAATAGAACAAACAAAAACTATATGTTGGAATAGGGGTTGCTTCAAGAATGAAGTTTGAGAATTGTAGGACTTGAAGGCTCAACCTCACTTGTGCCCATATAGACAAACTAACAATTAGTTGATTTATAAACATACAACAAATGCCTAAGCCAATTGTTATCTATGACACAAATCTATGATAACATGATAAAGAAATAATAAAAGTGAAACTTTGCAAAAGTGAAAATAAAAAAGTTTGTTGAAAACAAAAAGAAAAAAATAATAGTGGACCTTTGCCATACTCATGAACAAATATCCAAATCACCAAAGCAAACAATTTAATTCATAAGGACAAAAGGGGGGCCCAAATACAAGAATATGGAGCTTATGCAGGTGAGTGATACAAAGCTTGCAACATTGGTGGTGAGGTAAAAAACAAGTGACTCAAAAGTAGGCTTGTTGCCAAGGAATTATTTAGAAAAGACCAAGCATTTTAATGGTGCCATTAATAGAGTTAACTATCATTTAACCCATAAATGACGGTTGAGGCCCAAAAGTGACTAGTGGATGATTTGAGTGTCTCTGTAGAAATAAGGAATACACCTATTAGTTCAATAATCCAATTATTTTAGTGACTACCATGGTCATGGGAGGCTGCATCTTTTAAGGTTAACCCCTAAAGGACCAAACGGTGTTTTGGGGCAACATAGCAATTTTGGACAGCTCACTATGAATGAAGGTTTTATTTTATTTATTGAAATTTTCACATAACATGTGCCCAAGGAGTAGCTTTAAGGCCCAACAATTTTCATAACTTTTGACCACATGCTTAAAAAGTTATTGTATGATATGTAGTTTTCTTTGTTTTGCGGGCAGTTTGGGCAAAAAAAAACTTCTTTAAAAATCACTTTTTAAAAAAATAAAAATTTGAAATTGATTTTTTAGATTTATTTATACATGTATATCTTTGAATCATTCCATTTTGATTAATGAGATGAAAGTTATGAGTAGTTTTAGTTGTGGGTAGTTTGAAGGTGGTTATGGAATCTCTACTCTAAAATAAACTTTGAAGTCTTTTATTTAACTCAATTTTTAATATTTTTGAAAAAAACTAAAATAATTGGGTGTATATTGTTTATCAAAACATTACAACCATTGGAATTAACATTTTTCAATTTCATAAATAAATTGTTAGCAATTTTGTATTTTGAATCATTTTCTACCTCTTTCTACTTTCTATTTTTTTCCTATATGTTGTACAATTCCAAATGATTTGAAAATTTTCAATCATGTAGACAACTTGCCTTGAAGAATGAATCCAAAGAGTAACTACCATTTTGGACATTTTTTTATAATGATCTGACCTTAAGAATTGCAGCTGCCCAATTTTTCACAGGGACAAAAAAAGGATTTTTGTTACTTCAAACACTATTATCTTGCAATCTACATGGTGAAAAATTTCTGAAATTATTTTTACGTATTTTCAAACCAAATTAATATAAGATCCTATGGTCAAATGTATCAAAAATATTTTTTTTCAAAAATTTGATACTTGTACTAGAGATGGTAGTTTAAGAGCATTTTTGGTGAAAACATAGTCAAAATCCTTTAGGGGTTAATTAGAGACCACTACTAGAAAAATTGATGTTCATTCAAGCATAGATTTAGTATAGTTTTGTTAATAAATAAGGTCTTAATTAGCATTTTTGGCAAAATCTCTTCACCATCAAGTCCTCACAAATGGTTAACTTTTAGTTTGTTATTTCATTGTTATTGATTTATTAAAAATCAAAATGTTGTAATACTCCTATTCTGCCTATAATTCTAAATGTTCCAAAAAGGCATATTACAACCTTTTGATTTTTAATAAATAAATAATAGTGAAATAAAAAAACTAAAAATTGACCATTTGTGAGGACTTGGTGGTGATGAGATTTCACCAAAAAAATGAACTTGAAACCATCTTCAATGTTCACAAGTATGCACACCATGGAGCCCCTTTTTGGTCTATTTGCATGAACATGGAGAACATCAATTAATTTTTTTTTATTCCCTTCATATGGGACATGCCCCACTAGTGTAGGAATAGATCACTAAAATTTTAGCTCTACTAACATCATTAAATTTGGATACTCTCCAAAACTAAAAGCATCCCTTTCAAAAGTGTGACAAATTAGAGAAATTGAATTTTAAATATAAAGTGATTCTTAAATTTCTTTAAAAAAATAAGGGATTCAATTACAATAAAAAAAATCTAAAAATATATTTCTTATTTTTGGCATTGGGTTTAAGATTCAAAAGTTATAGCAAAAGACATAATCAATTTGACAAAATCTTATCAAAATCGTTTATTCTTTCTTGCAATCACCTTTTACAAAAACTTGATAGGCCTTAAAGAGTCTATAACTAATCAAGTATCTTAGTAGGTCTACAAAAGAACTTTATATTCCTCTATAAGTTTTTCAATAGATATAGTAGGAATACCATATTAAATGGCCCTCCCTCTAGTGGCATAGCAAGGTGTTTTGAAATAAAAAATAGCCTCCTCTATTGTTGGTAGAAGAAGATTCAATTTGTTCAAACTTCATTGATTTACATTTGATGAGGAACATGTTCCAAAAGTAGCCGTTTTAGATGAAGCTAAGAGATAAGAATGGGGTCCAGATGAAGAATCTACATTTATATTGAATAAAATATTCATTCTTGAAGAATCTTTTTTTCATTCTTCCTCATTCTTATTTTTGCACATATTGAGCTCAATTTCTCAATGAATTTCCCATACTCTATAAATTGAAATGCTTATTTTAATTGTTTATGGTATTCCTACCTTATTCAAATGACGCATTTTATGATGTATTACTATGGTTGCCAATAGCAAATTAGCAATAGAGGCAATTTTGGGTGTCCCTACATTCCAACTTTAGTAAACAATATTCAATCTTCTTAAAGCAAATTGAAATGTTCTTTTAAATTTAGACAAATTTGATATTAGTTATGCTACGGGAGAGGTCTTTATTTATGAAGATCTTGGAATATAAATTAAATATTCTATAAATATTCTTCTATTTTGAATAATTGAAATTTCTACGAATCACCTTTTAAAAGTTGAGGCACCAACTTGCCACACTAAGATGAATGTGTATGATGTGGATTTAAAAATGACATTTCATTTATAAGCTATATGTTTTCAAATGAAAAGCAATTCATAAGTCCAATCAAGTAGGTGATTGTCCCAAACCTTTGCAATGACTTCATTAGCTACAAAGCATTAGATGTTTTTTCAGCCTTTAAGAGACTATTTTGGAGTTGTTCCCCTTGCTGTGAATTATGACAACACAATTATATTATTAAATAATAAAAAAATATTTTTTAATTTTCAAATATTTTTAAAATAATTAAATACTATTATCAAACATGGTGTGGATGTTTAACCCTTTATGTACTAAGAATTCACTATTTCAAGTAGTGGACTTTGATTGAATGTTTTGTAGAAAGCATAATCTAAATGGAAAATTTTATTATATAATTATCTTGAGTGAAGAACATTGCATTCATTGGTTTAAATAAACAATTATTTAAATAAATAAAAATCCCCATATAAAATCTCTAAAGTTGCTGAAAAAAATATGAGACCCAATTTGGGCTTTTTAGACACTAAAGGGTTAACCCCTAAAGGACCATTGTCCCTTCGGGGGACAAATTGGATTTCAGGCAGGTATCTACAGGCTGAAATTTTATCATGATTTTTTGAAACTTTTTTTGAAGATAGAAAAACTTATGAGCTTTGTAGGAATATAATTTTTTTCACATTTGGTGCCCGGAAACAAAAGTTATGACCAAATAAGCTCAAAATAGGGGACAGGGGCAGTCCGGACAGCAAAAAAAAATTTGCAAAATTTTGAATTGTTTAAAAAAAAATCTTGTAGATTATATTTTTGTCTACATGGGACTCTTTGATTCATTCCATTTGGACTTATTATGAGAAAGTTATGGACAATCTTGTTTATCGGGCAATTAAAGCATCTTCCTGAAGAAATAACTTATAGAATTAATTTATGAATGCAATTTTTACAATTTTTCTGAAGAAAAAATTTTACATGATTTTTTTGCTTGCTAGAACAATCTCACCATTGGGATTAGTGCATTTTAATTCCATCTTAAATATATTAATAATTTAGATTTTCCTTCTTTCTCATACCTACTTCTACTTAACAATTTTTTTTAAGTATGAAAATTAAGTTTTTTCTTGAATTTTTTTCCCCTAGACTTTCAACTCAATTTCACACAATAAGGATTTAAAGCTCAAAACTCTGTAGTGCAAAAAATTTAAGTTAAAAAAGTTCAAAGTCAAATAATCCAATCCCGCAAGGTGCTGAAAAAATTGTTTTTTTCACTATAAAAGCAAATATCTTTTAATCTATGTGGTCAAAATTTCTGAAATTTTTTCCACACATTTTTATACTAGTAAGGTATAAGATCCTACGGTTGGATGTGCAAAAAAAATAATTTTCAAATTTTTTTACTCTTTGCTACAGAAATGGCAGTTTTGAATGTTTTTTGGCAGAAATAAGGCCTTGGTCCTTTAAGGGTTAATTACTCACCCTTGGTAATTAGACGTATATAACTAGGTTCTAATGTAATGCAAGTTCTACGCTAAGTGGGTGTCTATATGTCATCTATTGTACCTTCCAAGCAAAGAATCTTTTTAAATTCCTAAATGCCCTAAACTTGTAAGATTATCTACAAAACCTTCACTTTAATACATGAAATGAGCTTAATGGCCAAATGACTATGGCCACGGTGGTTCCTTAGTGTAAATGGTTTTAGCCTAGAACTAAACACATGAAGCTATAGAGTAGGTCATGCCATTTTCAAAAATATAAAACTCAAGTTAATCCAGGCTTCTTATCAAAAGTTATAAGTAGATGAAGTTTAGCCTTTAGAAGGGTTGTGGAATCTTCATCCACTCTTTTCTTTGGGCTTCTAATTCTAAATTAACTTTAGATCTTGGCTACTGACTTAGGTCAGTACATGCTATCTACAACATGAAGTTGGACACCAATGGCCAATTCCTAACCAAGTTCATCCATCCTACTCTCCAACTTCGTCCTTTGATAACTTGTGGAGTCTAACTTGGTTTCAAAGGTCAAGCTAGTGTTGTAATTCTTGAAAGCTAACCTATGGAATGACACCCTAAAGTTACTACTTGGTTGTCTTTAGAAGAATGGCCATATTCGTTAAAATGAGACAAAATGGTCATTTTGAGACTTCAACCTTAAAACAATTATAGCGATTTAATCCTCGAGTTGAAGATAAAATGAAAGTGCAACCTCTAGGCAATCAGAAATTTCAATGCTAATTGGTGCTTCAAAACTTCATTTATTATTTCCCGGCAATCTATGACTTGAAAACAATTTTTTCCTAAACTGTTGAATTTTGGAATCTCTAAACGCCATACGTACCTACAAACTAAAACTCCTCATAACTTTCATCTCATTAATTGAAATGAAATGATTCAAAGCTTTCTATGTATATATAAATCTAGAGAACCAATTTCAAATTTTTATTTCTTAAAAAAGTGATTTTTAATGAAGTGTTTTGGGCTGTCCAAGATGCTTGCCAAATGTTGAAAATTACATATCATGCAATAACTTTTTAACCATGTAGTCAAAAATATGAAAATTGTTGCACCTTAAAGCTACTCCTCAAGCACATGTTTTGTGAAATTTTCTAAGAAAAGAAATAAAAACTCCATTTGTAGTGAGCTATCCAAAATTGCTATGATGCCAAAAAAACCAATGTTTGGACCTTTAGGGTGAAGGGAGTGAGAAAAGACCTTTTGTTGACTTTGTTTTGACTTTGTATGCCCCCAGGATGTCGGTCAACTCCATGTAAATTTTTCCGCATTATAAATTTGGAGAAATCTTGTTGGTTTGGATACTTCTCACTATTAGAATGTCCTGAAGCTTGTTGAGGTGCATTATTTACATAAAAAATACTATTCTATTTTTAGTGAGATTTTAAAGCAACCCGGGGAATTTTCCATCATAGGTTTTTGCAGTTGACCATTTGGAAAGGGAATTTCTACAAGTTAGAAAATTCCAAATTTTTTATAGAACCTCTCATGAGACTTTACAAGGTATATACTAGCTCATATTCTTACTTTGCATGTTCAAAAAAGGAGCATAAAATCTTGTTCTTTCTTTAAAGTATTCGTAATTTGGAAATCTTTTACATACAAGGGAATCTTGATGAATCGATTTTACTTTTGATTCCCTAGCATGATCTTGATCCTTGATCACCCTTTGTTGGATATAGATTCCTCCACCAATGCATCTTGAGGTGGTAATTCTTGTAGGCTAACAATTGAAGGTTGTACTATTTTGTTGATGTAATGGGAAAATTGAAACCTATCTTTGGAAATGTACCTCAAAATCTCACTCCATTCCCCTTGGACCAATTTAACCATGGTAGGTTGCTTGCCACTAATAGGTTTAGGCCATTTTGGTCAATATCACTCAAACCTTCTAACTTCCACAAATTTCTGATTTCTAAACTATGTATAGGTGGGTCATTGGGGTGTTTTAGGTATAAAACTCTATTTTAGACCAAGAGCTACATTGGCATGTAACATACCTATTTGGGTTTTATACTCTTTTGGAGGTTTTTTGTATAATTTAAATTGTAAAAATTAAAAAAAAAATTAAAACTATAAGTCCCAAGTGACAAATTAGGAGTTCACACATGGCAGTCTCCTAAGCATCTCAAACTATAATGTGGCATTGTTCCCATGTTCTCCATAGTCTGGGAACTCATGGTCTTCTAAAGATCCGAAAAACATCTAATGTCACCTCCATAATGTACATTCTATCAAGAATTGTATTTGAATAAATGCATCATTAACCTTTAAAAAGGCATGACCTAACCTTCAGGTAAGGTATGCTATACTTTCTTTCAAATATTTCCCCTATCTACACTTACTTTAGATTTGTAGACTACTACATGTCAAAAAATGTAGATAGGGGATACAGGGCTGTGAAGGATATGTGTACTTTTTTCAACCAAAAAATAATCCAATCACTTGATAAATAGGTTCATTTTTTTAAAATACCAGATTCCTAAAAGTCATTCATTGGACAATTTTTGTTCTTTATGACATTATAGAGTTAAAGTACCTCAGGTAGGAGATTCTTGAAGCACTTATAAAGCATTCAAGCTCTAAAATCATCCACTTCTTCAAATGCACACTATTTGTACATGTTTCCTTTTTGTTATACCAACAATGTACAAATAGTAAAACTAAAACCCTTGGCCACAGTTTTTGGGACACCCAAGAATATAGTTATGGGGCAATTGCTTGAGCAATTTTATCCATCACTACTTCTACATGTTGTCTTTTTGTTGTACCAACAATGTACCAACAATGTACATTTGAGGAGGTGGATGACTTTAGAATCCTATATCATTTCAACTTCAAAAATCCATAACTAATTCCACAAAGTTCAAAAAAAACATGAAACAACCGGATTAGTTGCAAATTCTATTTTTCTCCCAAGTAAAAAAATTAATGAAAAAACATTTCAAGAAGTTCCAAATCCCCAATTCCAATTTCCTCTCTTCAATAGGCACTTTACAAACCCAAAATTGAAAAACCTAAAGTTCTTGGCCATGGGTTTTTTTGAGACACCCAAGAGTGTAGTTATGGGGACAATTACCCAAGCGATTTTGTCCATCACTCAATTTGTACACGTTTCTTTTTGGTTGTACCAACAATGTACCAACAATGTACATTCGAGGAGGTGGGTGTACAAATTAGTGATGGATAAAATTGCTTAGGCAATTGCCCCATTGCCCCATAGCTATGGGGCAATTGCCTAAGAGTTTTATCCATCACTAATTTGTGCATGTTACCTTTTTGTTGCACCATCAATGTACAAACAATGTACATTTGAGGAGGTGGGCGACTTTAAAGTCTCATATCATTTCAACTTCAAAAATTCATAACTAATTCTACAAAGCTCCAAAAAACACGAAACGACTTGTGTTAGTCACCAATTCCACTCCTCTTCCAACTAAAAAAACTTACTAAAAAAACATTTTTCAAGAATTTCCAAATCCCCAAACCCCGCTCTTCCGCTCTTCCATTGGGCGCTTCATGGACCCCCCAAAATTGCAAAATCCAAAGTTTTTGGCCACGTTTTTTGGGGTGGGTGGGTGGGTGGGTGGGTGGGTGGGCACCCATTCAAGAGTGTAGTTTATGGGGGCCGATCACCCTCGCGAGCGAGTACGGCATCCAATGCCTCAAGTGATTACCAAAGGTGCGGTGTTGATCTTTTGTAGTTTTACATCATTTCGCGTACACGGCCGGAGTGGCTCGCGTCGTGAGTGCCGTACTCGTCTGCGCCATTTGGGCAAGCTGGCCACAGGCTAAGTTTAAGTGAAGGGAAGGGAGAAGAGTGAGTGAGTGGACAGAGGTTTTAGTACCCTTGTACCTAGTTACTGTTGAAGCTTGAGGTACTAACTTACTGGGGAGAAGGGGAGATAAATTTTTTTTACAAAGCAACCAGGGGGGAGTAGTAAGTAGATGCAGATGTACTGTACTGTTGATCACTTACATGAATGGTTGGGAAACTCAGGGTATGGAGTTGAGTCAGTTGATGCCCTGCCTGGTACTGAAAAATCATGACTCCCCACCAGTGATATTTTTATGGACTTTGAAGGTGTGACCACCTGTAACCGACTGAATAAGCAACTGTCTGTGGACGTGATGTGGAGACCATGATGTGGAGTAAGGTAGGCACACCCAAAAGTGCCACTTTTTGCTACTGAGCCTATTTTCTATCATTCCACTGGTCAATTTTTCACATGTTCTTGTTGGCATGTGAGGAGGTTCCAACGCACCAGAGAACGTGGCATTTGGATACTGTATGCAAAAGTTATGAAGGAACAAAGTTTGGTTTCGAAAAGCGTTTCTTCCACATATATAGGTGACAGAACTGATTTTGGAGATGTATGTATAGTGTAGATGATGGCGGTTTAAGGTCAGTGGCACATGTACTTGCCTTATAGGAAGGTGAAGGAAATGTTTCGACAAGTGGAGAGAAAGAAATGAGGGGGATTGGGCAAAAATTTGGTAATTGGGGGGCTTCAATTGAGATTACTGTGAATTTTGGAAGGCGAAAGTTGGTTTGGAGAGCCATGTTTGATGTGCAGACGATTCCAAAATCACTTGTTTTTTGTTCATTTTGGCATGCCAAACCAAAGCAGATGTGTCAAGAATAGAATGGAGGAGTTGATGGTAGGAAATCAAGAACTCATTAGTGTTTGGGAATTAGTTACAGCCTTTATTGCACTCTTGCCACCCTATTGACTTCCGAAGGTGTGTTGAGACTTCAAAGGTTAAAAAAAAACAAAAAATCCCATTGGGTTTTGTCCCTTGGTTCTCATGTACTCCTCCTTTCATCGATGGAAATTGTCCATGTGTTTCCAAAAAGAAAAGTTTGGGGCATCAATATTATTTGTTGCACCAATATCCTTGAAATATTTGAAGTTTGGGGTTTCAATATTATTTGTTGCACCAATATTTTGGCGATATTTGAAGTTCAGGGCTTTAATATTTTTTGTTGCACCAATATTCTAGCAATATTTGAAGTTTGGGGTTTCAATATTATTTGTTGCACCAATATTATGGAAATATTTGAAGTTTAGGGCTTCATTTTTTTTTGCACCAATATTTTGGCAATATTTGAAGTTTGGGGCTTCAATATTATTTGTTGTACCAGTATTCTTGTGATATTTGAAGTTTGGAGGATAAATTCATTTGGCAACTATGTTGATTTGAGAAGCAAATATCTAGCTTCAAAGGCTATTTTAAGCATTGCAACAAATGGAAGTAGGCGATGGGTTGTTTTTCTAGAGAACTATTGCAAGCACAAATATTGTAGGCTCAAAAAACCCTAAACTACAGAATTAGCAATTGAAGTTGATGATACTAAAACTTGTAAGTCACAAACTACAACATTTTGTCAATTGTCATAGATGATTGATGAATAACATGACTAGCATGTAAACAAAGTGTAGAAAAAGAGTATAATGTGTAGGGAAACAAAACAAAACAATTTTCAATACTATATTCAAGGTACAATAATCGAGCGGTTATTAAACAACAATATATGAAGTCCCGCAAGAAAAATTGGTGTTCTCAACCGTCTCACATTAAAAGCAAACTAGTACCATTATTACAAAGTTTAAAGAGAAGTTGGTGAAAGGAGTGGCTCAAATGTATGAATCTATGGTGATGAAGTATGGAAAAATCACAATTGTTCACATAAAGTGGTGCCAACGACTTAGGTGAAAGGAAAAGGTTACTCTTTCACCTTGGCAATGGGAGCTTCATGATCGGTGATCCCTCCATTAAACAACTACCAAAATTATGGTGATAAAAAATCAAAACTATTGTTTTATTTCCCATTGGAAAGAGAACCTAACCTTGTCATGTTAAATATTGTCTTTTTTTTGCCAAAAAAAATTGCTGCTCCCCACTTGTGCTAAAAGTATTGAATCAAGTTTCTTCAAACTCCAAAGAATGTATTTATTTAATCCTAGAAGTAATGATACAGTGCAACAACCTAAAGATGTTTGATGGATGATAGAATATCCTTCCATGTAAGACAATTAACCCTAAAAGTAATAACATGATGTGGTGGCCCAAAAGTCTTTTATTGATGACAAAGAATCCTTCCTTCTATGTAAGACACAAGTGTAAATGTTCATCCTTGGAATTTTGTGCAAAAAAATGGAGGTCTCATATTATAATTTGACCTCTAGAAAATACTCTTGTTTTTTTTTAAGCAAATAATTTACATGGTACGAAAAAAGGGTGATTTTTAGGATGTTCTAAGCTTAAGTTGACTCCTTGAGTACTCAAACCAAAAGTAGAAAGAGTGCTTTTGAAATACAGTCAGACCTTGATAAGTGTTAAAACTCTATATGTGTTATGGAGATTTGTGCTCCCTTAAAATTAAGACTAGTAAGTGTTATGTGTTAAGTGTTATGCAATGTCGCGCTCCCGACTTTGTTAATTTTACCTTGGTAAGTGATAAGTTTCCAAAAAAAGGCTTTTCGTAAGAGCCATCACTTTGGGGGAGATAATTTTGAGGTAAAGTAATAGTTTCTAGTTGCAAAGTGACTTTAGATGTCCATTCTAGAAACAAACTGATAGGTAGGTGTATTTTTAAGCAATTTTAGGTAGTGAACACAAAGATAGTGATCCTGATGAAGCTAATCCTCACGATATAATAGAAGAGGTTGTAGGAGATGTAGGTAGTGCTCTTCAAACTTTGAAGAAGTTTTTGGAGCAAAGACCTAATGACACCATGTTATCTATTAGGAATATTGAAGCACTAGAAAAGAAAGTTGAATCTTGTCATGTAGCAAAAACTCGCAAAAGTACTATTGATTTATTCTTTCGACGGACTTAGATGAATAATGAATCAATATTTTATAATTTCATCCATTTTTTCTATAAATGTTATGTATTTACCTTTTTAATTCTTTTAAGTGTTATTTTTTATAAGTGTTACAAATCATCGGCATCACCCTCTATAAGTGTTATGTGTTACTACTGTCTAAGTGTTAACTAAAAATATGCTCCCAACCCCTAACACTTATTGAAGTCTGATTGTATTGTGAATGAAATAATTAATACTCATTTGTCATGTGTTCTTTTTTCTTTCCATTGGTGTAAGGTGGAAACATTTATAAGCAACATTTTATATTCTTCAACATGTAAAAAAAAAAGGCTAATATGAATACTTTTGAGTTAAAATCATCACAACTTTTAAAATGCAACTAATGAGGTGAGGCATTTCATGCTTAAAGGGGATCTTTTCAAGGTGAGTCTAGTGTTATGTATAGGCTATCCTATGTTTTCAACTTTGAAAATTTATAAAATATTTTAAAGTGTTGAAAGAATATGAAACCATTTGGGTGCGTTTTTCTTTATTTTACTAATATAATCTCATCTAATTTTTTGATCACTTGCCCTTGAGATAGTGGAGAAAAAAAAGAGTATTAATTTTACGTGTTTCTACCTTTAGTCATTACGTAACTTTTCTTTGAAGCTTCTTCAATAATTAGTAATTCATTTGGATGAAAGTCAAATTTGTTGCCTTCATTCACCCAATGAATGTCCACTTTGGGGGATGATGAACCACCCAAATGTGCCACTGACCTTAAACCGCCATCTATACTATATGTACATCTCTAAAATTAGTTCTGTACCTAGGTGGAAGAAACGCTTTTCAACCAAACTTTGTTCCTTAATAACTTCTGCATACAATATCCAAATACCACGTTCTTTAGTGCGTTGAAACCTCCTTTCACTTCACTTGCCAACAAGAACATATGAAAATTTGACCAGTCTAATAATAGAAAATAGGCTCAGCAGCAAAAAGTGGCGGTTTGGGGTGTACCTACAGTAGAGTGCTTTGGAATTATGATGTTCAAATAACTTCTCATTCAATCATCCAAAGTACTGTTCAAAAATAAAACTGAGTGTAACTTTCTTTACAACCATGATAACTACAGTAATTGAGATAAGTACTATATATTAATAAAAAAGATAAAGAGCAATTCCTGCAAAAATTCAAACAAGGATTTGCGCATTAATGGGTAAAACACAGCCTTTGAGGATGAAGTTTAATTAGTGCCCAAATACATAAATCATCAAAGACAGATATAAATTCTTTTCCAGTACATTACCAATGATTAGCCTAACTCCAATACAATACATACAGCCTGTGATTAAAACTTGTCTTAAAATGGCAACTTTCAATGCTCAAGTAAAGGGAGCCAACCCATTTCCAACCATTGAAGCAATTAAGGTAAAACATCCCATTGTGGTTAGATGACCCATAGTGGACACCTAACGACCCCATGACAGTTTTCCAAGCCATAATCAATGCCTAACCTGACACCCATGGAGTGATTAGTGACTTCATTAGGAGCACCCAACTTTTTAGTGTAAATCATGGTAGAATGTGACCTTTCCAGGGCCTTCCACATTAGAAATTATTGTGACTGCTTTAGGTGATTAAGATGAACATATTAGATATAGTTTTTGTTGGTTATCAGGTAGCATATTGACTCTTTTGGATAGATCAGTTCAAAAATTCATAACAAATTTATACATTGTCTGAAAAATAGAATTTCAATTGCTCTCACTATTTCTCACACTTGTCTTTACGTGGGAAAATTTTTGAAAAAATTTCAGCAGTGGCATGAGGGCAGACTCCAAATTTTGACCACAATGGGTTGCTTTACCTTACTCATATCTGGAGCGCGGTGTTATTGAGTGGGGAAATTTTCCCATTTAAGGTAGTATGGCCTTAAAGTGACCATTTACCGGCTGGTCCCCCTTTTTTGAAGGTTTCCATGAATAGAAATATTTTTGGATCATTTTTTAGAGAAAGAAAAATGGATGCGGAACGTCATACAAGTGGTTTCATATTTTTTGAATCATTTTTGAATTACTTATGAATTTTTTAAAAATCCTATTGTAGGCACCTATTTATGACCCTAGGTCTTCCAAAATCCGACCACTTGCAACTTCTAAAGTGATTTGAGTAAGTAAAGGCCAACAATTGGCTCTTGCAATAAATAATGTTTTTTTCTCGATTGTCTCAATGGCTTGAGAGGTCCATTTAAGGACCACCTACTATCCAATTTAGGCCTAAATATAGGGAGGATTTGAAGAGGCCACTCGCTTTTAGAGCAGACTACCTTACTAGAAAAAGAGTTTGGAAGGATTCCACAATTTTTCAGATTTTTTTTTGTCTTTTTAACCCCTAACTGCCTGAGTGACCATATATGGTCGATCTAAAATTTCAGGCTCATTTTGGTGTGGGCAATTAGATTCATGTGTCCCTTTTTTTTTAAAAATTGGGCAGTTTTGAAGGTTGACTATTGGAATCTTTCATTTTTTTTCATTGAAAAAAAAGAATATTTGATTTTTAAGAGGTCTTCAAACACATATATGTACCATTAGTGAAGAGTAAAGCTTGCAAATTTTACTTCATTTCCCGGCTTTGAGCAAAGTTTGCCAATTTCACTTGATTTGAGATCTAAAATTATACAAATCCATTTGCTTTGAAAATTGTCCCAATAGAAAGAAAAAAGTGTTTTCATGATTTTTACCATTGAAAATTTAAATATTCAAGTGTTAATTTGAAGTTATTTGCAATCTCTATTTATTAAAAAAATTGCATTACTACAATTGCAAAGTAGATTGTATAATGAATTTGATAGCTTTTCATGTGAAATTAAGTTTTTTGAAAGTGCATTTTAGTGCGCTAGCACTATTTGTAGTTGTTCATGTCACCTCCAATCCCATAAAACTTTTATTTGCAAATTTCTAAAACATTGTGGTGAAGGGCAACATACTAAAAATAGAAAACATACTTTTTTTTGTTTATAATCTCACAACTCCTTTACAATTTTAGACTCAAAATTGGCATATGTACTAATAAGCAAGCTCTCTAAACATCTATATGGTCAGATTTTGAAAAAAAAAATTTGTTTCATTAAGGACAACTATAAGCCCATGCTCTTTTTTCATAGGAAAAACATCCTTGAAATGGCTTAGGCATTTAGGGGTTAAGTTGAAGGTTTTGTTTGACCCATATTGGTTATGTAGGTCTTTCTATTTCTAACCAAGGATTGGTCGCAAAATTGACTAACAGTTGGTTGTAATATCAAGAGGCTTATAGCAAATCACAGTGCACTACAAAATTGTGCCATAACTAATCACTATTCATTTCTATATGCACAAAAAAAAAAGCACCCTACATTACCAAAATGGATAGGGGAGGGGGGGAGAGAAAGACAATTGGAAATGAGTTGGTTCCCATGAGGTAACTACACCTGATTTCCATCAACTCCTTTCTAAAATCGCACAATCTCCATTCTTGCCTACAATGTAGTACTTTCACTATACTCTTCATGAGAGTCGACAATCGGTTATCCTAACCCCTATTTTTTCAGCCCTTTGCAAAATTCCTACTTTACTTATACAATGTCCCAAAAATGCATTCTAAGAAAACCCTCAATAGAAACCCTTTTCAACTACCAACCAACAAGACCCTACAAAAAGGGGTTCTACATAATAATGAGAATCACACTAAATTGTCTATTTCTTTCTACAATTTTTAGGCATAATTTTCATAGCTCCTAATCCCGTATCCTCTAATCTCGTAGCCTCCTACTAATAACTAATAAGGTAGGTACACACAAATGTGCCACTGACCTTAAACCACCATCTACACTATACGTACATCTCCAAAATCAGTTCTGTCACCTATGTGGAAGAAACACTTTTCAAAACCAAACTTTATTCCTTCATAACTTTTGCATACGGTATCCAAATGCCATGTTCTCTGGTGCATTGGAACTTCCTTTCACTTGCCAACAAGAACATATGAAAATTGGACCAGTATAATAATAGAAAATAGGTTCAGTAGCAAAAAAAGTGGCGGTTTTGGGTGTACCTACCTCAATAAGCTTAACTTAACAATCATTTGGTAAAGATCTTGCTCATGAAGAGAACTTGCTCATGAAGAGAACTTGCTGAGTTGCTTATTGGGGGGGGGGGGGGGGGGCCTGATTGTCACCGTCCTTCCTTCAATCAAAACGCGCATGGACAGGGCTCTTCTTATAATGTTATTTCTGCTAATTGAATTCAGTATGTATGTACTCCCCCCCTCTCTCTTCCTCCCTTGTGTAGTACCACCAACTTAAGTTACTCGTGTTTCAGTGTGTTTGTTTGTATATCACTGCGTCAACAGAAGGACATTCATATGTGAATCTCTAGATTTCTTCCCCCCTTCCTATTATGATACTTACACAACGGGATTGATTGTGGGTTCGATGATTATACGGCATGCTGCTGGAATGTACAGCTCAAGTACAGTACAATACAATTTCAAATCAATTACTAAGGTGAAGGCACCCATAACTGATCAAATAAGCAATTGTAGGCATGATCTGGAGTAGCAGCCACAAATAGTTTCATACTTTCATAGTTACACCTTACTAAATGAAGTGTCCCCCATTAGGTGTTCATTTTTTTTTTCTTCTTCCATCCACCCATCCATGAGATGCATCTTCATTAGTTGTATGATCAGGTTTTGGGTTGGTTTTTTTGGGCATTGAAATGGTTGAAAGCACTGAAAAATAATTGGGGAGCATCAAGCCTTGAGGGAGAAATTTGTGAAAGAGAAAAATGGGGGTGGTGATGGATTGTCAAGTTGTTCCAATTGGGATGAGAGAAATTAATTGCCAATTTCAAATGAAACTCATCTACATATGTGGATGAAAATATAGTAAAATATTAGACTCAGATGTCATTTTCTTGTATGTTACCTCTTTAGCACTTCTCTGAAAGGGAGAAAGGGGAAAAAAGACGAAAAAAAATTGTGTAAGGAAGATCAGAAGTAGTCATCTACACCTTAAATTTGGTTGTTTGTTTTGTTTGTCACGTTGAGATCTCCTAGACCGTGCATCTCCTAGTAGCGTTCTTGATACCGTCAAAAAGCTCTTGGCGAGGAAGGGTGCACGATCTTTGTTTCGTGACATTTTGACTCACAATGAAAAAGCTATACAATTTTTTTTTAAATTATTTTTTAATTCTTAAAAAGATTTAAAAATTTACTTTTACTTTTGTTTTCGACTGTGGCAACGGCACAGGGCACACTAGTAAGTGAGTAAGTGAAGTTCCTATTCCTCATGCTCCATGTGGTACCATATCCACTGGAGTTCATCATTGAAGGAAAACATTGGCAGCCTGTTTGGGGCTGTGGTTGAATTCCAAAGCAAGGTGGGATGGGGTGGGTTCAGTATAATTGTACTGTACAATCAACAGGGAGGCCATGAGCCTTGGATGAGTGTGTGTGTGTCCAGGACACCCGCCACAGGCAGGAGTCGCAACCTGTACTATAAGCTTAACCCCCAAAGGACCAAGGTTTTTTTTTAAGCTTCTAGGAATTTGCTATAAGGTAGAACTACCCATTACCATACAGATTTGCTATCTAGGTACTTTGGAGAAGCTATTTATGAGCTCTCATATTTTTCAGAGATTGAGTTGTTTGAGAGAAGTCAATTGCGAAAAAAATGAAGACATTCTGACAAGAATTGAATTCTTTGTGAAAGCTGAAATGTAAAACTGTGAGTAGACCCTTGTTGAAGCATGACCTGACCATTGTTGAAGCGTGGGCTGATGTGTCCACTCCTCAGTGCATTGCCATCATGATCATGGATTAGTAAGATTGTGGTAATAAGATGGGCCAGTGACAGAAATGGAAGGAAACTGTAGGTGGGGGAATTGGGTAAATGGTGGTAATGGGTAGTTCTACCTTAAATTGAACAAAAAGATAACGTTTTGATAAGTTGTAACAATTTCTTTTTAAAAAAATTGTGACTGTAAAACCCAATCTAGACATGTTAGAGATCACATAGGAAAAGAAAACACAACAATATCAAGTTTTCTTTTTAGCTTCTAGGAATTTGCTATAAATTGAACAAAAAGATAATATTTTGATAAGTTGTATCACTTCCTTTTTTAAAATTATGACTGTAAAACCCAATCTAGACATGTTAAAGACCACATAGGAAAAGAAAACACAACAATATCACTTATAGTGAAAGCAGCCATAACGGATCAAATAAGGAATTTGGGACATGATGAGGAGTAGTGGAAGGTGAAGCAAATATTGCATGAGGTGCAGTGACATGGATGATGGGGATTGCAAAAAGTATGGTGATTTTTGCGCTGAAAGTGAAATTACTATGATTTTTGAAAGGCCGAAGTTCTTGTTGACCCATGGCCAATGCTTAGAGTCATCCAAAACTGCTCACTAACAGATTGGAGGCTACTTATAGTGGCACGGAATATATGGCATATTGTAATTTTTGTGACAAACAATCAAACAAGGAAGCTTCTTGTAACCATTAAAATATTTAAAAAACCCAGAAATGAGTCCTGGCCTCTCCAAATTTAACACACCCTATTGATTGCTCATGGGGCTCTAGTTACCTCTATCATATGGATTGAAAGATTATAATGTTTGATCATGAGGGTGTAAAAGCTGCCAAAGTGATTTGAAGTCTTTTAATTGCCTTTTCACACGTCAAATTTAAAAATTTGGTCACCACAAAAACATGAGGATAAAGGATCTTAACATGCATAACCCCAATCAGTT
The DNA here is from genome assembly GCA_950106755.1 of Climacium dendroides. Lineage (NCBI taxonomy): Eukaryota > Viridiplantae > Streptophyta > Bryopsida > Hypnales > Climaciaceae > Climacium > Climacium dendroides. Next base: position 6,636,261 of record OX467082.1, on the reverse strand, counting down.
TATGGCTTCTCAAAATCTACTCTACTATTTTTCCTTAAAATGAATTTCTAATGTGATTTTTTCTCTAAGATCTAGTGTGTTGGAGGCTCGTTTTCAAAAGCCCTCAACACTACAAAAAGTCAAGAGTGCAATGGACACCTTTGTACAAAATCTTGAATAGATTGTCATTCAAAACCACATACAAAAGCTAAAATCATCATTCAAAATAACTTTCAATGATGAGAAAAAATCAGTCAAGTGAAAAATATGAATATAGGAGAGTTTATTTATCTAAAAATAGAAATACAATGTGATATTGCACTAGCATTTTTCTAAATGCCTCATTTCAACTATTAAATTTTTTTTTCAAACTTTTGAACTTTTTACAACAAATGATTCTATCAATTGATCGATCGCAAAATTGTAACTCCCAATTTAATGGATGATGTCTTGAAAGTTTGGAATTTTGAAAACAACAAAAAGTAGTGCATTGCAATGTGAAAACTAGTGCTTTGTGCAAAGTAAATGCCCAATTAAGTGACTCATAATGATCATTGATAAATATTGTACTTTCGTAATTAATCCCTAAAGGACCAAGGCCATTTTTTTGCCAAAAAACAACTCAAAACTGTCATTTCTGCTATGTTCACTAAAAAAATGCTTTTTTTAGAATCTAACCTTAGAATCTTGTACTTTACTTATCTGAGATCATGTGGTAAAACTTTCATAAAGTTTGACTATGTTGATTGGAAGATATTAGCATTCAAAATTGAAAAATAAAGTTTTTTTGAACATTGGCCTGCAATATCAAATGACTTTGACTGCCATTTTTGAATTTTTTTTGCACTATGGACTATGAATTTAAAAAAAATTGGGTTGTAGAATTGGGTTGAAAATCTAGTAAACAATTTTTTTAAATGCGTGATTTTCATTCTTTAAAAAAATTATCAAGTAGAAGTAGGTTCAAGATTGAAAGAAAAACTAAATTGTTAATAGCTCTAAGATGGGATTGAAACACAACAATCCCAACAATGAGATTGTTCTAACAAGAAAATTTAACCTTGTCAAACAATTTTTTTTGAAAAATTGTGAATATTGCATTCAGAAATGAATCTTGTAAGTTATTTTTTCATAAAGATGCTTAGATTGCCCGAAAACAAGATTGTCCATAACTTTCACATCACTAATCCAAATGGAATGAATCAAAGCTTCACATGTAGACAAAAATAAGACCTATAAGAAAAAAATTAAAAATTGTTTTAAATTTTTGTGAATTTCTTTTTCTACCCTGCGATATAAAAATTATATTTAGGATGACATAACTTCTCCTCCTAGACACTGATTGAAATAAGAATTATATTTCCACTAAGCTAATAAGCTTTTCTATCTTATCAAAAAGTTTCACCAAAAATTGAGGTCATAATTACACTAGTAGAAAATGCAGGAATTTCAACAAAATTATGTTGTTTCGATTGCGTTAATTTCAACAGATTTCTGTTGTTCGGTGACCAAATCAACGCGATCGAAACAACATAATTCTGTTGAAATTCCTGCATTTTCTACTAGTGATAAGAACCTATCCAAACTCCTCAAAGTCCCTTGAGGGGACTCTTGATCTTTTAGGGATTAAATAGTATAAAGCATGGAAATGAACTTTATATATATTATATTTCAAGCAATGATGCTAGCATGTGACTACAAAGATATGAGTCTATAAGCCTTGAACCTAGTTGTAGGTGTGTACCTTGTACTTATAACATAGATATAATATAATATGGAAAGAGTCTATAACATATGTATCCATGACATAGATATCTATAACCATAGAATGTGTTTATAATATAACTCCTAGAGTCATGGGCTCATGGATTCTATGCTATGCTCACATATTAGCATTCCCTTATTTCAAGTAGACTGAAAGATAAAAAATGATGTATAAAGAACATTTTTTTGCTTAGATTACTTTGACACAAAAATAAATGTATTTAAGTGCCCAACTCAAGAGTGAAGTTCTTTGCTTTCTTTATTGTAGAATTTTTATCTTTAAATTCATTTCCATACAAATTAAGCCTTAAGAAGTTTAACTTGAAGAGCTTCTTAAGGTCTAATGAGTAGTATTGTGGAACATTGTGAAATGAAGTCTCACATTTTGATACACCTTAAGGCCCCCAAAATCCATTATCTCATATAATTGACATTCTTGATCTAATGGAGCAAAGAGAAGGAATAAAAGTCTCAATTTTCAACATTGAAGGAACAATACGCCACATTTAACTACTTCTAAACTTTAAAAAGTCCATAATTAGTAATGATCATGAGGAGATAATGCAAAACATCAAGAGATTTGGGCAAAACATTGGAAGATCTACACAAACATTCGGAAATCTTTTGATGTCAACATCACGGATGTTTTGTTTAGAATTAATTGAATAGTCCAAAAGTAGTTAAATGTAAAATCATTTGAATTCTAGTTTTTTCAATAAATAACAATAACAATTCTAAATCATAACAATAAAATACTTTATGATTTATTCTTTATTGAATAGATTAAATGGTCAAATTTTTTTGAGAAAATTCAAAGTAGGATCAAATTATCAAAATTTGGATGATTATTTATATTCATGTTTAAACTAATAAATGATACTTCATCCATAATATTCATCTCTATACATGTATTTGAGTTGAGAAAAGGCCCCCATTGGGTCCACATATCTAATGTGAATTTTGTAATCAAGCCCCTCATATACAATGAAGTTGAAATCTAAACTTAGTTGTAGCCTAGTTTAGTTCAGTTTTATATAGGCCTCATGCATCAATTTGAGATCTAACCATGCCACAAAATTGAATTTTGAATGTAACTTTTGAGACCATGTACAATGATTTGGATCTTGAAGCAAAATGGTGACAAAAGGGAGTTAGGACTCTTTCCCTTAAGTAGTTGGATTTTCCAATTCAACCAAAGTTTATAGAAAACTCAACTCACTTGTGTCTGGATATGCAAAAAATGAATTTTTAGAATTCAACTAAAATTTCTAACTAAATTGTTTGTATGGAAAAGGCCAAACCTATATTGAGATAGTGTCATTATTCTATAAGTTAGGGCACTCTCAATTCTTGTTGGGAAAAAAATGTGAATCTTTACTCCCCAAGGCCTTTTCCTATGCATTTGGGGTGGCATTTGATTTACTAGGTGTTGTGCCCCAATGCAAATCCTCATGTTCAACCCAAAATGTGTTTCAAGCAATATTAAAATGATAATGTTGGTTGAGTTTGTTGCGTGGTCAAGGAAAATCTAGCTTTTGTGGAGCACTTTAGAACATTGGCATTGATGTCATCAAGGATTCTTGCATTTGGAGTTCAATACTAGGACTCTCTACATCTTATCAATATGCCAATTTGTAGGAAAGAAATGGTGATCTTGGAATTTTGGAAAGTTGATTACTAGATTCAGTGGGGCCAAAATTTAACCTCTAAAGCAATAAACTATGTTTTTTTGGCAACATAGTGATTTTGGGCAACTCACTATGAATGAAATTTTTATTCTTTTTTGTTGAAATTTTCATACAACATTTTCTTAAGGAGTAGCTTCAAGGCTTGACAATTTTCATACTACATGGTTAAAAAGTCATTGAGCAATAAGTCATTTTCATTGCTTGGCATGCAGTCTGGGTAGCTCAAAAATTTTCTTTAAAAATCACTTTTAAAAAAAAATAAAAATTTGAAATTTGTTCTTTAGATTTATATATAAGTGGGAAGCTTTGAATCATTCCATTTTAATTAATGAGATGAAAGTTATGAGGAGTTTTAGTTTGCCATTAGGCATGGAGTCTTTAAAAACCATAACTACCCACAAATTAAAACTCCTCATAACTTACACCCATTTTCTTGTAGTATTTGTTTCGAATTGCAAGGAAACGAAAGGAAAAATACACTAGTCATAGACTTTTTTTTATTACCGAATTTCAACATAGAGGTAGTGAACATGAACATGCGGTAATTTGGATTAAAAAAGTTTTTTTTCCCAAAAATTTGGTACTTCTACTAGAAATGGCAGTTTTGGAGCGTTTTTGGTGAAAACAAAGATTTTTATTTTTTTCATTGCACTCATGTGGAATAATATGTAACATTTAATTAAATTTTGTACATAATTTTGAATTCATAGCTTAAAACTTTGTAATACTTGTTATTCTAGCTTCCTCTTGTTTTTAACTTTCCAATCATTTTATTATTAAAAATGGAATGATTCAAAACTTCCTACTTATACATAAATATCAAAAAATGGTTTCAAATTAAAAAAATTAAAATTAAAAAAATTAGAGTTGCTCAGGCAGCTTGCCGAGCAATGAAAATGACATATCACACAATAACTTTTTAACCATGTAGTCAAAAGTTATGAAAATTGTCAGGCCTTGAAGACACTCCTTGGATATATGTGTGAAAATTTCAGCAAAATGACTTTTTTTGTTAGTAGTGATCTGCCAAAATTGCTATGTTGCCCCAAATCACAATTGTTATCTTTATGGGTTAATTCCTTGCTTTAAAAGTCAACTTTCTTGATTCCATTAGAGACACCCTTCCATAGAAATGCAAAACATCCTTTCCTTGAGTTCAAAGCTATCAAACCACTACACTCACCATCTCAATTCTAATCCTTGGTCATAGTGTTTTTTTACAATGAGAAGTGATTGAAATGTTAACCCCTGAAGACGTTGCCCCCCCCCAATGATCAAGGTAGTCGCCAAAATACTTCAATTATTAATTATTGTTTCTACATTGAATACTGAAGTCATATCGGTCCTTAGCGTCCTTCTAGGGTTAAGGATTGTATGCCCAATTTCAAGGCTGTGACAAAGAAGGGGACCAGCCTCAGATGGGGGTTGCGGAAGGGACGTCAGTCTGCCAGGCTGACGCTGTCGCGCGGCAGTCAGCGGCATAAGCAGCGTCGAATCCTAACGAACTCTCTCCTGCTGGCGTGCAGTTCCCAGGCGGCAAATAACGAACTTGATCGACTCAGCGGAGTGACTGTCCTTGCCTCAAAGGAAAGGAGCGGAGTGACTGTCCCCTTGACGCCCTTGTGTCAGCTATGGTGGATTCGCCATAGATTGTACCTGCGACGTTCACGTCATTTGTTTCGAAGCGCTGTGGAATTTTGTTGAAGGCAAAATTAGGAGGCTAGCGGATCGAAGAGCTAGCTAGCGCAAGTTAGGGCTGGAGAGAATCATCCCCTGGCTTTCGGGTGTGCGCACTGCGCAGACAGACAGGGCCTGTGGCACAGCATCATGTCCACCTTTTGATTGTTGCTGCCATTTTGTGCCTAACGTACTCTGACATGCGGTCGACGTTTTCGAGATGTGAGCCACTAAATACTTGCTGTCAGCTCCGCCTCTCGCAGGGAGTACTCCTGCCGGAGCGCCGGTCCAACTTCCTCGCCTGTGGATATTCTCTGCAATCGTGCCTGTTGCAGCGCGGAGGAGATTTTCCTAATTTTCTACACGGGCTTGATGTCGGTGATTTAACAAACTGAAGCTACTGAATCAAGAGACCAAAACTTCGTTTCGTACTGATCTGTTGAGAGAGAGAAATAGAGAGAGTGTTTTTCTAGTAGACGTAGACTCAACACTAGTATGGCCACAGGTTTAATTGAATTCAGGACGGGCTTAAGGAAAGACGGGAAAAGGCGGAAAGATCTGAGGTGTGTCTAACGTTTGAGTCTTTGAAGTTGTGACAAATGCTTCTTGTAATCGATTTAGTTACAGGAAAACGGAATATTCCTGGTCTCACATATTTTTAATGCCGCTTGTGTCGATTCTGTTATTGAAGACATCAATTCTGTTCTTTAGCTGTGATTACACATACAAAGCTTGAAAACTGTTCAAATTGTTTCTGAATAGGATACTAGAGAACGAGATTACGCTGTTTTCTCAAAACGAAACTGCGAGACTGATTCTTTCTTCTTAACTTGATTCAGTAGCTTCAGTTTGGGATGTGTACTGCAGATGAATCTTCTGACAGGTTTAGAGTAGCTTTAGTTTTAGATATTTGCTATAGCTGCACAATGAGGAATGCTACCTGTTTAGTTGTACACGCTAGATTAATCTTTCTTGGAATGATTCCCTGATTGTATGTTCAAACATTGGAGTGGTACGATAAATCCTACAGCTAAGGCCTCTCTAATGTGAAGACATGTTCCGAGCAGCGTATTACCGCAAGGACTATTTGCATGCGAGGGGAAATAAAGCACAAGACTCAAGGTCGTAGGTCGATTTAAGTGCAAGATTTTTCCTCTTGAATTTGACATACACGAAGGCTATGGCCTATCGGAGTCTTGCTGATCAAAGAAGCTTCTTAAGCTTCTTAAGCTTTACCACAACTAATCGCAAGAATAAATTGCAAGACACTGATTAGTTCTATTTCAACTTGTTCAATTGTATTCAGCGACATCTTTGTTGGACATAGCGGGCTGATATTTTGGACTGCTCCTCAAGGTCGATCCAACTCACTGCCACGACTGCATAGACCTGAGCCCGTGAAGCGAATCGACTGTGCGTAGACCTGTTTTTCGCATTAAGTGTGCTGTAACTTTCAGTTCGGAACAATAAAACAGCTCTGACGGACGATAATTTATAAGAGGAGATCACGCTGGAGGACTCCTTCACTTTGAAGATAGTCGACAGCAAAATTCACAGCGCATGTGGCATCTGATGAGTCCTGGCTTGTCACCGCCACGACTGCATAGACCTCTCCTGCACCAACGACGCCCACCCTGGTGCCAATCGCAACCACCACCTAATTTAGCTTATGTACTATACTCCAGGTGAGTTTAATCTTGAACTATTGGATTAAGAGAACATCAATTCAGCTCGATTGTTCAGCCCCCCCTTTCATTAAATGAATTGATCGTGACAACTCACAGAATCAGTTGCAGAAATTAGGTTAGATTTACTCAGAATTTGTGTAACAATAGATACAACCAACCAAGTTGGAAAATTACGTAGTGCACCTCAAACTATCACAAGATTGATGCATTACATCCATAAAATGGACTAAAGACATAGCTTTCATTTATATAAAAGTGAAACTCCGGGGTGTTGGTCATCTAACTTTGGCATCATTGCTTAGAAGAGAGGACTAAGCATAAAGTCCTCAACAGCATTGATTTTGACGAGATTACAGAGACTATGGCAGAGCAGATCTTGACACAAGGCTCAGAATTCTACCTGTGGGCTAGGGCAATGCAGCCCAGCTGCCACTGGGAGCGCATCTTGCTGCAGATGTCATATAATTTAGACTCCGCCAGAGAATTTGGATGATCAGAGAAGTTGATCCCACGAATTTCCTTCCCATCGCCTGAGCCAGCGGGCACGGTGCACATGCTGGAGCTGATCCCAAGATACGAGCTGGTATTGTTCTTCACTCTTGTCAAGTATGGAGTTCGGTCCAAGGGGTGCGCCACAAGCTCAACCAGGTCGAGGTCGTAGTTGCGGTCACCATCTCGAGCTGGACTCCTGTGATCCTGATGAGTGGGATCAAGATGACCAGGGGTAGTACCCCAGTTCCTACTTAAGGAATTTGTAAAGTTGGTTGATCCGCAGACTGAGCTGATAGTTTCATCTGCCATGGGCATGGATGATCTCGGTAGCAGTAGGCTGGTAATGTCGCTAACATCGTGATCGGTACCTGTGACAGTATCCCCTTGCTGTTGGTCGAGCACTCGAGGGAAATTGTCACAAGGGTTTTCAAAGTAGGCGGGCAGTCTTTGAACATGATTGACATTTTCGAAGGAGTTCACTGGTAAATGGTGATCGGATATGTTACTACTCCCCACCACCACCAAGGGACTTGAATCAGGGTCGTATCTGCAATCAGGTTGCAGGTGCGCGGAGGCTGTGAGGATATTGTCGGAATTATTGGTCGATAGAGCTTGAGGGATTTCAAGTGTGTAGTTCCTAATCCTTTCCAGCACCAGCTCATTGGACATAGCCACGCCAGTGTCGTGACCAGCCATCCCTTTTCGTTGAAATGTAGTGCTCCCAGCATGACCTATTTCAATCTGTTCCAAATCTTCTGACTGGAAGCGGCTGCCTGGCACTTGGTGCTGCTGGAGGGGACGAACAGAGTCTAAGGAATTGTATGTTTGGGCAGACAAATCAAGATTTAAGTATGTGGCTCTGTCAAGTTTGTTTCTGCCAGATACTCCTTTCGACTGTGAGGATACAGCTTCTGGCTCTAGCGAGTAAGGAAGAGGTGGGCGGTTTCTGGAGCTGTCATTGACAATTTGGTTCAGGATTCCAAGCTGAGAAACAGTTAAATCCGTGCCTTTGAGATCTCGTACCTCTAAGCTCTGGTAGACAGGGGCATCTGGGGTTCCATCTGAGAAACAAGCTGCTCTTGGTGTGCTGCCGAAATCACTGTCATTATTAACCCATATAGCACCATCGTCGACTTTCTCTGTGACAGCGGACTCGTACAGCACTCCCTCTCCCCATTGTCCGCCACCCCAGTATGTTACAGGGGCCATTGCGTAGCTGATGTTACTCAGTTCGCTCTGACCCCACACAGAGACGCGAGATTGCGAGGAGACATTGCTGGTCATAGATGCCCCGTAGCCCGTAGTCGGTAGGGGAAGTCCGCTCTCCTGTGCAAAGGCATTGACATAATGTATGGCTCGTGCAGTATCACTTTCCTGCTCCCTTGTGCGCATCTTACTCACAACATGATCGGGCTCTGAAGTGTTCATCTCCTCAAATCGAGCTGGAAGCGTGAGCTTGTCGATCTGGTGAAAGACAGCCAGATATAATAGGTTATGAGATAGCCGTGTTCTGCTACCCTGATTATGAATACCGCAATGGCGGGGGATTAACAATTTCACAAATACCTTCAAAGGAATTGATGCAAGAAGCAGAAAATTCACGAAATCGACACAGAGCTTGAATTCAATTGTACCTCATTTGAAGTCCAACCAGAAGGGGAGCCACAAGGAATCTGAGGGGAGTCTGATTCAGGAGTTTCAGAGTGTGTATCATCTAGGTTTGCTTCGTTGAAGCGGTCTACGTCGTTGATGGTGGCGAGGGCTTTGAACGCCCGGCTTTTGCGCCCTCCAGCCTGGGCAACCACCTTCTGTTGGTAATCACGGAGGATAGTGCAGCGAGGAACCACTTCTAAACTGTCAGAGGATCCATCAGCTACCCTCCTGTGCTTTCGTCGTAAATCTTTCCGTCGCATTGTGGCATTCCAGTGGTTCTTTATTGCGTTCTCAGTGCGACCAGGAATGAGCTTAGCGATGTCTGCCCAACGATTTCCAAGTTTGTTATGAGCTGACACCAGAGCTTCCTCTTCCTCCGTGTTCCACCCATCCCGCTGCAAAGCCGGCATACACCCAGAGGTAAATCCATTAGGAGGCTAGCAAAGCATATATTTTACAGAGCATGATGTCATCGTTCATGTCGTTCAAATGTAAAGGATGATACTCTCCACTGCTATATTATTCTTGCGTTTTAACTTCTCTTCGTCAGCTGCATAGCACATATTCAGTAGTAGGGAACGCTCGGTGGCAATTACAGAGAAAATCCAAAATCGAAGAAAAAATGCGTGTCCGTCAAGTTCTGGAAATTTCGAAGTCATTTCGCTTCTTCTGCAAAGCTTCCTGTTCTCCCAACTTACCTTCTTTGTCACAATATTTACAGATGTTTACAGGATCTTAATGGGTTCCTATTCTAACGACTCTTCTCATTCGCTGGGATGAGCATGTACCTTGATATCAGGGCGGAGGTGATTGTGCCAGCGCTCTCGACACTGCTTCCCAATGCGGCCTGCCAAGTGTGTGGCAATGAGAGACCAGCGCTGTTGTCCATGCCTTTCCACCAGTTCCACCAAGTATCTGCTCTCCCATGACAAGGTGCAGTTCAAAATTTCACTCACCACAATTTGAAGTAATGAAATACTGCTTATAATCCAGCAGCAGCAATTAACTTTCAGAAAACAAAATCCAGCAATTGAATTGTTTGTAAAAATAACAGTTGCGCACTCAATTGCAGAGATTTTAAACACACCTGTCTTCTTCGGGGGTCCATTGGCCTTTGATTATATGTGGCCGACGGGGACCACCTTTCGAAGAGCGCTTGAAGACGCGCTTATTAGGGAGGTCGTCGTGTTGGTCATTTCGGGCCCTCTCATAAGCGGCTCTGGCAGTGAGCTGCTCCTCACATCTTGACTCCAAGAAATCGTTGGATGCATAATCTTGCCCTTGAAACAAGCTCAAATTGCTGTGGCAGAAGGACACATCCTTCTGCAGGCTGACAGTAAATCCCGTCCGATACCCAGACACCATTGATCTTTCATATTCTACTTCTGTGGGCCTTGATCTGCCGTGTGCCACCATATATTCGTGTTCAGGGCAGCTGACGATGTCTTGTTTCAGATGCCGTTGATTCTCTTGAATTTGAAGGTCGAGTAAATGAGCTTTGTGCACAGCACTAGTGAGAAGCAAGTTATAGTCGTTGACGGTCCCTGCTTCCTGCCACCCGGCCTCGATTCCAGAAAAAGTACCATTGTAGCCACCGCTGGAGCAGAGCTGATGTGGTAGCTCCCTCTGATGAGATTCAGTGAGCACATTCATGTCAGCCAACAAGCTGTTTGAAGGCTCAAAATTGACAGGTTCATCGATGCATGAAGGATTAATGTTCGAATTCCTCTGGCGTCCTTGGAATGTTCCTTTCAGACTTTCGCTGTCCGGAACTATCGCCAAATTTGAATCATTAGTACTGTCTTCTGCAGCACAAGTTTGATCGGGATCCCTGCGGAGATCGTGTGTATCCATGTTGTCATCGTCATCGACATCCATAGGTACACTGGAAGCTTCCTTGGCCGCAGTACTTGTGCTTGCTTCCGTAGGCTTACTTGTTGACAAATCGTCTGGTTTCCTTTGCATGATGTTAGATCTGTGCAGGAGACTCTCCCACACCATGCTGTTGTCGATCCCACCCTCATGTTCAGATGGGCTGGTAGGTGGGGATGCACATACAAAAACGGAATTATCATGGCGATAGCACCTGGCTCGCTTGCTGGCTGTGGCTGGGAGCAGATTCTGGTAAGTCAAATGAGTATTCTTCCCGTCCCATTGCTCCTGATGAGCCAAGCTGGTATCGCCTACCTTCGTTCCATCAGAAGTTCGTGGAGTTGTCCACTCTTCTGAAATGTGTGACCGTTTTTGGATGTCAGAATTCCACTCTCCTGCGCGCCGTTCCTTCCAAATTGTGCTGGTTGCAGAGATGCTGTCGAAGATGTTTAACCCTGCGGTTGCAGTACCACTATCCCTGCAGTATCCCAGATGAGGCAAGTTTTCTCGGGATCCATACTGCAAAGGATTATAAGATGGTTGCTGCGGCGGCTGCATGTCCAGAGCAGTGGTGGTGGTGGTTGTCTCCAATTGAACAAACTGAGGAAAGCTTGGATGATGCTTCGCAGTGGGACTTGCACCCACTGGGCTGGCCGTGGAGGCATCCCCCGTTGAATGGAGTAAGCCTAGGTGGTTTTGGTTCTGAAGAGAGCTTCCTATAGTTTGGGGGTTCACCTCCAGCAGTGAAGACACTGCTAGCTTGGAGCCCCCAAGATTTGCTAGCGCGTCATTGCTGCTGCTGGATACATTTGTGACACCCAGTGGTAATTGCATTCTGATATCTACGGTGTACGGCCCACCCGGACTTAGTGCCGAACCGGCTCGAGGAGATAACTGCATCACCAGGCACCCAACAACTATTATCTCCCCTCTCAATTCCACTTTCAAATCTGCCATCATCCATACCATCTGCACGTGTATCTGTCATTTCTTAAGAAAAATAGTACTCTGAATTTTTGAATCCCACTATACTATTACTTTAGACTCCTTTCTCATGGGAATTATTAGAAATCAAGATCAGCACTAATACCTGTATCGTTCTTGCTAGGGAACTGAAAGTCTACACATGTGGCTGAAAACATGAAGTAAAATTTTATGGTGAAAGATCATACCGGGCCAGACGGTGACGGGGCTGCATTTGTAAGCATTCCACTTTCTTTCTGTGTCATTGAAACTTTCATTAATGCGCCGCAAGCACTACCGTCGCCTAACCCACTTCAATGAAGTGCTATTCCTACATTACTATCCTACCCGTTCCGTTCTCCAGGAAAGAATCAATTTCTATCGGAAAAAACTCACTTCAGCGCTTCTCAAACTGCACTTTCTCTATATCTGCACACTGGAATGGTCCCATTCTCCGAGCTGTAACCGGAGAAGCTCAACAAGAACCTCTGAATCCTGTTACCTTTTCAGATAAGTCCCGAATTCTACATGCTAAGTGTTTCTTCTTGAACGCTCCTAACAGTAGATCTACAAGCTACACAGGAATAGTACGTTCCCTCGCAGAAATTGCTCATAACACGCAACATCGTGAGAAGGCAAGTTCGCCATTTTAGTAATGTATGATCGCAATTCAAATGGCAGAGATACTGGAACCACTACACAGACAATGCGAGGACTTGGTTAGTGCCATTCACAGCAGTGACCTGTACATCTGAGGGTAGGTGTGGTGAAACCAGGCAAAGATAGAAGTCCACAGTAAGATCAGAAATAATCAGGTCCCAAGGCTAACTAGACAGCGGGAGTACTTTTTTCAACAATCCAATTGAAGAAGCGTCAGCAGAGGGCAGGTACAATTTACATGGGCAAAAACGGCACAAAAAATTAGTGAGAGATTTAAGACTCTCTGGCCATGCCTTCCTGGCACACGATTACTCATAGGCAGTTTAAATTAAGCTTTAGCATGAAAAATGGGTGGATCAGTCACATCGAGAACTGCCAATATAGAGTTAATCAGCGTTCAAGCAACCATAGCTAGAATAGTACGTTTTCAAGCTCTACTTTTTCAAGTGTCTGAAACCTTATGGCATCCTCCCCAGGGAGCTACATTCACCTTGTTTGTCAATTCCTCAGAAGAATCAGCTGGGTCGACGTCTACTCCAACAAAAAATGCAACCAAAGCGCCAGGAAAGTAAGTTCACCTCATTCTCTTTCTTGGCAGCCAAATTGATTGGTACGAACTAGAGACACGGTTGCGTCGGAAATGATCCGTCAGCCGTCGTAGTGTCATGGAAATAGAATGATCAGGTGGCAGTAGGCTCGAATCCTGCAACTGTTCCCGGCTCCAAACCCGGAGCTGGGACCGCACCGCATGGTAGACGGTCCAGCCACACAACTTTAGCGTCATAAAAAGGACTCCGTCTCGAAACCTGGGCTCTAGCTCTTCTCACATGCCAGCAGTAGTAGAAACTCGGGGAAGGGAGGGAATTCAAAGGCTTTGAATCAGACTCACTGCCGTCCATGGGCTACAATATCTCCCTTGTCAAACTTAGGTGCTAAAATTCCAACAAGAAGGGACCATGACAGTAGAACTGTATATACTCTTAGCCTCAATCAAGAATTGATACCTCCTGGTCACTCTCACTCCCCATGAAAGGACCAACATCCTCCTTACTAAAAACCAATCTTGTCTCCAAATTAGTACTACTCAGACCAAAGCTCCACTAAGTCTCGTATCTGATCATAGGCCCGAAAATTACTACTGCAGTACCGTTTCCTATAGTACCCCCAAACCCGCTGCAATGATCAATAGACCAAGTCTTCAGAAAATGGCTTCAAAATTCCTTACTCATTAACGCAGAAATTTTAGCAACTTGGTCAACAATCCTGCAGCACACTGACTCATCGCAAAACCGATAGCTCCGTGATTTTGACATCTTAACCCAGCGACGTGAAGCGAAGGAAAGAAAGAAAGACTAGAACTCAACTACACAAACTACTACCGCTGCAATGAGGACCCTGGCCTCTAGGAACCACAACGGCGGAGGACTACAAGGGGGGGAGGCACAAGAAGAGAGCCAGCAGCGTAACTGCACGTCAGAGCGGCAAGACTAGATGAGTGGCAGAAGCAGCAATTGGAGCCTGGCAACTTGGGAAGAAGTATGGGAAGGGAGCGTCAGTTGAGCTTCCACCCAGAATAGGGTGTAGCCATGTCCGCCGCCTTGTGAAAAGGGACGGGACGAGAGCAAGCAAGGGAAGGGACGCTATCTGCAAGAAGACGCGATCGAGACGATGATCATCGGGCGGCAATTGAGCAGGCAACAGGGGGGATCACAGTTTTGAGGGTAAGTTAGAGCTCCCCTCTTCTTTCTTTCTACTGATGCAGGCTTGCTGCACAGCTACTGCAGCGTGCCGCCTGGCCAACCCCTTCGATGTCCCCCCTCCCTCTCCCTCTCCCACTCCCACTCCCACTCCCACTACGAAACGCCCAGCTTCTTCTCGCAGACACCTCCAATCTACGCATACCCAGAAGCTACGTATATGTCTATGGTTTCGTTGCATACGAGGAGTCCCCAGCTAACTAGTCTCTAGGAGCTCCGCATCATTGCCCTCGCCCTCGCTATCTCACCGGTACTCTAATTCTACTCCAGTGCTGTTGTACCTAGTACTCCTCCTCCGGGCCTTAGTCCTCCTTTCCCTTTCGTTCCGACATGACCTAAAGGCTCCGTCACTGGAACAAAAAGCCTGGGCTTTGCCTTTTCCAGCTCCAGATCGAATCCGCTCCAGATTCGCTCCTGAGAGCGACCCACCCCAATGCCGCACATTTTGCTTGCAGCAAATCCTACCCTGGACTGACTTCCCTATAAACTATAGTGTTGTGTGCTTTCAGCCGAATTGTCTTCTCTTTCTCTAGTTCTTTACAGTTTCAACTAACATATCCAGAATATTTTTTTCAAGTACTCTCTCATTTGATAACAATAAGTTAACATATCTGGTCCAGGCCATGGCTTTCAGTTTCCACTTTCTGGAATCGTTTTCCACCTTTTTAGGTTTTCTACTGTTTTTTTTAATGATTTTTTTTACATGGACTTCATGATGCGCCAGTAAAAGGGCATATTGTTTTTGCAGGTTCCGACAGCAAGATGGTCAGGGCCTACTTTTTTGATGCCGCCTCCAGCGCTGGGATACTGTCACAGTTCTGGACCTTTCTGGGATGGCATATGCTGTCACTGTTGCTGCCCTATTGGGGCGTTCAGGTGACAAGTGCCTGCAGCCAGTTTTTTCAGTTTCTGATAATTTTCATGGAAATTATTATTGTTGTAACCAACTAAACCGACTGACTTTACGCCACTTGTCCAGCTGCAGTTTTATTCTTTTTTTCCCTATTGGCACCTTTAACCAAGTGAAAGACAAATTTCATTCAGCGCCCTGTGCCCGGACGGAGGGGATCAGTCCCCCTGGAACTGTGCTGCAGTTTTGAGCAAAAGCATGCTCCAGCAAGGTGCAGCCTTACCACAGGTTTGCAGGCAGGATATTTCATGTCATACAGTTGGAATTATTTTTAAAATGTTCTTGGGCATGAAAACAGATAATGTCATAAGCAAAGAATCCTTGAAATGATGAATAAGAATCACCAAAGCCAAATCAAATTTGGATATAAGGTGGGCACCCAAATGCGCCACTCACCCAAAACTGACATCATCAATAGGGTACACCTCCAAAATCAATATGTACCTATGTGGAACAAGCGATTTTAGAATCTCTACCAAAACTTTGACCCTTCATCGTAACTCTTGTATATGGTATTCAAATACCGGGATCTACAATATTCAAATGCCTGTATCTTTGGTATCCAAATGCCAACACTTTTGATGCATTGGAACCTCCTTTCACTTGCCAACAAGAAAATATGAAAATTTGACTAGTTTAATATTAGTAACCAAGCATAGTAAAAAAAGTGGCAATTTTTGAGATACCCACCTTAGGTAGAGGAGGTTTGGTTGAAATATCAATCAAGCCCAATAACATTTCGATGCTACACCATTTTGTAAGGCATTTTCTACTCATGGATCTAATTTTAGAAGGCAAATTCTTATATTTCAAATATCCTATGACAGAACTATTTTGCAAAAAAGTATCATATTCCTAAATGAGTATGTACATCCTTCGCTTCTATGATACTAGTGAAAATCATTTATCATACAACTTTAGACTTTAGTCCTCTATACTCTTTCATAAATTAATTACAACTCTTTAGTTTATGTGTTGTGTTTTTTCTTTGACTTCCTACAAGTAATTGTATTTAATAATCTACACAATCTTTGACTAGTTGAATCCACATGAAATCAATTTTATAGCCAATTAAAACATTAAAGATATAGTATGAGAGACATGGAAGTTAAAGTTTATAATGAGTTCAAGCAATTTTAAAAATTTGCCCCTTTGAATAGCCTTGTCTCCTTGGATTATCATGCAATTCCAAGAATGAATTACAAGACTAACAAACTTAAAAAGTGAACTTAGTATTTTATGTATGTGAGCAAGTGAGTTTACAATAGGTTGATTATTTGTACATGTGACTCATAAATATTGGTAAGCAAAGATGATTGTTATCTAATAAATTAATATAAACACCATGTATATTATGCATATGATCAAAATTGTAAAATATCTAAACGTCTCTAAATGATTGTGTATTTGATTATTTTGTAAATTAAAATTATTATTATTTTTGTTAATTGAGGCCTATTAATATTATTTAATTATTTATAAAAATATTAATAAAGAGATAAAGTGGTTTATTTTCAAGTCAAAGATAAAATTGAGACTACAAAAAGTCTCAATATAGTGAATATGGTCTTTAAAATCCCAAAGTCCCTACAAGAGACTTTTGGGATTTCAAGTAGGCTCACGTGATCTCAATTTTTGACATGATTTTTTGAAACTTTTTTTGAAGATAGGAAATCAAATTAGCTTTCTAGGCATATATTTTTTTATTTCAATCAGTGCTTGGAACAAAAGTTATGCTACTATGGGTCCAAAAAGTAACTTGAACAGTAGCCTCCAAAAAATAATAATAATTTTTTTTTTTAATTTTTAATTTTTTTTCTTGTAGATTATATTTTTTTCTACATTTGAAACTTTGATTCATTCTATTTGGATTAATAATGAGAAAGCTATGGACAATCTAAGCATCTTCTTGGAAAAATAACTTACATACTTCATTTTTGAATGCAATTTTAACATAAATTTAGATGCCACCAATTGCCTATTAGACTCCAGTTTTTTAAATGAATAGAATCTACTAACTCAATCACTTTAAACATGACAATCAATGCAACTATCATGTCTACCAAGCTAAAAACTCATAGGAGACCTCATAAAAACTATACAAATATTAGAAATCAATCTTTGATCTTGTAAACACCAATGCGATCATGCATCTTGTAATATATATCACAATTTATAACATATAAGTGCAATACAAGGAATAAGGATTTTGATATTTGTAATGAGAATGATGGGAGGGCCTCAAATAAAGAATGGAGTGCATAGATGGGAGGGATGAAATGGGATCTAAAGCGAAAGAGGATGTAAGGACCTAGGTGTGGGGGTAGCAAATCAATGTTCAATGTTATAAGCCAAGGGATGACATGAAGAGGGATATAGACCTTTAATAGAAAGAAGATCACACAACTTGTTTGCAATTGTAGTCAATATAAGAACACTAGTATAAAACCACCTCTTTGTTTATGTTATTTAACGTTTTCATTATGACAATTTTGTGTTACAATTTGTTATACCCTATGAAAATTTGTTAAGTATATTAGATTTTAACTAACTCTAATAAAATTTTGCCGTAATGTAAAGCACAAAATTGAACATGACTCTTTTGACATTTCTTTATTAAAATTTTGTTAAAATTCTTCATTTGTAACATGTTCTGATTTTTCTAACAACTTTAATTTCTATAAATCTAACATGGAAAATGTTAAAAACAATTTTTTTATGAAATAGGTTTAGTCAAGCTATTTAAATGCAACTAAATGTACATGTATCATGTCAAAGAAGAATTTCCATTGAACCTCAAAACCTAAGAGATTTTACTTGAACTCAAGTGCTTGTTTACAAGTTTTACTTGGGATGTTTTTGACCCACGCAATCCTATGATGGATGATAATGGAAATAAGGAGATATAGATGAAATTTTTTCATTAGGACAATGGTAGCTAAATTGAAATCTATTTATTATGTACAATAGAGATTAGAGCTTGTATTGGAATTAGTTTCTATATGGATATAAAAAATGGCGGGCATAGAACATAAATCATAACCAGTCTAGTTCTTTTGCTAACAATTATTCCTCAACACACGTCCAACACTTCAAAAAAATTCTTTTCACTTCAAATCTAGGACTTTTGAATACACTTTTCTTTCTCTCTAGGAAAATTACTGTGCTTTTAAAGATAGGAAGTTTGGATTTTTATAGCCATGGTCAATGAATCTAGTGTAGACAAGCAAGTGTCAAGCTCTTCACATGCTACCAAAGGGTTGTTCAAAGGATTGACATATAGAATCTACTCATTTGGGGCATCATGTACCAATTGCCTCGAGGAGCCATTAATTCTTATTCAAATAGCCCCTACAACTATTCTGTTACTTGGGTCTTTTAACATGGTGGTTTCTTTAACTACTATATTACAAGAATTGGTCTTTAATAAAGCAAATTTGCCCATTACAAGTCAAACTTCCATTGTAAGCATCTAGGAAATGGTCCATTAAAGTTTTCCATCAATTCATGACAAACTTTCTTCAATCAATGAGATTTGAACTACATTAGGTTGAGTTAATGACCACAATCAATGTCTTGGGTGATGATAATAGAATGATTAGTGATTAGAATAAGAACTTCCACCTTTTGTGTATACATCCATTACAAAAGGGTTTTTTTTAGCCCTTGATGTTGTAGCCATTTAGGAACCAATATAATTGCTTCTTGTGAGTAAGATGACCATTATGGATGCATTTTTATTTATTGATTTTGGAGTAGTCTATAAGACTTTTTGAGCCAATTGGAAAATACACTTCAAAAATTCACAACAAATTCATACTTTGTCCAAAAAATATAGTTTCAATTGCTCTTGTTTTTTAACACATTTTTTTTATTTGGATTTTTTAAATCAACGTCATTGTGAAGGCAAACCAATCATTCTACTTGTAATGGATCAATTTAATTTATAGTTTTTGACTTTTTTGGAGATGTGAATCAAAAGACAAAGTAGTCAAACAAGGTTTGACTTTGTAACAAGTTTAAGGATCTTAGGGCTTACAACAATCCCCCTCTTGAAAGGCATTTGTATAAGATATTGGAGAATTTCCTACATCATATTGAAAGACAATAGGCCTATCTTCCTAATTTCTATACTCTCTACTTCAAACAAAAAATCTTGTGTCCCCCACCATCATTGTCCATGTTGAGATGGCACTAATTGTAATGATATTGTTGCTAGCCCCATATATCTTGAATGTACAATGTACAAGTGTTGCATTATTGTTGCACAATGTTTGAATCATAATGTAGTTGTCCTATATAATTTGAGGAGAGGTGGTTTTATATGATATTTTATTCTTTCAAGATCAAAGTTCTATCAATATGTATATTCAATACTTTCAACTCAAATATAAAAGACCATAATCATTGCCATTTTCAACATGTTTTGCATAGATAGAAGAATTTGGGTTGTTTTACATAAATATTGCACTAAAATAACATATATTGAATATGTATTGTCTCTAGTAGTGAGTTACATTGACATCTCCTTCTAAAGTCTTAAATTTTAAACAAAAATAAAAGTTTGATAGATGCTTGAAATCTAATACTACCTTAGTTTGGAAATAGTGTATCCATTCTCAATGCAATTACCACTAAGAATGGATACATTATTTCCATATAGAGGGAGTATTCTACAAGATTATTTTTTCCATACAATTTTTGTTAAAAATTTCAAAAAACTTTGGCATGTATTTAAAAGAATATTTAATGTCAGTCTTCATCACCGAGTGTTGTAGTACATTTGTTAATGTAAACACATGTATTAAAGTAAACACCTACATTCTTATGCAATTATATGCCTAATTTATACCATTTGAACACATTTTCATGATAAAGAACATAAGTTTTCTATCAATGTTAACATGTGAAAAATTATTAGTATTTATATTTTTCAATGTTTGAAATGTGGAACTAGAGATGCTAGGAAATATGAAAGACATCCAGTTATTGATTTGCAATTCAAGACAAAGTTTTGAGAGGCACTCATTGCAAATTACCTATTACAACAAGAAAAATATGATTTTAGGATTGCAATCTTTGTTTTCATTTTATAAGATGGACAAGACTATACTACATTGATAGTGCCAATTTTGTGAAGAGACCAAGTATCACTACTATTTCTTCTATGGTAGCATCAATTTTTTTTACTTCAATAAGCTTGTTTTAAGCATTATCACCTTCAAGGTTTCAACTTTTGACATGGGTTTGAAGTAGATTCTACTAAAAATCAAAATTTGTCAAGTATTTTTACTTTGAAGTGTCTATTTGTTTTTTCTCTAATTTTTGCCTCTATTGAGATCTTCTCCAGTTCTTTAATTCCTAGATACTTTGGATTTTCAAATTAGAGTTTTATATTTAATCCAACATGTGGACTTTATTTTATCTATGTTGGTTATTTTGCTAGTACAACCCAAGCTGTGAAGGAATAAATATACTACCAAAGAGTATTGGACAAATTAATGGAAGTACATGGAAGTGGATGAAATTTAGATGTTTTCAATCTACTTGAGATAGTATGGAAATTGTACAATCCACAATATATTGTTGTGATCAAAATTATTGTAAATCACTATATTAGTGAGCTTTGCAACTTTACCAAATTTCATAATTAGTGTGGGTTGGTGTTATTACTACACAATGCATGTACTAATAGTATTATCCCCTAGATGACAATTGATCTTGAATTGGGCAAATGGGATATGGGTAGATTCATACAAATCCAATTTTGAATGAATATTTTCAAAATTTGACACAAGATGAGGACAAGTAACCTCTTTGTAAGGATCTATAGTTTTAATAAATCATGTTATTTATTATGTTGTTTGAAAAATAATGAGCAAGCTTGTGGATAGATTTATGCAACATTTTTTAAACTCCACTTTTCTATTGAAAAGTTGGCAAGTATGTACTAAATTGATACAATATGCAATTGGAAGAAAACCTACATATGCAAAAATCTCTCTCCAAAAGAAGTCAAAGTCTATTGACCTATTGTGCATGGCCAATAAAAAAACCTCTTCTAACTTCAAATGCTATAATTTTGCAATCTATGCAACAAAACTTTCAAATTTATTTCCACAACTATTGTGATTTTCTAGAATTTTTTTGGTGAAGATAGAAAAACACATTATTTAGCTTTCAAAAAAAGGAATTTTATTTCAATTGATGCCTGTGAGCAAAAGTTATGGCACAAAAAGTCCTTTGTTTAATTTGGTGGGCAAAAAAAAAGCTCAAAAAAATATTAAATGAATTTTTTTTGTATGGATTCTATTTTTTTATCTACATGGAAAGATTTGATTTATTCCATTTGGGTTTGTTATGTGAAAGTTATGGACAATCTTGTTTTTGGGGCAATCAAAGCATCTTTTAAAAAAACTTATAGGATTCATTTCTAAATTCCATTTTCACAATTTTTCAAAAGAAAAATGTTCACAAGGTTAAAATCTCTTGTTAGAGTAATCTCACCATTGAAATTAGTGGGATTTGAGGGCATGGAAGGACCATTTTAGGGTTATTTCCCTTGTTGTGAAGTTGTCAAAATATTTAAATAATAATAATTTAATTTAATTTAATTTAATTAATATTAAATAATAATTTATATAATATCATGTGATGTGGAAGTATCTCAACCACGTTAGATTGTTGATGTGGTGTAATTTCCATGTTTCCCATTGCCTAAGAACCTGCCGCCTTGTTGTGGCACCAAATTTCATCTAATGTTCAATTCCACCTTAGAGCTACAAACAATTTGGTTTTCCCTTCAATCTTTAGCCTACTTCTACTTGACGATTTATCAATGAATGAAAACTAAATGTGTCTTTTTCTTCTTTTTAAATTCCTAAACTCCCAACTCAATTTTACATCATATAAAATCATTAGTAGAGCAAAAATTTTAATTTTATGAAGGTCCACAACCCAAAATGCAATTGAACAAGATGCAAGAAAAACCTTGTTTCCTTCACTTTAAATGCAAATATCTCACAATCTATAGAATCAAGGTTTCCAAAATTTCTTCCACACATTCTTATACTAATCTAGTACAAGATTATGCGATTAAATATACAATAAACAAACAATCAAATGAATAAAATTCACTCTTTGCTATTGAAATG
Source organism: Climacium dendroides (assembly GCA_950106755.1). Lineage (NCBI taxonomy): Eukaryota > Viridiplantae > Streptophyta > Bryopsida > Hypnales > Climaciaceae > Climacium > Climacium dendroides. The sequence continues at coordinate 6,614,004 of OX467082.1, read as the reverse complement.
GCAATTTTTAGGGTTTTTTGATGGCAAAAAGGCCTCGGGACTTTAATCCTCAAGGCAGGCGTTTGGCATCCAATGGACGACAGAGAATCTCTCCATGTAGGATAGAAGTGCAACTCTTCATTCTTCAAATTTTGAAAGAAAAGGGGAGGTCTTCTATAGTAGTTTGTCTTCCAATGAGTGCTTTTACAATTTTTAAAGCTAATGATCCACACGGTCATGAAAACAGATGATTTCCAAGGTCACCCCGTCGTCCTTTAACCCTTAAAGGACAATGGGGTGACTTTAGAAATCATCCGTTTTCATGACCGTGTGGATCATTGGCTTAAAAAATTAGAAAAGCACTCATTGGAAGACAAACTACTGTAGAAGACCTCCCCTTTTCTTTCAAAATTTGAAGGATGAATAGTTACACTTCTATCCTACACAGAGAGATTCTTTGTCATCCATTGGACGCAAAACGTCCACCTCGACATGTACCTCGACATGTAAGGATTAAGGATTAAATGTCAAATTCAAAAATTTCCGGCAATAAACTTCATGACTCATTGTTTCCCCCCCCCCCCCCCTTCTTTTTATTTTCTCTCTACCCCATTATTATTATTTTCTTAAGAAAATAATGGTGCAATCTGGCACTAATAATTTTGCCGCCCTCCTCCCCCTCAAAAGGCCCCCCCGCCCTGCCTGCTGTCGGTGCTCCATCGTGCTGCACTGCAATGTAAGTTAAAGCTAATCTTCTGTCGCTAAATTAAATTTCCAAGGAGCAAGACGGACGCCTCGGCTGGCCCGGCCCCTGACACTGAGACTCAAAGGTTGGCCCAAGACCAAGACCCCGACCGACCGACCGACCAACCGACTCTCTTTCTCTTGGCATGGCATGTAAGGTAGACCTACCCATTACCATCATTTAAGGTAAAACAGCCCATTGCAGTCAAATGATCCATTGTGGTTGCCTAAGAAATGACCCATTGTGGGGGTTTTTCAAGATGTGGGATGTGAGCCACAATGCATGTCTTACATGACAGCAATGAAGTGAACACTGACCTCATTAGGAACTTTTGAGTTTTCAGTGTGAAGTCCATTGTAAAAATTGACTTTTTTGGCCTTCTGTAATAGAAAATATTTTGACTGCATTAGGCAGTGAGATGAGCATTACAGATTCAAATTTTGTTGGTCTTAAGGTAGTCTACAGACTCTTTGGGGCTCAATGCTTCAAAAATTCCCAGTGAATTCATACTTTGTCAAAAAAAATTTAATTTCAATTGCACTTGCTGTTTCTCACACTTGTACTAATGTGGGAAAAAAATTGAAAAATTTCAGCAACAAGATGATGCCAAACTCCTCATTCTGACCACAATAGAGTGGTTTACCTTATCACCATTTTCCCAATTCCCCCACCTACAGGTTCCTCCCATTTCCATCACTGGCCCATCTTATTACCACAATCTTACTCATCCATGGTCACGATGGCAATGCACTGGGGAGTGGACACATCAACCCACGCTTCAACAAGGGTCTACTCACATTTTTACATTTCAGCTTTGGAAAATCACAAAAAATTCAATTCCTGTCGAAATGTCTTCATTCTTTTTGCAATTGACTTCTCTCAAACAACTCAATCTCTGGAAAATAAGAGAGCTCATAAACAGCTTCTCCAAAGCACCTAGATAGCAAATCTGTATGGTAATGGGTAGTTCTACCTTAACAGTTTATGACAATGATGCCCCCGGGAGGGGGAGGTCCCCGAGACGAGAGGAGAGGTACGGGGACAGCTTGTCAGTCAGGGCATGGCGGAGGCGTACCCGCACTGAGACAAGCTTTTTCTTACAACCAGTAGGGGAAAAAGCGCACTCACCGCTGCCATATGAAAAAACCCAACTCAGTAAAGACCCCCTGTTGTCGTCCACCTCGGCCTGGGGACCACACTACAACGTAGCTGAAACTGGGTTGCTTGAAATTTAATTTTTCAGTAAATTTTTTTTGTTGAAAGACGAATGGAATTGGTGTCAAACCCAAGTCGTTTCGCGTTTTTTGGAGCTTTGTGGAGTTAGTTATGGGATTTTGAAGTAGAAGTGGTGTAGGGCTCGGAAATGACTCGCCTCCTAAAATGTACGGTGTTTGTACATTGCTGAAGGCTATGGAAAAACAACATGTACAAGTAGTGTATGTTGGAGGAGGTGGGCCATTGTAGAGTGTGGGTGCTTTTCGGAGCTCTTGCTTGAACCCAAGTCGTTTCGTGTTTTTTGGAGCTTTGTGGAATTAGTTATGGGATTTTGAAGTTGGAATGGCAAGGGCTCGAAAATGGCTCCCCTCCTAAAATGTACACTATGTGTACATTGCTGAAGGCTATGAAAGACAACGTATACAAGTAATGTGTGTTGGAGGAGGTGAGATGTTTTAGAGATTGGGCACGTTTAGGAGTTCCTACTTGAATCCAAGTTGTTTTGTGTTTTTCAGAGCTTCATGGAATTAGTTCTGGAATTGTGAAGTTGAAATGGCATAGGGTTTTTGAATGTCTTGCCTCCTAAAATGTATAGTGTCTGTACATTGCTCAAGGCTACGAAAAACAACAATGTGTACAAGCAGTATGTTGGAGGAGGTGAGACATTTTAGAGCGCGTGTGCTTTTAGAAGCTCCTACCTGAACCCAAGTCGTTTCATAATTTTTGAAGCTTCGTGGAATTAGTTGTGAAATTTTGAAACTAAAATGGCATGGGGCTCTAAGTAAAGTCGCCTTCTAAAATGTACATTGTTTGTACATTGTTGAAGGCTATGAAAAAGCGATATGTGCAAATAGTGTGCATTTGGGAGTGAGGAGGTGGGTCATTTTAGAGCATGGGTGATTTTACAACCTGCTACCTTATGAGGTTAACAACAAACGAAGGCGCGAGCATAACATAATGAACCACTTCTTATTGAAATTGACCAAAAAAATGATTGGGATTTTGGATTTTGGATGAAGAAATCAATGTGTGTTTTAGAACCCTTGAGAATAGTCATTGGGAATTGTATAATTATATGGTATCATGTTTGACTCCTAGAATATAAATTATGTACTCATATGGCAATACAAAGTTATTGACACTATTGTGTTGAATTGATGATTGAACTAGTAATGCTTTTCACTGGATGCCATTTTAACCTTTTTAAGTCTTTGGAAACTACAAACTAGTTTTCAAAGTGAGAAGAGGAGAAATAACTTGTAATTTTAAAGAAATTGGGAATTAGAAAATGGAGATTGCTAATTTATTTGATAGCTAGTGAATGAATTCGAGCAATCAAATTTCGAAAATACAATTGCATGCAACAATTATGTGCATTCATATTCATGTATGTCTACCAAAGTTTGTATAATACATGGAATGCATGGAAAAAATTCCTAAGGATTGTCCTTTTTGTAATAAGAACAACCTTGGCGATGTTTGGGAGGAGGGAGCAAATACAAAGATGGCACAATAGGTCATCTCTCGAAAGAATATTGTCATAAAGATATATGGTGTATAATATTGAGTACAACAACTATGTCAATTTTGAGTACAATAGAAGATTTTATATGTGCCTATGTCGAGTATTTCTCATATGAAGCATGTATTTTCATACATTGAAGTTGTATTTTTCAATGTTGATTACTCAGTAGTCTATATGAATCATAAAAGTAATGTTGACCAAATGCAAAGGCCTTGAAGTGAATCTTTGTTGCTAGTGTTGTAGGACTAATATTTGTGCTATTTGTACACATTTGATGTCAACAATGCTATATACATTGTTGTGAAACTCTAAATTCTTGCAATACCAATAATGCATTGTCTTAATTTTTTTGGACTCCTATTGTTTATCACTCATTCAATCCAATTTAATATGGTTACTTTTTTAGCTTGGCTCTTCATTCTTCAATTATCCCACATCTACTAAAGCTCTTCCATTTGGGACTTGAAGGATTAAAATTTAAACTTTTTCATGCTCATATGTGACACCATATATAGAAAATATATGACCTTTTGGTGGCTTGTGAGATATGCAAGAGGTGCAATAACAATTCAAGTTGTGATCAAGTATCATAGGTAATTGAATTTGATTCAATATAAATACAAAATTTTGTCACTCATTACATGCCTCACTCATGCATGTTATGTGCCAAATACACACAAAAAAATCCATGTTTCTTCTAAAATTAGACTTCCTAAATATTTAAGGATAAATACAAAATTTGGAGAATTTTGAGTATGTTTCACGTGAACTATGTTGAGTCCTCTTAAACATGGATGCTTCCTTGAAAACAAAACTCTTTCATTGAACAAGTTTTTGTTTGAATGCGAGGTAGATTGGTGCAAAAACAAATTTAAGCACATGATGAGATAATTTTGTTATTCATGAAGCCTAGATTTATTCTTTTTAATTGCAAAACTAATAAGATGTTTTCACACTATGAATACTTTTAGATGTACATTCACAAAAATGCACAAGATGCATAGATTGTTGAATCTCAAGTTCCAATGTGCTTGGGATTAGAAGTGGTTGTGATGCCATTGGTTTTATACAATTAGAAAATATGAGTAAATTTAAACTTTATTACAAACAAACAACATGGAGCCCACAAAAATACCTTCAATATGAAGATTTTCTTTTCCTAGCTCCCTAAACCCTCCCTATCAACATTTGAACTTTTCACTCTATTAATTGTTTAGAAAAAAGCATCAACTAATTTTAAATTTTTGAATAAAGTTGTTATGTGTTTAGATTATGTAATGTAAAATTAACACCCTCTAAAATCCTAGTACAACATTGTGTATTTTGTGCATTTTTGTCTTTAACGTGTTGTAACATGTTAGAAATGCACTAGTTTAGATATGTAATTCCAAAAATAGGATGTTCAAAATTTTTTAAAGATAAAATACAAGTATACACATGTGCATTTTAAAGAAGATTGTAGAAAAATGAAAATTCAAAAAATGGAAGAAAATCCCATTGTTCAAAATTTTACAAATTGTCAAAATGTTAATGCATTTCTAAAATACCCATAACTTGAAACCTAGTCCTAAAATCCTAAATACTTTTGTCCAAAATTTTTAAATTGTCTAAATCCAATGAGAAGACTTTAATGAGTCTAATGTATACATACCCAAAATAGTTTTTAACCCAATTGCAATCTCCATTGTCCCCTCTTGCCCCCCAATGAAGTGAAAATTGTACTGCTTCCCAAAATAATTGTCCATAATTCCAAACCGATAGATGTCTAGAAATGATTGTCCACTACTTTAAATTTGTCTACTACATAAAGACATAATTCATGAAATAGTTAATATGTCACAATAATAGTTTTAGTTATACAAAAATGCAATTTATGAAATAGTTAGTATCAATTCCAAAGATAAAATTCATAAAATAGTCAATTTCATTTACACAAGCTATTCATAACAACTTGTATACAAGTTGCTCACAAGGAATCTAATTCTAAGCTACTTCCACAAAATCTTCATACAATACCTAAACAAGATAGAAAATGTGTTGTGTTCGATGATCATTTTTGGTGGAAAATTGTAATCTAATAGATGATTTATCACGTGAAGTTGCAACCTCAACTTTTGTGCTTTAAGCAATTCATGCTTCAAATGTGATATTGCTAGTTTTACAAACCTCCAAGCAAATCAAGAGTTAAACTACATGTTTGCATTCATTACTTTACCAAATTTTCAAATTTTACCTTTATCTTGGGAAAAGTTTGTCCTTGGACAATCATTTTGGAATAGAAGGAGTACAATATTAGCATTAAGACTTTTGCAATGTAAAAGTGGTATTGAAAGGTCAACAATGCTAACCCATGAGTGCAAAGATGTAAGCCTATGAGCCTTGAACCTAGTTGTAGCGAGGAGAGGTCACTCTATGCATTTTTACAAACCACGTGAGGCGAAGATTTTGGACCCCTTGCTTACTTCATAAAATTTAATTTAAAAAAAAATTAATATTTGAATAGTTTTTTCTACTTTGAAAGTTTGGATTTTGAATTATTGTTTTTTTAAATTGGTAATAATTAGTTACGAATTTTTGAAGAAAAAGATATACTATAGAGATAAAAATAACTTTGGACCCCTTACTTGCTTCATAAAAGATTGTCTAAAAAGTGAACAAAAAAAATCTAAAAATAACTCTCTATCGAAAGTTTATTTTTCTTGAATATTGATGCAATGGTCATCCAAATGTATTCTCTATAAATTTTTGAGTTGAAAAACATGCCATTTCAGTTCATTTTTCAACCTATTATAATAGTCATTTTAAATGTCATTTGAGTTGGGAATTTTTGGCAATAGAAATCTATATTCATTATTAATCAAAGTTCAAAATTATAGGTTGAAATTATAGTATATTCCAAAGTAAATAGCGGGGCAAAAAATCACTTCGCCACACATAGTACACAAAATCCCTATAGAGTGACCTCCCCTCATCTTAAAATTCCCAATTTCTTTCTCGTTTTGTTTTCAATTATCTCTATTGAATGTTTTTAAACTTCTCAAAAGTTTCATTCTTGACTTGTAATAATATCTTGAGGACTTTCTACTATAAACACCAACACTTATCTTGAGCCAAGTATTGATGGTTTTAGAAGGAGTTCCATCAAGTTAGTATTAATTAAGTCTTTTGGTGCATTTGCTCTATTTTCTTAGTGTTGTAGAAATATCTCTCTCAATAGTCTTTATGCAAGGCAAATTTGCAGGTTTGATGATAAGGGTCTATCTTTAAAAGACCAATTATCCTATATTCTTTTGATAAAATCTTCTATACCAAACACATATAGTATTATTTGCCTCTCACAATATTGCTCATTGAAGATTTTCTTGAAACTATATAAGCCACTAATTGGATTTCAAGATCTTGAAGCAATGGCTTTTTTTTTGTCTAGATTAATAAGAATATATTGAAAAATTTGGAAGAATATAATAAGGTTACCAATATTTGCTATTGCATACACTAAGGTGAGATTCCACAGTCTTTAGACTTGTTATGTATTTCACATTGGTCAACTTTATTTCACCAAAATTAATTTTTACACTTGAGCTTTCCTCTTTTTTAACATCATAGAACTCTCATCCAGTAGTTTTCACTTCATTCTCACATTTAGTATCCTTCATCTAGTCTATTTTCTTATGTTTGATAGACACATGATTGTTGGTCTCACTATTAAGTTACCACGGATGATTTGCATGTATATGACCAATTATTTTTTTATAAGTGATACATTGAAGCATTTTACAATATTGGTATAATTTTAATGACTTGGATTTCTATAATACTTGAAGAGATTGGTGGAATATTAGCAATTACAAACCAAAATTTCCATAGATAAAGTATATTTGAGATTACCTTGTAGGAAATGCTACTCTTCTTTAGAATTGTCATCCTCAATGGTTTTCACCACAATATTTTAAATTATAATAATTACAAAATAAAACTAATGATCTTTTAATATGATTTGAATTGTATTGATGAAAGCAATAATATAAAGTCTTATATGCCATTGTGGAAAATCCAAGGTGCAATCTAAGACATTTGTTGCATTTAGTTTGTATAGAATTAGAAGTGTATGTCATATAATGTAGTAGACAAAACAAGATAAAAGTATGTTGGCACTTGGTGTTAAGGTAGGTGGCTCAAAATTCGCCCTTCTTCTTCAAATCGTCCTGTAGAATGGATGTGAGGTGATCCTTGAACGGACCTCTTTGGTCTGTTAATGAATTCAAGAAAAATTGTTTTTTTTATTGCAAGAGTCAATCATTGTCTTTGGTTTATGCACATTTCTTTATAAGTCACAAGGGGACGGATTGTGGGACACCTATGGTCACAAATAGATGCCTATGACATAAATCTTTGAAAATTCATAAGTAATTCAAAAATGCTTGGAAAAATATGAAACTACTTGTGTTGTGTTCCGCATCTATATTTCTTTCTCTGAAAAATGAGCTAAAAATAAATTTGTCCATAGAAACCTGTGAAAAAGGTGAATCAACCTTTAAAAGGTCGCCTTTAGAGCCTCCTACCTTAAAGGGTGTGGTTATTGAACGTCTTAGGAATAAGTTCAGACCTACATCTACACTGGATTCACATCACAAACATCATCCTTAACACCGAGTGCAAACATACTTTTAAATAAGCATTTTTTCCAACATCTCCAACACCAAGTATCAAATAAATCCATTAGGGTTGGGTTTACTCATTTTTGGGTTCTCAACATGTCGAGTTCATGTACCCATTAAAATTTTCACATCAAGGATTTCAAAGAATAAAAGAGACATAACTCCAATCTTTTTCTTATGTGGAGATTGATAAAAAAAATCAGTGGAATTTGAAAATGTGAATTTTTAAAAGGAATTTATGTAAATTAAGAAACTTGTTTGTATTGGGTCCCTGGCTACAATTAGTTTTACCAATAAGAATGTCAAGAATGAAGTAATTGAGTTTCAAATAAAAGATTTAAACTGAATGAAAACTAACTAATAGTATGCAACTTGAATGCAAGTGAAAGTTGTAATGCCACATATTTTTTTTTCAAAAATGAATGGGAGGATAAATTTTTTTTTTTAAATAAAAATTTAGTGGCATAATGCACTTGCAATAGGCCCTTGACAAATACTCTACCAAGCTATGGTTAACTTAGAGAGAATAATATGACTACTATATATTGAAGTGATCTTATACAAAGAATGTAGAAATATAATGTGGACATCGGCCAAAATTGATGCGGCATAGACCTAAAAAATGCCATTGTCACTCTAGGTATGTATTCACCTACATACCTATTTGGAAGAAACAATTTCACAAACCTCAATCTATTGAAAAAAAAACTTTGATCTTTCTTAATTTTTGCATACATACTATATTCAAATGTCACATTTGTTGAAGCATTGGAACCTCTTCTCATTTGCCCACAAGAAAATAAATGAAAATTGGGCCAAACTAATAGTAGTAATTGGGGCACAAAATGTAAAAAGTGGCAGTTTTTGGGGTGTTCTCTTTGAGGTACACCAACCCAATTCTGTACACTACCAACTCCATCATCTTACTCTTGGCTCCAATTCTGTCCAAAAAAACATCCAAATCTATTTATTTTCTAACAAAATCACTGCACTAATGCCAACAAAGGATAACATGCTAATCTTTTAATAGTATATTCTTAAATAAGGTAGTATGTTATAAAATTGCTTGTCTCCTTTAAATTGCCCCTTATTATTAGTTAGAGAATAGAGATGAAGTGATTTTAAAATGGACTATTTCAGCAATTGAATGAATCAAGGGGAAAAAAAATTAATTGCATGAGCCAATCATTGTCTTTAATTTCCGCACACATCTATACAAATTGCAAGTAGACACATTTTGGAAGAGCTACACCTCAAATCTTTGAAAATTTATAAGTAATTAAAAAATGCTTGGAAAAATACAAAACCACTTGCCTTAGGTTCCACACCTATTTTTCTTTCTCTCAAAAATGATCTAAAAAATAATTTTTGTCCACATAAACCTCCATAAAAGACGGACCAGCCCTTCAATGGTCACTCTTTTTATAGAGCATACCCCCTCTACCACTCAATGCATGGAATTTAGCCGGCAGTTATAAAGTGCTCACAGGACGTTTATGACTCCTGATTTCTACGAGCGATTTTGTAATTTCAGGGCAAACCACTTCAGAAATTCACCAAAACCACAGTTTCCATCCAAAAATTATAATTCCACTTGGGTTTGATCCTCGAACCGAGTGCACACCTCTGAAAAATATGTGCCCCTCTTGGAGTTGGCCCCGAGATGTTCGGATTGCGAAATGGGCCTCGAGTGTGTTCGAGACATTGAGACTCTCATTTGAATGGAAGAAGGTGCGATTATTCCACACGTAAGATGGGGAGGCTGTCCCGGGGGCACACGGCAGGTGGGTGCAGGTACAAAAACTTGCGAGTGGGTTTCGTGGGTGGCTCTCAATGTTTGGTTGTAAGTTCCCATTTCTTCTGATGAGTCCGAGCAGAGAAATGGCCCATGGCCCCCAACCCAACCCAAGCCAAGCCACTTTTAATTCTTTTTAAGTTGTTTCTCTATGGCTCGAGACTTTTTCCCAAGCCACTTTAATTCTTTACAACTTAAGTTGTTTTCTCTATGGCCCGAGACTTTTTCCCAAGCCACTTTAATTCTTTACAACTTAAGTTGTTTTCTCTATGGCCCGAGACTTTTTCCCAAGCCACTCTAATTCTTTACAACTTAAGTTGATTTCTCTATGGCTCGAGATTTTTTTCCAAGCTACTTTAATTCTTTTTAAGTTGTTTCTCTATGGCCCAAGATTTTTTTCCAAGCCACTTTAATTCCTTATAACATAAGTTGTTTTTCTATGGCCCCAGACTTTTTCTCAAGCCACTTTAATTCTTTTTAAGTTGTTTCTCTATGGCCCAAGACTTTTTGCCAAGACACTTTAACTTTTTTTTATAACTGAAGTTGATTCTCTGTGGCCCAAGACTTTTTGCCAAGCCACTTTAAGTTGTTTTCTCTATGGCCTGAGACTTTGTACCAAAGCCACTTTAACTCTTTATAACTTAAGTTGTTTCTCTGTGGCCCGAATCTGAGACTTTCTACCAAGCCATTTTTAATTCTTTTTAAGTTGTTTTCTCTATGGCCTGAGACTTTTTACCAAGCCATTTTTAATTCTTTTTAAGTTGTTTCTTTGTGGCCCGAATCCGAGACCCGAATCCGAGACTTTCCGTGAAGTCACTTTAATTCTTTGTAACTTAAATTGTTTTCTCTATGGCCCGAGACTTTCCTTTGGTGCTTGAAATTGAGAAGCGGCTCCCATGGACTTGTAACTCGCCCCCCTCCCTTCGTCAAAGTTCAAGTTCGTCGGGGCAGAACTTCATTTTTCTTCGTCCAGTCCCAAGCCTTGTTCCTGTGAAACGCTCCCGAGGACAAAAAGTGTCCTATGGGAGTGACTTTTATGGAGTTCCTGTAGAAATGAAGAATGCACCTATTCATTAAGGGGATCTGGTCATTTTCAGTGGGGAGTGCCCATCACCAATTGAAGGTCTCACTTCTACTTTCATAAGGTTATTTTAGTTGGTTTTTTTCTTCTTCTTTGTTCAAGATCTTCAGATTGAGAGGTGATCGGTTTGTAACCCAAAACCTATTTGATTGCAAAACGCTTTTGGAGGACCAAAAATGTGTCCTGTGTAAATGACTTTATGGAATCACTGTAGAAATGAAGAATGCACCTATTCATCAAGGGGATCTGGTGATTTTTTTGGTTGAGTGAATATCATCAAGGTCTCATGTTTTCAAGGCTATTTTAAAAAATGTTTTTTTTTTTTTTTTTTGCTCAAGGTCTTGATACAAAACGATTGATCTATATTCGAAAGCTTATGTACTCTGAAACGCTGTGGAGGACAAAAGCGTCCTATATAAGAAACTTTATGAAATTATTATAGATGAAAATGAAAAATGCACCTATTCATCAAGGAATCTGGTCATTTTTGGTAGAAGGCCTATTATCCAAGGTCTTGTACTTTCAAGGCAATTTTAGTTTTTTTTCTTTGTTGGTCAAGATCTTAACTAGAGAGATAATCTAACCCAAAATTTAGGATAGCAACTCACTCAAAAATGAGAAGGGAACATGAATTTTTGTATGATTCCTTGACCTCTTCGAACCAAGCTTCAAACAAATCGAGATCATCTTGGATTCTGATGATGGGTTCCTTATTTTCCAAATCTAATCATCTGTGGTATATAATTGAAGTTTTTGGGTATTTCATTGTAACCCAAAGCCTACATACTATGCAAGATAAATGTTCTAGAGAACAAAAGTGTCCTACATGAATGACTTTATAGAATCAATAGTGTTGTCAAAAATGAAGAATGCACCTATTCATCAACAAATCTAATAACTTTTGTTTAACCCCTAAAAGACCAAACAACGTTTTTTGGCAACATAGCAATTTGGGGCAGCTCACTGTGAACGGAATTTTTATTTATTTTCTTTGAAATTTTCACACAACATGTGTCCAAGGAGTGGCTTTAAGGTCCAATAATTTTCATAAATTTTGACTACATGATTAAGAAGTTATTGTACAATATGTCATTTTCAACATTCGGTAGGCAGTTCGGGCAGCAAAAAAAATTCTTCAAAAATCACTTTTTAAGAAAAGAAAAATTTGAAATTGGTTCTCTAGATTTATTTATACATGGATAACTTTAAATCATTCCATTTTGATTAATGAGATGAAAATTTATGAGGAGTTTTAGTTGTGGGTAGTTTGAAGATAGTTATGGAATCTATACTCTAAAATAAACTTTGAAGCCCTTTATTTAGCTCAATTTTCAATATTTTTGGAAAAAAATTAAAAAAAATAAGGTGTAAATTGTTTATTACAACATTGCAACGATTGGGATTTGCATTTTTCAATTCCACAAAAAAATTGTTAACAATTTAGTATTTTGAATCGTTGTCTACTTCTTTCTACTTACTACTTTTTTCCTATATGTTGTACAATTCCAAATGATTTGAAATTTTTCAAGCATGTATCCAACTTGCCTTGAAGAATGAACCCAAAGAGTAACTACCATTTTGGACATTTTTTCATACAAATGTGACCTTGTGAAGTGTAGCTTCCTATTTTTTTTGTAGGGACTAGAAAAGGATATTGGTCACTTCAAACGCTAGTATCTTGCAATCTACACGGTGAAAATTTCTGAAATTTTTTCCATGTCTTTTGAAACTAGAGTAATATAAGATCCTACGGTTAGATGTGTCAAAAATGTTTTTTTGTCAAAAATTTGGTATTTGTACAAGAGATGGCAGTTTTGGAGCAATTTTGGTGAAAACATAGTCAAAAACCTTTAGGGGTTAACCCATGAAAGATTGGCCGACCTCTTTATGGTCAAAAATAGCTTTTTTTCATTGGTAGACAGAGTTTTAGAATGAATTTGGATACAAACAAAAGAAGATGGGTGTGGAAAATTGGGAATCAAATGTATTGGGACAAGAAACAAGACAATTTGTGCCAACATGCGGTTTGGGGATTGAAAAAACAAACGAAATAATTGTTGAAAATATGAAAATCAATGTGGAATTTGTCATGTACTTATTGCAAGGTCCCAACCGTTCATGCCAATTCCATCGGTATGGTCAAATCTTTGGAATGCATCATGGTTTGGTATTTTATTCTATGTTTAGCCTAAGGCTAGAAAATGTCTTGTTCGCCCCTAGAATCAACCATGGTTCTTAATGGGTTTTGGTGTCTATTATCCAAGGATTTGTATTTTCAAGGTTATTTTAGTTTTTTTCTTCTTTGCTCAAGATCTTGACTAGATAGATGACCGCCTGGGTTCTAATCCAAAACGTATCAAAAATGAGAGGGAACATAAATTCTTTGACCTCTTCAAGCAAATCCAATGAGGCCTCTAATTCCACCTATAGGATCCAAAAAAATTCAAATTTGATCATTTGTGGTAAGTAATACGTTCGTGGATGTTCCATTAGGATCTAGGACATTGATGCATATATTGCTACCATTCAACTTACTATATTGGTGCTTTCAACTAAAGTGGTGATTGTTTTTAAATTGGTGCTTGTGTTGTTTGTTTTTTAGTTTTTGAAAAATCCAAAACACTTCCCACCAAGGACTTGTCGTTTGGTTCTATGTACTTTTCCCCTTATCAATGGATATTGTCAATGTGTTTTAAAAAAATTTAAAAACAAAAAAAATACTTTATTACATGGGCCTTGCATTGGTTGAGCAAGAGGATAGTTGAAGAAAATGGTCATGGGTCTGGGAAGAGAATGGTCATGGGTCCAAGAAGGGAGGTAGCCCGGGGTGGGGCCTAGGGATGGCCCTAGTTGGGAACCGAATTAACCTAAGCTTATGTCCCCCCCAAACCCAAAGTATGGAAAGTGCCCTATAAAACTTGTGGATTGGTGGAGATGTAGGGTACACCAAATACTTAATTTACTTCCAAGTATAGTAGATATTGGTGTTGTTCCATTGTTGCGTTGTTGATCTCAACACCCACGTTATTCAAACAAATTTCTCCCCCAATGGTCCATCATTTTCACCACTTCAAGGTGGGCCTATATATGTGTGTGAAAATTCTAACCTATTACTATGTGGTTGGCGTAAATTAAGAGTATGTTCATTAATTTAAGGTCCAACTTTGATCTTGTCCAAGGACAATTTCAACTATGTATTTTTGTTACAAGGGTGATGCAGTGGGCCAACACTTCATTTCAATATCTCATGTTCCCTAATTGTATTTAACCCTTCAACATGGAGGTGGACATTTGGTGTCCAATGGATGATAGAGAATCTTTTTATGTAGGACAAAAGTGCAACTATTCATCCTCAGAATTTGTGTCAAAAAGGGAGATCTTCTACATTACTATGATTTCTAATGAGTGCTTTTGGATTTTTTTTTTAAACCGATGATTCTTATGGTATCAAAATGGATGGATGGGTTCCACAATCACCAATCAATCGTTTAAGGGTATAAAAAAAATGTCTTGCCTAGTATTCTTTGTATTTAATTAAAACACATATAGGTGTGCTCCTTTCAAGTACTAAGTGCATTAAATGTACAATGGGGTTGAAAAAATATTTGCCCTTTTCAAATCCCACTTTTGCAAGAGATCCAAACCACCATTCTAATAATTACACCACAACCCACAAACTACTGCTATGGACCGGAAAATATGTATAAATTTTTTTAAGGTTTCAAATAAAAATTATTTATGATTCTTTTTTGATGTGGATTAACCCCTAAAGGACCAAAGTCCGTACAAGGGACAAAACTAATTTCAAGTAGGCTCCTATGGCCTAAAATTTTAATGTGATTTATTGAAAAAAATCTAAGATAAAAAGTATATTAGCTTTCTAGAAATGTAATTTTTATTTCAATTGGTAACTAAGAGCAAAGTTAAGCTATCCTAAGTACAATTTTCACCAAGTTGGGCAACAAAAAAAATAAAATTTGAAATAAAAATTCGAAATAAAACTTGAATTTTTTTGTATATTATAGATCTAAATTTTAGTATACATGGAAAGCCTTGGTTCAATATATTTAGATTGGTGATGTGAAAATTATGAAGCCCCTTGTTTTCTAAGGCAATCAAAGCACTTTCTAGGTAAACAATGTATTGGATTTGGTTTTGATCTTAATTTTCACAATTTACAAAAAAAAATCCATAGGATTAAATTTACTTTCTAGAATAATCTCACCATTAGAATAACCACTTTTCAATTCCATATTTAATTTAGAGCTACTACCAATTTATTTTTTCCTATCTATCTTGTACCTATTGCTACTTAATAATTTTTTAAGAATGAAAACTAAATTTCTATGTTCTAATTTTTTTCCTAGACCTTCTATTCAATTTTTTATAATAATAGTTTTTTAAATCAATTTTTTTTGTACAAAATTTAAATTAAGAAGATTCAAAGTTGAACAATCTAGCCACATAAGGTACAAAATAACTTGCTTCTTCACTTTAAACACAAATATCTTCCAATATATATGTCCAAAGTGTGTATAATTTCTTCCATACATTTTCATACTAGTCAAGTGAGAGATCCTACAATTAGATAAGGGGGAAAAAATAATATTCAAGATTTTTTTTCTTTACAAAATAGAAATGGCAATTTTAAATGTCTTTTCTGACAAAAAAAAAGGTCTTGGTCCTTTAGGGGTTAATCTCACTATGTTGTTGCCCCTCCCTTTGCTTCAATCTCATTTGCTATTTGTTTCGGCATATTTTTTTTATCAAGGGTGCAAATTAAATGTTGTAAATCTCCTTCTATACTTTTTTTAAAGATGTCTTCATTTGTTCAATATTTTGCAGTATTGTGGGATGCTTCTGAATGCCAATTTTCATTGTATACCAAGATTCTTGGTGGGATTCAAATCCCAAGATTGCACCAACTACTTGAGCTTTTCTAAGTGATAATCTTTACAACATTCTTTCAAGATTGCATTGTGATGAATTGGAGCTCTATCTTCCGTGAAGATGGCACTAAGAATATAAGGAAGGAAGGTTCTTTGTAGATACATAATATCTACAAAGTTTTGTGTTGTATGCCTTTCTATAGGCATTATATCTAGGTTGTGACTTCAATTCACTATAGAATGCATCCCTTATCATCATTGATGACCTATTTTTAAAGGTCAACAGAAGACAATCTTGAAGGTATCCCTTGCTAGGGGATTTCCAAACACGTACTTGGCAAGTGTTTTTGCCAATCCTAAATTGAGTAAATTTGTCTATCCAAATGAGTTAAATGACCTTTTGCCATTGCTTAACAATCTAGTTTTAGTGTTCATTTGCAAAAGCAAGACATGCCTTACAATGCTTCTTGTGTACAACTCAATTCTAGACCCCAATAGTTTTGAACAATGTGCTCATAGTATTTGAAAGCACCTTCATCAAACTTTCATTTATAATTTCCTTCAAGGTAACGTGCCAATTCTTTCTCATAAAGTTTTTTAACAATCATAAATCTCTTTCAGGAAGCTTTAATGTTTGGATAGGGCATGGTGAAGTCTCTATAGTTCCCTCTATTTTATACTTTTTAATGATAGTTGCAACATTCAACTTGGAAAACAACATGTTTTTGGCAATTGCAACATTTTCTTACTAGCTTAGTAACAACCAATGATAAGTGCCTTTTGTTTGATACATTGTATGGAGGTTAGTACATTATATGAAGGACAAGACAAGAATTTCATTTTAAGCTTTGGAGAAGTTAGGACATTGTATGAAGGCTAGGACAACTAGGTCCAATAAGAAACCTATGGGTTTTTTTTTGTCATTGTTAACATAAAAAAAGCTTGATCATCATGAATGTCACTTAAATGCATTAGGGAATACACATGTTTCTTATAGTGGGCCTCTAATATATAGAGAGTGGTGTGGTGGCAAAAAATTAAAATTAAAAGGGTGGATATTTCTTCAACCCTATTGTACATCATAAATTCTATTGTATGGGTTTTCACATTTGGACTTTCGAGCTTCAAAACTAGGCATTTTATGACATGCAATAGATTAAAGAAATTGAACAATGAGATCACAATTCTAGAAACTCAAATCAAACACAACCATATTCAGTTTCATGATTTGTTTTTTACTATCACAAGAGATTCCATTAATATCTATGAATTAAAACTATTAAAAATTTTGAAAAAATATAACAACTCAAAAGATTTCCATAAATATCATAAATCTTTGAACACAAAGTTTAATATAAAAAATAAAAAAAACAATTTATTGTTCCAACTGCTTATATTGAGGAAGAAATCATTTACTACCCAAACAAATAACAAATTTTATGTCTTCCAACCAAATTGTTTTCTTTTTTTCTTAAACAAATAGACATTCCATTGTAGAAAAAAACCAATACAAATTAGTAAAGCCACAAACCAACCAAAACTTTGAACAACATTGCTTCTAAAAGCTATTCATTGATTATATGTTGTGTGACAATGTCAAAAAATGAGAATTAAATTTTTAAAGAAATGACCTAGAATGCTATGTTTGTAAAAAATGTTACTATGATCTTTTTGAAGACTCTTACTATTAATCTACTTCTTTATTTTAAAATATGAAAGTGAAAAAAAATCCTTGAAATTTTTTTATTTAAAGATATGTCCTCACTTGGTGTTAAGGTGATGTTTGTAATGTGAATCTAGTCTAAATGTAGGTCTAAATTCATTCCTAAGACACTTAATAACAACACTCTTTAACACCAAATGCAAACATACCTTAAGTTCCTTGCAACTACTTAATATTCTCCAAAAGTCTTGTACAACTTATAATAGTGTACGTACCATAAAACTATCAAGAAATTGCTACACAAGAAAGGAAGTGTATAAGTTGTATGTTACCAAAGTGTACATCATTGATAATTTGATACAAGGTGGGGACACAAAAATATAATTTCTACCATTAGTATTAATAGTAGATTTAAATATGAGCACCTAAACAATGAGAATCTTGATTTGGAGCATCAATTTTGAAATCTATTGATTTTAAATTAATCCCTTTTGTCAAAAAAAATCAAAAAGTCAAAAAGTAGTTTAGTGAGCAATGTCCCCTTACAAAAACTTGAAATTAAAAAAAAAATCTCATATATTATATATTTTTTAAGATGGAAAGCTTTTATTCATTCCATTTGTATTAGTGATGTGAATCTATGAAGCTTTTCTTTGGCAAGCAATCATTGCATTTTCTTGAGAAAATAATGTATTAGTATTGGATTCATCTTGAACTTGATTTAACAATCGTCCCCCCCAAATGTTTCACAAGGTTTAGTATGATTGTCAGAACAAACTCACAATTAGGTCAATTGTTTTAATTCCATCTTAGATAATTAATGATTTAGTTTTTTCTTCTATCTTGTATTTGCTTTTATTCAATAATAAATTTTAAGAATTAAAATCAAATTTCTCTTTGAATTTTCTTTCCTACATTCTCAACTTAAGTCTTTAATAAAAATAATTTAATCAAAATCTATAGTAGAATCTATTATTATTTTTAATTAACCCCTTGCTCCTCACATGGACCATATTCATTTTTCATATCATATGATTCAAATAGAAGTAATGCAAAAGTTTCTTTGAAGTTGGCATTAATATTCTTTGAAAGTTTATAACTTTTTCTACATCATTGCAAGGCATGATTGTCTTAATAATAAGTTTACTTATTTTTAGAGAATTGCAAAGAACAACATACATTTGAAGATGACTATATGGTATGGGAAACTACAAGGTTGTATACAAATACTAAGTGAGAAAAATTCATGACATTGAATTCTTATTTTCCAATCTTTGAACAACTTTGGTTGAGACTCCTTCTAATTTTTAAAAACAACTTCACTATATATTGATCAAATTAGTGATTGCAAATTATTTCGTATTTGTTAGAAATTACTTTCTTTGGAAAATTTATATAAGCAAATTCTAGTGAACTTTGATCATAATGACCTTGAAATTAGAGTGAGTTCAAAATACAATTGACCAACTATTGTGTTAAAGTGCACCAAATGATCATTTAATTTTTTTTTTTAAATGTGGAAAAATGAAGAAAATGATTATTTTTGTATTGTCCTTACCAATTCTTTTATAAAATGGTAATTATAATCTTATAAATATACTAAATTCTTCAAAAACTATGCAATGGCCTAATGCAAAAGTGCACCTTGAAATTCACAAAAAGAGTAATATTTAAGTACAAAATTTCCATACATTCTACTATAAGAAATAAACAAAATTCTAAAAATTCAATATATTTTTAATTTGTTGTTTTTAATTATTTATATAATGATTTTTTTTTTAAATTATTTTTTTACATGAAAAAACTTCTTTTGATAGAATTTGATAAAAATAAAATGATTTAAATGTGAGAATATTAATGAACATTTGAATTTAATTTAAATATAGAAAAATATTAGTTTCAAACTTTAGATAGAAATTGGTCAAATACTGTTAAAATAGAAAATATTACTTTAATGTTTAAGGTGGTGCTTGTAACCAAACTCCATCATACTATCAATTGGAAAGAGATTAAAATTATAGGGTACTTCACTAGAGATAAACTTAATACCCATTGTAGCAATAATCTTCTTGTATTGCAAAGTATTTTTAGAGAGTAAACTTTTGTAGACAAGGCTAATGTAATATAGGAAAATTTCCATTGAGGTAGGAGACCCTATTTGTTTTATTAAAAAATTCAATTTGGGTTAAAGTTGAAAATGAGAGTACATAATGAGAAGAGTCTCCCATTTGGTTTTTATGATATTCACTTTCCTAGAAGCAATTCAAAATGGAATAAAAAAATCTCTTTGAAGCAAAATATGGGTCTTGTTGCTTGCCGAAAGTTTTTGCAATCGGAGCATGCAATAGTAAATAGTGTTTTAACTTTGCAACCTGAATGCGGTGCTTGGCAAGCCACATTCATTATTGAAGTAAGTTCAATAGATTGAAACATTCCAAAAACATACAAAACCCACATTTTGTCAACAATTCTTTTAAACCAAGCCTATTTTTTAAGAGATAAAAGAGTTAATGAGAAGTAAAAGTGAAAGGCCTTGACAACTAGCTAAAACTATGATATATCCTAGAATAAGGATCATGCTCAGGAATTGATTAAACCTTAGGAAAGAAGCAACTCCTAACAAGTATGTGAATGGAATCAACTCATCATAAGGCAAGCTCATATAGGATAAATTTGGGTGGAGGGAAAAGGGTCCCATTTGGGTTGCGAGTTATCCAATTTGAAAAGACAAAAAATTTAGTCTATGCTGCAAGAAACTTTGTTTGAAGAGACCCTATTGCACCGCAATTCATAGATTCATCCTATCTATGCCACTATGTATGAATTGTGTACATTTCAAACTTTCAATGTACTCTATTTGTCACTTTTTTGGCCACAATGAATCAATAGTCATATAGCATAAATAATTTGATGTAGAAGTTGAAGAGCCTTGTTATGGGAGGCAAGTATACCTTGGTACAAAGATACTCTTGTATATCTTTGCTTCTATTGACTCAATCTACCCTTCTATCACTCTATGACAATAACAATGAAACACTTTTTTCAGTGGGATGCGAAAGTGGTCATACAAAGTGGGTCATGCAGGGTGAATTTATCCTTGTGAAAAATACAATAATTTTTTAATTTTCCATACATGATAAAATTTGAATTTTTTTGAATTAACATAGCACAAAACAAAGTTTTTTTTTTTTTTTTCCAATTATACTACACAACACAAAAATCACCCTATATGACTCACTTTGTATGACCTCTATAAAGTCCTGCTTTTTTTTCCTAGTTTATTTATGATGTATTGTACAATTATAACTAATCTATGTTAGGAAGCCTAATTTCTACTAAGGTAGAAGATTCTAAAAGTGCACAAGCTCTAAAACTGCCTACTTGAACATTTTGCTTTTTTTGTAGCCTTCACTGATGTACAATCAATGTACATTTTAGGAGGTGGGCGATTTTAGAGCCCTATGCTAGTTCAACTTCAAAATTTCATAACTAATTCCACAAAGCTCCAAAAAATATGAAATGACTTAGGTTAGATGCCAATTCCACTTGTCTTTCAAGGAAAATTTACTGAAAATTATTTCAAGAAGCTTTACCTTCCAAAATTAATTCCAGCTCTTAGATGGTCAATTTATGGACCTACTACCTTAACTTAGAACAAAAGTGCTGCAAAACGACAGTAAAAAAAGCGAACAAGTTTGCATGTTCAAGGGAGCCATGAATGATGCTTAGCTCACATAATCAACCCTGTTTTCTAAAAAAATTATTTGGTACATGAAAGTCATCTTCTTCTCGAAATTTATGAGGCAAAGTTGTATTTGTACTCCACGTCCTAAAGTGCAGTGGAAGCTAAGCTAAGTGAGCCCATTTCAGGCCAAATGCTACTGAGGCTGTTGTGGGTAAAATTATAATAGTGATGTACATACAAGCTCTAAATGACTATGTGTTGTTTACTTTCAAAATGGGCCAAAATTGTCAAGAACTTGAGCAATTTGTTTGTTGATTTTTTTTCTCTTGAGATTGGATAGAATGTAACTGTAGGATCTTGAAGTTCACATTGAGAGTGAGCACCTCAAAAAAAATTCAGATTATTTGACCACACAATTTAGTAAATATTTGAAGTTTGAAGTTTGACTTGGGTATATGGAAAATGTTCTCCCACTAAGCATTTTTCGATTCATGGTGGAGCTGCAATGCACAAAAGTCACTTAAATGAAAGTAAGATAAGGTAGGTGGCTCTTAAACCGACCCTTTAAGAGCTGATTGCATTTTTGGGACAGCTAAACATCTCAAAACAATTTTCAGTGAATTTCAGTAGGAAGAAAAAAGGAATAGGCATCTAATCCAAATCATTTCATATTTTTTGGACCTTTGTGGAATTAGTTACAAATTTTTGAAGTTGAAATGCAGTGGTTTTTAAAACCGACCCCCTTCTGAAATGTACGCAGTTAGTACATTTCAGAAGTAAAATGTACCAGATTGGTTTTAGAACCAGGTTGGTTTAAGAGCCACCTACCTTAGTCTATTCTAAAATCGCACATCTCCTTCAAATCACCCCTATTATTTATTGGAGAATGGAGATAAAGTAATCTTAAGTGAACCACTTTAGCAATTGAATGAATCGAAGAATTTTTTTCTATTGTAAGAACCAATTGTTGTCTTTGATTTCTGCAAATCTCTTTACAAGTTGTAAGTGGACGCATTTTGGAAGACCTATGGTCACAAATGGGTGCCTATGCCCCAAATCTATGAAAATTTATAAGTAATTTAAATTTATAAAACTACCTGTGTTAGGTTTCACATCTATTTTTCTTTCTTTGAAAAGTGATCTAAAAATATTTTTGTCCACGAAAACCTATGAAAAAGGCAGACCAGCCCTTAAATAGTCACTTTTAAAGCATACTATCTTAGTGTTTGTAAGAGAAACAAGAATGGGACACTTGTCTTTTCATTGAGTTCCTTGAATCTGCTCTTTTCGAGGTAGATGTGCCCTTTTTGAAGTAGGGTTCAGTCCATGCCCAAACCAAACCTTGAAAAATGAGCTGTGAACTACTCCACACCACTCAACTTTTAAGAAATTCCACAAGTTAGAGTTTAATTTGGAATTTGATGAAACTACTGCCATTAGATTCATATCACAGTCTATTTCCTTAAAAATATAGATTTAAGAATGGATAGCTCAAAAAAAGGGACAATAATTAGAAAATGATCACTTAGGTCATTAAGGATTAATCCCTAAATGCCCTAGTCTTTTGAAGTGTGCTTTTCCTATGAAAAAAGAATATAGGCTTATAGTTATCCCCAATGAAGCAAATTTTTTTCCTTTCAAAATATAATTATATAGATGTTTAAAGAGTTTGCTTATAAGTGTATATTTGAATTTTGAGTGTAAAATTGCATAGGAATTGTAAGATTATAACAAGAGAATTGTAATTATCCTATTTTTAATATGATGCTCCTCTCTATAATTTTTGCTTATAAGAGTTTTGGGGAATTGGAAGTGAAATGAACAACTAAAAATTGTATTAGCACACTAAAATGCACTTCCAAAAACCTTAGGTTCAAATGAAGAGCTATCAAACTCATTATACAATCCACCTTGCAATTGTTGACATATAATTTTTTTGTAAAAGTAGAAATCTCGAATAACTCCAAATCAACACTTGCGTGTTTTCAATGGTGAAATTCATAAAAACACTTTACTCTTTCCATTTGGACCATTTTCAAAGCAAATGAATATATACAATTTTTTAGATCTTAAATGAAATGAAATTGGAAAACTTTGCTCAAAACTAGGAAATGAAGTAAAATTGGCAAGCTTTAGTCCTTCAAGGACCATGTGGACACAATGTGTCTTCTTTAAATTTTCAATAGCAAATTCTTGTTAGGGTGAAGCAAATCTCAATATTTTGTAAACTAGGATCTTGTAGAATAACAAGTTGACATACTTGTTGCATTTTCTGATAAAAACTTGAATGTGAGAAGTATTTAAAATATATTTAGAAAATTTAGTCTAATAGAAAGAGGAAACAAAGATGTTTTTCCAATGGAAGGCTATTAGAGATGGAAAAAAAATTCTTGAACATTTCTAGTCTTTGCTCTACATAAGCAAATTAGGTCATAAGATTTTCCAAATTTTTATTTTTAGTAATTTTAAAAATACAAGGTTAATCTAGTATGATTAAGAATGCAAAATAATTAGAATGATTCTAATTTTTAAAGATGTTCCAAATAATATGCCAATAATCAATTGTCAAATTTCAAAAAATGATGCATAAATAATTTTTTTAATTTAAAAAACATCCAATTTGGTTAGTTTTGACTTTTTACTTCTTCTATTTGAAAATGTGTACAAATTTGAGAGAGCTTTTCATTTTAAAAATTTAAAAATTTAAAAATATTGTATTTGCCTAAGATTCCCATACAATTTTGGGCAAGAATTAAAGAAGCATTATTCATCTTCTTATAGTTTTTCTTCCTCCAAAGTTGTGTTTTTTGTCTATAAAGCTATTCATCCAAAGTTGTTATAATCTAAAAATCCAATGACCGATATTTTCTACAACTAATTCCATACATACTAGACAAAAATATTCTTTACTTTTGTATGGTTAAAATTAAAACTTTCAAGCACATCCATGTGCAAAAAAGTATCAAAATGGGACAATTCATTGAAACCTCCATTGTCAAAAAGTTGTCGGGCCATGAGGAGTTAAATGAACCTCAAATTTTAGACCAACCATATATGATCATTTATGTAATTAGGGATTAAGCCTTCCTACCTCATCAATGAAAGTAATAGATATTTTGAGGAACATGTTATTCATTCTCCAATAGAGGATGCATTTAAAATCCAATCAACTTAAAGACATTTTATCTTAGTCTACTATGCGATTAGACTTTTCCCTGACCAAATTTTTCCTAATGTTAAAAAATAATGGTAAAAACTTGAAGAAAAAATCCAACATCCTTCCCCTTTCAATGCAATAGTGCTAATATGTGAGCATGAAAATGCAAGCATGTGAGCTTTGAGCATATATATATAT
Organism: Climacium dendroides; assembly: GCA_950106755.1. Classification (NCBI taxonomy): domain Eukaryota; kingdom Viridiplantae; phylum Streptophyta; class Bryopsida; order Hypnales; family Climaciaceae; genus Climacium; species Climacium dendroides. Next base: position 6,589,414 of record OX467082.1, on the reverse strand, counting down.
ATATATATAAGAAGATATACTACAACCATTGAAAATGCTTATAATGTAGACACATATAATATAGGTACCTATATCATAATTACACTATAATTATAAAAACTTTCTATAATACAAACACCTATAACATAGGTGTATAGTCTTCTAAACTCATGTGTTCATGATTTGACACTCACAAATACATGCACAAATATAAAAATGATATAAATATAAATATATATATATACAAATATTGATATAAATATGGCATATAAATGGTGAATAATTCCATATTCTTTGTTAAACTTGTTTACTTATTCAAATATATGATTCATAGATTATTTGGAGAATTCTTTGCAAGTACTTCTCCAATAAATAATTGGCTACAATTAAATAATCAAGACATTCAAGTAAATCAATAAATGAGTACAAATGTTCAAATACACTATCCCACTCCTACAATAAATGAATATAAATGCTCAAATGCACTATCCCACTCCTACAATAAAGGGCCACCAAGTGCCAATTCTCCATCACTCATTTGCTTTTGTTGCTCCATTTGGATTGCCAAATAAAATCCAATGGTTGCATCCTAGAAGGCCAAAATAAACATGTTTATATGAAATTTTCTAACATTAAAGTTTCATGGTCCAAGTTTAAAAAAAAAATCTAATAATAAAAAAAGGCAAGTATTGAAGCCTATAGCTATTGCTATGTAAAAATTGGGACAAATATGAATCATACATGATAGTAGTGTTGGGGAGTTGAAGAACTTTTTGAATGCTAATTGTGATAGTAATTGTATTTAGATGCAAGCTTGATATGAAATAATATATGGGATTGTATCCATTAGAAATATGATTGAGAACCTTTTTCATACTTATCAAATTCTTTATTATCACATTGTAAAAAAAAAACATTCTCATAATAGCAAAGTCATCCATTATTTTATAGAACTTTCAATCCTATTTCAAATGAGACAAATGATGAACAAGAGAGATTTTTCAATATTTGTAGATTCAACGAAGTCATTTATATGTTGAACAATTTTAGATTGAGCCTCACTCTACACTTCCAATTTAACATAATTCAAGGATTTCTCTATTTACACTGAGAAGAAGTGAGTTCACACATTCCCTAGGGTTCGGTGAGGGACAGACAATGTGACGTTAAGGAAGGTGATATTAAAGAGGTGTGGGTGTATACCTACCCACACCCTTCAACTGGAAATCATTCAACTCAGTTACTTACTGCGGCAGTACAACTGTTCATGTACGAGAACAGTTGACAGTGGTAACTTACTATAAACTATCAGTGTTGAGATTTAAAAAAAAAAAAAAAAAATTGTTATAAATTTTAAATGAAGGAAATAATATAAATTCCATGGAAGCCGTTACACCACAAAATTTGAGTGACTTCTTTTTCATCAGCTACTGGATAGGTGCAAAAATCTTACAATTGACTTTAACCCCTAAAGTCCCATGGTCATTTTTTTGCCAAAACCACTAAAAACTACCACTTCTACTACAATCACCTACAAAATAAATTTTAAAAAATATTTTTTAGAATCTAAACGTAGGATCTTGTTCTACACTTGTCTTAGGTCATGTGATAAAATTTTTGTGATTTTTGACCGCATAGATTGAAAGATATTAGCATTCAAAGTGAAAGAAAAAATTTTCTTTCAAGAAGTCATAATGATTGCCCGCAAAACAAGAAGTTCCATAACTTTCACATCTCTAATCCAAATGGAATGAATCAAAGCTTTCCATTTACAAAAATATATAATATATAAGAAAAAAATATTACAAATTTTATTTCTATTTTTTGTGGATTTTTTTTGCTGCCCAGTCTCCCCCATTTTGAGGTTATTGTGGCATAACTTTTGCTCCCGGGCACCGATTGAAATAAAAATTATATTCCTAGAAAGCTCTTAAGTTTTTCTATCTTATGAGAAAGTTTCAGTAAAAATTGAGATCATAAGAGCCTGCCCGAAATCCATAATGTCCCTTGTAGGGACAATGGGACTTTAGGGGTTAATGTGCAAATGCAAGAAAATAAGTGTGAATGAGACTCTGGTTTGGAGCATTTACTCTGTTGTAATTTTCAAAATATAGTGTTTTAGAAAGCCCATTTTCAAGGACTCGAACCAATTTGAAAAGTAATATGAAGGTATTCTCATTTCTTTTCTTGAAATGTAACAGTGTGTATCAAATAGATAATTTGCAATTTTAGTTTGGATCCTAAGGAAGCAAAGTAAGTAAATCTGTTACTGCAAGGTAAGCCTCCAATTAAGATAACACCACCTAAAATCTCACAAATAAGCATGGTTCTCATTATTATATTGGAAAACTTTTTGTGGGGTCTTGTTGGTAGTGAAAAGGGGACTTTAAATTCTCTTAAAATGCATTTTTTGTACCCTGTATGAATAAACTACGAATTTTCAAAGTGCTCAAAATAAGTGTCCCTGAAAACGATCATTGCTTCTCATGAATAGTGGGAATACATTTTAGGCAAGAATTTGTAGTGTGCGATTTTAGGAAGCATACAATTTTAGGTTTAGTTACCTTAGCAAAATGAAGACCAGTGGACCAGTACCTTAGATTCAACACAAATTCTTGCTGCTGATAGACTTGAATGCCTTCATTGATGATGTGACGCCAACGTTTTGCCACGCTTCTGGAGATATTTGAGGAAGGTTCTGTTTCCATATCATTAGCAAAAGAATTGACATCATCTCATTGAATACATCATTCACATCAGCTAATCTATTTGGAGTAGCCAGGTATGAATGGTTTGTCCAGCAGAACATGATTTCATGTAAACTTAAACCAATCTCCCAAATGGCAAAGGATATAGGAACAGTTCTTTTTCTTTCATTTCCACTCATGGTTCTATCTTAATAAGTAAGTTACCTAGCATGTCCTTTGAGAGTCTGCTCTTCCTTCTGCTGACAATAACAAAAAAGCAAAAAAGCAATAAACCCAAATAACAGAGTTACAGCACCAAGTGCAGGGAGTCAGCATCAGCTTCTTGGAAGAAAATAATGATAGTCATTTGAAAAATGGTCCAGTCTGGCATTGGTTTACATGTAGCAATTTCTGAAAAAATTGGACTGGCCATGATGGAGCTGCAAATGGCTGAGGTGAACCTGCATGTCCACCATCTTGTTCACATTGGTAGTAATTCCTCTGGAGAGAGATTTCTTCCAAAGTTTGGCCTTGGCATTTAAATAGGAAGACAAGAATGGCAAATTCATGCTAGGATTAAAGCTTAGGCCCACTTGTCTAGCTTGATACCTCAATTTCAAAAAAGTGACGTGCCAAAGAAACAACTAAACATAACTAGGAAATAAAAACAGAGGAGAATTCAATATATGTTGAATGTAGTGGTATTTGCATGATCAACACTGGCTTACATGATTTGTAATGCAAGAACTTTCACAAAAATTAGCGTCCACCAACATGGTCAAAAAGAAACTGCCAGTGTTGTGGAGGTATTGCATGCCTGATGTATCAAGGCTGATATATCCAGCTAGACTGGCTACTACCTCTTGGCAACAGCAGACCAAATAAGAAAAAATTCAACCTGCATTTCACCCAACCCATCCGTCCTAGTCACGCCAGTTTTAGCTAGTTCTTACATTCCTTCCAATGACTACTGGTATCATTCTTCTACTCTTTGCTTATTGAGCTTCTGTTAAGAAGGTTTCCATATACATGGAACTGACTAAAACATAAACATGCACAAGTCACAGAATAGCAATTGAAATGTCCATCCATTGAGGGAGGACAGCTAGGAGTACCTGCTACCAAGATTGAGTGATTTGAAAAGGCCTTCAAAAAAAGGAAGGCATAATTCCATTCTCTTCTCAAACCACTTGTCTTGGTTACTATAGTTATTATGTATTCCAGAAGTGCCAATAGCATTATCATATGCAAATTCTTCTAATCTTCTTTGTAAATGTCAAGTTGAAGAGCACAATCTTGTTGAGAATGCACGTGAAATCTGTGCTAGGTCCCTGGAAGACAAGGACAAAATAAGAGTCAGCTCTTGACAATTAATAGCAAAACAACTGAATCTACCTCTCAAAGTTTGGTGAAGCAAGAATAAGTATAAAGTATGAAGATAATTTTGGCATACAGACTTTGATTCCTAATCCAAAGCTGAAATCCGTGACAAACAGGATGTTGCAAGACCTGTATGGGCTTGCTCTTGAAGGTTTCAAATATGAACATTAATTTAAAGCAATCCACAACGATTACTCATTTAATTTACAACATTTTTTGTACACCAGGTTCTCAGTCAATAAAGGGGTAGATGATTTTACACATTCACAATTAGCAATGCGTAACATGAGTTGTTTATAGAACTTACTATGAGCAACTTCAGACATCCTTAGTCTATCGTAAGCAAACCCAGAAGTCAATGCCAATTCCAATTGTCGAACACAGATGCAACGCACAATAAATTCAAGTCATGGGGTACAGTAGAAAATCTCAATTTTGTACCAATAAGTTGAAAACGAAACAGATGAAGTCAATCATAAACCTAGGCATTAGAACCAAGATAATCAAGAACTGCATATGTTGATCCAACTGTTTCATGAAGAACAATATCGTCACACAAGCGGTGCACTTCTAAGAGCTGTGCAAACGCTGACTCGTCATCTGCCCCCCACCCTACTGTAGAAGTCCAAATCACACAAATCAGTGTCATGCCCCGACTGCTAAATCGAAGAGGATTGCAAATATGCTGTCTAGTATGCAAATAGGCTATGCTGGAAACTTCTGTAAAGGGAACGTCGTTCAGATACTAATTGCACGAGGTAGGCACACTTCAACAAAATAAAAACGAAAAGATCATTTCGCTGGTGTGGGGATCACTCGAGAAATGAATACTTGGTTGCTTAGAGCATGAGAACCAACTGGTCATCGAACTAAAATTTGGATATGAAAACAGACATGTCTGTAAGACCGATGCAGAAAATTTGAACTGGATGAAAAGATGGCACATAGGAGGGCAGTCTGTTACCGAAGCTGCAGGTGTGAAATCGATTAGTCATTAAAAACAGCTCATCTTGAAGCATGTGTGCTACAGTTCCATAAATTTGGTTCACTTTTCCAGTAATTACAAATACTAAGAACTTTGAGCCATGACTATACATAATGAGTAAATGAATAAAGTGAAAATTTCCTCAACGAAAATTGGCATGGCAATTCCTAACTGAGAAGGCTGTTCTTACTGAAGCCCGAGATATGTTTTCTGCCTGCCACCTTTATTGAATAGCCAATAATCCGCAATCCTGAATCACATATAGGTAACTTGAGAAATCACGAGGCTCGATTGTTTCATTGTGATTATACAGGGAGAGGAAACCAATTATCCCAATGAACGACAGACTCCAGAAATGAGACCTTACTACTATACCGACTGGAACAGAAGAGTAAAGAGTTTTGGATATTTCCAAAACGAGAACGGAACGAGACCAATGAAAACCTCGAGCAAAATAATGGTGAAACGCAGGATTGAATAGTGAATTATACACAATGAACAACATCGACTACAATGATGTCGATTATCAGACGCCTCCGCACTGGTTAAAAAGCGGAGAATTGTCTATAGCATTTCCATTCAATATTCCACTATTCAATGTAACTTCCGTTAGTCACAAGTTCTCGTAAGAAAATCCACATTTGCAAAACAAACTGAAAAGGACACCAAGCTTGTAAGCAAGTTCCTCCTGCATGATCGGAATTTGCAAAATTCCGTATCCTCGTTACTCTGTTGCATAATACAATTATCTTTTAAATAACACTATCCATCTACAAACAATACACGTTCGCGAACGAAACTTCTCGCCTTGCTGCGATTCAGACATTCCCGAACTAACAAATTCCTCCCCGATCACAAGGTTACAAGACGAATAACTACACGTAGTCATTAACTTCGTATTCTGATTTCTCTACTCCTGCATGATACATAAACACTCTCTAAACTTCGTCCTCAAGGCTAAATCCAGCACAAAGCAACATTTCTAACATTTCTAACATTCAGCTAATCAAGCAACGCATTTTTCTAAGTTCAGCACAATAGAATAGTTGCATAATCCACGAGTATGAATTGGATTCAAGGCTGAATTCGAGCAAGGCCACAGAGCGTAGCTTTTCGTGCACAATTGATCCTCCCATACAGTCTTGAAATGGAGAAACACTGTCAACTGCAGATTTCTACTACGGTTGACGTTCACAGACAAGCCTTCTGACCTTGACGCGACACTCCATGGCCAGAACTAACAAATTTCTCCTCGATTGCAAAACAGGAGCAAAATACCTAGACATAGACAATAACTAGTCAAAAAAATTCTATTTCTGATCTAATCCACATTTGCAATACAGAGAAAATGTTGTCAACCACGCAAACATGTTCCTCATTCATTTCGCGAAACTCAATATCTTGATTGAACTTCTGTTGCTGCATAATACAAATATGTTACCTAAACTGCCTCTTCAATGCCAAACCCTGCACAATACGTCTCTAAGTTACAGGCAGGCAGCGATCGCAGGGATTAACAATCCATCGTCCCGTGCAAGCAAGAAATGGAATGACTCTGCCGATCTCCACTTCGGGAGCAAGTTCGCGATCGAACTTTCTCAACTTACTACAATTCGACGTCTTTTTCCCGATTGCAACTGAATGTTACAAGAAGAACACCTAGACATAGCCATTGACTGCACGAAATTCAAGCATATTTCGATACGAGGAATTTCAAGTTCAGAACTCAGAACTCAACTTACTCAACTTACTTACTCAACTTAAGGTATCTTTCCGGTGGAATGGAGTTTGAAATGCTGCTAATAAGCTGCACGCCTTCGGTCAGAGCTCCATAGCAAATATTTTCCTGAGAATTCAACAGTAAGCAGCAAGACAAGGTGCCAAGCCCAGAGACCTTCATGCATTCGATGAAACCCTAATTTAGCAGTCACAGGCGAAGTAACTGAACATACCTTTAAGGTAGCTAAATCTCGAATGTATGAATTGCACATGTCCAATCTCAAATTGAAGCCACCTCAAAATAAAAATAAGAGTTTAAAGGGCATAACATGTATAATTATAATCGTTTTATGGCTTCTTTAATCTACTCTATAATTTTTTTAAATGAATTTTCAACTTGGTTTTCAAATAAAGATTTTGTGTATTTGAGGCTCATCTATGAGAGTCGTTGATATTTTAAGATTTGGAAAAGACACCATTGCACAAAATCTTCAATGGAAAAATCATGCACAATTATTTTCAAAATCTGATTTTTGATGCTTAAATTTTTTTTTTAAAGAATATTTGGCTAAAAAATCACTAAAAATAATGAACTTTGAAGTTAAATATTCTTTTCAAAAATACTTGTTAAAATATTCTTTTCAAAAATACTTGTTGAGATTAAGAATGAAACCATCTTGTGGATCACAAGGAATCAAATATACTCTTAAAGTATTAGAGGCAATGAAGTAATTGTTCAATATGTGATGAAGTACTTTGAGTTTACTATAGTTAATTTCAATTCTACTATCAAGACATTCATATAAAATCAAGAATGGAACAAGATATCTCATTGTACCAATATAGATGCTTCAACATCTACAAATATCCATTGCTATTTTTGACAAAAATCATTAAGACATTTGAATCAAATTACAATGCAATTCAAAATAGGTCCTACCACTAGGGTTGCTCTATGCTTCTACCGAGCTTGATTTATACTACTACCAAGGCTCGATTTATACTACTACCAAGTTTAATTTTATACAAGTTTGAGTAAAGATTGATGCTTTCATGTTTTACACACAATTTTCATTAAGCTTGAGTTCTTTGTAATATTAAAGTTGTAGCTTCTTTCTAAATGTCAAGTATTGGAATGATGGAATATGAGACCAAACCCATTGCTTTTAGTGCCACCCCTACTACTTTTTGACATTCTATTACTAATATCATTTGTTTTTAAAAAAATGCAAATACAAATTTGCAATATATACAGAGGCTTATGCACTACATCAAAAGAGTGACTTGAAGAATTGAAGACTTGAAGAATTGAAGTGCAAATTGAAAAGAAGGTGGCAAAATATAGCATTTAGTGAGTCTTTCCAATAAACTAGAATGTAAATAAACGACATCTTTAGGGAACACCTCATAACCTAGTGGTCATCATAATAATAATGTCTTATTTCAGTCTCATTACAAATAAAAACATTTAGACTTTGTAAACAATAGAAATTCATTGGCTTATTGACTATCAATTCTCATTGTAGTTGTAAACTTTGGTGATGGACTTGAGATTATGTTGAGTGAAGCAATTGAATTCTTCTACAAGCTTCTAATTTGGATTACAAGATTAGGATTTTCTTTTGTTGTTGTGTATCCAAGGCAAAAATTTCTCAATACTAGTTGGAAGAGTTTTATTTGTGCAATATTAGAAGCCAAAGCCTATGCTTGTTTATACTGGTTTTGTGTGTAGATTGGGATTTTGGAGATGATATCCATCTAGATACCTAATCTACACACAAAACTATATATTTATGATATCCATCTAGATGGTATCCCTAGATTGGGATTTTGGATGCCCTAGATGGATTATGATATTCATTTTCAAAGGGTATCATTAAACTTAAGGTTTCTAGTTCCAAATTGTTTTTGAACAAAGAAACAAGGGTATCAATAATATTAAAAATGCCTTGTGGATATGAATGTATTGTTATGAGTTTTAGCTTTTAGAATTATATATTAGATTGGTATGTCCAATGATAATAGCCAAGATTGCCCAATTGATGAACATTTGGTGGATATTTTTAATTCATACATGTTAACACTTAAGATAATACATAAACAAACCACATAAATTCTAGTTATTGCATATATAATTTAAGAATGTAACACAACGCCATAAATAGGAATGAACTTCAAAATCTTGTACTTTTTTAGAACCTCGAGTATTACAAAAATTAATTTTATTTATTGCATTTGTTGTTAGAATCTCCCACTTTAATAAATATTCTTGAAATTGTAGCAATTGTATTCAGAACCACTATTGAAGCTACTAGCACATTCCAAGTTCATGAACTATGTTAATGATAAGTCTTTTACAATATTCTAAATTGTACTCACGATAATGGTATGAGGTTAGGTTTTTAAAAAAATTGAAAACTCCAAGATTAGTTAACAACCTTAGTATTTCAATTGAATGTTACTACTACAATATTTGTATCAAAAATAATATAATAAATTTGAAACTAATTTGGTTTGGGTTTAGAATAACAATATATAGAATCAAGATGATATTTGGATGATTTAATCCCCAAATTCAACATTGGTTTATACCTTAACCCTTTAATGCCCATACATACACTATATCATCATTGTAAGGTTGGAAATCAATTTGTACATACATTCTACAATATTTGGATCATCATCTGAATCAATAAATCTTTCAAAATATAGAAGCATATAATATTATATAGAAATTTTTGCCTTATATATGTATGTTGTCATCATGAGAAAGAAATTGATTATGGTTGATTTCAAAGGGATGAAAAAGATAAAGAGAAGTTATATAATTGAATTTCATTTACAAGTTAGTGGATCCTTAGCCACTAACTTGTAAATGAGCAGTCTTTGTATAATTCTCTACAAACCACTCTATATTCAGACAATTGTAAATTCCAAAAATCGATGAAAATTTTATAGAATAGTAGAGCAAACATACAATATGTCATTTTAAGTTATTTAGTAGATGCATCACTAAATTGGTTCAAGTTTACTTCTTAAAAGTCTTTCTCATACCTATTGTGTATTAAATCAAAGCTCTTCTAAATTTTTTGTTTTCTGTATTTGAAATACTTTTATATAAATACTTTTGATTTTAAAAACTCATTTTTCAATAATCATTTTTTTTGTAGTACATGCTTCTCTAGAATATGTATAGTTCTATGCAATTAAAATACTTGTATGTTTCATAAATGAACATCAATATTATAGGTCAAGAATATTGTCATCTAGATCAATAGTATTATAGGCCTAATAATTTAAGCCCATTGTGGGCAGAATTGTTGTAATATTGCACATTTCAAGATCTACTATTATTATGTTTATAATGGACTATAAACTCTTTAATACCTACCTTTGGTATTAAATGAGTAGAACCAAATTCTTAGATTTATGTTAAAAAATCTTCTACATGGGTGCCTAGGCATGTTCCATTGTGCCTTTTGAAAAATAGATCTTTCTATTAGAATAATTGTTGTAAATTGCAAAAAAAAACTACTAGTAACTCAAAATAAAGCCAATTCGGGCCAAACAATTGAATTAATCCCTAAAGGACCATTGTCCCTTCAGGGGACAAATTGGATTTCGGGCAGGTACCTATGGGCTGAAATTTTGCCATGATTTTTTGAATTTTTTTTTAAGATAGAAAAACTAATGAGCTTTGTGAGAATATAATTTTTTTCACATTTGGTGCCCGGAAACAAAAGTTATGACCAAATAAGCTCAAAATAAGGGACGGGGGGCAATCCGGGCAGCAAAAAAAGTTTTGCAAAATTTTGAATTTTTTATTTTTGGATTTTTTTTTCTTGTAGATTGTATTTTTGACTACATGGGAAGCTTTTATTCATTCTATTTAGACTTATTATGAGAAAGTTATGGACAATCTTGTTTTTCGGGCAGTTAGAGCATCTTCCTGAAAAAATAACTTATAGAATTCATTTCTGAATGCAATTTTTACAATTTTTTTGAAGAAAAAATTTTACATGATTTTGTTTGTTTGCTAGAACAATCTCACCATTGAGATTAGTGCATTTTAATTCCATCTTAAAGATATTAATAATTTAGATTTTCCTTCTTTCTCATATCTACTTCTACTTAACAATTTTTTTAAGCATGAAAATTAAGTTCTTTTTTGAATTTTTTTCCCCCTAGACTCTCAACTTAATTTCACACAATAAGGATTTAAAGCTCAAAACTCTGTAGTGCAAAAAATTTAAGTTAAAAAAAGTTCAAAGTCAAATAATCCAATCCTGCAAGGTGCTGAAATTTTTTTTTTTTCACTTTAAATGCAAATATCTTTTATTCTATGTGGTCAAAATGTCTGAAATTTTTTCCACACACTTTCATACTATTAAGGTATAAGATCCTACGGTTGGATATGCATAAAAAATAATTTTCAAATTTTTTTACTCTTTGGTACAGAAATGGCAGTTTTAAGTATGTTTTTTTGGCAGAAATAAGGCCTTGGTCCTTTAGGGGTTAAACAAGGATTTTGTGTTTTTGGGGCAAATAGTTCACAATCAATAATTAACAATACTAAGTTGTGGATCAAATCATTTTATTTCTAAAATGGTAAAACACATCTCAATCCAAGCTTCTTAGAAAAAGTTATGGTTGGATGAAGTTTGGTTTTTCAAAGGGCAATTCAAATTTCATTCAAGGTTTTGTAGAGACTCTTAAATTCAAATTGACTTCAAATTTTGGCTACTAGTTTAGGACAAAATCTAGTATCTAAGATATAAATTTGACTTTATATGGATAGAAATGCTCCAAGTTCATCCAATGTCCATTCTAAACTTCATCCTTCATTATCTTATAAAATTTTAGTTGATTTTCTAAATTGGGGATGGATTCATTAGTCCCTATATAAAATCATTTCTTTTTTGGCCAAATCTACTTTATTAACTCGATTTAGAATTTCTGGAAGTTCATTTTACAAGGTTGGAATATTTTGTGACCAATAGCATGCTTTAGAATATTCTTTGACTTTAATAGTATTCACAACTTTGTTGGTACTTAGGGCTTTACTAATACTTGCAACTTTATCAATACTCACAATTTCAACTCATGATTTTTTTTTTGAAGATTTAGATTATTTTCAATTATATTTTCTACACTATTCAATTATGCCACATTATAATTTCTAAAAAATTCATTAGATGTCATATTTAATTATATTTTGAAGTATTTTTTAACAAATCTAATCCTAATTTAGGGTACATATTTCTAATTTTAAATTACTATTGGATTATATTTTAAAAGATTCTAAATTAAATTCTATCTATTTCTAAAAATGTTGGATTTTTTATCAAATTACTATTTTTAGATTTTAAAAGTTTGTTCTTCATGGGTCTTAAATTCATCTATCCAAAATATTAAGATACTTAAGAATTGAACTTTTCTAGTGAGAATTATTAGTGGATGAAGTTTGACTGCTAAATGGTGCTTCAAATTTCATTCGCTAATTACTTTTTAACTTACAATTTGAAATTATCTTCTAATTTCAATTCTAAGCTTTGGATTTTTACTATAATTATCTAAGTTTCCATTCTTGTTATTTGTAGATGAATTTTAGTATGTCATAAGTATTGTAAAGTTTCTATTTACCATATTGTAGGGGAGAGGTTCCAATCACCATACATGTGAACTTTGAGCCTTTCCTTACAACAAGTTTAGAAACTCGTATCATCTAAAACTTTGTACAATCATTTTTTGTTTAGCTAAAAATAAAATGGCAAAAAATAAATGTCAAAGTAGACTAGATGAAGTATTTTTACACTTGGTATAAATCAAAAATCACATGTATAGTTGTTGAACCTTTTAATATATGGATGCATTATGGATGTTGGCTTGTTGAAATCGCTTGTGGAGCTTCCACTTTGTAATACACATTCTCTACTATTACTATAGGGAGGAATTCAGTGATGTTTAATTATATTGTATGCTGACCTATCTTCATTTCTAAAAACAACTTCACATCAAGAAGATTTTGAGCTCATGGAAAATGATTTCTAAAGTTTTAGTGTGATTTACAATAATAAAAATAGAAAATCTTGAAGAAATTTATTTCATATTATAACTTAGTTTGAAGCAATGAATCGATGGATGGGCCAAAAAAAATAAGACCCAAAATCTTAAGTGTATGTGGGGTCTTATTTTTTCAAATTACAAAATCTATTTTGAAAAAACTTGAAAAATCATTTATTGTTTAAAATTTTACTTTGCTATTTTTATAATTTTGGGATTTTTATGGAATTTGGGATTGCCAAGCACCCCAAATTATGAATTTGAAAGTCATCCTTTGCAAGAAATTTCTAAATTAGGCCTACATTTGCAATCATAAAAGAGATTCTAAAAATAAGTGATATTCATATCTTTTACATAAGTGCAAAGTAGATTATGTTGTACCACTCAATATGGGTTTGTTTACTAGTATAATTAAACCACATAAAAGACTAGGTTCTCAAATCCTATACTAACTACATACACCTATAATGTTGGTTAGAGGGGTTTAAATTCTCAATAATATAAAGATTTTACAAATTTTAATTTAGAATAACTATATATTGATGGTATTCAAATAAAAGCTATTTACATAGTTATAAATCATATTTATATAGTTAAATTTATTATTCCAACAATTTATTTTTACTAATTAAATAATTTATCCATATACTTTTGAAATAAATAAAAATTGATTATTAATTATTTGTGCATATAAATTTTTTTATAGGCTTAATTTATAAACTATTATTAATTGTAGGAAAGGTTTTGAAAACTATTGTTAAAAAATATATAGTTGTTGAATTTAACTTTGAAAAAAATATTTTTTGACTTGAAATAATTGGATTTTGAGGTAAAATATTTATCACTTTTTGATCTTAAAAATGTTCACAATTAAAAAAATTTAGACTAGACATGATGATAAATGACAACAAATTCATCCTTAAATTTTGGGGCAACCCAACATGGGTCAATTCATTTTTTTAAACATCCATTAGACCTTGGAACGTGAAGGGTCATTTGAACTTGGGCTATGCTCAAGAAAATCAAGTTAGCTATCCACTGGTATATATAGATTTAAAAGAAGATTCACTATTGAATTTACAAAGAATTTCAAAGAAAAGTGGTTTGGGGACTATAACAAAAAATCATTGAATGAGGAAACTTTAGCCAATGAGATAGGGTTCTTAGCCTAAACTATTCATGACCTTTTTTCAATGAGCTACCCAATAATAAGTCAAACCTTGAGAGCACTATCCTCCCCCTTGTTTTTTCCTTTGCTTGATTTGTAAGTAGAGACAACCACTCAAGTACATATCTCACTCAAATTTTAAATGTTTCCCAATTTTATTTTTTGTATTGTATGTCTTCTCTTATATTATTTCATTCTACTATGTTTAATATTGAATTGCAGCTCCATATTTTTTCACTTGTTTTTGGTCCAAAAAATATAATATTTTTTTCCATGGGCACAAAGAACTTGGTTACTTTGAAAATGAGCGTAGGATGTAAACTTTCTAAATGTTATAAGACCATAAAAGTTAGTCAAAACACAATTTTAGCTATGCCAAAATATTGATTTCACTAAAGTACACTTCATTTTTATGTTATAATTTTCCAACCTATGACTTAGATTGAAACCAAACTTTGTAGAAGTTCAAAGAAAAAGTTGGCTTTCTACATACAAAATCCTACGTTTAATTTTGCCAAAATGACTCATCTTACTTTGAGTTTTAACTCTTTGTAACTTACAAAATCAAGATTCAAAACACCTTGAAAATGGCTTAAAATTGGAGGGTTAAAATATGCATTTGTTTATTTGAATTTAAAAGTATATACATAATGATTTTTTTTTTCACTTTTAGCAATTATTCTATTGTACACTTGTAACTCCTATAACCTCGGGGGTAAAAGGAAGGTTGGAAAGTTGGTCATTTTTCTTTAGTCACTAATAGTTTATTGTTGTTCAACATAATTATATGTAAAAGAAGTAAAGAAGACAAATGTGAACATTTTAGAACAAAATATTTAGTTCAAATCATGAATTCCACAATCCTAGAATCTTTTTTTGTTCACCAAGCTAGAAGGTACCTTAACTAAGATGATTGCAAATGCACTCATAAATTAGGTACATCACACACAATATTTGAAATTAACATGGAATCCAAATTATAATTTTTTCAACCTATAATTGCCAAATCAAAATTACACCAAGTTGCTTGTATGTGTAGGTTAGGCAAACCACACACAATACTTGAAATTGACATAAAATCCAATTGATGATTTCATAACCTAATGATTGCAAAATGTTTTATTTTAATCCCTAAAAGACCATTGTTCCCTTGGAAGACCAATTGGATTTGGGGCAAGTACCTATGGTCTCAATTTTTGTCATAAGTTTTTGAAACTTTTTTTGAAGTTAGTAAAATTGATTATCTTTTGGGGAATATAATTTTTTTTTCAATTGGTGCTTGGGAACAAAAGCTATGCCTAGATATGTTCAAAACAAGGGAGTTTGGGTAGCAAATTTTTTTTAATTTTAATTTTAATTTTTTTCTCATAGATTATGTTTTTGTTTAAATGGAAAACTTTGATTCATTTCATTTGGATAAGTGATGTGAAAGTTATGGACAATCTTGTTTTGGGGACAATCTAAGCATCTTCTTGAAAAGAACTTGTAAGATTCATTTCTGAATGCAATTCTTACAATTAAAAAAAAAGTTCCACATGATTTAGTTTGTTTGGTAGAACAATCTCACCATTGGGATTAGTGCATTTTAATTTTATCTTAGAGATATTAATAATTTAAGTATTTCCTTCTATCTCATACCTACTTCTACTTAATAAATTTTTTAAGAATGAAAATTAAGTTTTTTTGAATTGTTTCTTATATCCTCAATTCAATTCCCCACCATAATGATTTAAACCTCAAAACTATGTAGTACAAAAAATTTAAGTTAAGAAGGTTTAAAGTCAAATAATCTAGTCATACAATGTGTTGAAAAACTTGTTTTCTTCACTTGAAACGCACATATCTTGCAATCTATGCGGTTAAAATTTTTGAAATTTATTCCACACATTCTCACACTACTTAGGTGTAAGATCCTATAGTTAGATGTGTAAAAAAAAACTTTCAATTTTTTTTGCTCCTTGTAATAGAAATGACAATTTTAAGTGTTTTTTGGCGGAAAAAAAGGCCTTGATCTTGTAGGGATTATAGCTTGAACATCTAAACTTCAAAGATGTTATCTATAACATTATTAACCCTTACAATTGAGGTGTCTTTAAAAAACAATATGTTTCAAAAAAACATTTGAATTTGAATAAGCATTCTTCTATTTCATACAACTTAGTTTATTATGGAGTATCTCTTAACTATTTCATTAATAATAAGAGTTAAAACAAACACACATGGATCCTTTATATAAATATTTGACTGAATTGAAATAGTGGATTATGATTCTTAGATGCAATTGCAGGCTTTTGAAGTTGTTATACTATCTTTGTTTTTGAAATAGCCCTATGTTTCTTTTGTAAAGCACAAAGGAAGAAACATGGGTCTTTTTAGAAACAAAGGGAATATAGAATAAGCTTGATTATACAACACAATACTTGATCAAATAATATAATTTACAAAGGCAAGGGATATGTAAATTGCTTTTATGTCATAGAAATTCTATACTCATTATAATAGAAACAAATTCATAAATTGAAGCTACATTGTTGATTTTGAACTTTTTCAAATTTTGATTTGAATGGCATTAGAACATAAAATAAATTTTGGTCTTTTGTACAAATGAGTGGAATAGACAAGATCTAGTGAATCGATTATAGTAAGCGGATCATTTTTTGAAGGTAAATTAGTTCTTCACTATTGACATTAAGTTTGGGATACTTTGATGTTAATTCAAAAGTGAACTCTCTTAAACCTTGGTACTAACATTGACTATGAAGATGTGTACTATTTGAGGGATAAATTGAAGAGTTAATTTAGGCATATAAACGTATGTAATTAAAAAAGAGCATTCTAATTTAAATAAATTGGTCTATAACCCATTTGTACACTTTAAAATGAATGTGTGTTGAAATCTTCTTCCAATCACAAATATGATTGAATAAACAAGTTAATATAGTTATATGAATTATTCCAATTTACTTAATTTTTGCCTTCCAAGGCAAAAATTCAAAATCTCTTGTAATGTGCAAAACAAATTATTTGTATAAAATAAGAACACTTGCAATGGTTGTTACTTTATAATCACAACTAATCCAAAATCATCACCCTAAAATCATAACTAAGGGATGTTATTGATTAAATAGGTTACAAAGGCCCCCTAATTACCAATTCAATTGACATTCATTTATCAATTAAACTTCTAGGTTTTCATATTTTTAGCATACAATTGCAAATAAAACATTTTTTTAGTTGATTTACAATTCTACTTCATTTGCTATCAAGAGAATTTTTAAAAATCAATCAATTTAAAGTCCCCACTAGGAAGTTCACCTAGTGCCAAAAGTGACAATTTTGGATATCTCTATTGTTGGGGAAACAAAACCATGGTCATGAAAATAAAATAAAATTTTGAACCTTTGTAATTTTTTTCAAAGTGTATCCAAATAATGCATTTTTTGTTATCATTGGAATCTTCTTTCATCTACTAATAAGAATATACGAAATTGAACCAATGTCATAATTAGCATAAACTATTGTCCAAAAAATATCAAGTGTATTTTCAAGACAAATTTTAGGCCATAGTGAGGCAAAGGTTTTACACCCCCACCCCACTCACCCATCCAAATTAAATATTTTTCTTAATTCCCCAATCCACCCTCTGCAATCCAAATTAAATATTTTTTTAATTTCCCTCTGTCTTTTGTATTCATATCTGTATTTGTTTTCATATACATATTAATATCCCAGATTGGTGGCTTGGAGATTGGTTTTATTTATTTTTCTATAAGAAGATCTATAGTCTGAAATTTTTTAAATAAAAAATGAGAGGGGGGAGGCAAGGGTGGGGGAAGGGGAGCATAAAGCTTTTCTCATGCAAACTTGTTTCTTGTTCATTCGAGTTGTTATTTATTTGGCTTAACTACCAATAAGAGCAAAGCCAAGCCTAATGAGAAGGCTTTGCCTCCACATTTTTATTCCCACCCTTGCACCCAATTTTGTCCTCATATACCAATTGAGTATGTTTTGAAAAAAAATGTGCACTACTAGTATATGAGGGAAAAATTATAAAATAGAATGGAAAATGGGTACATCTACTTTATGTTATGCATTGTCTTATACAAAACATATTTGATCAACACTAGAAAAGCAACTATTGATTTTGGATGTTCCTACCATATTAAAAAAACTTAGAAATCAAAGCACATCTACTAGTCTTTCCACGGCCCTCATAACAATTCAAAATTCAAAATTCAACCCTTAAACGACGAGCTGGTCATCGTGAAAATCATCTGTTTGGATATTGTGTGAATTGTTGGTTTAAAAAAATACAAATGTATTCATTGGGAAACAAGCTACTGTAGAAGACGTTCCCCTTTCCCACAAAATTTGGAAGATGAATAGTTGCACTTTTGTCCTGCATGGAGAGATTCTTTGTCATTCATTGGCCGAAAAACGTCCTCAACACTAGTTAAGGGTTAAAACCTCAAAGTCTGCTCGAAATGCATGCCACTCATCCCCTTGCACCGAATTCCGTCCTCATGTACCAATGGAACATGTTCTTTAAAGAAAATGTGCACCCACAATACGTGAGGGGAGAAATTTTCAAAAAGGGATGGGAATGGGTACATCTACTTTTACATCATGCATTTCTTCACACTAAACATGCTTGATCGAC
Source organism: Climacium dendroides (assembly GCA_950106755.1). NCBI lineage: Eukaryota > Viridiplantae > Streptophyta > Bryopsida > Hypnales > Climaciaceae > Climacium > Climacium dendroides. Next base: position 6,570,773 of record OX467082.1, on the reverse strand, counting down.
ACACAAAAAGAAAAGAAAGAGAAAAAGAAAAAGTGGCGATCGCCATTTACGATGTCCCTACCTTACCTTACCTTACCTTGAAAATCAGAGCCCACCCACCAGTCTCCCCCACGGCCCCCAAAATTTCAAAAATTCAAAATTCAAAACTTAAAACCCCTCAAAAATTGCACTCGGGAAGCGCGCCACCCCCACTGGCGGGGTAACTGAATGACCCACTCAGATGGCGACACCTGGACCACCCTACGCCTCGGAGATGTCAGTCCGAACCGACAAACGAACCCGCCCCCGGGCCCGTCCTTTCCAAGGCAGGGCCAACCCCCTTCCCAAGGCCCTTCAGCAGCAGCAGTCATCGTCGTCGTCCCCCAATTCAAAATCCAGCGTGGAGAATTCATCATCAAGTCCGCGTTTCTAAAATTCACGTCAAATCCGACGGACCTCTCCCTCCCCACCCGACGGAGAAGCCGCCAGTCGTTTTTTCACATCGCAAGTCTCCCTTTTGTGGTTGAAACCATCATCTTCCATCCACGCTTACTACATGGCTGCTTCGTGGCCCGGCGGGCATCCATATCGGTAGCTGTTTTACGCAACTGTTAAGTTAAGTGGAAGCGCCACGCAAGGGATAGGACGGAAGGCATCATCGTATTTCATGATGGTTATGGTGGGATGATTACAATTTCAGGAGGGGAGCAGCTATGGTGGTTTAGGAAGAGTTGGGGGGAGGGTTTTGAGTGTTGCTGCAAGGGTTTGTGCGGCGCTGGGGTTTGAGTAGGGTTTTGGGTGCAAGTGGTGTTGGCGGAGCCGGGCTTGCGTGGACTGCTCGGTCTTGTGGAGAATCGTTGGGAGGGTTTTGGGTTTTGATGGGTCAGATGGTGTAATTTGGCGGAAGAGGGGTTCGGTTGTGTATGTGAAAGCCCGAGCGATTGGAGTTGTTGTGCGGAAGGGGTTAATTTGCCAGACGTTCAAGATGATGGGGTCTTTCATTACGAGGGGTGTCATGTAAGTTTCCTTGCTCTTCTTTTTATTTGTGAACTTCTTGGTTCGCGTCTGCATGGACATTTTTTTTGAGGTAGAGGATATTATTTGCGTCGTCTTAACAGACGTAGGAGCTTGAGTTTGGAGGAGATCGGTATAGAGATCTGTGGAGAGATCACTTTTGGCACAAGAGCCAACGTCTCTTGAGATCAATTTCTTTAAATCACCATGTATGAATATCTTGTGGGATCATATAAAGTGTCATGTTGTAGACTATTGTAAGTGATAATAAGCAACCCTATTTCCGTTCAAAGGTGAGTGGCTGTAGACAAGTTTTGCTAATTGAAGGTCAACCAAGTGTGTTTGAAGAGATGAATTGCTGGCCGGGGGGGTAGTGTAGGTTTCGGGATCAGGTCCCTAGTGGTTCCAGTATCCTCTTTCTTAGGTTTAAGGTGTATTATGAATTATGCATCCAGGTGTTTAGAAAAATGGACAGTGAGGGATATTTCTCAGTTTCGTATTTTTTAATTTCATGCCCGATCAGTAACACTCTGTTTTCATCTGGTAGTTTTTAAGGAAAGAGAATGAGCGTATACGCATTGGCTTTAGAGCATATGGTTTTCGTTTTCTATGGTCTTCTAACCTGATTGATTTGGTTGCCAACGAATTTTCGTGTTGCAGAATGTTGCTGGGATATGTGTATCCAGCGTATGAGTGCTTCAAGATAGTGGAGAGGAACAGGCCCGAAATTGAGAGCTTGCGGTTTTGGTGCCAGTACTGGTGTGTTTTCTCTCTGATTACGTGATAACTTGTACGACATGCTTCTTTGGGTGCTGTAAAAGAGGTTGCTGGTTGATACAGAGGGTTCTTTTGATTCCGCCAACTGATTTTAGTGTCTGACAAACTTGGTAAAAGCTGGATTAGCTTTGGATCGCGGTCATGTGCGAATGATGTGGTGAATCTGAACAAAGCTTGTGGAAACTATTGTAATTAGAATCTATTTTTCTGGTGGTATCAATTTCGAGACATTATTTAAACCCTAATTTACCTCGTATTTTGCAGGATCATAATTGCAGTTCTTACAGTGTTTGAAAGGGTGGGAGATGTTTTTGTCTCTTGGTACGAGCGTTTTCTCTTACGCTTTGCTTTTTGATGGTTGTATGCATATGTATTCGTGCGAAGAATTTACAGAAAGTTTCATTATTGAATCTGACCTACCACAAAACAGTGCATACATGCTAGTCTGTGCTTGGACTTCCTAGTGCAAAGAAAATTCCATTCCACCAAGCAAGTAGTCAATTCTACCTAAGAAATTTTCAAGACTATTAGTCTAAATTCCTTCCTACATTGAGAGGAACATTGGAGTACGTAATTTGAAATCATTTTGGTGTTTTCTATGTGCATCAAAAAAAATTGTAATTTGTTTTAACTTATGTAATGGTGTTTTATTTTCTCAGGGTGCCAATGTATAGTGAGGCAAAGCTGGCCTTCATTATTTATCTCTGGTACCCGAAGACACTGGTACTGTTTAGCACCTTCTCTCTTTGTCCCCCCCTCTTCTTTGTGCCCGGTGGGGCAGTTTTGTGCTATCAAAAGTTAGTGTCCCTGAATCTCCATTAATTTTGTCACCATCACATGCTGTTATGTATCGAGGCTTGGAAACTCGCGAGCCCACTCTTCACTAAGATTCTTTCTGGCGGCTTTTTGGTCCGAAGTTGTAAGTCATAATGATTTCTCACTGAATATTTGTTGACCTGGGATATTTGGAATCGCATGCGGTCTAGTGTCCTGTATTCATTTTTGGTTTTTTATTTTGTCAGGGAACGAATTATGTATATGCAACGTTTTTAAGACCCTTTGTGGTGAGGCATGAAGCTGAGATTGACCGTCAGCTAAATGAACTGACGACCAGAGCTGGAGACTTGGCCTTTTTCTGGTGGCAACGGGGTTCGGTTTACATTCAAGCGCGGTTCTATGAACTTTTAGCTTATGTTGCCTCTCAGTCAAACAGGACACAGCAGGGTTCCGCTCCCCGTCAAGTTCCTCCGGCTGCTCGTCAAGCCCCTCCTCGCCCTAATGGTCAAGTTCCTCCACGCGGACCTTCACGTGATCCTCAACAGGTACTTTCTGGATCCATTTTGCAAGTTGACATTAGGTGTCTCGGATCATTGTAAATGAATTATATTAAATTTCCAGATCGCTGTATTTTTGAAGCTTTACATGTTGATATGAATACGTATTCTTTTTTAAAAAGAATCTTTCTGCTCAATTCAGCTCAATACAGTAATGTGTTGTTTTCAAACAAGGGTGACAATTCTACCGGTATTGTGGTGTTTCAATAGGCATGTCTCCCAAGTTACGAAGCCCATTGTGAACCCTTTGGTCACTGTGCATAGTTCCCCTTTTTGGATTCACATTCTTTTTTGCAAAAGTATGGTAACATCAAGGGAGTATTTCATAAGTATTTTGGTCAACTCATTTTCTAAAAAGAAGACACATTATAGTTAAAATCACGTAGCTTCCCATCGTTAACCTTAGGGTGGGGATTATTTTTGTGCATGTGGATGCTAATGCTGATGTGACTCTCCTTATTCACTACATGGTTCCATTGGCAATCCAAAAGTGTCCCTTGAGATTGTGAAACAATGAATGAATCTTTTGTCGAGTGTAGAGTGTAGAAGCTTCATGGTGGTGTTCATTGAATTCATAAAATGGTGATTTCCCAACCCAATTCAACCCTGTCAGGCCCAATTCCAACCCTTCAAACCCTGTGTGGAATGTGTGACCCAATATCAAAATTGGGTCCATAATGGGTTTGCCTACCTTACAATCTTTTTTTTTTTCCATTTAGTGTTGCTACCTAAAGTAAGTTACTTTAGGTTATAGCTTTTCATCGAAAGCTCCTGTTTTACTTTTTGACATAGTAATATTTTAGCAATACTTTTTGTCCAGTACTAGGCATGTTGAAGGGGCTTGTACAAACTTAGATAATTAAACAACTTGTCCCTGATGAAAATCTATAGCCTAAAGATAGTTAATCTATATCCTGAAGTACCTTGGGTAACGACACTGATTAGAATACTATTTTGTAGCGAATGTTTTTTTAATTAGAAATTCCCTCACATAAGTCAGGCAAATCATATGGATTTCCGTCACGGTCCCCTGTGATGTTCAATTCTCATGATATATCTTGCTCATGCAGGGAGGCCCCCAAGTTTATCCACCACCTCCTTCAACAACAGGATTTCCTGGGTCTGCCCCAGGGGGTGCAGGTTATCCGCCAGTGAACGTTGATGGCGCTTACCCTCCAGGTGCAGCTCCGCAGCCCGGCCCTGCTCTATATCCTCCTCCTCCAGGTCCCCATTCCACAGGCTCAGTACACCGGCGTCGCGAGTCTGGGACAGGAGGAGGCTCAGGAAGTCTTTCAGAAAATTCGGACTCAGATTATGATGTCATTGACCGCCAGGAAGGTCGTCCAGAAAGCAATAGGTCTCAGCAACCAAATCCATCGATCGGAGAGCAAGACGTCCCCCTTCGAGTCTACAACACAAGAAATCGGCGACGACCTTCTGGTTCCCGGTGAGAAGTTGGCGATACCACCGAACAGGATTGAAATTGTAGTAATGAAATGCCAGTCCTCGGTGTCTGTTCAGTTGAATCACCTTAATTTTTGGAATATGAAGGTGACAGGTTTAGTTTTCTTCGTTAAGAAACTTGACAAAGAACGTGTGGATGGTGACAGAATTATTGGTTTTCATATGTAGTACTGGAAATGATCTCTATCAATTCGATCCATGCTAGACTTAAGATAGAAAGAGTCATGGAAAGTAGATCATTGGAAGTGCTAGATCCCAAGCCTGTCAGAGAAGCAGCCAAATCACTCTGAGACGTGCTCACAATTTTTGTATCCACCGTTTATATAACTTTCTGCCCTGCTCTTCTATGAATCTTTTAATTTGAATGGTCTGTGTATGTTGATAGGAATTGGTCCGAATGGTTGTATTCTTGGGTTGATGCTACATCTTCGGGGAAGGATGATTGAGGTTCACCTGGTTACGTCTATGGAGCCGTTTCTTTTCTTAAGAATCGTAACTCCTTCCTATCATTTCAACAACCCCGAATTGTCTCTTCTTCCACGTCCCTTCTCCACAACAGTCTTATCAACATGTTCCACTTTCCCATTACCCATGTGGTCAGCCCTCTTGCCACTTGCAGGTGAGTGGATTCCTTTGCTATTAATTGCTACGTTAATGTAGAATGGCATTGAAGGTATTGTGGTTCAAATTTGTAACTGTGTTGCATTCAACACTTCACCTGTAAGCGGTCTCCAATTGTTTGTGCTAAGCAGGGCTGTGAGAGGTCTTAGTATTTGGTTTTGAACAGGTTACAATGCTCATATGTGTCATGTCTCTGGTTGCATATAGGACCCATTCAAACAACTACCTCAATTGACGTCTTTGGGTTGAGTGGGCCTTCGGGTCGGGTGGGCGTTCTCTAAAATAACTCCTCCGGACACCCTCAAAACCAATGATAATCAGCCTTTCTTTCGTATTTGAATTGTGTAGCTCTGGGTTAGTTTTTCATTAACTTATGAATGTTGTTTTTGCGATGTAACAATAATCTAGTGTTTTCAGTTAGCAATCAATAGCGAAGAAACCCTCCGATGTCTGCATCTTTGGGCTATAACTAGTGACTGAAGTATTGCTCTTGTCGATAAAATTTCTTGGCTACCAAGAAAGTTGGTTCTGGAAGGCAATAAAGTACAGGGTGCATAATCTATCCCTTCAAGTGTTCCTATGTGATCAATGACATTCAGCAGGTCACTGATTCCTGAAATATGGGATGCATTCAGAACATGGGTAATTTTTCTATCTAGTTTTAGAATCCAGCAAAATAGGATTTGGGTGAGATGGTGTGTGACGACTTTTAAATAGGCATGGGATGCATTTGCCATGTGTTTACACGAGAGATCCAAAATGTGTATTGCAAGACTTGAGGTTGATTCCACAAAAGGAATATGATGGATGCAAAAAGAGAGCTTCACCAAAATATTCATTCGGTGTTACATCCTCACATTATTTATAAATATGAAAAAAAACTAAAAATTAAAAAAAATCTATTGATACTATGAAAGTGTTTGGATTGGACTAATTTAACCTTATAAGAACACGGCTCCTCATGACTGAGGTAGTCACCAAAATTTTCCAATTATAGGATCAATTGGTCCATTTACTTTTATTACACTCAATAGTAAAGTCATCCATTAAACCATTGTGATCCAAACTTGTATTTGAATGGGATAGTTTACCTTAACCAATTGGTCCATTCACTTTTGCTACACTCAATACATTTGACACAAGTTGTAGAAGGTGTATTTTTTGATCCAAACTTGTATTTGAATAGGGAAGGAAGTTTGAAATTGTTTGAATTTTTAGGTGAATTTAAAATATAAGGCCATTCCTATTATATAGAACTTAGGATTTCTTTCATGAATTAGAAAATTAGGAAACTATTTTTATTTTATTTTATTTTATTGTCACAATGGCCCAAGGCATACTAGTAGCATAGATATGTTACACTTACAAAGTAAAAATAAAAATATAAGTAAGAAAAATTTCCATTCATAATGGCATGTGAATATTTTATTGGTTGATTATATAGATATATTGTGTTTCTAATGCATTCACCTATTCTTTTTTAAACCACTTTCCAATGGTACCAAAATCACATCAATTGGACCCATGGTGGTAGGCGGACTTCAATACTACAACTGTGAAATAAAATATTCTTCTAAATTTTTTATAAACTAGGAGCTTCTATTACCTTCTAAAATTAAATTATTCATAAATTTGCGGTTGCAATTATATGAGCCTAGAATCATATGCACATGAGCATACTAGGAGTCTACACACCTACGCTATATTATAAAAACCTTCCATAATTATATTATATCTATGATATAAATACTTATATTATAGGTGTTTATACTATGAGCACCTTCAATGAATGCAAGGTATCTACTTAGCCCAAATCTCGCACTTTCTTTTAATATGTAGAAAAACAAAAGTTACAAAAGTTTATAAAATCATCATAATTATATAAAAAATTACTTAAATTTTAGATCTCATAAATTTCAAATGGAAGTCGCATTTGGTGTGGTATTACTATGAGAATCATATAAATAGTGGGGGAGTCATGTAGTACTAGAGGGAGTTGAATTCAACAAACTTGTTGAACATCTAATGTGTCATTGGATAAATGATTCAATGAACTCAATGGTGAGTACATAAGTTTAGTAAATTTGCTAAATGCATTGCAACTACTCCTCACGTGGGACCCCCTCAAACCACCACGTTTTGGTGTTGTGTCTAATAATAGAATGGTCAAATTTTCATGTTTTCTTGTTGGCAAGTGACTTATCAATTAACTCTAGAAGGCCCAAGGCCATTTCGGATATGAAAACATCTTTTCTTTTCAAGCCTTATAAGTCGATATCTCGCTAAGGTATGAAAATCTCAACCGTACAATCTTATAGTGTACATATTGTAGATGATGTGGATCAAATTTGTAGTCATTTGACCGCATGGATTGAAAGATTATAATGTTTTAGTGCTGAAAAAAGATGCTGAAATTTTCCTAAAAACACAATTGGAGGTGAAATTTGATTTCTAAACCTACTCACATGAAAAAAATTTGAACTAAAATGTGCTTTGAAATCAACATACAAACTCATTGGTGGAAAAAAATTCATGAAAGTGACTCATTGTGTTTGCAAAATGACTTTGAAATGCCAAAAAAATAGCCAAAAAGGGTGCAAAAAACACATCTAAGGCTAAACCTACTTCTACTAAAATGCTTCTTAGTCACTTGTTTATTGTGTTTAATCAAAGACAATATTTTAGCCACACAAACTAGGCAAGTATGTGCAACTTTCCCAAAAAAAATTTGAAAATGGACACAGTATGAAGAAGTAACAAGCCACCGAAGTGCATACTAACCAAAAAATGTTAGAGTTTTGAACTTGGAATTGCTTCCAAGCATTCAAAACAACTTGGATTGCTATGAAAATTTTACCACAATAACTAGACTTCTATAAGAACAAAATCCAACAAATTGATTAATAACAAACATTGGATGAAGGAGATACAATCCTTCAAAGTTGCAGCCATGACAATGCAGTGTGCTGAACTCAAACTAAACCTGTGAACTTTGAATGGCTTTCACAAACTCAATTCGTCTTGGATTGATCTGAAAATTCTATTACACAAACTAGACTAGTATGCACAACTTTTCCAACAAGTTCTACTAAATTTGGTCATTGGATGCAAAAGTTACAGCACTTTGAATTGTACTTCCAAACTATGAATGGCCAGAATCTGTCCCCTTGGGCGGTTTAGGGTTAATCCAAAGGCAAAACATAACTATGCTTTATGATCTTATCCAAAGTCCCCATATTATTAAGATCATGTAGATCATGCATACACTATGTAATAAAAATATTAATTGTGAGATGTCCACGTGAGCCGGAATAGTTGTTTCCTTCTCCATTTCATTTACATGTCCTTTCCAAAAAGAAAATAATAGAAACATTGATTGGACATAAATAATGTGTAAGATTGTGAACATTGACCGAGACACTTAAGGTTGAGGCACCAATTGTCAACCAAGCTTAATACCCAACTGGTAGTAGTGCAATATTTTCACAAGCAATGCTAGAACAAACTTCCAATTGAAGTTTGGAATCTATTTTTTGGATCTTTTAAAAATTTGGGACTAATAAGATTATGACACTTGTCCCGAAGTATTGAGCAAGAAAGTAGGAGATAGTGTGCGGGAAAGTAGTTCTTGAATTATTAGAATTGGAAGACTCTAAACATTGGCTACTAGTGAAGTGCACTTTTTGGCTCCCAAAATCCATAGTAATTCCAATTTTCAGAATAAAATTTTGAGAATTTTGCTATCAATCCCCATATTTCCTATCTTCCTACATAGAAAAAACTTTCCACCACCTCATATTGCACATGATCTGCTCCAAAATTGCTTAAATGATCAGCTACTAGTGCCTCAACCTTAATGGATTAAAGAACACATCAAGACTAGAGGAAGTAGAGTCACCATCAAATAAGGAAGCAAACGGTGTTGGTAATATAAGACTTAGCAAACTTCCTTGGTTGTATTTGTAGTAGTGCAATAAGCTTCCTGTAGAGGCCCATGTTTTACCCTGGGAAAAATACAAAAACCTTTTATTTGCTACGCAAATTTTTTTTTACAAATTTTGAGTTCATACTTAAGTTCATATTTGCAATTAGAGGCTCCTATTTAGCTAGGAGAGGTGTTAACAATAACACTTAAACATCACAAATAGGGGATCTTTTCTTTACATTCACCCTTGTTTGGACCTCCGAAAGAGGCTCATTGCACTACTATAGACTTGATTAGCTTCCCCTGGCCATGCATTTTGATGGCTCACATTGCATCATACTTACATGAAAAGAAGGCAAGACACTGAATCCATCCCACAAAGTAGGACCAGTGGAGTGAAAACGCAAGAATTTTGCCTTGAGAGAAAACTCATAATTTTTTTATTTTTTACATATGAAAGAATTTTGCAAATTTTGAATTCAAATTTGCATCAAAGACCCCAAATTAGTTAGGAGAGGTCAAGAATATATCCTAAGTACGGCACAAAATAGGAGGCAAGATTTTACTTTTACCTTGGAGAACTTTTGTTTTTACCTTGTTGGTCCTACTTCATGGGACGGAATTTGTGTCCTACACCTTGAACAACAGGTATGTGAACAAAGATTGTTGATGCTCCAGGAGTTTGGCTCCCCAATGTACATTAGCCCTACGTAAACCACTGCCAACAAACCTCCCATTCATTTTGCGGGTGGATTATTTGGCACAATCCTACAATTACGTGGGTTTCCACGCATAATGGTGGATTATGGATTTTTCATCCATGACTTTCATTTCAAACTGGTTCTATTCATCCAATTGCAATTTTCTAGTGGTAGTTTACATTGACCAATGCCTCTACACTAAAATTGGTAAATAGTGATAGCAACACTAATTGTCAACAATAACACTAATTGTGATTTGCAAGGTTAGTGTTAGATGGGAATTTACCCATTCTAACACTATTTTAGCTCTATAGTAAAATTTGGTCATTTCAACATTTCTACGAGAGTGCATATAGTGTTAGATGGGAATAAAATATAGAAGTTGGAATGGTGGGAAAAAAGTAGTGTATGAAATGCTGAAATACGCAATGAAATGCTGAAATGCTGAAATAGACAATGAAATGGTGAAATAGATAATGAAATGCTGAAATAGAGAATGAAATGCTAAAATAGACAATGAAATGCTAAAATAGACAATGAAATGCTGAAATAGAGAATGAAATGCTAAGATAGAGAATGAAATGCTAAAATAGACAACAAAATGTTAAAATAGACAATAAAATGTTGAAATAAACAATGAAATATTGAAATGCTGAAAATTTTCATAGTGTATGTATAAGTTGCTAAATATAGAAACAACCAAAAACACAACATAATAATCCTAGCTGTAGGCCAAAAATTAAAGGAAAAATATAGTAAAATATCAAAAATGATTTTAAAACTACCCTATTGAAATTGGGCAGTTCTTGCCCTTGGAAGTATTGCAAATGTTTTGCAATTATCTCTTGGAAATGTGGAAATAATTGTCCTACACTCTAAGATCCATCAAGTCCTAATGCTAAGCCACAACGAATCATTGTTTTTCTAGCATAGGATATGTTGTCACAATCCACCTCTCGATTAACATCTTCTATACTATCAACAGCCAATTGTAGAAAAAAATGATTTCTAGGATTTGTCAACTTTTCTGACCATTGTTCATTTGCCCAAGGTGCATTTTGCCAAGCATTTTGTTGTATCAACTCAATTTTCTTAGCTTCCCACCGTCTTGTCCATGCATCTTTGATTTTTGAAATGAAGAATGTATCTACTAGTTGGCAAAGGTGAGTAGAACATAGAGGCAAAAATCTGAAAACTGTGTTTTTGGCTGCTAGAACAGCAGCCAATCTAGGGGTCACAGTATGGCTGCTACAATTATCAAGCCATATGATCTTCATGCATTGATGAAGATCGGCTTGATATGTATTTGGGGAAGGTTCTAAAAAGTATTTGGGGAAGATGGTTTGGTCCATCCAACCTTTAGGGCCCGTTCTATAAGAAACCCCTGGAATTAATCAACCCCCGTATAGGATAGCTCCTATTTTCATTTGAGAAAATGAGCATAGGAGCTTCTATTGTGGCACAACAACCTCCTGAAATGCGAACCACCATGGTCATGGACTCCCCACCTGAGACCTTAAAGTTCGGCCATTGTCAAGATTGACAACAAAATGCGTTTCATCCAGGTTTTCCATAAGATTTTCATCAAATTCTCCAGATGAAAATCCCCTTTGCAAGACCCCCAAATGGTAGGCGGTTTCCATTTCAATTTGAAGCTCCTTTTCAGGGATACAAGTCAAACGCCCACGTTGGGATAGAAGGACTATATTGTGGTTATCCATGAATTGATTGACCAAGCCGTGAACAACAATGTCTTCAATCATCCAAGAAGTGACAGATCGGCAAGTGGCAAGGCTTGAAACTTGTTGAAGACGGCGGGGAGGGGCATTGGGAAGAATTGTAGCAAGTAGGAGGCGGTCCATTGTCGGCTACAAAAAAACAGTAAAAATGTGACTTTAAAAAAAATGGCGAGAAAAAAAAAACATTTTTTAGAAGAAATAGAGGAGGGAAAGACAAATCCAATGGTGTCATCCAATCTTCAATGACATATCTCAATTACCCCTCCAAAGAAATCTCTTCACTTTTCTTCTCTTCTCAATGTCTCCAAGGCCGCCACTAGGGAGCTCTCTACTTCTCCGCACAAACTCTCCAAGGCGGTCACCAAGTAAGCAGGGCAAGCAAAAAAGAAAGTCTTCCATGGGAGGCGAAAATTAGAGTTTCCCAGGGAAGGACCAGAAATTGTCGACGATTGGTAGAAATTAGAGCATTCTAGGGAAGGACCAGATTTTGACAGCGGAAGTGAAATGTCCTACACTATTTACACATAAGTTGGAAAATAGTTTTGGGGGTAAAAAAACAAGGAACAACATTAATTATCACCCAACACTATTTACCAATTTTAGTATAGTTGTTGTGCATTTCGGAAGAAAAAACACCTCCTTGTCAAGCTCCGCCCTCTTTGTTAGCCCTTTTTCTCCCAAAATGCCTTCCTCCTCAAACATTGCTCTATATGAAAATCCTTGAAACCTTGAAACACCAAAATAATAAACGTATTGCAAAAAACACTGAACTATATGGACGCTATTGATTTTTAGGGTATTTTTGCATAATTTTGTGATGCTCCTTCCGCCAATTGTGGGGTGCCGAAGTGTTTGTATTTCGTATTAGCAGCCTTGTGTACGTACTATGCAACATAGATAGATTGCGTTCGTATTTGCCTTGGATACCATGACTAGAAGAGCCTAGAAATTGTTGTCAATGGTCTATCGTGTCCAACACAACGTTATTTTGAAGCGAACCTAATCACATTTTGATCCAAATTTGAAGCGGAAAGTGTTGATGCGACCTTTCATTAATTTGCTTCGATTCCTCAAGAGCACGCAGCAAGGGCAACAATTGCAGTAACCAAATCAAGTTGAGTTGGGGTGCTAGCACTACGTACTTCACCTCTAAAGTAGTGTGCCATAGTTGAACTTGGTGCAGGAATTGAAGAGGGAATGATCCTATCATGGTTTTTTTCAGTATATGAAAATTTGACCACAATGCATGTCTTATGCATCTCAAATTTAAGGACATATGGATTATTAACAAATATTGTACTGATTCAGTGCCTTCATCACTACGTACTATAATCGCATCTATTATGTGCATTTTTACGCACTAAATCAGTGCGAAAACAATGAATATCAATAGCGTACAATTTATGTACTTTAACTATACAATTGCTGTGTAGTTTTGACACAACAATTGTATAGTTAAAGTACATAAATTGTATGCTATTGATATTCATTGTTTTCGCACTGATTTAGTGCATAAAAATGCACATAATCAATGCGATTATAGTATGTAGTGATGAAGTCATTGAATCAGTACGATATTTGTTAATAATCCGTTTGTCCTTAAATTTGAGATGTGTGACAAGAATGGAGTGATTAGCAACTTCATTAGGAATTTTCAACTTTTCAGTGTGAGTTCATTGTAAAAATTGACTTTTTAGACTTTCTATGTTAGAAAATGCAATGACTGCTTCAAGTGAACTAAATGAGCATGATGGATTCAGATTTTGTTGGTACTAAGGTAGTCTACAGACTCTTTTAGGCCATGATGCATTGAACACTTCAAAAATTCATAGTAAATTCATACTTTGTAAAAAAAATTAATTTCAATTGCTCTCACTATTTCTCACACTTGTAATAATGTAGAAAAAAATGAAAAAATTTCAGCAACATGTGGTCAAACTCCTAATTTTGACCACAATGGATTGTTTTACCATAGTTCCTGAGAGACAATTGAATAAAGGGCACCACAACAATTAAGCAACATAGGAAATCAATTGACAGTGCATTAATTAATTTTTTTCACTAGTGATCCCAACACTAATTTATGAAATTTAGTACAATATGCTACCTTCAAGACAAACAAGCATCAACTTTGGCTACCTTGAGAGTGAGTAGTATTTAAAAAAAGATAGAAAAGAAAGGGATTTTGCAAGTTGTAAAAGATGATTGGGAGTACTATTAACAATATGGAGAATTTCATTAAAATGACGATTATTTTGTGAAAATGGTACAAAAGGGGATTGCAAAATGGAAAAAATTCATAGAAAAATGACACGGGGGTGAAGAAACATGGGAGTTGTGTTGCAATTTGGACTTGTTGGGGATAGAATTGGCACATCTATGAGGTTGACATGCTGAGAAGCGCTATTGTATGTGCTCTTCATATGGCATAAATGACATGTTGAATATCGCTATTTTAATGAAATTCCCCATTAATACAAAACTAATGAAATAGATGCTAATTCCAATGTAGAGGAAGTCGTAAATTGGCTATCAAATCCTCTCATTTGTTGCAATCTTGGTTAAAATATAACTGTTTTAAGAATTTTCTCCCATGTGCATTCAACTAATAAAAAGTTTGAAGTAGCAATGGAGTGAATTTTAGCCAGTTTTATGAACGCTAATATGTATTGTATTTCCAAGGTCAGCCGATGATTGAATACAAGTCTTTGAACTTACTTTTCAATTTCTTATAAGTATGATATTTTCCAAAAAAGCACTAGTTTGACAACTTTGGTTGGACAATGGTGAAGTGTTGTATACCTTGATAAAGATGAAACTAGCAAAGACTCTAGCAAATGCACAATTCTTTGCAATTACTTGCGATGAAGCCACAAGCATTGACAACCAATTATGGTTCAACAGACACATCTACACTATGAAGGATTGGATTCGACAACCATACCTTTTACCGTTGAAGTGTTGTGGCAATAGAGGATTGACAAACAATATGAGGAAGGCCGTTGTAAATGCAATGACTTGAGAGGGTACATTATCGCGCAAGGATATTGTTGTGAAGTTCGTCTCTTTTGGCACCAATGATGTTAGTGTCTTCTATGGACTATGGTATCAACCGGCATTTGAAAAAGAACCATACTCCTTGGATGGATGGCAATTACTACATGTTACATCGCTTTCAGCTTGCCATTGCTACATTGTCAAAGATGGTAGTCGTTTCAAGCATTGAGGATACTCTTGATAGCCTGTACAACTACTTTAGCGACTTACATAAGTGTCACAATGAGTTTATAAAGCTGGCAACTATGATGAATCAAAGCCATGACAAAATATTGCGACAAGTGAAAACATAGTGGATAAGTATATTGAAGCCGGCCAAGAAGGTGCTTGCATAGTATGAAACTTTATTATATAAGATGCATCTTGATGCACCTATTATAAAAGCAATAGGATCCAATCTCAATTTGCTTTACGATGTTGAGACATTATTGGACTTAAGTTGTTTGATGCCGTTGCTAGAGACTCTAAATGACATTACCAAGTTTCCTTTTCCTCATTTACTAGACTAGATTTTTTGAGTTCAAAGCCCTAGTTGGATTCACCCATAGTAGGCTTTAATTCAAAGTGAAGGAAGATTTGAATACTTGTATGAGACAACTTGTCTTCATTGTTGGAAGTGCACACATTTGGACAAAGTATAGGTCCAAAATCGATGGGGCATATGAATTTGTAAGTAAGGCAAAGTGGACTGAGATTGTGGGTGAAGTAAAGGTGGTATGCAAGAGTAAGCTTTTGACTATTTTATTAATATATAGATTATCAATATCAAATATGATATTAAATCAACAATATTTGAGTTTACAGTAGATGTTCATTTTTTTGCTTTACAAAAGTGGCAAAAAATGTTTCAATAGAAATCACCAGCCATTTTCTTGCAATTCCATTGATGGATGTATTAGACATGTTTTATCCGCAATATTGGTTGCAGAAGGAAAGTTACAAGCATTTTGATCAACACCTCATAGTTTTGAAGGACCATTACTTAGGCCAGAGCCACATAATTGGTGTTAATACGTCTCACAAATTGTCTATTGATCCCATCATCTTGTAGACTCATCTCAATTACGAGTCTAGCATGTTTAGAATGATGACATAGAATAATGCACCTATAGCAATAGAGCGCCCCTTATTGTCAACCCTTTCATGGCCTTATGGAGAACTTTGGTTGCCAATACACATCTATGGTTACACATCGAGGAATTTGTAAAGTAGGTTGAGATTGCTTGTGTGCAAGTACTAGGCTCCAAAAGATGAACAAACCTTCAATAACCTTGCTTTTATCAAGAATAAATTGCAGAATCAATAAACTATTAATTTGGAGACTACCATTGGCATGTATGCATAGCCATTCTTTAGCATAAAAAATTTCCCATATATAGAGCTACTTATGTTGCATGGTCCAGCTAGAGTTGTCATCCCTTGAGCCCATGACTTTGTTGATCATACCAATGTGATATTAGGATCAACCAGCCAATGGTAACTATGCTGTAGGTGGATTAGGATTTCATTTTGTATAATTAGAATGGAACAATGTTCATAAAACTATTATATTTTGGAAGTTTATGAAATGAAATGATTTATTGTCTTAAAATTCAGTGTACAAATTTGAGCTTGGATTGAGTTTGTGGAACTTGGAGCCAAATTGCACTTGAATTTATAATATAATTGTCAAGTTTTCTCCTTCAAATTTTAGTATGTGGCTAAATGAGCCATAGAAAAAATGTTGTATTAGCCAACAACATCGACAGTTTAAAATGGATTGTAGCCAACCTACTTAGATCTATCAAATTTTGCAATATCCACTTTCCTACAACACTTTCACACTAAGTTCCAATTATTTCATTGAAATAAGTTTTAGTATAGTCAAATACAAAAATGTAGGCTAAGGAATATCACCACCACTTCAAAGACTACTTGCCATTAAATATCCATATAAGAAATTACCTATCCCATACCGGACAATATTGGGGAGCACTAAACCTTGGAAAAAGCATATAGCATCAAGAACTATTCATGTAAGGAAAATCTTGCAATAGGTTGTCAAGTTCATATAGTTTACTTGTTCCAATTACTTTTGAAGAGTGAAGATTGAGAAGTTAGTCTTTGCCATTGCATTGTTCTAAGCGATTGGCTTTGAAGAGTCCTAAGTATTTTACATTGTTGAGGGTTTTGTGACCTAAACAATATTGTCCAAACAAGCTACTAGAAAGATCAGTGAATTCATGTTCCACTTCATGTAGCCTCTTATCCACCAACATGATCCAAAATGACTCATCATCAGTAGAGTTAATTTGCCCTAACAATAATATTGTTTCCAATAGAAACATCCTCAAATATTCACTCACCTCCTAAGCCTACTTTTACTTCCACATCAAAATTATAAACAATCTCACTTGGAAATGAGCCTATGTAATGTCCAAGGCCCTACATAATATCTTTGATGGCAAGCAAAATTTGTATTGTCTTCTAAACAAGCCCAACAAAAGCAAGAAAGAGTACAAAACTGAATGTAGGATCCTTACAAGACACAAACAACACTTTCCTCTTTCAAGAACCTCACTATCTATTCTACATTTTGGATGCTCCTACCATGTACTTTGAGCTGCTTTTTACAAACTTTCTTTTTGCAATGGGCCCTATACCATCCACCTCACATTTTCCATGTTGAGATATAAAATAATTCCATAGCATTTGGCATCTTTCAAGCAATATACCGTCAATTACAATTAAACTAAGATACCTACTAATGAAATACAAATATTATGTTGATTTGAATTGACGGTTGTAGCCATCAAACCAAACAATATGATTTTTGGGTGCAAACCCATATACCTTTATAAAATCCCAATGCATAAGAAAACGATGTTGAACATACAACGAATCATGGACTTTATCATCAAACACATAGTAATGAACTTTCTTAAATAGAAAAGACTCATTCATTCATTAGACCAATTGAGATTTAGTCTATAAATTATATACACTAGAGTCAACACCTGTACACTCCGATGATGCATGCTTTATATTTAATTTTGTATCTTCATAGGATAGTTCTCTGAAAAATCCATACAAGATATCACAATGTCCCTCGTAACTAAATTAAATAATTCTTTAAACTGATAATCTTGCCATGTTGCGATATAATTATGGACAGCAAAAGTTTTTAGATGAGGCTTCAAGTATTCAAACAATTTAAAAGACTTAGTCTCGCGATATTGCACAGATGGTGTCTTTCGGGGGCAACCCTTCTTCGATGTATCCAACAACCCCCAACCCAATGGATTTCCATTTTACAAGCTTATCGGAGGCCTACTCATGAGGACAGATTTTCAGAATGACATAAATCGCATGACTGACATTCCCCAAGCAAACACTCACATCTGTACTTGCCACATTTGATACTCCTCTTTTGCAGAAAGAATTGACTCTCACAAGCTGGTTAAACTATCATAGTGAACATTCTTTTCTAAACATTCTCCTAATATCTCTACACTATTATTGCAAACCACTGTTTTTTTTTGGAATAGTACAGGCTTGCATGTCCTCACACTAGTGGCACATTTATGGAAGGATTAGTTCAGATAGGCTAAAATCGTCTGACAATAGCGACAAATCGCAAAAAAAACAAAAACAAAAAAACAACTGCTGCAAACCAAGAGTAGTTCCAACGTAGCTCCAAAAAGTGCAATATTTAGATACCAATATGTGATCAACGTCTTTTTTGGTAGATGTTCTAAACTCTTTTCTTCAACATACGTACATATTCGTTTCAGGTGTTCACACCTTCATGTTGACAATGGCAAGAGGGACTTTTGGTGATTGAGACGAAAGATTCCGTTTGGGTTGAAAACTTGCCCGTCGTCGCCATCTTCCCGGCCTTTTGGTACTTGGCTGACGAGCTTCGAGTTTTAGGGTTCCGTTCCCGTTTCTCATCGCCACTCCGGGCGATCAATGCTCTCTCCGTCAGAGAGACAGCAATCCCTCCTCCCGTAGAGACCCACCGCTCGAGGGAGCCACGATGGGATCCTCGGATCTCCATGTCTCCGACGGCGCTTCGTTGTGGTCGAAGTTGCGCAAGCAGGACGCCTCCTGGGACCGCGACCAGCTGGGCGACGTCTTACACTGGCTCCGCCAAGCGTTCGCGCTCGTCTTCGGCGTCTTCTTCGGCTTGATGCCCTTGACGGGTTTCCTCCCGATCGTCTCGTTCTTGGTGTTGTCCTCCGGGGCGATGTACGCCGTGTACGCAGTTTACTTGAACCAGAACGCGGAGGACTTCGGAGGGGATGGCGCGCTGCTGCAAGAGGGGTTGTTCGCGTCGGTGACGCTCTTTCTGCTGGCGTGGACGTTGGTGTACAGTCTGGTGCATTTCTGAATGAATCGCGATGATTCTCTCGCTGTACACAAGAGTTTACTACTTCTAGGGTTGAATTCTAGGGCTGAATTATGTTGCGATCTGATAAATTGTAGATTTTAGTTAGGGTTTCTGATGGGGCGAGCATTTTTATTGCGAGCTTTTTTGCTGTTGTTTTCTATTTGATTCGGGTTTTCGAAGGTTGGAGGATGAGACTACTAGGAGTGATCAGAATGCCTGCGAGATTCTTGTTGATCACCATTGAAATCATTTTATTGCCAAAGGTTTAGAACCGTTTACACAGATAGTCTGCTTGTCCCTTTACTGGCTTGAACTTTGGTGATCATCACAAAATCCCTCTGTTTTTCAGGACACAAGATTGATCTACTAGGGCTGAGTTGAAATTTGAATCGGTTTTCAGATGTTACGTTAGATTCTGGGGCGAGCTTCTTAGAGTTGTTTTCTATTGATCCAATTATTCCGAAGGAAGGAGGAGGAGACCACTGGGAGTGATCAGAATGCCTGGGAGGTTGTTTTTTACGATTGAAACTATTCTATCGTTACGGGTCACAATCTGTTAAGTCCATGTTTCTTTTTTTCTGGATTGGACAGTGCTGTACAGGCCTGTTCATTTCTGAATCGCGCAGATTCTCTGTACACAAGAGTTTACTACTAGAGCTGAATTTTTTTGTGATCTGGAAAATTGTAGCTTTTAGGGTTTCTGTTGGGGCGAGCTTTTCTGGAGTTGTTTTCTATTTGATTCGGTTTTTCAAAGGTTGGAATGACAAGGATGCCTCATGCATCTTGTTGACGGTTGAATCCGTTTTATTCCCAAAGGTCACAGAGCCTTTTACAGACACAATCTGATCGTCCATGATTCTCTATTACTGGAAGGACTTTGGTGTACAGAATTTGTCGTCTGCAAGCACCCTCAGGACTTGCACATCTTGGAGACTTTGCAAGTCGTACCTCTGCCTCCAATTTCACATTTTCGTTTATATTGAACTCCTCAATCCTTTTTGAATTTTTTCACTTTATTTTTTTCTTAAAGTAACAGTGCAATTAACCCTTGGAAGGCCCTTGGGGTCCCTCTATATGACCTTTATTTAGCCTTATAACTCTTCAATTGTGGTTTACTGTATGAATTGTAATACATTGTTATTTGTGTACTACCATGATCATTAATTTACTTTGTACTAAATAATATTTGGTCAATGTTTTTCTAGTAAAATACCACCATATTCATAATATACTATACAGTTGCAAAGGGCTTTTAGGCCCTTCTAGGATTAAGAAGCAAGTAGAAATACAGATTAGTTTGATTTATGTGAATGAGGCAGCCTTGGGGGGAGGATTAAGGAATAATTGCCACTTGGGCCTATGGAAATTGCCGGAATAGTAGTTGCTTTTGCACCAAGTATTATGGAATTTTTAACAAATAGCATCCTATCTCTCCACTACAACAATGGAAGTGAATAAGGGTGTTCCTATGTGCCATTCCAATAAGGATAGTGTCATGCCACACTTGCATGAAGATTTGGGCAGTATTGTGGTTTTCCTTTGAAGATAAATTTTTATTTATATAATTTTTTACATTTTTATTTATATCTAAGTACAAATATATTATTTACTATAATTTCATGAAATTGGTCATAAAGGAAGGTTGTCTTTTTAAGATTCAAGTATTACATTGGATGAATGAGAAGTTGGTTGGACAATATGATGCCTTGAAGCCCTCTATTCATCATCTAGGATATGGACTTTGGAGCGCTTAAGAGTTAAAACTATATAGTTTTATATTATATAAAAATAAAAATAAAAATAATAAATCATGCTTAATATTTGACTATATAGTGTTCAAGCAAAAGAGATTTTTGTGATTGGTTCAACACAAACAAGTGAATTTGGGTTTCAACGAGTTCATAGAAACTATTGGTGGAGTACTTAATTCTTAAAGACCTATGGGAAATAGTACATATAGTACCATATTAGACTCTTAGAATACAAATTATGTACTAAAGACATACACCATTGGATTGATAATTCAACAATCAGAATCTTTCCTTTGAATGTTGTATTATCATTTTGACCTTATCATATTCAAATACAACACCATACATGTAGAATACTTGATAATTTTATAACTTTTGAGACTTGTAAGAGGTGTAGTAGTGATCTAAATTAGGAATGTCTTTTGCCATTGGATCTAGCTCAGTATGAAAACAAACTTTTATTTGCTAGTGCATACTTCAATCCATGTACCTTCTATATGCAAAAAAATACCATGCTATTTCCAAAATTGGGATTCCTAGACTTGTAATGGGTTAAAACCCAATGTGGAGCTCAAAAGAGACAAATTTCCCTATTAAGGTTTCTTAGATAAATTTTAGATGCAATATTTAGTTGTTGATTCCATTTGGAGAGCTACAAAAAGCTCTCAACTCTTAAAGGATATTTGAGATCCTGGAAGGGTTGTCCAAACTAAGATTTGAGAATCATTTTTACAAGAAGATTATGTAATTTATTGAGATGACCAATCGGTGATGTCATTTGAAGATTAATGAACATTGTCAATTGTGGCCATGTTCGTCATGAAAAATTGAACAATGTCTACACTTTAATTTAATATATTAGCACGACTAACTCCAAAAGAGAGTATGAAAGAAGAATTGTATTAAACATTGATTTATCATGTTTCAATCTTTATTTTATTAGAGTCAAAAGACATATTTGCTTCAAGCATCACAAAGTTTAGACCCTACGGTTTGTCAACAGTTATCACGTGATTATGGTTGTTTCATGGGTTCGCACATTAATTATAATTTATCGCATCATTACGATGCATTACTTCGCATTGTTACGATGCAGTTGCAAGTAATGTATTGTAACGATGCGGTAATGATGCAAAGTAATGCATTGTAATGATGTGATAATTTGTAATTAATGTGCGAACTCATGAAACAACAATAACCACATGATAATTATTAACAAACCGTAGGGTCTAAACTTTGTGATGAGGGTCACTTAATGACTTTGAATAAGGTGAAATTCTTCCAAACCATCCCTATACCCACTCAACTATGTCTCTCAAAGTGTCCTTAAACTATTCCTATACTTAACTATCATTCACTGATTATTGCTTTATCTAGATTTTGGTTTTAAAACCAAGTTATTTGATAGTTTCAATGGTTTAGGGAGCTTCTACTTTGAAAATTTATAAAATTCATGATTTTCAATTGATAATAATACAAAAATATTTTTAAAATTTTAAAATTTGATTTTATTTATTTATAGAAAAGGTGACTCCACCAATGTTGAATTGCTTATTGTGACCGTTTTAGATGCTTCCACCTTATTGTGTTTGGGTCTTTCCATGATTTTTAGAAGAAGCCTTAAACAATGTGCAACCCTATTTTTTTTCTTGCCTTGCAATAGGGCTTGCATGCAAGAATTTGACTTTAAGTCAACATGTTTTTACTAATTTTTTTCATTTCTACACATGATATAGATGAAATCAGCAAATTTGGACCAAAAAACACATGAAAATAAGTAAAGATTTATCATTCATTTTAAAGATGGATGAATGTAGAATTACATTGTATCAGTCATCCAGTCATCCAAAACTCAGTGATTGCCACCTTGGCAATTCTATTAAAAATGCTCCAAATCTATTAATAGGATGTTAGAGGAGGAAAATGGCTTTGCCTATGTTGTCACTCAAAAAAAAAATCAAATTCAATTGAAATTGAAATGCTTCCTATAAGGAGTATTGAATATGAGTGGGATTTAAAATGAAATTAAGATTAACTCTAATAAATAGTTTAAAAAATCATTTCAATTGATCAAATTCTAAGGAAATATATTTAAAAACTTATTCACAAAATGGCCAAACAATAAAAATTTCTAAAATCGTATTCTTGATTGTTACTATTCAAAGATAGATTTTTATTTAAATCTTTTTCTATTTGGGAAGCTTAAATTATTTAGTTTTTTTCATTTTGGTTAATTTATAGGCCATTAGAAAATTTGAATTCAAATTTGCAACTTGAAATTTCAAATTTTACTTGTGAGGTTCAAATAGTAAAATCTAATAACATAAAGAAATATCCATTTACAAAATGTAAAATAAAATATTTATTAAAATCTATTGATTAGATTTTTGTTACTTCATGACATTTTTTCTAATATGAAAGATGCCCCTTAGTATATATCCAACATACCTACATAGTTTTGATTTTTAAAATCCATCACATGAATTTTTCAATCAAATATCATGCAAAACAAAAAATTATCCAAACATTAAATTTGGCTATTTATTTTGTTTGTTACAATGAGATCACTTGGACCATGCATCCCCTAGTCACGTGTTTGGTACTATCAAAAAGCCCTCAGTGAGAAGGGGTGCACTAACTTGGTTTTGTGGTGTTCCAACTCACAATGGGAAAGTTATTGAATTTCAAAGTTTTTATGGGCCCCGTCAAGAGATGCTTACGCTACCTTGACGGGGAACTTCGTTATACCCATCAAAAGCTCATAATATATCTAGTGTGATAATACATATAGTGAGACAAAGCGAGTGTGCTTTCCACATTAGAT
This sequence comes from Climacium dendroides, assembly GCA_950106755.1. NCBI lineage: Eukaryota > Viridiplantae > Streptophyta > Bryopsida > Hypnales > Climaciaceae > Climacium > Climacium dendroides. Next base: position 6,547,215 of record OX467082.1, on the reverse strand, counting down.
TGATGATGCTCTTTGGAAGATCCTTGCTTGTTATGAATAAAAAAATTAGAAAAATATTTTTTCTTTAATTTTGACTATGGCAACAGTACAGGGCATACTAGTACAATTTAATAATAGAGAGCATGCTCAAATATTCTTATTTAGATGAATTTTTAAAATGCACTAACCTTAGTAAAGCACTGAGCTTCATCAATTGAAACTTCACCAAAACTAGTGTGTCTTCTATCATTGCCATAGCCAAAATGTAAGCAAAAGTAATTTTCTAATTTTTTAGTTCATGAAAACTTCAAAATTCAATAATCTTCACGCCATAGGTCCAAATGCCACAAAACAAAGTCTGTGCACCCCTCCTTATCAAGGGCTTTCCAATGGTACCAAGCACATGCATGGTTCAAGAGATCTCAATGTAACAAACAAAACAAAACAAAATAACCTATCTTAATGGATGGATAGATGTGATATGGATAGATGTGATGATAGATTTCATCAATTGTTCAAGCATTAATCTCAATTTCAATTTCAATGCTAATACTTAATTATACCCTAAATAATTCTTAAATCCATACTATAGAGGCAACAATAAGGGAGGTCATAGAAATTTGGCAAAAATAGAAACAATTACTTAAAGAGTAAATTCAAAAAAGAAAGTAGACAAAGAAATGTAGCAAAGCTTGAGGATATGTAAACCTTGAAAATTTGTAAAGTTTGAGGATTTGTGTAGTAACTTGATTTCATTAATATTTATGAAAAAATCAAAATTACAGTGCATTTTGATTGCAACGCTCACATCCAACTCACATCAATGTAAGGTGGAGTTGTTCACAAAGAACTCTTAGAAGGGTTGCACACCTCAAAACACTTTTCAATCAACTTTCTCCCTGAAAGACACGAAGAAATCACATGTAATCTACTTCATAGTTTTCAGACTCTTATTGAATTGGTTATGAATTATTGAAGTTGGAATTGGGTGATAATTTGACCTCCTAAACACCTCCTAATTCCAAACAAAGGCGGATATAGCAACCAAAGATAAATACTAGACTGCGCCAAGCAGAGCTGATCCTGAAACCAGAAGCTAGCGTAAATTGCATACGAGACCCAATCAACACAGCATCCACAAGAACAGCTACCTGCATCACCACCACCACCAGATGCAAACCTAAATTTAGTTGATAAATATGAACACACTAATAAGGAAATGAATCGACCAGTATCTGCAAATTAACATCGCCTATTATGAACGTTCCTTAAAACTATCAAATGAAGAGTTGCATTCCAACATGGCTCCCACTTCAAAGATGCCACCGGTTTCAGTGGCACCCTGTCCCTCAGGGACAGGGTCGTTCTGGAAGTGCTATACAAAGTACAGAGCTTGAGTCTCCTTGAACCAGGGCAAATCATAACTCAAGAACAGAGTCTCAGCTTGCAACTGTACTCAAGCTCAATGGCTTGATATCTTCAATCCCTCTCAGCGGATGAAGTGATGTCTGCCATCACACTCAAGGCAGTTGTACACACCGCATACGGCGGAAGATCGCAATTTGGGGCTTACTGCCATACGTGCACAGAGCATTAGGCGAAGCCTGTCGAAACAATACACTTTGTTCACAGTGATGTCACCATTATCTAATACACTACTTGTGGGGAGTCTTCTCTGGGCTTGCTTGCGGTTTCTTCATACGCTCGTACTCGAGACGGAGTTCCTCCAGCCTCTTGGAAACCTGGAAGAAGAATTTGGGTAAACAGAATGCAATTCAAAGATGTGGGTGGACACACAGCAATCTGACTGACCAAAGAGTAGATGCAAGTGTATGTAATATTACGAAAACTGTAGGATATACACAGGGTCACGACGGGCAAAGAATCACAGGATCGAAACCAGAAGACTCAAAGACAGGTCGATAATCCACCTTGATATTGTAAGCTAGTGGCAGGAGGACATCTGGTTGCAAAGCATCGTCTGGAAAATTGCGAAGAGCATGGACTAGCTTTTCAAAAGGCAACTTGACCTGCCAATCAATTTAGATTGTAAGTAATCGTAAGGATCAAGGTTTTGAACAGTCCAGTAAAGCGCAAGACGCAGAATTTCACAGCTGGAATCATGGGTTTCGTTATACACAACGGAAGACAATCATCCTCGGGAGCACTTGATCCACTCCAAAACCAAAACACAGGCAAAGGGTATGAATAAAAAAATATCTTAGACAGTCACAATGTGACGATCTAGCCAAATACAGAGCTGTATGCTTACTAGATCGTCCTGGCAGTATTTGAGAAGAGCAAGCCCAAGTCTGAAAACAATCTTCACTCCCTGCCATCGAACTCATATTAATTTCTTAACACCACTGAAAAGGAGAATAATTCTCAAGGCAATTCAGGAGACAAAAAATAGGAGGTACAACGAGGACATATCCAAAAGGACACAAAGATCCAAAATGGTTTCCATATCTTTGCAGATTTGATTAGCAACAGGCCAGAATCATCAAAACTACAGGCAACTATCCGTGACAAAGAGAAATGTTTTAACAACGTAGTACAGTAAAGCAGGAATATCTCACATCAGCAAAATGTTTCATTTAACCTGCTCAGAAATTCCCCTGTGCGAACACTCCTGCTGATGGTATTCAATATCTACCTCTAGATGAACTAAACAGCTGACGCCATGAATCCAATCAAAAGTGGACACAGCAGCTAAACAGGATAGGAATGAGAAAAACCTCGTGTAGGAACACATCCCATATTCGCAGGGCCAGTGAGAAGGGGAAGGAGTAAGAAAAGACGGTGATGAACCACTGACTCGCATACATGCTTGGATTGATCATCTCCTTTTCAAAATGCGCTCCAACTTTGGGCACAAGCTCTTTCACCAGCCTCTCAAATTGAAAGAGATATTGCTGAACCAGTGGGAGACCAACCTGTGAAAGGATAATAGCATGACATAAACACCCGTACTGTCAGGTGGAACATACTCCATCAGGAACATAAATATGGATTAAAATTTCCTGCTTTGAATCCTTTGGAGAACAGCAACATGGCTATGTAGAAAGTAACCCACGATAGATGGCCTTACCAAGTAAAGACCTTCCATGGGTGCATGGACAGCACCTTTCAGTAGGGCAACTAGTAGCCAAAACGCATCTTCCTCACTCATGTAAAGCAAAAGCAAGCCTGCTAAGAACCCCATCCCCTGCATACAGATGAAGCTGTGAGAGGATATCCTGAAGCTCCAGCACGTATAATCCAAGCTCAGAAGCAAGATGGGAAACACTGAAATAAAAAAATTTGAAGGTTCATTACAGGCACCTGCACATAGCCCACATCTCGGTCATAAACCGAGTAAGCCTTGAGGACGTTGTACAGAGCCCGTTGACCGGGTCCATGTCTCTGCTGAAAAAATACGTGAGATGGAAAGGTTCGCGAGATGTCTCTTATTATGTCTAGTTCTGCTGCAGATGTTTCGTAAAGCACCAATTGCTGCAAATCCAAGAGACGATTGTGAGCAAGAATGTTTTTGTTATAAGACGTCGTCTTCAGCTGCGCTTCCTACCAACACTCCAGTGAACTTCAACATAAGAATGCAAATTACAACGCTTAGTCCATGTGAAGACCCTTCTCCATTGACGTCAACAAATCTGCAACATGAACTGAAGCATAACGTTGCAGTAAACAGCAGAAATTGGGTCAGATGGTGAACCTCATAAATCCCTTGATTCATAAGCAGCAGATCACGACTGCCCGAGATCAGTTGCCAGACAAGCCCCCGTAGACAGTCAGGAATGCCCTTGCGCACTCGTCGTTTCACGACCTGCGGTTTCCTGCGCACATAGTGCTTCCAATCTGTGCCTCCAACTCCAATCATCTTGCGCCATTTGCGCAACCTTCGCTCCTCCCTGCATATCACAAGCACGGGATCACATCTCAGGAAAAACTCACTCCGAACAGGTTTGAAAATCCCCCACATGAAAAAAACCATGAGAAGGTAGAGGATACTAAAACCGTTAGGGACCTAATACGGTCTCCTATGTAGACCCCACAACTTCACATATATTCATACACATGAGCATGACTAACTTGAAAGTCTACGGCCACTCATCTTTGAATGGATATGGTGTTATCTACAGTCACTCACAGTGGTCTACAATCTCCCACTTGAATGATCGCACAAGAAATACATACTTACTGATAAAAATTCGATCTCAACAGACTGAGGTGGGGGTGTTGTACCCAACGTGATCTCTCCAAAACTCTATACTGTTCTCCCTAAAACCACACTCCTACGTGTGGCAAAATGCTTGAAGTGACCCCAAATATTATCCTCCACATTAATTGACTAACTCAATTATAATTCTTTTATAATTCCTTAAAATTCTCAGAAGCGGAACAAACCTTTCCCGGTCACTTTGAGGTCGGCCCTTGGAGGGAGCAGAAGCTGGAGATGTCGGGGTCGACTTCACGAAACCATATCTGTCAACGGGGCGTAGCGGCGGAACAGGACCCGGTTTGAATTCTAATTCATCGGCCTCCGTTTGCCGCCTCTCGCCATCAGTAGGACTATTAATCGTCATCCCGGCTGCCTCCCATCAACCGGATGAGCTCAACATACTGCCATGCCAAAACCACCGTCAGTATTATCGTCTCCTTGAAGCATCAACACAACGTATCATACTACACTGCTTTTCATGCTCTGTAGACAGTGACTCGCAGGTCAAACGAGAAAAATCGGATTCCCAAAACTAAACAAAATAGAGCCTCTGCTTAGTTCCAGTATTCAGTTGTAGCTACTTCAGGAGATGAACTCTTCAACCTGAGGCTGGGCAAAACGAACTTCACGACTTTGGTAAATCCAGTCATGCGATGACCATGATAAACCACCAAAGTCCGCATCCAAGACATAACTTACGCAATCAACACCACCGTTCCAATCATAGCAAGAAACGTGCACGCAAGTTTCCACAATGCATCCATCGCATATGCATATGTGCGAACTCCGCGATCCACTTCAAGCCAAAAATAGGCATAAGATACACCCGAAGGAATTCTAGGGTTTCAATAGTCCAACCCCCGAGACTCACAACACGCAACTCTCTGGACTTACCACAAGCAAACAACAGACTGTAGTCTTCTTCATGCGCTCTCTTCCAGAATTTCAGCAGAAATAAACATTCATTCCCCCATACTTCAAATGAACACAATGTTGACCCAGACTATCCTCCTCCAAAACACGAATTACACCTCAACGAAGGATCCTCGACGTCGCAAATTCTTCAGATCAAAACAACAACAGTTTCGATTCACAATACCACCATCCCAGCTCATCCTAAACAAACCGTACACCACTTTCCTAACCAGCAAAAAAACCCGTAATAAAACGTAATAAAAAAAAGACTCTGTCTCCCGAATACTCACCAAGGCGGCAACAACAAGCCTTCCTCCATAGCCAGAAGAACCAGATCCCGTCACAGCGACCTCGCCAATCCAACCCTCGTCGGGTACATTGCCTCAAACCGCACCAAAAAAAGGGCCCCCAGCCTCGCCGATCGAAGAGGCGAGTGATGATGAGTGCGCCTGCCGCATCACTAGTTGTGGATGGCAGCAAATGCAAACGACTACTGACTTGTGCTACTAGTAAGCTTAGTGCTGTTGCTGTTGCTCATGTGCGCAACGGCCCGTCAGTCCCATGCCTGATGAGATCGGCACAGCGGGCACGGTTGCTGCCGCCGAGGAGAAGACGGCAGTAATTCGGCGAAGGGAACAAGGCTACTGCGACGTTGGGCCCATACGTTCGACGCAAATTTTGCTATTGCACTAAGTTGAGGGGATGCACGACGGATTGGTCAGACGTCGTGATTCCTGCAACAGGGGAAATCCGTCAGGCAGACGACGAGGGAACGGCGGAAAGACGGGGCTGGACCTTCTTCCCCTTCTTCGGGTTCGTTTCGTCCCCAGTCGCCACGGTCTTAGCCTAAGCCCGTGCAATTGTACGGGCGTGGGTGGCTGTGTTGTCGAAGATGCGTATCGTCGTGTCTGCGTTGGAGTGCACGTAGGTACCGTCTACGAAGAGCGCGACACTTGGCAATTTGAAAAAAATGGTGAGAACTACTTTAAAATAGCCTCTTTTAACAATTTCACATGAAAAATTCGGCACTAAAATTATGTGTAGATGGTAGTGTTGTTGTTTTTTTCTAGCGATTTGGTGTAAAATTGCACCAAATTTTTTTGGCCTGGCACCATGTCTATAGAAAAAAAAAAACATGAAAAAACCCCTATAAATCGTCAGAAAACTTCAAATTTAAAAAAAAAAAATTGGATGAAATCACCAAATTGTGAATGAAAATAAAATTATGGATATGTGATATGTGCTAATATGATGTTTTCTTTTCATTATGTGGATGAATGTTGAAATTTGAAACACCACTATTACATTTAATATCGTGACTATGGCACTTCTTAGAAAATGGAAAAAACAAACTGGTAGATGGGTTCTTAGATTATTTTGTAATTTGTGATAGAATCTTGTCTTATATACATTCTAAATAAGATAATTCATTATTGGTTCACTAACTACTGTATATAAATTAGGCCCCAATAGAGAATGTGATTGAATCCCTTGAATTTGAAAGTGGGATGGATCTATAATTTGAATGGCTAATGTGGAGACATGGATTGAGGGTGAATGAAGTCTCACGTTGGCCTTATTGCATTAACCAATATTTAAAGGGACCAAGTTAGAGAGGCCAAAATCTACCAAATAGAGCCATACGTCACCTCCCAAAATAGTAAACATGAGTATGACTTTGGACAAGGAAGAGTTCAAATTGAATTTCCACCATAGATCTTTTGAGAGATTTATGTCATTTTAAAGCAATTACATGACATGAGGCACTTTTTGATTGAATTGAATTAATTGGTGCTGAATTTGATCCTTTTGTATGGTATTTCTTCTCATCAAGCCTCTAACTCTAAAGGACCAAAGTCACTATAAGGGACAAAATGAATTTTAGGCAAGTTGGCCTAAGACCTTAATTTTTGTCATGGTTTTTTTAATTTGTTTTATCGTAGAAAAATACATTGATTTTGTAGGAATATAATTTTTATTTCAATCAGTGACTAGGAGCAAAAGTTATACAATCCTAAGTAAAATTTTCACCTCACCATATAACAAAAGAAATCCATAAAAACTTTAAATTAAATTTGAATTTGTTCCTTCTTAAAGATCATATATTTGTCTACATGGAAAGCTTTGGTTTATTCCATTTGGATTAGTAATGTGAAAGTTATGGAGCATCTTGTTGTTCAAACAATCTTAGGAAAAGTAATGTATTAGATTTGTCTTTGAACTTAATATTTAGAGTTTTTCAAAAAAATAAAGCTCCAGGAGATTTAGTTTGCTTTCTAGAACCATTAAGAAAAATTCAAGCTTGAAAGAGGTTGCCAAGTTTGCACCCCCTACGGTGCAATTAGAGAAAAAAATATTTAAAAATATTTAATTTTATTTCAAATCTGACATCACACTATTGATTCCATGTCAACTCCATGTCATATTGAATAATTTTTTAATTTTCTTTTCAAAAAAATATTTTAAAATTTTTCCTGTATGTGCACTACTGGGGTGCTGAAAATAAAAAATTGGCAGCCTTTTCAAGCTGCAAACTTTTCCTAATGAATCTCTCCTTTAGAATTAATGTGTTTCAATTCCATCTTAGAAATATTAACAATTTATTTTTTCTTTCTATCTCAAACCTTCTTCACTTTACAAATGTTTTTAAGAATGAAATTAAGTTTTTTTTAGTTTAGTTTTTCTTTCAAGACTCTCAACTCAATCCTTTATGATAATTTCTTTAATTCAAACTTTGTAGTGCAAAAATTTTAAGTTAGAAGGTTTGAAGTCAAATAATCTAGTCATGCAAGGTGCAAAAAAATTTGTTTTCTTCACTTAAAACATAAATATCTTGCAATTTATGTGGCCAAAGTTTCTAAAAAAACTTTTACACATTCTTTTACTAGTTCTGATTTTTTTGTTTTCAAGACCATGGTTAAATATGCAAAGAAATCAATTTTCACAAATTTTTTGCACTTTGCAATAGAAAATGGCAATTTTGAGTGTTTTCGACAAAAGAAAGGCCATGGTTAATAGAATGATGCAACTATTTACATTCATAGTCAAAGATAAAGTTTATAACTTATGGATGAACATTGAATTATTCATCTTAAAAGTATGTATACTTCATTCAAAAAAGAACAATTTATGATACCAAATTTTTTTGGAAATTCAACAATTATATTTTCTACAACAAAGAAAATTTATTTCCAAATATATATTTGAATTGTATTGGCTTAAATTAAAGAAGAATACTATTCTACATTGTATGGTTAGCAAAAATTACTCCTTCAAAGTTTTGACACTAATTATATTATATTAAAAAAAATCCTTTAATTTAGAAATTTATGGACTTTAGATTAAAGGGGACATAATAAAATTCAACAAAGTTGAAAACTTTCCATTGTCTACCGTAAGTTAGAGTCATATTGGACAATAAATTATTGGAATGCTTTATTTTTCAATATTGAATGGTTTGAACACTTCAAACTATTGATTTTTGGATTTTTGTCTACCACAACTCTTCTAGTTTGGTTGTTGTGATTTTTCTTATTTTCTATTGTTGCATCTTTTCTTAATTGATGTTTCTTTTATTACCATATCTTTACTTGGGTGTCCTGTCTTTTCAATTTGATGATGATCATTCAATAAATGTTTTAGAGTTTTCCACTTGAAAATGTTGTTCTCAAGCAATTTCTTTTACAATTTTGAAGAAAATTATTTATAGAATAATTTCCTAAAATTGTGCAAAAATATGGAAAAAATATTTTGTATGCAATCATTTGAAAATTCTACATATAATATTTTAGAATTTCAAGACATTTCAAAAAATACTTAATTTATGTCTTAAAATTGGCCCTCACATAGGATATACAAAAAGGCAAAATATTCTACCAATACCAAATGTTAAGATTCAACCAACAAGCAAAACCTATCGGAGAATGTGACTTTGAAGAATTGACATAACTAAACAAGGAAGATTGACAATTAGCTTTAGAATGGATAACTAATAGAAAATACCTCCTTACTAATGTTTTTGAGGATTTTCTAATATAACTTGGTACAGAATAATGATTATAACATGAAAAAAAATGAGAGGTAAAATCTTAATATATACTTCTTATCAACATACTTCTTATCAAACATTGTAAAGAAAATTTTGAAAACCACAAACAAGGTCAAGAACAAGGATTGTCAAATAATACGTCATTTTCAATTAATTTCTCTTTGATCATATCAAGTCAAATGACACTTAAGATTCATTGCTAAATGATATTATGGAGGAAGCTTTGCATCAACAAATGCTACATCTACATCAAAACAAAGAATGAGACAAATGCTACATCTACTTCGAAAGTCTATGTGTACAAAGCCTCCCATAGAATAGATTTTCATAGAATAGATTTTCAAGTTTAGAATGAAAATTTAGAATGAAAATTTCAGAAAAAAATAAACTTCTCAATTTCCAGTTTCTTCATTTACAAGATTCTGGAGATACAAATGAAAAAAACACAAACTGTTCATGCTGTACATAAAGAGGATAAGTTGAGATCTTGATTCCTGCGTAACATGGACTTCAGAAGTTGAAGGGAAAAATTTGAGTTGCAGCTGGATGGACCAAAGAGGAGGATGAAGTCGGCCAATTATCCAGCGAAAGTAATCCACAGTACCGGCATCCAGGCGAAAGCATCTAAGAATAGCATTACTTTATACGTTTCAGAGTGACTTCAGGTTATCACGAGAAACATGCTCGTCTCTTCCATGACTAACTTAAAAAGACCACCTGCAAGACAGATTAATATATAGATTCCTTCTTCCATAGCTATCACAGGAAGAACATTCATGAAATGACGTTACTCACATGCGAGTCAGTTCAATCTAAGACAGTATTTAGGAAATATGGCAGTAAGTCACTTCAAGGCACAAACAATTCATGTTCATGCCGGTATACTAGTAGCCAGCAGATGAAGAATTCGAGATTAAGAACTCGCTCACTGTGGTACTGTGATGTCACGTGATATATAATCGAAGCAACGCATGCAAACGAATGTTTACATTGAATCGTAATCCTCACTCTTTGACGAATATCAAAGAACAAACTCATACATCCATGTGACTCTTCATTCTGCCAAACTCGCTTGGACGTGGCAATGCGCCAGTCCTATAGCATCGGGAAACGGTTGCCAATGAAATTTTTTTCAAGAAGAAAACTAGAGACTAGGACTACGACGAAGACAATCTTCAAGCAAGTGCAGTTTCTGCACTTGGCTTTCAGAGTTTGCATTATTAACTAACCTCACTTCCAAATGTTGAAATCATTACCCTCAGCTATCAAGGAATCCTCTCTAGTTAACTGCAATGCCTTTTCTCCCAACCTGCAAAAATGGAAACCATCATTTTTTCACGATCAACAGTAAATATTTCTCAGTCAAATTCGAACATGAATATAGTGAGAGTCCTAACTCACAAATTGGAAACTTTTTATCAATTCAAAACTCTTCCCAGCAGCCACAGTGAGAAATTCTAACTTCGTCCGTGACATAATACTCACCATGGCTTGTGTGATCCACATATGGTGAAAACAAAGAGCAGATTTGTGACATTCCAGTCCCAGCACTTGTACCTAAATCATTACATCTCCCTCACTTTGTCTTCTTTTGGCACTGTGTGGCACATTGAGATCCCTGTAAACCATAACATCACTGAGATTCTTCGGTTTATGAAGACAGTCTTAAGTTTAAACAGGGTTAAGTTTTAAGTTGCAATAAAATATGTAGCTGAAGAAGTCGCATGATATAACCAATTGAAGTAGGGTACTGAAGACAGCATACAGGGGTTCAGAATCATCGACAGCGTTGGACATTGCAACGTCACTAGGTGGTCGCTTGCGCTCGCCTTTCTTCGGCTTGCGGTCGCGTTTTCCCTTACTCCTGCAATTTGCAATGACACGATGTATCTAAAGAACCCTTATAGAAAACGAAAGAAAAAACTTTCTATAGCATCAGATCACATTGTCTACATTGTCCAGGTTTTGCAAAAAAATATTGATAGGGAGGTGAAGGAACGTACTCATCCTGTAACCTAGGATTTCTACAATACTTAAGCTTGAGATCAATGTGTCTCACTTCCGTCTCTAAGGGCTGTTTAGTCCCCTTGACCTGTCAGTTGAAATACCAAAACGCAAATTAGCGCTCATTTCGTTTCTGAACGGCAAGACATATGCCAACAAAAATCAAGTGACACATCAGCAACACATAGTTCACAAAGCTAACGCTGAGGCCTAGGTATCCTCCAGTTTGATCTTCCCAAACAAAATATGGTTGAAAGATCCACCTCAGGGCAAGATAATATGAGCAGAAGCATTTGACTACTAAGTTGTCTTGACAGTATTCTTCAGTGCTGAACACTGTATCTTACCAGATTCTGAATGGCATCAACCTTCGCAATCAATTCAGCGTATGATTGCTGCAGCCTTTTATGTTCTGGTAGAGCTTGGAGGTACCTGGATCCATGGGGATGATGTCAGATCACAGAGTACCAGCATGTACAGTTTCACACCTTCATATCTTGATGCATAAGGCATTCGTTTGGAACACCTTGGTACAGTTCATATGCCGAACAAACACCCTCAGTGCGCATGTACCGAAATCGAAAAAAGGAATAAAAGACAACTCAAAACACATCACCTAACCACAATCAAGTCATTGTGAAAAATGGTACCCGTCAAAATCCACCTTGAACTCTTCCTGGTTGGCAATGCGCAGCGCAGCTAATGCTAACTTCAGACGGAAAAGAGAACGGTTCTGTCAGCCTTCTGTCTGACTAAGAGCTGGATACTCTATTCCCTAGTAATGCTTTTGCAAAGTATAATTTCACAACTACAGTCTCCAGGTAATACTGTTCAGTGGTGGAAAAATTCTGTAGTAATACTTTTCAGCACGACTAATGTACCACAAATGATATTATCCAAACTAAAAACTCTCTCAAAAACCAGCAGCAACCGTATGGATAAACTGAAGTCTATTCAAGAAACAAGAAAATTGGACTAGTTAAAGACAAACCTGGCCTGGCGGATAAAGAAGAGGAGCATCTGTAAGCATCATGTTATCCACAACAGATGCTGCTGCTGTTCGCAACCCCTGTTAAGAAAGCAATTAAAATTTACAGGTACATATGTTATAATATGAACTTGAACAAGTGCTCCGTCGTCTAGATTCGGGAGAAAGGACAGATTCTTACAGGCTTCTCAATATGAAGTGTTGGGTTTTAGGGTCTAAATTTCTAAAAAAAACATATCGTTAACTGTTGAATATTTGGACAGTTCGGATTTCCCAAGAACTGCTTCGTGTGAAGTTCTCCTAAAATTGATGCATTAAGATCATGTCTGACCAAAGCATTAATCAACATGCCCATATCTTAATATACATTCTGGTGTAGACAAAATTACGTTATGTCTAGGAAGAAAAAATGCAGAGTACTAATCCTAACAGACAGAAAATTCTTTGCAGACTGCAAAAAACTGTTAAAATATCACTGCTGATAGTTAGGACAGTGTGGGGACAATGAAAAAGAAAACCAATGTACGAATCTCACCTGCAATGCTTGCAAGCCAGCTGGGCCCATCCGCTGCACAAAGGGCTGCAGAACACCACGTACTAAAATCAGCACAGACACACAGCTATGCTTGATAACAACGGTAAAGAATATGGTTAGCTTGAATCCGGTGACATATAGCTTTCCACGTCTTCTGTTAAAAACTACGCAGAGGAGTATTGACAAAATTTCAGTAAAAACGCAAGGCAAAGATACCAAAACGATAAAAAGTCTCCCAAAAAATAGTGCATATCTAAGATCTGCAGGAGCAGCTTTAGTTACACGAGTGAACAATGTGCTCTCAAAAGGTTTTACCTCTAAATCGTAGATGAAGCCCTCCATAGAGCGATACGGGGTGTATACAATGAGCTCGAATTCTAAGCCCTGAATGAAAAGAGGTCCGAAAGCCAAGTTATCAAGTTTTCCAATTTCAGCTCTAAACTGCACCAAAAGAGGCAACAGGACTACCGATGATAGTCAACCTTCAATTCACTTCAGCAAGAACAAATGGTCTCTCAAAGTGATATACACCATTCTACTCCGGATAAGAAAACTGATAAATTGTCTGACTGACAACACAGAACGAAACCATGGACACATAGATGAGGTACATACTTGTAACACGATCATCTCATTTTTTAGGACCACTTGTGGATCTTGCTGGATACCCTTTCCCAATTCTTCAGCTGAAACATGGGACTCCTCTACTTTACATGCCAAGTATATACACGTGAGCCTGCCAATCACACACAAAAACTCTGTTCTATTCAGAAACAGTGCAATGTTTCAAAAGGAACACACACGTACATAAATCATACCGACAATAACTGTAGGTTACTAAAAATGGGAAACAGTATTGGCATACCCTTTCAAAGCAATGGAGATGATTACACTAGTCTATGAAAGAATCTTTGCCTCTACATCAAGGCTTCGTATTAGAACAGCTATTGCATAATTGCATGAAGAATGCAGACGCTCTACACATAGAATGAAAAACAGAGAGCATGAAAAAACCATACATGATATTCTTGGGGTCGTGCTCCATGACAGACCATTGTTGATAAAATCTCTTAAAGTACATAATAGCTGTGGCCTGCAGGAATAGTTTGCCCAAAAGTGAATGCAGAATCTCGAGGAGATTTGAATATGAGCCGATGAATCACAAAGTGGACAATGATACAATATTAGACAAGGTCAATCATTTCCATGTCCACGTCAAACAAAAATGAAAACCAAAAATTCTCTGGATATCATTCACAATAAGCATCAGAATAAAAGAGTGAAGAAGGTATCCACAAGTACTCTTCAATGCTTTTTCAATATGTACAAAATCCTTGAGTTAACTCAAATGAAGTGCCCACACCTGAATTTTGTTGGGAAGTCTAAAAGCTGCACAAACTTGCTGAATTTTATTCTCATAATATCTTCGAAGAAGAAGCTCTTCTTCAATTGAGAGATGCTCTGGTAAGGATCCCCTTCTTCCTGATGAAAACAGGAAGTCATATAAGAAAGACAACAATCGCAGAAGAGACGGCACAAAACCATAGATCTTCTACACTTCGATCACATAGCAGATTCTAATACTAAAGCTTTGAGAGAAATGCGGGTCTCGCACTAAATTAAAGACCTAGGTAAAAGACTACCAATACAATTCGTAATTCAAATTTGTGAGACAATTGGAAAATTCATGAGTAAGAGGATTGCGGACCATTTTCTCCATCTCCACCAGCACCAGGGTAGGTCAGGCTCCCATCGGTTTGTACTTCCACTCTAGTTGCGCCATACTGCCATGACCACGTCGTATCCCACTTTACTCAACGCTTACTTTGAAACAAATTAAACATGAAGTGGAGACCGTGTCAATGTCTCAGCTGGTCCCACGCTAATTACGAAAGTTTAGGGTTTCAAATTGTGCTAAATTAGGGCTTACAGAAGGTTACTGGGCACTTCACAATTTCGCTACAAACTGCACAAGTTAGAAGGACAAAAAGCAATCCAAAAAAACATATCCAGTTGAGGAATCTTGACAGAATGCAATTTACCTTCTGTAGAGCATCGACTGCCCGCTGATTCGCTGCTTGGTACCTTCTGGTCTGCAGAAAATAACAACAAATTGATTCAGTACAAAATACTCCCATGTACAGAAACAGCAAAAAAAACTCCATCCAATTTTCGAGCTTCCACGATGTACTAATCATGAATTGCTCTCAGAAGAAGCTTCAAAAGCCATTGATACTCCAAATCGCAATGCCCAATCTTCGATCAACCGATCGAGCGCCCTCACAACATCCATGAAAACCCTAGGTCGCCGATACAGAATAGCAACAAACTAGTCCGAATGAAGTGCTCATTACAAAACTTCAATGAAGTCCGCAACGACTTCTACTAGCCTTCTTAAATTATTAAGCAAGTACGCATTTGCACGAGCAGAGGGTAAGCAGTCAATCCCATGAGGAGCCAGCAACGTGCTTCCAAACCTCCTAGTTCCCCTCTCCCAACCCGTTCCTCCCAACCTCAGCTAGCAAGACAGAGAATGCGAAATCAAAGCACATGGATACAATTAATCCAATCATTACACCTCCTAAGTACGTTCCAATCACGTTCCAAAACCAGTCCCAAACCGAAATCATGCAAAATCAGGTTCAGCAATACAGCAACGACCAGAATGAAAATTTCAAACCCTAGCCAAATCCTGATTGTAAGCTTTCCTATCCCAAAGTCCTACATCAAATTTCACCACAGCAATCCCATCCGAAACGTACGAGCCTCCCAATGCATGCAGCTCCATAGACCAAACGCGACGACGAGAATATACCAGATCATGCGGACTAAGGATCCACCGTTTTCGGTGCGTGGAAGTCGTGAAGTCCGCCATCGATTCTCAAACGTCCTCGCCTGAGCCTTCCAAACCTACAAAACGGCTCCTCCGACAGAAGCTCGGCATTCACGGCCGTCCCGGACTCAAATCGCAGTCATTTTCAATCACAGAAAAGGCTCAAATGAGACAGAGAGAAGACACTCGAGTAGATGTGAATTCAAATGCGACGAAACGGTGTGTCGTGGTGCCGATTGTGCCGTTTGAGGGGAGAGCAGCAAAGGAGTCCTGCCACCACCATCGCTTGGGGAGCTCGAAGGTGTTGAAGAGGACGACGGGGACACGCTCTGGATGGATGAATGACGCTCTGGATGAATGAATGTGTGTTCGGGGATGAGACTCTCGTTCCAACGGAACCGGCTATCAAAAGAACCGTTCCCGTTGAGTGATAAGGGAGGCGTGCTTATCACATGCTTACATGTGTCCAACATCTACCAAACTTCTTCAAATTCGGACATTTGCAAACTAAGGATTCATCCATTGGACAATAAATGTTTTCAAGGGTTAAAATATATTGTTGGACTCCCTTAGTGTAATTCTATTAAAATGTATTGCCTTCATTCATAGCACATAGATGCTAATCTAAAATAGTCCAACATATCTTATTATTGGAGGATTTTAAAGTAAGAAATGATAACCCCTAAAAGACCACCCTATTGAATTTGGTAATATAGCAAATTGGGGCAAATATGTGTAACTCAAGATTTCCATGTTTTTTTACCCAAACTTTAATAGAAGGTGTGAATGAAGAATATCCTTCATGTATACTAAAAATTAGGATATTTGAAAATATGAATAAGAAGTTATGGCCTAATATGTTTTGTTTTTTTCATAAATGGGCAATCCAAGCAAGTCCAAAAAAGATATTTTTTTGAGAAATAAAGATTTGAAATTGGTTTTTTAGATCTCGGTATATGTAGAAAGTTTTGAATCATTCCATTTTCATCAATGAGTCAAAAGTTATGAGGAGTTTTAGTTTGTGGGCAATTATGGATTTTTTATTTTAAAATAAACTTTGAAGACCTTTATATTACTTAATTTTCAATTTTAAAAAAAAAATTATATCATAGGATCGACATTGTTTATTAAAATGTTGAAACTATTGGGATTGACATTTTTCAATTCTATAACTAAATTCTTAACAATTTTGTATTTTGAATCATTCTCTACTTCTTACTACTTACTATTTTTTCCTATATGTTGTACAATTCCAAATGACTTGAAATTTTTCAAGCATGTGGCCAACTTGTCTTGAAGAATGAATGCAAAGAAGCCCCACTATTTTGGACATTTTTTCATACAAATATGACCTTGTGAAGTGCATTTGCTCAAGTTTTCGAAGGGGCAAGAAAAAGGATTTTGTCAAATCAAAGGATAATACATTGCACTCAACAAAGTGAAAATTTTTGAATTTTTTTTACACCTTTTCAAACCAACATATTACAAGATCCTATGGTTATGTATGTCCAAAAATGATTTTTTTTTCAAAACTTGGTACTTATACTAGAAATAGCAATTTTGAGCGTTTTGGGTGAAAACATAGTCAAGGAATTCAAGGGGTTAAATGCTCTTAGGTTATTTAGTATCCTACAATGACATGCTTTCCTAAATTTTGACAAAATTGGAACACAATAAATCTTACAACTTATAACCTCTCTTATTTTAATTTTATTTGTCAAAATAAATATGAAGTAAAGTTTGTATGGATTGACTGAAAGGCCGGTGCAATTGAGTAAAAATGAGAGCAAATTTGGGATTCTTAATGAACCAGAATAGGCTTTCCTAATGATACATTAGTAATCACCAAAGTATTCAAAGTTATTATTAATAATAGATAACTAATGAGTAATAAAACACACAATCATCTACCTTACACTCTAGTTTCTATCTAACAATGTCATTAGCCAAAAGAATTGTACTCCCTCCATCTCGAAATGATTGTCTATAGTTTTGTTGATATTTTTTTGAATCAATTTCATTGACCATATTGTGAAAAATGTAATTAAAAAAAGGTTCCAAATTTTATTTCATTAACCCCTAAAGGACCAAGGCCTTATTTCTGCCAAAAAACACTCAAAATTGTCATTTCTGTAGCAGAGTGTAAAAAAATTTGAAAATTATTTTCTTTGCACATCCAACCATAGGATCTTATACCTTACTAGTATGGAAATGTGTGGAAAACATTTCAGAAATTTTGACCACATAGATTAAAAGATATTTGTGTTTAAAGTGAAAAAAACAATTTTTTCAGCACCTTGCGGGACTGGATTATTTGACTTTGAACTTTTTTAACTTAAATTTTTTGCACTACAGAGTTTTGAGCTTTAAATCCTTATTGTGGGAAATTGAGTTGAGAATCTAGAAAAAAAGAAAATTTTAAGAAAAAGATTAATTTTCATGCTTAAAAAAATTGTTAAGTAGAAGTAGGTATGAGAATGAAGGAAAATCTAAATTATTAATATCTTTAAGATGGAATTAAAATGCACTAATCCCAATGGTGAGATTGTTCTATCAAGCAAACAAAATCATGTAAATTTTTTTTTTAGAAAAATTGTAAAAATTGCATTCAGAAATGAATTCTATAAGTTATTTTTTCAGGAAGATGCTCTAACTGCCCAATAAACAAGATTGTCCATAACTTTCTCATAATAAGTCCAAATTGAATGAATCAAAGCTTCCCATGCAGACAAAAATATAATCTACAAGAAAGAAAAATAAAAAATAAAAAAATAAAAATTTGCAAATTTTTTTTGGCTGCCCGGACTGCCCCCCGTCCCCTACTTTGAGCTTATTTGGTCATAACTTTTGTTTCCGGGCACCAAATGTGAAAAAAATTATATTCCCACAAAGCTCATCAGTTTTTCTATCTTCAAAAAAAGTTTCAAAAAATCATGACAAAATTTCAGCCCGTAGGTACCTGCCCGAAATCCAATTTGTCCCCCGAAGGGACAATGGTCCTTTAGGGGTTAAAATCAATGAAGAATATTGCATGTGTTCATTGCAACCTACTAAATAGAATCAGCCACAAGAAAGTATTTTTTTGACTTACTCAAAACAATCTTAAAAAATATGACATTTAAAATGAACAATCATTTTCGGACAATGGAAGTATTCACTAACATTTGGCTATTAACAAAGAGATACTAAAATATATAACTTAGTGTGAATTGCTAAGAAAGGAAGTTATGGGAGGCAACCCATTCTTGATAAGCCCCCCCCCCCCCCCCTCCCCTTCTCACAATATAGGCCATGTAGGAAAAGATGAGTAGTAGTAAATTATGGCATAGTTCCTAATGTAGTTGTGGCACACAACGATTGGCTATAAGACTCTCAATATTGCAAGCAACAATAGGTGGATTTTACAACCAAGCCTTGGTAAAAAAAAATAGGAAGGTCTATATGACCAGTATAAGTATGGGTCAAACATAATCAATGGCTAAAAAATTCTAATAATTATGTTGCGATAAATAAAAATCTAGAAAACTGTAAAAACCTTTCGAACTCTATTTCTGCAATAGAGAAACTTGCCCTGTAGATACATGGAAGTGGTCAGAAATGGATTGTCTCCCTTACTTAGTGTGAAGCATTCTAGGCAATCTCCTCTAAGGTAACAGGCTTTGAAATCGCACAAGCTCTAAAGCCGTCCACATCCTCAAACTAAATGTGTACATGTTGCTTTTTAGTAGCCTTTAGCAATGTACAAACAATGTACATTCTAGGAGGTGGGCGATTTTAGAGCCCTCTGCCATTTCAACTTCAAAATTTTATAACTAATTCCACAAAGCTCCAAAAAACATGAAACGACTTGGGTTAGATGCCAATTCCACTTGTCTTTCAAGGAAAATTTACTGAAAATTATTTCAAAGAAGCTTCGTCTCCCCAAAATTCAGTTTCTATGAGCTCTTAGGTTGGCGATTTCTGGACGGCTGTCACCTTACAGTAGCCAGATTCCCTTCCCAGTTATAATGGCATGGAGGGGCAATGTACCCAGCGCCCCCATTCAAGACCCCCACCCCAGTTTCCATGCCGGCCTTTCACTTCCGCACAAGCTTCATCAACGACCTGTAAGATGCGCGCAGGGCTGCTCTAATCCTGAAATCAATGTCGCCTCTGAGCTCGTCACGCCCGGTCCATGCTCTGATTTTCATGCATGGAGTTAGTTAGTGAACCCCATTTAAAACCACGGTCGTAAATCACGTTGCAAATTCAGGCCACACATCTTAATTACAGGAAGAGAGAATCAAAAGCCTTGTGCATGACTTCAATTGCAGACGGAGTTTCAGTACTATCAGTGCTCATGGACAATAGCTGAAGAGCATTAATAATGTTTCTAAGCATGTAAATTTAGTGAGAAAATGGAAGTGTCTATAAAGAGGTTGAACAGGAAATGCTCACAATAGAACTCTGCTTGATTCCATGCCAAGCCTCTTCATATATATGTACTTGCTAACAGAGAGATTTGAGGAGAGATTGAGAGCAATTCCTTCGTTGATTTTTTGCTGGTGTTAGGGACTGATCGAGGATGAGTGCTAATTCGTTCCGGGTCGTTCCAATCATGGGACTCAAAGTCGGAGTGGCGGTGCTAATGCTGCTGCTGATTCTGAACTCGGGCATCACGGACGCCGTGAGGCAACGTTAGTGTTCCTGGCAATTTGTAACATGTCTTCGTTTTGCAGTAGCTGCTTGCTCGATCAAATATGGACTCCTTTTATCTTATAATTGCAAATCCGGGTTGCAGATTACCTCGTCAATATTTGCATGTTGTTGTTAGTGAGAAGTTGCTAGTACGTAATTGCGAGAGTCAGAGAGAGAGAGAGAGAGAGAGGGGGTGATATTAATTGATGTTTGGAGTTTCGATCGAAGGATTCACTGATGGAAATTAAACATGGTGGTTGTGCAGGAACTGAAGACGTGCCGCGGGTTTCTAATGAACCTGAACTCTCCACACATGTGGAGAAGCATCTGTTAAGAAAAGATTCCAGTTTGAAGGTGCGTCAACCCGGCCTTGCATCATTCATAGTTACACGTTAGGATTTGAAATGAGCCAGCTAGTGTACACGAATCGATCGATTTTAATCAGAACTCTAGTGAATTGCTTGTGCAATTGAATGTCTAGTGAATTCAGCTTGTACATGATAATATAGTCTTCAATGTGTGCAAAGCTCGTTTGAATTCTGCTTGAAGCTCGTTCGTCGTCATGTACAAGCTGAATTCACTAGACAATTGCACAAGCAGTGCTGTAAGCTATGTCATGGCCAACTTATACCAGGCGTAATGAAAGACTGAGATCAGTTACTGTTGGTCACAGGGGTCGTGTCTCAAAGATGGCAGAGTGTCTACCGGTGATTAATCACTAAACAACCAATTGAACATCAGTGCTGAAGGAAGTATATTAAGACTAACATTATCAAGCATGTCATGGTATTATGCCACAATATAAATGACTCAAAAAAGAGAGAAGAACTTCAATCTTTAAAAATCAAGAGTGTATGATGAGTCAAATGGGGGATAGGTCCCCAAACGATAATATTCTATAGGTTTCAAGCTCCTAACCTTACAAGAAGGCATTACCTTTGAAACTCCGTGGAGGATAAAAAGTGTCTGGTGAAGTACTTGAAGAGAAATTAACTGTCACTAACAGAAAATTCAATCTTGGGCATCAAGATGCAATAGGAGAGCTTAGTTTCCAAAGCCCCATATGGTCACAATTTGGGTATCCATGTGAGCTATGGAACTAAGCTCTCCTACTCCAAATTGGTGCCCCAAGTCCTCCTTTCTATTGTTGTATGAAAACAAAAGAATGCACCTATTCATCTAAGAATCTAAATTTTTCTTTTTTTGCCTCACTACCTCAATGATAGCCTTTATCCTTCCAATGTTAACCCAAAGAGAATGGTAAGGAATGGATTCAAAATATGCAATGAATGACTCTAAAAGAAATTGCGGAAACAATGAAGTGCACCTATAATTCATCCAAAAGTCTGAGTGTTTTTTTCCTACCGCTATGATAGGCTTCATCTTTGCAAGAGAGACCAAATAAGGTGATTCCACCTGTTTCACCCTCAGACACCCATCTATTACAGAATGGCCAATGACAACTCACCCAACATTCCAGAACTTGTAAAAAACTTGAGATCCATTTCCAGTTGAAACTTGCTCAAATTTTGTCCAAGTGTGCATATTCAAGGCTTCTTGTATGCTTAAAAACAATTCCACCAAAAAAGAATTCTCAACAAAAAGTTATAAGCGTTACAGGAAGAGAGGTGCAGATCGATTTCCATTTACAAGAAGAAGAACAACAACAACAAAAAGCACCGGTTCTCTGTCATTGATTTTTCGTTTCTCGTTTCAGTCAAATGTGCGGTGAAAGCGTTGCAGAGCAGTCAACAATCGACAGCTTTACTGAAGTGACGCCACTGTCGATCTGTCCATGGATTATACTAACAATTAAAAGAATGCTAAACAACAAGTGCTCAGTTTGTTTAAGGTCGAATACTAATTGTTTTGTTTTTGTTTTTTTGTTTCTGTGCACTCAGCCGGCGTCCTCTTCTTCTTCTTCTTCGTCTTCGTCGTCTTCTTCTTCCGTTCTCATCGGCTCCTCTGCCCCGGACTGCGTGCACACATGTGGCGCCTGCTCGCCCTGCACCGTCCAGGTGGTGAGCTTCGAGTGCGGCCAGTTTTCCTTGGACCTCCACGCTGAAGCTTGTCCGTTGGGGTACCTCTGCGTCTGCCATGGCAGGGCCTTCCCCATCCCTTGAACACTCGCGCCCTGAGTAAGTGTACGTAGAAGTTACATCAGTGCTGCTGCGCGCAGCAGGCGGGGATTAAGTTAAGTTAGACAGTCAGGGATAACAATAATATTTATTACAAGTCTGTAGAGGTTCACATGAGATGAAGCGAAGGCAGGCAGGGCTACGTTACGTTAACCATTACTGAACCTGGTTGCACACAGTCTAAGCTTTTTCCCGAATGCAATTGACCCCCCTGTCACGACGACTCAGAGCTGGTGTCGGTGAATTGAATGACTTTCAGGAGTATTGCAGAAGTGTGGAATGTTGGAAGATCACTTTGTTGGGTTGGTGATAGATCGATAGCCGGCATGTCGTTTCAAGGTCGTTCACTGAAGTGAGACAGCAGAGGTGATGAAATGTTTTGAAAAATCGTGACGTGTTTTGGTTTGAGAGTGCCATCCAGGTTCAAGTGTTGATGAAGTTTTTGGTGGAAGTTTTTGTTCTACTGATGGTGTTACAATTGTAAATTTACCCAAGTGAGACAATGAGAGGTGATGAAATTGTGATGAGTTCTGGTTTGCAACATCTCTGAGAGTGCCATCCAGGTTGAAATGTTGATGATTGTTGTGGAAGTTTTGTTCTATTGACGGTGTCACAATTATAAATTTATGGGAGTGAGACAGTAACTTCGAGGTGATGAATTTTTTGGAAGAAACTGTGATGTGTTTTGGTTTGCAACACCTTTTAGAATGCCATCCAGGTTCAAATGTTGATGATTTTGGGTGGAGGTTTTGTTCTATGGTGTCACAATTATGAATTTACGGAAGTGAGACAATAGAGCTGATGAAAAATTTGTGATGTGTTTGGGTTTGCAACACCTCTGCAATTATTTAGGCTTAAACGCATGATTTTGCGGATGTTTGGTTCTACAGTGTCACAGGTTACAAATTGCATCCCTAGAGTGTCAACTTAGTAGTTTTCAACATGTTTTGAAGTGACACATAAAGATGGAATTTGAGTGTACCAAAAACATTTTTATACATGAGATGGAGCAACAATTAAGAGTTACCGCATCTGATTTTGAGCCTAATGCAAAACTAACTACCCTAGATTCTTGCCTAATATATATACTTTTTAAACAAGTTTAAGGTCAATTTAATTTGGATTTATCTATAATCAACAAATTAAGAATTTCTTACTTTATTTGACCCCTAAATGTCTAAGGCACCATATTTAGGTGTCACTAAATTTTTAAATATAATCTTTTCAAAGCACTATTTTTGGTCAATTTTCTTTTGGTAAATATCCTTTAAAGTTTATTTTTAAGCATCAAATATTTGATTTTGAAGAAAATTATTTATGAATTTTTTATTGAAGATTTTATGCATGGATGTGCCTTGCAAATCTTGATTTTTTTAAAGTGTTCAAAACTCTTCAAATTTGAGCCTCAAATATACTAGATCTTGAGGAAAAAATCACATTGAAAATTCATTTTTAAAAGCTTGTAGAGTAGATTTTGAAAACCCATAAATGAATTATTTATGGTTATACATCTAACATCTTTTAGCTTCATATTTTTTTGATGACCTCAATTTTAGAATTGACATGTAAAAAAAAGGTTGAAAGACTACAACTCACTTTGCAATTTTAACACCATCTTGATCAAACATTGTAATCTTTCAATCCATAAGCGATAATGTTGCCTTTGCTTTTTCTATGTGATCTATGACATTTCTAGTTAGAAATCGTACAGTTTCAATTTTTTTTTAAAATTGATAGAACTCATGAAAACCTGGACTTTTTGTCTAGTTTTGAGCAAATTCTAAAGTTCAAACCAAATTGATAGAACTCATGAAAACCTGGACTTTTTGTTAGTTTTGAGCAAATTCTAAAGCTCAAAAAGCCCTTGGGCATTTAGGGGTTAATGAAGTGTCCAAAAAATACATGCTTAAAATCTACTTTCAAAAACCAATAAGACTCAATAGAAACGAGGAAGTCAAAATAAAAACTAAGTCAAAATAACAATAGAAATCATGCTCACATGCATTTGGAGGTGACCTAATTACCTGATATTGGCACACTCCTCTCCCATTTCACAATCACAATTTATGTTCTCCTATCTAAAATATCTAAAATCTCCAATATGTGCAGAACAATTAATAACAGATATATAAGGTAGGGTGAACTATTACCAAGTAAATTTCATTAAAAGTCATGATCAAGCATCAATGAAGTCTAATTTCTGGGTCACGTATAGACAAATTGCAACTTACGACAGGATGACATCCAAGAAACACATTTGAACATAGTAAGTACGCAAACTTTATAAGAACTCAAAATTCAAATGATAGAATTTTCAAATCCGTGCCCTATTTTCAGTGTCCTAATATTGCAAACATTTTGCAAGGATAGATTTATTAGAGCACACTCTTGGGGGCACACTCAGAATTAGCTGATCCTATCTTAACCCTACTGAAGCAGCAAAATATAGGATCGTTGTGTTATCTCTTGACACGGTGACGAGAACATCGTTCACATATTTTACATGGAGTGCCTAGAAGAAGACCCACCATTAACCAAACAACAGTAGTCCACTCTTCAAGTTGCAACCAAACCAACGGAAGCTCTTCGACAGGGTTCCTGTATCAAAGGCTTATTTTTCTGGCTTCTCACTTCAATTTGAACCCTATTCTATTGGAGATGTTCAAACTTTAAACCTTCACCTTCTCAAGTAATCCTAACTCATAGTGATGTCTCGAAAACAGTTCCTAGTACAAAATACACAAGACCAAGCTCGAGGTCTTTTCCCATCAACGCAGGAAGCTGGTCCCACTGCGAGGACTTCCCTCAACCTACCCACCAACCTGAATAACATGCTCTACGGATGTCACTGGAACATAACCCTCATGACAAAAGCCCAAAAACCCCTCTTACTATACACAGCGCACCAATGGAAGGGGCAACCAAGGTTATGACAGAACCGGAAATAAAATCTAACTTCGTTCAGCTCGACAAAGGAACCTATGCATTTGACCTTAAGTCACTAATTTCACTTTGAGGAGTGCCGGGTAGGCTCTGCTGACCCCCGTTCACTATGCCCTGGTTGAGGGAATGCGACTGCGAGAGAACCTGACCTGTTGGTTGTGGTGTGAGCTGCTTCGAAGGAGCTGGAAACGGCTGTTGTGACAACTGGTTGAAGATAGGCGGAGCGTGGCCCCCACTCAGAGCAGATGGTGGAACTTGACTCATAGTTGATTGTCCTTGAAGCTGAGAGAGTGCTTGCGCATGATTGAGTTGCAGGTGCACCTGATTCCCAGGAAACGAGGGGGCGTTGCCACCAGCAGCACCCCCTGAGTGAGCTTGTGCAGAAACCGGACCTTGTGGTTGACTAAGGCCCGGTGACGACATTTGAGCTGGCAACTGACCAGTTGACAGCCCGTTGGTGGGATTAGAATTTCCAGAATGAGCCTGCGAACTGCCAGATAAATGCAAGGGTCCGGGTGGCTGCATCTGGTTATTGTATGCTTGCCCTGCTTGTGCTAACCCAAAGTTTCGTGCGTCCATTTGACCCCGCAACTGTGACTGTAAATGGTTCGAAAACTGCGCTATTTTTGCCGTATTTGGATCTCCATGGACTTGATCCGCAGCGCTAGGTTGGAGCTGACTAAGTAGGTGGCCTTGAAGTTGAGAAACACCTTGCTGTCCATTTGCCAGGATAACCTGCCCACCAGGATGCCTTGCAACCTGCCCTTGCTGTTGTTGTAAGTAAGGTATAGGCTGACGAGGTGTGCCTTGCGTGAAATGGTTTATTAGGGCCGTAAGAGACGGTTGGTTGGGATGGTTCGTAAGCAAGCCTTGTTGCTGCAATTTTCGAGCACTTGGAAACTCTACCATGCTATCTGTTACATGACAAGAACAACCGGTCAGTACCATTCGGTAAAAGAGACCAAACCAACTTCAATAGCAGTCTGTGACCAAATCAACTGCATAAACAAATAGAACATCTAGCGACCACCAAAACACATAATGTAACCAAGGAGGAGCATACGTATTGGTCCAAGGCGTGTCTTCCTCTCAAATGAAATTAAGTCCTTCATGCTGTTCACGACTTCAGAAATCTACGACGACAGCGAAAAAAGGCATGTTAGATAATGGTTTGCATGGGAAGGTTGGCCAAAAATTTGAGGTATACTATCTTCCGTAACACTAGAATGAGACACCACCCCCACCCTATCGATAACGGTGTCATGAATCACGAGAACAGTCAATGGATCAAACGCAATGACATATCACTGTACCTGCAAGCATCGCACATAGCGTTTTGAAAAGCCAAGATCATTAACCATAGGTGCATCCAGCTTTACAGCCAGCTGTCTTGCTGTTGTCATAAACCTGTAATCACAACCTCACTGTTCATCAATTGCTTTACTCTTATTGAACCCACATTCAATAAGAATTCCCTACAAAAATAAACTAATCAAGATGTATTCCACTCGAATCTCAATAGTTCCAGACAGAAGGCGCAATAACAATATTAACGAAGCCATGCAACTGTCAGAAAGCCCTTCAGAATTAATGAGAAAACATACAAATTGCAGTGTTTGGTCAAATTCTCTACGCTCTTGTTGAAGTCCTCATGTTCGGCCTCCATCACCAAGTTTTCTAGCTGCTGGGCCTGCTTACACCATCATACGTGTAAGAAACTAAGAACATACTAATTTGAACTCACCTACCACGAAACCTCTAATAGAACTAGAGAACTCGAGACACCTTACATCAGAGAAGATTGAGCAAAGCCACTGAACTACTGTTGGACGCTTCACCTGCTCTTGGAGATTCTTGCATGGCACTACTTCCTCGTGACTTTTTGTACAGAACTCCCAAGCTTGAATCTGAATTATATAAAAATTGCCAAGTCAGTACTGTACACCTTCCAAGCATCTATTCACAGAATTAAGTTAAGCGTTTCTTGATTTTCAAAAATTCCAGATCCGTACATCAAAACTCAGCATTCCGTTGCACTTTGAAAGCCTATAAGAAGCTTAATATACCTTATATGATGGACTAAATGTCACTCGGAGAGTTCCATATCTGACCACCTGCCAAGACACAACGAGGATTAAATCAGTATCGTCATTCCGCTCAGATAAAATCTTCATTGAACCCACACCTCAACTTTCGAGAAAATTCAAACCTCGAGAATCGTACTCATGAGCAAGCTTCTCTTATGCTAACGAATGTTTAAGTAAAGGAAGCATAAATATGGAGTACCAGACGTTGAAGGTTTTAAAGACATAGTCAAATTCCAAGTGTTTGAAAGCCTTTTCTAAAAATACTACGACTACCTTCAAACAATGCAACAGAAAGAAAACATTTAATACACTTGCATCATATTTCAAGGAATATCTGTCAGACACTGAGCAGAACATACCCTCAATTCAGCAAATATTGATTCGTGAACTGCCCCTGAATACTCCAGCACCATTTTCCCAGAGGGTAGAACATACCTAACCAACAGGACACATTCATAAATGAGCCATGAGGAGATACCACAGATTGAGATCTGACCCTAGGGAAAATAGTGGAACTTGAAGGAGCTAAGTCCTCACCACGACAAGTTGCCAATAAATACCATACATGAAAAATACTGATAACAAACGAGCTTAATACATAAAGCTAAGGGTTGCACCTTGATTCATAGGTAAGTATCTTGCAGTCTAAGGGAGCAAAGATGAATTTTCTGCTGAAAGTGATTAACATAAATAGACCCAAACAGATAGAGGGGAAGAGATGAACATACTCTTCAGCCAGATCTAGAAATAGGAGCTCGTCCAGCAGACCACTATCATATTTAATTTTAAACAGCCGGGGCAGAACATCTGTGCAGGATTCTGTTCACAAAAAAAGCAAAAATGTCAATTCTTTGTAGATAACCACCTCATTCTTACCAGAACATTCCGATTAACACAGTGGACTACTATTAAGCATTGCACGCAACACAGATGTAAAAGCTAAGAGGATTTAGAAAGTACTCACCAAAACCTCGTCCTGGTTGCACACCACACAGATTACAGAACCAAAACTCCTGCAGTATGCACAAATATGGTGAGACAACACGACCATGCAAACAAGAGGCAAAACTATGATAAATAGAATGATGAAACTCCCGAGCTAAAGATGTGCTCGCTTGACCGAACTATGTTTATACAAGTCACGTGACGACAAAACTATTATATCAAATACTAAGCACATCACATTTACATATTACGTAAGATTTCTTGGGTACATAGATCTGGCTGCTGATCAGTACCATGGGAAAGAGGCCCTGAGCATGCCGACCAATAGGAGAAGTGTTGTAACTGCTTAAGCACCAGCGCTTTAAAGCTCCAGGTTCAAAAAATGTGTCTACAAGTCTTTGCCAAAAGGCAATATTGTTATCCTGCAAGGAAATTCACAAGCGTCAGAAGGGAGAAGCCAATGCAGAATATTGAGACAAATAAACATGTAAGGGACTTTTTGAACACTCTGAATATCTAAGCATCAAGCCAACAAACTAGGGAGCGAGAAATCAAAAGAGTACGTAAACATTCAGATAAACCAGCTCTCTTTACTAAAGAAACTTGAACACTTACAGGAGGACGTTTTCTTTGCTCTTGAATGTACAGCATGATTGTGTGATTACATTCTGAAACAACAGCTGGTTGCATACGACTTCTGTACCCGCTATCCAGATTTCCGACTTTCAATCCTGAACCTTGAATAAGGTGGCGATTGACAAGTTTATGCCCTTGAAAAAGCTGATTTTGCATTCGAGGCTGCATACGCGCGAGCATTTGTTGTGCAGCCCCGGTCAATGGCAAGCCATTTGCCCCCTACAACAATGGTAAGAGAAATTATAAGGAATACGATAATCATTACTGTTACTTGGGAACAAAGAAAGACCTGAATGCGTGAGGGACACAAATCTCTGGTGAGAAAATGTGAATAATACAGATGTATCATGGTCACAACAAAAGAACATACTGAGTTGTCTTCTACATATTAGCGAATGTACATACCACACCGATAATAAAGAATCAGAAGCTGACAAACACCGTACTGACTCTTGAACACACTAATTAAAGATTTCCCCTGATGCCAACATAACACCTCGGTCATGACTACATAACGCTCACCTGGAATGCTTGTGCTTGGCCCGACTGAAACTGTTGTTGCTGCCCTGAGTGAAACAAGAGTTGCTGTTGCGGACCAACTCCCTGTTGCACCTGGCGAGCTTGCAAGATAGCTGCTTGATTAGCTGCCGCCTGTTGCAGAGCCGCTTGCTGGTTGGCTGCTTGCGCCTGTGCATGTGCCTGTGACATTGCTTGAGCTTGAGCCTGGGCTTGAGCCTGTGCCTGTGCCAGTGCTTGTGCCTGTGCTTGGGTTTGGGCTTGAGCTTGGGCTTGAAGTTGGGCCTGAGCCTGCTGAATTTGTTGAGCATATGCAACATATTCTAAGCTCAGAAACTTTAAATAACAGACACAGTAAACACCAAAGAATACCAAATCTGAAGTAAAAACCACAAATAGCTTTGAAACAGACAATAAGAACAAGAAACAGCGTATCTGCTCTTAGGGATGGCACTAAAAATCCAGAAACAGAAAACAAAAAATAGGGAACCAGAATGATATGCACCCTCACGTAAATATTCTAGAATGTTTCCAAAGCAGCGGTTCAACTATTGCCCACTTCTACAGACCGAAGCGAACGGTGAGACTCCTTCCATTGGACTTAGAGAACTGTTTTCCAGTAAGAATTTACTTTCTGCATCCAGGAAATACAGACCTGAGCCTGATAAAGTGACAGCTGATTCCCTGATGCCATTTGCAAAGGGGATTGTTGAGAGGGTGAACGCTGAAATTGAGCCAAATGATTCGCATTGCCCTGGCCTGCAAAATTAGATTGTTGTGGAACACCACCCAGAGGTTGAGGGCCACCTTGGAAATTCCCTCCTTGCATCAAACCAAGGCTCCGAAGGGACTGAAGAGACTGCTGGCCTTGCAAATTACTCTGCTGTGTGATCTGCTGAGTCCCTTGAAAATTAGACTGTGCGCGACTCTGCCCTTGTTGCCCACGCTCTTGGCTGGATTGCGGTACATTAGCTTGCCCTGATCACAAGTTATACAAAACGAGACTGTCAGAACCAGTATGCTGAGACATTCAAACAAAAATCACTTTGTAACCAAGTATGAGAGGTTTTACCGTTACTATAAGTTGGATGTGGACTGCTTATTTCTCCAGCCTGATAACCTCCAGACTGGATCATTCCCATCAGATGGTGAGTAACACTACGATTAACTTTGTTATCTCCAGAAAGCCCAGAGTGCTGACTGCTTGTTGGAGCCGCGTCGAAACCTGATAATTGGTTAGAGGATGTCGGTCCATGAAAACTTCCTTCTTGATAGGTGGAATCATGTGAGGATCTAAGTAGTGCTGCTTGAGGCAATGACTCCTGTGCGAATTCTGGTTTCACTCGCTCCATGCCCGTGTACTCAGTCTTCACGCGCTTCGAATCGGGATATTCGGATTTCACCGCAGTAATATCCACTGGCTGCAGGTCAGCCTGAGGACCACGCATTGGCACCTGAGGCGATCTAGGGGTCGTACCCTCATTTGAATAAGACTGCAAAGGATCTCGGCTCACCCCTTGAGAGCCCCCCGAATGTTGACTCGTACTCAAACCCGCTTGGTATTGATTACCCATTGCCTGCATAACTTGTGAACCAGAAGCAACTACCCTACCGTCATAAACAAACTGCTGTTTGGACTGGTGTACTACCTGGCCAGAAGGACCTTGACCTTGGGGACTCTGGAGTACTTGTGCCTGCTGAGTATTGGGAGTACCAGGCCCTGCGATCGTTGTGCCCGACCACTCATCTGCTGGAATCAATCCACCATTGATAATTGATTTGGGAGGCATAGATTGTGATTGAGACGGGGGAATGAGAGTGGCTGAACCCACATTGCGGCCAAAGGAGTTGTGAGAATTGGAATCAAAAAAAGAGGATGAAAACTCAGACGTGATGTTTGAAGAGAAGGAGGGGTTTATAGTGCTCAGATCAATAGAGGCTGACGGGCTAGGGTGGGAGAGAGGAGAAAGTATGTTATCGCCGTTATTGGTCACCTGGGAGCCATACTGTTGTAAAGGATGTGGAGAACGGGAGGCACCCAAATGCTGACGCATATCCATAGCTGCCGGACCATTGTACCTTGCCATTCTTCCCTATCAAGGTCCACTGTTCACGACAAGACACCTACTTCGTGGAAGCTATAAAATTGATCCTGCCTGAGATACCCCGCTCTTCTTTTCCCATCACACAGACGCAGATACCTTCCGCAAGTCTGGGCTTTGATCAGGTGATTCGAAGTCATGCTCAGATATCAAATCAAAGTGGAAACTACGACAACTTAGAACTTTAACAATACGCTACCTCGTGCTCTCAACAACCCTACTCGGGTGAAACAGTGCGTTCCACCACCGAATTCCAGCCTTGAGAATCTTCCTAAACAATCAAACGGAGCCGGAAAAATGCATTCCAACGCTGATCCTCGCCCACAATTATCCTCCTGTCGCTCCCACCCAGTGTCCATAACTTCATCTCTACTACTCTAAACCACCATGCTCTAGGAAAAACACTATTCCAACCAGCGTATTGGGTCTACGGATTGTAATGAAGCGTCCACATTTTTCCAAAGCAATCCCGCTCTACTGCCTACACAAACCAGAGTCGCTACGACGGTGAGGCGTCCACCTGACTGCTGCTCAAATCTGTATCAACAACGTATAACAAGCAAAAGGTCAGTCGAAGACAATTAAACGACACACGCCACAACCGTGGACCAAAGGAAATTCAATTCGTGGTGCCTGAAAGTACTGCGGACAGGCCCTAAGTTCGTATTACCAAATAACTTCTCACCACTAAATTTTAGTCATCATGTACGACAAACAATTAAGGCTCGACATTGACAACCTGCTCTCGAAAAGTAATGGGACACTGGCAGCCGCTAAATAGGAACAACCTAAATGCCAAACCAGTTCGCTCAGACAACTTCCCTGATACAACCATTCCGTCAAGACAAAAAGCCAAGCAATCTTGACCATCACGTCTAGCCCTCTAAAGTCTGCCCTCTCGAACATCAAAAATTTCGCCTCCGAAGTCTTCGTTCTCCTCCTAATAAACGTCACTCGACGACCTAGTATTACACGGGCGCAGATTTCCCTGCCTTGCTTCTACCAATTTGTACCCCGCCTCTCTTGTGCAACTGACTAAACTAAACATTAAAGCTTCTGTGAACCACACCGAAATGCCAGAAGTGAACGTCTCCGGCTTAAAAACTCCAAAATAGGCTTTCCTCCAGAAATGCATAACAATAACCCCAACCGAAACCTCGCGAGTAAGACCAGGCTGTAACCTTGCGTGACGCAGTATCAAAACCACGCTGACTATACCAAATTGAACCTCCTCCTCTGCATTACAACCTCACTAACCCTGACTCAGCTCCGGAAGGTAAACCATTCCACCGTCCCTCACATAACGTACTCCTTCAACAAACTAACATGTGAACCTAAACAACAGAGCCGACGCGCCGAGAGAACCTCCCAGCCATTCTCAATCCCCACCAAACTAAACCTCAAATGGCGCTCACGTGATCCCAACGCACACAAGTCACCGGATTCTCGGTCCGTCGTCCCCCAAGTGCTTCATTGCAGATCCCTCAAAAACTGACACTCCTCATCCACAAGTCGTTAAAACCAAATCTAGCCGCCAGACGCGAAGCTCAATGATCAAGTTAAAGCGAGTACCGGAACCTCACCGTTAATCATGATCGACACGAATCGAAGAAAGGTTCCAAGCGAAGCCTAAGACCGTCTCTCACTCTCTCGCACAGTAAAAACAAAAATTAAAAAAGGCAATAAAATAAAAACACAAACAGTACGTACCGAATCAAGCTCGGAACCACATGCCTCGCCGAAATCCCGCAACAACTTAGGGTTCGAAAACTTCGAATTCAAGACAACACCAAACCTCTTTCGTACTCGCCACAAAAGCTCTAATTAATTCCAACTGCAGCAATAATCTCGACCCTCCACTAACACAAACAAACTAGTCGCACCAAATCCAAGAGTGCGAAGAGACGAGAATTCGATGGCGACCTTATAAATGAAGCAAGCCATGAATTGTTGTAATCTCGAGCTCCTGTTGCGAGTATAACTGGATCCCGAGCTTCTGTTCGAGCACAACTGGATCTCGAATGGACGCAGCTAAGCTAGAATAAGTTACAGTAGGCCAGAGCTGGGGATCGCCATAGCCGTGGTATGGAAGCAAAAGAGTTTCCGTTTTCTGAACTTGCGGCTCAGCTTGCGGCTGTCGCGGCTTCGCCAGAGGGAAAGGGGGCAGGGGAGGAAGGGGCTTGCTGGTGCAGCGGCTGCCGACGCTTCCTGGAGGCGGGTGCCGGGACCGACGTTTCGCCGGGTGGGGTGGAAGAGGTGGGGTCTGTCGCCCGGCGAACGCTCAGGCGGCTGGGTCGCTGACTAAGCGGTGCGCCCGACGTTTGCGGGGGCTGGCGGGGGACTGCGTCATTGACCGGCTGACATGTGGGCGCGGCGGCGGCGTTTCGTGTGAACGGGGGTCTGGTCTTCTATCCATCCGGTTGGGTACGGCGTGCCGGCAGGGGATGGATGTGGTTCCCGAGGGTATTTATGTTCATCCGATGCACGGCTACGCCTGACCTCTCAGTTTAGCCCTAACTCCTTGCCTTTGGGGACAATTAAAGGGGTTGCCAAACCTACTTCTCCTATTCCCAGTTTTAAAGAGAATGCGGACGTGGCATTCTGTCCTTGAATCGTGGAGGGCCTATTCTTTGAAGGTTGGGAAGGGGTTTTTTTCCTTCTCCTTTGAAAGTAAAAAGGATGGACGTAAAGATTGAGGAACCATGAAGATTGAAAAGATTTAGAGAAGATTAATAAGCCACGTTCATTCTCATTCTTCATATGGTCAAAAGGAGTGTCACACCATCTTCATGGAGCCCTTTAAAGATTAAGGAACCATGAAGATTGAGAAGATGTGGGAAAAATTAATAGGTTGTGTTCATTCTCATTCTTCATTTCTTCACATAGACAAAAGGAAAGTCACACCATCTTTCTAGAAAATGGATCTTGTAGGCTCTTCTTTCACTCCACATCTTTTCATGCTTAATAGAAATTTCATTCTTGAAGGTGTAGCAACCCCTATTTCGAGGAGGCAGATCTTAATCCTATAATAACACCTAAATCTTGGGAGGATTTTTGGATTTTGTACAGATCTTTGTTTATTATGTTGTAAGAAAAATGTATTGACATGAATGTCATTGAATTAGTCATAAGAAAAATATCATTTGGAATCTAAAAGACGGGCATAAATAAAGCATCTATTGGGAATGGTTCAACTATCCAAACCTTATAGACCTAAATGACAAATTTCATCTTTGATGCCTTTATTTGAAAGTAGACCCTATAAAGAAGAAACATTGTGTTTCTTCTCTTGAAAAATTCTCAAATCCCCATGAGACAACGAAGTCATGTATATGCCCCCTAATTGATGAAAATTAGGCATTAAAAAGTTTATCCTTTAAAAAGTCAAA
The DNA here is from genome assembly GCA_950106755.1 of Climacium dendroides. Taxonomy (NCBI): domain Eukaryota; kingdom Viridiplantae; phylum Streptophyta; class Bryopsida; order Hypnales; family Climaciaceae; genus Climacium; species Climacium dendroides. The sequence goes on along the minus strand of OX467082.1, from coordinate 6,512,258 downwards.
AATTGCATTAGATGAATGAGAAGGTACTTGGACAAAACTATGGCATCATCACAAAAACTAAACCCTACGGTTTAGCAACAATTATCATGTGGTTATTGTTGTTTCATGAGTTCGCACATTAATTGCATTATTATCGCATTATTATGATGCATTACTTCGCATTGTTATGATGCAGTTGCAAGTAATGCATTGTTATGATGCAGTTGCAAGTAATGCATTGTAATGATGCAATAACAATGCGATTAACATGCAAACCCATGAAATAACGATAACTATACGATAATTGTTGCCAAATCATAGGGGCTAAACTTTGTGATAATGACTCATCATTTAGAATATAGATGTCATAAAGTTGAGAGGTAGAATTCTTATTTGGGAGAAGGAAAAATAACCTCTACAATGAAGGAGGATTAAGATTAGAGGGGAGTTAAATTTTTTATCTTGATCTATTGACCTAGGTTATTATTTTCCTTACAATGAATAAAATATTATCAATGGATGTGAGAATATCCTTAAAGAACTAAGTCATAGGGAAAATCAAATTTTCAGTCAAATGAGATATTGGATTCACAAGAATCCATCCAAAAAAACTTTACTTTTGTATTTTATTTCCCTTTTTTCCATCCTAATATGAAGTAATTCAAAATTTTGCACAAAAAACATTAAACATGAGGTTTCAAAGCTAATTGAATATAGGCAACTACTACTAATTCAACAAATGTGAATGTATTTTATATGTTTTATTTAGCTTCCACAATTATCTCTTGAAACAATAATTGTCCGTCCATTGGATGTCTACTCTCTTAGATATTAATAACTTAAGAAAAAATTCAATGATTGCATTTCATTAAAAACAAATTTATGATGGTAATTTCTAACGTAATCAACAAACAAAAATCGAAACATTGTCAAATTTGTCATATCCACTAGTAGAATCTTGTTTTTTTATTCACACATATGAGATTTTAGAGATTTTGATGACAAGTAACTTCAACAAATTGAAAAATTATAACTTTTTAAAGTAGTGCCTACAACATTTTAGGCAATTTTTCATAATGCATTTTTAGACTTTGGTAACTACTATATCAAATAATCTATGTGGGCTAAAAACTAAAAATTTGTTTAGAAATGAACATATTTGAATTCCAAATCACAATCCACAATTTCAATGTACTGTACATCTTGATTTTGTAAAATCATCAAAATTAAATACTAATTTTTTTATAATTAATTGCCATAAAATAACATAATTGGTTTTTTTATAATATATTTATATCTTTCAACTTACAAATAATAATGTAAAGGATGAAAGCTTTGTATCCAAATGTGAATGTAATAAACCTTTGAATTCTTTGAAAATTGAACTTGTTAAGTTACATGATTAATTTACATTGCCCAATCTTGGTCTTCTAACAAAAAAAAAACTTGTAACATTTGACTCACATGTTGAATTCTATGAAAATTGCCATGGAAAAACTTTCATTTATTTGACCTTTACAAAAGCATCACAAAAGTATTTCAAAAATATCACAAATTTCAATACTGGCATATCACAATTACCATACAACATATTGTAATGTAGCAAAGTGTATTAGAGATAATATGAGGTGGCCCCTCCCCCACCAATGCACCATTGACTCTAAACCACCACCTTCACTCTATGAACATCTTCAAAATCAATATGTACTTATGTGGAAGAAATTATTTCAGAACCAAACTTTGTTCTTTCATAACTTTTGCACATGATATCCAAATGCCAACAAGAAAATATAAAAATTTGACCATTCTAATAATAATAACTCGACATAGAAGCAAAAAGGAGGTGCGTGTACCCATCTCATGATAAGGTTTGCAACAAGGTAGGAAGTTCTAAAATGACTCACCTCCTTAAATGTACACTATTTGTATATGTTGCTTTTTCATAGCCTTCAGCAATGTACAAACAGTGTACATTTTAAGAGGTGAGCCGTTTTAGAGCCCTATGCCATTTCAACTTCAAAATCTTATAACTAATTCCACAAAGCTCCAAAAAATACGAAACGACTTGGGTTAGGTGCCAATTCCACTTGCCTTTCAAGGAAAATTTACTGAAAAATATTTCAAGATGTTTCACCTCTCTAAAATTCAGTTCCTGCCCTTAAATGATCCATTTGTGGACCTCCTACCAAAGGGCGAGTTTTGAACTAGGAATCAACGTTTGCTAAGTAAGGGTGGTACTGGATGGATGTAATTTCCGAGTAAGATTCTATCCATCCGCAACAGGCAGACATCAGTCCCGATGCACCAGAGTGGATGGATGTCGTCGCTCGTGCGGGCTCATCCAATTTTTTTCCGTCCGTCTTCAAAGGACACATTCAAAGCATGACTCATGTTGGGAGGCGGATGGAATTTCGTGCATCCGTAAAACTTCATCCTGTTTCGCGACCGACCCGCAAATCCAAAATTGCCTGGGGCAAGGAAACCTAACTGAACTTCTGGGAGAGATGAATTCCATCCACAGTTCTGTAGGTAGGTGACTTTGGTTGGATGGATGAGATCATTGTCAACTTGCAAGTGTGGTGCAGTTTTCTAGGGCCAAATGTTTTCAGTTGCCAAGTGGTTGCTTAGGAGAAGGAATATGCAACAACCTCCCAATCATTGTCATTGTCACTCCGAAGGTCCCATTTAAAGTCACATAGCATTGCACCCTACTAGACACTTACTTACTTTAGGAATTTAGGACATTGGGTGCATTTGGATGAAATGCCCCCAGCTCTAATAAGGTAGACCCATAAATATTGTGATCCAAAATGCAACATTTACTTTTGGACCCTAGCATTTACTAACCCCTAAATGCTGAAGGCCTTTTTTTTTCCAGCTTCTTGGAATTTACTCTACATTGAACAAAAAGACAACATTTTGATAGGTTTTATGAAGGTTTTATGAATTGTAACCATGTAAATTCGATCTAAGCATATTAGAGATTGTATGGGAAAAGAAAAGACAACAATATCACTTATAGATTGAAAGATTATGACGTTTGATCACGAGGGTGTTAAAACTGTAAAAGTAATTTGAAGTCTCTCAATCTTCTTTTCACTTGTCAAATCTAAAAAGTTGGTCACCAAAAAATAAAAGGTTGAAGAATGTAACATGCATAACCCCAATCAATTGATCAGTTTTTAAGATCTACTCTATGATTTTTTTAAATGAATTTTCTAATGTGACGTTTTCTACAAAATCTAGTGTATTTGAGGCACATTTCTTGTGGTACTCAATACTAAAAAATCAAGATTTGCAATAGACGACCTTGCACAAAATCTTGAATAGAAACGTGCACATGCACATACTTTGTTTCATAGTGTTTAAACCTATGGTGAAAAAATGATTGAATTTTAAAGTTTTTATGAACTGAAAATTTAGAAAATTACATTTACTTTTATTTTGATTGTAGCAATGGCACGAGATATACTAGTATTAACTATGCTTAAGTGTCATTAGTGACAATTATGGATATGCTTATCGTATATTACAATTTGGCATTTATTCCAAGGTTCAAAATTCCAACTTGAAGGAAACCCAAAAACTTATTATAAATTGCTTCATCATCTAAATTTGACTCTATGTTCATACTAAAATACCTCAAATTAAAAAAATTTGGGAGATAAATACAAAACTAATCAACCACAAAATATAAACAAATTTTATATTGATATGTTTAGATGGAATTGATCCTCTTTCTTGTCCACTTTTGCAATAAAGATTAGGGTGTAATTAGTTTGGCATTTGAGGAAAGTCAAGTCTAGAAGAAATAGTTGTAAATTAATTGCTTCTTGAAATGTGACTTTACAAAACCAATTCACATTTTTTTTTTAAATATGTAACTTATATTTATAAGGAAGGCCCTAATGCTTATTTAGAAAAAACTGGTTTAAACAATTTTAAATTGATTCAGAGTTAATTCGTTTAGTTTCAAAAAAATGCATACTTAAAAGAAATTTCCAATTAAACTTTCAATAATATTGAGTAAAAATCTAGATAGCTTAACCTATAAAGTCCCAAAGTCCTTTCTAGGAAGAAAATGGATTTCAAGTATGTTTGTGTAATCTCAATTTTTGAAGATATTAGTCTCTTTCAATTCCATCTTAGAGCTAATGACAATTTAATATTTCCTTCAATCTTGTACCAACTTTTACTTAACAATTTTTTAAAGAAAAAAATACAACATTTAAAAAATTTCCTATACCTTCAACTCAAATATTCAACATTTAAAAGATTTTAAAATCAAAGTTTTTAGTGCAAAATTTTTTAATCAAAAAAGTTTAAAGTCAAATATATAATCTAGTCAATAAATGTGCTTCAAAATAAGTTTTCTTCACTTCAAGTACAATGTATTTGGTGAAAATTTCAAAAAAAAATTCCACACAATTTTATACTTGACTAGTGCAAGATAATTTGATTAAATATACAGAAAAATACAATTTTAATTGTTTTTCCTCTTTGCTATAGAATTGGCAATTTAAAACGATTTTTGATGGAAAAACAACCTTGGGCCTTTAGAGGTCAACATTAGAAACCATGCTCAAATGATTGTATTTACGATTTGTAGTATATTTACCTATCATCTTTAATGGTGGAATAATTGTTTTGTTTTTTGATTTGTAATAGCTCACCTGAACTACAATGTTCATTTCAATTATGCTAAAATCAAAGATAGTTTAAGGCATCATTTTTTTGTATTAGATTAAAATTGTATATTTGAATAAAACTACTTCTTTATCTTTCACTAATGGTCATTAACAAAATAGAGAGAAAATATGCCTTACCAATAAAGTATAATATAAATTTAGGAGTGCATCTTAGAAAAAAATTGTTTCAAAATATTTGATAATTTTTACAAGATGATTACACTTTAGAATAAAATTTCTCGTAAAATCTAAAAGTAAAGAATTTGAACAATTATATGTTTTTACTTTAGTTTACTTTAAATACATTCTTATTAGTTTCTATATGTAATTTTTTTTTAAGAATCAAAAAATGTAGAGGTATATTATACAATGCAACTTCATAGAACCATTTGATGATGGCAACATTGATAAGCCTTCATGTTGTTTACATTGAAAATTTCATGTCATTCTAATTTATAGTGATTTTTAAAGTATGTCCATTTTCGAAAATTGCAAATATGCAATGTAGCCTAAATAAATGATTAAGCACAAATAAGACCAACTAGAGTACAACCATTGCAACATTTGCAACAACAACCTGTTTGATCATCTAGTTACAATGTGTATTCCTGTTTAGCAAAAATAGATGAATGGAAAATATATGGATGAAATCCTAACACTTTGTACTCAATAGAGGAGGTGAGTTGGATATGAATATTATTTATACTTTGAAAAAAAATTCAAGGTATGATTGCACACTTTGAAAGTTTTCTACTATTTAAACGATTAAACTTATTGTAAAGAATTGAAAGACATTGAATTTCACGTGTCTTTAATTTTGAAATTTATAAAAAAACATATAGACAATTTTTTTAATACAAATTGACTCTTTAGAATTGTCTCAATTAAACACACATGACATATATTAAAGCCCTTGTAGTAGAAATAATGCTTATTTTTCTTTATAATTCTATTTTATTAATTTAATATCCAAATAATCTAAAGTGATACCTTGGATAGGCATTTTTGCTTATATACTTGCATTATATATTACAATATTGTTATATTTGACAACATTTATAGTACAACTTGACATTATAATTTTTAATGTATACAAGCACAAGCATTACATTATCATATAAAGAATGTAATTATGATTATGATTTTCATTTTTATATATAGCCTTGCTAATCTTGTTTCTACACCAATGATTTAATATCAACTCATATTAACATTTTTAGATTGAATTCAAGGTTTTGTGTGAAAAAGCTTTAAAATTTTGGTGTCGTATATAGTATAATTTTTGCCTTTTTTTAAATTTATTTTGACATTAAAAATGATTCTCTCTCCTAAACAAAAGAAACCAAAAAAGACATATGATTTTGTCTTTAATTTAAAAATAAAATCTTTCACTTTCAATAGAAAGATTGAACATATAGAATGGAGTTGATAATAAAGTCTATGCTCCTATGCTTAACTCATCCTTTTTTGATATAAATATTCTAAAGCATTGCCACATTAATATAGTGGAATTACCATGCTCAAATTCACATGTAAACAAGAGAAGTCCTTCAATTTAACCCCTAAAGCCCCGAGGGTGTTTTCTATCAGAAATCACTTAGAACTACCACTTCTACTGCGTTCACCTAAGAAAACCAAAAAGATTATTTTTTTTCAAATAGGATTATGTACTTAACTTGTTTGAGAACATGTGGTAAAAATTTTGTCAAATTTGACCGCATAGATTGCAAGATATATGCATCCAAAGTAAAGAAAACAATTTTTTTTGCAACTTGCTTGACTAGATTTTTTGGCTTTGAATCTTTTTAACTAAAATTTTTTGCCCTATTAATTTAGATTTTCTAAGTTTTTAAGTTGAATAGTTGAGTTGAGAATCTAAGGAAAAAAAATTCAACAAAAAACACTTAATTTTCACTCATTAAAAATTTGTTAAGTAGAAGTAGGTTGAAGATTGAAGGAAAAAATAAAGCATTAATAGCTTTAAGATGGAATCGACATACAATAATCCCAATGGTGAGATTGTTCTAGAAAGCAAATCTAACCTTGTCTGAAATTTCTTTTTGGAAAATTGTAAAAATTGCATTCACAAATGAATCCTACAAGTTATTTTTTCAAGAAGATGCTTAGATTACCCGAAAAACTAAGATTGTCCATAACTTTCTCATAACTAGTCCAAATAGAATGAATCAAAGCTTCAAATGTAGATAAAAATACAAGATTTTAGGGGATTTTTTTTAAAGATTTAAACTTTTTTCTGATTTTTTGTACTGCTCATTGACTTTTATTTTGGGCTTATTGTGCCATAACTTTTTCTCCCAAGCATTGATCAAAACAAAAATTATATATTCACAAAGCTCTCAGCAAACTCCACAACCTCAAAAAATCTCAAAAACATTCACTACAAATTGAGACAATAGGAACCTACTTGGACCCAAATTGTCCCATGAGGAGACAAACGGTCTTTTAGGGGTTAAGATTCCCTACAATTATACACCAAAAATATTTGACAAATAGTTAACTAGCAATTACAAGTACAATGAAGTAGAAGGTCCACAAATTGTCCCTTTAAAATATTATTCAATGACTTTTCCTTGAAGAAAAAACGGAGTTTGTATCTAATGCAAGTTGTTTCATATTATTTGAACAATCGTGGAATTAGTTATGAATTTTGAAGTTGGAACCACATAGGTCGCTAAACGCGTCCCCCCTAAATATGTTCATTATTGGTACAATAAAGGCAACTACAACTGGTACATTGAAGAAAGAGAAATAAACCTCTACATTAGATAATGCTCATAGCTCTTGTTTTATTTATGAATTTTTTAATCTAAGTGGATGAAATTGATTACTATTCTTTTATTTGTAATAAAATTTCACCTAAGAAATAAAGCATCTAGGATAGTAAATGCAACCTACATCCATCAAGTGTAGTAAACCAAAGTAAGATAAGTATACTTGCATGAGTTCAAAAAGCTTTGTAGACAAATGGCTATGCAGTAATAAATGACAATTAATTCTTGTAGGTACATATTTTCAATTGAATCATAAATTAAAGAAATAGTTGCATAACTTTTGGAATCACTACAAATGAATTACAAATTTTCAAAGATGCAATATATAAGAGAGTATAAATGTAATCAAGGTATTTCCATAATCCATTTGATGTATATCAAGAAATGATACTATTGTACGTAAGGGTCAAGTTTGGTGACAAATTATTGAAATACTTCACGTTTGGATGTTGAATGGTTTTGGAATGTTAAAAATCACATTTTAGAATTTTAGAATTTTTGGCTATTGAAATTTTTGGTTTTATTCTATTGAAATTCTTCTTTATTAGGATGCTAAGTTTTTCTTTTATTTTCTAACCAATGTGTTTTTGATTGCTACATCTTTTCTTATGCTTGTTTTGTCTTTCTAAATTAAAGATAATAATTAAATAGATGTTTCTTGAAATTTTTATTTTTTCAAATATCTTATAATATTTTAAAATATTCCCAAAATTAGGCAACATGGAAGAATTTTTGTAGTATTTTAGACATTTCATTTATAGTATTCCAAAACTTCAAGACATTTCACTTGTAGTATTCAAGACATTTCCTAAAACAATTCACTTATGTCTAAATCAAATCCTCATGAAGGGTAGTAGTATCAAATTATTCCATAAAGAAGATGTTCAAACAAAAAAGTGCACTCAAAACTACACCTTTGCAAGGTTGCCACCTCCACACTACTACAAATAAAACCATTCAATATCCCAAATGGACTCCAACTCCATTTTATACTATTTAATGCTCACCATTTTGGGTATCTTCCTTGTCTAGTTTTCCTTCAAATGTAGGGGTTGACATTCTAGGAGGGGTCAAAATTGTGTGTGGTTATCTTATATTGTACCAAGCTATCAAGATTGACATTTTCTATCAAATAAATAATTAATTTGCCAAAAATAAGAATATTAGTTTAGGCCTTAAATCCTTAATATATATTAGATCCATTAGTCCATCTTTAAGTAACTACATGATTTAAAAAATATATATGTACAACAAACCTTTGAAGGACACTATTAAGGGGCCTATAATTGTTTTGAATTATACAAGTGGACTACAATTATTATATATGGCTTGTAATGACCTTCTATACAAAAACGTTTTAGGCCTTGATATATACTCAATCCAATAGACAATCTGCAAGCAACTACATGATCTTTTTTTAGAAGAGGGGATATAACAATCCTTTGAAATGAAGATATTCGGTCCTTGCAAAGTGACACTATTGGGTCTTTTGAATTGATTCTACTAGACCCCTTTAACTATTTCAAATTATTCGAGCCAATCTCAATTATTTTGTATGCTTTGTATCATCAAAAGTGATTTAAACCTTGACATATGTAAGATCCATTAGTCAATTTTCAAGCAATATGTGATTCTTCTATTAAAAAATGGATACAATAGTCCTTTGAAGCGACACTATTGGGGTCTTCATAACTATTTTGAATTATTCAAGTCGACCACAATTATTTTGTATGCCCTGTATTGTCAAGTGATGTAGACCTTGCTATATACAAAATCCATTAATCAATCTTCAAGCAACACGTGGGTTTTTTCTTAGAAAAAGGATACAACAATCCTTTGAAGCGACACTATTGGGATCTCCATAACTATTATAAATTATTCAAGCTAACCACAATTATATTGTAAGTCCTTTCGCCTATGACCTACTAGTTCTTGTCTCATTCACGTCCATTCATATGCCTTTCTATTCACAAGGATGTAGATGTCACCACTTTTATCAATAACCAACCAAATATATTATCTCAATGGAATTACACCATAATTTCAAACTTTCAATATGACCAAAACAAAATTCTTAAATCATTTGCACCATGTAGGAGAAAGAGTAACAAAGCCTTAATATTGCATTTTTCTTTCTTTGATACAAATGAAAAAAAAATCTCATTGTACATATGAAGTGACGCATAGGTCCTTAGATATCACCACAACAAACTAAACCAAGCAATCATCCTCATCTAATGAGTTTGGATTGCTTTTGAACCACATTATTACTAAGATGGGTAAGACACATCGAAAATTGCACCTTCCCCCAAACCCAAACCACCATCATCACTCATCGTACATCTCCAACATCAGTATGTACCAAATGTGGCCAGAAACCATTGAAAACGTCTACCAAGAAAAAAAACTTTGACCCTTTATAACTTTTGCATATGGTACCCAAATGTCGCGTTCTTTGGTGCGTTGGAACCTCCTTTCACCTGCCAACAAGAAATTCTCAAAATTCGACCATTCTAATAATAGTAACTAGGCACGGCAACAGAAGAAAGTGTCATGTCTTTCTTTTAAAAGGCACCCACCGTTCTACTCCAGTAGGTTCTACTAAAGGTAACTTAAATATGAAGGGTCATCGCTGGAGATGCCTATAGGACACTCACTGCTCATCCGTGTGTCATAACTTTAAGTTGCAGAGTTGCAGATGCCCTAATACCTGACACCCTAAGCCCTGGTTCGGATCCCAAGACCGTGGCATTGGTCCCAACTCCCAAGGAAGCCTTTGCAGCAGAATAAAATTCCAGGGGGCTTGGAAATCTTTAAAAAAAAAATACAATTAAAAAACTTCAAAAGACCCACATGACTTCACTCCCCTGTAGAAACAGGGAAACTTTTTCAAAATCTTTTCCCACTGTTCATTTTGAGATGGGTCCCTACTCCCTACCCCATAGGCACGCCATATATTATATATACAGTGGGGCCAATATAGTGTGGGTTCATGAACATTGGAGGCGTGGGAGCACAATAAATGAACCGTGGGTCCTTCTGTGAATGTTCTCATTTCTTTGGGGGTTGCCCATTCTTCTTTTTGTTTATATTTTATGAGGTAGAAGCACCCAGAAAAGTCACTTTTGGGTGGGTTTTGTTTAGGAATGTGGTCCAAAAAATTAGGTGAAATTTGAGGCCTCTAGAAGATTGCGAGTTCCCGGGCTCTGAAAACTGTCTCGCGTGCGTGGGAATGTTGCCACTTTGCAGTCCAACGTGGTCGAGTTTGTGCCATGTCATTTTTTTGAAGGGAAAAAAAATCAACTTTTTTTTCTGGCATTTAAATTTTTTTAATTTAAAGAAAAAAAAATCTGACAATTGTCTGCGTTCTTTTATTGCCGTGGGAACAAAATTGAGAACGGGCCTGAAACAGTCTTCTAGAGGCCTCAAATGTCTTCATCAGTGATAATTTTTTTGTTGAAAGAAGGTTACTTAGCTTTCTATAGCCTTGAAGAATGAGGCACATTTGGGACAAAAATTGTGAAAAATTGTCACCTTTAGGGTAGTGAAAGAAATTATTATTATTATTATTTTGAATTTCAATTGGACAAATTTATATTAGATTCATATGGGAATGTGTGTAAAAAAGTTTAGAAACTTTGACCACATTGGATTGAAAGATTATAACATTTGAAGTTAGAAGAAAAGTTTTTTTTCCTTAGCTTATCTGACATGGCCAGCAAACTTCAATTCCTCCCATAATGAGATTTTACACTACGCATGGTTATTTATTTTGACATTTTCATTTTCTATCATATATGTTATATATATACCAAATCTCAAAATTATAAGAAGAGTTTTGCACATGCCACTTGAAACTCCCCTAGTTGCTTGAAAAATTAATCCCTAAAGGACTAAGGAGCCCACTTTGGGCTTTTTGAGAACTTGTGTAGGCTCTCTTGACTTCATAATGTGGAATTTTTGAATACAAGTTTTAAGATGGATGCTACCCATCATAATCTACGTATGAAGTTTAGTTTCAGGTCATTTCGATAAATATTGCAAAAATTAGATTTTTTTTGATTTTAATGTCAAATCGACCAGCTAAAAATATATTCTAAAAAGTTTTAAAATTATTCTTTAGAGATTATATAGGTTGATAACTACTCAAGAAAATTTGAACCATCCAATTCCAAATAACGAGGTAAAAGTTATGAAGAGTTTTATTTTGTGGGCAATGAAGGTAGAAAAGATATACAAAGCCGTCTTTTACTCTCAATATTGAAAATTTTCAAATAAAAATAAAATATAGTATATTAATTGTAAAGTATAACAATTTCACCATTGCAATTAACAATTCTCAATTTCTTATAAAAATTATTAGCATATTAGTTTTTTCTTTCATTTAGTACCACCTTCCATCTTACAATTTAAAAATAAATAAATATGAAAGTTTTGTTGGTTTAAATTTTTTCACATGTTTTCATTCCATTTTCCAATATATTGATTAAATTCACAACTTATAGGTTATATAAGTTTTTTTCTAAAAAGGTTGAAAGACAAAACTTCACCTTTTGGAAGGGCTAGAAAAGTTTGCATTTTGAAGTTTAGGTGCATTGAACTTGCAATTGGGGGGGATTTATGCTTAAAATTCTTAGGATAATGTATTGATGCAAGTTGACTAAAAGATCCTATAATTGGATTTGTTAAAAAATAATCAGTGACAAAGATTTTGATCTTGCTTTGGAGATGAGTATTTTGAAGTAATTTTGGGCCTCTAAACATGATGGTCCTTTAGGGGTTAAAGGCAACATAATTTTTTTTCAAGCACCTGATCAAAAAAATTTGTATTCCCACTAAAGGGATACATGTTCACACTTTCTGTCAAAATTTAATGAACATCTAACCAAAATTGACTTCATATGTGACCCTACTTGAATCCATCTAAGATTTTTGTTTACATTGAATGGACACTTGGTCCTTTAGGGATTAAGAGAAAATTTGCCTAAATTTTTTTGTTCTTTATTGACACTCATACAATCATACTACTAAAATCATAACTCCCTCTGTAATATCACAAATACTACCATTAATACTATGAGCTTGTGCTTGCTATCCTATGCATTCATTGTATCACATATTAGTAAAAATTTGATATATTTGAATAGAATGCATAATAATGATTTCAATAAGTCTTTAAAATAATTATTTTAAATATTTTGTAAAAATATTTTCAATCATGCATACATAGAAATTGTATTTTCACACAATGTGATATTATAGAAATAGAGTAGCAGTTTGCAATCACCTTTGTAATATCACTTTTTACAAAGGGTGATATTATAAAAATAATATAGTCATTGCAATTAAGGTGATATTAAAGAGGACCTATAGGATGATATTATAGAGGTAGCAATTCCATTGCTTTTTCTTGGCTTTATACTTCTTTTGCATTTCTATGATTTTGTGCTTTTGTGAGCTTTGAACTTTCATGATTTCAATTTTCTATTGCTACTACCAAATGATTTTGAGAAATTTATTCAATTGAAGCTATTTTGGATTCCACAACAATTAAGTTGTTTACAAAGTTTTTGAGATTTTTAAGTTTTTCCTTTTCAATTCTTCAATTTGGGTTGCCATTTTTTGTAACAATGGAGTCAAATTTCTAATGCATTCTAATGTATGTATATCTTTTATAGTATTTACCATTGCAATATTTACCATTTCATTCATCATTCAATAAATTTCTATTGTACATTTCAATATATGCTTACTTATAAAAAAAATAATACAAAGATTTTAGTCATTTTTATTTAAAGATTTATTGAAATTTTTATTTTGCATTCTATCTAATACATAAAAATTCTTATAAAATTCTAATGATGAATGCGTAGCATAGCAAGCGCCAACCGCTAGTATTCTATAAATTTTCAAAGTTCAAAGTACAAGGTACCTACTCATGCCCTTAGGGCTACCTTTCGCTTTGTCCGAAAAGTGTCTGATAGATGATTTGAATGTTTACTGTTGATACAAACAAAGAATACACCTAGTGGTTCAATAATCAAAACATTTTAGTGGCTACCTTGATCATGGGAATTGCTCCTTTTAAATGGGCACAGTTGATGTACAAAATGCTTTAATTTCCATTAAATTTGCTCTTGAAACTTTCTAGTATTTTACAGGGCATTTTAGATGTACCAAAGGCTTCTAAGTCATAATCTATTAAAAAATAGCTAGTAAAATTTTTAAAATAGTGCTATGAAATTCAACTCCATTAGTCAAAATCTTGGTCTCATCTATTGATTTTAGCAATGAAAGAGGAAAGGTAAATATGTCTAAAAGGAACAAAGTAAGAAAATTAACACTATATATCCCAATCTTTCCAATATCAACATTAATGGTACATCGCCATAAAAAATAAGGTAACCCAATTTCAACTTGAAAAATATATTTCAAATTTTATCTTTCAAACTAATCAATTAAATTTATTGTTTTATATAATCTTGATCAACACCCCAAATTTTGATTTTTGAAAACAAAATTTCCATTTTTGGTAGATGGTCTTGTGGGCTTTTTATTGTGTTATATAAGGATTTATAGAAGAATTTTGGTGCAAATACCTAAAAGTCATCAATGTGCACATCTGGAAAAACCACATCAAAGAATTCAATGTTACAATGTCACTAATCAAAAATTGTATAACAAATTTTTCTAAATTATAATTATTTTTTGGCAAATCAATTGCACCATCATGCTCAAAGATATAAAAGTATGTGATAAAATTTGAGAAGGCACACCTTAACATTGAATTTTATGTAGTGCAAATTTTTTCTTAGGTAATGTGTTTTTTTCCTAAAAGTGAGATGTGCACATTGATGTTTCTTAAATATTTTAACAATACAATTAAAAAGAATTCATCACCCATATTTTCCAATCAACTGTTATGTAACACAATAAAAACACACAAAATTTTGTCAAAAATGAATATTTTACTTTTTGAAATTGAAATGTGGTATGTTGATGAAGATTTCATAAAACAAAAATTTAATAGGTTATTTTTGAAATATAGGTTTTAAAAGGTCAAATTTTGAAAGATATTCACAAGAATCAAAATTGGGGTTATCTTACTTCCCTTAGGGCATCTGTACAACAATATATAGACAGTAAGTGTAGTTTTCAAGTGTAATGTTGATTTTGGATTTACTTACCCTATACATTTCTTCATTACAACAAATTATTTTTTATTTGCATCAAAGAAAGAAATGTAATATTAAGGCTTTGTTATTCTTTGTCCTACATGGTGCGATTGATTTTAGATTTTTATTTTGGTTATATGAAATTGTTAGTGGTGTAATTTCATTGAAATAACATATTTAGTTGGTTATCAATAAGATTGGTGACATCCACAACCTTGTCAATAGAAAGGGACATGAATGAGGCAAATAATCAAACCTACTATGCCATAGGTGAAAGGACTTACAAAATGATTGTAATCGGCTTGAATAATTCAAAATAATTATTGGGACCCCAATAGTGTCACTTCAAAGGATTGTTGTATCCCTTTCCTAAGGAAAGAACCACGTATTGCTTGAAGATTGATTAATGATTTAGTATATGATAGAATTTAATTTACTTCTAGTGACATAGGCATACAAAATAATAGTGGTCAGCTTGAATAATTCAAAGCAGCTATGGGGAACCCAATAGTGTCATTGTAAAGGACTATTCTATGTCTTTTCTAAGAAAAAAATCATGTGTTGTTTCGGATGATTGATTAATGGATTAGGTACATATCAAAGTCTAAATCACCTCTGATGGCACAAGCCATACCAAATACACGTGGTTGGCTTAAATAACTCAAACAGTTGTGGAGACCCTGATCATGTTGCTTCAAAGGAGTGTTGAACCCGATTTCTAAAAAAAGAACCACGTGTGCTTGAAGGTTCAATAATGAATGTAGTATATGCCAAGGTCTAAATCACCTCTGATGGCACAAGCCATACAAAATACACGTGGTTGGCTTAAATAATTAAAACAGTCGCGGAGACTCCGATCATGTTGCTTCAAAGGAGTGTTGAACCCGATTTCTAAGAAACGAATCACGCGTGCTTGAAGATTCAATAATGAATGTAGTATATGCCAAGGTCTAAATCACCTCTGATGCCACAAGCCATACAAAAGACACGTGGTCGGTAGTTGCGGAGACCTCAATCATGTTGCTTCAAAGGAGTGCTGAATCCGATTTCTAAAAAACGAATCACACGTGCTTGAAGATTCAATAATGAATGTGGTATATGCCAAGGTCTAAATCATCTCTGACGACATGACACGACACGACACGGACACGACATGACATACAAAATAATTGTGGTCGACTTGAATAATTCAAAACAAGTATAGAGACCCTAGTAGTGTCACTTCAATTGAACCCCAACAATATCACTTTAAAGAGACCTGCTAGTAGTGTCACTTCAAAGGGACTCCAATAGTGTTATATCAAAGGATAGTTGTATTTTCTCTTCTAAAAAAGATCGTGTGGTTGCTTGAAGATTGCTTAATTGATTGAGTATACGTCAAGGCCTGAATCACTTTTAAGGGTAGGGAGTTTGAGAAGCACACAAGTTCTAAAATCATCCACCTCCTAAAATGTACACTATTTGTACATGTTGTTTTTTCATAGTCTTCATCAATGTACAAACAATATACATTTGAGGAGGTGGGTGATTTTAGAACCCCATGCCATTTCAACTTCAAAATTTCATAACTAATTCCACAAAGCTCAAAAAAATGAAACAACTTGGGTTAGATGCCGATTCCACTTGTCTTTCAAGGAAAATTTACTCATAAATATTTCAAAAAGCATCACCTTCCAAAAATTCAGTTTCGACCCTTAGTTGTACAATTTATGGACCTCCTATCTTACACTCGAAGGTCTTCATGAGACATACAAAATAATTGTGGTTACCTTGAATAAATCTAAACAGTTATGAGGACCCTAATAGAGTCGTTTCAAAGGATTGTTGTATTCTTCAAGGAACTACAAAAGATTTTGACTAGTGGATATAGCATATGTGAAGGGCTCAATGTCTAAACCACCTTTGACCAAAAGGGTCTTCATGGGATTTATTATAGCTTAGCTATTACAATTGAAATTATCACCAAGATTACTATATCCTAGAATACTACAAGAAAGATGATTTAAATATTATTCAAATGTTTTTTTGCCATAACATTTATTTACGTATAAACTATGAAAAATTTCAAACTTAAATGCATTTAATTGACTTGAATATCGTTCAAACCAATAAACTAGTCTATAATGGATAGATCAACCAAAAAATGGACATAGATTTTCAATTGCCATTTTAAAATGGAATTTCTATCCATTCTGTTTTTTCTTACTTTATTAGTAGGACATTTCATCTTTTTTTTAGGATGAATGTAAGAAACACATGTATTATTTCTTGCATTTTGTATTACAAATTGTATTGTAGGAATGCCAAGTATAGAATAGTTATCTAAGTAAATGAAATAAAAAATATTAAATTTCTAATTTTTTTAATATGTTAAATATAAAATATTAATTTTATTCATTTGAAACAACTCTACTAAGATAGTTATGCACCAAAAGAAACACCAAAATGTTTTTTTATGATTGAAAATACATGTTCTAGGAAGTTTAATTAATAGACTTCAAGCAAATTAACATAGGACTATTTTTTTTTTATAATTCATTTTTGCAATAGGTTCAAGTGTATTAGAAAACATCTCTTTTAAGTTTAAGTTTTAAAATAAAATCTTATTATATTTCAATAAAACGGCCATTCAATAGCACTTCCGACTTTTAATAATTATAAATGCTACATATTTTTGAATACCAATATATTATGTTTTAAATTAATTATAGAAAAGTATTAAAAAAAATAGATGGTTGTATCCATATTTACTATGAATTTTAGCTACATTAGATCATGCTCTCAAAGATACACATCCTAACAATCAAAGTCCAACAAAAAGTAATATAAGAAATCAATATCTTTCAATTGTTGTCCAATGACTCCAAATTCAAATCATTTAGAAATTGATTGCAATAAAGAGTGAAGAAAATGTTTTGAAAACACAAATCTTAGCATTTTGCTACATGTTTGCAACTAATTGAAAAATTTTAGGGATTTTATGGACAATTTCATAGGCTTCCTTCTAAGCATATTCGATAATCATGTAGGTCAATGATCAATGATGAACAACAAATTTTGGAAGTTGAATCCCTCACAATATATTAATGCTTACTTTCCTATCCTTTATTGCACTTGTATCTCTTACAAAATCTACATTCTAATAGTACTTTTGTCTATACATTTCAATGTTAAATTATGGAGTTACAAATAAACAAGAACAAATTGCTTTTGTATTGTCTAAAGAATTTTACAACTTCAAACATGTCATTTTGACTTTCAATTTACAAGTCTAATTCAACTAATTTTTCTACAATTGGTTTGAAATTTACACAAAAACTACATCTTTTAGTTACTCAAAGATCATGACAAATTTTGAGGTACTTTCTGTAGTAAAAGAAATTGTGTCTGAAAGCACCAAAAATCCTCAGTTTCAATAATGAATTCCCCTTCTTATGGACCCAATCACCAACCCTATTGCCAAGGTAGTCAATCAATAACTATCAGCAAATTTGTGGATGATTAGGTGAATTCTTCATTAGTGTAGTTTTTCTAAATGCATTCATCCACAACACTTCAAAGTTTAAACATAATTCTTTGTCATAGTACATACAACAGTTATTGTAAAAAG
The DNA here is from genome assembly GCA_950106755.1 of Climacium dendroides. NCBI lineage: Eukaryota > Viridiplantae > Streptophyta > Bryopsida > Hypnales > Climaciaceae > Climacium > Climacium dendroides. The sequence goes on along the minus strand of OX467082.1, from coordinate 6,494,014 downwards.
TGATTAAAGTGATTAAAGTGCAAGCATTGCACCCTATTCAATGAAAAAATAGCAGTAAATACAAAGAATATTTCCAAAAATAGGTGTTAACAAGTATTATTTGTGATTCAATCACAAATCTGAAATAGTGTTGCCTGCAAGGATATTACCGTTAAGTCTAAAAGAAATCAGCTCAAATTACCGCTACTCCAAATAGTTTTACATAAAAAAACTTCTGAAAAATAATTATTGCGCTGGCCTGTGCCCCAAAGCAAATGGTTTAATCATATTTTTTGTACCTTAGAAGTGAGATATGAATAGGAAGGACATTCTCCAAAGGACACATGAAATGACTACTTGCCCCATGGAAGCTCCAAAATGAGAGCATTCTGAAAAGTTTAGTGTTAGCAGACCCTCATCCAACGAGGCCACATACAAGAAGGTTAACCATTTTGTTACGATTGAAAGAAACATGAATCCTTTCAAGTCGTAAAGACCGAAGAACATTTTCTGAAAGTTAGCATCAGAAACAGGGAAATGGAAAGAGACCAAAACCAATTCAAGAGTTCTGAACAGTTTCTAAATGTTGGCATCAGAAACACGAGAACGAGAACAAACATAAATCATTCCAAGTAGAAACATTAACCTCGAAAACCAATTTTTGAAAGTTGGCAGCAGTAGCCACGAATTGATTTGAGTCGAACAGTGAATTCGAAGGTCTTAGAAGAGTGAGAATGCCAGTGCTGGGAGAGAGTGAAAAGGCAAGGTTGCAGACAATCTTTGAGTGGAGCAACGGAGGCATAGGGATACCCGAACCGAACCGAAGGAGGGACAACGAGCAAGCCGACACCGAAGAAGTGCAGCTGATCAGGAAACGCCAACTGGGGCAAGGAGCGCTGCGCAAGCAGAAGCGGTGGTTAGACATTTTGGCCAACGAGGTGGTGGAGCGAGAGACCGTTCTCAAAGTCATGCGGGCCGAACGACAAGAGCACTTGTCCAAAGACAAGCTCAGGCACGAAATTCAAGAGCGTATCAAGCGCATGAAGGAGATTCAGAACAACATCGTTCGCCAAGAGCGGCTCGAGAAGCAGAGCCAAATGGCTGAGCTTCTGGATCTGAACAAGAGTTGTCATGCCACTTACAATGCTCAAAAGGAGAAGAACAACAACAAAACCAACGAAGAGAATTGTCCCGGAGGCTTGTCTTCCCACTCCAAACGATTGCTCGAACATAACCTGAACACCTCCACCGAGAAGCCTGCAGCAAATCACCGTCGTTACAAACACTCCCACAGTACTCCCAACTTCCCCAGCTTCCTTCCTCCCAAAGGATTCAACGGTATTAAGCTTGTGGGGCAATCCAAAGAAAACCACCACCACCACCACCACCATGATCAAGAGAACCACCATCACCACAAAGAAAACCACCGGCACTACGTTGACAAGCGTCAAGAGCGAGATCTGAAGACATCCAGACATCACAGGACGAGTTGTAGGAGTGAAAGTGAACTCAAAACTAAATCAACATCTAGACCATAACATCGATATGATATAATGGCCTTTGAGAGAATATTTCACCTAAGGGACAAGAGTGATCTGAAGACATCCAGACGTCACAAGATGAGTTGTAAGAATCAAAATGGACTGAAATCTAAATCTGCATCTAGACCATAGTATTAATAGGATATAATTCGCCCACAAGTAAAGACTAATCTACAACACAGGCATCCAATGTGGGCTCATAAAGAGAAAATTAATTTGTTGGATCTACAGGACTAACAAAATCAAGTAAACCCTGCTCTCTTGAGTCTCATCATGCTCGGTATTTCTCACACCAAAGGTCCCTCCTTTCCAGATGTCAATACACCGCAGTAAAAGATGCAAAAACTACTCATACAAGACATAACGACTGAACTACACGGACACAGAAATTTGGTACTGTATGTGCTTACCTCTCTATTGGAGCAAATTGTATGCAAGGTTATCTCCTTGAGGCACGTTCAAATGGCCGCTTTAGAGTCTTCATTTTTTAAAAGAGGTAGGAGTCTCAGATTTTAACCCCTTAGGAACCCAGGCATTCAAATTTCGAACAACCAATGAACCCCACCCCCACCCCAACTCCCCAAGCACACACAAAAAAATGCGTTTTCTCATCCATCATTTTTTTGGTAGAATCTTGTGTTAGTTCTTTAACATTTAGATTCTGTAATTCAAGGGGTATTAGTAGGTTTGGCCTTCAAAAGTAAGTTTTTCAGTTCAAAAATGATCCTTCAAAAATGAATCGAATAAAAAATCACAAATATTCAACCTACAATCGATTTTAGAAGGAGTTTCCAATTTGTGGCTTCAAATTTAAATGAAAATATTGGTTAGTGTAGTGGTATGGATATGATTTATAAACCATTTTTTACAACTATTGTTTTAGAGTCGTCATTAAATTCTTATTCTTCTAAGTTGCATTTTATAATTCATCTTCACAATTTTGGAAAGACCCCCTGGTCCTTAAGGGGTTAAACCGATTCTTTCCAACTTCAGAAGGGGCTGACCCAGCGTGCAAGCTGTATTAGACATTCCGGCACCATTCTAGGACGCATCATGGCTACTGCATCTTCAGCTCGCTCTTCCTCATCGTCAGCATGAACCACTGCCAATATATCTGATAACATATCGATCTTCCCTCCTCGCATGGGATCCTGTATTCACATGTACCACTAAGAACAGATATTCCCTCTCTCTCCTGAAGTTGTATTGTTGCTTTAACAATCATTTAGATGGAATTATACGAAAATAAGTAATAGAGAGACAGTTTTACAGAATATTCTCCAAAAATGGGATTTACCGACTTCCTAACAAGTGAGGTAAGCAACGACTCGCATACCTGCAGGATCAAATCTGTGTGCGTTTTGTCTGCGTACAACACAGTATGAACTGTAGCCCCTACTGCAAGTAGAGTATCGCCAAACTCAACACTGCACGCAACATATCCCTTTTTACCAAGAAACAAGAAAAAGGTATTGCGCATTTGATCAAATTCATTAAAAACGCAGAATAGGACAACTGCAAATTCCCCAGTGTTACAAGGTTGTGACCAACTCGGGTTAGCCAGTGTGATTGGAAAGAGACATGGTTACTCGTTCTTTGACCAAAACGTGAAATCTGTGATTGGGCAAAGACAATACCTGGCCTCATAAGGAATAGAATAGTCAGCAGTTCCATGAAATAGAGTGATTGGAGGGAGCAGAGGCACTGCATCCCTGAATGCTGGACTTCTAACAATACACTCTGGAGAATACGTTGCCAATGAATCCTCACCCTCCATGATTCTGCAATTTCAGAACAGGTGAGATTATTATTTGTCCCAGAAATTTTGCCCTTTCTTTGATCGCACTCAACTGCATTAGCAAACTGATAACAACCATGTAAGCATTATCAAAGCAAGTCTTTCTACCAGAAATTGAAGCTCCGTAAGGGCAACGTCGTACCTAAAAAACATGGATTTGTATAGACCGCGCTTATGAAAATGCGCCGCAAGACTCGTCAAATTGTACCTGCACCAAAACGGAATCCTTGTTTCTTGCAAAATCCAATAGCTGAACACAGCTGAACACTAGTAGAAATCCAATCCCCATACGTAATCTAGAAAGCCAAGACATGTTACGATTGACTGGGATTATGTTAGAAACTAATTTAACTGGTGTTGCAATTGACAGGGTTTAATGCAGCTGGGTTTTCAAGAATACCTCGGTTGGTTTTCTAGTAGTGAAAGTCGAAATCCACATTACATTAAAGGAAGCCTTACAGATGAATATCCCTGAAGTAGTAGTTTCATAGGCTGAAACTCCGACAGAGTCAGAGTTCGACTATGGAGCTTCGACAGACGTGTTCAGATTTAGTGACAGCGGATTTAATCCCAGAGAGACCAAAGTAGACATCGAAAATTCCAGTTTATGTAAACTTACCCGCCTGAAAGAGCCAAATAGGCCTTCATTTGAGATGCCTTCCATGCAAGTTCAGCAGAATTACTTCCACTACTTTCTTCCCTTGCTTGCTCCAGCGCTTGAATTAGTAAAGCACACGCCCCCAGATGTGCACCAGCAGATTGACCTACTAAATATATCCTGCTCAAACATCCCAAAAAACTCTAAGAGCGTCGCAACTGTGTGTATGCGTAACTTTATGGACTAGATAATGCTCGAGAGCTTGGAGGCTCACGAGCATTACTGGACATGATGCCAATCCTTGAACCTTCTTGATTGAGGACTTACATGTTTGGGTCTCCGCCGTATTCTACGATATTCTGACAAACGTAACCAATTCCTCTGGAAACATCTGATACCATGTCACTGATGCTGCCTTGAGGAAAATTCCTGCATAAATACCCACTGCTCTATGAGCTTTGGAACGAAATCACACCTTCAAACACCAACTGTCAACCAGAAAATAATCGCAGTGCAAATTGATTCTCTAAGGTAGTGATATTTTTCGAAAATCACGAGCACTATTTTCTGCCTTATTATCCTGTCACCTATACAACCTTCAAGACTACATCCATTGTGTTTCTAACATGATAATTAAAGAATTAGGCGACTGTCCGACCCCCTTTCCGAATATCTTTGAAGATTCTTTTTGTGCAAAAAAAGCTTGACAAAAATTTATGTTTAATGTGCAATTTTCAGTTGTCAAGTGCACTATAAACGGTCATTGGCCAGACGTATGAATGAGAGTCTCCTCGAGGTGCGATAACCGACCAAGAGCTGCGTTCTTCCAAAGTCAGACGAATACCTCAATGGACCAAGTTTTCTAGCAAGGACAAGAAAAATTCACCTGTAATCAATACAGGCCACAATGATGTTCCGTTCAACCAACTGTCTTGCTAGTAACGCACCCCACGCCTTGTACCTAGGGAAACCAACTCAAAGTGTCCCTTAGTATTTTCCAAGCAGACGAGCCAAAACAATCCAAAAGGGAATGCTTTGAGAAGCAGTTATATATCTTGGACCCCGCCTGAACCAACCAAGTGACACCAAATAGCTAACTGGAAGTTGACTAAACTATTGACTGTCTGTACTTGTTAATTAATGGGGAATTAGGCTTCTTACGTTACCTAAGTTTTGCTAACTGGTTAATAGAGGCGGAATCAGCACTTTAAACCATACGTATGACAACAGATAGTTCACTTGTCCAAAATCATGGACTTAAAGTAACTAGTGAAAATGACTGTAAATTCATTCAACTCGGTTTGCGGGAGTTGGAACCAACTAACAGTTGAGCAGTGTTGCCATTTAGTAACTGACTCCAGTAAGCTAATACTGCTGCTTGGTTGATATAGAAGGGCTTTAGAGAAGTGGTCGTACCCAATAACCCAAGCGCCTCCCGTGATAAAGATCACTGCAGGTCTCGGTTGGCGCCCCGTCGGTAGATATAAGTCAAATCTGTCCATCATCGACACGGATAAGCAGATACTCATCTTGAAATTGCAGTTCAAAAAAGTGACAGGACTTGGCCCGAATTGGCAGTTTTCAAATCTCAAGTAACTAAACAGTACGCATATTTGAATTGCCTTCAATTACCTGTTGCGCGGATGTTCCCCATACACCAGGCTGCGCTGAATATTCTTCGAAAAAAAGTAATAATAACCCACTGCAAAGTGCATTAAAAAAAAATGGGATTAGGCATTACTAGACTCGCATTGCAAATTCGACGAAGCTATCGGTTAAACGAGATTGATGGTTAAATGGAGATGTTTCTTACCCAGATTCACACTAGGACCTATTACACCACCCATGACATCACAATCAATTTCAGTCCATAGGAGCCTTATCATAAGTAGCATGCGATCTAAGAAGAAGTGGGTAGAACATGTACCCTGGATGAAGCCAGGCATCAGAAACAGGGCATAAAGACCGAGTCGTATCAACTGGAAAAGCCAACGGATCCCAATTCTGCCAATAACAGAAACAGAATAAATTGAAATTGATGGCAAGGAGAAGCAAGACGCCACAGGGTGTTAATCAAGCAGGAATACCATACTGCATTCGTATCTAAAAAACATACATTTCAGTAAAGCACAATTCTCACATAAGCCTGTCCTAACAAGACAGGAATGAGAGAATAGTTTGCATTAGAGAGGGTACAAGAGATTTTAGACCCTGAATACAATGGAGAACAAAAGACAAACGATAACCTACCCGAGATACTTCAGAAGAGTGAATGCGAGTCTCGTAATCAAATAAGTTTCAGAAGCTACATGTTGCACTTCGCCAGTCAAGACCTGCCGCAGGGAAGTTTGTCGTTCCAGAGAAGGATCAGAGAATTGTCTTTGCCTATTCTCCTCTCCGGCCTCCAAATTCTGCTCCAAGTCAACATTCAATACACAAAAACATGAGGATCCAATCTTCAAAATTCCTTGATCTGAAACCGCACTAAAACTAAAACCTAAAACCTGAAACCTAATCTAAAACCTAGAAATGTGCAAGGAAGGGCTCCCTGGAAATTGTCCACACGTATACCTCCGAAGCAAATTGGCGACTTCGAAGGAGGTCGTCAACATTCACGACGTGCTCTGCAACTTCGTCAATCTCAACACTCACATCACGGGGCAGTGGTGAGTATGCGAAAGGACCGTTTCCGGGATGAACCCCATTGCTAGCTTCCATTTTTTCTAGTGGTGATACTGCCGACACTTTATCGTTGTGAATTTCGGAACCAGCAAGCATCTCCACTTCGCATTCACGTCACAACCCTCTCATGTGCTCCATAGGATTCTCGCAACTTAGTACTCTCAACTTAGTACCCTCAATTACATTTCTTCTGTACCACCGACACTTAATCGCTGTGGATTTCGGAAGAAGCAAGCCACGTCCCTTAGTCTAACAAAGAGGACTGTTATTAGACTCAGTTAGCAGTCGGTTGCGTATCCAGGTTGCAGATCGCTGTTAACACGGCATCAGGGAGAACAGACGACTTTCGGCGGAAAAGGGCCTCAATGGCGAGAACTACATAAGTTATTGCTTTCTGCTTTTCTGAAATATTTTTTTTTCACGAATGTGTAGTACTCCGTAACCTACAAGACAGGTCACAATTTGACAAACCTGGCCAACTCTGTACCAAAATTCAACGAAGAGGGCACGTGGCTAGTATTTCTACGAAAGGAAGTGTACCCAATGCAGTCATGTTCCTTCAAATTGGGGAGCATAAATCACGACATCATCTCTAGTAAATTAAGCTTAGACGGTTGCTAAGCTGCCCACAGTGAAACTGAAGGCTGACAAAGAGCTCGCACACACACAATGAAGACCCCACAAAGCGACATTGACCTCCCCAAAGATTCTGAATTCGCGTTATCTTTCTAACCCTAAATCGATCGAATGCAGCGTCTTCTGCAGTAGATGTGCATGCTTTCGGAGCGATTCAAGAGGTCGGCTGTGGAATGCAGCTCAGCTTTGTCTGTCTGTTAAGCTTTGGTGGCTTTGACTTAGTCACAAAAAAGCTTTAGTTGGACGCGGTGCCATTTGTACATTTTTGAGTTATTTTTTGTTTAATAAAAATTAAAAACTACTTTTACTTTTTATTTTGGGTGTAGTGTGTATCAATTAAACAAATAACCCAAAAACTTAAGGTTAGGGTTTGGGAGATTAAGGTTCACCCTCACTCTTGTTTCGATCGTTACAACGGTCCTCGAGCGCACCACGACAGGCATTAAAACCAATTCAGCAGCCATCGCCATGTTTTCATTAGTCTTTTGAAAATGATGAAGCTCATTCGCCAAATCCAGTAGATTAATAGAGTTATTGCAGTTTGACGTTGCACCCCAAGGGCTTTTGTTTCATACTTTGCTAGTAAGTTAATAAGTTGATGAATGGGTGTAATGCTGTAGGTTCATGGAGAAGTCGCAGATCAAACGGTGGACATCTTTTGACCGAGAGAAAGTGTTCATCGAGACTGTACTCTCATCCCCCTCAGACAGAAACTTCCGAAATTGAAGATTGTAATGGAACACATCACAACTGAAGATGCAGTTGCGTTTGTTGCGTCTAATACTGATGGTACCTTTCCAACACTGTCGCAGGGAAATCATGCACCATTACTCCAGATTCTTGAAAGAGAACAGCTAGCTTCTATTGGTTATAGCTTTTATCGTGCATATCGTGCACGATTTTGTGAAGTAGGGAAGGTTTCCAATGGCGTTGATCAATCCCATCGTTAGTAAGTTATTAAGCTCCTGGAAAAGAACTTGTTGTCACCACTTTTGAAAATTTGGCACGTGTTATTCTTGTGCCAAGCATGGTTGCAGCAACAGTCACACCACAACATCTTTTGCTGAATAGAAATGCACTATTTCAAGGAGGACTTCAACCCCACAATTACTGCCTCCCAGTGCTGAAGCGCGAGACTCACAGTGAGTGATCACACTACCTTCAATGTTCTCTACGCCATCAAATTCTAAGAGTTATAATGTTATCCCCCATTCTATGGTCATATTCGTTAAACTGGCTTCTTTTAGAGCACCAAAATTGTGGACTTTCAAGTGCATAAGCTCGAAAAACTAGGGTACGTGTAGATCTGAGGTTCTAAACGGGGTTCTGGAAAGTTGCCAATTGCTTGAAATTGTCACCATTTCAACGAATATGACAATTTATGAGGTCGGTAAACTTGTAATCTCCCTCCTTGTATCACTATGTTTCAGCATGTGTATACGGCAGACCATGATTATTTTCTACGATTCAGAACATCTGAATTCACGGGTGAGATTCCCTTTGCATGAATAGCAAAGGGGTAGTTCCTAGTTGTTAAAGACCTAGGGATATATGGGACTGCAGGAGGAGCCTTAGTTGCGGCAGTCACCAGCGGGAGCAAACGTTTCTTTCTGAGAACTGATAGTGCACCCCATGAGAGGCACCATCGTGTGGGTGTGCAGGCATATTCAGCGCTCCCATTGCTCTTCCACCTGTACGCAGAAGCATTTGAACAGGTACCTAACTACCTATTGCATGACTTTGTGCCGCATCTTTGTGCCGTAAGTTGATATGGCATCTTGATCAGAGAAAGGACAAATTCTGGGTGAGATTTATTCCTCAATCCTTCAGATAATTAAGTGGACACTTCTGACCATTCGGACTCTTCTGGATTAAGTCGTTATAACTTGGCTTTGACATTCCAATTCTTGCAGTCCTTGTGTCTTCAGTGCAGCTTTTTTCACATTATATATTTAAATAGAAATGAAAATTAGAACTATAGATATTACAGTAACGATTGATGTGTTTGATTCTTTGCTAGGACAACTTTTCTTACTTTTCTTACACTTGTAGTTCAGTGCCCAATGACGCAATTCCCAGTGACGTCTTATGTAGGAGTAAATTGTTGGTTACCACAGTCAATATGAGGAGCACTGAGTCTAATCTTGCAGGGTCAGAAAATGACATCGTGTTTTCGCTGCTAATTTTTATTGTAAGTTGTAAATTGAAGTTGAAAAATTCTCCCACTTAATTTTAACACTCATAAAAATGAACACCACATACCAAGAAACTTCAATACAACGACCTTGATCAGAAAAAGATGGCATGTGCCTACAGAGTATAGGTTTAGGCCAGGTGCTGTTGTGCCAATGTGGGCTGGCCAGGCCTTGAATTGGAACATTGAGTAGCTTAGATAGTCTGTTGTAGCGATGCTCTAAGAATGCATTTTTTCAACACGAGTTGCTGAATGGCCAGTCATACCACAGCTTGATGAGCTCACGTCAAGAGAAAAATTTCGACTGGCTAGGCTTTAGTCTGCAGAAAGTCTGTTCCGGTGTTCCAATTGCTCAAGTGCGTTAGGGGCGTATTGATTCTGTTAGGATTGTCGAAGTAATGGTGCGGAGGACTATGTTAAATCATTGATACTAGACCTTGATATTAGAGGTACTGCTTCACCATATAATATACTAAGATTATGGATTCATATTTTATTTTTATAAGAGTACATACCATTCAACATAAGTTTTTTTTTTCAAAGGTTTCATGAAGAAGATGTATATTTCAAATGGTGTGTTCCATAGCCCCCAAATTGTGATGGTCAAGTGCACACACAACTTGTGTTCAATACAATCTCCTGAAATTTGTCATTTTGACTTGTGTACAATACAATCTATGCATGAGGAAATGGGACATGTATGAGGGATTTGGTGTTCGTATACAAACAAAAAGTGTTTTATTTATAAGAAGTACAGCGGAAAGATGTGGTGCAATAGTTGCAAGGCAAGAACTTCTGCTATGAATTTAATGAAGAACATATGGAAAAAAATAACTACTTGTTCTTCAAGTTGTTTTTATTATTAGCTTGTATCATCTACATGATTAGAATTTAGGTTCTCATACCCATGACATGGATGAACATAATGGAAATTCAAAAATAAATTATCTATTTAGTTAAGTCATTAAATCAATGCACCATATAGTAATAACAATAACTTGTACTAATAGAAAAATAAATATGGGATTTATGTGAATTTGCAGAATACACTACCTTAATATGGTAGTTCATATTGCTTTAGATAAAGTCAATATGATGTGGTTTCCAATATTTTCATATTATCTCAAAGAGTGGCATTGTCATCCAAATTTCATCACCTTGCCTACTAATAAATCAAAGGATGTTGCACAAGCTTAATCCTATTGGTATACCTCCTAAGCACCTATTAATCAATTAAGCATGCTAAAAAAACTATTGCATTACAATTTATGTATACCCATTTTAAGCTCAATTGCAACCCAAATCATTTAATTTTAAGTCCAACATTTCAAGGCATTGGAAAACAGACACTTTCACTTACCTAATCTATATATTATGAAAGTTCTAAGATTTGTGTGTATGAATTACTAATACTCCACCTATCTAGCAATAAACCTCCACTTTTGAATTTCTTTCTAAACTAAAATAATGAAGTTGAATTTTGTAAAATAAAAGCAAATTGGATGTAATTCATAACTTATAGAACTTTCCAAAGATCCACCTAAATGTGGCTAAAGAGACATTTGGAACAAATTGCCCTCCTTCTAATGACCTTTATTAATTAGTTTGGGGTTACATTTTCCAAATATGAATTCAAATTTTTTTAATTTTATCATTGAAAATAAATAATAAGCATTTACGTGGCAAGAGTTTTTTCCCCAATAAACTTTGCAAATACCCCACTTCCTACATTAACCTTGTAAGGACAAATCTAGTACTACTAAATTCTATGTACCTTCGTGTCTATTATTCTATTTGTTGCAATTTTCCAACTAGATATGAATGAAAAACTTCATATTTATTTTTTAAAGAAGAAATCACATGTTCACTACAAATTGTAAAATTTTCAACCATTTTTTAGAAAAATTTGAAATTATTGTAAATTTCTTAAGAAAAAAATGAAGAAAATTTCATTTAGTACCAAAATCACTCAATCTTACTTGACTTGCAAGTTGGGACATGATAACTTGTAAATTGACTGTCAAAATTGAGATGGATTAGCTAAGAAGTAAGAAAGACTAGCATCTAGGTCATCTATGTAGGGTTCTCTAAAAGCGACCTTGTTCTAAAAGTGACCACTATCACAAACATACATTTGCTCTAATAAAAGTGTACTGCATTTTAACTTCTAAAATTTGTAACTAATTCCACAAAGATCCAAAAAATATAAAATGACTTGTGTTGAATGCCAATTCCATTTCTCATCCGATAAAAATTTACTGCAAATTGTTTCAAGGAGTTTGGCTTCCCCCAAATTGCAATCCGCTCTTCAAAAGGTCGCTTTAAGGTCGCTTTAAGAGCAGGCTACCTTTCCTCTGCTCGACTCTTGACAGCTAAGAATGGCAATGCTTGAAGAAAAGCTAGACTAGATTTTAGGCTGAAGTAGTCAGTTTTGTTCATCGGTGTCAACATAGTGGTAGCATCGAGTCATACGAAGAGTAGCTTTACGTCGATATCAGAAGTGGAGTGATCTCTACAAAAAGTGCACCCTCAGATTACACAAATGCAATCACTACACTAAGGATCTGGTTGTAATAAATGAACAACAAATCTCACGAAACGTGATGCCTTGTAATGAGAAAAAAAGTTCAATATATCTAGACTCGAAAATTGCTAAGAATTGCAAGAGTTGAAATACTATGAGTAGTGCTATGCTCCTTACATGTTGGTGAAAAAGCAAGCTTAAGAGGGCATTGACATGTAAAAACATATATCAGATGCTTCGTCGCAAAATATCCTGTTTCTCAAATCAAGAAAGTGGCACTAAATCCTACAAAATTACATAGGCTTGCTCCTGCTAAATGGATTCCGCAACTAAAACCTGACTGCTTCTCCCAGTTTCACGTTCAGCTGATTATAGAAACAGCTTGGAAGTTCATGGTACAAAGACTTGGAAAGGTTTTCAATCATCAATTTTAATGTCACTCTTGCCAATACAGCAGTGCAAGGAAACCTTCTTGAAACTATACAACGACCCCCAAATTCACAGCATTGCTAAATTACCTTCAGATTTTCAGTAGAAGTTGATCAGTCCAGTTAAGGTGACTGGTTCTTCTAAATCGACACGTGTAGCTTCACCGGTTGCCACCAACTGTGGCAGCATGTTTGCGACCTTAGCTTGCATTCCAGGACCAGTCCAGACCTGCAAAAACGATAGGCGTTGGCAATTCAAGACTTGGAATTCAATAGACTGTAATTGCATAGGAAATCTACATTTGGAATCGATTCGTCAGCCCCCGTGACTCACAGGCTTGTAATCTGCAGTCGCAATCAGATACATTCCAGTGAATTAAGAAGCTTCGCAATCAGGGAGCGACCTACGTAGTACACGAGGACCACGTCGGCTAGCTAGAGTTGAATATTTCAGTACCGTTAAATGAGGCCACTCGTTCTTTGAAGATACTGAACCGGGTGGAAGCTGGACTTCCAGAGCAGCCAACTTCTCGGAGAAGAGGAGAGCAGTTAACTGCAGTTGAGTTTCAGTACCACGCAAAGGAGCATACGCTGCCAACGCAGCTGCTCCATGAGAAGCTTTATGTGCCAATGTAATGTGTGCTGAACCTAAAGACTCTTTCAAGAGCTTCATCGGCAGCACGGCTTCCACTTGAGGATTTTGCACCCTCACCTGTAGAGATGTTAAATCAGGCCAATATTATATTGTGATTCGCGTTTATCCGTCCTCGCTACTTACTCAGGTTGAGGTGGTGGTCCCCTTTCATATTTACACAAAAACATTTAATAATCCAGATTGTGAAATCCTCAAACCAACAAATAAATCTACAGAACCATTCAGATTGCGAAAAAACAAAAAGCCAGTGGCACGCCAACAAATCCACTGAAGACACACCTCTTGCAGAACGTCCAAAACTTGGTCACTATTTAGGGCCACAGCAACAAATCTGAATGTTTTGAATGATCGTTCCTCCTTGACCGTTGGAACATGCATAGTGAAGTCACCACTAGCAATGGCTGTCAGTTGCTGCTGCACAACTTCGACTACCGTTTGAAAGGGTACCTATCACAAAGCAGAGAAATGTAAATTTTGAAAGTGATGGCGAGATATACTTAGCGTTGTGGATGGTGTTCTTCATAAAATTCTAAAGTTGAAATGACCAGAAAAAAGAAAAATCAGCACAGCTTAACACCCATTAGAAAGAACTACCTGAACTTCGAGAAGATACTCCTTATGCGTTAACAGCGTTTCCTTGAGGTTCTTTTCCCATCTCATCCATTCATCTTTAAGGGAGCCATGGAGACTCTCTAGCCTGCAAAAACGCAACAGGTATTTCTTAGCTAAGAATTCAATTCTAAATCTGAGTGCAAGTGCCGTGTATGAATTGAACGACTCAAGATCACAACAAACCAAAGGGATCAGCTAGTAAAATTGTGCGCTAGTAAAATTGTGCAACCATCACGAGATCATGTCCAATTGTATTTCTTAATGATAATTATGGCAATATACAACGTATTTGCAACTTATGACACACTGATAAGCACTCATACAGCAACACAGTCCTAAATAAGAAACTCAGAGGTCATTCTTACCTTCCATGCATATTTGTGTGCCGTGTGTAAAGGTCTAGACCCTCTTCAATGACGTTCTTCACAGCAGTAGGCATTGATTTCCTGCCATATTTGTACTTTAATATTGTAAACCGGTCTTTAAACCAGGGACCAAAAGAAGTTACGAAGATATTTATGGAACCCTCAACACTCAAGACTATCACTCTATCACCCACTTCAAATCAACAAAAAGGTCATGAATTTAATTGAAACTTACTGATCTGCAAACAAATGGATGCAGAATGGCTACTCTACAGCCTAGCTAGTCCTGAAAACACAGTGAGGACACCACACGTAAAGATAATGGAATCCCATTCGTGCTTCCATCTACACCATCTCAACTGACCTGTTCTTTTTAAGCACTGGCATTTTCAAGATTCGACCAAATTGATGTTCCAGTTCCTCTTCAAACTCCTTGCGGTCCTGAACAAGGCCACCCGAGTCACTAGCTTGGTAACAACAGAGCGATTGGTCATCTACTGCAAAGCATTCATGAACTGTCGGCACATATGGACTTCCCCAAATTGCTTCGCATTGCTACGTGCTGCTTCAGCTCAGTGCTACTTAATATCATCCTTCCAACATACTTACTACACGAACAAAGTATTACTTCCGGGTGGACATGCGAAATATAAACCACGTGAATGAGAACCATCAGAAGGTCATGTTGGTCAAGGAAGCTAATGAAACATATTGTGAAGAACATGCGTCAACGGTCCCGAAGAGCAGTTTTGTCCCGAGACTATATTATTCAGAAAGTTAACATCTAATTACGAAACTTACAATGCTTTTTGAGAGTTCTTACCATGCCATCATACAAATTGTAAAACATCAGCAACACATATCCAGGATTTGGTGAATTCTTGTCCAATTTTCCCTGTAGATAGCAACAGGTAAGGAACTTATGATGGTTCTAATGGTACATTCAACAATCAAGCAAGCATGAAGTGGAAAGGATCAGAGATAGTTGCAGTCTTCAGAAATCTGTACCGGGTGGTTGGTCCGCTGTATGACTCTATACATAAAGATTGCCAGTACATCGAGCGAGTATGGATTAAGCCCTGAACCTGCTCAGTTCCCACCGATAGGCACTTTAGATCTCAAAAGTTCCTCTAGACTGAAGAAGAAAACTGACGTAGGATTGAGCTGAATAATAAAAACTCAACAAAAAGGATTCAATTGTCTGAGGGATAGAAAGACCTTCTGATTCAGGTACAATGGGTACACCAATTGCCTTTGTGGCAGTGCATATGTTCTCAATCTGCCAATGTCCATTTAAAGAAAATCAGAATCAGAAATATTTGTGTAATATCTTCCCTCCATAAAAACAATGGCAATAGAGCACGTGAAGATCTTTTATCCCCACCAAGTATTTGTGTGCAAGAACAAATATCCAAGAATCCATGCGCTGAATAACTTACAGTCTGCCAGACCTCCTTGTTTGGTGCATTCTTATCAGCAAAAGTAATCCGATGGGGTTTCTTAACCCTTTCATTTTTAAGCTTTAGCCAATACTTTCCTAAACAAAACCAATACGAGGGAACCAATGTCAGTGTTCATTCTGCAAACATACTAACAAACTTAAATATGTCAAAGCAGATTGCTATTTACTACAAGGGATTCACGCAAGAATAGTTTTGGTCTTCACATTCTCATTAAAAAATCTGAGCAACGTACCCGATATCATGTCGCCCATGAGGCTGTGCATGGGAAGTTCAAACGTCGAAGTCATAATTACTTTACAGAGTGCAGACTTGGCACAGCCAGGCAACCCTGAGAATCAACCATTGCGCTAAAGGTCAAAACAAAGTAAGAGAAGGATGCTCACCACATTCAGACGATGGACTGCACAAAGCCTTGATATAAAAAATGGAAAAAAAAAATTGAACTGCTTCCCGACTCAGCAAACAGGGACAGAACAAATGAAAGTGGCGAGTACCAGGGAAAAAGACGAGCATTCCTTGAGCTTTGACGGCTGGAATAGGATGGGCGGGTGCAGTTGGAGCAGATACATGTTCACCTTCCGAAACATACTCATCCTCATCGATATGCTGGGCTGCTAAGAAATCACTGACATCAATATCTACTCCCGCTGCACCAACCAGCTTTTGATTCTTCAGACTACGTCCAGCGAATTGCTTCAGGAAAGGTTCTGCTTCAGTTAAGTACGTGTTACTGCTTAGCCGTTTTCCGTTCAATTTCTTTTTAATATAACCAGCCCTGCAAAGAAAGAGCATCGCAAAATCTCAAAAAATGATACGGGCTGTTTTATTATCAATACATTGACCAAAGTATACTTGCGGCATCTAATGCCTGTTTTCGTGAAGATCTTACAGTGACCTACAGATATTTCGGCAAACGTCGCTCATGTATGTAGACAATTGCTGATTTAATGATGAGATTTATGACTAGAAGATTCATAGTTTAATGTAAAAATATTCTGAACACATGATTTTCTAAACACAACTAAAAAGAATGTGAGAATACCACCCGGTATTTAAGATATCGTTTGGGTCCCGTCCAACCCGATGTTCAAACATTGGTGACATTGAATAGAGATACAAAAGTTCAAAGTTGCTCATGGCTTTATCCAACTTTGAAAGTAGCATGAGAAACAAAAGTTAATTATATCCCCATTAGACTAATTGCAACCTTGCAAATTTAAACATAAATTTAAATTCAAAGCCCTCCTAAGGTATTGAAGTTGTTCCTAATTTGTCTTGAAACCCAAAGAGAAAGATTAAACCAAATTGAGCATGAATGATCAAATGAAGCCATATTGCATTTTCATGATCTATTTTGTTCAATTCTCTTTTCTTTCTATACCAAGATGGAATAAAAATGACTCCATTACTTTAGAAAGACTATGAAATTGAATATACTTTTGAATTTTCAATGTTTCAACTAATCTCATGGGATATAATTCACTTTCTTTTTAATGCATGTTGGATGAACTCATAGTCATCTTCCAACCTCAATACTTCTTATTCTATGCCACCAACATTTGAATCGATTAAAACATTGAGTTTTTAGGAGTACAAATGGTTTACAATGATGGGATATATTCCATAAATACTAATAGGAGGTCAAGGGAAAAACACAACATGAAAACTAGAGTTGGACTCAAAGGAGACTTGATATTGCTAGAATGGTCTTAAGAAGTCTCAATTCAAGAACTTTGTGGGGACCAAACATCAAAGAAGCCCTGAGTTCATCGACTTCAAAGTACACCAAGGTACAAAAATCTTCCAAAATGCCTATTGTGCCATTCATAGGGTCTTGCATAGTATAGAATGCAATTGAAATTTTGTGTCTTCTATAATCAACATTCAATTCTTAGACTATCCCAATCAAGCATACCAAATTTTTGTTTCAAAAAAGAAAAAATCCATTTTCGGTGAATTATTCCATTAAATAGTTCATGGGGTGTTTTCCAACATGAAAGACGTGCATATCAATGTTTTCTACATATCTATGTAATCACCAATATTTTTCAATCAATTATCATGTAAAACCATGAATATTAAATGAAACAATTCACCAAGAGTTTTTCTTCACCAATATTTTTCAATCTTTCAATCAATTATCGTGTAAAGACGTGAATATTAAATGAAACAATTCACCAGGAGTTTTCCTTTTTTCAAAACTAGATTGGGATTGCATAAGAATTGAATGTCAATTGTGGAAGACACAAAATGCCAATTGCATTTTGTATTCCACGAAGTCCTTCGAATGACACAATAGGCAGTTTGTAAGATTATTGTACCCTGTTGTACTGAATACAAAGATACACAGTTGATGATTAACCATTCATTTAGAAGCTTCGTCAACTCCTCCTGTTTTTCCGGTGACGTGCCCCATGTTGTCATTTGTCTGTAACAGAGCGACAGCATCAATATTTTCGTCAGACCTCATGATTACTTGATTCCTGCAACCAAAAAATTATAGAAATACCAAGCTAATTCGTCCTAAAAATCCATGTCATTCGGCAAGTCCCTGGAAGATAATCAACGGAATTACTAACACGGCAAGTTAGAAGAACAAAGTACGACCGCCAGGAGGTTTCACCTCCGAAGGTGTTCAAGTGATGGAAAACGAAAATATCAATGCACCTGGTAAAGTATTGTTTGTAATCCGCCGCGCCCTTATCAAAGAGAAGTCCTATGCCATTACGTATAAGAAATGTACGGATCTGCATGGAACAGAAACCAAATTATGGCTCCAACTTGAAATGATCAACCACCCCCACAAAAAAGTCCTCTGAACATTAGAGACTCAACATTGGCAAATAGTATTCCTCAATCAGAGTCCCTGAGATAAGGAATAGCGTTAAAAAGGGCAACATACAACTAATTTACGTTCATGAACTTGAATCTCTATGAATACACACTAGTAGTTACGTCTTAAAGATCACCTTGTACGGCAGAAATTTCAACTTCAACATCAAGTTTTGCGTTTCATCGACTGAATCATCTTGGCCACATTCACCACGACCTCCTCTTTCCTCATCAGTATCCTCTCCATGGCTATCCAAGTCCAATGTCGCTGGAACAGCGCTGCCATTGAATACACGCACATCCACGAAAAATCCTGCAGTCGGCGTCTTTCTAGTAATTATGAAATTAAAGGAATCAAAATCTTACATGAGTATCTAGCCCTCACTCGCTTCAACTTCTGCTCTGAAGAAAAGACTGGATACTCGTCGCATTTGATTCAACCTACATCTACCGCACCTTGTACACTGTGAATTCTCTTCATACAGCAATTAGAGCAATATTCAATGTTACTAATTAAAGTGCTGCAAAATTCAGAATAACGGATCATACCTCTGTACAAAGGCCATAGACCTGGGTGATTACTGCAGAACACAAACACCTTTAAGATTATGAGCAGGAAAAGACAAAACCGAAATGCTACCAAAAAAAACTTCTGACAAATATAGACGGGCTGAGAACTGTTTGACACAATGACCATGTTCAATAGCAGACGTGGGGGTAGTGTACTGATACTTATTCTACTACAAGTCACAAGATGTAACACTAAGAAAATTATTTGGCACAATGAACACCAGCAGGCCCTCACGTATGTCTCGCAAACATGAAAACCCAACCGCAAATTTTCCACGTGGAAAAACGACCTTGAAAACAAAGAATGTCAGTACGATACCTCATTTCTTTCTGGTACCGCCGGAATGCAGAATCAGTGTAGACATGCACTGTCATCTTAAATTGCGAAACAATATTTTCAAGGACATCGGAACCCTGTCCGGACGAATTTGTGTTGCACTTGAAGCGAACAGGTAATTTTGACTTATGAATCACCTGAATCATCTCCTGAACAGAGAAATATTTTATGATGAGTATAAGCATGCCGGTAGTATACTGAATACTCAAAAACAGAGTTTATCACGTGATCAGTAGACGTCAAGGTATGGATGATAAAACCCAAAAACTTTGAACAAAATAGTTGTAAAGGATGAAATCACTCATAAGATCAGTACTGTTGAGAAAGAATTATAAACAAAGCACGAGATTTTATTGATTGCACTATTTCAAAAAAGAAACAAGGGAGCGATATATACTTGAAGTTTCCTTGTAGGATAATCTGCAGGTGTTGAGTGTAAAAAGGATTCTAACATCGGGTACAAAGGATTCTTCTTTGCGTTGTCATGCTCTGCAACTTTATCCTCAAGCCAATCTGTCAAATCAGAGCAGAAGTCTTGGCCTACAGCTTTCAGAAGGGCTTCGACTTGCTGCAACAAAGACCACATGCCCAATTAGCTCTGAAGCAAAACATAGATGCCATGGGAATGAACCGAAATATCTATATGTTGGTGATGAAACGGACAAAAAACATGTGAAGATAGAAGACCATCCATGATTAGTAGTCAGTTCTTACTCTCACAGTACTAAAGACTTTGAGGCCAGCTTCCACGTACCTTTTTTGCACTACTTCGATTAGACGAACATATTTCACGCAGTCCTTGCCCATATAAAGAAGCTGCACAGAAGTCAACAATTTCAGGAATTCACCTCTGATATTGAACGAATCTGTGAGTTGCATCAATCATAGTGGAAGCTATTAGAGCAGGACGTTGCAAAATGTCGTTTATAGACTCGATTCCAATAAAATATCCCTTGATATCTGATAGCTGCAGTTTATTCTTTTGTGGCTACCGAAGGTAGGTGACACCTGCTTACTAATACCACATTTTTTAACATGAAAGAAACGTCATAATAAGGCGTCAGGAATGTAGTCAATTGAATCAAATAAACTTACCTTCTGGGGATGGAGGACGTGGAAACCGAACAAGAGTTTCTCTTAAGTTTGTTACACTCTCAGGAGCCACGATACGTGCCACAAGCCCTTCAAGGATCTCTCCTTGAATATCCTCATGTCTCTTGGTTGCTGGAATACCACAAGTGACATCATTGCCATGTCTAAATAGTCTAAATAAGAAAAATACAAAATCATTGTGCTTAACCTGGAAATGAGGATAGGAGTTTCAAAACAAGCGACCCACGTGGTTACCAATGCTGGGCTAGCAAGGAAAGACTTCATGACTACATAACATTACTAAGCAAGTCAAGTAATTCCCCGCAGTAATTGACTAGAGGTAGGAAATTCTGAAGTTGTCAGACTAATAACCATAAGAAAATAGAGACCAGTAAGCTGCACCTGTCTCAACTGCAATATTCACCAAAGACGCCCCATCTTCATTGGATAATAATGTTATGTAACGAGAAAACAGTCAGGTACACACCTGGCAAATAAGTATCGGCGATGTCATTCAAAACATGCGTAACATTCCTTGCCAATCCTTCCTCACAGAGTGCATCATAGGCGGTGAAGAACGAGGTGACAGAATCTCTGCACCATACAAACCACAGAACACCATATAGCATGGACCGACGATTGCACAGGTTCTCACTTGCATACTCGAACTGTGAACAGCATTGCAAAGAGAGATTTGAGCTACAGACCAGAATCTAGCCATCATACCATGTCTGAATACCTTTCAAGACAGAAGTAAATCCTTTCAACATATTTAAATTGAAACGATGTGTACTGCCTCAACATGAGTATATTAAAAATGGACACAACGCAAATTGCAGACATGGTCAGCCAATGAGGACATCAACATGTCGTGCAATCTGCAATTAACCTCCACCTATGAAGGATACAATCATGAGCAGATGCCAAACAAGGAGGGAATATGCAGCGAAAGATAACCTACTTAGAGGAAAATAACCAATATTGATTTGTTGGCAGTCGCCATTGATGACAGAAAGCAATCACATCAGGGGTAGATTGGAAGTGGGGGCGCCCGTCCAATTTTGTCACTGCTGTGACCACCACTGCTCACACCCACAATAGCAATATGGCCTCAGAACCACTACGGCAATGACCAATTTGACCTTAGATGAACTAGCCGACAATCTCTAACAGCAATCTCGTTGACCTCTTGATAAGAAAGCAACACAAAATTACAATTGCTACAAAATCTTATTAAAAAGAGTGAAAATAGAGATGCTGAAAATAGAAACATACCATAATCATGCAAAGGGCGCTGTCCATGATCCCCTAACACTGCAGTTACTAGCTCCATCCCAATGCAAATACGATGCTCCTGCAATATAAGATATTTCAAGCATTCAACATCTACATCCAGGTGAAGTTGAACCTTCAAGCCATATCTAATTGTCTTCTTTAAAAGTCAAGAATCACAAGTATAGGATCATGCTATGGGGAATAGGATCAGGAACAAATTTGTAATTGCATAAGTTGAGTGACTGTTTCCAAATTAGTCCAAATCCGAGTCTATAGTCAACTGCATTGCACTGAGCTCACTCCTCTGATAGCCAGGACGTGATTCAAAACATGTAAACAAACCTTGAGATACGTGTTGAACTCTCGTTGTTTTTGACCTGCATGTGCCCCCCATGCTTCCCGGAGAGAGCTTCCCAAGACATAGACACCTACTGCTGTGTACCTAAGTCAACAACATGTTTGACACATCAGGTATCGAGGATCTCTGAACTAATTTAAAAATTCGGGCTCATCTTGGAGATCGAAGATGTATCAACGATTGAAATGCAAGTGCATGTGCTATCCTTCTATAAAAGTCTCGCCACGTTAAAGACAGTGACACGTCATAGACAGTTTACTCACAGATTTCCATAGCTGTTTTTTGCGAAAGCTCCTCCATTGTCACCTGCATAAAGGAACAACGAACCAGAATGTTTCATGGTGACCTGCACAAAGAGATAAACGTGAGCAGTTTGCCAGAAAGTCTGATCACAATTTAACCCTCCATAAAGCTCCCAAAAATAGTGTTCAAAGCAACAAGGTGGAAGGGTTTTGTGATCACCAACTAACATCGGTTCGGCAAAAGGACATTCAGTAAATCTAAGTAGATAACAAGAAGATTACCTCCAAGACTCCATGCCCAGCACCAACCACCTCCTGCATCCTCATTCTCACCTGCACAAAAACACAATTCCATTGGCGTTAACAAGCGACTGCATTCATGAAAGCGAGCAAGCTGTCTCACTCGACTGCACAAACAATAAGAAAAGAATATAAAGAGACTCAAATCATGTAATCTAACACTCAACAATCACGCGTGCTTAGCCAGGTTTAGGTGCATGATGGCATCTCGTTGGTTGGATAACCAATTACGTGATTGTAGTCACCTCTTGATCAGACTTTTCATTCTCGAACTTTGGATAAAAAGTAGCCCGCAGCTGGGCTTGAGCGACCGTCCCCTTAACTTTCTTAGGTGTAGCGGTGTCTCCTTTCTCCCCTTTGTGTCGATGTTCTTTCTTTTCTGCACTCACATCTTTTGACCTATCTGTCTGGGCAGGCTCCAAACGCAACTCTGCTAGCTGATCCACAACTGAGTCATGCTTTCCAGAATCGGCTGGCTTCTTGTTGGAAACCTCAGGCGATAAGGGTGCATAAGCCTGGGAGGAGCCAGCCGCGATGTCGGACGCAGACACGTGAGCTGCCCCAAAGTTTGGCTTCGGTATCCATTGTTGCTTCCCACTATGCATTCCCTGCACACAAATTCTAGTAAGTACCCTTGGTAAATTACGGTAACCCTTACAAACTACATGCGATTCAAATTTGCAAACACAAAAACACACTCTAATTGAGAAAATTTACCTTCGTCATGAGGCAAGAGGACAGGCGCTGGTAAGAGGAGACACAAGCACAACTACAAAGAAAAGAGACTTGGAAGCGTGATATCTCAGAGGACGCCGGCGTCAAACCGAGGGCAAATAGATTTCTCAAGTGTAAAATTCCTCGCATTATCTCAATCCGTCACCTGAGCATAAGCCCCCCCATAGAACAAGGAAGCCGTCACGATACAGAATACCGAAGTGATACAGATATCAAATCAAAGTGGAAACTACGACAACTTAGAACTTTAACAATACGCTACCTCGTGCTCTCAACAACCCTACTCGGGTGAAACAGTGCGTTCCACCACCGAATTCCAGCCTTGAGAATCTTCCTAAACAATCAAACGGAGCCGGAAAAATGCATTCCAACGCTGATCCTCGCCCGCAACCATCCTCCTGTCGCTCCCACCCAGTGTCCATAACTTCATCTCTACTCCTCTAAACCACCATGCTCTAGGAAACCCACTATTCCAACCAGCGTATTGGGTCTATGGATCGTAATGAAGCGTCCACATTTTTCCAAAGCAATTCCGCTCTACTGCCTACACAAACCAGAGTCGCTACGACGGTGAGACCCACCTGACTGCTGCTCAAATCTGTATCACCAACGTATAACAAGCAAAAGGTCAGTCGAAGACAATTAAACGACACACGCCACAACCGTGGACCAAAGGAAATTCAATTCGTGGTGCCTGAAAGTACTGCGGACAGGCCCCAAGTTCGTATTACCAAATAACTTCTCACCACTAAATTTTAGTCATCATGTACGATAAACAATTAAGGCTCGACATTGACAACCTGCTCTCGAAAAGTAATGGGACACTGGCAGCCGCTAAATAGGAACAACCTAAATGCCAAACCAGTTCGCTCAGACAACTTCCCTGATACAACCATTCCGTCAAGACAAAAAGCCAAGCAATCTTGACCATCACGTCTAGCCCTCTAAAGTCTGCCCTCTCGAACATCAAAAATTTCGCCTCCGAAGTCTTCGTTCTCCTCCTAATAAACGTCACTCGACGACCTAGTATTACACGGGCGCAGATTTCCCTGCCTTGCTTCTACCAATTAATACCCCGCCTCTCTTGTGCAACTGACTAAACTAAACATTAAAGCTTCTGTGAACCACACCGAAATGCCAGAAGTGAACGTCTCCGGCTTAAAAGCTCCAAAATAGGCTTTCCTCCAGAAATGCATAACAATAACCCCAACCGAAACCTCGCGAGTAAGACCAGGCTGTAACCTTGCGTGACGCAGTATCAAAACCACGCTGACTATACCAAATTGAACCTCCTCAAACTTACCACCAGTGGCAACGCCTCCAACAACAATCCAGGCCCTGCTCGCTGCGAAGTAAAACCCAGGCCTCCCGAAACAAACCCTAATTCCAACAATTGGTTAGTCGCTTGCATTCGAAGTTCGTGCGTCTTTGTAATTTTTCTTTTTGAAACTTTTTCTTTTTCTTAACTTTACCCATTGGGAGAGATTATGACAATAATTTGAAAGTTCAAATGTTGTGAAGTCCAATGAGAATGAGACATGTGTTAAGAGCAATTCTAACATGTTTAGCCCTATAGATGATTACTATTTTCTATATCTAAAATAAAATAAAATTATTGTAGCGATATAAAAGTCAATAGTTACAAGGAAAATTGAAAACCGCAAATGCAATAAAACCAACAGTAGCATGTTGGGGGTTACCATTCTAAACCTCTAAAGATCCTTGCATCCTAAAAGTGAAAGTGTCTTAGTCAAACTTGATTGTAGCCTAAAGGATTGAGGCACATTTGGGGTATAGATTAAGAAAAATTGTCACTTTTTAAGGGAATGAGAAAAAAATGAAAAAAAAATGTTTTTCTTCAAAATTCAAAGTTATACTAGACTGCTTTGGGAATGTGTGGAAAAAATTTCAGAATCTTTGACTACACAAATTGAAAGAATATAATGATGCCAAAATTTTAGGGCATCTCTTTTCCCAAATCAAATATTTGAAAAAATCCATTCAAATGAATTATTCCAATAGGAAGCTCAATTTGTTAAAAATCCAAATAACACAATATTGTACAAATTTCATTGTCAGAATAATTCTATTCTAAGAACCTATAATGGCTCAAGGAACATTACCATAAGCATCTAAAAGTTCATGATAAATAAACCTCCCGGTTTAATTTCTTCACTTCACCTAATTCGGCATTTCTCATTCAACCTTTCAAATTATAGGATCTATTGAAATTCACTCAAACTAGAAGTCCCCATCCCTATTCAATATTTTGGATAATAAGATGAAAATTCTTATGACTCTCATCAATAATTATCAGTGATTTAATAAATTATGGAATTATTCAAGACTTATGGACCAAAAAAACATTTTGAAGACATTGCCAGAAGCCTTGATTGAAACCTGAAGACATCAACAAAAGTATTGGTGGGTAGCCGACATACAAGTACTATTATGTAGTATACAGGGTAGAAAAGTATAGATTTGCAAGACGGTTATGCTATAGTTGGTCAGTAGTGACCAACGAAAATTGATAACCACCTAAACCCTAAATTCTAGAATTCATATTTATGGAATCTAAAAATTCCAGAATTTGTTAAATTTCCCTTAATTGTGAGTGCAAATGGACATGCAACTAGTCTAATAACAGTCCAAAAGGCAATCATTGGAGCTACAGAGGTGAAGGAGAAGTGAATAGATTGCAATTATGGGGAATTTCATTAAAATGGGGATTTTCCATGTGTCATTTTTACAGTGTGCCATTCCCACAGTTCAGACTAGGTGGTTTGAAATCTATTGGTGTCCTAAAATTGTGAATTCTACACCACTATTAGATGTATTAAATTTAGGAAAGATGTAGATTTCAGATTGGTCAATCTAAAAAAATTACATATTTCTTAGATTTCAAATATCTAATAATGGTATAGATTTCAAAAATCTAGGACACTAATAGAGTTCAAACCACTCAGTTTGAACTATGGGAATACCAAAGTGACAGAATATTTGCCATTTTAATGAAATTCCGCATAATTCTAGATACTACTTCGACTTTCAAGGATGGCGATACTAGGAAAGTTGTTACTACCACATATCATTCATTGAAGCAAACTTGACATTAAATTTTGAATCTCAACTAAGCGCATTTTTTCTAGTCCGAAATCTCAAATTGCGTGGGAAATGAAAAAATGCGAGAAGACAATTTTATGTGATTAATAAAACTTATTATGTGCAACAAAGATTCAAAGGTGTGTTTTGTGAATTAACTCACCATTGCAATAGGAATGCAAATAGAGTCGATCGTCCAAGAAGCTCTAAGATTCAATGCACATAGAATTTCTTGTTCAACCCCCCAATCCTCCCAATTACCGCTTGATAAAACCAATTGAAACCTTAGGCTCCACCTCGTATGCCTCTTCCACTCTTTTTTTAGCAAATCTAAGATGCAGATACTACTACACTAAAATTGGTAAATAGTGTTGGCTGATAATTAGTGTTGTTCCCTGTTTTTTACCCCAACACTATTTTCCAACTTATGTGTAAATAGTGTTTATTCTATATTTTGTTTCCATCTAAATCTAAATACACTCTCCTAGAAATGTTGAAATGACCAAATTTTACTATAGAGCTAAAATAGTGTTAGAATGGGTAAATAATGTTCTAATACTAACCTTGCAAATCACAATTAGTATTATTGTTGACAATTAGTGTAGCCAACACTATTTACCAATTTTAGTGTATCTCCAAATCTCTCACTAATAAAAGCTATCGGAGATAGTGCCTTGAGATACTTGGTGCAGGACCCGGAAGCAAATAAAGAACTCGGCTCAAATAATTATTCTTCCTACAATTGCGCGCAAAGTTGTAACAAAACCAAAAGAACGCAAATAACTCGATATCCTTCCTACAAGAACAGACTACTGGTCATCACGAGCATTGTGGGATGCTTATTATTCAACCAATTTCCCATTAAAACCTAAGTAATAGGGGTAGTCACACCTTCTTTGAGAATCAAACTTTTATGAAGTGGGAGAAGTTGGTGAAAGAAAAAAGAAGCCAATAAGGAGCCAATCTACATGAAGAGGGTGTGACACAGTTTTTTTTGGCGAGGAGCACAGAAAATGGAAAGTGTAGAGAATAAATTATCTAAAGCTAAAGGGAGTAATTTTGACAAGGAACAAGGGCCCAATTAGCATCCACATTGGTGATCTTACCACCTATACATCAACACATGGTGATTGACTTGTAGTTGTACAAACTTTGAAAGGAATTGAATGAGATCTTTGTATTAATAGGATTTAGGGGCATGGAAAATTAAATTTACTTTAAAAAATGTACAAGCCCAAAACTATAGGAGCTATTTTTCACCTAATTCTTCAAATATAATTCAATAAACTGAAATAAAAAAGTAAAAGTCAAATTCATTAACCAACTTATTTTTAAAGTAAAATGAAAACTAATAAAAATATAAGAATGATGAGTGTGCCACCACCATTGCCAAGGTGAAAATAAAAGTAAAATTAATTTTCTAATTTTCTAATTTATAAAAAAATTCAAAAATTTAGTGACTTTTACTTCAAAGGGCCAAGCACTATAAAACAAAGTTTGTGCACCCCTCTTCACTACGCACTTTCCGAATATACCAATAACACAAACATCAGACAAATAGTTCAATGGGGAATTTCATTAAAATGGCAATTATTCTGTGACTTTGGCATTCTCACAGTTCAGACTGGGCGGTCTAAATTCTACTAGCGTCCTAAATTTTTGAAATCTATACCATTATTAGATATCTAAAATTTAGGAAATATGTAGATTTTTAAAACTGATTGGTTTGAAATCTACATCTTTTCTAAATTTAATACATCTAATAGTGGTATAGAGTTCATAAATCTAGGACACTAATCGATTTCAGACCGCCCGGTCTAAACTATGGGAACGACACACTGTGAAAATGGCACATGAAATATCGCCATTTTAATGAAATTCCCCATTTTAGAAGATCACACTAAATTAACAAAACAAAGCAAACAACATAAATGAACCAATGTCTCTAAACTTCAAATGAACCAGTGCATTGCCACAATCTTTAATAGAAGTACAAGTATTTTTTAAATAATTTAAAATCCATAAATAATTCAAAAATCCATAACTTTCACACCTCTAGTTGGAATCAAATAAGATTGATTTGTAATTGCATTTGAAAATTTGTACAACAACTTTGACAAGTCATTCTTCATCATTAGGAGTTCCAATTGTGTAAAACAAAAAAAATAAACACAAAGTACTATTATAAAATTTGTAAGAGTATAATTTAATAAAATAAAAGAATAAAAATACAAGTGAAACAATTAAATAATAGAAACAAGTTTAAAACAATGGATAAGTTGAACACCTAAAAGGTGCTAAAAAAATGCAAATACTCTATGAAGTTCAAGGGAAAAACATTTGGAAAGATTTTTGTGTAGTTAAAAAAAACTAGAAATCATGTAAATGGTCTAAAGGTCTAAGGGGAATCAACTCATTTCTATAGACACTCTCAAAAGAAAAAATTTCGAAAGGATTTTTGTTGACGCTATAATAAAACTTTTTGCTGCATAGACAAAAAAAATTTGTACTGGAAACCTCACCAAACAAGCTTGTTTGGTAATTCATTACTGTGAAATACAATTATCATAATTTAGACATAGGGTCTTTAATTTTGTCCATCTTATCCCGAAATATATACCTTAATTTCTTGATTTAGAAAAAAATCCAAACCCTAAAAATTCTTAATTGAAGCTGAAGATTATGAACCTTTGAAGTTGGAAAGTAAACCTGAATCATTTTCATTTTTTTAAACACCAAATTTATGATTACGTGAAGAAGGAATTCCAAAAATCTGTGATTTCTCTAAATCCAAAGACGGCATTATGGTTTGCTACCTGCATTTGGAAGTCTTGACCCTAAACCCTACACAAAAGCTTCTAAGATTCAATTGTCCCGGAAACCACAAATACATATAGAAGTACCTAAACTATTAATTCCAATTTGACCAAATTGCAATTATTTGAATGAGTGCAGTACCTTGAATGCAGAAGAGTACAAAACTACGACCTCTCTGACCACCAAGCTCTCCAACGATGACGGTGAAGTCCTAAACCTAAACCAAGATAAAAAAGTGAAAGTTAGTAGTGAAAGGATGGCATCGGAGGGAGGTGAAACTTTGGAGCGCGAGATTAAAAACCTTCAACAATTGAAATTCGAGCCCGTTTCTTCACCTCCGGAGGAAAAGAACCGGCTAACTCCAAGGTCAGAGAATGGCATTATCGCAAGCCATGAACAACCAACCTTGACATGCCATGTATCAATTCTCAAAGAACTGGACCAAGGTTGAAGAAGGTGTGACAACCTCTAATGATGCCAGGACCGTAATTCAAACTGCAAATTAAAGTGATGCACAAGGCAATGACTACAATGAGCTTGAAACAATACAAAGACACTACACTCGTTCCACAACGAAAATTGGCCAGCACTCAGTGTGAATTTTGCATTTAGTATGGAAACTATAAAAAAAGACCCTTATTATGTGCTAAATTAATTCTATGTTCTTTAAAATTTCCTAGCTAATTTCAGGCTTCTGATTGCAAATATGAATTCAAAATTTCTGAATTTTATCATGTGCGGCAAATTTTAAAAATTCTATGTTTTTTTCCAAGAATAAATTCACCTTACACAGCCTACTTTATGTGATGGGTTTAGCAGATGAATGAATGAGTACATGATAGATTGAACAAATGAGAAGATGAGTGGATGAACAAAATAAAAGCATTTGGATGAATGTCATCAACATTCGAGGAATGAATGATTGAGCCTCCAATAATAAGTGAAAAAGTCTCACCTACTACATTGATTTAAACTAGGCTATTTGTTTTGTTTGTTACAGTCAGATCTTTAAGATTATGCATTCCTGGTCACATTCTTACTATATCATTGAAAAGCCTTCAATGAAGAGGGATGTATGGACTTTGTTTCACAATGTTTGGATCTATGGTATAAAAGATATTGAAATTTGAAAACTTTATGAATTAAAAAGTTAAAAACTTATTTTGTTTTATTTTATTGTACTATAGCAATAGTACAAGATATATTGGTATATCTTTCTTCTTCTTAAATTAGGTTGCTTGCTTATTTAATTTTATTTATTTGTTTTGTTTTGTTATAATGAGATCTCTAAATTGTGCATCTCCCAATTGCATTCATGATACCATTTGAAAGGTCTCTACAAGGAGGGGTGCACAAACATTGTTTTGTAGCGTTTGGACATACAATGTGAAAGTTATGAATTTTTGAGTTATTTTTTAATCTTAAATTGTCCTAAATTATAGATCTTTAGGACCATACATCCTTTGGTCGTGTTCATAGTATTGTTGCAAAATTCTCTCCAAGGAGGGGTGCATAAGTAGAGACATGTGTTTCTTCTTGCAATTTGAAGTGATGTGCAGGAGTGTTGTCATTTTAAATTTGCCCATTTCATTCTAAATATCAAAATGTTAATAATATTCTCTACAATAATCAACATCAATGACAAAATAAATATTTGGAGTGTTCAAATTTTTTCCATGATGCCTTATTGTATGTGATCTTGAGAAATAAAATGAGCCATATTAAATAACTATTTAGGTGTAGTATCACTAGAAAATTTTATTTTTAAGAAAAATTATGAAGACATTAATATTTTAGTTTATATTAATTAATACAATTATTTTACAAATAGTTTTGATTTTGATAAATTAGTGTAGCATAAACTAATGATAGTAAATTAATTATGAAAAAAGCATAATAAAAAAATAATTCTTATTATTAAATATGTCTTGATGAGTGATTTACATAAGCTATTTGTTTGTCTTTCCATTGATATATTACATGATCTCCTCAAAAGCTTTTTCAATGAATAATAATAGGATGGAGTGGACTATTCAAAACATTCATCATCCAATGGATGAATGATTAATCATATAGGGATAGATTCCAAAACCTACTACCTAAGCAACCATATTCAATAATAGAACTAAGGTGTCATTTGAATCCTTTAACTAGTTATAAATAAGATTACCAATAGTTCATTGTCAAATGAATGAATTTGGAATAATAGGAAATGAATATCTAAAAATAGACAATACCTCAAAATCCATTGATTATAGGATCAAAATTCATGCCAATTTAAAATCAAATGTGAAAATTGAACTCAATCATATTTTAGTAAATAAAAAATCATGACATTTGACATTGCCAAATTCTTTAGGCATCGCACAACTAATAAAGACAATTGGTACTTAATCAAATTTAACTCCAAACTTTCATATTGAAGGTGTATAGGCTACATCCCCAACAACCTCTAAAATTAATACATAAATGTTTAATATGATCTTCATTGTAGTAGATAACCCTTAAAGGGTTGCAAAGAACAACATATATGGATCCATGTTATATTTGACCCCTAAGATACAAATTTGTACTAAAATATGAGAAGACATACATCATTGGATTGATACTAATCGACAAATAACCCACTTTTGGGGTCAACCATGCAACCAACATGCAACCAACATATTGGGGTATCCAGTGTGAAATGTAAATTTCACCAAAGTCGGCCCTAATACTTGTTCTTCATCATATTATTATCAATGCATATTTCCATGATCGTGTCACCTTTGAAAGTTTGAACTGATTTTGATCTTCTGATTCTCCCGAGTCTTATCAAAAACCAAACATATCACTTTCCCAGTGGCAAATTTCCTCACATATTTACTCAATAGCATACCACACTAGACCACACAGAGTGGTATCAAACCCACACCTACTCCTGTGACACCAACAAACGTCTTCACTTGTGCCAACTCTCCTGTTCAACGAATACAATAATAGGACATGCCTAAGATAATGTAGGATAGAGTCACCCTTTGAAAGAAGGGAATGTGGTTCTTGTACTCTCTCCCATTGTCCAGTGAACTTTGATGGGGAGTGCTACCTTATCCTACACTCGGATTCTCGATTCACACCGATCCAAAAATCGACCGAAGTTCTTCTTCGTCTTTATACCCAGTGGGCATTGTAGCCTCGTCTGTTATAATATTGAGGGTAACTCTCGACATCCTCTCGTACCCAAGCTTCACGATTGCAGTGATATACGGTTGAGCCTCTAGACATTCAACTCGTCAGTCGTTACTCTCTGCCGCAAAATCATGGCACGCCTTAAGAACTCAGAGTCATATCCTGATTGTGCTGCAAAACAGATATGTCAGATTAGTTATACTCACCAGAATCAAGCGTGGCGAATAATTCCTACTCATGATTCTTGCCGAGGCATTAACTGAATTCCTCCAAAACCTTGTTTTTCACATTGCGAATTCACCTCTAAGCACCAAGCCCTATAATTCAAGAATAATCACCACCACAACCTCCTCGGAGAAATCACCCACGGCGCTTACCGATATCAGTCCACTCTTCAGCAGGCAGGACATCCTTAGCAGGTTTGATTGTTGAATCACCACTTGGGGGATCGTCTACTCCTTCCAGAACATGCTGCTCTGTCCTCGTGAATTCAGTAGTATTCAACGAGTCTACTCCTGGTTCGACCGGCTTTTTATTTACAGCTAGCAGTAATTGGTCAAGTTTCAGAATAATGTCAGCTGCAAAACAACATCCTCAAGTCAGCAAAGACAAAGTCGTGGTAAACAACTTGAAGAGATTGATGTCCCAAATTGAGGAACATAAAAAAGAGATTAAAAAGGAGAAAGGAGAATCCTGAAGATGCAACTTCGGTTCTGAGATTGCATAAGTTACCTGCCCAAGAGGGAGGGTCACCTGCCAATGCTGCATCCACAAACAAATAAGTTAAGACGTATCCAAAAGAAATCCATTACGGTAGGAGACCCATTTGTGCCACAATTCAGAACCCTTCCTATTTGTGCGACTATGTATTCTCGGTGTACTGCACATTTCAAATTTTCAACTGTACTCTACTGACTGATACATAGTGGCCAAAAAAGTGGCACACATAGTCACATGGCACAAATAGGGTCTCCTACTCAAAGAGAAGGCTCCAGAGGAACTCTAAACATTTGGCCGCCCCGGACTAGCAACAAACAAAAGCATGACTTAGCCCGTATAATACGAATACATGCAAGCAAATTGAAAGATAAATGGATTCTAACCTTGCGATGAGGTGGAGCTATGAACGATTCGGTCCCTACACTCACGAGGACGGTCGTCAAGCCCCGAGCGCTGTGATTCTTGAGCCAGAACTGTCACTCGAAGAGGATTCAATGACTGATGAATCACTACGTCATCGATATCATTATCGTCAGTCATGGTCACCTCATCGTTATCGTTGTCAGTGTAAACCATATGAAATTTAAATGTTTCAGGCAGTTTGAATATACGACGAATGGTCATTTCAAGCTCGGAAAACGTGAAACCCGACTGGTCTGCATACAATCGGGCGACTCTGATACGGCGCAACACATTGCCATATTTGATCTGTTGAAACAATTGAGAATCAATTACCGTCAATGCAAAGAAAAACATTATTACTGCTCCCCAAATATATTGAACCAGAAAGAAGGGAATGAAACGCCGCTCATTGCATACGGGCAGTTGAAATGCTTCTCAACCTCAATAGAGCTGATATCAAGCGAATCCCTAGAAAAGTACACAAATTTCGAAAAGTTCCTAAAACAGCAAACGGAGACAGAACACGAACCTTAAAGATGCAATGATTAGAACTCATGGCTCCTTCAATCAATCGGAAACAAAACAAGCACCGCGGCTAGTAAGTAGATCAGCAGACCCTCATAAATCACAAACCCCAACGGAACAGAGAAAGTAGGGTTTGTGATAAGCTGCTATGCGGCGAGTTAGGCCGTTTCGTCCCAGAGGAACTGATCACATTGACCTTTTGGTTTTTAAATAGAAGCTAGGGTCCCTTCTCGCAAATGAAATCAACTTTCGTTGCCACCAGCAATCTCTTCTTTCTAAAGGTTCAATTCTTGCGGGGCTAGAGTCTATCAAATCACGGACACAAGCACCAAGAGCAATTGAACTTGTGAATGAAACAAACCAATACTGCCCTAACCTAAGTGAAGCTAGAAGCAAAGGCACAAGGCAACTGCGTAAGAGAAGATCGCCATAGCAGAGACGGCATGTCGGTACTCCGCATTCCAGCTTCAAGTCCAAAAGCAAATGTCCAAACCAAACTCTGTCAACCAGATGAACCAGGCTGGGCACTCATTTTGGTTACCAAAAACCTAATTTTTTTTCTTTCACACATACTGTAGGAGGTCCATAAATCGCCCATGTAAGAGTTGAAACTGAATTTTGGGGAGGTGATGCTTCTTGAAATATTTTTAAGTAAATTTTATTTGAAAGACAAGTGGAATTCACATCTAACCCAAGTCGTTTCATGTTTTTTGGAGCTTTGTGGAATTAGTTGTGAATTTTTGAAGTTGGAATGGTATAGGGCTCTACAATCGCCCACCTCCTAAAATGTACATTTTTTGTACATTGTTGAAGGCTATGCATGTACAAATAGTGTACATTTGAAGAAGTGGGTGATTTTTGAGCCTATGCACTTTTAGAACCTTCTACTAGAAATACCAACCTAATTATTGTTCTTGCACTCTTTTAACCACATTTCGTCAAATGTAATCTTGTCATATCTAATCATATTTTCATATTTGAGATATTAGTATTAGAAGCACGAATGAAGCACATGATTGCAAAATGTGTATGTACATTGATTAACATTACTAATAACAGATCTAGTAACCATTTAATGTGTGTAAGAGATTTTAGGTAGTTGCGTAGAAAGTCAATTTGGATTGAATGTTCCTGATATGTTTGTACTTAGCTTGTTAAATATGTTGGATGGCCACATATATTCTTGCTAGTGATTTGATGCTTTTCGGATTTTGGAAGGGTACCCAAAGTGTTGTTTTGGTCTATAATTTGTGAATAACTCCATAATTTGTTAAACTGGGGTTTAAACCTCACAATAGGAGGAGTTAAAATCTAATGGCCCCATTGCATGAGGTTAGAAAAATACTTTTACTTCTAACTTCAAACATATGCAATCAGATTTGAGAAAAATCATTTCATTTTATTCTCATTGCCCTAAAAAGTGACAAATTATCAAAAAAAATTGTGTGAAATGTGCCTTTATCCTTTAGGAGTTAATGGGTTTTGTAAGAAAAAATTAAAGTCAAGGTTAAAGTGTCATAAAGAGTACTAGTAAAGGTCCCAAATGCCATTTACAATGTTTTTGCTAGAATAAAAACTAGGATTCTTTTGACAAGAGACATTCTCATAGTAGTTGCACCAATTTTGAAGGTAGCACTAAATTATTTGATTAATAAGGAAACAAAATTGGTGCCTCCTGCAAAATTTTAAATGTACAAGATAATTCTTTGTGAAAATTATGATTATGAGATATACAATTGTTGTAAAATTAATGACAATTACATAAGAAACATAGTATTTGTTTAAATTGGTAGAAGACTATTTCTAAATTTTGGATTAAAATGTATTAACCCCTAAAGGACCAAAGACCGTTTTTTGACAACTGACACATAGCAATTTGGGATAGCTCACTATGAACAAAAGAATTTATTTTTTTCTTTGAAATTTTTATACAAGATGTGCCCAAGGAGTAGCTTTACCACCCAACAATTTTTAAAACTTTTGACTACATGATTAAAAAGCAAGTTAAGAAGTTATTGCATCATTTGTAATTTTCATTGATCTTCAGGCAGCTTAAAAAATTCTTACATAATCACTTTTTTAGAAACAAAAATTTGAAATTTGAGCAATTTAAAGCTTTTCACATATAAATAAATCTAAAGAAACTAAAACTTCTCATGAGCTTTGAATAATTCCAAAGAATTATAAGCATTTTGGACATTTTTTCATAATGATTTGACCTTGTGAAGTTTAGTTGCTTTGGTTTTTTGCAAAGCATAAAAAAGGATTTTTGTCACTTCAAACACTAATATCATGCAATTTACATGGTGGAAATTTCTGAAATTTTTTCCACATCTTCTCAAACCAGCATATTACAAGATCCTATGTTACATGTGCCAAAAATGAGTTTTTTTTCTAAAATTTGGTACCTATAGAAATAGTAGTTTTGAAGCAGTTTTGGTGAAAATATAGTTAGAAAACCTTTAGAAGTTAAGATGGATATATAACCATTCAAATGATTGGGTGAATCCTCGGGTGAATCATGATATTAAGCATGACAATGTGCACTTAATATAACCAACAACTAATTGCAAGTATCTCTTTTCAAATATACATATATATATATATATATATATATATATTGTTTTTATCGGGGGGTTTATATACGAGTTATCATATGAATTTTAGTATAACAATGCTAGCACATGAGTGTATAGATGTGAATCTACAAACTGTGAATCTAATTGTAGGTATATACCTACAACCATTTAAAGGGGTTTATAACATATATACCTATAACATAAATACACTATAGTATGAAAAAAAATCTATAATATAAGTACCTATAATATAAACACCAATAATTATAGAAAATGACTATAATATAGACTTCTATGCTCATGGGCTCACAAATTTTATGCTCTCATGCTAGTACTCCCCCCACTCCATATACATCACAATTCTACTAAACATAAGAAATGAATTCTTAAGAATGATGGGTCCTAAGATGCAAATATTATTTTTAATATATGTTCCATTTTCATTTGCCTACATAGCTTTTGAACCATTGTAATACCATCTCTAAATCTCTCCCTTTGAATTCAAAGAATAAATTTTAGATTGTATAATTTTTATAGTTTTAAAATAGTGAGTTTAATAAACCAATGAAGAACTATAGAAGAGGGGCACTCTTGGAATTTTTTTATGCATGATTTTTTGCTAGTTGGCTACAATAAAAAGATATTGGCTGTATTTTATAAAGAAAATTTTTATTTTTTGGGGGGATAGTCAAATTATTTTTGTATTTTAAGACCAGGTTATTATTATGTGTTAAGACTAGGAGCCAAAATTTTACTTAAATATCACCTAGTTTCCATGTAAGGTAGGACCACCCATTTCCAACAAGAGACCCATATCCAAAGACCAAGAGCCAAAATTTTACCTAGATATTACCTAGTTTTTATGTAAGATAAGATTACCCATTCCTCAATAGAGACCTATATTCAACTTTAGCCATATTTACCCTTGCCCAATCTTATTCTTATCCAACATGTAGGGTGTAGTCATTTCCAACACCACAGATTTTAAGTGGAGTCAAGTCTAACACAACATTTTATTCTATCTTTCAAAATCCATAGTAATTTTAGTTCAAGTGATAAAATTACCAAACTATTTGAAATCCTTGTCATTTCTATCATTGCACCTCCAAATGTATTTGAATCATTGTACCTCTAAAAAATATTTGCTTTGCATTGCACTATTTTGGATCATGTCCAAAGTTATTGATTTGATTTGCTAATTTGATTGGTTATGGATGTCTAACAAGCCTATTACCACCCTGATTTGAAATGTATCTTGAGGCCAATTTCAAAAGGGACACATATTTTTTTTAAAGGTGTGTGTGCTTGTTTCACATATCAAACCCAAGTGGAATTATAATTTTTCGATTAAAATTATAAGTTCTTGTAAATGCTAAAATTACAAAACCGCTTATAAAGTGGGGTCAAAAATGTCCCCTAAACAACCCATTACCCACCAATGAAGGGCTAAAATTACAAAACCACTTATAGAGTGGGGTCAAAAATGTCCCCTAAACAACCCATTACCCACCAATGAAGGGCTAAAATTACAAAACCACTTATAGAGTGGGGTCAAAAATGTCCCCTAAACAACCCATTACCCACCAATGAAGGGCTAAAATTACAAAACCACTTATAGAGTGGGGTCAAAAATGTCCCCTAAACAACCCATTACCCACCAATGAAGGGCTAAAATTACAAAACCACTTATAGAGTGGGTCAAAAATGTCCCCTAAACAACCCATTACCCACCAATAAAGGACAACCCGTTACCCACCAATGAAGGATTGACACGTTATCCCTTTTCACATTAATGCACTGAAATTATCAGAAAAATGAATAGATTTGGATGTTTTGGTGAGCAGGATGGAGGCCAAAACTAAGGAAACGGAATTGGGCAGTGAACGGTGATGGGCTAGTTTATTTACCCCACATAAATATCACCAAGGACCACATGAGTATTGAAGAAACAACTGGCTCCTTCTCCAAAATGGAAAACAAACACTACGGTCACGTGTGGGAACGCGGCTCCTTGAAAGCGGAGATACAAGTCATCACATCGGCTAGTTACTAGTCTGTCACTCTCTAGCCCACAGCCCCACACTATTCCCCTTAGTAGTATGCAGTAGTGTGCGAGACCGGGCTTCCCGCTTCCTTCGCCTTCGCTGGGATGTGTTCCCCCCCTCATTGCGCCATCCCATCTCCTTGCAAGCTGCTCCCCCCTCGGCCCGTCGTCGTTGCTGCTCCCTGAGCCACTGTAACCTCGCTCGTCTGATGCCAATTCCGTCGCTCTCTCTGCTGCCCTTTACCACACTCAAAATGGTGTTCAATTGAGGACGCTCTGTTTGTTTTTTTCCTCAATCGCGCCATTCTTTGGAGCGTCGCCATTGTTGCTGTGGCATGGAGAGATCGCGGGAGAATTGCGTTAGGTCTTCAGGTATGTTTGATTCGGTCTGCGCAAGGGGGGTGCGTGTTGCAGCGCGGGATTTCGAGCGTGGCAGCAGAAATTAGGTTTTTCGTTGATTTTTCGTTTTGGGTCATGTTTTTGGTGGTGAGAGAGGAAATGGTTTTTATGGAGAGAGTGTGGGAGTGATCGGTGAGTGAGATGGTGGAAGTACTGGCTGAGGGGGTTAGGGGATTGGATGTAGCTGATGGAGGGCGTGTCTTCAGTGGTGTGGGTATTGGGAAAGGATTGTAGGGTTTCGTTTTGCATGAATAATGTGGAGCTAGAGAGGTGCACGAGGACATTTTCGAAATGAAGTGGAAGACTCTGCGTCTGAATGTCACGCTGGGAAAGGTACCTCTTCAGTGGACATGAAGAGAGGGTAGAGTCGGGCATTGTAGTCTGCATGCATGCTGGGGCATAAATGGGAAGTCCCGGAGGAGGTGACAGGGAGAAAGACCCGTACAAGAGACGGAAGAGCGAAAGCTCACATTACGTGAAAGTCCACGACTGGGATGACGATGAGGCCTACGATGAGGACCGTAGGCATCGTTCGAGTAAGAGTAAGAAGAGCAGCAAGAGCGAGCGGGAAAGAGAGAAAGCTCGGGAGAAAGACGAGAGGGAGAGGGAGCATGATAGAGTTGGCCGGAGCAGGGATGAGTATTACGAGAAAGGCGAGAAACGGTTGCGGTCGGACAGACACGAAGAGAGATCGCACGATTGGGAATTCATGGAGCCGCGAGCAGGGAGCAGCAAGAGAAGAAATGCGTCTGAGAAGTCGAGTAAGAAGATCGAAGGTCCTCTTGTAAAGGAAGGCGGAGAAACTGATGACATCGTCGAGGGAATGGTTTGGAAGGACGAGAGGGCTTTTGAGCTGGAAGAAGAGAAGGTGAGGAAAGCTGTAACAAAATCACCCGATAAGGAAAGAGGCCGAAAGGGAGAACTTAGAGCTAATAAGGGACAAGATGGGCTCGATGAGAAGTATAGGAGGAGTGACTCCAGGGCGGCCAGAGGTGAAACTCTTGATGAAGACTCTGCAAGGAAGCGAAGCTCCCATCGAGACAGGCATTACGGAAAAGAAGAAGAGAGGTTGTGGAAGAAGGAGAGTAGTAGAGCTGAGAGAGGCCATGAATACGTGGAAGCGGACTCGCGGAAGTTCGAAACCAGGGCGGCAGAGAGATTTTCCGACGACGAAACGATGCGGCGAAGTGAGACATACGTGGAGGAAGCCCAGAATGGCGACGTGATGGATTACCAGAGGGTTGATTTGAAGGTCGATTCGAGGGCTGATAGAATTTATGAGTCCCACGACAGCCTTAGATCTAGAAAAGGAGATCATAAGGTTGACAGATCACACGATAACGACGATGAAACCAACTTCGAGATAAGAGCTGGTAGGACCATCACAAGCTCTGGAGTGGATCCAAGTCATTCAAAGAGCCGAAAACACGTTGAGGAAAAGAAATCAGAAAGAGTTGTTGGTCGCATTTATGATGAGAGAGATACCAGGGATGTAGAGTTGCAAGCAGAGGGAGGTGAGCGATATGTTGAGAGTTCTGGGCTCGATAATCACCCTCGCAGTTCAAGTCGAAACGAGAGGGGCAGAGAAAATGTTGGCCGGGACAGAGGTCCTAGTGACAGAGATAGGCCAGGAGAGGTCATCGTTGGTGTGGAAGGGGCTGCCGATTTAACGGATTCCAAACATAAATGGGACCGTAAGCGCAATGGTAGTGGGAAGAGTCGCGGGGACAAAGGCGAGCGGGAAGAAAGCAAGAAGGATAGGGCCAGTAGAGCTGAACGGAGCGATGAAGAAAGGGTTGTGGCGAGGTTTGATCATCGGGAAGAGGTGAGGGATCCTCCTACGCCCTACGAAAATATTTCAGAGAGCAGGGGTGAGAAAGGGAGTGCGAGTCATGGCCGTCGAAAAGACAGAGTGTCTTCTCGATGGGATAAACCTGACCCCGTGCTGGAAGAGGTCACAGAACCGGTGATAGGAAAGGATCCGCGAGGGGGAAATGGAGTAGAGGGGACAGAGAGCAAATGGAACGAACCTGAGGAGGATACGCTCACGTTGGAGGAGGAACGAGAAATTGTGCTTCGAGAGCCCGTGAGTGTGGATGTGATCGAGAGTGAAGAAGCGGAAGAGGGGAGCAAGTATGCAGTTCTTGAGAAACTCGGGGAAAGTGAACCAGCAGCTGTGTATGACGTGTCCCAGGATGTTGAGAAACTTGGACCATTTGCAGAGGCGGACCCAGGAGGTAGAGAGCAGGATCATGAAAGTCAACTGGAGAGGCCTGAACGTCATCGGAGGGCGAAAGAGAGACTGGAGAGGGAAGAGTTGGATGAATGGCAGAAAACCACACATCACAGAGAAAGAGTGGACAGAGACTGGAAGGAAGAAAACCGCCATTTCGATCAGAGCAGAGACAAGCCGGAGTGGGAAGATGTCGACGACGGAAGCAAGCTTGAAGGTGAATTGGAAGAAGGCGGGGAAGAGGTACGAAAGTCAGGCCGACGACGTGGGCGAGATACTCTGGAAAGAGAAGACTATGTCTTCGGAGG
This sequence comes from Climacium dendroides, assembly GCA_950106755.1. Lineage (NCBI taxonomy): Eukaryota > Viridiplantae > Streptophyta > Bryopsida > Hypnales > Climaciaceae > Climacium > Climacium dendroides. Next base: position 6,452,501 of record OX467082.1, on the reverse strand, counting down.
CAGATTCCTGGGAAGGGATGAGAAGGACAGGGATAGAGAAAAGGAACGGGAAAGAGAACGGGAAAAGGAGAGAGAGAAGGAGCGGCAAAAAGAGAGAGACAAAGGGAAGGAGAGGGAAAGAGAACGGGGGAGAGAGAGGGAAAGGAGGGATGAGGTTTATTGGGACGATCACCAACGTATAGGCAGTGAACGTTATGATGATAGTTATTATGAACATGACATTGGGGGAAGGTCAAGTGGTAGGGGAAGAGACGACCGAGTAGATTATGAGAGGGACAAATATAGATCAAGAGAGGCGGGTCGAGAGGAGCTAGATGATAGGCATGGAAGATTGAACAGACGGGAAGAGGATAGGACAGGGAAGTTGATCTCTAAGGAATTGAGTCTTGATCCTGTGGCTAGAGAGAAAGAAGACGAAGATCGACTCCGGAGGTTAAGATCGGGAGAAGAGAAAGGAAAGAAGCCAGTGTCCAGGGATTTAATCTATGAGACAAGGTCGGGTGGAAGTAAGGCTGAGGGTTTAGTAGGTAGGGTTAAGGGAATTGGAAGAGATAGCGGTCCGGATTTGTCTGATGATGGAGGCAGGCTGAAAGGAAGACACAGTAAAGCTGCGACGTCTTCTCGAAGCCCCGATGATCGCAGAGAGTCTTATAAAAGTGGTAAAGCTGCGATAAGCTCTCGGAGTCCGGATGATCGAAGGGGTCATAGAACTGGTAATGCTTTCGCGACCTCTGGAAGCCCTGATGATCGGAGAGGAGGATATCGAAGTAGCAAAGCGGTAACTGCCTCTCGAAGTCCTGATGATCGGAGAGGAGGATATCGAAGTAGCAATGCTGTAACCGCCTCTCGAAGTCCTGATGATCGGAGAGGTCATAGGAGTAGCAAAGCTGTGACTGCCTCTCGAAGTCCTGATGATCGGAGAGGAGGGCGATCGGACTGGGACGCCATTGAGAGGGACTGGTCAGATGATAGGGACGAGTATGACAGAGAGAAGAACAGCAGAAGGCGTGGGAATCAAAAGAGGGATCGTGACAGCAGTGAGAGGGACCGCGACAAGTACAGAAGTAGAGATCGGCCCCATGATCGGAGTTGGGAAAGAGGAAAGGGAAAGGATAGGGTGGATACTGTCGACAGATCCCATGATCGTAATCAGAATCGATGGAAAGGTAACAGGGATGCTGATTACCAAGGGGAGCAAGAGAATTGGGAATCAAATAAGAGACATGAAAATGCTGATAGGGAGAAGCTGGAGAGGAAGATGTTGGAACGAGAGAGCAGCGAACGGAGCAGGATGGACAGGGAGCGAGTGGATGATTTAAGAAGTCCACAGGGTTTTGCTTCAGTGAGTGAAAGCTCGGGGCGAGGCCACCAACTACCTTCCAATTATATAGAGTCTGGACGTGGATTCGGCTCCCACGGTGGTCCTTATATGCTACCAGGTGGAGATCCAGGATTCTTTCAAGGTTAGCGGACCATCTCATATTCTTGACTATTACTTGCTCTCTTCTATTGTATATTGTTCACTCATTTGGTCGTTAAAAATTGTTTTTACATCCATTTATTTGTTGCAAATCCTTCACTCTCGGTGATTGCTGTTTAGCCTGAATGTCGTCCATGTGAAATGCTCCATGAGAATTAAGACACTTGTTTGTTGACATGAAATCCTATCATGTTGTAGGTTATAATCGATATGATTTTAATCCATGTGTTCAGACACGGAGTTCTCGTCAGCATATTGTGTAGAATTTTCATGTTCTTGAGTCCATTGTACAGGTGATTATTTTGGTGGAATGGGAGATGTCGATTGGGACGGTCCGATGATGGACGATAGAATGCGGCCGAGAGAAGAGATCTTTCTGGGAGGTGGTGATAGATTTATGGACAATGAGGGTCCACTAGGCCATGATCCAGGCTTTGGTCCCTCTAGAGGAGCCGCAGGCGATGGAGGGATGAGCTACAATCACCATCCTGGGAGAGGCCGAGGGTCAAAAGCCTCACCGAACAATAGAGGCCGCGGAGGCATGCTGGGTCATGACGGGAGACCACATTTCAATAACAACCAAACTGGTCCCATGCTCAGAGGAATGCAACAGCAACAAGGTGGGAAAGGTGGGCGAGGTCCTAGAGGTGGACCGAAAGGTGTAAGAGGCCCTGGCCGGGAAGTTCAGCGAGCAAGTGTGAATCCTCCTCTTATGGGTCCAGGTCCAGGGCTTGGGCCTCACTTTGGTCCGATGGGACCTCAAGGATTGATGCCCGGTATGGGAATGGGACCAGGACCGGGGCCAGGGCCAACCCCTGGTCCGAACATGGGCCAGTTTCCCTTGCTTCCGTTTGGAGGTCCCATGGGTTGGGGTGGTGGTCCGGGAGGTGGCGAGATGGGAATGATGGGCTGTCCACCAGGACCTGGGCCAGTGATGGGACCTTCTCCTGGTGGGATGGGTCCTAGATTTGGGCCAGGCATGGCTCCAGGTCCAGGGCCTAATATGTTTTTCAATCCACCCGGGCCTGGGAGAGGAGGTCCTGGGGTTATGTCAACTGGGTCATTTGGTGGAGGTGCGCCACCCTTCAATGGACCAAATGGCAGTGGTGGACGAGGCCAAATGGGGGAGAGAGGTCCGCCAGGTGGTGGGAGGGGATTGATTGGAAGGGCAAATGGACCATTAGGGCGAGGTCCCTCGAGAGGGGAGCAGAACGATTATTCTCAGCATTTTGTTGATACTGGTTTGCGACCTCAGAACTTCATTCGAGATGTTGAACTGGCTGATCGATTCGAAGAGTACCCGAAGCTGAAGGAGTTAATATCAAGAAAAGACCAGCTCATTGCAAAGAGAGCTACACCTCCCATGTACATGCAGTGTGACCTTCGCACAACAGACTTGAGCCCAGATGTATTTGGGACCAAGTTCGATGTGATACTTGTGGATCCTCCTTGGGAAGAGTATGTTCGTCGTGCTCCTGGCAGTGGAGATTCAATGGAATGGTGGCCAGCTGAGGAGATTCAAAATCTCCGCATTGAGGTGAAATTCAAAACCTGACTCTTACCTTAACAATCATTCGTTGAGTATCAATCGAAATGCGGTACTTGCGTGTTCTGTGAATTTCTTCTGAGAAAGTATCGAGAATACTTTATTTTGACCAATAATGGAATTGGAGTTAGGTCAAGTGATATCCAGATTGCAATGTAAAACCTTCAGGGGCATGCGCAATGCAATAGTTAACACGTCTCGGCAAGTGGATCTACATTTGAATTCAATATGTGTGGTTGATACAGGCCATTGCAGATACACCTGCATTCATTTTCTTGTGGGTTGGAGATGCTGAAGGACTTGAGCAAGGGCGTCTCTGTCTCAAGAAGGTGTTCTTCTATCCTAGTATTTCTGACTTATAGCTTTTTTTGTATGTAAGTTTAGGAAAGATTGCTTTTGCATTTCTTCAAATTAAACTGGAAGGAATGAGCCTGTTGATTTCTTTGTTTTGATACCTTTGCTGTCTTTTCCTCCTTAATTTTCGTTTATCGCCCCATAGATATGTTTTATTTCCTTGCACTCGTTGCATGTTTTATTTGACTAATACTTTATTGTTGGGATTTTTGTCAGTGGGGATTCAGGAGATGTGAGGACATATGCTGGGTTAAAACTAACCGAGAAAATCCGACTCCAGCCTTGCGCCACGACTCCAACACTCTATTTCAACACTCTAAAGTACGAACCTTCGATTTTTTGTTTTAAGTATCTTAAATACTCATTTCTTAGTTACTACATTGGTTTGGTCGTCGGCCGGGGGAATATTTTGCACTGGAATATTATGTGTAATCGTAAATATATTTCTGTGCTTTAGCTAGCATATTATTGACTTAGTTCAGACAACTATTCTCTTAAACTCGTTTTCTCCCTTGTTTCTGGGCACTTCCCTAGTTCCCTGGTACATCTAGTACATTATTACACTGCAAAGCTCCAATATGCATATTTAGACGAAGGCACTCGTGCTATACAGGAGCATTGCTTGATGGGGATAAAAGGAACCGTAAGGCGCAGCACTGATGGCCATATTATACATGCCAATGTGGATACGGACATTATTATTTCTGAAGAACCCGAATATGGTAAGGACGATTTCTGCTGTGCAACTTCCAGCTTTGGGGCTTCTGTTTTGAACTCATTAGTATTGGAGACACTATGCATCTTGATTCATGTCCTAAGCTTTTTGGTCTTCTACCAAATATTTGTACTTGAATGTCACAAGTTCTGAGGAAGTTCTTTTCTCAAGCAGTGTGATTACAATCTGAAGTGAGTGCAGTTAGTATTTGCTGAACATTCTTTGGAGTTTTTTCAGCATACTGAGATCTAACGTGAAGGGGTGATTTCTTGTATTCTTCGAGGATATTCCTGATGGTCGTGGATAATTGTAGCTGTTGTATTGGCCGTGAAAACTCACTTGAATTGTGTTCGATATGTAGGTTCGACAAAGAAGCCGGAGGAGTTGTATCATATAATAGAACACTTTGCACAGGGGATGCGACGTATTGAACTGTTCGGAGAAGATCACAACATCAGAGCTGGATGGGTTACTGTGGGGAAAGGCCTCACTTCATCCAATTTCAATCCTCAGGTTCGATTTCTGAAAACGCAAATTCACATCTGTTCATCTGTTTTCAATATCTCTTAACATGTGATGTTGACAGTCTACTTTTATCATGCGTGCTTTTGCAGACCTATTCCAAAAATTTCGCTGATACAGAAGGGAAAGTTTGGCAAGGTGGACGTGGCAACCCTGCCATTGATGCTTATCACCTCGTTGGAACCACTCCCGAAATCGAAGCCTTACGCCCCAAATCTCCTCCTCCAAGGCCTCAACAAGCACAGCCATCTGGACAGGGCAATGCAGGAAATTCGATTTCACAACCTTCTGCAGGAAACTCCATCTCGAAGAAGACCTCTACAGGACAGGTAGGTAGTGTTCAGAATGGACACCCAGCCCCGCTAATACCTGGTGCCGGACATGGCTCTGCCAATCCCCCAGGAACTGGGGCTCCTGTGATTGGGCAGCCTCCTTATGTAGGTGGTCGTGGAGGAGGTCACGGCCAAATTCCTAAAATGCGCCCCGTTCTTCCTGGGAACTTGATGAAGCCTTTAGGAGCTGGCCCAGGCTTAGGTGAAATGGGAGGGTTTGATGAGGAAGCCTCATACGGGGGAGATGGGCAGGAAGCGACCTCAGTGGAGGATGCGCCGAATTAAGTCACTGCTCAAAGAATCAAGATCTGCTGCAGAGCCCCGCTATTTTGCTGGAGGTTGGGTTGACGACTGTTGGGATTTTATTGTGAATTTTCTACAACAGCACACATTTTTTTTTCTATAGCTATGTGCTGTGCATTTTTCTCATCTGTTGGTTCCACCAATGTAAAGACACTCCATTTTAAGTCGTTGAATGACATTTTTTTTAAAAGTGAAGTTACTCTTAGGGCAGCTATTGTTAGGACTGATCAGGGTTGCAAGGCCGCAGTTAATCTCATTCATCCGGCGTTTAGCTCAGCACATCTCTATTGATGTTGTGGAGTACCGTGTTATATTAATCACACTATTAACAGGCAAAGTAAAGTACCAGTAGTTAGAGCTTTTGCCCATTGCTTAGTTCAAAGCAGGAAAGTTGCCTTGCAGGACTTTTTAGTGAGTTTCCAGACTATTTTTTTCTTCGCTGTGAAGGAATTCTCTTAATATTGGATGACTGGTTCTTGGACATTGTTTACTGTGAGTGGTTGCTAATGAACCTTCACCTGCTCTGGAAGGTCATGCGCATCCTTCAATATGCGTGTTTGTATCTCTTGCTCTTTTTTCATGGTAAGACATTGTAAAGCATATTGACAATGATAATTTATTTATTTTGGATTTGTTGGATGACAGTCTTTGGACAAGCAAATTGAACCTAAAAACACATTATATGGCTATGAAACATAAATTGAATGCATTGCTCAATTCAACAAATACTTCAAATGTAAGGGCATTAAGATGTAACAATGGTCCATGTTGCAATATGTACTCTCTGCAATGGCTAGTGCCATTCTATGCACTCAATTCCTAAAAAAATATGTGAGAACCAACATCATTTACAAACTATTGATATTTTAAATTCCATAAATGTCAATTTCCTTCAATTTTTGTGTACAACAATCTAAAATGATGGATACCAATATGCTAAGGCACTAAAATGGGAAAAAATAAAGTAATTCCAAATTGGGTTGAACAAAACTGAGTTTTAGACATGGCTAACTAAATCAAATCACACATAATTTTTTTATGATATGGTTGTTTGAATGAAAACATTTCAACTTTCTACTCAATTTTGTCTCTCTCCCTCTCTCTCTGGATTCGTCCCATCAGATGAATCTAATGAACTGTATTCATCCTTAATGTTTTTATGAGATTTATCCATTGATTTTTGTCAAATATTCCAAAATCCACAACTTCACTAATCACCAATGCTTGGAATTAGTACAAAGTGTGACAGGTGGTAATCATGGAATATTTCAAACTTGGTATTCCTCCTAGGTACATTAAAATGGCCTCAGTACAATATCTTGAGATTGGGCCATTAATCATTTATTAACACTCCATATACGATTTTACAGCTATCATCATAGCTATATTAGGCACAATCTGACTAGTTTAACAACCAAAGTCATGACATGCCAAAACGGCTATTCAAGCAATTACGATCACAACTGGATGGCGATTCCTTGCAATTAAACAGGGACTTTTTCAAGTACCCTAGCTTATGCAAAATGTGAGAATCGCAGATTGGGGCACAAACCATCCAAATAGTGATTCTCACAATGTGGTGACTAGTCTCATTGTCTCAAGTGGAAGCAAGCTGAGTGATTACCACTACTTGCAACACGTATCTAAAGATTTACGTGACAATAGTGCAAGAACATCAACTTTGTTTCAATGGCTAAGGTTTCACGTTCATACTTTGAGAGAATGTATTGAGAGATGGGTAGTGTTACATACTAAAAGATGGAACTTTTTTGACTTCCAATTGCTTTTGTTGTGACAAGGATGACAACTGGAGTACTGTTGAAGACACCTTGCACACGACCAAAAACTAACTAATTGTTTGTTTGTAGCCATGGGTGCAGGTGAGGCAGCTCTTTCAACATAAGCTTTGGATTGTTCAAATGAGAGTTCTTAAGCTCATTTGGACTATGTTGTTAAAGCAACCAATCTTGCTGGTCATTTGTTTTTGTTTGATATATACCTCTACTTCCTCACGTACTGTGCATATTGTTATATCGATAGTGGTCCTATTCTAAGTTCAACGCAATGGACTCAAATCATTTTTGTGTACTCTCAAATGGATTTTGTACATTGTTGACTCACCTTCCCGTTCAACAAACTCTCACCTATAGGTGAATATAGTTTATGATTCCATGAGTATTTATTTCATTGTGCAATTGAAAGCATCGATCAATTAAATTGTGCAATCAATTATATATTCTTGCATGCCCTTACGTCCAATATATATTGAACTGCTATATTTGGACAAATACATGACTAGGTGCTTTGGCACGTTGTCTAGCGAGTTAAGAAATTCAAATACATGACTAGGTGCTTTGGCACGTTGTCCAGCGAGTTAAGAAATTCAAATACATGACTAGGTGCTTTGGCACGTTGTCCAGCGAGTTAAGAAATTCAAATACATGACTAGGTGCTTTGGCACGTTGTCCAGCAAGTTAAGAAATTGAATAGTCGGATGCTGTTATGTAAAGATCATGCATTGTTAGAAATCGTCCAGTTTTAGAGTGTAAAGTAAAAGGCTACTCTTTCTCTCTCTATTTGTATGTGTATATATGTATATATTTTTTCTAGGATCCTAATTGATGCTAAGGTTGAATCTGGACATCTTGATGGGCAAAGGTGATGTAATGTTGACAACACTGTAGAAATCAATTTGATCAATCATGAAATTGATGTTAAATTTATTTATGTGATATATGAACTAGTAGGAGATAGTGATTGAGTGTGCAATCACAAAATTGATATTGAATCTTTCATGCAATCAAGCATCATCATATTGTCCATCATATCGTCCAAAGATCAATTGCACAATGAAGAGGAAACTTGTAGGAATCTATGCATGGATGTAGAGAAATTCCTTGTATGAGGGGCATCAAATATAAATTCACAAAAGACCAAATAAATGAAACAACCAAGAAAAATGTGCCTATGCCTCAAACAATGCTAGATCCCATCCACAACTCCTTCAAAGCCCCACATTAGCCCCAATCACTTCATGAAGTTCTTAAACTACACATGTTGGAAACATATTCTATAGCACATTTAGTTGCATCCATTTTACAAAGTGTTTGCATTGTTTTTGGACCTTTTGTAGGAAGGATTCAAAGTGCCCAAGGCATAATTTGAGCCACATATCATAAAGGATGTGCAACTTTGCATTCCAATGAATGCTTCAAAAATAACTTTTGACTTCTTTATAACTTAACTTAATACTCAAGTTGTTTATATCATAAAGGATGTGCAACTTTGCATTCCAATGAATACTTCAAAAATAACTTTTGACTTCTTTATAACTTAACTTAATACTCAAGTTGTTTATAGTGTGTATAGTGAGGTTGTGATTAACTAATGAAGTCAAAGCAAGAGGTATAATCGATATTTTGTTAAAATTGCAATTTTCTATAAACATGGTGCTTAAAATTGCGATTTTCTATAAACATAGTGCTTATCACTAGTCCTAGACTTTAGGAATATAGAAGGAATTGAATGAAAGAAAATGGAAGATTTTATATGCCATTTTAACCAATTTCCCATATATAGGATAATTTGCAACAATTGTACAAATATTCAAATAGGTTGTTTGTTCATATAATTATCTAGATAGGTTGTTTGTTTGTTACATTGAGATCTCCTAGTCCATGCGTCCCTTGGTTGCATTCTTGGTACCATTAGAAAGCTCTCTAGGAAGAAGGGTGTACAAGCTTTGTTTCATGTTTCATGATGTTCCAACCAATGATGTGAAAGTTATTGAATTTTAAATTTTTTTATGAACTAAAAAATTAAAAAATTACTTTCACTTTGGCAATCACTATGGCAACGGCACAAGGCACACTATTCCATACTTATGAACTCATATCCATATAATTATGTAAATGTAGGCAAATCCGTAGCTAAATCTGTATTCATGTATATTCTCTATATCTATATACCTCTGTACACACCTGTATCCACATCTGTACATGTGTACATAATTGATACTACAAACTGATCCTGCTAAGCTTAGACCTCGTCATTTTCATTTATTTCTCTCCTAGCGTCCCAACTTCTAAGCAGCTTGACAACCCACTCCTTTTTTTTGAAAGATTCTCACATAATGGAGAAGAACCTACCTGCACCAATCTCAGATATATTACTGAATCCGTGAACAAATCTGTTTTCCCAAAAGCATTGCTCAAGAACGAATTGAAGAAATTCAAAGTGGAGGTGATTTAATTATCTCACTTTCCGTGCCTGAATTACTCATTCGTGCTGGAACAACAGGCGCAACAACGGAATTGTACAGTACACTGCACTCTCACCATGATTGTGCAAAGGGATTTTGGCCTGTGAGTCTGCGACCATACATCTCTGATCAATTCTTCTGAGAAGTCCGAAATAAAAGCACTCATTACATCGAAAAGCATTTATTATGTTAGTGCAAAACCTAATCCAAAGCAATGAGCTATCGCTTGCATGACGAGAAAGGGAAACAAGAACATGGAAATAGTGTCCTCAATTGATTATTTGTGATAATCCATCGCTGAAATTGGTCTCAAATCACTGAAATTGGTCGAAGAGGAACACACACTATCTAGTTTCGGTTACCTTTGTCACTACCAGTACCTGTGCTAAACTATACAAAGGTCTCAAATCTACGTGCTACAAGGGAATCATCTACAACAAAGCATACAGAAAACATGGATGCAACTAAACCTGAAGAATTACATCTGCAGAATTACAGAAGAAACAAATCGTCTACTTCCCAAATAGGGATTTCAACCACCAAACTCCAGTTTTATCCGAGTTCCCATCGGAATTTGAAGAGTTGTCACCTTCCCCAACTCCAGGAAGGTGTTCGGTTTTTTGTAACCTGCTTACATCATATCCCTCGTTCGTTGCATGATCCAAAAGTTCTTTGTAGATTTCCTCGCTAAGCTCTGGAGTGCGACTCAAAACCTGGTATTCCCAACAACAACACATCAGCTTGCTATTGAATTGAATTGTATTGAATTGTAGGAGAATCAACAAACATTAACGATATATTGTTTCATACCACAAAGAGATATCCCAAAAGTCAATCTTTGGAATTTTGAAGAATTCCAAAGTCAATGTCCAGTGATCAACGATGATACACTAGGATACACTACGAATGGAATTTGGAAATAAAAGGACATTTGTTCAATTTCCATATTGGATTTCTCCAGTGTAAGTTTAACAGCACATTGATTTTGCCTCACAAGAAATCATGATCATGAGCAGATGAGGATGGTAAGGAAAGCATATCATCACAATTGCAAGAATGTTGGGAATGCAAGAAAAGCTTCTCATCACAACTGCAAGAAGTTGGGATTGAAACTAGAGCTTATCAATACAACTGCAAGAACGTTACAACATGGTACGAATTTTAGGGTTTAGGTTCCCTCTTACCCAAAGAAACTTCCTGGAAGGTTGTCCAACAAGCGCCCACTGATACTCCTTATCCAGCTTCATCACCCAGTAATCTCCCGTGACAGGGAAGATGGGCAGGAATGGCGGCACCACGAAGCGCACTTTGAGCTTAGCATCAGGGCTATCCAAATCGACCTTCCACGCTTTCCCGTGGATGTAGCTGCGTTTCCCGTCCAACCATGTCTCGTTCAAAACGTCCACGGTCTGATCTGCCTGGAGAGAGTACGTCGCGCGAGAGTTCGTGCCCGTGGTGGGTTGGAAACGAGATGGCATGGAAGCAATCTCGTACCAGCGACCTTGGTAACGGGTCAGGTCCACGTTCTGGGCAACGTTCAAATCCTTCTCACCTCCCATCTCTGCGAAGACACTAGATTGTGGAATAAACCTCACGCGCGAGAAGCACAAAAATTCTGCAAACTTATCAAGCAACACGTACTGAGAGCTCAAACCTGCACAGCAAACGTTCACATCAGCAAAGGCCAAAAAATCAGGATTATGATGATGATGATGGCTTCGCCAGAAAAAACCACCCTAAACCCACCCTAGATCCCGAAATTGACAACAACGTTATCCACAAATCCAAAAAGAAGCAAGCTAAAGATCAACACTATACAGTACTTAATCCTCCGACACGAACTCAACCGCGCAAACTAATGTACGACAGGGGATGGTCGGTTACTATACTCCAAAGTCCAACACTACTGACGCACCAGCAAGAAAATGTGGGAGGCATACAAATCAGGAATTACAAGATGATGATAATAGCTTCACCAAAAACAAACCACCCTAAATCCACCCTAAACCCACTCCAAAATCCAGAAATTGATAACAAATGTTATCCACAAATTCAAAAGAAGCAAGCTCCAGACCTCCACTGCACGTACACCAATTCAACCTCAAACTAATCTACAGACGGTTTTAATTCTGAACACGGGAGGGCCTGATGCTGCCTGGTACTGCACACACAAGAGTGAGCGGAATCACAGTCCAAGACTACTACTGCAACAGCAACGTTCACCTAAAACCCAAAAAACAAATGAAGGAGGCTTACAAACCTGGGCTACCAAGCTTAGTAATGAGACGAACTGAGGCAGAATGATGAAGTTTTGCTGACAGAAGAGGAGATTATATGGGCAAATTGAATGGAGTGGCCAGCAAGGGAGGAAGCTAGAAGAGGTCGGTGCATGGATGGAGCTGGTGCAGTCTGGGAGGATCTGGAAGCTCCGGAAAGCCGAAGTAGTGGTCACGTTTGTTGTGAGCTTTGGCATTCCAAGTCGATGTAGCTTAGTAAGTTGCAGTAAGTCAGTCTTCACTTTCCTTGGCTTGCCTTCTTCCTGGCCTCGTCGACTGCTTCTGCGCACGCCGCATCCTCTGTTGCCCGAGAAACTACCGGTGCCACCCATGGTTGGGATATCCGTCGCAATAAAAGAATTAAAAAGAAAGAAAATGACACGTGGAGCAGCGGGTGGAGGCCCACGCACTCACTCTCTCATTGAGGTTTAGGGTTCAGCACAATTGGCGATGGTCACGATGGTCACGAAGGTATGGAACTCTTTCTGAAAGTGAGTTTGTCTGTTTTCTGACATTATCTGAAGGTGCTGTGAAGGGTTTTGTTGAGCGAGTGTTTCAGGGTGTTCGGGATCGGTGGCAAATTCTTCGATTGGAGTCTCTTGTTCTCACGCTTACCGCGGTGGCGAAGTTTTTTCAGTTTGTTTCGACTGTGCTCAGTTAGAAGAAGAATTCTGGCCCTGAGATCAGTGTGAATGAAGTGTCTCCTAAGAAATCTTACGCTGGTGTGGGGTTTAGGGTTTAGTTCCGTTCGCTTCCTTCATTTGGCGCTTCTTCTCTTCAATCTAAGAGTGATTTCGCTCGGTTTCCTATTGCCAGTACTTCAAGGAGTTTGAACCCTCAAAATCATTGTCGAGGTCGGAGAATCCTCTCACCGACCTCCATCAGTGGTAAGCGTTCTGCAAGTGATTAGCATCCCTTTGCTCTTGAATGTAAAGATTTCTGTTATATCTCGATCAAGAATACTCTCAGTGTAATTGCAATTATTTGCTGATCACGGGAGCTTTAATCTGAAGTAATAGTCACACTGAAAACTCTGAATTTTTTCTAGTTTTATTGCAAATCTGTTCAGATTGTTTGGAATTGCTTAACCCTGGAGGGACACAGAGGCCAAAAAGTGGCCTATGGAGGAATATTTTTACATATTACATGTGTAATTGAGTTCTATCCATGTTGAAGAATCATCACAAGTGTCATTGATAAAAACATTCGTCCCTTGTAAAATGTTATAACCATGTGAAAATCCATTTCATAACATGCGCTGTTACCACAAATTGGTGCAGAGGGATACGGTAGGAAAATTGCCCCGATACAATAAAGCCCACACAATCGGTATTTTAGAAGGTTCAAAGTTACAATTCTAGTTGTTGTATGTGCTCCGTTCTAGTCTATGTACTGTACATCACAGGGTACCTTGATCTGCTGATTTGCATGACAAACTTCAGTGTGGCAAACTGTAAGCTGCACTGTCGTAATACATAACCGGGCTTAAACAAATTACTTTGTGGAATTGTTTCGGCTTTGTATCTAGCTACAAAAAGAAATTGCTTACAGTATTCGCCTAGAGCCTACAAAAAGTAAGTGCTCCTTTGCTTTTCTAGGTGTTAAAAAGAGTATACTAATTGCAGAAAATTGGGAGCACCATTCTAAAGCGGATGATTCGAATACCAGTTCAAATTGTGTGGTCATGAGTCTGATCATTCTGCTTTTTGCGCTTTGGTGTTGCTTTCTGCCGACAGAATTCACAACATAAACCTTTGGACATAGCCTCAGTTATGCAACGTTGCACCACTTTGGGATTGCGTTGCATCTCCAGTACAGTAGTTGATGATTTCATGACCCTCTCGCAGTTCTTCATTATATACGATAAGCAAGCCTCAGAATAATCATGTTCAGATGTCCATATTGAATCCTCGCATTTGTGGTAGAAATCCCAACAATTCGCGGGGGTCAAATGCCTCAGTAGACCAGATTTTAGAATCACATTCAGTCTACCCTCCACCTCGAACTTGCACGTAGCATCAAACAAGGCAGGGAAGTGCTTATCCACAGCAGCGTTGAACTCCGGCATTGCTCTTGTTTTCTCATTTGTGATGTAAAGCAAAGCCAAAAACAGTTGCAAATTCTCAATGGCCATGTCAAGCAACTGAGGCAAGACCACAATGGAGGGGGCCTCCAGCGCCTTCATCTCCTGTTGGAACAATTCTCGAAATACGGGCGACGCCATGGCCAACACACTTCGGTGTGCTTTGACTGTGCCCCCTTGTGCTTGGAAGGTGATGTCTGCATACATACCTTCTTCCAGCATGTTCAAGAGCAGAGAATCAGAGCATTTCTTCTCAATTGCTTCTATTGATGCTTCAGACTTGTTCGTCAAGAACTTTTGTATGTCAATGTTTGAACAAGCCATGCCTCACTCAGTATATACTGCAGCAACAAGAATTGAAGACACAAGTTTCAAACATCTGGAGAAGTTGCAAAGCATAGTCTTCTTGACTAAATTAAAACATGACTATCTCGATATGCACTGTGCAATAGAGGATAGAAAACACCGATATAGCGTTAATCTTGCTTCTTGTATGCGCATCTCATCTATTCATACACTTTGTTGGCTTACAATTACCAAGATATGTGAGCGTGACTTCTCTGAATGTTCATGGCCGTTGGTCCTTGAAATGGACTTGTATACTATCTCTTACAGTGATCGACAACCTCGCACTTTCAATGATTGCAGAGGAGATTATTTCCTAGTATCGAAAATCTCACTAGCACCAAGTTTGGCTCAACAAATTTTATTTTTGGTACCCAAACCGCACTATACTGATCCCCAAGAAATCACACTCCTACATATGCCGAAATGCTTCAAGTGACACATTCAACTAGTATTTTCTTCCTGACATCCTTGATCATGTTCATGCAATAGTATTTCAACTTGAATTTTCAACATGCTCAGTCAATGAAGAGAGTTGTAAACTTACTTGAAGCAAGTTGCAAACTGAATTGGGCCTCGAATCTGGAGAATTTGAAAGGATGCTGACCTCAATGCATAGCAGGAGCTCTGCAGTTGTGTATGCAAGAGGATAAAACCTCACTTCGTGTAATCACGTTCAACTTCAATTCCAAACAAAACCTAACTCTCCAAACCAAAACAAATGAAACTATGATGTATGCTTTTGAAACTTCCAAGCCTTAACTTAGATACTGCGAATATTAGCAATACAGCAAACGCTCGCTCGAGCAACCTTGAAAACCACGAACAACGGGCTCTTTGCAGAGAATCATGCAAGGGAGCACCACTGGTGTAATCCACATTGTGCTAAGGTAGGAGGTCCATAAATGGACCATCTAAGGGCTGGAACTGAATTTTTGGGAGGTGAAACATCCTGAAATATTTTTCATAAAATTTTACTTGAAAGACAAGTGGAATTGACATCTAATCCAAGTCGTTTCATATTTTTTGGAGCTTTGTGAAATTAGTTTTACAATTTTGAAGCTGAAATGGCATAGGGCTCTAAAATGGCTCACTTCCTAAAATGTGCAGTCTGTACCTTACTGAAGGCTATGAAAAATCAACATGTATAAATAGTCTACATTTAAGGAGGTGAACCATTTTAGAGCCTAAGCCATTTTAGAACCTCCTATCTTACAATGACTTTTGGCTGAAGCTTTGTTGGCCCTTTGCCATATTCCTTGGAAAGCAGTTGTATTATCCCAAATCAACCTTACCTGCAATTCCAATGTAAAGTTTCAACAGTTTCACACTTAGTCCTAGCACAAAACTATCTTCTTGTATTTGTAAGGTAAGTACAAAATCATCAACAATCCCTTAGCGCTGCAACATCCAATTTATGGACGACAAACAAATTGGAATGCCAGCATTTAGTTTTCTTTCTCATTATTGCTTGGATAAAAGTCATCCTAATTTGTGAAGATACTTTATCAACAAGTTGTTCTATCTAAAGGTTGGATTTGGTGTTACAAGAGTATATATTTTTCTTAAATTACAAATGTGGAAGTATGTTAAGTGGTTCAACAAGCCAAAATTGCATTGATTCTAATTTCAAAGTTAGGTTTGCTAAAATGAGGTCATAGATTTAAAGAATACAAAAATTTTAAAGAACCATCTTCAAAAGAACTTCATCTCAAATCCATTCCAACAAATTTTATTCAAAAAATGATAATATTTTGTTTGTAATCAAATTTAGAAGGAATTTTAAAATTTTCCTTTCAAAATTTATAAAAAAAAAATATTGGTGATAGCATTGGTAAATCTAACTATACAAATGGAATATATAACTCAAAATCCACAACTTTTATTTGTATATCAATTCTAAAATATTCTTCCAAGTAGTAGTTTATGATGATTTTTTTCAAATTGTCAAAATTAGAGAATACTCTATACATTAAGGGGTTAACCAAAACTTGTCATGTCCAAATTCTTGCCTAGAATGACATTAGACATTAATTTTGTAGATTCATTTACATGTATTAAATAACAAATTTCATGTCAATCTCTGATATACCTATCACTAATGCTTAGAAAATTCATAACTTATTCTTATTATCCAAAGAATGTATCACAAATTGTATTGAAATCCCTTTTTATTTACCAATTTGACTTGACAGAAACAAATCTTTCCATTGCATAGCAACTAACCTCTACTTCCAACAAAGCTCTAATTTCCAATATCACAACTTTTGCTCAACAAGTTAAGTGTGGTTCTTATACATTTATATTTACACTTTCTTAAAGTCCATTCAATAGCTACATGGATTCACTACAAGAGAAAGGAGAGTTTTAAGTATAGTCCTAGTAGTATAGTCTTTTAAATAATGACCTTTGAGTATTTTCATGACATGTATTTTCAATAAAATTTTATTAAAAAAGATGCCTTAAAGGTCATTATTTAAAAGACTATACTACTAGGACTATACTTAAAACACCCCTTTCTCTTATAGTGATTTGTCCTATTAATACATGTTACAGAAGGAATTTACGTTGGTTATGACTTTTACAAGGGAAGGATATTGTTACATGTTACATATGTAAGTGAGTGCTATCCATGTTGAAGAATCATCACAAATATCATTGATAGAAACATTCCTCCCTTGTAAAATGTTATAACCACATGAAAATTCATTTCGTAAAAACAAGCTATTACAACAAATTGGTGCGAACAAATACAAAATGAAAATTGAGAAAATAGAATAAAGTCCATACAATCAATATTTGAGAAGGTTCAAAAATACAATTCTAATTATTGTATGTGCTACCTTCTACTATATGTGCATTACAAGGTACCTTGGTTTGCTGATTTGATGGGGCAAGTATCACGACACATGACAAACTTCCAATATGGTAAACTGTAAGCTACACTATTGATGTTTCATGCACTGAAATATATATATCACTGAGCTTAAACAAGTTTGTGGAATTGTTTTCAGCTTTGTATCTAGCTGCAAAAATCAAATGCTTGAAGTACTATACAGTATTTTGTAATTCTAGGAGTTTAACTAATTGCAGAAAGTTGATTGCCAATCTCAAGTTGATGATTCAAATACTAGCTCAAATTGAAGGCTGCTTTTTGTGCTTTGGTGTTGTTTTCTGCTGACAACTTTCACAACAAAAATCTTTGGACATTGCCTCAATTTTGCAGCAATGCACCACTTTAGAATTGTTTTGCATCTCTAGTATAGTAGTTGTTGATTTCATAACCTTCTTCATTGATGCATAACATACAATAAGCAAGCTTTACAATAATCATACTTAGATACCAACGTTAGAGCCTAGTATTGGGGATAGACATCCTAATAGTTTGCAAAGGTACTTTTGTACTCACTAGTGATGTTGAGCAGTCCTTGCATTAGTATTGTCGTTATCCAAGTAACACCTTACAACTCCCAACAATCTTTAGAAGCCCTTTACAACTTAATGGGTTTACTATGTTTTACTTTTAGTATCACTTGAATCTCAACTCATTAAAATTGCACATGCCACACACATACAATAATAGTTCTTATTTTCAACTCATATTGTTAAATCCTAGTCTCTAGGATTGCTAACACATACTCCTGCATATACTTCCATTGATGTCATTGATGTCATAGATATGTCATTTGGTGATATAGAGCAAAACTTTCATTGATGTCCAAGCACTCAACAAAAACACTATTCCCTATCGGTGCTAACTACCCTTGAAATGTTATCCCACTTTATATTAGGCCCATTATATATTTATTAATTTCACATCATAACTAACTAGAACTTATAACTCAATATACATCCAGAATGATCTAGCAAAGAGTGGAACTTCATTCAACCAAAGTCATGAGAGACACACAAGTGTCCCATGGTGTTTTAAACCTAGTGGTGAAGTTGCATTACCAATCTTGAGTCACCCGGACTCATCAAGGCTCTAAGAAGAAATAAAGAGGGAGACCAACTCCTCCTATAATACTTTCTATGGGATTCAACAGACCCCTCTTTTATAGGTCAAAGAGGCTTTCAAAACCCCCATTGATTTTGGAAGACCATCCATTTTCAACCAACATCACCAAGTTACGACCGTGTTTGAACTTCTAAACTTCTAAACAACATAACTTTGTGATCAGAGCTCCAAATCTCACATACAAACAAATTTTAGATATTTATACAATAAATAAATATCAATAGACTTCTCATTTATCTCAATTACCTAATTGATTACAAAATCATGGTCCCCAAAAGATTTGAATTCATTATAAGTGACATCTTGCCTTCACTACAGCCCTTCTCTTGGTTATAACTGTGGGTTCATAGCTTAAAACCTCATAATGCTTATCATTTTAGCTTTCTTGTATTTTTATCTTTTTAATGATATGCTACATGCCATATTTTCATGAATGATTCATTGGGAACCTCTCATTCCTAGCCTTTAAGTGTCCCAGCACCTTATGGACACCACTAACTTTGAACGGCCATAACTTTTAGCCTACTAGTTCAAATTATGCATTTTTTAAACTATTGAAAACATCTTCTTAAGAGCTTTCCTAGCATATAAAATACTCTACCATGTCCTTCTAATATAGGACACTATTGTACTTTGTTTGCTCGTAAGTCACTCATTTTTTCCTTCTTAGATTTTTGCAAGGTTTGGGAAGTCACCCTAAGGTCCCCCTTGCTCACTAATGCACTTTGGGCACCTAAAGAGATAGGGATGTGATAAGTATAATGGGGGATCTAGTAGAGCTAACTCTAATCATTTTGCTCATTTTGCTCCTCTCCATTATTGCAACTTTCTTCCAATCACCATGTTCGTTGTTTATTAAGAACTATACCTTCTCAATTGACTTGTTTAGGAACTTTGATCACTCACTCTAACTAATCATTTACCCTCATCACTCACTTTCATTGATCATTTACTCTAGTCACTCATTTTGACAAATCATTTAATCTCATCACTCACTCTAACTGATCTTGCTAACTGAATTTGATTGTAGAAGAATAACAAGTCCAAGAGTTTGGTGAGTATAAAATTTCAATGAGTCACAATAAGACAAAACAAGTTTGACTGGTTTAACAAGTTTAAGGTAGATTTTATGCTTTGATACAATGATAAACAACATAATAAGCGTTGTGTGTGATCATAACAAGATGATTGAATTACAAATAAAACAAGTGTTTATACACACTAATTGTGAGCTAAAGCTAAGGTACATGTTAACACTACAATATCATTGGTTAATGATATTCTAACTTATCTGACTAAACTAATGAATGTCATTGGTTATCATTTATCTATATAGAACTTTGGTACAAGAGTTTAACATCTAGAACCACATCCAGTCTATCCTCCACCTCAAATTTGCAAGTAGCATCAAACGAGGCAATGAAGTACTTGTCTACCATATTAACATTAAACTTTGGCATAGCTCTTGTTTTCTCATTTGTGATGTAAACCAAAATCAAAACCAATACTTTCAAACTCTTTATGGCCATGTCAAGCAATTAAGGCAAGCTTACATGGAAGGGGGTTGTAGTGCCTTCATCTCTTGTTAGAACATTTCTCGAAATACGAATGATGTTGTGGCCAACATGCTTTGGAATGCTATAACTATGCCTTCTTTTGCTTGGAAGGTGATGTCTGCATATAGACCATCTTCCAACATGTTCAAGAGCAGAGAAACAGAATATTTCTTCTCAATTGCTTCTATCGATGTGTCAGACTTGTTTGTCAAGAACTTTTGTATGTCAATGTTTGAACAAACTATGCCCGCCTCAATATATCTTGCAAGAACAAGAATTGGGGACATAATTGAGTTTCAAACACATGCAAAAGTTGCAAACCATAATTTTTTAACTAAATAATGATATGACCCTCTAGAAATGTAGAGTAGAAAATGGAAACACTAGTATTGAATTACTCATGTTTCTTGTTCACACACTCTATTGGCTTTCAATGAACAAGTTGTGTGAGCATGACTTCTCTAAATGTTTATGGCCATTGAACCTTGAAATGGACTTGTATGCTATCATTGGTGCATTGTCCAAATAATACATTTGAAAGTGCACAAGAATTATTTATCTCTTGCTCATACGGTTCAATAATTTTTTAAATGTGTATTAATAGACATCATGTCCAAAACCTTAAATTAATGGTTATGGGTGTTGCTACCATATATGGTACACTTATCACTAGCACTTAGAAAATTCATTATTTATTCTTATGTCATCTAAATAATGTATCATACTTTAAGCACTTGTGCACCTTCTTTAGCAACAAATTTCTCTTCTACAACAACAAAGTTTTTATTAGTAGCAGCAAATCCAAGAATTTGGTGCCCAAATGTGAAATGTTGCAGTTACAACATTAGCAATGTATTCGACAACAACAACTCCAAGAATCTAGAATTCCAAACCTTCAATGGCCATGTCAATTTTGCTATCAATAGCAGCAGCTATAAGACATTAATCAAGGATTCCCAAACTTTGAGGTGGAAATGGAGCAGAGCATGCACCAACAAAATTATACAAACCTAGTGACTTTGCCATCTAATGGAAGGGAAGCCTAGGAAGGCTCTTGAGGGCTGAATACATTTATGTACATGTAGCATAATATGGTTGTCCTAGTAATTTCATTGTAGCATATAATTTTTACACAAAATATAGTATTCTACACTTCATATATTAGTGGGAAAGGTTATGTCAAGAAACATCAAGTCTTCTGTTTTGTAATCACATGAATGAAAGAATGTTTTTTCTTTCTCATGGCAAAGAAATTCATAGAGATCAATTCGATGTTGCTCGTGCGTGAGCAGGTAGCAAGGAACAAGGAGCATGAAGTGGGAAATGGGAAGCGTAGCTTTTAGGATACAATAAAGAATTAGAATTTTTTGGTAAGAGTTTTTGGATGAAGAGAGATGAAAAGTAGGTGACAATAGATGAAAGAAGTAGGATGAAGGTAGATGAAACTTGGATAAAAGTAGATGAAAATAGTGGGATGAAAATAATAGGATGAAAGTACATGGAAGTGGATTAAAAAAAGTTGGTGACAAAAGAAGTAGTGGACTTGGATGGGAAAATCCTTGGCATAGTGGAACCAAGGAGTGTGCTAAATGAAGAAAGAGTGTTGGAAAAAAATAAAATGGATATTGAACATGGAGAATACTTCCACAATTTCAGAAATGAATATAATTTGTCATGAAGGACCTATAACTGTGGTTTAGAATTCATCATGATGAGTATAAGAAATTTGATTTTGACCTATGACTATGCATTTTTAGGTCTTTGGATGGTGGGTGACTATATTGATAGAATATATTATAGTAGGTTCAAGGTGTGGAGGCCAATATACTATTGAATCCAATGTGAAGGGCTATAGTAATACCCTGCATGGAAGAAATTAATGGATGCACGATTAAAGGTACATAAAATGAATTTCGCAATACTAATAGCATAAGGCATAATACAAATAGACCAAAGACACACATCTAGGCAGTAATCTTAAGGGACGAAAGTTCCCAAATAGTGGCCCTTTTAGTATTACTACAACTTCAATGATAACCATACTTAGTTGGCACATCAAGAAGTCCTAATTAGGGTCTAAATGGTTTAGAATGCCACTAAGAAGGATTTACTTCACTTCATTAAAACCAAAACTAGAAGTATGAATGAAGCCATCCACTGTTGATTGCAAGTTGTAAATCATTGTGAAAATAAAATATACTGCTTACAATTTGCCCACTGACCTTGCTTTCCCAAAGATTGTGTCTGCATTTTTTGAAGTATAGATACCTATATTCTGTAAACGATGAAATTGTTAGCATATATTGCTCCGTTGTGGAGCTTTGCGTCTGAATTTAAAATGACTATGCAATCAAAGCTAAGGTGAGGAACCATGGTCACCTTATGAATCCGCGCATTGAGGGTCATTGTCGAAGCAGAATTGTTTGCATGCTTTGTTGTTGGTGCCTTTGGATTGCGACGAACAACCTTTCCTACTTGAAATTTTGGATGTTCATTAGTAGCAGATGGAATGGGGTAAGCAAAAACTAGATCTACACCAATTCCTCCACCCAACAATCTCCGAGGAGAAATGACTTTATGTTGTGGAAGTTAAAAACTAGAAGATTTTAAGCTAAAAATTTCTTGCTTTGACAAGGCAATGCCCTTTTTCACTAGCCAAATGGCAGGAATAGGCAATTTTGACAACACCCACTTCCATTTTGTTTCCATTATACAATGTTCAATATAGTCATTGCATAGGAAGAACTGCATTTGCTCATTTTGATTTTTCTTATAATTCACCATCATACTTGTATATGTAAGTGCGGCCATTGTAATGTTGTGTTGCACAATCTTTGTTGTTCATTTTTTTCACAACATTGCAAACAATATTGGCATTCTAGCATTTGAGGTTGCCAACACAATTGTCACTATAAGAACCCCATGTTTTATGTGACATTTTCATGATTTAAAGAGATAGATTTTAGTGGACGTTCAATAAAACAAGTTGTATTTTTATGTCAATGCCAACGTCCAATGTAACATCCAAAATATATCTAAAATATACCTCAAGTATTCCAAAAATGTGATAGTCCCCATTTAAATACCCTCTTTAATGCATATGATTGTAGTAGATATATGTTGGAATTAAGTGATCCATTGGGCTCTACAAACAATATCATTCAATTTTTAAGACTAATCCCTATCTACATGTTGTGAGATCAATTTTTTTGATGTAGACATGATAATTATGTTTTTGTAGATGATTCTCTAGGGTCCATACATCTTGTTTAAAAATAGAAGAGAGAATTTTTTTAACCTTTTTTTAACCTTTTTTTTTCTTCCTATTTTTCTATTACAAAAAAACAAGGACTTCTTTGACATTTTTTAAACATTTTTCTTTCTCTTGACATTGAAACAAGAGTTGATTTTGAAACTAGAGTTGTAGCTTTGAAATAATTGTCATTTATTTTCATGATAATTTCAAGAATTTCAAGAAACTTAATTAATAATTTTGGTTTTGTCACTATACGGACACAATTTGAAAAAACATCTCTTTTTATCTTTTAAAAAAAATCTATATTCTTAATTTTATTATTAAAAAAATACAAAATTCTTTATTATAAGAACTTGAATAAATTCTATAATAAATGTAGAACAGATTTTATTATAAATGTTAATTCTAGTACCGTAATCTTTCTATATCATATTCTTTTTTCAAGATTTTGTCATTAGAATTGGTAAAAGCACACATCATCTTACAAATTTCACTTTGTGGCATAGCTTCAAAAATGACTTCTATATATAGATTTGTGTTTGACAAGAAATGTACCAAAAAATTGTACCAAAAAACCATTGTTCTTAACCAAATAAACATCTCATGTAAATGGAACAAATGAGTAAATAATGGAGTAAATGGAACAAATCAAGAAATGAAAAAAAATCAAAAACTAGAATAAACTAGTAAAGATTATTTAGGTCCAATATATATATATTTGAGTAAATAGAACAAATCAATAACTAGAATAAATCAATAAACAATTCTTGGGCCTTAAATATATACAAGTGCAATCCAGATGGAAAGAAGTTTCATGAGCTCACAATTAATAAGCATGTACCAAAAAAGAAAACAAAAGCCCTTGCATTGGTAGACGATGGAGATTTATACGATCCAATGGAAGAGACCAATCTAGTCCCAATTTGGTCCTAAATGGGAGATTGGACTATCCAAAGCCTTGTCTTGATTGCTCCCTTGGGGCCAGATGGTTTGGAGTCAAATCCATGCCACTTAAGGCAACATGTAGGATGAGTTGTGGTTTCAATCCAGCCCTATTATAAAGCCCATGGGCCAAATTTGGAGAAATTGAGTGATTATATTGGTTCAAACTTGGAGAATTTCGCTTGGCCTTCAATCTAGTTCCAAGTACAAATTGGGCCTAATAACAAACAAGTTCATATACTAAGATTTTGTACATACTACATCCATTTATTTACATTCCTTATCGATGAACCAAAATAAAAGTAAATTCAAAAGTGAATGAAATATTTGATTGGAATATAAATGAAAGTATTTATACTCTCAATAGAAGTTTCTACTATTAGTGTGGATCATGAATACAATTACTTCCTTTATCCCAAAATGATATCTTGTTGGCCTTAAAATTTTGTCCCAAAATTATCTTTATCTTATGACATGGAGGAAGAACCCACAAAATTAAACATAATGGTTATAAAAAAAATTCTACTTAATAATGAGTGCAAATGTGCAAATTTTGAAATTCCATCCAAAAATTATCCATTACAAGCTTAGTCACTATATATCTTTTGTATAGCCATTATGGTACTATAGGATAGTTGGGCTGGATTTTGGATAGAAGGTGATAAGCTAATGTCATGCCACAATCTTCTCATCTTCAATAGTGTAACTTACTATACAAAAATTTTGATTCACAAAGTGAGTTGTCACTAAGCCACTGCCTAATCAAGTAGGAAGACAGAAAGACACTACAAGAACTCAAGAAATGAATGGCTAGTAGTTCTCCTTGAAAATACTCACTCTTTCATACTCTACAACTAAAATTTGAAAACTAATTGAGAGTTGAAATTTTTTAAATAATAAGAGAACATCAAACTCTACATATCATATGGCTCAAAACAAATTTTTAAAATTATTATTTTTGAGTTTAATCCAAAACATTTTATGTAATAAGATTATTTTGAGATAGAGGGAGTGCTAGCTAGCTTCTTCAATTGCAAAGAGCTAAAAAGTGCTCTAGTGTTTGTAAACTTGCCGTATAGCATTTACTTCTCAACTACAAGCTTGGTTTCTTAGTAAACAATCCTTGTATCAACAAATGAAGGGACATTCCACAAGGCCTGTATAGTGTTGAATTTTTTTTAGAACAAATTGATCCAATGCAAAGTGGAAAATTCAAACATCAAATGGACTTTTCCACATTATAAAAAGAAAGAAAAGATAAGATTCTACATTAAAAAATGATTTTTCATGCAAACAAGGGAAAATTGCATTGATTTGCACACATTACAATGTGGAAAAAGGTATGACAAGAATGAGTATTTTTACATAGAGTCAACTTGTGGGCCTTTACATTTTGCAAATTAGTCGGTCCTGAGTGGTCACAAACCAAGGCCATGGAAGAGGAGCCGCCCATAACGGTTGCATTGGAGCACAAAATAAATGACAAATTTGTTTACACTTCGTACAATGCTAATACCGTCACCTCGACCATCAATGTTGTCAAGTCCACTACAAATGCTCTTAAGGGCCTCCTTACATGCTTGCCCAATAGGCAAATTTATAACTAATTCAAGCAAGAAGACAAAAGCAGTTCTACCAATTGTCTTGCCATGGTGGACAAGTAGAAAAGGAAGAGTTGAAGTTTCACCAATACTAGTGAACAACATTGGTGGAGTCTAGTGAATCTAATATGTGTTAATTTTTTTTATTTTTTTCTTCCCTACTCACTGGATCTACATGAAAAGTGCAATGCCTATTTTTCCTATAGTACTTGCTGTGCAATTCCCTCAATGATGATACATGTAAAGAGGCCCTATGGGACTTTATGGATAATCTAAATATTGGTTCCTTTTCCTATATATCTTTTTATTAATTTATATACTTTGAAATATTACCAGTGTGGACACTCCAAGTGATAGATCAACAAATGACTATGCATGCCAAATAAATCCATTTGAGACATACCACTACAAATTTTCTTTAATCTTTAAACATTGACACGGATGTTTGACATCTGATAGATGACAAGGAATCCTTCTAGTAGGACAAAAATACATCTATTCATCTTTGAAATTTTGTTGTAAAAAGGGGCAGTCTTCTACAATAGTTTGACTTCTAATGAGTGCTTTTGCTATTTCTTAAGCCAATTATTTGCATGGTTATGAAAACGGATGATTTCCAAGGTCAGTCCTTTGTCCTTTAAGGGTAAATATTTATAAAATATTTAGAGTCCAATTCCCTATTGTAGTTTCATCCAAACAATATATTAGAAGACATTTGAGATCTCTAAATGATTGTTTCAAGCCCATTCTCAATTCTGTTCTCGCAATAGTAAAAGAATGCGTCCAGTTGTTAGAATTTTAAAATTTTATATTTCTAAAATGCAATAAAAATTGATTTTTTTTTTGTTGTTTAAAAAAATGGCATGGCACGGTCTCGACCACGTCGGACTATGTAGCCAGCAACATTTCCACGCAGTTGAGATTGTTTTCAAAGCCCAAGAATTTGCAGTCTTGTAAAGGCCTTTAATTTCATCTAATGTTGAGAATGTTACAATGAGAATTTGAATGAGTTTGTCATAAAGATACTAGATGCAGTAATGTCAAACTCTCATGTATACGGTAACTATAACCTAAAACCTTAACCCCTTAAGGGGATGTTGCCTTCCAACATGTTGTCTGTAGATTGAATTTATTTGATCTTCTCCAAACACTCAAAAATTCCTAAAAAAATTTAGTTAACCATTAGTATATTTGTGGCTTAGTCTGAAATTTATAGCTTGAGTGGGATTTATGTGCTATTTAATTTTCCTTTTGTATACAACAAGAGAGAGCATATAGAAAACAACAACATCCTTAGGGGGTTAACCTAAACATTGGCAAGCCAATTCTTGCATTGTAGATTTATTTTGAGTAAGCACCAACAACTCCATGTAATCTAACTATATATATATTAACCTAAATGTGTTATAAGGTTTCAATCTCATGTGCTCATTGTCTACATAGAATACCAACGCTTTTGTGTCAATATACACATAAGGAATAAAATCCTAACTCCTAACTCCTCTATATTTATATTGGGTGCTTCGTATAGGGAGGCTATGCATTTGATAATTTCTATTGGACATTCATGTTTCTATTGAATTAATTTGTATGAATGGGAGTTTGAGAGCTACTTAACAAATTGTTCAATATTGGTGACTAAACCTTGTAAGCACTTTGAACTTAGCTCAACCATAGATGACTCAACCATTAAATCATTTTAGAACAATAATTTATAAAAAAAAGATTTTATTTCAAAAATGTGTCTAGCTTTTGAAAATCAAAGTTTCACCAATGACATTGAAAATATATTGTAGTAGCCATATCACCATCTACATTTACCACCAAAAAAGTTTCAACACTAACTACATCCTCTTCAAACTCATACATATGGAAAGTCCTCCAAACCATTACAAAACCATTGATGATTGAATCCTTAAGCCATTTTGGAACAATACTTTACAAAATAGGGTCTCAAAAATTTCCACTACACATACCTCTCTACATCGTGACTACCAACTAAAAAGAAAACTTCAACTCAATTTCTATGCAACTGAGAAACAATGATAAGAATACTCTAATTTCTCCTCTCCTCCATTCACTCTAATAAAAAACCACATATAGGGAATCCTGATGAGAAGTTCTAATAAGAGGAAATTTCTCCTCCCTTACGGCTTACACAAATTGAAGTATTGGTGATACACAAATATTATGTATTGTCATTCTTCAAGACCAAAGCATCAATACATAAGCGTATATTGTTGTCCTTATTACAAGCAAATTGTGTTGCCTTATGAGACCACGCATTTTCAAAATCAACTACACCTCTATGCTCATGAGAGCAGTATAACAGTACTTGGTGAATGAAGAATTGAGAATAACTCAACATTGACTTTGTTGATTATCAAGCCTAAGAGAAATAAAAGTTAAAAAGAACCAAAATGTGGTTGTCCTCGATAATTGGTCTAGGTCATTGTGGAAAACTGGAAATGTCGATAGAGCCTTCCAGCAAAATAAATAAATTTGAAGAGACTACATAAGTCAATAAGTTGTACCTCATCTTAACTTGATTGGTAGTGGAAGTTTTCTAGGGAGCATGGCAAGTTTGGGTATAACTTTGTCACAAACTAATTTTTAGAGAATTGTCTTTAAAAATAGGCTTGCATTGAAATAATATTTTCCAATGTGTGAAACCCATTTGAAGGCCATATTCGTTATATTGAGACTTTTCACAATCTCATTTTTATCTTCGACTCGAAAATAAACCACTTTATCTCTTTATTAGTATTTTTTTATAAATAGGTAACAACACCAACTTTTA
Source organism: Climacium dendroides (assembly GCA_950106755.1). Taxonomy (NCBI): domain Eukaryota; kingdom Viridiplantae; phylum Streptophyta; class Bryopsida; order Hypnales; family Climaciaceae; genus Climacium; species Climacium dendroides. The sequence goes on along the minus strand of OX467082.1, from coordinate 6,424,111 downwards.
AAATATCATTTTCAAATCTCTATTTGAGTATTATTTATTATTTATTTTAATTATTATTTTTGTAAATGAATTTATAATATCTAGCATTATGTCTCAAAATCTGCGAAAAGTTACAATTTAACAAATATGACTTTTTTGGCATATCAATAGGGTTGTCAAGACATTTGGATGGCTTGAGTTACGTCCTAATGTTGAGCATTTGAAGATGCACGCCCCCGAGACGTCTTGTGACATTCAATGTCTCAAAATTTACTTGAGGACAGTAAATATGGCCCATCCCATTAGAGAAATTCTCAGCCCTCCAGAAGACCGCTCCACAGCAGCTAAAAGGACCCCATGATTACTTTTAACTTTGCTTGATGATTAATTTTTCCCCTATACTTCATTGTCAAATGCAAGATTAACTAAAACTGAAGTACTTGATTATTATAGAGGTTTCCACTACACTCTCATTACTTGAGTCCTGACATCTTTGGCGAAGTTCACACACTCTGACCATGCACTGTACCTATATGCCCCTACTAATTCCAGGACGGTTAATAGACTGGTTTGGTCACTGTGGAGTGGGCTTCCGGAGGGCTCAGAATTTCTCTAATGCAACGGCCACTAGGTCTGTCAGTCTTGTCCGTCTACCTTGTTTGTTCAATGACTTGTCTACCCTATTTTTCCAATGACCCATCCGCCCCGACTGCTTGTCCACTTGTCCATCCCGTCCACCTATCTAGCTGTCTACCTCTCCACCTATTCGCTTGTCCAACCCATCTGCCCGTTAGTTGTTTTCCATCCACTTGTTCATCTCATCTGCTTGTTCAAATGTTTGCCCCTTCATTCATCTGCTTGTCCATCACGTCTGCTTGTCCAATCGTTTGTCCTTCCACTCGTCTGCCTATCTAACCCATCCATCTAGCAACCGTTTGTCCATCCGCCTAGCCTTTTGCTTCAATGGACCTTATAATATATTATTGTAAAGATATTGTTGAAAGCTTTCCAACAATATATTTTGCATCCAATTTGGACAAGAATTCCAACGGTGAGGCCCCTCCAAAGATTAAGGTCCACTTAGCCGTCTACTTGTCTAGTCATCTGCCCATCCACCCGCTATTATGGGCTTTATAATATATTGTTGAGAGCTTTCCAACGGTATATTATGCGGCTAATTTGGACAAAAACTCCTACGGTAAGACCCCTAAAAGATTGAGGTCTATCAACTCATCTGCTTGTCTAGTCATCCACTCATTTGCCCATCCATCCACTTTTGTGTACCTCATACTATACCATTGAAAAGGTATCGTTGAGAGCTTTCTAGTAGTATATCATGCGTCCAATTTGAACCTAAATTGTCAGAGTGGGACCCCTCCAAAGATTGGGTGCTAGTCATTATTTTAATTCTTGTAATCTTCAACACTCTTTAAGTCCTTATGGCTTCACCTAAAAAGATCAAATTGGTCATTATTTAGTTAGATGAAAAGCACGCTTGCAATTGTATAATTAAAGCCTTAGTATAATTGATTAATATTATATCACTATAAGTCTGACCATGTAGTTGTTGTTTTTCCAATACAATCAGTATTGTAATTAATCTCTAAGATTGTAGATTGCATATTTTTCTATAAAATCTTTTGTACATGCACTATTTCTTATTATTATCACATTTTTTGGGATATAAGTTTGTGGCATACATTTATAATTCTATTTATGCTAATTTTTTGGTCTTATTAGTTGATATTGACTAATTGACATTAGTATTGAATTTTTTTTGTAAAGTTAAGAAAACTATTTTTTGAGATGAAACCTACTTGTAATCAATAAAGTATGATATACTTGCCCCAATTGTTAGTTTCAAGGTATCTATACTACAAAGTGAGTAAGTGACATTGTATAAGATTTTAGAATACAACATTTTTTTAAATGACAAAATTAGATGTGATGACATTAATACATGTTAAAATGTGTATTGTAAAATTTTGAAAAAATCCACAATGCATGTCCATTGCCCAAGGTAGAATAGATCACTTGCTACGGTAGGCAGTATATGGCCAACATACCCACCCTTGATTCTTAGAATTATCCATAATAAAAAAAAGTCATAAACTAGTTTTGGACTTGGAATCATACCAATCCTTTCAAAAGTCGAGTCAAAAGTCCACATTATAAATTCAATGTTCTACCCTAGAACTTTGAATAGACTCACAAGATTCACCATGACAACATATTCCAAAATACAAATATTAATTATATATGTGAACGATAATCAATGCCATCATTACTTAGATAACAAGCATTTAAGTTTTTTTTTTGTTCAATTGAAGTCTATTGATTTACTTCAATGAAATCCATATTCCCCTTTGAAGTACTAGAATGCAATTGTTTTGAAAAATCAAATGCATATATATATATTCGGCCTTGAAAAAATTCACGAGCTCATGTGGACATGGGTGATTCCCTATTTCTCCAATATAGCACTGTCTAATAAAATTATAAATTTTTTTGTACAATTATAAACTTATAGTATAATAATATTGATTCTTTGAATTTGGCATGTATCCTAAGCTAGGCCTAAGCCCAAATTTTTAAAAACCCTTCAAATTAGAATTCCACATTTCACATTTGCATATAATTGTCATAATGAGGGGTCGTCATATTTGAAGGTCAATTACATTCTTTACTACCTAAGCACCAATATATTTCACATGGGATATATTATTGACAGTTAACAATTTAGGATGCAACGACGCTAGCATGTGAGCATGTGAGCATGAGCCTATGAGCGGTGAGCGTGAGCCTAAGAGCGGTGAGCAAGAATTGTGTGAGTCTGAAGACTACAAATTTGAATCATGATATAATTTCTAATTTTTTTAGTTAAAAAATTAAAAAGATTGATTTTTTTTAGCAAAGTTTATTTTTAGAAAAATATGACCTATTGCCACAGGACCCATGACCGTGGATTTAAAAGCCTAGAAAATTGGCGCTATTGCAAGTTCAAATTTTATATCTAAGTTTATTGGTTTAAATCACGTTTTCAAAGTCAGTATTAGAGTAGGCTTATAAAGTGAAAGTACAAATAATTAATCCAAAGGAAATTCTAAAATTGACAGAAAGACAAATGCAATGAAAATATCAAAAAAAATTCTACATCTTACAAATAGTAAAATATCTTTTCATTGCAACAAGGAATACATATTGAAATATAAATATAATACTTTGCAATATATGCAAATTTTAAAGATAATATATTGGTACTATAGATTTACTTTATATCATGCTAATACTCATCAACTAACTTGTTCACTAACTTCAATTGCACGTCTTGATGATTCCGGCAACAACAAGTACTTGCTTAACTTCATCCAAACTGAGGGTAGGGGCGTGGATGAATGTGTCTATCTTGTAATCCAATTTGCAGAAGTAACGGAAGATGTAATAAAGATGTTTGCAGTTTATATACATACCACGCTTTCCAATTGAAGTTCCATTCATACCTCCATAATGGAGACAAGTACAAGATGAAAAATTAGAAAGCGTGATATTATAAACCTTCTGGTTAGGTTCAGTACCAGACAAAAGTGTAATAATAGCACCAAGTCCAGGGTAAGGAAGGAAGTTCACCCCAGTGATACTTGCTGTAACATTCCTTGCACTTTCCCATTGATTGCGGTGATTTTCGGTGGGGGCTTTACTACTCCGACGAACTTGCTTACCATTCCGAATAGAAGGAATTCTTTCAGCATGTGCTGGTGGAGGATGAGTCCACAACATAGGCTCAAATATCCTTGATGAGGTGAATAGCCGTCGAGGTGACATTGGAATGCTGGATTGCAAGCGAAATCCATCTTCTTCAAACTCTATAATTTCGGTACAAGTAAGATTGGTACCAATAAGAACAGGCCAAATCTCAGGGATCTCAGGTCGAGTAAGAACATGGGAACGCTTAGGTCCCATGACACATCATGCAATTTGGTCAACACAAAACCAAAAATCCTCAGTTTGAACTGTTGTCCCCTTATATTCACGCTTTTGCCCTCTATAAGTAGGGGCAACAGTGGATAATCTATGCTTGACAATCAATAGCTTGCATTTGGCTTGTGTGTACTTCTGAATGGCATGACATTGTTTCCTTGACTTGTGTGAAATTCTTGCTATATGCCATCCTGATGTATCACAATTGGTTTCTACAAAAGATTGGGTATGGGGTAAAACTGTATTAGTTTCGACAACTACAGCCCCAAGTTGCATTCTACCAACAGTTGATCTGATTTGAACCCGAGGATGAGAGAAGTTTACTTTGTCAGGGCGATGAGAATCACCTTTAGAACCAATTGGAAGATCTAATTTCCTTTTGCTGGATCCAAATATTTCTTCACCCTCCAAATGTGGAATTCGAGTGCAGATGTCTTCCGCTCCAGGCATCTCACTAAGTGCATCTGCAATTTTTTTTCCATCTCCAGATGCCATAGCCCTCTTCAATTTCAAATCTTCTTTAGAGGGGCCTTTTCCAGAAGGGCCCCCACAAAGATAAGTCCTATAGTTGGTCATTTGCATAAAGGCTTGAACCCAGTCATCACACGTGGCAACGAACAAATCAGATCCACGCTTTCCTGAAGCTTGCATCCATTTGTTGTACATTGTTTCAGCCAAATTGCATGTTGAAATATCTGCTAATTCTTCTACTGTCAAATTCTGCAAATATATTAAATGAAGTCAGTCTTTGAAACATTGAGGATATAGGATAAAAAATAGGAAAAAAACAATGAAAGTAGAGATCATACCGTATCCATGATTGCACCCCATTGACGATAGCGAAAGTGCCAAAATGCCAACCAATCCTCGAGTTCGCGAATAGCTGGTTCTGATGCAGCTCTAGAAGAATACCACCAAGCTTTGATTTTTAGGTACATCTTATCTGCCTCAAACATTGATGTTGCATCCTTATACTGCCTGCAGAGTCGGATATGTTGTTTCTGAAACTCTTTGCTAATTAGTTTCTCCGTGTGCTTGTGCATACTTGTCACCCAATGGAACAAACAAGTCCTTTCACGGTCCACCATTGGAATAGATGGGTCCCCCGACCCATACACAATGCGAAATGCATTAAAGTTGGCCTGAGCACTATCGCACAAAAATCCCTTGAAGTTAGGATTTGACACTCCATTTTTTATCATGACCTTATTCAAACAACGCCAAAAAATGATCTAGCCTTCAGTGCCCTCGGTCTACATATCACATACAGCAATGGTCATGACTTTGCAATAAGAGGAATCATAGACATGGCAAGTAATAGTCGTCCATAATTTCATTCTCTTGACTTGATCGAACATGATAAAACAATTTTCAAGGTTGCCGCCTGGTTGCATCCGTCGTACAAGATCCACTCCACTTCCAGGTCCATCCACGAGCATCTTGAATAAATAGACCTTGTCTTGTCCTTGTCCTGGAAATACACTATCGTGGATATACTCCATTTTGGCACGTCCCTTCATGTTTAGAATTCGATCAATCTTGCCTCCTCCTTTGTTGTTGCTTCGAAAAGAGGAAATGATGTTGCGTACATTGGGCGAGCTAAGGAGCTTGAACTTATCCATGACATTCTCTAATGCATCACCGTGAAGCATCTCCTTTGGTCCAGGCCCATCGTGAATAAGAAACGTGTCAAGGAATTCCTTGCTTGCCGCTAAGGTGATGGCAGAAGTTTTGGCTGTTGGAGTCTTAGCTACTTCGTTAGCAATTAGCCCAGTAATTGCTTCAAGAGACTCTCTACATTGACCATCAGTAACTGGATGTGAATGAACACCCAAATGGATGCATGCACGTGACAAATCTCCACTTCTGAGTACATAATAAATTCGCGAGTTACATAGACTAAGACAAGTAGGAGGTTGTCTGCAGACTTTACAGAGCACAGTAAAGTCAGGAGGAGGAATCTGACCTACACTAAAAGGATGTTTGGTGGTTCCAATCCACTCAGTTTCATTGCTTTTCAAAGCTCGTGTGCGATAGTCACATTTCGTATTTTCACAAATCAAGTGTTCAATACAATGCGATTTTCTGAACTTCAAACCTAAGTTATTATGGATGTTTGATGTCATAGTGCGACACCATGCATGACCATCGTATCGCTTGTCCATATCTTCCATGCCTCTAGCTCCACATGTAGATCCACGACAAGGTAGCAGCTCGAAAAGAACATCCCCATCAAATCTAGATGGGAGGAACTGAACCTTCTGATAGTCAATGGCATCAAAATCAATTTGGGCAAGTTCATTTCGTGATTCAGGCACTGAAGACAATTTGCGAAGGCATTCTAACACAGTTAAGGAATTGCCTTGATTGGGAGGGAGAGGGGGGCGAGAAAACACGGATGATGTTGGACTACTAAGTGTACTATGGAAGATAGTAGGAATGGATGAATCTACCATACATGAAAAAACAACATTCGAAGAAGAAGGTTGGCAGACTTTCAGTGGCACCTCGCCTTCAGAATCGCTAGACAACTCAATTACAGGTTCTAGAGACTCGCGTTTGATATTGAACACAATTGTATTTTCAGAGCATCCACTACCTAAAGACTCCACTTTTATAGGACATGGTAATGGGTGTTCACCCTTGGAGTTATCAGAAGTAAGTTTCAATATTTCAGTTGAAGGTGGCAAGAGCTCCGACAAGAGACCATAAACTCTATAGCGCCCTGCAGGAAGAAGCCAGTAGAATCCTTCATGATCAGTACATCTTGACTGCAAGATAGACTCCTTAACAACGCCGTGATCTCCTTGGACTTCTTTTTCCACAATAATAGAAGAAAGGGTGAATCCAAACCGGACATGAAGGAGATGGGCAAGTACACGAACGAAACCTTGATTATCTAGTGGTAAAATAAATGGAACATCATGACCTTTAGCAACAATACTAGCCATAGTGAAGCATTAAGAAAATGAGGGGCAAGACGTAGTTTGAAGAAGCAAATAATGAAGTTTGTAAGTGCAAGAGGTGTGAATATAAAAGAGAAAATTATAGGGGTTGTTCGAAATGAATGAAATTTTTTTCATGGATGTACTAGAATTTGAAATTGGATTGATAATTTGAATGGTCATGAATAAATATTATATGGAGATTTGATATAGAAGAAGGTATATTAATAGTAGGTGTAATGAAGTTGGATAAGACGGCGTACTGTATGGCATCAATTAACACATCACCAATAATAAATGGATTATAGTATGAAAGATATCAATATGTATTAGACCAAGTTGACAGTGTTACAACTGTCACTGACAATAGAAGGTAAGCCGTCAAGCATAATAGTTGATGATGACGTATGACATATTTACAATTATAATTATATATCTAGTGATAGTCTGACAAGATTAAAAAAATAGTAGTTGATGACAATATGAATAGGAAAAAAAACTAGCCGTTATTGAATTATGAAATGAAAATATATCCTTATAAAGAGGAATTAGGGTTGTCTTATAGAATATGAAAGGTTGCAGGACATGAGGAAGTAGTAGATAGAAATGTAAGTTTGAAAGAGGGTGTGATGTAGTATGGCAGACGTTGATATTGTAATGCCTTGATAGTTGATTATTTCAAATGCAAGAGGATTTGCTTTCACCATCGTTAGTGGTTGACACTCTAGTTACACATAGGAAGAAGAGGAAGAAAAGTAGCTTTCGTTATTCAAGTAGAAGGCAATTGTTAAGGGCTAGAATGATTAGACGGTTGTCTCAAATTAGTGCAGGTGATTTGTCAAGCTCAATGAGGAATTTAACATATGGAGATATAGTTCCATGTGAAGTAATAGAAGAGGATATTGTAGAGGTTGGGCGTATTTCTTGTGAAGGTCAACCAGAGATAGCTTCTATCTATAGCGATTGTAATGAACACACTGACGAAGAAGAAAAAGATGAAGTAGATGAAGACACAGAAGAAGAGGAAGAACATCAACAAAAGCATCAACAATTAGCACTACGAACATTGGAGTTGGAGATAGAACTTGAAGGTACAAACATAGAGGTATGTAAATAATTTCTTCAAGCAATGGTAAATTAGAAAGTATGTGAAATTTTTTTTGAGACACATTTGTAGGAGCTTTATATGATTTTGTGCGTGTCGGAAGCACAATTCCAACGGTATATAGCACGTAAAAAACGGATGCATATTGAGTGTTTTACGGCTTAAAAACTAAAACAGCATCTTGGAATCTTGCCTGAAATCTTTAGAAACCGCAGATTTTTAGGCCAAATCCAGCCTTTTGATTTTCAGCAGTTTTTGGCGATTTTTGTAAAATTTCTCGAGTGTCCAAAAATTTTGAAAAAAATTAGGGGAAATCTGACCCGTAGAATCTATGAGTACAAAATTTTTTGGCTTAAAATCTTGAAAATTGAATAAGTTATTCAAAAGATTCCCTTGAGGTACATCTACCCTAAACCCTAAAACCTAAACCTTGTGGTTTCTTTGCACATTGTCTTTCAACTTTTGAAGGTATCGGAGGAAGAAGAAGCTTTCCCCATGGACGAAGGAGAGGCTATAGAGGAGGCTACGGCGGAATCATCGCGACGATTTGAGCGTGGAGAAACGATGATTCAAGAAAAGAGGGGACAACAAGTGCGCCGAGTGAGTCAAATCCAGGTGCATGCCTCATTTTTTTCCGCCTCTCCAGACCCCAGCCGTTGACGGCTACACTTTTTCCAATTCTATTTTGTTTTCAAAATTGCTTGGAATTGCCTTCATGTTTGTCTCTCCAATGGACAACCATTGACGGTCACGCTTTTCTGAATTCTAGTTTAGGGTTTAGGGTGCTACAATTTCGTAGAGCCCTACAATTTTTTGAGCCTTCTTAAACCCCAGCCGTTAACGGCTCCGCTTTTCTAAATTGAAATTTAGGAATTAGGATGCTACGATTTTGTAGAGTACTATAATTTTTTGAGCCTTCTTAAACCCCAGCCGTTAACGGCTACGCTTTTCTGAACTCAAATTTAGGAATTAGGGTGTTCCAATTTTGTAGAGCACTACAATTTCTTGAGCCTTCTTACACCCCAGCCATTGATGGCTATAGTTTTGAGATACACATTTGCTTCTACGAAACATTAGGAATTTAGGCAAATGCTGAAATTTTTGGCTTCTATAGAACATTAAGGATTTCATCAGATGCTGAAATCTTTGTGACTTTAGACCCCAGCTGTTAACGGCCATGCTTCCAGAGACATAAATTTCATGTCTATATATGCTACATTGCTCAATACTTGCCGAATTGGCAAATTCTGAAAATTTTCAGGACTTCATAGACCCCAGCCGTTGACGGCCATGCTTTTAGAGACTTCAATTTTTTTCCCAATGTATGCTATCTATTTCAACAATTGCCAAATGCTGAAATTTTTCAGGACTTCATAGACCCCAGCCATTGACGGCCATGCTTTTAGAGACTTTTATTCTTTTCCCAATGTATGCTACATTACCAACATTTGTCAAATGCTGAAATTTTTCAAGACTTCATAGACCTTAGCCGTTGACGGCCATGCTTTTAGAAACTTCTATTTTTTTCCCAATGTATGCTACATTGCTCAACAATAGCCAATTTCTGAAATTTTTCAGGAATTGATAGACCCTAGCCGTTGACGGCCATGCTTTTAGAGACTTCTATTTTTTTTCCCCAATGTATGCTACATTGCTCAACAGTAGCCAATTTCTGAAATTTTTCAGGGCTTGATAAATCCCAGCCGTTGACGACTATGCTTTTCGAGACTTTGATTTTCTTCCCAATGTATGCTACATTGCTTATTTTATGCTGAAATGTTTAGGCCTCCTTAGAGCACATTCAATAATGATTTCTATACGAAATGGTATATATTATTGTACATACATGTAGACTAAAACTTGTTCTAATCGTCATGTGCACATTGTTCTTGATATGTTGATAGAAAGAGATCCACAAGCACAAGAAGTTGATGCTGCACTTCAACCTCTTTCTCAAGATGAACTTGAGTTACAGTTGCATGGATTCTTGAAGAAAGAGACTGTAAATACTTCTTCTCGTCTTGAGCGGTTGAGGTATCAACCACGAGCTAAATCGAAAATCAATATTCCTTTATGTTGTATGATATCTCTACCGGTGGTGAGGCCTTTCTTGAAAAATGATGTCATAAATTTAGCTGCACACTTTGTTACTTGTGGTTACATGGAAAGAAATGGAGTTTTCTATGTTGCCTTGGAGAACAATGAGGGGAAGACAATAGATGTTACGGATGAAATCATCAAAACATGGAGTCCAAACTGGGTGAGAGCAAATGCTGCATTTGAGAGAGAATTGCAAAATGATGAGGATCTCAAAGTTTTTTCTGGCAAGATGTTTATGGGATGGGATGGCAACCATCGTTTGCAAGTATAGATGTCTCTTATCAACCGAGATCATGCGGACGACTTTCAATGGCATTATGCTGTTGAAAGTATCATTTTGGAGGTCAAAGGGGATGTTGCAACTATGCTGACAGCATTACATGAAGTCAATTGGTAAACCATTATATTTCTTGATCCCTTTTTATTTTATTCATTTCTTTTGTTTTCCAAGTTTGTTTCACTTGAATCATTATTTATACTGCTATTCTGCATTCTTTTATTTCAAAGTTTTTTTTTTATGTTCTAATATAATAAATTTTATTTTGGCAGGAGAAATCAGAAGTCCCATGTCTCCATAAATCTTGTTCACAAGCTCTATCGCATTCAAAATATTGTCGGACAGCCACTCTCGTATTTTGAAAAACTTGTTTCTAAGGAGGATCTTCTTGCAGCTGAAGCCAAGCAAAAATCGAAACAGAGAACTTGGTTCACTTTAACTCTTGAGACTCTAAATGGAGTCTTATACCAGGTTCATTTTCTTTTCTAGTTTTCAAATTTCTTTGAATGTTAGGTTTTTTGACATTAGCTTTTTTTTTAAATTGCATTTCATATCTCTTCCTCTACTATTCAAAACATTTGTTATCATTTGCATTTATGTTTATTCTTACATATTCTTCACTTTTTGCAGCAAGAATTGGGGGATGCTGCTGCTGCTGCTCAAAGAAAATTCTATGAGAAGTATCCCAATCTAGTGGATTGGACTTCAAGTGCAGTTTCTGAGTGGGTTTCAAAAGCTATTGACAAGGTCAAGGTAGCTTCTCATTCAGAATTGAAGAAACAACTTCCCATTGCAGATCCAAAGCATACAAGCGCATTTTTAGAGCAGATAAAGTTTCACTATGAAACTCATGATGACAATCCGGAGATGACCTAAGAAAAACTTTGGATGTTGGCAACTTTAGCGATGGATACTTCTATGAAGATCAAGTGGCTTGAGAGATGGAATAAGTCTCCTTCTCTTTGTGAGGCTCTCAAATTCCCTAAACCAAAATTCAGTGATCTCGAATTTCCTGAGTGGCTTCATAAAGCTACGTGGTGGGCTCAAGTGAGTACTTATCTTTCTTTCCTATTGTTTTAGTATTAATTCCTTGAACCTTTTGGATCAATCAAAAATTCAAAACATTCTTTCTAATTTACAATTTATGTGCATGGCAGTTGGCTATTGAGACAGAAAAACTCTTCAATGCTACAGTGGCAGATTTGGACGTATCTATTGATTATCTTCCCGATGGTATGGATCCCTTGCCTACTATTTTTGATTATGTGGAGACTATGCACATATTGTTGTGGGATACTGCATTCTTCCGTAAATTTGCTATCGATAAGGGGGTTCACAAGAACAACAAGATAGACAAGCAACTCAACTTCAAATCAGCCATGCAAAGGGTGCTTTATAGATACTTTAAGTATGTTCTCTTCCCTGCCAAAGCCATTTCCAAAACTCCCACTTTCTTTGCCAATTATTTGGACAAAGAAAGTGAAGAGTGCATGTTCACAGAGGGGATCATGGAATCTTGGGATCCCATGCATTGGGAAAAATGTGGGTGGTATTTGGATTATCCCCTCAAAAGACCACCAACTTTTGATGTTGTCCTCCGAGATTCTATTGAGCCTGCCTTCAAGGGTACAGCTATAGATGTTCTCAAGAAGGTCAGTAAGGATGCAGCCAAGAAGACCAAGAAGACCAAGTCTAAGAAGTTGGTGGTTGAACTTGATGATTCCAATGAAGATGTACCAGTTCAAGATACTTTGAAGAATCTTGTTGTTACTATACCTTTTTATTTCGATGTTGATGCAAAACTCCCTACTTCAAAGCGCCAGAAGATATCTTCTACTTCTGTTGTTTTGGTACCAACCTCCTCTCCTACCTTTGAGCTAGCTTCCAAGCTTAAAGGTATGATGAGTACAGTGGCTCCTTTGTCTACCAATCCTACATCTCTTGATCTAATCTTGAATGATTCTTTTGTTAGAATCGTTGAAGAGAAGAAGAAAAATGGTACATTTGGTACATCATATGACAATATTATGGCTTTTCTCTCAAAGGTCAGTTCATTTTTTTTATTTGTTTTCTTTTCATCTCATTTTTATTATTATGAAATCATACATATTCTACCCAATTTACATCTTCTCATTTTGTTCTTTTATGACTTTGACATCTTCTGTTATGAATTAACATTTTTGAAATTTATCTTTGTAGGTCGGTGAAGGTAGAGAGTTCTTTTTTGATGGCAAAATTCAAAAGAGACCAGTTGTGGACCTCATCATTGCAGAGTATCCAGATGGTCTTCTAGTTCCAGGGGTTTCAAATCCATTATCTGAAATCCCTCATTGGAATGCTAGCATTCCAAGTTTTCTCCATGTAATGCTGGCATTCTCTCTCACCTATCTTCATGATGATGGAGCATTTCTTTTATTTTATCCTGATACTTCTACGGTGAAGAGAGAAGTGTCCGGATTCTTCAAGAACTACAAGTTGAAGATCAAGGATGAGTGGACTATCATAAATTGCTTACATTTGGCAAATCCCATGAACCCATCCAAATTTGTAAGTAGTAATTTCAATCTTTCACTTTTTATTTTGATTCACTTGTTATTGCAGTTATTTTCATTTTAAGTGTACATTCTAATTTGATTTTGATTTTGATTTGTAGACTTTGAAGTTCAAGGCTTTGCTATTGATTCGATCATTTGCCTCTGCCATTGCTAGGCAACCTCGAGAGCTTCAAATTTCTATTGATCCCTCAATTCCTGAGGTTGATTTAACCACAAATGATGTCCTTTTCAACACTATTACAACAACAACTCAATCATGTAGAAAGGAAGATGGCAAGCCATGGAGGGGTGCTAAGGAAAAATTTGAGGTTCTCATGAAGCTTTTTGTTCATGGCTTAAGCCCTACAAATGGTATTGTGGCAGACATGACTGCCTCTACAGGTATTGTAATCTACAACATTGAATCATTATTGTTGTATATTCTGATTTGATTTTTTTTTTCTACTTTCTAATTTTGATGTTCTTATAATGTCAATATTGTGTCTTATACAGGTTCTTCCATCAGAGCAGCTCATTCATCTAATTGTCATATTCTAGCATTAGAAAGTGATGCCAAGCTTTTTGATGAGGTACTGAAGCCATTACAAACACCTACTATCATCTCCAAGACTCTTCATTCTACTACCACGGGTGATGGTATGAAGATTGATGACGACTCTCCAATTGAAGATGTCGAGTTACTTGACTTATGTGAGTAAGTTTTTTTTTGTTTTTTTTCAACAATTGCAATTCAAAATTCAATACTTTGAATTTTAATTTGTTATTACATACTCAAACATATGGTTTGTTGTTTGCAGTTGGATGAGTCCATCACCAAGACAGACCTTGCCTTTTTTCCGATACTCTGGATTTTTTAGAAGTCCTTCTCTGAGTCCTTGTGGCCTACCTATTTATGCTGAAGATTTAGCATTAGCTTATGCTAATGTTTCATCTGATTCGTCTTCGATCTCTCTATCACCTTATAGATCTTATGATCCTAGAGTATGTTCTTATTTTGAACTCAGTGCATCTGAGTCAGATGATATTTGAGTTTGATTTCATACTTTTATATTTGATTTCTATTTACTTTATTCTATTTTGAATCTAACTATGCATGATGTGGCAACAATTCCATTTGATGGCCTTAAACTTCACTCTCTGCTCAAATTGAATAATAAATTGCAAGCCTTGAATTACACTACACCATTGGACTTTATAAAATTCTACATAATTCACTTTAATTTGGAATTAAATTAAACTATTAGCATTGGATTTGTTTCAAAAAAAAAGTTTGATTAAGATAGTCCAAAAATAGAGGCATTGACTAGAAAAATAATTGCTTAATTCATTCTAGGTTAATACATATACCTAGTATAATAAATGAATATTTTGTACATTTAAAATATCCAAAATTCAAGATTTTCTATTTTTATTTTAAATCATTTTTTAAAAATTAAAAAAAATAAATGGACCATTTTCATTCTTTAAATTTACATGAAAGCCAACAATTAAGACTTCATTTATCACTTAATCATAAACTCAAGACCATTTGTATGATCTAATGCTTGTAATATTTTGCCTATCATCAAATTTATATTCAACATCTACAATCCATGTTTATTGCCCCTTCTATTTTTACTTGATAAATGTGCCCTTTAAATAATGGTATTACAATGCATTGTATTTATCTCATATATGTCTTGTAGTGAAATATCCTAAACCACTATATAGACCTATTTTCATTATGTGTTACTTACAAAAATTTCCTATTTTATAATATTTCAATTTAATAAAATATATTGGTTCAATTTTGGGGGGACAAAATCAAATAGGAACAAATTCATTTGTTGTTTATTTGGACTATAGATCCTTGCATTTAAATCCACGGTCATAGGACCTGAACAGATTTAGGAATCCTAAATGGATAAAAAAATGGAGGCTCATAGGCTCACAGGCTCATAGGCTCACGCTCACAAGCTCACAAACTAGCATCCCCGATTTAGGATGTAGATATAGGAATAAGGATGTAGGAAAATAACTTGATTAACTTAAATTATAATTTTGTTGTATGAATGTATATTTAATTTGAGCTACATTAAACAAGATTAAAGTGCTTAAGCATTTTTAGTAGCATCCTCTAATAGAACAATAAAATAATTGCTTGCACTATGTATATCTTAATGTTTCAAACTATCAATGCATTTTACAACAAAACTTAAAGAAACATTTTAGGTTATAATTGCATGTTTCACATTTGTACATTGGCACCTAATAATTGATGAAGAAAACAAGAAACACAATAGAAACATAAATGAATAAGTCTATGTGGTTCATATGTAATACATTCTAATAATAACATTTAAAGGAAATTGAAGGTCAAGCATATTCTGAGCATCACACCAATATTTTTGGTAACTAATGTAAGGTTCAAAGTTTAGGGTTTAGGATGATTTAGGATATATCATTTAGAGAGTAAGTTTAAATTTGTGAAAGAATAACTTAAATTATCCTTTTTGCATACATTAATGCTACATTGGATGCTTATAGCATTGAATAGCAGTCTTTCGAAGCAAATCTATGCTTTTTAGAATCCAATGTTTTTATAGAAGCAAACAATTGAACAGACGAATAGTAGTCGTTGGATGGATGGAACAAACATCTTAGCAGACATGCAAGTAGTCATTGGACAGATGGGACAGACAGTTGGGTGCATAGATAAATAGTCATTGGGTGGATGGAGTGCATGGTTAGATGGACAAGCCAACAATCATTAGGTGGATGGGGTTTGTTGTCCACTATCCGTTGTAAAACGTAGGAATTAAAGGTCAAAATAGATTTTCAGACCTCATTTTAGCATAATATAACATCTTTTTTTTATAAAACTTTGACTAAAAAAGTTTGTTTATCAAGCTAAGTTTTATTTTTAAAAATTTGTTTGAGGTTTTGACACTTCAACTAAAAGTTATGAACAAATTTTGGAGAGGGTGTTTGAAATGACAAAAAAATGTCCCTTTCAACTTCAAATTTGAAGTGTCACAACCTCAAACGGATTTTTGGAAATAAAAATTAGCTTAATAAACAAAAAAATTCTAGTTCAAAGTTTTTTTAATAAGATATTCTACTATACTAAATTGAGGTTTGAAAATCTATTGTGAACACAATTCCTATGTTTTTATTTAACTATGAGTGGTTGAGTTCCTCTTAATAAGCCTAATTCACATATCCTACATGGGTTGTTTTACCTATCATTACCCCACCTATATAAAGATCTTTTTTTCTAATCTCTAAACACACCAAATTGAGTGGTTTCTAATTGGAAGCTAGTTGCCAATTGAACTCAAATGATTTTGGTAGCTAGCTTCAATTCGAAAGCCATTGAATTTAATAACTTTTCAATTGTATTAAGGGTTGGGTATAAAATACTACCTTGTATTTTGATTGACATAGCTTGACTACTTTTGACAAAAGGTAGATAATGTGAACTAGTTGGAACAACTCTAAAGGGCTTGTATTTTTTCTAATGTTGTTGTCCGTCGACCGCCATTCACTAGCTTGTCCGTCATTTGCCAAGTTGTTCACTATTTGCTAGTTTGTCTACCATCAACTAGGGCGTCTGTTGTCTACCAGTCTATCTACTAGTTTGTCTACCATTCACCAGTGCGTTGTATTTCCATATACCATCTTTCACCAGTCTATTTTCCATCCGTTATCTGTATCCTGTTGTCCACCAATACATTTGTAATTCCATATACTACCATCCGCTACACTGAGCCATCCACCCATTACATTAAATTCGATGGTAGACAACCCCATCAAATGCAACATTTGCATTTTTTAGATGTCAAGGCATCCAAACATCCTAAAAATAGACTTGATTTTGTCCTAAGCGTAACCATTTGACAACCCTACATATCAATAGCCAAGTCCTCCAAAATTGCAATGAACTTCTTGTATCCATCTTCTAAAGCCGATGTTGGTTGATCCAAGAGGCACCTATTCTTTGTCTTGGCATACACATTAGTCTTCATCCACAATTGTTTAACACTTGTTGAAAAAAACATGGGCCACGTCATTGCAGTTCACTTGGTTCTTCAACTCCATCACATCCAACATGATCTCCTTCCAAAATACTTTGGCATCCACATGACTGTGCCCTTCTCCATAACCCAATTTAACCAATTCTTTCAAATATTCTCCTTCTACAACTCCCATGGTATATTCGCACTATTGCTTTTTCTAATTGCCTCTCTTTAATCATCCCCCAAATTCTCCAAATACCAACATAATGAATGATATGACAAATTATAGGCTCCATCACTTGGTGTGAAAGGTCCAAAATACACATCATCCTCTCTAAATGTTTGCAACAATTTATTATTTTGAAGATGAAATAACAACTTCATGAGGAGGGGCTCCACCAAGTCATGTGCCACTAGTAATTCTTGAATCGTAAAAAAATTTGTAAAGACACTATTTCTTGTATTACGATTGCCAAAATATTGTTGAAGGATGGGAAGGGTTGTCTCCGCCATAATCCACCTCTTTAATCAACCACCTCTTGAAAGGCTTAGTTCCAAATCTAGACTTCTTCATAGCAACCACATGGTGGTCTTTGTCCCAACAAATATCTCCAATATTGAGTGGTGAGCTATTCATAAGATAGAACTCAATGGAAGATGAGGTTTCCCTATCCTCAAACAATTTCTCCACCCCTATCTTGACTAGAGAATCATCGAAAGAAAAAGCTAGAGGAGACGTCATTGAACCAAACACCTTGCAATCAAAGCGTTCTCACATAACTAATCTATAGACACAAAAATTTCAAAATATGAATCATATCAAAGCTCTTCTATGCAAACCTAGTTATCATGCATTGTGCAATGCATAAATAGAAATTTTGTACTAAATGAATCAAAACTACTATTATTCAAAAAAAATAGTACTAATATTATATTTCTATTTTATTTTTGTCAAGTCTTCCAATCCCAACAAGGAACCATTGTCAAAGTACAAGGCAACTAGGTAGAGGCAAAATAACATAAAACAAAATGAAACCTCTTGTACAAATTGGATGCAATAGCGATTCAAGAAAGAATATGTACTAAACTAAACCACTTTCTAGGTGAGAAACAAGCACATGCACTCTTACCTTTGCTTTCTCTTCCCCTTGCCATAGTCAAACAACCAAATATTTCAATAATAATTATAAGAAAGGAAATGACGGACAAAAAACAAAGGCTTCCAAGCATCCAAAAACAATTCCAAACTAGACAATCGAGAAATGCCAAAAAACTAAGGATGAATACAATACCTGACCTTGTTTTCTTGGTGCTTCAATCCTTCAATTTGTATGCTAGGGTTTACAATCTAATTTGGTGCTTTGTTAGCCTCTTGCAAATAGCACTCTCCTACAATGAGTGAATTTGAAGAAACGAATAGAAGCACACAATTATCTACGTACAACATAAAGGTACAAGAGAAAATTTCTTATTAATCAGGTTATGGAAATAGGATAAGGCACTAAGAATTCTTTTGCATTCTTGAGACATATGCCCTTTTTCACCGAAGTCCTCAAGCACCCCAAACTTCCTCCACTAGGATTTTAAGGTACAAACCCTAAAGCTTTAGATTCATCGACTTAGGCTTCCTCACAAACTCCAACTAGGAGATGTAGAATAAAGGAGAAAGAAGCAAAAGTGTTGTTGAAGGTCAAGGGCAATCTAAACGATGAATGCGCTCCAATAGGACACACCTATGGGTCAATGAGAAGGGAATGGAAGAAAGAAAAGGGGGGGAAAGCACCAGGGTCTAATTTTTAACCTTTAAAGACTAAGAAGCCATAATTTAGTCTCATGTTTTTTTAAAGAAATTTGAAAGGTACATAGAAGATTATTATGTGTTTTCAAACGCTTATTCCTTTCAACCAATACATAAAATGCTCTTCACTCATTCTAATAATATAAAAAACATCCTTTTTGTATTATACTTTCCATAGTATTATTAACCAAAATTTACTTTTTAAAATTATGAATCCATGGTCTTTAAAAGGTTAAAAATCACTTCATCATGTTGGTCTAGCATCAATTGGTCCTTCATTGATTTAGGGGTTGTTTGCATGGAAGACTAGACTTGATCTCCAACTAATCCTAAGGAGATTTGTATAGCAAGATTTTGGACCCTATATACAATATGAAGCTCCGGTTCTTCCCATCATCCATCCTCCTTGATTATAGGATTTGCAAGCCCATTTTCCTTTCCATGGACCCGACTTACTATTTTTCTAAAAATATCTTCTATTTGTCTTATTGTTTCACTTCATTCATTGGTTTTCTCCGTAGCCCACCTCATTTATTGAATGCCATATGCCACTTAATTCCAAACATTGATAGAAAAGTGGACTTTTTAATTTGGAGAACCAATGCTCATCTGAAAGCATGATATGATATCAAGTGGATGTCATAGCTTGGTGCCTACAACTCCACCTCCGGTCCAGTCCCTGTATGCAAAGAGCTTGGCAAAGAGGCCCTCAGTTGGTACAACATTGGTTGGTCCTTCATCCAACTCCATCTAAAAGTCATCATTGTTGCCCTCTATATAATCTACAAGGTCTTCCTCCACACAAGGCTTAAAGGTACTAAGGTAGGAGGTTCTAAAAGGGACCATTTAAAGGCTAGTCTACCTTTTTCATAGGTTGCCGTATACAAAAATATTTTTAGGTCATTTTTCAAAGAAAGAAAAATAGACATGGAACCTAACATTAAGTGGTTTTGTACTTTCCCAAGCATTTTTGAATTACTTATAAATTTTCAAAGATTTGGAGCATAGGTACCTATTTATGATCATAGATCTCCTAAAATCTATCCATTTACAACTTGTAAAGAGATGTGCACTTCCTCAAGATATTTGATAACACCTAGCTCTAATTGGACTTCTTTGGAGAGAAAACCCACCTTACAATGAGTTGGAAACTGACTCACCCTAAAATGGGTGCTTGCAACTAAGGGAAGAAGTACCATGCAATGGTTGGGTCTTTAACTCTTTAGTCATTTGTTGTGCTTCCCGGTATTTATTAGTTAGCCACAATTACCTACAAGGGTTATTGCAATCAGGTGTTGCTTGCTTGTTGCCTTTATTTTATTGTTTTTAATAAAAAAATACATTCTATTGAAAATCTACAATAAAATGTCCCACCAAGAATTTATTCCTTTGGCTCTATATATGTCTTCTGTATTCAATGGAAATTGTCCATGTGTTTCAAGGAAAAATAAGAAAAAGATTTGAGGAATTCAAAGATAATGATTGACTCTTACAATAGAAAACAATTTTTTCTCAGTTCATTCAATTGCAAAAATAGTCCAATTTAGAATCATCTCATGTCCATTTTCTAGCTAATAATAGGAGCGGGGATTGCTATTATATGAGCCTAGAGCGGTGAGCAGAAACAAATGAGCAATTTTGAAATATTTTTTCCGTGAAAAATGAATATACCAGTGCCTATGACCGTGAATTTTGACACATTCTTTAAGATGAAACCTATAACTGTGAGATGACCATCAGGGAATTTGTAGATCATTCTTATCCATCTCAACCATTGGACTATATTGAATCCCTTGTCAGAGATGTTTTAGAATATACAGATCTTGAAATGTTAGATAATTTGGATACTCAAAACATTTAGAGAAATAATAAACATATATTAGGTATTAGATATGATACAATGGAGTAGGAAAAATATGTAAAACATATATAGTGTGTGTATATGAAAATCATCAAACTAATTTTAAAATGGGAGATTTGAATTCAAAATCTTAAGGATAAATCAATTGGTGGTGAGTACACCAGAGATAGAAACAGAAACTGACATGTTGATATTATATTCTATATTTGATCTACAGTTGACATATTCATATGATTCATTTTATTTTTCATTGTAGTAATATAATGTACATTTTAAAATTGATTTTTAAACTTGTATTTTTAACAAATATGCATACTATACTCAAAGTGCACTAGCTTGTATGGATTCTTTGTTCTAGAATTGGTTGACCTAGATCCATTTAAAAGTCATTTGTTTATAGACTTTCAAATTAATCACAATTTTCCTTTCTCAAAGGCTTGTGATCCCAATATTTTTCTTTACATGTGCTCATCAAAAATTTTAAGATCTCTTTATCTTACTCTGTATATATACTATATATAAGTGTTAACTCTTAGCTACTCTCAAACACATCCAATCCTCTCTCAAGCATGAGATTCAACAACCTTTTTATTAAACATCTATTTCTAAGCAACTAAAAAAATGAACTTAACATCCAAATCCTACATACACAAGAATTTCTATAGAAACAAGCAGAGTACTTAGAACAATAGTCACTAAGCTTAGAGTATAGTGGGAAAACATGCCTCCTTAGAGCTTTGTCAATTGGGGCCTTTTCTCAAACCTAATGAAACTACCTAAGGCAACCATATATGGTTGCTCCAAAATTTTAGCTCGTTTGTGTAGAGGTAGTTAAATTTCTTTGACTGTTCTAAAAATTTTACGAGTAGTATTGAAGGCTAGCTATTGGATGTTTTTATTTTTCACTGAACAATATAAATATTTGATTTTTGAAAAATCTTCACAGGCATGTATGTACCAATAGTAGAAGAGTAAATCTTGCCAATTTTACTTGATTTCTTAGCTTTGAGCAAAACTTACCAATTTCACTTGATAGTTTGAGATCAATTAAAAAAATTGTACTTATCTATTTGCTTTGAAAATGGTCACAATAGAAAGAATAAATTGTTTTCATGGTTTTTACCATTGAAAATTTAAACATACAAGTATTGATTTGGAGTTATTTACAATTTCTACTTATAAAAAAAATTGTATTTCAACAATTGCAAGGTAGGTTGTGTAATGAGTTTGATAGCTCTAAGTTTGAATGTAAGGTTTTTGGAAATGCATTTTAGTGTGCCAACACAATTTGTAGTTGTTCATATCACCAATTTCCCAAAACTCTCAATACATGCAAATTTGTCAAACATCATAAGAAAAGATAATATACTAAAAATAGAGTGCATACATTCTCTTGTTATAATCTCACAACTCCTATGCAATTTCATGCTCAAAATTGGTTGTAGTTTAGATTTGTGCTAATTCACGAACCCCAAGACCGCAAGCATAGGGAAATCACTCTGAAGGAAAATGTTGATTAGTCTACCATTTATGTATCTAAAGTCACTTATTTTGTGAATCACTCTGGAATGCTTAAGTGCAAAACTCACACAATTTAGATTTTAACTCTTAGATTTTTTATTGATAGCTTGTAAGTATAATCAACTTGTTTAAAAGCCACATTGCATCAAGTTAATAGGTCTAAAGGCCTATTCCTACTTGAAAGTAGGTGGGAGTAGCAACTTCTTAGTAAGAGCACTAAAGAAAAGATCTGAGATTGAGTTTGCATTGGAGCAATTTGCAAAGTTGCCACTAGTAGGATTATGTAGTTGAAAGCCACTACAACAAAAGCAGTGTTTTATGATCTCAAAATATGACTGCAGTGAGTCGTAAAATCAAAAAATATGACTCACGTAGAAATCACTGTAGATGACTTGGGATATAACTGACTCCAGTCGTTTAGAAGCAGTCGCTTCAGACATTAGTCATACTGGCAGTCATATAAATTGAAAGGTATAAATACCCATATTTAGCCATAGTATGCCAACATGGCGTATACTTTGACTTTCTTAGGGGGGGGTGACTTTTTGTTGAGTTGCCCGGGCAAACAAAAAAATTCTACGTGGAATATGACTGTAGTGAGTTATATTTTTTGATGACGTAGAATATAATTGTAGTAAGTTATATTTTTTGATGACATGGAATATGATTGTAGTGAGTCATATTTTGCAGTGACATGGAATATGACTACGGTGAGTTATATTTTTTGATGACGTGGAATATGACTGTAGTGAGTTATATTTTTTCATGACGTGGAATATGACTGCAGTAAGTCATATTTTGCAGTGACATGGAATATGACTGCGGTGAGTCATATTTTTTGATGACATGAAATATGACTGTAGTGAGTCATATTTTATAGTAATGTGAAATATGAATGTAGTGAGTTATATTTTGCAGTGATGTGGAATATGACTGTAGTAAGTCATATTTTGTAGTAATGTGAAATATGACTATAGTGAGTCATATTTTGCAGTGATGTGGAATATGACTGTGGTAAGTCATATTTTGCAGTGATGTGAATTATGACTATGGTGAGTCATATTTTGCAGTAATACAAAATATGACTTTTTCCAATCATATTTTTAAATGATGTGTAAAACAATTTTTTTCAATTATATTTTTTTGATGATTTGTAAAACGACTATATGTAGTCATACATCAACATAATTTAGTAGTTAAGTAAGAGAATCCATTTAATTAAAAATAAATACATATAATTTCTTAAATGGGCAAAAATTAATCACATTAGAAAATCAAATAAAAAAATGTGATTTTTTTCAATAACATTTATTAGTTACTAACACAAAATATATCACAATGGCTCTTTATATATGTATATTTCCACATACTTGTAGAACCTATATTCCAACAAAAATGTAAAGATGTTACTTCTTTTGTATTGCAAATAGCCTTCAATAACTTCATTTCAATCTCCAATGCCTACATGTATAAACAAGAAGGTTAGTTTTCAATAAATGAACAATAATCATTATATATTCAAAAATTATAAATAACCCCAAAAAATAACAATGATGATAGAGAGACTAAGAAGCAAAAAATAGCAAAAAAGAAGAAGCAAAAACTAAATGACATTATGACTGCAAAATATGACTGTAAAATATGACTGCAAAATATGACTAGGGAAGCAAGAAAAAAAAACTTAAGATGGAAGAAGAAATAAAAGTTAAAAGACAAGAAGAAGCAAAATCTAAGATGGAAGAAGTAAAACCTAAGATGGAAGAAGAAGCAAAAGTTAGGAGGCAAGAAGAAACAAAATCTAAGAAGGAAAACGGAGCAAAACCTAAGAAGGAAGAAGAAACGAAATTTAAGAAAGAAGAAGAAAAGAAATCTAAGGAGGAAGAAGAAGCAAAACCTAAAAAGTAAAACTTAAGAAGCAAGAAGAAGAAAAACTTAAAAAGGAAAAAGAAATAAAAGTTGAAAGGTAAGAAGAAGAAGCAAAAGCTAAGTAGGAAGGGGAAGCAAACCTAAGAAGTAAGAAGTAAGAAGGAGCAAGATCAAGTAAGAAGAAGCAAGAAGAAGAAAAATCTAAGAAACAAGAAGAAGAAAAACTTAAGAAGCAACAAAAACAAAGAAAAAGAAGCAAAACTTAAATAGGAAGATGAAGCAAAACCTAAGAAGTAAGAAGAAGTAAGAAGAAGCGAAAAGAAGCAAGAAGAAGCAAGAAGAAGAAAAACTTAAAAAACAACAAAAACAAAGAAGAAAGAACAAGAAAGAAAGAAGAAGAAGCAAAACCTAAGAAGTAAGAAGAAGCAAGAAGAAGAAAAACCTAAGAAGCAACAAAAAACAAAACTTAAGAAGCAACAAAAACAAAGAAGAAGGAACAAAAAAGAAAGAAGAAGGGGCAAAAATAAGAGTGGCTACAAAAAGTGGTGGCTAGGGTTTCAAAACCCTAATTTTGTGGCGGCTAGGGTTTTGAAATTCTATTTTGTGGCGGCTAGGATTTCAAAATCCTAAATTAGTGGCAACTACAAAAAAATGATATAAAAAAAATATGACTATAAAAAAATCCTACGTGGAAAAATATGACTAAATACTTTCTAAATATATTTCCTATTCAAATTGTTTTTGGGCTGCCCTAAAAAAAAATCTTATTATCATGGAGATATGATTGCAAAATATGATTAGAAAATATGACTGGGTGTTTCCTAAATATGTTCCCTACCGTTCTCTATGAAGTATTTTGGTGTTCCCAATGGCCATATACTATATGGCCATGATGTTGTAGTATAGTAAAAAATACTTTTTAGATTATTTTTAGTTTTTTTTATATAAAAAGTTATAGGAAAGTGATAGAAAGTAGGAAAAATAGCTTAAAAGTAGGCTAAAAATACTAAAAAGTAGAAAGTAGCTAAAAGTAATCCAAAAAGTAGTTTTCGAACTTTATGCAGTGTGAAAAGGGCCATGTGGATGGATGAAATCTAAAAACGGATGAAAAATATGAAAATGGATGAATGGGACACGATATGGATAAAAAATTGCGAAAGGGATGGAAGAGGCGTGAAAAGACAGAAAACTGGTCGGGAGAGGCGCGAGACCTTCTTCCCGACCCTTATAAGCCAAATTTTTTTTTATCTCTCTCTCTCTCTGTGCATTCGAGAGGAACCACTTGTCGATTGTAATTCTTTGCAAATATAATTCGAGTTTTCTTTTCTATAAATCTGTTGGCGTGTACTCTATATTGTGTAATTTTTGCAGTGATTGCTTTGGTAATTTGTGTGTACCTGTGTAATTGTATAATCGTGAGAGATTTCTTGTGTATCTGGTTCTGTGAAATCTGTAAATTTCAAAGTTAACATTAAAAGCGTTGTGGAATCCTGATACTGGTTCGGACACGGGAAGATTGACGCCAGTCTGTGATTTAATTTACGTTTCGTCGCCCTGATTGGAGCAATTGTGGTAGTGTCAAGAGTTTCCTCTGGTCGGAGAATACTAGGAAACTCTTCCGCCTGGCGTTTGTGTTGCAGAAATAGTTCGGTCGCAACTTTGAATGGAGGTTTGAACAGAGTAGAGGTTGGGTTGGATTTTACAGAAACCTGTGATCAGAGAGGCGTAGCGCTGATCGGAGAAATTCGGTGATAGAGTCTCAGTCGAGGAGTGCGAAGCTGAGGCGGTGCTGGAATATTTGGCTACTTCGGAATTGTCACCGGTTGAGTGATGGCCGCGGAGATTTTACACGACGATTAATCAAGAATTGCTGAGGAATCAAGACTATCCTTACAATCAACACTCTTTACGATTAACCCAAAATACAGATTTGTCAACACAAATTCATGGCGCGAACTGTTGAAACTAACTCTTGTTCGAAGCAGTGACAACAAGCCGGCCTAGGATCTTCCGAGTAACTGCAATTTGACAGGGCGGAAGATCGATCTTAGCTGCGCAGTGAGCAAATTACCAGTTCAGCATTCGAAATTCGCAGATGATCGTAGCGATCGGGCGCGGGGGAGATCGACATCGCGCGACAACGACGACGAGAGAAAATTAGGGATTTGAGAAAATCCCAGACCCTTGGTTCCGTTCAGAACGGTTGCCCTCGATTTTAGATCTGTTGCCACAACCGAAAGTCCACGGTATTGGACATGTTGCCCCGCGGTCTTAGGGTACGGTCCACGGTCATAGGACTGATTTCTACGGCCTTAGGTCCTTAGGCACAGTCATAAGGTTATGAGTGGTTGTAGGTCCCCTAGCCTATAAAACAAATTTTATAATTGAAATTTTGAATTTAAAATTTAAACAATCTGCTTAAAATGAAATAAAAAAAGGTCCAAATTTTTCGAACGGCCCTTGGGCCGTGAACCAAGTTTGGGTCTAGGTTATAGTTTTGTGGGCAACTATAAGTCCTACAACTTCTAAAATAAAACTTGTAATTCATATTTTGAATTTAGAATTGGACGGAATCGTGAGGTTATATGTTCTTTATGGTTGATATATGTTTGTCTATGTTTAGGGACGACTCACCCTGTGGTTTTGGACTTATTGTCTTGAGACTTGTTGCCCAATCTTAAAAGAAAGGAGAAAGCTCAAAGACCAAGAATTTGGTACTTTGTCCTAAACCTTTCATACTCCTGCATACTGGACTTGTTGACTACTGTGACAGACTCGTGTAGTCATTTTGCACATAGATTCAAAAAGCTCAAAAAGAACAATTACTAGACCTGTTGTCCCAACACATAAAAAAGTGTTAATTAATGAATTATTTGTATACTTTAAAAGTATTATCTTGTATATATATAATTAGGTCATAGGCTGCATCCATGTATAAGACGTGTTGCCCAGCTTGATGTGTTGCCCACGATGTGTTGCCTACCCTAGAATATTATATAGGACCGGGACTCTTAGATCATTGTGTCTGCATTAGTGGTAATGGACTGTCCACCAAATTGAGAGAACCTGGGAATAAGGGAAAAAAAAGAAAAAAAGAAAAAAAGAATAGAAGTATAAGAATAAAGTTTTCAGGTATGTTTCATAAAGTTAGTGTACACATAACCTAAATCTACTTTAAAAGTAACATTAGACGCACCAACGATAGACTATGTTGGCTTATCCACGGATGAACCCCTATACTACTGGTACTTGACAAAAAAAATAAAAGTTAGTGAAAAAGTACTTCACAGATGTATAAGGCTAAAATATGACTCGCAGTCATATTTGCAGTCATATTTTTTTTACCTTCAAAAATATGACTACAAGTAGTCGCCAGTCATCCTCAGTCATAATTTTGCAGTCATAAAACACTGCCATTGTTGTAGTGAAGGGAAGTGAGCATTTCTAATTATGTAGTTGATAGGGTCTTTTCAGACAATTTGACAACTTCTTCTAAGTGACAATGTAGTTGTTCCCACCTATCTGGTCACTTACATTGGTCTTAGTGTAGTGATTTGAAGAAGCTGAAATTGTCATGTCATTTTTGACACTCTAATTGCAAAAGCTCTGGGAATTGCTCAGTGTATTTATTTTTTTGTTGTCCGTAGTTTGAGGCTGCCATGCATGCTTTGCCTACTAGTGGATGTCGCACAAAGTCACTCTACTCCATTCCTGTGTGCTCTTTCATGCTAGTTTTTGTAAAGACGCTTGCAGAGGCCCCTTTACAACCACTTGAATTGCATCTATAGCCAAATTGCCTCTGTTATCTTGGCCGCTTTCAACATTAATTAGGTATGTGTGTGTGCGTGCTTTTCACATTTTGCGAAGAAGTACTGAACAGTGCCCCTTATTTCTTCCTTTTGCAGAGGTCATCTATGTACGCAATTTAATTGTTGGTCTTGTCCCAAAGAGAGCGTTCTTTACGGAAGTTTTTTTGTCATACTCCGCAAGGAGAATAGCATGTATTTCTACAAATAAGGCCTTCATGACATGGCTACTACTGTAGACCCAACTATTTTTTTGGCTTAACACCTAAATCCAAATTTTGCCATGCAATGAACCAAGCACTACCAATGTGAGGGTTGTCTTCTAAAATCAAGGTTTTAATATCACACTTTCATTTCTTGCAAATTGGCGTTGTCTTTTACTGAAAGGCATACATGGATCACTTCAACAATGTCTGAAGCATTGTGACATTCAACTCTAAGTTCTTGGCTCTCATAGTAGATGCTAGTAGGTAGTTATGCTATTGGAGCTACCAGATACAAAGGGGACATTTGATGAAGCAATAGTGGTATACCTAGACCCTAAAGACTCTCTTGTTTTTGACACTTTGATCTTTGTAAAGAACACATTTCATAGTTACAAACTTACATTTGCGCACACAATCTTCTCGGAGGATGTCTAGTATTGGATGAAACTTAGTTAGATTGACGATTTGGTTCTCAAGGTTCTTTGTAGAACAATAAGATAATGCCCATTGAATTTTGATGTTCTACATAACAAAGGCAACCATGTTTGGCCTTAACGACTTGTTGAAGGCAAAGGTGGAGGAAAAAAACATCAAATATTGGTTAGCACTACTCATTCTAGTTCGAGTGACTTGTACCCTCTTCAAACTCACCTACGACACAAATTTCATAATTTGCAGCTAGATGTTTGCCATAGGTTGTAGTACCATTTATGAAGTGTTGCGTGAAGTTGTTTACGCCATCAGCAACTTGTTTAAGCACGAGATATTGTTGCCCTTTGGGCAGCAATTGTAGGACACATAGGTGAAGTTCCTAAACCTTTACTTGTTGCTAGCAATCATGGATGCTATTGACAGTATGCATGGTACTATTTCTAAACTTGATTTTGCTATGGCCAATTATTTTTACTTTGAGAGTGTTGGTTACAGTGTCAACTACCATGCCATCATTGACAACAAGAAACACTTCTTCGACTTCTATATTGCAACTTCTATGTTGGAATGTTTAGCTCTATCAATGATATCAAAATGTACAAGCATTCCACATTGCATCATCTGGCATCACGAGGGGGATTGCTTGCTGCCATGAACTCCATGGATAGATAGATACCATATTTGTTAGGTGACCTTGGCTATCCTTTTTTACCTTGGCTAATGCTCCTGTATAAAGTTGGTTCTTATCTTTTGGTGTTTGAAACTTTATTCAATAATAAAATTTGAAGGAGATAATTTGTCATCAAGAATGCATTTGGCATACTAAAGCAATTGTTTAGGGAGTTGTTGAACAAGAATGAGTTGCACATAACATTTCTTTCCAATGTCATCATGTGCTACATACTCCTAAATAATTTTTTTCTCAAACAAAGTTGTGAAGACATAGATAGAAGAACTTCTACATTGTCATGATGAAAATTGACATCTAATCCAAGTTGTTTCATGTTTCTTGGAGCTTTGTGAAATTAGTTGCAAAATTTTGAAGTCAAAATGGCATAGGGCTCTAAATTCACCCACCTCTTCAAATGTACATTGTTTGTACAATGCTGAAGACTACAAAATAAGCAACATGTACAAATAGTATATATTTTATAAGGTGGACGAGTTTAGAACCTATGTGCTTTTCAAACCTCCTACCTTATATCCTGCACCAACAGGAATTGGAGACATGAGTTTTAAACAACTGGAAAAGTTGCAAACTATAATTTTTTTTGAATCGACTAACTTAAGATATGACTTTAGAGATATGTAAATTACAAGATAGAAAACACCAATAATGTTTTCAATAAGACCTAGTAACTGTATTCACCCAAAAGAACCTGCTTGTTTTCCCTTGTTACTTAATTTTTCAATTGTTTGCGTTGTAATTTTTTTCTTACTACAATATACTTAGAGTTATAAAATTTTAGGATTAAAAAATAATCAACCCACCATACCTTGGGTCTACATTAGATTAAGTTGAAGGTATACCCTCTTGGTAGGAAAAAATTCAATTTATAATTAGATTGTAAATGGATACAATAGCCACTTCAATTAAGCTTGAGACTAAAACCTCATAAGTTTTATGTTTAGTTACAAATTTTTGAAGAAAAAGGATACATTATAGAGCTAAAAATAACTTTGGACTCCTTACTTACTTCATAAAAAATTGTCTAAAAAATGAATTAAAAAATCCTAAAAATAAATATTTATTGAAAGTTTATTTTTCTTGAGTATTGATGCAATGGTCATCCAAATGTATTCCCTATAAATGTTTTGAGTTGAAAAACATGCCATTTCAGTTCATTTTTCAACCTATTATAATAGTCATTTTGAATGTCATTTGAGTTGGGAATTTTTGACAATAGTAATCTATAGTCATTATTAATCAAAGTTCAAAATTATAGGTTGAAATTATAGTATATTCCAAAATAAATAGGGGGTCAAAAAATCACTTCGCCGCATATGATACACAATCTCCATAGAGTGACCTCCTCTCGAGCATCAAAACATATGAATGGGAGCTGGATTTTAGATGAATGAATTTCCTTTGTCCACTTAGTGCATGTCAAGTATAGAGTTTTTCAAGCTCCTGTTATAAACTTTAGAAAGATAGAGCTTAGAATCATGCTTTCAAACTTCAAAATTTAGCACACTTTGTAAATGCTCCATTTTGTCACAATAAATGATTGAATTTTTATTTTTTTCCAAAATTGAAATCACATTTCTTCTATAAGTCATATGAACATATTAGAATACTTTTTTATGAAGGTGCGAATCTAACATGTGGTTAAAATGTCAAAAAAAATTGAAAATTATTCATATCATATATAAATGTTAGCTTCAAAATATCTAAAACTTTTACCATATGCACATATAATAGTGAAGAATATTCTAGTCTAAATAAAATGTTTGTATCCTTCTATAAATACAACCCATTAAGGTAGACAACCCAGATGACCCATAGTGGACACTTAAAGAATGACGTCATTGTAGGTTTTTTTAGTATGTGAATTTTTTACCACAATGCATGTCTTATAGATAGTAATGGAGTGATTAGTGACTTAATTAGGAACTTCCAAATTTTTAGTATGAATTCATTGTATGAATTGATTTTTTTGGCCTTCTATAATAGAAAATACAATGACTGCTGTAGATGAACAAAATGAGCACGATGGATTTAGATTTTGTTGGTTCTAAGGTAGTCTACAGACTCTTTCGGGCCATGACGCATTGAACACTTCAAAAATTCTTGACAAATTCATACTTTGTTGAAAAAATATTTGAATCAAATTGAAGATTTAATCTATTTTTTGAGTGTAGAATGAAAAATCCATTTATCCACATTGATAACTTCAAGTGCACTTGTTGGTTCTCACAGTTGTCTTTTGAAGTGGGAAAAAAAGTGAAAAATTTCAACAATAGCGTGAGGTCAGACTCCAAATTCTGACCACAATGGGCTGTTTTACCTTAATAGAAACCCAAGTTCAAATTGCAATAGGCGATTCAAGTTCAGGAATTTTTTAAAACTTCAAGTTTGAGTACCGGTAGTTTCCAGACTCTGAGACTGCCTTTGACACTTTGACTCTTTCAGTCTTCTTACCCCCTTTGTTCCCCCCCTTCGATTCCTCCTTGTCTTCGTCCCCCCCCCCCCCCCCCCAAATTGTCTGTACAAAGCCACCCAAGCTAGCTCTTCCGCAGTTGCGTTACATAGTGAGCTCCCGTACGAGGAAGCTCGTGACTCAGTTTTTCCTTCTGGAGCTTTGGCAGACAATTGCATGTGTGTTCCACTATCTGCTCCTTTCGACCGGGAGCTTCGCCCACTTTTTCTGTTGTCAGTTGTGCACGAGCACTGTCGGTAGGCAAATAGAGTTTGGGGAAATTGAAGGGGTTGGGTTCTGGTATTGTTTCAGGAGCAAGCCAGGAAGGTTCTGATCGACTCTTGCATTAAGTTCATCGATCGCACCTCAACAATTGTTGTGTGTATGCGTGCAGTTTTGTCGCCCTAGCTCTTGAGTTTGAATTTGTTAGTCTCTGAGTCGGCGCCAGTGGGGTGCGTGATACTGTGTGCACTAGCTAGACGCCATGAAGAGCGATCCTTTCGGGCTCTTGCCTTTAGGTTTATGTGCGTTTTTGCTTTCAAATTGCCCTGGAAAGTATTATGGAGGCATGACTCGTACTGAAGCCTTGAATGTGACACTGGGTGTATCTGGTTTGGAGTTACGCCCGAGGGCAATCGTAGGCAGTGCAAAGGTTCGTTGGGTGGTGGACATCTGGGACAGCTATTTTTCACGGAGAGGTTTCTTGTCAATTTTGGATTTCAAGCTACGACGGGTGAACGCAATCCAAGCATCACTGAATGATTGGTTGGAAGGCGGGCGTCGAACGCTTCTGTATTCCATTTGGAAATCATGTCTGCGTCACAAATGGGAGAGTTCTCCTGAAGAGCCCTCAGAGCTCTCTATACCGTCTTACGCTATTGTTGTGTCAGCATTGGTTCTGCTGTCTTTGGTATACCAGTACCTCACGGGGAATGTCGACAGGGGTGGTTCTAGAGCATACTCACGTAGTTCTTTAGATTTTCGAGATATTTACGTCGCAATAGTCCTGTTCCTAGGCGCCTATGTGTGGATTAAGTTCAGAGAGGTAGCCTTCAAAGGAGTTCACCCCAGAAAACTACGGTGCAGGCAACGGGGCATCAAGATGGTGTATGATGCACGATTGACCCCTCGCATGTGGAAAGGCAAAAGAGTGCCAAAGCTCGATCTTGGGCAGTTCGCCACCCCGCAAGAGGCACACAACAAGTTTCTCATTGCTGCCTTCTACTACAACAGAGCTGGAGGATTGTTGGATGGCTGGTTTCAGGTCCCCCCATGAGTGAGGAAGAGCGAAGCCTCACTGGCCTGGAGCTTCGGGCGTGGGTGGTAGCTCAAGCAAAGAAGGTTTATGAGGATTTCAGAAAGGAGAAGGCGGATGCAGCCTTGTTGGTGCAGGAATTGTTTGAAGCTTGTGAAGATCAGGTGACGCCAGAGCAACATGAGGTAAATGTGGATTTTTCTATGGTGAGCTTCTTGAACTCAGCTGAACATCAACAGCCAGCCCTTGCGGAGAACTCGGGAATGGGTCTGACTATTCTTGACAATCATGGTTTGGAGTGCACATCCCATTCTTTCGATGGAATGCATGAGGTAAGCAACTTATTCCTTCTGCTTTTGAGTTCTTTTTACTGTTAAAATGGAACCTGTTTCTAGATCTTGATCCCATTCGTGAGAGGATTCTAATGCATTGAAGCATTAGAATTAGAATATGTACGAGGTGGATACTCTATGAATAAGCGATGAATTATTGGTGTTTCAAGTAGTAACTAGGGTTCCAGTCACATTTTAGCCTTGAGATGATGCATTTACAGAGTTTCTTCAACGAGCATCTTTGGATGCAATAGAACCAAGAAGTATTTCACGAGGCCATGTGTTGGCTTTATAATTGGATGATCTCTAAAGCCAAGGGAAAGGAAGCGCAGGCTTTAGTGGGTTTCTGCCTTATCACAAATGCACTACCCTTGCTGGTTTAGATTTGTGACACCTTATGACGGATGATGTTCAGGGTCCTGTGCTTTCAAATGGCCATAACCTTGGTTTACAAGATGGATCTACTCTACCAGTTTCACAGCTGCCACCAAGCATAGAGAGCGGAATGAGTCCGAACGGCAGTGACCCATTGGACTTACTTCATCAACGTGTGGGCACTCAGCAACAACAAATTTCTGATCAGCAACAACAGATTTCACTTCAGCAACAGCAAATTCAAGAATTTGCTGCCCAGATTTTGCAGTTGCAGCATCAGCAACGCATTCAGCAGCAACAACTCCAAGAAGCCAGGATTCAAAACCTTCAGTGGTCATGTCAGTTTTGCCTTCCACAGCAGCAGCTGCAAGTCATCAACCAAGGAGTTCCAAGCTTTGCGGTGGACATGGAGCAGAGTATGCATCAACAAAATTACTCGGGCTTCATGGCTCCGCCACCTGATGGAGGGGAAGTCCAGGAAGCCTTCTAAGAGAGTTGGTTACACTTATGTACATGTGGTTGTCGCAGTAATTTAATGGTAGCATATACATAATGTATTACACTTCATACATTAGTGGTAAACATAACATTACGAAATATGAAGTCTTCTTTTTTGTATTCACATGAATGGAAGTATATTTTTACTCTTAGTATGTGGTCTGGCAATATTGTCTTAGAGTTGCAATATCCCAAGAGATAATTAAGAATGAAAAGAACAAATATAAGCCCCTCAGTTGTTGTGCATCCTACCCCTGAACCTTAAATCCAAAAAGCATTTCCTCTGCAACAATATATCAAGTACCCCATCTTCCACTGGAGTTTGACACTGGGTTAAACAATGCATGATTCACAGCAGATTTTCCCAAGTGTCAGGCACCAAATATGTAAAACCACAACAATACAGTCGTCGAAAGTGATAACTAGGTTTCCTTTTTTATGGTAAAGAAACAAATAGAGAGCAACTGGACATGAAAGAAAAAGCCTAGACTTTGGAGCAATGAAATTTTTGATTGTAGACACAATTAGGAAGTATTTTGATCTGTTGTGGTGAAGAAAAGTTGTCAAGTAGACCACCCTCCAACTGGTCTGCATGAACTACAAGCAGATTACAGAGGAAGAATGAGTCACTACAAAAAACTAGTTTTCAAGAAATTTCATGTTGATCATCAAGGTTTCAGGTACGGAACTGGAACAATGGCTCAATGCTACAATTCCCTGCGTCATTGATTGACTCGTGAAGATGAAGGACAACGTCTGCGCTCAAAACTATCCCTCCACTGTCTGTATTGAATTGGATGAAACTAGTCTTTCAAATGTCTCGGTGAAGAAATTCACAAAGAGAAACCACAGCAGAGCAGATCCAATTGCTATTACGTAGGGTTGAAGTCTCACTGAGCCAAGTTTCCGTTGAGCCTTTGCATTGTAGATTTCAACATGGGTGGACCTGTTGCCACCGTTTCAACATGCCTCGACCCCCGAGAACTGTTGGGATTACAACCACAAGAGCAAGTTTCACTGCTATTTGACCATGGTGCTGCTCACTTCGTCAGTGTAATCACGTTCAAGGTTCCTGCGAATGCAATAGCCCCTTCTCCTGGCATTTGCTTAGACTTGGAAGAACTACAAACGCAAGCGTGAAGAATAGCATCACATCAAATATCTAAATACACTGACCCCTTTTCAAGCTGAAATTATTGATGAATTACACATAATCTGTCAAACACAATGGTCTGCTTTCACAGCTCAATTCCAAACAAAAGTTCGATCTCCAAACCAAAACAAATGAAACTCTGATGTGTGTGTGTTTGAAGCTTCCAAACCTTAGATACTGCAAACATTAGCAATACAGCAACCGCCCGCTCGAGCAATGCAAACGTGG
This sequence comes from Climacium dendroides, assembly GCA_950106755.1. Taxonomy (NCBI): domain Eukaryota; kingdom Viridiplantae; phylum Streptophyta; class Bryopsida; order Hypnales; family Climaciaceae; genus Climacium; species Climacium dendroides. Next base: position 6,388,703 of record OX467082.1, on the reverse strand, counting down.
AATCATGAAAGTGTGTTCTTTGCAAAGAACCAAGTGAGGGAGCACCACTGGAGTAATTTATATTGAACTGCAGTAGCTACTGGCTGAAGCTTTTGGGCCTCTGTTATCCAAAATCAACCTTAGTTGCAATCCCTATGCCAAGTTTCATCGCTTTCCCACTAGCACAAAACTTTCTATTTGTATTTGCAAGGAAGAACAAAATCAGCATTAACCAAAATTCATCACATCTAGATTCTTGCCTAGAATGAATACATTTTGTGGGTGTACTGTACAAGTTTCAAACATTAGAACTTTGTGTCAATTTATGGTACACCTAGCACTACCACTAAGAAAATCCGTAACTTTATTCTTAAGTCATCCAAATAATGTATCATGAATTGTGTTGGAATCTCTTTTCATTTACTAATTTGACTTGGTAGAAACAAATCTCCCCATTCAATAGGCTCAACTATGCTTAGTTGCAATTTGTGACGATTAAAAGTGCATAGATCTTCATACGCATTCATCATGTTGGCTTTGTAACATCTTGTTGCTGGTTTAGCACACAAGAGTTGTTCCTCCTTTTGCTCTACACCATTTGAATTTTTCTAAATCAATTGGTGTAGATTGAGTGCATGGGAAATTGATGTTTGCATGTCATAGAAGGTTGTTTTGAAATGAAGAATGCACCTATTGGTGCTAGAAACGGATCATTTCTAGCTAATAGGTATCATCATTTGAAGGTTAACCTGTTAATACCAGGATGTAATGACAGGTGCCAACTTTATTGAATGACACCGTGACAAATCTAAATCTAGTGCTTCATTGTTCAGGCAAGTTCTGACCTCTTGTGCAAGAGCTCTTACATGTGATGATAGGCTCCATTCTAGTTCCCAATAGTCAATCTCCTCTAATTTGATCCCCAATCGCAACTATTTCACAACTATTTCACGTTTCCTTTTTGGGGGCAAAACAGTTTGACCCTTTTATGAATAAACACCAAAGTGGTACATTTCCCGCTTAGTTTACGGTTGCCAGAGATGATGACTAGAAAACCAGCTTGCAACATCCCGAAGTGTTTCACGTGGTGGATGCAAGGATACGGTCTATACCCGGATGAATTTACCGATCTCTTGTGAGGATATGCCAGACATACGAGGATTAGGAGGCCTCCAATTTGTTCCACACTGTAATGTAATTTGAACCCAATTTTCTACTTTTCTAAGTTTCCTTTACGAAGTCATGTACACTAACACAAACAGTCTTTGTGTTAACAGTGATGTTATCTTTGAGTTGGAGTGGGGTTGAATTGAAATATGGTTGCAACCTCCCACTTTGAGAGATCAAGTGCTTAAGGAATTCAAACGTAGTGCTACAAAATTTGATCAATTCAAGTTCACTCTTGTACTCAAAAGATCTGTCCCGCTCTACTAGAATTTGAAGGGTTTAGCAAACTTTTTTAAGTCACATGCAATGTTTGAAACATGTTTGAGCAACACTTTTCAGAAAGCATGCGAGTTTTTTAAAAACTTCATCAGACAAGCAAACATTTCAGCAAACATTTTCCAAACGTTTTTGCAATTAAGACAACGTTTAGTAGCAACCTTGAAAATCAGCAAACTGTTCCAAACGTTTTTGCAATAAAGACAACGTTTAGTAGCAACTTTGAAAATCAGAAAACAAAACAGTTTGCTGCCATTTTTCCTCTTTGAATCGTCCTCACTTCCAATCGAAGCCTCAGACACTGCAATTACAAGGCACTTCAGAGGGTCGCCACTGAAGGGGAGGCTGACTAAGACCGCTCCTGTGCAATCCAAGTAATTAGAACAAGAAAATTTTCAATTGGTGAACTTAGCTCGGTACGATCAAGAATACGTGAGAACGTCTCACATGTATAACATCAAAAACAACAAAGAAAACACCAGACTTGTATCTTGTAACTATGAATTCCTTTTCGTTTCTCTAAGTGTTCAATAGTTTACTAATTGCAGAAATTGGGGGCAACTATCCTCAAGTGGATCCATGTTTCAAATACTAGCTCAAATTGAGTGGTCGTGAGGCTGTACATTCTGCTTTTTCTGCTTTGGTGTTGTTTTCTGCTGAGGACGTAAACCGTTGGACAGCGCCTTACTCATGCAGCACTACACCTCTTTGGGATCAGGTTGCATCTCGAGTACAGTAGAACTCTGCTGATTTCATAACCTTCTCGCAGTTCTCCACAACATATGACAAGCAAGCGTCAGAAAAATCATATTCAAATACCAACGCTAGAGTCTCGCATTTGTGGTAGACATCCCAACAGTTCGCGGGGGTCAAATGCATCAATAGTTCAGCTTCTAGAACCGCGTTCAGTCTACCCTCCATCTCGAACTGGTGTAAAGCATCAAATAAGGCCGTGAAGTGCTTGTCCACAGCAACGTTGAACTCCGGCATCGCTCTTGTTTTTTCATTTCTGATGTAAAGCAAAACCAAAAACAGTTGCAAACTCTCAATAGCCATGTCAGGCAAGCCCACACTGGAGGGGAGCTGCAGCGCCTTCATCTCATGTTGGAACATTTCTCGAAATACGACCGACGCCATGGCCAACACACTCCGGTGTGCTTTCACCGTGCCCCCATTTGCTTGGAAGGTGATGTCTGCATACAGACCTTCTTCCAGCATTTCTTCAGAGCATTTCTTCTCAATTGCTTCTATCGATGCTTCGGTCTTGTCTGTCAAGAATTTTTGGATGTCAATGTTTGAGTAAGCCATACCTCGCTATATCCTGCTACAACAAGAATTCGAGACATGAGTTTCGAACACCTGGAGAACTTGCAAACCATAGTTTTCTTGACTAAATTAAAACATGACTCTCTAGATATATGTATATTGTGCAGTAGAGGATAGAAAACACGGATATTGAATTAATCCTTTTTCCTATATTTGCATCTCATCTATTCATGAACTTTCTCGGCTTATAGTTAACAAGTTGTGTGAGCGTGACTTCTCTGAATGTTCATGACCATTGATCCTTGAAATGGACTTGTATACTATCTCTTACAGTGATTGACAACCTCCCACTGAAAATTATTGCACAGGGAATTCTTTTCTACTATCGAAAATTTCACTAGTTTGGCTCAACAAATAGTTGATTTTTGTACCCAAAGACCCTCCACAACATTTTGCTGATCTCCCAGAAACCACTCAGAAATGACACATATGCCGAAATGCTTCAAGTGACACAACTAGTATTCTCTTCCTAACATCATTTTATGTTTATTTCAACTTGAATTTTCAGCTAGCATTAGTGAAATGAATAGAGCCGTAAACTTTACTTGAAGCAAGCTGCAAACAGAATTGGACTTTGAACTGAAAGGATGCGGACCTCAATGCACAACAGGAACTGTAATATTACCAAGAGGATAAAACCTCACTTCGCGTAGTCACGCGAGTTTCCTGCAAGTGCAGTTCTCGCTTTTGCTTAGACTCGGAAGAAGTACGAACGCGAACTACTCTTACTCCACTAATGAACTCCTACAATGTCCTCAACTTCACTATCACAAACACGAGCAAAAACCAAACCTCAACAAGACAAGAACCTCTACACCACCGAATGCGCGCACACATTCTTACTTGAGAGGGAAAAAAGGATTCAAGCTAGCTTGGCAGTCCCCTGTCTTCACAGAAGCATGATCAAGCATCCTAATCACAAATCTAATCTTCATAACAACAGCTCCAAACAAAACAGAATGCGAGCACACAATCGCTCTTTCCAGTATTGAGGACACCTGCAGCAGTTTACTAGTCCTGAGATCGTTAAGAGGCCGAAAGACATTGTACCAAAGTGACCACACTGAAAATGCAAATTGGATGCTCTTCCAGGTTCAGAAATCTCTCTACCAAATATCAAAGAAATGTATAACTCATGAATTCAATCTTCAAATTAGTCATTTTGCTTCGGGAATTCACTGAGATGCAGTACTTATTCTTTATCAAAACAGTCAACTCCTTCAGTTTCACTGCATCAGGAGAGACTCCAGCCTGTGTACAAACAGCGCATTCTGCATCAGTTGAACGTTGAAATCGAAGGTGTCCTAAATACTGAGAAAAATTGGCTTAACCCCGAAACTTCCAGAGTCTTCTCCAGAATTGACAATTTTGGAAAAAGCATTATAAAGTAGTATTTGGAAGAATGTTTTGGAATTGAACATACAAAAGAAAGTTATAGATTTTGAATTTTAGATTCCATCCGTATGGTTTGATTCACCAATGCTATCACCAATATTTTTTATGAATTTTGAAAGAAAAATTTCAAAATTCCTTCAAAATTTGATTACAAGCAAGATATTATCATTTTTGGAGTAAAACTTGTTGGAATGGACTTGAAAGGAGGTTCTCTTCGTATAGTGATTTTTGAATTTTTTTGTATTCTATACATCTATGACCTCATTTTTGCAAATTCAATTTTGAACTAGAGTCAATGCAAGTTTGGCTTGGTCAACCACTTGACATACTTCCACATTTGTAATTTAGAAAAATATTTATTTTAGTAACACCAAATTTGAGCATTAGATAGAACAAGAACTTGATAAAGCATCTCGAACAAATTAGGATGACTTTCATCCAAGAAGAAACAAGAAAGAAACAAGAATATGAATCTATTCATTGATTAGAAATTGGATGTCAAAATGCTTAAGGACTAAGCATAATTCCAATATATTGCATTGTAACAACACTAACTTAACTTACATCAATTGTTCTCATGGTTGGATACACCTAGAATGTTTGATCCAATGGTGTTAGGAAGTTAAATGAACTAATTAGGAAGTTCAATGAACATGAGTATGGAATTCAATGGTGTTAAGAATGCCAAATAATTATACATGTCACTCGGAGTCACATGATTAGATATTCTAGAAAATCATAGTTATAACTTACACTAACTTGACATTGCTTTTAAAAGTATAAAATAATCTTGTGAAGTGTACTAAAATTGCAATTTATAATATAATTACAAATAAAATTAATATTGAATATGGTCTACACTATTTTTCATCCTATCTCAAATAGTGTGATTTTCATCCAATTTTCATCTACTTCCATCTACTCAAATATAATTGCCATCCATTTTCAAAATTGCATCCAAATGTTTATTTTTATTAGACAACATTCATTTCTATTTAAATCAATTAGTATGAAGGGATTTTGCAATATTCAAAATCTTACAATATTGAATTAACTTATATATTGAGACTACGTCATACATGAAGGTTTGATTCAGCACTTAAGTGCCAAAATTGAATTTTTACTTTAGATTCTTAGAGATCCATATTTCTTCACACCATTCACAAGATGACATGTGGCACTATTTTATAAAAATGATTTAATTTATGCCTAGTTTGACCTTCAAGTAGGGTGATAGTAACCACCAAAAGTGGATTTTTAACTTGAGTGCAATCATTTGGTAGGAGTTCATACAACAAATGAAGATGCAATTTTAGAATGTTTGATTATAAGAACTTTAAAGCGTAATTACCTTGATAATTTAACTTGTAAATATTGTTGAAATATAAAATAATGTTTAGATATGCTATACAATATAGCTTCTTCAATTTGTATGAAATTAAATTATAAAATAAGATATCACCCTTTTAAAGATAAGAGGTCCATTTAGGTCTTTTAATAAAATATAGACAAATAAATGCATTTTTTCATTTAGTTTACACCATACAACTTTATTCAAAGCATATTCACTTTAATAACTTCATTCATGTTTTATTTATTTTTATAATAGCTTATTTCAATAATATAGAATATCTATATGATATGAATTTAAATTTTTTTATTTTTTATTTTAAATAAATGTTTTTGAATTTTTTGACATTGGAAATGGTCAATTTTTATTTGCTATGCAACCAATAAAATGAAGCTTCAAGAGCCTAGTTTCAACTTTAGAATAAAACTTCAAGAATTTTCCTCATTGAAAATTTATTGTAGTTTTGCTTATAATTTGACAAGGAGATTATGTAACCATATATCTAAGTACGGAATGAAAATTCTATGATATTCTACACTATAGTATACATCTATGTTGAAATTTTCAATTTTTAAATCACAATTTGTATTTGATATGAATAGCCTTCACTCTTGTCTCAAAAATATGCAAAAATTTCAAATCTAAAAAATTATATATAAAAATGTATGACACATAGAAGACTCCTTATTTTATCTTTGAAAACAAAATTAATTAATATCTTCCATGTAAATGTAGAAAAATGGAGTGTACCTTCTTAAGGATTTTGAAATTCAACTTCATAAACGTAGTGATAATGAAGGTAAGTATGTTACTTAAAAATCACTAACCTTCTAAAGATGTCGCATATGACCATGCATTTAACCTTTATACATTAAACAACCTAAATACATCACCCACCGTTGCTAGTATATGAACCTAGGAGCTTAGACTCCTATATTATAAGCACCTTTCATGGTTAAAGAATATTTATATTATAGGTACTTATATTGTAGGTACTTACGTTATAAGCACCTTCCATGGTTATAGGTATGTATATTAAGGCGCTTTTGATAGTTGTAGAATACCTAGGCTCAAGGCTTGTAGGCTTGTATTTTTCAGCTCACATGCTAGCTTTGTTGATACATGACCCTTGTACCTTGTAATAGGCTCAGTTTTCAAACTACAATAAAATGTTTGGAGTAGTAGGTTCAAATTTCAAATTGAAGTAGAAATTTGACTTGATAAAATTCAAAATAAATCCTTTTATTGTTGAAATTCATAAATATATGAAGATGTACCTACATAGATAATGATGTCATTTGGACAAATTTACTTTGGTATCCAATTCAAGTATTTTTTTTATGTTCTTCCAATGACAATACTCTTAAATTCTAATTTTATTTGAATAAAAGGTGAAATTTTACAAACAATTTTTTATGAAGTTTATCTGAGAGTTTAACTATGGAAGATGAAAAACCATACCAAGGCATTACAATGAAATAGATAAATCATATTAACCCTACAAATACCAAGTAATCAACAAAAAATTATCAAATTTCTTGATGAATAGTTGCATTCCTCATTTCTACACTATTCCTTGAAAATCATTCATTGGACACTTTCTTGTCTTCTAACACATTTCATAGTGCTTGAAACATACATGAATTTACTTACATCTGGCTTAGATGAAGTCCAAAAACATGAAATGAATATAGTTTGCATGATATAATACCCACAAAATTGCAATCCTACGAATCCTAACTAATTAAAAAATGTACTTTTTATACTAATCCCTTGGAAACAATGGAATGAAGTCATTCATACACATATATACATGTATGTATTAGTTTTGCACATGTCTATATACATACATATACATACATATACATATACATATATATACACACATATATAGATATATAGATATATAGCTATATTAGTCGTACAATTATTGCAAAATTTTACAACACTCCTGTTGCATCTTTTTTTGCATCTTTTATTTGCAAGAGACAAGGGAAATGTGTGCATGATGAATACCAAAAATGCTCATCGCATTTTAGGTTTTCATTGTGAATGTTGGATGAAATAATAGGATGATATTTCTCTAGGATGAAAATATGTCAAATTTTATGATAGGAGTTGTGACATGAGGTTGTGAGATTGCATGCTTAATACAATAGATATTTTACAAAACCTAATCCAAAGATTCTCTTGACAACTTAATTGCAAATGCCTTGCTAGACTTTTTATATCATAAATAACTTTAACTTATTTCATTCAAAGACAATACAATTTTCCATTGAATTCAAGCATTTTGGAATCCATAAAATGAGAATGTTACATGTTGTCATTTAAGAAGTAACATGTTTTTGAAAGCATAAAGTTTGTAGGTATCTTTAAGCATTTACAAGGACATTGTGAAAAGAAACTTGTAACATCATGGCGGAAGAAGAGGAAGATGAGCTCACGGGCCCCAATGTAAATCCGAGGAGGGTAGCAATGGAAGCCTATGGTGCTCGCCCGGATGTCCATGACTTGCTCTCACGGTTCATGACCGACCTTCTTTGCACACAACCAGAAAGTACGCTAAAATAGTTCCCTAATATGAATTTAATAAAAACTATATTTATCATAGATAAATCATTACAAATGACTCTTTTGTGCATTCCTACCTTGATGTAATATTAGGTCAAAAAAATATTCTTTCTATATCTAAAACTATTGGGTCAACACTCTCATGTTTTAAAAAACTTTGATAGAAGTCTATTACAAGGTAAGTAGACCCATTGTAGGCAAAATTATAATGGCGGTGTACATTCAAGTTTTGAAATGTAAACCACTAATATAATTTTCTCCAAAATGGGCTTGCTCCCATTTTGCTCACAATGAGCTCACTTACCTTAACTTGCATGAGAGGATCAAAAAGAGTGTTGATTGTAATTTTTACAAAGTTTTTATATTGAGATCCCAAATTATGACCATTTCAATACATTAATACAATTTTGTAGATCTATGATCTATTTTTGTTAAATGTCTAAGAAGACAAACTAGATATCCATTATTTGTAAACATGCAATCCAAAATCTTAGTTCACATTCTATTTACCTACATTTTCAAATGATAATGTTCTTTTAATGTATGGTTGATTACATATGCTTTTATCATTAAAAAAGACTCATTTAAATAATCAATTATGTGATGATTTGGTCACTATTATAATATTTTTATTATTTATTAAATAAGATGCTTTGGAGTTTATGGCAACTTGGGCCCAAAAGGAACAAGCTGCACCAAAAGGAGCACCGCCTGTAGCACCAACAACAAAGAAATAACATGAAGTTAAAAAATATTTAATTTGATGTTACATTTAGTATATCATTTACATTGTTTCCATAACATTTTGATGAAATTGACAAATTTCAATGGATTATATGACAAAACAATGAACTTTGAGAAAATAGATTAGGAGATTTTGTAAACATAATTAGATAAATATAGCAATTGTTTTAAAATATTTTAATTTTATTTGAATGTATATATGTAAAACAATCTCATGTTTTCAAATAGCTTAAGATTTACCTTCAAAGTCTAAAATATCAAATTTAGCTTCATACTTTTGGGAAAACAGCCTCAAATAAGTTATAAATCAATATTTTTTTCATATGACTTTCCATTGAATCTGAAATTTGCAAATGAAATCTACTTTGAATAGATAAAATGTAGTTTTAGAATTTCAACTATTATCTTTTGGACTTTGATGTAGGATTTTGAAGAAATGCTTGGTTTTTTTGGTACTATCTCCATTCATAAAATTCTTGAAAAATGACCTCAACCCTATTTGAAAGGAATTCATATTCTTGTTATGTCCAATCTCATATACATGTCACAATATAAATGAAGATTGTTCATTGAGAGATTTGCATCTCTTAAAGGTGAATTTTAGACTTAAATTTTTTTTGTGTTGCCATTAATAATGAGAAATGTTAAATTCTCAAAATAAATAATAAACAATAAATAAAAATTTCATAGGATAATTTTTGAATGGCACCAAATTTTGGAACCATAAAAAATAAGATGGAATTCTATTGAATCTACAAGGTGTCACATTCTGCTTGGGGACCTACTGAATTTGTGCTTTAAAATTTTTAAAAATATATAATTAACTTGAATTGAGATTTTTGTTTGAATGGAATATTATATGCAATACCTTTCAATGCTTATCAATATCTTTTTTTAGCACCATGGTCAAATTGTTCCATTTCAAAATTAATTTCTACTTTTTGCTAGGACTTATCCATTTTTTTATTTAATTTAAAGATGAAGTTTTCAAATATGGATGAAGTTTCCAAATATAGATGAAGTTTTGAATTTGGATGAAAATGTGCATGAAATCAATATCACTAAACAATAGTTTTTGGTTTAAAATACATATCACTATAGAAATACAATACATCACCAACAAGTTTAATGATGGACATGACAATTTAGAGAATTCTATGAAATTCATACAAAGGTTCTTGAAAAGTAAAAAAAATCATATATCAATTACAAGTTTCATGAATTGAAGAAAATAAGTTTAAAGGACCAAAACTCATCAAGGTTTGAAATTACCATTTCAATAAATCATACCATAAAATGGTGACAAACTTAGGATCATTTTTCATAATACCAAAATCAATGAAGAACATTGCCTATGCGTATAAGGGAAAAAATAACATTGGGACAAAATGAAGTCTTTATTTGATATATTCAAAATTGCTAAAAATAGCATAAGATCCAACTTGTTCTTCTTTGGTTTTTTTAGGAAATAAAAAATGCTCAAAATAATAATAAGATAATTGTTCATGATATAGTTCACTTATGGTTAATACTTATCTCCTCTCTCTTAAAATAAATATCCCAATTGGACCTCATGTTTTTTGAGGTTGTTTTGAATAGGTCATATGTAAGTTTTTTCTTCTATCTAATTTCATTTAGGTTGCAAAGAACATATGCAATGTTCTTCCTTGATTTTGGTGATATAAAATTTGAATCCATCTAAATTATTATTTTTCACAAGGTGATCTATGAAGTTAGTATCAAATGTTTCAACAACACTAGAGACATTAAATTGGAGGGAGTATAACTTACAGAGGTTTATTACTCAAATGGTTCAATAGTTCTAATTTAAGTATATTTGATTTAAGATAGATGTCTAAGTGGATTTATAGTATGTTTATTTGCTCTTAACATGTTTATTTGCTCTTAACATGTTTATTTTTAATATGTTGCTAATTTTAGTTGAAAAACCTATAAATCAAGTTGAAATTTTGAACTTCTTTATTATGGAATAGTTCACTTCTACTAAAAAAAATCAAACCACCTTCTAAAATCCATATTAGCCAAACCATACCTAATAGATTTCTTTCAACTAATGCCTATTATCTACCAAGTACCAACCATCTACATTCATTATAGAATTGGCATTCTGTTTAGACCTATCAAACCAAATAGTAAAAGATTTTACCTCTTAAAAAATTGGAACTACATTTGGTAAAAAAAAACTCTTTACAACATGATTTTTATTGATATTTTGCTCAAAAGTGATACAATTTTTATTGTTGAAATATTGGGCAATACATTTTTCATTTTGAGTGGGTGAAATCGTTGAATTGCTACATATTCTTAACACAATATTGCTATTTTTTGGAGAATGTACACTTTTTTAGATGAATAATTTAAGTTTCATTAATATTTTATATGATTCATCCATTTATAGCGATGTAAGAAATGGCATCATTTAAACAAAGATTTCTTTTTGCACTGCACAAAATAATTAAAATAAACTATCACTATGCCTATGTACCAAGTCTAAGAGATTAATTAACCCCTAAATAACCAAGGTCTTTTTTTGCTTCTTGGAATTTTCTTTCAATTGAACAAAAAGTCAAAATTTTGATTAATTTTATCAATTTTTTTGAATTGTAACCATAAAAATTCAAATTAGACATGTTAAAGAGTGACCATGTAGGAAAAGGAAACACAACACTATCACTTATGGCTTGAAAGATTATAATGTTTGATCATGAGGGGGTCAAAATTGTGAAAGTGATTTGAAGTCTTTCAACCCTCTTTTCACATAAAAATTGGTCACCAAAAAAAGATGAGGTTAAGGGCATTTCCATCAATTCTCCACAAATCTAATGTGCTACTGTTGATTTAGAGTGTGTCAAACACAAAAGCGAGACTAGAATTGTTGGAGAGACCCACCAGTCTCTCGCCATTGGAATACAATTTGTAAAGTTCAACTTACAGAAACTGTTTTTCTTAAAACTGAATGCATGTGGGGATTAATGTTAGTCAGGCCTACAGCCCATTAAGCACCAGGCTATTGTGAGTCCAAAAAATCTTGATGAGCATAGGCCCTATTTGGAAAACTGAGGCGCAAATTGGGAGCTCTTTTTGAGTTTTGGATTCAAGCTTCGAGTGCGCTTTTGCTTGCTTAGAGTCACTATTTGATGTTTTGAGGTTGTGTTTTTTGCGACTATTCACCATGGAGGAGTAGAGGGTCGGGCTTGTTGATGCTAGAGATAGGATGAAGGAGGAGGATTTTGGAAGATGATGCTATGTTGACCTTTGTACAAGGAATAGGGTTTACAAATGATGAACTCGTTATGCCTCATGTGTGAGCGGTGGATCCCGTCGTGGTAAAGCACCTAATGTCAAGAGGTTCAGGGGGGGGCCATGCATGACCATATGATGCAAGATTATTTTGCAGATTTGCCAATGTACGGGTTGGCCCTTTTCTCACGACACTATCGTATACAACGCCCGTTGTTGTTGCATATAATCGAGAAGGTGTGCATCCGTAATGATTATTTTATACATAAGAGGGATTGCACTAGTGCATTGGTCTTATCTCTTTATCAGAAGATCACTTCTGCATTGCGTATGTTGTATTACGGGATTGGTATAGATGCTATAGACAAGTACTACAAGACAAGCTAAACTACTACCATTGAGTCACTCAAGCGATTTTGTATAACTGTACGTGCTGAGTTCGAGGGCTACCATCTTCGATAGCCTACACGTGCTAATTTAGAGAAGCAATTTGCTATCAATGAAGCACGTGGTTTCCCATGTATGTTTGCATCTTTGGATTGCATGCATTATAGTTGAAAGAACTGTTCAATTGCATGGCAAGGGAATTTTGGGGATAGAGATGGTCACCGCTCTATTATCTTGGAGGCCATTGCAGATGGAGGGTTGTATATTTGGCATATTTTTTTAGAACTCCCTAGTTCAAACAACGATCTAAATGTTTTAGATCGTCCTCCCCTTACCCAAAACTTGTTGACAAGTTTTGAATATGGCATGACTCTTGAATAAGCAAGGAGGACAAATACTCACAAAACTAATTTATGGAGAATTAGACTTTCAAGTACTCTAACCTCTACTTCTTGCCTACAACATGCAAATTTAGTAACTCAAACCATTGAGCAACTCAACTCAAATTTAGCAACTTAATTCATTCAAGAACTCAATTCAATTTCAACAACTCAACCCTAAACAATCTGAATATCGGGCCAAATGAAGGAACAATCTAAAGGTTGCAACTAGAATCCAAATAGCCAAAATTGAGCATTTGCACCCAAATCCAAACACATGAATCTCATGCCGAAAAGTCTACTAGATTCAATCAAGATCCTTCATATTTCATCAAATTTAGCCTAACCTTACCTTATACCAAACCTCCCTATAACCTGGTCCTATTACAAATTCATGGGAACCAAGCAAGCTAGACAAACCCAAAATGCAAAACCCAAATTTCAAGCCTTGAACTACCCTACCTCCCAATCCTATAGCCTGTCACCAAATTAGCTGAATTCAACCCTAAACCCAAATGCAATTTCAACTTACCCAATGACATTTCTACCAATGTTGTTTTTGAGTCCTTGTGAAGTTGCTATAGAAACTTTGGCTTCCTTGGTGGCCACCAACAAATCCATCTACAGTGGAATTTGTAGCCGCTCATTCTGCATTTGCCAACACGTTTTTTCTTTGTCAACGTCCTCTATGAAACTCTCACCCTCTTTGCCTTGAAGTGTGCCCTTTCAATAGTTGCAATTTGAGCTTTCAATTTTGCGATAGCTAGCTTATCTATTTCAAGTCTCAACTACAACTTCACAAGCTTTTCTTTTTGTTGGAGTCTCATGTATTCTTGGATTGCATGAACTTCAATTTTTGAATTCGGGGTTGTCATGAAGAAGAGCATGTTCTGGTCTTCTAAAATTTTGTTCTTTTCCATGGTAGCTGCAGTCAATTCCATTGTTGCCTTCACTTGGGCATACCCCAATCTCTCTTTCACCTTGCTCTTCCACAATACCTCTTTTGTTGCCTTTGTATCCACGGGGCATTCCCTGAGGATTTGATTGGTATCATTGCTTGCAACTTCAGCATCCCTCCCACATCCTAAAATAAATTTGCCAGATGGAGTTTGGGATTCGTGATCTGAATGTTGTGATTTCTTTTTGCTTGCCATGGGGGACTTCATTGTACTTCAACTGGACACCCACTTAGGATAATCTTTGACAAGAAGCCAACAATGTTCATACATGAAATCCAAATTCTTAGAATGTTTAGTGTAGTATAACTCCTTCGCCATGCACAATAGGTCCTCTTTAGAAGTTCTAGTAGGGTACAATGATACAATCTGTAGGTACATGGACACAAAGCAAGTGATGTCGTGTTTAACCAAATCCCATTACTCTCTAATGATCTAGCTAGTCTAAAATCTCCTGGCTTACTTTCATTGTAATGTTCGAAAATGCGTTGCCAAAAAGTGCCTCTTTTTTGTTGATTTCTACAAATCAAGACTTGACTTATTGCTAGAATGCTACATGTCAACTATTTTTCTTCCTCATTGCTAAAATTCTTGCTCTTGTTGTTGCCCCTCTCTACTCCCATCCCCCCTAAACCCTAAAACTTCCTCTCCTTCTTTCCAAACAATTCTCTAAGACAACAGCCATTGCAAAACAAAATCAAAAGTCGGCACTCCTTGCGCCTGCGTACAATTGCTATCAAAATTGGGTATCCTAAACACTTGCGAGCTTTGTCCGCTTGCAAATTGGCTTTGTGAATATTCTAAACCTTACAACCCTACACTCAATTCTTCAAACCCAATATCCAACCCCTCCAATCCCACATCCATGATCTGTGACCTCCCACGAAAGTCATGCGTGGCCTCATGCATGGCCCAGGCCCCCACTCTACGATTGTCGAAGCCTCCAACATCCTAAAATCCACTTGCCTAAACTCGAAATTGTACTACTTTGGTTGGAAAAAACACTTGCTACACTTCACTTGTTGGAAAACTGCTTGTCTTGCCCAAACTGTGCCCTCTACGCGGCACCATTGGAATATGTGTTGTGACTCAGTCTTCTCATTAGTGTTGTGCTTGGAATCAAACATGCGAGGGACAAAAGCTTCAAGTGCGGTGACAAAAACTTTTAGTGACCGGCGTTGAAAACAATGACAAGTTGCAACTAATAGGTCCTTGTTTTGCTTGAGGCCACGGAAAAAACTTTGAAGGGATCATTTAGAGTGAACCAATGGAGATGTTCTAAAAGGCATAACATGCATAACTTCAAATCTACTCTATGATTTTTTTTAAATGAACTTCTAATGTGATTTTTTCTTCAAGATCTAGTGTATTTGAGGCTCATTTACAAGAGCCCTCAACACTAGAAAATCAAGATTTGCATTGAACACCTTTGCATAAAATCTTGAATAGAAAAATCATTTTCATTCATTTTCAAAATCAAATTTTTGATGCTAAAACTAGACTTCAAAAATATAAACTACAAAAAATATTAATTTGATTAGATTTTAGAAAACTTCAAAGTATTATGACACCAAAATTTGGTGCCTCAAGCATTTAGAGGTTAAATAGGAGAAAAAAACACTAGAAGTAACTTGTATTTTAGTTGATGAATTTTAGATGGCATCCAATGTAACAATCCATGCTTTTATTTCAACAATAACTTCTAACTAAGCTTTTAACAGAACATCAGGATGTTATGTTGAACGTTATTGTTGACATAAAAACACGGATTGTTATATAAGGTGTCACCTAAAATCCATCACCTACATCGCAAGTTTCTTTTTTGAAAGGTCTTCAAACAATGAGCAACAATGTTTACTTAGAGTTTGGTATCAAAGGCCTAGTATATAGGCACCATAGGAACTATAGCTTAGTATTCCAAAATTCTTCTCTATTTGTCAAGTAGTCATACATCTATGTATATTTGTTATGTTTACATAAATGAATTGATTATTGAGGTTGCAACTTCAATTATATTTCTTAACCTCTAAAGTCCCATTGTCTCCTTGGTAGACAAAATGGATTTTGAACAACCTTCTATGGTCTCAACATTCATCATGATTTTTTGAAACATTTTGTAAAGATAAAAAAACACATTAGCTTTCCAAGGATATAATTTTTGTTTCAATTAGTTACCAGGAGCAAATTTTATGGCACAAAATGCCCTTTTTTGAAGTGTAGCAATTGCAGAACCTTCCCCTTGCAAAAAAAAATAATAATTTAAAAAACTTGTTTCTTATAGACTGTAATTATAGACTTGTTTCTCATAGACTTTCCACTTGGATTTATTATATAAAAGTTATGGACAATCTTATTTTTCATATAATTAGAGCATTTTCTTGAAAAAATAACTAGTTGGATTCATTTTTTAACTCACTTTTCACAATTTAAACAAAAAAGAGTCATAAGGTTAAAAAAATTTGTTGGAACAATATTACTATTGAGATTAGTGTGTTCAAATTCCATCTTAGTTAGAGCTATTAATGATTTAGATTTTTATTTCAATCTTGAACCTACTTCTACTTAACAATTTTTTAATGAGTGAAAATTGCATTTTTCTTTTTTAAACTAATCTATCTATCTATAGGGTACTAAAATTTCATCAAAGGTTGGGACTACTTTTCCAACCATTATGGTGGCAAGAGATGACACATGTTCTTGGTTTTGAGAGTCAAAGCAGTTTCAAAATGAGTAGTTATATAACACTTTAGACATTGGTTATAGGTTTGAACCAACTTTTGGCATTTAGAATTCACAATAATTTCAATTCAAAGAATAAAATTACCAAAAGAATTACAGTCCCCTTGATTTCTATTTTTTGCATGGGAAAATTTTGCATTGCCTTAAGTTAATATATTGCTTTAGATCATGAGTAGAATTGCTTAAGTGATTGATTATGGGTAGTTGTTTATTTTAGTGAAGGGGAGAAGTGGTGAAGTACCAACACACAAGAAAATGATATAGCTAAATATTTCAATATTCATCTATATTATGAATAGGACTATATTTTCATCTACATATTTTTATGAGTTAAATTAAAAATTGACAATTTCATCCGAATTATTTTTAAAAATTAGAGCATATTGACATCATCATCCAAGTTGGTGATCATCATCTTTGAATTTTTCCTTTAAGATTTGGTGCTCTCTATTTATTCTTGATGCTTTTATTCATTTAAATTCTAAAAGAAAATCATTGGTTATGGGTGGTTCCACCTTATATACTCCTTAATGTATAATTGCCCATTGCCACCATCTACCCAATTCCACCACCTAGGAACCCTCCCATTACTACAATCTTACCAACTTTTTATCATAATGACGATGTACTTGGAAAGCAGACACATCAACCCATGCTTTAACCTTGTAAGGACAAGCCCATGACCATTGATTTGAAGCCTCAATTATTATTACTTTATTTGCTACCACTTTGCAACTAGATATGAATGAAAAAATATATATATATTTTTCAGAGATGAATTCATATGTTTACTACAAGATATAAAATTTTCAAATTTTTTGGAAAATTTTTGAAATTACTGTGAAGTTTTTAAGGAAAAAATGAAGAAAATTCATATCAAATACAAAATATGCTCAAAAAATCTGAAATTTTTACCATAGATTTACATTATAATATAGAACATCATGGTATAAACCAAAGTTATCATCTCACTCTAAAATTAGAAAATCAACAAACCATAGGTGTAGTCCCAAAGTTCATATTGCTATAAAATATTGAAATTTATAAATTTTTCAAAATTTCCAATTGGAATAGAGACTACACTTGACTAGCTTCGTTTCATTAGTTGAACTCAAATTCAGATCAAGGAAAAATAGTAAAAAATGGCCCAAATACACTACAAGGGTGATCTGTAGATTATGCATTTTTTTTATTAAAAAAAATCAATAAGACCACAATGAGGGACTTTGCAATGCTATTCACTGAAAATGTACTCAAATACCCTCCAAATAAATAAACTGGATTTTTTTTTCATTCTATAGTGGCAAGTGAAGTCATGGTTAATAAGGATTTGCCCACGCTTTAACCAAACTCTATTCATGCTTTTAACATTTCACCTTTGAAAAAACACGGAAAATTCAGTTTTTGTCGGAACGTCTTCATTCTTTTTGCAAATGAATTCTCTCAAACTTTTTAATCTCTAAAAAACATAGGAGCTAACAAATACCTTCTCCAAAGTACCTAGATAGCAAATTTGTATACTAATCGGTAAGGTACAAACACCCAAAACCGTCCCTATACCTAATCCTCGGTCCACAGAGTGCCCTTAAAGTATCCCTAGAGTTCCATTAACGTGTCTTACACATGTTTAACTTTGATTTGCCAACGCACTTGATGGACACATACTAAATTCTGATTTACTAACAACTGAATTTTGCGCAGTTCAGTTTTAGGTGCACCTATAGGACAGTTCCAGTGCTCTAAAGACCCGACACTTTGAAAAATCATAAAAATTACATATCACATCGAAAAAATCTAATTTTTTGTTTGGAGTATTCATGATTTTCTCTTGCTAAAACTACAAAAATATTATTTTTAGAAAAATATGCCTCTAACTATGCTCAATTGCTTAAAGTAACGGTTTTGGGTGTTTCTACCTTAGTCCTACCTTAATATGGTCAGAAATGCCATGTGTGGCACAGACTTACAAATCAAGTCAAATTTAAAAACAAGTTGAATTAATCAAACTGGGATGCCACGGTGGAGAGTCCATCGGCAACGCAGAACCTTTTGGATCCCGCCAAAACGGCATTGGCACATCGGTTGCGCGCCACCTGGCAGTCAGACAACCCCCTTGGATTCGTTCTAGGGATCGCGTTGCTGACTGGGAAAAAGAAACGTGCGCTAATGAAGGAGCGTTACTAGGGCACGTTTTTTCGGACCATTATTGACAGTCCTCTGCTTCCGTGTGGAATTTTCGAAGCCATAGTGTAAGATAGAACTACCTATTACCGTACAGATTTGCAAATCTAGGTACTTTGGAGAAGCTATTTATGAGCTCTCATATTTTTCAGAGATGGAATAGTTTGAGAAAAGTCAATTGCAAAATGAATGAAGACATTCCGACAAGAATTGAATTTTTTTGTGATTTTTCAAAGCTGAAATGTAAAAACTATGAATAGACCCTTGTTGAAACGTGGGCTGATGTGTCCGCTCCCAAGTACATTGTCATCATGGTCATGGATTAGCAAGATTGTGGTAATAGATGGGCCAGTGACAGAAATGGGAAGAATTTGTAGGTGTCAGAATTGGGTAAATGGTGGTATTGGGTAGTTCTATTTTAATTAATGTGGGTTCGGAATTATTGAGTGGATCTCTAATGGAATTTGGTGGGGTTGTAAAATCTTCAAACTGCGAAGATTTTTGTCACTTCTGTATGTATAATATTTTCTAGGGAAAAGTATACTTGTTTGCATACACATGTGCATATTTATTTGGGGATTGTACAAAATAAAGAATGTTTGTTTTTATTAGTGCACCAATGAATTTTGCAAGTCCTTGGGACATTTTGAAAGTTCAAAAATTTGAATTTTCACATAGTTCTTGATTTTAAATGTTTTTTTAGCTTCACTAAGAAAATGTAGCTTCAAAAATATAATTTTTATTCTATTTGAATTTTTTAGAATGGCTAGAATTGTAATTTTTGTAACACTTTCAAGATAGCATCTTGAAAGCTCAAAATACACTACTTTTGAACTTTTTCTATTGTATTTCTCTTGGTGTAATCTCAAGGAGTACATCAATTATACCATAGTGTTTGTCACTATTATTTCCATTTTTCTTATAAACTTCATACTATTTGAAGTATCTTTGTAATTACTATGGTTTTTATACAATTTTTTAATTCATATAAAATTTATGTGATGTTTTTAATTATGAAAAAATGAAATTATGTTTTAGACATATTTTACTACATGCGAAAAATATCAAATTTTTGAAATCTATGTTTTAATGTAGAAATTTAATGAAGTTTGACCAAGTTTGGACATGAAATGTTCTTTAAGGGTAAAAGTATCACATGGAGTCTAAGTCTCAAAAATTGACACGAATAGTATACCCAATTTGAATATATGTAAGTTATCCACATTTATCTATTTCTGAATATTAACCCTTTTTATTTTTTTAAAATTTTTTGGTCACTTAAAATTTGGAGAAGCATTGTATTTCTATATTCATCCATCTTTTTGACTAAAAGAGCACTTAATTTCAATCACATCCAGACACTTTTTCATCTAAATTTGGCAACTTCATCCACATTTTTAATGGAAATGAAAAATTTATAGCAAAAGAAAAGTACTTTTATTTGGCATAAAGTAGACATTTATTTTGAAATGGTACAATCTAGTCTCATGATACCAAAAACAAGGATTATTTCCAATGTCACTGCCTTCTCAAGTGTAAAGAGGATATTACAAGTGGAATATAATCAATACCTCCTTCTAAGGTAGGAGGTTTATAAATCACCCATTTAAGAGCTAAAATTGAATTTTGGGGAGGTGAAGCTTTCTGAGACATTTTTTCAGTAAAATTTCCTTGAAAAACAAATGAAATTGGCATCTAAGCCAAGTTGTTTCGTATTTTTTGGAGTTTTGTAGAATTAGTTATGAAATTTTGAAGTTGAAATGACATAGGGCTCCAAAGTCACCCACCTCCTCAAATGTACATTGTTTGTCATTTGGTGAAGGCTATAAAAAGAAACATATACAAATAGTGTACACTTCAAGAGGTGGAAAATTTTAGAAACTCCTACCTTATGTAGCAAACGTTAAATTTGATGGACTTATCATCCATTTGGACCCCAAAGTGGATTCCTCCCAAGCCAATGCTTTCGTCATCTGACCTGCCTTGTTGGTAAGGTAGGTACACCCAAAACTGCCATTTTTTGCTATTGAGCCTATTTTCTATTATTAGACTGGTCAAGTTTTCATATGTTCTTGTTGGCAAGTGAAAGGAGGTTCCAACGCAACAGAGAACGTGGCATTTGGATACTATATGCAAAAGTTATTAAGGAACAAAGTTTGGTTCTAAAAAAGCATTTCTTCTACATAACTGATTTTGGAGATGTACATATGGTATAAATGACAGTTTAAGGTCAGTGGCACATTTGGGTGTACCTACCTCAGTTGTCTAAAAGTGCAAGTCACATAAGAACTTCAACATCATTGATTTTCAAATCAAATTTCAAACTAAACTTCAGGTTTTTAAAAAAATTATTAAAAAATTAATTAAAAACTAAAAATTTGAACATTTAATTTCTTTGCATCCAGCAAACAGGAGCAAGACAAAATTGAACCCTCTTTGGAACCATGGATATGTAGAGCACCTAAGGTTAGTAGAACTATCCATTACCATACAAATTTCCTATCTAGGTACTTTGGAGAAGCTATTTATGAGCTCTCATATTTTTCAAAGATTGAATTGTTGGAGAGAAGTTAATTACAAAAAAAATAAAGACATTCTGACAAGAATTGAAATTTTTGTGATTTTTCAAAGCTGAAATGTAAAACTGTGAGTAGACCCTTGGTAAAGCATGACCAGACCATTGTTGGAGCGTGGGCTGATGTGTCCGCTCCCCAGTGCATTGCCATCATGATCATGGATGAGTAAGATTATGGTAATAAGATGGGCCAGTGATGGAAATGGGAGGAACCTCTAGGTGGGGGAATTGGGTAAATGGTGGTAATGGGTAGTTCTACCTTATATTGAAAAGGATTCATTTTCATGCAGATATATTTTCTCTTGGCTACGTCACCATGATGGTGCACTTGTGTGCGCCTATTTTTGTTTATTCCCGTGTTTGTGGTATAAAAGCAAAATTGGGTAAGCGCTCTCAAAGCTTGTACAGTAGGGTCCCAATCAAATTGGCGTTTTTGAAATCGCAGTGAAGAAAATTTCACTGCAGCCAACTTTGAGAGGCTCCCGAGAGCTGAAAAATTGGTATTTTACCACGAAATTTTTATCACAGCTTGATTTTTATGTTAATAACACATGGTCCAAATTTCAAGGCCAAAAGATTCACCATTTAAAAGTTATTCAAAATCTACCAACATGGGTAGTTGTGGAATTTTTTTCACTTCTGCCAACTTTCACAGCCTCCCAAGGATTGGAATTTTTTTTCTTTGCCATGAAATTTTTGGAACAAAAACTAATCTATGATTTCAACATATGGTCCAAATTTCTGGTCCAAATTTCAGGTCCAAAAGATTAATACAAAAAAAGATATTCACAATCTACCAACATGTATTGTTTTGAGAAACACTTGTGGAAACCATTTCACTACTACCAACTTTGGCACCCCTCCAAGGGCTAAGAAATTGTCTATTTACCGTGAATTTTTTGTCACACAACCCTTTCTATGTTAATAACATGTATGCCAAATTTCAAGGACAAAAAAATATTACAAAAAAAGATATTTAAAATCTACCAACATGGGCAGCTTTGAGAAACCATTTTTTTATTTCCATCTTTGACACCCTTCCAAGGGCTGATATTTTTTTTATTTTTCATGAAATTTTTTCTATACAATAATTTCTATGTTAATAACATGTGTGACAAATTTTAAGGTAAAAAAATTTATAATAAAAAAGATATACACAATCTACCAACATGTGTAGTTGTAGGAAACATTGGGAGAAGCCATATCACTACTACCAACTTTGACACCCTCCCAAGGGCTGAGAAATTGTCTATTTACCATGAAATTTTTGGCACAAGATATATTTTATGTTAATAACAAGTGTGCCAAAATTCAAGGTCAAAAAATTTATACAAAAAAAGGCACACACAATCTACCAATGTGTATGTCCTCCATTTGCCTCAATCACTGCTTGTAACCTAGAAGGCATAGAATGACATAATTGGAGGAGCTTTGTATCACTAATTAACCTCCACTCTCTTTCAATAATTGTCTTCATGTCATCTAAGTTTCTAGGCCTATTTGGGTCATGTTGCACCGCATCTTTCAGAATCTTCCAAAGGTTCTCAATTGGATTGAGATCGGGAGAGTTTGTAAGCCAATCAAGCTTCTTCAGAAGGTGTGATTGTCTCCATTCTCCACATAGTTTGCTACGATGGACAAGTGCGCCATCTTCCATGAGCAATCCTTGTGGCACTCTACCCATAAAATGAAGCAACTCGCCATTGTAAACCACTTCAACAAAATCCTTAGCAGAGCGTCGATCCTTAGGCATAAAAACAAGTTGTGAAACTTGTCCTCCAGCAAATGCACCCCAAATCATCAAAGAAGTTCTCCCACTCTTAAAAGTTGGAACTATACAATCTGATGCATAGCGGTCATATGCAGTTCTCCAAACATGAATTTGTCTAGAATTTTTTCCAACTTCAAAAGTAGACTCATCTGTCCAAACAACTCGCTCCCATTCTTCTACACTCCACCTACAATACTTCTGAGCAAAAGCCAATCGTTGAGACATGTGACGAGGTGTCAAAAAAGGTTTTTTGACTGCAATTCGACTATAAATGCCACTTCTATGTAAAGCCCTTCGAATAGTATTTCTAGACACTTGAGTAGGATACATATTAGTAATCTCTGAGAGCGTTAAGCGACGATTAGCTTGTGAGACACGTTTAATAATACGAACATCTCTATTACTAAGCTTCTTAGCATGATTTCCACCACAAGGTTTGCTTTTGTAGGTTCCATCTTCTCGAAATCTCTTCACCAACCTCTGAACTGTTCTAACAGGGACTCCAACAATAGCTGCAATATCAACTCCTGTCTTTCCTCCCTCCCTCAAACCTATAATGCGAGCACGAATTTCAACTGAAATAGCCATCATCTACAACTTTCAAAATGGTAATTGGATCCAAAAAAATTACTAACTAACCTCATGTCTGGAGCACTCAAATCTTAATCAAACCTTAATTAGTAATCACCCACCATCCATGATCCAACTCTCATTCACTCAATCTCCATATTACCTCCTTCAGTCACCACATTACCTCACTCACCATGATCCAACCTTCATTCACTCACTCAGTGACTATAATTCAACCCTCACATAGCCTCACTTACTCATCACATACATTCACTAAGTCACCATGATGCAACCCTTACATAGCCTCACATAGCCTCACTCATCAAACAATCATACTCAGTCATCACATAGCTCCAGTTAACCACACAGCACATAGCCTCACCCATTCAGTCAACACATCCTTCATGCACTCATGTCCCCAAAATCTTCAATCCTCTAATTGGAAAAATAATCACCCATTACTTGCCTCAGCATACATCCTACCTCCTGTAATGCTCAATTTTGAAAGCAAGCATTCATATTGAGAGGAAAAGCTTCTTCATGCACATATGGTGTTCAAATTTTAAACAAGTGCATTCTTTTAGATGTGACAAGTGCATTCTTTTAGATGTGACAAGTGCACACATCTAGATTTGGGTATCCTTGATTTTGTTGAGAAGCATTTATGTATGGGGATTTGGACATTTGGACAATTTTAGACCAAAAGCATGAGTGTCCATATTCTTACAATATTCTCAATATATTCTAAAATTGTTTCTCACAACTACACATATCGGTAGATTGTGTGTGCCTTTTTTTGTATAAATTTTTTGACCTTGAATTTTGGCACACTTGTTATTAACATAAAATATATCTTGTGCCAAAAATTTCATGGTAAATAGACAATTTCTCAGCCCTTGGGAGGGTGTCAAAGTTGGTAGTAGTGATATGGCTTCTCCCAATGTTTCCTACAACTACACATGTTGGTAGATTGTGTATATCTTTTTTATTATAAATTTTTTTACCTTAAAATTTGTCACACATGTTATTAACATAGAAATTATTGTATAGAAAAAATTTCATGAAAAATAAAAAAAATATCAGCCCTTGGAAGGGTGTCAAAGATGGAAATAAAAAAATGGTTTCTCAAAGCTGCCCATGTTGGTAGATTTTAAATATCTTTTTTTGTAATATTTTTTTGTCCTTGAAATTTGGCATACATGTTATTAACATAGAAAGGGTTGTGTGACAAAAAATTCACGGTAAATAGACAATTTCTTAGCCCTTGGAGGGGTGCCAAAGTTGGTAGTAGTGAAATGGTTTCCACAAGTGTTTCTCAAAACAATACATGTTGGTAGATTGTGAATATCTTTTTTTGTATTAATCTTTTGGACTAGAAATTTGGACCAGAAATTTGGACCATATGTTGAAATCATAGATTAGTTTTTGTTCCAAAAATTTCATGGCAAAGAAAAAAAATTCCAATCCTTGGGAGGCTGTGAAAGTTGGCAGAAGTGAAAAAAATTCCACAACTACCCATGTTGGTAGATTTTGAATAACTTTTAAATGGTGAATCTTTTGGCCTTGAAATTTGGACCATGTGTTATTAACATAAAAATCAAGCTGTGGTAAAAATTTCGTGGTAAAATATCAATTTTTCAGCTCTCGGGAGCCTCTCAAAGTTGGCTGCAGTGAAATTTTCTTCACTGCGATTTCGAAAACGCCAATTTGATTGGGACCCTACTGTACAGTATTCTCCATACAGTACAAACAAAACTACTGACAAAGGGTCCCATTTTTTTGGTGCCTGCCAAGCCAGTGGCAAGAGGAATCTATTTTTGAAAAGAAAAGAGGAAATAAAAAGAATAAAAAAAAAAGAGGAACAAAGAATTAAATTTTTTTTTTTAAATTTAAAAAATACAAGAAGGAACTTATGTACAATAGACTTTATCCCTAGATGAGGTATTTCATTTGCTTTACAGGTGTAAGTCGTATTCAAATGTCATCACATGCAATTTTTGTCAATGTCAAGTGAACAACTTTGTGGCAATCTAGTGGAGCCTTCTAGAAGAAGATTGGTACAAAACACCAAATCTAACTTTCTTTTTTTCATAGAATGGAGATTAATTGTTTTCATAAATAGTCTTCATCCAACTCATAAAGACCTATGTCCTATGGGATTTCTCAAATTTTCATCCCAAATTCGGATGCATGGTGATTTTTTCTCTCTACACAGGTTTTTGTCCTCTAAAATATGTACCTTGTGGGAATTAAGGAGTTTTTTGAAGAATCATACCACGGGAAGTCTTTGATCCTTGAAAGATGGACTAGTCACTTGTAGAAATTATCTTTTGGAGTCTTGTGTGAATCACAAAAAGTTGAAATTCTTTCTTTTTTTTTTTTTTTCAAAGATTATATTTTTGTCTACATTTGAAGCTTTGATTCATTCTATTTGGACTAGTGATGAAAGTTAATGACAATCTTGTTTTTTCAGACAATCTAAGCATCTTTTTAAAAAAATAACATATAGAATCCATTTTTTAATGTAATTTTTATAATTTTCAAAGAAAATTGTTGGGCAAGGTTAAGTTTGCTTGCTAAAAAAATCTTACCTTTTGAATTACTGTGTTTCAATTCCATCATTACGGTGCATTGCTTTGCATCATTACGATGCAATTACAAGTAATGCATTGTAACGATGCAAAGCAATGCATCGCAATGATGCGATAACAAGTGTGATTAACGTGCAAACCCATGAAACAACAATAACCACACGATAATTGTTGCCAAACCATAGGGTTTAAACTTTGTGATGCATGTTTCAAAAATAATAATTAATTTTTTGCCCATCGCAATAGAAATGGCAGTTTTGAGTGGATTTTGATGGAAAAAAACAAGCCTTGAGACTCTAAGGGTTAAAAAGAAAAACCAAGAACGCTCATTGGAAGTTAAACTACTCTGGAAGACCTCCCCTTTTCATAGCAAAATTCCATATTAGATGGAGCAATTCTTTGTCATCATCGGTCAAAAAATGGCAGTGGTGTCATTTAAGGGTTATTAGTATCAATGGTACACTGTGCACCTTCAATTGCTGGCACCCCACACAAATGTGTGACGATGGGCGTGATTTTCTAGAGCACACTAATTGCATGAGAAACAAGTTATTGTTTCCACTGCCGGTGCTTGCAAAATCTCTTCTACAATGAATGTTGCAGGACTTGAATCCTCTGTAGGTCCACAGACTGACACTGTTTCTGAAACTGCATTAGATTTGCACCGAAAAGCACTTCAGGACTTTTCATGGACTGTAACTTGTAAGTACTATATGGCCTATATATGGTAGAACCACCCATAGCGGACCATTGAAGCGATTCCATCCATGTTTTGGAGGAGTAAGGTAGAAGCACCAGTAGTGGATCACTTAAGCGATTTTGGAGCAGATGGTGAGGAGTATGGGATGGTTGGAATTTTTTTCCATATAGGAAGATAAGAAATGTGGAGATGCTTAACTTTTCAGAATTTTATCCCCTGAAATTGAAGTCACTATGAATTTCAGGAGCCAAAAAGTATTGTTGACTCATAGTCAATGTTTAGAATATTTTAATTATGGTCATTGAAGAACTACTTTCTTGCTCATCTCTTCTTACTTTCTTGTTCACTACTTTGCAACATGTGCCATGACCTTATTAGTCCCGACCTTGAAAAGGACAAAAGAAAACCCCATTCCATTCCAAGCTTGAATTCCGGCCTGAGGTTGGAAATAGCATTCCTTACAGGGTGGGTACTAGGCATGGTTGACAACTAATGCTTCTACCTTAGAAGGGAATGTAAATTTTTGGCCATGTAGAAAGATAGAATGGGTGGTTCTACCATATGGTAGGAGGACCATAAATGGACCATCTAAGGGTTAGAACTGAATTTGGGGGAGATGAAACATTTTGAAATGTTTTTCAGTAAATTTATCTTCAAAGGCAAGAAGAATTGACATCTAGTCCAAGTCGTTTCATGTTTTTTGAAGCCTTGTCAAATTAGTTATAATATTTTGAAGTTAAAAATGACATAGGGCTCCAAAATGACTCACCTCCTAAAATGTATATTGTCTATATATTGCTGAAAGCTATGAAAAAGAAATATGTACAAATAGTGTACATTTAAGGAAGTGAGCCTCCTACTTTAGTAGAACCATCCCCAACAGATTATTCATTCATGTAGTCATATGATTAAAGTTATTCTTCTTCTGCAACTATTAAGGTAGGAGGTCTATAAATTGTCAATTTAAGCCTACCTACCTCATCAATGACAGTAATAGATATTTTAAAGAGCATATAATTCATTTTCAGATAGGGGATGCATTTAGAACCCAACCAATTTAAAGACCTCCTATCTTAAGCTATATGGTAGAGTAGCCGACCGATTTCTAACCACCACTCCTTTTCCAACTTATAGATTGTCATGTTTCTGTGAGTTGTGTTGTAGTTCGAGGAATAGTTGTGGCACATTATGATTGGCTACAAGGCTATCAATATTGCAACCAGTCCTAGATTGATTTTGCAATTAGCCTATGGTTAGAAATAGAAAGATATATCAAAGGCCTATAATCATTATAGGTTTTAGAAAACCTTTTATTAAAAAATTCATAGTAAATACATTTCATGTAATAAAATTCTGGAAAAAATACGCAATCCTTCCAAACTCTATTTCTGTACACAAAAAATGGGAAAAATTCGGCACACAAAAAATCTGTGCTCCAATTATGCATAATTGCTTAAGTGGTTGGAAATGGGTCGCCATCCCATAGTCATTGCAAACACAAAGTCAGTGATGTCAAATAGTCTGTGTAGAGGGAGCTTGGATAGCTGTTGGAAAGTTGTGTATAAAAAAACTCTAAAACATGATGATTTTTGAAAGCATGAAATCAAATTGATACTATTGTTTGCAAAGAAAACATGTGTCATACAAAACAGATGATTGAAAGCTTACCAAGTTTTTCAATCCAAGTTGCATATAGCATAAATTAAATGTAAGGTGAGATTTATGTGAAAGAGATGCAACAGAGGACTTTTCTTCAGCACTTCGGGGGACTACCTTAGAAGGTAACTAAGGTGGGTACACCCAAAATCGCCCTGTGTGTAAAAGCGCCAGCTAGAAAAGGCACTAAAATGGCTTTGGCATATACAAAGAATGGTCATTCATTTACATAGGTAGTTTTAGAAGTTGTTAGTTTTTTTATGAAAGAGTTTATGTCATATTACGGATATCATTAAGAGTCTTTAAGTGACAGCTAAAGCATTTTAGAGGATGATGAGTTAAATGCCACTGATGAGAGGATGGTGTTACACTTTGGTAGTTTCTTCTGCTACTTCTTTATTCCCCAAACTTCTTTCTTTTTTTTCTTTTTTAATGGCACGATGGTTGAGCATTTGTGTTCCTTCTAACATCTTGTGACGGCCATATTGGACATGACCATGCTCTTTTCTAATGTAGTCTATGAGCTCTTTAAGTCACCCTACATGCAAAACTTTGTAAGCCTACTGTACTCTCATAGATGCCACAATGACTAAATTGATTGTGCATCTCTTCCTCATGAACACATCTCTTTGATTTTCTACATGGACTAGTCACCATTCAGCCTTCACAAGAGCCACAGACCAATTTGTGGTGCTTTTAGGTGTACCCACCTTATACTTGAATGTGTCCCAATAAAGAATTGAGCATTGTTTGTATTATTAAATTGCTTGTTTTTGTGTTTGGAAGCTTGCTGGAAGTCAAAAGAGTACTTAAGAATTTCTTCTTATGTGTTTATTGGCGATTGGATGAATAAACTTTGAATTTTTAAAGTGTTGTAAATAGGTGATTCTAAAATTGATGTTAGACTCTTATGAATAGTGGGAATACATTTTAGACAAGAACATGTAGGGGGCGGTTTTAGAAAGGGATTACAATTAGGTGTAGTTACCTTACTAGTGGTCCCCAATATGATTTCAGGCATTGATGAACTTGTTATAAAAAAATGCTAAAAGTGCTAAAGTTTCAATTTAGTTTTTGCATTTTGATGAGTTATATAATTTTTTGGATAGAAGCCAAGATATGAGCAATTGGTGCTTTAATTAATCCCACAACTCATGATTAAAATCCCTTTCACACTTGCTTAGTTATTTTTTATTGTATTTTTTTGCAATTTCTGTAATGTATTCTACAGAGATAATATGAGTACCTAGCAAGAGGTGTCAAAGTGTCTAAATTGAAGAAAAGGTGAATTTTAAAATGGGGGGAGATTATGATAAGAAGACTTCAAAACTTTGCTTGAAATCTAGATTAGTATTTTTTTATGAGAATTTACATGGATTGTAGTATTATATAACGTTCTTAATGTATCTACATCTATAAAGTCCAAATAAGAAGTCAATGATATATTTTTTAATATAATATTAAATTTTATTAGTTTTTGTTGCATCTTATAAAAAAACAAAGGGAAATTTTCTATGCTCTCTCAACATATATTTTTTCAATATTGCATGACATAATATTGAATTTTTAAAGAGCCAACACCTTATGCAACCAAAATCAAACTTTGACTTTTATTTGTAGAATATATACACTTTAGTCAAGATTATTTGTGGATTAATTTTGCAATTGGTTTGCAAATAAGTGTGGTTTTCCTAAAAGAAAGAAGTAAGAGTATTTTGTAGTGCAAATACTTGCTTTGGAATCCTCAAAGAGATTCTTGATTTGGATTCACCCATTCCTTAAGGTAAGAGAACACAAGAAGGACAAAATCCTACAATGGGATGACAAATGCATTGCATATAAATGTAGAGTCACTATCAACTAATTAAGTTGCACTAATAGTGAAGGGAGAATTTAGTGTAACCTACTAAATTAGTATCAATACAAAATCTTATTCTTGAGGAAATTAGTGCCTTACATTAATATATCATCTTACAAATAGTATGACTCCAGTAAATCTACATTATACCCACTATATAGACTTCAAATGACCACTTTAATGTCTTGCTTTGTTGTTTGCGGTGTGCACTATACGTTGCATTTAAGGTATGCACAACCATCATAGACCCTCTTCCCAATTGCATTCTTTACCTACATACATCCAACATTTCAGCCCATAAATGTTGAACATGTAGATAAGGTAGTGTTCTTACAAAGCATCCTTTTTAAGAGCTGATTGCCTTTCGTAGGAAGCTAAACTCCTCAAAACGATTTTCCATAAATTATCGTAAAGATAAAAATAAAATTGGCATCTAATCCAAGTCGTTTTACATTATGAAGAACGACATGGAAATTAGTTATAAATTTTTGAAGTTAAAACCCACTAGTTAGTGATCACCAAATGCAACCACCTCCTGAAATGTAGACCTTTCATACATTCAAGAAAGCAAAAATGTACATGTGTGTTAGTGATCCCTTTTAAAGTAGGGTCACTTTTAGAGCGTAGTCACTTTTTTATTTTATTTTATTAGAGCATGGTTGCTTTTATACCTTAGAGAGGCAATTGCCAAAAGGATTCATAATGTGTGTGTGCCTACCTTAGAGGGTTCACCGAATGTGGCACCCCCAGGCACATTTCTCGTGTTGCATTGTGCCCCACAAGATGTGATATTACAGAAGGAAGTACGGAGTCGTTGTTGGATTGTGCCCCACAAGATGTGATATTACAGAAGGAAGTACGGAGAACATGATGATAGTAATAACTCTCCACTGGACTCTTCCCTGGCCCCATCTCCAGCAATGAGAGTTCGCCCACACGGTAGCCCCTCCCTTTGCCACCAACTGACCAGCACCAGTGTGAACAGACAGGAATTACCCAGTGTAGAATGCGGGGGGGCCGACACCAACATTCCCCTTCAGAAGACCCAAGTCGTCAATCCGTCGGGTCACCGGTGGTTTTCAGAAATTCAGGTATATAAAGCATAAGCCTCCGTCACACTTTCTCCATTCACAAATTCGTCAGTCCAACAATACATCACAGTGAGTCAATTCATTTGTAAGCATCAACCTCTTGGGAGTTTCTGAAGCTGGGTGTGAAGAAATTGGTGTGTCTCTGTTTCAGAGATTGCATCAACTTGGTGGTGGTGATTTGGGTCCAATTGGATTCGTGTTTGGACGACGACGATGGCAGGTATGGCAGTTGGAGTGGCAGCTCTGGCAAGTGCGAGTAGTGCTTGTGGAGTGGGTAGTAATGCAGTGGCTTCGAGGAATTGCGCGTTGGTTGGAAATGCGAGAGCCGTGAAGCGAGTCGCAGTTACATGTGTAGCGAAGAGCGCGAGCCAGAGCTCTGTGCAGTCCAAGTCTGTGGAGAAAATGTTGAATCCCGCGGAGGAGCTTCTGGAGTTGTGGGCGAAGCAGCCAGTGGTGAGTAGTGGCAGGTCCGAGACGGAGGCTGTGCGGCGGTTGCTCTTGTGGGACGCTCTACCGAAGAAAGGTGTGCTGAAATCGCCATAGCTTTGAGCTTTGGTTCTAAGTTCGTTTAAGGGAGTTTCGTGATTTAATTGACCGTAAAGTTGTTGCTGTAGCTGATGAGGTATTGTGTAATTGTGTTGTTTGAGTTTTTACAGAGGAAGTGCAGCTGTTTAGTGTGTACGAGATCAACGAGCACGACCGCGAAAGCCCTGCATTTCTACCCTTCAGCACCATCAACATTTCGAAATTTAGTAGCAACAAAGGGGACGCCAGAGATTTCTTGCAAAATCTCTGGAGCACGCTCTCAGGCGGGCACCAGCATGGACTCGGAGATTTAGTCCCCTTTTCCAACAAGGTAATAAAACTGCAGTTTTCGCTCACGAGTAACGTTGAACATCCTTCCTCCTAAATTACTCCAAGCTCACAATCTCTCTTCAAGGGGAGGAGTTCACAGCTCATTCCAGTGAATTTTAAACTTCATCTCCACGCCTGTGCATTTCATCTCTATTCTCTAGACCTAAGCAATGAGCCAAACTCTAGCGCATTATCTGAATTCTTAATGCAAACTTCTGAAGCGCTCATTCGTCGTGGCTCCAATTGGGGTTCAGTTAGTGCATTGAAAGCCATAGTTGGAGGACTATGACCAAGCGAAACCTCCCTGGAAGTGGGTTAAAGAGCAGAAACCCAGAATCAGGATTCTAGGAGCTTGTTGCTTGTGCCCCATTGTTGATTGTTTCATGTGTCCCATTGCAGATATACGACAGTTCTTTGCGAATGCGATTAGGCGTGACAGCAGGGATGACGATGGTCGTGAAAGCTTATCCCGGCAAGGGCCAGGGCCATCACAAGAAGCAGAAATTCTTCTTCCCGGATCGTTACGAGGCCATGTACACATTCTACATGGGCGACATGGGTCACGTTTCAGCCCAGGGTCCATTCTCCACGTTCGAGGATTCGCTGTTGACGATCACAGGCGGAGTTGGGCTGTTCCGGGAAGCCAAGGGCGTGGTTCACCTCCACAACATCACGCCATTCAAGCTCTTCTACACGTTTCATGTGCGTGGGGTTCCTGAGTTGCCCTCCGTTTTGACCTCAACTCCCGTGGAGCCTAGTGAGTATGTGCAGCCGTGCAGGGAAGCTGTTTCGTGCAAACCAGGGTTTGCACTCCCTAATTACACTGATTAGATTGATCACAAGAGCATCGGTATATATAGTAGAAATTTACGTGAGCGTGCTAGCAGATTGAATTCTTCACCAACATTAGTTTCAAGCCTATTCATTCGAACATTACGCCATCATCAAGCTGTCCTACACTTCCCATGTTCGTGGAGTCCCTGGATTGCCCGACCTCACTCCCTGAGGAGAGCCCTGTGCGTGCCGTGAAGCTGTCACTTGCAAACCCGGGTTTGCCCTCACAATTTACTCTGACTAGTTTGATCTCATTAGCATAATTTCATATAGTAGAACGCGTGAGCATGCTGGCAGATTGAATTCATCACCAACATTAGTTTCCAGCTCATTCATTCCAATTTTGTCACTCTGACTACCATTTCAGACATATCTGTATAAACTCTGTATAGACAATTATTTATCTACCAAATTCTGCTGATTTTTCAGCTGCTTTCACACATGCATCTCATTGATTTCCATCTGTTGCCTTAAGGGGAGTCACAGCAGATTTCACTGAACTCATTGAATTCTAAACTTCATCTGTTTTCCCTTGCACTTCATTTCCAGTCTTTGGCACATACAATTAGAGGTTCAAATGACATTCAAGCTCGAGTAAAATTCTCCACAGGCAAAGTTCTTCATTCTCCCATTCTTTGTCTCCAATGTTTGATGAGTAGTGTTTCAGCTAATTAATGGAAGCATAAATTAGCGGTAGACCTCTGAGGACGCTACGTACTACTGTGAAGAAGAAGAAGAAGAAGAAGAAGAATCAATCTCCTTCATTGCCTGCTCCTTTGGGAGTGTAGAGAGGTCCAGCGCCATCAGGCAGAGGCCCCAAAGTGCCCTCTCCCGTTTTGAGGAGCTGGTTGTGCGGGTAGCGCATGGGATGCTTGAGCTCGAACTCATTCACCACCAGAGGCCGATTCTCCGCGTAGCTGATGTACTTCCCGGAAGTGGAAGGCTCGGCTGGGAAACTCCGCAGCTCACGAGTGCTTCTTCCAAATGATCTGGCAAACAGGTGCTGCCATCCCATGAAGAGACACGGGTTAGCATTGCAGGAAGAAGAAATTAAGAGTTGATCGATTTCTGGACCTTAGTATTGCAAGAGTCTTGCATGATAAGTTTTTTGGGGGTAAGTTACTTCCACTAACTACAGTAGAACCTCTTTGCAGTAATACTCTCTAAAGCAGTAACCTCTATGGAGTAATACTCTCTAAAGCAGCACTAACCTCTCTAAGGTAATATTGATCAATGACCCTCCCTAATGTAATAACCATTTTATTTTATTTTATTTTAAAATTAAAATTTAAAATTTTTTAAGAAGTGCCAAAGTGGTAATATAAAATGTCCTAGTGCATGGTGCTCCAAATTTCAACATTCATCCACATATTAGATAGAAAATATCATATTAGTACATATCACATGTCTATAATTTGTTTTTCATTCACAATTTGGTGTTTTCATCCAATATTTTTTAAAATTTGAAGCTTTTTGTCAATTTCATCCAATTTTTTTGGCATTTTTAAAGCCAAATTAGTTTTTTTGATGCAATCTAGCACTAGAAAGCCAAAAAAAATGCCATGGTCTAATGTAATATAGTTAGCTTAGTGTTGACTTTATTACTTTAGAGAGGTCCTATTGTCAAATTAGTGGGGGGCATGAGTTCTACCCTTTGGTGCCTCATGTAAGAGGTAGACTTTACGACATGAACAAGTTAGAAGAAAATAATCTATCATTCTAAAGAAGAGGAACTATGATTGTCTATAATTATGAAGAAAGAACTTGTAGGGAGTTGTTTTGCTAAATGCATGTTGAAGATGTAATTAGTGAGCAATGTTGTTTTTTAAAGTGATATAGGCTACAGGAGGAGGGCTATTCATGTTCTTTTATATTGAAGGGAGAGTCACACCTCCTATAGGCTATATCGCTCAAAAATGGAACCTTAGTAGTAAATAGTATCTTAGATGCTTGTTGTTGGAGGTAAACTCTATACCAAGGACATATGCGAAGGATAAATGCATAAGAAGGAAAGCTAAATCTTCAAGGGCCCGTGAGTTTGAGAATGGACAACATTGGTTGCTTTATTAGCCATTCAACCATTTTGATTTCATGTATTCATTATTACATATTTTCATCCAAAATTCAAGAAACATTCTTGCTTAAAATATAAATCTCACAAACTAAAGAATATACTATTGTGTCTCTTAAACAAATCACCAAACACGACCAAAATAACCCACTCGTAATCTAAATAGTTACATGCACCAACCCAAACTAAACACAAATGAAACCAACACTCAACTATGAAAATCACATGGAGTCACTTGTTCTCTATCCTCGAATTTTGACATGGAACTCGAGATAAACAAACTCTTGGAGTCACTGCAACCCTAATATAGGGTTGCAATTATAGGGTTGCATAAGAAAAAGAGTAACTTTAGTTGTATGACTAACGTGAATGAAGAATTTGTTGGGAATAGTTCTACTATCTAAGGGCTTATTTACACCAAATTTTTTTGGTTTGGAGCCCAATGAAATGGAGTGTTTTGATTGGGTCTTTGCTTTGGATCTTCAGCTCTCTTCCAATCCAAAACACTCCATTTCTTTGGGCTCCAAACCAAAGTTCTTTGGTGTAAACAAGTTGTAAGTCATGTAAGGTTGCAATTATTTCTCTCTTTCTTATGCATCTTAAGCAATGGGGGTATCTTGAACTAACTTACTAGTATCACTCAATTGCATTTTGCAAGTGTGAAGGAAAGTGTGAAAGAAGTCTGTGTCGCAAGTGTGCTTACTTGTGAGGCGTGGGTGTGTCCGGTGTACCCCGGCACTTGATGCTGGCCTTCATTCACTTCCTCATACTCTGGGCCTCGGGAGCTCCACTCCTTCTTCAGCTGCAGTCGACAGTCCTTGTAGGGCAAGTCGCCCAAGGACATGTGCATCGGAGGGTTGGGCTGAGCAGGCCCATCGGTGGTGCCGATACACTGTCTACAGGACGCAGCTCCCAACAGAGCTGTCAGCAGAGCGTCCTGACATGTACCCCCATTCCAAAAGGAAACAAAACACCAGCAGTCCCAACCAACACGAATTCATCAGAGTTGCATACACGGCACACACAACATTGTTCAAAGACGAAGGCTATGATAGAAGTCAAGCAGGGGGGCATTCTTATTCTATCGATGTTTATGTAAAAGCTTGTATGTATGTTTGCTTTGCTATGTGTCTTGGCTTTGACTAAGTAATATTAGTCAACATGCACTCTGTGGGTGTAGAAGATTGCTTAATAAAACCAACAAATCCAATCAAGCTTGTAAACAGGTCACACAACAGTTTTCGAAGGTCACCACTTCAACTGCACCCAAGAATCCAAATCCATCATTCAAATTCTATCGAAGATTTACGTGGAAACTTGAATGTTGCATTGCTATCTTGCCTTTAACTACAGAACAAAGACTCAACATGAGCTGCATAGGAGTAAGAGAATGCTTAATAAAAAACAACCATTCCACCCAAACTAAAATCCATAACAATTTGATACACGTCACACAGCAGTGTTTAAAAACCACCACTTCATCCACACGCAAGAATCGAAATCCATCATTCAAATGCTATCAAAGGTTTACTTGAAAATCGTAAGCCGGTTTGCTATCTTGGCCATTCACAGCAGAACAACGACTCAAGATTCAGAGCTACATGGAAGTAAAAGCATGCGTAATGAAATTCAAGTTCAAATAGTCAGGCAATCTTGAAGCAGTCACGTCCAAGTTAAGAAAAGCAGGCTTCCAAGCGCTCAAAGAATGTTACGGTGGGAATAATGGATTACTTATCCTGGCTGGAGGAGGGATTTAGGAGCTGCGGGGGAGTAGAGACAGACCTCAAGCTTTTCAAGTTCACTTTCCCGGACACCAGGCGCGTCTCCGGAGGAGCCTCCTTCACAGAGCACCTCCACAGAAGCGCCCGCGGGTCCATCTTCTCCCCGGGCTTACTCAACTCTGCATGGAAGTCCTGCTCGTGATTGACTGGCCTGTTCTCTGTACTCTGATGAAGAGGAAAAAAATAGGGATGAGTATGGGGATTCGATGTCTGCTTCCTAGAGAGTGTTAGAGTGTGAAGTTTTGTTTCACAAATACTAGAGATAGTTTGGTGCTAGGCTTGAAAGCTTTCTTCCTAACTTGCCAATTCTAACAACAAGAATTTGAGCTCAAAACCCTGTGGGCTCAAAATGGGGAGGCGTTGTAAAACCAATATGCAACAAAAATTGCACGCTCAACATCCACAAAAGTGCCTATGGTGACTCCAACTAATGAGCTTGGTATGCATTGGGCACTGACCAAGTGAATGGCACGGCCATACTCGTGGTTGCGCAAGGAGTCGGAGATGGCCACCCCGCGCCGTGAAGCATCGGAGAACGAATGGCCCATCACATGGCTCTTCACGCCTGGCACGTGACCCGTGTAGCCTGGCATGGGCCCTTCTTCTGCAATCCTCACCTCAGACACGTCCGTTGCACGCGCCATCAGCAAAATTCAAATCCTCTACAAAGCTTTGAAGAAATTGGAATCGATGAATTCAAGTTCCCTTGGAAAGCCAACAACATTCGGAGAGACAAACTAAAAAGGACTAAGTTAGTTAAGTGGGTTCATCCAAAATACTTATCATTGAATGGTGAGCCAATTCAGTTGTGTCTCTTGGGATTTGATCAGTTGCATTCAAGTCTAGAACCTGACCTTTCACCTCCACTGACGAGGTGTCAACACTCTATTGATCAAAGACAGACAACGACTCAGCAGTTGGGGTTGCAGTGCTGCAGTGATAACGGTTTCCCTGACACTTAAACTGCTCCTTAATTCCTGATTTGTGTTGAAGACAATCAATGTCGCAGGTTGTGTGCTTTCAGCCTTTCAGTCAGTGTCCTCAAATGTGGCTACACTTGGCAAAGCATCCACCCAGAAAAATCTATTGCTTCAAAACACCACGAAAGTCAGTGTAATATTCTACATTTTTAACACATTTAGCACTGCTTTAGCAACTTGAGCAAAGTAGGAAAATGACATATGGAACCACGGGTGCTTGAGAACTATCTCTCTGCACTATCAGTGTGCACAGGTCTGGGAGGTTCAGGGCTATTTTGCTCTAGTCACATGCTTTACTAACTTGGTTTAAATAAAGTTTTTGTCAGAGTGCAAGCATTCGGTTCCGAAAATAGAGCTATTTTTCTGAAAACTCAACACAGGGTCAAATTTGAAAAAGAAACGGTGAAATCTTTGAGCACAAGCAATAAAATGGTTCCATTTGTTTAAAAAATATATATAAATTTACAGCACTGCAAATTGCGAGGCTTGACAACCCCTGTACTGTGGAACAAGTGAACCTCTTGATTGGCAGTGCTATACATGGAGGATCCAATTGTGATACCCACAGCCAAATCGGTGCAGTTAACTCTACAGAGAAGCGCTCAAAAGACCGAACATGTCAACGCTCCAGTTGCTAAGGACAAAAGTGGTTTAGGAGTTCGCAATAGAAGTGGACAGGTCGTGAAATTATTGCAATCTGAGGTGAATCAAAAAATTGCAGATTGGCAGAATGAGTTGAGCACGCAGAGTAGCCTGATCAACATCCTTGAGGTGGGCTTTCATTTTGTGTCGATACTCAGATCAAGGTAATTCATTTTTTACGCATTCTAAGGCAGTTTCCGAAGCAGTTTTGAGGCAGTTATGTGGAGGCTTTCTTTTGTCCAAAATTTATTCATTTTTTGACGAATCCTTGCGATGTTCTTCGCTGATTGTGGTGATATACATTTTGATCCCGTCTGAGTTTTCGCATGATCAATTGAGGTGGTCGTATTAAAAGCTTCCAAATCGTGAGTCCTTGGTCGTTCAGTGTAGGCTTCCAATTAGATGTGCAGAACGGTGTGCGCCTACATTTGAGTTAACTGGTTTTTCCTTGACCTTCAAAATCAAAGACATTGTTTTCATATTAGAATCTGCAAATTATAAAATGAT
The DNA here is from genome assembly GCA_950106755.1 of Climacium dendroides. Lineage (NCBI taxonomy): Eukaryota > Viridiplantae > Streptophyta > Bryopsida > Hypnales > Climaciaceae > Climacium > Climacium dendroides. Next base: position 6,349,505 of record OX467082.1, on the reverse strand, counting down.
TGGTTGTCAGTGTGAAAATTATAATAGGAGTTGCTTGACTTTAACTGAGAACGTGGTGTTCGTTGTAATTGCAGGAGCTCTTGAAAGCGGACTTGGAAGCGTTAAAAGCAGGCAAACCACCACCCGAGGACAACGAAGATCAACGAAAAGTTTTGTCTATTTTGTCTCCGAAAGTAGCAGTGTAGAATGGTTTTCCCGGAAGGGAGTGTTACTTGGAATAATTGACAGTCATGGCCGCATGATCCCGAAGCGCATTGTATCCCTACGTAACTTGGTTATGCCGTGCTGACAGCTTTTGAATATCTGCTTTACTTCCAGAAACACTAGGGGAGTTAATGTGCAGAAGCGTCAATTCGTGAGGAAGGCACAGACCTGTACAGTACTTCAACAATACACTTTTAGTCTAAGCAATAGCATTCCTTAGGATCGATTCATAGCACTATTGTGATGTGTTGAATTTAACGTTCCTGTATGTAGCAGCCTCAATCCCACTGGAAAAGGAATCCAGATTCTTTTTGTGCACAAGCTTGAGCTCATCTCAAGTGGGAGGTACTGAAAGCTACATGAAGAAGACAGGGCGCTGGTTATTCATGAAATTCAAATCTGAAATTCATGGCGCCACGGAACGTACGAGTGAACCCAGTGAACTGTCATTGACAATGGCTAGAAGTTGATATTTGTTTTAAGAAATCCTTCTCAGCAACCCAAAGGTATGTTCTCACTTGGTGTTAGGTGTTTAAAGAGTGGCGTTAGAAAGGTTTTAGGAGTGAAATTAGGTACACCTTTGAACTGAATTCACTTTGCAAATGAAACTTACGACAAAGAAAGCCATCACCAAAGAGCAGAAAAATTGAAAGTTACAACATTGATATTCTCCCAAATTAAACATTAAACACAAAGAACACAGGTCCATTCTGAAACGACCAAAAAACCACCTGAAAGGCGTCAACTTTCCGAATAAAAATGAGTGATCAGATATGAACAATATAGATTTGCACTATTATACACTCGAGATCACTAACAACTTGCGTTGTTACTTGAGCCGTGTTGCGCACAGCTGTCCTTAACCAACCAGCGCAAGAGCTTCCTTAGGCAATACATATCTACACTTTCCTCCTCTAGAGTACCTTATATACAGTCACGTGCAGAGAGCAATCCCCAGCTAATTCACAAGTTGCAACATTCAAGAAAGACTAATGAATGAGAACAGTATCACTGTGACACTCCCCCTCTAGCTTGACCCTTGATAGATCACCAAAGATGAGAGCAAACTCAAGGTGTAATCAATCGTTTCCACCTCCGGGGTGGAAACTCTTTCCTGTAGCTTTCTTCCTCTGCGTCCCAATTCTGCTCTGGCAGCTTGTTTGTGTCTTTGAGCTCTTGCAAGGAAGGGGGTATTTTCAACCATTTTCTTGTGTCGAGAAAGCCCTCCACATCTTGGTACCCTTGAGCTTCTTCTTCTGAAAGTTGATGAGACCAAGGGATGCGAGCTGACGAATTTGCCCCTGGGCCAGTGCTGTTAAACTCCCCAAAATAGACATAGTCGTGTGCAAATAGCGGTCCTGTGTCGGTCATCCAGTCCACCCAGCCCTCAGGAGCAATGTGCTCCCCTAATGTCGTGTCAATGAACACTACTCTTGCGTATTCTCGCCACGGTCGACCCAAGTACGTGAGACCTGTTCCAGTCGAGTTATACGTTGCTAGGTCGTACCCTGTGACGTTGGACCTTAATATCACGAAAGTTGAGTTCGATGTTACAAAAGTGGAGTTGGAAGCCGCTAAGCAATCTTCTTCACACCACCGGCTTTGCGCAGTTATAAATCCCTCACCTGATCAGGCAACACACAGCAAGAAATTGAGGATGAACAATTTCAAAAGGAAAAAGGGTGAGCGTAAAACTCTATTTTCTTGCAGGAACAACACAGTGGAAAGGTTCTCGGTTCAAGTCGAACACAAGAATCTGCAAACCATCTGGCAGACCTCTCACTCAATAAGGTACAGGATACTAAAATTGTTGTGGACCAGATCACATCTCGTATACTGACCCCTGTTACCAACACCAACTCATCTCTTCCAATACTTATTAGATTTATTAGCAAGTGGAGTAAGCATGACTTCGCAAAATATCTATGGCCACTGATGTCTGAATAGCAATGGGGTTGTCTACTATCACTTAAAGCGGTCTACAGCTTCCCACTTTGACTTGTATAAGAAAATCGAGGTGATAGAATTTTGATCTCAACAGAATTTGGCTTTTGCACCGAACAATCTCTCCAGAGCTTTCCAGATCTCCCAAAAATCACCTCAAAACATACGTCAAAAATACTTCAAGCGACGCATATAACATCTCCTACCGTAAACAATAAGAATTGTAGACCTAACCAACTAGGTCTTTGAATTTGACTGGTTTAGGGTAATCATGTACCTCTCGAGAAAATCGTGCAATTTTCAAAAACCGCCGATGCATATCCAAGTATGAAATCCACGTTCCCCTCGATGCGAGAATCTTTGTAGTAGTGCTTTCCCTGGTCAGCATACAAGGTGTCCTGCCACCCCAAGAAGACGCACTCATAGAACGCACAATTGTCCCCCGAAACGCGAATAGCAGGGGCTTGAGAGTTGTAGTCGAAATCATCTGGTTTCGGAGCGCTGTTTTCAAACGTGATGCCCTTGGCCACAAAGTTCGACGCGTCCACAATCACAGAAGGGCAATCCAAAATAGTATACTCCGAACCATCCGGCTTCTTGTCACACGCCTTTCTATTGTACGTTAACACTGTGCTCTCTGCGCTCTCGCCCAAGAACGTGATGTAATCCTGAAAGACGTCAACATCGTGGCCATGCCTCAAAATCCCAAAACCACCTTAATCTTAACAAAACTCAAAACTCAAAAGAAGACTAATCTCTGAAAGAAAAAGCTAAAACTCTCCAGGGTTTGTAATTGGGACGAATTTCTTTGTCCAATGCCGCAACATCCAAGAACAGCATTGCTCTGAACAAAACACAGATCTTAAAAGAAAAGCTAAATCTCTCAACGGCCTCTACATGGGAAAAAAACTCTTTCGCCAATGTCTCAGCATCCCCAAACAAGCTTTGTACACAAAACACAGGTCTCAAAGAAAAGCTAAAAACTCTTCCAAGACCACATTGTTCCATCTCTCAAAATCCCCAAACCACCTTCGTCGAAAAAAATAACAGATCTCAAAGAAAATCTAAAACTCTTGAGGGTTTGAAACTAAGACAAATTTCTCTTGAACGAATTCTCTTGCCGACGAATTTCTCTCGCCGAAATCCAAGAACAGCCTTACTCTGGACAAAACACAGATCTCAATGAAAGGCTAAAACTCTCACCACCTTCTACACGGGAAGAAATTCTTTCGCCAATGTCACAACATCCCAAAACATGCTCTGTACAAACCACAAATTTCCACGAAAACCTAAAAACTCTCCAGAATTTGTACATGAGAGAAACACCGACACAATGCAAACAAAGGGTTACAATCAGAAGCCACAAACCTTCCCTTCCGGAACAACGACAGGCCCCTCATATCTCCCCGGCTTGATATAAATTACCCACCGCAGATAATTCCACATGGGCACAGCATCCACCGCGGCTTGCACAGACGCGAAGTGCTCCGGATGCCCGTCGTTCGCCACGACCAGCACTGTTTGGATGTCTCCCACATCTTCTTCCTCCACCACCAACCTCGACGATGGCGACGACAATTCTAGGTGCCTCCACCCGCAAGTGCTAGGAATCCATACCGCCAGGAGGAAGATTGCCAAGGCAACTTTGAAGTGCAACATGCGGCAACGGGGTGGCTTAATCTCTGGAACTTCGGAGCACATCTGCGAGTACAACCCCTGCACTCACAAAGAACTCTCTGTTTTCAATTGGAGTGTGATTCTTTCAAAACGAAAGAGGGCTCACGGAGAAGTGGAAATGAAACCAAGAAGTTCTCCGGGGTTGCGAGCACGCACTCAAGGTGGAAAAGAATATTGCAATCCCAACAAACTTGTTGCGAGATGCTTTCGAAATGAAAAAGTTGAAGTTGAGGCGAGAAATGCAAGTTGTAGCGGGATTCTCAATTGCAGCTATGGAGTGGCTATGGGTAGATAATTGATAAGAAAGTTGGCCAGAAATCGATGCGGATTCACGTGAATCCTGCGACGTAAGCAGCGCGAAGAAGGCGACGATAGACAGCTTGTCTCTCCTCGCGTAACGAGTCAACTTAGTAATCATAACTTTTACGCTTACTAATAGTAACTTTTACACTTACTCGTAACTTTTACACTCACTACAATAATCCGAGCACCGACTTTGCGCGTGACCCTTTAGGGAACAAATGTTCCCTAAGCTCATTATTGGGTTCTCGAGTGGGAACTCAAAATCTATGGAGAGTTCGGAACACACGGCGGCATCTCTGGTCGACACTTGTTAGAGAATGGATGGACGCATCGTGACCGTAGAATATAATATTTGTCAGATATACCTGCCCTGACCGAATTGAATGTCCGAACCTGTTGGTACGGACCCGATCCAAAGCCCTTCTCTTCCATGTCTAATTCTGTATCACTTCCATGTTAGGGTTTAGGGTTTTGAGATTTCGATGGCGATGGCGTCCAGGGCGAAGCGGGATCTCGCCGTGTTTTTTCAAGTAAGTTTCGTGTGAACCTTTGAGGTTTTCGTTTGCGTGCCTGCTTAATTTCCAAGCCATTGAAATACAATTTTCATTGCGTTCCAAGAAATTAAAAAATGTTAGTTTATGAAATTTGAGCTAGTGGATCGTCATGCGATGGAGAGGAATCTGATTTACTCTGGAGGTGGAAGGATATCTTCCCGTGTAGTAACCGTTGACAGTTTTAGCCTTTCTTTTGAGATCTGTGTTGTGTACAGAGTAAGGCTGTTTTTGAATGTTTCGAATCATCAGCAAGAGAAATTCGTCCCTATTACAAACTCTCGAGATTTTTGTAGCTTTTCTTTGAGGTTTGTGTTTTGTACAGAGTAGGCTTGTTCTTGGATGTTGCGACATCCGCGAAAGAAATTCGTCCCAATTTCAAAACCTCGAGAGTTTTTACTGTTTCTTTGCGATCTGTTGTATGTTGATGTAAGGGTGTTTGGAACCACAATGGTCGGCAATTCCTATCGAGCAATGCGGGGAGTCCGAGACGGAAACCTCTTTTAAGTAGACCTATGATACCTGGCGTGGAAAGTATAATTGCTGTTGCGTCAGGAAAAGGTGGAGTTGGCAAGTCGACCACGGCAGGTACTTACCGAGATTACTGTACTTAACTTTTGTTACATTGTCTGAATTCCTGGAAAGAGCGGTTTTGTTTCATACCCTGGTCGAGCGGAAGATCTAATTATTTGTTTTGTTTTGTTTATATTGCCAACAGTGAATTTGGCTGTAGCACTGGCAATGGAATGTAGACTGCGAGTCGGATTGCTCGATGCAGATGTATATGGTCCCTCTATTCCTAACCTGATGAAGCTTGATGGACGCCCTGAGCTTGATTCTGGTACGTATATATTCCTGTTTTGCCTGTTTTTTTGTGTGTGCCCTTGTTTCTGCATTCAGAAAACCTAGGACTCGTGAAATGAGTTTATTGTTTGCAGTTTCTGCATCTTTTTACTAGAATTTAGACTTCATTATCTGGATATATCAGTTTGCTTCCGACCATTACGATTGGAATCGTTTAGAATCAGTACGTAGTTAGGGAAACCTGGTAATGGTCTGGTGCTTTGGTATTTTTCTGAATGCGTGCAATTTTTTTCCCCGTCAAATATCTGGGATCCCTAGCCCTTTTCGTTTGAGAATTTTGAAATTAACTGTAAATTTCTTATTCGCAGAAGTGTGGTTGAGAAATCAGATTTTTTTGCAGTTACTTGATGAATTGCACAGTGCTGTACTTGAGAAAGAATTCATTGAGCGTTGCCTACGTTTTTTTCCTGCAGGGTCGAAGATGATACCACTGGAAAACTATGGGGTGCGCTGCATGTCAATGGGATTTCTTATGGAGAAGGATGCTCCGGCTGTTTGGAGAGGGCTCATGGTAATTATGGTTTTTTACTCTTCATTTTTGCTCCCTCACCAACACTTTATTGATCAGAATAGAGATTATTAGTCACCTTCATTGATTATGCCACTATTCTTATACAGTAATGGACTATGCAATATACAGTAAAGATGCAAAATAATATGAGGTTGCAATCACTTGAATAGTAAGTGGGGAGAAGAGAGGAGATACAATGGGACTTCTAACGATATTGAGAGTTTCTGTCCCAGTGGGAACGTGGCAGGTTATGAGTGCATTGGAGAAGCTTGTGCGGGGTACTGCTTGGGGGAAACTTGATGTCTTAGTTATTGACATGCCTCCTGGTACCGGTGATGCGCAAATTTCTATCTCTCAACGCCTTCCCTTGGCTGGTACTCAAAGATCAACTATTTGTGATATTTTCTGTCTGTTCTGCAAGTCTTGCATTCGATTCGTTTGCTGGAATTGGCACTGCTTGGAACTTGTGGGTCATTGTTCATCGGTTCTGCCTTACTTATCGAGGTTCTGAAAGGGACTTTCTGTGTCTGGAGGATCGGAAAGTTGGACTTCCATGTTATTCACGTTCTTTTCTCCTTCTACTTTCATAATAACTGTCATTATTAAGTTCAGAAGATTTCCCGTTCTTTGTTCTCTAATAGATGTGTAGTAGTGCAGGCCCTGCTTTCATGCAATTGGTTGTTTTATGCTTTATAAATATGTGGCTGAGTTTTGTGTGGTCTTGTTATTTGGTGGCAGGGGCAGTCATAGTCTCTACTCCACAAGATATTGCACTCATTGATGCCCGGAGGGGCGTTAACATGTTTAGTAAAGTTGATGTTCCTGTGAGTGACCTTGACTTATACGATTCTTTCACTTGACTGTTATATATTTTCACAAATGATGCAGAATTTACTTCTGTGCTAAGTATGAACAGGTGTATTTGTGGTGGAGATGATTTTCTTTATTCCTCATTCGTTGCAATTCGTAGCCATTATGTTGATTGGTTAGAGAGGTGAATGCAGGTACTAGGTCTTATTGAAAACATGAGTTATTTCAAGTGCCCAAATTGTGGTGAGCGAAGTGACGTGTTTGGGCACGGAGGCGCTCGTGCAACTGCGGAAGAAATGGGCATGGATTTTCTAGGAGAGGTTGATTCACTACCTCTAATTTTATGATTTGCAAATGCGACTTGTAGTTCACCCTCAGTACATTTAATGCAGAGTACATTTTCTCTCTAGTTTTATGAGACGCAGCTTTGGTCGTGTTGCAGGTACCACTGAATATCGAGATTCGGCAGACTTCAGATGCTGGCAGTCCTATTGTTGCATCAGCACCAACTAGTGCAGCTTCCATTGTCTATAGGGGCATTGCAGTAGAAATAGCTGCAAAGCTAAAGGACTGGGTTTCCTCTGGCGTAGGTGCTGGACTGCGCACAAGAGTAGAGTAAGCTGTGCATGTATCTTGGATAGTGCGCTACGTTTGAGTCTATTATGTAGCCTCGCTATCATCTGGTGTCAGGCACAGGCAAAAGAAGAGCGAAATGGTATGGAAGCTGCGCTTACAACGTAGAGCAGTCCAATGGTTGCCGGGCGAATTTCTGAGAAATGTCCATTACAGGCAAGGAGACGCGCATGAAAAGCTGCACACAGGTGTGCTGAGAATTAGCTATGGCAGGTGACTTATTTGACCTTGGTCTGCTCCATTGACATGACAAGTACCATGATTCATGACAACTTCAGTGTGGTAAGTTGGAAGCTGTTGACATATCATGCGCTGAAATGTACCACCTGGCTTGAAGTTGTGGACTTATTTTCAGCTTGTCTGTAGCTGCAATAAATAAGCACTTTCCTAAACCTGTGTATACTTGTGAACGTTTGGAGGCTTTTTGTGTCTTTCTAAGAGTTCACATTAGTTGCAGGAAGTGGAGACTTTCTCAAGTGGATGATTGTTGAACCATCTGAAACTGAGTAGTCATGAGTCCGAGTACTTCTCTCTCTGCACTTTGTTGTTGTTCTTTGTGTAACCTCAACTATGCCGCACTGCACCAGGACAGGATCGCGCCTCATCTCCAGTACGGTACTTACCGATTTCACAACCTTTTTGTAGTTCTCCATGACAAACTCTGAGCAGACAACGGGCACCACGTTCAGATAGCAGCGAAACATGCTCATTTGATAGTAATCTCAGCAGTTCTCAAGGGTCAATCTATGTTGAAACGGTGGCAAAAGGTCGACTCATGTTGAATCTACAATGCAAAGGCTCCAACAAAATCTGGCTCAGCAAGACATCAACCCTGCGTAATAGCAATTGGATCTGCTCTGTTGTGGTTTTTCTGTGTATTTATTTTCCAAGACTTTTAAATGACACTAGAGGCATTTCATCCAATTGAATACAGAATGGAGAGATAGCTTTGAGTGCAGACCTTGTTTACTAGGCAATCAGTGAAGCAGAAAACTATCCCACTGTGCGATTGTTTCAATTCTGCACCTGAAACCTTGATAAATTTGGAACGAAGGGATTTGACGTGCAATTTCTTAAAAGAAAATTTCGTGTATTGATTCATTTCTCTTCTGTAATCTGCTTGGTGATCATGCTGACCAAATGACAATCTAGTTGACAAGTTTTCTTCTCCACAATAGATGAAGTACTTCCCTCTAACCTGTGTCTATGATCTGAAATTCATTGCTCCACAGTCTAGGCTTTCATTTTTGTGTCAACGCTTTCAACTAACAGTTCTGTCGATGCTCATCTTGTGGTTTCACATATTCGATGCTAGACACTTGGGGAAAGTCTACTGTAAATGATCTAAGGTATTGCATTTCTTATATGCACTGTTTCCCCAGTGTCATTCTGACATGTAAAGGGTAGGATGCACAACATTTGTGGGTTTTATATTGGCTCTTTTGATTCTTAATTATCACTGCCATTGAGATATAGCAACTTTGGCGACAATATTGCCAGACCTGACGAAGACTATAAACATACTTCCATTTATTGTGGATACAAAACATAAGACTTGATGTGTTTCTTAATGTAACCTGTACCACTAATGCACGAAGTGCGTACTGACTATACTCTTTGTTAAACCTGGCTGTATGCTATCATTAAATTACTGTTTATGCCAAATTACGCTACACGTACACAAGTTTATCCAACTCTCAGAAGCCTTCCTGGGCTTCCCCTCCATCAGGTGGCAGAGTCGTGAGGCCTGGGTAATTTTGTTCATGCATGCTCTGCTCCATCCACACCTCAAAGCTTGGAACTCCTTGATTGAGGACTTGCAGCTGCTGCTGTTGAAGGCAAAACAGATATGGCCACTGAGGGTCAGGAATCCAAGATTCCTGGAATTGTTGCTGTTGCTGAATACCTTGCTGATTTTGAGATTGCAAAAGTTGGGCAACAAATTCCTGGATTTGCCGCTGCAGAAGAGAAATCTGCTGTTGCTGACCAGAACTTTGTTGTTGCAGAAGAGAAATCTGCTGTTGCTGATCAGAACTTTGTTGTTGCAGAAGAGAAATCTGCTGTTGCTGATCAGAACTTTGTTGTTGCAGAAGAGAAATCTGCTGTTGCTGACCAGAACTTTGTTGTTGCAGAAAATAAATCTGCTGTTGCTGAGTGCGCACCAGTGTTTGAAGTAAGCCCAATTGGTCACTGCCGTTCAGACTCATTCCACTCTCTGCGTTTGGTGGCAGTTGTGTAACTGGGAGAGCAAATCCTTCTTGACAACCAAGGCTGTAGATATTTGCAAGCGCAAGACCCTGAACATCATCCGTCCAATGGTGTCAGAAACCTAAACCAACAAGGGTAGTGCATTTGCGATGAGCCACTAAAGCCTGAGCTTCCTTTCCCATGACTTTAGAAATCATCCATTTATAAAGCCACCACATGGCCATCTGAAATACTTCGTGGTTCTATCACTTCCAACGATGCTTGTTGAAGGCACCTTCAATCATCTAAAGGTTTAAATGTGGCTGAGCCTAGTTACTACTTTAAACACCAATAAATCATCGCTTATTCATGTGATATCCACATTGTACATATTCTAATGCTTCAATGCATTAGAATCCACTCACGAATGGGAACAAGACCTAAAAACAGATTTCATTTTAACAGTGAAAACCACTCAGGAATAAGTTGCTTACCTCATGCGCTCCATCGAAAGAACGGGATGTGCATTCCAATTCATGATTGTCAAGCATGTCCGTACCCATTACCGAGTTCGTCGCCTGACTCACAAGGGCTGGCTGTTGTTGTTCAGCTGAGTTCAGCAAGCTCGCCAAAGAAAAATCCACATTTATCTCATCATGTCCTGGTGTCGCCTGAACTTTCGAAGCTTCTAACAATTCCTGAACAAAGGCTGCGTCCGCCTCCGCCTCTGCCTTCTCTTTTTTGAATTCTTTATAGACCTTCTTTGCTTGACCTATCACCCATTTCCTCTTCTTCTTGCCAGTGAAACGTCGCTCTTCGTCACTCATGGGGGGGACCTGAAACCAGCCATCCAGCAATCCTCCAGCTCTGTTGTAGTAGAAGGCAGCAATGAGAAACTTAATGTGTGCCTCTTGCGGGGTGGCGAACTGCCCAAGATCGAGCTTTGACACTTTTTTGCCTTTCCACATGGGAGGTGTCAATCGTGCTTCATACACGATCTTGATGCCACCTTGCTTGTCTACCAGTTTTCTGGGGTGCACTCCTTTGAAGGCTACCTCTCTGAACTTAATCCACACATAGGCGCCTAGAAACAGGACTGTTGATACGTAAACATCTCGAAAATCTAAAGAGCTTCGAGAGTGTGCTTTTGAACGACCCCAGTCCACATTTCCCGTGAGGTATTGGTATACCAAAGACAGCAGAACCACTGCTGACACAACAATTGCTGAGGGCTCTGAGGGCTCCGAGGGCTCTTCAGGATGAACCTCCCAACCGTGACGCACACATGATTTCCAAATGGAGTACACAAGCGTTCGACGCCCGCCTTCCAACCAATCATTTAGTGATGCTTGGATTGCGTTCACGCATCGTAGCTTGGAATCCAAAATTGTCATGAAACCTGGAAATAGATAATCGTGATGCTGGATGTCCACCACCCAACAAACCTTTGCACTGCCTACAGTTGCCCTCGAATGTAACTCCAAACCAAAACTGCACAGTTTGTCATTCATGGCTCCAACGAAGCCTCCATCACGCAGTACGGACAAATCCGAATAAAAGCTCTCATACCAAGGCGAGAACCCGTAACGCCCACCCCAATCCTCTTCCATGGCCTCGAGTCCACAATTAAATATCCCACCCCCCACTGGCGCCGACTCAGATGCAAACTCAAGAGATGAACGACAAGTCTACGTATGCACGCACACACACAACAATTACTGTGCGATCGATGAACTCGATGCAAGAGTTGATCAGAACCTTCCTGGCTTGCTCCTGAAACCATACCAGAGCCCACCCAGAACCCCTTCAATTTCCCCAAACTCTATTAATTTGCAGTGCTCGTGAGATTCATACTCGTTCCGCACAATTGATGTCCAAGAAAAAAGTCGGTGAAGCTCCTGGTCGAAAGGAGCAGAAAGTGGAAACATTCAAGCGACTGCAAAAGCTCGAGAAGAAAAAACTGAGTCACGAGCTTCCTGGTGAGCTCACTAAGTAGTAGCGCGACTGCGCAAGTACTTGGTGACGTTATACAGACAATTTTGGGTGTGGGTGTGGGTGTGGGGGGAATTCAGGAATCAAAAGGGAGGGAGTCGAAGGGGGAACAGACTCAGTCCTTGGCTGGGGGTTCCTTTTGCTCCCCCCGAAATGGGGACCCCAGCGTCAAGAATTACCCAGGGATAAATAGGGATAAATGAATTACACAATCATACTACTAAAATCACAACTCCCTCTGTAATATCACAAATGCTACCATTAATACTAGGGGGCTTGTGCTTGCTATGCTACGCATTCATTGTATCACATGTTAGTAAAATTTTGATATATTTGAATAGAATGCATGATAATGATTTCAATAAGTCTTTAAAATAATTATTTTAAATATTTTGTAAAAAATATTTTCCAATCATGCATACATAAATATCATATTTTCACACAATGTGATGTTACAGAAATAGAGTAGCAATTTGCAATCACTTCTATAATATCACTTTTTACAAAGGGTGATATTATAGAAACAATATAGTTGTTGCAATTGAGGTGATATTAAAGAGGATCCATAGGATGATATTATAAAGGTAGCAAATCCATTGTTTCTCCTGGCTTTATACTTCTTTGCACTTCTATGATTTTATGCTTTTGTGAGCTTTAACTTTTATGATTTCAATTTTTTATTGCTACTACCAAATGATTTTGAGAAATTTATTCAATTGAAGTGATTTTAGATTCCACAACAATTAAGTTGTTCACAAAGTTTTGAGATTTATAAATTATTCTTTTCAATTCACCAAGTTCTAGCCATTGTTAGTAACAATTGAATCAAATTTCGAATGCATTATAATAAATGTGTACCTTTTACAATATTCACCATTGCATATATTTCATTCATCATTCAATACATTTCTATTGTACATTTCAATATATGCTTACTTATAAAAAAAATTATATGAAGATTTTAGTAATTTTTATTTGAAAATTTATTGAAATTTTTGTTCAGCATTTTATCTAATAAATAAAAATTCTAATAAAATTCTAATGATGAATGCGTAGCATAGCAAGCGCCAACCACTAGTGACAGAAATAAATAAATAAATGACAGAAAAGGCACCCGCTCTGCAAAATCATGACCTCTTTGGAATCCATGTTGATTTTGCGAGTTCCCTGGGGTGATGGTCGGGGCCAACTCACTAAACCCGTCACACACACCGGCCAACACTCAGCAAACTTACATTTGCTAGGAGCCAATTAGAAAGCTCAAATTGTAACTGAATTCTCCTACTAGGCATCTTGGGGGGGAATTATACCTCCAGCTGGGGAGGATATTGAGTGGCTTAACAATGGTATAAGAGGGACTAAAATAATGTGAGAGTGGAGGGGAAGAAGAAACGTGAAGAATTACATAGACGGCAATGTTATCCCCTACATTGTTATCCAGAATTCATGATTGAGAAAAATCATTACAACGTACTATTTGGAAGAATATTTTGGAATTGGTTTAGAAATAAAAGTTGTAGATTTTGAATTCTAGATTTCATCAGTATGGTTAGATTCACCAATATTTTTTTAAATAAATTTTGAAAATGAAATTTCAAAATGCCTTCAATATTTGATTCCAAGCAAAATATATTATCATTTTTTGTAGTACAATTTGTTGGAATTGATTTGAAATGGGTTTCTCTTGACATGGGTTTTTTTAAAAATTTTAGTGTTTTTTAATTTATGACCTTTTTTTTGCAAATCCAATTTTGAACTAGAGTCTGCGCAATTTTGGCTTCATCAACCACTTGACAAACCTCCACATTTGAAATTTTAGAAAAATGCATGTACTCTAGTAACACCAAATCCAACTGCTAGATAGAACAACAACTTGATAAAGTATCTCCACAAATTTGGATGACTTTTGTCCAAGAAATAATGAGAAAAAAGGTGAATTTGAATCTTGGAGAGATTACTCTTTGTAATTTAAAGAGTATGTACCTAAATTAAGAAGGGTATTTGATGTGGGTCTATTTACCTTAATTATTGTATTTTAAGATGATTGTATTTTTACATAAAATGCTATGAAGGGCGTAATTTCTAATATCTTATGGATTTTTATAAACTAATTTATGTTATTTTTTAAGTGGGACTATCTTAGATATGAAATTGAAGTGTTTGATTTTTTTCCACCCCTACATTTCTTCACAAATTTCCCTTGCTTCTATTATATATCTGTAACTATAGGGTATATCACCATGAAACCGACAACAATCAATTCAATTCAAGTGCCATTAATCAAGTTGTAGTTTTTAATAACAAGTTTATTATTGAACATCTTTAAAAAAATTCCACTAAAACTACCTTATGAACATCCCATTCAATATAAGTGTGTTCAACACATATGATTTCAAAGATTAAATGAACTATTTAAACTTTGTCTTTGTATTGTATAATTTTCAATTCATTGAACCGACTAAGGTAAACCTTCAACCTATTTAATCATACAATGCAACAGTTTTTGTCACTTATGGTCAATGTCTTATATTTACATTATTTTTTTTTGATATATGCACTGTAAGTACCACGGTGCAATTTCAATCAACCACCACTCCACCAGTCATCATAGACTTTCTTGATTGTATCCATTTTATCATCCACATGAAATTACCTATTCACATCTATATTAATACTACAATGAAAATTTTGCATAATTTAATTAATTGTTGTGGCTTGTGAGTGCATTATCAAAGAAATGAATGTAACAAAGCAAAGACTCAAATGGTTGTGGGTCATCACTAGAGGAATAAACTTGTAACACCAAAAAGAATCTTTGTCCAATAATTATGGAATGAAGATGATCCTTTGAGACCTATTTGTATGACTACCTCAAAAAAGAATTGGAGTTCTTGGAAAATCATGTGTTTTTACTTTGGCCACATGTAAAATTGAGGTGGTCATCTAAGACAATAAAGATTAGCATTATTGATATACTACTAGGCTATGTATAAAAAGGAATTTAACTATAATCTATTAAGGCTAACTTATTGATAAAAATTCCTACTACATGATGTTTTTACATAGCTTGATTTTGATATATTAGAATAAATATCATTTCATGAACTCTATAGTGGCCCTGTGGCCTTATATATTATATAAAAAATTTCCCCCCTTTGAATTAAATAGACCCTTTCTTTTAATTCACATAGTTTTCTAAAAATTGACAATGATCTCCCTAAGGTTTGAATCTATTCATTATCTAGATTTTGGATGCCAAAGCTCCAAGGGATTAACTTGTTGAAAACAAGCATAACATTGTTTATGTAGGAGGCAAGGGCCCCTTTTGCATCTTTGAAAAGAAGACCTTTACCGCATAAAATATTATATGACTCCTCCACCAACCCCAATCCTTAAATAATTGATGATTCCCTTCTTGACCAATGCCTGTTTATACAATGTTATGAAGGGTACAAATCTTCATTTTAATCCAATGTAACACATGACATGAAAGGTGGATAATTTCTTAACCACTAATTTACTATGGTGTTTTGAGGCCCAAAACTACTCCAAAATACTTGCACCCAAAGCAAAGCTAAAATCTTCATCCTTTTTTATTATCTAACAAATCAAATTATAGGATCTTTCAATTAACTTGTTGGTCAAGTACATGCTTCCCAAATTTTAAAATGAAAATTGTCCCCAATTGCACATTCGATGTACCTAAATTTCCTAAAGAAGTTTATTTTGGCCCCTTTTCAAAGGTAAAGTTTTATCTTTTATCTTTTTTAGAAAAACCATGTAGTTCTTTTGTCTTGAAATAAATCTAGAGTTTCCAACTTGTCCCAAATTAAATTCAAAATTGGCTCTCCACAACTTGACATACAATAACTAAAGCTAGTTCAAATACCTTGAAGCAAAAGAATCTATAGATACTATGTTCCAAAGACTATATAGCAATTTGATACTTGCAAAGGAAATCAAAACACAACTTCTAACCAATCAAAGGTAAAGAATTCAACCCATGATTATACAAAAACTGCTACTAATAAATCCCTAGTTGAGAATTTCTTGGAATTGAACCACAAGACAATGTTGGAATCAATTATAGAGGATGTCAATGGACATCAATGCACCAACATTGTTTGGAAAATTATCAAAATTATTACCACTAGAGCAATTGTAAAAAGGAAAAAAAAAATTTCAATTCATCGCCTGTTTTCAACATGTACCGCTTCATTGTTGACTTCCATTCTTTCACACCTAGTGGATTCTAATAGAAGCTATAGTAACTATGCACCCCTTTGAAAATTGGAGCTACTTATGCATTAATCTAACCATTTCTAAGGAAACCCCAAATTTATTTTGGTGGGAATTAGTCCAATGATGAAATCAATGGTGACACAATCCCATTTCTTTTCAAGTATTTCTAAGGGTTGCAATAACCTTGCTATTCTTGAAGTAGAGTCTCTATTACATTGGCATACATCACTCTTATTCCTATAACTCTTTCATCATCTTTGATTGGCCACAAAATAGTAACTTCTATTTGTTTCAAAGTTTTTATAATACCCATATGTCAGCTATGACTTTCTAAGAGTATATCTTTATATAAACAACCAACCTCATAGACAAAATAATCGTTTTTTGATACTAGTCAACAAAAGCAAATCTTCTAAATCAACTAGGTTCTTAAACCATATATCTAAAGCCATACCCTACAATAATCTTATTTAATGAGTCATTGTCAAATACATTGGGGACTTTTTGTAGAAAAATATGAGAAAATCTTCAAATAAAATGTAGGCCTCCATTGATTGTTTGATGCTACTTGCAATAATTCTACTTAATCATGCTAGGCTAACTTGATTTGGTCCAACGGATTCCTACTCAAAGGATCATCTACAATGCGTCTTTCTAGGTGGCACTCCCATATAAAAATAAAATTTTATTCCAAATATTCTAACCATCAAGCTTGTCACTTTGATAAATTTTGTTGTGATTTTAGATAGATTATTAATAGGTTAATGGGTTGTAATTTGTAACAACTACACATTCAGAATTTTCTAAATAACGTTGTCATGTTTGCATGGCATGCATAACTATTGTAAGTTGTTGTTTACTTGTCATATAGTTTCTATGAGTAAATAAAAGCTTACAACTTTCAAGTGCAATAGGCCTACTATTTTGTAAAAGAAATGTTCCAATATCTTACAAAAAAGCATCAAGAAATGTCCAAAACTCTTGGGCGGGTCATGATTCCAAAGGAAAATAAAGTGGAAATACCAAATTAGATTGTTTACTAATCTCTCCTAAAATAGGAATACCATGGATAGTTAAAATAAGCATTTCAACATGTAGGATATGGGAAATTCATTGAGAAATTGAATACAATATATGCAAAAATAAGGATAAGGAAGAATGCAAAAAAGGGATTTTTTTCTACATAGATGAATATTTTATTCAATATAAATGTGAACTCTTCATTTGGACCCCATTCCTATCTCATAGCTTCACCTAAGATGGCTAACTTTGGAACTTAATCCTAATAAAGTGTGAGCCAATCAGGTTTGAGTAAATCACATCTTTTTCAATCAACAATAGAGCCAACTATTGTTGATTTTAGAACACCCTGTTGTGCCATTAGAGGAGGTTGTTTATAATATTCCTACCATAAATAAAAGTTTGTTTCCATTTTCAAATCCATCAATCATTGGATGTGGAGATCAAAAGGCAAGTACTTCGTGATGGATACCAGGTGATCCAAGAAATAAGTGGAAGAAGAGGACCCATCATAGACATATCCATGTAAACCAAATTTGACCCATAAACGACATTGTAGCCATTTATTTGGTTGATGAATTACAAAGAATCTTTCTATGTGGGACAGAAGTGCAACTATTCATCCTCTTAATTTTCTTGTGAAAGGGTTTAGTGAAAATTTAGTCTTCTACAAAAAATTTCACTAAACCCTTTCACAAGAAAATTTAGTCTTCTACAATAGTTTTCTTCAATAGTCTTTTACATTTAGTCTTCTACAATAGTTTGACTCCTAATGAACATTTTTGGATTTCTTTAATCCAATGATTTACACAAATCCAAAATAGATGATTTCCACAGTCATTAGTCTGTCCTTTAAGGGTAAGACATATACCATAACAAGATTTTGGATCACAGCACAAGATTTGTCTCCTCCCATCAACCTTCTGAGGTCTCTAGCTTGATGCATTAGTCCCTTGATTAAAATGAATATGAACTCGGTGAAACAAGTTCAATTGCATTAGATAACCTATTTGTTGCTAGTACAGCTCATCAGTGTGTGCATTTTGCAATCACAATTTTTGATTCTCATGATCCAAAGGAGTAAGAAGTAAGTTGAAAGTAAAGAAGGTTATGAATTGCAACTTGTAATGGCAATGGTGACGGTTTGCCAATAGAACGGCACCGCATTAATGTTGAAAAGTCAACAACCAGTTAAGTTCCTATATTAATCTCTCTCTAACCTGATTAATTTTTGGAACTCAAATCTAGTCAAATTGAGATGAATATCACTAAGTCCCATAGTGACCACTCACTCCCATCGGCCTCGATTGAGAGGTCCCACAAAGATAGTAGCTCGTGATCAAAAATTTTAATTTGCATGAACAAGCTGACTTGTTCTTAACCCTTAAATGAGTGTTATAAAAACACTCATTGCAAGACAAACTACTGTAGAAGACCTCTCATTTTCTTGCAAAATTCCGAAGTTGAATAGTTGCACTTTTGTCCTACATAGAGAGATCTTGTAACATCCATTGGACGTAAAACATCCGCCTTGACTTCTCAAATTTAAATTACAATCAACAAAACCAAATTTTCTTTTCAAAACTAGAACCTAGTCAAGGGAGACTTAGAGATCATTAGATAAGGTACAAAAGCTTGTTACCACCTTAATTTGGAATCTAAAAATGTTGGGGTCAATGCCAAGAGGGGAATATTTTTTTCAAAGATGTGTGCTTGTTCCATGGATCAAATCCAAGTGGAATTATAATTTTCTTATTCAAATTGTAATTTTTGTAAATTTTTGAAGTGGTCTGCCTTGAAACTACAAAAACGTCCATAGAGTGGAGTCATAAATATCCTATGAACAACCCATAACCACCTTTCCATGTATCCAATAGCACTTAAGTATCTGCCAATAAAGGATTGACAGTTCTTTTTATTTTTATTACAAGATGCTACTTTGATTGTATTGTAGATACCATTGAATATCAAGATTTAATCAACTTCAAATGTTGTTAGTCCTATTGTAGCATCACTACCAACTAGTGTAGCTTCCACTGCCTATAGGAGCACTGTAGCGGAAAGAAGTACAAAGTTTAAGGGCAAGGTGTCCTTTGGTGTGGATGTTAGACTTTGAGTAGAGTAAGTTGTACTTAACATATCAATTTATTACATAGTCTTAGTTTCATATGTTGTAAGGCACAAAATGCAAAGAAGTGTGACATGGCATAGAAGCTACACTTACAACATCAAGCAATTCAAAGGTTATTGGGCAAAATTGTGAGAAGTGTCTATGAAAGTAGACAAACCCAATATGGACCAAAATCCAATTTAGACCCCTATTCTTGAATCCAATTTTGCTCTCTTGCATTCTAATGTAGAAGAAATTGCACTTAATTTGTAATTGAAGTTAAAGCATTGAAAATTGAGTTCAAAAGTTATCATTTTAGGAATTCAATGCACACAACAATGTCATTTCTATACATGGAAAAATATTTATGCATTATTCCACAATGTGAATGGTCACTTTAACTTGTCATTGGAACCATTTAGGGAATTTACAAAGCCACATTTAGCATCTCTAAAGCAAGGATAGTCCTCCTCTAGTGTCCATAGTGGAAAGCTACATGGATTAGCTTTGACCTGTCACGTGAGGTGACATCGTAGCCACATGGCATCTAGATGTAGTGTTAGGTGGACTTTTTGAAGAGTTTACCTTAGTTGGGATGGATTTCATCCACTTGTTATAGTTCATCTACTTTAGGGTTTGAAGCTTAAGGTGGAGAGAGTTCCTTGACTTGGCATTCTTGTCAAGTCAAGTTTTGTGAGTGGTTTTGAGAGGATTGTTGTGTTTTGGAAGCTTGCTTGGAGGTGGTGTTTATCACTTAGTAAATATTCCTATTTCTTCTCTCACGCTTGCACTCTTGAATTCTCCCTTTGTGGAGTGAGAGCCGCTTGACTTGTGTGAATAGATTAGTTTGTTTCTCACTTGACAAGAATGTCTCTTCTTCAAATTTGTGGTGGAGCAAAGCATTGGAGTGGAGATTATATGGATTCTTTGAGTGTGGCTCGTACGTGGAGGTACCTTCTAGTGTTTGCAAGCAATTTGTGGTGTATATTGAGTGATTAGAAGAGGTGGAGAGAACTTGAAAGGTTGTGAATGTTTTCTCTTCCAAATTTCAATTTCCTTCCTTGTAGTGGCAATTGTGAGTGAAATTGCAGAATTGCAAAATTCAAAGTTTTAGTTTGTCACTCATACTTGTAGAAGTTGTAGAGGAGTTGTATACGAACCCAACGCTTCAAAAATCGTAGGATTTGAGTGATTTTTGAGAAAGTTAGAGGGTTTTGAAGTTTTGATGTTGTTTTGGAGTAATCCCTGGACTGCACACCGATTTCCAAAATCTAGGGTTTTTGAAGATTTTCTGAAATCTAGATTTTTTGAAGATTTTTCTGAAATCTAATAAATTTGAAGATTTTCTGTCGAAAATCTTCAAATTTATTAGATTTCAGAAAAATCTTCAAAAAATCTAGATTTCAGAAAATCTTCAAAAACCCTAGATTTTGGAAATCGGTGTGCAGTCCAGGGATTACTCCAAAACAACATCAAAACTTCAAAACCCTCTAACTTTCTCAAAAATCACTCAAATCCTACGATTTTTGAAGCGTTGGGTTCGTATACAACTCCTCTACAACTTCTACAAGTATGAGTGACAAACTAAAACTTTGAATTTTGCAATTCTGCAATTTCACTCACAATTGCCACTACAAGGAAGGAAATTGAAATTTGGAAGAGAAAACATTCACAACCTTTCAAGTTCTCTCCACCTCTTCTAATCACTCAATATACACCACAAATTGCTTGCAAACACTAGAAGGTACCTCCACGTACGAGCCACACTCAAAGAATCCGTATAATCTCCACTCCAATGCTTTGTTCCTTTGAGGGTGTGTTTGTTGCACATTCTAGCTTTGTTTTGCTATGGTATTTTAGATGTTGATTGTGGCACTTGATCTATTGTGTAGAACGATCTTTGTTTACACGACAGACCTCCTGAGGAGAAAACACCCCAAACCATTCCTGTACCCATTCTTGAGAAGAAGACTTCCATTGAAAGTATTGGCCCAAAGCGCCATTTAACCACTTCACTCCCTTAATTTTTGATTTGTTGATTGTCGATTTTTTAGATTTTAGTTTTATAAATTTTAGTTTTATAACCAAACTATGTGACTGTTTCAAAGGCCTTGGAATCTTCCACTTTGGAAATTCATAATATATATGCATGCCTTATCTAAAAATTCTATTTTCTTTTCATAATTCTTGATTTTCAATTGCTAAATAATGCCTTAAAATATTTTTTCTTGAAAAGGTGCCTCCAATGAAGCTGAATTGCTTAATTCGACAGATTTCAGTGTTTTCACCTTATTTTTATACATGACAACTTCAGTACGGTAAGTTGTAAGCTGTTGACATGTCATGTGCTGAAAGTACCACATAGCTGCGGAGTTATTTTTCAGCTTGTCTGCAATAAAACAAGCACTTTTCCAAACCTGCGTATACTTGTGAACGTTTGGAGTTCTTTTTGTCTAGCAGTTTCTAAGAGTTCACACAAAAGTTAGTTGCAGGAAGTGGAATCTTTCTCAAGTCTTGTTGAACCCCATCTCAAACTGAGTGGTTGTAAGTCTTGAGTATTTTTCTCTCTGCACTTTGTTGTTGTTCTCTGCGTAACCTCAATTACGCTGAGAACAGGATCGCGCCTCATCTCCGGTACAGTACTGACCGATTTCACAACCTTTTTTGTAGTTCTCCCTGAAAAACTCAAAGCAGACAACAGGAGCACCATGTTCAGATAGCAGCGAAACTTGCTCTGGTGGTAGTCATTCCAGCAGTTCTTAGGCCGGGGTCAAGCTATGTTGAAATCTACGATGCGAAGGCTCAACCAAAACTTGTCTCAGGGAGACATCAGCCTGGTGTAACTTTTGAGAAACACCAGAGGCATTTCATCCAACTGAATATCGTATAGAATATGGAGAGACGGTTCTGAGTGCAGGCATTGTCCAAGTTGACCTTTACTAGGCAATCAATGAAGCAAAGAATTATCCCACTAGGCCATTGTTTTCAGTTCTGCACTTGAAACCTTGATAAATCAGGGAGCAAGCGATTTGACATACAATTTCTTCAAAGCAAATTTCGTGTGCTGATTCATTTTTCTTTTGTAATTTTCTTGATGATCATGATGACCAGACCACGGTGGGCGAACTAATTGACAACTTTTCTTCACCGCAATATATCAAGTACTTCCCTCTAACTTGTGTCCACGATTCGAAATTCATTGCTCCAAAGTCCAGGCAATCATGTTCAGGCCCAACTCCTCTCTCTCTCTTTCTTTACCATAACGAAACCTAAGTAGCACTTTCAACAGACAATCTTGTCAATGCTCATCTCGTGGTTTTACATATTTGGTGCCTGACACAGGAAAATCCGTTGTGAATGATCTCGTATCCTGCACTGTTGAAACTAGTGTCATTCTCAAATGTAAGATGGGATACTTTGCAATATTGTTGCAGAGGAATGGCTCAGGATTTAGGGTTCAAGGGCAGGATGCACAACAATCGAGGGTTTTATTTTTGTTCTTTTCATTCTCAATTATCACTGCCATTGAGATATCTGAAACTCAAGTGACGATCTTGCCAGACCAGACCAAAAAATATGTACACTTCCATTCATGTGATATTTCTTAACGTGACCTTTCCCACTAATGCATGAAGAGCATACTATATTCTGTCTAAACTTATAAGCTACCATTACAGCCAAATTACGCTCCATGTATAATACATTAGATAAAATCTGAACTCTCTAGAACGCCGCTAGAAGGTACCCAGGATTGCATTTATTTTGCAGGAGGCAGAATTTTTCCCCTATAGCTTTGGAACACAAGTGTCATCCTTGTAGTAGTGTAGCCATATGTCAAAGCTTTGGTACCCATGCACTTGTGTTCAATTGGAGAAGAAAATTAAAAAGTGAGATATACTCCCAATATTCATACAAGGTGAATTTTTTTTTCTTGTCAAATATTCTGTCCTTTTGCTAGCTCAATAGAACTCCAGTAATAGACTGGTTTGTCACACTCCAACGGCCCTCGGGTAAGTCCAAAATTTCTCCAATGAGTAGAAGTGTATCCAACTTTTCTCCAACTCAGACGAAGGCTTCCTGGCCTTCCCCTCCATCAAGTGGCGGAGCCATGAGGCTTGAGTAATTTTATTGATATAGGCTCTGCTCCATCTCCACCTCAAAGCTTGGGGATCCTCGGTTGACGTCTTGCGGCTGCTGTTGTTGAAGGCAAAACTGACATGGCCGATGAGGGATTCGAACCCTGGATTCTTCAAGTTGCTGGAACTGCTGAAAACGTTGTTGATGTTGCAACTGCAAAATTTGGGCACCAAGTTCTCGGATTTGCTGTTGTTGAAGAGAAATTTGTTGTTGCTGATCAGAAATTTGTTGTTGCTGAAGAAAAATCTGTTGTTGCTGAGTGCTCACACGTGTTTCAAGTAAGTCCAATCGGTCACTGCTATTCAGACTCATTCCACTTTCGGTGTTGGGTGGCAGCTGTGAAACTGGTCGAGCAGATCCTTCTTCAAAACCAAGGTTGAGGCCAAGCGCAAGGCCCTGAACATCATCCGTCAAAATGGTGTCAGAAACCTAAACCAACAAGGGTACTGCATTTGTTGTAAGGCAGAAACCCACTAAAGCTTGCGCTTCCTTTTCAGTGGCTTTAGAAACCATCCATTTATAAAGCCAACACATGGCCATATCAAAGACTTCTTGGTTCTATCACATCCAAAGATGCTTGTTGAAGGCACACTGTTTGAACCATCATCATCTCAAGGTTCAAATGTAACTAACACTAGTTACTACTTATAATTCATCGCTTATTCATACTTAAGTACATATTTTAATGCTTCAATGTATTCGAATCCTCCCACGAATGGGAACAAGACCTAAAAACAAATTCCAAATTTATCACCCTAAACCACTCAAAAGGAATAAGTTGCTTACCTCATGCAATCCATCGAAAGAAAGGGATGCGCAATCCAAACCATGCTTGTCAAGCATGGCCATAGACATTCCCGAGTTCTCCACCTGACTCACAAGGGCTAGCAGTTGATGTTTAGCTGAGTTCAATAAGCTTGCCCAACAAGGATTCACGCGTACCTCATCATGTCCTGGTGTCGCCTGAACTTCACATCCTTCAAACAATTCAGGCTGCAGCAACAAGGCTGCCTCCGCCTTCTTCATTTTGAAATCCTCATAAACCTTCTTCGCTTGAGCTATCACCCACGCCCGAAGCTCCAGGCCAGTGAGGCTTCGCTCTTCTTCACTCATGGGGGGGACCTGAAACCAGCCATCCAGCCATCCTCCAGCTCTGTTGTAGTAGAAGGCAGCAATGAGAAACTTAATGTGTGCCTCTTGCGGGGTGGCGAACTGCCCAAGATCGAGTTTTGGCACTTTTTTGCCGTTCCACATGGGAGGGGTTAATCGTGCATCATACACCACCTTGATGCCCCCTTGCCTGCACCGTAGTTTTCTGGGGTGCACTCCTTTGAAGGCTACCTCTCTGAACTTAATCCACACATAGGCGCCTAGGAACAGAACTGTTGCAACGTAAATATCTCGAAAATCTAACGAGCTACGTGAGTAGGCTTTAGAGCCACCCCTATCGACATTCCCCGTGAGGTAATGGTATACCAAAGACAGCAGAACCACTGCTGACACAACAACGGCGTAAGACGGTGTTGAGGCCTCTGAGGGCTCTTCAGGAAAAATCTCACTGACGGCATCCAAACACAATTGCCCAAAAGAGTACAGAAGTGATCGACGCCAGCCTTTCAACCAATCATTTAGTGATGCTTGGATTGCGTTCACGCATCCTAGCTTGGATTCGAAAGTTGACAAGAAACCTTCCTCTGAGTAAACGTCATGACGGATGTCCACCACCCAACAAACCTTTGCACTGCCTACGATTGCCCTCGAATGTAACTCCAAACCAGACCATGACAGTAAGTGATTCAGCAATTCAGCACTAGACGAATCTCCATGACGCAGTCTAGACAAGTCCGAAACAAACCACGAAGGCACCCTATCCCTTCCCATGGCCTCAAGTGCATAACATCCCGCACAATACCCAACCCCCACCCAGAACCACTTCTTGCCTACCGACAGTGCTCGTGAAACTCAGATTCGCACCCCATGACTGACATTCAACAATAAAAAGTGGGCGAAGCTCAAAGTCAGAAGTGGAGCATGCAAGCGTCTGCAGAAGCTCTAGCAGAAAAAAATACTGAGGCACGAGCTTGCTGGTGAGCTCACTATATAGCGCAACTGCGAAAGAGCTCGGCTGGCTTTGTACAGACAATTGGGGGGGGGGGGGGACGGCAGGAATCGAAAGGGGGGAGTACGACAAGTGAGGGGGGGAGTCGGTCGAAGGAAGGGGGGACGAAGACCGTGAAAGTGTCAAAAGAGGGGGAGAGCAGTTGAAGACTCCGGAAACGCGAAGAGAGTTAGAGCATCCCCACCAGTGAGTTCCGTATCATTTAGGGAGAGGACCTCATATGCAGATAGAGATACAGAAATTTCACCGCACCAACCTTTATCCAAAACCTGTATCTCTAAAATATACAAATTTCTGTAAAACTCTTCTCCAGTTCTGTATCCAGCGGCTCATATGGAGAACTCGCGAGGTCTCATCCCTATTTGATGTCCCAAGCTCAGTAAACAGATAGAGAAACGGAAGAGCTGGTGGGGATGCTCTTACTCACACTGACAGCTTTAGGCTTCATTGCGTCCCACTCTTCAAACTCGTCCACTATCTACAAACAGACAAGATTTGTAGGCTCAATTGTTGCACACATGGAAGTCCCTTCAATTCATCCTATGGGGTGTCAAACCTCACTATTTTTGCTCAATGTGCACAATTTTTAGGTTTATTTTACCCCATTTGGCACAATTAGTACAATTCTTTTTCCTTCATATGATCCTCATATATGGCCATATTCATTCAATTGAGACAAAATGGACATTTTGAGGCTTCAACCCTATTATTTGAGACCTCTATTTCAATAAATCAAAAATTTATGAACATATCAACCTTTATAAAATCAAAGTTTTGCAAATGTATTAACATATTGAAGTCTCAATTCACCAAAAAAAAATTGTATTAAAGACTTATTATCATCTAAATGTAAAGTCAAAAATAACATGAGATTGCAAATTGTCTCATTTTAACAAATATGGCCTTATATGAGGGCCCCTGGTTTATAAAACCGAGTTCTCTGAACTCACTTATCATTCACAAGTAGTCTCTTGTAGTGTTTTTGAAACATTGCGGGAAACTTGCAAAATTTTCTTGGTAGTGTAGGACTTACAAAATGGAGCCAATTTTTAGCTCTTGCTTTCTTTTGCTGTAGCTCTTGTTTGCTGAAAATTGGTAGTGTAGGGCTTACAAAATGGAACCAATTGTATGTTAGTATGTTCCTATGTGTCCAAATGTGTGAAGGGTCCATGATTTGTGGATCGGGGGTCCCTCCGTAACTAGGACCATGTCAAGAGTTTTTGATGCACTAAATAATGAATTATTTGAACATTGTATACAAAAGTTATAAAGGTTCAAGAATTATAAGTAGATATTCCTAGTATATTTTTTCAACAAATCTACACCTTGATTAAGAAGATGTATTCCATATGACCATTTAGTCAAGTCATACTTTAAATCCTTGAAAATTTTGGATGTCCCTATTTTCTCGTAATTTGGTATTGATTAGTAATAAGGAGTTTTGTAGAGTTCTATTCCTATAAAGTAATTCCAATAAATCCCTTCTATTTGACAATGAAATTGAGGCTAAGCAATTGAACTTTGTTTATTTGTAAGTGTCTTTGTTGAAATTTATTCAAAACAAAAAAAATTGTTGCCTTTGCAAACAATGATGATTGTCTAAATTACATCGAAGGAATTGTAAGCTTTTCAATGAATTATTAAGAGCTATATCATTAAGACTTGACCAAATGGTCAAGAAATCTACTTTGAAAGCTATTACATGATGATAATAATTGCCAAATCATATCTTTAGTATTACATCCAATTTGAATTTTGTACTTGATCTTCACTTGAATTACAACTACTCAAAGACACAATTTCAATTTACAAAACAAGTTATATTAAATTAGATGAAATGTTGTATTAATGTTGATATATTGATCTTGTGTTGTATTGAAAATAGAGTATTCAAATGTGACCTATGCTCTCATGATGAACCTTGCTTAAACATTCTCACCATTGGCAATAAAATACAATACACAAAACAAATTCATAAATAAATTTACACCCAAAATAATTTTTCAAAGGCCAATTTCACTTATTGAAATAATGCAATTGTGGATGAAGGAACACACAAATTATATGAATACACTAAACAAAGGTATAAATAAATGTGCACCTAAAACAATTCTTCAATTTTCTACGGTCTAATTTATTTTTATTAATTTATTTTTATTAATTTATTTTTATTAAAATAATTCAACTTGCATGGGTGAAGAGAATGACAAATTACTTCAAGTAATAGTTGTAGTTGTACTCATGTGCCTTCATTTCATGACTTTAGTCATTTGGTTTTTAAATTCCTTGATCATGTTATGTTTACTTGTCTCTTTGCACCTAATGTACCTTATATTCATCAATATAGAAATATATATATCACCAAATATTTTCTAAATGGCAATTCCAACTTGATGATCATCATTAGAATAATAACAATTCTAAGTTGAAAAGTAAATTTTTTTTTTATAATTAATTTTTTCTTAAATATTGACAATTGAAGAGTAGAATTTGTTGTAATAGAATTGTTATTGAAATACTTTAAATTTTATTATTTGAAAATTTAAAAATATCATTATTTATCAAATTAAAAAAATCAAATAGTTACTTTGTACTATGTCATCACATAGAGAATTGACTCATAAAGAGGGTTTATGAAAAAATCCCCTTTCTCATAGGTAGATTTTCATCATCTATTTTTGTTTTGGATGAAAATTCTTAAAATTGAATGGGAGGTTTTTAAGTCATGGAAAGAATGTTTCTTCAAGAATATCCTTAATATTTCACATTTCCAAATTATTCCCTAGGAAAAAACTTTCATTTTGTACAACAATCATAACATGATTCCTTCTTCCTACCCAATCCTAATACAATTTTTTAAATTCATTATTTTGGATAGTGCAAAAATAGTCTTTCCTAGAGTGATGTAGTTACTTATACTCATATATGGATGAAACATACAAAACATAGATGAATTTGGATTATTAATTAAAAAATATGTACATTCATTTCCAAAATGTGATATTATCCTAAAAAATTGTAACAATTCAGTTATTTCATTTACTCAGAAAGGAAGAATATATCACCAAATATTCCCTTCAAAAAATTAAATCCATAATTTTCAACAAAAAATTGTTGAAAATAACCCTTCTACCCTGGTGCAACACCATACTTCTTGCTTGTGAAATCCTTTAGAGGAAGTGTAGTATACTATTGAATAGCAAATAATACCATTGAATCATTCATAAACACTCTTAATGCATTAAACTAAACATAACAAAATAATCCAATGCTAACATTGCTTCCATACACTCCTTGAAATAATTCATTTAGGTAACTAGTATAGAGTCTTCCTCTTAAACATGGGTATATAGTCTTAGAATAACACATTCTGTTTTTGAGAACTTCATGTAGGATTTGTGAGATGGACAATTTCTTAACCCCTTAGTGCTTTGAGGACAATTTCTTAACCCTTTAGTGCTTTGAGAACTTCATGTAGGATTTGTGAGATGGACAATTTCTTAACCCCTTAGTGTTTTGACATTCAAAATTTGGATGGTGAACAAAGAGGTTCTAGGGGCTATTTTGACTACAAACTTCTCGTTCATCCAAACCAATGCTTGACTTTTAAAAGAACAAACTTGATGTATAATGAATTTGATGAAATTGAGGTAAATATAATATATTTATAAAAAGATTCAGGTGCTCAGGGGTTAAGGTAGGAGGTCCATAAAGTACTTGAGCTCTAAAAGGATCCACCTCTCACAATGTGCACTATTTGTACATTTCGCTTCTCATTGCACCAACAATGTACAAACAATTTACATTTCAAGAAGTGGATGCTTTTAGTGATGACTACATTTCAACTTCAAAAATTCATAACTAATTCTACAAAGCTCCAAAGAATATGAATCGACTTGGATCAGGTCCCAATTTCATTTGTCTTTCAAGAAAAATTTACTGAAAAATGTTTCAAGAAGTTGAACCTTCACAAATGAATTTCCAGCTCTTAAAACGAGAACTTCATGGACCTCCGTTACGCCCGCCTGAAATAAGGCCAGTTCTTCTCTTCTTTCCAGTTGCAGGTGGGACAGCCTTTTCTTTTCGAAGCCTAGCTAGGCGAGTGCCGGCAGCGAGGAAGTCATGCTCTCCCGATTTCCCGAAAGCCAGCTTCCATCAGCATCGCCGAATCCGCACTGTTGACTGCTTTCTTCGTTTTGTCCTTTGAAAAAACAAACTAACTCGTGATCTGTTCTGTTCCGGTTATCACGCACTATTCCTGCATTCCTACAGTTGCGCTCTGAAGCTGGGCTCCACCAAGCTCGCTTCGCTTGCTTTCCTTTCTTTGCGAGCTTGTTGCATGATTCCTTTGTAAGTAAGCTCAAGGGAGGCCAACTGGATCGATTGTCCCTTCTTCTTCTTCTTCTCTTCATTTGGGTGCACCGACTTGCATTTGTCAGATCACGCTTCTGCTGTCACAGACTGCATTTGGGTCGGATCGTCCGTCGTTGCCAATGCGGTTCAGCTGATGCGGCGTTTGCTTGCAACGCACGTTTGGTATCCAGTTGGGAGTTGGTTCGCAGTTTGGGGGTTGGGGTAGGTAGGTTGGTTTGGATGACAGCTATTGGGGAAGGTTCGAGGGAGGTGGAGGGTTTGGGGAGTGTGTTCAGCCGACGGAGCGCTGTTGAAACCGTGTGGAATTGTTCGTGCATTGTGGTCTGGTAGATGGGTTGGGTTGGAGTTCCCATTGGGTTTGTGAAATTTGTGAAATAGCAGACCAGTAGTGAGCTCTGTTTCAAACCCTAGGTTGCTTGAGTGTTCCTTAATTCCTTGTGTGTGCTTCTCGGGTTAGTAGGTTTTCTATCCTCTGTGGGTGTTGAGTTTTTCCAATAAGCGACGGGTTATTTCGTCTGAAGGCTTTTGTTGTTGGATCTCAGACTGAGCGACTGCAGCGTTGACAGAAGTGGATTGGAACCCAGGATTCATTCCCATCTATGCGTCTGCGTGTCAGGGCTGGTGACAGAGAGGACTCTGTAGAGCGTGGAGGGACGAGCTGGTGCGGATCTTGAAGAAAACGTAACGAGGTTTGGCGATTGGGGTCTGGCATGATGGACCGAGAACCGGATGAGATGCGTAGTTTAGGGGTGGTCGGCATCTGCAAGGAGGCTTACAATATCCTGCAAATCCACATCCGTCTCTTCCTCTCCTTAGCCCTAACTCTGGTCCTCCCGCTGGGGGCCGTAATCTTCTGCCACAGCTTGATCACGCATCCGTTACTCCGCAAGATCTTGTTAAACGCGGATAAGCTTCACATGGAGCGACCAGACTCCCCCGAAGCCACCGCCACCCAAAACCATCTGGACGCGGAGTTTTTCGGCCTGGGCGTGATCACCGTATTGTATATGATCTTCGTGCTCGCATTCTCGTTACTTTCCACAGCCGCCCTTGTATACAGCGTGGCCAGCATCTACACAGGCAAGGGGCTCTCGTATATGAAGGTCCTCAGCGTCATCCCCAAGGTGTGGAAGCGCCTCATGTTCACATTTCTTTGGGCCCATGTGCTCCTCTTCGTCTACTACTTCACGTTTTTCATCATCATCATTTTGCTGCTGCTGGTGCAAGCGGGGAGTGGGATTAGTGTTTTCATTCCTGGGGTGCTGGTCACCATTCTCTTCTACAGTTTCCTGATCTACTTCAATTTAGTATG
Source organism: Climacium dendroides (assembly GCA_950106755.1). NCBI lineage: Eukaryota > Viridiplantae > Streptophyta > Bryopsida > Hypnales > Climaciaceae > Climacium > Climacium dendroides. The sequence continues at coordinate 6,318,515 of OX467082.1, read as the reverse complement.
GCACCTGGCTAGCGTGGTCTCGGTGTTGGAGGAGAGCTACGGCATTGGTGCGTTGAAGAAGAGCGTGGATCTCATAAAAGGCAAGAGGTGGGTGGCCTGCAGTGTGTTTCTGTTATACGCGTTCTGCACGTTTTTGGTGCTGACCTCGTACAATGCTCTGGTGACGGGTCGTCACCATATGCACAGCATGGTGGGCAGAGTCTTCTTCGGCTTGCTGCTGTTGCTGCTGTGGACGGCGGGTACGCTGATTGGGATTTTGGTGCAAACGGTGGTGTATTTTGTATGTAAGTCGTACCATCATGAGAGCATTGATCGGTATGCGCTTTCGGAGCATTTGGATGGCTATCTGGGAGAGTATATGCCTCTCAAGGGGCCTATCTCTCTGGAAGCTCTCGAGGCCGAACTAGAAGAGATATAATGTAGTGGATTCTGATACGACTTTTGGGTTTTGAGGATTTGAATTAGATTAGGGGATTATTGAGGATCAGTAGTGGTTAGTTGAATTGCTTGCGAGATTTAGTAGACCAGGTTGATTTGTAAAATGCGAGCTTGCACATTTGGTTCGAACATGAGAATTTGTCAATGGAAGCTGTGCTTGAGCGGCTCTGTCTATAAAGAGGAACTGGGCTGTTCAAGCTTGAAGGGCCTGTTCTTCTGTTCCCTGCGAGGTGTCACCTTCCCTCAGCCGTTTACATGCAACGTGGATTTAGAGATTATTCAATTCGTTGCCCTAAGGGTAATTTCATAGGCCTATCAATACAATAAATGTCGTTGGGACTCGGGAAAATACATTGAAATGGATTGTTTCTAAATCTCCTTCCGACATGAGACTCCAACGGATTTGGATGCTAATAATGGTGTAATTTTCATTTTCAGATTCAGCATCTGAGTGGAAAGTGGATCCATTCTGATTGACTTCCTAAATTTGTGAGGACCCATCTATCTCTCAGCAAAAATAGGAGCACAAATATTGAGAATGAAACTCGAAGTTGATGAACTCATGATCAACTACCATATCTATTACTCCCTGTATTTCTAAATAATTCCAGTACTTCCTTTCTAAATACAAAGGTAGTAATGGATATACTTAAAATGGAGTAGAAATTATAATTGAGTTTAATTGACTAGGACACACGTGGGACATTAATTGGATGTAGAGACTTTTCAGGGTTAAAGATCCTACCTCTGCACATCAGCGGAATGAGATGAGGACTAACAATAATGAACTAATCCATGTTATCAATGCCGCAAACATCATGAAAACTATGAAAACGTCATGTGTCAAATGCAGGAAATATGTACTCACAATCCACTTCATAAAATATCAATGAATTGATATTACAGGGATTCATATATTAGGGATAGATTTCAGTGAGCTCGTTCACAACATTATTCCATGAGGCAAAGGACTCCCCCCAAACAGCTGAAAGGGAAGCTGAATAATCAACCTTCGTTACAAGTTGAATCCTCAATAATTACAAGGAATGAGAAACCGGGATCATGCATGCGACAAGGCTCCGAAGTACAGAAAAGAGACAGCTCTTCTTCAATAGCGATTTCTCCCATGGTTGTGAGTACAATACAAATTTTTTGCATGAAGTCCAAAGCCACCCTGCTAAACAACATGACGTTGAATCCAAACTTTCATCCCTATTCCTTGCACTTCATTCCTGCTCCCATTGCTGAATACCGCTATGTTGAATCCAAAATTTCATCCCTGATCCCGTGCACTTCATGCTGCCATCTTAGCACATCGAAAGGAAGACTAGTGGGCAATTCCTAGTGCGTCAGTTCTCCATATAAACATCAACATCATCATTCTCCCATTCTTTGTATCCAAAGCTTGATGAATAAGTTTCAACCACTTCGTTAAAAGCGCTCACTGAGGGAGCTCACCATAGTGCTTGATTTCCTTCTATGAAACACGGGTGAATCTTATCTGGTGGTATCAAAATCAGGCAGAAGCCAGCCCAGTTCATCGCCCAGAGTCTGGATGTGCTTCTGTTGAGCCCCGAAGTCCCCCAGAGGCGTGGTAAACGGGTACACGTACTGCACCTTGTTGGCCATAGACCTGTACGTCACGATGTCGTCTCGCACCAGAAACTCCAGCGTATCTCGCCCTAGAAACCCATCCACTTCCGCCACCATGTATTTCCCGCTCCGTTTCCCTAGCCAGCCCCAAAAACTAAGTTAAGGTTGCGTATGCTTAAATCCATTAGGAACCTCCTTTACAAACAGCAACGCATCTCTTCCTATTAACACAAATGAGGTTGCACATACTAAATTCCGTCTCCTTACCGACCCCTGTTACCAACAGCAACTCATCTCTTTTAATCAACACAAATTAAGGTAGAGGATACTAAAATCATGAGGAACCTGAACAGCACTTCTAAGTAACACTTGGTTGGCCTTCAAGTAGCAAGTTGGGTGTAAGCATGACGAAGCTCTATGTCTACGGCCACATTTCTTCGAATGGAAATTGTGGGGTTGGTTACCTATTATGATCCCTTTACTGAGTGGTCTACATGACCTTGCACTTTTAATGATTCCATAAGAAATCATCATACATTGAGAGAGAAATTTGATCTCAAGAGAGTTTAACCCATTTACCTAAAGAGATCTCCACAGTTCCGTACTGATCTCGCAAAATTCACACTCCTAGATTACATGCGTTAAAATGCTTGAACTGACGCAAGTAGTATCATAACGTTTGGATAGAAACATGAACAGAGTGTGAGAGACAATTGTACCGTCGGAGATATCTTCCACCTTGACGATCTGCGCATTCTTCTGTGTGCCGAGAATAGCGCTTTGGATTTTCTGGCATGTGCGGCATCTCCAAGTTCAATTAGTAATCGGCAAACTTTGAAGTGATCAGGGCATCATTCTTGAGTAGTAGTGACATTCCACTATTGAGAGTAGTGCCAAATGAGAGAAATGTAGAGCAAAGGCATACCAAATTGGAGCAAATCAGGCGAAATCAAAGCTCTGACGTGTACTCTCACATTGCTCTTTGACTTGAGAAGCTCACATGTTCAAATTGAGCTCAACATTCTAAAAACAAGTGTCAGGAATCCCTTTTCATGCCACTTTAGAACGTGCTCAAAGAAATGTTCTCTAGAATGTTATGTACAATTACTAGGGTAATTGTGGTGGGGATTTGGGAGTTGCTTCAGATGTTCAGGGTTTGCTACCTTAACAGCCGAGGTCGAATCGGACGCCGGAATTTCCCACGGAAATGCGTACGCTTGGTTGCTTGAAGAGGTCGACACACAATTGGGATTAATGTCGAGGGGGCATGAGCGGATTCGCCTGCGAGGTGCAAGGCAATCAGACGGGTACCTTTCAAGTGCCCCGAAGCTCTAAAAAGAAGGGTTCATATCCGAATGATCCAGTTACACAATTGAACCTGTGCAAATGTCACTGAAATTCGCCATTATAACAAATTTGAGGTTTCGACCTTTATCATCGAAACCCTCTGCAAACCCCCTGCAAACCCTAAGCGAAAGACAGAGAACGCCATATCGCTCACCCGAAATGCTTACCCGTTAATCAAACCAATCTGCAGGCGCTCGGATTGCGACTGAGTATACGGCGTGGCCGCGTCCGCCATATCCGGTACCTTCAACACCAACGTCGCAGCGCTCACCATAGCGCACATCGCATTCCTTACTTTCGTCCTTCCACTGCTCCATTCTTCTTGCTCTCCGGGGCTCTTCTCAGTCGCGTTTGCTCTGCTCTCAATCCGTTGCCTGCTTCGAGGTAAGCTGGTTTTAGAAGGGATGAGAAAGAGGAGCGCCTGAGGACGGCAGGAGCACCAGAGGGGAGTCATGGTATGTGAACTGTCTTTACAAGGTGGGTGCAATCCGCAAGTAGGAAATTCGGTCTACAATTAATGCATTTCGGCGAGGGTGCTCTTCTCTCACACAGCCTGCAACCAATTTGCAAGGATTTCTAGACTTTTATGTCACGTTCGGCTGTCAAGTGCGCCGATCAGTCTGTTGCCTTTTCGTTCACAAACTCATGATCCTTTGTGTTCGCATCTTCCGTAGCAGCAGATTTCTAAAGCTAAGTAGGGGACGCTAAACTTGTGAGGCACCTGATCGCGTCGACACCTGTGTGCAACGGCAACTCATCTCTTCCAATTCACTTAAGGTAGACAAGCCTATTACCACCCCGATTTGCAATCTCAGGACTATCTTGGGGTCAATTCCAGAGGGCCACATATTTGCCAGTCAAACCCAAGTGGAATTATGATTTTCTAAATCAAAATTATAATTTTTGTGAATTTTTGAAGTGTTCAAACCTGAAATTACAAAACCATTCATCATTGCCCTATTAACAACCCATAACCACCTTTTTATGTACTATGTAACCAATACTGCAAGTATTCACCGATCATGTATTGGCATGTTATCTTCAATGACATTAATACATTGATTTTGTTAGATTTCTAGATAGATTTGGCTCATTTTATGGACATGTGTGGGTGTTTGAATGGACGTAATTGGGGCCAAATGTAGGGTGTGGAATTGGGTTGTGGACGGAATTGGGTTGGTCTACCTTATTATTGGTTGGTATTCAATTCTTAACTTGAGTACAAGAAATCATGAATAGGCTAAGTGTATGGCCACTCATCTTTTGAAGGAAATGGGGTTTATTGTTCCTTGAATCTTGAACTATAACTTCCCACATTGAATGATTGCATAAGAAATGATCCAATAAATTGAATGAGAAAACAATTTGATCTTGAGAGTTTGGATCATGTAAGATTATTCCTTGCAATGAACTCTACTATTTTGTATAATCTTCTAATGAAAGTAGATTGAATGAAATACTTAAAGTGACAAAAAGAGAATCCCCTACCTTACAAATATGACAATTCCTATATTAGTGCTACATTTTAGAGTTGAGTAAATCATTAGAAGAGATTCGGGGCTTTTAAAGGGTTGTGAGTTCTTGGGCTATTGGGAGCCTGAAAACTGCGCCATAATAGTAGCCTAATGTGGTCAAGAAACTACCACGTCAAAAATTATTATTTTTTAATTATTTAAATATTCTTATTGCGGCATTATTCAATACAACCAAGGGAACAGGGCTGAAACAACCTTCCTAGCCCCCCAAATCCTCTAATGGATAGTATTGTAGGAGATTGTTGCAACACTTTCGACAAGTGTTGTTGCTACTTGGGACATAAGGATTGAAATTGTTCTAGAGTGTATAGTGAAAACATCCATTTCCAACTACAATATTTTCCCCTATAATGGCATACAAGTAAGGTTTCACTTTGTAAATATGCTCATATACAATAGTATAATCCTCCAAAGACCATAACTATCACCAAAATGCTTTGTCAGCAAAAATGATCCAATTTTTACACCGAAATGTGCATTTTTATTTCTATAGTAACTTTGAAAGTCATCCATCACTTTTTCTTGGCCTCAAGGTCCTTCTAGGGTTAACTAGAGATAACTCTTATCTAGTACCTACATTCTTGCTTTGGTGTTACATTATAGGGGGACTATCTTATCCTTTGAGATGCTAATGTAGCTCACTTAATATTTGCCTACACAATTCCAATGACAATCCAAAAGTGTCCACTCACATTGTAGAATAATCTACGAATCTTTTATCCTTTGTAGATGTTGCATGGTGTTCATTGAATTAATGAAACCCAATTCCAAACCTCTAAATTCCACTTCTATAGTATGTGCAATTTCTACTACATTCAAATGCAAGAGAGCAAAATTAGATTCAAGATGTAGGATTTGAATTGGATTTTAGTCCATAATGGGTTTGTACACCCTCATACCAAATTCAAATATAGGGACAAAAACCATGTCATTGTTTCCTTTATTAGCTTGTCAAAAGATGATCATAATCCATAATCCTTCTCATTTTGAAGACTTTGATATACCCAAAACTACAAGTTTAGGTGTGTAGAATGATTTGACATTATGTCGAATAAAACTCTTATCAAATCCATAAAATGAAGATCAATATCCAAAGCAACTATGTCATTGCCGCATTGGATAGGTACACATCATTCAGACTTCATCCAAATCTAAGTTAGCATTAAGACACTTACTCTTGACAAGAATTATAACCAATAATCCTTCTCCACAATCTAAAGCCTCATACCTACTAAAAAACATGCAACTACTCTACAAGAGGCTATACCCTTGAAGCTGCTTGGTTTGCTTTTTCAAGTGAGGTAGCTACTCAAACTTCCTTAGGGTCGCTTCTATCGACTCACAACCGGATGAAGGCGAGCTTGCTATTGTCCGACACCTTCTTCAAGGTTCGCACTTCGTTTGACAGGTAACACAATCCCGTTTTCTGGTTGTAAAAATACGCTTTGCAGGAGCAATCTTTCAGGCACTTGCTGTTGCAATCCTTGACGCTCACGTGGAACGCCGTGGCGTACTGGTTGTAGTTGTAGTCGTAGCCTGTGAGGCGCAGGAAGCGCTGGTTGGATGCACCACACTTGGCAAATCCTGCCTGTGGCTTGCATCCCTGGGAGAGGTCCTTTGGGTTGTTGGGCTTGAATGACGCCGAGCAACTGCAAGCAAGCAATGCAACACTCCGCCTTCGTCAACAATGTGCTCTGATAAATGGAGCTGAAACTCTAATGAACATTGTTGATGCACAGGGGTCTCATATTCAGTTCCCGGTGTTAAAATTCCCGGTGAGTCCCACTTTCCCCGGTAATTTTCCGATGTTCCCAGTGTAAGACACACTGGGAAAAGTGGGACTCACCGGGAATTTTGACACCGGGAACTGAATATGAGTTTCCTGTGATGTACATTACTAGAATTCTGCCTGAATCGTCAATTTCGTTAAATTGGCACGATTCGGGTGCCAATTTGAGACATTCATCTGCACGAAGCCTTAAAAACTGGAACAGGTATAGAATTACATTTCAGGTTGCATGCCCTGAAAAGTGTCGAAATCCTGGAATTCCGTTATCTAACGAAATTGACGTTCTGAATGAGTTTGTCCCCTGATTAAAGAAATCTCTCTAGATATTGAGTAATTTAGTAACAAATTCGGATCCAGTCTCAAACTGTTAGATAAAGTTACGTCTGTTAAAATGGCAAAAATTTAAGAGATCGATTGGCACTTCCCAGATGCTCTTCTGGAATCTGAGATCTGTACCGGTCCTAACTATTTTGATCGTTGAGCACTGGAATGTCACTGTTTGGGCACTTTAAATTATGCACATTTAATGAATCTTACCAAAGCAGCATTTTTTCCAACGATTGCAAGCACCCTGAAAAAATCAAAACCACCCTTAGAATCAAGACAGTAGAGCTAGCAAGGCCGTACTAACCTGCAGGTGGTGTTCTTGCTGCACACACCGTAAGGCCCACAGAAGCTTGGCAAGTCGCAGTTTGTTGGCAGAGCCACGAAATCGAAATCCCAGAACTGGCCTTTCACGAGGAAATAGGTGCGGAGGTTGCCGTCGGCGTCGACGGAGAAATATGTGTCGTGAGGGTTAGACCTTACCCCGATGAGAGGAAGCGGCCCAGTAGTGTACACCACGCTGCCGTCTGCTTTGAAGAGCGCAATTCCCCCCTGGCCGGTCACGATGCCTGCCACAAAAAAACACAAGATTCTACAATCCATTTTGGAGAAAAATCCCAGTATGAGGGAACATGGCAAAAGTGCGCTGCAAACGGTGCACCCTCCAGTTTTTCCGCCGTGAGCGGTGCACCGTTTACGCCCGGTACAGCACATGGTATAGTTTACTGGTAATGGCGAAGTGATCGACGTACCAGCGTATGCAACCTGGCTCAAGTCGCCTGTGTACAAGGTCTGGTGCAGGCTCCAGTACTCCTTCTCTCCCGCTCCGAAATTGGAGTAGAGGCGGAGGTCTCCGTTTTGCAGCTTCAACGAATAGATGCCGCCCGAGAATAGAACCTGATTGTAGCTGTCGTTGAAGATTGCACTTGGAGCCACCAACACCTGCCCTGGGCTGAATCGCATTGCGTGCAAAAATAAGCACAACGCCTTGTCAGCAGACTAATCTTCAAGTTCTTAGAACATGAATGGCCAAGTTGAGGCGCTGGGAACATCATTGAGACATTGACCAATCTAACACCAGGAGGATCTGCCAGTTAGCGCCAGGTCTTTAAGTATACGGGACTGAATTGGTTTGTGAGAAACTGAGAATTAGGATATTGGAATATCCCAGGACTAGAATCAGTTTAGTCCCATCGATCTTAATGTACCAGAAAAAGGGTTAAAACATGAATCCTTCACTCGAAGTGCATGGACTTACGGGGAACACGAAACACCCGCTTGTAGCACAAGCTTAAACCCCACAAAAATCCCAGTGTAAGGCTCAATCCAATGCAATACAATTCAATGTAGAGCTCAATGGTCCACCTAAGGCCCAACCACAGGGGTCTCATATTCAGTTCCCGGTGTTAAAATTCCCGGTGAGTCCCACTTTCCCCGGTGTTTTCCTGGTGTTCCCAGTGTACAACACACAGGGAAAAGTGGGACTCACCGGGAATTTTAACACCGGGAACTGAATATGAGTTTCCCGTGAACTGTCAACCCTGGTGTCAACGTAAGGCTCACTTGTATTGCAATGCAAGACAATGCAACGGCACCAAGTATGCATAGCAATGCAAGCAATCCAGATGGGCGTTAATTTCAGAATCTAAAGCGCTGATAATTGATTAGTACTCAAAGCGCAGTCTACTACGCAACCACTAAACATCTCCTGAAAGCCATCACCTTCCTCCTCCCTCAATCCAGTACACAGCTCTGGCCATTCCCTCTCCCCATTCAGAGGCGTCTTTGGATGAAGACTTTGGACATTCAACAAGCTCTAAGACTGCATATTTCATTGAATTTCATACTAACAGAAGTTGAGGGTTTTGGGTAGGGAATGTGAGTCGAGCTCGAAGGTCGAAGCTTTCAATGCAAAGAGGGGTGCTGGTGGTACCGTCAGAGGATTAGAACGAAGACGGCACTTACGTGAACTTCTGGGTGGGCAAGACGGCGAACTCGGGAACTCCGAAGCTATGGAACACGATCTGATTTTGGGCTCCGAGCAGCTGGAAGTCCCCGCTGTCGAACACATTCTCCAGCGCCATGCGCGTCACGCCCTTGCCCGCCGTGTCGCTGTGCCAAAGCAACGTGTTCGTCCCTTGGAAGAGCGCCAGCAGCTGCAAGTCGCCGCTAGCGGTGAGCGTCAGTGTGCACTGGGTGGCGGTGGCGAGCGAGCCCACGTAGTAGTTTGCGGTCCACAGCAGGTGTGACACAAAGCTGGAGAAGAAGTGGCGCACGGTGATCGCGCACGGCGCGCCCTCCAGCGACACCACGTAGTCCGAGGTCGCAAGCACCTGCACGTTCGAACTCTCCTGGGCGGGGATGGTGACGCTGTACCCCACTGGACGCGACGTCGGCGGATCCACGGCGAAAGTCACGTCGAAGATCGCGACTGCTAAGAAGACACAGATGGCGATGGCAGACAATTTCGTCTCCATGGCGACAACTCTCTTAGCCAACTTAACCTCTAATCCAAACTCTAAGTCACACTCCAATCTGCAATGGGAGTATCCCAAATGCGAGCTCAGATCTCCCAGCACTCAAACTTCGCGTAACCTGCAAACCAGTTAGCATTCGCAATTCCGAATACCCTGAACCCAGCTCTCTTCGATCTACTTAAGAACACCATCCATAACTTATATGCAGTGCCAAGCATCGAGCAGGTGCATGCTAGCTAGCTTCCGCAATAACTTCCATGCTCCGCCAAGCTGCTGTTCCACAACTTAAATTATGGCGAGGTAATCCGACGTTCCCACGCACACTTGATGAGTCAGGAGTTGGATTACTAGCTAGCAGCCGATTGTCAGACGTCACCGAGTCTGCACATTTGCACTTTCTTTTGAAATGACTGTTACAAACGATTACGGAACAGATAAAACTTCCGGTTCAGTTTTGCCCCATCATCTGTAACTTGCAATGCAATCAATTGTGACTTTTCACATTCTCCGTAACTTAGATGTAAAAAGTTTTGAGTAGAACTGAATGTTTGTGAAGTGTAGCTGCATTGGAGTATGCCGGTGCTGCGCTGGTTCCGCCATGCTGAAGTTTCGGATGAGATCAGGAGCGCCTGGAGTTTCGGATGTGGTCAACGGAAGCAGTAGCAGGGGAGCAGAGATCATTTAACACTGATACTGATACTAATAATAAGAGTAACAATAGGAAGCAGACGCGACGCCACGGGTCGGGTGTGCATTGAGGATTCAGGAGTTGCTCTAGATGGGGACGGAGCAGTCAATTTTTTTTTTATGTTTTTCTTCATGATAACTTAACCTGTAACGCCACCGCGGACACTTAGTGTCCCATGGATGACAGAGAATTCTTCTTCTGTAAAGGACATAAATGTGATTATACATCTTCAGAGTTTGTTGAGAAAAGGAAACATCTTCTATAGTAGTTTTTCATTTTTTTAAACGGTTGATTCCCACGGTTTTAGAAAATGATGATTTTTGCGGAGACCAACCCGTTCTTATAGGGTTAAGGTGAAAATACCCAAATCCATTAATATAAACAATTAAGTATACTGTAATTGGAGGCACCTTTTTCAAGAAGGAAAAAATAAATAAAATTTTTATATATATATATATATATATATATATTTGTGTGATATTAGAGTTAATCATAAAGTGTGTACAATGCAAGACCACAAGTCAGAGTTTGGGAAAAAGACCAACGAAACTCCTTAGAGCACCAAATTGAGGTCTAATGGAGTTTGGTCTTGCCTTTCTTTTGTACTATTCTTAGTTAAACCTTCCTTTGACACCCGTTTACAAATACAGGACAAACTTTACGGTTAACTCTAGTAGCAATTGAAAATCATGAATTTCTTTTTAAAATTATAAATTTTGGATAAGACATGTAATTACTGTGAATTTTCAAAATGTAAGCTTCCTACACCACTAACACCATCACATAGCTTCTGTAGGCCACTTGTAGCTAGTGGTTTTGTACTTTTTCCTTGCAATGAATTATGTTTCATTTGTTTTAGAATTAAAAATAAAATAAAATAAAAACATCACATAGCCTTGGTCATTAAACCAAAATCTAGGGAAGCAACCAATTACAATTAAGCATAGGAATGGTTTAGTTGAACTTTGGGGAACACTTTCAATAAAAGCTTACTTGTCAGAAAGACATAAATGGGTGCATAGATGGTTTGGGGTGCTTTCACCTTAACCCCTAAAGGACCAAATGGCCTTTTTTGGCAATATAGCGATTTTGGATAGCTCACTACAAATGGAAATTTTCTTTTTTTTTCTTTGAAATTTCCACACAATATGTGCCCAAGGAGTAGCTTTAAGGCCCAACAATTTTCATAACTTTTGACTACATGGTGAAAAAGTTATTGTATGATATGTAGTTTTCAACATTTGGCAAGTAGTCCAGGCAAGAAAAAAAACTTCTTTAGAAATCACTTTTAAAAAAAATAAAAATTTGAATTTGGTTCTCTAGATTTATTTATACATGGATATCTTTGAATCATTCCATTTTGATTAATGAGATGAAAGTTATGAGGAGTTTTAGTTGTAGGTAGTTTAAAGGTAGTTATGGGATCTCTACACTAAAATAAACTTTGAAGTCCTTTATTTAATTCAATTTTCAATATTTTTGGAAAAAAATCAAAACATTAGGTGTATATTGTTTATTACAACATTGCAACCATTGGGATTGACATTTTTTAATTCCACAAAAAAATTGCTAACAATTTAGTATTTTGAATCATTTTTTACTTCTTTCTACTTACTTTTTTCCTATATGTAATATGTTATACAATTCCAAATGATTTGAATTTTTCAATCATGTAGCCAACTTACCTTGAAGAATGAATTCAAAGAGTAACCACCATTTGGGTCATTTTTTCATACAAATATGACCTTGTGAAGTGTAGCTACCCGTTTTTTTGCAAAGACTAAAAAAAGATTTTTATCACCTCGTTTTGTCACTTCATATGTTAATATCTTGCAATCTACATGGTGAAAATTTATGAAAATTTTTCTACATCTTTTCAAACTAAAGTAATATAAGATTTTATAGTTAGATATGTCAAAAAATGAATTTTTGTCAAAAATTTGGTACTTGTACTAGAGATGGCAGTTTTAGAACATTTTTTATGAACACATAGTCAAAAACCTTTAGGGGTTAAAGTTGTGCTAACTTGGATGTGAATGCATTAATGAGAAAACAGATAGCCAAGCATCCATAATCATTTATGCTTCTCTCTTTTTTTTGACACAAGCGTGTTGAACAACACACTGCAAGGGGTTTCCATCAAATAGATAGGCTGACATTAGAGAAATTCTGAGCCCTCCGGAAGCCCCCTTCACAGTGACCAAACCAGTCTATTAACCGTCTTGGAATTAGTAGGGGCATATAGGTACAGTGCATGGTCAGAATGTGTGAACTTCGCCAAAGATGTCAGGACTCAAGTAATGAGAGTGTAGTGGAAACCTCTATAATAATCAAGTACTTCAGTTTTAGTTAATCCCATTAATTGACAAATTAATCAATTTTACTAAACATAAGCAAAGAGAAGTGAACTTTGAAGCTTGATGTCAAAGTAATAAGAGAACATTCAAATATTCCAATTAGCTCCAATTGTCAAATAGATGAGGATATTAGTGAATGAGGAGAGAAGTTATTTATACAAGTGGTATAGTAGTAGGTAAAACAATGCATGTGGGATATGTAAATTAGGATTAAGATGAGCACAACCACCCATAGTTGAGTCAAAAGCTGAAATTGTATTCAAAGTTGAATTTCAGACCCCATTTAGGCATAATAGAATGATTTTTTTCAAAAAAATTTAAACTGAATAAATTAAAAAAATAAAACTAGAATTCATCTCCAAAAATCCGTTTGAAGTTTAGAGTCTTCAATAAAAAGTTATGGACAAAATTTGGAGAAGGTGTTTGAAAATTTCAAAGAAAATTTTTCTTTCAACCTCTTTTAGAATTTTGTCTATAACTTTGAATTGAAGAATGTAAAACTCAAACAAATTTTTGGAGATGAAAACTATCTTGATTCTACAACTTTATTTAGTTCAAAGTTTTTTGAAAAAAATCATTGTTTTATGCTTAAATGGGGTTTGAAATTCGACTTTGAACATAATTCTTGCATTTGACAATGAGTGATCTATCTTCTAAATATCCCATATCCTTTGACTATTCACCATGGACAATTGATTTTCTATAAAAACAAACTCTTCACCATTCTTCTAACCAAATGTTAATGACTAGTCTCTTTCATGATGTCATCAAAAAATTGCTTGATGGTAGATGTCATTGAATTATTTTTGACATTTGCTTCTTTTTCATAACTCGATTTTTAACAAGGTATGCAATAATCAATATTAAGCTGGATTATGATAGTTGAACCTTTGATTACTTAATTACTTATACTTGGGTGCTGAACCTTGACAGTCATCGGACGTTGCGACTTCAGGTGGGCGAGTATAGGGGAAAAATTAATCATCAAGCAAAGTTAAAAGTAATCATGGGGTCCTTTTAGCTGCTGTGGAGAGGGCTTCCGGAGGGCTGAGAATTTTCCTAATGTTTCGCACTAGATAAACCACCTGTCACTGCCAAGCATTGAACCCGCAACCACGCCATTCAGTTTGGGTACCTTTCCACCATCATCCGGTAGTTTAGGGTCACCTCAGACCACTTATGCTTCTCTTTTCAATCTTATGTAAATTAATTCTAAACCTCATATAGACGTCTTGAAGCATTGAATGACAAATTTAGTTATATTGCTAAAAGAAATAGACCAAAATATCTTTGAGAATTCTTGAAGACTATGATTTAGAAAATCACTTGGCATTGTTGAATCATTTAAACAAACTTTTAAATTCATTTTATATCTTATCACTATATTTTATCTATATTTCATTTTAGTTTTATACATTCAATGGTGGTGTTATAAAAAATTACAATCATTATTGAAAGTACTACTACTCTTGCATTTAGTCTACAATAATTGGAAAGAAAGTGTTACACTTTGAGATGTAATGCAATAGAAAAAAAATTAAATATTATTTTGGTATACTTTCTAAATTAGCTCATAATGTGAATTCTTTTGAAATGATTGACTATAAGCCTTTTAAACCAATACTAAGATGGGCTTGGGAAATTGGAGTGAGTCTCACTCCTTGAAATGGACTTAACTATGATTCCAAGGGACTCAAAACTTACATACTTTTTAGCTACAAAAAACAAAAGTATTGTCTAAGCCATGATTTCTCTTGAAATTAATTTTTTTAGTGTAAAGTTGCATTCCTTGGTTCTCAAAATTTTGGAAGTTTTCATTGGTTGAAAGCTTATTATCCATGACTTCTTACCTCTAGTATATAAAGGTTTTGGTACTTTTTTACACTATTGCAATATTTTTTTGAAAAATAAGGTTTAATAAATGCTAAAAATAGATATGTTTTTCAATATTATTGTTTTCATCATACAAAATTTTAATAATAGAAAATAATTTCTCCAAAATATAGTAATCCATTTTTAGAAATATTTTCAGCCAAAGCTACCATCCAAATACCTGATATCATATTGTGCAAGTATATAACAAAAAGTTGAGTTCCTTTGTTGACTCTTTTGAAGAGGGCTAGAAAAAGAAAAAACCCTTGACCTTCAAAAATTGTAATCTTCCAATCTACACAATTAAAGTTTCTGAAATTTTTTATATACAATTCCAATATTATACTTGTGTAGTACAATTTTGTGTTTGATTTTGTTCATTCACATTTATTAATGCTTAATGTACTAGAAAATGAAAGTTCAAACAATTTTTGCCCATAACATATTCAAGATTTTTAATGACTAAAATCTATGTTAATTACTTTTGTTATGGAGATTTTAGTTTGTAATAAAGACCAAAAGTGTTAGATGGATGACTTCATTGTTTACTATAGAGACAAAGAATGCACTTGTTGGTTAAATAATCAGAACATTTGGTAACTACCTTAGTCATGGAAGGTTGAATCCTTCAAGGGTAAAGAATTTGAACCTTGTAATGCTATTGCATGCACTAAGTGTCCATTTGGAAGACTTCACCTAAGACTATAAGATAGAAAAAAACTTTTTTTCATCCAATTTTTTTTTATGTTCTTTTATAGTTTTTATAAATAGTATTTGTAAATTTATGGTATTATTGACTTTTCTAAAGAAGATACTTAGTCCATGGATCACTATTATAGTGTATTTTGGTCATTTCTTGCAATGAAGATTTTATATTTATATAAATATTTACTTCAATTGGAAATTTTGAAAAAAACATATATTTCAATATTTTCATATTTTGTAGCAATATAAACTTTAAAACTATAATCATGGTTTGTTAATTTTCTAATTTCAATGCGTCACAATAACTTTGGTCTATACTATGATGTTATACACTATACTATACATCTATGGTGAAAATTTTAGAGTTTTAGAGTATATTTTGTATTTAATATGAATTTTCTTCATTTGTTTTCTTAAAAATTCACAATATTTTAAAGATTTTCCAATTAAAATAAATAAATTTATATCTTGTAGTAGACATATGACTTCATCTCTTAAAAATAAATATAAATTTTTTCACTCACATCTAATTGCAAAATGGCAACAAACAGATTTTTTACTTACATCTAGTTGTAAAATGGCAACAAATAGATTGATGGGACATGGGACAATAAGGCTTGAAATCAATGGCCTTCTAGGATTAACATTGAACAAAACTTGATGTGGTGCATAGCTCACATTCTTCAGCAGTTCTTCTATTTTAGGAAGTGAGGTAAAGTTTTCAATGTTAACCTATAAATGACATTGCACATGTTTTGTGTTTGATGAATGACAAGGAATCTTCTTCTATAACAAATAATCCTCCTCTATAGGACATTATGTCTAATGAATGACAAAGAATCCTCCTCTATAGTACACAAATACAATTATTCATCCTTAGAACTTTGTTGTGAAAAGGGGAGGTTTTTCATAATAGTTTGACTTCTAACAAGTGCTTTTCCATTTTTTTAAGCCAATGATTCTCATGGTATCCAAAGGGATGATTTCCTTTGTCACCAATCCATCCTTTAAAGGGTTAAAACCCAATGATCTATAATGGACCCGACACTTCCAACTTGAATTTGAATATCATCAATAAGGTAAAATAAATAAGGTAAAATAGCCCATTGCAGTCAAATGACCCATTACAATTGCCTAGAAAATGACCCATTGTAGGATTTTTTTCCTAGGAAATGACCCATTGTGGGGTTTTTTTCAATATGTGAGATGTGGGCCACAATGCATGTCTTAAATGACAGTAATAGAGTGAACAGTGACCTCATTAGAAACTTCTAACTTTTCAGTGTGAAATTCATTGTCAAAATTGATATTTTAGGCCTTCCATGATAGAAAATATTGTGAATGCATTAGGTAGTAAGATGAGCATTATGCATTCAGATTTTGTTGGTTTTAAGGTAGTCTACAGACTCTTTGGGTTGAACACTTCAAAAATTCCTAGCAAATTTATATTTTGTCAAAAAAAATATAATTTCAATTGCACGTGCTGTTTCACACTTGTACTAATGTGGGAAAAAAATTGAAAAACTTCAGCAACAAGATGTCAAACTCTTCATTCTGACCACAATGGGCTGTTTTACCTTAAGAGGGAGTAAATTTCCCTGGAAGATTATATTCACTATGATACTAAAACAATGTTTCAGCAATCATTAGCTGTTGGAATTTAGGACTAAGTCGTCCACAATGCAACACGCAGCGCTTCCATCCTCAAAGCTGTCAGCGTGACTTCAAATATATATTGCCACTTAGACCATATAGTGTCTACTATCTACTTTTTGGACGTAAGCTTTGTAGGTTTGTAGGAATCTCTCAATGTCACAGTCCTGTTAAACACAACTTTATCTGCAGTACTGTCCCGGTCCACACAGTAGTAACCTGCAAAACACAATTCAGAAATATTTAGACGCAAACTTTTCTGAGAAAGTTGGAGAGAAAATTAAATCACCTGCACAAACTAGTGTCACGGCTGTTTCCCAGCAGAATATTGCTACCCAATGAAACTGAGCAAATTTAGAAGATGTTCTGGGAGAAAAGTTGTGTGCCACACAAAAAAGGACTAAACATCGACACCAAACCAGTGGCTCAATTCAACTCAATATGGATATCTCACCTAAACGTTCAAACTGGAACTTGTCTCCCTCTTTAGCGTTCGCCAAAGGCGGCACTCCATAAGCACCAGTAATGACTACTTTGGACATGGTATTGAAATCACCAAGCCAGTCTTCAAGCTCATTCGGATTCTGTGAAACCGAATATAGATTGGTATAAGAAATGAATCAACTTTGATACCCAAACAGCTTGCTGATGTTCTTATTTTAACAGTCAAATGCAGAATATCAGATAGTTCCCCTTCCAAATCATTAAGCTGCTAAAATCTTGGCCACTGTAATTTTCTTTAAACATTTCACAACTACTCGGTTGAATTGTCAACCTTGCTTAGAAGTAGATAAATCTCCAATCTAATCAAGGACGGAAAAGAGAGATAATCGCTAAAGCTAAACATAACTCAAATACAGGCGAATCACTCAAATATAGAAAAAGATGAAGAGATCAAACCTCAGATTTGAAAAGCTTGTCATAATGACGGACCTCCACTTTCAAGGGCTCAACGCCAGGAGAGGGTTCTGCCACCCAGTGTATCACACCCTGCAGTGAAACCAAAAAAAATTACACCACCGACATGAGCATGAACAGATGTGGCTGAAAGTAATATAACCTTATCACTGTCCAATCAAAGAACCCAGTAAAAACGATCTAAGCATAAAACAGGAAATTCCAGAAACCTTTGGCTTGGTGCGCTTCTCACGATCGTATTCAACGTGAAGCTCCAATACTGTCTTCTTGTCGTCCGCGAACACCACATTAGTGCATTTGATAGGGTATGCCCACCTGTCAGAGCATACCATCATCAGACACAACTACGCTCTTTCCTGGTGAGAAAAGACTTCATTTGAGTGTTCACTTCAAAGATCAAGTGCTTGGTCTTACAAAACAGCAACATAGCCAACTTACACAAATAGAAGTTACTGACCTAAGTATGACGCTCTTTCCTGGTGCAAGGCCGTAGTAATCTTTGGAGTCCTCCAGTCGAAAATCACTGGACTCTATATACAAAACTTTTGAAAATGGCACCTGTCCAACCGTCCAAACATACTGAGGGACTACAACCAGCATTGATCTCCAAACACCCTTCTGTACACCCGATGACATTTAAAAGATCACCAGGTGGATGACCAAAAACATTACCTTATAACTGCCTTCCCTTGTGTCGGGCCAGATCTTTGCCTCAAGCTCTTCAACTTCACCATCAGTAAAGTTTGTAACGACGACCTACAAGTCAGACCAGAGTCAGTCTTCCAGTGCAAGACAATGCTGGAGCAAGTTCAACACAGCAACGAAACAGTTCAAATAGAGAGCGCGGTAGAGTCGGCTAATTCATTCCCGCTAGCAACAATAAAAATAAAGTCAGGTGCGCGATGTAATTCATAGTGAACAGAATAAGAAATACAAACCTTCAAAGGATTCAGAACCACCATGGTTCTGGGAGCATTCTTATTCAAGTCGTCTCTTACATAATGCTCCAGCAACTCCACCTGTATCAGATTGTCACTATAATACATTCCACACGCATAATGAGAACAGATCATAAAACATATGTTTAAAAATCTATGGTTTATTACCAAAGTAAGACAAGTTGCAGGAAATAGAAATTAAATAGTGGCGGAGTCCTAACTTGTGAATCTTCTCATCTTCTCAAGATCTAAAGCGTAAATCAACGGCACGTCATGTAGGTCCATTACATATGTAATCTTCAACAGATTTACAGAGGAAA
The DNA here is from genome assembly GCA_950106755.1 of Climacium dendroides. NCBI lineage: Eukaryota > Viridiplantae > Streptophyta > Bryopsida > Hypnales > Climaciaceae > Climacium > Climacium dendroides. The sequence continues at coordinate 6,299,561 of OX467082.1, read as the reverse complement.
AAAATTCAATGAAAGAGCCGGAGCCTATTAAAGTTAAATGACGAAGAAAAGCCAAGAAGCAATAAATCACCTGCGAGTAATGCCAATACCTCTACAGAAGGCATTTATGGCATCAGGGGTGAACCCTCTCCTGCGGAAGCCTGCAAGTGTTGGTAGTCGGCAATCCTCCCATCCATCAACGTGGTGATCCGTGACAAGGCAATTCAGCTGCGAAGCGCCACGATGAAAGGCCATAAGTTGCACAGCCAATTCTGACCAAATGATTGTAAACTGAAGCAGAAACTAATGACCTAGTCTGCCAGGAATAACTTTACGGATCCCACACCATTGAGTCTCGACTTGTATGAAGACACTTGTAAGTTCTAATCAGACACCACTTAATTGAAAATTACAACTACCATTTAAAGAAGCGAAGGCAAAAAATTCTGATCGAAGCCAACTTCTTCCTAGTGCGCAGGAGAATTTTCCACAAGCTAGGACGAAAATGAATAAATCTAGCAATGGACTTGAATGTTGAAATTGGTACGCCAAGGAGTTATATCACGGCTTACTTTTCGTTTAGACAGAACCGTGTTTGTAATATTCAATCGAGCATATTCCCATACATATGGAAGATACAGATCAAGGGAGTCCAGCAACCAGTAATATGATGCTCTCCGTGATTCAAACTCCAAAGTACACAGCTGCACATGCCATGTAATCAAATAAGGAAACAAATGGTTGAACGACTCAAATCACTGTTGATGTTCAGAAACAGGAACTAGAAATAACAAGGAGAACTTACTGAATGGGTGATGTTCTCAAGAGCATCAACGATGCAATGGGTGTAGTCATAGCTTGGATATATGCACCATTTGTCACCAATATGAGGATGGGGAGTAAACTGCACACAAGTGGTTTACGCGCCAATGTCACCATCAACTTCGACATTATATTTTTGATAATCTTGATAATAAACATTGCTACCGCCAAAGTAGGAACAGAAGTAAAAACAGACATCTAAAGTCCACTCTATGCGTGTGGACAAACATAGTTTTGACTAAATTTTATTTCACAACGTACAAGCTGTTCAGTGGAAAGCTTAGACGCCAATTTCCAAATTCCAAAGTGGTTACTCTACTTCAAGGAAGTAATATTTGGCACGCAACGGTATTTTAAACACGATTGATATCACGAAATGAAAGCAATGCATAGGTTACTCAAGAATTTTTCAATTGCTGTCATACCTTTATCCGATACGCAATGAGGTCGTACATGTTGGGATTTTCGTTCTTCATGTCCTGCTTCATCCTAAGTGTTGCCTTGCCTTCATCAATCAGGCCACGTCTCATATCCTCAAAGAGCTTAAGTGACTCTTCAATTGGCCTGTTCCTCCACGGACTGTCTTTCTTTTCTGATCGATACAATTTGATTTCCTCTGCTGTCTGCCCAATTTATCAATAGCCAGTTAAAATAGGCAGGCCCTCTGGATACCAACAAAAAAGATTGAAAGCTAAATACGGTGTACAACCCACCAGGTTGTAATACTGAAAAATATATGGAGAAGGAGAGAAATATCAACAGAATTACGCAAGAACACTAATGCAGCAATGATATACCTGGTGGTCCACATAAGCATGTCCTCTCTTGATCAGCTCCACAGCCAAATCGAAGAGCTGAGGGAAATAGTCGCTACTATACGTTACCTGCATGACAAAAAATTCGGAGCAACTGGACTCAGAAAATACCCCAAAAAGTGTCGACATCTAGAAGGATACTTTAATATACTGTCGACAGAGTAGAAAGTTACGCATGTGAACCTGAAAAGGTTTCCATCCCATCCAATTCACAATTTCATGAATGTGATCAATATACTCCTGCTTCTCCGCTTCAGGATTAGTATCGTCAAACCTACAATCAAATGAAATCTTTGTGTCAATTACAAAGTTAGATGCTGAAACTGAAGCATCTTACTCGAACCATGACCAGGCACCTCTTATAGTAAAGTATGAGTCTAAACAATCCACGAGGTATTACTTCAGAATTGAGCTTTGTGCACGCAAAACAGAGATAGCATCGATAAGTACCAATTGCTAGTGAAAAAACCAAGGCACAGCTCAAAATATACAAACTTCAAGCGTCCCCAGAAATTTAAGACAAATGAGATTTTACAACAGATAATGTGAGCTCACCTCAGATAGCAGTTTCCTCCGGTTTCCTTTGCAAGTCCGAAGTCAACAAACATGGCCTGCAAATTTTCACACAAAGACAATGATATTTTCGATTTAGAAAGCGCTCATTTCACACTTCGGAAGCTCGAAATATCCTCGTTCTATAGTAATTATTCACATTTTGCATCGAAACCTTCCACGAACCTGATCACTGTAGCAGGGAGCAGACAAGGAATATTTACCTTGGCATGGCCAATATGCAAATAACCATTCGGCTCTGGAGGGAATCGAGTGTAGAACTTGCCACCAGTTTCCTTAAGATGTTTCTCCAGCCTGACCCGAGGATTCTGTGGTCGCAAAATAGTGCCGTCACTGAAAAAGACCTCTGTATGCACCTGAATGTAAACACAGAAACGATTCCAAATGAGCATTCACCCTCACATAGTAAAAGCATGTTCTTCAGGAATACATCAGAGTGACACATTTAAAACAGGGGGAACAAAGGGGCAGGAATGTACTGATATGTTGTCTTCAGGCTTTGGGAAGATAGAATAAGGGTCGTTCTCCTCTAAAGCTTCACCAACTGTAAGGGGCTGCTCAGTCCCTGCTGCGGAAGAAGGCTCCTGGATGGTTCCCAAGAAACTCTGCTATTAGCATCTGGATAAACTTCACAACCTTTTTAACTTAGATGCATAGCCGGAAATGAAATACTTGACACGTCTAAATTATTAGGGTGTCATTAAGTGCCCAAATCAATTTAACCCCTAAGTGCCGAATTGATCAAACGTGGTCGCTTCCATATCTACCGTACAGGAGTTGAAATGAATCAGTCGCGACGCTCAAAGGGAGATAACAAGACGTACCAATGAAAAGAAGAAATCAAACCCTACATTATTAAACAATAGGACTATCTTCTGAAAATTACTACAAGTAAAATCAATTATTAGCTTCCAATGTAAACTTTCTATTTTTAGTGCTCAAACAGGGTAGCCAAAAAGGCATACTGAAAATCCGCACCTCCGCTCTTGGTTTTTTCTCTTTCTTTTTCTTGACGAGCTTTTCATCATCTGCAGCAGTCTTTTCTCCAAGCAGATCCTTAATCTGGGTCTGCAGCTCTTCCTGTGCAACAGCCACACGGAGGTTCAATTATCAAATCCAAGTACCAGACTACCACTTATGAACATTTTCTCAGTTCAAAAACCTCTTAAAGCACATAAAAGGAGGCGACCAAGGAGAATCGTCTTTTTCATTAATCATCAACTTTGATGCTTATCAAAAGTTGAATACGCTCACTGAAAAATACTTAGGCTCACATACAAGTGTCAAATCCCAGGTGAACCCAAGCAATATGAGCTCATTGAACCTCCAGAGAAACAAAATGCTGATTACAACCATAAGCACACTATCCACTTCCCTAACGTGCAGACATAGCATAAAAGTAGATGCATTACGACAAGTCACAGTGACGAGGGAAAGTCTTGAATACCATTGCCAGTTTCCCGTCTGCCCAAGGCAACTTTGAGCGCACCTGCGAGAGAAGGATTCCAACTAAAAATCCCCCCCAAATCGATTAGGCTCCCTCAAACAAGTGGTAATCAGGTCTCAACTCAAACAAAAACATCTCCTCACTTCTAACACATTGATTCATAGAAAACAATATTTCACAGATTCAAACCTCTGCATACATTCTCCGGTACAGTGAATAGGCAAATTCACTGAAAGACTCAATTTGAAGTCTCCCCCAAGAGAAGAGACGTCGCAACAGCTCAAAAATGTAAAAAGTTGTGCTGCCTAATCGAAATGAGACTTTTGTTCGAAGCAAAAGGAGCATAATAAGGCCCCTCATTCAAAGAATGACTTTCCTAGATTTAGTAGAAAGTGTGACATGTGGTTATTGGAATAGTAAATTCTAAGACTGTTGATCAGGGGCTTTCAATTTTTCAGTTTTTCATTCAGCGGCAGAATGACAAATGACAGTTTCACTTTTTTAATATGATTCTATTTAATATTTCTACATATCAAAACTATTTTAAATGCATATGTATGATCAATACATAGCGACTAAATTTCCTTCAACTCTTTGCAAAAATTTACATTATAGTGGTAGTATAGCATACACTTTCAATATTACGGTTTGTAAAAAGGTAACGTACTGAGGACTACATGGAACTTATGCACTCTTATTTGGAATAGATTCACTTGCGATTACTGCAGGCGCTTAATATACTTCGCAAGTACGCAAACGACTGAAACTAACCCATGAAAGAACCAACAACACACAGACCCAGAGAAAACATAATCTCACCATTGGTTCGATAGCGTTCTTCCAGTAGAATGTCCTTGTTCAAGTTAATAACAGATGACACAGCCGCTTTGATCTCGGCCGGAGAAACTTCCACACCTGCAGCAAAATCATAGCATAAAATGAGACTCTCTAAATACAATACAGAGAACCGAAAAACACAGGTTAAATTTTAGGAATTAAAAGAACAAATGCCTCCAGAATATAGAGGACCGCCAATACCGACTCAAAAGACTGCACCCGATTAGCATAAAAATTTGCCGCCTCATACTTTTTACAACGACAAATTTGCTACCACTCCACCACCCAAGATTGACACGTTTGCTAGAATTTGAGCATGTAATTTCCATACCAACACCACACTTCGTCTCAAGCTCGGCAACATCATACGAATCTGACCCCACAAGAGCAAAGAACCCGAGTGCAGCTTCAACCTGAGGTATGGTCTTGATCTGCGCCACACCAACCAATACAACAATCAATCACAATACAATTTTATGACAAAAGGTGGAACTAGGAGCTCAAATTCAAAAGTAAAAAACAATGGAATAACCATGCAGAACAATGGACACAACAAACTATCTTGCAACTCCCATCTACCACTAGAAGTACCTGATTGCTTGAGATATATTTACAGAAGTCCGCTCGATGCTTCAAGGCATTGGTCGGGAACTTGGTGGCCACCTGCAGACCCTCACCAATTGTGAGAAATATCCAAGGAGAAGCCAATGATGGTTCTGCTTTTCATAGCACTACTGGACAGGTTGATCAGGATTTAATGCTCTGATACCACGTTGGAATATCTGAAGACAAAATGTACCCACCAAGCCGCTAATACAAAACCGAGTTGTCTTTCTATGTACCAGACTTCCTAGGCATGTTGTCTACCTTTAGTGGTGTTGACCTTCGATCTAACCACTACCATCTTCCTATTGTGGTAATGTAAGTGGAAATGCAAAAATGGAAATTTTAGAAACCAAGAGTCTATAAGCTCTAAAGTCACAATTTTAAACATATAAATTGTGAAGTTGTTGCTTCTAAGGTCAGCAAGACAACATAGTTTCATCAGCGACTCCGAGATGGACATAGCTGCAATTACGAAAAAAATTTAACAGCAATCAGATATAATCTGAACCAAGAAGAGAGCATGTACAAAAAATAAATATACTTACAGTATAAAGAAGATTACCCACGGACTTGTCACAACCATTCCCAACGCCAGCCTGAACATTCAAGATTGAAACAGAGTTCATTCGGACAGAACATGACGTAACGAGTAATTGTACTACATGTATTTTCACAATACAATAGAAGGGCTAGAAGCAGACCTCGTGCACGACATTGGTGAGATTAGCAGTGACTTTGGGATTTGCCACCGCATTAGCTGCGGTTTTGGCATCGAGACCGATGCTCTTGAAAAGTGAGAGAGCGGCGGGATCCCGCACCCCCTTCGATTCGCTATCCACAGGCATTTTGTAAACTCCTTCCCCCTGCACACAAAAATTGAATAGGATGTGCGCCTTGAGACATAAACCCTAAACCCTAAAACTCGGCTGAATTGTCAAACTTCGTCACCAAGCCGTGAAAAAAGAGAATTTGCGGTCAAGAGGACTTCCGACGCAGAGCGTGCTTCCCTCTGCACGGAACTACAAGTAAAAAAAAAAATGGACGACTGAAGCAACCTAGGACTTGAAACAGAGTTCACTACTGATCTGCATTCGTCACAAATTTCACAATCCCAATGCGCAAACTCAAACCCAAAATCGCACTTGAAACCAACAATATGGTCGCGCTCCGACCTTCTCACCGACTTGTGCACCACAATTCCCCAATTCAGTCAAAAACTAAATCCTGCCTGCGGACGATCTCCTGGTAGGTCCTGAGTGTCTCCGCAATCCTCTTGTGGAGTTGCTCAGTCCAGGTAGCTGTATGCACTTAGGGTTTACTGGTGGCTTGAGTATTTTCTTTCTTTTTGAAAGATGGATGTTCTAAACTTATGAAGAAAGCGAGGTCGCCCAGCGAAATGAGAGAGACTGGCGATCAACAGGACGACGTGGAGACGAAGGCCACAAAATGGGAATCTGGCTTCAAGGGCGAACCTTCATAATCTGGAAAGCCATGTAGCCGACAGAGTAGCCACCAAGGAGCCGAGAGCCGCAAGCCACAGCAAGAATCTGGTCTGCTCAATTTCCCTTTAACCCTGAAACCAGGGCAGGGTTTTTTTTCTTTATTATCTTGGAGAAGTAGCCAAATATTTCTTCAATACTCATGTGATACTTGGTGATATCTATATCAAAACTAGGTGATACCCTGAGTAAAATTTGGGTGATAATCTTAAAAATAAAGTAGTAATGTAATAATTTTGATTTTTTTAAAATGAAAAATGAAAAAAATATCAAAAAATTGTGCATAAAAAAACACTGAACTGTGGCAATGGAGTTGTGAAGTTCTTTATATTCTTAGACATGGAACAAAACACGTAAAATGTGAATGAAAATTCATTTATTCATCCAATGTATGTGCATTCTTCTAAAATCAAGGGATACTCTTCAAGGATTTGGTAGCAATTTAGCAATTTCATCCAATGGCAATATATAGTCAAATATTCTTTTCCAAAAAGATATTGTATCACTTTTAGACAATAAAAAAAATCCTTGACTTTAGATGGCTCTTTGTACCCCTACAAGATGAAAATTTTGAGTTCTTCATTCAATTTTGTTTGGTGGATTAGAATTAGATGAGAAATTTCAATTCTTCATTCAATTTTGTTTAGTGGATTGGAGTTGCTTGAACACATTTACAAACTATGGTATTAGAAATTCTCTCACTATATGGTAGTATTGTTGGCCTTGCCTTTGAGGAAGGGCCTCTATTGCCTTGACATGCAAAATTGACCTTAGGAATTACTATTTTTAAAGGTTTTCTTGAAATGGCACTTTATAATGAATTTGATACTTTTCATCATTTGGAGCTTTTAGTTGTACCACTCTCTCTATCCTTCTAAAAAACTCCAAAAATCTTCTATGAGGGATTAATTGTATTTTTAGTCTTTGTGCTAGTGATACATGCATTCAAGAACTAAGAATCCATCCCCTAAATCTATGCAAAATCTTCAATTTAGACATTGTCATTCAAGTACCAAACAATCCATGTGGAAAACATCATATTTGAGCATCATTCATAAATGTTGCCAACTCCTCATTCATGATGATTTAAAGGTTGGTGGCAACAATGAAATTCTAGAAACTTCTACTCCCAACTCAAATACCTACAACAAGATAACCTAGTCCCCTTTATGATCAAGTCTTCATAGCACCCAAGTGGTCACAAAATCCATTGTCAACACTACTACTTGAAAAAATACAAGGTGCCTCATTGGTCAAAATCAATAAACAAAGCTTTTAAGTGAGACACAAATTATCTTTCACATTTAAATCACATTCATAAAAACACAATTTTTTCACTTTATCATTGAAGAACATTAGCTAGGTTACGTGCTCCGCGAAGTTGCATTGTGAAGATAGAAAATACGGACTTGGACTTAGAATTGCGCACAGGGCAGCTTTTGCATGGCACAGTGCAAGGAAAAAAGATGTGCAACATAAACAGGGCCGAAACGCAGTAAAACAAGGGAGAGCACAAGCACAAGTTCGTATAGTACTCCATATATTAAACATAAGTGCAGAGAAAGTGCCTAAAACATGTAAATGTGCATCAAACAAGTGCCTCACGGCACTCGTGGAAAGAAATACCTTCGGAGACTGTTTTCAACAATTTGCAAAACCCTTCATGCTCAATGACGTGTACATGCTTAGCAGTAGCGCCTACATTCACTAAAGTAGCCCTCGCTGCTGGCTCCTGGAGTCTAGCTCATGGCATGTGGCAGAAGGAGGTCCTGCCCATATTGGCAGGTGAAAATAATTGGACACATCATTTTCAAACTTCCATGCAACAGATTCCATGGAGAGTTGTCTCTACTCTAAATAGCAACATAATACAAAGGTGGACAGACCATTTGCTATGAGTCGATAACAGCATGGAACCTTGGGGTCTATGTTACATCCGCTCCATAACAGAGCTCATATTTGACAAACCTTACCTATGCAACTTACTCTACTTCGGAGTTAATTCATCGGAAGTATTCGAGACATCCTGACGAAAGTAATGCTTTAGTTTCAGTATTATCGCTTGGTGACTCATGACTCCACCAGACTTGAGCTTGCAGAACCTGCAAAATGCAATGAGCACTATTCAGTCACACAAGGTCTCGACAAATATGATAGAAACACCAAACACTAGGAAGTATTCAAAGACGCTTTCCAGAATAGCCGACTCCAAAATCTACCATTGCAAAAGCATCATAAACCTCAATCTGTCAAAAGCTTGACGTCCTAACGTCGGTGAAAAGCAGAAAACTTTCACGTAAATGCTTGTTCACATTTGGGAGCGTCACAGTAGTTGACTTGTCAAATGCAAAGTGACTGGCTGATTCTTCAAGCATACAAAATGTCCCACAACAATTGAAGGTGAGATACAGAACATACCACTGGGTCGCATGAAAACTCGTTGTGGCGCGCTCAAATCATTTCCCAAGGGTCCTAAAGGATCCCCATTTCGATGTAACGAGCCTGAACCACTACTGCTCATGAAAAGGCTGCCAGAATCTAGTCTTTTCATAGAAGATCCTGCAGTAAGTCCCTTCTTTTTCATATCCTTGACTAAAGGCAGACGGTCTTCATTGATGATCAAGCCTTGGTCTTCATTTTTGGTTTCCTCTGCGGAAGATAAGTTGGAAGGAAAGAGATCACTTCTCAACCGCCCCAAGGTATTGCCACTAATTCCCTTCTTCTTGAGGTCCCTATTCACTTCAATTCGCTCATCAATAGCTGCAGATGCGACTTTATCGTCCTTTTTCCTTTCTTCTTCGAAAGTTGTGTTCCTCTGTTTGGATACGGGGGCTCTTGCCAGGGACTGGGGAACTACTGGAAGTGCACCTTCAACTCCTGCACGTCGCAAGTGCAACTGCATTCAAGAAATTGGATGTTAGAGGCAGCTCATACAACCCACAGTAAATGTAAAAGTCAGGCATAGACTGCCGTGCTCTCTAAAGAATCTTCAGGCAATAAGATAGAGGATACTAAAACCGATAGGAGTGTGAATTTTGGGAGATCACTATACAGCTGCGGAGGGATCACTTCGATACAAGAGCGAAACTCTCTTCAGATCAAATCTTCATCACTGTGTATGAATTTCATATGCAATTTTAAACCGGGAGGTTGTAGAACACTGAAGTGACAGTAGACAACCCATTTCGATTCAAGGATGAGTGGCCATGGGCATTGAGGCACGGTAGAGGATACTACCACCAACAGGGACCTCCCAAAAATAACACTCCAGAAGAGCGGCAAATATGAAAAACAAATATCAATGAAATTTATCATCATAAGTCTAGCAAACACTTCTTCCTACCCCAGTAAAAGAGGATAATAAATACCTGTGCATGAAGATTGACCTCATCAGCACGAGAAAGAAAAGGAAAATCTCCTCCCGACTTCAGAAGAGCTCGACGAGCCCCAGGATACCGAGCACCAGTTTGATCTTTCAGGAAAGAAGGGACCGCACAATAGTCATTCGTCTGCAGCACCGAAATAAATCTAATAAGTGAACTAATAACTTGATCAGCAGAGTAACATTGTAAATTGTGATGATTACGCGAGCAATTGTTATAGAGTTTGGCCGACATAACCACAGAGTAGAATCACTTTCACAGGCAAATCAACAATTCCTACCAAAAAAAACGCGGTTCACAGGCAAAAAAAACGCTCGACACCACATCAAAGAACCTCAGTAGGCAATCCTGAGATCAGAAGCGGTAACCGGTAGTTTAACGAAACGGTTCTTACATCCATTATAGTAACTGAAGTATCAGCAAGACCGAGTTGCCCCACTGCTGCTTGTAAAGTATTCAAGGTTAAACGTGAAGCCAATTCATCCCTTGTCAGAGTTTCCAGCTGTGAAAGTAAGAAAAGCTCACATTAAAGCCGATTCTAGCAATAGGTCTTCCTTCACAAAAATACTAGATTTTCATACAAAACCAACCCCGTATCATGACACAAAGAAACTATTCCATAACAGCAGGATAGACACTTAGAAAGATTTAATCATTCACAGGCACACCTCCCATCAGTATCCTCGACAGCCTCGAAAGAAATGCATGATATAAATTGAAAGAGAAATCAGGAAACACAAAATAGCTAGACAATTCAGGACAACATACCTGGCTCACTACAAAGTCAATCGAATCAGCAATTGCAGGCTCCTGTGGACCATCACGAATTCCCGTGAGGACGAACCGCTTCAAGACAAACTCAGGCGTCCAGCTTATGCTGCACGACATCCAGCACAGTTGAAACAGTCTTGGGTTAGAGACTTTCACAGGAGCATGAAAACCAAAAAGAATCCCAAAATCCAGATCCTTAGACTGCAGGGAATAATCTACCGAAACTCTGAAGATTTGGAACACCAACGAATGGCCACCATAGCGGTACGATTTACGTTCTGATTTGAAAGAAATGAAGAAAATGCCACCTGTAGCTGAACAAATTTTAAATGCTTGCGAGGGGGGCCTGGGCAAGGGCAGAGGGCAGAAAACTCACAGAGCTGACCAAGACATAGATGCTTGGAAGAGGTGGTTGTCCACATAGGTATTAGAAAGGAGCAAGGATTTGACACGACGTGGCCGATGCTGGGCAAACATTTGAGCCAAGAATCCGCCAAGAGAAGTACCATACAAGTGAACCTGTAAACCCCAGCAATAAACCCAATCTTAAACTCTCTGGATTATATGCAACAAATCAGTAATTCAAAAAAGAGGCTTGCTTTTCTAGTCAAACTTCTTCACATCTCTCTTCACACCCTAGATCTAACATCACTGAACAATTGCTTCAGCCTTTCTCCCTAAACAGACTTGGTTAGGAAAACAAACAAGCCATGACGCAAAGTCCTTACATGATGACAACCAAGGGCATCCAAGAACTTCTCAAAAGATGTGACCCATTCCTGATGAGTCCAAACTGGTGGAGCATCCGCAGCAATTACTCTAAAACCCTGTGGAAAAACACACAGATTCCTGTAAATGACGTGACACAAGTCCGACAACCTCACCAAAATTCAGCTCAATATTTTGGCGACCGCAGGCAATCCCAGGCCGCCTGGCCAAACTGTGGCACATCAAGATCAGAAACTTGATTGAATTGCAGCTCCCCAATTAGTCAGTCTTCGGACTAACGGCGTGTCACATTAGGGTTCAGGGCACTAGAGCAAGAGGAAACCTTAAAATCCTTGCAATGGACAGTCGCATGACATAAGACTCTGTCGCCTTTGCGAAGTTGGGAAATCTTTCTTAGAAACAATTTCATTACAATTTGAGACACAAAGTGAACCGGATATGAAAGTATACAACCTTTGAACGTAAATAGAATTCGGTTAGACATAGGTTACAAAGACAATTAGTGTTAACAAGTGTAGGCTAAGCTGTTCCGAGTCGGTGTAAGTGTAGGCTAAAGCCGTTAACTAATAAGAGCAACGATCTCTACCATTGAGCTAAGATTACTGAAATGACATCAAATAGATGACAATTCTAAGCATACTTAAATAAAGTAATTAGTACTTAATACATCACACCAACAATGTTTAGAATGTTTGCTGGGGTCATTTTCTAAAAGGATTGTTAGGATACAAAGACTTATGGCACGTGACTGTACCCCTCACCATTGCCCAACCTTTCATGTGATTCGTGCACTTGTTTCGCAATCCCTTGACCTAACACCTGTACTTCGCGGAAGCATGGACAAGGGGCCAACGGATCTCAGAAACTGACTAACGATTGAATCGTGCCACATACCTTGAGACATAGAGTGAGAATCTGCTTGTAGAACACATCGGCCGTTCCTGCTGTGCCAGAGAGACATACTAAAGGCGCTACAGACTTGGGGCCGTAGTCGTAGTAGCGCCACTGCTTGGTGCCATTTGATCCAATCTGCAAAACCAGCGCCAGCAGAGTTCTCCAAAATCACATTCCAGTGGTATGGCAATTTCTTCGTTGCACTCAACCACCCTATCTGTTCTAATTAGTGTATAATACACTATTTCCTACGTTAAATGCTAATTCAAACACCATGTATTCGAGTACCACTGGACGAATAAGACTGGAACACCGTTGACCACATGCACTAGTTGAATGACTAATTATTCACTCAAAATATTGTCCTGCCACTCCTCCTATATTGATCCCAAGGTCAAACCAACTGCACACTATTTAACAAGAGTCTACAATTTTGATGGCACTTTAAATAATGAGATGACTGAATATTCACTCAAAAATTGCGTTTCCTTACTGCCCACGGTGATCTCAAGGGTAAACCAAGAGCACTATTTGAGAAAAGGAGAAAAAAATTCGATGGCACATTAAACCATAGATGACTGATTAATTACTCAAAAGATTACTTTCCTCTCTGTTTGTGATGATCCCAAGGTTAAACCAAGTGAAATCTTTAGCAGCAAATGCAACGCACTCCCGCAAAAGCACGAAAACAAAATCAAAGGCGCTGGGAGGGGCGAGAGAGAGCCGATCGGAGAAGGAAGGGATGGAACAGTACCGGAATATGATGGAGCGGCACATGGGCCTTGAAATAAACGTAATCGCCCGAACCACTCATCCCTTCAGGCATAGCTTCTTGCTCTAGTCCTCTCTCATCTGCACAACCAACCTCGACTCAATTGCTGTCCAAAAACACCAAGGTAACGACCAAAATTTCAATATCGCCCGAAAGATAATCGAACAGAAAACACATACCAAAGATCCACACGGAAAACCCCTAGAGCGCAAATAACAAATTCCGAAAACTCTTCCGAAAATCCCCCATCCAAGAATTCCCGATTCGAACAAAGTCCGCAGTCCTCGTCCGCGATGAGGCTCAACCAAAAGAACCGCAAAGGAGAGCAACTGATCAACCTAACCTAAAACACAAATTTCTTGTTCGCGTCTGAAAAACCCGCAAACCCGCAAACTCGCAAAAGTAAACCCCACAGAAGCGCAAAAACCTCATATTCCCTACAGAAGATAAGATTTCTAAGGAAAAAGTACCTCCGGACAGCTGCGACCGAGATCCGGACTGGCAATACGTCCTGCACCTCCGAGTACGAGAGCACACATCGGAACAAACCGCTCCCAGTGAGGAGGGATGGCGCTACTTGGCTTTGCGCAATTGCTCCTGAAAGCAAAGCCAGCTGCGTGCCGCAGGGGCTTTTGCTGAAATCTTCCTGCTCATGTAGATGCCTTCTGGAATAACGTAGATTTTGATCGGGGACAGAATTGCATTGAGTTCGTAGATGAGGAGTGTCACCGGCTTTAAAGTGGGAAGAGGGCTGCCCTGCCCAGTGTTTATTTTTCTGGCAACTTGTACCAATGCAACTAGCTCCCTCAAAATATTCTCTATTGTTAGGAAGGTATCTAGGGTTTTAAGGTAGACAAGCCTATTAGCACCTTGATTTGCAATTTGAATATTTGAGGACCAACTCCAAGAGGGGTACAAACAATATCATACTACTAAAATCATAAGTCCCTCTGTAATATCACAAATGCTACCATTAATACTAGGGGCTCGTGCTTGGTATACTACGCATTCGTAGTATTACATATTAGTCAAATTTTGATATATTTGAATAGAATGCATGATAATGATTTCAATAAGTCTTTAAAATAATTATTTTAAATATTTTGTAAAAATATTTCCAATCATGCATACATAGAAATTGTATTTTCACACAATGTGGTAGTATAGAAATAGAGTAGTAGTTTGCAATCACTTTTTTGTAATATCCCTTTTTACAAAGGGTGATATTATAGAAATAATATAGTTGTTGCAATTAAGGTGATATCAAAGAGGATCCATAGGATGATATTATAGAGGTAGCAAATCCATTGCTTCTCTTGGCTTTACACTTCTTTGCACTTCAGTCTATGATTTTGTGCTTTTGTGAGCTTTGAACTTTCATGATTTCAATTTTCTATTGGCACTAACAAATGATTTTGAGAAATTTATTCAATTGAACCAATTTTGGATTCCACAACAATTAAGTTGTTCACAAAGTTTTTGAGATTTATAAGTTTTCTTTTTCAATTCTTCAATTTGAATTGCCATTTTTTGTAATAATGGAGTCAAATTTCTAATGCATTCTAATGTATGTGTATCTTTTATAGTATTTACCATTACATATGTTTCATTCATCATTCAATAAATTTCTATTGTACATTTTAGTATATGCTTACTTATAAAAAAAATTATACAAAGATTTTAGTCATTTTTATTTGAAGATTTATTGAAGTTTTTGTTCTGCATTCTATCTAATACATAAAAATTCTTATAAAATTCTAATAATGAATGTATAGTATAGCAAGCGCCAACCGCTAGTATTCTTTTAAAAGTGTATACTTGTTTTACAAATCAAACCCACGTGGAATTATAATTTTTGGATCAAAATTTTAATTTCTATTAATTATTGAAGTGGTCTATACTAAAATTGCAAAATTGTTGGAGTCATAAACACCCCATAAACAATCCATAACCACCATTCCATGTGTCTAATGGCACTTGAGGACTCACCAATAAAAAATTGTCACGTTATTCCTTGTAGGCATTGATTCATTGATTTTGTTAAAAAAATAAACAAATTTAGATGTTTTGGGGGATGGAATTGGGACCAACAATAGGGATGGAATTGGGTAGTGAATGGTACAGGGTTGGTCTACCTTATTGTTCCAAAAAAATGTTGTCACTAGTTGTAAAGGCCACTTTATACTATGGTGGAGAAGTGCACTAGTTGATTAAGAAGTTTTGGCCAAGATATGGACTGTTGCATAGGAAGAGAACGGGATCGGCTGGCTCCGTTCCGATTGAGGTGAAGCTCTGGAAGGTAATTCCAGTTATTCCCTCCAATGAACAGGAAAAGGCCCAACTCATAGAAGATTTAACTTCCATGGGGTTCCAAGGGTTTGTGGAGAAACTCTGGGGATTTCGAGAGGAATGGATGGTGAAAGAGTTCTTGGACAAGCTGTCCAATGAGTTCGACAACACCTTGCGAGGGAATCCGTCGCTCTAAACTAAAGAAGTGTAGAGGGCAATGTATGACTTCCGGGTAGGGGGTCTAGGGATGACGAGTCGGAAAGATGAATTCATCCGAGGCAAATTCCAAAGTGTCCCCAACCCGAAGGACGGATATGCAGTTGAGGATTGCATAGATGACCGGCACCGTCGCCTTCTTCAATTCCTAATTCTGATCCTCCATCTGGAAAAATCGACTAGGATAATGATCACCATTGATAACACGATTTTCGGTTCTTTATGCGGAATCCAGAACGTTGACTAGGCCCAGATTGTTTTCGATCTGGTTGTCCAACTCATTGGGAGAATGGGGAAAAATAGGACTACTCCAATATGTTTCTACCTCTTCCACTTGTACCATAACCACCAGCTCCTGACTAATGTAGAAGAGAAGGAGTGGAAGACCTAGGAAGTCCTCCTGAAATACAAAGAGTCGGAGACAGACGAAGAAACGGAATCTGTTCTTGGATCAGATCCGAAAACAGAAAAAGAGGAAGAAGAGGATCTGTTGCCGCCTATAAAGCAACACAAAACGATGCCTCCCCACGGGCGAAGGACGCCACTGAGTCACAACAGGTCAACTCTGGAAAAAAAAAGGAAGGCTGTCACTAAGGAAGAATTAGATCCGTTGTCGTGCTGCAAATGCAAGCACTATGTAAAAATATGTACATCTATATATTTTAGATAGATTTAGATATTTATAACGTAATAAAGAAGATGACGTCATTTGAGATGGCTTCAAGGTGACGCCTTATCTTTGCTGTTACAAGCAACTTTAAAGAAAAAGATTCACTTGAGAGTTTCATCACATTTGATTTGATTTTTCTTTGTTTTTTATTTAAATTATACTATGTCGAATTGGAGGGTTTTTTCTGAGTCCCAAAATGAAGAATCTCAACCGGAGCAAGAGTTTGAATTTCCTTTATCACAACTGCCAGATCAGCCACAACAACTACTAGATCTTTCATTGCTACATAAGCGGCCAGAAGACGAAGTTGGGCCATCACGACCGCCAAAACAACCTCGTGTGGAGAAACGATGGCATGGCAATCTTCAATGTGACACTTGAGCATTGGTGATTCTATTGCAGGTTGGATGTGTTGAGCCCGGCAGTTGTGAAGTTACATTTCAAGGATGTTTTGAAGGTTTAAATGACGAACAGTATTATTGCATGGTGAGGCCTATCGAAGGGAGTCGTGGTCACCAACGATGGTTAGAGGGCCAGTCAACCCTTTAACTAAGGTGGATCGTGTCGATTACGTTGCTGCTACTATCAAACGCATTCTCAAATTTCTGCAGATGGACTGATATTGTGAATGGACCTCTAGTTTTTTATCTCTAATAGAGTAATAAATGTATGTTGAGTTTTAATTCTTCATTCCATATTTTGAGTGATTTTCTATAATAATTTTGTGTTTGAGAAGTAGTTGAAGGGAGATATTCAAATGGTTTGCCTTTTAGGTGAACTTGAAGTGAATTTCCTTCAAAGATAAAGATAAGGAGATAGTTGTGGAGCCAAATTAGTGCTCAATTATTGTTAGAGGAGTTTTGGGAGTGAATTAGGGGCTGACCCCACTTGTTTGTGTGGTTGGAGTGAAGATAGAGTGAAGAGAAAGGTGAGTACTATTCATCTTCTCTCCCGTTGTGAGTTTAAAGAAGGACCCGAATGTTTGGAGGTCCATTGTATTGTCAGTTTTGAGAATTTTGAAACGAAATTTGGTGGAGTTGTGTATCATGGTGTCTTCTTTGTAAATAGATCTCACTTGCTTGATTTGAAGTTGTGAATCAAAAGTTGTGCTAGTTTAAATGGAGGGAGGTTTGTTGCCTTTGAAATTAAGAGGCAGAGACTTTGACCGACCATAAATGACAGATAAGTTCTTGGTTTGCAATGAAATTTAAAGGAAGTGTAGGAAATTGAGTTAGCTTTCTAGGAAGATATCAATCATTCTATTTGGATCTTGTATGAGTTAAATATGAGTATAGAAGTGAAGAAGGGTCTGCTGCATTTTTTTTCTTGAGGCCGAAACTTTGAGTGGTCATGAAAGATGGACAGAGTGTTAGTTTGATTTGAATTTTGAAGAGGATGTAGTAAATTTTGTTAGATTTCTAAAAAGCTATCATTCGATGTTATTGAAGCATTTATGAGTAAGTTGTGAGTGTGGGAGTGAAGGAGTGTCTGTTGCCCTCACTTTTAGAGGCCAAAACTTTGGACGGCCATAGATATTGGTCAAAGTATTCTAATGAGTTTAGATTTGGAGGAAGTAGAGGAAATTATATTGGCTTTCCAGAGAGCTATCACTCATTCCATTTGAAGTTGTGAAGCAACGGTGGTATTCATTCAAAGTTTAGCTTTGAAATTAGAGTTGAGGTGGAGACTTGAAGTGATGATTTGAAGTTGGAATTGAGGTTTGAAGACATGAAGATTGAAGACTCGTGTGTTGTGGCTTGTGGCTTGTTATTCCTAACCGGATTTGGAGGCTCGTTGTTTTTCTATTGTTATTCCTAGCCGAATTTGAAGGCTTGTTGTTTTTCAAATTTGCATTGTAAACCAGTTGCAGGCTCTGTGGGTATCCAATATTAGCTCCGTTTTATGTTTGTAGTGACGAAGTGGGATTGATCACCCACATGGTCGATCTTATTTGTTGTTCCCACTGATATAAGGCGCTTCCTAGTTACCATGGGTTTGAAATTTAGGAGCCAATTCTTCGAACAATCAATTCGTGTGTTTGGCCGTCCCATTTTACCCGTCTGAAGCCGTAGGTTCTTATCACCTTATCATTATCCTTATCCTTATACAACCCCCACATGATAGGCCAACGGAAAAGAGTTTGAAGACTAAAGACTAGAAGATTTGACTGAAGATTGAAGACGAAGTTCAAAGATTCACGAACAACAATAAAATTTGTTGTTCTACAACATCATTCTGTACTTGGTTGGTAAATTTGCGGGTGAAGAATTCACTCACCTTCATCATCCTCATTAGTGGACTGGATTTGCAAGTGACGAGGTCACTTACCTTTCTTGTCCTAAAACCTCATTCTATACTTGGTTGATGAATTTGTGGGTAAAGAGTTCACTCACCTTCATCATCCTCGTTAGTGAATTGGATTTGCAAGAGACGAGTTTACTTACCATCCTTGTCTTACAACATCCTTTATTGCTAAGTCATATCTAGTTGTAGCCAGAATCTCCGTGATTTTCAAAGGCAAACCGCTTTCAACACGACACCGTGGGATCCATTCAACAATTTAATAGCCATCCTCAGCAGTGTCCGAGCGGATTGGGAGATCAAAAACCGGACCTTGGACACGATCGAGAAACTAGTGGGTGCGCCACCAGACAGCATGTTGCCGGGGAAGATAGCAGACTGCATCACTAATCCGATCGAGTTCTGGAGCAAGAGGAGGAGATAATCCGTCTACAGAAGGAGGTAGATACCTTGAAGGCAGAAATCTTTGCCTTGAAAGAGGATGCGACTGCCACTCGAAAAATGGCAGAGGAGACTTGGAAAGTAGCGGAGCAAATGAAGGACATCCTAGGAGCATTCGGGATGGCCGTCACCAAGGCTAAGCTATTCGACGAGGAAGTGTAGAAGGAGAAGAAACTATCCAGTTCCAAGATAGTGAGGATTCTCATGGATTATACCGAACAAGTTGAGACAGTAATGATGGAGGCACGGATATTAGCGAACCGGATTGAGGAGAGTAGCCGGAAGCTTACGGGGGCTACATGCTCCAAGGGGATCCAACTCTGGAACTTCTCCCTACCAGAATCACTTCCGAATGAGTTAGTTGCCAAGGAGGGAAAGGAAAGGACTCCCAAGTCCAAGAAATCTGAGCAAGCATCCATACTAGTCAACATACCAGAGTCCACGATTGATCTGGAGTCTACGCCTGATTCCGGCCAAAGCGATATAGTTCCTAAACCTACAGATGGAGAACGGAATTGGAACCTGAGTGAAGTCTTTAAACAGATGGAAGCCGATCCGAGGAGTTCCACCTTAGGTTTAGAACTGTGAAATAGCTAAGTTTATACATACTTGGAAAGTTTAGAATGGATCCGGATCATGTTCCGATCTGGTAGAGTAGTAGGTAGGACCAGAAGTCCGGCCTAAAATGCGGCGGGATTCCATGGTACTTTTTGCCTTTTTGAACTTTAGGATTTTGTATATAAACCAGTCTTTAGGAAGGGAAGAGGGAGAGAAAGTCTTCTTTTGCAAATTTTTTTGTGTTTTCTATTCGCTTCCTTGTTGTATGCCTCTTCCGTGTGTATGTTAGTGTCGTATGATAGGAAGTAAGGAGGGCAAAAGTAGAGTTGCAAGTGATTTTCCTCCCCTGGTGTTTCCGTTCTTATTTTAAGTGTATGTGAATAGGTAGCAAAGAAATGGGAGTGCACTCAGTTCCTCAGCACGTCTAGAGTTTAGGATTCTGGGTGAAAAAACCATTGTTAGGCTAGGCGGATAGGGAGGGATTCTTTAGGCGCGCTAGAACTCCCGGGTGGGAAATTTGGTTGAGTGTCCGATCTCCTGTGAGGTCTCATCGCCCTAGTGGATAAATGGAACAGCTTGAGTAGATGTTGGAACGAACAGATTTACTTGTAACCACCTAATTTCGCATAGATAGGAAACGGTATCCAAGATCATTGTAGTATAAGAGGATCGTAGGGAGGAGGTCTTTGTGTGACCTGCAATTCAGATTGATATCTAGGTTGTTGTGAAGGACCAAACCGGATCCGCAGTTGTTAGAAGAGTATGAGATAAGATAGTGGCTCTTCAGCCACTATAAATTACGGAAGGAGTGGGGGGCCTACCACTCTTAAAATCAAGTGGCGGCCCTTTTGATGGTGAAATAGAGGCTAAACTAAACCGGATAGAATTACAGATACGCGTAGATAGTTCAAACCAGATTGATCTACAGAGGTACTCAGGATCAGAATTAGTAAAATCCTAAGAAGGGGGGTGATGTATGAACCGGATAGTTAGTAGGACCGGGACAGTGGAAGTAAGCCGATTCTCCGCTTTCCGGGTGTTGTAGTATTTTCCGGTTTTAGACATAGGACCGGAAAGTAGGTTTAGATACCGACTTAGCCTAATCACTCAATAAGGCTAGATACTTCATAGGATCTCGCGGGTTCGATTTTTAGAGTCACTTAGTTATGCTCTAGAGTGATTTTTGGAAGTATAATGGGGAATTTACTTACCTTGTACTACAACATGAACAAAAATCTAGCGCCGCTGTTGGGGATCCTAAAACTATCAGCTTTGTTGTGATACATAAGAGTTGGGTCCATAGTAGTTTTAGTTTTCGGATTATTCTTTCTTTGGGTGATTCTGTCCTTTCTAGAAAAACCGGAATTCTTACTTATGAGAAAAGGAACAGGGAGTGGGAGAAAGTCCGAACGTGTAAGGAAAAATCAACGATTGGGAGAATCATCTGTACCAGGTCTTAGCGATCCGGATATTACTGATCCTAAAGACCAATCCATTTTTAAGCCTGCACTAGGTGGAGAGAACGATTTCGCCAAAATTGGTCGAACGCTCCTATCTTCTGATTATGAACTGGAACTAAAAAGAGAGAACCTGCGAATAGAAGTAGAGAAACACGTTATGACCCGGTTCAGGTACAAACGTTTCAAAGGTGACGAAAGTCAAGATGTGGATGACTGGTTGTGCGAATTCGAGTTAACTGCACTCGCCAATTAGGAGAATGAGGTGGCCTAGCGAAGAATCTTCCAGGGCTTATTGAAGGGAGAAGCTCTCAAATGGTACCAAAATGTTTCAAAGTCGATTCGGAATGACTGGGAATAGTTGAGAACGGAATTCTTGCAAGCATTCCGGGAGGTAGACGAAGAAGCTAGAGCCTTGGAGCGATTGAGTACACCAACGATGAAGTCACCCAAATCCGTGCGAAAGTATGGACAGAGGGTGAAGGCGCTTATTGAAAAGTTGACCATGGAAATTGCTCCTAGTCTACAAGTGGAGTGGTACGTTGACAGATTACCCAAATCTATGGGATTTCGGATTTGACAAGCATGACCTAGGATACTTAGAGACGCCATGGATGCTGCGACCATTTATGAAAACTTGGCGCAATCACTCCGAAAGTCTTCAAGGAGAAATGAGAGGCAAGATAAAGGGAAAGGCAAGAAGAGCGACTGGAAGACGAAGCATCGTAAGATGGTTTCAGATTCGAAAAACAGCTCCGACAGCTCTGGAACAAAAATTATCGATTCAAACTCGTCCAGCTCAGAGGAAGAGGAAAGTGTGTCACCACTCCGATGTTCGTCCAAATCAAGAGGTCCATGAGAGAAGACCATTGTAAAAGTCAAGACGGAGGATACAGATTCGAAAAAGATGATGAAGAGTATTCAAGAATCTTTGAAGGTGATTAAGATCAACCTTGCAGAAAATCGAAAACCAAGACGGATTGTTCCAATTTCTTGATCTAAGGTTTGGTGCGGAAGATGTGGAGAATCAGATCACTACCCGAATGAATGTCAAAGAGGTGTTCAAAAACAAGTTCACTTTGTGTACCCGGAAGAGGAGATCTATTACACCATAGCAAATGAGGAAGAGGAGGAGGTGTACCAAGTTCAGCCCACTTATACAAGAGAAAAGGGGATTGCAATTTGAATCCGGTCCAACGTGTTGAATCGGAACTATCTACTAGGACCGATGTCGTGTTAAGAGAGGTTTGCCTTGGGAAATCACAGAGATTTTGGCTATAACTAGATATGGCTTAGGAATGAAAGATTTTGTAGGACAATAAAATTTATTGTTGTTTGTGAATCTTTGAACTTGGTCTTCAAATCTTGTATACAATCGTCTAATCTTCAATCTTCAAACCCTTCCCCATTGGATTGGCCTATCCTGTGGTGGCTGTATAAAGGTAAAGATAATGATAAGGTAATAAGAACCCATGGCTTCAAACGGGTAAAATGGGACGGCCAAAACACGAGTTGACCATCCGAAGGATTGGCTCTTAAGCTTCAAACCCACGGTGACCAGGAAGCGCTTTACACCAGTGGGAACAACAAATAAAATCGGCCATGTGTGTGATCAATCCCACTTCGTCGCCACAAACACAAAACGGAGCTAATACTGGATACCCACAAAGCCCGCAATTGGTTTACGATGCTAAAAATAAAACAACAAGCCTCCAAATTCGGCTAGGAATAACAATAGAAAAACAATGAGCCTTTAAATTTGGTTAGAAATAACAAGTCACAAACCACAACACACGAATCTTCAATTTTCATGTCTTCAAACTTCAACTTGAACTTCAAATCTTCACTTCAAAACTCCACTTTGAATGAATACCATCGCTACTTCACAACTCCAAATGGAATGAATGATAGCTCTTTGAAAAGCTAATACAATTTTGTACACTTCCTCCAAATTTCAACTCATTCCGACATTTTGACCAATTTCTAAGGCCGTCCAAAGTTTTGGCCTCTAAAACTAAGGGTAGCAGACCCTTCTTCACTCCTACACTCACAATTCATTCATAAATGCTTCAATCACATCGAATGATAGCTTTTTAGAAAGCTAACAAAATTTCACACATCCTCTTCAAAATCCAAATCAAACTAACACTCTGTCCATCTTTCATGGCTACTCAAAGTTTCGGCCTCTAAAATCAAAGGCAGCAGACCCTCCTTCACTTCCACACTCACAACTCATTCAAAAATGTTCCAAATTGAATGCATGATAATTTCGCAAAAAGTTAACAACATTTTTATACTCCCTCAAAGTTTCATTGCAAACAAAATACTTGTTCGTCTTCTATGGTTGAACGAAGTCTCAGCCCCTCTTCATAGGAGGTAGTAGACCTTCTTTCACCTCCGTTCTCACAACTCATTCATAAATGCTCCAAATTGAATGCATGATAATTTCACAAAAATTTAAAAACAATTTCTACACTCCCTCAAAGTTTCATTGCAAACAAAAGACCTGTCTGTCTTTATGGTTGGTCGAAGTCTCAACCCCTCTTTGTAAGAGGCAACAGACCTTCCTTCACTAAAACAAGCACAACTTTTGAATGCTAAGTTCAAATCAAGCAAGTGATATCAATTTAGAAATGAGACATCATGATGCACAACTCCTCTCATTTTCATTTCAAAATTCTCAAAACTCCACACACTGTGGCTCTCCAAACATTTCAATTCCCCTCAAAACTACCACAAGAGAGAAAATGACTAGTCCACCTTTTTCTCTACCTTATCAACAATTTTCCACCCCATAAAACAAGTGGACATCAGCCCCTCTTACTCCAAAAGCTAATTTACAACTATTAGTCTTCAAATTTGACCTTACAACTATTTCTTTATCTTTAACTTAAAAAGAAAATCACTTCAAAGTTCACCTAGAAGGCAAACTAATTCCATCCTTTCCTTTTATAACTATAACCAAACAAAATAATTTCTATAAAATACTTCAAACATGGATTTAAGTGCTAACATCAAAGTAATGTCTATTAGAGGTAAAAAACTAGAGTTTTAAGACAATTTTTATCTTGAGGCTCAGAAAATATCCTCCAGTTCGATATTATAAACTAAAGTGGAAAAATAAACAACAATACTTTAATTCGATGCAGCTTTCATGTGAATCTTCTTTCTTATACAAATGACTTACATCTCCATAAGAAAGGGTCACCTTGAAGCTACTCGTATAACATAAAAATATGTATTTTTGTATTATGTATGTATGTACAACACGACATTCACCCCCTCTAAACCTGCACATCCTCCGGTATGTGCCAAGTTTAGTGATCGTCTTCATTTAAAGTAATGTTGATCTTTTCCTCTTCTTGATCACTATCTTGTATCCAATTTTTCTTGATTCTCTAAGACTGGGCTCATTTTCTACTTGTTTGATATATTTGTCTGTATCAGAAGGTAATTGAGTTGCTACTGGCTTAACCTTTGTATCCACCATTTGGTATTTGGTATTCACTATGGCCTCATGTTTCAATTCTTAGCTCTGAAACTCATCAACCCTTGGTACTATCTTCAATATTTCATCATATAGTGATCGTATATGAATTTCAACCACAGCATCACTATCATCAATTCTCACTTTCTCAATATGTAAGGCTTGTAAGACTTGTAATAAATTATCTGCAAAGCCTTCTTCTTCTAATATCCCAAATATATATTCATCATCTAAAATCATCTTCATCTTTTTTAGTCTTTTCTCCATCTTATTTGTAACCTTTTTACATATAGGGTTTAGATTCTTCACATTTGTGAAACTCACAGAACCACACTCCTTGATACTCAGAAATCTATCCCAATACTATGTACATTGGGAAATTCAAAAGACTTCGATTTTTTGCACCCGTGGATCCCCTCTTCCTATAGGTGCACTTCAAAAATCCGTAAAGTCTAAAGAAGTTGATAGAGGTCTTTCTCTAAGTTGAGCTCGATGTCTTTTATTGTTAGGCCTTACAGTAAGAAACTGCACTAATTTTTTTCCATCACTACTTCAAATTCGAGCATAATGAAAACCATCATCCAACACCTTTGTCTCCATTCTTGATGTTGTGATATATGGTTGACCCAAAATTATGGGATAAACTCCATAATTTTGTACGAAGGAATTTTGTTTCACTTCCACATCTCCAATTCTTGTTGGCACAGTTGGGCATGCTCCATACAACTCTCCTCTTCCATTGTTGGCAGCTCTCATCACCCAAAAGTTATTAACATCAATTGCTCATTTGCCCATCTCATAAATCTTCTAAAATATGATGTTAATTTCTGAGCCATGATCTACAAGAGCTAAAATATAATCATCCAACTTTCCTAACTTCACACGAGTTTCTATGGTGGCTCTGGCCTAGAATGAATGAATGTAATCAAATCTCTTTTCAAGCTCTCCTTTCGTCATATGAATGATTGTACATTCATAGGAATTTGCCTCTACTCAAATCGCTTCTTTGTTTTCAGTTTCAGAGGTTGTCTTATCTATCATCCTCTTCTCTTCTTCTAAATACTTTGAAGAACAAACTTCCTCTTCCAAGTTTTTCACCCCCTCTGATTCTTTTCTTGTTGCATCTTCACATCTTAAGAGATACTCAGTCTCGAAACCATTGTTTTTCTTATCAATTGCACACATTTCAACAAACATGCGCAAAATCTCTTCTTCTTCATCATCAGATAGATCACTCATACATGCATCTATTTTTGTAATGCTCTTGTCTTTGTCTATCCCAATTGTTTCAGTTGCAGCTTTCACCTTTATACTTGGAGGATCACACATTAAAGCAAAAGCCACCCCAATCTCAGTCTCTTCATCTTTGATGATGTGGGTGTCTAAAGCTTCCACCATAATTGTTTCAGTCGTCATTTGTCTCTTTCTCTTGATGTCATCAACAATCAACTCATGAAAGTCTTTTTTTGCAATGCCAAGAGCTTCTCTCAATGTAAATTCAATTTTGGCATCCAAGATTCTCTCCTCCAACACGCCCTTCATATCTATGGAAGATTCAATGTTTGATTGAAGTTTGTAGGCTGGCGGTTTACTCTTGCCTTTGCTCAAATCTTCTTTACTATTTTCATTCAAGGAGATCATCCACAAAGATACGAATTTGTTGGAGATGGACAAGAAGGTTGGGAAGCCGATTCACCCAGTATTTCATGTGTCCTTGCTAAAGAGGTTTGTGTGGAATGACAGGAACTTGCACTTGTGGCAAGAAGACCCTCATCCACCTCCTAATGTAGAACATTAGAATGGCGAAATGGGGAAGGTCAAGGTTGTCACTGGATCCCGACAATCCAACAAGAGAGGCAAACAATACAAGTGCATTATGCACGGGTACACTCAATTTGAATTTGAGTGGATAAATCAGGCTTATCTTAGTCATATGAAGCATCTCACTCATGCTTGGGATGTTCGAGAGCGACAACTCAAGGTAGAGAAGAAGGCGGCTAAAAAAAGAGTCCAAAAGAGGCATCTTACGAAACTGCTAGTGGAAGGTCACGACATCTAATCCGACACGGAAGAGAATACAAGATGAGAAAGGGCAGCGAGACCCAAGGGTCGAATGACAAAAAAGATCTAGCAAAGGCTGAGAACGAGGTGATGAGGACATTAAAACCTCTAATAGAGAGGGGAGATAGACACCCCGAACATCCGGACCGTCACCGCATGGACAAAAGACAAAAAAAATGGGAAGTAGAAAAAATTTATATACATAGGTGTGTATACCCCATCCTATGATGGAATAGTAAGGGGACGCCCAGTTCCGGAACAAAAGGGCGAGAGAGTACTAAGTCAAGGAAGGAACCACGGAGACGACCTAAAAGATGGACGCCGCTGAGGGGACTCACCTAACTTTTGTAAGAGAGGGTAGTGAGTTTAAGTCTAGCGAACCTAAGATGCGAACGCCAAACTGCTAGAGTATTCTCTAGCTAGACATACTTTGGAGCGGGATGCGCATGGATGGCCAACCATGTCCCAAAATGGGTAAACAAAGGAAGGGAGTTACTATCTTGGATCGCATTCTATCTACTGGTACAAAATGTCTGTAACCAGTACTGTAGCACACCGGGTCTAGAAGGATTACGCTCTAAGGGAAACTCACAGTAAAGAAGGCTAACAGGGATCTAGTCAATCCGGAAATTGTTAGGGGACCTTTGCGCAGAGTGAGATAGGAAAGCATTAAGTCTTAGAACTAGTACAAGTATTAAGACATGACACTTGGGAGTAATCATCCAGTACGGAGTACATGTCAGCCCGTCGTAGGGACTAGCGCGACGTGGTACCACAAGGATGAGGACTTGATGAGGACATCAAGTATTTTAAGTGGGGGAGGATATAACGTCCTCTTGGACTTGGCAGCTTGCAGCATGAGGCGCCGCATGGCAGTGCGAAAGGCGGCGTCACGGAGGTAGGCGTGACGTTGGAACTAGAAGTACTTAGTCCCACCCGTGGCTTAAAGAACTTAGCCATGGAAGCTCGTGGGTGAAACTAAGTGAGGCCCCGTGAGTGGTACTAACTTAGGACTTAGGTTCTGGAGAGTTAGTCCTAGAATGCTAACTTGTGTGGTTGGACTGTGCAGGTTAGGTGATTGCCGCGCGAGGTAGTGCGCGGGACGTGACGCGGGCCATTGGCTACGTTACAATAATGTCAATGCAAGATGTGATAGAGTTGAAAAAAATTGAGATTTTTACAATATTTAAATATGAAAAATATAAATGTAGTTTTATTGCTCACTTTCAATGTTGAATTATAAAGTTCAAAACATTGAACAAAATGATCATATAGTGTTGTTTTCCTCAATCATTGATTGAAAATTTAATAATCAAACAAACACAACATATCTACCAAATTATAGAGTTGGATTTTCTAAATGGTGATCCAAATTTTTTTTTAATTATATTTTTGAATAAAAATGCTAGTTCAATGTCCAAAAATGGCTATTGATGGCAATTGACACCATGGTAATCAAAAATCCACTTATAAGTTGGTATCTACATTTGGAACATTAATCTTAATATCAATGGCCTTAATTGTTATTACGTAATCCTATTACAATGCATTAGAGACCAAGCTCATTAAAATACTAATCATCAATGTAATTAAAATATTATTAAAAATATTAATTATTAATATTATTAATGTTTGAATGACAATTTAAAATATATACATACAAATTCTTGAAATTATATAAATTTTAAATTTTAAATTCAAATGAAAATAATTTTTTATACAAATAGTTTAGGTAATTCAAATAATTTATAATTATTTTTCTAGATGCAAGGATACTATATAAAATCACTTTCAAATATTTACAAAAGACTTGGCAATAATCTTCATTCAAGTTTCACCTAAAATAAATAATTGTAATTATAACATGTAAGATTATAAATTATAGACATTAAATATAAATGTGATATTTTTGAAAATTGAAAAAATAACTAAATTGAAAAAAATTGTAAATGAAAGGAAATCAAGTGAGTTGGATCTTAGAAGAAAAAAATCAAGGCTAATAAAATTTCACCTTTGAACTTAGTATATTTTGTAATTTGGTGATTAAACAAGCAAAACTCTTGTAGAAAATAATATCATGTGCAACTGATCTTTCATATACATGAAACTTCCATTCATATTTATTCAAAAAATTTGATACAAAACTCTTACATTGACTAATTTATGCTCTTTGTGCATGACATGTAATTATAATAAATAACAATGTAGCTTGATTGTTTAAAATAAAAATCATGTCAATTTATTTTAAATCTCCATTCTTTATATCTTTGTACAATCAAAATACATGTATATACTTAAACTACAAAAAAATGATAATTTGATTAGTTATATCACAATCTTATAATACTTAAAATCTCTCTCTCCTCATAAAATCTAAAAAAGATTGGGTTGTTCACTCGGCTATATGGCAATCCTCTATAAAGTGGATGATATGAACATCTTTTTGAATGTATCTGTATGCAACAAGTCTCCCAACAAGGTAGAGGCTCCACTTGAGAAAAAATATTGTTTAATGTGTTCTTGATTTTTTTGAAAATAAAACCAAACTTGGGTAATGTTACACCAAGCAATAAAAAAGGATTGGAGCATAAAGAAGGTTGATCTTCAAAATTGATTTTGCAATTTATAATGCAATAATTTCCATTGTCACATACGTGCTCATTGCTAATAGAATCCTTACTATATGTTTTAGCAATATTAGCTTGTTCTATCAATAAGTGTAGAGAAATGTATTTAAAATCTTCTACACACGATTTTTTTCTTCTTCGAAACATGTTTGTAGCACAAAATATAAACTAAAGGTGTCAATGTATAAAAGACACAACACCAAACTAAAACTAAAGGACCAAACATAAAAAAATAAAGATATGAGACAACTTATTCTAACTCTATATATGTTTAGATTAAAATACTAAAGTCTATTAAAAACTATTTGTTAAAGAATTAGGAAGTTTAACTTCATTAAGTTTGAGAACAAACTTATTATAGAACAACACTTACATTATAAAAATATATAATTTAACGGATATTTAAAGTTTTTTTTTGAATAGCTGAATCTTTGAACTAACACTTTCATACTCTTAGTAAATGTTTTATTAGGCCTCTAAGAGGTTGTTTTGAAGTTGTAGTCCATGCTATGAACTACAGTAACGTAGTCAGAATATTATATGATGATTTTTTTTAATTTAAAATATTTTAAAATAGATTTTTTAAAATTTAAAAATATTTAAATTTACTTAAAAATTAATTAAATATTATTTTTTAATGCAACACTCTCTTGACCATATCAGATTGTTGATGTGGCTTTGTTCTCATGTTCTCTACAATCTAAGAAATCTCTAAAAATTCACAAGGGCCCCAAAAATATCTATTAATAAAAAATAATTAATACTATTATATATTCAATAAAATATAGTTTTAATCAATGAACTTAAGATTATAACATATGATTTTAATTTTATAATAATTTTTAGTTCTAGTTTTTTTTAAATAAAAATAAAAATGTTAATTTTGTCTCTATTATATACTTTACTTCAAATCATCTCATTGTTCAATAATTCTTTTATAATTTTATAATCTTTAGTTATATTTATAAATAAGTAAAAATGAACTTGTTAATTTTGTCTCTATTATTCAAGTCATTTAATATATTCAATAATTCTTTCATATAGTAATTGCTTTGAAATAAAAATTTATATAATTTAAATTCTATGAAGAATGTTTTTTCTTCAAAGTGATAGAAGTGAGTGACTTCTATATGAATGAATATTGTACCTTACTAGCAGCTTCAACACAAAATAATTATAATAGTTCTTGTCTAATTTAAAAAAAAATTATTCTCTTTTCTTGCCTAACATTTGGAAATTGAAATTGATTGAGGAGGAATCATGATATCTTGCTTTAGGGACATGTATTTGTCATTTATGATTATCTCATCTCAATATTCTATGGACTTTATAAATAAGCAACCTTTTATCCTCTTTGAAACCATTAAATGAAGTATCTAAACCTTGCTAAATGCCTATACCTTGTCCAATTTTGATTGGTTGCCTAAATAGCATAAATGAAATCTTAGTCTTGTTTAATTTTATTTTTGAACTTTAATTAAATATTGAGCACTTGAATGCCTAAGCTGTTAGTAAAGCATGATATTCTATTACATATCATTTCATGTTGAGCAATCTTTTGTGAACGTGTAGTAGAAATGAAAATTATTGAAAATTACATATAATTTCTTCTAAGTATAGTACAATATGGAGACAAAAAGAATTGTTGGCATTCCATTGGATGGCAATTCTTTTTGTTGTCATATTATACATCATACAAAAAGATGCAAATTATATTCCAAGTCTTCTAATTTCCTTCAATTTCAACGTTGAGATGCCGTATGTGAAGGTCTGATTCGACACCTAAAATTGAGTTTCCACGTCAGATTCACATGAGTCCACGTCACCGCAGATCATTCACAAGTTGACACGTGTCGCATTTTAAAAAAAATGACCTAATTTCTGGTGACACTTCACATCTACGAACTCAATGCAATTCTGTCCCTGATCAAAATCTACGTTATTCCCGACGACATCTATCTCCGACGGAAGGCTTCAGCAGAAGCCTCTGCGGCACAGGAGAGGTGCGGAACTCCGGACCTTGTTCGAATCGGAAAATTTGGCTGTGGGTTTTTGGGGAGAGTTTTCAGGATTTATTATTAGGGGTTTTTCCGTGTGGATCTTCGTTGTGTGTTCTGTGTTCGTTTTCCTTTCGAGTGATATTGAATTTTTTTTCTCGTTGCCTCGTTGGTTTTGGATAGCAATTGAGTAGAGCATTTTGGTGTTAGGATTCAATGAAGCACCGGTTTGGAGGATCCACTCTGTAGGTTTTAGCAAGTGATAGCGGAGGAAATGTCGTATGATGCTTGGAAGCAGATAGGCAAGGCCACAGTGGCGACTTATGCAGTCATGGGTTTCGCATGGTGGTGGGATGAGACATCGCCGCTGGGCTGGTGGACTTTGAAACCCCGAACGAAGGTAAATTAATGCTTGTTTTCTCTCACTCCATACTTATGGACTCATTTCACAATTGCCTCGAATTTCCCAAAACCCAAAATCCTAAATCAATTAGGTTTGTTTCCTTACTGGAGGTTCAACGCTCTGAATCTGACATAGTCTTGTAAACAATCAGGTTTGTTTCCTTACTGGAGGTTCAACGCTCTGAATCTGACATAGTCTTGTGTCGATTGGGTTCTTTCGAGAAATTGCGTTTCATCAAATTGTGTTATGAGCAGGAAGAAAGGGATATGGCTGCATCATATGAACGCAGGGTGTTCCCCTATCCTGGTGACAAAGAAGCAGTGCAGGAGTTTATAGAGAAAGGCGGTGCTTCCGGTACAACAATTGGGACGAAAGCCGACAGACAGAAAGCTGGAGATGATCGAGTGTCCGAACTCCAGAAGGCGAAGTTCGACAGGGAAGCAGAGAAGCTCTGGTCGCGAATGCAGCAAGAAGCCATGCGAGAGTTTCAGGAACAGGGTTTTGAGCCTCTGGTCGCAGAGACTGCAAAGCTATAAGAAGGTGTGTACAATAGAGATTCTGGCAAGTGATTCTGGAGCTGATGAAACCTAAATTCAACCCTTTATAGAATGTAGTAGAAGAAACCCTAATCCACTCCAAATCTTGGCTTTGATCCAATGTTTTGATGTTTTGTTTCTTCTGTAGTATGAAGTGTCTTACAATCTTGTTGTATGATGAATACTTTTGTAATCAGCATGCTTTGCTCCATGGTTCTGGACCCATTGAACAGCTGGGCGTTTTTGAAATGGTTGCTTTTCAGTTAAATTTCATGCCGAACTCTCGAGAAGATCCTGCCTCAGTAGTGTCATTGGCATTGATTTCGAAGTCGAGGATACTATTTGGGTTACTTCAAACATTTCGGCATATGTCTGGCTGTGTGATTTGGGTTATGTTTTGATCTTTTGTGAGATCTTTGCGGGTACACAAAGCCGAATATATTTGATAATTTTCTTGTCACTTCGTCTGAATCTCTGATGCAACCATTCAAAGTGGTTCAAAGTGAGAGGTGTGTAGATCACTATTAGGGAAGCAGACAACCCTATTTCCATTCCGATTCCGAGATCAGTGGCTGTAGACATTGAGCGATTATTGAGGATCGTCGGTCGAGGTGCCATTCCTTTAAAGATACATGGTGGATAGTAAGTTGAAATTCAAAGTTACAAGGCCAAATGAAAATGAGACGTGATAAAATCAATAATACCGTAATACATTGGGGTGCATCATAGACTTATGTTTTTACATTTTTATCTGAATAGAGATTCTTGGAGTTACCTGATTTCTTAATCAATGGCACAAGGAAGGATGGAGTGCATGATGAGACAAACCGGGAGAAGCAACCAATGGTTCGAAAGTTCCAAACTTTATGAAGTTGAATGACTATCAAATGTATGTTAAAAATAATATTAGGATGTTTGTCCATTGTCGGTTGAATTATGATAGTGGTATACATTTGAGCATTTGAGGAACATATATGATCCTATAACATAGCTTCGCAATTACATATGCAAATAATGTTTCACACAATCCACTTCAAAGTCCAAAAAAGCCCTGTGAGTTCAAAGGTCACAGTATAAAGCCTCCAAGTGCGCAAAATGTCAATTCCAGCGTCTTGTAATGAGCGCAATGTACCCAAAATCCCAACGGACATGGCCTCCACAGAGGTCCTCCTCCACGGGCAAGCAACGACCCTAAACCCTCGCCTTGGCACCAAAACCCAAACCCAACGAAGAAGCCGGTGTCAGACCCAGAAATGGCAGGTGACGTCACGTTTTGGCTGGTGTTTCGCAGGCGGATTCCGACTCAACTCCAGGAGTTCGGAGACCCCTTCCGATGAATCTTGCTCTCTACGGCGTGTTTCTATTCCGAATTCTAATCGAACAAGTGCACACAAAAATAGACAAAATTCTACCCAGGTTTGTTCTTTACCCCCAGGTGATCCCCAAACCCTAATCCTCTGCAAACTTCATCCTTGACCCGATGAAGGCTGGAGGAGGCAAAAATTGCCTTCATCGGTTAAGGAGAATAGTGATATGTGGTTATAGAAATAGTTCTAAGATTGTCAAATACTCCCTTTGTCATGGAATAAATTTGAGGTTTCCAAATATGCTTGTCCCAAACTAAATTCAAAATTCACTCCGCAAAACTTAATGGATAACAACTAAAGGTAGTTCAAACACCTTGAAGTAAAAGCATGTAGAGATACCATGCTCCAAAGACTATATAGCAATTTGATCCTTGCAAAGGGAATCAAAACACAACCTCTGATCAACCAAGACAAAGAATTCAACCCACAACTAGACAAAAACTAATACTAACAGATCTATTATTGAGAATATCCTAAATTTGAATTACAAGACATTGTTGGAATTGAATATAAAGGATGTTAATGGACATCATTGCACCAATGTTACTTGAAGAATAATCAAATTAATACCATTGGACCAATTTGAAAAAGGGCAAAAAAATTGTTGAATTCACCACTTGTTTTCAATATGTGCTACTTCACTATTAGCTTCCATTCTTTCACACCTAGTGGGGTTTAATAGAAGCTACAATAATTATACAATCCTTTGAAAATAGGAGCTATTAATGCATTAATCTAGCCATTTCTAGGAAACCCCAAATTTATTTTGGGAAGGAGTATAATTTCATCAATTTTCAATGAAAAATGATATAGAAGACTACATGAAAGATCGTATGAAATGAATTTCACAAAAATGACATCCTCTTATGATTAGTTGTTTGCTAGCAGTATAACATTTTATATAGCCACCGAGATAGCCACTTTGGCACTTCTTAAAAAATAAAAATAAAAGCCTGGCATTGCACACTGACACGCTTACTTGGGCGGAGTGTGCTATTAGAGAGGGTTCCAGGCTCCCCTAAAGCCCTGAACCCTTCCTAAAACCTTATCCACCCCTTGCATCCCCTGCTTCAACCCGCACTCACTTCAGTCTTCGAATCTCGCAGCGATGGTGCCCCCTTCGTAAGTCAGTGTAATTCGACTATCATTCTCCTCCTGCAATGGCCCCCGCAGGCGCCTTGCAACAGAGCATCACGCCGCTGTCGTCCGTCTTCAAGTGCCCCTGCACTCGTCTCTCCTTCGCCCAATCTTGGACCACTCCCCAATTTTTCCGCCATTGCTTGGTCGCTCCTTCGTCGTCGCCGCGAGTTCTAGGTCGGCGCGGGGTGGTGACTTGCGCCGTGGGTGTCTCCGCGAAGAATTGGACCTCCGGGGCGAACACGCCGAAGGAATGGCAGTGGACTCCCCACCGGGAGCCTCGGCGCCCAGGGGAGAAGCGGAAGAAGATCCCTATGCCAAGACCTAAAAAGGAGCGCGTGATTCTCCGCCCCCCGCTGGACGATACGCGCTTGGCGGAGAAGCTGTTGAATTCCCCGCAGTTGATGCTGAACAGCTTCCCTTTGTTGAGCGCTTGCCTCCCGCCCGCGCCTCTGAACCAGCACGACGACGCGTGGATGGAGGAGTTTTTGTTGGAAGCCAAGGATGCGCTAGGGTTAGCGTCGTTCCAGCCGGAAGAAGGCAGCCCGGCCGCGCAATTGGACACGCTGCTCTATTTGGCGTTTCAGCATCCGGAGAGTGTTAGAGGACGGAAGGCGCCGTACGTAAGGAATGGACACACGAGGTTGGCGTTTCTCGGTGAGTACGTGCTGGAGCTCGCGATGGCGGAGCTCATGCTGCAGATGTTTCCGAGAGAGCTCATTGGGAGCTTGAGGGAGCGTGTGTTCGGGCTGACGAATAAAAAAGTCTTGCCGGGGTGGTTGAAGGCGGCGTCAATGGATCGGCTAGTGTATCCCGAGGGGGATTTCGACCTCATCAAGTGGAACGACAAGGTGAAGCCCTGCAAGTAAGTCGGTGGCCAATTTCGAACCTCTTGTTGCACGTTGGGGGCGCACATTGTGTCTTAACCCCTAAAGGACCAAGAATTTATGGTTTGAAGTTGATCAAATTGATTGATCATATTGTGAGCAGTAAAATTCAGGTGAAGCCAAATTTTACGCCACTAGAATCAATGAAGAACATTGCATGGATTGGCCAATAAATAAATAAAATTGTCCAAAGGAAGCCACTGCATGACCTACTGAATAAGGCTGAAAAAGCACGAAGCTCGATTTAGGGTTTATAATGGAGCAGTCATGAGGAGAACTTTGTTTGGTGATGAATTGAAATTTGTGGGGAACTGGTGGGACCCTATTTATTAGGGTTACACTGTTTAGTTGAACTCATAGGCATCTGATTCTTGGCTTGATTCAGATCAGTGTTCCACGCGTTAATTGCAGCCATCTATTTGACGCTGGGTATGCCCGAAGTGTACCGTGTTCTTTTTGAGGTTTTTGGTTTCGATGTGGACGCCCCAAAATGTCAACCCAAGCCGAGGGTGTACGAAGATGTGGATCGCTTATCACCAGATCTTGATGGAGAGAGACTCACTTGGCAAGAGATTGCTTTTTATCAGGTATTACCATAAATGCTAATCTCTAGTTTATAGTTCTCATGGGCTCGTAATCAATAAATGGAGCACCTTTTTCTGCAAAATGGTATTAAAGAGTGACCCTGGTTTGGTATGTGAGTTGAACACTTGTGCTCTGGCTGTTGGTAGTTCATCCATGCACTGTCAGTCAAAAGAGTAGTTTAGGCTTCTCATTTTGGATGCGGGTTGACGAAAATATTTGCAATCTTAAGCGGGTCTTTTCAATCTATAACGATTCTCTTGTGTGTGGTCTAATATAGACTAGAATTGCTTGCATTGCCTGTACAACATTATTTCTTTTCTAAGATGACTTTCCTTTTTCTTCCAGCTTCCTGAAGGAGCTTTGTTTTCCGAGCCCAGGCTATTTCGAGCATGTGTTCCTCCCGGAATGCATCGATTTCGCAACAATTTGTGGGAACTAGAGAGTTTACCAGTTGTCAAGCGCACACTGGGTTATCCACAGTTTGTGAGGGATGACAGTCCGGAAATGGAAGCTGCACGCAATGTTGAACTAGAGCTTGGACTTCAGGTACTATTGTCGGTTACCGGTGGGAAAATTTGAGTGAGTGGTGCTTTGCATGTTGCGATCTCAGTTGGTTGAATGGAATTAAGCTTGTATTCTGACGAGAGAAGAACTGATTGGTACGTGTGATTTTTCGGTTGTTGAACAGCTGTGTTTTCTGCATCCCTCAACACATAAATTAGAGCACCCCCGATTCTGTTACGAGCGATTGGAGTACTTAGGATCGAAAGTGCAGGTACCTCAACCTGTCCTGCTCCCTATATATATTCAAGCATTAAAATAGAGGATACTATTTGCGTCACTTTATGCATTCTATTACATGTAGTTGTGATTTGGTGAAATGTGTAGAGCTGTGAAGCGATATATTGGAAGCCAAGTCTGCTGAGATCAATATTTTATCACGATGAATGAGTTTCTTATGCAATTTCAAAATGGGAGGTTGTAGACCACTATAATAGACAGTAGACAACCTCATTTCTATTCAAAGATCAGTGGTCATGGGCATATAGCCAAGTCATGCATACACCCTTGCTAATAAAGGATATAAATTAACATTTGTGTTAACAGGGTTCAATGTCAGGTCCCTAACGGACTTAGTTTCCTCTACCTTAATTCTGATAGTATACAGAAAGGCAGCGCTGAAATTCTTGCTGAAATTTTGGTGACAGGATGTAATAATGGCGGAGAAAATCCTCATGAAATATTTGGATGCGCCGGGTCATTGGATTGAAGAACGACATCGCAAAATCCTATTGAATCGTGTATGTGGACTCTATCTTCGAAATTTGAAGCTGCATTATCATGTTGTCTACTCTGACGAGCGACAAGAGCTGTTCGCGAAAGCCCGGAAGCTTAGGAACTTTGCTACAACCGGTGTCTCGCACGCACTGCATGGTCTTGGATACTGTGTGTACGGGCGACCTGAAGTTCGACGCCTGATGTTTAAGGTCATGAATTTTGAACAAATAGAGTCTCCCATAGAATAAAAGGAAGCCATGCGCGGAGAGTTCTTGGGTGGGTGGGGGTAGGGACTCTCAACCTCCAGATCATATCAAAGCAGGGTCTGCTCCTCTGTTTCTTATGAAACTCTGGCGAACTCAGAATACAAGTCTAGCACTGCTCAGGTTCAAGGCGATTCTCAGTCATCTGGGCCAGGCTAGGCCTGTTACAGTCAACGCCCTTTGCTTGCTCATACAGCCCATACGTGAAGATGTGTACATCTGTTACAGGAGTGGCTATTATTGAGGCGTCCAAAGTTTGCTAGCGTGTAGCTCCTGACTATGAGGACCCTTCAGGGGATCGAGCAACGAAGAGCACTTTCAACAGAGATTTGCGCTGATTGTTGATACGAGTATCTGCACCGGGGTGACTCTGACTACACCAAGCGTTCGACGAGGTACAATCGGATTGGGTTGAACCGCAATCTGTAACACAATTCTTATGCACATTATTTAATGCTATTGGGGACGTTGTTGTCGCCTGTGAATGTATCAGACCTTGCATTTACTTGTGTCATTGAAGGTTTGGAGCAACGGTCAATCGTTCCCAAGCATTCTTCCTATGCTGGTCCATGCATTTCGTGACTACCATAACATTTAGACCCCACGAAACCAAGTTCTTTAGCTCACGAGGATTCTATTACAGTATCACACCCCGCTACAGAGGCCAATTATCTTAATTATGAGGTCTCGTTGATGTTTTCTCCTTCCTCTTGGCAGGAAGGAACCTTTTTTCTATTCCAGCGGTCAACCTGCTTGGCGATGTCGGTTTCTTGCATCGATAATTGAATCTTCACCTAAACTGCTAAATCAAGTTTCTTTTATAAGCTCTTCAACCGATTTTCCTTTTCATCTTTGGTTTCACGCACATCTCAACATTCTTTGCGGGGGTGGGATTATTGGTCCAGAAACTAGAACAAAGAATAAGCAATAATTCTTGCCTGATCACTTCTGAGTTCAACAGCTTCAATGAAGTTCGTTTACTTACTCCTGCACTCAGAATTGAGTAGTCATGTGAATCCCACAATGCGTGTAACCCTCTTCTGTAGTGAACAATCAGCTCTTATTTCATGCAGGTCAGCGGATCAGAAGGCACATGAGCGTACATTTTTACCACTGAAGTGTGCACAGGCTGTCAAAATCTGAGCATGACCCGGCTCGATCTCCAGAGCAATCAGCTGGACTGGGTCACTGTAAGTTACAGATGGAGATATGATGATTGCCCATAACTTACTGTGTGGCTGGCGAGGTTTCTCCTGGCAGCCTGGCTGGTGGATTGATGGACGGAGATTCTCACCACCCAGTCACTTCACAGATGAGCAGGTAACAGCGGGACAAAACATTGCTACTTTTCACGAAGCGGAAATCCCAAGGCAGCGTCTGCAACAACCACAGCGAAGAAACTGGTTATCATGTTGTGAAAAAGACCAGCCAGGCTTGAAAGCTGCAGCAATATTTTTAGAATTCATGGAAGGAACTATGTTTCAACAAGTGGTACAATACACGTGGAGCAACATGTAAAGTAATAGAGCCTCTTTGAAGACGATTCAAGGATACAATGATGTGACACGCCTTATTCTGTACCAATCCCGTTAAAATGAATTCCTTGTACTCATTTCAGAAGAAGGATCTAGAAGTGAATGATTCATCCCAAAAGTGAATGATAAGAGACCTTGCACACTCATAGATTCTCAAAATAGATTCTCAAAATTGAAATGAATGTGGGGATATTGTTTGGATTGGATTGGGTGTAAGGCAGATAGAATAAGTTGCTTCTACCTTAGAGCATCTCCAATCTACCTTAGACTGCATCTCTAGAGCATCTCCAATCTACCTTAGACTGCATCTCTAGAGCATCTCCAATCTACCTTAGACTGCATCTCCAATCGTTTGAGTGTGCAAGTTGCTTCTACCTTAGAGCATCTCCAATCTACCTTAGACTACATTTCCAATCGTTTGAGTGTGCATTACTAGTGAATTGTAGGCTAAACATGGTTGGAAAAAGAATGGATCCATGAAAATGTAGCTTGCCATAGCGGTTTGCTTAATAAAGCCAATATGTGAATTCCATACTGGCCTTTTATATTTTGGCCTTATATGTTGTTTTTGAACAATTGTAGTGAAGCATCATAGCAAGCAACAATTGGATGTGAAATAATTGGTGTGTCTTTCCCTGACCTTGAAAAAATAAATGGATTTGTCAAACTACAAATTCAAGAAGGTGAGATTAGAAGAATACCAAAACAAACCTAAACTCCCTCATCATTTTAGTGGTCTTGAAGTTTGCTCCTTAGATTGTAGGAGTTGCTCTTATACCATGTAATGCTAGAGAAGACTTAATGTGTCCAATGAATGACCTTCAAGGTTATTTTAGAAGTGAGAAATGTAACTATTCATACTATCAAGAGGTAATTTTTGAGTTCATAATTATAGTGATGGGCCCATTGTTCGAGGATTAAGAACATATTCAAAGTCACAATTTAAAAAATTTATTGAAGTTGTAACCATTTCCAAAAAAGTGATAATTAAACTTTTAGGATTTATGATTTCTATGTTTCTACAAGTGAATTATAACCTCAACTTATAAATTTAAATAAAAAATCAACTAAAGATGATGTTTATATAGCAATCCATCTTAGAGTCAAGTGCCAATATTACATTAAATGATTTCACTCAATCATTTTTGGGATGAAAAGAGTGCAATTATTCTTCAACTTGCACATAGTTTGTTTTGGTATTGGTATAGAAAAAATTTGGAAGGAAATACAACTCTACTGAATATTATTTTTTCTTTTGTGCAATGATGAAGATTCTTTCTACTTTTGCACAGTGGAAGGCTTGAGATTAGATGGTGGTCAAGTAACAAGTTGCAAATGGGAAAATTATAATCTTGATGAATCTTCAAAATTCTTTGAAATATATTTATAAATATTTTAAAAATTTGACTAAATAGATAATTTCTAATCATGATATATAAAATCTTATTTTTTTGGCAAGCTTCAAAAAAGTTGAAGAAGGCATATTTTTTTAACACTACCTAGTTTTATCCCAATCCATAGGAAATTTAAAGATCAAGTAAGCATTGAGTGGTTATGGTGCATAATAGCATCAAGAAATTCACAATATTTTATTAGATTGTTTATAATTTGCATTCAATAAGAATATACTTAGATTGTATTCACCCAAAATGGAAAAATTGATGAAATCCAAGTATACAATGATCATGAATATAACTATTGGTAGTACTTATCTTAACCCTTAAAATTTTGAGCAACCTAAAATGGGTCGATCCATTTTTAGAATAGCCATTTGTAGACTTGGGAATGTCAAGAGTCATTTGAATGTAGGCACATTCTCGAGAAAGTCAAGTTAGCTATGAAGTGGTGTATTTAGATTTAAAAGAAGATTCACTATTGAATTTACAAAATTTACAAAATATGGGTGGTATGGGGCTTGTAGCAAATAGTCATTGGATAAGGGGATCCGTATTAATAAAACTAGGCCGGCTAGCCTTTGGGATGGGATGGGAGAGAGGCAATTGGAGACTTTTGGCACGCTTTTAGAATCCACATGCGGCAAGCAATATGAAGAACATCTTAGGAGAAAACCATTGGAATGTGTGCTATTGATTTCCCTAGTCAACTAAAGTAGAAGAATAATGAGGCCGGGTATTGATGACATTGGAATTCTAATGGATTCATGGCCCTTTTTTAATGAATTGCCCAATAGTAGATTAGACTTGGAGCATCATTGGCCTCCCCCTTTTTATTAACTTTGTCTAGTCTGTATGTACAAACAATCATTGGAATACACATCTTGCAATGAGATTTGAGCTATTTTCGATTTGTTTTCCTATTGTGTGTCTTTTCTTGTGTTCTTTCACTCTACTATGTTTGATCTTGAATTTTGGCTCTACATTTGTGAGAAACCTTCCATTTATCTAGTCATAATTTTTGAAATTTAACAATAAAGTGGTTACTACTGCAAGACCATTTTTTCATTCATTTTTGGTCCTAAAAATATAAGACTTGTTTCCATGCATGTAGAACTAAATTTACCTTGAGAATGAACATAGGAATTCAACTTTTAAAAATGTTATG
The DNA here is from genome assembly GCA_950106755.1 of Climacium dendroides. Lineage (NCBI taxonomy): Eukaryota > Viridiplantae > Streptophyta > Bryopsida > Hypnales > Climaciaceae > Climacium > Climacium dendroides. The sequence continues at coordinate 6,257,777 of OX467082.1, read as the reverse complement.
TGTTCAAAAGAACTAGTCAAAGCACAATTTCAACTATGCTAAAAACATTGATTTTCTTATTGTATCCTTTACTTTTATATTATAATCTTGCAATCTATAGCTTGGATTGAAGCCAAACTCTAATTAGATGATAAGGAATTAGCTTTCTACAAGATCCTATATTTAATTTTGTCTGAAAATGACTCATTTTACTCTAAGCTTCAATTCTTTGTAATTTACGAAATTAAGATCCAAAAGTCCTTGAAAGTGGCTTGAATTTTTATGGGTTAAATAGATTCAAAATTTGTGACAAGTAAACAAACAACTGATTACAAGTATCTTATCTTCATTAGAAAAATTAACCTTAAAGAGCTCAACAATCCATTTTGGGGATGTTGAATGTTGTAAAAAAAGCACTTCATCCAATGAATAATCATTAAAGAAGCTTCAAATAATAACATGCAATATATTAATTCAAATAAGAAGGAAAATTCTATGAATCAATGATATAGATAATTTGAAGAGTTTCAATTCTAAATTCTAAACTTTTAGAAGTAATCTTATTATCTTTAATTCAAGCACTTAGAGGTCAACCCACACATGTCATTAATCCACTAATTGAAAAATTAAAGTCATTTGTTACAATCTCACCACACAAGAAAAAAAAAATTACTTTTTGCAATTATGATGGGCACCAATATGCTACCACTACTAAAGTAAGCCCTTCCAAATGCGCAACTAACCCAAAACTATCATCATCACTATGTGTTGATCTCCAAAATCAATATGTACCTATGTGAAAGAAACAATTTTAGAACCTCTACCAAAAAACACTTTGATCCTCCATAACTTTTACATACTATATCCAGAATAACACTACTAGAAAATTTAGTTTTTGTATTGTTTTGGTTGCGTTTTTTGGTACGTTGGAACCTCCTTTCACTTGTTTCAGTAAAAAAAAATATGAAATTTGAACATTCTCTTAATAGTAAGGGCCACTTTATACTATGTCTATTCAAGTTGAAAGACCATGGGAGTGAATGGTCAAACCTCTTGTGAAAGTTTAAAGAAATTGCTTTTAATAGGCATTAAGTGATAGCAATTGGAGCCTTTGGCCGGCCATAGTAGGAAGCTTCCTAAGGCCAAGCCCAAAGTTCAAACTCTTAGCAATGAACTTCCATGGCCTCTTGATTTGGATGGCCATAGAATAAAGTCTCCAAAGGTCAAGTCCAAAGTCCAAATCCATACCAATTTAATGGTAGAGATCTTGTTAGTTTTTTATTCTTTATGACAAAAATTCCAAAGCCTTTTGGCCATAGTTTGGGTCTCCATTTCTAGCCAATCCAAACTTTCTTTGAGAGTCTGTCACCATATAGATACTTTATTGCCATGTAGGTAGTTGGAAGGTAATGGTCTTTGGACTTGTGCCTTCTAATGTGAAGGATCAAGAAGCCAAACTTTTGGTTTCTTGAAATTTGATTGGCAAGAAACCCATGGCCTTTCAACCTTTGACCACAATGTGAAGTGCCCCTAACTACACAAAATAGTGAAATCAGATTGCCTTTACAATTAGGTTGCCTTACATCAAGAAAATCACCTTTACAAGCCATCGAAGTCAACAAATACTTCTACAAACATTTCCATTTGTACAACATGGAGGTTCATGAGCTCCAATTACAACAAGACCTAATTCAAAAGTAGTGCATTCTTGTACAATAACTGAAATTATTTATATGGTATCAAATGTCATGAAATTATTGTGGGGCGATCTAATTTCACTATTTTGTGTAGGTATCCTAGCAAAAAGTATTGGACTGAGGATGCCCACTGCATTAGGGTGGGCTTCTATGTGGAATCAGAGGGGCTGGTAGAGCTTGCCAATCATCAATCAAATGGGCGTTCCTGAAAAACGGGGATGCCCATTTCACCGATGATCGACAAGCTCCACCGACCCCCGACTCCACATGGAAGCCCGCTCTTATTCCTTTCACCACACCTTGTTTTTATTGCACCCCCAAAGTTTACATTTTCAAACCTTTTCGCTTGGACAATAATTTTCAATCAGGATGGGTTCCTAGGCTAATGCAGAATTCTATGGAGAGAGTTCGGCATCAATTAGAGCAGCTTCGGATCTGGAAACTTCCAGTGGTTTCCATTGGCAGCCTTGGCCCTTTGACTCTACTGCCCCTTGATTTCTGCAAATACAGAGCTGGAAGGATTGACCCATGTATTGCTCCATCAAAGGATAAATGTAAAAATTGTTCCCTATTTTGTGCCGCTTAAATTTTGTATTTGTTCAAGTCTCCTTGCTCATTTCAGGGTCTTTGATTGCAAATATGAATTCAGAGTTTACAAATTGTATCATGTGCGGCAAATAAAAAAAATTCAATCTTTTTTGCTGGGGTAAAACACGGGGCAATACATAGGTCAATCCTCCTTGACTGTTGGAAGGTTGTGTGTCTGGCTTTCGCTTCGCTAAGGTGGTTACTCAAGGTGAAAGGAGTTGACCCATTTCCGAGCATTGACTCTATTTTTGATCAATTGTATTGTACATACCACCTTACATATAGTATGGCTAGCAGGAGCAGTAGAAATATTTGGGATGTGTACATTGAAAGCATAAAATGATCACAATATGTTTATTGAAAACCACAATGATCACCTACATTGGTTTTTGTAAGTAACCCATGGTTGGAAATTGGTTTGCCTATAGATCGAGAATAGGGAAAAAAAATCTCCATGGAAAAAAGAAATTCATGATAATCTTGTTTTTGAAGGAAAATTTGTCAAAAATTAGAAAATCCATCGTACATCTATTTCTCTACACAAGAATTTTTTGTCCTCAACCTTTTCCATACCACAGATAGGTTGAATAATTATTGCTTAAGTGGTTGAAAATAGATCGCCATCTTGATACGTTGATTATGTTGTAGGAGCTTTTTCAGAGAAGATAGTCAAGGGAATCTTGGGAAAGTGGTTGGTTGAGGTGTGGGGAACAACTAAGTCAATGCCATGAAGTCTTAGTCTTCCACCCAATAGAAATTTGTAGGAGCATTCGGAGCCAATGGAGTTGTCTAGGTTCCTTCTTGTTCCTAGATCTTTAAATGCCTATACCAAAAACTCCTTAGAACCCACTTCCATTAGAGGCTGAAGAAGTCCAAGCTTGGACCTCCAACTTCCAACTCTACAAACGTTGAAAATTGAACTAAATCTTTCGGACCTTTGTTGGAGCTTGCTTTCTTGCATGTGCATCACTTTAAGATTACAAAGTTCACTTGTAGCTCTACCCATAGTCAACCTAGATGGACCTTGAGTTCCGGTTTCCAATGGAAAGCAGCCCTTAAGGTAGGAGGTCTATAAATCACCCACCTAACAACTGAGACTGAATTTGGGGAAGGTAAAACTTCTTGAAATATTTTTCAATAAATTTTCCTTGAAAGATAAGTGGAAGTGGCATCTAAGTCAAGTTGTTTCATATTTTTTGAAGCATTGTGGAAATTAGTTATGAAATTTTGAAGTTGAAATGACATAGGGCTCTAAAATCACTCAACTCCTCAAATGAACATTGTTTGTACATTGCTGAAGGCTTAAAAAAAGCAACATGTGCGAGCAGTGTACATTTGAGGAGGTGGCCATTTTAGAGCCTGTGCACTCGCTTTTAGAACTTCCTACTTTACTCCATACTTCAGAAGTATGGAGATACCAACTCAGTCATTCGAGAGGGAAAAAAATGCTTAGCAACAGCGTTTAGGAAGTACCTGCATGTGTGACAACTGTAAAAGTAGCAAAGTGGAACCTCTGACTGGGAAACCTCGAAATCGATCGTGACGGAACGGAAGCGGCAGCTTTGGACATGCTTTTGGACTCAAGCTTTTGACCCACAAAGTTTTAATAATAATAATACTCCGTTAAGTCCGTGGATCCCAAGCACACATCACTCCATGGAATTTCGAGCAGAGACGTGCGCAGTAGCCTGGAGACTTGTATTCTGTTGTTCATGCCAGGAAGACAGCTTCCTTTGCATAAAAGAAGCAAACATGAATTCAAAGGAAGGAAAGCCAGAGACCCGGAAAGCCCAGCTTTACTTTTGAGAGTTACGAGCTGAGAGCATTACTATCGTCCTTCACATGGCCGCCTGGAGTGCACCAGTTTGAAGGTACAACAAGTTTTGGCAAGAAACTGCCCCTCGCTAAGCACTAACTTATGTTGGCTCGCTCTTGGGTCAGCCCTTCAAAAGGCTCGGCCACTCTCCCCCCAAATAAAGTAAAAACGATCATGAGGGATTCTAGCAGGAGATAATAATAGAAAAAAAAAACGCATTTTCATAATCTCCTCTGAGCTCGTTCTTAATACCCTGAACATGGTACATTCTATTCTAAATCTGAACAGAATGAAGGAAGCACGAAGAGCAAGACGCAAGGCAAAATATTGTTATGATTGCACTTTGACTCTCTTTTAGATAGACTTGAATGAGGTGTCACAACCTTGAGATGCATGGTCCGGGTTCTCATGCATGCCTCAATTGCCACTCCCTTTGGAGCACTGCAGGGGTTCTCATACGTGACTCAAACGCCAATCAAATCAGTGTCAGTTTTAGTAGGTTTGGAGGGGCCAAAATTTAATGGGCCATAGTGCTTTGATCACTGTGCTCGAAGCCACATGAGAACTCCTACAGCAACCATCTACTAAACTGAGGATGGCAAGAGGAAGGTACTTCTGGCCAGCAAACTGTACAAGGAATATCCCTCCCCGAAATCGGTGCATGCCATGCTGCCACATAGGGTCATGACTCACAGATGGAAAAAGTATTCCTCACTGACCCAAAACTAAAAAGAGATCACGGTACGTTAGAAAGCTCAAGATTCATAAGAATTGGCAGAAAAATCACAGAACCTACAAAATGAAAAAGCGAATACTGCAAGTCCACGTCCTTTGTCAAAGAGCGATCAAACAGCCCCTCCGTTGTATCAACTGAAGTGATATTACGTATAAAAGTGATACCGATATATCTTGTGCAACCTCCGCATCCACCAAACTAATGGGGACTCCCCATTACGCAAAGGGCACAACAACATCAAGAGATCCGGAGCAATGGCCAGTGTACAATTGAGAAAAATCAATCAACTAGGAATTACAAATGGTGCACAGGCTTCCTCCGCTGTGGGCAAGCAGGGGAGTATGCAGAGGAGGATCGGGCCGCATCCAGTTTCACGTGGATCTTCGCAAGCCCGCCTCCATTCTACGGACCGATCGATGTCCCGAGAGACCGAGAGGCCCAGACAAAAATTCTGAAACGCTTGAATCAATCAGAAGCCACATTGGTACTACTTGGTCCGACTACACGGAGGTCATCCTATCCACAGTCCACCTACCTTACGAATAAATGAGACACTTGGGAAACAGACAGAATAGTACCGGTATAGCGCTCGAACGGGCTTCAATCTCGTCATTACACTCTCCGCACAATGGGTGCTTGGGTTCCTCTCCCGTGACACAAAAAGCGTGGAACGTCACGCTCAGCTGCAATGCAATGCAAGCCTTCGCGTCTCTCTCTCTCTCTCTCTTAATCTCCCTCCCCCCCTCACTCTCTCTCTCAGTGACATACCTGTTATTGACATACTTACCGGCACTCTCTACCTACCCAGTAGTCAAGTGAAGAAGCGGCCCCTACAGGATGCAGGATGATCCCCACCAAGCAGACAGGCGAGCAGGTGCGCAGGCAGTTACGAGAAATCGGAATTCCACACGGCGTCGTCGCCTTCCCCGCAGCGCTGGTGCACGTCCTTGAGCCTCTCCACCGACTTGCAGATGCCGCTGCAAGTCCAGTCGAACGAAGCCACGCACACGTTGCCCGCCTGCGCCTTCCACTCGCAGTCCGGCGGCGTGCCACAGCACATGCTGCGGTCGTCGATGTGGTCCACGTCCAGACCGATGATCCACGCGCCCAGCGACACGTCCTCGTTCGCGTAGCGGTGCAGCAGCGCCTGGTTCGTCGCGATGTAGCGCGCCAGGTCCTTGGAAATCGCGTAAATTTGCCCCGTCGCGTGCCGAAAATACTTGTTGCCCTCCTCGCCGAACTTCCAGTACTCGGGCTCGTGGTACTTCACGCCCTTCTGCGCCAGCACGGGGCCAGACTTCATGCACCCGATGTACACGCGCGGCTTCGTGCGGTGCCGCGCCAGGGTCGCGCCCAGCATGGCCACGTTCACGTGCACGTCGTCGTCCACCTTCACATAGAACTCCGCGTCCCACTTCTGCACCGCCGTGGCGAAGTAGATCTTCGTCTTCATCGACAGCTCGTGGTAGCCCTCCACGTGGTCCAGGCGCAGGAAGTCCTGGTGCTGCGCGGCCTCCGCCTGGATGGCACGGTCCAGGATCCCACCCGGCGTCGCGCTGTGCCCGATCACGAAGCGCATCACGATGCCCTTCTCCTCCTCGAGCTTGCGCAGCTTCTCGCCCTGCGGCATCCACGTCTCGCGCACGGAGTCGCGCCGCTTGCGACTGCTGAAGGCCGTGTTGATGCCGATTACCACGAACGCCTTCTTTCGCCCCTCACCGGGCGCCCTCGCGAACCCAACCCCCTCGGACGCGCGGATCGTCACTGCCCGCGAATTCCCGCCCGTGGCCTTCTGCGCGCGGGCAGCCGCGAGTTCACCTTCCAGCGACGCTATCGTCTTGTCCAGCGTCTGGATCACTTGGTGCGTCCGCGACACTTCGTCCACAATTTCCGTCTTATCGTTGCTTGACCTAGGCTGGGGATCGCACTCTGTTCTCACATCGTCGCCGAACTCCGGTCCACTCCACATGCGATTCGTGAACAGCAAGCCCACACAGAAACTCGCCACGCACAGCACCAGCACGCCCTTCCATGTGATGCCACTACTACTCCCTACTCCTCCTATCTTCCCCCTCATCCGCATCGCGGCCTCGCACCAAGCCACCAAAATACGCAACCAAATTTCGCCGGTGTGCCCTGGCTGCTCTCGTCCACTTAATCACATGACTTCGTTTCAGCCCTAGCTTGATCCCCGCATCCCCTCACTGAATCGCACTACCACTCCATCAAGCTTGACAGCCCAGTCCCTGTGAGAGGAAGATCAAAACTAGGGTTATCTGGGGAAAATCTGCAGGCAGCGACGAGAGCAGAGGATGATGCCAACACCTAATTCCTGGACGCTTCAACCTAACTGCCAGATGCGAGCGCTCCTGCAGAATAAGATGACGGGAGAGGGAGATAGAGAGGCCTTGAGGTTACCTGATCCATGGGTGCAATGCGTCAAGAATCCCGTATGGGACTGACCCAGTGCTTTCAAAGCCACGACGGAGGAATAAACCTCCACTCAAAGTTCACAACAGCGAAGCGCGAAGGATGTCCGTCACCACGAAAACGAATCTTCGCGGAATACTTTCGAAAACAGGGAATAAAATACGAAATCTGTGATGCGAGGCTCCGCTGACTGACACGTCCCGTCATGAGCAAACTGAACCGAACCTTCAGGGAAAAAGTGCGCAAACACCCAGTGTTCTCGGTAGTTCCACCGGCGTTGACGACCAACATCAAGCCGACCCACGAATCAAGGAACCGAACAATTCAAACATCACCAGAAGTCGCGCACCACTCCGTCCGTCGCAAATTTCCTGTAGTGTGAGCGCACATAGTAACCAACCCCAAACTGGGCAAAATCTCATTAATCACGCGGCAATGGAGCGCTCAGTCGCGCTCCTGGACCAGACGCTGGTTCGATTGTTGTGGTCACGGCAGATCGGGAGGAAGGCCTGACAACCCTCTCCAATGGTTGGCAACCCACTTGCGCTTCCTCTGTCTCCACCGCTCTAATCAATGACGGCTTCACTCATCACGACCAATGAGTCTCGTCACCACCTTGCATTGATACAAAAAACAACAAATCTGGGTGTCTTTCAAGCCTGGCTGGCTTCGTTCACGCGCGTGATGCTCCGCCTCGCCACACTGACCCGACCTGTGCGTCTCTGCAATGGCACCGCGGCCTCGACGACAGTGGTGAAATAAGTGCGAGATGGAACGCGGTCATAGACTCCGTTCGTATAGTGCCCTGTTCCCACTTGGATAGCCCTTGACCAACACTTCACTAAAAACTGTATTTAGTGTCATATACTAGCTACAAGAGCGACATTGCAATCACTTTGCAAGCAACTGAAGTTGATAGTGCTCGAGTTCGATCATAGCATTTTCAACACTGATATTTGATTAGAAGTTTCTTGTCTTGTATTAAGAAGAAGGGTAATTCCAGTCTAAAAGACAATTGTAAATGAAGTGTCTATTGGAAATGGCTCAACTATCTAAGCCTTATGAACTTAAAACAACTCTAATGCAGCCGGGATGCAACAAACCAACTGCATGATGATGGGGGCACTAAAAAACATGCCCTAATGCAACTGGTGTTGGTCACTTTTTATTCTTGGCTTTCCATTTTCCGTCCCTGGCATGACAATTTGACAAAACATGAAGAGCTCGGGAGTTGGTCACTCTAGGAAAGTCATCATTGTCATACCTTTTCATGCTTTGTTATCTCTACCAAAAAATAGGATCTTCCCTTCTTTGCATGAAAGGTCTTTTTTAACATAGAATCTTTTCTTCTCTTTTCTATAATGAAAAAAAAATCCTTGTTGCTTCCTTTAATGTTTTACCTTTAGAAGTTGCATTGGGGGCATGCATGTACAATTGCACCCCGGCTCTCTATGGCAAAAGAGTCACTCTTACCAACTTCCTGTACAGTATATGAAGTTGTGTTTACATTGGAGATGCCCTTAAATGGCAAATTCCATCTTTAATGCTTGAATTAGGAGATAGATCCTATAATAAGAACTAACGTGTTCCTTCCCCGAGAAACTCTCACATCCTCATATGATGACAAGGTAGTTATTGCACCTTTACACTATAGTTGGATGGACTATGGTGGTAAGCACCCTGAGAACACTTGAGTTTAACACTTGAGTTTAACTCTTGACCACCTCATCAATGTGCCAAGGCCAAAGCCATTGAATCAAGGTTGCAAGTACCTTTTTTGTCTAATATATATATACAGCCACAAGAGTTCTTCGTGAACGTCGAATGAAATAAGTGAATAGTATTTCTCCAAGATGAAAATGTGATAGATTTTATGACACGAGTTGTAATAGGGATTGAGGCATTGTGTACTTTTAGTGTCATGTGGAATATAGTGTCACATGGATCACTTTATAAGTGGCATTATTTGTAAATATTTTTTATCCAAATCATCCAAATGTCATTCAATAATATCAATGACAACCATTTTTACTATTTGAGGAAGTTTTAAGATGGCAATCACATATAATTTGATGAAGAATTGTATTTATATATTCATTTTCATGTTGAAAAAACAACACTTATCAATTTTAATCAAGAATTTTTTAATCAAAATTTGTTGTCTTCATCCACTTGTAAAATAGAAATAGAAAGTTTTTAATGAAAAATGACTTCCCTTATTTGGCAAAAAAAATTTATTTACTTCAAAATTGTTGCAATTTGGCACCATGGTTCCAAAATAAAAAGGGCTGCATATTAATGTTCTTTCTTAAAAAAATTCCAAAAGAACAATAATTAGGAAGCACCATAGATTAGTGTATTAAGAATTGATGAATTTTTTAAATTCAAAAATACCAATGGAATTTTAAAACTATTAACCTTTAAATGCCTAAGCCTTTTGAAGTTTGTTTTTCCTATAAAAAAAATACGAGTTAATAGTTATCTCCAATGAAGTAATTTTTTTTCAAAATCTAATCATATAAATGTTTAAAGAATTTGCTTAGTAGTGTGTATTCTAATTTTGAGTGTGAAATTGCATAAAAGTTGTGAGATTATAACAAAAAAAATATAATTATCCTATTTTTAGTATATTGTCTTTTCCCATAATGATTGAAAAATTGCATATAAGAGTTTTTGGGGATTGGAGGTGATATGAACAACTAAAAATTGTGTTAGCATTCTAAAATGAACTTCCAAAAACCTTGAGTTCAAATGAAGAGCTATCAAACTCATTACACAATCCACCTTGCAACTATTGAAATGTAATTTTTTTATAAGTAGCTAGAAAATTGCAAATAACTCCAAATCAACACTTGCATGTTTAAAGTTTTAATAGTGAAAATCATGATGACACTTTACTCTTTCCATTCAAGGGACCATTTTCAAAGCAAATGGATACATACAATTTTTGAAATCTCAAATCAAGTGAAATTGGCAAACTTTGCTAAAAGCCAAGAAATGAAGTAAATTTGGCAAGCTTTATACTTCACTAATGGCACACATATGCATTTGAGGACCTTTGAAATCAAATATTTAACTTTTTAGTTAAAATAAAAGCTTCCAAAAATTAACCTTAAAAATTGCCCATAAATTTTTTTGAAACAATCAAAAGAATTTAACTGCCTATACTAAACTATATCTAAAATTTTAAATCAACCATATATGGTCAGTTGGGCAATCAGGGGTTAATAATATGACATTAATTCATCAAAATTATAAGTTAAAATATTTTTCTAATTAATTTCCAAAAATAAAAATGAGATGTATAACTAATAACAAAAGTTACTATAGAGGATAAAGAAGGTTGCTAGAAATTTCAAGTTTTTTTTTTTTACCCTTGTATATTTGAAAACAATATATGAAATAGGTGCACAAATATTAGTTGAATATGGAAAATGAAGGTATAATAGGTAAGGCAACTATTTTGTTATCAAAATCAAATATCATAATTATATACCAATGAAGTAGAGTGAAAATAATGAAAAAATTATTGTGCTAGGATTCCTTAAATCACTATAAAAAAGCAAGGATATAAATGACTTGTCCATAATGATCGCAAACACTATAATGACTACAAAATGATTGTTTTGCAAGCATTGTGGACAAGTCATTTATACCCTTGATTTTTTTGTAGTGATTAACTTTTTAGTAGAATTCTAAATAAAAATTTAGTATTTAGGGCTAGCAACTTTATAGTTTGCCATTAGCAATTTGTGAGGGTAGTTTGAAGCTTAGTAAAATTGACAATGTACACCACTTCATTGTGGATTTTAACAAAAGTAAAGACAATTACATTTTGAGGGTTTGAATCTAAGATTGTCATGCTACTCACATTTGGATTGTTGTCATTTCAAGCATGAAGCGTCTATTTAGATGAAGTTACCTCATTCTACAAACTGCCAAGGTTTCTATTCTAAATGCCATGTGTTGCACTAAAGCTCATTAATTTTAGAGAGTTTGTAACAATATTTATTATCATCAAATTTTTTTTACCATGGCATAGAGGATTAGGCCTTTCCATCTTTGTAATAAGTGAAGAATTTTACTAGTAATAAGGAGAGACATGTGTACTAGAGCATGTTGTATGTTTCTCAATATCCGATTTAGGAATGCATCTAAATGAAAGATTCTGTTTGGGAAAGAACTGCTAGTCATTTTAATCAAAACAAGCTCACGGAAAAAGGTGAGATATCCACTCGATCTCTAGAAACAAAACAGGGGACGATAAAGCACAACATGACAAAATTTATGGGAATCTATGTGAATTACTGTGTTTGTAGATAATTAGGTACCACATAATACTTGATTAAGCTTTGCAAAATGCGGGGCAAAATATTCTCGAGCTGTACAAACCAAAGGATGCCCAACAATCCTATTTTGATTTGATCCATTGTTGGCTCCTTTTTAACAACATTCCACATTGGATGGAGACTCTAAGTGAGATGAGGCAATATGTGATTGCAAGTTTGCGCACTTCTAAAATAGTGCAAAAAAAAGGTGTTGTTAAAAGCAAGGCGCCTGACAAAAGAGCAACTACTATCTCAAAAGACCTGGTTGTGCAAGATTTGGATGCCAACACAGAATTTAAAGAACCTTCATGTTTGTTGTTTGTGTATAAGTAGTCAAAGGTGTTTGGTAGGAAAAAATTCATCAAAGAAGAATGTTTTGTAAAGACATGGGATGTTTCAATTAGGGTCTAAGCTTAGATCATATTGGACATGGCCACAACCAATCTATAGAAAGCTCAAACGCTTCAAGAACAAGTAACACTCTCTCTTTTCACCATGCTCAATGAAATTTGTTTGTCACAACAAGTGTAAGAATACTTGGAGTTGAGGCAGGATGAAGAGATGTTGAAGGTAAGAGTGTGCGTGGTGATGAAAAAGGCAAAAGAGGCTTGAAATGCCATTGGTACAAGGAGAAAGACATGCCATGCAAAATGCTTCTCCTTGATGATGGCAATCAACTTCTTTGTCACCTTATACATTCAACCTCCTTAAACAACATACTTGACATGACTCGGATACAAAGTCTAGAGGTGAAGGTGATTTGAAGCCCAATGATGGCACTAAAGATTTGAAGTTGCAATTTGTTGTGGCCCTTGAGAATTCATCTCCTTGCAATTTGCCTACCCTACCTCATGATTTTCTTGTGTAGTACCATGTCCTAGATCCATTAGAATAATTTTGGGGTCTTCAAAAGGCCTTCCAAGTACTCCTTAGGCAATCAAAGAACTTAACTTCAAAAATCCTAATGAATTATGATTCATAATTCACTTGCAGGTAACTTGATATATGTTATAGTCATGACTTTAACAAGTTTTCCTATAGTACATGTGAATATGATGTGTTAATACACGTTGGCTAATGTAGTCAAAGTAAAATTCTAGAGATAGTTGTATGAAAAATAATTCTTTTGTTGAATATTTTATTCATTTTGGCTAGTTAAGTGATGGTGAGTCAAAAACATCCTAGGTGATGTAGTCACTTTCCAAGCTTCCTTGGATTCATTTCTTCCCATAGAATATTAAAAAATATATTACAATAAGGTTTGTCAATAGACAAATGTACTATAATTTAAGTGGGCTATTGGTTTTGATGTACTAGAGGCCAAATACTTAGAATTTTTTAATTCAATTTATTCTACAATACCTTTTGGCATTGTTATGTATAATCATAAGATACATTGGAAGTCATTGGCCAATGCCATTGAATTATCTACACATCAAACTTTGTCATCACTATTGGTGATTGCTAAAATTTGCGAGCAATATTGTTCATTATAGTAGTTGCAGCTTTGAAGGTAGTTGTAGCTAATAGGGATTTGAAATTTTAGAAAATTGAATATTTTATAGCAATTTTAACTTTGGACTTATTACCATAGAGTGATGATTTTCTAATTTTAAAATGACACACTAAAAATGCACCATGATATTTTTCACTAAAATATAAATCTAAAGAAAGAATTTCAGATTTTTTTACTATATATTGTATTACATATGAAAATTGTTTTCATTTTTATTTATAAATTCACATTAATTTCAAACTATCACCAAAAAATGTGAAATTTTTATGACAAATATAAGGCATATAATCATATTTTTGAGAAATAAATAGAAAATAAAACATTTATAAATAGTTTCAAAGTGATCTTTGAAAAAATAGTTATAGGTTTGTCCTTTTAGGGTTATAAGTTTGTAGTCATGACACTTGTGATCTTCTTTTGGTGAAATTTGGAGGTGTATGGTTTCTAATAACTAATTTTGAAGACTATGTTTGTCAATACATAAATCCAAAGATCCATCCTTCATAGTTGCAAAGCAGACCCTACATTCCATTTGTTTTTCTAAGTTCCATTAGTTGCTTCAAAAACTGCTCATAAACTTTTATTTCTCTCATTTTCAATAAAAATTCAATTCAAATTTGTTTGGCCCTTGTTTGGAAAATTAGTTGAACTCTAATGATTCCCTTTGGTTCCCTCTAAAAGATTTAAACTTGCTCAATTGAAAAGACATCAATCTTGAGGGCTTTAATTTTAGTCATGTGACTTTGAAATTATATTATTTTTGTCATGCCTCCAAATTTCCATTATTTTTGTTGTGGTTTCATTCCACCATTTTAATCCTAGCTTCATTTCATTGCTTTAGTCCTAACTTCATCCTTGCTCTAGTTGTGGCTTCAATTTTAATCATGGCTTTAAATGCACCTCATAATTGTGAAATTGATCTTGTATTTGGCTATTTAGAAGTCCCAAAGGGCACCCCAAAAATCAACTAACCTAATCACAAAATACAAGAAATAATACATTTTTGTAACCTTTCAAATTTCAAATGAACTTCTATTCCTCTTGCACAAGTACAAGTCTAAGGCAATTGCATGCTATTGTGTACCATTTTTTTTTCCATGTGCACTAGTTTATATTGAGCTTCAAAGTTTAAATTTGTGTATGAGAATGAATATATGGTGTTTTTAGTGGAAGATAGTTTTTTCTGAAACTAAACCAACCCTAATACTAAAGTACAATAATAATTTCAAATATTAGAAAAGCCCTACTTGCAAACTAAAACAAAGCAAAGTTTTAAAGAGTGCTTCATTAAGGTGCACTTTGCACACTAATTTTAAACATTTTATCCTTCCCACAATCTTTCTAAGACAAAATTTTGTATGGTCATTCTTAATACATTGAATGTTTTTTATTTTTTAAAATTTTGGCTTTTAAAAAAAAATTTACAACATTTCAAAATTATCCATCAACATTTATATTTTTTTCACTTATTATAAGGTCCCTATAACTGTCCAACTCTTTCTTTTTCTTTTGCAAAAAAGGGCACGCAACAATCTGCAATTCCAAGACCATAACATTATTAATTAACTGCACGAAAGTAGAAATTTCATTGGTCTGCCAATGAAAAAAATTTAAGAGAAATCTCTACTACTTCCAATTGGTATTAATTTAGTGAATGTAGTTCCACCTAACATAATTTAAATGTAGGAGGATTTTGTTGTTGTGGCATGTTTTGATTGGTTAAGCAATCAAAGAAGTGAAACAACATTGAAATTAAGAGAAGCAACCCATTTCCGACCACTTAAGCAAATACACATATCTACAAGACAAGTTTCAATAGTGTAGAATTTTTCCCATGTGCCAAAATAGTGTTCATAAGGTTTCCATAATTTTTCAGTTTTTTATTTCTCAAAACATAATTACTATGAATTTTTTTAACTAGAGATTATGTTCCACCCGCATTTGTTACATAGTCCTTCCTATTTTCCAACCAAGGGCTAGTTGCAAAATTCAACCAGGGTTGGTTGCAATATTGAGAGTCTTGTAGCCAATCATAATGCGCCGGGAATTGTACCACAATTAATCATTGCTAATCACCTCTTGGACAAAATTACACCATCCTACAATGCCATAATGGACAACGGTTTTTTTTGGGGCGATATGTCGCCAGTTCTAACATAAAGAAACAAATACCCTTATGTTCCTCCAAATATAATGCAATGACATGCTACCAGGAACACAAGTTTTACAGTAAAAAACTCAGCTGATAATGGGTAGCTGATCAGGTATGGGTTGCCTTCCATATGTCCATTAATTGCAAAGTCTGTAGGCCAAGTCATGGACAATATTCCCAAGTCAATACCAGCCTCATCGCCCATGGCTTGGTATGTCCTAACCAAGGTGATTATTTTTGATAACTTGGCCTGCTTTGCAATTACCTCGCAATGCAATGATCGGGATGCTGTTGAGAACTTCCAGCGCGTCCAGGACATGGCCATTGACGCCATTCACAGAGAACACCACCAACGTGATCGAGAGGGGGGAAAACTTGTGCTATAGCAAATCCAAGCGCATCGGCGATGTCTCGAGAGGGAAACGGCGGAGATCGAGCGCTTGAGTGACCGAGTGCGACAATTACGATCCTGCCAAAGGCGGTAGGAGTGACGTACACTTCTCAGAAGAAATTAAGGTGAACTGCAGGACCGTACCCCGAGATCGATTCTTGACTACCAAATTGCAAAACTGGTTGCACAGTTGAGAGATTCGGTTGCGAGGGGTTAAGGAATCGGCAGGCGGTCCTGAAAAGTATTCTGGACCACCCTCTCGATCATCCGTCCTCATTTTCCTGACTTCTAACATACTTCCGCCCTTTGGAGAGTAAACTCTATGCAAAGGTCATTGACAATGCATTGTCAGATCGATCGAGGAGATTTGCAACATGTCTGGGTGTCCAGTCTGCCGAAATACTAGCATCTATGCTAGGCGCAATGTTGGATACAGTTGTAGAGGAGGAAATTGGCAACAGACAAGTGTCAAGATGGTGAATTTCGTTAAAATGGCGGTGATTTTTTTGCCATTATCCATACTCCGTGTGCCATTCTAATGGAATGTCGTGTCATCTTTGACATATTAAGTGCCATTTTAATGGAATGTAGTGCCAATTTACAGCCATTTCAACGAAATTGCCCATCAAGTTACTCTAGAATTCTTGGAACGATCGAAGCTTGCCAATCTCAGACGGGTGTCGGAGAGGAGGCAATCTGCATTGAATCAAGGTTCGTCACTATGGAAGCTGCCAACTCGAAAACAACGTACGTACCCAGGTCTCTCGTTCCTCACAGTTGAGTGACTTGAGTCTATTGCATTGTCCACTGGTGCACCACGGAGACACGGGTGAGTCTCCCAATAAGAAAGAGGTCACACACCGTCATCTTGCGCGCCGAAGGATTTTGAAGATCACCCAACACATCACTTGTACGAAACTCAGGTAAAGAACTGCTGTGTCTTTTGATTTTTGCCGATGCAAATCGCTTTTCATGTTATTCGAATGTCCATTTTCGATATCCATGTGCCGTTATGACATGGATTCTCCGCCCATTCGGTGTCTTTTCATATGCTTCTTACAGGGGACAAGGTGACATACCTGGCGTTGATTTTGAATTCCTTCAATTGAAATGTGGTTTACAAAAAGTCCACAATTTGAGCAATATATAGCTGCAAATTAGGTACACGAGCTTGCTGGTAGATAACCTAGAGTTCCTGTACTCGTACCGTCATACTGCTTACACAGTGAGTGACTTGCACCTTCTAGCAACCTGCCCAATGAGCAAATTATTGGTTGGGTACATCGAAATACCAAATGGGCACTGCACCATTTTGTTTTTAGCCTCGGCATTATATGCCACACATGAGTCTGCAGTTTTAGAGTTTAGTGTGACTTTTACCGCAGAGTTTCAATAATTGTGCGCATATTTGGCACTACGTTTTGTGGGTCAATGCACACGCGACGCCACTCGCGTGTGTCCTGTGAGCGTGACCTGTGCATTGGCCTGACCCAAGGATGCTGCGAAGCTTAAAAGATGCAATGGATGACTTCACTGTTCCCTGTAGACACAAAGAATGCACTTGTTGGTTCAATAATTGGAGTATTTTGGTGGTCATAGAAGGGCTGCGATCTTGTAGGATTAAAAGAACTTGGAGTGCTTTGCTGCAAATTGTAACCTGGATGTGTATCTATTTTGTATGTAGAAAACCATGGTCAAGTGTTTGACATGAAATCTCATCATAATAGTACTTCTTGGAGTAGAAAGTTTTGAAGTGTTGATTAAAGTTTTTACCTTGGAGAAAACATAGGAACTTTTTTTTTTTTATGTCAAATGATTAAATTTTCCAAATTTGAATTCATAGTTGAAGTAAGAGACTCCAAATTGGTTGAGAGTTCATGAAATACAAAATTAACCCTTAAATGTTTTGGACTATGTTTTCACCAAAAATGTTTGAAACCTGCCATTTGTAGTACAAGGACCAAATTTTAGGAAAAAAAACATTTTTGGACACATGTAAACATAGGATCTTGTATTATGCTAGTTAGAGAAGATGTGGAAAAAATTTCAAAAACTCACTAGGTAGATTGCAAGATGTTATCGTTTAATAAGATAAAAAAATATTTTTATTGGCCTAACAAAAAAATGGGAAGTTGCACTTTACAAGGTCACATTTGTATGAAAAAATGTCCAAAATGGTTGTAACTCTTCAAGGCAAGTTACCTACATGCTTGAAAATTTTCAAATCATTTGGAATTGTTTAACACATAGGAAAAAATAGTAAGTAAAAAAAAATAGAGAATGATTCAAAATACAATATTGTTAACAATTTTGTAATGGAATTGAAAAAAGTCAATTTCATTAGTTGTAATGTTGTAATAAACAATATACACCTAATATTTTTATTTTATTTCCAAAAATATTGAAAATTGAGTTAAATAAGGACTTCAAAGTTTATTTTAGAGTAAAGAACCTATAATTGTTCACAAACTAAAACTCCTCATAACTCATTGATCAAATGGAATGATTCAAAGCTTTCCACGTATATATAAATTTAGAGATTTAATTTCAAATTTTCATTTCTTAAAAAAGTGATTTTTAAAGAAATATTTTTGTTGCTCAGGTTGCTTGTCAAACAATGAAAATTACACATCATACACTAACTTTTTAACCATGTAGACAAAAATTATGAAAATTGTTGGGTGTTAAAGCTACTCCTTGGGCACATGTTGTGTAAATTTTTTTTTTAAATTCCATTTGTAGTGAGCTGTCATTATGTTGCCAAAAAATATAATTTGGGCATTTAGGGGTTAAACAACAAGGATGGATTCTTATATTTGTCTCCGCATGGTAGGGAAAAAACCTCTCTCCTAGAGCTTTATTAGGACTATCCTAACTCCTAAAATCCCCAAGGTATCACAAATTAGCATAGGGATGACTTCAAATGAACAAGTCAATATAAAATTTTATAATTTTTCATCCATCTTGTTTATTTGAGAGTTCTTTAAATTTTTGCACCCAATGATGTTGTAAATCATAACATTGGAGTATTACCAACTTCTCACAAAAAAAGATGCAAAAGATCAGATCACAAAAGTTGTTTTGAAGTGCATTTGACCCTTTGTACCTTCTTGCTCTAAATTTGAATTAATATCTCCAAAAAGTGATATTTTTTGAATATTTTTTGAATTTGAGCTTTGGTAGTGAAATGAAATTAATCAAGTCCACTTTCTAATCTAATTTAAAATATGAATAATTTTTAGAATGAAATTATTTATTGTAACTTGAACTTGGGACTTATTACCATGGTCTATTGATCTTATTATTATAGAATGACCTAAAAATTTGGACTACACTATGACACTATACTCTATAATACTCACCTACAATAAAATTTTGGAATTTGTAATCCTATATTGCATATATTATGAAATTCCTTCATTCTTGCTTAAAAAAATTAATGTAATTTCAAGTTTCCACAAATGAATCTAATCTTTCTTAACTATGAAAGGACAAGACCTATAACCAAGGTACTTTGCCAAAAATGATTCAATTTTAGGACCAATAGGTGCATTCTTCATTTCTATAGTAATCTCAAAAGTCATCCATCTTTGTACTTTTTGACCTCAGCATCCTTTCAATTAAGTTAAATTTATATGGCATGTAATTTTTTCTTTGAAAAAGAAAAGAAAAGAATTTCCATTCATATTTAGTGACAAAATAGAGCACAAAAGATATTGATGTTGTTTACATGGTTATAAGCTCTATCCTTTAACCCTTAAACCTTAACTGATAGACTAGTGACTGTAAAAATCATCCATTTTGATACCATGGGAATCATTGGTCTAAAAAAATCCAAAAACACATGTAGAAGATCTCCCCTTTTCACACAAAATTCCGAGGATGAAAAGTTGCACTTTTGTCCTACACTAAAAGATTCTCTACCAACCATTGGACACCAAACATCCACCCTCGACGTTTAAGATTAAAGGATGTTGAGGCCAATGGATGACTTCATTTTGTTCACTATAGAAACAAAGAATGCATGAGTTCAAGAATCAAAGCATTTTGATGACTACATACTTTGATCATGGGGGTTGCATCCTCTAAGGGTTAACCCATAAATGACAATGCGACCATTTTCTCAATGGTGAATGACATAGAATCTTTATGTATAAGACAGAGGTGCAACTATTCATCCTCAGAATTTTGCATGAAAAAAGGGTGGTCTTGTATAGTAGTTGGACTTCCAATGAATGCTCTGGGATTTTTTTTAAACGAACTATTCACACAATGCCAAAAGGGATGATTTCTATGGTCACAAGCCCGTCTTTTAAGGGCTGGTGTTGCACACAAACCACACCATTTTTGAAGCCAAGTTGGACAGCTCTCAAATACATAACTTTTCTTTTCTTTTCTTTCCAAAGCGTATTTTGTATGGAGTGATGCCATACATGAAAAAGAAAAAAGAAAATGAGAGCCAACCTATTAGTGGTTCACACGTGTTCCCAAGCAATCTTCA
The DNA here is from genome assembly GCA_950106755.1 of Climacium dendroides. Lineage (NCBI taxonomy): Eukaryota > Viridiplantae > Streptophyta > Bryopsida > Hypnales > Climaciaceae > Climacium > Climacium dendroides. Next base: position 6,237,643 of record OX467082.1, on the reverse strand, counting down.
CAGAATATTGAAAGCAACTACTAAAATCTGGGGCCTACTCATCAGTCCTCTTTAACTTATTATTATTCTAGGTCAAAAGTTTTTGAAAAGCCCCACAAAAATAATAGGATGCTTGTCGGTGACATGGTCATATGTTCATTTTTTTAATAAGTTAAGTTTCAAGCTGTGCTGTGGGTTATTATTATTTTTGCAGTTGAAATAAGTTTCAATGTTGGTCAAGAAAATAATAAAAATTAAAAAACACTGAAAACATTCAGAATGTTTTTGAAAACGCAATGCTCTAATGCACAAAATTGATCTAAAACTACATTTTCAAGAGCGAGAATTTTTATTTTTTATTTTTTTAAATTCGGAAAATATGAATTGTACTTGGAATTCAAGTGCATGTTCTCTTTCTTCTTTTATTACAAAGTATCTACTAGTTTGAAAAAATGAGATGTAATAATATGTTGTACAATTGCAATTGAAGCAAATTGCATCTCAAACTCCAACAAACATTAGATGGATTTGAGGCCTTCAGAAGGCCATTTCATTTGTTTGTTGTTCTCCTTGTAGCCAAGGAATGGCTGGTTGTTAGGGATTTTTTTTTATTTTAATTTTTTTTTTAAATTAGTTCTTAGAATGCAAAAAAAAAGTTGAAAAATATTTTAAATTTTTTTTCGAAAAATGACATGGCCGGGTCTCGGCCATGTCAACCAATTGTGTTGTCGTTGCTGTAGTACAATTCATGATAACTCACGGCCACTTCATGATAACTCACAACCTTCTGGAGGCCTCAAATCTCATCTAATGTATGAAATACAGAAGTAATTAAGAATCAACAAATTATTGTGGATAAGTATTCTATTTATAGTTTGAGGACTATGACAAGGTAGGAGGTTCATAAATTGCCTACTTAAGAGCTACAACTAAATTTTGGAGAGGTAAAGCTTCTTTTGAAATATTTTTCAGTAAATTTCCCTTGAAAGACAAGTGGAATCGACATCTAACCCAATTTGTTTAAAAAATTTTGGAGTTTTGTAGAATTAGTTATAAAATTCTGAAGTTGAAATGGCATAGGGCTTTAAAATCGCCCACCTCCTAAAATGTACACTATTTGTACACTGCTCAAGGCTATGAAAAAGCAACATGTACAAATAGCATATATTTGAGGAGGTGGGTGGTTTTAGAGCCTTCAGTCCTACTTTAGAGTTTTAGAGAACATCGTCCAATTAGATCGAAAATCCTTCAAGAAAAATGAAGCTTAGTCATAAGTAGGTTCAATATATATTTTTCAAGTTATGCCATGATTTTAAAAATCCCTTGCATTATAGCAAAATATTTGCTAATCCCATAAAACAAAGTATCGCGTGATTGTTTTTTCTTTGGGAAACTTATGTTCTCTAAAAAATTGATCAATTTACTACAAAGGGTGGAAAATATACCATTTCTAGGGTGACTTACATCTTTTTGAAGCATGTGTTTTAGCCTTTGTGGGAACCAACACCTCTATAATACAAAAAAGTGGTAATGATGGATCAAAGAAAGCACACCAAATGAATAAGTTTCTCTTCCCCAACATATATTCCTATTTATTCTTTTCTTAGATTTTGGACTGAAGTGTTACACTTGTAATTAGGAGACACAATTGGAAAGGCAACACTGGTGGATATACTTACCTTAATCTTCTAGACAATGATGAAGCTTTGTTTTAAATCAACAATTAAAGGAGAACAATTACTATCACATTTTGAAGTTGTTATGCATCAAAAGTTCATTTGTTTGAATTCTTGCACCAAAATGTGAGATAGTACAAAACTATAGTATTCCAAGGGAATCAACTATCACCATTGTGGCATATTCTACTATGGTATGTGCCATGGCCTGCAATTTATCCACCTCTATGGATCTTACACGATGCCTAGAATAAAGTAATATTTTACCATGAGAAAGCCTAAACACTAGCTCATGTATCTCTATAGATTTAACTTGGTACCAATTTGGATTCAACCCAAGTTTTATAGTTTAAAATTTGTTCCAAGGAAAGCAAATTAACCCCTAATTGCCTGAGTGACCATATATGGTTAATCTGAAATTTCAGGCTCATTTCTAGATGGGCAGTTAAATTCTTTTGACCGTTTTAAAATTTTTGGGGGACACTTTTGAGGGTTAATTATTGAATACTTTCATTTTTTACTGAAAAAAGTATATATATGATTATTGAGAGGTCTTCAAAGGCATATATATGTACCATTAGTGAAGAGTAAAGCTTGCAAATTTTACTTCATTTCTCGGCTTTGAGTAAAGTTTACCAATTTCACTTGATTTGAAATCTAAAAAATTGTACTTAGCCATTTGCTTTGAAAATGGTTCCAATGGAAAGAGTAAGTATTTTTATGATTTTCACCATTGAAAATGTAAACACACAAGTATTGATTTGGAGTTATTTATAATTTATACTTATAAAAAAATTGCATTTCAACGATTGTAAGGTGGATTGTGTAATGAGTTTGATAGCTTTTCATGTGAAATTAAGTTTTTTGGATGTGCATTTTAGTGTGCTAACACTATTTATAGTTGTTCATGTCACCTCCAATCCCAAAAAACTTTTATATGCAAATTTTTGAAACATCGTGGGGAGGGGCAATATACTCAAAATAGAAATCACATATTTCTCTTGTTATAATCTTACAATTCCTATACAATCTTGCACTCAAAATTGATAGGCTTATATCTATACGGTTAGATTTTGAAAAAAACAACAATGTGCTTTGTTGGGGATAAGTATAAGCCAATGTTCTTTTTTCATGGTCAGAACATGCTTGGAAAGGCTTAGGCATTTAGGGGTTAAATAGGATCAATTGTAACAAGTATCTAATAGGTCATTGCAACCAAAGTTCAAGAAAGCGTTCATTTATTTCTACTAGGCTTTGTGATTCTTTACGCAATAAATCTAATTACTAAATCCTTTCTCTCCCGTCTTAAAGGCCACAAGGGTGAAGAAGACCTCCCAATTAGTTCTTTATCTTCTTGAGTCTTTATTCATGAATGGGAACTCTGCTAAGTACTTTGCTAATTGGGACACTTTAGCTACCAAATTGGTTTTGACCTTGTACAATTTGTATGGCTCTTAAGCTTTCTACTTGGTTGGATCTTATCAACTTAATCTTTGCTCTCTATCAGGGGTACCACAAAATCTATCTTCACCAACTTGAAATCACATTCTTAGCATCACAATTCGATTTCATAAGATTTTACTTGCAGCAAAATTAATAACTCTTACACACCAACTTGGAATTGCCTTTTTTAACATTCATGACAATCATTTTTCAACATCATACTTCATAGTGCTAGTTAAAATTAATATCCTTACAACCACTCGACAATTCATTTCAATTTAATGATTGAAATACACAGATTAACAACCAAATCAGAACTTACTCAAGGCAACATTCAAACTTTATTAACTCCAATTAGGACTACTCAATTAAATCATGCACTCAACTCTCAACTAGGATTATGAATATATATTTCACCAACAAACATAAATTTTACAGCTAGACAATCCAGACACAATACTACAACGACATTCACACATAAATCCCAATTTGACAATTACAAATTGGAAGAGACGACCAACAAAATTTGACTTGAAATTAATTAACTACCAATTGAATCCAACTCAACAAACCCAACTCAATTAAATTCAATTGGACTACGACCAACAGAATCATCAAACCATCTTCCCACTTGGACTTCACCTTATACATCTCAACTTGACATTCCAACTTGAACCGGTAATACTTCACTCCTACCTGGCATTCACACCTAGACTCAATTCTTTATTCTCCACCCAATTGGACAATTAGTTGGACAAAATGACAAAATGAACCACTTTATGTATGAAACTTCTGCTAAAAGGTAGTATTTAACACCAAAAATCCTCACAAAAACCCAAAATAAAAATCCTAATTGGTTATCTATAATTTCCTTCTAATCCACTTCAAAAAGTTGAACAAAGCATCAATATCATCATTTACATGGAAGAGGGTCAAGCTGCAGCATCCACTTGATAAACAACACCTAAACAAATGTAGGGGTGAAGACAAGATAACAATGGTCGAATAATCTTTCCATTAGAGACTACAGAGGACAACACTTTCAATGGAAGAGGTCCTGGATGTCCATTAGATGATTTTTGGACCAAAATAAGACCTCATGTTCTTGGGAGTTCTCAAATAATAAAGAACAATGGAAACTTTGCCAAATTAGCCATCTAACGTGGCCACGACCATGTCAAAGTTAGACAATATTATTCAATTAATAATTTAAATATTTAAATATTTTTTATAAAAATATAATTTTTAAAAATAAATGTAGTTTTTTTAAAGAATTTAGAGAATTTATAATTTATAATTTGATTGAATTTAGTATTCTAATTCACAACGTGGAGAGTAGGCTTGAAATGGCCCTTCTTTGGACTCAAATCTCAACTAATGCAATTTGTGAGTGAATTTAGAAGGATTGAACTCATAAGAACATCCTTGAACCTCTATTAGACAATCTTGCTATGGAAAATTGAATGCTCTTTTTAATGACCCATTGAGTGATGAAGAAGATGATTTTTACAAGTTTGTAGAAATCATGGGAGTTGGCAACATGACTAAATTTTACTCTTGTGACCAAGAAACAAGAGGGAAAAAATGTACCAATACCCGACAAACTCTATCGTATAGATTGATAGATTGAAGAACCTGTAGTACCCAAAAAGTTTAGATACTTTTAGTCTGTTGAAATTTGGTAATACATATCAATTTTATAGATTAAATAAATGACCTTTCACACATGACGTTTGCAATAGCGGTAGTAGAATAGGGGAGTAGTCAAGCAACATTGGTAACAACGACACTTGGAGTATTTGTAACACTAACCAGCATTTGTATCAGAAGCAGTAGTATGGCATGTTGCATATTACCATACTGTTCTCATAAGGTGGTTTTACTTCTTCATAGATATGGTGCTAGCTATGGACAAGCGAGGGGTAGTTACACTATACAGAAAATGTTACAAGTCATTTTAGAAGTATTGGCACTTGGAGTGACTTCAATGCCTTCTGCACTCGTAAGTAGTTGCTTGTCTCCATCATGTCCCTTTGTTGTTGAAGGTAGATGTAGACATCACATTGCAAGCAATGGTGCTAGAAAAATTGCTAGAATTGAGAGTAGTGAGGGCCACTGCTAGGATTTAGGTGGTGAGATCTCCGACAACAAGAGATATAGTGGAGCACTAGGCAATAGTGAAGACAATGTTGAAGCTTGCTAACAATTGTGAATCGATATGAAGAACTAATGAGAAAAATGCTATCTATCTTCAACAAATCAACATCTAATTATGAATCGCTCAATGTACAAAACGATCTTCACTTCAAAATTAGTAATGTTGCTAGTAGCCTAAGCGTCGTCAAACATTGAATTCAATTGTACAAAGAGACTATTGTCGTCCCATCCTTTGCATGGACGCAAGCTCATCCACTTAATTATGCTAATTTTTTTAAGACTAATCTGTCGTTAGTTTGTAAATACCCGCCAGGGGGGCTTCTACCTACTACTACATCTTTAATTCTAAAATCTTTGTTTCCGTGTGATTCAGTTCTATTTTATTTCGTGAACTTAAAGGGCATATTCTATGTATGAGTCACCACTATCTTCCTTCAACACCGCTCTTTGCAGTTACCAACTAGGCAAACATGTAGGATTGAAGACTACATGACCTTGCAAGTCTAGATACCCTCCTCTTCTTCTCTATAAAATCGCCCCCAATCAATGTATGTAACGCCCAATGCGAAAGATCCTTAACTGTGATTAGTAATGTATTGAATAATGCTATTGGATATCAATATGAAATTACATTCAATTCAATATCAATTGCTTGACTCAATTGTAAAATAAGAAAACTCAATGAATTCATACTTCTTTCTATGAGTTTACTACTTCATTGAGACAATTTATACTATGTGTTGAGTGTTTTTTTGAAACTTAAAGCAATTTTGAGTTTGTTTAGTTAATATTGTGAGTATCAAATATAATGAGCCATAGATGGTGAGGTTGGTACTGACGTATAATTATTTTTGATGACTTGGCCTCTTTTTCAATTACCAAACATAATGTCAATGTAGGAGAATTGAGCCGTTTGACTTCTTTAATTGCTTACCAATCAAAACAAGTTACAACGGCAAAACTCTCCTACATTCAAATTATGTTAGGTAGTGAATCTACACTCAATAAGTTATTACTAGTTGCTAGTAACTTCATGAAGATTTCATTTAGATTCCTCAGTGCCTAAAATTTCTACTTCATACTCACCTTATTGAAAATTTGCATAAGGCAAGCAACAAGTATTATTAGCTTTAACTTGCCTCTCTTTAACTAATTAAAACATGCCACAATGACAAAACTCTTGTGCATTGACATTATGATCCTTTCCTTGATTTGATGAGCTTTTTAAAAAAAATTCCTGCTATTATTCAATAGTGACCTCAATCTATCTAATTTATTGTAATGGTAGAACATTTATAGAGTTGTCTCTTTTTGCCAAATAAAGTAGAGGCCTTGTCTCATGTGATTTGTATTTGTGGAGATTGCAATTTCTTTTGTTATAGAGTTTGTTTAATAGGTTGTATAGTATATATTGTTTGTGTTTCTTTGATTTGAAGGTTTGAAGGTTATCATAGCATGCTCTTAACCCTCAAAGGACCAAATGGTGTTTTTTTTGGCAACATAGCAATTTTGAGTAGCTCACTAGTCACTACTAATTGAATTTTTATTTTTTTTCATTGAAATTTTCACACAACATGTGCCTAAAGAGTAGCTTTAAGGCCCAACAATTTTCATAACTTTTGACTACATGGATAAAAAATTATTGTATGATATGTAATTTTCAACATTCGGTGGACATTCTAGGCAGGAGAAAAACTTCTTTAACCCCTAAAGTCCCATTGGCCTTGCGGCCAAATTGCGACTTCGGGTAGGCTCCTAATTTGCCAAAACTTGTCATGATTTTATGAAACTTTTTTCAAACGTGTGCATTTGGTAGAGCTTTGCATGCATATAATTTTTTCATCAATCCAACTTATCCTTCAAAAGTTATAAGCATTTTTTGATAAATGGAGGTGGGCAGGTAGAGTGGGCAAACTAAAATCCATTGACTTCAAGTTGGAACAACACAAGGGGCATAGTAGGCCAAGAACTAGTGGGCAGCATGGCAATCTCAGGCTGCCGGACGACCTCCATTCAAAAATGGGCAACCAGTGAATGGAAGAGGGGAACACAAAAGGGAACCAAAGGAAGACCCCTAAAAATTTCAAACACAACCAAGCCAACAGGCACGGCTAGGCCTACAAGCACTATATTTTGAACACCTTTCATAATTTGTGTATTAGGATTGAGAAGACAAATCTTTTTATACGTATGGGGTGATAGGAGATAAAGTAAACAATGTGGGATAAATAAATTAAAGTTAGTAGGGTTCAACCATTCATAGTTAAGTCAAATTAAAACAAAAATTCTATTTGAAGTAAAATTTCAGGCCTATTTAGTCATAGTAAAATAAAAAATTTCAAAAAAATTTAGACTAAAAAAAGTTGGGAAATCTATTTGAATTTCATCTCCAAAAATTCGTTTGATATTTCAAGCCCCCAATCAAAAGTTATGAACAAATTTCAAAGAGGGGTTAGAAGGGACATTTTCTTTTACATCTTGAAACATCCACTCTAAATTTTGTCCATAGCTTTTGATTGGAGGTTTGAAATATAAAACAGATTTTTGAAGATGAAATTCAAATAAATTTTTCAATTTTTTTCAGTTCAAATTGTTTTGAAAAAAGTTATTTTATTATGACTAAATGAGGTCTGAAATTCTACATAAACATAATTTTGACATTTTGATAATAAGCAAAATATCACTTATTTACAAATTATCCCATATCCTTTGAGGATTCAATTTGTGTAACCATTTTCTTATTTTTTTGAATTTTTAATCCTAGTATTTTTGAATTTTAGTTGAATTTGTAGTTCAATGTAAGAAATAATAACATATTTTTTCAAAGTGTATTTTATTTTTCTTATGAATAAACTATGAATTTTTGAAGACTCATTAGAATTTCCCTTGAAGTTCACTATTTGAAAGCTTTTGATGGTATAAATCTGGTACATGTGACATTTCATGTGTTGTGTCTTAGTAGGAAATGAAATAGACATGGGAACATGTGTTTTGGCCAGACCATGGCGAAATTGTGGGCGAAATGAAGAAGCTCTAAACAACTCCTTGAGCACCATCTGTAAGGGAAATGGTGTAGATCAAAGTTTGACATTTCCAATGTTGGAAATGTCATTGGGAACCAGATGGGAGCATAATGGCAATGCAAAGGGACCCTTTCTTTGAGGGTGCCCCATTCTTACGACCTCTTTATTATTCCTATACACCTTCTAAATTCCATAAGAATTAGAGATTTTGTTTTTTTTCCAAAATTTTTGTTGGAGGTTCTCAAGGATGACTAAATCCTTGAATTCACCATTTGAATTACATTTTTACATTAGCATATGGTGAAAAACTAGCTAAAAAAAAAGACTAGTATATAGTCAACTTTCACTACATCATGCTATTGCAAGATTTTTTGGCATATGTTCCGAGTCTTATTTTGGCATGAGAATTAGTGGAGATATGCCTAACAAAATGTAGAGTATGAAAAAATTTAAATTTGAAGTTTTTAGTTCAAAAAATTTCCATAAATGGCAGTTAAAGTCATCTAAAATTGTAGGGCAACATTTAAAAAAACTTTTTTTCCAACTTTGAATGCTTATATCTTTCAATCTACACAGTCAAATTTCATGAAATTTTTACCACATGATTTGAGTCAAGTGAATTACAAGATCCTATAGTTATATTTTTTTTAAATGTTGTTTTTGCTCTCTTTGGTGAATGCAGTAGAAATGACAATTTTCAGTGGTTTTTGACAAAAAAAATGGCCTTGGGACTTTAGGGGTTAAAAATTGCATTTTGATTAATGATATGAAAGTTATGAGGAGTTTTAGTTGTAGGTAGTTTGCAGATAGTTATGGAATCTATACTCTAAAATAAACTTTGAAGTCCTTTATTTAATTCAATTTTCAATATTTTTGAAAAAAAATAAAAACAATAGGCATGGATGGTTTATTACAACACTATAACCATCAAGATTGGCATTTTTCAATTCTATAAATAAATTGTTAACAATTTTGTATTTTGAATATTCACTACTTTTTTCTACTTTCTATTTTTTCCTATATGTTGTACAATTCCGAATGATTTGAAAATTTTCAAGCATGTATCCAACTTGCCTTGAAGAATGAATACAAAGAATAACCACCATTTTGGACATTTTTCATAATGATCTAACTTTATGAAGTGCAGCTGCCCAGTTTTTGCAAGGCCAAAAAAAGAATTTTTGTCACTTCAAACGCTAATATCTTGCAATCTCCAAAGTGAAAATTTCTGAAATTTCTTCCACATCTTCTCAAATCCAATTCATATAAGATCCTACATTTAGATGTGTCCAAAAATGATTTTTTTCAAAAATTTGGTATTTGTACTAGAGATGGCAATTTTGGTGAAAACATAGTCAAAATCCATTAGGGATTAAAGCAACCATTTAAGAGTTGATTTCCTTTGGGGGGATGCTAAACTCCTTTAAACAATTTTTAGTAAAATTTTCATAGGAAGAAAATTGGAATTGGCATCAAACCCAAGTTGTTTTCATATTTCTTGGACCTCCATGGAATTAGTTACAAATTTTTGAAGTGAAATGCAATGGTCATTCAAAGTGACCACCTCTTGGAATGTACACTATAGATACATTGAAGACACTAAAATGTAAATATTCATTATGATTGCTTTTAGAGCACGGGTGCTTTTAAAGCAGACTACCTATGATTACTTTTACGTAAATCATCCCCTCTTAACACATGTGGCTTCTCGTATTCCTAGTGGCCAAAACTGTAAGCCAAGAAAGATTGTCCCATGTATTGTCCTATGTTTTATCCCTACAAAACACACTGGAATTTTTTATTTGCCCCATATGATAAAATTTTCAAGTTCTAAATTCATATTTGCAATCAAAGACCTTGAATTATCTAGGAGACATGGAAAAATACAAAATTTAAAAGGCACAAAATAAGGGGTAATTTTTACATTTATGTTTTGATGGGACAATGCATGGGTGAATCCTCCCTCGCTGAAAATGTGAGGTTGTTTGCTGTTAGTTCAAAAGGTTGTTACACTAGGGTAGCACTTTATTGCACAATACGTACTTGAGGGTGATCCTTTGGCCATGTCCTTCAACTTATAACACAAAATAAAATTAAGGAAATCATGTTGTTTTAGTATTTCTACTGCTTGCCAACTAAATGATTGCAACAAAAAATGTGGTGTGAGTGTTGATCACGATAAATCTATATTCAAAAATATAATATTCTATTTATGTATAATGAGACCTACATGTTACATTGGGATGTCCTATGGGGTTTAATTAGCTAGACCTTATGAAATTGAGCTTAGTGTAGTTGATGATATAATCGGTTTTTCATTTCTTGTTGTGTATGAATATGATTGTGAAGCAACCAATACTCCAATGTCTTATTTGCATTGGCAATTTTTTTTATTGTGACCTACAATGATGGAATTGTACTTCTATACACACCATTAGATTCTTTGTTTCCTCATTTTTGAATGTTGTTTGGGTTGATAATCCTTAGTAATGCAAATTGCTCCTTGTTCTTACAACATTCCATATCTTGTTGCTATGTAGTCTCTAAATTTTGTAGATAAATGTTGTCATACATTTGAATTGTAGATTGATGTGGGATATAAGGTACTCAATGACACATACTAAGTTTTTGTTTCTACTTTACCCCCTAAAGTCTCAAGTGTCCCCTGTGGGGACACTTAGGAGTTTGGGTAGGGTACTATGACTTCAATTTTTGGTGATTTTTCTTGAAACTTTCTCAAAAGATAGAAAAACTCATAAGCTTTGTGGGAATATGATTTTTTATTTCAATTTGAGCCCAAGAGCAAAAGTTATGCCATCTTAAACATAATTTTCACTTCTCCGGGCAAAAAAAGAAATCCACAAAAAATTGAAATAAAATTGAATTTTTTTCCTCGTATAGATCTTATTTAATTCTATATTTGAAGCTTTAATTCATTTCATTTGAATTAGTGGTGTGAAAGTTATGAACAATCTTATTTTTTGGGCAATCTAAACATCTTTTTGAAAAAATAACTTGTGGGATTCATTTTTGAATGCATTTTTTGCAATTTAAAAAAAAATTGTTTGATAAGGTTAAATTCGTTTGCAAGAACAATCTTACCATTGGGATTGTGACATTTCAATTCCATCTTAGAGCTATTAATAATTTAGTGTTTTGTTGAATCTCAACTCTATTTCTACTTAATAATTTTTTAATGAATGAAAATTGAGTGTTTTTCTTTTTCCCCAACTTTCAACTCAAATCTTCAACATAATTTTTTTTAACCTCAAATTCAATAATACAAATTTTTTTAAATAAGGGATTCAATGCCTAAAAATCTAGTCATGGAATATGCAAAAAAAACTTGTTTTCTTCACTTTAAATGCAAATTTTTTACAATTTACATAATCAATGTTTCTAAAATTTTCACTATACATTCTTATACTAGTCTAGTGCAAGATCCTACAATTAGATATGCAAAAGAAATGATAATTTCAAGAGTTTTTCACCTTGCAATGAAAATGGTAGTTTTTAGTGGTTTTTGAAAGAAAAAAGGCCTTGGAAGTTTCGGGGTTAAGATTTATGCAAAACCCATTTTGTGACATTATAAATTTTCACATATTTTTCTTTTAAATTCACTGAATATCCTCCAAAGAATGTACTAATATTTTTAGGAGTGCGAATGCCTTCAACAAATGTTGATATTTTGTGAATGCTCTACTCCGTGGAATGCTTTATTTTGTTTAGAATGCATTATTCCATTGAGCCTAGTAAATTGTTGAGTTTGCTTGTGGAAAGGTGCTTGAGCAATGGTAGAAACGGTCTATCTAAATCAACCACAAGTACAGAATGAGTATTAAACTCGTCCACAAAAAAATACATGTGAGTCACAAGCATGCCAACTCAATTTTTAACCCCTTAAGTTGCTTGACTATGTTTTCACCAAAAATGCTCTAAAATTGTCACTTCTAGTATAAATACCAAAGTTTGGAAAAAAAAATCAATTTTGACACATGTAACCATAGGATCTTGTAATACATTGGACTGAGAAGATGTGGAAAATAATTTTGAAATTTTCACCATGTAGGTTGCAAGATATTAGTGTTTGAAGTGACAAAAATCCCTTTTTAGGCCCTACAAAAACCTAGGCACCTACACTTCACAAGGTTGCATATGTATGAAAGAATGTCCAAAATGGTTGTAACTCTTTGGATTCATTCTTCAAGGCAAGTTGGCTATATGCTTGAAAATTTTCAGATCATTCAGAATTGTACAACATATAGGAAAATAATAATAAGTAGAAAGAAGTAGAGAATGATTCAAAATACTAAATTGTTAACAATTTATTTATAGACTTGAAAAATGCCAATTCCTATGGTTGTAATATTGTAATGAACAATCTACACCTAATATTTTTATTTATTTAATTTAATCCAAAAACATTGAAAATTAAATTATATAAAGGACTTCAAAGTTTATTTTAGAGTAGATAATCCATAACTGTCTGCAAATTAGAACTCCTCGGAACTTTTGACTCATTGATCAAAATGGAATGATTTAAAACTTTTCACATTTATATAAATCTAGAAAACTAATTTCAAATTTTTGTTTTTGAAAAAAGAGATTTTTTAATTTGTCCAATCTATCCCAAATGTCCATTTATGGAAAAAAAGGTACTCCCTTTGTTCCAAAATGATCTTCTTGTTGGCATATATTTCTTGTCCCCCAAAAATCTTCATAGTGTGATATGGAAGGGAGACACACAAACTGTGAAGAAAATAGTGAGATGTAGTTAATACTTAAACATGGATCCCAAGCTTCCATTTTGTATGGAATGCGAGGAATGCGAGGAGGAATGAGATTGGCCAACAAAAGGCATTAGTTCCTTTTGGCCTTGAGCTCCGGCTTAAAATTTGTCCCTAATTGGTTGAATTACTTATGAAGTCAAATCATAGAAGTTGTACAAAAGTTGTAGAGCTATCTATACAACATTTTTTTTATTAGTTTTCATGATGTTATTCATTTTTTGTAACACAATCAATGGAAATTTTTGTTGACTTTTTGTATAATGCCATAGACACTACGGAAAGAACAATGAATAAGTAAACATGGAAGGAACCACAACCAATGCAAGAATTGAGGAAACCATTGGTTAGAGGTGCTCCTTCAAAATGGCCAAAAAGTCCCACTTTTAAAGACTTCAAAACTACACTTTGAAAGCAAATCTAAAATTCAAATTTAGAAGACAACAAGAGTGCATTTAACTCTACATACATTTGAAAAATGGTTTAAAAAAGTTATTTTTAGCCTTAATCTAGACCATTGTGTTGAACTAGAAGATCACTTTGAGATGAAGGGAGTAATATATTTGGCCATAATTTTTTATTCTTATTTCCAAATGTCTTGAATTTTGGTACACATGAAAGATATTCCTCGTCACACCTTCTATTAAAGTTTGGCCAAAAAACATGAAAATCTCTGATCACACTTACTTACCCCAAATCGCTATGTTGCCAATAAATGCAGGCTGGTCCTTTAGGGGTTAAGGTTTTTCAACTATGGCCATGCCTTGTCTTGGAGTACAAGTCCTTGCCTACAATTTTATACAAGATAGCAGTAGTTTTAATATAGACTTTAGTACCACAAGACATAGCCTCTATTTTTTTCGGCTTGCACAATGTGAAGGGTACTTGGAGAGTCTATTTTTGCTTTAGTACTACTTCAACTAGTAGAAAACCCACATCACAACAACTCTTTCAACAATAATAAAATTCTAAATTCTAAATATATAAAAATAAAAATTTAGAAATACATTTGAAGGGCCAATATTTTGAGTGGATTAACGATGCTCTAAAAACCACTGCAATCCAATCAACAACAAATATAATCATGTAGCTTTGGTCACCTATTCTGTAGTCAAGAATTAAGAAGTGGAAGTCTTGACCACAAAATCTACACTGATTTGTGTTGTGTGCTGCTATAGTAGTGAGGAAAAACATTAGCATCATCACAAAATTTTAATTTTGTGAAAACTAATACAATACAATGTTATTTCAACCTCCAATAATTCAAAATAGTGGAACTTTGGTACATTAGTGCCACAAATACTAATCAGCGTGACAGGATCAGAACTAGAGAAGCTTCGTGAAGCGGACCCGACTGAGCCGACTGAAATGCTACCCCCCTTTAAGCTTATCAAATACCTCCAAAACTCAGTGTAAATGGACCACTTACTGTACCTGACAGAGACCATTGATGACGACAATTTCAATTCTGGACGACTATATCTACACATGTGTAGGATCTGACAATTGTACCGATGATCAATAATGGTTACCATGTGTTAACTTACTGTATGTTCCAAGCCTGTCCTTTCAACATGTGATTCGACTCCACAGCGCAAGCGTGACCTGTTCCTCGTGTTTTGGGGTCACGCAGACCCTATGACGAAGCCATTCACACTAAGCTTAGCTAGAATCCAAAACACACATTCAAAAGATGGAACCTCGTTGATTTTTAGGACTCGTCGATTGAGGAGTTCAGAATGTGTCAGTGCTAGAACGAGTGGCACACTTGTAAGCTAGGGCTGCATATACTACAGTAACTAGCTCGCTTCAAAATAAACATATACAGTATATCCCACTTGCAGGAGGAAGAAGACAAGTAAAGTCGATGCTTGAGTTCATCGATGGAGAGACTTGGCCTGTGACGATTTCTCCGTGACCCGGGTTTCCAGTGCCCGAGACTCTGCCGTTCCAGCCTTCGTTGGATCGGAACCAGTTCCGTGTTGGGATCGAGTTGTTACGCTGTGCAACGTAACTTATATAAAGAGTTTGCTAGCTAGCTTAAGTAGGTGACCATTCTCAAAAGCAAGCAGGCACTTCGAATCTCTGATCGAGGCACAGGGCGAGGCACAGGTCGAGGCATTTCTACGAACTGACCCAAGAGTTAGAGGACTTAATTAGTACTTCAATTGGATGTTCGGTAGCTAGTTCGATGCTGGAGGAGGGTCATTGCAGTACAGGTGGGGTACGTACTAATTAACTTTCTTTGCTGGTCGACATATCGATATCTTGCAGGGCTTGAGAATATTCTTAGCGCAGTACGGCAATTACCGTACGTCGATGGCGTCGATTCCAGGCCTCGGAAGGGACGAGGAGTTTGGTGGTGGCCACCTGGAGTACCACCGAAGACGGAGTCTCGGCGTTTTCGCTCTTCTGTTCCTTGTGAGCATCGGGGACGTTCACTGTCAAGCTACCGACAGTAGTCCCACCCCTGCTCCACAAGCAGGAACGACATCCTCGGAGCCCAGACCCCACTTTGTGACCTTCCATCAATATGAAGGTACGTATGTACAGGCGAATTATTGCTCGGTACGTCAGTACGTGAGTGATTGATGGAACTCGATCGGGTTTCTTAATGGCCAGTCAGATCGAGTTTTCGAGCTCTGGAGTAGGCTAGGGAACTGTGTGTGTCAGATGGTCGGAAATAGAATATATATCACTCCTCTTGCCTTCTGCTTTTGTGCATGTGAGCCTTTGATAACCAAAAGGTGCAGATTTGACCTGGCTGAGGAAACGATTGGACATTATGTTGGATTTGTATCGATTCTCCAAGCTTTTAATTAATGGTTACCTAGCTAGCTAGTTCATTGTTTGTATCACTTATTCTACTCAATAATATGGGCTACGGAATGTGGAAGTACTGTAGAGCTTTGTTATACCCACGAAGTTTCATCCAATCCGAAGGCGCTGGTGTACCATGGTTGAACATTTATTTTACTAGACGTAACGTGAATGATTGGGTCATGCTCATTGATGCTTTGTCAATTAATGGATGGAAATGACACCATAACACTGAAAACTTCAATTTCGCTAAAGTGCGTGATCCCGGTCCCCAGAATTGTAGTTACATATGTCTACATAAGGGTCTAAAGGTCTAAAATCCAGGCCAATTTAAAAAAATTTACGTTTGAAAGGAGACACCACATAGTTATATAAACACGCTCTCCATATCCATATCTCGTATGTGGTCAATTACCAGGTCTTCAGAAATGGGCTGTATTCAAGGTACGAGTAAAATTACTTGAGGTACACCGCTTTAGAAGGATTAGCAGAACTTTAATGTTTAACTCATGTTTTTGGGGTTGAATTACTTACTCGCATGTTGGTTCAGCTGATGCACTCAACATCATACGCCAGAACTGGACTAGCCAGAACCCCCAGTTTCACGAGCTTCTCAAATGGGTGGCTGATGGCAAACACCCATGCAACAGCAGCGCTGCCTACAACTTCGACAATACTCTGGAGTTTGAAGGGTTATGGGCGGGAGTTTTCTGCACTAGTGCACTTGTCGAGTCCAATGCAACAAGCTTTTATCATCAAGTATCTTTGACGAAATTGATGTAAGTAAATTCATCTTCTTGGAGCGCAATGACAGAGTCATGATGATGCATGTGTGTTCCTTAATTTATTGCTGGAAAAAAGAACTTGAGCAGCAGTCGTATTTAACTGAATACCAACTACCATTTAGAGCGACTATTTGATATCTTTCAAGGTTGTTAGATAAGGTGATGCAATCGGCTTCGTTTCTCAATTTTGTGGACCTACGAGCTAGCTTTGCAGAAAGTCTTGGGGGTGTTTAGCTATCTTGACTCAATGCTCTTTTATTTTCCCAAACTCTAGAGATCGATCGATTCATGGAGTCATAGTTTCGAATCTCATAGTCTCGTAGTACTGTGTTTGCACTACCTCATGGATTTCTTTACTAGATGTTAAAACTCTTGGTTCTTCATGTGTTGACATCAACGTACAAAAGGCTGAAATTATGCTTGTACTAAAGAATGTTAGGCATGCATGCGGGGTTTTCCGATTTAATTTCCCCTCACAGGTTATACGGAAGCAATTCTCGTTGTGGTTGGGAATACGCTTCTCAGTGCGGCTTCAACGGGATCAAAGGAGTTCTACTTCCTGAAATGAGTCGATTGATAAACATGCAATATCTGTAAGTTTCCTTGGAATCCTCGTCTCTGATCGAGCCCCCACTTTGATTCCAATCTTCCCTGGCTTGGTGATTGCATTTACTTTCGTGCATTTGAATTTTGGCCTCAATCACATACCTGAATTCATTGTTCCAGATTTCTAGATCACCATCCAGAACTAACGGGACCTGTGCCACTTGAGATATGGCAAATGCCCAATCTCATGGAAGTGTAAGTGAACCCAACTGACTTCAATCGATCTTTGCCATGGTCATATATGTGTTCTAAGTAATAAATTCTGGCAATTCAGAGTCTCCGCTTCAATGATTTTGCCCAGGCTCACACCAGGATTGATTACCGGAAAATGCAAAAAACCCGCTGACCATTCTGTTTTTGTTTTTTCATGTTCTCGATCTGATTTCCAGTTCAGTAATTAGTTGAATCGGTTCTGAACAATTTTCAATCTTGGTACCCGTACTTAAGAAAATCTCGATGCTATTGCAGAGCCATGCAAGACAATGCTTTGGTTGGAACACTTGCTTCCAATGTTTTCAATGCTGCCTCAAAACTTAGTGGAATGTAAGTGAACTGATCTCGCTAGGGATGATGGAAAGTCTTGTCAAACTTCAAAATCATTCACCACTGTGTAACGGTACTAACGAAAACATGATTTTCGAAGACCAAGGCAATGACCACGAGATTGAAGTAACACATGATCACTTAATAAGCCTTGAGCACCTGAATCCCTTCTTGAAATTTTTGCATATTTTTGCTTATATCTTTACAAATATTTATATATTATTTACCTCAGTTTCATCAAATTCATCATACAAGAAGTGTGGTTTTTGGAAAGCCATGAGTGAATCTTTCGATCAAAATCTGTTCAATATCTAAGCATAAAAGAAATTTATATGTCAATTTATATGTATAATGTGGCTATGGCTTTCAATTTCAAACTTTTTATTTAAAGACTTGTACTTAGGAATTTTTCTAAGACCTTAAGTGGAGACATGGAGTAGAAATTAGATTTGGAAAGTTTTGTTTTGTTAATTTTGCTCAAAAGTAGAAAAAATTTGTTGTCAAAATGAAGTTTTAAGAACAAAATGTCAAGAATAATATTTCTATTGTATAATATTGTATATTATTTTTTTGATACAAAATCCCCTATAAAATCATAAATAACTAATATGGCATGAATTTAATTTGAAAATTCAATTTGAAGATGTAAATTCCATTAACAAATCTTGAATATAATGCTAGATGAAAATCATCCATTTTTCAATACAAACAAGACCTATTGGACCATTCCTAAACTATTTTTGTCTTGTCCACTTGTCAATCTTTTAAGGTTAAGATGAAAAAATGTTGATACATATTTATTGGTAGATGTTAACATTCCATTGCTTTTTAGATTTCACTATTACTAAGTGCTTTAGTAGAGACATTGGCCACATAGACTAAAGAAATGTTATCATGGATTTTTTTCTGGTTTAAGTGCCTAGCATTTCTACTAGTGTAATGGTACCAAATGCGCTTAGGGTACATCCTCTATTGCCAACTTATTAAAGAGTTGACACTTGTCGAAGTTCAATTATTCTAAAATACTGAATCAATTTTCACTATATGCCTTTCAGATACGTGTGGAAGAACAAATTCATTGGAAAACTTGAAGTGAGCCCCGAGGGGACTCTCTTTAGTTCAACACTCAAGTACTTGTGAGTTATCCTATTTTAAGTCTTTAACTCTTAAAATTGCCTTTTGTATAAAAAGATGATTTTGTATTCATGAATCTTCTCTTTTTAACTTCAATATGATGATTAGTCAAATACAAAATTTTAGTATACAAGCTAATATATGTCTTTAGAGATGTATTCTAGAATTGTTTATTAAGGACAAATAGTTTGATAACAAGTCATTCAAGTGCTTTTAATGATTGTATATGTTGTTGAAATCAATGAATGTCAAAGCTTTTAACTCTATGACTACATATATACAATTTTTTTTTTGTCAAAATGTAATTTGACTACAAGCCAAGGAACATCCTATTGTTTTTTAATATCTTCTTCAATATTCAAATTAAAAAGGCAAAATCGACACCAATAAAACAAAAGAAAATTCCATGCTACTTGAAAGTTTAAAAGTTGATATTCCAATATTATTAATGAATTATTGTATTATCTTAGCTTGTAAAACCATTTAATATCCCAATAATACAATTGTTGTACCATTTGCAACAACATCACTATTGTATATAAGATTTATTATTTTGTCTAGTTTGTCAAGATTGGATTTTAATTTCAAAAGTGTTTCCATATTTAAATGAAGTTTTTTAAGAATGAATACATGATTATCTTTATAGATGAAATCATATGCAAATTATGACACTATTCATTTAATATAAGAGATAGTATGTATTGTGCAGGAATGTGACCTCTAATCAATTAGATGGACCGGTAGATCTCCAAAATCTCAATGCCAATGCTAGTGGAGCTCTTGTTCACTTGTAAGAATTTCCTCATTTACAAAATCAAAGTATCTAATAGACTCGCTAATAGATTGTGGTAATTTCAAAAAACATTCTAAATCATGACAAGTTTGAATTTGTTTTAAAATAATTTAAAAAAAGGAAAGCTTTGAAATTGTTGTCTAAAAATAGAAAATACTTACTATTTATTTCTAAGGAAACAAATTGGGTATTGAGAACAAATCATATGTACTAGTGAGAACATTCAACAACTTCCATTGGCTAACTTTCATCATGGTTGTCATACTGAACAAGTTAGTATTCATTTCTTGTCTTGAAGGACGAGTTACTATTCATCAAATGTACCTCTCAAGTACATTTGATGAATAGTAACTCGTCCTACATGACGAAAAATGAATAGTAACTTGTTCAGTATGACAACCATGACTTTCATAGTTATTTTGGGAATAAAAATGGAATCAAATTATAAGGTATGGTTTCAAATGCCCTAAAGTATATCATCTTTTTAGCTAGCTATTTGGGTCTTTATAACCATGCCTTCAAATCGTATTTTGGTGCTCTAAGAACTCCTTTCTACTAGTATAATGAGAAGATTATTAATATCAAAAGTAATACTATGAGGGCACAATAATGGTGAATACGTGATTTATATTATTGATAACTTCAACTTTGGGATTTGTTTTGTGCATGTTCAGGGCACTTGACGACAACCAGTTCAATGGGGCATTCTCCATTGGCCTTGCTTCCAACCTAAAAAACTTGTTTTTATCCAAAAATAATTTCACTAGTATCAAATTTGGAAATTATGGAAATAGTAGTGCAAACATGTCTTTACAAAATTTGTGAGTCCCAAACTTCTTTCATATTTGAATTCTCAATCTTTAATATAATATGCATTTGACTTTCATCCTTCATACTAAAAAAACAATGAAATCCAATTTTTGTAATGTATTCCAAAAATCATTAACTCCTAAAATTCTTTCATGTTTAGAGGCCTAAAATTGAAATAAATATTGGTCTCCAAAGCAAGGCTAAAATGTTCATATATATAACAAATCCAACCATAGGATCCTTTAGTCAACTTGTTAATGCATAATTTCCTAAAATTTCAAAATAAAAACCTTACCAATTGCAAGATGATAATGCTTGAATTTTTTTTTTTAAATATTTTCAACACCTACCAAATGGTTAGATTTCATCTTTCAAACATTTTACCCCAAAATGCTTAGATTCTACAACTTGAAACTCTCCATAATATGTTGAAGAAATAAGTTGAAAATACATATAAAAAACTTCAAAAAAACTAATTTTCATATTCATACTTGAAAAAATAGTAAGTAGAATGAAGAAGAGAATGATTCAAAATACAAAATTGTTAAGAATTTTATTATGGGATTGAAAAATGCCAATCCCAATGGTTATAATGTTCTAATAAACAATCTACATCCTATATTATTATTTATTTTTCAAAAATATTGAAAATTGAATTAAATAAAGGACTTCAAAGTTTATTTTAGAGTAGAGAATCCATACTAAAATTCATAATTTTCATCTCATCCATCAAAATAGAATGATTCAAAACTTTCCACATTTAAAACAAGTCTTGACAACCAATTCCAGATTTTGTTTCCAAATTAAAAAGATTATTTTTTTAATTTGCCCATACTTCATAGACTAGAAAAAACTATATATTATACAATCATTTTTTAACTGTATAGTCAAAAGTTATGAAACCTGTTAGGCCTTAAAGGAAAAAAAATTCCATTCATAGTAAGCTACTCCAATTTGCTATGTTGCCAAAAAAGCAATTTGGTCATAGGATCAACATTGACCAAATAGACTACAATCATATTCCTTGTAACTAACTTGCTTGTATGCAGATATGTTGACAACAACAAATTGATTGGACCAATTCCTAAAGAAATCTCTCAAATGCCAAATTTGAAAAACTTGTAAGTAAATGATTTACTATCAATTTGTAATTTTGGTAGATAAAACGTTTATAATTCTTATAGTTTTTTTTATTATTGTATGTGCACAATACTTTTTTTTAATTGACATTAGATTTATTTTTAGTGTAGACATAACAAATGAAAGATATGACGTGTGTATAAACTAAAGATAAGTGATACTTTGGAGTTCAATGCAGGTATTTGAATGGAAACAACCTTTCCGGTTCAATGGATTTTGGAGCTCCATGGATTAATCACATTAAATCATTGTAAGAATCATTTTTCCTAGATGGACCTCTAGCCTTTTGGAAGTTATCTTAGATTAGTTTTTTAATGTGCTTTGAAGTAATTGTGACAAATATACTCAAAAGATGCAATGAGCTCCAAAAAAATTAAATCAAATTATTTCCATCCTCCAAATTGAAAAAAAAAATTGAATTGAATTGTTTAATTTAATTTAAATAATTTAAATAAAATTAAATAAAATTCTACCCTCCATCCCACCCCTTTGTAATTTTCAAGTGGAGGTGGGGTGGCATTTGATATGGGATATATCATGTATCTGTATCCATATCCTGTAACCATATTGTATTTGTATCTGACCCATATCTGTATCATATTCATATTTGTGTTGTACCAATATCAAATCGTATTGTATCTGTACTATATCATATATGTATTATATTATATCCATATCAAAATCCTAAGGCTCTTGTTTTTACTCAATGGGATGCTCTATCAATGGTTGGGAGAAGGAAATTTTTATTTTTTAAAATCCGATCAACAACTCAGGTTTTTGGGAGGGGGGGGGCACAACTAAAACGATAGAATACATTCTTTTGGTACATTGTGAAGTAACAGGGATCACAATATTTAAATTTTGCGTAGTTGTAAAAAAATTATATTGTTTAAATGAATTTATAAACAAAAATTCTATAATTTGAATGATTATTTTATTTTATTTTTTAAATATTTAAATTAAACATCCTTATAATGTTGTAACTTGTAAAACATTTCACATTTTATGTACAACAACTTATTTAATTAAAGGTTTTGCTTTAATTAATTAAATTCTTGATTATTTATTGCATCCATATTTTAATTCAAAAAACTATATTCTATTGAAATTGCACTATCATGGCAAATTATTAGAATATAATTTAATAAACTTATAAAGTTTTGAAAAGATGTATAATACATCAAAATGTTCTGAATTAGTGTTTTGAATTTGATATTGATGGAGCTGTTAGTCTAAAATCCATATTGTTTGTATTTTGTTGCATAGTCTAACTTGCTAAAATATTTTTATTTTAGATTTTAGATTTAAAGTCACTAGTATATGCACTTGTGAGTACGTATTATTTTGACAATACAAAAACCTTCCAAAAAAATCAATAGATGAAAAAATATATTTTTGTATTCATCCATTGTTTAAAATTTGAATGTTTGGTCCTTAAGGGCTTAACGTATGATTGGTTTTGTACATCATTGTTAAAAGAAAATTTTGATCAAACTTCAATCATACTTCAATTGGAAATAAGAAACTTTGTTTAATTTACACTAAATACTTTGCAAATCATGGGGCACAATAAATTAGCCATACTCTAAATTACAAAATAGTGAAATTGGATAAAAGTTTAAAGCTTTCCTTTATAAGATTTTAACTTATTCAATTGATCATAATCTATGAATTATATGATTATTTTATTAAGATTTTTATGACAGTAGATAATTGCAAGAAATACCTATATTATTTGTTTGATTGTATTGGCATTGTAATAATTTATTCAAGTATAATCTAGGAGTGGAAAATGATTCTTCTATTTAAAATATAGTACCAATATTTACATGCTTCAAAAGTTTTTATTTTAAGAAGATCAAGCATAGAAAAATTCAGAAAGTAGAATAGTTATAAATTTACTAAATGTATAGAAAATAGATATTTTGTATTGCAATTTCTAAATAAATAAATTCATAATTCATAATTAAAAACTCTATTGAAATGATTTAATACCAAAAGAAGAGTGAATTAGTTCTTAAGTGATTAAATAAATATGAGAAAGGGAGCCTATAATTTTGCAATTATGTATAGAATTTTTGTTTAATTCTCAAACTCCCTTATTAATATTGGTTTAGGCTTAGAAAAAGAATTCACTTCTCAAAATTGAATTTTTTGGATATTAAAAACTACTAGTAATCAAATTCTAGGATTTAGCAAATTAAATAATTTTTTCAATGCTTTATTATTATTATTTAAATATAAAAATATAAACTATAGTTGTAATTGTGAATTTCATTTTACTAATTCCACCTATATTGATTCAATATTGTAAAAATTAATCTTAAAGATGAGCTAGTGGCTCAATACACGAGGCCAAATTGGTAGAACTTTGTTTCAATTACATTGGTCAATTCCATTAACCATTTTAAAAGTTCTACATTAAATATTGACCCCAAAAATAGTCAACAAGATAGGTTGAATTAGCATTAGATGGTTGTTGTAAAAAAATAATTCATTTGAGCCAAATGTTTTGCTAAATAATAATTGTTGTTTTATGTAATGTAATGTTTATAAAAAAAATTCTTTAGAAAATAATTTAAGTTGTATATTTTCAAGATTTAAAATGAATTTTTATTTGTATAAATTAAAAATAGATTCAAGTTTTTGCCATGACTTATACCTATGAATATGGGGTTGTGCAGGGATTTAAGTATGAACACCTTTTTTGGACCAGTGGACTTCCGAAGAATTGACAACAGTTCTGAGCTAATATATTTGTAAGACTTATATTCCATATTAACTTTTGAATTTCTAAAAACAATTAAATTCTATTCATGATAAATTTTAGAATTAAATATTATTTATCCAACTAATTTTGTTTTTATAATAACTCATCTTGAAATCAAATATTAATCTTTTATTATCTTCTATTTTTATTGAAGACAACTCAATTCATAATTTATAAGTGTAAGATCATAATATTAAAATTTTATATACTAGTAGTATTTTTTTGACACGAGAAGAAATATACCAAACATGATGATACAATGCAAAATGATGAATGATTTAGTTCAATATTTTTTTTAAATTATTTTATTGTACTAGTAATTAGACTTGAATTGTAATTTTGAAAATTTTATATTTTAGAATTTATATTTTTAGTATTAAGTTGTATAATTCTATATGCCATCATCATTTGATAGAAATTCATTTATAATTTGTACAATTTTATTTTCCAGGAATATCAGCAATAACAATTTCAATGGTACATTCTTCAGTGGGTGTTATCTCAATCTTTGGAATATGGACTTGTCGAGCAACTACTTCAATGACATCATCCTTGACATGTACAAAGGGGCAACACCTCAAATTGAAAACAGCTACATGCCATTACTTAAAACATTGTTAGTTCATGACTATCTTTTTTTTATTAAATTGTGATGTTGTACCATTGTTTTGATGAGCTTTAAATTTAAATCTATTAGATTTGAATTTGAAGTATGCTCAAATACAATATAATTGATAAAATCTAACATAATTAACATTTGTCTTGTATATGTTTTAGAAACATCCAAAACAATAAGTTGACTGGAGCATTTCCATCTCAATTCCTTACAGCACCAAGTCTACAAATTATGTGAGTCAATGCATTTTCTAATATCAATAATAAATCTTTATTAGGCTCATTTTCTTATGTATTAATTTAAAAAATCTAATGGAAATTTCAATGTTCTTTATATTTTCATATCTTGTAGTCCATTATAAAATTTATTGTTATATTGCAAAACTTCAATTTTTTTTAATTATCCAAATGACATTCAAACAACATTAAATTTATGACATCTAACTTACATGATGCATTGTATTGTATTGCAGAAACGCTGGTTTTAATCAATACAAGACATTGCAACTTCCAAATGTTCCACTAGAAAATTCCAGCCTAGTGGAAATATTTTTGACAAATAATAATATCGACTCAATAGACCCAAATGACTTTGGACGTTTCTCAACTTCCAACCTTCAAATTTCAAACCTCTTATTGTAAGTACACTGAAAATTTATATAAGTCTATTATTTCAATTTTGAATCTTCTTCAAAATATAATTAATCTTTTATTATTTTATCAAATGTTTTATTATATGATGCTAAAAGATCCACAATATAATTCTAACTTTTGATGTTGTTTTGTTTTGCTATATGACATTGACAGCCTCGGTAACAACCCCTTATGTAACAAAATTGAGAATGTACTTCTTTCTACCATATGTAGATTGAATCAATCATCTCCTGCACTTAAAGGTACTATTTCTATATTTCTTTATCTATGGTGTATGCTTGATAAATTAGGGTGAAGAATCAAAGTTTCAACTAATGAAAACTTGAATATGAACTAAAATGTATAGACTAAAATACATGGATTTGAAAATAAAAAATCAAGTTCAATAGATTAAGTTATGTTGATCTACAGTTGTATATAAAGAAAAAATATATTTGTATTGAATGGATCTTCTAAATTGCAAAGAATGTGTAATAATAAAAAAGAATTATTGAATTTTATATTACAAAATTTAAGAATAAAATACCATTATTTTCACTTCATTTAATGAGACATGTTTCTTGATGTGTTACAAAAATTAAAATGCATTCTATTGAATTTGGATGGCATTTTCCATGAATTTCTTACTATTTTACTTTTTGGTCATATAGAAGTATTAAATCACATGTCATTTATAAAAAATATAGCAAAAATTAAAGGAAGATGGCCAAAACTAAATCATATTGTATCATTGAAACAGTTGTATCTACATCAAAGACCAAAAACAAGATTATTATAGTAACATCAACGTCAGCAGCATTTGGTTTTGTTCTTTTCTTGACTGCCTTATATGTATGGAGATTGATGGGTAGGATTAAATCTCTTCATTTCATTTTAGGAGGTAAGATCACGTTGTCATTCCCTTAATTATTTTGTGAATTCTTTGAAAAAAAATTTAAAATGTTTCACTAGAACAATACACAATTTGCCTAAAAAATGTGCTCAACATTTATAGTATATAGCATATGGGTACTTGAAAACAATGGATATATTTCAAGAACAACAAAAAGTAGTTATTAAAGTCTTTGTTTATGCTTGAATTCAAATTAATCCCCCATTTAGAATACTGCAAAACTCTTGGATTTATAATTGAAGAATTGTTGTGTGAGTTTATTTTAAAATTGTATTGCATATATACTATGTGGATGTTAATTTAATACATCCATATTGATGATAACAGAATTTGAAAAGAAGGATGTGAAACCCAATTTATACTCTTACAAAGAGATAAAATTGGCTACAAAAAACTTTGATAAAAAAAATAAGCTTGGTGAAGGAGGTTTTGGCGTTGTATATAAGGTATGATACATAAATTTTGACTCATGCTTTATTTTTCATCTTATCTCTCTTTAAAGTTTATTCTAAATTTCAATAGCAATTAGAGTAGACATTTTTCATTTGAAATCAAAATAAGATTGGACTTTTGAATGATTTGGGGTTCTAAATAAGTGATAAAAAACAACTAGAAAACAAAAAGGTAGTATTAGAAAAAGATCTAATTTTTAATTTCTAAAATAATAAATTTTATATCATTTAGTCCAAAATCAAGTTATTTATATATTTTATGATTTATATTTTTGAATTAAATTCTAATATCACAACTATATTTCAAAAAATTTACTCTGATTAAAACCAAAGATCAATTTGTAGTTGAATTCCAACCCATTGTTTAAAATTTTAAAATTTTAAATGTTTCATAGAACACGGGCTTCAATATGATTGATCTTGATGAAATTTAAGAAAGCCAATCTAACATTTATAGTCATATTATACTACTTCTTGAAATGAAAATTATTTGAATAACACGCAAAAGTCCAATTGATAATTAGTTTATCCACCATAAAGATTTTGGTAGCAAATGTGTTTGGAGAAAGTGCATATGTTAACTTATATGATTTGTAATAAACTCTATATTACAAAATTGTCCCTTTCAAATTATTTAATGAGATTTGGAGGCCTAATGTATATTTATATATTGTTCATTTCAGGGAGAACTTTTTGATGGAACTATAGTAGCCGTGAAGAAATTGACAATGTCATCAGGGCAAATGCTTTCTGAATTTTTGAATGAGGTTGTAGTCATCTCTGGATTAAAACATCGCAATTTGGTAAAACTAAAAGGTTGTTGTCTCGGAGATGGTGATCAACGTATGTTGGTGTTTGAATACGTGGAAAACAAAAATCTTGCTGAAGCATTGTGGAAACAAGGTATGGCTTATATCCTAGTATAGTCACAATAATGTAATGGAATTAAAATTGAAATAATTAAGGAAAGATAGTTGAAACTTGCGATAGTTCTCTAAGTAAGAAATGAGATATATATGAAAAAATTGTTATTGTCATGTTTTGATAATTAGAAAGTAAAATGATACTATTAAAAGTCTATATGAATATTGTAAGTGACAATGTCAATTATTTAATCTTTTTTTCATAGGGAACATGACAGAACATGTTGAATATTTGGATTGGGCAACAAGATTCAACATTATTATTGGGACTGCACGAGGACTTGCATACCTTCACGAGGACTTGCAATCACCAGTCATTCATTGAGATATTAAAGCATGCAACATCCTTCTAGATAAGAATTATAACCCCAAAATTGCGGATTTTGGTTTGGCTTATCTTTTTCCAACTCTTGACAATGAAGCATCTCACTTGACTTTGATCCAACTTGCAGGAACAAGGTATGTTCTTATACTACTGTAAAATTTTAATAGTTTTGATTAGTTATATTATTTTAAAATATTTAATATTTTTTGAAATTATTTTTCTAAAAAGACTTTGCTTTTGTACAGAAAAAGAATTCTAATCTAATCTACAATATTCTATTTGGAACTTAAATTTCAAAATGGATTATATATTTGACAAAATCTTATTGAAACTACTAATAAGTAATAATAACAATGATGAATGTGTAATTTCATCCATGATGCAAAGAAAAATTTATTATGTTATCAAATCTTTGAACTATAGATTATACATATGCTTTGGACAAGTATTCATCACACTAACTATGTTATTTTACTTTATTTTTCTTAAGGGGATATTATTCCCCTGAATATGCACTTCAGGGCCACATATCAACAGCGCTTGATGTATATAGTTTTGGAATTGTTGTACTTGAAATTATAAGTGGGAGAAAAAGTATTGACCCTCAAAAATCAGGTGAAGAAATTTATTTACGAGAATGGGTATGTTATCATTATCTTAGCTTTTTAATCTCATGTAGCTTTAAAAGTCATTATACTTCCTTGATTTTAGTTTTTACAAAGTTTCTATTGTGACGTTGGCTTTAATTAATGATTTTGGTTTATGTTAATAGAAACATTGATTTTTTTGATCCATTGGACATTTAAAGGATGCATGTGATATGTTAATCATATAATTGTTGTCACATAGATATGATCTAAATATGAATAATGTTAGGTTTACCATGTAATTTATGTTTTGTTAGATATGTTTAGATGGATTTTTGAATTCTACAATAAAGATCTTTTTTCACATTTTCATTTCACAATTGAATTTGCATGCACAATACCTATTTTCAAGGTAAAAATGTGGTGCCAATGTTATTCAAACCAATAATTGTTTAAAGCTAAATTTACATACTAAAAAAATGTAAAAATTTAGATTTTTTATTTGATCATGTTATAATAGATTATAAGCTCATTTGGCTGGTATTTTACAGGCTTGGAGACAATTTGAAGCACAATCATCAAAGACACTTATTGATCCTAAAATGGATTACTCTTCTACAGATTTTGAAGCAATATTACGAGTCATTTGTGTTGCACTTGCTTGTGTACATTTCAAAGCTACTAAGCGTCCAAAAATGTATAATGTTGTACCTATGTTAATGGGTAATATGCCAATCATTGACTTTGGTAGAGACTTTGAGTATGGAGAAACAATTGTAGACGATACCTCAAATTTTAGTAAAACATCCAATACAACATCTTCATCTTGGAAGAGAGAAAAGATTAAAATAGATGAATGTAGTTTATTGAGCAATGCTTCCGAGATTCAATTGAGTGAATTGGCTTAATAATATGGCTTAGAGATGTGTCAAACTATCATCTTTAGATAGAATTGTAGCATTAGAATATAAACTCCAATGCAAATATATTCAAAGTCTACAATTGTTTCTCCATACTCAAAGTCTTGTATCAATGTACTATATTTTTCAAAAGCATTCTTACAATCTTAACCTAGTTGCCAAGTTCTTGTTTTATCATTTTGAAAATAAGTAATGATTAGAGTAATAATGTATTTTTTGAATATTTGAAATAAAATCTAGCATAAGCATGTTGGATTCAAAATACATGGAAATTTCAAGTGTACACAATTAATTTTGGTTTTATTTGAAATACAAACATGGAAAAAGTAGGTAGATATATAAGGATTCATATTTTCCTTATATGAATTACAATTTAAAAAAAAATTCTACATGAAAATGCATTGAAATAATAAATATCATCCTTGATAAATGATAAGTACATAATGATGTCAAAGAAAAGTTACATGAATGATGTTGATTAGAATAAAAGTTTGTTTGATTTTTTCAAGGTAAATTGTCTTTATAGTTTTGATATTTGAATTTCACATAATTTCATGCATAATTTTTTTAATATTGTTATGATAAAGGTAATTTATATGAAAGGTAAACGACGTAATTACATACTTTTTGTAATAAAAAACATAGTTTTACTATTATGTCATGCTTGTCATGCTCGTAAAGTTCATGATTGAATGTTCTTTTGAATATCCAAATTTATAAATTTCGAGCTACAATTTTGAATTTATGCTCTATTAGGCATTTGTAAATGTTTTAAGATACATTTAAAAGAAAAACTCTCCACATTAAATATTGCCACAAAATTGGATTCTGAAAGTATGCATTTTTTTTAGAGAATTTTTTTGTTATAGAATTATTTCAATTGAATTGTCAAAAAATGACCAATTTTTATATTGTTTTAAAATATTATCTTTTTTTTTTATAAATGAAATATCAAACTATTGGTTTTATTCATATCCTACACTTTCTAAATTTTCAACTCCTAAAAGACTAGCATGCGTTTTTTGACAACATAGAAATTTTGGGTAGGTATGTGTGACTAAAGATTTTGCATATTTTAGTCTGAAATTCTAATAGAAGGTGGGGACAAGGAATATCTTTCATATGTACTAAATTTTTATGACGTTTGGAAATACAAGTCAAAAGTTATGGCCTAATATGTTTTTTTTGTTTTATATAATGGGCAGTTTGAACAAATTAAAAAAATCACTTTTTTCAAAAACAAAAATTTGAAATTGGTTTCCTAAATTTATATGTACATGAAAAGCTTTGAATCATTCTATTTTGGTCAATGAGTTAAAAGTTATGAGGAGTTTTAGTTTGTGGGCAATTATGGATTCTCTACTCTGAAATAAACTTTGAAGTCCTTTATTTAACTTAATTTTTAATGTTTTTGGAATACATAAAAAAATATTAGGTGTAGATTGTTTATTACAACATTACAACCATAGGAATTGGCATTTTTCAAGTCCATAAGTAAATTCTCAACAATTTAGAATTTTTAATCATTCTCTACTTCTCTCCACTTACTATTTTTTCCTATATGTTGTACAATTCCAAATGATTTGAAATTTTTCAAGAATGTAGCCAACTTGCCTTGAAGATTGAATCTAAAGAAGCACCACCATTTTAGACATTTTTTCATACAAATGTGATCTTGTGAAGTGCAATTGCCTAGTTTTTTGGAGGGCCGAAAAAAGGGATTTTGTCACTTCAAACACTAATATCTTATAAACTAAATGGTGAAATTTTTTGAAATTTTTTCCACATCTTTTCAAACCAGATTACTACAAGATCCTACAGTAAAATGTGCCCCAAAATGACTTTTTTCTAAAATTTGATGCTTGTACTAGAAATGGCAGTTTTGGAGTGTTTTTGGTGAAAATATAGTCACGGTCTTTTAAGGGTTAATTTAATCATTTTTCTATACTTAGTCTTTTTAAGATAAATTTTTTTTGATACCTCTAAACATTGATTGTATTTATTATGTTTAAATTTTTAAATATTTTAAATTTCAAAATAAATAAATAAAACATTTTGATATTGTGCAAAAAGAAACAAAAGATATTGGTGTTGTTTGAAATCCACATTAGAAAATAACATATTAGTCTTCTTTATTTTACAATAAGATATAATAGAATATGATTTGAATCCAAAATACAAACTTGGAATATAAAATTTGACTTTTGTTATAGGGCACATTTTTTCTAATGTTAATAAAATTTATTTTCTAAAAAAAAGTTCTATAGGATATAATAATAAAAAAAATCCATCTATATAATCAAAGATGAAAATCAATGGTTATAACTTAGAAAATTCCCTTTGAATAGGGCATTTTCAAATAATTAAATGACAGTGAACAATCTACATTATATTCTACATATTAAGAAATTGCACACTACAATATACATAGTCCCATCTTGCACTTGGGGTGCATAGTGTGCTTGATTTGTACTAGTTTTACCTCAAATTGAATTATTTGCACTAGCACATTTATCTCTTTTTTCATAGATAATTCATGACCAACAAAAAATTCAAGACAAATGTACCCTTAAATTTTTTATAAAATAAAATTTAAAAATTTAAAATTTAAAATTAAATATAATTTTTTAAATCATAAAATAGTATAAATTTGAAAAATACAATTATTTCAATTGTAAAATTTTGTATTAAATTTTTTTTTAAATGATCACAACAGGTCTCAATGATCTTTACATTTTGTGTACACAATGTACTATGATGTAGCATTCTTCTAGTGTAAAATTTTATTTGAGCATTTAGAAGACTTTCTTAATTTATTTTTTGCTATGGTCAAGTAGCCTCAATGGTTTTCCCCTCTAAAAATTGTCCTCTATCTCAAGTTCAATGTGCATTTATTGTGGACATTTTTCAATGACATTGCATTACAATGGTGCATTGTGACAAAAAAACCCTATGTACTTATATGCAAACATTCACAACTTCATTATGTTGATTACATTTATAATACTTCTTTTTTGTATAGCATTTAATGTGAAATTTGAGGAAGGATATTTTTCATTCTTAAAATTAATGTAGTGACTTTTCAATCCATCCATTGAGATAGGTTGTTTGTTTCATTAGATGATTTCTCGGGGTCCAGGAGGGCTGTTTTAGGCCCATTTCCAACGTTGATCCCCCTCGCAAATTCTGGCGAATTGCAATTTCCATAAAAAAATTCAAAAAAAATTCAAAAAAAAAATTACATTCTTGAAATGAAAAAAAAAGTTGAAAAAAATCTTCATTTTTTTCAAACGTGGCAATCTCTCGGCCACATTAGTGAGCTGCCGCAGCCCTCCGTAGGGCAGTTCTCGCAGTTTGGAAATTGTTGGGAACTCATAGTCCTCCAGAAGGCTAAAAACTCATCTAATGTGTTTGTTTGTTTGGTACATTGAAATCTCCTACACCATACCGTCAAAAAGCTCTTGGGAAGGAGGGGTGCATGGGCTTTTTTCATGATGTTTGGATCTACAATATAAAAGTTATTGAATTTCAAAGTTTTTATGAGCAAGAAAATTAGAAAATTAATTTTCCTTTTGATTGTGGCAATGGCACAAAGCACACTAGTTATTAGTTGAAACTTGTATTATAGATTAATCAATCTTGTCAAATTCCAAAATCTAAGAACAAAATTTTAATTATGTATATATAAAATTTTGAAGGTTGGATTTTATGATTGATTGATTCTTGGAATGCTCACTTTGGTCCCAACTTCAAGACAATTTTAGACTAATCCTTTGCACATTCATCACATTCTTGATCTATTCCTTATTGTAACCATCTTCGGATTTTTGAGATAGAAAAATGTTAAATTATAAAATAAAATATATTGTAATAGTTCAAAGTTGGTGTGGATGTTTTTCTTTTTATTCATAAATATACTCAATCATCACAAGGTACATGATGAATGTTAGAAAAATGCTACATATTCATCCAATTATTATTCATTCGAGAAGTTTTCAGAAAAAATTATGTAGTATATCTCTAGAAACAAAAACAAAATTATCTACAAGAAACAATGATATAAATGTTTTGGAGAAGTTACAATAATTTATTATGAATTTTCTTAAAGTGATCTTATTATCTTTAAATAGAATACTTTAAGGTTAAATATTGCTATGCAAATTAAATCAAGTAGTACAAGAGTCTGAATTATATAAGATCCTTGCTCTTATACTAGTTTTAAATGAATGCAATCTACATAATTAGTGCAAAAATTAGGATGAATCTTTCATGAAAAAGGAATGGATGTCAATGTAATGTAGTTGATAATTAGATGACAATCACACAATTTAAAATAGTATGAAAATAATATAGGTATGAGGATTTCATTAAAATGGCACAAAAGAGGACTGCAAAATGGAAGAAATTCATAGAAAGATGGCAAGGGGGTGAAGAAACATGGGAGTTGTGTTGCAATTTGGACTTGTTAGGGACAGAATTGGCACATCTATGAAGTTGACATGTCGAAAAGCACTGTTGTATGTACTCTTGACTAATGTAAATGGCATGTGGAATATCACCATTTTAATGAAACTCCCCATAGATATGATTATTATAAACTCCCCAAATTATTGTAATTAGTACTTTTGATTAGTGCAAGACATATTGATTGAATCAAATTGTGTAGTATTTTTTGTTTTTTACATTTTTTGGCAATCAAATTGTATTTTCATTTATTGAATATACAATTAACCCTCTTTAACCTTGTAAAGATGATGCGGACCAAAAAAGACCAATGGAGAACTTTATTGTTAATTTTAGAAATAAATAAATTAATGCACCTAATGTTCAATAACCAAAACATTTGGATGGATACCTTGATTATAGGGGTTGCTTTCTTTTAGACTTAACCCTCGAAGTATGTCGAGGAGAATTTGTGTCTTTTGAATGGTCAACTAGGCTTTGTACATTTTGAAGAATGGATGATTCTCATTCAATTTTATGTGCACAACTTCATTGATGCTATCTTCACAAAATTGAATTGAGTTCAAGTCATTTTAATTTATTTTTAAAATTTTATACAGGATCATTTATAAAAAATATGATATATTTTCAAGTGCATTTCAATATTTTGGACTTTTTCTCCTTAAAATTTGATTTTGACATTCAAAATGATTTTTATGCTTTTGAGCAAAACTAACAAATTAAAGCTTTTGAAATGTAGTTTCTACTATATTTGAAAAATTTGAATTTTTTTTAAGAGAAACATTGTTGCAAAGTTTGAAGTTGAGTATCTATAATTATATTATAGAAAATTTCATTAAAATGGCGATTATTCTGTGACTTTGGCATTCTCACAGTTCAGACCGGGCGGTTTGAACTCTACTAGCATTCTAGATTTTTGAAATCTATACCATTATTAGATATCTGAAATTTAGGAAATATGTAGATTTTTTAAACCAATTGGTTTGAAATCTACATCTTTCCTAGTTTTAATACATCTAATAGTGGTATAGAGTTCACAAATCTAGGACACTAAAGATTTCAGATCACTCAGTCTAAACCGTGGGAACAACACACTGTGAAAATGGCACATGGAATATTGTCATTTTAATGAAATTCCCCATCATTCTAAATATGAAGTGATACAAAAGATTTCTTTTATACTATCATATTCTATACTATAGTATACTTCTATTATGAGTTTTTAAGATATTTTTTAACATAAATTGTATTTGATATGAATTTTCTTCATTTTTATTAAAAAATTCATATTAATTTGAAAACTTCACCAAAAACATTGAAAATTGTAAGACAAATATTAAACACATGATTTCATCTTTGAAAAATAAAACCAAAAAAATTTACACATAAATAGCAAAAAAATGGAAGATATAGAGTGAGGGACTTTCAAGTTTAGCTATACAATCATAGGTTGTCTTTTAGGGGGTAATGATGTTGCATGGGAGAAAAAATGGGTTCCTAAACATGCATGCAAATTCCTATAGTATAGTATACAAGGAACATGCATAGTGTAGTATAGTATACAAGGAACAGGCTATTAGAGGACCTTGAATATACATAATACCAAAATGGAAAGAAAAGTTTAATTTTGTAATGTCATTGCAGACATTAAGTGTCCTATGGATGATAAAGAATCTTTCTATCTCAAACAAATGTGCAAATATTCATCCTTGAAATTTTGTGTGAAAAAGGAGGTCTTGCACAATAATTTGACTTCCAATATATCAATGTTCTTAGATTTTCTTAAACAAATGATTCACATGAAACTAGTTCCTGTGCCATGTCTTGCGTCGTGGTAATGACATGTGTCAATTGAGAAGCAAGGGTGCTCAAGGCATAGAAAAGACAACCTTGTGTCAATTGAGGTGCACTGTGAGCTAGTTAGGGTTTCCACACCACTGTGTATTACATTTTTTTTCTTTTGACGCCAATATGAGGCCTCGATCTTCTATTCAAGCAGTAAAATTATACAATGAGTAAAATAATGATGGTGACTGGATACCACAAAAATATGAGATACAATCATGGGTTACATTGATGTTTGGAAGGAAAGGTGGGCATATTAAGGGTAGTAGCATCGAAGAAGACTATAAGGCAAAGATTTTGCAATTTCGTCTAAGTGCGCAATCTGGTACAATTACTGAAGTCCATGTTCAACATGCTTATCAATATAAGCAGCTAGACTTAAATCATGAAGTCTCTATCTCAATGTTTGGGATTAATTGTAAGTTTCAAAATCCAACTTTTGTTTGTTCATATTGCTCTTGCGTTTGTTCATATTGTATACCATTGGTTGAAACAACCTTACTTGTGTTCATCTGAGTCCATCCAGAAGTCGTAACATCTAACAATTGTATTCCTTGTTTATATATAGTTTAGGCGTGATAGTTCCAACTGGGTTGTTTGATTCGTTTGTTGATAGAAATAGAGTGAGTGAAATGAATGCGCTAGAGTAGTGAATTAATTGCCTTGATTAGTGACAATTCTTAGAATGACGTGAACATGATAATCTGGAGTATGAGAACTGAAGCTTATAGATTCAATTGAGTGAGCATTCAATTAAATCTTCAATTTGCTGAAGTCTCACTACTAGAAAATTCAGATTTTTTGTTGATTTGGACATGTTGATCATCAACACTTTTTGGTTGATTTGAATAGAAATTTGTTGATTTGGACAAAAATCAACAAAAAAGTGTTGATGATCAACACGTCCAAATCAACAAAAAATCTGAATTTTCTAGTAGTGTCTCTTAGTCTTCCAACCAGGAGTTTTAGTGCCCAAATGTACCCAAAAATACTAAAATGCTCACAACTGCACATTGCATCGTACAACACATCTAATTATTGATGGCTTGGTCATTGTGTACCACTACTAGAAAATTTCGTTTTTCTGTTGTTTTGGTCGCGTTGATCCGGTCAAAATCTGACAGAAATTTGTTGAAATCAATAGATTTCTGTCAGATTTTGACCGGATCAACGCGACCAAAACAACAGAAAAGTGAAATTTTCTAGTAGTGTACGTGAATCAGATTTTTATCCCTCATTGTATGAAGATTGGATTGATGCTTAAAGCATTACTAATATTATATTAGTAGTCCATGCTGAAATTGGAGAGCTAAGTTGAGGGGCTCACAACCACAAAAAACTCCTCTATGATCGTCTATTTTTCTACAATGCTTTATATCATCCTCGTACTAGACAAGCAATATGGAACCTTAAAACCTATTCCATTACCATTGTTTGATGACCATGCTTGGCCTTTGCCGGATATGACAATGACAGAAGCATTCAGAGCTTGTATGTGTGCAGACTTTCTATCCTCAATGAAACCACAAACTAGCAGTAAAGTAATCCATTTACAATGGTTTATGCCCATTAGTATGATGGTCGATTTTTTCTCAACCGCCCCAAATATACATAGAACAATGACGTTATTTATCTTCAAAGGTATCTCAGACAATTTGATGTCATCTTTAATGGATTCGGTATGGAATACAAAGATCAGTATTGGAGATGACGTTATCAAATGTATAGTAGACCAACAGATCATTGTCTTCAAATATCACATTGGGCATTTAACTTTATATTTAAATTTTTAGTTCAATCAAGAACGCTTACTTCACAGCTCAGTGTAGGAGATGGTAGATCAATGCGGTCCTGTTGACCTGGTCAAGATAACTTCTGAGTACAACGATTGGTAGGGAGAAGTTGAAGTGGGACACAATTGGACTTTAGATAATGTACGAGATGAAATTTCAGTTGTGTTTGGACCTATTACTCCTGAAGATTTCACATTTTGCATCATTCAAGAAGGACATTCCTTTGAGAAGGTACAAATTGCAACTTCTACTTGATTGTATTCAAATTGATGCCCCAAAGACCTCCATGTGCTCATGGATTGTGAATTCCTAACTGTGAATTTGTGGACTGTGAACATGTACTATAGGTAAACAAGAAAAAGAAAAAAAACAAAATTGCAAGTGACGTACTTCCTCCTCAAAGACTACAACTTGTCTCTAAGACTTAATGAAGAGTCCACAGTCAACATCTTGGGTCATCAACGCTTTGCTCCACGACATTTTCTTTGGTCTCGACAAAAGTGGGCACCCACTGAGATCCTTTTTGGGTACATATAGCTCTCCTGGGGGGTGCACTACAAAGGAAGTTCATGGGTGAGGAGCGACCAAACCCTAAACTACCCATTTCTACTTTTCCTAATTACTCTTTAATAAACTATAATTTCAACCTACAATTTTGAGCTTTGCTTAACAATGTCTATAGGTTTCTATTGCCAAAAATTTCAATCGCAAAATATCCTTAATTTCACTTTTATAAATGCACCTTCTAAGGATTCCATCATGGCCTAATTTATACAAGGTTTTATCTAATAAAGTATAAGGGCCACTTTTCCTTATAAGAGCCGACTTTTGTTTGGCACTATAATCCATAGGAAACATCCCAGTAGATAAATAGTTTAAAATATCTGCATATTCGGTATGGATAATGTCCACTTCAAATAGGTCCGCATCCGGGATATCATCCTCAACCGGTGACCCATTTGGATCTAAAGGCTCTTCTAACCTAGAAAGGAAATCGGCATTAGAATGTTGTTTGCCAGGACGAACAACTATGTCGAAGTTAAATTCCTGTAAAAGCAACACCCATCTAGCCAACCGACCACTCAACTGCGGTTTATTAATAACATACTTAAGTGCGTCATGGTCCACATAAAATGTGAACTTATAACCAAGTAGGTAATGGCGAAATTTCTGGACCGCATATACCATACCTAAGGCCTCACGTTCTGTAGTGGTATAATTTTTCTCCGCTGGAATAAATTGTCGGCTAGCATAATATATAGGGTGATCCCGATTCAATTTGTCCTTTTGACTAAGGACACACCCCATAGCTGTATTGCTAGCATCTACGTACACATGGAAAGGTTCTTTCCAATTAGGTGGCACTAAAATAGGTGTAGTCATGAGCTTTTGTTTTAAAGTTACAAAAGCTTCATCACATTGCGGGGTCCAAATTGGATTAGTCCCAACCTCTAATTTTTTTAAGAGGGCTGTTAGAGGGGCAACTATTTTAGCATAATTTTCAATAAAGCGACGATAATAGCTCACATGCCTCAAAAATCCTCTAACCTGAGTGATAGTAGCAGGTATGGGTAAATTGGCAATTTTAGACACCTTATCAAGGTCCGTACTAATACCTCTTTTACTAACCCTATGGCCTAACAATTTTCCATAAGGGACAACGAATTGGCACTTGGCCGCGTTTAATGAAATACCAAATTGAAAACATTTTTCAAAACATTTTTTTAGTTGTTTAGGATGCTCCAATTTGGTGCCAAATACACAGAAATCATCCAAGAATATCTCCATAAATTTACGGAGATAGTCTTGGAAGGCCATCGTGACAACACGTTGAAATGTGTCCGCCCCATTACATAAACCAAACAACATAACTTTACTTGCATAAATTCCCAAATCGGTCACAAAGGCTGTTTTGGCCTGATCCTCTTTAGCGATTTGGATCTGGTTGTACCCCGAAAATCTGTCCATGAATGAGTAGCATTCATGGCCGGCGACCGTATCTAAAATACTGTCAATAAAAGGCAAAGGAAATCCATCTTTTTTTGTTACAACATTTAATTTCCTAAAGTCCTGGCAAATTCTAATTCTTCCATCCTTCTTGGGGACTATCACTATAGGACTTACCCATTCACTATTGGGGGCCGGATATATAAATCCGATTTTTATTAGTTTTTCTATTTCATCTTTCACTAACAAGGAATATTTCGGGTTTAAACGGTGTGGCCTCTGCCGAATTGGTTTGGCTCCCTCTTCTATATCAATATGGTGTTGACATATGCTTGGGGAAACTCCCCTTAGGTCCTTATAAGACCAAGCAAATATATTAGAATTTTCTTTAAAAAATTTAACCCAAGTAGCCAACTCGGAAGAACTTAGCCTATTAGTTATTTGTATATTTTTTTCGTCATTCTCGGACCCAATATTTATGGTCCGGCAATGACCTTTAGATACATAAGACCGAATAGGGACATCATCCAATTGACTGTCATAAAGGACATCACTATCATCACTTACCTCCCAATCGGAATCTATGCCATAGACTGGAGAATCAGTTAACCAATTTTTAATGGCCTTGTCTGAATTGTCGTCATCCTCACACGGGATGATATATTCTCCTGGGCCTATTTCCTTATAATTTTCTATTACTCCCATTTGTTTTTGATCTGTTATTTTAACATTAATTCTATTTGTGGACACCTCTTCCAAATCGGAATCATATCCAAAATCACTTGTATTCCCCGGTGATTCCCATTGGGTTTCACCTTGGTACTTAATCGGGTACATAGTAACACTAACCGCATAATTCCCTTGGAAAATTTTCATAACACCCTTACCCCAATCATCTTTTACTTTGGCTTGATAAAGCCAAGGTCTTCCTAAAAGGATGGGATAGGACGTATTAGGGGTATTCGGTTGAAAGATTATATAATCTATAAAATATACCAACCCCGAAATACGTGTTTTTACCTTGGGTAATATGCCCAAGGGCTTCACCCTACTTTGGTCTGCCATGCGTAGGACCAACTTAGTTTCTTGCAATCCATTCAGGTGGAGACCTAGCATAGTGTCATGATTCATTAAATTGACACTAGATCCTCCATCTACTTGGACACCAGAAACAATTAAACCTTCAATCTCTACATCGATAATTGGAGCACCAGGATCTGGAGTCAAGGTCACTTCATGCACCGGCCTACTCCTTTTTCTTACCAAATTAGATTTCAAAATTGACCTACAACTAGGTGCAATGCCCAATAGCTGTCTAATTGTAATGTCAGCCTTGATATTTCCCAAATTGTCTATGACATTATAAGGTTTACTTTCATCAATTATTCCAATTTGATTATAATACTCTTTCCTCTTCCGTAGAGAAGATTTAATCGATTTCCCATTTTTGTTCCCAGCTTTAACCTTCTCATTTTTAACCAACTGGGTTCCAGTCCTCTCAACAGGGCTATCAGATTCTACCCAAATTGGCGGAATAACCAGTGGTTCGTGATTATTCAGGCCAACAGGTTCCACCAAATCAGATGAATAATTATTATTGGACTCAACTACCCGATTTGGTGTACTAATGGTCTTGGGTACTGGCATTGTCAAGACTGGTCCGAATTGGACTGATTTTCCAGCTGATTTATCCAACCAAGCACTGGCACCAGTCCCAGCCTTACTAGACTGTGTCTCGTTCCTACTTGGCTCATTTTGCGATGGGTCAGGGCTCACTTTTGGTTGGCTATCCTGCCCATTGTTCCGAACTGATCTCGTCACTGATGGACTTGACTGCTCAACAAATTCGGAATTAAAATTTAAACCCAATTTATTCTTTTGTTCTAGCAACTGCTGGGCTTCTTTACGGGTGATTTCTTTTTCCCTTAATAACTCCAAATTACCCGAGGGATTTTTCTTTTCAATTCGCCCCCTAGTAGATACTTTCTGTACTACCATTTCCCTTTCTAATTCAGGGTTACTTATATTCTCTATTTGAATAAGGTAGGACGTACGATCTTTACTAGGTTTAGGTGCCTTGTCCTCATCAATGAGAACTAATTTAGGACTCTTATCCCGCCTCTTACTATTATATCCCTCTTGGGACTCGTTTCTACGAGGGCCATTGCACTCTTCGGCCGTATGGCCTTTTTGATTGCAATTCCCACATAGTGGGACATAACCCACTTGTGCCCTTGCATTTGGACAATTTGATTTAAAATGACCTGGTTGTTGACAATTAAAACATAGCATTACCTTCCCTTGGCCCCAATTAGGCACTTGTCCACCATAAGTAGGTGGACCTTGGTTCACATTACCATACGACATTTGTGACCAACCCTGGTTATTACTTGTAGGCATTTGGGCTACTCCCCTATTCGGATTATTACTATACCCACCATTATTGAAATTATTTGGATTAAAATTAGGATTGACATAATTGGGTTGGGTATAACTTTGAGTAGGGTAAAAATTAGAATTTTGATTAAACTTCCTTTTCTTTGGTTTATTATTCCAATTTGAATTATTCCCTTGATAATTATTATTACCCTCCACTTGATAAACTTGCCCACTTTTATTTTGGCCAACTTGGGCATGTTGTACTAGACTTGCTTGCATATTACGACAGTTTTCGGTTTCATGTTTTAAACCACAAAACCGACACTTGGGTGGTTGATTAGAAGGTGAGGGACAATCGGGCAACATGTGCCCGTGCCTACGACAATTTGTGCACCATATATGGGCACGATCTTCATTAGGTTGACCTTTCTTTTGAACTGTTTTTGCAAGATTAACCTGCAAATTACCTAACTGTTTAGTTAACTCTACCAATTGGGATTCCACCACCGCATCCCGTCCATTGGGTTGCACTTGGTAGGGAGGAATACCTACATGGTTTACCCTATTAGGTTCAATAGGAACGACCGGAGCTACTTGAACTGGGGCCATTGGCACCCCATTCAAATAATTGGGCTGAACATAGGTAGGTACAACATTACCACCTATGTCGTCCCTTTTTAGACCAATTTGATCTAAGTAGCTATGTTGGGTTACACTAGGATTTATATATGTTTCACCTAAATGTACTTCCTCCCACAATTTAGCTCTTTGAAAGGCAGCGGGTAAATTAGTTGGACTGACTTCCTTTACAAAGGCTTTTAACTTAGGGGGGTACAACCCATTTACGAATTGTCTCAAAAAATGAGCATCAAGGTAATTATGATTTGGTATACGCAACATTATTTCTTCTAAACGCCCATAATAACTATCTATTCTTTCCCCATTCGCCATATGCAATTCCGCTAATTTTTCAAACAATTTTTCTTGATAAGTGGCTGGGCGGAAATGGACAAGAAACTCATCCTTTAACATAGGCCATGTAGTAAAATGCCCTACCGGTTGTCTTTGGAACCAATTATTGGCTTGATTATGTAACGTACTGGGAAAGATACTAAGGAAATGAGCCTCAGTGCGTGCATTATTAGCATTACAACAGGTCAAAAACTGATAAATGTGACTATATGGGTCATCGCCCATTCGCCCATGAAAAATTGGAAATGGCATAAGTGAATAAGGCCTATCGGCCTCATTACCCGGCCGCATTACAACTGGAATTACATTAACTGGATCAGCCATGTTACTATTCACTCCTTCTATCACAGACTCTTCACTTGATGTTGATGAACTACCCAATTTGGACAATTTCCTGATATTAACAAATTCAGTCTCTTCCAAATTGCAAATTACAGCTTCCAAGACTTGGTCTTGCTGGAAAACAAAAGGGATTTTTAATTTTCCTCTTTCTACACTCCAAACTGGATTGTTTAACCAGATTGGACTTTCTTTAGACACATCAACAGGGGTTGTCCTACCGTAGAAAGATCCCAATGGAGAGTCTATTAGCGGAGATTCATTGGCCTTAGGCTGATTCTCTTCTATTTCCTCCAAATCGATTTCTTCTCCCTCCCTCAGTCCTCTTGGGGAATCCTGAAGTGAGGGGGTATTAGAAACGCAAATTGGTTCACAGTGAAGATGGGGGAGGTCAAACCTCCTTTTCACTGGGACATCACTTCCTTGTCCCTGGGTTGCTTGACTAACTTCTTCTTTATTAATTTTTCCCTTATTGGATTTATTTTCTACAACATGGCCACATTCTGGTCTATGTCGCGAATGACGTCCTAATCGAAAAGAATCCTTCCAACTTGGTGAAGCTGGTTCGGATTCAGCTTTAGAAGTAAATTTGCGTTTTTTTATCCGCAGCTCTCTTCTTCACTCTTTCATCTCTAGCTTGTTTGCTAATTTCAGAGTTTATGGATGTGCTACTCATTAGAGTGCCACAAACTTAT
This sequence comes from Climacium dendroides, assembly GCA_950106755.1. Classification (NCBI taxonomy): domain Eukaryota; kingdom Viridiplantae; phylum Streptophyta; class Bryopsida; order Hypnales; family Climaciaceae; genus Climacium; species Climacium dendroides. The sequence continues at coordinate 6,193,375 of OX467082.1, read as the reverse complement.
AAACTCCATCCAAAAGATAAAAGAAGAAAACTAAAAACCTATTATGACGCCTCCCCGGCAGCGGCGCCAAAATGTAGATAAGATTTAGATCCTAATTGAGAATTTCTAAATCAATAGTAAAGTTCGTTCCTAGGGAGGTCTTTCTAATAGGATTACTTCTACAACGACAAAAGACAACTAATTAGGAAATTAAACACCCAAAGAATGATAAACTTCCAACTAGAATTAAGTTAATCCCTCACAGTTTTCACCCTCAATTACTTAATTTCATTTCACTCTTAAACCAACAAGGTTTAGTATCACCCCAAATATTTCCTTGATCTTCACTTCACGGCTAAGCAGGTTCCTTTGCTCTTTACTCCCAATCGGAAAGCACTGGTACAGCCTCCCTTCATTCTTCACCTCCAACTCAGCCACTTTAAATCAAGCTCAGCCAAGGCTCTTCATCTTCCCAATTGCATAGGTTGTTAGGCAGCCACCATCTTGTCTCCCACTTGGTATCCAGCACAACTTCACCAAATTGATATTTGTACTCTTTTCAACTGATTGCTATAACTAAACCTCAAATTGCTCCCTCACACACAACATTGCTCAACATATCACTCCAAACTCCTGATTGATTGGCTCCTCACAGAGAATCAAGGACCAACTTGGAACTACAATTTATACTTTTAATCTCCCATTCCTCGTTTTATTCTCTCATGAAATAATACTCTTTTACCACTCGGAAAGTTCCTCATGTAACTCACACTGGCTTGACCCTAGGCATACATTCATAAACAACCCAATTGGAAATTCCAATAAAACAACATTCAAACTTTATATAAACTCCAAGTTGGACTGTTGTAAAATAAAGACCTCATATATACCCCACTTGGACATACTGCCATTCACTCTTTGACATGCAGAATTACCAATTTGAATGCAGACTTAACTTAACTCACATACATCAAAACATCTCCCATTTAAACATACTCACATGCAACCAATTTGTTAACACTCTTTCTTAAATTTCCAATTAAATTCACCACATGCACTTCCACTACCACATAAAATAATCACTACATCCTCTTCAACTAATTCGGACTCAACTCCATAATTCCTCAATTGTTGACTCTCAAACACAAACAGTCATACATCACACACAACACCAATTCAAAAAAATATTTCTTTTATTAGTTTGAATTGGCGATTAAATCACCGTTTACAGATTTTTTAATTGTTTCCCACATTTGACAGAACACCTGTCAATATTTTCACTTGCTAATCAACGACTACAACTACATCATCCAACTTGAAAAACATGTTTCCAAATTGCTTGTGTGCACATATCATTAACCTCCTCATTAGCATCATCTCCTCATACAACTTCTTCACTTAACTCCACATCACCAAATTGCTTCAACTTCAAACTTCATCTCATCTGCACACTTCTCCAACTTGGAATTTAACCATTCCAAGTACACATGATGACATTCACAGCACCAATTAGAACATACTCTCACCAAGCAACCAACTTGGAAACACACACACACACACAAACAAAACATCAAATACGCAGCCAACTTGGACTGGGACTCGCACTGGACTCTCTCAAACAGTGGGTCCTTCCCAAATTGCAAACATCCCTCTTAAACTTGGAACCTAACGGTTCCCTAACCAACTTGGACTGAGACCTAAAACACCGCATAACTGCCAAATAGGAACCCCAGCATCTAACTGCAACAACCAACTTGGCTCCAACCCGATTGAACTGATATCCCTATCTCCTAACCAAACCTTACAAAACCAAATCGGACTTAAGATTTATTACCATACATTCTTAAACAACAAAATGTAATACGTAACATCCTAATGTCAAAAATAGAATTCCAAAGTGAATTTCCAAATGAACAACTAATTCCCAAAACTACCAAATTGTATCACAAACGTCAAAATTAACCAACAAAAGAAACAAAAACACACACCAATACACACAAAAAAACAAAAATTTTACTGCTAAATAGAACCGCTACACATGTGATATATTGTCTGGAAAGGATTGAAAAATGAACTAAAATGGCATGTTTTTCAACTAAAATATTTATAGAGATCACATGAAGATGACTATTGTATCAATATTCAACCAAAATAAACTTTCAGTAGAAAGCTATTTTATAGAATTTTTTTTCTTATATAATATAGGGGTGTGAAAGTTATTTTTAGCTTTATAGTGTATTTTTTTTCTTCTAAAATTTGTAACTAATTATTATTAACATAAAAAAATACCAATAATTCAAAATATAAACTTTCAAAGTAGGAAAATCTATTCATATTTTTTCTAGAAAAAAAATAAAATTTTAGGATATAATATAGGGGGTCCAATATTTGGTTGCTCCTCACCCATGAACTTCCTTTGTAGTGCACCCCCTAGGATAATTCTCCATGCTGTCTAGTGAGTTGACGCATTAGAAGCTAAATTTCATTCCTTCTTTACTTGTATGGAAGCTTTGATATCCTTTGTATCATCTGTAGGCTTATGAACATCTATATGAAACCTTAAATTCTTGAATCTATATTGTATTATGCAATACCAATGCTTGTATGTTTGCAATAATTCATTCTTTCTGTTCTTGCTCCCAGAGTGTTGGATGTGGTGTTGGTACGCAACTTTTGTAGCATGATGGCTATTCTCCATCCCCTAACGGATCCAAATAGAGAAGGAATCATATTCATCAACAAACCAAGGTGCATGTTTTTTTATCACATACTACACAGTGAAATGAGATTTTGTTAGAAATTGAATAGAAACTTAGTAACAATAGAGTAATAACATTAATGATAATTCAAAATTGTGATAATTATCCATGACTTGCATTGCTTCCAAGTCCCCATGTTGGCAACCTAGGACTAAATGTCCCACCCCACTAAATCCTACCCTAGCTTTATAATTTCAGATGGTCATAAGTTACAGAATTTGGACAGACTCCTTACTACTTGATTTCCAGGCACTTGAATTCTAAAAGAAATCTTATTCAATTGATAATCTGATATTATTCAATTGATGAATTATTGCTCATATAGGACCATTGTTAAAGAAGGTATTGATTGAAGTTCTATTCACTTACCATGTAGTAGGAGATGTGTTGCTCTTCAAAACGTACTACGTAGAACTGATCCCCTTTCTTAATCTTGCCTTTGAATGCAGGTCTCTGATCATCTTTCAATGACAACTTATAGAAATATATTGATATGTCATCTAGAGCATTCCACATTTGTAGTTGTTTTCTTTTGCTTCACTACCATTTAGCATATTCCTGGTAGCATTCACTATATCCTTGTAGACCTTGTCAGATCCTCCTTCCAAGCTACTTTTTGAAACAATTTCTTGTTTACTTCTTTTTTGAAGGCAATAGATGCAACAATATATACAATTAACCCCATGCTACAAACCATACATGCATTTAATTGACTTCAAGTCAGTCGCTAGATGCCATTGTACCTTAAAACTTTCCATGTTTGGCACTTCCAACAATTGGCCATTCTCTTGTGCTTGTATCAATGCAAGAATCGCAGTTTGCTTGAAGACCCAATCCAACACTCGATGAGATTCTTTAGTCACTTGAAAACTAGCCAGTGGCTAGATCTCTCTTTCCGATTGGACGGAAAAATATTTTGGAGTACCGGATATAATAGATTGGTCTAGTACATGGTTCATTAGAATGAGTGATACATGCTTCAATTTTTGACCATGAACAATCTTTGCTTTGTCTAACTTGAGAACAAAAATTAAAGGATCTTCCTACAATTTTCTACATTGACTATGTCAAAAGTGAACTCAAATAGGATCTCAGATAGAATTCAAGTATTCAACACTTACCAATCTTCATTTAAGCATTCGGATGAGTTCAATCAAACTATCGGATCTTAATAATAAAATCCTTAAATATCTCAAGAATCTTTTATATTCTTGAAAATTCACACTCCTAACATTTCTTGAGAATCTCTCATGAACTTTATCACGAGATTGTTGGAAGTCCTAACATTCAACAATTTTTTCATTTTCCAGAATTGGAACAAATATAAGAATCAAAGCAACCTAGAGACACGATGAGGAAACCAAACCTAATTTATAGTCATACAACAGTTTATGGAAAGTACATACCTATAGAAGTAATCTCATAGAGCTTGATCATCATCCGTTGCACTGTTTCAACATCCATGAAGAATGAGTTCTTACTAGATAAAGTAATCTTCACTAGGTCTTTCGACTTTGACTTGATTAAAGTTGAAATTACCAAAGTATTGTCAATGTGTCGATGCTGCCTAATCATATCTTGAAGCTTGGAATTCATCTCCTGTCTGAACTGTGAGAGTTGAAGAGGTGCCAATAAACATCCAATTTGAATGCCTCGACTTGTAGCTGCCACGACTTCTTTAAATGTCTTGTATATGACACCGTATCTAAAGTGGGTGATTCTTGATCAATCACATGCTTCAAGGATCTTTTCGGGATCCACTTGCTCACCAATTTTTTTTGCAAAAAAGTGATTGACCATCCTAGTCCCAACCATGCTTAACTTTGGAGATTCTAGCATGGAATTCACCTTCGTTTGTGACTTCATCTTAGCAAAGACCCGACCACTATGTACTTGAGACACGGCATCCCTATATAATTGTCTTGTTTAGCTCTCTACTATATTTTACTCTTGCACTCCTCTTACTGATTGTACTCCAATAATTGTACGAACAAGTTTTCTTTGCGCTTTTACATGACCTCCTGTGCGTGATAACTGATAACACTACAAGAAAAGTAGTCCGAAATGACAAAAACTGGTCCGAAATGACAAAAATCAGCTAGTCCTAATCTACAGAAAATTGACAGTTTTTTGTCAATTTAGGCAATTTTCTGTAGATTCGGACAGTTTTTGTCATTTCGGACTGAAATTCGTCAAATTTATGTAGATTAGGACTAGTTGATTTCTGTCATTTCGGACGTATTTTTCTTGTAGTGTAAGGAACTTAGATCTTTTCTTTGACTAACCTGACTTCAATAACCAAACGGTGTTTTTTTCATGCCCGTCAATTTGTCACTCAAGCATTTTAAAGATGCTTTACTTTTCGATAACTCTTACCAAATTGACTTCAGTTTAGTATTGTGAAACTCTATAAAGGTCGATTTTTCACGAGTACTATCCTCCACTGCTAAAGAGGTGGCCAATTCTACTTCAAACCTTTAGTTCTTTCTGAGTTTAAAGTTGCCTACCATTCCTATAACTGATCTTCTTCTGACTAACTAGCATTGAAACTTCGCCCCTCAATGTTCTTCATGTAGCCCAATAGACCATCCTCACCATCTCCAACAAACTCCAACACTCCTTTCAAACTATTGAACTTCAAACATTTTCTAGTCCGGGGATCTATTGAGTAGATACTACCATCGTACTATAGATCTATATTAGTGTAACCAACTTTTCGTTTTTCTGGAAATGTGGATTTTGACTCTTGCTCATGCAAAAAATTACCCCTCTGAATAAGAAGCGCATATTTAGCAGAAATCGAGGTTTGTACTTTGTAAAAAGGTAAGTTCAAAGTATCCTAAAGTACCATACTAAATATTAGTATTGAAAGTAAAGAGCTAGCACAACTCAGAAAGTATGAACATTGTTCTAGCCCTAATCCGTCAATTGGTTTGCTTGGTTGTGTATTGAGACAATCATGTACATACTAAGCAATAAGTTGGTTTATAATACCAATTTCAACCCTTCTAGTTCTGAAGAATCAAATTGCACTCTGATTGGCAAGTAGAGGCCAAGCCAAAGCTAAAAACATCTCTTCTCATAAAGATTCAGATCCCATGATCAATTTCACCTCTCTGAATGACTAACTAAAACCGCAAAGATCTCTTGCAAGCAAGATGGGACTAGCCACAATCGATCTCTTGCTAAATTTTAAACCTCAAGATCGTAAAACTGTAAAATCCTACAATTGCAAATTCTAGATCGCAACTTCCAAACTACTAAAACTTCAACTAAACTATCACAAGGAAAGAATTCCATTCCTCAGGATCGTAAAACTGTAAAATCCTACAATTGCAAATTCTAGATCGCAACTTCCAAACTACTAAAACTTCAACTAAACTATCGCAAGGAAAGAATTCCGTTGGCGCAAAGCTCTGCCATGGTGGCTTATAGGATGTGATAGTTTAAGGTGCCATTGAACGTAGTGCATCCTAATGATTATGCTGCTCGAGTATGCAATTGATTAGAGCCGTCCATCACCACTACGGGCAGTACTACCGGATTCTTGAGTAGTTCCTTGAGGCGCCATTAGTGAAGTAGAGTTTGAACTAGGAAGCAACCCTTTGGCAAGTTCAAGTTACTTCTAATGCTTCATTTTTGCCTTTGAGCAAAGTTTGCCAATTTCACTTGATTTGAGATCTAAAAAATTATACATATCCATTTGTTTTGAAAATGGTCCCAATGGAAAGAGTAAAGTGTTTTCATAATTTTTACCATTGAAAATTTAAACTCGCAAGTGTTAATTTGGAGTTATTTGCAGACTCTATTTATAAAAAAAATTGCATTAAAACAATTGCAAGGTGGATTGTGTAATGAATTTGATAGCTTTTCATGTGAAATGAAGTTTTTTGAAAGTGCTTTTTAGTGACTTAATACTATTTGTAGTTGTTCATGTCACCTCCAATTCCAAAAAAAATTTATGTACAAATCTCTGAAAAATTGTGGAGAGAGGCAGCATACTGAAAATAGAAAATATACATTTCTTCTGTTATAATCTCACAACTCCTATGCAATTTTGCATTCAAAATTGTTATGTGTAATGATGAACAAGATCTTTAAACATCTATATGGTTAGATTTTGAAAAAAAAAACAATTTACTTCATTGGAGATAACTATAAGCCCATGTTTTTTTTTCCTAGGAAAAACACACTTCAAAAGGCTTAGGCATTTAGGGGTTAATAAGGTAGTTTATGGTATTTTTAATAAACTCATCGATATAATGTGGTCTACATTGTTTTATATGGAGTACTATTTCAAAATATTATAATTTTCATCCAACTAACATCCATCACATTCAATTTATATAATTACTTTCATCTAACTTTTGTAAAAATCTTCCAAAAATTCACATTCATCATTGAACTCTTTCAAGATACGGTACATCTTTTTCAATCAATTAATTGCAGAAGTTGTTGCTTGTATAATTGCATCATTGTAGATGCATTCTTGAGTAAATTCTTATCATGTATATCATTTTTTTGTCTTTGAAGATTGAGGTCCTAATGATCTGTGACATCTAAGGTAACTCTGAGGGTAACAACTTTGAAAACGGCCACATCCTCAAATGTACACTATATGTACATGTTGCTTTTTCATAGCCTTCAACAAATTACTAATAATGTACATTTTAGAAGGTGGGCAATTTTAGAGCCCTATGTCATTTCAACTTCAAAGTTTTATAACTAATTCCACAAAGCTCCAAAAAAATATGAAACAACTTGGGTTAGATGTCAATTCCACTTGTCTTTCAAGGAAAATTTACTAAAATTATTTCAAGAAGCTTCGTCTCTCCAAAATTCAGTTTTAGCTCTCAGGTGGGCAAATTCTAGACTAGTTATCTTATATACTCTGCAACACAAAATGGACTAACCCCATGCCTTCAATTGGATTCCAAAGAAGCGCCAGCAATGGTATAAACCTAATGGTTGCGGACAAAATGAGTTAGAATGGAGTCACCTTTTCTTGTCTCCAATTATCCTTGGACTCCTCCCTTTGGAATTCATTCACTATAAGAAAGTCATGTTTTAGGTGTTGTTTAATATAACAATTGATGTCTAACTTGACTAATTGTAGGTGACGTCAAATCTAACAACCCTTGTTTTTATGTCAACATAAAAACAAGAGTTGTTAGATTTGATGTCACCTAAGATTGGTTAATGTAGACACTGAAAAACTTTGGTTTCTTATAGTGATTTGAGATTTTGAGGGACAATTTTAAATCGAACTTTGGAGGCTATATTTTCGACTTTGCAATCAACAATTGGAATGGTGATGGTGTGATCATTCTATCTATTTCATGTGCATTGTGTGCATACAAACAAAGACATAAATGAATTTCTTCAAGTATACCATTTCCAAAAATGATGGGAATTAATCGAAGCATATCAAGCCTACGACAAAAAGGAGGCCCAAGTAGCACTAAATCCCGTTGTTAGTACATGCATTAATAGAGCCTCAAGGAACTACATATCACACCCAATTGTCAAAAAAAACATTCACCACCAAATGGCCATTTTGTCAAAATAGTCTAAAATTGGCCTAGGAATGAGTGTCTAAACCACCTCTATCAATCCAAGAAAAAAAGGCACCAATGAATGGAAGGAAAATTGAATCACAAAGATGTTGGTGTTCGTCTAGGCAAGGAAAAATGGGACCACCTCTTGTATTTTTAGCTATTATGTTGCTTGAAATTCAAAACTTGGGGCTCGCAATCGTGCAACAAGAGGAGGGCTTTATAGATCTCCATCTGGCTTCTACATTATTATGTTCTTTCTAGCCCATGTTCATACAATCAGACGGATGTTGAGTTCCTTCAACTCCTACCAATGTCCATACTTAGCGAGAGCTCGTCTTTCGGATGACCGTGGCGCAAGGCTTATAGCAACTTTGTGTTGGAGACTCCAACGTCGAAGGTCCTCACAGGTGTGGCATTGACCTCTTGTAGCTCTTTTGCAACTCGGCCAATGTCAAAAACAACGCTATTGTTCTTGTAGGTAAGTACCAAAGTAGCCGTCTTTGCTCATTTTTTCCTATTCTGCATCCCCAAATCCCACATTGCAATAGTGATGTGCACAAGTATTGTCCAAAAGTGGTTGTGCCTGCAACACAAGTCAGGATCTCCTTGTGTCAATAAACTTTCTTTACATTTATAGTTTTTGCCAGTCCCTATCAAAGTTCAAGAATGCTAAAGAAAAATAACAATCTCTTATAAATCATTGACCCTCCACTTTTTGTGTCAAGTACAAAAGGTGGAAGTTGTTGAAAAGCACTTTTATATTGCATGTTTCCACTATTGTAGACAGGGCTCGCAAAAAATGGTGAAGGTTGTTGTGGGCACAAACTACAAGCACTGGAAGTAAGCAGATGCGGACGCACTTCTTACAGAGCAAGTAAGCTGCATGGATCCTCTTTTTGTTTTTTTGGCTTTCCTTTGTTCCATTGCTAGACATTGGTTCTCCTTGTAGATTTGGGGTATTATTCCACAATACAAAACCTTGTATCCAATGATTGGGGCATTTTCACGTATAGCTACATACAACTTGTCTTCTAATACTTTTATGCTCTTTAGACTCTAGAGTTCTTTGTATTCTCTTTTGCTTTTAGCTATCTTGGCTCTAGCTTTTCTTGCTTGTAACTTCTCCTTCTTCTCCTAGTCTCTTTGTTCCTTGGTGGCTTCCTTTTCTAATAACTTCTTTTGCTTTTCTGCAGCAGCTGCCTCTTTCTTTGCCGCCATGTCTTCTAGTTGTCTGATGATTGATTCTAGTCAATAGGATGGAGTTTTGGTAGTCAATAAGTGGTTCTTCTCTTGTTTTTGAAATGTTGGAAATACACACTCACGGCATCGCTAAAAAACAATTGCAATCACCATTAAATTCTTTTGTCCAATCATTTGATGGTTCTATCCTTTCTCCTATGACATGTGCTTCCTTGCCTTTCTATATTCCGGCAACTTCAATACTTGTCTTTGTCAGTAGGCCTTCATGTTCTCCCTCACTTCTTCGGCCAAAATGTTTGTCTTCATAATTGCCTTGTTCATCACCTTCTACATAGTATTGTGTACAATTAAGAATGTTTGTAGGAATTTCATCTAAAATTTCGTACACTTTCCATTGTTGTATATCAACTTTTGGTTGCAATGAATAAGATTTGTTCTCTTGTACATGCTCTTTACCCTCTCTCTTGTCATAGGATTCACTAGGTCCCATTTTGGAGTCCACTATATTTACATTCAAAGGAAAAAATACTAATAATTTAGAATCCTTTAGTTATATTTTCCTTACATAAAGCTTTTCAAAGAGCAAAAGTAATCTACTAAGTAAGATCTTCTTTAGTAGGCACTTGACCGCTATGACTAAATATCCATTTATCCCTATATGCCTAAAAGATCAGTTTAAAAGGCTTGAAACATGTAACATCCAACGGCTGAAAAGCATAAGAGGTGTGTGAAGGGAAAGTGAGGAGGTCTAACCCTTCTACCTTTGCAATTTTGATAACTTTCAAAATGACATGCAATTTATATTTGTCCAATTTAGTAAGTGTATTAAAGGTTGATATCCCATATAAGTTTAAAATATTTTGCATAAAATAGAGAATCCACTTTTTGAATAAAGTTGGGACACCATCTTAGAAAGGGGTTAGCCTTCCTTACATTAGAATCTCAACCTTCTCTCTCAGCTATCCAATAGTTAAGGGAAAACCTAAGTTCTGAATTTGCAATAAATAGTCAATTAATTGTTGTACTTCTATATTAGTGAGTACTCCAATCTTCCCCCTTTTTTCTTCAAATTTTTACTATAAATATGCCCTTGCGAGCTAGAAATAAGGATGTTATTCTCTCTAGCTACTTCTCTAATGGGAACCATCATCAAAATCATTTATGGATGATTTTAATTGAGCGTTAGCCCAACTTTCATTTTTTCTCTTTGTCAAATTGTTTCTAGTATTAGATGGTTGTGTTGATGTCACAATAGACAAGGGTCTGGTAGAACCCATACTTGTAGATGCATGCCGAAATCTTCAAGCTAAGGCCCAAGCATCGTGTGGAGCAGCGCTCACCTGTTGAGCCAAGCCAATACTTTGAAGTTACCACTGCACTCTAGGTTGTCACATCGCTGTCGCACTGCTCCAACATGTGCCTTTCCTTGCATGCCAATGCCTCTGTTGTGGATATGATGGGGAAGTGGAAATCTGGTCTACCAAATGAAAGGGAAGTTTGGGACCCTGCGGTTGATTGTCTCTGTCTTCTACATTGTATCCAGGTCCTTCCTCCACTATAGTGCGTGGTTGCCACACTTGTATTCCGGACGGCATCTGCATGCTAATGTTGACTTTTGTGTCCAATTGAATCTAACATATCTCCAGGGATTGCGAATGTGGATGAAGCAGGATGCACCAGGGCTTCAACTGATGTTGCCAAGTGAGAGATCTTCCTTTGTTCCACTCTGCGGTTCTACAAATGGTCATAGGCCCCTTGAGCCATGACATCCAATTTTTTAAAATGCTCCATCTTGTCAAACTAGTTTTGATCTTCCTATAATTTTGGAAAATGGAAAGGCTTTTCATTTTCATCATCTCCTAATTCTTTGTTGTCATCATCATAGAATTCAAAGTGACTACTGTTCCAACTTCTTTGAGGTTGCCAGCTCCCTTTTGTTTCTTCACTTCTGTCCTTTGTAACAATGGTATCTATCATATTTGGAACAAACAATAGAAGTACAAGAATTTCAATTCTAAGTGACAAAAGGTGCATGAGGAATGTGAGTAGTGTTTGCTTTGTGAAATCCACTAAATTGTAAGTGTAGTGCCAGGCTTAAAGTTGTCAAATCCTATGCATTCACTTAGTAGGGTTTGCGAACAAAAACAACCAACTACCATGATCTAGGTGCATTTTTAAATTGTACAATACAAATTTTTTTTTTGTTAATGGAAAGTACATTGTACACTTGGTAAAACCGATAGCTTCTACATGTAAATGCTCGCTATCACGACTAATATAATTTAGCTCAGTATATGTTAATTTACTAAATGCTTCATACTTTGTAATCATTTTTCAAAATTGGAGGTTGTCAAAAAAACATGCAGCAGACATCTTCATTTAATTCATTACTCACTATAAAAAATTTAATAGAATTTCATTAAGTGCACTTTATTTATGCCATAACTTAATTAAAAGTCATATATGTGCGATAACCACACAATGCAATCACCTTTTCCAATTCTTTCATAATCAAAAGTTATGCACACAAAACTGTACTCTTCCATTGTTCCAAACTTTTCCTATATTAACTTCCTTTTGTACACTTTATGACACTTTTGTAGGGTTGCTTCTTACTACCTGAATGCTTTTCAAGCCTCTTCCTATCACGGGGGCTGCACTACAAAGGAAGTTCATGGGTGAAGAGCGACCAAACCCTAACTACCCATTTCTACTTTTCCTAATTACTTTCTAATAAACTATAATTTCAATCTACAATTTTGAGCTCTGTTTAACAATGTCTATAGGTTTCTATTACCAAAAATTTCAATCCTAAATAGCATGTGATACATTATCTAGAAAGGATTGAAAAATAAACTAAAATGGCATGTTTTTCAACTAAAATATTTATAGAGATCACATGAAGATGACTATTGTATCAATATTTAGCCAAAATAAACTTTCAGTAGAAAGCTATTTTATAGAATTTTTTTTTATTTTTCAAATTTTTTTTTCTTATATAATATAGGGGTGTGAAAGTTATTTTTAGCTTTATAGTGTATCTTTTTTCTTCTAAAATTTGTAACTAATTATTATTAACATAAAAAAATACCAATAATTCAAAATATAAACTTTCAAAGTAGGAAAATCTATTCATATATTTTTTTTAGAAAAAAAATAAAATTTTAGGATATAATATAGGGGGTCCAATATTTGGTCGCTCCTCACCCATAAACTTCCTTTGTAGTGCACCCCCGGGCTTCTAATAGTATTTGAATTTCTCTTCATGAATATAGAGCCTTGAGTTTGTTTATGCATCTAACGTCTTGTGAAAAATCAGGTATGTGTTTTGTCCTCTAGGTATTAACCCCTAAAAGCCTTAGGTGACCAAAAGTGTCCTCATAAAGTTTAAGTCTAATCCAAAGTGTTGTAACTTTTGCATTTGATGTCTAAATTCAATAAAACTTTCTAGGAACTTTGCGCTCTCTCATCTAGTTTGTGTAGTAAAATTTTCAAATCAATCCAAGATGTACTTATTTATTGTAAGCCAATCAAAGTTCATAGGCTCAATTTGAGTTCACCAACTGTATTTAATGGCTCCAACTTTGGGGGCTTATATCTCCTTCATTTAATCTTAGTTATCAATAAGATTTGTTGGGTTATATTTCTTTTGAAATCTAGTTACTGTGATAAAATTTTCATGTCAATCCAAGTTATTTTGAATGTTTAGAATCAATTTGAAGTTCAAAATCTTCACATTTTTGGATTACAATGAGCTTCAGTGACTTGTTTTTTCTTCATATAGTGTCTATTCACTACAAGAGAAACACGTCCTAATTGACAAAAATCAGCCCCTCCTAATCTACAGAAATTTGATAGGTTTTTGTCAATTAGGACAAAAAATTGTCCGAAATGACAGAAAATTGTCCAAATTGACAAAAATCTGTCAATTTTCTGTAGATTAGGAGGGGCTGATTTTTGTCAATTAGGACCAATTTCTGTCATTTTGGACAGGTTTTCTTGTAGTGATTTCCAATAAATTTATTGAAAAAAGTTGCACACACTAGTCTAGTTTGTGTGTCTAAATTTTCATATCAATTCAAGAAGTTATGAGTAATTGAGAAGTATTTTAGTAGAAGTAGGTTCAACCTTAAATGTGTTTTTTATTGCTATTTTTTGACATTTCAAAGACATTATGTAGACACAATGGATCATTTGAATGATGTTTTCTTCCACAAATTTGTTTGTATGCTAGTTTTGAATCACTTTATAGATTTGAGTTTTTTCATTTGAATAGGTTTTGAAATCAAATTTCACTTCCAAATGTGTTGCTAAGAAAATTTCAGCATCCTTTTTTTTCAACGCTAAAACATTATAATCTTGCAATCTATGTGGCCAAATGACTCCAAATTTGATTTACATCATCTACAATATATATACTACAAGATTATATGATTGAAATTTCTATACCTTAGTGATATTTAGATCTACAACACTTCAAAACAATGATGTTTTTTAATCCAAAAAGGGGTACAACAACCCAATGTTGTTAGAGGTTGGTCACCCAACTCCAACATCTACTGGACCTTCCCATTTGCTTTAGTCACCCATCCATTATTGCAATCTTAGTAACCTTTTAGCATCATGACAATGCACTTGGAGAAAGGGTATATTGGCATATAGTTTAGCATTATGGGTTTACCTAAGCTTTACCAATTTTATTCCCAACAAGCTTTGAAAAATCCTTGAAAATTCATTTCTTGATGGAATGTCTTGATTCTATTTGTAAATAAATGGCTCCTCTCAAACTTCTCAATTTCCAAAAAATACGTGAGTTAATTAAGGTCACTCAATAGCAAATTTGCTAGGTAATAGGCATGTTTCATTCAAGAATTAGAGTCAATTTGTATTGATCATGCTATTGATGACATCAACCTACACAACTTGGTGACAAAGGACTTACAGCTCAAGAGAGGCAACATTTGTTCATGGCAAGGATTTAGAGAAAATGACCCATACCAAGCTCAATATTTATCCAAATGTTAATTGAATCAACGACATAGATACATTAGAAACATTGAATTCAATTGCAACGTAGTCACATGTGCAACACCTTTCAAACGCAAATGCTTATTGTTATCATTGCAACAAATTTGTTCATTACTCTAGAACTTTTTTTTTGTAATGTAGTTCCATGCATGCTTGTCGCCAATTGAATACACATACTACAAATGAATGTGTCCTTCAAAGAAAATGAAGATATATTCAATGTCATCCTTGAGTCCCTCACCAACAATGCTAGTATATAAGCATGTGAGCTTTGAATGCACACACACACACACACACACACACACACAGATATATATATATATATATTTCAACCATTGAAGGTTCTTATAATGCAAACACCTATAATATAAGTTGTGCATTATAAATTGCCAATCTTGCATATTATGCTTGAAAATCAATTGTATAGTAAAGTTGTTTCATATATTGTGCACATTATAGTTAATTATAAAGTTCATCCTATGTTCGTAAAAGATTGGAAGTATAGAATAAGAAATATGGAGTTTGAAAGTTGATCATAAGTTTATCCAAACTTTGGTCTAACTTTTGATTGAAGGCTCTAAATTACAAATGAATTTTTGAGCCAAAATTTAATTTAATTTATCATATTTTTTAATTAGAAAGGTTTTGCAAAAAAATGGATTTACCAAGTATAAATGAGGTCTAAAGTTTAGCTCATATTTCAATCATTCTTTTTGACTTGACTATGGATGGTTGAGCTCTTATATATATCCCATAGTGATTGTTATACCTTCTACTGCTCTTTTTGTATAAAGAACTTGCCTCTTTTCACCTCATGTCAAACATTGAGAGACTAGTAAAACTTTGTGATACAAATAGTCAAATATAGTGTAGTAGGCATGTTAGATGCAATACAAATTATTATCAAAATTGTCAAATATAGTATGTTTTCTTAAAGTTGCATGCTAAATACTTTTTCTTGCTTGAATTAAATTTATATTAAGGTAGACCAGCCTATGATAGGCAAACCACCCATGACAGGCACCTAAAAAATGACCTATTAGAGTCTTACCCATGACAACTTTTTTTTTAATAAATGAGATTAGGACTTCATTAGGTTGGTTAGTGGTCAAAATCAATGCCTTGGATAGTTTAGAAATTGCTTTAGAAACTTTTACTTTTTCAATTTAAATTCATCACAAAAGTGTATTTTTTATTCCTTCATGTTGTGGCTACATTAGAAAATGTTATAGCCATGTTAGGAAATATTGTGATTGCTTTAAGTGGTAGGATTATTATTAAATGAATACAATTTTTGCTCATTTTGGAGTAGTCTAGAGACTCTTTTAGACCAATCAGGCAATACACTTCAAAAATTCATATCAAATTCATATTTTGTCAAGACAATAAAATTTCAATTGCTTTCTTCATTTCTCACATTTGTCTTTGTATAGAAAAAAATCTGAATTCTTTTGCTAATTGTTAGAGAGAAAAACACTTGTTTTGCCTATCATAGATTGGTTTACCTTAAGGTGTTGTTGAATTTACTAATTTCATGTAATATCCTCACCCCTTTATGTGTTTATTATAATCAAGGGGTTAGGTTTATGCTTTACCTCCTTACTTTATCTAATGCTTATTATTATCAATAGGTGAGCTTCATGTTTGACCTATATTCCATTTGATGTTTATTGCAACTAAGATTTTAAAGAATCAAATTCTAAATTATAATCTTTTGATAGACAATTTAAAACAAATTAGATATAAAAATATTGATTGCATTATTTTACATAATCATGATGCACAATATGCTTCTTTTATGCATACTATTGAACATAGTTGTACTTTAGTTAAAAAAAAAAGTGAATTTGGCAATGTGCACATTTACCAAAACTAATGTTCTATGTAGTAACAACATGTCTTATTACTGAAATAAGGTATACATATATGTTGTTGACCTTCAACCCAATCGAGTTCCTATCTAGAACTCTTCTACATTCTAGCCCCAAAATATAAGACAATTATAGATAGGAAAGCAAATAGGTTGAAGGGTCATAATGGGTATGCAAACCTTATATACCAAATTTAGAAAGTAAAAGAAGAGTAACAAAAACTACATTAAGCTATATTTTCTACTTAAAAAACTATTTGGTGGTAGAAAAATTTGATCTGTAGATCCATTTGGATGAAACCATTCTTACAAAAGATGTACTCCTTGTGTCTTAAAATAATCTTTGAGTTGACTTTAGTTTTTTGTTGTTTAAAATGATTTTCCTATTGTGATGTAGAGGAAGACTCTGCAAAATGAATTCCCCCCATAATGGACAATTGAGTAAACACTTTTTGTCAAGGTGGCCATCATGACAAGGGATAGCTAGACTTTAGGAATCAATTACAAAGTAATAGTTTAAGGAGCATGAATGGATTTGAAGGAGCACTCGTGAGGTAGTTCTTTTTTTGGAAGTATGATTGGATTCGAAGCTATTTTCCAAAATATGGAGTACATGCACAGTGGTTCCCTTTCACTTGTCGGTTTGTCAGGTCTATGTGATGTAATGTGTCATCGAGCCGCTGCAGGAAGACAAAAGGACATTGTGAGAAGATCGAAAGATAATGCCGGGAAATAGAAGGATACTACAAGAACTTAAGAAATGGGTGCTCTTTGAAAATGGGTATAAAATCTCATTATTTCATGCTCTACAACTAAAGATTGAAAATTAATTCAAAGTTGAAATTTTTAGGACAATAGGAGAACATCAAACTCTACTTATAGCTCAAAATGAATTTTAAAAATTATTATTTTTGTCCCATAATTTTTTTTTGAATAAATAAGGCTCACTTTACAATAGACCTGAACCCATTTTAAAACCACCAAAACCAACCAATAGGATTACTTTAATCCTAAAATTGAGTCACCAATTGGGTCCAAAGTCTTTGACAGTGAGAGCCATCTCAATTTATGTCAATCACACAATCACTTCAATGGTACATACATGGCAATTATTGGACTCCAAAAAATTAAATTGAAGTGAGAAAATTGAGTTATACTAACCCCAATCCAATCCTTGAACTTGGACTTGATACAAGATCACCCAATATTCTATAAATTGAACCAATTCCAACTCCATCTCCAACCTTCATTGGGTTTAAAGCCTTTTTGTTGAGAGCAAACTCAATTTATGTCAACCACATGGCTACTTTTGTAAAACATATGCGACCATAATTGAACTCCAAAAACTTAAACCAAAGTGAAAAAATTGAATCACCCTAAACCCAAAATTCTTGAACTTGGACCCAATACAAGATCACCCAATAACTTATTTTGTAAATTGAGCCAACTCCAACTCCAATATGTTTAACCCCAATCTCCCCCCCCCCCCCTCAAATTGAAACAAATTTTAAAACAAATTTTAAAACAAATTTTAAAATTTAAAGATTTTAAAATTTGAAATTTAAAGATTTAAAAATAAAAATAATTTAAAAAAAAATATATATATATAATTTAAAATATATAAAAAATTTAAAAAATTTAAAATTCACCTATTATTATTAGATCTATTTACCTCCACACCTACCCGGCAACTGCAACTCTCCGGTAATGCAAACTAATTTAGGGCAACGCCTGAGCACCTCGGGTGCGTGGAAATCAGATAGAGAATCCTTGGGGACTCGTTTTTCAAAGCGCTCGATCAGAATCGTATGTTACTTCGTCCGAGTTCGGGGGTAACGAAAATACTCCAAGCGGTATGCGCGAAATGTCCCAGTACCTCAGCGGGGGTGCCTGCCTGCTGCGCGACAACCTCCGATCCGCGCTGTGCTTCGCTGTGCCACCGGCAGGTCGCTTGGAGCTTCGGAGCAGGTCCGTCGCTGCCGCGCCTTGGAAAGCAGCAGCACTACTGCCTTCCACCCATACAAGATCCGCTTCGTATCGCCACACATTGATCCGGTATTGTGCTCTTTGATCTCAAGAGCTTTCTCTCGCTTTCCGCATCTTCTACTTCAGGAGTGCTCGCATCTTCGGTGGGTCTGTTAGGTTAAGCGGTCCGGAATTAGGCGTTGGCATCGTCTTCGGCCCTCGCTGATTTTCTGGAGGAAAACCCTAGTTTTGAATGAACGTTTTCAAAACGTGGGCTTTCTCAAGCTTGATGGAGTGGCTGTGAGATTCATTGAGGGGAGGCGGGGGCCAAGCTAGGGCTGGAACGAAGTCATGTGATTGAGTGGACGAGAGCAGCCAGGGCACACCGGCGAAATTTGAGTGCGTTCTTGGTTGCGGAGTGTGGTTTTGTGGGAGGCCGCGATGCGGATGAGGGGGAAGATAGGAGGAGTAGGGAGTAGTAGTGGCATCACATGGAAGGGCGTGCTGGTGCTGTGCGTGGCGAGTTTCTGCGTGGGCTTGCTGTTCACGAATCGCATGTGGAGTGGGCCGGAGTTCGGCGACGACGTGAGAACAGAATGCGATCCCCAGCCTAGGTCAAGCAACGATAAGACGGAAATTGTGGACGAAGTGTCGCGGACGCACCAAGTGATCCAGACGCTGGACAAGACGATAGCGTCGCTGGAAGATGAGCTCGCGGCTGCCCGCGCGCAGAAGGCCACGGGCGGGAATTCGCGGACGGTGACGATGCGCGAGTCCGAGGGGGTTCGGGTTGGGTTGGCCGGGGCGCCCGGCGAGGGGCGGAAAAAGGCGTTCGTGGTGATCGGCATCAACACGGCCTTCAGCAGTCGCAAGCGGCGCGACTCCGTGCGCGAGACGTGGATGCTGCCGGGCGAGAAGCTGCGCAGGCTCGAGGAGGAGAAGGGCATCGTGATGCGCTTCGTGATCGGGCACAGCGCGACGCCGGGTGGGATCCTGGACCGCGCCATCGAGGCGGAGGCCGCGCAGCATCAGGACTTCCTGCGCCTGGACCACGTGGAGGGCTACAATGAGCTGTCGATGAAGACGAAGATCTACTTCGCCACGGCCGTGCAGAAGTGGGACGCGGAGTTCTATGTGAAGGTGGACGACGACGTGCACGTGAACGTGGCCATGCTGGGCGCGACCCTGGCGCGGCACCGCACGAAGCCGCGCGTGTACATCGGGTGCATGAAGTCTGGCCCCGTGCTGGCGCAGAAGGGCGTGAAGTACCACGAGCCCGAGTACTGGAAGTTCGGCGAGGAGGGCAACAAGTATTTTCGGCACGCGACGGGGCAGATTTACGCGATTTCCAAGGACCTGGCGCGCTACATCGCGACGAACCAGGCGCTGCTGCACCGCTACGCGAACGAGGACGTGTCGCTGGGCGCGTGGATCATCGGTCTGGACGTGGACCACATCGACGACCGCAGCATGTGCTGCGGCACTCCTCCAGACTGCGAGTGGAAGGCGCAGGCGGGCAACGTGTGCGTGGCTTCGTTCGACTGGACTTGCAGCGGCATCTGCAAGTCGGTGGAGAGGCTCAAGGACGTGCACCAGCGCTGCGGGGAAGGCGACGACGCCGTGTGGAATTCCGATTTCTCGTAACTGCCTGCGCACCTGCTCGCCTGTCTGCTTGGTGGGATCATCCTGCATCCTGTAGGGGCCGCTTCTTCACTTGACTACTGGGTAGGTAGAGAGAGAGGTGTAAGTATGTTAATAACAAGTATGGCAATCACTGAGAGAGAGATTTATTAGAGAGAGACGCGAAGGCTTGCATTGCGTTGCATGGCATTGCAGCTGAGCGTGACGTTCCACGCTTTTTGTGTCGTGGGAGAGGAACCCAAGCACCCATTGTGCGGAGAGTGTAATGACGAGAAGCCCTTTCGAGCGATGTACCGGTACTAGTGTGTCTGTGGCCAAGTGTCTCATTTATTCGTAAGGTAGGTGGACTGTAGTCGGACCGAGTAGTACAAATGTGGCTTCTGATTGATTCAAGCGTTTCAGGAATTTTTGTCTGGGCCTCTCGGTCTCTCGGGACATCGATCGGTCCGTAGAATGGAGGCGGGCTTGCGAATATCACGTGAAACTGGATGCGGCCCGGTCCTCCTCTGCATACTCCCCTGCTTGCCCACAGCGGAGGAAGCCTGTGCACCATTTGTAATTCCTAGTTGATTGATTTTTCTCAATTGTACATTGTGGCCATTGCTCCGGATCTCTTGATGTTGTTGTGCCCTTTGCGTAATGGGGAGTCGTTTCTTATTATTCTAGTGGACGCGGAGGGGGATCACAAAGTAGATAAATCTGGGGGGCTGTTTGATCGTTTTTGGGCAAGGACTTTGGTTTCCTTGAGTTATTTAATCGTACTTGGAAGTTAAATTTGCAGGTACTGTGGGTTTCTTGCACTTTGGTTATAACATTCTTGAGCTGATCATCGATGGTTCTTTTCCATTTCAGAAACACGAAACCATCAAACCAAGGTTCCAGAAGCATCCCAAATTGTTATCAAGGTCAATTTAGAAAAACCTTTTAGAATTGTTTGTAGTGCCTTGGTACTGGACTATTTGTGACATTGAAATGATCTATGTGTTTGACCCCTTCATTTTGTAACTGCTGAATCCTTTTTTGGATTTCTGCACAATTTTGCTTATATCTTTGTTTAAATATTTCCTTAAATTTCATGTGTTCAGTTAGAGGAGGGTCAACTTTTAAAAATTCAAGAATTGCTTTGGATGAAGGAGATTGAATTTTCACAAAACATTGACACTTTGATTGTCATCATGAATATTGATATTGGAACATTTTGGGTTGATGGACCAAAATGGAGTTCAATTTTCTAAATTGTAAAGATTTGTTTGCTTCTACTTCTAGATTGCATTTGAATTTTTTATGTAACTTTTATATATATAGGCCGCCACTAGGCCTTATCAGGAGCTTCAACAACACTGCAAGCTTACTGCACTTATCTAAGAGAAAAATGGCACCATCCCAGAAAAATGGCACCAAACCCTTATGATACAAGTTGTGTCATTCCTCCCATCACTCCCTCATTTGTTCAACTATGGAGGGCCTGTGGAGGGCCTTTGTAGCAAGCAACTTTATACTCACATTCACTTGGTCAACTTTGGAAGTGGTGGAGGCTAATGAGAGGTGAGAAGGTAAGAACTTCAACAAAGACTTTAATGCACCAGCAACGATGCATAGGGCACTTTCCTGAAGGTGACCCGAACTTTTCAATGTGATAATTCATGGTCCTTTTGGTACACCCTAGCGATGCTCTAATCTAATACGGAGTACTGTGACGATGGGTTGTTCTGTTTCCTAAATTCGGATTAGGTCCCACCCTTGCCAAAAGAGGGTGGGAATTCACAGGTTTGCTCCGCATTGAGCTATGAGTTTGATGAGTTTTTTCGTTGTATCCTCCAATTTGAGTTCTTGAACCTTGCAGAGATTAACCTATCGCAGCAGCAGCAAATCCTCCAGTCCATTTATGGCTGGCGGAAATTAAGAGTGTTCATTTCAATCACAAGACCCACCTACACACCGTGTCACGTATTCCAGACCGCTGTAAAAATTGACGAACATCATCGAGGAGAGATATTACACGAATGCTATTAATGAGCATAGATCGTAGCCTTGAGATGACACTTGCCAAATCGACACAGCACAACAATCCCCCAAACAATCTGCATAACTGTATCCCAGAACTGGAAAATGAAAACTCTTTCAGACACTTGCTTAACAATAACAATTTCCTGACAGTGCACCATGCTGAAATTGTAAACCCTTAATAAATTACGAACTCATTGTCAGAGCATGACGTAGTATTAGCTATTCCCGCACCATACATCAAAAATTCCCAGACTAGTTACGCTCCTAACCCCGTACCTTGAAACATTCTCAGTGCCTCAAAACGATTACCCAAAGGGATTGCGAATACTATCAAGCTAGATTGCCACTCCTGTTTAGCAAATTGTATAGGAACTCAATGCAGAGTGACGTCTGGCCACAACCAAAGCTAACTGTGAAGAAATACGCAACTCCGCCACTCTCGCTCAGCGATACGGAAACAAAATCATTCTCAACGTCCAATCCTTTATGAGAAATAAACTAATTGCAAGAGCATGATCACTAATTAACTATTCCTGGCAGAGTGTCACCAAACCTCAGAATTTCCGTCATCCTCATAAGCCCACACCTCGAAACATACTCAACGTTTCCAAATGATCACATGAAGAGAAACGTGAACACTATCACCCAGATTGGCCCTCTCCTTTTTAAGAAAATGCGTACACTCAATCCTCAAGAGCGGCTAATGGCCACAACCAAAGCTAAAAATTATGCAACTCCGACAGTCTCACTCAGCTCTACAGGGACAAAATCATTCTCAACGTCGATTGCGTCACAAGGTCGATACCAGGACATGTGTTTATTCGCTAACGTGCTGAACACAAAAAAGGGATGAACCTCACATGTCAAAGGGGTCACAAAAGGAGTTCGGCAATCTGGACAGCATTCAAGGCAGCGCCCTTGCGTATTTGATCTCCGCAGACAAAGATATCGAGACCATGGTTGCCTTCCTGCGAAACGTCTTGTCGAATGCGTCCGACGGCCACGGCGTCCTTCTTCGACACCCCAAGTGGGGTGGGGAAGTTGTTCCCCGCACGGTCATCGACGATGATCACCCCCTCGGCGTGAGAGAGAATCTCCTTCGCCTTCTCCTCGTCCAACGGCGTCTCAAATTGGAGGTTGATGCTCTCCGCGTGTGCCCTCATGATGGGCACCCGAATGCACGTCGCGGTGACCTTCACTTGGTTGTCGTTCCAAATCTTGCGCGTCTCCTTGACGAGCTTCATCTCCTCTTCGTTGTAGCCGTTCCCGGTCACCGGCGAGTTGTGGGAGAATAAGTTGAATGCGTATTGTCGGTCGAAGATGTTGCACGTCGGCTCCTTGCCTTCGAGCACTTCCTTCGTTTGAAGCTCCAACTCCGCCATAGCTGCAGCTCCGGCGCCGCTTGCCGCCTGGTACGTGCTCACCACCATCCGCCTCACCTTCGCGTGACGGTGGAGCGGCGTCGCCGCCATGAGGCAGATGATGGTGGAGCAATTGGGGTTGGCAATCAGCGCGCCCTTCTTGTGGCTCAACTTGATGTGCGACATAGCATCGGGATTGACCTCGGGGACGACTAACGGGACGCCCTCGTCCATTCGGAAGGCGGAGCTGTTGTCCACGACGATAGTCCCCTGCGCAGCCGCCAAGGGACCGAACTTCTTGCTAATCGAGCCGCCGGCACTGAAGAGCGCGATTTCAACGCCCTTGAAGCTCTCCTCCGTGGTATCCTCGATCACGTACTCCTTCCCCTCGAACGTCATCTTCTGCCCTGCGGACCTTTTGCTGGCCAACATCTTGATATCTCTGTAAGGAAAATCGCGATCCGACAACACGCTCAAAAACTCTTGGCCTACAGCGCCCGTCACTCCGACTATCGCCACAGTCGGACCGCTCTCCGTGTACCCCATCCTCACGACTCCCGACCTCCGCGAAGCAGAAGGCAACGAAACAGAGCTGCAATCCCTCCCATTCTGGTGCCGCACTCCGGAGTTGATGAATGAGGAGAAACACGCACTTCGGTTACCACTCTTCACTGCCTGCGACGTCCTCCCGGCTGGCGAACAACCAACCGCATTCTGGCTACAATGTAGTGATGCAGCCATGGCTACCCGCGAGGTGCACTTCAAAACGGCAGCAACAATGCTCCACACAAGGAGCAGCAGACAGGAAGAAATAAGACTCCACTCGCCTGATGGAGCTTCATATGCAACTCCCCAGGTAAGTCCCTAAAACCCTAAACCCTGCTACCTGGACGGCTTACCCCACGCCCTGAGTCTCTCGTTCGTTATGGTTTCGTCTGCTTCAGTTTGTCTGGAAGGAAAATCCGAGTGGGCCAATGCTGACTTGACACTGCTGCCGTGGAAACTTTATTAATTATTATTTCATGGAAATATTTTACTTCTGGAAATTGGCTGCGGCCATAGCCGGTTGTGATCATACGAGCTGCAGAGGCGAGGTTCCCAACCCCATTGAATGAAGAAGAAGGGGTGTGCACCGATAGCGAGTTGCATGTGAGATTGAGATATGGCCGCCGTGGACGCTCTCTGCAGCGGTACTGCCTGCTTCAACCACTATTCCAAGAATTTTCAGAAATTTCAACCGCTATTCTCTACTCAGTGTTCTGCATCGTGCTTCTCCAAACAATCTTTCTTTTTTGCGCCTCTTTCCTTGAATCGAAAACGTGCGAAATTGTCGAGCAGAGTAGTTTGCAATTTGAGGTTGAGCGAGAGCGACGAGGGGGAGAGAACTCCGGAGCTGAAGCAGCAGTTGAATGCGGAGCTAAGCGCTGTGAAGAAAGGGAAGCTCAGCAAACAGGAGGTAGCGAAATTGATTGATGAAGCATTGCGAGAGAATCGAGACAGGGATGCAGTCGCCTTGGCGTCCACTTTGCCTGTCTTTGGGAAGGCAGCTATGGTACCGCAGCGGTTATACAGTCTGGAAGAGTTGCGGTTAAATAAGATTGACGCGACGCAGCTGTTGTCGCCAACGGACCAAACACTTGGTGGAGTTAAACGGAACTTGCAATTTGCTGCCATTGCTGGTGGCTTGGTGGCCTGGTGGCAGCTAGGGTTAAATCAGTATCAGCTTCTGGCGGCATCTGTTCTGTTTCTGTTTCTCGGCACGCTCGACCAGATTGCGAATGGCGGAGGCGTCGAAGCGCTCTTGCTCGATTCCATCGGACGAGTTTTGAGTCCGAAGTATCAAGATAGGGTTGCGCAACACGAGTCGGGCCATTTCTTAGTCTCCTATTTGGTGGGGATTCTTCCCAAAAGCTACACGCTGTCCAGTCTCGACGCCTTTCGCAACTACGGCGCGCTCAACGTCCAGGCGGGTACGACATTTGTGGATTACGATTTCCAGGAAGAGGTGAGCACCGGAAAGCTTTCTGCGCAAACTTTGAACAAATTCTCCTGCGTGGCTTTAGCTGGAGTTGCAACAGAGTATCTGCGTTACGAAGTTGCAGAGGGAGGTCTCGCCGATATCCTACAGCTCGACGCCATTTTGAAGGGGTTGACGTTCACACAGAAGAAGGCCGACGCGCAGGTGCGATGGGCAGTTCTCAACACGGTGTCGATTTTGCGACGACACTTCGGCCTGCAGGCCAAGCTTGCGGCGGCTATGTCAGCTGGTAAATCCGTGGCCGACTGCATTTTGTTGATTGAGAACGAACTTAGCGATTCCTCAGACATATAATAGGATTTCTAATTGTAAAAAGTTTGTATACTCCAGTTTGAGATTTGCAACGGTTGGTGCGGAAATTTTCCTGAGACAACCTTGTAACCCTAATTGTACAAAATCGATTCTTGTCGAGAATATAGTCAACTGCGTCAATCGCAGCGGGCTTTGAATGCCTATTCATCATTCGAGACTCTGGTTTGCACAAGCCTCAGAAAAGACCTGAACATATCTTGTGCGAACCTTTCGTGGGCTGCTGCCTCGTTCAGTGCGATATCGTTCTTTTCCTGTATGATGCATTCTTTCACCGCAATGTTTTGAACAGTTGCATCACAGACATCGATGTTGATTGTTATCTCTAGCTTCTCGTTTAGGGTTCTAAGAGAGAACTGTGCTTCTGATTCTGCTCAGCGTGTGCTTTGAAACTGTGATGCTAAATGAGGGAATGTGTATCCTGCGATTCCTTGCATGATTTGCGAGACAAGGCACAAACCATCCATGTTTCTGAATTAAGGCGTTCACTGTGGAAAGATTAAAGGCAGATGACAATAGCCTCCACCACAACGATGTCTCAGGGTGAGGTTCTCTGCAACATTCTCGGATAAATGTAATCTTCATCGTGACAAACCCTAACAATACTCCTCTGCGAAACTCGTGCAATCGGGAAAAATTGAGCAGGAAGGAACTCCTTCAAATGTTAGATTGAAACGTTCCATTACACCAACACCTCTTTAATGTCACATCTCAGAATGCTGCATGTAAAAGTGACATAAAAGAAGTACAATTTGCAGAAGTATCTTCTTTACACTAGTAAAGCTTTTAAAAGTCTTCATTCTTCTTAGGATTATTAGAATGTAAGAATGTTTTTTTTTTTGGAATGTCTCATTTGACATAAAGAACTCAAAAAATTGTTAAATAGTATTCAAGGCTTGATTTATAGTACATAAATCTCAACTACATGCAATGACTATGATGGAAGTTATTGGGAGTAAACATTTCTAATATTATGCTAGAATTTTAGAAACATTATTATATTTTTTTCTTAGAAGATTTGTCATAACTTATTCATATAAAAAATGATTTCAAAAGCTATTTCCTAAATCGTGCAAGGAAACAAATACTTTGGAGAAATAATAATTTCATTGTACCCAATTTGATAACAATCTAATATATTACAAATTGAACACCTATTTAGTCAAAAATGTCATTACTCACAATGGCTAATACCAAAGTGCCATGTGTCAAATTGAATGTTTTTTGCAACAAATGGAATTACACTAATGTCAATTGTGCAAATATTATTGAAGATTTTATATTATTTATAAAAAATAGATGTCCTAATTTATCACACCAAAAATGGCTATTTAATATGGTTTAAACTATATTTATTACAAGAACATACTATTCAACATCAATTGTAATGGTGAAGTTGTAACATTTATGGTGTACAAAGGAGGCATTGTCAGATTGATCATACTAATTTTTATACTAACCAATTATTCACCTGTACTAAATAACCATTTCCATGCAACTAAGTCTATGTTTAAATTTGTTGAAGTGAGAGTGTGACAACATTTTTCTTTATTAAAAGAACATACTATTCAACATCAATTGTAATGGTGAAGTTGTAATATTTGTGGTGTGCAGGGGAGGTATTGTTAGATTGATCATACTAATTTTCATACTAACCAATTATTCACCTGTACTAAATAACCATTTCCATGCAACTAAGTCTACATTTAGATTTATTGAAGTGAGAGTGTGGTGACATTTTTCTTTATTAAAAGAACATACTATTCAACATCAATTGTAAAAGCAAAGTTGTAACATTTGTGGTGTGCAGGGGAGGCATTGTTAGATTGATCATACTAATTTTCATACTAACCAATTATTCACCTGTACTAAATAACCATTTCCGTACAACTGAGTCTACGTTCAAATTTGTCGAAGTGAGAGTGTGGTGACATTTTTCTTTATTAAAAGAACATACTATTCAACATCAATTGTAATGGCGAAGTTGTAACATTTGGTGTGCAAGGAAGGTAGATCATACTAATTTTCATACTAACCAATTATTCACCCATACTAATAACCATTTCCGTGCACCGTGTCGACGTTTTTCTTACGTTTTTTCTAAAAGAAAAGAAAACGGGAGGACGGGCTCTCGAGAGCCACGGAAGAGCGACGGTAGACGATAGGCCCCACCGGACGCACAGCTTGTGGCCACCACGTACAACAACATACAGCTCCTTATCCTGTTCTATCACGATTTCCCTTCCACTCAATCCTCCCGTCTGCCTTCAATTGCCTCTGCTCCTTCAACTATCTTCCATTCTCTCGCTCTCTCGCTGCCTTGCTCCCGATTCTCCTCCCAGCTTCGCACAATGGCAGCAACCATGACGTCCGTATCCACGGCTGCCGTGATGGCGCCCTCGCTCGCCGTGGCCTCAACAGCCAGGAGGACGTCGTCGTCGAAGGTGTCGATGCGGAAGCTGAAGAACTTCGGCGGATTGAAGCCCGTGAGTCGGGTGACGCGGATGGGCATGGCGCAGAGCACGGAGGAGGCGTTCGCCGTTGTGAAATCCAGGTGCAGCGGTCGTGCTTCCCGCGGAGGAGCCTTGGCGGCCAATATGGACCTCGCCTCCGAGATCTTCCTCATTGTGCCTATCATGAGCGCGCTCACGCTCGTCGGCATTGCTGTAGGGTTTGTGCTTCTGCGTGTGGAGGCGGCCGTTGAGGAATCGGAGTAGAGCTGAGAAGATGAGCGCCGAACGACCTTCTTGTTGCCTACGCCTTTTCTTGTATAATGTAAAACCGATTTCTGAGATTGATTTGTCGAATTTCCACGCTATGTTGGCAGCAGCGCTAATTACTTCCAGGGTAGACTGTGGTGTAACTCTGTTGCGATTCCTCCCTGTGGCAGAAGTCGCGGGGAGTGTTAAGGAATTTTTTTGCTTTTGTTACGACGTTTATATTTCGCATCTTTCAAATTGCCTCTGTTTAGGGTTGGAATGTTCAGTCTCTGTCTTTGTTTCTTGGAATGCTTAGTGTATTGTAACGCAGAAACCTCATGTATATTGTATCTGGCCATTGGAATCTAAGAGGTGTTCTCAGTATGTGAGCTTCTTGATAGGATAAGGCTAGGACCTCATGGTTGAACCAACATTAGCTTCCTTGAACACAAACTCTCATCAATTAGAGGCTACCGTTTAGGAGTCGGAATAGAGCTGAGCTCTTTCTCTTTTTCCGCGACTTCTTGGACAATGTCGAACCCTTTTTGAGTTTTTTTTGTCGAATTGTCTCGTTACTCTACTTCCAGATTGGATTGTGATGTTATTCTTTGTGAGATTCCCCCCCGTGGGTGAAATCATGGGGAGTCTAAGGAATTTTAGCTTCCGTTGGTGTCTGGCCGGCTTCGTGGATAGAATTAGGGAGTCCTATAAAGGTGTAAGCGGAAGCTTACAATTAGGGAGGTAAAGCCATATTTACAATCTTACTCTTCTAGAGGCAATGAAACTCACTGGTTATTAGTGAGGAGCAAGCTATTGTCTCTTTTTCTCAATCCGCTTGTGAATGAATGACTGATTGACCATGGCCATTTGTCTAACGCAGTGTATGAGGTTTGCTACACCTGTAAGCTCCTTGCGAGGGTAAGGCTTTAATCTCATGGTCGATTTCTGAGATTTATATGACGAATTTTCATGCTTCTTTGGGCAGCAACGCTACGTCCAGACTAGATTGTGATGTAATTCTTTGCACATTTGTTGCGGCTCGTCCCCATTGCAAAAGTGACGGGGAGTGTCAGGAATTTTTAGGTTTAATTACATGTTCGGCGTATCCTCTATTTTTGCATCTTTCAGATTGGCCTCTCTTAGGGTCGGAATGTTCGTTCTATTCATTTCATAAAAAAAAATGCTTAGTGTAAACAAACGCAGAAAGATTGTGCAAGTCTATTTGCCTGATGCTCTTATCAGTATGTAATCTTCTTGTGAGGGTAAGGCATCAACCTCATGCTCGAACTGACACTAGAATTCATCAAACGTCAACCTCAGTCTGGTTTCATCATGGACATGTAAAAATGATATCTATGAATCTTACTCTAATTTTGTCCATTTTCCCTTTTTTTCGTTTGTCTTTTCTTTCACCGTTAACATTAACTGTCGCTGAACTTATTTTTCAATCATGTGCAGGCTACTGTTAATTTTTTTCTCTTGGGTTAGGAATGTTCTATCTCTTTCCTCCGTTTTTTGAGTCAAAATCATCAACATTAAGCACGTGTATTTGTGTAATGCAATCTGAATGCTCTTCTCCGTATTTTAGGTTCTTACCCAAACAATCCCATGGTCTAGGCTGAAGTTTGCTGAGACCCGCTGTCGTCTGCTGCTGTCATGCGACTTAGAGAATCAGTATTTTGACGCCAATTTCGTTCATTCGCCTAGCCTTCACCAGAAACACTATGTGTCGCCAAACTTTTTCTTGCCAACAGCTTAGAAAGTACGTTTGTCATGAGTGATTCCAACCTCTAGCATATGTGCCGTTGTCGGAGAATACCTATAAGCAGAGGGGGAGCTATTTACTAATGTAGAGAGTGTTTTAATGATGTGCACGTGCCCCCACACCCCGTAAAGCTGAAGCACAATCTTTACATCCGTTGCGTCCTGTGTTTACTTCTGGCCACCTTCGATGCCGTATCAGGGAGCATGGGACTGGTATTCACTTCATAGCCAGTGTTTTTTGGATCATTTCACGCACCACTTATTCAGCTATCTCTAGCAGATTATTTGAGATCTGGTCAATTTTGTCGACAAGAGCCTGCGAACCGCTTAATGTATGTCTTCCAATCGCTGATAGGAAAAATTACTTGGGAACCAGGATTTCTTTTCCATGAACAACTTATTCGAAGTTTCTTTTGAACCAATTTTCTTCCATTTCGTCCTTGGGGGAGTTCCCACAAACCTTTATAAGCGCTTTTCATGGAAGGTGGGCAATTGGGTTATAAATATTCTCAAAAGGCGAGACAAATCAAAAAGCGGTTATTCTTGCCTGATCAACGATGCGTGAAACCCACTGTTGATACCAGCTGACGGACAGTCCCAGAATGCCGGCTGGAGGTGCAGACTTGGAGATCCCTTGGCAACACAAGTAGGGTGCAAATAATAAGTTAAGTGATTCTCTACTCTCTACAGGGTTCTGAAAAATGCCTCTGAACATGCTGTTGCCGTCAATAAAATATTGCTACTTCTCGGTTTTCAAGAGCTGCTCTGACATCGTCTACGGCTGCAGTACCAATTGTTTACCACCAAAGGTTGGACGTAGAGAACTACCAAGTGGGGCTTTGATGACGAACGCTTAGTTCTCAAGTTCCCAGATTTGCGGAATTTGAGATCACTACTGTACACTGGTGCAAGGTTATATGCTCGTATTGACTACAATAAGGTGGGCACCCCAAAATGCGTCACTGACCTTGAACTGCCATCTTCACGCTGTGTACATCTCCAAAATCAATTATGCACCTATGTGGAAGAAACCAAACTGCTTTAGAACCAAACTTTGTTCCTTTGTAAGTTTTGCATATGGTATCCAAATGTCACGTTCTTTGGTGTGTTGGAACCTCCTTGGCCACAAGAAAATCAATGAAAATTTGACTAGTCTAATAATACTTAGTAACTAGGCACAGAAGCAAAAAGTGAAGCAAAAAGTGTCGGTTTGGGGTACTACCCACCTTACTAGCAAAGAACTTTGCAAATTTCTGTTTGTATTCTAATGGGCTTACTTGTGAAAATTCCATCCTGTATTGCGAACTTGTGTACTGTACAGATGGGTTACACGACATGAATCGCGCTACATGTCAGATTTCTTCGTATAAATTACGGAGTACTATTTTCCGCAATGAAAGCAACTAGGGCAGGCATGGAGTGTAGGGGAATTCCTCGAAAGATGTGCGAGAGTCATGGAGTCGGCTGCCTGCCTCCATCTGAACCTCCAGGTCCTGCAAAAGTGCAAGTCAATAATATCCTCTCTACTTCCCAAAACCCAACCTCGTTTACACTGCGAAGTAAGTTACCACCGATGCCATCGTACCTTCCTCAGTGAAATGAATTTGTAACGCAGATCATTTGTCATGTAAGAAAGGCACAAATACCACAGACTATTCTGTTACGGATACGTGCATTAATTCTTGATAACCGCATGCAACGTCCGACACTGGTGGAGACTCATTTTAACCTGCAGTTTCAAAATTGTGATTCAAAAGTTGACAATCATTGACTGATACAGTAATATAGTTCCAATGTTCCCCCACACAACCCCCGTACGTAACAAAACTGACGTGACAATCAACTTTTTGGAAAACCAGAATCTTTATTAGCTTATGACCCACGCACGCACGGGTTGGTGGAGATTTGTCAAACGTCACGTTAAGGAAATGGAGTCTTACGGAGTCGTTCCCGTATACAATGCCGCGATACGTTGTCGCTGACCTAAGAAAGCATTAATTCCGCAAGAATTGCTCGTATTCTGGGCACTGAGCAGGTTGTAACTGCTTTTTGTTAACAGACTGAGTGTATTGAATGTGCAGCCAATTATCTAATAAGCTTACGAAGTGTGGGTTTGTGGACGCCTTCACAGTTGGTGCGAGGTACCCAAGTCACGTGGGTCCTGGACTTCATCTTTCTTTTAATCCAAAATTTTGTGGGAGACACACGACTGGACAAGAATGCGCACTGTCGTAGTCGAAACGGTCAGAACAAGATTAAAAGGACGTTCCAAGGTCGGCTATGAACATACTTCACGAGTCAGTCTTTACACTTTTTACCACGGATGACGGTGCCAGAATTCAATACAATGACCTACACGGGAACACAATACAATTGCATTTCAGTGCGCCATACATTCCGTTTCATGCCATGAAGAGAAGCCTCCAACTATGTTGGTTATGACCAAAGCATGAGGAAAGATGGAGCTTTTCTTCTTTACAATGACAGCGTCAGCGTATGCACTGAGGGTGTGCAGGCTTGAACGTTATTGCTGAAGTGTACATTGAATCTATATTACATACTATTTACACAATGTACAGAATTCAAGAGTTTGACATTATCTGGGAGTTCTTGCATAGTGAGCACTGTTGCTGTCATGAGTTGAGTGCACAAAAGAAGGCCATTCGAACGAGCCTGTAACGAAGAAGAAGATGATGATGATCTGCATTCCACCAATTGGGTGTGTCCGCATTCCTAAACCTAGGGAGGAGCCTACCAATGTAGCAAGATCTCTTGCAAATATTCCTCCTAGCTACTTCTACATATTCCACAAGGGTAGGAATCGACTACAACATATGATGTGTGTGTGCATGGAAGTAGAAGCCTACTCGCGTCAAGTCACCCGATCAGCACCTCTTGCACACAACTCTTGATCAGGTTGCGGTTCCTGTCGCATCTCAAGTCGAAATCTTCCTTCTCGGAGAGTAGAAAGCGGTACACCTCCCACTGCTGGTCGTTCACACGGTGCCGATTTATATCAGCCTGCACACAAGCCACAACCAAAACACTGTTACAAAGCAAAACCAACAGTTTGTAACAGCCAGAATTTGAATTCGTAAGCAAAACTTTCGCAGCGTCCAGGGCACGACATCGAGCTCGGGAGCTAGCAGCACCACGACCAAGACCACGACGTCGATGAATTGATGGGGAGTATGAACCTGAAAGATGCAGATATCCATCTTCCTGAGAGCCAGAGTGACATCATACACAACGCGAGGGCGGCCTCGTCCACAATTCTCAATGGGAGAGGAAACAAAGAGCTCGGTGTCTTCCCCTCGAGTGACAATCTTGATGCGGAGTGGATTCTCCACGCCTTTGCGTACATAAGCACGAATCTCATCTTGTCTGGCTTTATCTTCGATTCTTCGACCTTGAGGGTCGAGGAAAAAGACACTGATCTCGCTGTTCCCATTCTCGAGGGTCGCAATTCGCATGTGCGCCACCTGCAATTGCATGTCCTTCACGCATCGGAGCGTGTCGTACAACAGGCCTTTGCGCTTCTTGCACGTCACTTGGAGGAGCGTGTGCAAAGGGCTGTCAATGTCGTGCTTCACGTCAACCTCCGCCGAACTGAGAGTCTTGTAGCCTCGATTGTGGCCTTTGTCGAAGGGAGACGACTCTTCAAAGAACAAGTCCTCCGTGACTTTGGCAGGTGGTGGAAGAATGTCCAAACCTCGATGCTCAGGGTCTGACGGGCTCATGTCACAGTGCAAACAGTTGGACCCTAGCAACTCCTTCACTTGCTGCGTCACTTGCTCCCATCGTGTCTTCCATGGCTTCTTGTTTCTGTACACCAACTGTAAATTTAAATACAAATACATTGCCAGTGCATGGGTCGCACGACATCCACATTGTTGAAAAGCGTCATCAGTTGAATGAAGGAATGAACATTTGGCAGAACCTACAAAGCCTCTGGTGAAGGTCAAAGAGAGTACACACTTATTATCAGTGATGAAGAAAAAATTGATAGACCTCTCTTCAGGACTTGTGGACACCTTCAATTTGTGAATGGTAAACTCAAGCTCCCAAAGCTTCTGAGCAACATCTGCAGTGGGGAACAACAGCAGCAAGATGTCAAGATTTGATCGAATTCGTCACTAACTCCCCCCGAGAAGTCTCGAAATGTGGTAGTTGAAGTTTCCGTTCTAAGCTAATTGCAACAAAGCCAATCAATGGCTAATTCAAACGAGGGCCAAAAGCTGGAACTTGAGTTGCTGAAAATTCTAGTCACCATTGAGAAGCCCCGTGCGGTCGATCGAGCAAACTTGGAGCAGCATTAATCTCTCTAACAAGTGGACGGGAGGAGGAGGGGGAGGTAACAGCGATGAGACAACAGAAGGGCACACTTCTTCCAACCGTTCCTTGAGCAGTGCCCAGGTACTGGGCGTGGGCAATTCAGCGCTCCTTGGACGCAGCCAAAGCGCCACGAAACACCACCGGCCGTCTGTAACTAAATCTGCATCGCCCATGACTGCTCAGAGACGTGCACAACAGAAACAATTTCCGGCATTAATCAAGGAAAGCTTAAATGTAATGGGCATCATCTGTGAATAGCCGCGCCCCCATTACCTCCTCTTATGGTGCTCAGACTGAACTCGAACACAACACGAGCGATGTCGCAGCCCATTCCCACTCTGTCAGGGCAATTGATGGTTACTTCTGTGAGATCTTCGGGCTGTGTTCCTACACTCACAACCACGAACTCATCTCCAAATGCCCTCATAGCCCTCATTTCGGGGAGTTACAAGTGGGGAGCCGGCAGACAGGAAACGATCTGCCGACTTGACAGTGGCCAGTCTCAAAATGTAGGACTCGTTCAAGGTGGAAATAGTGCTTTTATGTACACTTGTCCATCTGCACAGAAGCCACCACCAAGGGTGTGAGCGAAATTCGTTTCAAATCAAAATAGCAACTTGCGTCGCACTGGATAATTTTTTTTTTGAACACCAGCGATATTGACTAACTGTTTCAATGGCGGCGACAGTGACACTAAGTCTCATGAATAGCGGTGCCATCCGAAAACGAATGGAACACAAACTCTAACCTCCAAGAGACTGGGCAAGGGCTCCGGTCACTCCGTAATGTACTGGAAGGTTGAAACTACTCTAGAAGTGGATTTTGCCAGGACCAAGAGCAAGTGAATAGGTCGAGCAAGAAGTTGTTTCGAGGTTGGAGCACGAAAGCACGCTCAGAAAGAATGAGCTATCTAATACTCGACAATGCTACCCCCCCCAAAAGGTTAACCAAAACTCACCTTACGGAGAAAGCAAGAGCTGCCATGGCAGTGACGACTCTCCGGGGCTACTAGCAGCCAACTCCATGCCCAAAGGATTGTACATGCTCCGGGACCTGCACCTACACCAGGCGACTATGAACTCCAATCCCTGGAAGCTCTGGTTAATTTCACTGCTTTGGAACAAACTGGTCCTCCACTTGCACTCCCTGCCAGAAGCAGAACCCTGCACTTCCATAGCCAACTCACCACGAACCTCGTTGTCTAGCACGTTCGGCACACGAGTGAACGCACATCCTCAGCGCGGTAACTAGCGCTCAGAACCAAAGAGAAAAGACCATCACAGACCAATCTCAACAGGACTGAATGACCCTCACCCCCGCCAAATCTAGAGGCTCCCCACACTTTGAACAGTCTGATCACGCTCAGTCCTGTTGCTCGCTCGCTCGCTCGTTCAAGTGTCCCTTAGGTCGCTCAACACAAGATCTGGTGCTGTGCTTCCGACGCAGTTATGTAAGACCTTCGCAACAGAACTGGTATGCGAGTCATGACACTTGTGGCCGCCCGCTCTCCCTTGCCGACTGCCCGAATTCCAGCAACTCCTGTCTGCGTCGACTAAGATACACCCAACAAAAAAAAATGCAGTCCACAGTAGTCGTGGCCCAATTTCTAGCCAACTCGTCCGCCTCGACGGAATCTTCGGTTGCGTTGCAGTGAAATCTTGCTCCAATAAAGGGGAAAAAAAAAGAGAAAAATGAAAAAAAATCTTCGGTCGCCTACTGGAATTGAAAAATTCTAAAGAAATCTCCGCCAGATTCACAGACAGTAGTGAGGTCCCCCCCACCCCACCGCTCTTCTCCTCCGCTCGTGAGGCTCCTTCCCAGCAAGCAAGCATCCGAGGTGAGATCCCCCGCCAGTGGCGTCTCCGACAACCCCAACTGATGTCCCAACCTTTTCGCTAACGTAGCTGCGCACCCCTGATGGAAGCCAAAATTCAGGATCTACCCTCTCCCTCTCTCTCTCTCTCTCTCCCTCCGTCTCTCTTTCTTTCTCATTCTCTTTTCTTTTTCTTTTTTCTTGCTTTTTTGGACACAAATGAAAATTCCATTCTAAAGAAAAAGAGAACAGCCAGAGGACCAAGCCCACCCACCCACCGAAACCCGGCACTCCCCTCCTTTCCAATCCCTCATCAGTCCCTCTGGCCTAAAAGAAGCGACGGCTCCTGCCACACCTAGCCTCTGTCTGTCCCGCATCTGAACGACAGGCCTACATTCATCCCCACCTCAATCCCCTAGATCTAGATCTTGTCAAGATCTAGACATCCACACTTGGCGATGGAGAGAAGCTGCATGTTCTGTGACAACCTGATGACGTCCACCTCGCAAGTCAGGTTCTCTCTGCAATGAATCATTTTCAAATGCGCAGAAATTTAAAATCTTTTTTAAAATAAAACCTTTGAGCCAGGTCTGATCTAAGGTAGAGGATACTAATAAGTTATTTGCTTCACTTTAAGCTTAATTTGATACATACGGAGTTTGTAGGAGTGTGGGTTTGGGGGTTCCAAAAGAGAAAATTAGTTGAATTAAAATTTGCATCACTGTGAATTCAAATTTCTTATGCAACTCTCGAAGTGAGAGTTTGGAATCGCTGTTGAAGGGATTGTTGACAACCCACTCAAAGTGGAGTGGCCGTGGAAATTTAGCCAGTCATATTTACACTAATTGAGGACCAACTAAGTTAAGTGTTGTGTAGTGGGAGAGATGAGTTATTGTTGGTAACAGGGGACACAGTATAAGTTATGAGGCGGAATCAGGCCCCTGATGGTTTCACTACCTCTACTGAACTTACATGACCTAATCTTGAACTGGTAATGGTTGAGGATACTGAAAATCGTCAGGGTTTAAGCGTTGCGTGCACCGAAAATATGATATCGTCTGATTTGGTGCGCGCTTTGACTAGAAGACCGTGGTATTTAAAGCCATGAGCTTGTTCTACAGTTAAGAAAATGTCACTTGACAGAGAGATCGAGGATCCTGACTCTGAATCAAGCAGGACTCCCGCGTCCTCCAGGAGCTACTGGAATTTTCAGTCACTTCAGGTGTGGACTTCGAAGGGCACTTTTTAGGGTTCACTATGTATTTTTGCTGTTGAGCATTCAAGAGGGGACTGCTGCTATTATGGAAAATTTCATATCTACGGAAGTTGTGGTGAATGCATTCGCTTTTGTAGAAATGCTTCATTGTCAGTCGCTGAAAACTGGAAATGTGAAGTATGTTTTGAGAGGCATTTATGAGGTTATCATACCCCCTGAATTGTCTGAAACCTTGCATTTCAACTGGGAAGATACAGTATTATACTCAGTTGTGTAGACATTATTAGACCAATTACAGTAGAGAGAGATTGACTGCAACAAAATATTATTGATTGCTCGTGGGCCGTGGGGGCATGTTGCTTTATCACATTATTCGAGAAAAGCCACGTTTCAAACAGAGAAACTCATTTGTGTAGAAGCAGAAGATTCCTGAGTTTTCCAGTGGCGATGGCTTTCTTGGGATGCTTACAACATGACAAAAGCTACACGCAACAGGCGCGAAGTTTGTGAGCCAACCCTAGCTCCAGATTCATTCCCCATACCAAAAAAATGAGTGAGAATTACAGGGCTACATGACTTCATGATGAGTTAGATCAGTAGGTGCGTCACAAATACACAATGTGATATCAAACTGGGACGTAGACGTTTATAAATGGCCTGAAAGCTGCACTGGGTATGATGTCGAAACCTTATTAAGGGAACTTGATGGTAAACAAGGTGCCCAATTGAAAGCTGGGAATTAGGTTTTCTAGCAAAGAGCGTAATCACATTCAAGTGACATTTTCTTAACTGTAGAACAAGCTCATGTGCACTCACTATATGTGTTGCTGTGGATCTTCATATCTTCACCTTCAGCTAACATTCTGGGACTGTTGTTTTCAGTTGATATCAATCGATTGGAAAATTCTCGTTGATACTGCAAGAGAGTATGGCATGAGT
The DNA here is from genome assembly GCA_950106755.1 of Climacium dendroides. Taxonomy (NCBI): domain Eukaryota; kingdom Viridiplantae; phylum Streptophyta; class Bryopsida; order Hypnales; family Climaciaceae; genus Climacium; species Climacium dendroides. The sequence goes on along the minus strand of OX467082.1, from coordinate 6,154,894 downwards.
GTCACCAAGTCGGATTATTACAACGACATAAGGTCAGTCATATCGAACTGCAGACTCGGAATTCAGAACTCTGTCCAAACGTCAGATTTTGCATCGGATTGTTCACATTCCATCATCAATCAGTGGAAGCTATCCAGCGCACAGACCTGGCTATAAAACCAGGGACTTGTTGGAGGGTCTAATGGTTCAAAAACAACAAGCCTGGCTAAACTGTGAAATTCTCTTCGTGGAATGTGGATTGCTTCCGACTCCGGAGTGCATTTATTTTTTAAATACCAATTGCAGCAGTATTTGAAGCCAATTAGAGAAACATACTCGGTGCTTCTATTATGACCACCAAAAGCAGGTGTCACCTACTTTCTTAAGTATCAGGGTGGGAGGGGTTGAGCTGAAGATATCTGGTTCTCATCCCTCTCAGCACGGGGGAAGGTGCAGCTTGCTCAAGAAATTAGTGCATGTTACTTAGGGTTGCAGGATTGTTATGAACTCTGAGGTTGAGAAGGAAATGTTGTCAAGCGCATCATGGATGCACAGAATCTGGTTATGGACTTATGCTTGGTATGCAGTTTCAGATGTGGGGAGTATTTTCATTGTGCTCATATGCAGTGCACTAATAATGGCAATGTCGTTAATTGCTTATTCTTGGTTTTGTAGTTATAGATGTGGATAGTATTTTCATTGTTCATATACGCAGTACACTAATGACAATGTGGTTCTTTTTAAGGCTACTTCAGATTGTTTTTGTGCATTACACTAGTTCAGCTTACAAGAGTGAACATGAAGAAATAACAAGTTTCAAACTACCTCTTTGAGGTGGATTGTACTCTCGATATCTCAATGTGTCTTAAATACAATGAATTGTTTTAAACTTGTTCTCTTAAAGTTGGTTCAAATATTAAGCTTACTATCTCAAGCTGGTTGCTTCAACCTGGGCAATCTAAAGTGACCCGTAGAGAGTGTTGAAATCTGTCAATTGTTATATCAAAACTCAAAAAAGAAGAAATTGTCATTGTTGCAGTGCGTACATGCAGATTGATAACTCTACCCAAATCTAGCTAACAGCTGTTAAAGTTTACATCTTTCTTCAGTACTCTGGTGGTGAAGGATTGAATTCTCTGCTGTTTCAGGATATTGAATTGGTGCAGATTGCGAAGTTAGATGCAACGATGAAGACTCACCACGCAACTCCCCAGTCTCTCAAGGGTGGTCAAGAGGAGGAGGTTGCCAGTTGGAGACGCTTTGGTGAAGGCTCACACAGAGTGCCCATGAAACCAATACTTCTGATAGATGAAATCATAATCAAAAGGGTTATCTTAACCAGTGAATCCGTAAGTAAGAAAACTCCTTAATACTGCCAGCGTATTTCTTGCCGTTAATGTGGGTGTGAGCGGTAGCATGTTCTTTTTCATTTACAGTGGACGATTCTTCTACTCATAGTCTGGAATACATGACGGTCCTACAGAAAATAGTTGCTCACACTTCTTACTTCCACTTTCATTTAGTGGAAGCAAACTTTGTGTCTGGAAGCAAAACAAATGACGAGAATGAGCATGAACTAGCAAAATGCAACCCTAAGCCTTGAATATGGCCAGAAACCTTAACCCCAAAGTGACATTCGATATCCAAACATCATTGCTTTTGAAGCTCTATAGGTCTAGATATCTTCAAGTTATACAAATCTCAACCATACAATCTTGTAGTGTATATGTTTTAGATGATATGTACAAAATTTGAAGTCATTTGGCCATATAGAATGCAAGATCATAATGTTTTAGTGTAAAGAATAGATGCTGAAATTTTCCATTTGGAGGTGAAATTTGTTTTCTAAACCTACTCAAATGAAAAACTTTACACTACAAAATGATTCAAAACTAGTATACAAACACATTGGTGAATTTTTTTTTCATTTAATCGACTCATTGTGTCTAAAAAACAGCTTTGAAATGTCAAAAAACAGCAAGAAAAATTGCAAAAAACACATCTAAGGCTGAACCTCCTCCTACTAGAATGCTTCTCTCTCACTCATTACTTCTTGGATTGACATGAGATTTTTGCCTCACAAACTTGACTAGTATGTGCAGCTTTTCCAAAAAACATTATTGAAAATGAACTTTGTATGAAGAAGAAATAGGCCACCGAAGTTCACTCTACTCCCCAAATGCCAGGATGTTGAACTTCGAATTGCTCCTAAACATTCACAACAACTTGGATTGACATGAAAATTTCACCACAATAACTAGACTTCAAGGGGAACAAAATCCAACAAATTTTATTGAAAATGAATGTTTTACAAAAGAGATCAAAGCCCCCGAAGTTGCAGCCCTAAATGTAGTATACTGAACTCAAATTGAAGCTGTGAACTTCAATTGGCCCCTTAAAACTCAGTACATCTTGGATTGATCTAAAATATTTGCCACACAAACTAGAGGGGAGAACACAACTTTCCCAACAAGTTTCATTGAATTTGGACCTTGGATGCAAAAATTACAACACTTTGAACTAGACTTCAAATTGTATGAGGACACTTTCTATCCTCTTTGTCATTTTGGGGTTAAACCCTAAAAAACCTTAAAAATCGCCCTACGATACCAACCTTTAATCCTAAAAACCATGAACCCTAAAAAAACCCTATGATACAAATCCTTAAACCCTAACCCCCAAAATCGCCTTACGATATAAAACCTCAACCATTAATATGGGTTTGAGATAGCAAAATGCAACATTCTAAACAAACACTTCACAATATGGCCATCCAAGTTGAGAGGCCATGGGATTAACCCTAGAAGGCCCAAGGCCATTTCGGGTATGAAAACATCATTGTTTTTCAAGCCTTATAAGTTGACATGTCTCTAAGGTATAAAAATCTCAACCGTACAATCTTGTAGTATGTATATTGTAGATGACGTGGATCAAAATTGGAATCATTTGACCTTATAGATTGCAAGATTACAATGTTTTAGTGTGGAAAAAAGATGCTGAAATTTTCCTAAAAACACATTTGGAGGTGAAATTTGATTTCTAAACCTACTCACATGAAAAAATTTTAAACTAAAATGTGCTTTGAAATCAACATACAAACTCATTGGTGGAAAAAAAATTCATGAAAGTGACTCATTGTGTTTGCAAAATGACTTTGAAATGTCAAAAAAATAGCCAAAAAGGGTGAAAAAAACACATCTATGGTTAAACCTACTTCTACTAAAATGCTTCTTAGTCACTCGTGACTTTTGTGATTAACACAAAATTTTAGCCACACAAACTAGGCAAGTATGTGCAACTTTCTCAAAAAAAAAATTGAAAATGGACACAGTATGAAGAAGTAACAAGCCGCCGAAGTGCATACTAACCAAAAAATGTTAGGGTTTTGAACTTCGAATTGCTTCCAAGCATTCAAAACAACTTGGATTGCTATGAAAATTTTACCACAATAACTAGACTTCTAAAGGAACAAAATTCAACAAATTTTATTGAAAACAAACATTGGATGAAGGAGATACAAGCCTTCAAAGTTGTAGCCATGACAATGCAATGTGTTGAACTCAAATTGAACCTGTGAACTTTGAATGGCTTTTACAAACTCAATTCGTCTTGTATTGATCTGAAAATTCTACTACACAAACTAGACTAGTATGTGCAATTTTTCCAACAAAATTTATTAAATTTGGTCATTGGATGCAAAAGTTACAGCACTTTGAATTTTACTTCCAAACTATGAACTTCCTTTGAGAATTGGATCATTCTTGAGGTGATTACAAGTGCATCTATAATTGCCAACCAAGCTTATTTACTATTAGTTAAAAATCAAAAATGCTCAAAAATTGCCATTGCTAATACAAGTACCAAATCTTAGAAAAAAAACCTTTAGGGGTTAACAAAATTGACATTCAAATTCCTTTACATTTTGAGCAACCTTCTAAATAGAATCTTTTTACATCAAGATTTTTCAATTAAAAAATATAACAATGACAATTTTAACTATAAGATCTTAACCTCACCTTCATGTAGAAATTTTTCATGCAATAAGTTTCAAAGTCAAATTCATTATCATTTGTGAAATCTACAAATTCAAAAAAGAATATATTTTTTTCCAATGCTAACTGGTAGGGGACCTCAACTTCAAAATTCAATGAAAATTAGAAGATGTGGAATTCAATTTTCATTTTCTACTGGTATGATGTACATGTTAGGGGTGAAAACTAGGATATCAACAAATAATCAAGATTTGAATCTACTTTGTTAAAAAATTATACACCTTGCATTAAAGTGATTGCAAGAAATACTTCTACTACTGTATTGGTTTTATTTTGTCTTTTGTATTGGGGGAAAAAAAATTTGGAATAATTTTTCTTAAATCAAGAAAAATATTGACAATTAGTATAACACTGAAAATAAAGTACTCTAAAAAATTCAAGCCTAAAAATATTCTCTAAATGTTATGCACAAAATAGAAATATTGCTAAGTGAAAGTTTCTAAGAAGTCCTTCAATAATTGCAAAAATTATGTTTTGAGACCAAATTTCTCAAAAATACATTGAAATGAATCAAAATGAGCTAGTGCAAGCAAAATATTTTTTTCAAATTGGTATAAAAAATGAGCACTAAAAAATATAAATTTTATAGGTATACAAGTCAAAAGTTAAAATACAACAATTGATCAAAATTGTAAGAGCTATAATTTGGTTGCAAGGAATTTTAGGGGTTAAAATGGAAAAAATTCAAGAAATTGGTAATATTTAAGACATCCATCTAGAACCTCAAATCAATACTAGTTTTAATTTTCAAATCTATGATTACTTTGAATCTTACAATTTTGGTGTTGTGAAATATGTCATGTTAATCCTTTAACATCCAAATCCTTGTTTTTAAATTTGCACATTTTTTGTATAATTATATTCTTTAACCTAAGTCTCATCAAATTAGAAATAGAAGATGTTAGGTATTCATGTTGTTTTAAAAAGATTCAAACATAAATGTCATTGAATAGATGCAAAATCAATTAGACAATACATTGCCCTCAAGTTGATTCTTTTAATCATCCCAAAATGTGGATTTTGGAGTGTATAAGGGCTAATTTAGGGGTCAACTATATGACCATATTCACCATAGGAATGCTAAAATTAATAAAAATGGGTGTTCTTACTTAACTTAACATTCATCTATTTGTCACATCTATTCATCTATATGGGAAATTTTGTTAAAATGGCAATATTCCATGTACCATTTTTAAACCTCCTGCTTTAAGCTATAAAAGTGCCATCTAAGACAGGTATAGATTTCAAAAATCTTAGATTTATATAGATTTAAGAAATCTAGGACTATTGAACTAGTATATAATTCAAACTGCATAGTTTGAATTGTAGAAATAACATCTAGTATAGGTGTAGATTTCACACATCTAAAAATGATATAGATTTCAAGCATCTAGGATGTTTATACATTTCAGAATGCTAGTTTGAACGATAAAAATTGCCAAAGTAGTGAAATAGCATCATTTTAATGAAATTGCCTATCTATTTAGTATTTTAGTACACTCATTTGTGATTTGGTGTGCACTACAAATATGCTTGTTTAGGCTTAGGTCAAGTAAAGAATAGATAATTTAGTATCTTATTGTCAAATTTAGTACATTCAATGTTGAATGGTTCCAGCAAACTAAGAATGACATTTGAGGATTTTAGTACTACAGACTATTATTTTTTTTGGTTTCAATCTACTATGACTCTTTTGTTTGGGTTGCCATGACTTTTTTTAGAACTTTAATGTTGTTGTATCTTTTTTCAATTGATTTTTTTTATTAAGATATCTTTTCTTGGTTATTTTGTCTTTTTTAACTTGATGATTTTGGACCTTTTACTTATAATACACTTTGGAATTTCATACATTTCAATAAATATTTTAATTTATGTTTGAATCTGACTCTCACTTAGGACAACTAGAGTACTATGGTAGAAGAACCCATTCCTAACTAGAGCCCCATGAGCAATCAATAGGGTGTGTTAAATTTGGAGAAGCTGGGACTCATTTGTGTTTTTTTAATATTTTAAAGGTTACAAGAAGCTTCCTTGTTTGATTGGCTGTCACAAGAATTACAGCATGCTATATTTTTGTACCACTATAAGTAGCCTCTAGTCTATTAGTGAGCAGTTTTGGATGACTCTAAACATTGGCCATGGGTCGACAAGAACTTTGGCTTTTCAAAAATCATAGTAATTTCACTTTCAACACAAAAATTACCCTACTTTTTGCAATCTCCATCATTCATATCATTGCACCTCGTGCAATATATTTGCTTCACCTTCCACTAGCTCCTCCTCATCACCCAAATTCCTTATTTGATCAGTTATGAGTGCCTTCACTATAATAAGTTTTTTTCAAAAGCCTTTGCCAAACGAACCTCTGATGGAGGAACCTCGAACCCCTAATCCCTTTGCTTAGAAACTTACTGACGTACGTCACTTAAATAATTGGTTTGAATTGAAGCAATTATTGCACAGAATATTTCACCTGATTCCCACTTTCTATATCTCTCCAGAAATGTCCTACAGTAAGTTGAATGTTTCAGAGATACTAACATTTCTGTATTTGCCAGGTCTCCTGCAGGCGGGACTGAGGAGCTTCTGAAGACCTCAGAAAGTTATGTGACTTTGTGGTTTTTAGGAGGTTTCTTAAGTTAAGATCTTTACTAAACTGAAGTGCATCCTATGCGTTGTCACAGACGAAAACCAGGCTCATAAACTCACCGAGATTTGCTCACACTCTGCAGGTTCTTCGACAATGCTGAGGGTAACTCAATTTAACTTACCCTCTCTTATGACATACTTTCAAATTAACTGCTTTCATGTTCCAAGCATATCCGCAGAATACTTCAGAATGTGTAAACATCTGATTGGGCAACTGCCAAATGTCAGGTTCGGAACACATCTGAAAGAATATTTAAGAAACCTCATTTTCCACCGAGGCGGTGTCATTAAAGAGGTTGATCGATGTGTCGTTGACTTGACGAACAATTACTTTTGGGGGCTTCTGACACCGGAAAGCCAAAGTCAAAAGATTGCATCTTTCAAGAAACGGAAGGTGAGTTCACGGTGACGAAAAATGTGATTTCCCAGAGATGCTGATCTGTTCGATTCACACACAACTGACAGACGATCCGAAGCACGACTGTCCCAATGGTGCGTTCCATCTCTGTGCTGGAATGGAATGTCAGAGAAGTTGAGGCAGACCGTAGACACGAACAGTGGTTGGTCTCTCCATCTCCAAGAAGTGAGTGGGGATGCTGCTAACTTAAGAGTAAGCTTGCTTGCAAACAATTGGGTCTTCGTGCAGATTGGGAGCAGTGCAGGGTGATGTACACAACTGTTTCTGGAAAGCTCCTGCTGAATAGGGCCAAATTTTGAATTATTCATCGACCTGTTCGAAAATAGGCGTTCAGCTACTGTAGTGCGGGTAGGATTGCTGTAACGAGCAGGATTGCAGGAAGTTTGAAAACGGGGGCATAAAATATAATTAACAACATATTGGTGTAGTTGCTATGTTTAACTAGTACTAGGGATTTGAGCTGGCTTCCATGGTCTGTGGGTGGACAAGCTTGCCTTCCCGCCATGAGGAATGCCCTTGATGCACAGATTTCCAGCATTCACATTTGAGGAATCCTGCAAGGTGCATATATTTTCCTTGTCTTCTCTGAACTTGCTTACTGTTGTTTGACACAGAAGGAAACATCTTGATTTCAAGGCAACAGAGCTATCCCAAACAGCATTCGAGAATGCTAGCATATCTAGAAGTTGTCCAGCCAACATCATATGGAAACAGGCCCTAAGTGGTCCAAGGCGATAGCATAGAAAAAGCAAGCAGATCGACCTAAGATTATGTGTGAAACAGATGCCCATGTATAAAGCAATATCAAATCAATCACTGAAATCATCTTCAACCCCTTTGCAACCTCGGAAACACACAGGCTCGGCATTCAATTCAGCCGAAACCTTCGCCTCCTTCAAGAAATGGTGTTTCACAGAAAGTCCATCAAGGTCCACCCGGATCGCGAGGCTCGGAATGTGAAAGTGTGTTGTAATTGACAGTGAAGATAGTACAACTGAATGAGTCACAAACTCTACCGACGATGCCGCGCAATTCCGAACCCGAACTAATGATAGCAGGGAGAAGAGAAAGGTATCCACGAAGGTATCATTTGTAATAAATCTAGCTACTGGGTGGGTAGGGTCGAGATGAAACAGGCTGGGAACCAGTGGGCACTCAGCTAGACTATAACTTGGAGAGCTACTATCTGAACAGCTGGCCGACTGATCCCGCACTGACAGAATCCAATTCCAGAGCTAGCTCCATCCCAAGCCATTCCAATTACTGACTGACTAAGAGCAGACTGTCTCCATGAAATTCCATCCACCAGTGCTCAAAACTTTCATCTAATGTGTACTGTACAACTCAAGGGCAATTGCCTCCTGAGCGCGTAACGCACATAACGCAGGAGCCATAGCCCAAAGAATGAAAAGAACTTGTATCCACAGGTCTTACCTCTTCATCCAATAAGTGTTCTTGAAAATCTAATCTGGACACTCCACACTCCCTGTCACAACCCGGGCACCAGGAAAACACTGAGCAAAACAACGACGAGAGTTACGACCACCGACGGCGCCAGTCGTCCGGAGTCATTGTTCGGTAGTTCCTCCGGCATCACACACTCTTCCCCATTGAACCAGATTCGGGTTGGAAACCCATCCCCCTTGACAATTTCGATCCCCGGCGTGGTTTTCTTGGTAAACGAAATCACAGACTGGATCTTCCCCGAGGTGAGATTCTGCGCGGCCATCAAGTAGTTGTTGAACCCTTCCAACCCCGTGACGACGAAGCTGTTGTTGAGATACGCATCGCCCAAACTGGTGTTCAAGAGAGGCAGCCTGGTGGCGTTCATGGAGTATCCGTCCTGCAGTCCGATGGTGGCTTTCGGCATCTCCACCACGGCGTACCAGTCGGGGTAAGTGATGTTGGACCAGTCCAATAAAGTTAACCGCCCACTCCAGCCTTTGGTGAAGTCAGACACGATGTGCCAGTTCAGGTTCACGCCACAGTAGTCCGTGCACGGGAGGGGTTTGGGGATGGGCTTGTGGTTCACAGCGGCCCATGCCAAGATCTTGGTAGTTCGGTTCACTGGGGCGAGGGTGAGCGCACCGTAAGGCAGCAGCATTGCGGAAGCATTGGTGTCACACGTGGGAGCTGTGTCGCCGTAGAGAAGCGGCGCCTTCGCTGGATGGCCACAGGCGCCGTTCTTGCAAGGGACTACCGACTCGTTGTAATAGGCGGAGAATGAAACGCAGCACTTGGGGGTTCTCTTCACTCCCGCAGTAATATTGCACGTCACCTGAATCCATGTCAAGCATCGGAAGCATTAATTTGAATCAATTTTTAATCTACTGGTCATTACAGACTGCATAACCTTCGGGAGCCTCCAAGAGTCTCGTCTGTTGAAAGACAATGAAAGGTTATCCGACGCAATGCCTGGTCGTTCTACTCAATCAAGAACATCTATTTTAGTACAAATTTTTGAGTTTTGAGTTGATATAAGGGCTAACAATGCCAAGAAGGAGAAGGATTATGAGCTTCAACCCTATTTTGACTAGTCAAGGAGAGAGTGACAGAGTTGCCTTAAAAACTGGACCTAATAAATACTCAGGAAAGTTCCGCAGTGAAATTCCCAGGAGTAACCCTGCCTACTCTACTCTGGCAGTCGTTTCTACAGACTAATTCAATTTTCCAAATAGAAGTGCCGCAAGTGACATAATTTCCAAATTGAAGTCTTAATCCGCTGTTGATCAAAACCTCTGGAAAAGCTTACATGGAACCCTAAAGAATAGTCTACCCCACACCGAATTGACAAAACTGCAAACGGGATAAACCAACGAGGAGATCATGTCCATTGCTTCTATGACGAAGACTTGACGAGAGTGTGGTGCCGAATTGAATTACCTGCCACGTCTTCACAGCTTCGGTGCTGTGAATGAGACTATTCCAGGGATCCGGGAACACGGAGGGTTGAATCAGACGGGGCTCGCCACAAGTGTAGTAACCGTCAGTGGTATTCGGGCCATCACCGAACTTAAAATCCTGAGGAGGAATCATATAAGTCATATCAGCGTTGCCCGGAGGAACTTTGTACACATTGATCACGAAGGCAGCTTGGGTCTTGTGAGGATCAATAATGGCTGGATAGATCGTCCCGTTTTTGCAACAGTTCTTAATTCCGCCAATGTTGGTGTCGTTAGTTCTATCTGTTGGTAAATCTAGAAAGACGGGGCTTGTTGAGCAGCAGGCAGCCTTGTTCACATCCGGACCAGTCGGGTATGCCCTCCCCGCCAGGCCATTCACACAGGTTTTGAGGTCTGATCCGAATGTTTGAGCACCCTGGATTGTATTGATGAACTCACTCTCTTGCCATGTCCAGGAGAGGTTCCAGTGGTCAATACGAGTGACAGGCATGTTGTTGGTAATTGTCACCTGCACAAATCCGTCCACGCTTTTACCTTAAAAATTCAACCCGCATTTAAGAAACTCGTAGATTCAACAAGCTAGTTCCCTGCGTGAATTTTGAGTACACATTGATCCATCAGCATTGAGGTTTAGTATTGGAGATTGCGCAGCAGAGTGCCGAGAGTTGCGTTCAAACCACCAAATCAAATGAAAATAGGTTGTAGTTTCAGGATTCGAAAGTAACCATACACTAACCTGTGCCATGTAGTCCATTTCGTAAGACTGAGTGATATCGTACAAGATTGTAATGTTTCCAATCTCTGGGGGCAGGTAATTGTCGTCGTCATCTGACAGCGTGATATTCCTATTTTTCTCCACGCAGCAGGTATACATTGTATTGTCTGCGTAGTAACCAGCAGGTTTTATAAGACCGTGAGGCCGGTAACTCAGTCCATTCACAATAGCAGTGTTCGATTATGTTGAAAGTATGATCGACTCGCTGCAACGAAACTCAGGAGTTCCAAATGATCACAATACACGCGGCAGGGTATACACTAGTATAAGAACTTACTTCCTTTCATCGTTGGCAAGCTGCAGTTGTAATCCTTGTGCGTAATATTGATTGACTTTGGCATAGGATCGGTTTTGATCCCGAACTCTGTGCCCACTAGTGGAAGTTTTTTCTGGATTTGCAAGGGGTCACCGGCTGTCTCAATGGCATTCTTAATATCTTCCGGGAGTTTTCCCGTCAGAATAGTTCCATTGGACACGTCCACGGGCATTTTCCGCCCATCTGCCAACACCGCATCTCCAGCACTGACTAAAATCTGTAAAACAAGTTCAGAAATTTCACGTCAGTAGGGAGGTGAAACTCCAAGTTCAGAAACAGGGCTCCATTGCGGGTTGATCCCTAACGAAACTGACTCGGTGCTTACCAACCGATCCTCACAATTTCGCTTTTAATATTCACAAACTCAGCCTCTGGATACAAGAGTGGCTGGGACCTGAAGTTCTTGAAAAGACCCTCAAATTCAAAATTGGTGAATAATCTGTGGTTGGAGATTTCTAGAAGTTGTCTCTAGGAAGGACTGTGAACTGAGTCTCCGTCACTGTACCCCCGATCTGACTGGCATTTTCTGTAAGCGGCTACATTTCAACCGACTTTGAACCTCTCTACTCTATTAGATTGATTCTCTCTCGCTTAGACTAGAATTTACTGTAAAGAGGACACTCGATCTCAGTGCAACTGTTGACTACGCCAATCTAACGTGAGACGATCAAAGAGGGCCACAGCACTGCAAAGCCTGTGCACTTCTGAATTCGATCAAATAGAGTTACTGGCGGTTAGTTTTCGCGACATTTTCTGCAGTGCAATTCACTACTGATCGGCAGGCTCACCTCGTGGTGCTGGTACTCGATCCCCATTTCCCAGTTGTCCACCGTGGAGTACCCCATGTTCGTCATTGTGGCTGTCGCCTGAAACTTGTAGGGCTGAACCCACGGCGTGTCATTGAGAAACGGATAAATCTTCTTGGTGAACGTCGTCTCATACACGACGAGCACCCCTTGACACGGAGGATACAGGTCGTCCAGGCTGGGTCCAGGAGCGGGCGCCATCGGCAGCGGGAGGCCAGGAGGCGGCGACGGTGGCGACTTCACTGGAGCAACTGCAGGAGCCTTCGTAGGAGCCTTTCCTGGTTGAGCACCGACACCCTGGACAATCACGATCAGAACAAGAGCAACCGCCAAATCTCGGCGCTCCATGGCTCGCAACCTCACGAAGCAATTCCCTAGCATCACAAGCAATCTCTCATTCAATGAATGGCAACGATCCCAACTTTTGCTGGGGCACACCAATTCACCCTGCTCCTCCTCCAACCTCCAAATCCAACCATGAACAACGTAACCGCCGGCCCTTTCCAACTAACGATCAGAGAATCCACCTGATCCTCTCATCGTCCATGTCACTCCGACAAATCTCACTTACAGCTCCGCCCTGATCATCATCACCACGAAAGATCACCGCGACGAGCTATACACACTGGCACCTCAGGTGCTTTACAACAAACCATAAAGGAGCACCAGACGAGGACTACAGTGGGAAAGAACTTGGAAGAGAAACCGAACGTTGAGAAGTTTGTAACTTGCCTGTGAATGGACAACCTCTACTTGAGTACTAGTAGACTACAGTAGATTAGTGGAGTACAGTCTACAGACCGGACCAGGCAAGAGATGCGACGAAAGAGGTCCGGAACCGAGCATCGATGAATGAAGGCACTACTCCCAGGGAGATGAAACCGTGAATGGACGAATGAAGTTGTGTATGATCGCGGGACAAGTCGGGGGAGATCCTAGAAAGGGGGTCCCAGTGGAAGTTTTAGTAATAAGAGTGTAACACCTCCTCGGCTGGAGTCTTTGGCGGCTTGAGGACGAAGAATATTGCGACGCGTGTGCCCGGGGGAGCTGACAGCCGCGCTAAACAGGGGGTCGATAATCTGGTCTATTTCATAATACCCACTAGATTATAATACAATTAACTGCTGGGGGGTAACTGGGTCTTATTGCCTTACTGGGATACTATTCTTGTCGCAATTGGAAGCGGGGGGAATACTCGCCGTGGTATTCGGGTGCTACAGTTGCTTTCATTCAAATGATTCGATCGCAAATCCCAAGTTTTTCAACATTCAGGCGTCGTCATAACTGCAAAGCTGAAATGATTCGATTGCAAATCCCAAGCTTTTCAACATTCAGGCGTCGCTCATAACTGCAAAGCTGCTCGGGATCATATATATGGTGCTGCTTTTTTGCATGATATTACAATGCGCGTTACGAGAGTTTACTGCTTCGTGCATGCATGTAATAACTAGCACGCAGGTTTTACGAATTTGCTATGTTACTACGTACACAGTGTATGATGCAATGATTCATCCGCAAATCCAAAGCTCTTCAAAATTCGGAATGTCACTCATAACTGCAAAGCTGCTCCTTTTTGCCTGCTTTAATGCATCAATGCAGTTGATATTAAACTTGACAATGCTTTTTTGCATGGCATTGTAATACAGTACTGGTTCTACTTTAATATTTACTGCCTAACGCATGCACGTTATTATAACAATTTGATATTGCCGCGCATTGTCGAGTGTCCGTTTGATCAGGCGAGTCGTCCATCAGAGGCAAGGGTCGATGTCCATCGGGTGAATTTTATTGAATTTTTACGTTCGTTTTCTTATCCTCTGTAACAGTTTCGAGTTTCGACAAGTAGTGCTTGTAATTTCACTAATTTGGGTGCGGGAATGTTCGTAGACGGACCTAAAAACTTTCCTGAAACTGTACGAGTTACTTTCTTGACAAATATGCTGTCCAACTTGGAAGGACGCGACCCCCCCCATGACCAAGGCCGGTAGTCACCGAAATGCTTCGATTAAACCAAAAGGTGCATTCTTTGTTTCTATCAATGAATGAACAACTGGTGAAGTCATCCATCGGACTCTTTTTCTTTTCTTTTCCTCCTTGAAACATTCATCGGACACTTTCAGTTTAGTGCTCAGCGTCGTTCCAGGGTTACTGCTAGAGGCGGGATCCCTACGATCGGAAAGTGTAATTTCCTTAACAAGTGACAGATCTTCCTCTAGAACTTACTTTGAGTCTTGGAGTTCCGAATACGTTGGAGCTTACCTCGCAGAGGGTACAGTAAGTACGTGGGTAGTGCAAAGTTAGGTCAAAGGTGCACGGTTTATCATATACGGTTAATTCATGTCATTGTTTGCTTGTAGGCAACCAGGGAAAGAACATGGTCATGTTTCGGAATTCGTTTACCACGTACGGATGTACCATTTACGGTGGAGAATGTGGCATAACCGTATACTAGTGCATTACCATGTCTTCATCGGCAAAAATGGCTGGCAAAGTGAATCTGAACCATTCTAAACATTCTTGCTAATACTATTTGTAACACGAATGGATCTAAACAGTCAGTACTAGTTGATGAACTTGGGTAACATTTTGGTATTAATTATTATTGACCATCAATAATTAGTTTTAAATTAAAATATGCAAACCCTTGAAGTCTTGAACAATGGTTCTCCATTTGTCATAAAAAATAAAATAAAAAATAAAAAATAAAACTCTAACCTTGGGGTACCAAACAGGAGTGCATTGAGCACGGGATTGAGCACCATGCCCACTTGATCACTTCCATATGACAATGCTAAAATTCTTGGAGATTTTCAAAATAAGACTCATAAATGGGTTTTCATCCAAATAAGTAAATAATTCTGTTACTCCAGTGATGAACCAACCTCTGCTCCTCCTAGTCTCCTACAGTACCGAAGTTACCTATGGTTACCATGTCCACAAATGGCGACTTGCAAGCTCATCACCTACTGATTATCATCGAGAGCCTCTCCCAACTTTGCCAAATCTGTACAACCATGCTCTACTATCGTGCAGGAAAGCCCCGCCATTTTACTGAGAATTTATTCTTAGAAAACAACTCGGTTTCTCACTCATTACACGCCGTCAGAAATGGATACCATTATTCGAACGGAGTTCAGGAAACTTCAGTTTCTACGGTAACACCAATTCAAATACTCCGTATAATTTCTGTTTACAGAAAGGACCCGCTACTACAGTAGGTTTTCATTCTTTTTTTGTACAATGCGGGGGTAAAGATACCCTGTCTGCACCTGCAGGTCAAACTTCCAAGCACCATCATATTATTTTTGGTTGACACTATAAATGAAAAATGGTCCGGGGCCAACAGACTTTCGAACTTCGTCAACTGAACAAAAACCGCCAAGGTAATTCTCCAGACGTATTAACACAGCTTAGTATAGTAAACGAATAGCCAGAGGAAAAAATAGTTGGTGTGTCAAGCTTTATATGTAGAAACCTTGGCTCGAAATGATCACACGCAATTAATATAAAACAAACAAATCTCTGTTGTCAGACATGGAGGAGACTATCTGGGGCCTCTCTGCTTTTCGTTGAGGTAAACCTCCGGACGTCCCTTTCCAGCTGCCCGCCCGCAACACCCTGCCAAGCCAAGCCGAGCGCGCCGCTGGTCCTTTTTCGGCTACCCACTCCATTTTCTACTTCCAACCGGGTCGAGGTTTTGTCGGTGGGGGTCCGTGTTACGTCAGATGTTGGTCCGCACCTTGTGCTGACGTTTAATGAACTTATTAGCAACCCCACGACGGACCTTTTACTTTCCAACTGAAGCTCGAATGACATTTATTTCCCAAGGCAGGAATGCGAACAAAAGATCGAATTTATCGTATACTAGCACACTTTTCTTTTCCTTTCTGGTACAGGCAGATCGAACAGTTCGCAAAGAAAAAGATCTAATAAGACGCGGGGAGGTGCCAGAGCCAGTTGGACAGGACCACCCTAACTAATTTGAATGCTCCAGGCTAATTCCATCCTCGTGCATTCGTGAGTCGTGACCCATCAGATTTTTATTACTCCGCAATTTTTAGTTTTTGTTTTTGGAACCTGAAAAGGAGCAAGCCTATTGCTTTAAAAAGGACTGCGTTTGTGTTGACATGTGTGTGCGTCGGAGACTCGATCGGATGCTGGGAACTTGGACACAGCTCGTTGACGAGTTAAATTTAGTTCCATGCAGATGCAAGTGTGGACAGCGAGAGGGACCTACGGTCCTACTCCCCTCCCGGATTCTCTGATACGAATTGTCAACTCTGTCAACCCTGCCTGGCAAGGCTGTTTTGGGGTTAGGCCGGTGATGCACTGATGCCAGAAGAGTGCTCGGGTACAGTATCTTCATCGGAAACTGATGCCGAGGTACTGCACAACATCCAAATACAAAAAACTGTGCTTAGGATTCATCCCAAGTTCTGGATGAGAGCTTGTGAGGAACGTGGGTTATTATTATAATGATCGGGTCTTAAGGAGTGGGAGTGATCAGAGGAAAATGCTGTCTGTCCCCAGTCAGGCAATTCAATGATTATTTCGGAATTTACTCTGTGAAGTGTGCATTGATCAGGCAAGCTAGAGACAATTTGATGATCGGTATCGTTGTAAAATTTTGTGCAAGTTTTTATTTTATTTTATCTTTTGACGCAAGAGGAAAATGGCATTCGAATGCAAACGCTCCACTCTCCATTTGTGGAAGTTTTGAAGCATGGCGAGAGCAAACTCTGGTTGACAATAGCGTCCATGTCTGAAGTTTCAGCATATGGGGCGTGCAAGTGGCTTGACATTCACAGGCCGAAGTGACCTTTTGGCGACTAGAAAATGATTTCCTTCCGTGAGTTTCAAATATAAAATTTCCTTCTTCAATTCATGAATCTGAAATAGAACAAGTATTTATGGTCACAATGCAATCCCAAACTTCATGTAAGAAGGTATAAACTGCATGTTATACCTTTTTGAGAGAGGTCTTGGAGCACCAACCTACACTGTGAGATCATGGTTCCAATGGCCCACAAGGGCATTAGGGTTGGTGTTCACATGGGCCCTAGAACCACTCTCTTGCACTATAGTTTGGTGCCCCAAGACCTCCTTTCTACTAGTCCTTGGTGGACCTTTTTGCTATGAAGTGTTCAATAAAGAAAATTCACATAGGTTTAAAATTTTATTGATATTATTTTCTTTTTTAATAACCCATAAAGCCTTTTATTGGCAAGAATGGATTTGTATAATTGGGAAAGCTCTAATGATTTCAAGTTTCATTTTTTTTTTTTTTGGATATATTTTAAGAATAGCCCTTAATCATCATCTTCTTCATGGCCTTCATTGCGTTCATAACAAGCTTTGTTTGGTGTAATTCCAATAAGTATTTCAGAAAGCATAGAGATTTCCGTTTACGTCACATTAACAACTCAAGTTCGCGGTAAGACATCTCTATATACGTGGAATTGGAACAGAAGGGGTTGGAATATAATCAATAAGTGATGATTTTACAAACTCAATGAAATGCAATCAGGCAATCTGAAAACACCTCACAATTGAAGGACACTTTTGAGTCATCATTGCAACTGCATAGGAGCCAACTTAACATCCAAAATGGAAAGCTATTTGTTTTTCCTCTTAGAAAACCTGTGTAATGTACATTCAGACTTTCAGAGACATGAGATGACCCAAAATGGCGGAATTTCTTTGCAAATAAAAACTTGCGAATCCAATAATTATGTGTCTCAAATGTGCAACATCCAAGTAGCCACACCAATCAATGGCCTTTCGCCACCTTCGCGGCTGTAGACTGGCCAGCATGGTCGGAACAGGAATAACTTCAAACTTTGAATGTTCCTGTTGAATGATACAAGAAGTGACTAGTCCATAGGTGGAGAAAGAGCCACACAACCTTCTTCCTCTTCTTTTTTTAATTCTATTTCTTCCCTACTTGAGGTGAGTACTGGTCCTGCCATTCACCAATTATTGGGGAGTTGGTAGAGTGCCAATTCAGAGTAGAATGTTGTCCGGAAAACGCCTGTTGTCTAGATTAATAACCAATTTTGAAAGCCACTAAGCTTACCCGTGAGGAATCTCCGTCGTCACACTCCCAGAAACTGAACTGACTCGACTCAGGTCGCAAAGACACAAGCGAGATGAACGACGAAGCAACACGAGGTGCTTTTCGAGAGATCTGTTCATGACTGATTGCAAAAGTGGTATTAATTAGGGCCTCACTAAGAGATTTGAAGGTACAATTGTCCTTGCAGCTATGGGTCCAGTGTGCCTCCTCGAGCATGTCCCAGTGCGGCAGTGCAACACTGCAGCCTCACACATTGCGTTGGACACCCCGCCCAAAGCTTTCAAAACCATTCTTCGAGTACGAAAGCCATCACCTTTTCCCTTCACGACAAACGAGCTACAGCAATCGATAGGACCTGATCTACGCACGTTGGTGGTGCTTGGGGTTGAGCCATCAGCACCTGAAGTACATGGTCAAGTTATGTTTTGGCAGCCTGCCTCTTTGAACAGGCTCTTCCCTTGGAAAATGTTTCCTTGGATTCAAACTACACTAATATTGGTACATAGTGTTGGCTACACTAATTGTCAACAATAACACTAATTGTGATTTGCAAGGTTAGTGTTAGAACATTATTTACCCATTCTAACACTATTTTAGCTCTATAGTAAAATTTGGTCATTTCAACATTTCTACGAGAGTGCATTTAGTGTTAGATGGGAACAAAATATAGAAGTTGGAATGGTGGGGAAAATAGTGTTGGGGTAAAAACCAGGGAACAACACCAATTATCACTCAACACTATTTATCAATTTTAGTATAGTGTAACCACCTTGTGTCGATGCCGCAGTAATTGCCAAAGTAAAAGTAAAAGCAATTTTTTTAAAATTCAATAACTTTCTCATTGTAGGTTGGAATGCCACAAAATAAAGTCCACACACACCTCCTCACCAAGGGCTTTCCGATGGTACCAAGAATGCAACAGGGGATGCACGGTCCAAGAGATCTCATCATAACAAACAAAAAAAACAAGCAAACAAACAAATATATAGCCTAACTTAATGGATGAAACTAACCTCCAAAACAAGCTTCACTCTTGTCAAAACTTAACTTAATGGATGAGACTAACCTCCAAAACAGGGCTTCACTCTTGTCAAAACCTAACTTAATGCTTATTGGTAAAACATTTTACTTTGCATCAACATAGAATTTAGTCTAATAGTATCAAGTTAGATACTAATGAAAGACATAATAGTTGCATATAAGTCTTGAGACTAAAAAGTGCCATAGCCCATCCAAGTCTATTTACAAGTTTCAAAAAAAGTCTAAAAAGAACTCCATGTGCTTGACAGTAAAATCTTGCACCAATTCCATGATGGAGAAATTGGATTTGAAGGCTAAGCCTCACTTGTACCCGTCCCAAATACAAAACAAACTAATGTAAAGTGAGTGAGGATGCATCAAGAGTCTTCAGGTGCAACCAATTGCTATCTATGTCACAAATCCAACTCACTAAGACTAGGAACTAGTAAAAAAGGTCGCAAGGTAGAAGGCATCAACGTTAAAGCAAAACTCCTAAATTAATCTACAAATTACAAAGCAAGAAGACCTTTGTCATTCCCGTGACACGATTGAAGCCCAAGAGTTAGTATACAAAAAACTCCACACCAAAGTGAATCGCCACAACCAAAGCCCAAAGATGTACACAAGGGACCTAGAAGGTTATTTCATGCTCAAACAAATTAGAGGGAAAGTATTCCAAAGAGGTCATAATGAGGTGGTTGGTAATAATTGCCTACCTTAGTGGTGGAATGATTGTGATTAAGGCCACATCTAAAGTGGGTTGGGCGGATGGTATCCTAAACCGTCAAGCCTGAATTATCGCCATTTGAAAATTCCATAGTAGTATAGGAATATCAAGTTACCTAATTGGATCAACTAAAATTCACAAAGTGATTTTTCATGTGAGTGTGTGTTAAAAAACATCACCATTTCAAATTAAATAGTGGAGGCACGATAAAAATTGGAATAATTTATTTTCTAAATGCCTAGTCTATAATGTGTTTGGAAAGAAACCAACATTTCTAACAAACCCTAAATGGATAAAAAGTTTCATAATATATGTGCTTAGAATCAATTCTTGGGACAAAAATAATAGACGGAAGCTAGGTAAAGCAAACATTATTTCCAAAAAGGGCAAAAAGATCCTAGCATGTCTTCACATGGCAAATTATTGTATTCAAAAAATGGAATGACCTTCAATCTTGGTAAACTAATACATGATAATTGTTGAAGAAGAAATAAGATTGAAACACTCCAAAAACAGGACTTCACTCTTGTCAAAACCTAACTTAATGCTTACTGGTAAAATATTTCACTTTGCATCAACATAGAATTTAGTCTAATAGTATCAAGCCAGATACTAATCAAAGATATATAATAGTTACATATAAGTCTTGAGACTAAAAAATGCCATAGCCCATCCAAGTCTATTCACAAGTTTCAAAAAAAGTCTAAAAAGAAGAACTCTATATTTGACAGTAAAATCTTGCACCAATTCCATAATGGAGAAATTAGATTTGAAGGCTAAGCTTCATCTTTGCCATTCCCGTGACATAGATAAGTAATTGGATTTGTTGTATTGTACAACTTTCTTGTTAAAATCCTTCTTGACCATCATTGCCTTCAATTCTATTGACCACCTACAACTACTAGTCTTTATGTCTGATTTAGATTATCCATAAATATACTAAACCTAGAATGAAATATATGCCTAATACTAAGTGGAAATATACAAGGAGATATGTCAAGCTTATACCTTTTCATTATCTTCCTAGAACCATTACTTTAATGGCCAGACCAAGGAAATTATGATTATATTTCTATAAATATAAAACAACAATTAACTCTACTACATATGTCGATGATCATATATCATTATTTAATGACATCAAATCCATCCAATATCATATAAATAAAATTAAAAAATTCTACAAATGGGATGGTATAGACCTCAAAATCCCCAATTGTGCCATCCATGATGTCCACATAGACTAAATATGTCACCTAATACTTTCAAAGCACACCTACAATCTCACAATATCAACTATTATGGCCAAAATATCCTAGTACTACACTAAAATGATGCATATGCTTACTTAAGCACCCAAATGATTCCATTTCTCAACTAAAATCTATAGAAACAAACCACTACAACAAAATTAATTAATCAATGTAAATAACTATAGAAATCTCTAACTTCCATGAAACAAAAATTTGGCACGATAGACACATTCTTTGCCTTGACATCAAGTATAGCTTCTTTCCAATATCCTACTCCATGGCATCCTTAGAAAATTTGACAAACAAATTATTAAACTCACCCAAAAGATATGTGGACTCCCTATTTAATAACACACCCAATATCACTATTCAATTACCACAAAACATATATGGACTAGAAGCTTTTCATTCAAAATTGCATACTTCACATGCATAGTTGACCAATTCAAAGACACCCTTAATGACAATGGTCTCCCAGGGAAAATATCTTATGGACATGTATATTACATATGTGCAAAAAACAATTGATTTCAACATTTATGCTTCTCACAAAAGTCACTTGCATACACTCACCAAATTCTTGTATACTTTATCTTCTCAAAACAAAAGTAAAGGTGTATACCTTTAGAATTTAGAGTATCTATCCTAACTTCTCGCTACTAAAATCACCCTTAAAAACAAATTTGGTAACTTCTTGCTATGAAAAACACCTTTAAAACACATTTGATGCACTACCATAATACAACAATATTTTCCAATCTAATAGAACAAATCTCAACAAAACACATTAGTAAATTACTACACTACTACATTACAAAATTAGATTAAGATATAAATAGAAAGTAGCCAACAACTTCTTACACTAGAATTATTTATACAAAAATATACAACACCAACTTTTTATTTATTAAAAGTACATTATATTTAGCCACACAACTCTTACGTGCCTTCATCCTTGTACATACTATGAACACTCATTCAATTTATTGCTCCAATACTTTATACAACCATGATCCATCCACATTCCAAATACTATTAAAATAACCAACATCAAACTAGCATCTTATACACCCAAATGAATTTATGCAATGATTAGAACATAGACATATATCCAATACAAAAAATTATGTACAACCACCACTACAATATCCATCAATATATATAATAATCAACTAACTTATCTAATGTTGATAGAATGGACCTAACAATAAATCATACCAATAATGGATGACCACTTATTCTCTCTTCACCTAACAAACCAATGACATTTTCAAGCACAATTTATATGTCATACACAAATTTTACTAGAAAAGCAAGCAAAATCAACACCTCCAAAACATCATAGTTACAAAAACAAGTCAACCAACCCCAAAGATACAACACAAATCAATACACACCACATCACATGTCACATTACAATTCAATATAATATACATGCCATATATTGATACCTCTCCAAATGAATTCAATCCAAATAGAGGTGTAATTGTTAATCCTCAAAGTGTCTGTATTTTTCTTTAAAATGTAGATTATATGACGATACAAGTCAATTTATTATTACTATATCTAAAATTTGACTACAATGGCTATGGCAACAATACCACAATAATACAACTTTTCACATATCCTATGGACCACCACCATAATCATTTGAAACCAAACTTGTTTGGCTATATCACAAATACAAATATAAACTCCCTAAAATCAACACGCTCTAAACTCATTATATCCTACTTCAACATTATTCACTCTAATCTCCACCAACTACATGCCCTACACAATTAGATGCATTCTACTCAGTACATAAAAGATATTTTACTTTTGGTTTCCTGACCCAATTCCTTCATACAAATAGACAAGGAATAGAGTCACACATTCATACAATACATTATCTAATTCTTAGGCCATTCATTGGTCACATTTAGCAACCAATACTAACCCCAATAATGTAAATATACTAATACTACAAGATCCCCTTTAGTACATAAATCCCCTTTACACCCAACCCACATCTAAAAATACATATATGCTTGTTTACTTCAAATTGAGCTTTTTAAAATATGAAGAACAAACTTAACTATCCAACACTCAAAGAAAAATTTGGCCTTCAAATTTTATGTGTACATCACCAATCAAAAGCATTTAGAAATTCTACATTCCTAGTTCATTTATTATGTTCTTCTATAGAACTACACAACCCTCTTTCTACTCCTCTTCCAACATCGGTAAACAAATGCCACAAATAGATCAACATTTCACTTCCTCCAACACACCTCCAACATCTAATCAACCAATCTATTATGCCGTCATATAATACCCAACCCCCTTCCAAATACCCCAAAATATTTTTCTACTATAAATATGGTAATATGGATCCATCATACCACTGCAGAAAAAGCCAGTCAACTCTAGCAATTCAATATCAGAAACAATTGTCTACAACATAGATGGAAAAATTAAACTCTTGGCAAAATTATTGGTTCTTCAAAATATTCTCTAAGCTTAGTATTCAACCATACACAAATTCCTTCAAATCCTCACAAACTTGCCCACATTTCCACAAATAGTCTAAACTCAATAAACCTTATTATAAACCACATTGAACATCCAACATCACAAAACAACCATCTTGAGAAAGTCATATTAACATCTATAGTCAAATTTTTTTTTTAAAATACATCTCAATTCATCCTCCCAAAAGTTAGAGCACATGCCAAGATTAAAGGCAATAAAATTGCAAATGCATTAGTGGTAGCAAGAAATAAAAAAGAATACCAACAACCTATACAAGACTATGAACACACATACACCACACCATTCTATCTCACCAAGATGATTGGTTTTCAATCAAATTCATCCCACAAAAGGCTCCTTAAGATTCTTTAAATCATAACCCCAAAAGATTAAAGCCGATGATAATATGGATATAGAATACCATTTTTCTAGTGTAAATAAATGGACCCAAAACAACTATATACACTACAATCTATCTAATAAGTTTTGGACAAGCCTTCAAATTTTAGATAAATAAATTTCACATCTCCTAACATTCACATATGGTCAATATATAGAATTTCCTCACAAATTCCTATTTTGGTCAACATGATATTCCTTCATATTCTACCCAATATGTAACATCCTATTATAGTATACCAAAGTATATATATTAAAGCACTTCGCATAAAAAAACATATAACAAAGCAGTATACGAAATTTGGAAACTAATCCACTCCCATACCCAATTGAGATGCATGCTTCATCCTTACAAATGTTGGAATTTTTGTGACAAACCACCAATATACGCAATACCTAATTGGTTATACCTATGCACATGCATTAAGAAAACAAACCACCTATATCCTACAAAACTTTGGCCTAATATACATGTATGTACTTTATCATACTAATCCCACCACTACTTAACCCATTAAGGTAGTGTGTTCCCACTCCTTCATATGGACCCTAGCTTTGGGAGAGAATGGAGATGAGGTGATCCTTGAATGGACCACTTTAGCAATTGAATGCATCTAGGAAAAAATATTTTTCTATTACAAGAGCCAATCATAGTTTTTGAATCTGCACATCTCTTTACAAGTTGCAAGTGGATGGATTTTGGGAGACCTATAGTCACAAATAGGTGCATGTGTCCTTAATCTTTGAAAATTTATAAGTAATTCAAAAATATTTGGAAAAATACAAAAACACTTGTGTTAGGTTCCATGTCTATTTTTCTCTCTAAAAAATGATATAAAAATACTTTTATCCATGGAAACCTATGAAAAAGACAGACCAGTCCTTAAATGGTTGCTTTTAGAGCATACTACCTTACATGACCATAAAATAAAATTTACATATGTAATGACCATTTCATCCAAAATTCCATCATCTAATGAATATAAACCCCTCATTCAAAATACTATAGTAAACCTTGACTAAACCCCTTGTGGCCCGTCTAGATCTGGTATTAGGGCCCATAATTTGGGACGATCATACGAAAAGAAAGTTGGGTCCATCTAGACCACTGCCGTTTTGGGAACACCGAACCAATGAGGCAGCCTAGCTGGCGAAGGAAAAAACAGTGCTAAATCCCGAGGCTAAGTCCACAATATAGCAATTCCTTTTTTAATGCAGTGACTTGTGCGCCTATTAATTCAACAACAGAATCTTCTCCAAATGTAGATTTCAAATTGTTGCTAACAATTTTAGTTCATGGAGGTCCACGTGATCAATGAAGTTGTAGGACAACTATGTAGCTACTTGTGTCAATGCTTCTACTGCCAATTCAAAAAATGATAGCTCACAATGTGTTCAATATGGACTTGAATGTTGCCAGCATTGTAAATGTTTCCTTGAAATATAAAATGGACAAGCATTGGGCAAGCTATTCACCTGCTTCTATTATTCTGGCAATTTGTGATGTTCATTTTTTTTAAAAAGTAGGTAGTACATGCCATTGGACGACGCTGAACACAGTCAGAGAAAACTACATGCGATGCATGAGTGAAGTTAGACATCATGTTAGTGGTTCACCAAACAAGTGCCTTTCTATAATTGTTATGTAGAATTCAAATCTTCTAGTACTTGTTACGTAGAGTTCTAGCCAAACACTACGAAATGGAGAATTGGAATAGCGGAGGAACACAAGGAGCTACCGAAGCACCCCCACCGCGTGCTTCCAATGGTGAGTTACAACCTCTCTTGTCTTCCTAAGATTGAAACTACATTGAAGTTGATCTACACCACAAACATTGATACTTCAATGTCCAAATTATTTTCATGAAAACTGATTTGCAATGCACTATGGGTACAATGTGAATTTAGCGTACTTCAAACAGGGGAGTTGACGACCAAATGGGGGAACTTCTTTGTTTGAAGCTAATAGTTAGTGCTTCCTGCTTTCACTCTATACCAATTGTGATTATTTCTTTTACTTGGATTCAATACTACTTTAGAATTTTCCCAAAATAGAATTGCTACCTATTCCTTTACAAGTAGATGAACACCGAAATTTTCAATACTGCCTTGCCATACTATCGACTGCAGAAGCTGCTACTGTTCTATAGCAGATGTCGATTACAGGACAAGTAGTTCGCAACAAAAGTGCCAGAACACATTTGCCACGTAATGTAGCTCCTAGTAGCAACCCTGCAAAGAAAAAACACAAAGACCATGGGCCTAATTGGCAGCCACAAGAGGTGACTACCTTGATTCATACCAAGTGTGAATTATTCTTGGAGGAGAAAAAGACCGTTGACAGTTGAGATTTAATGAATCCAGATGCTAGTAAATGGCTATGAGTTAGTACTCAAATCATGCAAACCAAAATTTCACCTTATCATTGCAATGGCCCAACTTGCAAGAGCAAATGGAATCAATTAGTACTTGAATATAAACGTGTTGTAGACTACCTCGCAAGATTAGGAACGAATGCAGTTGATTATTGGGATATGACTGTGGTGCAACAAAGAGCTGAGGAACTTCTTTGATGTTTTCCATATGAATTTTTCAATGCCATCCATGTTTGGTATGGTATGCGCCCTACGATGCAACCGCCCCATTTCCAAGACCTTCTCTCTCGAGAGGATAGCAATTACCACACTTCTAGTACACATATGGTAGACAATGGTGACAATAGTGACAATGATCCATAGACTGAAGATGGCATGCACGTGGCCTTGTCTACTAAGATCAGTACAGAGTAGACTTCCAACAGTTTGAGGCCCGCTTCCACAGCCACACAGGTACACGTCAATGCTGCAGCTATCGCATGTGGCTCAAGTGACACTCAATGAGGACAGAATGAACTCTTTCCATTGCTTCCAATCGGCATCACTCCTCTTGTCATTAGTTCCAATGATACAGTGGAGTTCTCAGTGCATTGTAGACCTAGGAACACAAGACAACGACAAAAGCATTTGTCAAGATATAGCGTAACCTAAAGCAACCAAGCAGTTGGAGACACTATGAGCAGTTGGATGAAGGATATGATAGATGCTAGCAAAGAATGGGAGAAGTCAAAAATTGATGTCCAACTAAAACTTTTTACAAAGTAGATGTAGTATCAACGGGAGCGTGACCTACGACTTCACAAACATGCCCGTCTCACAAATGAAAGCACGAAACTAGCTATACAGAAACAAGGGCAAGTAGTGGTGCCACAAGAGGCTCTCCTCCCATTTGTACAAGAAGACCATGTTGGCAACATGGACTTGCTAATAGCGTTGTTGGATTCCAAAGGCGATGTTACTAACGCCCAATGCTCTCTTCCACTGCAAAAATAGATGCCAGCCACTTCCTTCTTGCAAGAACAAGGACATACAAAGTGTTAGTACTAAATGTACAGTAAAGTAATTAACTTGGTATTTTTTGATGTAAGCTCAATGGCATGCACCCACCGTAGTATGTAAAAACTATCAACAACTTCCTATAAAGTTTTATGTAGCTAACCACCTCAGTTGCACTTGTACAACAATTGTACACTCAAACTTCATATTACGAATAAAACAACATTTTATATATAAATGAATGGCAAGACTAATGTCATATACCTTAGTGTGTCATGCTAGAAGACATTGTTGAAGCGATAGATACATTCCCAAATTTCTCCTTTTCTCAACACCTAGCAATTTCATTTGATCATCTACATTTATGTCTGCAATATCCTCTTGAGGAACGTCATCCGTTGTCATGTCATCATTTAGGCCTTCCATCCAAAAAACGACAAGCAATCGTTCAACTTCCTCTTAGAACTGTCGCAGTAGCATATTGTGCAACAACCCACAACAAATGATTACATCTAGAATGAAAGTAACATGCAAATCTAATTTTATCAATAGCTCTTTAAAAGATTGTTTGAGAACCGTGAATGCGTTCTCTACAATCCCTCAAGCTCTTCATAGTCTGCGATTGAAAAGAGCATCAACCAAAGGCAAATTCCTGGAATCTTGGTGAGGCACAAGCAACCAAGGAAGGAGTGGGTATCCCGCATCCCCAACAAGGTAATGTGTGAAACCCTGAAAACAAACAACAAAATTCCACGAGTTTTTGGATGCCTCCTTGTATAACGAGGACCTCTGGAGCATGTAGGCGTCATTAGTAGACCTTGGCATACCTATATAAAGATCTAAAAACCTTTTTCTACTACCAACGGCTGTATGATAATTTATGGTATAACCGCACGATTTAAAATAAAAATAATTAGCTGAGCCAAATCAAGGTTTGGAAATTGCCACATAAGTCTGGTTGATGGTTCCCATGAATCTAGGAAGGCCAC
Source organism: Climacium dendroides (assembly GCA_950106755.1). Taxonomy (NCBI): domain Eukaryota; kingdom Viridiplantae; phylum Streptophyta; class Bryopsida; order Hypnales; family Climaciaceae; genus Climacium; species Climacium dendroides. Next base: position 6,126,647 of record OX467082.1, on the reverse strand, counting down.
TGATGTCATGAAACTAAGCTTCAACTTCTCTAAGGCAATCTCCTTCAAGCCAGCATATTTCTGACTGCAACTCCACATTATTGGCAGAAACCACTTCCCGGAGAAACATCAAAACTGAGTTCCATCCAACAGCAAAGAGTTCGCTACAAATTAGAAAGCTAGCTCCTTGTGTCAATTTAAAAAGAGTACATGCAACACGGATGGCAACAATAATGGAGAATCTGTACTTAGTGTCTTGGTATCTTTCTTTGCAATATTAGATCACAGTAGTTCAACCAAAGAAAAGATACCAAATTTTGTCAACCTGAACATCTTCACCCATCTAGCATTGTCATATTGTTCTAATAAGAAGCGAGAGAACCACATTGTTGAATGTAGTTTCACCCAATACCCCAACTCTTCATCCAAAACTCGAACTATGACCTACAATTGAAACGACTATAGTGCAATATGACCGATTACATCCAAGTCTAGGAAGGATTGTTGCACGACGCTAGAAGTTTATGACAATCAATTTTGCTCTCCTCATCATTTTCAACTAGAGAAGGAGTGTCTAGAGCTCGATGGTCAAAGAAGAGTAACAACAAGAAGGACGTTGTAACAAAAACAAATTGGAAGGGGTTTTCAAAGAAGTCTATAATCTTCAGTAGTGCACGTCGAAGGCGATGTCTGTAGCCATAAGTAAAACAACATTATGCATAGATGAAGTGCTGTATCATAGCAACTACAATGTACATTGAGTTCATTAGTTCCAAATATAATAGCAACGTTACCACAATGGCAGAGGAAAAAGGCATATAGTGATCTAATGGACGAGGTAAATAACTATAGATGAGGACAACATTTGTTTTTCATGATAATGTCGACAATGTGTGCTTTGTAGTGAAAGGCAAAAATAATGTAGGGCCATTGAACCAGTGCCAATTCTCAATAAACATCTTCAAGAGACCGTCTTGCGAAGCCTTCTATGAAATGATGAACAAAGCGAGCCGGAAATTCCTCTTTGCTAGAGCAATGGTAACCTCCAGACTCAAATGCCATCTAATACTACTTGAATGAGAGAGGACAAGAAACCCTACTTGACAGTTGCAGCATATGGTTTAATTGATGAGGCATTCTTAGCAGATGGTGGTAGTTCATCACGGAAAGCCAAACACTATGGAGAAACTTACCTCTGTATTCTAGTTGGTGTGATGACAATCCAAACATCGCTTATCAGGGCACTGGACTATAGCGCTTTTCGCCTCGCTCTCAAAGATGTTGCTTGTACCATTCTAGGGCTCTCGATATACTTCTACCATACAAGAACTCTGAGAGATGTTGCTTGTACCACTCCAAGGCTCTTAATCTGCTTCCACCATGCAAAAGCAACACGTCCAACAATGGGGTTCCATGAAGTCAATTGCTCAGTGTAGCACGATTCTATCACACAACGCTTTCACTCAACTAACCTTCGAAACCACAAGGCCTTCATCCACTCAAAATTTCAAAACATACAAGATATGTCTAGAAAGGTGGACAACAACTGAAGCAGAAGTAGCCGATGACAATGGCCATGTGGGCCCCCTTGCATTGTACCATCACTACTAAAGTCTAAAGGGCCGAAGCTACAACCCTGTTCCTCGATAGCTACTACACTTGTTAGGGCTAACATGGTTCTCAAGTTTGGGCACATGGATTACATGTTTCCTCCAATTTTAAGAAGTAATTACCATTCCCAGGTCCTACACTAGCACTTTTTTTTTAATACTTGCTACTTTACATGTTGATTCCCTCACAATGGGCTCTTATCTTACAAAGAGCTGAGAATATTTTTAGGTTACATGACCACAAAGCTTTGAAACTACACAACTACTTGAAACTTCTCTCTTCAACGAGGATTCAAATTTTTAGCCTTTTTTGTTATTTCTACAAGCATTACTACTCTTTAGAAAATAGGTTTGGAACAAAGTATTTTTGTCAAAGATGGCTTCTACTCACTCAATCTACCTGAAACTTAGGTTTTGCTTGTGTTTTTATTCTTCATGATATATGATTTAGACTTTTTGAAATATTCTAAGAACTTCTTTTTGAAAGACAAATGGAATTGTCAAATTTGCATCTAATCCAAGTCATTTCATATTTTTAGAGCTTTGTGAAATAAGATATGAATTTCTAGACATCAAAGTGCTAAGGGATTAGTGAATCCCTTAATTGTGAACCTTAAACCCTACATCAAATTCTATAATTGTGAGTAGTGCAAAAAAAATGAACTAATATAGCATCTGATATATTCATGGCAATTGGAAATTACAATTAGTGTATGCCCCCCTTTTTATGAGCCAAATTAGAAACTTACATAATGATAGAGTACAAAATAAATGATAGACAAAAAATAATATCCCCACCCATTAATTACTATTTGCACCTATATCCTTATTTTTTTCATAAACTGCACCCCTCGAGAGTTTTTAGCATTTAGCAAGCAACCTAGACAATTAATTTTTTTATATCTCTTTTTTAAGAAATAAAAAATTTAAATGGATTCACTAGATTTACATATATGTGGAAAGCTTTGAATCATTCCATTTTGATTAATGAGATGAAAGTTATGAGGAGTTCTAGTTTGTGGGTAGCTATGGAATCTCTACTCTAAAATAAACTTTGAAGTCCTTTGTTTAATTAAGTTTTCAATATTTTTGGAAAAAAATAATACACTAGGTGTAAATTATTTAATACAACATTTCAACCATTGGGATTGGCATTTCATAAGTCCATATCTAAATTCTTATCAATTTAGTATTTCGAATCATTCTCAAATTCTCTTTACTTACTATTTTTTTTCTAAATCTTGTACACTTTTAAATTGATTGAACTTTTCAAGGATGTAGCCAACTTGCTTTAAAGAATGAATACAAAGAAGGACCACCATTTTGGACATTTTTTCATACAAATGTGACCTTGTAAAGTGCAACTGCCCGATTTTTTGCAAGGCCCAAAAAAGGATTTTTGTCACTTCAAACACTAATATCTTGCAATCTACAAGGTGGAAATTTCTGAATTTTTTCCACATCCTCTCAAACTAGCGTACTACAAGATCCTATCATTACATGTGTCCAAAAAAAAAAATTCTCTAAAATTTGGTCCTTGTACTAGAAATAATAGTTTTGGAGCATTTTTGGTGAAAACATAGTAAAAAAAACTTTAGGGATTATTAGCCTTATAATCCTAACTTCAAAATAATTACAATATGCTTACAATTGTAGTGCCACTAAACCTCACCAATTACAAAAATCAACTAATATGGAGTACTAATACAATAACAATTAAAAACCGTTAATTTACTCAAACGGGACAACACCCACTTAGCAGACACATTTTCATTTATGACCACTTTCTTGCTTCAATATTTCATTGAAGTTGAAGAAGCAACAATCAATATGAAGATTCAATCTTGAGATCGTCGAGATACTAATCAAAGGTCATCAGTAGTCACACCCAATAATGGTTCCTACATTGCCAAAACATCTACCATACATCTATAAAGCATCATATACCACCCCAACATCAACCTCCTTTGCCCTATCATTAAACAATATAGAATCTTCTTCATTAGACAATATAAAATCTCCCTCCTAACCAAGTTATATTATCTTGGCGTCACTCACTCTATCCCTAGGGGCAATGTGTCCTAGGACGCAAGATAAACAAACTTTTAACTTAGAGCCATTTGCCATTGGGCTATCAAAGGTCCAATTTGGGGAGGGCAGCTAGGAGCTCTAGGCAACATTAGACGGGAGGACAAGGTTTCCATTAAAGCCTTGTATACAACATCCATCTCCAATAGAACCTTCTTAGTTGCACTCCGTTTCCATTTAAGCCTATACACAACATCCATCTCCAATAGAACCTTCTCAGTTACACTCCGTTTTCATTTATGCATAAATAGTGACACGCTTTGCAAAGCTACGTTCTCGTACAATTGATTCTCTTTCCCCCCCCCTCCCCAATTTTGGCTTTAGTGACTAATTTTAACCCCTCCAAGCTAAGGTCCATGTCCTTCAACTCAACAAAGATGATTTACAAGGGCTAGAGGCCAAACATCCAGCTAGTGAGCCCAAAGCCCAATGACCGGCGCTTGAACATGCAATGACCCATGACCCAATGACAACCGTCCCTTGCACCAAAGTAGATTGAAGTTCTCTCCCTAGCTCCATCTTTTTTCCTTTGAAAAGCAACTCCATGGAGAGGTTTTTCCCACCGACCCACTTGACCGATCCCCCATCAATGAAGCTCACAGCATCCTTTGACAAAATGTGTCAAAGACAAGTGCTTGAAGACAAAAGGTTTCCAGACAAATGCTTGAAGACAAAACCAAAACCAAAACCAAAACACAAAAAAACATAATCAACGGAACAGTGAGAGGTGAGAGGAGGAGGAGCAACAACGTGGAGTAGGAAACGATCTCTGGCCTTCACCGCTCACAACGCAGAAGGATCCTTCGGTCTAGAGAGTCGTTCTTTCCAAGCCAGGACGGCGGTTTAGGGTGGGTTCCTCCGTAAGTTAATATGAATTCTACAATCCTTCAGTCGAGAGAGCCGTTCTTTCCAAGCCAGCCAGGACGGCGGCACCCTGGTGAAGGTTCCTCTTGCATATAATACTCCTCCTCCGTAAGTTGATATGAGTTCTACAGTACTTTTGTTGGCGACCTCGATATCTGTAAACAAATCTTCCAATTGTGCCCCACCCCCAAATAAAATATCGATCCCTCTTGTCTCCTTGCTTTTCGTCAGAGACTGTCCGCGCCTTCCGATATAGTCGTTCTTTTATGCCATTCCTACGGTGGTGATGAGGAGACCACCGACCTCTGAAGTTGTCGATTTCCTGTTTCTAGATTTATTTTTTCTATTTTTTGACACAAGTAGAGAAATCTTTACTGCAAGAAGAACTGTTTCTGAGTGGATTTGAAATGAGTAACTTAATTTCTAAGTTCAAAACTTTTGAAAAACAGCACAACTAAAATTGCAAGAGTGCAAGTCAACGCCAGCGAAGCTTTTCCTTCGGTTGGGACCGCGGACGGAGGAAGGAAGGAGCTGGATGGTCGAAGCAATGGGCGGGGAGAATCGCCGGTTATTAACCCTTGAAAACACATTTTATATCGGTGCTTGGTCAAACTTCATTAGATTTCTACACTTTTTAAAAAAAATTGGTATTTTTTTGTATGTAGTAATGTACGTTTTAAATTTAATCTCATTAACGTCAAATTATATTTTATATGATTTTTAAAGGTAATTTTAATGTGAAAATCATTTAAATTATAAAAGTGTTTAAAAGAGTATGAAATTCTTGCAAAAAAATGGAAATGATAGTGACAAACATCATGGTATAATTTGTGTATTCCTTGAGATTACACCAAGAGAGGTTTGATAGAAAAGGTTCAAAAGTGGTGTATTTTGAGCTTTCAAGATGCTATTTTGAAAGTGTTGCAAAATTTTTTAGATTTTACAATTTTGAAAAAAATGAAAATGGAGTAAGAAATAGGTTATTGGAGCTATATTTTCTTAGTCAAACTTTAAAATCATTTAAAATCAAGAACTATGTGAAAATTCAAGTTTTGATTTTCAAAATGCCCTGAGGGACTTGCATTGTCCTTTAATCCCTAAATGCCCAAGGCACCAAATTCTGATGTCAATAATACTTTGAAGTTAAATAATATCCAACTAAGTTTCTATTTTTATATTTTTGAAAAATTATTTTTGAAGTATAGCTTTAGCATCAAAAATCTGATTTTGAAAATGAATGATTATGATTTTTCTATTCAAGATTTTGTGCAAGGGTGTCCAATGTAATCTTGACTCTCCATAGTGTTGAAGGCTCTTGGAAATGAGCCTCAAATACACTAGATCTTGGAGGAAAAATCACATTAGAAATTCATTTAAAAAAATTGTAGAGTAGATTTTGAGAAGCCAAAAATTGATTGGGGTTGTGCATATTAGGCCCTTCAACCTCATATTTTTTTGGTTACCAACTTTATAGATTTGCCATACAAAGGAGAGCTAAAAGATTTTTGTAGTTTTAGCACCTTGATGATCAAACATTATAATCTTTCAATTCATAAGTGATATTGTTGTGTTTTTTTTCCTATGTGATCTCTAACATGTCTAGTTTGAATCTACAAGGTTACAATTTTTAAAAAAATGATACAAATGCCTAAAGCCTATTTTGAGCTTCTTGGAATTTGCTCTAAATTCAACAAAAAGTCAATATTTTGATAAATTAGGTAGATAGTTTGTTACCAATTGATTTATTAGCTGGTTTGCAATTTAACTATCTTGGGGGCAACTACAAGAGGGGCACATATTTTTAACTACATCACAAAGTCCCCCTGTTATAAAATGTCAGTAGTAATCGCATGATTATCATCGTGTACAGCTTTCATGTTACATTCATTCATTTGAAAATATTTTTACAATACGATATTGTCATTCATGATTACAGTGTAGTATAGACATCTCATTCATATTTGAATTTAAAATGTTGAAGTTGCACGATAACTATGCATGACTAGAAACATACGACTTTAATAGTTTAGCAATGGGCAACTTACTTCGCACATCATTAGTGCTTATTTAAGACATGCAAAGTTAGTGCAATAATCACACAACATATATCATGTCCATGCATAGTTATTGCACTAACATTCAATTTTTTTATCTTTCACAATTTCAATACTAAGTGAATTAAAAAGTAGGAATTGTATTCAAAGTAGAGATTTAAACCTTAGTTTGGCATAGTATAATACCTTTTTTCAAATAACTTTGAACTAAGAAAAGGTGTAAAATCAAGTTAACTTTTACCTCCTAAAATCCGTTTGTTATTTTAAGACTCTTGTCTAAAATTATGAACAAAAATCAAAGAGGGTTAGTAAAGACCATTTTATTTGACATTTTCAAACATCCTCTTTGATTTTTGTTCATAACTTTTGATAGGAGTTTTAAAATAACAAACGGATTTTAGGAGGTGAAAGTTAACTTGATTTGACAACTTTTTTTAGTTTAATATTTTTTGAAAAAATGTATTACACTATGCCAAACTAAGGTCTAAATCTCTACTTTGAACAAAGTTCCTAAGTTTTCATCATGTTGACAATGAGTAAGTGCCGGTCAAGCTCTCGTCTTCAAGTTATTCTATATTGTTTGAGTGTTCATTGAATAGATTTCAGTATAAAAAGGACCTCTCTACCCTTCATTTTCACCAAGTGCCTGTAAAGTGATTCTTTCACTACATCATCAAGTTTCTTGGTGGCCTACTAATAAATTCAATTCAAGTTAAACTTTGATTCTTTCACTATGCCATCAAGTTTCTTGATGGCCTATTGATGAATGCAGATGAAGATAAAATTTGAAGGCCATTAGAATGTATACTAATTAGATGTTGACGAACAAAATGCAAGAAATTTAGTTGAGAAAAAAATTATTGTTGATTAGAATGGTTTTCAACAATTCAACATTGACAAAGTTTTTTTGAACATTGATACCATTTAATAAGCATTATTGCAATAAAAATAGCAAGGACATTATTGTCATGAATTTTTCATGTACTTCAATGCACATAAAATGAATGACAAAGATAATAAATTTTCATGTATAATTAGTGTCTTTTGTACACTTGTGATTAATGTATAGAAGTCACATAGTTAATGCCAATTACAAAGTAGTGCAATTTTTTTTGCAAAAATCGTGTGCATCGTAACAATGCAATAAATTGTAAATTAATGTGCGCACCCATGAATTAATAGTAACCACACAATAATCATTAACAATCTGTTGAATATGAACTTTGTGATGTAGAGTTGTGTACTTATTTCACAAATCAAACCCAAGTGGAATTATCATTTTCTAATTAAAATTGTAATTTATGTGAATTTTTGAAGTGGTTTCCCTTGAAACTACAAAAAAAACCCAAAGAGTGGAGTCATGAAAGTCCCATAAACAACCCATAACCACCTTTCCATGTATCTAATAACAATAATGGATTGATACAATATCCTTTGTTGGCATTGAATGTGCTAATTTGTCAAAAAAATGAATGGATTTGGATGTTTTGTGTGAAAAAATGTTCAAAATGGTGGTGTTTTTTTGGATTCATTTTTCAAGGCAAGTTGGCTACATTCTTGAAAATTTTTAGATCATTGGGAATTGCACAACATATAGGAAAAAAATAGTTAGTAGAAAGCAATAGAGAATGATTCAAAATACTAAATTGTTGAGAATTTACTTCTAGAATTGAAAAATTGCAATCCCAATAGTTGTAATGCTTTAATAAATAATCTACATGCTATGATTTTATTTTTTTCAAAAAATGTTTAAAATTGAATTAAATAAAGAACTTCAAAGTTTATTGTAGAGTAGAAAATCCATAACTATGTGCAAATTAGTACTCTTCACAACTTTCATTTCATTGATCAAAATGGAATGATTCAAAGCTTTCCACGTATATATAAATCTAAAGAACCAATTATCACACAATTAACTTTTAACCATGTAGTCAATAGTTATGAAAATTGTCGGGTCTTAAAGGAAAACCTTGTCTACATGTTGTGTGAAAATTTCAAAAAAATAAAAATAAAGACTCCACTCACATATACGTGGACCAAATTGCTATGTTGCCAATAAATGCAACTTAGTCCTTTAAAGGTTAATTAATACTTGAATGTCTAAGGGACTCACTTTTATTTTATTTTAGAATTTTGGAGAGGCTCTCTTGCCTTCATATTTGGAAAATTTTGGATGAAGTTTGTAGGATAGTTCCCAATCCTCATATCCTACTTTGAAAGCTTTTGTTCTATGTGATTTCAATAAGTATTCCTAAAGTTACAATTTTATAAAATTTCAATGTAAATAATCTATAACTCAAAGGATACCAGTACATATGCCCTCAAAATTAATTTTTAGGTAAAAAAATGATCATTAAAAAAAAACTGAAAAGAAATTTCCAATATTTGGATTCAAATTTTATTGAAAAATATTGGTTTGTGTACTAGTTAATCCAACCATATAGATATGATATATAGATTATATTATATTATAATAATTATTTGAGAGTCATCATCCAAATATTTTAAGTTTCATTTTACAATACATATTCAAGCTTTTGGAAATTTGGACTACTCTTTCGTACTTAAAAATGAAGGTTTTCACTCAAAAATTCATAAATACTAGAGTTTTTTGAGGAGAGATGGAAAGCAAGGTAATTTGAAAAACAATCATACATCAAAATGGCCATAAATGGTATAATAGTTAGAGCTCATCACTAAGAAATTTAAATATTAAAATGCATATACAGAAATCCATGTACTTTATAAAATGTCGGATAGGGATGAGAACTTATTTCACTTAGAAAAAAATAGTGTTTCTACCAAAAGAATTGTTATTAATAATATTTCTAGTATGTTGCGCATTGTTGCTACAACCTTTAGAATATCATTTGTAATTGCTACAAAAGAGACAACTAAGCCCTCCATAATCTTCTTTCACATTTTTCAATTCTTTAAATATGGCAAATCATTGGTAACATTAATGTTTAATATCAAGTGTTCTATAATTCTTTTATTAAATTTAAAAAACTAAATTTGCCATACAGAAATAACACAACATTAGCAAATAAAATTTAAAATTTAAACCAAAAGCAAAAGAAAGGTAAAAAAAAAGTATCAACAAACATTTAAAAAAATAAAAAGTAAAAGTATAGGCTCGATGTTGTAGTATCAAAGTTTCAAGCTCTGTTTTGTACCAAGAACTTTCTGATAGTACCAAGTGAGTCCATGATAGTCCTGCATTAGAGCATCCGCATTGGTGGCCGCCCAACCTAACACGCTGAATCAGATTGAACGGCCCCTCATTGCTTTGAGGCCGGTTGCTTCAGGAAGGACCCCCACCGTCAACCACTCAACTCCCACTCAAAAAATCTTATCTTACCTTTATGCTCTTTTGGTGGACCACGTGTCCCTTTGTGGGTCTCCTCCACCACCGTGTGTTGCTCGCTCTGAGGCAGAATTGCTTCACAGTATTGTTTCACAGTACCGCTTCACCAACCTATCTGTTTTATTTAACTTTGATTTAAGTTTAGAGTTGTGTGTTTTGAATCATGGAAGCTTGGCGGACTAGATTGAAAGCGTGTAGATTACAGACATGGGATGACGAGGTGGAGGATGATTTCAACTTGCAATTGGTTCTTGACTTGATGGGAGAAATTGACGATAGTTCGGAACTGCCAAGTTCTTCGAGGGGTTCTAGCACTACAAGAAAACCTGTCCAAAATGACAGAAATTCGTTCTAATTGACAAAAATCAGCCCCTCCTAATCTACAAAAAATTGACAGATTTTTGTCAATTAGGACAATTTTCTGTCATTTCGGACAGTTTTTTGTCCTAATTGACAAAAATCTGTCAATTTTTTGTAGATTAGGACGGGCTGATTTTTATCAATTAGGACGCGTTTCTCTTATAGTGTAGGCCAGGTAAAGCTCCTAATGTTGATAGGCATAGGACAGAAATACACGAGAGGATGATGAAGGATTACTTTTGTGACACTCCTGTATTTGGACCTGCATTTTTTTGTAGGAGGTATCGAATGAGACGATCACTGCTCTTGTCTATCATGGATAGGGTTTGTACCCGAGATAGCTACTTTGTCCAGAAGAGAGATGCAACAGGTTTTTTGGGTTTCTCTCCTCATCAAAAAATCACTGTTGCTCTTCGTATGCTTTGCTATGGTGTGAGTGCAGACGCAACAGACGAGTATTGCCGTACTAGTAACACTACAGCGATGGTCTCACTAAAGCGTTTTTGTATTGTTGTCCAAGCTGAATTCGGGGCGTACCATTTGAGACAACCAACGCGGGATGATTTTCAAAAACAATTTGCCATCAACTCCGAGCGTGGTTTCCCTGGTATGTTTGCATCACTGGACTGCATGCATTATGAGTGGAAAAACTGTCCCGTAGCTTGGCAAGGTGATTTTGGAGATAGGGAGGGCAAGAATTCCATCATTCTTGAGGCCATAGCTGATGGAGGTTTGCACATATGGCATGCATTTTTTGGCTTGCCAAGATCGAATAATGACTTAAATGTCCTTGATCGATCCCCCTTAGTGCAAAACATGCTCACCGGAGAGGCTCGAGACATGCAATTCGAGATAAATGGTTGTCAATATAACCATTTCTACTTACTCACAGATGGCATTTATCCAAAGTGGTCCTGCTTTGTCCAAAGCATCCACTTGCCTCAGGATGAAAAACAAAGCCACTTTGCAAAGCGGCAAGAGGCCATAAGAAAGGATGTAGAGAGATGTTTTGGAGTTTTGCAGGCTAGATTTGCAATCATTAGAAACCCGTGCAGGCTGTGGAGTATGAAGGTCATAGCCGATGTCATGTTCACGTGCATCATTTTACACAATATGATTCTGGAGGATGAGGAGGGCATTGACGGTTTAGAAGACATTTTGAGTGATTTACAAGATGTAGCTCCACGTTTGGAAAGAGGTCTTACTTTCGATTCTCTAGTTAGTGCTACTAGAGATATTGAAAATTCTGACACACACTATGGACTTCGGGGTGATTTGATAGAGCATCTTTGGAGTATAAAAGGTGCCAACATGGCTTAATTTCAAATGAGGAGAATCTTTGACAATGGAAAAAAAGTCATCATGTCAAATTCAAAAGAATCAAAAGAAATACATCACTCTTTAGTGGCAATCACCACTACGGCCTAGTCCTATGTGGACATTCTGTTCTTCCGTTTCATCATCTGTAAAGTTTTGGGCTTGTACCCCTATTTGTTGTCCTACCACATTCCAGGTGGTTCTCATAGTAGGATCTACATGTTCCATGCAATCCCAATCACTACTAGTATGATGAACTTGACTACCATGATCACTTAAGTTACAGTAGTATCCATTAGAACTAGATGATACGTTCTGCATCCATGTTCCATGACTGGCCCAGTGATTTTGCCCTCGGAAAGACCTCTCCCTGTTGTTTTGTATATACTCAGCACTTGCAAAGGATCCTGCAATGTAAAGAAAATGCTTCATTTAGTACTGTGTTAGACTTAGAAACTTTAAACAACCACATAACTCTCAAAATAACTACAAAATTAATAAGCTACTTCGTAAATCCATGAAGTGATTCATCCCTGAACACACTTTCAATAAAGAAAGAAGCCTAAACTATCAGTTATATACATTGGGTCCTGCAGTTACATACATTTCACATCTTTGTGAGCATACCTGAAGGCGTTGATAACTATCAAATGAAAAGGCTGTGTACTAGTGATCTATTAGAGAAGCGAGTGAATTTAGTATATAAGTGAATATACCAGTAACATTTATAAAAAATGTTTGAATTCAAATAACCTGTAATGAGATTCCTAAGGTTATATCTGTGAGGATAAATGAATCATGAACGACTTTGTAATTGAAGAGATGCTACACTTCATAGAATACAAATAAATATCAAAATAATAATTCCAAAACAATAATTTCAAGAGACTTTAAAAGGCACAAATCAAGAATTACATAACAAATTAAAAGATAAGAATTAATTAAAATGTAATTGTAGAGAACTAAGCAAATAAGAAATAAAAAAACACAAAGCATTGACCACCAAAATAGAAAAAATTCAATAATAAATATGCCATAACCGATTCAATAAGAAATTGAAAATAAATTCAATAAGAAATTGTGACATCAATTCCATAACAACCTGTGAATTGATTCAATAACAAATAACAAATTAATTAAATAACTAACTTCAGAAACGAATTCAATAAGAAATTGTAAATTATTACAATAAGAAATTGTAAGTTATTTCAATAACAATGTGAATTAATTTAATAACGAACTTCAAAGTGAATTCAATAAGAAATTGTTAAGTTAATTCAATAACAATGCAAGAATTAATTCAATAACAAACTTCAAAATGAATTCAATAACCAATTGTAAATTATTACAATAAGAAATTGTAAGTTAATTAAATAACAATGTGAGAATTAATTCAATAACAAACTTCAGGATGAATTCAATAATTAATTGTAAATTGTAATAGTAACGAACTGTAAATTAATTATTAAAATGAGAATGAATTAAATAACAAATTTCAAATGAATTCAATGACAAACTAGAGGAAACTCAATAACAAATTAAAAATTAAGAAGGCAATGAATAACAATTGAAAATGAAGATGAAAAATAACAAATACAATGAATTGCATTTCACGAACTGCTCATTCATGTGCATTACAAGTGAACCTACAACCTTCAATTCAAATCCGTGAGCAACATCAACGAAGATTTCAAATGCTCATCAACTTGCATCATATGGTAATGCGTAAATTAAAAAACATAGTAAACTCTAAAGAATGAGAATCTCACCTGTAGCTTGTGGGGTCTGTCCAACGGAGTTGAAGAAGGGACGAGACTGAGGTTGAAGGTAGGCATGAGTGAACCCGGAATCAAACGCTTGAGCACTAGAGTCCTCAGGCTCAATTTCATTGTCCAACCCTTGGCCAAAATTGATGTCATCCGCTGCAAGGTCTTCTTCTTCCTCTACATGGGCCGACTGCATCTGTCGTAGAATTTCGCTGCGTTCATGCTCTTCTTCAATACGAGTAGCTTCCGCTTCCTTCTCTTTAGCTTCTCGTTGAGCTGCCTCAATTGCCCTTTGCTCACTCTGAGCTTGAAGCCGAGCTTCTAATTTTGCAAGTTCCTCCTCTTGGCGGAGTCGAATGAATCTTTGAGCCGTGGAAGAACACCCTTGCATGTCATGGGTGGTCATTAACAAAATGAGATTTTGCTCTTCCAACCCAGCTGCCTTCCGCAATGTGGCGGCTACCATGTTGTTGGTGGCAGCAGCATGTTTGAATAAGCCAGATTCACGCAATTTTGTAGCCGAGATGGCTTCCTTGGTAGCCTTAGTTCCTTGAGGACGTATACGTAGGGCCCAAATAGGGTCCAAGTCCAAATCGACTTCTCCAGCATTGTGACTGTCAAGATCTTCAACAATCGAGGAAGGAGCTTGCCTCTTCGTAGGAGTGTTATCCACAACCCAACCATCTGCCCAACATGGGAAGCTTCGAACTAGGAGCCAACAATGGAAATAGTTGAAGTCAGAATTCTTGGAATGTTTCGTCTTGAACAATTCCTTTGACATACGTTGCAAATCTGCCTCACTTGTCCCGCTCTTGCTAATAGCCTTCACCTGCTTATAAATTGCAATAAATTTGGCTACATCATGCTTAATAAGACCCCACTTGGACTCCAAAGAACGAGGACCTCTATACCCTAATGGTCTAATCGGATCATAGTGACTAAAAATCCTCTACCAAAAGGCATCGCGCTTTTGTTGCTTCCCAACAACAGGATCTTGGCTTACGGCAAGGACACTTCGTGTGAGTTGTATTTCTTCATTTTCGCAAAAATTTCGACCCTTCGGTGCGCTCTTCCCTGTCGTGCCTCCATCTTCACCGTCTTTGTATTCTGGCAATCGATCTTCTGACGCCTGCAAAGATTCAACCGGTACATCAACATGCCGCCCTCCACGACCCCTGTTGCGACCTCCATTGCGACCCCTGCTACTCCCCAGACGTCCACGCGAAGCCATACTTGGACAAGCTCTGACGATGAGATTCTCCTAAATTCACGGTCGCGTGTCAATGAAAGGGCTCGCTACTTTGAAGTGGCCGCTTCAATTTTTTATGTGGCCGCACTCACAAGAGCCGTTGCGAGAGTCTCGGTGAGGGTTGAAAATTTGCCAGGGCTCGCCAGGAACCGTTGAGGCCAAGTTGGGCGGCCACCGGTGCGAATGCTCTTAGCTAAAATCCCAATGCCATCACCAACATACAAACAATCATGTGTTCAAAATAAAAGTAATAATAATCTTCTAATTTTTAAATTTATAAAAATTTTGAAATCCAATATTTGTATATGCACAAAAGAATGCAAGGGCTTTGTTCTATCAGTGGCATTTGGACGTGCGATGTTAAAGTTATTCTTTTTTCAAAACAAAAGGTAATTTATTTCAATTTTTGAATTTAAAAAAAAAATCCATAACTTTCACATCATGGGTCCAAATGCTAAGAAATTGGCATGAATAGAAAGCTCTATGCACAAAAGAGTGCAAAGGCTTTGTTTTGTGGCATTTAGACATGCCATGTGAAAGTTGTGTCTTTTATAAAATAAAGATAATTTAATTTAATTTTTTATTATCTTTAAAAAATCATAACTTTCACATTGGAGGTCCAAATGTTGTGAACTAGCACAAATAAAAAACATTATGTACGTAGGAATGCAAGGGTTTTGTTTCATGGCATTCGAACATGTGATATGAAAGTTATGTTTTTTATAAAGTTAATAGATGATTTGAATCAATTTTTGAATTCATACAAATTTTAAAATTCAATAATTTTCACATCATTTGTCCAAATGCCATGAAATAAAGTCCATGCATCCCTCCTTGCCAAGAGCTTTCCAAGTAGTACCAAAAATGCCACCCAAAGCCTTATAATTTCTTTGATCTCAGCATATCTAATAAAACAAACAACTTAATTTAAAGTATCTATACATTAAGATAGGTTGTTTGTTTTGTTTTGTTGTTTTGTTTTGTTTGATACGTTGAAACAGTAATTTAACTAATTATGGACTTTTCAAAGTCCATAAATAAATTAGGGCTAGTTAGGGCTACTGGCTGACATCACATTTTGCACACAAAGTCAAAAAGCTTTGGATTAGAAAGACAAATTCTGGATTAGTGCCTACCTCTAATTTTTTTAACAAGGCGGTTAAGGGTAGGGCAATTTGGGCATAATTTTCTATAAAACGCCGATAATAACTAACATGGCCAAGAAAACCCCTTACTTGGGTAATACTATTAGGAATAGGTAATTTAGAAATTTTAGCTATTTTGTCCAGATCGGTACTAATCCCTTTTTTACTCACTATATGACCTAACAATTTCCGGTAGGGTACAACAAATTGGCACTTGGCCGCATTTAATGAAATGCCAAATTCATAACACTTGTCAAAGCATTGTTTTAATTTAGCAGGGTGTTCCGATTTGGTACCAAACACACAAAAGTCATCCAAGAAAATCTCCATAAATTTTCGGAGAAAATCTTGGAAGGCTAAAGTGACAACACGTTGAAACGTGGCCGCCCCGTTACAAAGTCCGAATAACATAACTTTACTAGCATAAATACCCAAATTGGTGACAAAAGTCGTTTTAGCTTGATCTTCTTTTGCAATTTGTATTTGGTTGTAACCGGAGAACCCGTCCATGAATGAGTAGCATTCATGTCCGGCTACGATATCAAGAATACTATCAGTAAAATGTAAGGGAAATCCATCTTTTTTTGTCACGGCATTTAATTTCCTAAAGTCTTGGCAAATCCTAATTCGACCATCTTTTTTAGGTACAATTACAATTGGACTAACCCACTCACTATTCGGTGCTAGATAAATAAACCCAATATTAATTAATTTTTCTATTTCTTCTTTCACTAATAGGGAATATTTTGGATTTAAATGATGGGGCCGTTGTCTAATTGGTTTGGCACCATCCTCAAAATCAATATGGTGCTCACAAATACTTGGGGAAACACCTCTTAAATCCTTATATGACCAAGCAAAAGTTTCACTCACTAGCCCTATATTTATAGTTTGACAATGACCTTTAGACACGTAAGACCGAATAGGAGTATTTGACATTTGACTAATATAGTCATCATCTTTATCTTCACTTGACTCCCAATCGGAATCAGTACAACAAATTGATGACTCTGTTAACCAATTTTGGATGGCTTTATCCGAGTTATCATCATCATCACAAGGGATGACATACTCACCCAGTCCAACTTGCTTATAATTTTGTATAGGCCCCTCACTTTGCTCTCTTACTTTATTTTTTATATTAAGCCTATTTGTAGACACCTCCTCTAATTCCGAATCGTATCCAAAATCACTAGTCTCTCCTGGTGACTTCCATTGGGTTTCACCAAGATATTTGTTAGGATACATGGTCATATTGACAAACTGTTTTCCTTGAAAAAATTTCATAATTCCCTTTCCCCAATTGTCTTTAACTTTGGCTTGATAAAGCCATGGCCTACCTAATAGGATAGGATAAGATGCATTGGGAGTATTTGGTTGGAAAACAATATAATCTATAAAAAAGACCAACCCTGCTATGCGAGTTTTTATTTTAGACAATATACCCAAAGGCCTAACCCTACTTTGGTCTGCCATACGCAATACTAATTTTGTCTCTTGAAGACCAATGAGATGAAGTCCTAACATAGTATCGTGGTTCATTAAATTGACACTAGAACCCCCATCTACTTGAACTCCTGAGACTATTAAACCCTCAATTTCAACATCTATTACTAGTGCACCAGGATTTGGACTTAGTGCCACCTCATGGACATGCCTACTTCTTTTTCTCACCAATTTTGACTTAAGGGCTGACCTACAACTAGGAGCAATGTTCAATAGTTGTGTAATTGAAATGTCAGCTTTGACATTTGCCAAATTATCAATGACATTATAGGGATCATCATGCTCCATTATTCCAATTTGATTATTAAATTCTTTTCTTCTCTTATTATATGTTTTAATTGTTTTACCAATTTGGTCTCTGTAATTTGATTTCCCATTTATTCCAAATTTGGTGCTACTTTGTTCTTTAGAGATATCAGGTTGAACCCAAATCAACGGAATGATCAATGGCTCCTGGCCACTCGGGTCCACTACACTAAAATTGGTAAATAGTGTTGGGTGATAATTAGTGTCATTCCCTGGTTTTTACCCCCAACACTATTTTCCAACTTATGTGTAAATAGTGTTGGGCATTTAATTAGTGCCGCTTAAATCTGGCCCTACCTTGGAAACCTCAATTTCGGGAACTACAATTTCTGCCCCCTGCCCCCGAAATCTTGGCCTTCCCTGGAAACTTTACTTTTGGTCTTCTCTCTCGCCGTGGAAGTTTTCTCCTTCCCTGGAATTTTAGTTTTTTGTTTTTTTGCTTCGCGGCAATTCATCCCTTCCCTGGCGCACTGCAATTTCAGCCCATTGTGGTATTTCGTTTTGGTTAGCCTTTGCCCCTCCATTCGCAATTTCAGTTTTGGGTTTGAGTTTTCCTTGGGAGCGCAAGGCAGTTTTGGAGAGCTCCTTGGAAATTTCAGCCCGCATTGTGAGCTTTAGGGGGTGGGGGTGGGGGGTGGAGGTGGGGGTTTATAGTCCGCCGATTCCCGCCGGTTCCATTGCCGCTTGAATTTGAATTTGAATCTTCCGGTGTCCCTAACTTTCAATTGAGGTATGCAATTCAACTTTTCATTACACCATTGGATTTCTCTTCCTCTCTTCTATTTACTGTGAAAGATTGTTTGTTTTTTTTTGGTCGCCATTTTTTTAAAACCATTATTTTTTGGATTTTCTAGCATGGACCGCCCTCCGCTTGCTGATCTCAATGCCTCTCCCCGACGCTTCCAGCATTGCAACTCGACGAGCGGTCACTGCTTGGATGGTGGAGGACGTCGCCATTCACGGTGAGCATGGCCTAAATGTTCGCGTCATTCAAGCATTTCCAGAACATTTCCGTGGACAGCGCCCTGCCAACCTTATAAAAGCCGGCCGATGGTGGCAGTAACGCTACCAATTCGATGAGGACAATGTAGAAAATGCAACCCAAGTCACTGCATTCTCGTGCAGCCGCAACCGATTGGGCATAAGGCGGCGCCATTGCCCAAAAGCCAGACCAAGCCGACGCAAGAAAAAAAGTGAATGGGTACAATATTTGTACCCACTTTTACTTGAAGAATTCAACCGCCTTCGAAAATCAGGTGTAAAGTTTTCTTCTCTTCTTCTTCGTGAGTTGGCCCTTTCCATTCTCGTAGCTCCCAAGTCCAATTTCACAGCCCAATCTGTTGACCCAAAGGATAACATTTTGTTGGTTAACAAAATTACTCCGAATTGGGTCAATCAATTCATGGAGAACCACAACATAGTCCTCCTCTCCCAACGTGGCCGTTTGACTTGTAGTCCTCAAAAAGAACTCCAAATCGAACAACAAACCGCCTATCATTTGGGGGTTTTGCAAAGGGGATTTGCATCCGGGGAATTTGATGAAAATTTAATGGAAAATCTAGATGAAACCCATTTTGTTGTCAATCTTGACAATGGACGCACTTTAGGGTTTCGGGGGGACACAACAGTCAAATATGCCGAAGTGGTTTCGGGTGGGGAGTCTATGACTATGGTGGTTCGTATAGCGTGCTATGATAGAAGCTCCTATGCTCATTTTCACAAATGAAAATAGGAGCTACCCTATACGAGGTCTAATTGATAATATTCCCAGGGTGTCTTATAGGTCGGGCCCTAAAGGGTGGATGGATCAAACCATCTTACCCGAATATTTTTTGGAAAATCGGGCATATCAAGCCGATCTTCATCACCGCATGAAGATCATATGGCTTGATAATTGTACCGGCCATACGGTGACCCCTAGGTTGGCTGATGTCCTAGCAGCCAAAAATACAGTCTTCAAATTTTTACCTCCTTGTTCTACTCACCTTTGCCAACCAGCAGATACATTCTTGATTTCAAAGATCAAAGATGCATGGACAAGACGGTGGGAAGCCAAAAAAATTCAGTTGATACAAGAAAATGCTTGGCAAAATGCACCCCGGGCAGATGGACAATGGTCAGGGAAGTTGACCAATCCAGGAAAACGTTTTTTCCTACAATTGGCTGTTGATAGTATAGAAGATGTTAATAGAGAGGTGGATTGTGACAACATCTCCTATGCTAGAAAAGCAATGATTCGTTGTGGCTTGGCATTAGGACTTGATAGATCTTGGAGTGTTGGACAATTATTTCCACATCTCCAAGACATTATTGCAAAACATTTGCAATACTTCGAAGGGCAAGAAGTGCCTAATTTAAATAGGGCAGTTTAGAGATTTTTTCTCAGTTTTTACTATTTTTTGCCTTCAATTTTTGGCCTATAGCTACGACTATTATATTGTACTTTTGACTCTTCCTATATTTTGCAATATACACACATTATGAAAAATTTCAGCATTTCACCATTGCATTGTTTATTTCACCATTTCATTGTTTTTTTGGGCTTTACAGCATTTATTTCAGGATTTCATTGTTTTTTGGGAGCTTTTCAACATTCATTTCTGAATTTCAGTGTTTTGTTGGGCTTTTCAACATTGATTTCTGGATTTCAGTGTTTTCTTGGGCTTTTCACCATTTATTTCAGGATTTTAGTGTTTTTTGGGGCTTTTCACCATTTCTTTCAAGATTTCATTGTTTTTCTAGGCTTTTCACCATTTATTTCAGGATTTCATTGTTTTTCTAGGCTTCTCACCATTTATTTCAGAATTTCATTGTTTTCTTGGGCTTTTCACCATTTATTTCAAGATTTCATTGTTTTTTGGGGGCTTTTCACCATTTCATTGTTTTGGGGGGCTTTCAACATTTATTTCAGAATTTCATTGTTTTCTTGGGCTTTTCACCATTTCATTGTTGTTTTTTGGGCTTTTCAACATTCCAACATTTCAGCATTTCAGCATTTCAGCATTTCAGCATTTCAGCAATTCAGCATTTCAGCAATTCAGCATTTCAACAATTCAGCATTTCAGCAATTCAACATTTCAGCAATTCAACATTTCAGCATTTCATACACCAGATTTTCCCAACCATTCCAACTTCTATATTTTGTTACCATCTAACACTAAATGCACTCTTCTACAAATTCTGAAATGACGGAAATTTACTTCAAAGCTAAAATAGTGTTAGAATCTGTACAAAAAGATCTAACACTAAGCGTGCACATTGCTATTAGTATTAGTTGGGATAATTAGTGTTGCCAACACTATTTACCAATTTTAGTGTAGTTCTACCAATTCGGAGTCAGCATTGATGCCACCTTCTACTACCCGACTTGGATCTTCCACTAGAGTAGTCATCGTTCTCACTGGTCCAAATTGCACAGACCTACCATTGGGCTTAACTTCACCCGTCTTCAATTGGTTAGCTTGTGTACTATTCCTATTTGGTTGGTCATTTAATTTTACTAACTGGGGCTCCAAATTGGAACCAATATTTAATCCATTATCATTTCCTAAATTTAATAAATGTTGGGCTTCTTTCCTAGTAATCTCTTTATCTCTTAAAACGTTCAAATTCCTGTGAGGATTTTCCTTCACAATTTGACCCCTAGTAGAGACTTTCCGTACTACTTTGTCTTTTATCAAATCCTTAGATTGATTTTTATATGCTATTTGGACAAGGTAAGATGTACGATCTTGATTAGATTGAGATGAGTTATTCTCCTCAACCAAGACTAATTTGGACTATTATCCCTACGTTTATTACTATAACTCTCCTAAGACTCGTTTCTACGTGGACCATTGCATTCAGTGGCTATATGGCCATTTTGGCCACAATTCCCACATAGAGGCACATAAGGCTCACTAGCTTTAGCATTAGGACACTCTGATTTGTAATGGCCTGGTTGCCGGAAATGATAGCATATCACTCCTTTCTTTTGTCCTCAGGTTGGCGTTTGTCCACCATAAGTTGATGGACCCTGATTAACATTACCAAATGGCATTTGTGCCCAACCTTGGTTATTACTAGTAGGTAATTGAGCTACCCCTTGATTAGGATTATTAGTAAATCCCCCATTATTAAAATTATTAGGGCTAAAATTTGGGTTGACATAATTTGAATTTGGATTATAATGTTGGCCTCTATTGTAATTGGGCTTAAAATTTTGCCTTTGTTGCCTATTATTATTATTATTCCAATTTGAATTGTTACCCCAATTTTGATTATTATTGGGGAAATTATTTGGATTTGCATCCACTTGATATACTTGACTATTTTTATTTTGAATATTAGCATGATTTAGTAAACTAGCTTGTAGGTTTCTACATGAAACTGTTTCATGCTTACCACCACAAAATTGACATTTTATAGATTGATTAGGTGGGGATGGACAATCAGGCAACATATGCCCATGTCCTCTACAATTCGTACACCAAATATGCGTGCGGTCATTATTTGGTTGACCCTTCTTTTCTGACATTTTGGCCATATTTACTTGTAGGTTTCCTAATTGCTTTGTTATTTCCAATAACTGGGCTTCTACTGCCAAATTGGCTTCTTTCACAACAGGTTGAATTTGCTGCGGAAGAATTCCAATTTGGTTCACCCTATTAGGTTCTACCGGGACAACTGGAGCCACTTGATTTGGCACTACTGGGACCATATTGACATAAGTAGGTTGTGTATAAATTGGAAAATTATTATCTCCCACATCCTCTCTTTTTGTCCCTACTTGGTCAATATAGCTAGGTTGTACTAAATTGGGACCTATGTAAGTTTCACCTAAATGTACTTCTTCCTACAACTTGGCTCTATTGTAAGCTGCAAGTAAATCAGCAAGACTAATTTCTTTTACGAAGGCTTTTAACTTGGGTGGATACAACCCGGTTATAAACTGTCGCAAAAAATATGCATCGGGATAATCATGGTTTGGTAATCTCAACATTATTTCTTCTAATCTACCATAATAACTATCTATCCTCTCACCACTTGCCATGTGCAATTCAACTAATTTTTCGAATAGCTTTTCCTGATAAGCCGCGGGGCGGAAATGGGCTAAAAATGCGTCTCGTAATTGAGCCCAAGTTGTAAAATGCCCCACTGGTTGTCTTTGGAACCAGGTATTGGCTTAACTACGCAATGTACTAGGGAAAATGCTCAAAAAATGAGCCTCGGTTCTTGCATTGTTAGAATTACAACATGTCAAAAATTGATGAACATGGCTATCAGGGTCATCTCCCATTCAGCCGTAAAAATTTGGAAATGGTACTAACGAATACGGCCGGTCTGCTTCGTCACCAAGCCGCATTACAATTGGAATTTGGGCAGGGGCTGCCATTGCTTCCAACTTAAATATTTCCTCTCCAAATTGATTTTCAACACTAGACTCGGATGAATCACTCCCTTGGGAGGATTCACAAGGATACAAAAAAAATTCTAAATTTAAATTCCTAACAATTGTTTTTAATTCATCCTTATTACGTAGTTCTATGGTAATTTCCACTTTTCTCCTTCCTGAACTCCCAGTGGGACTTCCAACCCAATTTGGTTGTTCTTTTGTCAATTCTATAGGGCTGGTCCTACCTTGAAAAGAACCTAACAAAGAATCTATTAATGGTGAAACATTATTCCTAGGTTGATTACTATTAATATTCTCCAATTTGTATTCTAAATATTCCTGCTTACTTTGCCCTATTTGAGAGCCTTCCGGTGAGGAAATATTAGGAAAGCAACTTGGATCAATTAACCCATTAGGATCAGGGACTCCTTCCTGGACTCTGACTGTTTGTTGGTTTTCTAATACTATTTGGTTTATCTCCTCTACTTTCTCTTCTTCTATTAAATTATTACTTTCTACTACTTGGCTAGCAAACGGGGTTGACCGGAAGAATTCTCCAAATTGGTAAGAACTCCTCCAACTCGGTGAGGCATTTTCTACATTTAGATTTGAATCACATTTTCGCTTTTTATCTAGATTTGAATCAAATTTTCGCTTTTTATCAGCGGCACGTTTTCTTGCTCTCTCGTCTCTAGCAGTTTTGCTAGTTTCCGAATTTATAGATAAATTGCTCATTACCAAACAACATATCTATAATTTCTTAACAAAAGAAAAAGGAAACGATAAATTAACCTATTATTTTGCCTCCCAAGCAGCGACGCCAAAATGTAGAAGGAGGTTGGAACCAAATTTGGAATTACCCAACTAGTATAAGTTCGTTCCGAAGAGGCCGGTTAAATAGGATTTGACTCTAAATTTACACCTAGTAGGTCATTGCAACCAAGACTTAAGAAAGAAATTCATTAACCACATGCAATTGTTATCCTCACGGTAATTCTAATTGCCAAATTTGTCACTCCACTCTTAAAGGCCACAAGGGTTAAGCATTCTCCCAATTTTCTATTCTTTATTCTTTATTTATTTTTCTTTCTTAATTTTCTTTATCTTTATTTCTTTCATTCTTTTATCTCCAAATTGGGATCAATGCTTACGCTTCCAAATAGGATTGTAGTGCTATTGCAGCACAGCTTGCTAGGCACAGCTTCACTGCTTCTGAATTGGACTTGAACTGTGACCCACTGTTGCACTTTTACTTCACCAAATCGGACTAAATCTTATTGATTGAACTACAATTGTCTCCAAATAGGAAACCGCAACATCTGACTTCTCAAATTATTCTTTCCAATTTGTCATTTCCTACGCACCAAGGCTACGTTCCTATTCGGTAAATACTATGTGGATCTACAGAACATACCAACTCGGCTAACAAGACAACATTCAGACTTTACACAACACACCGAATTGGATTAATGCATACATTCCAATTTATCAACAGCACATCAATTCACAACCACATGGCACACAAGCTACTCTACAAATCTTCAATTCAGATGCTACAAAATCACTACAATGACATCCATAAACACAAGAAGACAATTTGAAAATCAACTTCATTATATTCATCTCTCCAAATTGGTGATCAAAATCACCGTTACAATTAATACTTTTACTATGCATACTCATCAAGCTAATTCATGACTATCCAAAATATCTTTCATTCCACTTCTGCTATTAGCAAGAATTATAACTCCAATTAGACTCAGAACTTCTTCACACAATATTGCAATTTAGTTCTCCTTAAACTTCACACCCTGCACTAAACTGCCTGATCAAACATTATCACACAATACTTCTGAACAAAGTCTCATCCTTTCTGCACACTACTATTCCAAATTCGAATCTAATCTAGATCTTTGCATCAACTTGGAATCTCTTGCATTCACTGCATCTTTTTTCCTTAAAGCACACACTTCCATAAATTTCACATTACATACTTCCTTCACAATCAACTTCCGAATTGGAGAATTCTTCAACTTCTCATCTGCACATCGCACATACCACCATACATTGGCACACACACATCCCCGACTAGGACACACTCAAACCGATCCGACCTTGGATCAACATCAACTGACGCAGACACACTTCCCAACTGGGAATCACACACACTCAAACGCAAACACACGAGAAAACAGATACGCAGCCTTGACCGACTGGGACAAGCATTGGAATTTGCTCAACAATGGGTAAAAGAAAATGAAATCCAAATCAGACTTAAGAGACGACCCATGACAGTTACCAACCCGACAAAGAAAGTCAACTGACATCACCCACCCATTTGGATCTTAACCGGCTCACATTCATAAGACAAATCCCCTCATCTGCCTTGATCCAACTCGGTTGAATACATTCCAATTCATACACACTGAAACCAACTTGGAAGTAGCTACTGACCCCTTTACACACTCGGAATTAACTGAATTCACCAATTGAGACAACTGACTAGAGATCATCACTTCAACCTAATCCAATCTTGGAACCAGCCTCCACACACCACAACTGACCAGTCAATAGAAGAATTGACTATTTGGAACAAACAACCAACTAAAAACTACCAAATTGGACAGCAAAATATACAATTAATTACAAAAAAAACTGCACTTTACCCCAAAATAACACCAAAAATTGGCAGTCTTTACATCCAAGTCGATTATCTACAGAATTCTAAGACAATTTACATGTATTCTTGTACACATAGAACAAAAAGAACATTCTAATGGTCTCAAATCTCCAACGCTTTTATATACTACTCTTGATTTTGATCCATTCAAATTCATTTCCTTAATTCAATATTAAAAATTGTGATTTTTCTTTTACTTTATCCTACTTGACTTTTGCACTCTAATCTCCTTTTACTTTGTCATAGGACCTTTTATTTTGATCATATTTCTAATATAAATAAGGCATTTTTGTGACTTTCATGCATCTTCCAATACACATTTCTTCGATATATTTCTTCAATATATTTGTCCAAGTCACTTGACCATCATTATCTTATTTACAAATTTGACAATCAATTTAGTACAACTTCTTGGATAAATGGCGTTGTTTGGTCAAATGAGGGTAAAGAAAATCATCTTGACTTCAGCCTTCATCATACTAATGGCCACATCAGTCCTTGCAAGCTTCCATGGTGTGGCAGCTGAAAAGGACTTTATTTTTTCTAGAAAGCTTCTTCCATTCGAACCAAGAGAAAGAAGCCTTCATGGTCCATTTGACTCTCATGGCCCCGATGGCCCTCACGGCCCTCATGGCCCTTTTGACCCTAACGGTGGAGGATCTTCATCACCATCACCACCTGAACCAAAGAGTACCGAGAATCCATCAACCGGGGCGCATTCACATACACCATGCAAACATCATTGTGTTAAGGGACTACCTGGGCCGCCATCAATGTGAATTACTCTCATTCCAAGTTTGAGTTCTTAATAATAATAGTGTAGTAGGTGGTAGGTTGTGGTCGTGGTCAATTTTTCATACTTTTTGTTTATTTAGTCTTTTAAGTGTAAATAGGATAAACAAATTAGTCTATCAAATAGTTCAATATCTTATCTAAAAGTGTAATTAGCACTTGAGATAGATATGAACTCGGCTAATAGGCTAAGATATGAAGTAAATCAAAGAGTAAACATGCATTTACATTGAACAATTGCATACTTTCAACTCTAAATTTTCTTTTGGAGACTATATGTCCAAATGACTAATATTTTTGCACGCTCACCGACTCCAAAAGCACATTGCATCATAGAAACTCAATTCTGCAGTGGTGTACTTGTAGCCACATATACTATCAATAAATATGAAAATTGTCGAATTGTTTGTGTGTTGATTGGCTTGTGTGAATCTATTTGAGTTCTCAAGTTGTAAGGATTATTGTGTAAGTTGATGTATATTTGCTAAAGCAGAAGTTTGTGTAAGTCAAGTCAAATAGAAAATGGTGCATCCATTTGTGAACTAAATTGTTTGAATGTGCATTACCAACCAATTGTAAGTGCTATGCATGACTAAGATCTAACACACCTTGAGGCTTTGAACATCATTTTTGGTACTATTGGTACTATTGGCAAGGAGGGATGCATGGACTTTTTTTCGTGGCATTTGAATAAATGATGTGCAAATTCTTGAATTTCAAAAAAATTATGAATTCAAATTTCTTTTAAAATTACGTTTTATTTTAGAAAAATTATAACTTTCACATGGCATGTTCCAAAGCCGCAAAACAAAACCCTTGCACTCCTTTGTGTATAAAACTTTCTATTTGTACCAAGAACACAACCTCTCATACTACAGTATAAAAGTTATTGAATTTCAAAGTTTTAATGAATCAAAAAAAATTTAAAAGTATTTTTATTTTTGTTTGGGTTGTGGTGATGACATAGATTGTTTATTTTGTTTGTTTTGATACAATAAGATCTAACAAACCATGAGGTGTTTGGCAATGTTCTTCGTACAGCTTATAAGCTCTTCGCAACGAGGGGTGGACAACCTTTGATTTTGTGGCATTTGGACAAATGGTGTAAAAATTATGGAATTGAATTAAATTATCTTTTATTTATTTTAAAATCATAACTTTCATGTTGTTTGTCCAAACATCACCAAACAAAGCCTTTGTATTCCTATGTGCATAAAGCTTTCTATTTGTGCCAATTTCATGGCATTTGGACCCACAATGTGATAGTTATGATTTTTTAAATAAAATAAATTCATTAAATTATATTTTATCCTAAAAAAATCATAACTTTCATGTGGCATGTCCAAATGCTACAAAATAAAGCCCTTCCACTCTTTTGTGCATAAAACTTTCTATTGGTACCAAGAATGCAACCTCTCACACTACCGTATGAAAGTTATTGAATTTCAAAGTTTTTATTACAAATTTTAAAAAATTAAAAAATTATTTTTAATTTTTTTAGATGTGGCAACAACACATAGTACACTAGTAGAAGACTAGTGTACGTTGTGCATTGCCACAACTAAAATTTTAATTTTAATTCATTATTTTTAATTCATTAATTTAATTTTTTTCTTTCATTATTAGCGGTTGGCACTTGCTATGCTACGCATTCACCATTAGAATTTCATTAGAATTTTTTATGTATTAGATAGAATGTAGAGCAAGAATTTCAATAAATCTTCAAATAAAAATTACTAAAATCTTCATATAATTTTTTTAATAAATAAGTATATACTGAAATAAATAATAGAAATTTAATGAATGATGAATGAAATACATGCAATGACAAATACAATAAAAGATACACATACATTAGAATGCATTAAAAATTTGACTCAATTGTTATAAACAATGGCAACCCAAATAGAAGAATTTAAAGGAAAAATTTGTAAATCTCAAAAGCTTTGTGAACAATTTAATTGTTGTGAAATCCAAAATTGGTTCAATCTAATAAATTTCTCAAATCATTTGGTAGTAGCAATAGAAAATTGAAATCAGAAGCTCAAAGCTTACAAAAGCACAAAATCATAGAAATACAAAAGAAGTATAAAGCCAAGAAAAGCAATGGAATTGTTACCTTTATAATATCACCATATTGATCCTCTTTAATATCACCTCAATTGCAACGACTATCAATATTATTTTTATAATATCACCCTTTGTAAAAAGTGATATTATAGAGGTGATTGTGAACTACTACTCTATTTCACTAATATCACATTGTGTGAAAATATGATTTCTATGTATGCATGATTGGAAATATTTTTATAAAATAATTAAAATAATTATTTTAAAAACATATTGAAATCATTATTATGCATTCTATTTAAATATATCAAATTTTTACTAATATGTGATACAATGAATGCATAGCATAGCAAGCACGAGCCCCTAGTATTAATGGTAGCATTTGTGATATTCCAGAGGGACTTATGATTTTATTTCATTATTATAAAACAATTCAATAACTTTCATACCATAGTGTGAGAGGTTGCATTCTTGGTTTAAACTGAAAGCTTTATGTACAAAGGAGTGCAAGGGCTTTGTTTTGTGGCGTTTGGACATGTCTCGTAAAAATTATGGTTTTTCTAAAATAAAAGATAATTTAATTCAACTTTTTAATTTCAAAATATCCATAACTTTCACACCATAGGTTGAAATGCCACAAAAACTATACAAATAGAAAGCTTTCGAAACAAAAGAGGCCAAGGGCTTTGTTTTGTAGAGTTTGGCTATGCAACATGAAATTTATGATTTTTCCAAAACAAAAGATAATATAATTCAATTTCTGAATTCATAAGAACTTTGAAATTTAATAACTTTCATGTTGTAGGTTCAAACACCACAAAACAAAGTCCGTTTACCCCTCCTTGCAAAGAACTTTTCAACAATACCAAGAACACCGCCGGATGCCTTAGGATTTCTTAGATTTCAACATATCAAACAAACAAAACAATCAACCTAAACATGTGACATGAAAATTGTGTTTTTTCCAAAATAGTAATAATTCAATTCATTTTTTGAATTCATAATAACTTTGAAATTCATTAATGTTCACATTGTTTGTCCAAACGCCACAAAACAAAGTCTGTATACCCTTCCTTGCAAAAGCTTTTCAACTATACCAAGAATACGATTAGAAGCCCCACGATTATTTGGATCTGCAAGCATCAAACATGCAAAACAAACAAACAACCTCACTTAACCCCTAAAGTTCTTTGACTTTGTTTTCACCAAAACTACTATTTCTAGTACAAGTACTAAATTATATAAATAAAACATTTTTGGACACATGTAACAATAAGATCCTATAGTACACTTGATTGAGAAGATGTGGAAAAAATTCAGAAACTTCCACCATGTGGATTGCAAGATGTTAGCATTTGAAGTGACAAAATACTAAATTGTTAAGAATTTAGTTATGGAATTGAAAAATACCAATTCCAATGGTTGAAACATTGTAATAAACAATCTATATCCTTTTTTTAAATTAAAAAAATAATAAAAATTGAGTTAAATAAAGTACTTCAAAGTTTATTTTAATGTAGAGATTCTACAATTACTTACAATCTAAAACTCCTCATAACTTTCATCTCGTTGATCAAAATACAATGATTCAAAGCTTTACACACACAAATATATATATAAAGAGAGATAGAAAACCAATTTCAAATTTTTATTTATGAAAAAAGTAATTTTTTTCTGATCTACCCAAACTACATGAGTTGATAAAGAAACTACATATTATACAATCATTTCTTAACCATGTAGTCAAGAGTTATGAAAATTGTTGGGTCTCAAAGCTACTCCTTTGTTGACCATATATCATGTGAAAATTTCAAAACAAAAAATAAAAACCCCATTTGTAATGAGTTGCCCAAAATTTCCATGTTGTCAAAAAACAAACAAACTAGTCCTTTAGGGGTTAAGGTATAGATATAGATTAGTATGCTATGTGACAATGCTTTAACCATTAGAGTAAGTAACCCCTTTCCGACCCCCCCCCCCCATTTTTAACTTGTAGGTTGCTATATTTCCATTTGCACATCCATGTTTAACTGCTAAGGTATGATGAATTGTGAGCCGTTGATTTTCGATTGATTTTTTGACCAACCTACAGTTGGAATTTGACACACCTACAAAACAAGAATAGGATTTCAGAGAATCTTGACAAAAAAATTTCACAACAATTTTGTTCTTGGGCCAAAAAACACCAAAAAAGTTCAATTTGTCTGAAGTCTATTTCCCTGCTTGGGAAAAATATTTCCCCCACCAAAACCAACAGGCAACTATGATGAATACCTGAAGTGGTTGGAAATGGGCAATAAGCTTCTAATATGTCATTTGTGATTGCTACAGTAGTGATTAGTTTTGTTTTTTTTTCTTGACATTTAAACGCCAGATTTGACATAAAGAAACAAATACCCTGATGTCCCTCCAAATATAATGCAATTTAATGCAATGGCATGTTGCTAGAAATACAAGTTCTACAGTTAAAAAAACACTGATAGTGAAGGCCAATTTGTTCTTACATCTCCTTTCATGTCTATTGTTTTATTCTTTCAATTACCTGTACCATTAATATTTAAAATCATGTGTGATATCAAATTTTGCATTTTCTATACTTTAAATGAGGCTATCTGTTTTGTTTGTTTTGGACTCCCTCCAATACAATACCACACTGCCCTAGAAGTGGCTTTCAGCATGCAGATACTCTCCCTTATAATACTTGTAAAAAATTAAAAATAGATGTTATTAGTCCACCTTTTCTGCACATTTTCTCTCCAAAATCATCACAATAATTTCAAAACCCCTTGCTGGAAATTCTGGAAAAATTCTCCCACTTGTTAGCATGCAAGAGACATGAGGACCTTATCCTTGGAATTTACAAATTCTGTGGCTTTTTCATTCACTAGTGGTGGCCATATTGGAAGCATTCAAATGGGAAGTTTTATTATTATATTTGGGCAGCACAATACTGTATTTGCCCACTGATTTTCAGCAGGTTCCCAACCCTCCCTTTTTATTTTTAAATTTTTTTCCCATTTATTTTAGGGAGTGCAGAAAGCAATCATCAGCAAAGTGATGAAGCTACTTGCATCCACGAAATGGATGAAACTTAAATTATATGTATGAAAAAATTTATTTATTCATTCCAAAGAGCATGCATTCATCCACAACAGAGCGATATTGTCAGAATTTGGTACCCACTCAGTTTGCAATTTTGTGCACTGACAAAAAGGAATAATAATTTCTTGCCAAATGTTCCCAAATAAAAAACAGAGTTTTGTATCCTTTTGAGGGATTATTCACTCTGAAAAAACATCCAAATGTGCCACTGACCTTAAACCGCCATCTATACTATATGTACATCTCCAAAATCAGTTCTATACCTCCGTGGAAGAAATGGTTTTCGAAACCAAACTTTGTTCCTTAATAACTTTTGCATACAGTATCCAAATGCCACATTCTCTGGTGCATTGAAACCTCCTTTCACTTGCCAACAAGAACATGTGAAAATTTGATCAATCTAATAATAGGAAACAGGCTCATTAGCAAAAAGTGGCAGTTTTGGGTGTACCTACCTTCCTATCATGAACCCATTGATTGATGTATGTGGAGATTTTTTTTTTTTTTTTTTTCATTTTTTTCTCTTTCTGGTTGGATGTCTGCTTTTGTTTGTGGAGTGACTCTGGATTTAGAATTGAAGGGCTGAATTTTGTTTTGGTAGAATATGTTGGATGGGGTGACCCTTGTTTCATGGATTATTCTCAGCAAGCTTTGGTTGGTTTGTCTCTCAGTGATGGGGTGACTGAGGCAGTTAAAGACCAGCTTCTGAATCCATGGCTTGGCTTTGTTTGTTGTGGCTTTGTATTATGGGTTGTAGTAGGTTGCTGCCTTGTTCCAATCAATTATCCAAATAGTAGAATGGATGTGTCCAAAAATGAAAAAATGAAAAAAAATGAAAAAATTCCTAAAAAAAATCAAAAAAATCATGGAATGGACACTATTGAGAATGGGAGCAAATCCGGCAATCATGTTGGGACCTTGCAGTGAAAACAATCTAATAGCTTTTGGAAGGGTTTTTTAAAATTTAAATTTAAATTTCTGCTTTTCATGCAATGGTGAAAATTTTGTCACAAAAATAAAACATTAACTCTGGAAGGGAGGACTAGGGGAGGACTGGAGGATTGACCCCTTATCGCCCCATTCAAGGGTAAATGTAAAAATTGTCACCTATTTTGTGCCGCATCAATTTTGTATTTCTTCATGTATTCCAACTAATTTAGGGACTCTGATTGCAAATATGAATTCAAAATTTCAAAATTTTTGTGATGGGTGGCAAATAAAAAATTTCAGTGTTTTCTCTAGGGTTAAAACACGGGGCAATAAGGGGTCAATCCTCCTTGCTCCCCTCATCCCCCACCCCTTTATAGTTTATTGCTAGGAAAACACTAGAATTTTTTATTTTCCACCCATGGGTGAATTTGGGAGTTTTGATTTCATATTTGGAATGAGTGGCCCCAAATTAGACAAGGGAGGTGAAGAAATACAAAATTAATGTGGCATAAAATAAGGAGGCAATTTCTTACATTTACCCTTTAGGCTAGGAGAAAGAAGGGGGTCAATCTTCCCTTGGCCTAGAAGGACAGGACAAAGACCATTGATTTCAAGCTTCATTGTCCATCACTTTGTTTGGTGCCAATTTGCAACTAGATATTATTAATTTTCAAAATTGTATTTATTTTTCAGATATGAAGTCATATATCTACAACAAGTCAAAAAAAATTCAAGTTTTTTGGAGGAAATTTGAAATTTCTGTGAATTTTTTAAGACGTGAAGAAAACTCATATCAAGTACAACATGTACTCGAAAAATCTGAAATTTTCACCATAGATGTATATCACAGTGTTTAATATCATGGTATAATCAAAGTTATAGTGCCACTCTAAAATTAAAAAATCAACAAATCATGGTTCTAGGCCGAAAGTTCATATTGCTATAATATATTAAAATTTATAAATTCTTCAAAAATTTCAATTGGAGTCAGAAACTACACTTGATAAGCTTCATTTCAATAATTGTACTCAAATTCAAAAAATATCATTTTTATACCTAAAATTCACATCAAGAGTAAATAGCCAGATATACTACATAGATGATCCATAGACTAAGCATCTTCTTCTTTAAGAAAATCAATAATAACTTAATGAAGGAATTTGAAATACTATTCATTGAAAATGTACTCAAGCAACTTTCAATAAAAATATTGAAAGAGAAACATATTTTGCTATCTTATAGTGTTTGATGAAGTCATCTATTGAACACTTAACTAGCCCTTTTAGGGTTAATACTATTGAAATATGCATCATGTATCTATATCTATATCAATGTATAAGAAACGGCCCTAGGACAATTCACAATTAACAAATTTATCATGTGGGTCCTCTTGAGGATAATTTCTCTTATTTACCCATATTATATTCATACCGGTGTAAGTATCCAAGTCAAAAAGATTTGACAAAAGACAAATTGTGGAATGTGCTTTGAACTCCATATATATTTCTAGTGTAGGCATTGTTAACCTTGAAACACCACCAATACCATTCAATAGCATTTGGATGATTTTGGAGTAGTCCTTTGTCTTGAAAAAAACATTTTTTGTACAATTTTGTGCAAGGCTGCTAACATGTGAGCCTACAAGCCTAAACTCTTAAATTATAGGCACCTTCCATGGTTATAGGGTACTTATGTTACAAGTACATATGTTATAGACAACTTCAATAGTTGTAGAGTACATAATTACTCTTAGACTCAAGGCTTGTAGGCTTGCATTTCTAAGCTCACATCTTAGTATTGTTGCAATTTTGCAAGGAGGTTCTCCAGCAATAAAGAAACTTTTTGCCATTATGAAGTTCAAAATTCCTTCATTATTATATCGCTATCTTTTCTAAAGAAGAAAATAATACAAATAAATATGACCATAAATTGCCTTTCAAATATATTTTGGGAACTTATACCTAGTTCCTTGCAATTGAGCTGATTTTAGACATAAAAATGATCATTATTGAATTGATTCTAATGAATGTTTTAAAGCTCATGAAGACTAAATAATTTCTATTTACGTGGAAAGAAAACTCCAATTTGTTTTTTTCAATTTGAATTGTCTACAACTATGGTTTAGTGATTTTTTAAATTATAGACTATTATGATATATTACACAATAAAATACACTTTCGGTGAAAACTTCAGGCCTTTTGAGTGTATTACATACTTAACATGAATTTCTTTCTACTATCTCTCCAAACATCACAAGAATTTCAAAATTTCATAAAAATATCATAATTTTTTATGACTTAATCCCTAATGACTCATTAGTAATTTTTTATTGTAGCCTTGACTTTTATTAGGTAGTATTTTGGAGCAACAAAGATTTTTTTCCAGAAGTTTATTTTTTCTATCCAATTTAGTGTATCTACCACTATTTAGTGACCTTTTATTTGTTCTAACTCTACTAATTAGTTAACTTTAGTATTTTATGTATTTGTTATTTTTTTGAATTTTTGACTTAACCCCTAAAGGACCATTGTCCCTTCGGGGGACAAATTGGATTTCGGGCAGGTACCTACGGACTGAAATTTTGTCATGATTTTTTGAAACTTTTTTTGAAGATAGAAAAACTAACGAGCTTTGTGGAAATATAATTTTTTTCACATTTGGTGCCCGGAAACAAAAGTTATGACCAAATAAGCTCAAAGTAGGGGACGGGGGGCAGTCCGGGCAGCAAAAAAAATTTGCAAAATTTTGAATTTTTCTTTTTTGGATTTTTTTTCTTGTAGATTATATTTTTTTCTGCATGGGAAGCTTTGATTCATTCCATTTGGACTTATTATGAGAAAGTTATGGACAATCTTGTTTATCGGGCAGTTAGAGCATCTTCCTGAAAAAATAACTTATAGAATTCATTTCTGAATGCAATTTTTACAATTTTTCTAAAAAAAAATTTTTACATGATTTTGTTTGCTTGCTAGAACAATCTCACCATTGAGATTAGTGCATTTGAATTCCATCTTAAAGATATTAATAATTTAGATTTTCCTTCATTCTCATACCTACTTCTACTTAACAATTTTTTTAAGCATGAAAATTAATCTTTTTCTTAAAATTTTCTTTTTTTATAGATTCTCAACTCAATTTCCCACAATAAGGATTTAAAGCTCAAAACTTTGTAGTGCAAAAAATTTAAGTTAAAAAAGTTCAAAGTCAAATAATTCAGTCCCGCAAGGTGCTGAAAAATTTGTTTTTTTCACTTTAAACGCAAATATCTTTTAATCTATGTGGTCAAAATTTCTGAATTTTTTCCACACATTTCCATACTAGTAAGGTATAAGATCCTACGGTTGAATGTGCAAAAAAAATAGTTTTCAAGTTTTTTTACTCTTTGCTACAGAAATGGCAGTTTTGAGTGTTTTTTGGCAGAAATAAGGCCTTGGTCCTTTAGGGGTTCTATCTTATGGAAAACACATTAATCTGTAGATATGTATTAATCTTTCTTACTAATACTTCTTAACCCCTAAAGTCCCAAGGCCATTTTTCCATCAAAACCTACTCAAAATTGTCATTTCTATTGCAAAGAGCAAAAAACTTTAAACATTGTTTTCTTTTTTATATATATCTAACTACAAGATCTTGTACTAGACTAGTGTAAGAATGTGTGGAAATTTTTTTAGAAACTTTGACCTTGTAGATTGCAAGATATTTGCATTCAAAGTAATGAAAACAAGTTTTTCTCATGCCTTGATCGGATAGATTTTGGGGGGCTGCCCCTCGAGTTGCTTTTTGGACTCATGGTGGCATAACTTTTGTTTCTGGGCACTGATTGAGATTAAAAATATATGCCTAGAAAGCTTATCTGATTTCCTATCTTCAAAAAAAGTTTCAAAAAATCATGTCAAAAATTGAGATCACACAAGCCTACCCAAAATTCCCAAAGTCCCCGATAGTGACTTTGGTACTTTAAGGGTTAACTTGCAACTTCACCTAATGTGTTTATATTTTCCACATTCTAAGTTGTGAGCCATTGTAGTGACTCATATTTCATCTTTGAAAAATATGTGTATATTTTTTAATTCATTAACACTCACAAAATAGGAGTGTATAAAGTGTAGAATTTTGAATTGTTTGAAGGAACATAGAGAATACAAAGGTGATTCCAAACATTAAGTGCATATGTTTTCATTCAAAATCTAGAAATGATATAAATTTCTTACATAGTGTACCATTTCATGTTCTTAAAGCAATGATTTTAGATGGAATGTATTACTTGTGAGTGTGGTTTGGAATGAAATCTTCAAATGGAGGAATAAAACTATTTACATCTAGGGGTGAATGAATGCTAGGGTCAATCAACTTTTATGTCTTTGATACATTACTTGGTCAATTATGAGGTTTTCAAATAATTGTGGATGAATCTTTAAAATCATTTATGGTATGATATGAATTTTAGGCGGTTTTAGAGTCTTAGTCTTGTGTAATCATTACCTAAAATTTCATAAAATGGCGATAATTAACTTTCTAAACCACTCACTAAATTTTCTTGCAATCTTTTGCTTGGTATAATTTCATATATATATATATAGTCAAAAATTAGTTGACTATACTATTGTTGACAACCCTATGGCATGAATGAAATATATAAAATATGGATTAAAATTTCATTTATTTATCCAAAATATACATATTCATCCTAAAGTTGTAATATCATTCCAAAATTTTGTGCAAGTTCATGCACCAATATAAATATATAAATATATATAATTTGGTGCATATATATACTCAAACTAAACTTTCCGTCTTTGCAATATTAGGAACAAAATGGAACAGGTTTCAATCAAAATGGCATTAGAAACTCAATGGGAAGCCCACTTCAAACCCCAATGATGCTATTGTGTGAGCATGGAAATAAAAGCATGTGATTCTTAAGCATGTGTATATTTAAATATCCTACAACCATTGAAAGTGCTTATAATGTAAATACCTATAATATAGGCATTTATAAAATAGTTACGCTATAATCATGGAAGGTTTTATAAAATAGACACCTATAATATAGGTGTGTAATCTTCTAGGCTCATGGACTCACACTCTTAAGCTCTTGTAATAGCACCCCTCCTTTGAACTCAATTTATCTTCAAAAATGTACTAACAAGAAGTGTTATAATGTATCTAGTTGAGGCATTTTTTAATAGATTAAGAAATTTGAAACTTGTTCCTATGTAACTTGATTATTTTTATTAGACAACCATTTATCACTAAATATTACTACAAAAGTTTGCATCTCAATTATTGACTACATTGTCTTTCAAAAAGAGATTCCTAGTCGGTAGAAATGTTTTAGTTAGACCCTTTAGTTAATAGATTTGGACAATTATACTTAGTAATGAATACTTAAAGACTAATTGTTCTAATTTCAAACAACAAATGGATGTAAATATGTCCCAAAAGCCTTCATTTTGTCATCAATTTCAATGTTTGTAGATTTTTTTAATAGTTCTCTTGCAATATGACAATATTTATCTCAAAAAAATTTCTTTGCAAATATTCTATAGGAGAATTTCTTCTCTATGTTCAAGGAAAATAAGTATGTTCAACTTTAAAAAGTAATTTTCAATTCCAAAAATGACCCTTCAAAATGACTTGAATAAATAATTAAAAATAATATCATATAAAAATCATTATTAGAGAATAATATTTTGAATTTATCAATCATACTACTAAAATCATAAGTCCCTCTGTAATATCACAAATGCTACCATTAATACTAGGGGCTTGTGCTTGCTATGCTACGCATTCATTGTATTACATATTAGTAAAAATTTGATATATTTGAATACCATGCATGATAATGATTTCAATAAGTCTTTAAAATAATTATTTTAATTATTTTATAAAAATATTTCTAATCATGCATACATAAAAATCATATTTTCACACAATGTGATATTATTGAAATAGAGTAGCAGTTCACAATCACCTCTGTAATATCACTTTTTACAAAAGGTGATATTATAAAAATAATATAATTGTTGCAATTGAGGTGATATTAAAGAAGATCAATATGGTGATATTATAAAGGTAGCAATTCCATTGCTTTTCTTGGCTTTATATTTCTTTTGCATTTCTATGATTTTGTGCTTTTGTGAGCTTTAAGCTTCTGATTTCAATTTTCTATTGTTACTACCAAATGATTTGAGAAATTTATTAGATTGAACCAATCTTGAATTTCACAACTATTAAATTGTTCACAAAGCTTTTGAGATTTACAAGTTTTTCTTTTAAATTCTTCTATTTGGGTTGCCATTGTTTGTAACAATTGAGTCAAATTTTTAATGCATTCTAATGTATGTGTGTGTATCTTTTATTGTATTCATCATTGCATGTATTTCATTCATTATTCATTAAATTTTTATTGTTTATTTCAGTATATGCTTATTTATAAAAAAAAATCTAGGAAGATTTTAGTAATTTTTATCTAAAGATTTATTGGAATCCTTGCTCTTCATTCTATCTAATACATAAAATTTCTAATGAAATTCTAATGGTGAATGCATAGCATAGCAAGCGCCAACCGCTAGTTTAAAAATAAAATTACAAATATTCAATCTATAATCAATTTTATAAGGAGTTTTTAATTTTGTTTTTTCAATTTTACTAAAAA
This sequence comes from Climacium dendroides, assembly GCA_950106755.1. Taxonomy (NCBI): domain Eukaryota; kingdom Viridiplantae; phylum Streptophyta; class Bryopsida; order Hypnales; family Climaciaceae; genus Climacium; species Climacium dendroides. The sequence continues at coordinate 6,087,430 of OX467082.1, read as the reverse complement.
ATATTGATTAGTAAAGTAGTTGATATAGCTGTATGGAATATGTACCTTGGAAGTATAATTTTTTTAATTGGTTGCAGAAATCAAAAGTTATATTGCTTGTATATTTTTAAGCAACTTGGGCATTGTATGCAAAACTCTTCTATTCCTCTTGAAATTTGGCAAGTGTGTAACTAACATGATCTAGGATGCAATTGTAAAAAAAGTCCCATAAGTAGTGCAAAAATCTTGTTTCTAGTAGGAATAAAAGTCTATGTATTCTATCAGATAAGGTCAATACAAAACTTTTCCTTCTAACTTCAAATATTATAACATTTAAATCTATGTAGTTAAAGTTTCTAAGAAAATTAGTTGACTACAAATTGTATAGTTGAATTTCAATACAACCTTTTTTTCATTTTCTTCTAATTGCCCCCAAAGTAGAAATTAATAAAAATTCCTATTCCAAATGTGCCTTGTTTTGTAAACCCCAAAGGATTGAGGCCTTTTTTCTACCAAAATACATTCAAAACTACCATTTCTATAACAAAGAGTAAAAAAAATTTGAATTTTTTTTTTTTTTGCACATTTAATTGTAGGATCTTACACCTAACTAGTAAGAGAATGTGAAACAAATTTCAAAAATTTTGACCACAAAGATTGCAAGATATTTGCGTTTAAAGTGAAAAAACAAGTTTTTAGCACATTGTGGGATTAGATTATTTGACTTTGAATCTTCTTAACTATATTTTTTTGCACTATAGAGTTTTGAGCTTTGAATATTTATGTTCAAGAATTGAATTGAGGGCCTAGGGGAAAAAATACAAAAAAACTTAATTTTTATTCTTTAACAAATTGTTAAATAGAAGTAGGTAAAAGATAGAAGGAAAATCTAAATTATTAATATCTTTAAGATAGAATTAAAATGCACTAATCCCAATGGTGAGATTGTCTATTAGAAAAATAAACCATCAAAAATATTGTAAAAATTGCATTCAAAAATGAATCCTAGAAGTTATTTTTTCAAGAAAATGCTCTCATTGCTTTAAAACAAGATTGTCCATAACTTTCTCATTACAAATCCAAATGGAATGAATCAAAGTTTTCAATGTAGACAAAAATATAATCTATGAGAAAAAAAATTCAAAATTTTGAATTTTTTTGCTAATCCCTCTCCCCTATATTGAGCTTATTTGGGCTAATTTTGGACACCGATTGAAAAATATATATCCTTACAAAGCTAATCAATTTTTCTATCTTCACAAAAATTCAAAAAATCAGGACAAAAATTGAGATCATAGCTACCTACCTAAAATCCCACTTGTCCCTACAAGGAATATGGTTCTTTAGGAGTTAAGGGACTAACCCTTATATAACAATTGATGGCCTAGCAAGCAAACCAAAGGGAATCAAAAATCTCCTTGAAGTAATGCACGAGTCTTATTCCTTATCCAAAGTTTGATTAGTCAAAGTATATAAACTTGATCAATGGATAATGTTTTGATTTTGCAACCTAAATTCTAAAGTCCCATTATTCCTTTAGGGGATAAAATGGATTTCAGGTAGGGTTTTGCGGTCTCAATTTTCATCATGATTTGCTTGATATGGTCTAGTTCATTGCTTAAAAGGCACAATGGGCCCAAGTAGGATATTTTGCAACTCAAAACTAAGAACTTGACTGTACTTGTTTAATACCAAGGGTGGGTACTAAAGTGCTTACATTTGTTACACTTGAGGTTTCCTAAAGGTATTAGAGGTGTATTGGCAAATATGAGAGGACTTGAGGGAAGAGTGAGGCTTTGGAACTGTTGAAACTCAAAAAGCTAGAGAGCTAGGCTAAACAATGAAGATTCTAATTACATAAAAAAGGTCTATGGGTTCACATATTGGCTAAGGATTTGGGGCAACAAGGGATGGAAGGTCTAGGATTTGGTATAACTCAAGGATTCAAGTCTAGTATTGCTATAATAAAAAACCAAGGTGAAGAAAAAAAAGAGAAAAGAAAGTATAAAGTGGAGAAACAAAGCTAAACAAATGAGAAGAAGTTGCCAGTGTGAGCGTAAATAGAAGAGAAGAAAGATGAAGAATCAAGGCCGTTAAGTGAGATTAGTGAACTAATTTGAATCCATAATTTGAGTTTGAGCAAGGAAGTATTTTAAGATATTTAGAATCCAAGGCTTGGGTGGCTTTAAAGTAGATCCTAAGTAGTTTAATTAGATGCTTATATATTTTACTCTATTTAGTTTGATTCTCAAGTTTTTACTAGTGTGAAAAAAATGAATATATTGTTGAAGATGAAATAGGTATATTATAATTAAATCATTATAGTTCATAAGCTATACATTTAAGTGTAGGAGAGAGAGCAATGTAAATTCTAAAGGTGTAACTCTTATAATCACAAAAAAATTGAAGTAGTAAAACAATATGTTTAGAGTTCTTATGAAGCTTGGATTTTGCACTTAAAAGAGATTCAAGATTATTCATTATAGTAAATAGTATTGAGTAATTGTAGGAAATATCCAAGTTTATGTATTAGAGCTTGAAACCAAAGTAATTCTTTGGTATTAGCGGTTGCAACAATATACTTAGCTTCTCTAGTAGATAAAGCAAAAATGGATTGCTTTTGACTTTACCAAGAGATCAAACAAGAGTTGAATTAAAAGATACAACTTGAAATGGAGCAATAAATATCAACATCACTAATCCAATTAACATCAATCCAACTTCAAAGAACATAGTGTCAGGAAGGAGGTGAGTTTGCACTGATGAAAGTAAAAGCGCATGTCATGAACCCAAGTAATCATCTAAAAATGTGTTTGACACCATGTAAGTTGAATTTTCCTTCCCTAAGACAAAATCCAAAATACTAGTATAGGAGTTCATTTGAAAAAAGGTCAATTTCCCTATCATTTTGGTGTCTAGGATCACTTTTTAAAGTAGGTAAGAATTTGTATTTGTTTGCCAATTTGCCATAAAGCTCAACATTCAACTAAGTGAATAATTTTAACACACATACAATTCAGCTAATTTAATTCAAACCTCATTAGTGAATCCAATCAATACGACTTACGCAATTTGACTATTCTTACACATTCAAATATTCATATAAATTGCACATTTTAATAAACCACTTGTTCATTCACCATTCTAATGCCAAGAATTTCTAAACAAATTAGATAACTTGACCTTATGGCCAACAACATTACAAATTCACAATGGGAAAACAACACATTATTAGACCATAACTTATCCTAAACCATTTGACTACAACCTAAAATGAATTTGTCTACCAAAACCCAAAATTTTGGACAATTGGATTCACTCCTTGGTCTTGCAATCATCACCAAAGACTGTGGAGATCATCAATTCAAAAATTGTTCATATCAACTCTAGACCTACCACTCATTTGATAATACTTAATAGCAATGAGTTTTCTACTTCAAATTAAATCAAGCTTTATGGCAATTAGACAATTCCAAATTAATAACAAGCTTGGCGATTGGCTACAATCCATCTCGAAGGCAATTTGCTTCTCCACATCTTGCAAAAATTAGTCAACTACTAATACATAGACAATTTCAATCAAATAAAATGACCATTAATGCTTATTATTTTTATCTTCTTCAATTGTTCCTAGAATATTCACTTATCTTCATGCAATTCAACTTCTATGCCACCTGACTTAGCCATCAACCTAGTAGCAATTGACACCATCCATCACGAATAATGCTATTTGCATTTAAGTGGACTAACTTGCCCAACCAATTTGCCACAATACTTTGCAACTAACCACTTACAACCACACTACAAGACCATTACAACCTAGTAGTAGAACTCAACTATTAATTGACAATTTGAAATTCAATAGGGATCTATAAATCCATAAGGTGCAAACGCAATTTAGCCATCACACAAGGCAAATTGCAAATCAACAAAAGCACAATCTTACATTCACACATTTACAAAATGGAATCAATTGAAGGAATACACTAATACATCAAATCACCAATGAATCATATACACAAATTTGTCTTTGATATGAACTGAAGACAAAAGGCTAGCCTCAAGAATTGTTCATATAGCCTCAAGAATTGCATGACGACTTGTCTAACATTGGATCTAAACAGACATAAAGCCTAATAGCCACCCTTCCAATCCACCTAAATTGTTCTTTTCAAATCTATCTTGAGTCTTTTTTATATTTATATAAATTGTTTAGCCATTTAACTCTTGAAAACTAAAAAGAAACAACTTGTTTATTACAAAAGCATGTGAAAAGACAAAAAGACAAATTGTTCAAAAATAAAATGTCTACACACCAAACTACTCAATAGGAGTTAGTGTAGCTATGAACTAAGCTAAGTTGTGGACAGTAAAAAATAAATCCCAAAATGTCTATGTGACTAGATACTGGAAAAAATCCAATTGTTTCCTAATATGGTACTTGGGTCATAATTATATTTGTGACTACAAAGCCACTTTGTACTTACAATTGAGCAATTCAGTGGTGGATCAACTAATTTTCAAGTGCCTTTTTGCATTTAGTAATTGTATTTATTATTTATGGCCTCTTGCCAATGATGGGCATCAACCCTTGAGAGGGCTTCTGTGTATAGTAGTTGGCTCATTCTTGGTAGTCAAGAAGGTATGTGAAATTTCATGTTTATCATGTTTATCATGTTATTTAGTTGATTGCCATTTCCCTATATTTATATGAGAGGAAGTTCATGAAGATAAAGAGGTTGGAAAATATTATAGATGAGTTCAAAAATGAGAACTCAATTGTCTAGTTTTAAATGATAAAGGATAAAGATTTGGTATTTAGATGGTAGAGGATGGTTTAGGAAATGGTTTAGAAATGAATCTCACTTAAGATTAGGCTTAGACTTGTGGTGGACTTTCTCAATTGATAATTGTTAGTATTGGCCTAGTGGTGAAAGGGTGGTCTAGGACAAAATATAGATTATCACCTTGTTTGGGATTGTCAAGTATTGAAGGTTGGATATTAGTTGATTGACTTTGATTTAAAAAAGGCTCTTCAAAGAAGTGCACATTGGGGCTAGAAAAAACTTTTTAAAAATCATGATATATAATGGATAACCTTTTATACCAATTGGTTCACCATAACCAACAAATATACATTTTAATATTTGGTGTCAAGCTTCTTGCATTTTTGAATTTCCATCTAGAATATGAGAATAACCATAGCATCCAAAAATTTGAAAGTGATTTAATTTTGGTTTGAATCTATTCCATAATTCATATGGAGTTGTTTGATGAAGTATAGAGGTAAAAGAACAATTTTGTAGATAATTGGTTGTATGAAGGGCTTCAACCTAGAAAGAATTGTGAAGTTATGCAATTTTTTGCATTCTACAAGAAAATTCAACTAAGGTTCAATTATGGCATTTAGATATGCCACTTTGAGCGGATTACAAGGATTAGTGAATTGTCTTTCAATTCTATGGTTAGCACAAAATCTCGCAAATTTATCAGAGTAGAATCTTCTACCATTGTCTAAATGAAGTAACAATATTCTTTTGTTGATTTGATTTTCAACAAGACTTTTGTAGTGAATAAATTGTTGTAAAGTACCTAGTTTTGTTTATAGAAAATAAATGTGAGTAAATTGATAGTAGTCATCCACAAATATTATAAAGTAAAGAACTCCACCTAAAGAAGGCTTGTGAATAGGATTGGCAAGGTTGTTGTGCTTAAGAGCAAGTAATTCCATGGCTCCAATAGCAAGATAATTAGGATATACAAACTTTGCATGTTTGCCAAAGATACAACTTTCACAAAAAGGCAAGGTTGATTTGATTTCTTGTAATCCATGAACTATAGGATGTATGTGCATAGAATGAAGAGCACAAATATTTAAATAGCCCATTTGGTAATGCCAATACAACGTTTCAAAATTTGGTTGGGATAAAGTTGTAGTAGAATAATTAGAAATTGATGCTATTCTTGTATCAAAGGGAGAATGAGTTTTTTTCTTTTCAATATTATATTTTATTTGTTGGTGGGATATTGGGAAAGTGGTATTTATGATACATAGATCATGAATAAATATTACAATAGTATTGTTGGTACTTGTTATTTGAGACACTGATAGAAGATTCTTTGCCAAACTGGAACAAAGAGAACATTGGGAATTGTTAAGGATTGGCTCATTGGGAGGTGCAATAGAATAGAATTGTGTCCAATAGTACTATTTGTGCTATAATCACCAAGAATAATAATTGAGAGGATAGAAATTCTAGATATTCTCAAAATAATTATTGTAATGGAGGTATATGTTGACTAGCTCAAGAATCAATGTACTAGGATGTAGAAATTGAAGGTAGAGATGAAATGGCTGAAAATAAATACAATTGGTCATCGTTAGTAAAAGTGTTCATATGAAATTTGAAGAATTGGCTTGAGCTTGTTTCTTCTTTCAACAATCAAGAGCCTTATGGCCCAGAATGCCATAGTAGTAGTAGATTATTAGTGAAAAAATAACTTTTTTTTGATGATGAAGGACAATGAAAAGATGAATTTGAGGAAAAATATTGAGTAAAATTTGATTTTTGAGCCATCTAATTTTAGAGGGAAATGATTTGGTAAATTTCCCTTTGACATAGAATATATTTGATTATGTAGTATTAGACTTAAATAAATTAATTGAATTTTGTTGCAAAATATTGGAAAGCAAATTAGTAAAATTCACATTTACAATTCACCCTTGAGTGGTAATAAAGGCACTTTACAAATATGATAAAGCATCAAGGAATAAATTGACTTATTGTGGGTCAATGAATATACATTCTAAAATAGTAGCCTCTTGAAGAGTGGACTATCATAGTTATAGAAAAATTATGACATCATCAGATTCATTCATTTGCAAGTGGCATAATTGTTTATGGACAAGAAGATGCACTTGAGTTGTTTTGTTAGATTTTTTATAGAATTGTTTGATGTAGTCCCACACAACTTTGGATGTTGTGAGTGGACGTAGGGAGACTAATTGATTCTACCTACAATGAAGAAGAGTATTTGAATGGACCTTGGAATCCTTCAACTTCTGGGCTATGAGGCTTGCAAAATCACTAGAATCAAGGGCAACTTTAGTGCCATCAATGATGCTCCATAACTTGGAGCAAATGAGGAGCATTTCAATCTTGATGCTCCATGTTCCCTATACTAAAAGGTGGGATATTATAAGCTCAAGGAGCAGAACTAATGGCAATGGAAGCTATGATTAGAGTAAATTTATAAAAAAAATCATTTGTTGAAGGTATTATAAAGTATTCTTCATTGGCAAAGAAATGTAGATTAACTTCATCAAATTCATTTAATGCTTCAATCCAAGAAATAAGAGAATGTTCAATGCCATATGGAATTTCAATAGGTTTAATTTGTTCTGCATTTAAAGCAGTATAGCGTTTGGTAGAGATTGAATTTGGAATTGAAAAAATGCATTGCTAATTTGAAGATAAATGTCTATTTCGATTTGATTGGAATCATCTATGAACAAATTGTAGACATTTTCACTTACACATTTTCCACCAAGAAGTGGAGGAAAATACATGTTAATTGAATAAAAGATCCCTAAAATTATTTCATAGCTTCTGAAAATACAAAAGCCTAATTATCCATACTTTGATACCATGTGAGAAAAATGAATACATAATTGAAGATGAAATAGGTTTATTATAATTAAAATAATTATTATAGATCACAAGCTACACATTTAAGTGTAGGAGAGAGAAAACAATGTAAACTCTAAAAGTGTAACTCTTCAATCTATAGATTATCATGTTTATTGAATCTACAACTTGATAACTAGACTAATTGTTGTAACAATTAGTTTAATAAAAGTTGAAGGTAACAACTTTTGACTACCGTTTTATTAGAAATCTATAAAAAAACAAACTCCAATAGAATAGTATAGAAAATAGGGAGAAAATATTAGTGAAGATTAGAACATGTAGAGAGACAATTTAGACTTTAATTTCTTTGTAATCCTTTTTATTTTAAGCAGTAAGCAAAATTACAATAAAAAATCAAAGACAATGGAGGGAGGTGGATACTATAAGACCATTACAATTACCATTTAAGAAGACAACACCATGGTGTCTTTGACTTTTAGTCTTTATATAGAATTAGAATTAGAAATTAAACCATTAAATTAGAACTTTAGAGTCCAACTTTGAATTTGGGTTAGAGTAGGTATTTTCTATAGGCTTTACAAAAACATCTTAAACTTTAAAAATAGATAAAAACTGAAGAAGTTATGATTGGATGAAGTTTGGTAGTAAAAGTGGATGAAAAAGTAGTGAAATCATCTAAATAAATCTAAAAGGAATACTAGAATCTAGAATAAAGTTAGGAATAAAGGTTAAAGTAAAAATTAAATTAATAGTTTGAATCAATAGAAATTAATGGATGAAGTTTTAGGATACCAATTGGCTATCAAACTTCATCCATTTCTAACTTTGACTAGAAAAGTCTAACCTTTGAGTGTCTTAGCTTTTTTTAAAGTTAATTTTTTGCTTGACAAATGAAAAATACAAAAATCTAAAAACCAAATAAGTCATAAGGAATTAATAGATAATTAATTAGAATCTTTTGAAGACAAATAAAGAATACTCAAAATTCAAAATCAAATAGAAAATTGTTTAAGGATTCCAAAATTAATTCATACTTAGGAAATCAATTAATATTGAGAGAGTTAACATAGGACAAAGTTTAGTCTTTTCTAATTTAGATTTAGATGAAGTTCTTTCTAAAGACATTAATTAACCCTTAGAGGTTCCTATGGCCTCAATATTCATCATGATTTTTTGAAACTTTTTGTGACAATAAAAAAACACATTAGCTTTTTGTGAATATAATTTTTTTTTCAATTAGTGCCCAAGAGCAAAAATTCTAGCACAAAAGCAGTGTTGCGTAGAAACTCCTTCACACACAAAAAAATTGCAATAAATTTTTTTTTTTCTTATAGGTTTTAATTTTATCTATATAGAAAGCTTTGATTCATCACATTTGGATATGTTATGTGAAAGTTATAGACAATTTTTTTCCTAGGCAATTAGAGTATCTTCTTTAAAAGAATCATTGCATTCTAAATTGTAAAAATTGCAACTTATAAGAATCATTTTAGAATGCAATCTTCACAATTTTTCAAAAGAAATTGTTTGAAATGTTTAAATTTGTTTAATAAAACAATCTCACCATTAGCATTATAGTATTTCAATCCCATCTCAGAGCTACTAACAATTTAGTTTTTCTTTTGATCTTGGACTTCCTTCTACTTAACAATTTTTTAAAGAATAAAAATCAATTTTTCATTTTAAATTCCTAGATTTTCAACTCAATTTGTCAATACAAAAAAAAATTAATTCAAAGTGTGTGGTACAAAAAATTTCCACAAATGGTGGTCAAACCATCAAAGTCATCTAAATTGTAGGCTAGTGTTCAAAAAAACATTTTTTTCCAACTTTGAATGCTAATATCTTCCAATCTGTATCATCAAACTTGATTAAAAAATTTACTGAATGATTTGAAATAAGTAAAGTATAAGGTATTATAATTAGATTCTAAAAAAACATTTAGACTTTAGGGTTAAATTGACTAAAGGTATATTTGCACTTGGTGCTAAGCTGTGGCCTAGATCAATGTTATGTAGTTGTTATAGGAGAGATTTAGAGCTCCATAGGGATTTTGGGTGTTATGTTATTGGTGTTAGGTATTTCATGCTTTACAACTTAATTTAGTTGAAATCTTGGTTTAATTGGATTATCTTTTGATTCTTAGGATTTGAGCCTAGACTTGGTGAGCCTAGAGCTTGGAACTTCCAAAATAAAATTTTAGAAATTATCCTTGAAAATTTAAAAAGTGGTGGATTTTCTTAGAATTTTTTTTTGGTATTTAGATGTTTGATATTTAGATAAGTATGGTACTTATGACTATGGGAAATATAGATACTCTATAATCATAGAAGACAACTTAAATCACCAAATTCAAAAAGTTTCAATTTTTTCAAGTGGATTGTTCAAACATGTTTAGATACGGAAAGGACTTGATGCAATCAAAAGTATAGTACCTATGACTTTATGAAATGATGCACTATACCTCTATATTTCCAATTACATGTTAAATATGACTACCATTTGAACTTGTCAATTTGTAACGTGAATTTGATATAGGATTTTATGAATTTTTCAATATTTCCACCCCACCAATAATGGGATTTTGGCCCCAAGATTCCAAGAAGGATCTCTTGGTGGTGGGAGTGAGGATTTTACTTAACTTTTGTGAGGCATTTACACAATTTACTCCAACAACCTAATTTTTTGTTCCTAAACTATAAGTTTTAAATTCCCTAAACTATAGTTTTGGATCCTAAACCAAAATTTAAAAAATATCTCAAAAAATGGAGGCTCTTAGGTTCCTGGGCTCACAAATTAGCATGTTTGAGTTGAAGGACTAGAACTTGAGCTCAACTTGTCTTGTACATTGGACCTCATGATACCACAAAAAAACCAACCTCCTTGCCAACCCCTCGATGAAGGAAAACCATGATTGATGGAAGTACCTTGTTAGCCTCTAACATGAATTCTTTGGAAGCAAGGGGTAGGTGATTGAGTTTTGCATTTGTAAACCATGGGAAAAAATATCCTGATCATTTGTAGGACCAATTCAATGTTGTATTTAGGGCATAATGTCTAATTATGCATTTGTGTATGCATTTTTCATTCCAATTGTTTATGTTCATCCTATATTTCATTATAATCTTCTTTTCACAGTTTATGCTAGGCAAAGCTTCTTATTATTGAGCATTGGGTGATGAAAGAGCCTCCTTGTCAGGCTCCACCCTCCTCATCAACTTTCCATCACACAATGCCCTCTTCCTTAGGCATTCCCCTATACCAAACCATGTTGGGAATTGAGGAATAGGGGCAATTCATTTTTATTTCTTTTTTTGGGCCTACTTAGATCCTCATATCTTTTGGTTCACATCTCATAATGATCTGAAAAAAATTGCACATCAAAAGCATGATGATATATATTTGTGGGAAAAAGATCAAAGTTTTTAGAATAGTTTTGAGCATCCCGATTTCACCACATATAAAAAGAAAGTATCACCTTCCCAAACATCTTTCATCAATTTTGACAACGATGGCATATACTCAAAAAATTTGTGATTTTGTCGATCTTTTTTCTATAGGAAAGCTACACTAGTCTTTTTTCATTTCAAGGGTTCCGATTATTGAAATTATTCTACTCTGATGAAGAATTATGCTTGTTACAAGAGCTAGTCAAGAAAACAAGAGCTATGCTAAAATACCACCTATCCTTTTAGGAATTAAGTTAAAATAGGATTTGAACTTTCCAATCTTTTAGAGGTATAATGCAAAAGCTATGGCCATGTCATAAAGCCTTTGCAACATAGACACAAAGTTTGTAGTAGAAATTTCAACAAAATTAGACTATTTCAAGAACATTACATTTAGACAATGTAAGAATTCATTGAATATTGAAGTTTTTATAAATGAAAAAATTTACTTTTATTTTAGTTGTGGCAATAGTACAAGGCACACTACAATAGTTCTATTCAAAACCTTAATTTGTCATAGTGTCACGGTTTCAAAAATTAGATAAGAGGATATATTCATACCTATCAACAAATCCATAGAGAAGGTGTAGGGCCAAAATTTCTCCAATCGTGATTTTCCCAAACCCCATCATCCCTACAGTAGAACCGATATGGACTTAGGGTTAGGGTTTAGAATTATAGGGTTTCCACCAACGATTGCAATAGAATGAATTGGCAAATAATCTTATTCAAACCATGAAAGCAAATCATGAAAGCAATTTATTTTTTTCATTTTCTATGAAGTACTATAGTGGTGATATTACATGGTGCTTCAAATTTCAACATTCATCCACATAATGAACAGAAAACATCACATTAGCACATATCACATATCCATAATTCTATTTTCATTCACAATTTGGCAATTTCATCCAAGATTTGTTTTAGTTTGAAGTTTTTTAGTGATTTACAGGGGGGGGTTCATATTTTTTTCTATAGGCATGATGCCAAGACAAAAAATTTGGTGCAATTTTGCACCAAATCATGCACCAAATCAAGCACCAAATTGCCAGAAAAAAAACATTGCACGAAAGGAGGACAACAAGACGTTCAAGATTACTAATGAGATAGAATCATTGAAGCGATTCCAGAGTAGATGGTGAGGAGTATGAGGTGGTGGAAGATTTTTTTTCTCATGTAGGAAGATAAGAAAGATGGGGATAGCAACATTTTTAGAATTTTATTCCCAAAATTCAAAGTTATTGTGAATTATTGTCTAGTAGCCAATGTCTATAATCTTCCAATTCTGATCATTCAAAAACTACCTTGCTACTCACTACTTCCTATTTTCTTACTCATTACTTTGGGACATGTGTTATAACCTTATTAGTCCCAACCTTGAAAAGGACAAAAAAAAACATTATAAGTTTGAGTTCCGGCCAAGGTTGGAAATAACACACCCTACAAGTTGGGTATTGCCCATGGTTGGCAACTAGTGCTTCTACTTTAAGGAATGTGGGTTGTCCATCAAGATGTTTTAGAGCTGTTTACAGTACCTTTTGTTAGTGATGTTTAAAGCATGGCTTGGTCAAGGTTGGGCATTCCTCAAATGTGGATGAAAAGTGCTACAGGCCTTTCACAATATCCTCTGGACACTTGATTCTAGCATGTCAAGGAATGGCCTTTGAAATCACTATTCATCCTGACTTTAGTTGCTTAATTCTTTATTCTTCTTTATGAGTGGTCATTTGACTATTTGTGGGTTGTGTTTGGTGAGCAATGGTAAAAGACAGGGAAATTGAAGGCCCTTCAAAATTAGATGGAAAATTTCAGTGTAACTTATATTGTAAATAATATTCATTGTCGTCATCATCATTGGTATAAAAATAAGCTGACATCAATGAAGAAGCTATTCTCCAATCCTCAAACACAACTTGAACAGAGACCAAAACCAGTTATCACTCAATCTCATACATATTCTAAATCCAAAATTCCTGAAAACAACAACATTTCTGCACACACATTTTTGAAACTGAAATCACTCACAAACAAAATTGACAACCACATTCGAAGACATTGGACATAAAAATGGGAGGCAAGGGTATCTATCACCCAATTTAGAATTCCAATCAAATTCCATCAAATTACCCCATTAGATGATTTGGGGGGGGTTGGGAGGCCCGTTCTCGATGTTGGTCCCCCGCAGATTCTAGGGAACAGCTGTTTCCAATAAAAAAAAATTTAAAAATTTACAGCCTTGAAATGAAGAAAAAAGTTTTTAAAAATTTTCATTTTTTTCAGACGTGACAATCTCTTGACCATGTCAGCAAGCTCCTGCGGCCCTTTGTAGAGCAGTTCTTGTAGTTTGGGAACTATTGATAACTCACAGCCCTCCAGAGGGCTAAAAACACATGTAATGCTACACAAAACAATCCATACATACAACAATGGATGTAAAAAGGGGGACGAGGCCACCCATTTGAATTAGGATTTGTCCGATCACTAGGGCCTATTCCAATCTCTATTTCTACTTTTGGGGGCATCTTTGTTCCATGATGTGCTAATGGGTTCACATGATGATCTATAGATTTATCATTCTCAAATTAGTAGCAAAGTAAAAAAATATCACAAAAAGAGAATGTACAACATCATTCACTTCATACACTGAAACGAAGTTCAAGAAATGCCCCCAAAAAACATGTGGAGAATTTTTTTTCCATCTTTGAAACCTCATTTGGATCATCCAAAGCATACAAAATGTCCTACATAAAGTTTCATATACAAAATAACTTCAATTCAAAGCAACTCTTTAAACTAATTTGTATCTACTTAGATGTTCTACTAACTAGTTTTCAAGGCATGATGAAGAAATCTCTATCACATTGTTTACTCTTTATAATCCAAAGTGGACTTACTTCCCCACGATACCTTACACCAAAAATATTCACATAGTTTTTTAATTACAATCTAACCAATTGGAGTTTCTTTTAACAACACAATCAAGAATAAAAATAACAATCCAAATTTAATAAAATAAATAAATACTTGAAAGCCATGGCTTCATAAAATAGAAGTAAAGGCAAAAAAAACTACATTGGTAGAAACAAAGGCATGCTTAATTGGAAAATGACCCATGAGAAGACCTTAATAACAATCTTCACTTCAACTAGTGTCCCTTGTGTCATTGTCATAACCAAAATAAAAGTTAAATTTTTTTGCACAAAGGAATATAAGGACTTTTTTGCAATATAAGAGGTTGTATCCATGATACAAATAGAAAACTTTATGCACAAAGGCATGCAAGGGTTTTGTTTCATGATATTTGAACATATAATGTAAAAGATATGTTTTTATCAAAATAAAAAATAATTTAATTCAATTTTTTAATAAAAAATAATTCATAAATTAACATTGTATAGTCCATGCACCCTTCTTCACAAAGAGCTTTCCAAAGGACTAGGGTACTCATGGTTTCATAGATCTCAACATATCAAACAAACAAAATGAAACAAACAAATATTCTAATTTAATCTTCACTTGAATTGGGACATTTCATAATAAATTTCCTAGTCTACACCATTCTAACCTAATCCTAACTTATTATTCCCATCGCTCTTTCTGCCTTAATTTTTTGGTCATATGCATATAATTGTCTACATCTTTCTGAATTAGCTAACAAAATATCCAATATTCCTCTAAAAGATGGTCTATCACTAGGATTGGCTTGCCAACACATTTTTAATAGTTCTTGTATCCATCCATCGACATACTCTGGTACCTTTGGTCTTTCTCCAGCCAGCACATGATCATAGTCATGAAGAGAATAGTCATCAAATGGAAGCCTCCCAGTCAAGATCTCATAACACACCATCCCGTAACTATAGACATCGGCTTCTTTTGTAAACAATTCAGGCTTATCATTGATACTATAATCTTTGCATGCTTGCAATATCTCAGGAGCCCTAAAAAACCCGGTTCCAATAACTCCAATAGAACACTCATAATCTGCCACACCACATGATCCACCACCTACTAATTTTGTATAAAGCACATTGGCTGCTTTTAAGTCTCGATGAACAATACCACGTCTATGCAACCACTCCATTCCTATAGCCACTTTAAACATAATACATTCCACATCATGTTTTGAATATGGACAATGATTCTTTCTTCTCTTCAACATGAGACGGTTAATTTGATCTTGCAAATCTTCATGTTCCTTCACCATCACGAAGGCAAACCGGCCATCTTCCAATAATGTTCCACAGTACACATCACTAGTACTCCTTACTGGGGGAAGATTACCACAACATTCAGATTCCAATCTATCCACATAAGTTTGAAGCATTCCATGAGGCCATTGTAGCCTCAATTGCGACAAGCGAGTCCCCTTCTTAAACACCTTCAAAACCCACCTCAATCCATATCTTAAGTCCTCTTCATTCTTCCGAGGATCATACCAATGAATATTTACATCATACAACTCAGCTTGCCCACCTTCAGCAAACTTCAAGCCCATGTTCAACTCACCAACTCCATCATTACCAAAGGTTTGGAAGAAAGTGCCCCACTTGGGATCTGATTGCAAGTTCTGGAAGACTTCCATATTGCTCACTTCTACCACTTCACTCGATTGAGACAATTCATTTGATTGGGACAATTGGCTCCAATGAATCTTGGAGCGTTCAATTCTCTCTTCATTAGCTCGCAAGGAATTTCGATCCACCAAAGACTTCATAACAATGTGACCATTAATAGAAGTCGGAGTTGCACAATTAAATATGCTACTCAAACATGAGTATGATCCACCCATTGCTGCAACTATGAAATGTACTCCAATTTTTGGTGGTGATAGGAAGGAGATGATACACTTGTTTCGTTGTCACTACTTCCAACTTCTAGTGTTGGAACTATTTGTTGTGCCTATTGCAAGACAAGGCATTATGATTTTGAAGGAAAATCAAACACATGAAAAAGTATCATAAATTCCAAAGTGCAAATAATGACCTAATTTGTGGTTTGGAAGGTATCTAAAATCGAGAATTGCAACACATAACTATGATCATAAATCCATAAGAAGCCCTTGCCCCAAATCTAAACTAGTCACCATCCAAAAAATCACATGCCAAAAGAATCTTCCACAAGAAAGTGCTAGCAATAGCAATGAGCAACTCGTGAACCTCCTTTCAAGATGAAAATCAAAGACAATGGAGGAAAGAGTTTTAACTTCAACAACCCCCACAAAGAAAGGGAGAAGTGCACTACCTCCAATGTGATGAACTCTTGGTCATAGAAAGCAAGAACCTGGAAGGTCAAATAATCAATTGTAACACTTTTAGATGCTCATCTTAGCAATCTCAATCACATCACATTGATGGCACATCTAGATTGAATTCAATAGAAAGTGCAAGTTTGAACATTTCAATCAAAGAAACCTTTGAGGGTTCCTAGACAAAGAACAAACAAGCAATAGAGCTCTACAAAGACAAAAAAATGGAATCCTTGTGTCATGAAAAAATTCTTCAATGCAATGACAGGGAACAAATTAAAATGGAAAGGTATCCAAAAATGGAAAAAAGCAATCAACCATACCTAACCATCTTTGTTCAAAGAAGCTAATGCTAGAATAACCAACACTATCAATTAGGAAGCTTGACGTCTAAGTCCCCATATGCACTCAAGCCCCCAAAGCACTATCAATACCACACAACTCCCTATGACAAACTTTAACATGCCAATTACAAGAATTCCATAGACACCATGGTAGGAATTGATTATGATTGTCTAGATTTGCTTTTGACCTCCGAAATGATATTCCACTACAAGTCCACAAACAATTTCCAATCAACAATCCATCTTAATTAGAAAATAGGAAAACTTGACTACAAACATTTCCTTCCAAATTCACATACTAGCATAATTGGAGGTGTCTAAAAGTGACTCACAATCTATAGTTTAATGGATGCATTGACCAATTGTACTGACATTAAGAACGGATTTTATACCAAAAGCATCAAACAACATCCCATAATCCTTCAAACTAGTCATATAAAAAGCTAAACAGAGTCATCACAATAATTCTACAAAGTTCTAAATCGGCAAATGTCATAGTCACTTCCATCTATAGCAATTTGTCAACAAGCTCCACAAATTAGGACACCTAACATTATGACAATACTTGATAATAGGCCACATTGAATGTTCCAAAGTAGAACTTCTGATCACAATATGCATTGAACATGCTAACAAAACCCAACAGATTCATTCTAATTTGTACTCAAGTTCACAATCGATTTCAAATTTGAGCTCAAAGTCAAATCCTAAAGGTCAATGGTTCCCTTGCGACCAAACCAAACTATTAGCACAATGCCAACAATGCTTCACATTGCGCTTCAAATGCAGATCCAAAATAAGGTCAAATCGCAACTTGCTTTCGCAATAGTATTTCCACAAACAAAAACCACGGTAACCATGAAGAGGCTCAAAATGAACAGCTCATGCCAGAGAACTAAGATACCAGACTCTGATGTCAAAAGTTCAACAAGAACAATAGCAAATCATGAGTGCCAGACAACTATGCACAAAATTTTATCAAAGGAGGGATCACATCGCCCAGTCTAGAATTTAATCCACAACCAGAGTTCAGAAGAAAGAAAATTTCCTGAAAGAACAGCAAAAAGAGTAGCATACAAGACTTACACATTCAGTGATGAACCAGCGACACACACAAGAAAAAGTAAACCAGATGCGTAACACTTAAACCGACAATCTCACCTAAAAACAAAGAGTACGTAAATTAAAATGCAACCTACTAGCGAAAACGAATCGTCTTAACCAGATCCTCCAACCCTTGCCACTACAATCCGCTCACCATCGAGTCAAACCTAATGCACTTGAAAAGCAAACACACGCACGCACGCACGCACGCACACGCCACTACAATCCACTCCTCGTCCAAACCTAAAGCACCTTAACATCAAAAACAGACTACTGAACCAAAAGCAACGTAATCGAGCTCCCCTCATCCAGTCAAACCTAAAGCACCTAAAACCATCCTCTTACCATACCCACTCCAACCCCTGCCACTAAACAGCCATCTAAAGCACCTAACCATCTAAACCCAGAGTAATGCACCACAACTGAAAGACGTGAACTCTACTCATCCTGTTCTAACCTGAAGCACCTAAGCAGGCAACACTGGGACGCACCTCAGGAAAGAATCGGAGAGCGCTCTTACACAGGCGGAACAAGCTTCGGCACCAACAAGTGAGAAACTCTAGTACTTGGAACGCGCCTGTTACAGGGAATAAGGGAGAATTTGGAAGCTGATCACGCCATTGTTGGAGCTCTGGACGGTGGCAAAAAAAAGTAGCTATTCAGAGAAAGTGAACTGGCCGCCGAGCCTCGGCACTAACCCCCATGCCATTGTTGAAGCTCTGTAAAGCGGCAGCAAAAGCAGCTAAAATGAAGGGGAAGTGAGCTGGCCGCCGAGCCTCGGCACTAACCCCTAAGGCGTTTCTAGGTTCTGCCTAGGTGCCCGCGCCTCCCCTGCTCGCCCGCCAGCCTCATTCAGTTTCCAATAAGATCCAACAAAACTAATTTAGGTTTAGGAATAGGATCTATGCTCGGTTGTTACTAATGACGATTACATGTGCACATTTCTCACACTGACTCTTCCATTGAAGTGGTAAAAGTTGGAATTAGTCATTGGATCTCCATTCAATACAATAGCCAACAAAGAACAAAGAAGAATAGTTTGTGTAGAAGCTTCCACAAAGTTGTCCACCAATTCTCACCTTGGCTAAACTATGGACATAAGCACACCAGGTGCACACCATTTCTGAATTGTCCATCAACACGAAAGCCTCGCTAGACTATACTTCCGATCATCAACCTCAAAACAATGTTCGTTTCTTGGGGTCATAACCCTAGAAAGGAACTTGGAGCTTGAAAACAGTCTGTCCCGATCATAGCTGCCGGGTACTGTACAAGCCCCCTCACGAAGGTGATATCCACCCTGCTACTAAGTTACAGAGCCTTATTTGCCTCTTCGAAGGCCAAAATAATAATTGAAGTAATAATCTCTTAACCCTTAACCCACAACGGGCTAGTCACGAGAAAAGCCGGGCTGTGAACAGTTCAACTTTCGGCGGCTGGTTGCGGGAGAACAGTGCCTGGGAAAAGCACCACTCGGACAGCCCAGCAGCCATGATGTGGGCAGTAATCTCCGTCCTGCAGTTGACTTCCCTGCCACAAACAAAGTCAGTCGCAACATGGTTCGGAAATTGCTTGTTGACACAGGTTTTTCAAAGCTGAAGCCAACTGATGTATCCACAGTTAGCCAAGACATCAACAACTCCGCCTGTAAAGCTTGTAATTGGCACTGCAAGGAACACAAAAGGTCTTCTAGTAAGCTTGTAACATAACTGCCATTCATGAAGCAAAGAGATAAAACGATGAAAGCAAGTCTGCCGGAACCACCAAAATGACCTTTCTAGTAGGTCCTACAAGATGGTCCAAGATCCTCAGCATTCTAATTCCAGAATAAGCTCCATCACTCTCCACCTGAGAAATTGAATTCCACGGGAAGAAATCCCTGCATTCCAGACAATAAGTGACTCCAATCAAATGAACTTATCTTTTCATTCCCTTCAACCAAGTGACTTGACAGGAACAAGGCCAGCGTCTCCATGCACGATTGAACTGAAGCAACTACACAAAACAGAAGATGGAAAATGGTGCATCATATGTATCTTCAGCTTCACTTTTTAAAGTTAAGTGAAGAAGTCTAAGTTTGGGGAATCAGATGAGCCCGATAATTTGTCCTCTTCGTGAAAATCCAGCAGATTCACAAGTACCACCTGATGGTCAGCGTCCACTAGATTTGAAAGCCAATTGTTTGTAAGCACCGATGTCTCCAGCTTTGGTAAAGCCACTGCAAAACCACAAATTTCACACAGCTTATGAAGATGATTCATGGACCAAATTCTCTTGCATACAGAGGAGAATTTATCTTCCTTTACATACTGCTAGAAGCCCACCTGAGGGATTCCATGTCATGGAGAAATAATACCTATCTTATTCCCGGATTCAACCACTGAGAAACTCTCAAAATGCAACTGAGTTGGTAAGCATAGAAGCATTCTTACCGCTGCGCATGTAACTACAGCTCACTAAAGTTGCACAATTTCATAGCACTTTCTCAAGAACAACCCAACGCTATAACAGGTAAGACCGATTTGTTATAATTGACATCACTAAAAACGTACCCTGAACTTATACAACTCAATTTGCAGAAGGCTTACTTCTTCAAACCAGATCTTCCTGAAAATTTCAGTGATACTGTTGATAAATCTGATATTGTTCAGATGTTCACTATCTCATTATCTGATATGTCAATGCTCCCATACTCGCCCTGAAATTGCACGACGATGAGAAGCTCACGACAAAATTTACAAACCAGGTATTGAACAAGTAGAAACTGAAAAGTTTAAGAGTGAAAAACAACGAGCACCTTGATCTGCGGTGCAATCGAGCAACAATCGAACCCAGAAAGGTACACA
This sequence comes from Climacium dendroides, assembly GCA_950106755.1. Classification (NCBI taxonomy): domain Eukaryota; kingdom Viridiplantae; phylum Streptophyta; class Bryopsida; order Hypnales; family Climaciaceae; genus Climacium; species Climacium dendroides. The sequence goes on along the minus strand of OX467082.1, from coordinate 6,066,808 downwards.
ACAAAATCTAAAATAAGAAGATCCAATGATACAAGGGTCAGAACTGCGTATTACCTCTGTGGCTCTCAGATTCTCAATAACTCCCAATTTATTTCCTGAACAATCCAAGCCAATCATTGCATTAGGTTGAAAAATATGGCCGGGCTTGTTGATAGAACAAAACATAAGGTACTACTTAATTACCTTTCAAAGACGCCCAATACAGAGGAAAATCCAATTTGCTGCATCCAATCCAACTACTTCGATCAAAGTAAGAGAATTTAATCATATGCATTGAGGCCTTACGATTACTTCAGAGATGAACGGTTTGTAATAGTTAACATGAACTGAAAGTAGGGCAAAGAAAAATTTGGAAAGAGGTACTGATAAAGCGATGATAAAGATTAGACCGCGTTGATTCCCAACTAAGTCCAACTAGTGCTAAATAATGAAAGGAATTCTGCATTCACAACCCGATGTGCCAAAGAATTACCCCACCCTCATAAACCCCAAAAAAGTCCTCGAAGAAAACAGCAGACAATCACAAAAAAAGCTTCACAACTCGATTCCAGTGATGAATCGTGATGAACATTAGAAAAAACGCCGACTCCGAAAAAGCTAAATTAAGATGAGAGTCATGATCATCAGCATTCCATTTCAAGATACAAATTTTAGCAACCAGGGAAACGAAACGGAAAGAAAGAGACTAACAATGAGGAGAGGCGGACAGAGCTCCACAGAATGGGCTGCAAAGCTGTCGAGCTCGCCGGGGAAGGTCCGCTGGAGGATCCGACACGCCTGCCATGGCGCCTCTTCACTGAGGTAGACAAGCCTATTACCACCCTGATTTGCAATTTAAATATCTTGGGGTCAACTTCAAGAGGGGTACATATTTTTCAGTTGTTTCACGAACCAAATTGAAGTGGAATTATAATTTTTCAATTAAAATTGTAGTTTTTGTGAATTTGTGAAGTGGTTTGCCCTGAAATTACTAAACTGCCCATAGAGTGGAGTCATAAATATATCCTATAAACAACCCATAATCACCTTAAGTTTTCATGTATTTGTTAGCACTTCAAATATCCTCCAATAAAGCTTGGCACATTAACCCTTATTGGCATTAATTAATTCACTAATTTTGCTAAAAAGCTGATGAATTTGGATGAGTTTTGTGGTGGAATTGGGGTCAAAAATAGGATGACAGAAATAGGCAATTGGCGGAAATGGGTTGGTCCGCCAATTGCCTATTTGATAAATTGAGTAGTAGACTAAGGAGAGAAAGTGGTGTACCCCAAGGATTGCTAGACCAATTGTTAGTTGTTGTGATAGGCACATCTTTTGCTACAATAATGGCCACATCCAAATCTCAAGCTACTAGTGTGCCCCATGTTGTTGCCACAATCAAAATAATAATCAAAATAATAATCAAAATAATTTTCTAAATCATAAAAACTTTGAAACTCAATAACTTTTTCACTATCGGTCCAAATGCAACAAAACAAAGCTCGTGCACCTCTCCTTGCAAAGTGTTTTTTGACAATACCAAGAACACGATTAGAAAATTCAAAGTCTAGGAGATCTCACCATAACAAACAAAACAAAACAATTTGCCCCTCACTAATTTCTTGACATTTTACACTACATAAAAATTATCTTTTAATCATGGTTCGTTAAATAGTTTGAGGATGTAATAGTGGTGTTGAAGACACAAAATCAAAACCTTAGATTTTGTATTGGAAACTAGGCCACATATTGCCTCATTAATGTATAAACAATGTATAATGTTCTATTGTTCCTCTAAATTTCTTTCTTAAATTGAATAGTTTAGTTGTAAGAGTACTATCATAAAAACATATCAATGTTTATTATTCACTAACAAAATTCAAATTTGTATCAATAAACATTGATATGATGCGTACACTTACATGCATATTAGACAACTTTTCTATATCCATCTAATAAATGCTAAACTCATCTAGCCAATATATGTTAATATTCAATATTTTGTAGGAAAATTACAAACATTCTTTCTATAACTAGTTCTAGAAAGAAATGTTTCCATGTCTTTATTCCTTAATTTCTAAATTCCTTAGGTCATTTTTTTGTCAAAAAACACTCAAAATATTTGAGAGAAAATTGTCTAAACATTTGGTTTTTTGGCATATTCAAGGATAGTATCTTATACTAGGCTTATATAAAAATGTTTAGAAGAAATTTGGAAAACTTTGATTAAATAAACTGCAAGATACCTATATTTAAAGTGAAAAAAACAAGCATTTTTTTCACCTTCCTACACTAGATTATAAGACTTTGAATCCTCATAACTTACAATTTTTGCACTACATATTTAAAATTTAAAATTTTTATGTCGAAGAATTGAGTTGAAATTTTAAGAAAAAAATTCAAAAACAACTATTTGATTTTCATTCTTCAAAAAATTGTTAATGAAAGCAAGTACCAAGGTGGAAGAAAACTAAATCAATAATAGCTTTAAGATGGACTTGGATCACACTAATCCAAATGGTAGCATTGTTTTAACATGTAAACTAAACCTTGTGCAAATTCTAAAAAAAAATCAGAATATTGAGTTCATTAACAAATCCAATATGTTATTTCCTCAAGAAGATGATATGATTGCCCAAATATAACATAACTTTTACAAAAAGTATTTAAATGAAATGAATCAATCTTACTTATATAGACAAAAATAATAATCAACAAGAAAAAAAATTAAGTTATTTCAATTTTTTGTAAACTTTTTTTATTGCATGAACTTAACCACTTTGAGCTTTAAGTGGTGTAATTTTTGCTCCTAGACATTGATTTAAATAAAAATAATATTTCTAGAAAGCTAAATTATTTTACTATTATAAAAAAAAGTTTCAAAAAATCATGCAAAAAATTTAGATCATATTGGACCAAACCAAACCTCCAATTGTCTTCCAAGAGAACACTTGGGACTTTAGAAGTTATAGATTGAATTAAAATAGAATGAATCAATCAAAGGGTTTTGAACATACATCAATCCATCTAATAAAATAGAACAAATAGTAAATTTTTCAAAGTAAATATACTAAGTTGTCCACACTAGAATGGAAATTGAAAGAATCTTATTATAATTTTTGTAATAATTCCTTCATGCATGTAATTGTAGAGTTTTGTTGAGAAAGCAAAATTAAACCTTCTATAGTGATTACTTCCAATGGAAGCTACTTTATCCATTGATGCATGTGATCAACTTACCTTTGTGATCATTGTGACTTTTAGTTCATATTTTGTTTCAGTTTGTTGCAATTGTTGCACTACATGTTTGTTTTCTTCAAAAAGGTGACCTATTCCAACAACCACTCTTTCCAAGATTCTACGTACATCCATATCATTGTGTGAAAGTTGAATTTGTTGCCAAGAACCTCCAAGCCAAAAATGGAGCCCCAAAATTTTTAAATTTTCAATGGGTGTCACTAGTGGCGTGGAGAACAATGAAGTCCTAGTGTAAAATATATAGGTTTATGATAGTCTGGTCAATGTGTGCTTGTGATAATTGGTTTTGGATTTGTGATAGCTACTTTTGAGCTAAATTTAGAATTGATAGACAAAACTACATTCTAGAACTAGAGAGCAGGAAACAAAATATATTCATCTATTAATATCCAACTACACCTCCAATAAACCATAACATTTAGACTAAAAAATAACACAAAAAACTAGATTTTGTTGATAGAAGATCTACACAATTAAAACATGATAATCTAGGAGAACCTATAATATATGTTAAAGCGAGGTGGAACTATCTTTCACTTGTTAATAATAAGATTAAATAATAAATTATATATTTTAGATTATTAGTAAGTATACTAAAATAATATTAATGTTGATAATGGGTGCACTTACCTTTGGAATTGCATGTGCAAAAGAGATTCCCAAACAAAGCATAATAATCATGTATTTCATAAAAGATACAAAATGTATATTTGGGTGTAATAAGTGAGAATTATACCTAAAATTAGAGCCCACTTGTCAAGTCCACCCTCCATCCCTTTAATATTATGGGCTCTAATATTTTGGAGTAGAGATTCTTGTGCCTAGACAATGCATGGCCAACATGTGGCTTATTTGTATTGTCCATTGATGAGGATGTAAACCAACTATTCATCAACAAAGATCTAGACACTCCTTGTTTTAGCATAAGTTTTTTAGTCCGCCCCTTTGCAAACAAAAAGCAAGCCTAGAAAATAACCTCTATTTGCAAGCCGAAGTTTGTTTGCAAGCTACTTGAACCAACCAACCATCCAAAATAGAAGACGGGTGGGGCAGTTTTACAAGAAGTCATTAAAAATGCAAGATGGATGGGGATGCTCTAATATTTTAATAAATTTAGAAGTTTTTGACATTGAAAAAACTTACCGCTCTGCTTCAGCAATTTCATATTTACCCCTTTGTTTTCACACCTTGCCCCACCTTTGTGAAGTCATCATTAACATCATTGTCCGAAAATTTAGATCCCATTGTAATACAAAGGATGAAAAATGGATAGATGGACCTTCTTGTGATACTATTACATTAAAATTGTGGATGAAATTTGATTCTAAAGGATGGCTTTGGGGGGACTTTCTAGTGCTAGAGTGCACAAAAAAAATAATTTGGCTAAAAAATGGCAAAAAAACGCAAAGGTTTTTTGTGAGAAAACTTTGAGTTAAAATCTTTTTTGGATGAAATTGCTAGATTATAGATAAAAATAGAAGTATAGACATGTAATATGCGCTAATGTGATATTTTCCATACAATATGTGGATGAAAGCAAAAATTTGGAGCACCACTAAATTTTTTTTTAATTGCATTTACAGAAAATGAAAAAAATGAAATGAAAAATTAAAAAAATCCCTGCTCTAAAGAACTGAAGAGTGGATGAAACTTTGGATGAAAAAGAGAGCATTTTCCGTGACATAAGGTCCCATAATGACAGAAACCATTCAATGTAATAAATTTGGGCAATTTCTAAAATGGCAAAAAAACCTGCCGTGAGAAAACCCTAATCGTTTCGTTTGCTCCTTCTTCTGTTATTTTTTTTTCTTTCCTTCGTTTGGTGTTCTGTCTGTTCGATTGTGGGTTGGGAGGAGTGTGTGGGGTTAGGAGTTGATGGGCTTGTTGGGATTTTGTTTTGGGTTGCTAGGGTTTTGCAGCTGTGAGCTGCGTGTTGAGCTTTGTGGCACCAGAGACAAGTCTAGAGCCTTGGGAGAGTGATCGATCGATCGATCAGCGATGAGGAGGACACGGAATCCTGTGCAGACGGCAGTATGGTGGGTGAAGAAGCAGCCTCCGAAAGTGAAAACGGCTCTGGCAGTGTTGTCCGGCATTGCGGTGCTCATCTTTTTGCGATTCGTTATTCGCGATCACGACAATTTGTTCGTGGCCGCAGAATTTACCCATGCTGTTGGTATCGGATGCCTAATCTATAAGTTGACGAAGGAGAAGACTTGTTCAGGTCAGCTTTTTAAATAAAAAGAGAACTTTTTTCTAGAGCATCGCACTTGAATAACTATTTTTTTTCAGAACGGGGCAATTGAACGTGGCATGAATGATGTTTTATTTGAGTGCAGGACTGTCACTTAAGTCACAGGAGCTCACCGCTATATTCCTGATGGTGCGGCTCTATTGTAGTGTGGTGATGGAGTTTGATCTTCATACTCTCCTGGACTTCTGCACATTCGTTACAACTGCGTGGGTTATCTACATGATGCGGTTTAAGCTGAAGTCGACGACTTCGGACGATCTTGACAATCTTCCCATGTATTATATTGTGAGTTAATCATTTTCGTCTTGATGATACTGAGAAGCTCAGCTGTCGTCAATGCTAGGGATGTTCTTCATTGAGAGCAATGTTATCCCATGTGCTATTGAGTTCTTGTATCTGAACCTAGGAAGTGGATTATGTTTTGGATCATCAGAAATAATCTCATTGACAATTTAAAATATTTTTGGTGTATCTGCAGCTGGCTCCATGTGCATTACTGGCCCTTTTGATCCATCCAGGAACATCCCATCATATTGTCAACCGTGTGTTGTGGGCTTTCTGTGTGTACTTGGAAGCGGTGTCGGTCATGCCCCAGCTTCGCGTTATGCAGAACACTCGGGTATGTGTTGTGATTTTCTTTGTGTTTTTGAAAGAGGTTCAGTAATTCAGTTTACCAGATGGACAGTTACTGTCATGTTCTTAGATCCTGGGTAAATATTTTCCATGTTCTTAGATCCAGTAGCTGTCTGTTGGTCAAGATGACCTTTCTTTACGTCCTAATTGGATTCAGTTGTTGAGTTCAAAATAGCTAAATTTACTTGAGAGGCATTCCTCTGTGACCTTCAGTTTATGCAATATCACGACGATCTAGTTTGTAGACATTTAACTGCAGTCTCCAGGGTTTAACCGTTCCTATATTGATTTGCAGGTTGTTGAGCCTTTCACAGCTCACTATGTCTTTGCTCTGGGTATTGCACGGTTTTTGAGCTGTGCTCACTGGATTCTTCAGGTAAACTTGCTGTTCCCCCAGTTTTTTCCGTTTGTCTGTTTTACATCCCACTTTAAAAGGAAGTGAGAAGTTCGTTACATTCACTTACAGCTCTACCTTGCAATCCTTAAACTGGAGGAGACGCCCTTCAAGTTGCAAGAGAGTCAAATAGTTGGTGCCATGTACCTACATGTTATTTAGTTTTTGAATTCTGTAATACTAGGGAGGAATATGCTGTGTTCAATATATGCCTTTTTTGACCCTCAGGTGCTAGACGGACACAGCTTCCTGCTTAATACACTAGGCTATGGGTTATGGCCTGGAATGGTGCTTCTTTCGGAGATTGTACAAACAATTATCTTGGCCGACTTTTGCTACTATTACGTTAAAAGGTACGTGGAGTACATTATGCAGATGATTAATTTGATTCTTAGAGGAAAGCATGTTTTGTTTCCCATATGTTCTATCGATTGAGCCTCAACTTTGGAAATAGTTGACATTGTCGTGCATTGCAGAGTGTTATTGACCAGAATTTATAATTCTAAATCTTGGCGGTTTAATGTTTGATGACAGTGTAATGGACGGCCAGATGATGGTGCGGCTTCCTTCCGGTGTAGTTTAATGTCTGGCCACTTCAAATGTATGATTAAGTTAGAGACACAAAAGTGGATGGTTCGGCTTCTTTCCTTTACACCAGATGCTCATTCTAGCGCAAGCCCTCCTCTGGCTTGCGGTTTCAGGCCCATGTTAGCTTCTTAGGGTTCAGTCGTGGTAGCACGTTGACATGCTCGCTCGCTCGCTCACTCGACCATTTGGCTCGGGAAGGTTGAATGTATTATGAAGGTGCTGATCTTCATGTGATGGTTATCACAGTTGGCTGTACAGCAGTTGCCAGTGGCATCAAACATAATTGAGAGAGTACGTTTCAAATTTGTTCTCGAATAATAGTTTTTCTCAGAATAGATTATGGGTTTTGACTTAGACTGAGTTAAATTTCTTATTGATCGAAGTCATCTATTTTTTGGAAAAATGATCCGCGAGTTAAATGCTGTCGGTTGAATTAAACCTGACTCATTTTTGTGTTTGAGATAAATATTCTGGTCTGTACTTCAGTATCGAGCAGTGAGAAGGTGGCTGGTGAAGTCGGTGTGGTCCACACAGAGCTGTTTGCAAGTGATGCAGTCTCACTGCTAATTGGACCTAAGGTATGTACACGTAAACGTGTCCAAAGAAGCATCTGAGCATGGTGCCTTTCATTAGACTGATTGGGATAGGATTTTAATGCAAGTTAACTTGCATTTTTTGGACAACTTATGAATAAACTATGAACTTTCAAAGTACTGATTATACGTGAATCCAAATTCAACCCTATGCTCTCATGGTGGCTCATGTTCAGATTGTGAAAACTTTAGGGTTGCTTTTGGTTAAGGTTTGCAATAAGGTGTACCACATTATTATCAAGGTAGCTACAAGGTAGCTACACGTAAAATTGTCTGAATATGCATTTGAACCTAGTTCCTATTAAGTTGTCCAAGTTTTTGTTGGCTCTTATTGGGATTAACATGGGGAATCCTGACTCTCTTAGCATGCATTTTTTGGACACAGTGTGACTAAACTATGAATTTTTGAAGTGCTGAACACAGGTGTAAACTATGAATTTTATGCATGAATGTTTTGGGGTCATTTTTGTAAACAGGTCACAATTAGTTGTACTTACCTTACTGGGGCCAATCCATCATAGCAAATCTCTCTCAAGTATACAGCACAAATTCTCGGTTGTCTTGGAGACAATGAACGCTTTCTTTCCTGATAATGAGACAGCTAAAGGGAAGGGCCGATGTCTGCAACACTTCCAAAACAAAAATGGATTTGGTGCTCAAAATCTTATAGAAAGCAAGAGGCAAAATTCACTACAGACGTGTCCGAAGAAAGCACCAGGTTTATCTGCAGTTTCTACTCGATTGGAATACTGGGGTCATTGAAAATCAATTCCCAGCTCTAAATTGTAAGAAACAGAATGTCTTTAATGAGCGCTCATCATCTACTTCATTTGCATCTCGCTTTGTAGTGTGTTAAAATTGCCTGTAAACTTCGCACTTCTTATGCGATAACTCACTTGTGTAAATGAGCTGACTTGCCGCCATCCTTACGTTGTTGACTGAACATACCCTTGATGCATGGTCGAAGAAAACAGCGTCTCGCGACGCCGTGGCAGAAATTTTTTCTTTGGATTTGTTTTGAAAGTAGAACTTGTTTTGTGGGTGCACGATTGGCTAACTGCTCCACGAGAATGGTCGTCGAAGAGCCACTGTGCGTGCATTCTTAACAATAGAGGACAAAGTCTGGAACAACGATTGCGCAACGGCTGCCCTCACCTGCCCTCGTCTTGGGCCAGCGGGCCTTCGTGGTATTGGTGGCAGCGGATGGTGCTTGATCGCAGGCCTTCTCTCGTTAAATACAACAAGGTCCCGTGCAATGTGCCCGGTTCGCACCTCCACGTCTCGCACTCGCACTGCAGGCGCTGTTCTTGGTCTTTCAAACCCCCGCAATGCAACGCTCTCTGACATTCTCCGCTCCATCTGTGATTTACTTCTTGTCGAATTGCGGTAACTGAATCAGAACTCCATGCAGAAAGGGGTCCGAAATACGAAAGTTGCTCCGAATTTATGAACACCGACTACCGCCATGGCCTTTCATGTCACACTCGAATGCCTTGGTGATCACGATTCGCTCGAATGCTTGAGCAGCAAGCGCCGGTTCTCGTCATGTTCGACTTCTCTGTTCCAATGATCTCACAATTAAATATGTTCCTTGGTTCGTTAAGGTCTTAAGAGATTCGTACCTCCTCCCATCTCCCTCCAAGAAAAAAAAAGACTTCTCCTCTCTCCTCCTAAATTGCCGTAGAAGTTACAAAAAATAGTATTGAGAAATGATATTCTGGCATGATACAAAATCGTCAAGCTTACATTTCAACGACATTTCGAAATTATTTATTCCTCGGATGTGGCGAGTCCGATACTACGAAAATAAGCTGTATGACGCATGAAAGCTGTGCGTATGCAAGCTTGGGCCGCGCTCCGGCGTGGCCATTACGCCGTAAGAATTATTCAAGTGGGACCAGAAATCAGTGGTTGCGCCAGCACTTCGCGTTTCTGTCAACTTGAATAAGTATCAAGCGTACCCCAAACGTGACCTACTCATCGTGGTTGAAATGCAACGTGGTTGCATCTTTTTGTGAATGTGATCTCCCATGTCCTTGCAAGGTGGACCAAGCTCACGAACATTGGTTGCGACTCGGGAAGCGAGTTTCAAGGTAGCATTCACACTCTTAAAAATTCCATTCTACCTTACTGTCCAATTTGACTTCAACCTTGTGTGAAGTTTCCTCGGAAAATGTGGAGGGAAGCACTTCGGTAGACATGAAAGCGAGATGCGATCGTTATCTCTCTGTCAAATTCTTCGAATATGAACGTTTGAAAATCAATATATCGGTGAGCCGGGAGACAATCCCGTCAAAGCAATAGACCTAGTTGTCGCGCATATATTCTATAAGGTAACTACATCTACTACACCTATTACAGACACCTTTGACGTTCGCTGACCTAATTGCGACGCAGGCATCTACGAAAATGATTTACCTTAATTCTGAAATTGTGTTTTTCGTCATATTCTGCGTCACAAATTAGGAACTCCTACCTTATGCATTAGCGTTCTGCCATAACTTGTAGCGCACGAAAAGTTCATCAATGAACCTGCAGCAAGTGATGGTACCACTCTAAACTAGGATAGAATCATTGTACGTATGCCTACAACTGAGAGAACAGTGAGTGAGTGTCAGGTCTCGTCAGCTCGCGAGAACGAGCACCGGAAGCTTCACGATATTTAGGAACAGGGAGCTGGTAAGAAAATTCACTGTACAGATCTGGAGAACAGAAGTCAATAGCTGTATCAATCTTCTTCAAATATGCTATTATACTCATATGTCATTCAAAGAAAAAATCTAGAGTACCTCTAGTGCCAGTGCCAGCAAATTGGTCATCACGTTCGAGAGGATTAGTTTGACTTTTACCGGCCGTTGCAATCTTCGATTTCAAGACGTTAACGCTTTCTGCAAGCATCTTACAGTACACGAGTTGCGACTAATGCACGGTTAGTTCGAGCGAAAGTGCGGAAGAAGCTCGATAGGTTGAACGATATTATAGTGTCCACGCAGTTGAAGTGGCATCGAACGCCTCCATTGATATTCCATTTCAGCTCAATCTATTTAAAGAGGATTCTCACAGTAGTCTTACCACAAGAATACTTTGCACTCCACAATAGTCCTCAGTAGTTTCAGTTTCAACTTGAAATTTTACTAGAATTTGGAGTTTTATTCAGCTCACTGGAGGTCGAAACATCAAAGCAACGGAGATAGGAGGGTTTTTCGTGAGCAGCGCAATGGACAGGCCGCGAATGCGAATCAGGCGAGGTCAAGTGAAGGCGGCTATTGCTCGCTCTGTGCTGAACGCACTGGTGTCAATATTCCGTAGAATTCGTTCTGAAGCGTCTCGACGATTCATTTCCTTTCATCAGCTGAGCTGAAGCGGAGGGACTTAGCACTCGGGAGAAGTCTTAATTAATCTGAAGAGATTAATTCATCAGGATCGATAAATTCTTTACTTCTGTCCTCTGGTGGATTGAATTGCGAGGCGTTCGCATCCAAAAATCCCGCTGTTGGCTGATATGTACTCACCTTCTGCACCGTGCAACGTAGGTGCTTACAGTGAAGCCGAGGTGTGCTTCATGCCAAGATGCAGCACGGACTTCAGAAGTGTGCAGGGTGCTGTTGTGATATAATCGAGGGTTACAGCACCCGCATTCGCAAACGTCAAAATCTGCGGCATGATAGCAGGGACAATAGATTAAGCGAGCAGTTCAAATCTGAGAAAGCACATAGGAAAACTAGTATCCCTATGATGGAGGATGGCACCTCCGAAGGACTTTCACTGTGCTTCGCTTTAGAAACGATAACATTCTGTATAGAAAATATTCAGAAAAGATCAAGGACTGTTGTCTATATGAAGAAATTTTTGTAGTCAGGACTTCTGTTCAAAGAAACAAATGCAATACAATACTCTTTTGTAATTACCAAACAGGTGTCAAAGTGAAAATGTTTTAGCTCGGCACAAGTTCCTCCTTGATCACTGCTGGATAACATTGAATGTGAATGTTGCTGTGAATGTGTGCAACACTCGTGATGTTCACGATGTTCCTTCCTTAGTCCAAGCTCCGAGCTTCAGTGCGACTCAGTAGTCACCAGCATAGGCAAGAATTTCCAGGGAAGAATGTGGAATTGGACTGTTTCTTTGATCCAGTTCGAATTGGTGCTCTCGATAAATCCTAATTTTCATTACATCTGGGCCATTGACAAGCCATTCTGACAATAATCGCAAGTCCTGCGGGAACCACAAAGCTTCAGGCTGCAATCACACACGGGGTACAATTATTGTCTCAAAATTAAGAGCACTTGCGAGATACATCATTGCACACATTTCCTCGTCCTTTTCAAACAGATCAAAATTCACAAAGAATTATCTTTCATATCGAACTGTTGCATCAAACGCAGCGATGAAATTATTATTTTGAAGGAAAACTGTAGCCCGAAGCTCGTCAGAACAGAACAGAGCTAGAGCACCAAATGGATCAAGATTTCAAACTAAGACTGGTCAGAATGCAGATCGACAGCAGGCATCCTCATCCATCAGACTCGGCCCTGCGGATCTGAGAAGCACATAATTCAGAGTAGTCACGCTGTAAATGTAGTCAAGTGAGGAATCAAATTCTCATTCAATCAGTATTTCAATGTAACAAAAACTTTGACCGCACACAGTGCAGATCGGGAACATTTGCGCATCCAGAGGCCTCCTCCAGATGCCTCTAGGCTCTATCATTGGATTGCTGTCTTTCTACTACGCAAGCTAACTCTTCCTCCGGTCTCTGCTTCTTAATTAGGGAACTTTCCCGAAATTGGATTCCATCACTCTACGGCCGGCAGCAACACAGCCATGGCGTGAAAGTCACAGTACTCCACGCACCTCAGCCGACACCGTGACACCAGAGCAACGTCCGCGCGCTCGAGTGGAGGCTCCTAACAAGAAACTCTTGTGCATCTCCAACAGCCCCCGATGACAGCAAGCTTCGAAGGTGCGAGCTCCACATCAGGCCATAGCCGAGCGCCCTGCAAATTGAAGGCCATTGAAGAAGCCGAGCCGCCAAAATTTTACTATTGCGAGTACTCGACACCAGCAGAATGAACCAGCGTCGTCATTCACACTCAATTGCTGCTACTCCACGAGAATGTGCGCCGAAGCGACCGGCTCGACACGGCGGAGCGGGCGCCCTGCACCACAGAGCTAAGCGAGTGTAGCAAGCTGCGAGCGATGGCGGCCTTCACTTGACCCCGCCTGGGCGCGGCTCTTCGCGGCCTTGTCATGGCGCTAGCGCTGCTGCATACTCCGTGGTGAGCTGCCATCTCGAACCACAATAATCTCTACAAACTGCAAATCGAGATGGATGGATGGATGGACCAGGAATAAATGCCGCAACGTACAGACTGAGCTTCGTATGGCACTCAAAGGCGAGGAAACTCAGAGCAGAATTGCGAACTGAAAATGCTGCGATGAGGAATAGTTGAGCTGACCGCCATGGAGGGCTTTATAGCACACTGAAGGGGAGAACCGGATAAGCAGAGCATTCGGTCAAGAAGCTTGGGCTGCAAGCCTGCAAGCTGCTTGGGGAGACTGGCGACCAGCTGGCCCTGGCTCGGCAGGATGGGATGACTGGACGACCGTGACGTGGATGGAGGTGGCGGGAGTTATCATGGGTTTGTAATGATCTGTCTGTGGTAATTATTTGTTTTACCGCCAGGACATCATTCCCTTCGTCAGCGAGACTGCGGCGAGTCGGATGAAGTGATGGCTGCCTCATTCTTCATTATGCCGCAGCGGTTTTTTTTAATGTTTTTTTAATGTTTTTTTAATGTTTTTTTAATGTTTTTTTAATGTTTTTTAATGTTTTTTAAATGTCTTTTTAATGTTTTTTTAATGTTTTTAATGTTTTTTTAATGTTTTTTAATGTTTTTTTAATGTTTTTTTAATGTTTTTTTAATGTTTTTTTAATGTTTTTTAATGTTTTTTAATGTTTTTTTAATGTTTTTTTAATGTTTTTTTTAATGTTTTTTTGGGGGGGATTCGAGGGAGCATTCCCTAAAGTGGCTAAAAATCGCTCCGGTTTAGGGAATGCTCTCGGTAAAATAGTGTCTTGTACCTTGTCTTGAACTTTGGAATAATTGAAGTCTTTGCTCGGGGGGTGCACTTAGTTCTACTACAACAAACCATGTGTGAACAAGTGGTTTCTAATACACTATAATTTTAACTTCAAATTTTGAGCATTGTTTACTAATGACTATAGGATTCTACTCCCAAAATTTCAAACTCAAATAAAATATGGAATGATTTTTAGAAGAGGTTAAAAATGCACTAAAATGGCATGTTCTTTTAACTCAAATATTTTTTAAAAACACATTTAGATGACCATTGCATCAATATTCAACTCAAAATGAGCTTTCAATAGAGAGTTATTTTTAGGAATTTTTTGTTCATTTTTTAAATAATTTTTTTTATATAATATAGGGGTATGAAAGTTATTTTTCAATTCTATAGTGTATCTTTTTATTTCAAAAATTTGTAACTAATTATTATTAACAAATAAAAATATCAATAATTCAAAACATAAACTTTCAAAGTAGAAAAATCTATTCATATTTTTTCATTTAATTTTATTTAAAATTCAAAAAGTATATAGGGGGTCCAAAGTTCGCACATGGTTTTGTTCGCACATGGTTTTTTAAGTGACCCCCGTGAGAGTCTTTGTGCAGTGCTACTACAAAGTCATAGGTGACCACCTATTCATCACAGAGGAGGATTTTCTACGAACACAAAGCAACATTCAATGACATTTTTTAGGTTCCACCACTTTACTCTCCATTTTTTTTATATTTTATTTTAGTTGCTTTTTGCATTGTATTGGTTTTGGTAGGCCTAGTTGCTCTTGTACTTCATGGTTTAGTTTTTTCGGTAACTGTTGTATTGTTGGCGTTTCTTTCATGCCTTTTTGTTTCTTCTAGGCCATCTTAGCTTACCGTAGAAGCATGCAAGAATGGTAGTTTTTGATACAGCTTGGACTTGGCATTTTTAGGAATTCCAATTTTTTTTTATTCCCTGCTATTAACTAAATTGGTTTAGGTCTGTTGCAAGATACTTTTGTAAACCATTCTTGTGATCTTGTCATTTCTTTCTTTTGTATATTTAGGCTTATTTTCACTCTTTTTAGCTTGGAACAACCACTAGTTTCCTAACTACAGTTTCTTTTCCAATCTAGTAGAGATTATTCAGTCACTTTCAAGTGAACTAGACAAGAATTTTCCGTAGCAAGAGTTATTGGATGCTTTTGGCATCATTTATCCGCAATATTGGAAACAACTAGGGGCGGAAGAGAGCTTTGGTCACCATTTGTCTATATTGAAGAAGTTTTATTCTCACCCAATGTTGTTGGATGCAAGGTTTCCTTTACAAGATGGAGGAATCTCATACACTACTCCAAAGGTGTTGTCTAGTTCAAACTTGGACAATCAATAGGGTTTGTTTAAAGTTACTTTGAGAGCTAACTTTGAATTTGCTTGTGCATCAACTGCCTACGTCAACCCAATCATTTAGCTTTGGTGTGGCTTTTTTCAATCATGGCACTTATGGAAATTCATTTTCGAGTATTTTAAAGTAGCCAAAATTGGTTGATGCTTCGTGTTGGGATCAATAGAAAATGAACTGTGTTTATCTACGCTAAAGTTCTTGAAATCTTATCATTGCAGTAGGCTAGGCAAGTACTTGCTACTGGTACTCAGCATATTCAAGCAAAAGTACTATATGTTGGAGAATTTTCCATATAAGGCTGCCATTGAGTCTTGGAAATATGTAGTCAAAGTGGGCCGCCATGGAGATGTGTGATCAACATGTTTTTAGTTTTCATCAGATTTTGCTACCTTTGGGCTTCAAAACTATTGATTTCCTTGATGTTGAAGACTTGCGGTGGAGTGTACTTGGGTTCAAAATTTTGCAAGATAGAGTGTAGGATAACGGACATCATCAATTCACAATTTCATCAACAACTTCGTACATTTTTTTTGTCTAACTTGTCATTTTAACGTGAGTTGTTTGTTTTGTAGTGCAAACAACTAATACTACAATTGGGTAGTCTTGCTCAATGTAGGAGGGGTTCAATTCCCCTATTAGTGAATGACTTCAATGTGTGTGTCATTTGTTTCAATGCTTGTGATTTGTTTTTAGTGTTTGTGACTTATGTTATGTATTTGAGTTACGCTTTTTATTGTGTTGACTTTATAAGGCTTAATTAGTTCATGTATTTTCACTTAGGCTTTTGTTAGTTTATGTCTAAGGTCAAATTTATGGTTTGTGTTCTTTTAGTTTATGTATGAAGTCATATAAGTTTTTATTGAACTTCATATGCAACATTGTAGTGAAATACATTTGTGAAACAAAACTTTGCAACAAAAGCAAATGATAATTCAAAGCAAAAGAATCCATTGCTTTCCAAAATTGCAAATTTCAACTAATTTTGGCATGACTTAGCATATCCAATTGTTATACTTCACAAAAAAACAAAATTTTCTAGTAGTGATTGCACAAAATTTCATCACTATTTGCAAGTTGCCTTTTACCACATTCAAAAAAATTAGAAAAAATCCACCCTTTCTATAGGAATTTATGTGCCATTTTTTTATCACTACAAAGTTGTTTTGCAAAATAAGTCACTTGTCAAGGCATAGTAATAGCTTTCCTGTGAACTCTAGAAAAAACATTCTGGCAATGCCAATTGAAGGGCCATTTTAAGTCTATTTTCCATATTGTAAAGTAGACATTGCTGGTCACATTAATAAAGAATAATTAAAAATTGGTTTAAAAATTATAAATTAAAATATATTTTTTTTTAAATTGAAAAATAAAACATTTGATTTTTTTTTATTGATTATTATTATCCAACACGTCAATTGTGGTCTTGTTGAAAAGGTGAATATCATAATCCTTGATAAACACCATTGTTGCCTATTAAACACATATTCATTTCTCAAGATCTACAATGTTTACAATGTAAGCCCTATAATATTTTACTTTCTTTGTGCATTAAAATCCCAAACACTTACTAAATAACTAAATGTTACTAATTTTTCAATTTTTTTTAAAAATTATGCAGGAAAATTTTGTACTATGCCAAATGGACTACAATTCACAATCCTTACCATCTTAAAATAAATACAATCGTTGCTTTGTCATTATCTTTGTGTATGTAGTCACCTCTTTGCTTTTTCCACATTAATGTTAAGATGTAGTTCCAAAATCTAGAGTGACTTTAACCTGAAAAGGTTTTTGAGTATGTTTTCACCCAAAACACTCCCAAACTACCATTTTGAGTACAAGTACCAAATTTTAGAAAAAAAAGAAATCACTTTTGAACAAATGTAACTGTAGGACCTTGTAGTACATTGGATTGAGGAGAATGATGTGGAAAAAAATTCAGAAATTTTCATCGTTTAAATTGCAAGATATTAGCACTTGAAGTGAGGAATATCTTTTTTTTACCCTAAAAAAAATGGGCAATTGCACTTCACAAGGTCACTTTGGGATGAAAAAATGTCCAAAAATGGATGGTTCTCCTTTGAAGTCATTCTTCAAAGCAAGTTGACTATATAATTGAAAATTTTAGATCATTTGGAAATGTTCAACATATATGAAAAAAATAAGAAGTAGAAAGAAGTAGAGAATGATTTAAAATACTAAGTTGATAAGAATTTAGTTATAGACTTGAAAAATGTCAATTCTAATGTTTGTAATGGTATAATAAATAATCTACATCCTATGATTTTATTTTTTTCAAAAAATATTGAAAATTGAGTTAAATAAAGGACTTCAAAGTTTATCTTATAGTAGAGATTCTATAATTACTATCCACAAAATACCCGCAAAGTAGAACTTCTCATAAGTTTCATCTCATTAATCAAAATGGAATGATTCAAAGCTTTTCATGTTTATATAAATCTAGAAGACCAATTTTAAATTTTTATTTTTTAAAAAAGTGATTTTTAAAGAAGTTTTTTTACTTCTCAAGTTGCCCATCAAGCAATGAAAACTACATATCATACAATAACTTCTTAACCACATAATCAAAATTTATGAAAATTCTTGGCCTTAAAGCTACTCCTCAAGCACATGATGTGTAAAAACTTCAAAGAAAAAAAATAAAAATTCCATCCATAGTAAGGTGCCCAAAATCTCTATATTGCCAAAGATTAGGTGGCACTCATTTAAGGTTTGGTCTGGGAGATTGAATTGATGTAAAGAACAGGCTCTAAAAGCACCCTTGCTCTAAAAGCGACCACTAACACAAAGGCACATTTTGCTTTCTTCATTGTACCAAAGAGTTTACATTTTAGAAAGGGGGCACCCAATGACCACTACATCACAACTTCAAAAATTTGTAACCAATTCCAAGAATGTTCAAAAAATTCAAAACAACTTAGGTTTAGTCCTTCTTTTTGGCACCATGGGGCCAAATTGTTTCATTTCAAAATAAATGTCTACTTTTTGCCAAATAAAATTAATATTTTTTTTCCATAAATTTTTCATTCCTATTTTATATGTGGATGAAGTTATCCATTGAAAAGTGCATGAATATGCTTGAAAAGTGTTTTTTGGTCCAAAAGATGGATGGATGGATGTAGAAATACAATGCTTCACCAAATTTCAAGTGATCCCCATTCTGGCACTTTCTCAAAAAGTTAAAAAAAAAGGGTTGCTTGGGTTAGATGCTAATTCCATTTTTTCTTCCTATGAAAGTTTACCGAAAATTGTTTCAAATCCAGAGTTTATGGTAGAGGTATCCATTCCTAACCCAAGACCCATGAGCAATCAATAGGGTGTGTCAAATTTGGAGAGGCTAGGATCCATTTCTGTTTTTTTAATATTTTAAAGGTTACAAAAAAAGCTTCCCTGTTCGAATGGCTGTCACCAGAATTAGAGCATGCCATATATTTTCCATTCTGTGCCATAAGTAGCCTTAAGTCTGTTAGTGAGCAGTTTTGGATGACTCAAAGCATTGGCCATGGGCCGACAAGATCTTTGGCCTTTCAAAAATCACAGTAATTTCACTTTCAACGCAAAAATTACCCTATTTTTTGCAATCCCCATCATCCATGTCACTGCACCTCGTGCAATACAATAGAACCTCTCTTACTGCATGGTGTTGGGACTATGCATGGAGAGAGGTTTATGCATTTGCAAAAGGTGTAATAATGGCTACTAACTAATGTGGCCTCTAACTAAACTACACTAAAATTGGTAAATAGTGTTGGCTACACTAATTGTCAACAACACCACTAATCGTGATTTGCAAGGTTAGTGTCTGAACATTATTTACCCATTCTAACACTACTTTAGCTCTATAATAAAATTTGGTATTTGACAACTGGAGTTAAGTGCCCCAACACTATTTACACACAATTTGAAAAATAATATTGGGGATAAAAAAACAGGGAACAACACCAATTATCACCCAACACTATTTTCCAATTTCAGTGTACTGTTGAGAAAATATCTTCAGAATTGAACCCCATATACTGACCTCCATCAATGCATGTCATGCAATATCATGTACTAAGAGAGGAGGGGTTTTGCAGTATTTACTTCACCTTCCACTGCTCCTCATCATGCCCCAAATATCAGTTACGGGTGCCTTCACCATAGCTCTAAAAAAGGTCACTTTAAGAGCAGACTACCTTCTGCCACTGACTGAGGGTACAACAGCCTTTCCAAACGGCACGAGAAACTTGCACTCACTCCCAACTTGCACTCACTCCCAACTTGCATGAGTTCGGTCTTCATGTGCGTACAGAAACCACAGACTGACTCCGAAGTGCAGAAGGGATGCATGTGAGGATATTTCCCAAGTACTTTCAGCACGTGCTGGATTGCGGGATTGCCGCACGAGGAGTTGAGGGAGGGAAGAGCATCTTTCAGTCTCAACGGTACTAACATTGACCCTCCACGTGATTTTTCTAACTTTTGTATACAACGGTATTGAATTATAAAGTGTGAAAAATTTGTATGATTGGAACTGCATCCCAAAGAACTTTGTGAAAGGGCGAGAAAATTCAAATTTAGGCATTGGACAACCACTTCAAAAACAAGGTAGAAGTCTGAACTCATAGAGATCACGGTCACCAAAGGCGAAATCTGGCCATTGGTACTCCACATTTGGCCACGCTTTGAGGGCCCTCGTAGCGACTTGAAGCATGCAATTTGCTGACTGATGGATGGGGCCTACACCATGACCTCTCATTATATGATTGCGCCAAGCTAAGAGTGCGTATGTGGGATGTTTTTTTCCACTTTGTAGACTTCTCAACAAATACATTCAAAGGCTTGAATTGCAATGCCTTGAGGAGACAAATGGGCTCTCAAGTTTCCTTGAAAAATGTGTTTATACAACTTGACATGTGAAAATTGTCTAATCAAATAGTATACAATTTGGGAAATTTTGGGAACGACTGATTCAGATAGGGTTGAATGTAGTGGTTTGATTGTCATCGAAGTGCAACGACACAAAAGATGAACAAGAGAAGAGCAGTATCCGTTGAAATAGTAACTCTTTGTTCTTGGATATCAAGAAATGAGGTATTGATCCTTTAACACTGCAAAGGACTCAAAGAGTGCAATAGAAACAAAGAATGTGTCTATTCATTGTGTAATTAGTGACTACATTAGAGATGGACTCTGCCTTTTCAAGTAGTGCCCTATACTTGAAACAAACTTAGCAACAAAGTCGAAGATGTGTTTTTTCACTTTATATGATATATTGCCAAAGTTAAATTGTTCTATTTGGTCTATACTTGTCACTTTCGCCAAGTAAATGATAGTTTAAGAAATTTATCCATTTTAGGTAATATGCTTGTACCACCCATCATCCATCCAAGAGAAAGAACAAGGGACTCTTAAATTACATAATAGCAGTACAGCACAGTGATGAATCAAGCATGCATTTCAAGCATCGTGGGACACATGATAGCCGTTCTTTTGCGAAAGCACTAACATTGCGCTGAAACCAATCCTGTAACCCTGATGTTTTCGATTGAATCGGGCATGAGATGATTACAAACAGTCTTGGCAACTTTGTTCAACATTCGATCACACCAAGTTTCTAGCCGAATTCAAACAATGTCGAAAAGGACATTCTCTAAGAAACGTTGCAGCCGAAGTGCAACACATAGGAGACCATCATCTTCGAAATGGAGCTAGCCCCCTCAGAAGGCCCTCCGGCCTCCGTCATCAGGTGCGCTCACGGTCAAATTCTTGAGCTCCACCTCTTGACTAGAACACTACACTCAGTCACTCGATCTCACAGACGGTGGCAAAAATTGTAACAAAAATAACTCAATAACGAACGCTCGCACTAGTTGGAGGATCCCCTCCTCTATGCGCACGCACGAACTGCCGGCGTGACATGACCTTCACAGTGTGATTTCTCCATCAGAGTATTCCATCACCGGGAATGTCATTGTGGCTGCTGCTGCAAAAATGGGCTTGGACGGAAGCATCTTCCAGATGCGCCTCCTTCGATTCTGCCACATTAATTAGCTCCTCTGCAACGAGAACGATGATGATCTTCGCGACAAAACAGAGCCCGCCACCGAGCGCGTTCTGTGGATGACCGAGGCGATGGAGTGCAGCATTGAGCGAGCTATGGCGGCCTTCACTTGGCCTCGCCTGGGTGCGGGCCGACACTGCCTGCCCATCCCCCTCAGAGCCAAATTTCCTTGATGCGATGCTGCCATAGCTAGTACGTCGCCTGCAAATGAAAAGAGCTTTGATTCGAACGCTGCTTGCGAGATTGAACAAGAAACAATTGAAGTAGAGCAGATTGCTTGAATTGCGAGAACGGAGAAGTAGTGCAGTTGGAGAAGATGCGTGAGGAATTGGTTGGAGAATGGCACACTTCACCGCCGGGGCAGTTCTCTTATATGAAGCGATTGGGTGAATGCGCCGTGAAATTCGGATGAATGTGGTCAAGGCAGTTGCTTGACCATTTTCCTTTTCTTTTCTGGACACAAATGAAAATGCTTGACCAGCCTTTGCATGGAGGCTTGATCTTCAAGCATCTTTTGGCTCATCGGGAGTGGCGCAGAGCAAGTGGGGGCGGAGGGGGCAGTTGGGTCCGCTGCGTCAGCACTTGACCCGTCCTTCTCCAATCAGAAGTAGTTGGCGGTATACATTGAATCCGTCGGCGCACATGAACCGGATAAATATCCTGAATTCTTGATGGAAAAGAGCAGGAGAATGTTATGATAAAAGTTAAGAATTTGCCATGTGTTTCCATCACAGTACTCCATTTTGGGATACTAATCCACTTTATGTTGACATAACATTGTACAACCATAACCAGGCAATATGGCCTTCCCCATGCTGGAAACCTGTCATGATTTGCTACACAGAATAGTGAAACTAGGTTGTCCCATACTAATTTCTTGACATTGACTCTATATAAATATTTATTGCTCGTTTGCTAAAATGCACTACTTTTTGAATTAGGTTTTGTTGTAATCGGGACTCACGAACCTCCAAATGGAAACATTTGTAGAAGTATTTGTTGACTTTGGTGGCTTGCAAAGTAACTTTCTAGGGGTAAGGCAACCTAATTGTAAAAGCAACCTACTTTCACCTTTTTCTAAGATGTCCGTGAGGAACTTTTCAGTTAATTTCAGGATTAGGGTTGGCTGACCGAAGAGCCATGTGAGACAATTTTGTTCAAGGGTCTCTTTTTCAAGTTCAAGGATGCTAAAGAACCCCTGCCTCATTGCTGAACAGTGTCGTGAAGTCAGCTTGAATTCTTTGAACGCTGGCCTCTTCGATCGCGGCGAATCGAAATCGACATTCAATTCACCCCGAATATTAACTGTCGAGCGTGCCCCAGCTACGAAGTGCTGCTGTTTGCTGACGGCCGGATTACGTTCAGCGCGCATGCACTAGGCTGATTAGGTTGACCATGGCGGCCGTTGTCGAACGTCAAAAGCCGAACTAATTAAAAAGGAATTGGATTGATGACTCCATCAGATTGGGGGATAGTAGCCAGTAAGTTAGTATGGTGAACAGGATTGGCGTTCTGAAGACGGACCTTAATTACTCCGTTCCCAGCCCCCAATTCTGATCCGCGGACACTTGAATCATGTGACAATTTTGGCAGTGTGAACATGATACTTTAACGAATACTACCATCTTAGCAGTACAGACTTGATTTAATTCCAACCCACTAAGTTGAAAACAGTTCTGGCCCTTGGGAAAAGAGTTCTCAGGTGGTAAGTTATAGTAAAAAATAAAGAGCAAGGTACTGAGCCCACAGTGGCCTTCAGTTGGTGCATTTGCCAGTTGGCCCTACTGATGAGTAGGTTTTGACAGGTTTCTCTGAGCTGTTTACGAACTACTGCAATCGATGTCCATAGAGAGCTCAGCCGTTCTGGGAAACTGAAGCTGATCGATCAGCTTATCGGCTAGGTCATCATCTCATCGTCACTTGGGCCACCAGTAGATCATGATGACGCTTTGCCACTAGGCCTCTGGCAAGTTTGCATTGCTACCTAGAATCTTGCGTCGTTGCGTCATTGCGGACGTACGAGCATCAACCCTTCAAAGCATCTTAATCCACATCACATTACTAAGCAATGCAACACCTAGGGCGTATCAATCTTGAGGATGAAGGCTCGGTGTCGATCCGTTCTGGAACGGCACTAGAATAATTGGCAGTCTATTGTGCCGTGGGAGGCAATGGAAAGCATACAGTCGAGAGCTCCAACAGCTTCCAATCATTTTCGACAGTGCAAGAGGGCCACAATAATGCAATAAGCCCCAACTCGTGAAGTCCTAGAAAGTTGTGGGTTGGCTTTGGTGTTCATGCATGTAGAACAGACTACATCGTAATTGTTGGGTTGGGAGAATCATCATTTAAACTGCATTTCAGTTTCACGCATTGCGTGCAGTCAGTTTAACGTACAAATGCCGATGCACGCATATGATCTTCTGGCTTAATGTTAAGAGCATGACCGAGCTGAATAAATAATTTCTTACCATGATGTACTTTCTGCACATGTTCAAAATGTTCCGACAATGCCAAGAGCACAATCCCAAGATTCTACAGTAACTCAGACATCACAGTTCGCCATGAAAACAAACAAACAAGTTTGGCAGTACCTCAATACTTCAAGCATCAATGCGATGATAAGTCGCAAATCAAAGGTCAGGGTTAAAAATTACTGTACACACTATCAAGTTCGCAGACCATCTCAGTTTTCCTAGGGATCAACATAACACTGCTAGCCTAGAATTGAGACGTTGAAATTTATTCAAACCCCAGCGAGGCCAAACAGAGCAAAGCCAGCGACAGAAAACAACGTTCCAAACGTACCACAGGCCTAAGTGGCCGGCAAGTAAATTGATGCAAACACACTCATTTACAGTCAGGATTCCTCTGTGAATGCAAGAAATTCAGGGTAGACAAGAGGCAAATGTAGTCAAGAGAGAAATCAAATTCTCATTCAATCAGAATTGCAGTATAGTACAAAAAATTTGACCGCAACACAGTGCAGATCGGGAACATTTGCGCATCCAGAGGTCTCCTCCAGATGCCTCTAGGCTCTATCATTGGATAGCTGTCCTTCTACTACGCAAACTAATTCTTCCTCAGGTCTCTGCTTCTCAATGAAGTGTCCCAAAATTGCATTCCTTCACTCTGCGGCCATGACGTGAAAGTCACAGTACTCCCCGCAGTTCATCCGACATCGTGACACCAGAGCTGCGTCCACGCAGTCGAGTGGAGGCTCCAAACATGAATTTTTGTATATCTCGACGATCCCTGCCGAGGTAATGCTTTTCCAGTGAAAGCACGCTTCCAAGGTGCGAGCTGCACAGAAGGCCACACCTGCGCGAATCGGAGGCCATTGAAGAAGCAGAGTCGCGACATTTACAAATATTACTACTTGACACCAGCAGCAGCAGCATCACTGTCAATTCGCAAGACATGGCGCCAGAAGCACGCCGTCACTCAATGGCTGCTGCTCCACGAGAACGAGCGGCGAAGCGACCGGCTAGAAACGGCGGAGCGGGCGCCGTGCACAACAGAGCTGAGCGAGTGCAGCAAGCTGCGAGCGATGGCGGCCTTCACCTGACCTCTCCTGGGCGCGGGCCTTCGCGGCATGGCCATGGCGCTGCTGCAAACTCCGTGGTGACCTGCCATCTCAAGCAACGATCTCTACAAAAAAAAACAGCGAACGCTAACTAACTGGCACGACTGAAGAGAGAGAGAGAGAGAGGATCGGCAAAGAAAGAATGCGGCAAGAGTCTGTCAACTGGGTAAAGCGAGGAAGATGAAGATCAACTGGCTACGAAAACTCAGAGGACGATCACCAAAATTCTGCGATGGGAACTGGGTAAAGCGAGGAAGATGAGGATCAACTGGCTACGAGAACTCAGAAAACGATCACCAAAATTCTGCAATGGGAACTGGGTACCGCCAGCAAGGGCTTTTATATAGCATAGACTGACGCTGGAGGACTGGGAGAAGAAGAGCTTGGGCAGCAAGCTTGAGGGAGCCCTTCGCTGACGCTTTCGCAGTGTGTCAGCTGGCCCACATTCCTATCCTCCAAGGAGGCAAGGAGTGTGCCAGCCCAAGGGATGAGACGACAGAAGGGTGGCGGTATTTCTGGACCCATTTTCTCACTGGCGGATCCAGAGGGCCAGAATGGAGATTTTTAATGCTTTTTATTTATCGGCATGCCGGTGCCTGTCTGACTGTCTGTGACGGATTCTCTAGAATTGTGGTTTTTTTACCGCCAAATCATCTTCCCCTGCACCCCGTCTGCAGCAGTGATCTGCTCTGACTGGTGGTAGAAACAGTCACTGAAGGGGCCAGGGAGAATTTGCCCCTACTTTGAGCTGCGTATTTTTCTATTTCTTCACCTCTACAATCTAATTGGAGCCTCTGATTGCAAATATGAATTCAGAAACTTCCAAATTTTTTCATGTGTTGCAAATATAAAATTCCAGTGTTCTCCCAAGGGAGCAATGAGGGGGTCAATTCACCCTGGCCGTTTATACACACACTCACGTGTGAATCATTAAGGTAGACAAGCCTATTACCACCCTGATTTTGGATCTGGACATCTTTAGGTCCAATTTCAAGAGGGGCGCATATTTTTCAGAGGTGTGTGTGCTTGTTTCATGAGTCAAACCCAAGTGGAATTATAATTTTTCGATCAAATTTGTAATTTCTGTGAATTTTTGAAGTGGTCAGCCTTGAAATTACAAAACCCATAAGATAAACTAGCCCATTACCGTTTCCAACCCAATTCCGCCACCTACTTTTGACCCCAGTTCCACCTAAATCCCCCCCAATTCTCTTCATTTTATGACAAAATCAAAGAATACTATGTCAAAATTAGGGATTTTATGATGACAAGGGATAATGTGTCACTCCATTGATAGAGAATATCTAGTACTTGATTAGACAGTTTTAGGTTGTTTATAGGGTGTTTATGGCTCTAATCTAGAGGCGGAGGCAACCCATTCCTGATCACCCCCCCTATTTTGGCAATGTAGGTTGCTATCCAAGATTTTTTTATTTGAGCAATTTTTCACTATGAAGCGAAGATTTTTTGGAAGGTAGGGAATCTTGGGCTAAATATTTTTGCTTTTTAGTAGTTGAAATTCCCAATTTGCTATAAAATCTGGAATAGTATTGCCCTATTTTGAATGAATGTACATTGTTTTGGATGAATAAATGAAATTTCATCCATGAATTGTAAGTTTCATTCACTTATATGGATGAAGATAGATTCATCCTTCCGGTGATTATTGTTTTGTGCATTGCCTAAAATAAATGAAAGAAAAAAACCTACTACTATCTTTTTGTAAAGGAAGTGATGAACAATGATTAATTATGGCACAGTTTCAGACACAGTTGTGGCGGATTATGATTGGCTAAAAAACTCTCAATATTGCAATGAACCTTTGGTGGGTTTTGCAACCAACCCTTGGTCAGGATTAGGAAGGTCTATATGACTAGTATGGGTCAAACATAATCTTCAGTGAAAAATTCATAGTAATTATGTTTTGAGAAATATAAATTTGAAAAATTATGGAAACCTTTTGAACTCTATTTTTGCACATTGGAAAAATCCTCCACTGAAGAAACCCGTCCTATAGATATATGTATCTACATAAGTGGTCAGAAATGGGTTGCCTCCCTAATCAACTTTAATTTAATATTCTAATTTTATAGTCACCATTTCAAAATTTGGGCAAGTATTAGTAAAGTCATGGACTTGATAGACTAGTAAGATGACTACTCAGATGACTTTGGAATTGACTTTGGAAATGTATTAGATAATCGATAAGTCGTGCTAGTAGCAAATAGGTTATCATACATAACTAGTTGTACATTTTTCAATTACAACCTTTGATTTTCATGATCCAAGTGTGTAAGAGGCAAGTTGAAAGGAAAGAAAGTTATGAGTTGCAACTTGAAAATGACAATGGTAACGGATTGTCAATGAGATGGTGCCACATTAACATTGAAAAGTCAACAACTAGTTATGGTTTTTAGACTTTGAGTCATCTATTTGGGTCATGTTTGTCACTTGGCAAAACTATTTCTAAATCAATAGTGAAGTGAAGTTTTACATCATGCAATGAAACAATTTTGACCATAGCATAAACCAATATGTATATCAATGTATCCTTGGGATACATCAATCCATACAAATATCTAAGCTTTGGAGGTAGCAAAAATTGAACTTGCCTCCTGCTTCCAATAAAGTGGCTATTATTTGATATTGGGACACATAGACCCCTCAAATCATGCATCAACACTTAGTCTTACATGCACAACAATTTATTAGAAAAGTCACAAACAAGGCCACATTAGTGAACCTATGAAAACACTTTTAGAAGTTTGAAATTTTTATACCGAAAGTCATATGATAATGACAAGGACTTCTATCCCAATGAGAATTATTTGCTTTAGAAAATGGCTACAATGAATATGAAGAATAAACTCTTGCGTAATAATGAACTAATACCACAACACCAAACCCATTTGCAACATAGTTGCTCGTTGCTGGTGTGATGAAAGTGTCCTCAAATCACCCTTATTCTAAAGCATCCTCTAATAAAAGGATAAACACTGGAATTTTCAAATTTACAAATAGTGTAGTTTTCAAGATACGAACAATATCATTGAGCACCCTCCAAGAATTCAAACTTCAAAAATGCATAATGAAGTAAAATTAACAAACCTTCATCAAACCCTTAGGAACCATCGCACCCAAATTCAAAACTTTTCTCTATTCTATTACTTTACTTTCCTCTATTCTACTCTCTCTCTATATTTTTTATATTGGATGGAAGAACCTACAACAAACATGCGAATTGGGAGAATTGCAAGTGTGAAAAGGGATTGTAGACCACCTTTGGAACTCGTGTAGGTAAGACTTCTTCCCCATTCTAGAACTCCATCAACAATTCCAAACTCTCCGTCACGTAATGAAAGAAAGGATGACTGTACTGCTGACTGTATTTTCAGCACAGGACGGAACTATTTAGCTATGTCCACTCTTCTTTTCTTTTTCTTTCACAAATCAAAAGGAGCTTCCACTCTCTTATTTCTTTTGGGGTGCCAAAAAAAAAGTTATGGAAAAGGAGCTTCCACTCTCCTTTTTCTTCTTTTGGGGTGCCAAAAAAAAAGTTATGATAAAGAAGTTTCCACTCTTCTTTCATGACGCCTCTTCAGAGACATGAAAGAGTCATGTGCAGCCTGTAAAGAAAAAGCAATTGTGGAAGTATAACTTTCACTCAAAAACATGCCTGGTGGGTGGAAGTGAACGTCACTCTTTTTAATGCACGCTGGGGTCCAGTGTCACGGCAACAGTGAGGGAGGTACAAGTACAGCACAGATATTTGCATACAGCTTCGCACATGCTTATATGGTTTCCTAATTTCCAGAAGTTCAGGGAATGCTGCATTGAAAAATTCTCAAACGAAGCTTGACCTGGTCTTTCCGTTAGACATCTAAAAAAGCATGACAATTGGATGGTTTTCTTATCAAAACGTGAACTCGACGTCAAGATCGAGAATTGAAGCATTCAACCCAGCGAGAAGTGACAATTATTCTGGTTGGGTTTAGGGTTGGCCATTGTGTGACTGTCATCTAGATTCAATTTTCTTATTGTGGACATTGAAAAGCTTCACACTTTTCAGACTCTTTTAGGTTTTCTTTCCTAGTGCATCATACGTTTCTGAATGAGCAGCAATTGGGTACACGATGGCAGCAAGATTTCAAAAATCGTCGTTGAAAAAGTATGAAAACTTAGACTTGTCTACGTACGGTTTGAGTGGCTTTTTCAAATTAGTGTGAACTGTTGGAACATAGCGTGGAGCAACACAAAGAGTGTAGTTTTCAACACCGAGTTGACCCCTCACTGTCTTTTGAGAGCTCTCTGTTGATATTTTTCTTAGGTAAAGCTCCCTCTGTTTCTGAATAATGCCAGTGTTTCCTTTGTGAAAACACAAAAGGAAACCCTGGTATTATTCAGAATAGAGGGAGTAGAATGTAATTGCTTTCTGAATGGTGTTTTACAAACTGCTTTCAAAAGTGGCGCCGAAGCTCACAAGCAGCTGCACAACGGAGGGCATTCAGTACATTTCGACCTCTAAGTGCATTCTACATTCCATGCAAGCGCTCAGCACAGAAATACTGCAGAATGGATTCTGCAAGCGAGGCACAGCACGATTGGACTATCAATTGCAAGCATTCCAAGCATCGACAAACTTTGAAACACACGATGGAATTTCTCCGAGAGCGCGAATGTTTAGAAATGAGTGGCCATGTTTTCAATTAAAAGGGCGTTATAAGATCACAACAAGCTTGATCGTTCCACACAAGCTTGATCTATCAAGCGTTGGTGGTGAAAACCGAATCCAAACGATGTCAAGCAGGACATTATCTAAAGAGTTCGCAGCTAGAGTGCGACACGCAGAAGACGATCATCTTCGAGCCCCTCCGAAGGCTCTCTGGCCGCCATCATCGAGGCTCGATCTCGGTCAATTCTTGAGCTCCAGCTAGCTCTTGATTATACTGTATTGCTACACTCAGTCTCTTGATCTTCAATTCTTTGACAAAAATAGTGACACACTCGAATGGCCCATTAATGACCCCTTGCACGCGTTCAGCATCCCGCGTCGGTGAAAACCTCCTCCTCACGGCGAATGACACTGCCGTGACAAGTCCTCCATTGAGTGAATTAATACGCCGCCGGCGTGTTCCACCACCGGGAATGCATATGTGCAGCTGGAAAAATTTGGCTTGGAATAATGCATCGTTCAGACGCACCCCCTTCAGCCACATCAGCTGCTATGCCACGAGAACGACAACGACCGGCTCGACAAAACAGAGCCCGCCGCCGAGCGCGTTCGGTAGACGACCGAGGAGATGGAGTGCAAAATGGAGCGGGCGATGGCAGCCTTCACTTGGCCTCGCCTGGGGGCGGCCCTCCGCGCACAACCCCTCCCCCTCCCAGCAACACTGCCTTGATGTCCTGCTGCCATTGCAATGCCTCTCCTCAACACCTGCAAGCTGCAATCACTCCGCAAACAAAGAGAGCTCGCTGGTCGGGAGAATGATCAAGAAACACTACTGGCTGGTTGAGCGAAATTCAGATCACTAAAGAACTCAAAGGAGAGCAGATTGCTTAAATTGGGAGAGAGTAGATGTGGTGTGGTGAAGAATTGGTTGGCGAATGTCACAATTGGGTTCACCGCCAGTTGGGTTGTTCTTATAGAGGGGTGATGAGTGGCGCAGTGAATGTGGTGGTGGACTGGTGGATTCGTGTTGGTCAAGGCAGTTGCTTGACTGAAAGGGCGACCCCAGATGGCTTGGAGTTCAAGCTTCATGATGCTGCATCAATGGGAGGGGCAACCAAAAGGTGGGGGCGAAGGGGGCAGGGGGCAGTGGGGGGAGGGGAACGTCAGCCACGTTTGTTTTTTCTGTCACTCTCTTACAGGCAATTAGTAGCAGTTGGCGGTACACTGTTCAACCTCAGATGCATGTTCTAGAATCCGAATATCCAAGTAGGCTCTGTTCTCAGCACTAGATTTGTTTCTGTTCGTTTTTTTTGACCCCGTCCTCAACGCAAGTTGTAGGGGGGTATAGAAGACAATTCAATTACTATATGGCCCTCTGCAGTAATAACACTACGAGCATCGCCTACGGTCCTTGAAATGGTTACCAATTTTTTAATTCATAACAGAACATTCGGCAACAAAAGGAACCGGTATTTGAAGCAAAAATTGTGAGCAAGCAGGTCGAAATGCTTATCAATCAAGATTCGGCCCTAAGGATCTAAGAATGCCCCTGAACTGGATTAGACACGTGAATATAGAGTAAAATTCAAGTAGTGACACAATGAGAACAAATCACAAACAGCTAAGATATGAGCATCCATTATCGACAGTGTTTGCAAAACTGTCCAAAGTAACTAATGGTTGACAACACGAGGGGCCAATATTCCGAACAACAGTAGGCCTAGATAGTGACGGTAGTACAAACTCTGTTGATAATTGGTGCATATGCCATACACATTCGAACCCAAACACGCCGAAACAGAACGCACCAAGCAATGGAAAACAACACTTCCAGCTTAACATGGAGTGGCAAGCAAACAAATTGATGCAAGCATTCACTGTCAGGATTCCGCCGTGAATGCAACACATTCAAGGTAGACAAGAGGCAAATGTAGTCAAGAGAGATATCAAATTCTCATTCAATCAGGGTTGCAATGGGACAAAAAAATTTGACCGCACACAGTGCAGATCGGGAACATTTGCGCATCCAGAGGCCCTCCTCCAGATGCCTCCAGGCTCTATCATTGGATTGCTGTCTTTCTACTACGCAAACTAATTCTTCCTCAGATCTCTGCTTCCTAGTGAAGTGTCCCGAATTCGGATTCCTTCACTCTACGGCACCAATGCAGCCATGGCGTGCAAGTCACATTAGCATCCGCGCAGCTCATCGGACACCATGACGCAGAGCCACGTCCACGCAGTCCAGTGGAGACTCCGAACAGGAACTCTTGTACATCTCGACGGTCCCCAGCCGAAGCAATACTTTCCCGGCGCAAGCAAGCTTCCAAGGTCTTCGAGCTCCACATTCGGCCATAGCCGAGCGCTCTCCAAATCGGGAGACCATCAAAGAGGCAGAGTCGCGATTTTTACAAGTGTGAGTACTCGACACCAGCAGCGGCAACATCATAGCCATTTTTCGCCGGACAGAGCGACAGAAGCACACCGTCACTCAATTGTTGCTGCTCCACGAAAACGAGCGCCGAAGCGACCGGCTCGACACGGCGGAGCGAGCGCCGTACACCACAGAGGAAAGCGAGTGCAGCAAGCTGCGAGCGATGGCAGCCTTCACTTGGCCTCGCCTGGGTGCGGCCCTCCGCGCACAGCCCATCCCCCTCCCAGCAACAATGCCTTGATGTCCTGCTGCCATTGCAATGCTTCTCCTCAACACCTGCACGCTGCAATCACTCCGCAAACAAAGATCGAGAGAGCTCGCTGGTCGGGAGAATGATCAAGAAACACCGGCTGGTTGAGCGAAATTCAGATCACAAAAGAACTCAAAGTAGAGCAGGTCGCTTGAATTGCGAGCTAGAGAGGAGATGTGGTGTGGTGAAGAATTGGTTGGAGAATGACACAATTGGGTTTTTCTCGTGAGTTGGGTTGTTCTTATAGGGATGAGGGGCAGCGAATGTGGTGGTGGGTTTGTGTTGGTCAAGGCAGTTGCTTGACTGGAAGGGCGACCGGGCCTCCGGAGTTGAAGGTGGTCCATCACTGGGAGGGGCGCTGCAAAGCGAAGGTGGGGGCGAAGGGCGGAGGGCGCAGGGCGAAGGGGGCAGGGGGGGGCACGTCCGCCACGTTTGTTTTGTCTGGCACCCACGTACAGTTAGAATCATTTGGCGGTATAGTTCTCCATCCTCAGATGCATGTCCCGGAATCCCAATACAGTTTTGGAAATTGGCACATGGCACTGTTCTCAGCGCTGCACTAATTGATTTTATAAATGCTCTTCTTAGCTTTTATTCTTGATGGATATTTTTTCCCCAGCTTCATTTATAGAGACCTCCTCTGTTTGAATAGTATGCTGTAGATATTTGTGCTCTCCGTAAAAATCTTCATCGAAAGCAATTCATCAAAAGCTTTTGATTTTTATCCAAAGCAAAGAAACTTATAAGGTTGAGGCACCCATTGTCAACAACGCTTAGTAGCCAACAGTTAATAGTGTAGTATTTTCAAACAAGGCTGGAACAGACTTCCAACTGAAGCTTGGAATTTGTGTTTGGGGTCTTTCACAAGGTTGGGACTAATAAGATTATGACACGTGTCTTGAAGTAGTGAGCAAGAAAGTTGGGAATAGTAAGTGGGAAAGTAGTTATTGAATGACTGGAATTAGAAGACTCTAAATGTTGGCTATTGGTGAAGTTCACTTTTGGGCTCACAATATTCATAATAATTTCAATTTGGGGAATAAAATTCTGAAAATTTTGTTGTCCCTATATTTCCTATCTTTCTATAGGGGGAAAATTTCCATGACCTCATACTATACACGATTTGCTCCAAAATTGCTTAAATGATTGGCTACTAGTGCATCAATCTTATTCCCTCCATCCTCAAATGACCTCCCTGTTAGACAAAATGTTTCAGATAAAGCTTGAAAATTATTAATTTGTTTAATTTGTTTTGACTTTCAAAAAGAGGTTGATCCTCTTCTATCATCTTAGAATTTTGACTTTTGATTAGTTTTCAAAGTGTAGTTTGGAGATGCTAAAAAGTGCGATTTGAAGGGCCTTATGAGGAAGCACCACTGGCCATTGATTGGCAATTGTGGTGTAATTCCCTCCCTACACTAGGCTATCTTTCCTATTTCCACACTCATGGGCCATGATTTGAGCATTATGAGATGATTTCTTGGCAACCCATGCAATATGCCTAAATTAGGTGGATCAATGACACTATAAGAAAATCATGTTTTAGGTGATGTTTAATTGTAACAATCAATGTCTAAGTTGACGGATTTTAGGTGACATTGAATCTAACATTAAATTTCATTAGTAGTGTAGTTTTTGTGATTATTTTTTTGACTTTGAGTATACCATTGGATAGGATTATATAGAAATTAATTCAATTAGGGTGCTTTGCATTATAATACTAGCTTACATTGATTTGTGAATTATTCCAATTTCTAAGGTGTAATAAGGTCCTTTGGTCAAAAGCCATTAGTCCATGAGAGTATTTAGAACCACTTAAATAATGAAATTTACGTAGATGTAATGATGTGTTTGTGATCATACAAAAATGGTATTACTCTATACTATTAATGAAGGTTCACTACCCTTGTCAAAAAAACACCATCTCTACTCACAATTATCATTAGACATCCTTTGATACCCAAAACACCATAAGGTGGTTTCAAGAGCAATCAATGGGAGTTGAAGAGTTCTCATAGGCAACCAATGGGATTTGAGCATCTTGTGCTTCAAGGGGCACAATATGAAGGGAGTCCAAGCAGTATGATGCTTTCAACTTTGAAAATTCATAGAATATTGTGGAGGTATTGAAAAATTATTAAAAATCCTACATTTTTTTTCACTTGAGTAGGCTAACAAATTGAGAAAAAAATAAATCATCATTCAAACCATCTAGTAGATGAAAGTGGCAAGTTTTTTCTACCCTTAAAGAACACCAATGACCTTGGAAATCATCCCTTTTCATTAACGTGTAAATCATTGGCTAAAGAAATAGAAAAAGCACTCATTGGAAGTCAAACTATTGTAGAAGACCTCCCCTTTTCACAACAAAATAATTCGAGGATGAATAGTTACACTTTGTCCTACTAGAAAAATACCCTGTGATCTATGACGACCTTGAAGGCTTAATGTTTGCAAGGAAGGCGGCCTTCAAAAGTCTAATTTTGTACTAACAAAGTTCAAATTGATGAATGTAAACTAGAAGAGAAAATGTGTTCATTTTGAACATTTTATCTCTTCTTCAAACCCTAAAGTCCCAAAGTCCCTACAAGAGACTCTTGGGATTTCATGTAGGCTTGTGTGATCTCAATTTTTGACAAAATTTTTTTAATTTAAAAAAAAAATAAGAATAGCTTTCTAGGGAATATAATTTTTTATTTCAATTAGTGCTTAGAGACAAAAAATTATGGCACTATAAGTCTAAAAAGCAACTTATTTTCTTCACTTCAAATGCAAGTATCTTGCAATCTATGCCATCAAAGTTTCTGAAATTTTTTTCACACATTTTTGTACTAGTGCAGTACACGATCCTATAGTTAGATGTGCAAAAAAACCAAATTTTAATTTTTTTTGCTCTTTGCAATAGAAATGGCAGTTTTGAGTAGGTTTTGATGGAAAAAAAGACTTTGGGACTTTACGGGTTAAGAGAGGGTAGAATGCCGAATGTGATCCAGTTTGGGTGAATCTGTAACCCTAACAAAGAACAGAAGCATCCTTGATTCAAGTTTCAGGAAACAGACTGTTCAGGAAGTGATGGAAAGCCCGAATAAAGACCTGCTCTCAATTACCAGTTCTCCCTCGCTGTGCAACTCCTGCGATTCACCAAATCATCTCAACTGCACAGTAGAATTACCAAGAATGCTTTATACTCTACAATGTCTACCTCCACAAAACAAAAAATCAAAATATATTCTCGATGATTTGCAATGGTGTGCTCATCGCCTGTGATAAGTCAGGGGTGGGTTCACACATTCGTGAGTGAAAAAACCTGTATTCCTGGGCACAATCACCGCCATTTCGTCCCAACAGAACATTGGGAAGCAAAGGAAACAGCATTTCAAACATAGGTTGTCAGCACGTAGATCGAGACATAGCACAATGCTCATCAGTTCGGATTCAGCCCCAACGATCTAAGAATGCCCCTGAATTGGGGGAGCGAAGTCTCATAAGTAATGGTTAAAAACGAGACTCTCATTCAAGTACTGTCGCAATGGGTACAACATTACAAACTGGTGAAGTGTGTGCATCCATTATCAATAATGCTTGCAAATCCGTCCTATCTACTGGTGTTTGACATACTGGAGGGACATAATGTCAAACAGCAAGACAAAGTGGCGAACACCATAGATATTCGAGCCCAAATCCGGCAAAGCAGAACACAGCGAACAATGGAAAACAACACTTCCAGCTTAACATGGAGTGGCAAGCAAACAAATTGATGCAAGTACACTCATTCACTGTCAGGACTCCGCCGCGAATGCAACACATTCAAGGTAGACAAGAGGCAAATGTAGTCAAGAGAGATATCAAATTCTCATTCAATCAGGGTTGCAATGGGACAAAAAAATTTGACCGCACACAGTGCAGATCGGGAACATTTGCGCATCCAGAGGCCCTCCTCCAGATGCCTCCAGGCTCTATCATTGGATTGCTGTCTTTCTACTACGCAAACTAATTCTTCCTCAGGTCTCTGCTTCCTAGTGAAGTGTCCCGAATTCGGATTCCTTCACTCTACGGCACCAATGCAGCCATGGCGTGCAAGTCACATTAGCATCCGCGCAGCTCATCGGACACCATGACGCAGAGCCACGTCCACGCAGTCCAGTGGAGACTCCAAACAGGAACTCTTGTACATCTCGACGGTCCCCAGCCGAAGCAATGCTTTCCCGGCGCAAGCAAGCTTCCAAGGTCTTCGAGCTCCACATTCGGCCATAGCCGAGCGCTCTCCAAATCGGGAGACCATCAAAGAGGCAGAGTCGCGATTTTTACAAGTGTGAGTACTCGACACCAGCAGCGGCAACATCATAGCCATTTTTCGCCGGACAGAGCGACAGAAGCACACCGTCACTCAATTGTTGCTGCTCCACGAAAACGAGCGCCGAAGCGACCGGCTCGACACGGCGGAGCGAGCGCCGTACACCACAGAGGAAAGCGAGTGCAGCAAGCTGCGAGCGATGGCAGCCTTCACTTGGCCTCGCCTGGGTGCGGCCCTCCGCGCACAGCCCATCCCCCTCCCAGCAACAATGCCTTGATGTCCTGCTGCCATTGCAATGCTTCTCCTCAACACCTGCACGCTGCAGTCACTCCGCAAACAAAGATCGAGAGA
This sequence comes from Climacium dendroides, assembly GCA_950106755.1. Taxonomy (NCBI): domain Eukaryota; kingdom Viridiplantae; phylum Streptophyta; class Bryopsida; order Hypnales; family Climaciaceae; genus Climacium; species Climacium dendroides. The sequence continues at coordinate 6,029,994 of OX467082.1, read as the reverse complement.
GCTCGCTGGTCGGGAGAATGATCAAGAAACACCGGCTAGTTGAGCGAAATTCAGATCACAAAAGAACTCAAAGTAGAGCAGGTCGCTTGAATTGCGAGCTAGAGAGGAGATGTGGTGTGGTGAAGAATTGGTTGGTGAATGACACAATTGGGTTTCCCGTGAGTTGGGTTGTTCTTATAGGGATGAGGGGCAGCGAATGTGGTGGTGGGTTTGTGTTGGTCAAGGCAGTTGCTTGACTGGAAGGGCGACCGGGCCTCCGGAGTTGAAGGTGGTCCATCACTGGGAGGGGCGCTGCAAAGCGAAGGTGGGGGCGAAGGGCGGAGGGCGAAGGGCGCAGGGGGCAGGGGGGGCACGTCCGCCACGTTTGTTTTGTCTGGCACCCACGTACAGTGAGAATCATATGGCGGTATACTGATTCTTTTCTGTTTGTTTGACTCTGTCTTCAACGCAAGATCAGTTTAGTTTAGTTTTTTTTTTTCATTTTCTATGAAGTGTCAAAGTGGCGATATTTACCCTTGAGCACCCAGCGCATGTTTATCAAAATCCAGATCTTTCTGAACTCATTTTAATCAAACCGGCACCCAAAACAAGATCTATAGAAATTGTCCTTAGAAATTGGTAGTGGAGACACGCTTCAAGCTACACGGGAATGGACAAATGTTTTGACCATATTGTTGAAAAGATTGTGATAGTCAAATAGGGCAACTTTTCACTTTTGAAAGGTCATATTTGAGGCACTAGACGCTTAAGGGTTAAGTGTTATAGCTATGCTTCAAATTTCAACATTCATCCACATATTGGATAGAAAATATCATATTAGTGCACATTACAAATTCAAAATTCTATTGTCATCCACAATTTGACGATTTCATTCACGATTTTTTTAAATTTGAAGTTTTCAAGCAATTTTCCGCCCTTTCATTACCATTTTGTTCCAAGGGCATTTTGATGGGCCTATTACTTTGGTGCACATGGCTGCCAAATCACCAAAAGAAATAACGTTGCTCAAGATGAATTCAAATTAGGGCACTCTGGAGTAATATCACCAAGAGTATCTCCTATGATCCTTGGAATGATTTTTTGGAGACATAACATTCATTAGCATGAATAGAGGCTACCTTTTTCTCTCATTAGTTGTCATCCGCGAAATCCATTCTCGATTTTTCATTCTTAGTAAAGTTGAATCGAAATAAAAGTAATGGAAAGATGAATTGTTTATGGTTGTCTTGTTAGACCATGAAGCCAAGTAAATTTATTTTTGGGTGACATATGCACACTCAAACATGACTATTAATGACTCTAATTGGCTCATTGTTTATTTTTGGACCTAGTTTTCCACTTTCTCAAACTCTAATGCTCATGTCATGTGGCCTATTAACTACTAATGGATGTGGAATATTCCACACTATATCATCCAAAGATGAAATGGTATGAAATATTCTACACCATTCCATTGGGAAGAAGACAATCAATTGAGTTGCTATTGAATGTTATGGAGTCAATTTGAATGCTTGATAGGATTTGGCAAGAAATGAAATCCCCTACCCCTCATTAATGGGTGTACTATTGCCATGGGACTATTGCATTTTGATGACTATTGTGATGTGTGAGCTCTCTCTAATAAGTCCTTCAATAGGAAAAGACAAAGCAAATATTGTCAAGATTGCGCGTTGATTTTCTTTCACTCTAGATTTGGTCATCCTATTGTCATTTGGAGGGCCAAAATTTAAAAGGCCATAGGGGATGTTCTAACTCATACTACATAGATTTGTCCTAATAGCACATGTTACAAAATGAAATTTATATATGGTATTATTTCTTACAAGGAGGCATATTTTTACCCATTGTATGTGTACTAGTACTATTCATGTTGAAGAATCTTCACAATTATCATTGGTAAAAAAATTCCTCCCTTGTTAAAAGTTATAACCATATGAATATTCATTTCACAACATGCACTAATAGGACAAATCAATGTAATTTGGTAAGGTGCAAGAAGGCTCTAGTATAATACTAATTCACACTAATTATGCAAATTTATGTAGTGCAAGGTCTTTGTTTTATTAGAGGCCAAGGCCAGAAGCTTGGAGTTAGAACAAATTTTGAACCAATGAAAGCTTTAAAAATTGGTAAGAATAATCAAGGGAATATACTTTTGCATACATAGTGGATCATATGACTTTTTCATAACTACTTAAATAATGACGTTTATACACATAAACTTATGTGTTGTGATTTATGATTTGCAACAAATTTACAAAAGTCTACAGATTCTCAATTCTTGTAATATTTTTTGGATAATTATTGAATTGCATTAAAGGGACATTGTGTTAGTCAATGCTGAAATAACATTGAAATCAATATTTATGATTGTGAACTAGAAGATTAAACTATATTAGAGAAAGTTTTGGCCGTGGTTGATTTTGCCTTGTAAGCAATGATGGGGCGAGCCCGTAGGACAAGCCCTATGATTGTGCCCAAGGTAGTATCGGCCATTGCCAACTCTTTCACAAGCATTAAAATCAGGTAAAGGCAAATTTTTTGTTGCTGTGTCTTGGTCATATCCGAAGAATATGTTGAGTATGCAAAATTGACTCGTGAGGTAGATTCTGCCAAAAAAAAAAGTCTTGTGAAAATGCCACAATGTTCCTTACCTAATTTTAACATAGCAATTTAAAACACTCTATCTTTTCAAGAGAGGATATTATGTAAAATGTGATTCAGTTTTACAAAACTTAATGTATGTTTGCACTTGGTGTTATAGGTGTTGTTTGGAATGCGAATCTAGTTCAAAAGTAGGTTTAAATTCATTCCTAAGACACTCAACCCTAACAAGAGCAAAATGTAAAATATGATCCAGATTTATAGAACTTAATGTATGTTTGCACTTGGTGTTATAGGTGTTGTTTGGAATGTGAATCTAGTCCAAAAGTAGGTTTAAATTCATTCCTAAGACACTCAGTAACCCCTTCTCTAACACCAAGTGCAAACATACCTTTACAGAACTTGTAAACCTTACCAAAGAGCAGAAGCATCCTCGCCTCAAGTTTCAGGAAACTTACTGTTCAGGAATTGACAGGCCCAAACAAAGACACTTTTCCATATAACAAAATGCTCCCTCGAACAGAAAGCTGTGTGCAACTCCTGCGATTGATCAAACCATCTCGTCTGCATAGCAATGTGACAATGCAAGGAATGCTTTATAAATATAAAAGGAAACATTCCTCATTCGCAAACAGAATATTGGGGAGCAAAGCAAACAGCAATTCAAAGCAACAGCTATTGATAGTTCGTGCACACACCATACTCATTTGAGCCCAAGCAGGCCAAAACAGAACACAGTGAAGACCGGCAAACAACATTTCTAGCTTAACATTGAGTGGCAAGCAAGCAAACTGATGCAAGCAAACTCATGTACAGTCAGGATTCCTCTGTGAATGCAACAAGTTCAGCAAATGTAGTGAAGAGAGAAATCAAATTCTCATTCAATCAGTGTTGCAAGGTGACACAAAATTTGACCGCACGCAGTGCAGATCGGGAACATTTGCGCATCCAGAGGCCTCCTCCAGATGCCTCCAGGCTCTATCATTGGATTGCTGTCTTTCTAGTACGCAAACTAATTCTTCCTCAGGTCTCTGCTTTTTAGTGAAGTATCCTGAGATTGGCAGGAATGCAGCCATGGCGTATAAGTTGCATTACTCCGCCCAGCTCATCCGACGCCGTGAAGCCAGTGCTACGTCCACGCAGTCGAGTCGTGGCTCCGAACAGGAACTCTTGAATGTACAACTCGACGGTTCCCTGCCGAAGGATCACTTGCCAGGCGAAAGCAAGCTTCGAAGGTGCGAGCTGCACATCAGGCCATAGCCGAGCGCTCTGCAAGAAGCAGAGTCGAGAAATTTACAATTGCGAGTGCTCACACCGGCATCATTGTCATTTGGCAGAGACAAGCTTTCAGAGAAGCACATCGTCACTCAATTGTTGCTGCTCCACGAGAACGAGCGCCGAAGCGACCGCCCAGACACGGCGGAGCGGGCCCCGTACACCACAGAGGAAAGCGAGTGCAGCAAGCTGCGAGCGATGGCGGCCTTCACTTGGCCTCGCCTGGGCGCGGCCCTTCGCGGCCTGGCCATGGCGCTGCTGCACACTGCGTGGTGAGCTGCCATCTCGAACAACAATCTCTACAGGCTGCAATCAGCAATACAGCGAAGAGGATAGACTAAGCAAGAATACCACAAAAGTGTCACTCAAAAGGCGAGAAAACTCAGAGCAAACTCAGAGAACAGGAATGTGGAATTGCTGCGATTAGAACTGGGTACCGCCAGCAATAGATTTATACTGGTGGAGCTCACGATCGAGACGTCTTCGCCAAGACTGGTCGCAGTCTTCATCAGTCCTCATTCCTTTCTGTCCTTCAGCTGCAAGCTTCGAATATACTCCGCGAGGGGCTCCTTCGTTGACGCCTTCGCTCCGTCATCACTCATCAGCTGGCCCACCCGCCACCCCCTTGAACTCCGTCCCTCTGTCATTTGTTGCCAAGGGAATGGGTGGCGGTATTTTGGGTGTTAGACTGATTGGTGGGGAAAGCATGTAGCTTCGGAATCTGTCTGTGATGACGACCTCCGTCAGATTTTAGAATCTTGTTGTTTTTACCGCGAGATATTAGTTCTGACCATCTGAACTTCTGAATAATTAGTATTTCCATATATTCTTGCTGACGCCGGATGATGTTCACTGCAACTTCCGAAGCAGGTTCACCTCAACAACTGCCAAGCAGAAGAATTCCGGGATTTGAGGAAAGCCTCTTTCCATGTAGGCAGACTTTGATTTTTTGAAAAGATCGGGGCGTGTTCGTTGCTGATAACGTAGAATGGACAAATTGTTAAAGCTGTTGGAGAGTGTCATCCTTTTTACTTTACGTTATTTGGATTTTGCATGTGCAAAATCCAAATGTGGGTAGCCTCACTCGAGGGAGACGGGTCCTTCACGGACTGTCAAGAAAGACGCACTCAAGACTCGTGCTTTAATAACTTCGTGAGGTACGACATTGCCACCCTCCCCCCTCTGCCCCATGTCCCCTGCCCCCTCCCCCCCTTAAAGTACTCTGTCTACTTTCGCCCCCTTCGCCCCCACCGGCACGGCAGTCACAGCACTACTTCCGATGCGCAAAACAGGATATGCGGGAAGATGCTGGAAATCTTGAGCTCCAAGCCATCCTACAGTAGATTCCTAGTCAAGCAACGGCCTTGACCCACACGAATGTCACGGCACACTCCCTGCCCCACGCCCCCACCCCTCTATAAGAACCCACTGGCGGCGACATTCTCGGCAGATTTCACCACACGACTTCAATCTCCGTCTCTCGAGATCCAAAGCGCTCTGCTCTAAGCTTACTTGAACTTTCGCTTGATCATTCTCTCAACCAGCGAGCTCTCTAGCTTCGTTTGGGGAGGGATTGCAGCTTGCAGGTGTCGAGGAGCGACTTGTCAGTGCAATGGCAGCAGGACATCAAGGCACCGTTGCTGGGAGGGGGAGGGCCGTGACGCACAGGGCCGCACCCAGGCGAGGCCAAGTGAAGGCCGCCATCGCTCGCTCCATGCTGCACTCCATCAGCTCGGTCGTCCACAGAACGCGCTCGGTGGCGGGCTCTGTTTTGTCGCGCCGGTCGTCGTCGTCGTTCTCGTGGCATAGCAGCTGATGTGGGAGTGGGGACTGCATCTGGACGATGCTTCCTTCCAAGCCAATTTTTGCATCAGCCCAATGGCGGCGAAGTATGCTCGCAGTGGGCCGTTTGAGTGTGTCACAATTTTTGTCCATACCTTGTAGATGAAGAGCCTGAGTGTAGATATGTAATCACGAGTTGGAGCTGAAGAATTGACCGAGGACGCGCCTCGATGATGGCGGCCAGAGGGCCTCCGGAGAGGGCTCTGCTTTGAAGATGATCGTCATCTGTGTGTTGCACTTCGCCGTGCAACTATTTAGAGAATGTCCATTTTGGGTGTGTGGTTTCCACTAGTTTTGATTGATTGTGGAACGATGAAGACTGTTTTAATGTCATTACGCCCACATGAATTAATTGAAAGTGTGATGTCGACGCACAATTCTGAGTACTTTCGAGAAATTTCACGTGTCCCAAATGTTTTCAGTTTTTGATTCTCTGGATTGATGAATTCTGCAGTCATTGTTGCATCCAGAAGACAGATGTGGTAGATGTGAATCCACCTGTGCACTCTCTCTCATTGTAAAACTTATCTTGTACCGTGAATGTATGACACCTGCTATCGCTTCCAATGTGTCCCTTGCGAGGGTTTTGATATACCGTTGGATTGAACTTTTAAGTTTGTGCTTCCGTAGGCTTTTCGATTATCTATTAGCAGGAATAGTGCTGAGGCCGAAGGCTGCAAGCTTCAGCGCCGCAATGTTGAATAAGAGTGTAAGATATGTTTTAAACTTTTGTGTTAATTGTCAATCGTATGAATGTTGAAGATTGAAGATAATGTTGACAACCGTTGACAAACGCTCCACATTCATTTGGTTCTGTATGAAACTCTCGCCCGTCGATTCCCTTACGTCTTCTCCTCTTAAATAGAAAAGTCTCGGTACGCCAGTTGTTCGCCATCACCATGCTCTGCAGCAACATGACCAGGAACTAGAATTTGAATTTCTAAAGCAAGTAAGCTTATACTCGGGTTCCTCTTCACTGAAGACGGTCAATGTTGTGACTGCCGAATTGACCTCTAACAGGTCGATTCCTTCTAAATCCGGACATGAATCGCATGACGCTTCAACCTGAAATTATCTGCATTGATCCCTACATCGTGATACGACAAGCTAGCTTGGTTTTCGGGATTACATGCTCTTTCCATCTGGGAATTCTCTCCTAAAATCTATCAAAATATCCTGGTGGAGGTACTTTATCGATTCATTCTATTCTTCAGAACTTAATGAGAATTAAATTGATAAGTTAGATCAGTGCTTGACCTCACAAAATCGTTTGAATTTTGGAAATGTTGTAAAAAACGGTTTCATAAAAAGAAAATATAAAATGTTCAATTTGCGAGTCAATTTGATGGCGAATGCAGCAGTGCAATACACTTGGACTATAATATCCACAATATGAAATTAGTGCTTGGATCTTCAGTTGCTGAGCTAGCGCTTGGCAAATCTGTATCCACAAATTGGAATTCGTTGCTTGACATAGTATGCAGCATTTATTAGATTTGCAATGACTCTAATAGTTCACCCTAACGAATAGTGTAGTGCAGGCCGTGTGAGAAATGTTAGATTTCCTGTGATTCTCGAATGTTTACGACATTCCTCATCAGCAGTTGAAGAATTCGTCCTATAATACATCACGTCGTACTCCAGGCAATTGACAATCTACGATTACAACAGCTAACATCCTTCGGTCTCAGCACTATTCCTGCCAATAGATAATCGAAGCCTACGGAAGCACAAACTTAAAAGTTCAATCCAACGGTATATCAAAACCCTCGCAAGGGACACATTGGAAGCGATAGCAGGTGTCATACATTCACGGTACAAGATAAGTTTTACAATGAGAGAGAGTGCACAGGTGGATTCACATCTACCACATCTGTCTTCTGGATGCAACAATGACTGCAGAATTCATCAATCCAGAGAATCAAAAACTGAAAACATTTGGGACACGTGAAATTTCTCGAAAGTACTCAGAATTGTGCGTCGACATCACACTTTCAATTAATTCATGTGGGCGTAATGACATTAAAACAGTCTTCATCGTTCCACAATCAATCAAAACTAGTGGAAACCACACACCCAAAATGGACATTCTCTAAATAGTTGCACGGCGAAGTGCAACACACAGATGACGATCATCTTCAAAGCAGAGCCCTCTCCGGAGGCCCTCTGGCCGCCATCATCGAGGCGCGTCCTCGGTCAATTCTTCAGCTCCAACTCGTGATTACATATCTACACTCAGGCTCTTCATCTACAAGGTATGGACAAAAATTGTGACACACTCAAACGGCCCACTGCGAGCATACTTCGCCGCCATTGGGCTGATGCAAAAATTGGCTTGGAAGGAAGCATCGTCCAGATGCAGTCCCCACTCCCACATCAGCTGCTATGCCACGAGAACGACGACGACGACCGGCGCGACAAAACAGAGCCCGCCACCGAGCGCGTTCTGTGGACGACCGAGCTGATGGAGTGCAGCATGGAGCGAGCGATGGCGGCCTTCACTTGGCCTCGCCTGGGTGCGGCCCTGTGCGTCACGGCCCTCCCCCTCCCAGCAACGGTGCCTTGATGTCCTGCTGCCATTGCACTGACAAGTCGCTCCTCGACACCTGCAAGCTGCAATCCCTCCCCAAACGAAGCTAGAGAGCTCGCTGGTTGAGAGAATGATCAAGCGAAAGTTCAAGTAAGCTTAGAGCAGAGCGCTTTGGATCTCGAGAGACGGAGATTGAAGTCGTGTGGTGAAATCTGCCGAGAATGTCGCCGCCAGTGGGTTCTTATAGAGGGGTGGGGGCGTGGGGCAGGGAGTGTGCCGTGACATTCGTGTGGGTCAAGGCCGTTGCTTGACTAGGAATCTACTGTAGGATGGCTTGGAGCTCAAGATTTCCAGCATCTTCCCGCATATCCTGTTTTGCGCATCGGAAGTAGTGCTGTGACTGCCATGCCGGTGGGGGCGAAGGGCAGGGGGAGGGTGGCAATGTCGTACCTCACGAGGTTATCAAAAGCACGAGTCATGAGTGCGTCTTTCCTGCCAGTCCGTGACGGGCCCGCCTCTCTCGACTGAGCCCAATCAGAAGCAATGGGCGGTATTCGTTACATGTAAAGCAGTTTATATTCGCTTGTCAACTCAGTTTTACATTCAAAGTACGAAATTACTGTTTTACATTCAAAGTACGAAATTATTGTTTTACATTCAAAGTACGAAATAACTGTTTTACATTCAAAGTTCAATTGCATTATATTCAACCCGAAGGAGAAGAATGAAACTTCTCAATCCTCAAACTTTAGAGAATGGGTCCTCCTTAATTCGAGGAGAGAGTGTGACATCTCCATTTTCTAAAGATTGAGAATAGGGAGAAGGTGTAACAACTCCAATTGTTTCAGAGAATAGGATTTTTGTTGACCGTAGGCAAACACTGCATTTGTATAAGGCTTGTCTACAAATTTTTGAATATAGCCACGTTGGGGATCAATGATATTCTTTTGTAGTTGAAACTGAATGAAAGGTGGTGAAATGTTCAAAACCCTTTTTGAGAATTAGCATTTGAGCTTGGACCCAATTATTCAACTACTTCAGATCTTTGTTGGATCTTATTGTAAGTCAACAAGACATTTTAGATTCTCTTTGCACGCAATTTTGGATAAAGCGAGAATAATGTACAAATTTTCAAAGTGTTGAAAATAGGTATATCTAGAATCTACTCTAGGTTCTCTTGATCATAGGACTTACATCTTAAGCAACAATCTATATGCAACAGTTTTGCCAAAAAGGTCTCAATTCAATGGAGTTATCTTTAGTCAAATTTTCAACACCTTTCGTTGAAGATGTGTTGAAAACTTCCAGAAACTTTATTGCACCAACTGAAAAATCAAAAACATCATGCAAACTTTGCCTTAATAGGCAAACAAATTCTCCTAACCACCAAAGAAAAAAACGAGAAATGAATAAGATTGACTACTTCATGTTTCTTTTGACTGTATTAGCGGCACGAATCCGTTCGATCAGCAACAGGCTTGCCCTCATTGTGCCAGAAATTGCCCTCCATGAAAATGGGAGAGAGGCTTCACTGAGACCCCCGAATTCTTCTGCTTGGCAGATGATGAGGTGAACCTGCTTCGGAAGTTGCAGTGAACATCATCCGGCGTCAGCAAGTATCTATGGAAATGCTAATCATTCAGAAGTTCAGATGGTCAGAACTAATATCTCGCGGTAAAAACAACAAGATTCTAAAATCTGACGGAGGTCGTCATCACAGACAGATTCCGCAGCTACATGCTCTCCCCACCAATCAGTCTAACACCCAAAATACCGCCACCCATTCCCTTGGCAACAAATGACAGAGGGACGGAGTTCAAGGGGGTGGCGGGTGGGCCAGCTGATGAGTGATGACGGAGCGAAGGCGTCAACGAAGGAGCCCCTCGCGGAGTATATTCGAAGCTTGCAGCTGAAGGACAGAAAGGAATGAGGACTGATGAAGACCGCGACCAGTCTTGGCGAAGACGTCTCGATCGTGAGCTCCATCAGTATAAATCTATTGCTGGCGGTACCCAGTTCTAATCGCAGCAATTCCGCATTCCTGCTCTGAGTTTTCTCTGAGTTGGCTTTGGGTTTTCTCTGAGTTTTCTCGCCTTTGAGTGACACTTTTGTGGCATTCTTGCTTAGTCCATCCTCTTCGCTGTATTGCTGATTGCAGCCTGTAGAGATTGTTGTTCGAGATGGCAGCTCACCACGCAGTGTGCAGCAGCGCCATGGCCAGGCCGCGAAGGGCCGCGCCCAGGCGAGGCCAAGTGAAGGCCGCCATCGCTCGCAGCTTGCTGCACTCGCTTTCCTCTGTGGTGTACGGGGCCCGCTCCGCCGTGTCTGGGCGGTCGCTTCGGCGCTCGTTCTCGTGGAGCAGCAACAATTGAGTGACGACGTGCTTCTCTGAAAGCTAATCGCTGCCAAACGACGATGACGCTGCCGATGCTGGTGTCGAGTACTCACAATTGTAAATATCTCGACTCTGCTTCTTCAGTGGCCTATAGATTTGCAGAGCGCTCGGCTATGGCCGAATGTGCAGCTAGCTCGAAGACCTTGGAAGCTTGCTTTCGCCGAGCAAGCATTGCCTAGGCAGGGGATCGTCGAGGTGCACAAGAAATCCTGTTTGGAGCCTCCACTCGACTGCGTGGACGTGGCTCTGGTGTCACGATGTCGGATGAGCTACGGGGAGTACTGAGATTTTCACGCCATGACTGCATTGCAGCTGTAGAGTGTAGGAATCCAATTTCAGGACAAATCACTAGGAAGCAGAGACCTGAGGAAGAATTAGTTTGCGTAGTAGAAAGACAGCAATCCAATGATAGAGCCTGGAGGCATCTGGAGGAGGCCTCTGGATGCGCAAATGTTCCCGATCTGCACTGTGTGCGGTCAAACTATTTGTCACGTTGCAACCCTGATTGAATGAGAATTTGATTACTCTCTTGACTACATTTGCCTCTTGTCTACCCTGAATTTGTTGCATTCCCAGCGGAATCCTGACAGTGAATGGGTGTACTTGCATCATTTTGTTTGCTTGCCACTCCATGTTAAGCTGGAAGTGTTGTTTTCCATTGTTCGCTGTGTTCTGCTTTGCCGGATTTGGGCTCGAATATCTATGGTGTTCGCCACTTTGTCTTGCTGTTTGACATTATGTCCCTCCAGTATGTCAAACACCAGTAGATAGGACGGATTTGCAAGCATTATTGATAATGGATGCACACACTTCACCAGTTTGTAATGTTGTACCCATTGCGACAGTACTTGAATGAGAGTCTCGTTTTTAACCATTACTTATGAGACTTCGCTCCCCCAATTCAGGGGCATTCTTAGATCGTTGGGGCTGAATCCGAACTGATGAGCATTGTGCTATGTCTCGATCTACGTGCTGACAGTCTATGTTTGAAATGCTGTTTCCTTTGCTTCCCAACTTTCTGTTGGGACGAAATGGCGGTGATTGTGCCCAGGAATACAGGTTTTTTCACTCACGAATGTGTGAACCCACCCCTGACTTATCACAGGCGATGAGCACACCATTGCAAATCATCGAGAATATATTTTGATTTTTTGTTTTGTGGAGGTAGACAGTGTAGAGTATAAAGCATACTTGGTAATTCTACTGTGCAGTTGAGATGATTTGGTGAATCGCAGGAGTTGCACGGCGAGGGAGAACTGGTAATTGAGTGCAGGTCTTTATTCGGGCTTTCCATCACTTCCTGAACAGTCTGTTTCCTGAAACTTGAATCAAGGATGCTTCTGTTCTTTGTTAGGGTTACAGATTCACCCAATCTGGATCACGTTGGGCATTCTACCCTCTCTTAACCCCTAAAGTCCCATTCCATCAAAACCTACTCAAAACTGCCATTTCTGTTGCAAAGAGCAAAAAACTATAAAATTTGGTTTTTTTGCACATCTATCTTGTATTGCACTAGTATAAAAATGTGTGGGAAAAATTTCAGAAATTTTGATCACGTAGATTGCAAGATACTTGCATTTAAAGTTGAAGAAAACAAGTTTATTTAACACCTTGATTGACAAGATTTTTTGGCTTTGAATCTTCTTAACTTAAAGTTTTTGCTCTATTGATTTGATTTTTCACTCAACAAAAAATTGTTAAATAAAAGTTGGTTCCAAGATTGAAGGGATAACTAAACCGTTAATAGCTCTAAGATGGAATTCAAACACAATAATCCCAACAATGAAATTGTTCTAGCAAGAAAATTTATGTTTGCCTAACAATTTTTTTTGAAAAATGGATTCTATTCAAGAACATGTTTAGATTCTCCAAAAAATAAGATTGTCCATAACTTTCTCATCATTGGTCCAAATAGAATGAATCAAAACTTAAAATGTAGACAAAAATATAATCATTGAGAAAAAAATTAAAAATTAAGAAAATTCAATTGTTTTTGATTTTTTTTTGGGTTGCCCCTTGAGTTGCTTTTTAGACTTATAGTGTCATAACTTTTGTCTCCAAGCATTGACTGAGATAAAAATTATATTCCGATAAAGTTAATATGATTTCCTATCTTCAAAAAAAATTTCAAAAAATTATGTCAAAAATTGAGATCACACAGGCCTACTCAAAATCCCAAGAATCCCCATCTGGACTTTGGGACTTTAGGGTTGAAAGAAGAGATAAAATATTCAAAATGACCACATTTTCTCTTCTAGTTCACATTCGCTAGTTTGAACTCTGAAGCTTGTTAGTATAGAATTAGACTTTTGAAGACCGTCTTCCTTGCAAACATTAACCCTTCAAGGTCAACATGGATGTTTGGTGTTTGATGGATGACAAGGTATCCTTCTAGTAGGACAAAGTGCAACTATTCATCTTTGGAATTTTGTTGTGGAAAGGGGAGGTCTTCTACAATAGTTTGACTTTCAATGAATGCTTTTGCTATTTTTTAGCCAATGATTTACACGTTAATGAAAAAAAATGATTTCCAAGGTCATTGTTTTGTCATTTAAAAGTAGAAAAAACTTGCCACTTTCACTGGCTTGCATGGGCCAAATGATGATTCAGTTTTTGTTCAAAATGTTAGTCTACTCAAGTGAAAAATAATGTAAGTTTTTTTGTAATTTTTTGATATCCCACAATATTCTATAAATTTTCAAAGTTGAAAGCACAGGACACTTGTTCATGCCCCTTGGACTCCCTTCATATTGTGCCCCTTAAAGCACAAAATGCTCAACTCTCATTAGTTGTTTTTGAAACCACCTTATGGTGTTGTGGGTATCGAAAGATGTCTAATGATAATAATGATAATTATGATTAGAGATGGTGTTTTTTGACAAGAGTAGTGAAACTTCATTAATAGTATGGAATAATACTATTTTTGTAATATCACAAACACATCATTATAACTATGTAAATTTTATTATTTAAGTGGTTCTAAATACTCTCATGGACTAATGGCTTTTGACCTAAGGACCTTACTACACCTTAGAAATCAAATTAATTCCCAAATCGATGTAAATTAGTATTATAATGCAAAGCACCCTCATTGAATTAACTTCTAAACAATCCTATCTAATGATATATTGAAAGTCAAAAAAAGGATTGCAAAAAATACACTACTAATGAAATTTAGTGGTAACTCCACTAATTGATTTAGACTAAATGCTACTCTTTCCGTCCCAAAATAATCTTCTTGTTGGCATGGATTTGTTGTCTTAAAATTTTTTTATGGCATAATATAGGAAAAAAGCCCTAAAATGAAGTCTTGGAGAATTGTACAATCTTTTATTGTATTTTGGATGAAGTACTTCACTAAAAATTAGCAATTTATTTTAAACCATGTCCAAGTTGGTCCCATCTCCCTTCCAAACTAGTCCCATCCTATTTCCTATCAGAATTCAAAATTTGGTTCCCTTCTCATGTGCTATACCAAATTCAAGCATATTGTTATGTGGATCCCAATGTGGATGTCATATACACTCACACTATAAGAAACCAAAGTTTTTTGATGTCTAAGTTGACAGATTTTAGGTGACATTGAATTTAACAACCCTTGTTTTTATGTCAACAATGATGTTCACTATAACATCAATTTAACATGTTACATTGGACATCATTGTTAACATAAAAAAGGGTTGTTAGATTCAATGTCACCTAAAATCCATCAACTTAGACATCAATTGTTATATCAAACATCACCTAAAATACAATTTTCTTATAGTATCATTGATCCACTTAATGTAAGCTTATTGTATGGGTTGCCAAGAAATCATCTCATAATGCTCAAATCATAGCCCATTACCACAAGAATAGGAAAGATAGCTTAGTGTAGGGTGGGAATTACACCACAATTGCCAATCAGTGGCTAGTGGTGCTCCCTCATAAAGCCCTCCAAATTGCACTTTTTAGCATCCCCAAACTATACTTTGAAAACTAATCCAAAATTGAAATTCTAAGATGATAGGAGAGTAACAAACTCTATTTGAAAGTCAAAACAAATTTTAAAAGTTATTAACTTTCAAGATTAATCCAAAACATTTTGAGTAATAGGGAGGCCATTTGGGGATGGAGGGAGTAAGGTTGAGGGCTTTGAGGCACCAATAGCCAATCATTTAAGCAATTTTGGAGCAGATCATGTATAGTATGAGGTCATGGAAATTATCCCCCTATAGAAAGATAGGAAATATAGGGATAACAAAATTTTCAGAATTTTATTCCCCAAATTGAAATTATTATGAATATTGGGAGCCAAAAAGTGAACTTCACCAATAGCCAACATTTAGAGTCTTCTAATTCCAATCATTCAATAACTACTTTCCCACTCACTATTCCCTACTTTCTTGCTCACTACTTCAAGACATGTGTCATAATCTTATTAGTCCCAACCTTGTGAAAGACCCAAAACACAAATTCCAAGCTTCAATTGGAAGTCTATTCCAGCCTTGTTTGCAAATACTACATTACTAACCGTTGGCTACTAAGCGTGGTTGACAATGGGTGCCTCAACCTTATAAGTTTTTAGTTTTTGATAAAAATCAAAAGCTTTTAATGAATTGCTTTTGATGAAGATTTTTACAGAGAGCACAAATATCTATACTATTAAAACACAGGAGCTCTCTATAAATGAAGTTGGGGAAAAAATATCCATCAAGAATAAAAGCTAAGAAGAGCATTTATAAATCAATTAGTGTAGCACTGAGAACAGTGCCATGTGCCAATTTCCAAAACTGTACTCGGATTCCGGGACATGCATCTGAGGATGGAGAACTATACCGCCAAATGATTCTAACTGTACGTGGGTGCCAGACAAAACAAACGTGGCGGACGTGCCCCCCCCTGCCCCCTTCGCCCTGCGCCCTCCGCCCTTCGCCCCCACCTTCGCTTTGCAGCGCCCCTCCCAGTGATGGACCACCTTCAACTCCGGAGTCCCGGTCGCCCTTCCAGTCAAGCAACTGCCTTGACCAACACAAACCCACCACCACATTCGCTGCCCCTCATCCCTATAAGAACAACCCAACTCACGGGAAACCCAATTGTGTCATTCACCAACCAATTCTTCACCACACCACATCTCCTCTCTAGCTCGCAATTCAAGCGACCTGCTCTACTTGGAGTTCTTTTGTGATCTGAATTTCGCTCCAATAGCCGGTGTTTCTTGATCATTCTCCCGACCAGCGAGCTCTCTCGATCTTTGTTTGCGGAGTGATTGCAGCGTGCAGTTGTTGAGGAGAGGCATTGCAATGGCAGGAGGACATCAAGGCATTGTTGCCGGGAGAGGGATGGGCTGTGCGCGGAGGGCCGCACCCAGGCGAGGCCAAGTGAAGGCTGCCATCGCTCGCAGCTTGCTGCACTCGCTTTCCTCTGTGGTGTACGGCGCCCGCTCCGCCGTGTCGAGCCGGTCGCTTCGGCGCTCGTTTTCGGGGGGGAGTAGCAGCAATTGAGTGACGGCGTGCTTCTGTCGCTCTATCCGGCGAAAAATGGCGATGATGTTGCCGCTGCTGGTGTCGAGTACTCACTATTGTAAAAATCGCGACTCTGCTTCTTTGATGGCCTTCCGATTTGGAGAGCGCTCGGCTATGGCCGAATGTGGAGCTCGAAGAACTTGGAAGCTTGCTTGCGCCGGGAAAGCATTGCTTCGGCAGGGGACCGTCGAGATGTACAAGAGTTCCTGTTCGGAATCTCGATCCACTCCACTGCGTGGACGTGGCTCTGCGTCATGGTGTCCGATGAGCTGCGCGGATGTTGATGTTACTTGCACGCCATGGCTGCATTGGTGCCGTAGAGTGAAGGAATCCGATTTCGGGACACTTCACTAGGAAGCAGAGACCTGAGGAAGAATTAGTTTGCGTAGTAGAAAGACAGCAATCCAATGATAGAGCCTGGAGGCATCTGGAGGAGGGCCTCTGGATGCGCAAATGTTCCCGATCTGCACTGTGTGCGGTCAAATTATTTGTCACGTTGCAATCCTGATTGAATGAGAATTTGATTTCTCTCTTGACTACATTTGCCTCTTGTCTACCCTGAATTTGTTGCATTCACGGTGGAGTCCTGACAGTGAATGGGTGTACTTGCATCAATTTGTTTGCTTGCCACTCCTTGTTAAGCTGGAAGTGTTGTTTTCCATTGCTTGGTGCGTTCTGTTTCGGCGTGTTTGGGCTTGAATGTGTATGGAATATGCACCAATTATCAACAGAGTTTGTACTACCGTCGTTATCTACTGTTGTTCGGAATATTGGCCCCTTATACTGTCAACCATTAGTGACTTAGGACAGTTTTGCAAACACTGTCGATAATGGATGCTCTTATCTTAGCTATTTGTGATTTGTTGTCATTGTATCACTACTTTAGTTTTACTCTGTATTACCTCATACGACGTTTCTAATCCAGTTCAGGGGCATTCTTAGATCCTTAGGGCCGAATCTTGATTGATAAGCATCTCGATCTGCCTGCTCACAATTTTTGCTTCAAATACTGGTTCCTTTTGTTGCCGAATGTTCTGTTACAAATATGAAATTGGGATCGGGAGTGATTGGAGGTGGTTGAGCCCAGGCGCGCGACATTTTTAACTCTCGCATACTTTCGATTTTATCAAACCACCAGTTATCAAAAGTGACGAGCACACCATTGCACAACATCAAAGATATTTTTGCTTTTCATTTTACTGTAGAGACGATGTGGATTTAAAATTTTTATTAAGCATTCTTTGTCACTGCTATGCAGATGAGATGATTTGATCAACCGCTGGTGTTGTACTGCTGTGTCTCTGAGAGTAGGTCGCTTGTCAATTCTTGGTGCGTTTACTGAAACTTGAGCCAGGGATGCTATTGAATAGCCAGGGATGCTATTGCTCTTTCTTGTGGTTACAAATTCACTGCAACTGGATCACATTTGGCATTGTATCCTCTGAAGGAGTGGATAAAATGTTCAAAATTGCTACAATTTTCATATTCGGCAGTCTGAAGCTTATTGCAGAATCTGGCTTTTGAAGGCCGGCTCATTCCAAGCAATATCCTCGTAAAGGCAGACCTGACTGCACAGAAGGATGTGTGATGAGAATGATCATGTGGAGACGGTGATTTTTAGCGAGGGCAGTGACCTTCAGTTACCCTACATGCGTTGCTACAAGGATTACAATCCTTCTGTATAAATGCTCACTTCAGCTTCCAGCATCATCAGCGAGCCGGGTGCTCACCACAGAGCGTTCTGTTCTTTCGCCATTTACTAAAGAAATACCGTGAACTGGGTACACTTACTGGCATACCCCATTTTTGGATCGCCCTCTCGGGGTTCTAAACCCTTAAACACCAAAACAGACCTTTAAGCCATCTTGTTCTGAGAACAGAGGGCATGTAGACCTATGCATTCCACCACGTATAAAGATGCATTCAAATATTCAAATAATCATCGTTCCTATTATCACTAGACTGACTCAACTTTTGTTAGTTTTAATGAGAGAATTCTATTGCAAGTTAGTGTCTGTTTCGGACTCCATACGAATACATTAAGAATATTCAATGTGCTAATTGTACAGTACGCATATCCGAAATTGATCCTAGCTACTTACGTTCAGATTGTGTAAATGTTAGGCAAGAAACGAAAATGATCAATTGTCTCGAGGTATGGGCTACAATTAGTTGAATATACCTCACAAACTTGAGGAGCATCATTTTGTAACTTGATCAAGCAGAGTACTCAAAAACTATAAATGCATCAAAAAAAGCACCCTGCAACCTATATCTACATCAAAAATAAAATAAAAAGACCAACGAAATTAATTCATTTGCATGGGAAAAAGAAAAAGAAAACAAGCTCTGTTCCCCCAGCACTGGCCCTACTCATTCTTCCTCGCTCTTCCTCACACTTCCCTCACACGGAAAGCCTCCTCCCTTTTGGCTCAGAGACAATATATTTATTTATTTGAAAACGCATTGATCGTAGTTGGATGAGTAAGCACAACACATTTTCGATCCGTTCCAACTGAGTACGTGACACCATATTGCCCACCAGAGTGCTTGCTCGATGAAACATAATTCTTCTTACAATTGCTGTGTTAATACAGAAGTCATGAATTCTTTTAGAAGAAGCATGCTCACGCCTGGAGAGACGATCTGAATCTGCTGCACTTGTCATAGGAAGCAATGCCCATGTCCTGGTTTTAACCACTAAGCGGCAATTTCCATTGCAACTGGTCTGAAGGGTTCAACAGCTGATGTCCAGCATCCAGCATGCATGGTAGAATTTAAACATCACATCAGCTCAACCCTCTAGTCCTGGTCTAATGGAACTAGGCTCTAACAGCGGACGCTGATGAGACCTCAAATAGGGATGTTGAAGCCGGTCAAAAAACGAAGGCAATTCCACAATCGCATTCCTAAACTCTAGGAAAAGGCTAATTTAGCACTTTTGAGAAAAAAAGAAGAATCACATTGTAGCCGAGTTTGTCATAAACCTCCAAATTGTAGACCAGGAATCACTCGATATGTCGCCCCTACACTCACACCTCTTAAATCTGACCCTCCGTAGAATTAATGAGTTGGACAATATCTTGCATACCTGAAACACTACCATTGACTTGTCACACATTCAAACTATAAATCACTGTCCATATGACTGCCAACCAAGCAGTCGAATAAAAGAGTTTAGAATGTAATCCAAACTTTACTTAGTAATACAGCTACAAACGTCTAGCATGCTCTATAGAGACATTAAGGTTACAAAACAATTTGAGACACATTCCACTAACCCAACGGTGTTGCAGTGAAATTGAAAACTGTAAACGGCTAATCATAGGAGAAGTTAGCTATTTGTCTCGCGCAACTGCAAACCAAGTCAAAAGCTATTTGATTACCGGTAATCAAAACTAGTACTCATCGAGCATGTATTCACATCGTATCTACACACCAAGCCATTGCAGAAACAAGGGATCGACATTGCAAGCACTGGACTTCAAGGAATCAGATTGTTGGCCTTCATCTTGTCCAGAACCTCCGTGAAGCAATGTTCCGTGTTGCGCCAGCCCAGAAACCCAAGCGACTTGCTCTTGTTCATGCTGGCCACATTCTCCGCTTCCTGGCGCAGAATTAAATCCGCAAACCACCAGTGGCCAACCTCGGCCAGCTTCACGGGCTCCAGCTTGTACTCCTTCACCACCTGATCCCACACATCTTCTTTCCCTTTCATTACCTCCACCAATGGCGCTCCAAGATCACGATACTCCGGCACCTCTATGCCAAACCTGTCCGTCATGAGGGCGTGGTCAGTGTAGTTTCCGGTTTGTGTGTGCCAAGGAAAACGAAAACGAAAAACGAAAGAAGAAAATAGAATCAAACCTTTCTCCCAAGACCTTCCAAAGCGTCTTCCACTTGAACACATCCCCGTTGTTGCTGTTCAGCGCTTGGTTCTTGGCCGCCGGATCCACGCACGCCCAAATCTCTTGCTCGGCGATGAGCTCCGCGTCGGAGGCATCGAACAAACGTTCGTATGTGAATTCGTTCCCAGGAAACATGAATGGCTTCCCCTCCTGTCGACAAAGGAGCGCATACACCGCCACCGTCCCAACGATGTTCATCAAATTACCGGCCGCGAATCCGAAGATGATCGTGGGCCGGTGAATGGAATACGTCAATCGCCCATTAGATTTCTTCGCCGCTTCGAACACAATGTCCTCCTGGTTG
This sequence comes from Climacium dendroides, assembly GCA_950106755.1. NCBI lineage: Eukaryota > Viridiplantae > Streptophyta > Bryopsida > Hypnales > Climaciaceae > Climacium > Climacium dendroides. Next base: position 6,009,629 of record OX467082.1, on the reverse strand, counting down.
TGGTAGAATTGATCGCAAGGAAGCCGCGGCACGTCTTCCACAAACGGCGCCTCGTAGGGCTTGATCTTCCCCGCGAGCTCGAACGGGCCCGTGTACTGCTTCCCGCCCGTCTGCAGCACAATGTGCTGGAAATTCTCGTTCGGCAGCAGCGCATCGACAGAGTTTTGCAGGAGTCGGGAGTTCAATTCGATGTTCTCTTTCTCCGTTTTCCCTTGCACCCACGTCGTAAAGAACATGTGGGTCACGTCCTTCAAAGCGCCGAGCTTGGCTAAAGTAGCCTCCCTGTCGAGGAGGTCCACTTGCAAATACTCCATCGAGGAAGGGAGCCAAGTCGGCCGGGGACGACGCCCCACGCCGTACACTTTCCAAGGACCCCCGGGCGCCGAAGGCTTGGACAGAAGCTCCGCGACGTAGTTGCCCACGATGCCCGTCACGCCGAGAATGAGCGCCACCTTCGGCACTCCACTCGTCGAGGAGCCGTGCGCTTCCCCGTGATGAGCGCCATGATAAGCTTTCCCCTACGATCAAATTCTCCACAAGAATCAATAAAACCAACCAATCTTAACCATAATCGCTGCGAAATGAACCCTGAAAGAGAATCCGGATGAACTCTTAAGTACCCAATCACCAATAGAGAATCTCCGTAAATTCCATGCATCCCACATCCCAAATTTTCCAGGCCTTCACTGTGGAATCCATGCATCTCATTCCACGAACTCCGAAACCCTATTAATGTAGAGCAAAATTTATAACATTCAAAAACGGGCATTCAACCAATCTTTACGATAGTCGCTGCAAAGTGGACGCTGAAAGAAAATCAAGAAGAACTCTGAAATACCCAATCACCGATAGAGAATCTCCGTAAACTCCATGCATCCCACATCCCACATGTTCCAGGCCTTCACTGTGGAATCCATGCATCTCATTCCACGAACCCCGGAACCCTACTCGTGTAGAGCACAATTTACAACATTCCAAACAGGATACATCGAAGCGGTGACCGAACCAACTGAGGACGAGAGAGCTTACCCCTGCACGAGGATTCAGTCGCCCAGTCTGCCACGGATAGGGACCCATCGTCTTCACTCAGACAACACTCGCAACCACTCCGTACTCACAATCCGAAACCACCCCTCCCTCTGAATCCTCACTCCGAAACCACCCCTCTCTCGGATTCACTCCGAATTTGGGCTGGAAACTTGGAATTGGTGGCACAATCGGTTCGAAATTTGTCAGATAAACCGAGCTTGCCTGCGCGTACTACTACTCCGAACTTCAGCGAAGAAGCGCTGACTGTTCTGCCACTGCTAGCGCTCGGTTGCCACAATCAGTACACATTCCTAGAGAAGATGAGGCATGGCTGCTCGCGATATCGTCTGCATGTCCAGGAACATCCCCAGGAATGGCTTGCCAAGTAAGTCACAAGTGTGCTTCTCCATGCAAGCCACGGAGTGGATACCCTGGTAGGCATTTTTGAAGAATTAAAACAAAAAATTCCCAAGAGACAATTGTGAAAAATGGGGAGCCAAATTTTTTTTTAAATAAATTTATAAATTTATATTTTTGACAAAGTATGAATTTTTTATGAATTTTTGAAGTGCGCTGCTCAAAAGAGTCTCAAGTCCCTCAAGCACCATGTCCTTTTTTCTGTCAAAAAAACACTCGAAACTACCATTTCTACTATACAAGGTGTAAAACTTTTGAGTCTTTTTTTTTCTTTTTTTTCTTTTTTTTCATATCTAACTATAGGATCTTGCATTGGACAAGTATAAAAATATGTGGTAGAAATTTTATAAACTTTGACCACTTAGATTGCAAGATATCTTCATTTAAAAGTGAAGTGAGCATCTTTGGTAATTAGACTTCCGACTTTGAATCTTTATAATTTAAAGCATCTGCGTTTTTTATTTTGAATTAAAATAAAATTTGGGTTGGAAAATTTGATTTGAGAGTATATGAAAAGAAAAAATTTAATCACTTATTAATTTCATTATATGAAAAAGTATTATATAGAAGTAGATACAAGGGAGAAGAAAAAAAAACTTGAATCTTTAATAGTTCTAAGATGGAATTGAAATACACTAATTGCAATAGTGAGATTGTAAGTTCTAGCAAGCAAACTAATCTGTATGGAACTTTTTTTTTGAAAAATTGTGAAAGCTACCAACGTTCAAAAATGAATTCTATAAGTTATTTCTCATAAAAATGATTGGATTGCTTGAAAAACAAGATAGTCCATAAATTTCTCATCAATAGGTCAAATGGAATAAATTAGTCCTTTTATGTAAACAAAAGTATTTTCTATGGAAAAACAAAATTTCAAAAATTTATTTTGAATTTTTGTAATTTTTTTCATGTTGCCAAGGTAACTTAACAAAATATTTTTTAAGCTTAGTGTGGTATATCTTTTTCTCTTGGTCACCAATTGGAACAAAAATTATATTTCTAGAAAGCTAAGTATTTTTCTATCTTCAATTTTTTTTTGAAAAAATCAAATAAGAAATTCAGATCATTAGAACCTCCCCAAACCTAGACACTATGTCAAACAAGATTTTCAAAATTTTTGCCATCTAAGGCTAAATTTTTAGAACAACTAGAATTTCAGAAAATACTTTTATCTCCTATATTTTCTGAAAGGGAAATAATTAAATTTTCAAAATCCAAACCAACATTGATATATTCCTTGATATGAATGAATTTGTTACTCCTTTTCATTTTTATACAACTATTTATTTATAGAATATTATAAAAATTTTAATAAATTTATAAAAATTTGATATATTTAGTATATTTGGAGCTAAATTTTATAAATTTTCTATAAATACAATGTCAAATTGGCCTATTGCCCTACAAAGCTTGTGTAATGAAATTAGGCATTGAAAAAAAAAACTTTTCGACTTCTGGCTAAAGTTCACGCAAAACAAATTCACTACTATCCAATTTAGTCACAATTTACATAGCTTCTTCATTTTAGAGCAACCTATTGAATTTTTCTAAATAAAAACATTGGTCTCTTTACTTTGATTCCAATATAAATTTCAAAGTTGGATGAATTGAGAATCAATGTCCAATCTCCATAACTTTTACTCTATACTTCTAATGTTTGATTTTTTTAAAAATGAATCCACAAAAGTTCAAATAATCTAGAATGGTCAAATATTCTTTGCTAATTAATAAATACAATTTTTTTCTAGTAGGTCAAAGGAAAACAACAATTTGAAAACTAGAGTTGGATCCCAAGAAAATCTTTATTAAAGACATGGCAATATCACTCCATACTACTCCACTAATATATATAAAAGACTTATTATCTATATAGAATATTTTTGAAGAATTTACCATTTTTTTTATGCTCTAGTTGGAACCTTTGTGATTTGTATGATAGAAGATTGATGAATCTTTTGAAAGGAAAATATCCAATTTCAACTATTTAATGGAATAATATAGCCTTTTTTGGATGAATGAATACTATATTTGGAGGATTGTACATGATTTTAGAAGAACAATCAACTATATTATAAGAGCTCATTTCCCTGTAGTATTAAAAACGTAGAACAAGGAAATTGGAATGGTGATGTTGGAATAGTCTTTCTTTTTATTATTTTAATCATTAAAATGGTTCAATTTTTTTAGTACAGTAGCTATTCAAACTTATTCAAAATAGACTCTGTTAATGCAAAGCCTCCTTCCTTGTGATGTAGAGTCAAATAAATGACATTTCATTCACATTATACATATTCCATCCATATTTATAAAAGCTTTACAATTCTAAAATCACAATTGTAGTAGTTTCTAGTGTAGAAAATTGAGAAAGAAATCACTACTTTTCACTTAGCAAAATTCAAAATAGAAATAGAGGTGTGTAGTTAGCCTCCCACAATAGCTTCTGGAATTTAATAAATTCAAGGAGAAAGATCCAACACTACTTTGAATAATATTGCTATACAAGAATCCCCATGGTGAATAAACTAGTATCACTACTTTTGAAAATGGAAATAACTTGTATTGTATAGTCACATCAAATTGGGAATATCTTAATTCTAGAAGGATGCAAGCCTATCATCATTCACCAATGTAGTCAGCCAAAAATTATCTTTTGATGAATACCTTGAAAGTTAAACATTTTTCACTTCTACAATTTCCTTGAAAGTTATTCATTGAACATTTTTAGTCCTAGGCATTCTTTCACTAGAAGAAATTTGGTCTTTTATAACTACTATTGTTTAGAATAACTTGTCTATAACAACTTGTTTGTAAAAATGAGTTGTTTTTGAGCGGCATCTAGAATAACTTGTCCAAAACAATTTGTTTTTGCAAAAACAAGCTATTTTGGAAAGGCAAGAATTGTTTGTGTACTTGTTGCAAAAGACAAAATTTCTACTAGTGTTATTGGGTTAACCTTTTAGAGGAACATAATTTCTTCACTAAAAGTAAGGGCTCAAAGTAACCCTATCATACTCTCCTTCAATCTGAATCTTCCATCCTATTGGGCTTATTTTATCTTCTTAGGATAAGGTATTTCATCTTCATATTAAAATCCTCTAAATATAATTTAATTATTTTGCATTGTCTTGTTCTTTGAGTAAGGTTGTGTTCCAGCTTCTTCACACGTAACTTAGCTTCTATTGATACAAAGCCTCTTCTCCTTCACTCCAGAGTCAAAGACAATTCCCTAAGCCATCAAGAACATACACAAATGTTTCTTTCAATGCTTTCAAGTGTAGTAATTTTTAGCATCAACTATTCCATTGAGTAAAATCGCTTTTGTAAAGCAACCATTGTATACTTTAACTCCAAGTCTCCAATAAAAATGAGATGGCAAAGATGAGATGGCAAATGCATACCATTGTTAACCAACTTAAACCATTCTCCTTTAAAGATTGGAATAATCCCTCCTTAAATCCCTGAAAGTGAATTTAATTTAATATACAAAGAGTCATTGGCTAGTTCAGAAGTTGCAACACATGGGGCTCCCACTTTAGGGGGCAGCAAAAGGGACCCTCCCAATGTTGGTGAATAATGTTATGTGGGTAGAGGATGTCATATATGCTTGATAGTTTTATTGGACGAGCCCTTCCACATCACGTCCTCATGTAGAAACCAAAGTTCTCAAGGGGAACTAAGAGGCCACCAGATTACGGAACAAAGAATCTTTCAAGCCGAAGGACTGCGGGATTTCTTCTAATTGAAGACGTAAAGCTCGACCAATGGATAACTGTACACAAAATGCTAAAAGAAACCGTGAACCTATACACTCTCCTGTTGACCTCCGTCAGACTCCAAGTTGAGAAATCATTAAAGATGTAGAATACAGATTTTACTCACCCAAATCAGGTGATAGTCCTGTTGTACAATTCAAAAATGAAGCATGATGTCCATGATCATGGCCACACATTCCAAATCTTCAATGCAAATCTAGAGTGAGTAGTGGTTTCTTAACGCAACGTTCCTTACAGAGACAAGATTACAAGTAATCTCATGACCTAAAACACCTTCAATCAAAGCCACAGGCATCCACCTCTTGGGCCGCACCTCCAGGATGTAAGACAAGTACGTCTCCATTCTATCCTTGATTTCCGAGCTTGCGCTTCCAGATGTCTGTACGCAAGAACAATCAACTTCAGATGCTTTGCATACATCATAGATCATAAGTAAACCTCCAGAGCATAAGATAATGAACCAAGAAGGGGCAGTGTGATTTGTAACAAGTCCCTTGTGATCAAAATCTCCATATTCCTGACACTGACCAGGCAGAATTTGAGGCTAATTTGGAGAAAAATGTAAACATGCAAAAAGACCAGGTATGAGAGATGGAACAAAAGGAAGTGGAAAACCCAAGTAGCACAGACCTGATGCATGCGCCATGTGCCTTTGAAAACCTGGAAATCGCCTTCGACAGTATCAAAATGCAAGTCCCGTAATATACCATCATGTAGGGCTTGCGGAGCCTCCTCTGTGACTTCCACGACAGCTTTGGCTTTGAATTTCAATCCTAGAGCAAATTTTTTCTGCCCAATCTGTCTCCCAAGTATACACAGACTCAATCATTGCAGGTTGAATCTACCACTCCAATATGCAAAAAAAGTATAGAAACGTGGCATACGAATATCATATGGAAATCAAAATGGACACGGAACACACAGCTTGTTTAAGCGCCGTGGTTACATGGTTCTCTCTACACCGTGTGCAGTCGCTGGTCTAAGGACTGTGTATGCTCGATGCAATACGGTCCCCTACATTTCAGAGAAATAAGCTGCCAGTGTGACCTAAATGAGACAGCCTGAAATCTTGAACGATGAGTTCATACTGAATTTTGAGACAACATACCACCTTAAATCAAAACTCGTGGCAATTTTAGGTCATCTATCAATAGAGTTTTGAACCCTTACAAGTTTTACATTCACTATCCAAATAAGGCATACTTTGGTGCATTGGAATCCCCTTGAAATCGCTAACAAGAATCAATAAAAATTCAACTATTACATTTTTATCGTCTATTATGATATTGGGAACAATAGACGACGCTCAAAGTGTCCTTTTTAGGTGTGGTGACCTAGTTTGGAATAGAGTACAGCAGTATCACAGCAAAGGATTGATTCTTCCAATTTAAGGTCTTCGCCCTTCGAAGTGCAGTTCATAAAGATTACTTTAGGTGTAGTATTTTCATTTCCATGACAGAGACGAAATGGAATTACACTAGTGCCGCATGTCATTGAAACTCTCAGCAATAAAAATTACAGCATTCTTCAAGAACTGTGTTTCAACAGCACGAAGAGCCTGCTAGGGATTGCACAGCCTGAGAAAGAAAAACGAAGGGAGGATTCATGAAAACCTAAAAATGCCTCAAGCAAGTGATGTGCCATTGAAATCCAGGTGTTGCATAAGATACCTGTAAAAGCCGAGCTCCATTAGGCCTGAGCTCCAGCACACGACTCTCAGCCAACCCCGGAATATGGTCTGCCAGGTGGTTGTAATCCGTCAACACTCCCCACACAGCCTCCAAAGGGGCCTGAATTGCAATTTTGGCCACCACTCTTCGAGTATTATTACCTAAATTCGTCACATTCAAATCGACCTTTACCTCCGCCTCCGCCTCCGCCTCCTCTGAAAGTCCCTTTTCAATTTCCTCTTCAGTTCCCTCTATCAGCCCCGCCATCGCCATCACCCCTACTCGCTCTTGATATTGCAAACGCCTCTGACGCGAACACAGGCTAGGCCTGACCTCACACACCGCTAGAAAATTTGATCTCAACCCACTCGGGCAAACATTCCGTGTGCATCCCCTGAAATCCTCATACGCACACCTGTCAACCCTCGTAAACCCGCAGGAGGAAGTCCAAGGAGAAGACGCCAGCCGCGCCATCGACGGAACAACTAAAATGGCCGAGCAATTTTCCCCTGTCGCAAGAACAACTTGGAGTCGAGAATTTGAACACTTTACACACGCAAGCAGGAGGTAGGATGAAGCTCAAATTTCGAAACGTGCGACGAAATTGTGACACTGGTTGATTGCTAACACGCGACAACGAGGTTCGGGGATCCGAGAGCGAGGGCCCATCCAGAAAGGAAAGCGCAGGCGCCCTCACTGAGAAGGACAGTCTCGACGACAAGTGCCGCGCTTGGGGCTCCCCAATCCAAATGGGGCCTCACATTGCGTGTGACACTAATTTTCCAAAGTCACACTATTTTGAATTGAAGTAAGGTAGAACAATCCATTGTGGTCAGATGACCCATAGTGAACACGTAAGGAATGACCCTATCATGGTTTTTTTCAGTATGTGAAATTTTGACCACAATGCATGTCTTACATGACAATAATGGAGTGATTAGTGACCTCATTAGGAACTTCCAACTTTTTAGTGTAAATTCATTGTAAGAATTGACTTTTTAGGCCTTACATATTTGAAAATACCATGATTGCTTTAGATGAACAAAATGAGCATTATGGACTCAGATTTTGTTGGTTTTAACCCCTAAGTGCCTAGCCCATGAACACGAGAAAGCTAGGTCCAACAACCTACTTGCAATTGAATTGGCATCACTACCGCAACTCTGCCATCTACGGGATCTGGCCGTATAGAATGGTAGTTGAAAGTCAGGGGATCATGCAAGGATTGATCACAATTTTTTTCACCAAATAAATGAGGAGATTATATTGGTAAAATGTTCGTTGACAATGAGTGGAGGGCAATTTGGAGAGGCAAGATCTTATTGTTGGGCACTCATGGATTAAAGGAGTCTACAAACTCTTTTGGGCCATAATGCATTGAACACTTCAAAAATTCACACCAAATTCACACTTTGTAAAAAAAAAATAATTTCAATCACTCTCACTATTTTTTACACTTATATTAATGTGGAAAAAAATTGAAAAAATTCAACAACAAGATCATGTCAAACTCCTAATTCTGACCACAATGGGTTGTTTTACCTTAGTGAAGGGAGTAATATTCAGTTGTATCGTATGGAGTATCAATTTTCACAACATTAAATTTTGAGGTGATATTAAATTTTCAGATAATGCTAATTTTCACCTCTGACTAATACGACAAATTAGAGTAGAGGGTTCAGAAATGGTTCAAAATCTTTATATTACTTCAATTTACAAACATGCTTTTGAATAGTGTAGGTATAGACGAAGGGCATCCCTCCTAAGAAACAATTGTAACAAAATTGAATGAATGTTCCTAAATTTGAATTGATGGTCTCAAGAACCCTATATAAATGCAACATGCAAACTACAATGATTTTGCCACCAAATGACACCTACAAATGCCAATGAAAATTTTCAATGGTGATTTGCAACCTCTTGGAATCATTTATTCATTAAGATGAGGTGTGATAAGATTGCCTTTGCTCTAAAAATGCCCTTTAACTTAGATAAATAAAAGTTCATATTATAATTTTTTTAAATATCTACAATGTACATTTTAGGGTGGAGGTGATTTTATAACATTCCTCTATTTCAAATTTAAAAATTCATTGTTAGAAGAATAAGGATAAAAATGGTTTGGATACAAATTCTTCTTCATCACAAAATTTAAACCCTATAGTTTGTCAACATTATCATGTGATTATCATTGTTTCATGGGTTCACATGTTAATTACAATTTATCACATCATTACCATGCATTACTTCACATCATTATTGCATCACTACAATGCATTACTTACAACTGCATTGTAACGATGCAAAGTAATGCATTGTAATGATGTGATAAATTGTAATTAATGTGCGAACCCATGAAATAACAATAACCATATGATAATTGTTGACAAATTGTAGGGTTTAAACTTTTTGATGTTGTCTTTCAATGACAATTGATTGAAGAATGCTTTGAGGTACTAAAACCATATTAAAAATTTAAATCGTTGCGTAGAGGGATGTTTTATATATGTGCCACTAGATCTTAATCCCTAAATGTCCAAAAGCCTTCCATGAGCTTCTTGGAGTTTTTCAAAACTAAACAAAAGTCCCAAATTTTGATTAGTTTTATGAATTTAAAAAAATTTCTAACCATACAAATTCAAACTAGATGTACCTCCTACACACAATATCACTTAAGGATTAAAACTATGAAAACTATCATACCACTAAAATCATAACTCCCTCTATAGTATCACAAATGCTACCATTAATATTAGGGGGCTCATGCTTGCTATGCTACACATTCATTGTATCACATATTAGTAAAAATTTGATATATTTGAATAGAATGCATGATAACGATTTTGATAAGTCTTTAAAATAATTATTTTAATTATTTTATAAAAATATTTTCAATCATGCATACATAGAAATCATATTTTCACACAATATAATATTACTGAAATAGAGTAGCAGTTCACAATCACCTCTGTAATATCACTTTTTACAAAGGGTGATATTATATAGTCGTTGCAATTGAGGTGATATTAAAGAGGATCAATATGGTGATATTATAAAGGTAGAAATTCTATTGCTTTTCTTGACTTTATACTTCTTTTGCATTTCTATGATTTTGTGCTTTTGTGAGTTTTGAGCTTCTAATTTCAATTTTCTATTGCTACTACCAAATGATTTGAGAAATTTATTAGATTGAACCAATTTTGGATTTCACAACAATTAAATTGTTCACGAAGCTTTTGAGATTTACAAGTTTTTCCTTTAAATTCTTCTATTTGGGTTGCCATTGTTTGTAACAATTGAGTCAAATTTCTAATGCATTTTAATGTATGTGTATCTTTTACCATATTCATCATTGCATGTATTTCATTCATCATTCATTAAATTTCTATTGTTTATTTCAATATATGCTTATTTATTAAAAAAATTATATGAAGATTTTAGTAATTTTTATCTGAAGGTTTTTTGAAATTCTTGCTCTGTATTCTATCTAATACATAAAAATTCTTATGCGTAGCATAGCAAGCGCCAACCACTAGTAGTTTAATAAAGAAGATGTTAAAACTATGAAAATAATTTAAAGTCTTTCAATCCAAAAGTATGAGGCTAAAGAACATAACATAACATGCATATCACAATTGATATCACAAAGTCTAATTTATTATTTTCTAAATAAATTTTCAATGAAATTTTGCCCCCAACCTAGTGTAACTAAGAATCATCTCTATAAGCCTCTAATACAAATTTGACACTATGCCAAGTCAAAGTTGAGGTCAAAGTTTGGTGATCCTCTTAATGCAAAGAAAAAGAAGTTTCTTCTTCAATTCAATTACTAATATAATTGTCCAATCCATGAGATCAAAAGTTTCAAAAATTTGACAACTTTTTCTTTTCATACTTGAAATCAACATCTTACACTTTAGATACAAAATTTACATTTCATGATTTTGTTTTTACTCATTACACTACAATGGGTAGTTCTAGAATGTTTTGAATGAGAAATAACAAAAGATTTTCAGATATTTATGATTTAACCTTTAACCTCCAAAGCTCTTTGACTATGGTATGTTCTCACCAAAAATGTTCCAAAGCTGTCATTTCTAGTACAAGTACCAAATTTTTGAAAAATACCATTTTTGGACACATGTAACCATAAGATCTTGTAGTACTCTGGTTTGAGAATATGTGGAAAAAATTTCAGAACTTTTCACCTTGTGGATTGTAAGATATTAGTGTTTAAAGTGGCAAAAGCCCTTTTTTGGCCCCCAAAAAAGTGGGTAGCTGCACTTCACAATGTCAAATCATTAAGAAAAAGTTTCCAAAATGGTTATGCTTCTTTGAATTCAATCTTGAAAGCAAGTTGGTTACATGCTTGAAAATCTTCAAATCATTTGAAATTGTACAACGTGTAGGAAAAAAATAGTAAGTAGAAAGAAGTAGATAATGATTCAAAATACAAAATTCATAAGAGTTTTTTTTTATGGAATTAAAAAATGCCAATTTCAATGGTTGTAATGTTTCAGTAAACAATTTTCACCCTATGATTTTATTTGATTCAAAGCTTTCCATCTATATATAAATGTAATGAACCAATTTCAAATTTTTATCCGCCCAGGCATCCATGGTTGAGAAACAAACTACATATCACACTATAACTTTTTAACCATGTAGTCAAAAGTTACGAAAATTTTGGGGCCTTAAAGCTATTCTTTGACTACATGTTGTGTAAAAATTTCAAAGAAAAAAATAAAATCTTTATTCACATGTACTTGCTTAAAAAAGTTATGTTGCCAAGAACACAAGACTAGTCTTTTAGAGGTTAAAAGACAAACAAAACAATACAAAAGTATAAGATAGGTATTGTTGAAGTCATTCATTCAACTTGGGCATTGTCAATGATGATGGCATTTACATACCAATCAAGAAGGGAATGTTGGTATGTAAGTAGAGAATGGGGAGTGGAGAAAAGTGAATGGGAAGCATGGATTTATGAAGAAAAAAATCAAAATCCTATGACCATGCAAAATGGGTATCTAAAAGTGTAGATTCAATTTGTCCTACAAATTTAAGATTTCAAATTCAATTATCCAATTGTAACCTATAGCTATAGAATTTGGAAAGGATTCATTTCTAAATTGTATAAGTTGACAACAACTATTGATGCACATCATCTCAAACTTAAGGACAGACGGATTATTAACAAATATTGTACTGATTCAGTGCCTTCATCACTACGTACTATAATTGCATCGATTATGTGCATTTTTATGCACTGATTCAGTGCGAAAACAATGAATATCAATATTGTACAATTTATGTACTTTAATTATACGATTGTTGTGTAGTTTTGACACAACAATTGTATAGTTAAAGTACATAAACTGTACAATATTGATATTCATTGTTTTCGCATTGATTTAGTGCGTAAAAATACACATAATCGATGCGATTATAGTACGTAGTGATGAAGGCATTGAATCAGTACAATATTTATTAATAATCCGTTTGTCCTTAAGTTTGAGATGATGAATTCAATATGACAATTGCACGAAAAGCTTTATGATTACATATATTAAAATAAAATAATAATGCATACATCATCTCAAAGTTCTGACCTAGCGAATTGTTAACAATTACCACGTAGTTACTATTGTTTCATGGGTGCGTGCGTTAATTTCTAAGTTATCGCATCGTTGCAATGCACACAGTAACTATAAAGAATTGGCGCCACTTTGTAATCTATATTAACTATCTGACTTCTTCACAGAAATCGCAAATGTGAAGAAGACACAAATTAGGCACTAAAAAGAATTATCTTTGTCGCGCATTATATGTGTGTTAAAGTGCATGGAAAATTCATAGCAATAATATCGTTGTCACTAGTGCAGCAATGCTTATTAAATATTAGGATATAAATTGAAACTGATTTAGGTGTATATGAGTTCACTGTTTGCATTTGTGAAATTCAATTTATATCTTATTTATTGAAGCTTAAAAACGAACAACAAGAACAACATTCAAGATTGCCCAATCATGAGTACATCACAGCTACCGTAAATTGTACATACCAAAATGCTTGCAATACTTTCAATTTTGATTCAATTGATACTATTGGCTAATTATTGAAATCACAAAAACATGAAATTATAAGTCAAAGAGAGTTTCAAAAGAAAAATTTGAAAGTTGTAATTGAAATTTAATAATACCCAAACATTCACATATACATCGCGATAGTGAAAACGTAAACCACTTTGGTATAAAAGGTAGTATGACATGTACATCATGTTCTAGTATAGTTGTGTAGCAGCTACAAGTATAATGCAACAGATTATACATCAGATTGTGATAAAAACTTAGGTAAAGATAATGTCACAATCAAAAATCACAATCATGAAGCAATTAGACCGTGAAATAAAACGCTTTTGATTTGAGAATGACGTCTTCAACACGCTCCAAATGCTCCCCAATTTTAAATGGCTCCAATAGCTGCTTTTGTAGGTTTTCCTATGCAAAATTCAGTAGAGTACAAGGCAATTTCTATGTCAAGTACAATCATCCACAAGAAAGAATTCATAACAATAATGAAGAAATTGAAAGTGAGTAGTTGATACTTATAGTATTCAATTACTTGCTAAACAAAGATTTTTTATTTACAATTTCAATCTTTGAAGGACATAATTAGAGATACAATTTCACTGCTTATATTCCAATCACACACTTAACATTTTACACAATTGTAGCAGACAATGTGCAGTATTCTAACTGAACATCAAATGCAAATGAATGGATTTTCTTGAATTCAATGTAGCATACATACCTGTACATGGGAAGGGTTATATTGAATTGTAGAGTTGTTGTTGCCCTGATGACTGCACCATTACATCTTCTGAGTGTGGTTCAAAAACAAACCAAGTCATAAACATCATAAGCCAATAAATAAGGAACAGGCCTTCACTCCATCTACCTCTTTTACCATGAATCAATAATGCCGCTTAGTGTTATCAAATAGCAATTTCAAAACAAGAAAAGATGATATATGTTGGAATTAGGGGATGAACCTCACTTTTATCCCTCTTATATACATAGTCCTCATGTATTTATTCAAGCGCGTGGTCTTCAGAAAAACAGTTCAATGAGTTAGAAATTCATGATTATTTCAATAAACAATCAATAAACATCTCATCAAGTGCAAATGGGGAACATGCACACTTCGATACTTTTTCTACTTCACTAAGCTTGGTTTACAATTAAAATAAAAATCAATATTGCTTGACTAAACATTCAATCAAAAATGGCTCCATAATGGGAGTACAAAGAATCAATAAAAACTGCACCCATTACAAAGTTCTTCAATATTATTCACCAGCATTTTCCTCATCAACATTTTCTTCTATTCCATCTTTCTCGACAACAAGGATCTTTTGCATTTGGCCACTTGAACGGATTATGCTCTGTTCCATCATCTTCATTTGCCGATAGTGCCACATTTGATTTCCAGGATCCAATGACCTACCTTCCATGGCCAATTCCAACTGCAATATATAACCATGTACATTACAAATATTACCACACATAATTTAGTAAATGGAAATAATTTGGAAATATGTTATAAACGCATGGTAATGTAAGGTCAAGTGAAAAAGACACCAACAATCAAGCATTTGAAGTTTAATTTTCATATGCAACTCTCAAAAGACATGATAATAAAACATGCGCCGTTGATTTTGCCAAATGCCAATAGGGCGCCACAAAATTGACATGTCTCCGTAATAGAAACCATTTTGGAATGTCAATTAGGATGCTTTTAGGTGTTGTGATCTTACAACCAAAATGCATTGAAGTATATGGCTTCCGGGATGTCTTCAATCATAGGCTAATATACAGAATTCAATTTCTACTAAAAGTTGAACCAATTATTTATAATATAATAAACTGTAAGGGAGCAACATTTCAATGATTGATTGTGACTAAATCAATGAACATGCCGACAATGATATAATGAGAAGAGGAATTACATATACTTACCACATGGAAAAAAAACCCCGCTTGTTCAATAGTAACTTCAACAGGTTCAAATGGATCAAAGTGTGAACCTTTCATCACCAATGCAATAGCACCATGGACCGCTATACTTCCAAATGGATCATCTTCATTCATTCGCCACACATCATTGTCTTTGAGGTCCTTCAACTTCAACATCCAAACATCAACCTCCTCACCTCTTCCCCGCCGATTTTTTGGTTTAGGAACTCCCAACTGATCATAAAGCTCAGTTCGAAGCTTCCTAGTGATTTTTCCTCGATAATCTCTTAGGTAACGAAGAATGGATTTTTGCAATCCAATCTTTGTGTCCATTTGACAACCCCAGTGTTTTTGAAATAGTTTGATGTTTGCACCATCAGTAACACTCGCGTTGAAGGCTATTAGTACTTCATCTCTGATGGTGTTGTACTCTGGGTATATGGAACTCGATTTTTGAAAGCCTAGAATGAGATTTCGAGCAACTGCAAGCATTTTATGCTGCAATTAAGAAGGAAAAGCCACAGGTGCTATTAGTTTTCAAGAAACATTCATTGCCAATAAAACACATGCACTACAGAAATGAAGATTTATATTCTTGGGATAATGTAGTCAATAAATAGCCACAGTTTATTAGTTTTTTTACATGCAATGACATAGATATTTGCCTTTGATCTAAATATTTTATATTATAACTCTATAATGCTCATCCATTTTAAAGTTTTAAAAAATTAAAAATTGGATATGGAAAGAAATTCATGTATTCTTAGATTTCAAAACATTGATGGAAATTGTAGATCGTAAAAATCAAAGACGCGACATTTAATAACTTACAGAATATATATAATTACATTTCTACAAAGCAATGCAATTAGTTTTTTTCACACTTCCAAAGTTACATATCGATTTAATTGCCATATATAATTAACTATAAATTCTACAAGCATTCCCATCCAATTGAATTTGAGTGCGCACGGATTTGAGATATGTCTGAAGTGCATGTAAATTGTTGGAGGTAGTTGTTTTCTAGAATGAAAAGAAAATTTGCAGTAAACAAGTACACTGCACAAACCTTTATGTATGACCAGTCCACAAATTTAGGGATAGTTCTTGTGAGCTCAAGTGCGAGTTGCACACTTGTGCTTAAGATTGTCACTTGCTTGCGCTGTTCATCTGAAATTTGCTTCAAGCTCAAGATCATCATGCGCTCCTGGGCATTCAAATTACTTTGACTTGGAGTATCTTGGTGCTCAACATTATTATCTGAACAAACAAATTTTAAGTGAACAGGCTGATGCAATATTATCTTAAACATTTGGTTTCTAATTTTATAAAATATAGAACATGGCACCTCATAAAGATTTATAGCATATGATTCTAAACTAAGGAATTTTTGAAAAGTAATCGAAATGTAATTAAGTGGTGGTCAAGAACTACGTACATACCTTATGGAAAACCGACAAATACAATCAAATAGATTTAGGGGTGATTGTATTATTCATAATCATTGGAATTTGATAACCTCTTATTATGTCATTTATTTCCAACAAAACTTTATTACGCAATAATGTATGAAATTCTACATTGCAATTTTTCGGGCAATTCTGTAAAATACAAACATTTCTTTCATTCACATGTTGTACATATAGACAAATGGAAACAAGCAAGCATAGTGTTGCAACAGAAAGTACTCTTTAGCTATGATTTTATTCTATGCACCCGGCCATCAATACTTTATTTAATTTTATTGAAAAAACTTCATTGAATGTACACTTACTTGGTGTTAATAATTCTTGAACTTCATTAGGGTTCCCCAAGTTCCCGGCATAGCTGTTGTCAACTGCATCCACCGGAGACACTATGTGCCGACGAACAGCCCCGCGAACTACTCCGGTAGTTGCTCTAGAATACGGTGTTGGGAATATATTTGATCCCGTCATTTCGAATGCTCTCCTACCGCACACGCAAGTTTTCAAAGTAAATTATTTCAAAATGCAACAACTTATGCATATAAATGTACACATACATCATACTGTATAGATTGTGACACAAAATATTGCGACGCAAAATACATTGAGCAAAATTAACATAAGATAGTCAGTGCCCAACTACCTTTACTAGTTGTTAGCAATCACTTACAAACAAATATGCATACCCCTAGCGTTTACTAAATCACTCAAATCATAAATTATGTTCCAATCCCACCTCCAAATTATAAAAACATTAAGCTAAGCATAGCTAGTTTACATATGAGTGATATGACAAACAATTCGAAACTATGTTTACTCATTGTGAACACTCTCAAGCAAGAAAATATACTTTGTACCTCTGAATTCTACTGAAAAACTCAAAACAAAAGTTCCATTGCAATCCCACCTAGAGAATTCTACGTTTACAAAGTCGCAGCACTGAACTAAGCAAAGCTATTGTACATTTGTACAGAGCATGTTATTCCGGCGGCCCTGATAATCCCATCATTAATTTCTTGCCACCTTCATTTCCATTCATCTATAGTTTTTCAACCCTAACTCTTTTCTATCTTCATCCATGCAATATGCACATCCATCTAAATAGATGCACGTGTCAACAGTTGTTACAAACTTCTTTAGCATTTCAATGCAATTAGAATGAAGCTTATTCAAAAAATGATTCCAACATGCACATTTTTCAATGATTTCTTTTAATGAGTAACCCATCAATATGAAACAAAAATTTCAATGCAAACTTGAATATGAAGTAGTTATTTTATTAGTAAAAAATATTTTAGTTTTCTTTAATAAAAGCTTAGTTAACTGAACAAGGAGTGTTCAGCTAGAAAAACAACCATTTTTTGGGGGTACATTTTCAAGATCAAAATTGGAAAAAGAAAGGTAAAAAAGTGGCTTCAGCTCATTTTGAAAAGCTTCTATTTTTACAGTGCCGCCGTGAAAATCATGACCACAAGCTAGGAATAGCAAAATGTTGCAACCATTGACCTCAATGGAATATCTCTATATGAAAATTCAACCAACTGAATAGCAAGCTATAGCTTGGGCAACAAAACTTATGCAGTTGGCAAAAATATGATGTGCTACATGCAGATGAAAGCATTTCAATGTGGCTTTTGAAATCCATAATCAACTAAATATAGTTACAACTTTTACCAAACAAAGTGTGCTGGATTCCATTATCTTCCTGATAGTGAATAGTCACTCATCTCCGAATGGAAATGAGGTTGGATGCCGCAGCTTCTAGCAACCTCAACCCTCTTACATTAAAATTCCATGAAAAATCAATCTAAACTATAAGAATTTCATCCCATCAAAATTTACTATCAAACCCAAAAGATCTCCACAGCCACATACATCTCCTAAAAAGCACACTCCAACACTCGTTTATAAATTTGATCAAAGTAGTGCAAATTGCATTATGCCCCTTCTATTTGAACATCCACCAAATTTCCAAAAAAGCAACTTACCTGCCATTAAAGGAAACCACAATCCCTAATGCCGCATTCAAATTGGAATCTCTGAACCTACATCATGCCAAATCCCTTATCCAATTGACTATAGCTTCAATGCATATCCAAAATCAAAACTACGAACGCCAACCTCGGCATCTACTCAACTAAACACTTTCTTATCAAATTCATTAAAGATAAATCTACTCACAAGAGAGAAAACTAATAGGTCTTGAGTGCTTGACCGATCCCTCTAAAAATAAGCAACACCAGATACCTAAACAAATACACTTCACCCTGTAGACAAAAGGTACTAAGATTGATGGCATAAAGTGCCATTCTTATAGAGGCACTTCCCTTACAATATAACCTTGAAGAAGACAAAAATATCATGCAACTAGAAGCAAGAATAAAATTTCCATTCAAACAAGGAGAGATTTGGGGAGAATTCAAAGCTCAAGGTCTTACAAGTCTACTGAAACTCATAGCATGACAACACAATGTAAATGAGGTATACTACAAAAATAATGGGAAAATTTCAAAAAATGTAGAAAATGTCGAATTGCAAAAAATAAAATTTCACCTCAAAGAAGCTATAAACTAATAAAAAATCGCTGCAACTCCTTTGCCTCTATTTGCATCCTGTAATTTAAAGAAAACAAGAATATTTTCATTAAAAGCAATCCAAAATCAAGCAACTTCAATGACTATTAAATTACATGAAAAAATTAAATGATTTAAAAAGGCAAAAACAACTTACTCGCTCGTTGATGTAACGTTCTTTTGCAGCAAAATAGGCTTCTCCAAATTTGCAAGACGGATTCTTCAGCGCCTTCTTCAACTGAACTACAAATGGACGATGCTGCACAAATGCCATTCCCAAAACACCCGTCGGTTTTGGAGATGTTGTGCAATGCACAGTTGTGCTTGCATTGCATATGAATATAGCTCCATTACCGCATCGGAAATGGACTTTGTATTCCGGAAGCCAGAATAGAGGCTGCTTCTCCACCTCCACCCCTCCATCTGCAAGGGCATTCATGTCCAAAATATTCATTTTGTTTTTTTAAACATGTAATAAACTTTCATGTCATGCAAAATTGTCATTTCAAATAAAACCATATGCAAGTTCGGCAAGATTAAATTAAATTTGACAACATGAACAATTTCATGAAACTCACTTGGATGCAACCACACGATGATGCTAAACCCATAATCTCTTGGATCATTGTGTGGCAAGCAGCTATAATCTCGGATGATTGCAAAGGATGTAAACGGAGTGTCTCCAAAATGACCTTCACAGGTATTAATGCCTTCATTGCTTAATATTTTCTCGAAGTTTCCCATAACTGTTGGAAATGCAACTTGAAAGTAAGAAGCCATCATTTTCACAAATTTCTCAGACAGAGCATATAGCTCGGGATATGGTTGTGCGAACCTGAAATGAAAATTGCAAATCAAATCAGTAGAGGCTCATCATATCATGCATCCCAAATAAAATTTAATTAAAAAATTTTCCACATCAGGAAAAAAAATACTTAAAAGAACATGAAACTTACCATCCCAACTAGCCATGCTCGAACATGCCATACATAACCATTTTAGTCCCCGAAACTCTTTTTCCCCGTTTGATTGGTTTCCCCAGTTGTTCAAGCATTGAAGCCATGCCATATAGTTCCCTAATGTTAGCTTTAGGGATGACATCCTTCCTAAGTATTCCAATGGAATGCTTAGACAATGCAGAACTCTCCTGAATACAAATCGACCCATTCACCAATACAAGATTGATTTTGTCCTTGTCGAAATCATAATCGTTTTCATAAAAATGTTTCCGACGATAAACCTATCAAAATGAACTATTTAAAGTCATAA
This sequence comes from Climacium dendroides, assembly GCA_950106755.1. Taxonomy (NCBI): domain Eukaryota; kingdom Viridiplantae; phylum Streptophyta; class Bryopsida; order Hypnales; family Climaciaceae; genus Climacium; species Climacium dendroides. The sequence continues at coordinate 5,989,413 of OX467082.1, read as the reverse complement.
CATAAACATGGAACTATATTTCAATCCTTAAACAATATAAATCCAAAGGCAATGATAAAAATGTCACTTTTTTATAAAAATTATAGCACATATTATACGATTCATATGAGAAAAGAGAAAATATAAAAAATGGTAATAAACATTTACAAGAAAAGCACGAAATACTAACCTTCGTTACCTCAATAATCGGTGTCTCGAGAACTGGCGGGGGAAGATCGTGCACAGCCCTGAAGTGGTACTCGATCTTGTTGAAGCTGAGTTCCATCTTCAAGTCACAAGAGACGCACAAATACGTGATTTCGCCTTCATCACTTAGCACAATGCCCCACGTCTGCAAAATGTCTCTCTTCTTCATCAAATCTTCTAATTTGATATGCTTTTTTCCAGATTTGTGCCTTGCAATGTGATCCTCGTTGTGTGGAATTGGCGGGCATCGACATATGTCGCAATGAAAAAATAGAGCACCATCCACCATGTCCTTTGCCAAAAAATCATCGCAAGCTTAGAAACAGTAATATATTTTCAAAAATTCTAAATTTAAACTATGACTAGGTGACATGCTAATCTCCAAGAACTATTTTGGTTCTTCTTCCCATGGCCTGGTTGATCTCAAAGAGAACAACGATGCGATAGGAAGAGTACGAACCAGAAATAGATATGCATACACATGCCAACCTAAATATTCAACTCTGATTCTTTTTCCCATGGCCTGGTTGATCTCAAAAAGAACAACGATGCGATAGGAAGAGTACGAACCAGAAATAGATATGTATACACATGCCAACCTAAATATTCAACTCTAATTCTTTTTCCCATGGCCTGGTTGATCTCAAAGAGAACAACGATGCGATAGGAAGGGTGTGAATCAGAAATTGCTACATAGATTCTAAATTGAACCATTAAATTACAATTAAAACAAGTTCTGGAAGATGTTTTGAAGTTCACCTTTAGAATCTTCAGCCTTTTCACTTGAACTGGAAGTCCCCTCTTCCATTGTGACACTGGACACTGCCATCTCCTCCTTTGAGTTTGAATTTGGGTGACCTGCCCCCTATGCAGTGCTAACAAACTTCTTTGACAAGGAACTTGAGCTCTCAAAGTCCAATGCTCTCTTCATCAGGGCTTCTTGATGTTCTTGCACTTGAAAATTTAACATACTGCAATAGCATCACCAAATGAAAACAAAAAATTAGTTTGCAAATGAAAAAAACGTACTCAAATCTTGTCCATTCACTTTTACAAAAACAAATCAAAATATGATTTACATTTGAACAAAAATATCTTGAATAGAAGTGCATACATTTGAACAGAAGATGCAATTTCATTTTGCATGATTTTCAAACAATAAAAGTCTAGCGTGTACTTTTATTAGACTTTCAAATCAACTCTTCAATATACCCAATGTTGTACTTGAATAGCATATCTATAAACTAAAGGCTAGAGGCAATTGAAACTTGCAACATACCAAGGTATCCAATGACGATGGTCCTGAAGTAATCGCCAAATTCATCCATGAGGCATCTCACCTACATCAAGTCATTTATAACCACATGAGCTCAAAACAAATAAAATCTTGCAATAATAACATAAATTGTCTTTTCAAGTCCACTTATAACAAGCACCTTAGAATTTCACATACTATGCACATGAAGTTTTAAGAATACATCAAAAGATGCATTTGAACCATCTTTCAATTGCTACCATGCATTCCTGACTACAACCACAAAGTGTCTCAAACTACGACTAGAAAATTACCAAATGAAAGCAAATTCCTAGCTCTAGGTACAAAAACATACCACACCAAGAAGTTGAACCAGAAGCTAACCAACACTGCGTTCTCTTGAAGAGCTTGAACCAATTTCTGAAATGTCGGACACTTACAATCAAAATACTTAATAAATGCTCCACCCAAAATGATAGGCCAATCGATTATCCCTAAAAAAGGCATGACAGTAAAAATAATATAAATACTCATGAGAATGTCAAGTACAATGGTCTCAAAATTCAAGCACATCCCAAACAAGGATGAAGCACCAACTTTGACAATCCCAATGGCAACATAATTAAAAATAAGAAAATTAAAGGTAGCAATCATCTAATTACCTAGTATAGTGATGTAGCAACTCCTCAGATTTTGTATTCCCAAGAACCTTGAAGGGGTTTTCAACTAGTTTTTTCAAGTTCAAGCAAATACCCTTTTTTCCATCCTCAAGCTTAAAATTACTCCAATCAAACTACTTGGAAAACAAGGCTTCAAGGGTGAGTGACTAGGTGGCTATTATCTCAAATATTCAAGTAGATAAACGTGAAATCGTTCTAATTCAAAGGTGCTTCATCAATAACTGAATGTCAAACAATGCTGAAGTTCCCTCAGATCACAAATGCTTTCACATATAACTCTCCATCTTCATGGCACCCCATACTGAAATGTAAGACACCTCATGAAAGATAATACTCTTGCCAATGTATAGGAAGAAGAAAATTATGACATTTAAGACTTTGCTAATTCAAGTAGTTTGCAAAATAAAACAAAGCTCCCACTTGTTAGACCACAACTAGTAATAGTAAAATGGAAAATGAAAATTCACAAGTATCTATTAAATTCTAGGCTAAGAAACTAATCTACATATTAATTAGAACAAGTGCTTTTCGACCATAGCAAAGCAGACTACAATCCCCACCAATGTGTTGACACACTTGTAGAAACCAGTGCAGTGCAATGTCGCGATCCAATACTCTACGTACATGAACACAAAATATCCTAAGCATTTCACATATTTATCCAGAAATCCATGGTCAAGCCGTACACTCAAATACTAATAGATCTCATGCGTGCTCATGCCTGGTGGGAAAGATGACTTGAGAGTATTTGCAAGGCTGACCAGGAATGTCTGTGGGGTTGATGCGAGGTTGACGAGGTCACCGTTGAGGAGTAAACAGATTCCTTTTTCCACGCATTTGCTGTACGTGTTCTTGTCCGTCATCTCAATCAGGGTACCTGCGGGCCATCAAATTTAATTGTTCAACTAGCTCATGTAAAATCACAAAAAGAGCATCCTTGCTTCCCTTACCAATAGACCAGAACTTTTCCTGACCAGGTGATTTTGCACCAGGAACAGGGCAATGTATGTCCGGACAAAAGCAGCAAGCAGCGAATCGCACAGCCAAAATGAAGGGCAAGAATCTTCCCTGTTGGGAATAACCCATCACTGTACGTAAACCTGGAAAAACCATGATCCGGGAACTAGACGTAGTCTTCCTAAGAACACAATTGAAGTGTGATTGAATGCGAATGAACTCACCATTGTCCTGGACGATTTTTTTGGTTTTAGTTCCAGATAGGGAAATCACTACGCCATCGTCGTTGACATCCAAGGAGCCTTCCTGTGGGATCCAATACTGCGTGAACTCCACGGCACCAAAACGGCCAACTGGGAAATCACTACGCCATCGTCGTTGACGTCCAAAGAGCCTTCCTGTGGGATCCAATACTGCGTGAACTCCACGGCGCCAGAACGGCCAACTGGGATAATAATAACTTAGGCTTCAGGTAAGGTAACTGAACTTGACTCATCCCTGTAGCACTCACTCACTCACTGCAGCTTCAAACCCAAACATGCCCCGCAAACCGTCTCTTCCTTCGTCTCTGCTAATGTCATTTCCCTCTCCCTCATGCTGTGCGAGGATTCTCTCTGCACATTTACCTGCGACTGCTTAGCACGAACCTCCGGCGTAGGTGTCAGAATCGAGCTGGACGGAAGGAGAGCGGGGGCCCTCTTCAGGCCGTTTGGAGGCAAACCTAGCCCCAACGCAGATCCATGTGCGCAGGCCTATTGACGAAGAAGACGACCACGACGGGGAAGGAAGGGGAGGCAGACGCAGAAGCCGAGAAGGCGCGAGCAATCACAGGTCTGACAACACAATCGACAAGAGCACAAGGCGGGGCAAAGGAGGCATTGATTCGAGAGGCAAAGAAAGAGAACGTACAAGGTGCCTGACGTCCGATATTTTCTCCGATCAACTAAATCTCGCACCACCTGCTCGCACACAAGTCCAAATGGTTTAGGCTGCGTAGCCTCCCTCATTCGTCTCGTCCCTGTCGTTCCGCCCTTGTCGTTCCGCCTCTGTCGTCTGTGTTTCTGGAGTCTTTTGTTCTCGAACTGTGGGCTTCAATGTCCCTGTGGAAGTTGTGCTCACGACCCGTCAAAATCCGCTGCAGTTGCGGAGGCCGAGGTGGAGGGTCTCCGGGTGGGGGCCTGCCCTGAGAGTGTTATACGTCGCACGAAGCCCTCATGGCTCAATACATTCAGTGCGAGATAATTTGATTTCCAGAGAGTTCATCTCTTCCAAAACCCAGTTTGATCTCTCCAGTGATCCCTCCCTACTCAGTGATCTCCCTATGAAAGCACAGTCCTACATGTTCACTAAAAGGCTGAAAGGGCCGGAAAGAGAATTCTCAACTTCTCTGAGATTAGGGCTACGAGGCAAGCCTTACAGTGGGAGCTATGATGGCCGGAAGAGCCAAAATTCCTGCACCCACGCTGGAACAGCCCCGAATATCGACCCTGTCGCAGCCACCACCGAAAGATTTTTTTTTGCATCGAACGATTCCGTCTCTGCATTGGGAATTGCTCCGTCCTGCTCAACTTGCTCTTGCTCCTCCACCATTGCTCTCCAATTCAACAACGATCTGCCACCTGAAAACTGGAATGTCGTCGCTGCACTCCATCTCTGTGGATGCTCTCATGTGCGCAGCGCTATACAGTCCCGAAGAAGCTCGTTGGCGCTCCTTCATGAAAGAGTTGCTTCTTCACGGCTTCACAGCACAAACACACAATTCAGAAGTCACCTTAGTTTTGGTCTCTCTCCGAGCAATGGCACAATTCTTTGACTCTGCAAAAAACAAAGATGAAGTGAATTGGACGCTAGAATGGACGCTGCAAGGGAGCACCATCTCCGTAGTGCGGGGGCGCGGGGAGGACGACGACAAGGATGACGACGGTGGAGCACCCGCAAGGTGTCGTCCCTGTTCGTTTTGGACCGCCGGTCGCCAACGGTAACTGAGCCGCCGCCTTCCTCTCAAGAACCACGTTCATCGGTCGCAAGGAGGATGGCGTTCTGCGGTCATCGGTCGCCCTGATCTTTTTCCCCCGTCCCCGAGAATCGGCGCGCTGAGCAAGAAGACGAGGACGATGACAGAAGACAGATGATAGGAGAAATAGCGGGAGGAGCGATGCGCAGGACAGGGGTTTCAAAACTGTGGACTTAGCTTTTCTGGCGGAGTTTCGGTGATTTGTGGATGTATGTATTGGTGAAAATATAGGAAGGGAGCAAGGATTTTTTTAATTTCGGTGATTTGTGGATGTACATCTTGGTGAAAATATAGGAAGGGAGCAGGTATTTTTTTAGTTTTGATGATTTGTAGATGTACATCTTGGTGAAAATATAGGAAGGGAGCATGGATTTTTTTAGTTTTGGTGATTTGTGGATGTACAGCTCGGTGAAATTTTCAGATCATTTGGAATTGTAAAACATATAGGAAAAAAATTGTAAGTAGAAAGAAATAGAGAATGGTTCAAAATATTAGATTGTTAAGAATTTAATTATAGAATTGAAAAATGCCAAATCCAATGGTTGTAATGTTGTAATAAACAATCAACACCAAATGTTTTTATTTTTTTTTCAAAAATATTGAACATTGAGTAAAATGAATGACTTCAAAGTTTATTTTAAAGTAGAGAATGTATATCTGCCTGCAAACAAAAACTTCTCATTACTTTCATCTCATTGATCAAAATGGAATTATTCAAAGCTTCCCATGTGTATATAAGTCTAGAAAATCAACTTCAATTTTATCTTTATTAAAAAAGTGGATTTTCCTAATCTACCTAGATTGCCCATTTTTTTTTTTTTTAAATTCATATGAGGCCATAATTTTTTACTCATATTTTTAAATGTCATGAAACTTAGTGCATATGAAAAATATTCCTCATCCCCACCTTCCATTAAAATTTTGGCCAAAAATATGCAAATTACATGTCATGTGTACTAGTCCAATATTTCTATACAACCAAAATGCAATCTAGTCTTTTAGGGGTTAAATAAGAATTGTGTATAATATATAGTAGAAAATAATTCTTTAGTTTCTTCAATAGGATAATCTATAATGTGTATATATTCATAATCAACATAGCCTGAAATGCGGTTCCTACATTTAGACCAATTAGCCTTAATATTTCCTAGAAATTGCTCATAAAGATGTATACAATCAAAACATGAATGCATAAGAAAGCATGCTATTGTTTTGTGGAACATCGAGAGGCAATACTTTGAAAATGCTTTTCTTATTCATCTAGTGTCAAAATGATGCATGTTAAAGTGTATTAACCCCTAAAGTCCCAAGGCCATTTTTTTTTCCCAAAACCACTCAAAACTGCCACATTTGTTGTGGTCATCCAAGAAATTAAAAACATTATTTTTTCGAGAATCTAACTGTAGGATCTTGTACTACACTTCTCTTAGATTATGTGGTAAAATTTATGTAATGTTTGAATGTGTAGATTGAAAGATATTAGCATTCAAAGTGAAAGAAAAAGTTTTTTTCTCCAAGAAGACACTCCAATTGCCCACAAAACAAGAAACTCTATAACTTTCACATTACTAATCCAAATGGAATGAATCAAAGCCTCCCATTTAGAATCCATGTAAAAAAAATTACTAAAAACTTTATTTCAATTTTTTTGTTGCCCAGTCTCCCCATTTTTAGGTTATCATGGCATAACTTTTGCTCATGGGTACCAATTTAAATAAAAATTACATTCCCAGAAAGCTCATAATTTTTTTCTATCTTATGAGAAAGTTTCAAAAATATTCACCAAAAATTGAGTTCATAGGAGCCCATCCAAAATCCATTTTGTCCCATATAGGGATAATAATAGCTATGCTCAATTGTATTTTGTTTCACTTGCAGATATATAGACCTTCGGAAGGATAGCCAATTTGTTTCAAATGCCAATTCTTGCAAAGACTAAAGACCTTAACCCCTAAAGAACTAAGTTGCGTCAAGAGCTATGTTTTGGTAGCATAGAAATTTTGGGGAAGTACATGTGACAGGAGATTTTATTTTATTTCTTTGAATTTTTCACACAACATGGGGGACAAGGAGTAGCTTTAAGGCCCAATAATTTGTGGATGTACATCTTGGTGAAAATATGGGAAGGGAGCATGGATTTTTTTTTCCTTTATAAAAAGTAGTGCAGAAAGTGATAATTACAGGGAGGAGGAAGCATTTGCATTCATGGAAATGGATGAAACTTGCCATCTATGGATGGAATTTCATTTCTTCATCCACAACAATGTGCAATCATCCAAAACAAAGCGATATAGTTCTGAAACCTGGTAGCAAATGGGTGAATTCATCCACTGAAATTAAAGAATATTTCGCTCAAGATTACTTGGAAAAAAAAACCCATCACTTTAGAGGGATTTTTCGCTAAAATAAAAACCTTGGAAGGGACTTCACTTTTTGTTTGCGTTTGAAAAAACCTCTTTCCCATGCTGCTCGTGTGCATCTCCGAGTCAACTCTGCATATAATGTTGGAATGGGAGGAACCAACACGAGATACAGGGGATTGCCCTTTAATATATATATATATATTTAAATCAAATAATTTATTTTAGATTTAGATTTCCTAAGGTGAAGCAGTAAAGTTGAAATGACATATAAATCTTGTATCTTGTTTGGTGAAACAAATAAAATGCTAAATGAATTTTCTGGTTTCATTCAATATTGATCTTTTATTACAATGTAAACTAGTTTTGGTAAGTTGTTTTCATTTTGTTGAAAGGAAAGCTTTGTATCTGAAGAAAATAAATGTAGCTTATTAATTACATAAAAAGTATAACTTTTAAAATTATATAATTTCACTGAAGAGACAAATTTACAGTAGGGTTCAATTTTGGTCACATTTTTCCAACTGTAGTTGAATGTTTCAACCCCTAAAGGACTAAAGAGTCCACTTTGGGAAATTGGGTAAGCTTTATTGACTTCATATTTTGGAATTTTTGCATATGTAGACTTTTTAGAATATATGCTAATCATCCTAATCTACATGAGATGCTCTATTTCATATCATTCTAGTGAATAGTGCAAAAGTAAGAAGACATTTTTTGATATCAATGTCAAAGTGGATAGCTGAAAATATACTTTTAAGGAAGATAACTTGATTTTATTGAATTTTATAGATTGAGACCTATTCAAGAACATTTGAACCATTCAACTCTAAATAATGAGGTGAAAATATACTTTTAAGAAAGATAACTTGATTTTATTGAATTTTATAGATTGAGACCTATTCAAGAACATTTGAACCATTCAACTCTAAATGATGAGGTGGAAGTTATGAAGGATATTTTTTGTTGAAATTTTTGACAAATTAAATATATGTAGTCCTTTTTTTGAACTTGATTTTGGAAAATTTTGAATAAAATGAAAAGGAAGGTATAAACATTTTTTATTATAACATTCTCATCATTGACATCAAGAATTCTCAATTTCTTGTAAAAGCTATTAGCAATTTAGTTTTTATTTTCATTTAGTACCATATTGATTAAAATGCATAAGTTATAAGGTATAGTTGTTTTTCTCCAAAAAATGTTGAAAGACCAAGCTTCACCTTTTAGAAGGGCTAGAAAAACCAGCATCCTAAAGTTTAGATACATTCACCCTAAATTTTGGAGTATGTGCTTGAACAAGTGAAATAAAGGTTCATAAGCTTGCATTCATTGAAAAATGTATATAGATGAAGATTTTAGCCTTGCTTTGGGGGTGAGTGTTTTGAGGCAATTTAGAGCTTTCAAACAAAATAATCAAAAGCATATAGAAGAAGAAGCATTGTACAAGTTAAATTGAATCCTAAGTCAAATAGGTGGTGGACAAGAATTGGGAATGGGTTTTCAATCCTTTGTCAAGAATTTTTAAGATTAAAAAGGAAACATCAACAGAATAGTCTAATTTTTCTACCTAATGAGAAGTATGCATTAATGATGAAAATGAGTCTTTATAAGTAGCCCTTCATTAAATCAATTTTCAACCTAACATCATCTAATTTTTTCAATCTAATCTTCTAAGTAGAATAAAAAAACTTAAACAATAAGGTTCTAAGTTCCCAACTACTTCATTAGGTAGATTAGGAATTGTTACTATAGACACATCATGAGTTGTTAAAAATGCAATGAAATCTTCAAAGTGTGTTTGTTGTCCATGAATAAGATGAGTATAAGATCATAAGGTATCTATATCCATTATAAAGGCTTTATCCAATTGGAGGTGGATTTTGATAATTTTAGATTGGAATAAACAAAACTCCTTACTAAATAAACCAAATCATTCCAAGGGTGCAATTCAAAATTAAATCCACCTGTGCTCGGTTTGATTAATTTATTTTGTATACTTCTTTTATAAAAAATAGTGAAATTAGGTTGTCTTTATAATTAGGTTGCCTTACCTCAATAAAGTTATTTTATAAGCCATTACTATAAACAAATACTTCTGTAGATATTTCCATTTTTACACATAAGGGTATGTTCCCACTTGGTGTTAAAAACATTGTTAAAGAAGGTCTTAGGAACAAATTCAGATATATTTTTGGACTGGATTCAAATTGCAAGAAATTCCTCTAACATCCCGTGGAAATAGACCTTGAGGTTCGTAAATTCCAATTAAAAAATAATCCTAAATCAAAAGTATTACATTCTTATACTATTGCAATAAAAATTTATATTGTGTTATATTTCAAGAAATTAGTATAAGGCAGCTTAATATTATAATTTTGTGTAGATAATTTTGGATATATGATGAATTATGAATTTGCAAATTTTTTCATGCATGGAAAATTAAAACTTTTAGTGCTTTTCAAAAGGATTTAGTGTAGGTATCATGTCAACGTAGCCTAACTCCAGGCCTTGAAGGAATAAAATTTTAGTTTTGACCTTAGTTTTGTAGTATGAAACCTAGAGGTTTCATACTTGCTGCAACGTGCATTTATTTTACACTTCGAATACAATTATTACACTTTTTAGAACAAATTTCTTTTGACTTCCTTTTCATAAAGGTGTATATTTATGAGCACACGTGCACTGTATTTTGAAGGATTGTATACCTTCATATTTTAAACCATATCCAATTGCAGTCAAGAACCCTACGTTTTTCCAAGGCTAAGGCCTCTCTACTCCCTTCCCATCAACGTACGTGATGCCTTGAGATGGTATTTAGGCACCAGAATTATTTGATCACAAATTTGCTACAATAGATTGTGTTTCCATAGGAATAGAGGGATATTCCACCAAGTTCCCCGAAATGCATATTTCAAGAAATTCATATATCAAACCTTATATAAATAAGTATGATATGGAAGCATCTTCTATTTGTTGCTTTACGAGGGAAAATCTGAAAGGAGGCAGTAGGGGGCCGTAAGTGTAGTACTAGGGATCAAAAATCAGGTACTTAGGGTTTGTAGGTGTTGCACTTGGGGTCCTAGCTGAGACACTTGGAGCCCTAGCTGAGACACATGGAGCCCCTACGTATAGTAGTTGGGGTCCTACTTGAGACACATGGGACCCCTAGGTGTAGCACTTGGGGTCCAAAGTAAAGCATCATTTTAGGCATAACTTCAGTAATGTTGCAATCTTTTATGTATTTGTATTTTTTTTTTAAATTTTATCTTCTTATAATAAATGTTGTTGGTGTTTTTTATTTTAAAACTTCAATTTGAAATGTAAAGTAAAATGTTCATTTACAAAGATATATAGAAGTGCCATTCTTCCATCCTTATATAAATTGTATTATATACTGAAGGCCCCTTTTCACTTGGTTTTATGGAACGCCAGTGGTGAAAAAAAAAATCTTTTAGGTTCATCAGGGAAGGTGGTTTCACACTACTAGAAAGTTCATTTTAGTTTTCCGTATTTTCATACTGGCAAAGCATTTTCACTTGCACTGCAACATATTTATTGGCACCCTTGACAGATGCTAACAAGGTAGATAAGATTTAGGAAAGAGTGGGTCGTCACGTTAAGTTCCCTTTCATCATAACCTTCTTGTCATTGTTTCAGCTGAGGTTGCTTCCGTTCCCGCCTTCTTTTCTCCAAGGTACTTCAATCTCCTCAATTTCATTGTAGTTTTTCCTTGAATGAATTCCAATTTACAAATCATTTTTCTCTTGTCTTACAATGCTTACAAATTGAAATGGTATAGGTCTCATCCTTCGAGTTTCCACTGAGTACATTGCTTGATGTTGTCTTAGGGTTTTGGAGGTGGATTTGATTTATAAAGATTCTACCTTGAAGTATTGCATGCGAGTGGCTTACTTCTAAGCAATGACAAGTCTTTTCTGTAATTTCATCCCGTCTTCTTCAAGGATAGGAGGGCTTCTCTTGTACCCACATGAACTTTTTCTTCTCTTAGTTTGGAGCGCTTTGGAATGCAGGCAATTCAAAGTGGTCGACCCTAGATTGTAGAGATCGATTTCCTGACAATCATTCTCCCTCAAAGTGTTGCGCCTAAACATTTTGAGTGACCAAAGGGCATCTCCTACATATGAATGGATTCTGCCTTCTCTAATATCTCAGGGTTTGGGATGTTTGATCGCAGGACAAAAGACCACAATGTAAGTGAGTACACATTTCTTGGAGATTAGTACAATCATGGCATGAGTAGGGTACGTTGAGGATCAAATTCCAATAATGTTTACAAAATCCAGTCATTTTGAATAAGATGTTAGAATTTTGTATACCTACACAAGTTGCATGCACGACTACACTCACCAAACTAAGTAGACAAAATACTATGCAGAAAATCATGAAATTCAAGTACAGGAAGACATTCTATTTTTGAAAGAGTGAGTTTTCTGAACAGTGTACAATCTGAAGGGAACAATACAAGGTCTTTTAATCAAGGCATGAGGGCAAAGAACATAGTAGAAGAGCTTTAGAGGGTCTCAATAAGGGCACATTGCAACTATAGGAAGAATTTTAGAGTACAAATTTACTCTACATTATGACCATCATCTTGCCTTCTTTTGTTGTGCTAATATTATTGTTTTTCAATGAAGCAAAATTGTGAGCAGAAACAAAAATTTCACAATACAAACTATGGTGTCCTTTTGTATTAGATTGTAATGAGGCCTATAAAATAGTGCAACAATACTTCTACAATTCTCTAAAGTGTTGAAATTTTTTACACTACGAGAATATATAGAAGTGAATCTTGTAGCTCAAGTTGTAAGAAGTTGCAAAATAATTATTGACCTAACATTATACTCAAGAGTTTGCTAGTGGGGCATGCACCTCAATTTGGTGTCTAATACCTCTAGCTTGTGTGATCATCCTCGCTTTATTTTTAGTCACCAACCAATGCTCTCTCATCGTACGTAACACCAAGTGAAAATATGCTTTCACTACATGAAGAACAAATCTCTAGTAACCACATAGTTAGTTATCTCTTGCTTCTTGTTTTTTCTATCTTTTTAGTATAGTATCAAAAGTAGCAGCTGGGCATGTATAGAAAGATTAATTTTTTGGGAGTTTGTGAAGGTGTGAAGGTATATCTTCTTGGGATCATGTAGGTAGGTTTAGAGGTAGGAGCTTGGTGGAGTTGGAAGCTATGCCGTCTTTGTAGGTAGGTCAATGATTTGTTTCTTTTGTTATAACTGATACTATATTTTGCGTTGCTACAAGTAGGAAAACTAAGTAAGTTGGAGAAATTGTTGCCTAGTAAGTTGCAGAGCGTCTAGTGATTGAGTTTTGAATTTATTGTTTTGACATGGTAGCACATATAGCATTTCATTAGCACATTTCGTTAATGTTACACATGTTTTGTGGTACTAAGTTACAGTATTTGTTTTTGTCAGAGGTCATCATTTTTATGCATTTGTGGAGTTCTTATTCCATATGGTTCACAGATGTACAGACTTGTGGTATTGTGAAGAAGGACAGGAGCTAGTGCAAAAAAAAATCCTTGTAGGTTTTGAGGAGACTATTATTGTCTTCATATTGCTGTTGAAGCTAGTATTGTGATTCTTCTTGTTGATTGTTTGTAATTGAGTACTTGTGAAGATGAGGTAGTATATGGGTGTTTAGTAGTGCTTTCACAATTATCTTGGGACTTCAAGCTAGCGTCCGCAGGCTCTTTTCAGGCATGTTTTGTTGATTATTTCAAGAATAAGTTGTGCGCGCTTGGATACTAATGTAGTTTGTTTGCTTCTAATGTTTGCAGCTATTTGAAGCTCTAATGTGCTTGGCAAACATTGCTTAGGGGGGTTCTGAACAAACATGTGATCTAGAGCCTGCTCAGCATCTTCTTGTCCTTTATTTTGGAGGTCAATTTCATCTACTATGATATCACATGGTAGTAGAACTTTTACTTATATAATCTTCTTTTAGTAATGTCCAGAAAGAAAATTTTCTTACAATGGTAATATTTCACTAACATTGCACTTCCAAGCTTGAATAATGTGGTTCGAAATGTAAACAAGTCCTAGAAAATGGATGGAAGAATAGTAGAAGAATATAAATATTTTAACAGAATATCCATTTGCATTAGTACTCTATTCTAGGTTTGCTTATTATTTTTGTTATTGACTCTACCAATTCCATAACTTAAGATTGGTGTCTATGCAATTAGATTCATAGAGAATTGAGCCCAAATTGACACCTTATTTGGCCATTCCGGAGCTCTTGACTACATTTAATGCTCCATTCTAGAGTACACCGACCATGCCCAACATACAATTTGTTCTCTTCCTATTTTTAGCTAAGCATGATTAAAATGAGGATGTACATGAGGAGATTGAAAGACAACCGTTTGGGATGTAGAAGCAGAACTTACCATGGCTCATTAATTGTGAAAAAACTGATTTACGTCTGTCTTTTCAGCATTAGTCCAATGTTTTTTAGACACAAGAAATTTGAGCTTTACAGTTTTTGCTCCATCTGAATTATTGAAGGGGGCATTGGATCAACAGTTGGGTGTTCATGAGTTCCTTGTGAGTAAGCTTGTAAGTGAAGAGTCTAGTAAAATAGTCATTTACTAGAAAGTATTTCCAAATTCCATATTGATACTTTAGATTAAACTCAATCATAAGTAAGAGCTCTAATTTAAAGCAATTTGTAAATGATTCGTCTTAATCTCTTTCTAGATTCACTAATTATGTTATGTACAACTTGTATAATGGAGGGCTTGGCACATTTATATGCCTATAAATGCCTTCTAAAAAGCTTTGGTGTTATTTTCAAAAATTAGCATATTTTCACCGTGCTAATTTTTAAATATACTTTAGATTTTGAGCTTCAGAAATGGTTACACATGGTTTGTAGTCATTACTTTCTGTTGCTATGTCATTAGATTTTTTAGTGTATTTACTTTGGCTTTTATTTAATGCTTTGTTCCTAAAACAAACTAAATGTGTTGTGTTGTAGAAAAATCTTTGGCACAATTGACATATTAGAAAATATTATATTACACATTCTCATATATTAAAGAATGTATTGCACTGTAGAGAAGTATTTGGTACAACTGATATATTGGAAGGCATCATCTTAGACATTCTTGTCATTGGTGAGTTATCAAACTATTTTTATTCTTTTATATCTAATACTTTATTAATTTTAGTAGAAAATATATTAGTTGTATATAAATATTATATTACTTTTGATGGCTTTTTATGTTGATTGGAAGTTGGAGTACTGTTGGAGTAAGGCAATTGACCTTCACCCTCTTGCAAATAGTATAAAAATGTATTTGTAGGTGATTTTAGATGTCAATCATAAATATATAAATTATATACATGTGTTCATTTTGTATTTGTTGCTAGTTATATTAATTGGAGGTTGGAGTAAGGCAATTGGCCTCCACCTTCCTTCTCGTCAATATAAGAAGTTAAAAATAGGTCATTTTTAGATGTAAATTGTAAATATATTAGGTGTAGACATATATTCAATTCGTACATGTAGGTTTTTATATTAAATGGAGGTTACAATAAGGCAATAGGCCTTCACCCTTTTGTTCTTGCTTTCATTTTAATCCTACATAGAGAGCAAGTTGTTTCAAATGTTTAAACGCCTATAACACGATGCGGAAGTTGCAAACTCACGAAATCTAACAACTTTAGTATAGCAATAGTAGTTGCTATTGTTTATTCTTAGAAAAGAAGAACTTCATTTGCTATAAGGTACTCTAGTCCAATGTGGTCAGAATTAGGAGTTTAACCTCATGCTGTCTCTCAAATTTTTCAATGTTTTCCCGGCATGCACAAAATGTGAGAAATAGTGAGAGCAATTGAAATTAAATGTTTTTGACAAAGTATGAATTTATTCTGAATTTCTGAAGTGTTCAACCTAGAAGAGTTTGTAGACCACCATATCAACAACAAAATATGAATCCTTCATGCTCAAGTCTTGTTTATCTAAATAGTCATAATCTTTTCTAACATGGAAAGTTTGAAAAATCATTCTTTACCATGAATAATCACCAAAAAGTTGAAGGCTTCTAATGAGGTCACTAATCAATCTATGATTGTTAAGTAAGACATGCATTGCAGCCTGAATTTCACATACTAGCTAGCCCTAGTAAACCACAATGGGGTCATTTCCTAGGTAACTACAATGGATCATCTGACTAGAGTGGGATAGTTTACCTTGTGTTTGGTCTTTCCTTCACGAGAGAGATGACTTTTAATGATATTACAATTGAAAAAGGAGAAATGAATGTATGGGGACAGAAATAAGTGATAACAATGGAAAAACATTCCAAGAATAATCTATGAAATTACATTTTTATGTATATGCTTGAATTTCAAATAAATTTTTTTATTTTGAGTAGGAAACTACTTTCAATGATAGTAGCCAAAGTCATTAACATTCAAGGGTTATTGGCTAGTACACACATGTAGTCTAGTGATATTGTCATTGACTTTGCTAAATGAAATCCACCCACTTGAATTGAAATATATGATTTGTTGCTAATAACAAGGAGGTGCTATAAAATGAGATGAGCTGTGTACTGGTTTTAAATTCAAACTTTTTCAGACTTTAGTGATTTTTATTTGCATATTAAAACATTGATGTGCAGGTATAGAGGTCATGTGGCTAAAATCTACTGAAAGTAGTCTTATTGATTGTTTACATGCAAGCCATTCAACCCCCAATTTTTTTTGGTTCTATGTTGTTCAAATTTTCTTAAGATTAACATACAAAATATGCATAGCAATTACAAAAGAAGGAAAAGGATTTACTACTCCATTTTAGTAGGATAGCCTTGATTTATTTATGAAAAAATGTATCCATTTTTTGTACTTGTGGCAAATTTGCAGGACTTGACATAGGCAGCGGTCATGGTATCATTAAACTGTGATCGATGCGGTGCTGTGAACTTCATCAGCAAAGCAAATCTTACCAACCATCAAAGAAGTATCCATTGCAAAACTTTAGGTAGAAAGAAGTCTAAATCATCGCACACTGAGCTTGAAGGATTGGTCAAAGAGGCAATCCAGTTCCCAAATTTTCCAGATGAGGATTTCGATGTTTCTGAAGTTCTGGAGATTGCTCATGTCTTAAATGAAGAGCGACCCTATGACTCAACATTTGCTTTGATCCATTGGATATGCCATTGTAAAAATGGTATGGGTTTATCAGAGCGGGACATCACTAATTTGTTTCGAAATGTACTTTTCCACAAATCCTTCAAGTTACAAGATGTCACTGTGAAATCAACTTCAGATTGCAACAATTATGAAGATGCACTTCATCGTGACGAAGATGGTTGGTTGGAGTATAAAGTCAAGGAAGAAATAGGAGACCCTTATCCAATATGTCTTTACTACAAGGATCCTATAATAGCTTTGTCTACATTATTTTTAGCCCCAGCTAATGGAGAGAACTTTGATCTAGGACCAACATCACCAATTATGTCATGCAATGCAATAGAACCATCATACTCTATTCCAAGCACTTGCAATTGGTGGCAATTTATGCAAGGTCACATTGCTTGTGAAGGTGCAGTCATAGCCCCTCTCATTTTGTATAGTGATCAAACAACTCTCTCGAACAATGGAAGGGTGAGTGGCTATCCTTTGGTTTTGTCTCTAGGAAACATTGCTTGTGAATTGCGTGCTCAAGCAGAAGGACACATACTTTTAGGAGTGATGTCTGTTATTCCTGCATCGGATATATCTTCACACCATAGAAGACTCAACATTTTCCACGAGTGTCTTAATCAAATTCTTCAACCTTTGAAGAAATTCAGTTTCAGGTATGATTTAAACCATGTAAATCCTTTTTATAGTTAAGAAATGCTTATCATTAGAGATGGGTCATTGGTTGCAAATGTAAAGTACCTTTACTAAGCTTATAATTGATTTGAATTTCAGAGTACAAAACCAATTTTGTCATATCGTCTCTAGTTGCAATGTAATATTCTTAATATTGATGACAAGTACTAACTATAATTGTCCATATGAAGGGGGACCGTCATCTGTGATCCCCATGGGGTTGATCAACTTGTTTTTCCACTTCTTTTTGCGTATGTTGGTGATCATCCGGAAGGGTCGAAGGTACTTTATATGGAGCATATAATGATATATTTTGTAGTCATATTTAAATGATTATTCAATGATTTCATAAGAATGAAGACCATGTGAAATAACATGTAGTATGACATTGTAACTTTGTATTAAAAGTTGATATGTGGCATTGTTAGATTACATGTACATATGACACCAACAAATGCGAGCTACCTTGTAGCTTGTGTCTTTGCACAAGAGATCAATTGAATATGACAAATCAAAGATTGGAGTACCGAACGGAATCAAGTATGAAGTCCATATTCGAAGAAATAAAAGAAGCAAGGACAATAGCAGAGAAGATGGCTATCTCAAAATTACATTCATTACATGGAGTTGAGGTGTGTAAGTTCGAAAGTGTATCTTTCCATTTTCCTTGTATTCATTTGATATCAATTGTTGGCAAATAATAAAAAGATTCTTGGCTTCAACCTTTATATTTTCTAAAATACCACAAAAGTGTCTGCATCTTAGTTTGCATGTACGAAGTAAGTTAGAGGTATGTACTAATTGTTCTATATTAACAATGTGTACATTCTTCATTTGCAGTGTGCACTTTGGGGCTTTAACGGTGGTGACACAGCTATGGGAAATCCCTACAAGTGTTTACATGTTGATATTATGCATCAATCGGATCTTGGAGTTTTTAAAACCTTGGTAGATATTTTAAGAGTATTGGGAGGGTCTACCAATGTGCTGTATATGTTGGATAAGCGCCTTCTCTTTATGAGAGCAACATGCAGATATCAAAGCTTCCGCATACCAGGAACTGATAAAGGTGGCTATTTCCGTTCAAATGCCAACTTTGCAGCATTTGAACATCGAGCAGTGATGCAGGTATGGATGATATTGGTTGTACTAGGTGATTGTATTTTGCATGATTGGAGTATTTGAAGACAAATGCATATCAGCAATGGTGAAGTTTCTCGAGTGGTATCAACTAGCGTGTCACACACACGAGTACACTGAGACAACCTTGAAAGAGATGGATGATCTCATGTGCTCGTAAGTAAATAAACTGGCAAGACAAATTTTTTTGGTTTCATGTTGAATCCAATCATACTTTAAAAAAAATTGACTGTTTGAACATCTTGATCATAATTCGAGTATTGAGATCACAATTCTCTAATAGTTTTATGTACTTCTTGTGAATAACAGGGCAATCACATCTTTCAAGCAGAGCTTAAAAGATCATCAAAAATCTTCTTTCAATTTAGTGAAAATCCATGCAATGCGTCATTTCAGTGATGCAATCCGGCGTTCAGGTTCACCTTTTGAATACAACACCAATATGTATGAGCATCTGCACATTAATCTCATGAAGTCTGCCTATCGATCAAGCAATAGGTGTGATTACACTGGTCAAATCCTCAAACATAATTCTAGATTGCAATCCTATCGACGAAAAGTTGGAGAAGTTGAAGCATTTGAATCAACAATTAAAAAAGTAACAGCTTTAGATCAGGTTTGCTACTGAAACAATATCATTTGCTATAAAAAACCAAATAGATAGGAATTTCATTTCTTTTCTTTTAGTTGTCATGACAGCCAAGTGAACTGATTTCATTTGTTTCGATGTTTGTTTAGGCTGTGTAGATTGGAGAGAATGTCATGTCCGGCCCCCATGCTTACCTTCGGTTGTCTTGGTTGATACCTACTTCCCTTGAACTACCTTTCAAGAGTAAACTACCACCTTGAGTGTATTCCATTCTTTCAGCACAGCATGAACTTTTTCAATTGCCACAGAGCCTTCATGTCTTCAAAGAAGCAAATAATGTACAAGGAGGTGAAGTTCTTCGCATCTTTTCTTCTCTGGCTATACCAGCTGGACCAGGTGAACGATTTGGAGAATGACCACTTTATGGTCGTGCAAGTCATGAATTTCATGGAGCACCATACTACAACAATGTGGCTTTACAAATGGAAGATGCAGGCATGGATGAAATCACAATATATGCCCAGCTACGACTCATTTTCCAAGTTTCCTTTATAGATTTTCAAAGTAATCTGCTAGTATCAAAGAACTTAGCCTTTGTACGCATGTACAAGGTTCTACGTGGTAGTCGATTAAATGAGCTAGTAAGATGCAAGCAACTTATATGGGATCCATGTATAGATTCTTGTTACTCGGTGGTAGATGTTGCTACCATTCTTCGAGTTGTCCACATTGTGCCTAATTTTGTAGAAGATGGTCATTTTTTCCTCAATAAATATAAATTCTAATTTTTCTTTATCATTACTAGGGACTCATGGTTACATAACTCTTCACAAAAGAGTACTTACTTGACAACCAACATTGATTATCTACCATCATTTTGAAGTTGAATTTTGTTTTCTTAAGCGTATAGAAGTTTCAATTTTATATTTTTCTTCCAACATAACCATCATGTAATTATTAAATGTCCAATGTTTATCAAATGAGTGTAAGGATTTTCACTCTGTTTTGTAAGAATATTTGATGGTTAATGATGATTTTTATAGAAAAGAATGAAGCGGAGATTAAATTGATATATATTTACAACTATTAGTAATACACTGCCTTTGGATGAATCAATGTAATTTAGTGCTAGAATTGAATACTATACAGTACTGTAAGTAGAAATCAAAATACAATATGAATTCAATATTATTGTGTTAAATTGACAGATTTCATATGATAATTGTGAAATGTAAGGATGTGCAATATTAGTGCTAATTCAATGCATACACATGATGTTGTGTAATAGAAGCACTGACTTCATATGTTTGAAAGAAACGCTAATGCAACACAAAGTTAGTCATCCATCACTATACCACTAAAGTTATACATGTTTAGTAAGGCACAACTATCGTGCAAATTCAATACTTAAAATTCACATATGAATGAAATGCCTAAATTGCACTGTCATCATGAGTGGCAATATCGTGCTACAACAATATTTCCAAATGAATGAATGTAACATGAAAGTAGTGCCTGACGACAATCGTGTCATTACCAGTGACAGTTCGTGACAGGGGAACTTTGTGATGATTGAATACACTAGTAGAATCTCCTTTTTATCTAGATATATCTAAACTACAAAACATATCAAATGCAATGACCTCTAATACAAATGAAACAAAAAAGTTCCAAATTAGGCATTACCATCATAAAACTGTGAAAATGATTTGAAGTTTTCCAATCCTCTTTTTACATGTCAATCCAAAAAGAATTGGTCACCAAAAAAATATGAGGTTGAAGGGCACAACATGCATAAACCCAATCAATTTACAGCTTCTCAAAATTTACTCTACAATTTTTTAGGATGATTTTCTAATGCGATTTTTTCTCCAAGATTTAGGCTCATTTCCAAGAGCCCCGAACATTAGAGAATCAAGATTTGCAATGAACTCCCGTGCACAAAATCTTCAATAGAAAAATCATAATCAGATTATTGATGCAGTTCAAAAAGATTTCAAAAAGATTTTTTATATTAACCACTAAAATTAGTAACTTGGTTAGGTTTTGTTCAACTTCAAAGTGTTGTAGTGGCGAGCGCGAGCTGCCTTACACACAAGATTAGGGTTTAGACATGAAATTCGATTGCGAGCGCGAGCTGCCAGACCTGTCTGTAGAGAATCCCGAAACGCGCCAGTCCCAATTTCTTCCATCATTTTTTTCTCAACTCTAAGTTCCAAGAGCGTAATCACTCCAACACACTCAAGATTAGGGTTTAGAAATGGGATTGTGAAAATCGGTTTCCTGACCTGGATCGTATCCCGAAATGGGTCGTAAGTGTCTTGCAACATGGCGATGAACACACTCCCCTAAGCGCCTGCTCCCACGCCCACGACGCGCAGCGGATCTCCCTCGGCTTTCCCCAACAAATGTCGAAGCTCACGGAGCCGCAGCTCGTGCTTGGTCGAATCTGCCACGCCCACCAGCGACTGACACCAAACTCCAGCATGTGCTCGGCTGTGCAATTCACGCCCAGGCTGGTGCGCTTTTCGTGCCTCACTTGACATCGTGGTCTTGAAGGTTCGTGGTCTTCTTTTTCATTTTGTGTCCCTGGGGAAGATGGTCTGGTTTGGTTTCGAGTTTTGCCTCTGCGAATTTGCGTGCGTGCGTGCGTGCTCTGTATGACGCACTTGTCGACAATGGCAGTCACCGTATTGGCAACTCTATCGGGTTTCTTTTTCTTCCCTGTGCTGGAGATGGGTAGGCACCATTCCCGGCTTTGGAGAATTTTCATTCGCATTTATCCTCATTTTCTCGGGTGTACATGTTCCGCTCAATAGTTTAGAGCTTAGGCTCTGTATGACTCTGTCTTGTGTCATTTGTTGCTGCAATGTGTTTAATTTCTGCTGGGTGGAGGCGCCGAGGACGATTGCGCTTTAGGAATTTATGTCGAATTTGCATCTTATTATTTCTGCAGGTAGACGAGCCCGAAGGAGAGGGAGAGGGAGAGGGAGAAACGTTGACGTCCATGGTGCAGGCCAGCCACCTCGGGATCTCAGTTGGGGTCCAACCCTGCTTCTGCCGCGATGTGGAGGGCACGTCAAAGAGGGGTACCTCTGGTATGGCTTCATTCTCCGGCCTCACTAATGACGCGAAGTGCATTCCTCTAGTGTCTTCCTTCGGAGATTCTGCAGCCGCTCAGAGGGATGCCCTCCTCCGGTCAGCTTTTGGCAGCTCCTCTGTCACGTTGGGTGGTCGCAATGCGGTTGTGTGCATGGCTGCTGAAGGTATTCTCTTTTAGAAATTTATTGTTGGCTCAAAGACGTATGATAGTTCTTCTGCAATTAGTGGCCAATGGTACAAATCTTTGGGCTATGGGTCCGCACGGCCGGCTAAACCCCAGCAATCTAACACTAAACCAACGAGAGATTAGGGTAATCCGTGTTCATCTGCAATTTTCAACTTTTGTATTGTGGTGTAGACTTCTCTATGCCCCGATCGACAGTTTAGTGTGTGCCTGCATGAGACAACTTCTGTGGTTTAGGGTTCTAGGTCCCTGAGTCGTTTCGAAATTCATGTTGGGAGGATCTGCATAAGAAACTGTAGCAAACGCGAGCTAAGTTTAGGCCAGCGATGCTGCCGTTCCTGGCACTGAATCAATCGGGTGGCTGAGAGACCTGGTCTGGTGCAAGTTTGCTTTCTGAGCTTTGTCTCCAATTCTTCTGCAGAGAAGAGGGAGTTTTCTCTTGAGGATTACCGCAACTTTGGTATCATGGCTCATGTCGATGCGGGAAAAACGACCACTTCCCAGCGTATTCTCTTCTACACCGGAAGGAACTACAAGATTGGTGAAGTTCACGAAGGGACAGCTACAGTGAACTGGATGGAACAGGTACGATTAATATGCAGTGCATCTGTGGCGAATATCTTAACATATTTTCGTCGCATCGTTCTATTATATCATAGGCAGGGATAACGTCTTTCAGTATCGGGAAAATTCAGAACTTTTAGTGTATTTGTTCAATTTCCAGGAGCAAGAGCGAGGTATTGCAATTACTTCAGCTGCCACCACTGCCAAGTGGAATGAAGAGCAATTGGGAGCTTCTTTAGAGGATCAGGAGATCCCTGAGGACCTAGTTGAAGCTGCTAATGAATATAGGTTTGATTTGGGAACCTCTCACTTTGTTATCTGTTTTATGACTATGATTGTTACGTACCTAGGTTATGCACAACTTACAGTGCTTCTTATTCTTCGAGTTGACGAGTCTCGTAGCGGTCCTTGTGTGTTCGTGACTAATTTAGCGATTCTTATCATTACAGGGCGCTTATGATTGAGACTATTGTGGATCAAGATGACGAAGCCATGGAAGCATGTTTGGAAGGTGTGGAGCTTGATGAAGCACCGATCAACAGGCTGATCAGGAAGGGCACTATTGCCCATCGCCTGCACCCTTCCGTCTCCTCTTCCATTGCGGCATTCCGCATCCCGCCTTCTCCCCCCTCCTCTTTTCCCACTTCCGCATCTGCCCGATTTGGTCCCACAGTTGGCTCTTGTTGGAAGTTCGAACCTCAGTCTCTTCGGGGTTTAGGGTTTAAAGTGTACGATGCAAGCTATAGTCTCGGAATTGGAGCTTCCGGCTCTTGTTGGAAGCTTGGGGCTCATTGGGGTCGGGGTTTAGGGTTTAGGGTGCACAAGGCCAGGGTAGGGGTGCGAGCATGCTTGGGGAAAATGGATCAGGGCAGTGTGAGCCTTGGGGTGGTGGTGCCGGCGCGAGAGGAGATTTATGGTGAAGCCGTCAGGGCGTTACGAAATGGCCAGGTGGTGGCAGTGCCAACCGATACGTTGTATGGCCTCGCGTGCGATGCAAGCTCGGCTGCAGCGATTCAGCGTGTGTACGAGATCAAGGAGCGGAAGCTGAGTAGCTCGCTGGCGGTTTGCGTGGCGGATGTAGACCTAGTGAGCGATTACGCCAATACGATGCACTTGCCGCCCAAGTTGTTGGCGTCGTTGTTGCCGGGGGCGGTGACATTGTTGCTTCCGAGGCGCGATAGTGATAGACTCTCGCTGTCATTGAACCCTGGGGTGATGAGTATTGGCATTCGCATTCCAGAGAGTGATTTTATCCGGGGCTTGTCAAGGGCGTTTGGTGGGGCGTTGGCGCTAACGAGTGCAAATACAAGCAGCCATGCAAGTACTGTCCAGATTGAGGAATTCAAGCATCTGTGGCCGCACTGTGCATTCGTTTTTGATGCGGGTAAGTTGCCCGGGGGCCGAGCGGGATCCACCATTGTAGATCTTTCGCAAGAAGGGGTGTTCAAAGTGGTTCGGCCTGGTAGCGTGTTGCGGAAAACTAGAGAAACCCTCATGGCATTCGGGTTGCAAGAATCATCGTTGTCATGATCAATTTTTGCAATTAGAGGGCCATGTTTTCTTGCCATGTACATACACATTCACTTACTGGAATCCATGGGACGTCTTGGGGTCATTCTCCAGAGTATTCGTGTGTGGAGCGATCACTTTACCGAATTTTTTTATGCCAGTGCGATTCAAATCGAATCGTGTTTCGCCTTGAGTTTTGGATCCCTAGGACGAGAGATTTTGAAGGTGTAGACTTCAATGCAGTGATGCGGGAAATCAATATATAGCATGCGGATTCAGATTCTCTATTGATCATAGCGTTTCTTTGTTGTACCAGTTGTGCTTTCCCATACGCAAAGCGAAAATCAGCATAATAGATTATTCTTTCTCCCTTGTCCATCTTCTCTCTTCTAGAACTCAAGCTTACGGTATACTCTGTATAAATTGTCTCATCCTTTGTACATATTGTCTCTTTAAAAATGTAGTTATTTTAATCCAACTAGGATGGCTATGTGTCTTGTGAGTATTGCTCATTCACAATTATAGTTTTAATATCACTAATTGATCAATTCATTTATTTTGCAAAACCACCACATGTCACGTGGCTCTCACGTGGCTCATAAAGCCTTTGCAATTATAGAACTACTAGCAGCCCTTTAGTACTATTGCTGACACCATTCAAGTCTATTACTTCTACATAGTAAAATTATGACAATTGTTCGTTTTGTTATCTCATTCATTTGAAAGTGATAATATTGACACAATTTAATAGTGGAAATAGTACCTTGTTTAGAATAATTGGTAATCTAACTATGTAGGACAGAAGTGCAATTATTCATCCTCAGAATTTTGCAAGAAAAGAGGTCTTCTACAGTAGTTTGTCTTACAATGAGTGCTTTTACAATTTTTTTAAGCCAATGCTTCACACGGTCATGATTTCCAAAGTCACACCCTTGTCCTTTAACCCATTAAGGACCAGGTCGATGAATGGAGTGAAAAAGTGGCTGAGTCTAACATGTTTTCATTAGTATCCACTTTGGCTACTAATGAAAACATGTTAGTTTCAGCCAGTTTTTCATTTCTTGTCATCGACCGTTAAGGGTTAAATTCTTTACAACTTGCAAAGCCCAATTGCAACATCCCTCTGCACAAGTTGGAATTTACAAAATTCCATGCTTCGTAACTAGCCTTGGTTTGTGAAGTGATGATCGATGCTCCTTCGATCGATCCTGATCGAAGCTCCTGCGTGCGTGCGTGCCTCTTTCATCCGAAGCCTTCGTGAGCGAGCAGCGGAGGTGGCGACCAGCGCTACCTGGGTGGAGAGCTAGCGCAGGCGGAGGTGGGATTGTGAGGAAGTGGCTTGTGAGGAAATTGAGGACGAAGGATGCTTCGGGAGGAGGATGACGCGAGGAGTACGCCCACGAAGTCAACAGCGAGGACGCCGGCGGCACGAAGCAGAGTTCGAAAAACGCTCCAGAGTCAGAGTCTATGGCTGAACCCTGAAACGCCGGAGGAGACTATGTATTAGATTATGTATTAGATAACCGATGAGCCTCGCTAGCAGCGAATAGGTTATTGTTTGTACATTTTTCAATCGTAACCTTTGATCGTCATGATCCAAGGGTGAAGGAAGCAAGTTGAAAGGAAAGAAGGTTATGAGTTGCAACTTGTAATGACAATAATGACAGGTTGTTAATGGGATGGTACCACATCAATGTTGAAAAGTCAACAACTGGTTATGACCATTTGGGTCAAACATTATGGCCTTCCTACCCGGGATGCTTCATTTTGCCATGGAAAATGAATAGATTTTTTTATTTTTTTATTTTTCTTCAGTGATTACTTAACATATCTTCAAATTTTTTGAGAAAATTTGAAATTATTATGAATATTTGAAGAAATAGAAAAGAAATGTATATATCAACTACTAACTACCTTTATTTGTGAAAAAAAAGGCCCGTGTTTCTTTTGTAAAACACAAAACAAATTTCAGGAGCATAAAATAAGCTCAAAGAATCTGAAATTCAAGCTTGAAGGTGTGTATTTTGGTCATGGATTATATCAAATTCTCATGTCATTCTATATACTTAGAATCCTAGTAGAACATGGTAATAGGCCCAAAGTTCAAACAACACAAATTTAGGAATTTTAAATAATTTCATATTAGAGTAGAAACTAGATTTAAGAACCTTCAATTCATTAGTTGGGCTCAAATTCAAAAAAGCATATTTTAATCAAAGGAAAGGAAAGGGGGTAGGCATTGCCAAGTACACCCAAAAGGCATCTTTTTGTGATTTGTGGATTTAGCATGTTCTTTTCCAAAGATTTTTGTAGTTCTTCAATGATGGACTTTTGACCATCAACTAATGTATAGACAATTAAAGAACTATTTTCTAAAAAAATTGAATGAAAATCATCTGTTTTTCAACGAGATTTAGGCATGTTTGACCAATCATCAACCACTTTGCAAATGTATCAACATTGCATGGTTAAATTTTTTAAACTATAATGGTCTTAATGTGTAATATAGTTTATTATTATAAGAAAAATTTGGCGAATCCCAAGTAAGATTTGGTTTAGATGGAATTGGCCAAATGATGGGGAAAAATTGTAGAAATTTGTCAACTATTGTCATTAATATTTTGGTCAATTAGCTTGATTTCTGGCAATAAATTACCAAAAAAATTACACCACTTCAATTTTTTTCTTTTGAGTCAAGTATAATTGTAAGAAATTTGTGTCTTTTTTTTTATCCCCTTGATTTTGGATAGGTGGAGTTGTTTTCAAAACTTTTGCTTTGTATTTCAATTTTACTTAAAATTTGAAATACATGTCATAGTTGTAAACATTGAGTAATTTTTCCACTTTTTAAAAATTAATTTATTATTTTTAAATAGATCCAAATTGGATCTCTATTTTTGCTATTTTTGGGTGGATTTAATTCTATTTTTGACGCAATTATAATGCAAATTTGAATGTCAAAAGTGGGATACAAAGACTTTTACTAAAGTTACACAAGTCTATGAAAAGATTTTCTAGAAATAGTAGAATATCCACCTTCCACATATGCTCAAAATACTGAATTTTTGTGCAAGTGTCACGTGTCATCTTGTGAATGCTCTAGAGTGATGTAGACCCCTAAAAATCTAACGTGGAAATTCAAATTTGACACATAGGTGTCGAATTTGACCTTCACGTATGGTAATACAATTCTCACATTCCACCAATACAATTTTGTTCATAGTGCATCATACTCTGTATGAGTAGTTCTAAAAACATTCTAATAAATCATACTACTAAAATCATAACTCCCTTTGTAATATCACAAATGCTACCACTAATACTAGGGTTTCGTGCTTGCTATGCTATGCATTCATTGTATCACATATTTGTAAAAATTTGATATATTTGAATAGAATGCATGATAATGATTTCAATAAGTCTTTAAAATAATTATTTTAAATATTTTATAAAAATATTTCCAATCATGCATACATAGAAATCGTATTTTCACACAATGTGATATTATTGATATAGAGTAGCAGTTCACAAACACCTTTGTAATATCACTTCTTACAAAAAGTGATATTATAGAAATAATATAGTCAATGCAATTGAGGTGATATTAAAGAGGATCAATATGGTGATATTATAAAGGTAGCAATTCCATTGCTTTTCTTGGTTTTATACTTCTTTTGCATTTCTATGATTTTGTGCTTTTGTGAGCTTTGAGCTTTCATGATTTCAATTTTCTATTGCTACTACCAAATGATTTTGAGAAATTTATTCTATGGTTTTGTGCTTTTGTGAGCTTTGAGCTTTCATGATTTCAATTTTCTATTGCTACTACCAAATGATTTTGAGAAATTTATTCAATTGAAGCGATTTTGGATTCCACAACAATAAATCTTCAAATAGAAATTACTAAAATCTTTGTTATAATTTTTTTAATAAGTAAGCATATATTGAAATGTACAATAGAAATTTATTGAATGATGAATGAAACATATGCAATGGTAAATACTATAAAAGATGCACATTCATCATTCAATAAATTTCTATTGTACATTTCAATATATGCTTACTTATTAAAAAAATTATAACAAAGATTTTAGTAATTTCTATTTGAAGATTTATTGAAAATCTTGCTTTGCATTCTATCTAATACATAAAAATTCTAATGAAATTCTAATGGTGAATACGTAGCATAGCAAGCGCCAACCACTAGTTTTCTTTCTAAAAATTATAGTAATTTGAAAAAAAAGCATAATAAATTCTTTTCATTAGTAAAAGCATATATCATTGAAGCAATAATCCAAAAAATCAATGACTAGTGTCAATACAATAAATAAATGTAATGACAACTTTTCTAAAAGATTGCCCTCTTAAAATTTTTGATGGAATTTTTTTGAATTGACTAACTCGTGGATCACAACTAAGAATTTATTTTTCATTGTTGTATCTTCTTATAATTGGAACATCCATAAAAAAACCTTCCAAAGCAATAATTGACACAATGCAAACAGGTTGTTGATTGTTGAATCAATTATGTGCATCATGAACTCTAATGGCTTTGTACAAAAAATCCAAACCTAAAAACATATCACATGGCTTTATAATATAAGTTAAATGCATTGTCCTATTTAACAAATATTTCAAATGCAAGGAGATTAAAAATGTTACAAATGTTACAATGGTTTGTGTTGCAACCTATACTCTTTCTACAATGGTTAATGCCATTCCATACTCTCAATTTCAAAAAACTATTCAAATATTGTAAGAACCAATAGCATTTGCATGTTTGTCAAATTGTGAACATTTTCAGTTCTATAAATGTCAACTTCCTTCAATTTTTGTGTATAACAATTTGAAATGATGTATACCAACATGCCAAAGCATAAAATGTTTTTTTGGAGTTCTAAGAAAAAAATTGAAAAATATAAATTAATTCCAAATTATAGCACACAACACCTAATTTTAGACAACACTAACTTTGAAATTAACCCCTAAAGGAACAAACATTGTTTTATGGCAAGATAACGATTTTGGATAGCTCACTACAAACATAATTTTTATTTTATTTATTGGGAATTTTCATGGAAGATGTGCCTAAGGACAACACTAAAATTGGTAAATAGTGTTGGTTGATAATTAGTGTTGTTCCCTATTTTTTACCCCCAACACTATTTTTCAACTCATGTGAAAATAGTGTTGGGGCACTTAACTCCCACCGTTGTATTTTGGCTCTTCCCCTCAAAATCTGGATTTCTGGCCCTTCCCTGAAAATCTAGATTTTTGGTCTTTCCTTAGAAATCTGAATTTCTGGCCCTTCCTTGGAAATCTGAATTTCTGACCCTTCCTTGGAAAATCTGAATTTCTGGCCCTTCTCGATTGGACAAAAGGAGGCACCATTCTCCAAAAACTAAACTAGATCGAGGCAAATTTTTTTACTATAGAGCTAAAATAGTGTTAGAATGTGTAATAGTGCTCTAACATTAACCTTGCAAATCACAATTAGTGTTAGTTCGGCTAATTAGTGTTGCCAACACTATTTACTAATTTTAGTGTAGCTTTTGAAGTCCAACAATTTTCATAACTTTTGACTACATGATTAAAAAGTTTCTTGTATGATATGTAGTTTTCATTGATCTTTGGGCAACTCAAAAAATTCTTTAAAAATCACTTTTTAAAAAAATAAAAATTTGAAATTAATTCACTAGATTCATATATACATGAAAAGTTTTGAATTATTCTATTTTGATCAATGAGTCAAAAGTTATGAGGAGTTCTAGTTTGTGGGCAGTTATGGATTTTCTACTCTAAAATAAACTAAGGTCCTTTATTGTACTCAATTTTCAATTTTTTTTGAAAAAATAAAATCATAGGATGTAGATTGTTTATTACAATATTGCAAATGTTGGGATTGGCATTTTTCAATTCTATAACTAAATCCTTAATAATTTTATATTTTGAATCATTATGTTTTTTTGTCTACTTACTATTTTTTCCTATATGTTGTACAATTCCAAATGATCTAAATTTTTCCAAGCATGTAGCCAACTTGCCTTGAAGAATGCATCTAAAGAAGCACCACCATTTTTGACATTTTTTCATACAAATGTGACCTTGTGAAGTGCAACAAGCTCGATTTTTTACAAGGGAAAAAAAAGGATTTTAATCAATTCAAGCGCTAATATCTTGCAATCCATAGAATGAAAATTTCTGAAATTTTTTCCATGTCTTCTCAAAGCAACATACTACAAGATCCTAAGGTTACATGTGTGCAATAATGTTTTTTTCTAAAATTTGGTGCTTGCATTAAGAATGGCAATTTTGGAGTGGTTTTGGTGAAAATATAGTCAAAACCTTTAAGGGTTAATTTATTTCAAATCACAATTACTTTTTTCTTCAAACTTCTATACTAATGTGTTATATACTATATACTACAACTTTTTATATACAAAAGTAGTATCCTATACAATAGAATATTCTTCAAAAAGATATTTGGTGGAATTTGTAGATTGAGTAGCTTCATTCATGAGTACGTAGAAATAAAAAATAGTGAAAAGGACAATTGGTGGAGTCATTTGACCCACTTGTGAAGAGTATTTTTCTATACACAATTTTTCACACTAGTTGGCTACAACTAAAAGACATTGATAATTCTTTACAAAGGAATTTTTAAATTTTTCAGTCAAAATAGTCCAATTACTACACTATTTTTTAAAACCAATAGCCATATTTTACATAGATATCACCTCATTTGGATATAGGTACCACTCCTAATTTTAATATAGATATCACTAATATAGGTATCATGAGAATGTTGAAAAAATATCTAGCTACTTCTCCAAAATGATTGGAAAAAAAAATCACCGCTTGCTTGTTAATATGTGCAGACGTCCTATGAGGAATCATTGCGAGGGGAGCAAAATGGGTGCCCAAGCATTGGTCAACAATGTTCATCGGATGAGTTTACCCTTTAACAATGGATTGGTGCTTGTGAAAATCATCCCTTTTGGTATTGAGTGAATAGTTGGTGCCAAAAAAATCTGAAAGCATTCATTGGAAGTCAAAGTATTATACCCTTCTCATGTAAAATCTCGAGGATGAATAGTTGCACTTCATTCCTACACTCAAAGATTCTCTATCATTCATTGACCAGAAAATGGCTGCAGCATGGTTAAAGTATTATATGTTTGATTCTACTCATTTTTAAAGCCCTTTCTTTTTCTTTTTCTTTTCTTTTTCTTTCTTTCTTTCACCCCGTGGGCTCGCCAGCGACCTCACCATCTAATCGTCACTACGGAATGGAAACGGAGCCTCCGCTTCCATTCAGTACTTTCAGTTTTATTCCGCATCTGCATCCCGTGCTTTCGCCAGCCGCAATTGGGCACGTTTTTTGCGTACGGCCCTGAGCACCTTCAGCTTCTGCTTCCCGTCCGTCGCGAGCTGAGCTAAGCTGAGCGAAGCTAAATTAAGGGAAAGCAAAAGCTAAGCTAGCTAGACTAGCACCTGCGTATAACTTATGTTGCTGCCTGCTTCATTGGAAGGAATTGGGAGGTGGGAATTAGGGTTTGAGGCGCGATGGCCTTCTCGGTGGCGTTGTCTGGTGGAATTGCGCCCTTGCACGCAGGAGGTTTGGAGGACGCGGGCCACTTGTTGAAGGCAGTGGAATTCGCAGAGCTCAGCGATGGGTTCACTGCTCCGCATCCCAAAATCGGGTGCGTGATTGCCCGGGGCCGCAGAATTGTGGGCGCTGGGGGTTTGTACGCGCAGGGCTCCCGATCGGCGGAGCTTCAGGCTGTGGAGGAGGCCGGGGAGCAGGCGCGAGGCGCGACCGCTTTTTTGAATTTGGAGCCTGGGGACTGCGACGGGGAGGAGGCCGCTGTTGCAGCGCTTGTTCAAGGCGGGCTGGAGCGCGTCGTAATTGGGATGCGCCACCCGCTGCCACATTTCAAGGGGAAGGCTATTGCGGCTTTGCGACGTGCGGGTGCGCGCGTGGAGGTTGGCGGGGAAGAGCTTGCCCTCGGGGGTGCGCTTGCGGCTGCGCTCAAGGCGTGTCAATATGCGAATGCGCCGTTGTTGTACCGAACTCGGGAGAATCTGCCCATGTCGACTTTGAAGTACGCGATGACTTTGGACGGGAAGATTGCTGCGAGCTCGGGGCACGCGGCGTGGGTGTCGAGTGCCGTCTCGCGGGAGCGCGTTTTTAAAACGAGAGCGCAGAGTGATGCTGTTGTCGTTGGGGGGAACACTGTGCGCAGGGATAATCCGAGTTTGACGACACGACGGCTAGGAGGCCATCAGCCGGATCGTATCGTCATGTCGCGTGCTTTGGATTTGCCGAGAGAGGCGCATCTTTGGGACGTTTCGACGACGCATACTATCGTGATGACACAGAAAGGTGCCAAGCCTGATTTTCAGAGGTATTTGAGTTCGAGAGGGGTGGAAGTAGTGGAATTTGATTTTCTTGATCCTCGAGCTGTTATGGAGCATTGCTATTTGCGAGGGTACCTTTCTGTTCTGTGGGAGTGTGGGGGCACGCTTTCGGCTCCGGCTATTCAAGGTGGGGTAATTCATAGGGTTTTGGCGTTTATTGCTCCCAAGATTGTTGGAGGGCTGCAGGCTCCAACCCCTGTTGGAGAGCTTGGAATGGTGCAGATGACGCAGGCTTTGAAATTGGAGGATGTTTCCTTCGAACAGAGTGGACCTGATATGCTGGTCTCTGGGTATTTGCAATCGATTCCAGACTTTGGCAACAATGATGAATTGACATCTATATCAAGTGTTGAGCTGCCCGGGAAGTTATCAGTCATTCGTTTTAATAAACCATGGGATCGCTATGGTGCTCTTTCGAACCTTTCCTACCACCCTATTACTCTACCAGATTCCGACGGCACCCCTTTGGTATGGAGAAATGTGGAGCACTACTATCAGGCTTCGAAGTTTGCAGGGGTTACTGATCCGCTAGCAGTTCAGTGCGGAGCTGACATTCAGGCAGCTGAGTGTCCGGAAGAAGCTACAAGGCTTGGAGAAACGCTGTCGAAGCAGAGACCCGACTTAGTGCGAAAGGACTGGGATATTGTAAAATTACATGTCATGCGCACTGCTCTCCGAGCTAAGTTTCTATCCTACCCTGCTCTCCAATCATTCCTCATGTCCACCGAAGGTTCAGTTTTGGTGGAATCCTCTCAGAATGATTACTTCTGGGGTGCTTCTAAAAATGGTGTTGGCCTGAATCATCTTGGTCGCTTGCTAATGGACTTGAGGGCGGAGCTTCGAAGAGTGCCCTTCATTGATGAGTCAGTAAATGGACATAATGCTAAGTCCTCAGTGAATGATCCTAAAGATTGTTACGATCGTTATCGTGAACATGTGGCTAGCTCATAGAAATCATTTAGGTCAGTGTAATGCAGCGCTGAGAGTCAGAACCGACAGCCGACTTTGAGTATACAGATTCTCCCTTCAACCCACAGGCCCTTACCACACTAGAGGAAAACTAGAGGAAAGGCAATGAAGTGGTTTTACTATGGGTGTTCTTGAGGAACTACTTGATTAAGGAGTGCCTTTTTCATTCGGACGTCCTGTGTGGCACATTAGTGATGACATGACAAGGAACTGAAGATGCAAGTGTTTTGTCGGATGTGGCACACCAGTGATGGCATGGCAAGGAAGATGTAGGTGTTTCTTTTCGGGTGCTACCGGTATTGCTTGAAGTCCATGAAATGGTGAAAAGAAAGACCTTATGTTTTGGAATCATGCTATGTGGAGCCAGCCGGGTGGAGACTGCCTGTGCTGTAAGTTAGTATGATTAGACCCTCAGTAGACACAGATTGAACATAGAACCATGGCCGGATCTCTTGTTCATTGGGGAGGTCAAGGGAGCACAGGAAAAACACGAATTAGGTTTTGTCTTAGAGACTTTTTGTAATTTAGAGGGGAATGGAGAGTACCGCCATAAGCGGTATTGTATCAAAATAAATAAATGCGAATTCACACGATCACCTTTTGAACTCAAAAACAATTGTACTTTATGCAGATTTGAAAGACAAATTTCAACATCGAATTTTGTGGCTGTGCCCATGGCAATTCCAATTCTCATACTGTTCTCATGTCCCTGTTGCAGGAATTCGTTGATGAAGATGATGCCAACCGTATTGTTTCATCCTAAAAAGTTATAATTCTTTAGTTCTGTATTACCGTAGTATAAGTTTGCAATGGAATAAAGAGTCCTTTTTTGTGTCAAAAGAAAAGAAAAAAATATGAAGTCTTTGTGTTCAACTTTTTCATTAAGGTAGGAGGCTCGAACTCCGTTTGGGCATTTACAACCACCCCTATAAAATGGTCTTGAATGGTTCAGTTCACACTTGAAATGGAAGAAATGTTTTTTTCCTACAATTTTGGCACACTTTGAGCAAGATTACAGGGTATTGTAGAGGTAATAAATGGTATACAGGTGAGCACTTATAGGATATAATCCACTTCATTTTTGACTTGTCATAAAATTGAGGTGGATTGAAGATTGTACAATGAAAACTTATTTACCTTGTACAATGTATGGAATTGAAGACTGTAGTGCTTGCTTTTTGGTTTGCATTATAAGTTAAGAGATTTTTTATAGATTAATATGCACTAATTATAATGACAACGACGGTGTACTTATACTTTGAAAGGGTGTAGTTTAGGGGGCTATGGCCATCAATTTCTACAATAGTGGCACTTTCTTTTAATTCTTTAAGACCAACATTAATGATGATTATAATAACAAAGTCCTAGGACACAATCCTTGATCTTGAGGCTCTATGAACTAGTGCAAGCATTAACTCTTGAGAATTTGAAGTAGAATGCTTTGCAAATTGAAACAAAATCAGAAGTTCATTCTAGTTTTCAGGAAATCATAATCTGCTTGTTGTATTTAGTGACTACAAGCCCAACATAGATAGTTTCAATTTACTAACTATTGTATGTGAGTTTTGAGTTCTGAGAGTCTCTCCAACAGTGAAAGCAACATAGATGGAGAGAAGTGGGAGCTACGGCGTGACTGGAGAAGCAGTCTCTTAGACTATGCAGGAAAAGAAGACGACAATGATGAAGAAAACACATCGTGATTCTGATGGGCAGAAAAAGTAGCCGAAAAACACTCTTTTCAAGAGCTATTGGTATTAGGAGTCTTTGAAAATGATAATAGTGCTGAACAAGAGGACTCACCACCAATTGAACCCTTACAATGTTGTTGAGTTTTATGGAGGCAACCACCAACAACTTCCAAGAAGTGACAAGAACTACGTGCCAACAATGATGCACTAGTTGCCAACAATGACGAATTGCAAGGGCAGCAACAAGAGGTATAGTGTATTGGAGAGGAGCGTCCTAACTTCATTGACATGGACTCTAGAATTAGCTCGGGTGATTTACGATAGAGGAGCCAAAAAAAGAAGGGAGTGGCACTGCAGCAATCATCTGCCCATGAGCTAATTCCGTGGGCTCCAATGCACTTAGGAATTCCGTTGACTGATTTGAACTCTAGTCCAGTAGTGCAGTTACTTGGACCTGAAGTTGGCGGCAAACAAAAACAAGGGTAGTCCAATGTGGCAGTCGAGGCA
Source organism: Climacium dendroides (assembly GCA_950106755.1). Taxonomy (NCBI): domain Eukaryota; kingdom Viridiplantae; phylum Streptophyta; class Bryopsida; order Hypnales; family Climaciaceae; genus Climacium; species Climacium dendroides. Next base: position 5,953,416 of record OX467082.1, on the reverse strand, counting down.
AGTACTATTCCAAACACCTTTGCCAGAATGAAGTCCTTTCCATAGCATTGAAGATCATCATCACATCCCAGACAAAAATTAAACGGAAACTAGACATCAGAGCAACTTCAAAGTGCCATCGCTAACATTGAAGATGGTCTGCCAATTAGAGTAGCAGCTCGAATGGCACCATAATGCACAGACGAAAGGAAAGAAGTGGTGTATTAATAGAAGATGAAGAGAATTAATTGGTTCAATATCTCATGGAGATGCAAAATATAGGTTTTCTCTTTAGCATTCGTTAATTGAAAGGAAAAGGTCAGCATTTTCACTCAAGCTAGGGTAACGCCTTTCAAGAACGATGGCCCTAGCCCTGGTTGGATTAAGTGTTTTAAGAAAAAAGATGGCAAATTGGCAATGGGAAAACCCCAAGCTCTAAAATAGAAGAAGGCACACAATCTTTGTCCTTAGATTGTAGCTACTTTCTATGGCAACTTTCAAAGATTGTATACAATGCACAATTACAAAGCCAATCATATATGGAACTATAATGAGAGCGGTGCATAGGCTAGGAAGGACGGAGGAGGTTTCGTAATTGCCAAAAGGGGCTTTTGAAACGTACACATTGTAACCCTTGACCAGAAAGAATGGCTGTTGGTTCTCTCATTAGATGAGTTTTTAATCCTCTGGAGGGTTGTGACTTCCCAGCAGTTCCCAAATTGCAAGAATTGCCCTGTAGAGGATCATAGTAGTTCATTGACGTGGCCGAGAGTGTGCCACGTTTGAAAAAATATTTTTTTTTTTGCAAAAGAATTTTTTTTTCAACTTTTCTCTTCATTTCAAGAATCTAACTTTTCTCTTAAAATTTTTTTGGACAGTCATTCACCAAAATCTATGGGGGGACCAGTGTTAGGAACGAGCCTAAAATAGCCCTCCCGGACCCCAGAAATCATCTAATGCTTGCATCAACACAAAAGCTGAGAGCTTGCCAAACTTTTACATATTCAAAGGCAAGAAACGAAGAAAAAATTTCCTAAAAAAGACAAGAGAGTATGGAGCAATCATGACGATGCAGCCAAAAGCTTGAATAATACATTATCTTTTCAAATCATGGATGTTTCACTTTCTCTTAAATCTTTTGAAGTACTTTGGCATTTCGCCTACAAACTAACACTTGCTTATTCTCAATGGACATGGTTCACTTGTCACATTACAGGTAATCAAATTGGCAATGTCAAAAGGCCTAGATTTACTTACATTTCCATCCCATACTTCTTATGCACTCCAACCACTTGATGTGACTTGCTTCAGGCCATTCAAGTTGTCATTTAAGGCGTACAGGGATAAATGGACTCTGAATCATAAGGGTCAACTTCCTATTAAGGAGGATCTAGCTTAGTGGGTCTCTCATATCCTAAAACAAGCTTTGTCCCCAAAGAATATTATGAAGGACTTTTGAGAGCACTAGGATATTTCCTATCAATCCAACAACTATGAATAGTAAGATGGGGCCAAGTGTTGTATTCTATAGGAGTGAAGACAATGAAGGCCATGAAGAAAACTATAGTAACCCTACTGCAACTGAACAAGACAATGAACTTTAGCAATGGAAAGTCGAGGAGATATTTCACTACAAGAGAAAGGGATGTTTTAAGATCAATTTTAAATAGTCCTAAAGATAAGATTATAAGTAATGACCTTTAATGCAAATTTCAGCAAAAATTGACTAGAAATATGTGTAATTCTAATAGATTTCTGTTGAAATTTGCATTAAAAGTCATTTCTTAATATCTTACCTCTAGGACAATACTTAAAATTGATCTTAAAACACCCCATTCTCTTGGAGTGTTTGGAGAAGTAGAAGTAGACCTCCCAAACTGCCAACAGTACTTTGTAGAGATAGACGAAGGAGATGCAAATGAAGGAGATCACCAAGCTCCTACTAATGCAAATAGTGACGAAGATAGTGAGGATGCTAAAATTGATACAGAAAAGAAGAGTTCTTTCTCAGATTTGCTTGAGTTGTCCCATATTCAATTACCTCCGCTTTCATAGACACACATGGAGCCCAGAATTGACTATCATAAGTCTATCCTACTGATAGAGGACAACATATCAAAGAGCTTGAAGATATAGCCGCCTTGAAGGAGCTAGTTGTACAAGAAAAAGAAAGACGAAGGTTAGACATGGAGGCAAATAAGGAAAAAAGAGTAGAAGAGAAGAGAAACAAACAAGAAGTCAAGGCAACAAAGGCAGCGCTTGCCATATACAAAAAAAGGCATAAGAAATTATGGAATATGAAGAACATGCAAGCGTTGGATGACAAGTTGCATGTAGCTATAAAAGCCAATACCCCCGTACAAGGCTACAAGGTGCCTTACTGTGGCTTTATGCCTCAAATTTGCAAACAAAACCAGAAAATTGACTTGAAATGGAGACAAGCTAAGAAAAGAGGGGGGATGCGAGCTACATACTTGCACTGCAAAAAGTCAGGCCACTAGGGACATCTTTCTATGTGCAGTCACAACTCAGCAATGGTGGTGCCTAGTACTTCAACTATCCAATGATGAGCTCCATAAACCACTTCTAGCCACTTGCTCCATTCTTGATGGCTACAATAGGTCCTACCACAACAACATCCACACATATTAGATATTATTGTTAGCTCCCACTACAGTAGAAAAAAAACGTAAATAATGCCACAATAGGAGACGAAATGGAGTACACTAAATAGTATATTTAGTATTAGCAACACTATTTACGAACCATAACACTAAATATCATTAACCCTATTAAAGTAAATAACATTAAATCTGATTTCTAACACTAAATGTATTCTATGGTAAATCTGAAATCTGAAAAGGTTTACATTTAGTGTTAAAACACATTAAGAACATAGGAAGGTGAACCAGAAGATGGAGGCGGCACATTCAAGTTTAATACTACACTAATTCCTCCAAAGTTGAGATTTAGTGTTATGTGGAGTAGGGTGGTAATTACAGCAAATGTAATCCAACACTAAATATACTATTTAGTGTAGTGGCATAGCAGTTCAAATGCAGCATGAAGGATCAAACAGTGAAGCAACCGAGCATTGGAGTGAACTAACAATATGATTTCAAGAGTGACACTTATCTACATGTAGAAGCAATTATTGAGGAAACAACATCAAACGAGTATTAAGAGAACAGACTAAAAAGTGCAAGCATCTGGACTTTGTAGCAAACCAACTTATTTCACACCTACACAACCATGACAACGTCTTTAGTACTCATAAGTGAGGAAACAATGGATAAGAATAGCCTATCAATTTGAATATAAGCAGGAAGTGAAGAAAAAAGTGGATAACTGAAGTATGTTGGTGAAGAGGCCAACGCATTGTAAAAGAAGCAATGGAGCAAAAGGTGGCTCTATACTTGAACTCAACTTCAAGCTATAACCCTAGTGAACGATTTGGAGTTGAATCAAATTGGAAGAAACAAACATCAATCTATTGGACAAAGAGAAGTGAGAAACTTAAGGGAAAGTATACAGTTGTTCATCAGAGTTGCCCCATCGTAAAGCTGAACTAGATCATTGTGGACAGTCTTACGTATATTGGTGAAGAGGTTGGTGCAATGCAAAAGAAGCAATGGAATAGAAGGTGGCACCACACTTGAACTCAACTTTGAGAATGTAATCTTAGTGAATGATCTAGAGTTGAATGAAATTGAAGGAAACGAAGACCAATCTATAGGACAAAAAAGTGAGAAATTGAAGGGAAAGTGGAGCTGCCCCACCATGAAGCTGGAATGGATTGCAGTGGACAAGCTTACTTTATGGCAGGTAGGTAGATGCAACAAATTTGATTTCGAAAGTTAGGTGACATTGAAGGGAATCTCAAACTTGCCAGCACAATGATGTTTGTGGAGGAGAGTGGAGTTGTTCGTTGAAGAGAGCCGTTGTCAACAATGGCTCCTTTTTCTAATTGTTGACTTTGCAGGCTAATATAATACCACAATGCCGCACTTTTTGGCGCTTCTAGGGTTTTGCAGGTCTTGTTTGTATACGGCAAGGGGAAGCATGGGATCCGTCTGACACAATTTTGATTTCTATACAGTGCATATTTAGAGCTATACAACAGGATAAATGCAATTTCTCAAGCTTTGAACTAGTTGCGTTGTCACCATGTTAGTGCACTATTTTTGGAACTGTAGAGCATGCTTTGTAAAATAAATGCAAATTACTAAAGAACTATACAATCACTTTTGGGACACACTCATTCTATTCTAAGGCATCATGTATACCATTACAACTCCTACCTACGAACATATATAGCAACTACGGGCCTTCCTGTTTGATAATTGTTTAATAAATCTTGTCAACTTAGAAAATTTTGATTAATTTTTCCAATCATTGTTTCCTAATTTAGCTTCTTCCCCTAAAAAAATTGGCTTATTTCGATGCATTCAATTGTTTGCAGAGCTCAAAAACCACTTAAGTGGTCGACTTATGAGCCTCCTACCTTAGTGCTCAGCAAGATGTCCCTGTTTGGGACAATGATCAAAGAAGCATCAAGGGTTTCTTACCACAAAATATCTCATTCAACTAAATGAGGGCTTGATTTTTTAAACCATACTTTTTGTATGGTGAATTTAATGAAATATAGATAATTAATACATGTTTGTCAAGATCTATGCAAAAATTCAATAAAGGATTCAAGTGTAAAAGGATTAATATCATATATATATATATATGTGCATATCAATTGTTTGGTAATGAGTGATGAAAGGAAATAAAAGGAAACAAGTGATGATAGCATGAGGTGTGATTTGAGAAGTAACTTACCTAAGGCTATAGTGCTCATAGAATTTACCACATGGAGGGTGATTGCAAGAAACACTTGTACTATTTGTTGCGTTTTTCATAGTACTCATTAAATTTTTTAGGAGTACTTTAAAATTAGAAAAATAATTTTTAAAAAATCTTAAAAATATGATTTATGTATATACCTCTAAAATGAAGGTTTTCACCAAAGGAAATGTGTAGGAAAATTCTCTAAGTAGGAGAACTTGAAAAGTGCCAAATCTCAAGAAAATAGGACCTTTGATTAAAAAATTAGTTTAAAATAGTAAAAATAATTAAATACAAAAAATAAAAAGTGTCAATTTTTAAGAACTTTATGAAGATGGTCATTTACCAAAAAACTTACAAAAATAATATTTTATATGTTTCAAAATGCAAGTAGAAAGAAGCTCTCTTCATAGACTTTCACACCACACAAAAATAATTATTTTTAAAAACCCTTTGGTGAAAAGTTGTATTTATATGTAAGGAAGAACTCCATATAATTTTATTGATGTAGGGTATATGAAAAAGGTACTCAAAAGTACTAAAAACCTCCAAATTAGCAAGTGTGACATTTATTTTGGGCCTATTTTTGGATAGTAAATTATTTTTGAAAATTACCAAAAAATCAAGGAAGTTGTAGGATAGTCATGAGTACCTTCCTTGTAAATCTTAAGTCAGTTGAAGTTAAAACACAAAAGTTATGGCCAAAAAACAACTCAGCCCGCAACGTGTGACAGAAAATAGTACAAGTGTTTCTTGCAATCACCCTGGAGTGCATGTTTCTTATGAAATATTTTTTGTGTTTTATAAATAGTTGTGAGTCTGAACTTCTATTTGTTACTTGATAAATTGTTCATAATTAGGAGGGCAAATATATTGCATTAAATTTTTAAATACTTATAGTATATGAAAGTAAAAAGAAAAGGTAGAAACACAAGGTGGAAACGTAAGGATGATTTTAAGTGATGAAACTCTAATACTCCATATATTACAAAATGTATAATTATGACTATCAATGGCAAAAAGGTGACAAATTAAATCTTTCTAAAAGAAGGAAAATTTTCTAGTTATAAAATCTTGTTCAAGGCCAAATTGGTTCAATATACTTCAAGAAAGAATTTCTTTAGTACCAACAAAACAAAAATGTTACATAGTCAATGTAGACTTGATTACTCTATGAGAAGAACAGGAAATATAAAATGATACCTTTATAGAATTACACTACTATGTTCATTATTTAATGACACCTATTGAATAATTGACACCATGGTTGAATTCAAATAACACCTTATTCAAGTCTTTCTAAACATTGTAGGAGAAGACTTCTTACATAGAGATGTTTTTTTTAAAATTGAATCTCAAGATGGAAAATACATAATTGATTTTTTATTGTAATCATGGTATTGTGATGTGGGCCATTTAATAGTTGAAATGACATCTAATTTTGTCAAGAAAAGGTGTTTAGTATTATAAATTGTTTGTGTTAAGGACTTGGTGTTAGAAGCTTGTGTTAATGGCTGGCTAATAACCAGTTGGTTAATAGTTCATACTAGAGTTAGTGGAATTAAGGTTAGGGCTAACCAATGGCTAGTTGTTTTTGGGTTTGTGGTAGCTACTTGAGGCAAGAGCCAGTCCCTTGTCTATCCTTTTTATTCTTGGTGGTTTAGAAGAGTAGGAAGCACTTGGAGTGCAAACTATGTATTTGTTGTTGGATTTTATATTGAAAGAGACATTTACGTAAAGGATTTTGTGTTGTGTTTTGATAAAGTTGTGGACCATGGTAAGATTTTGGATCTAAGTTCTTAGGAGGTTGATGTACTATCATTCCAAGTTTGAGATCACTAGATCTATTATGAAGAAGATATGAGGCCACAAAGTGGGTGTGTTTGAGATTTAAGGCAACTAAAGAGGGTGCATTGAAGAGCCTAGATCTTATTGAGTTTGTTTTATAGCTATGAAACTTAGAGGGTACCTTTCTTCACTCACTTTCTTTCTTTCATCAAAATCTTGACTTCTATGGACTTGAAATTTGTGAGCAATGTACAAAAATACAATTGGTGTAGGAACTATGACTAAGCAAAGTCAAAGTGAGAAAATGTCCACCACAGTTGAACAATATCTTGAATTAGGGTGAAATTTGGTATGCAATAATTTGATAAGTTGATCTACTTTGTGATAGGTATATTCAAAAAATTTGGAAAGATTGTCCATAAGATACGCTAGGTCAAAGTCAACAATGTTAGTTTAGAATATCTTGAAAAGGGCATACAGTTAGTAGTGGAAAAATGTTCATTGAAGTTGAACAATATCTCAGAATAGAGTGAAATTTGGTATGTAAAGACACAATAAGTTTCTCTAGTTTTTAGCAAAATTTCAAAACATTTGAAGACATTGTCCATTAGATATGATAGGCCAAAGATAGCTATGCTAGTTAGTTAAGTTATAGTATGAATTATAGGATTGGGATTTGGATAAATGGGAGTTTGGGGAAGGTTTAGAATTGTTTAGAACTTAAGGGTATAAAGTCATTTCATACAAAGCATTTCTAGAGCAAAGGCCTTGTATTATTCCAAACCTACTCACAAAACATTGTGACAATAGAGGATTTATAAATAATAAAAGGCACAAAATTGTTTAACTAGTCTCAATCATATAATGGCAAGAGAAGATAAAAGTTGTGGTAAAATAAAAAAATTGCATGAAAGAGAGAGTGCAACACATATTGAAGTTTGTAAAAAATAAATAAATAATAAATAATAAAAATAAAAAATATTTTGTCTCCAATGACTCTTTATGTTATCTTAATTTTTTATCCTACCAATTTTTTCTAGTCCCATCAATTGTAATGCAAGTTATGGTAGTATAGTAAAATGTTTTAATTGCAATTTGCAAATAAATGTTCTTTAGAGCAAGTCAATGGATAAATGCCTACATATAGCTTGAGTTCTTGAAATACGGCCTAGGTGGAGATTTTGTCCTCTTAAGAGGTTTTCTTCACATATTTTAAAGTAAGAGGCCTTTGGGGCCATCTTCTCACAAATTTCTCTACATATTTGAAGTTATATTTGTATTCCTTTTATAAATGTACATTGGTATGAACATTCAATCATGTATAGCACAAATTTAAGACTTGATGCATGACTTAAACTATTAGTAAAGAGGTCAACTACAGGATTAGAGCATCAAAATGATTAAAGAATGAATTAAAAAATCTTTCTTTTTTGGCCTAAATAGCATTAGATTTCAATATTTTCTATGGTAATTTTGATAAGAATTTGTAGGAATATTAAAGAAGAAAATGAAAATGTCTTCAAATTTCAATGAAAATTTGAAAGAATTTTTTTAAATATATATATGTATATATATATAATTATAAATTTTTCAAAATTGATAATGATAATGTAGCATTATTAAGTAAGTTAAGCCATTTTCTACTAAAAATGACTAGCATCAAAAAAAATTGTACTTGCCATACTCTTAACTTTAAGCTTACTAAGACCAATAAGCTACGCCTATACCAACTACAATATGGACCAAAAATACCATCTACATAGATTAACAATGTTACACAATTTCACAAGATTTCAACAGATGTTTTTGACTAGCTATAAGTTTATAAGAAATTTCAAAATAAAATAAAATTATTTAGTCAAATTTTATAATAAATTTTAAATTCTTTTTCATAAAAGCATTGATTGAAAACAATAGTATCAACCAAATTTTTAATTAACCCCTAAAGTCTAAGCAACCATTTGTTCATTGCTACCATTATTTGACAATCTATCTAGGTTAAAAACTAATATTAATTGAAAGATAATTTTTTTCATGTAGTCTAACAAGTTGTTTCTTCATAGCCAAACTAGCGGTTGGCACTTGCTATGCTACACATTCACCATTAGAATTTCATTAGAATTTTTATGTATTAGATAGAATGCAGAGCAAGAATTTCAATAAATCTTTAGATAAAAATTACTAAAATCTTCATATAATTTTTTTAATAAATAAGTAGATACTAAAATAAAAAATACAGATTTAATGAATGATGAATGAAATATATGCAATGATGAATATGATAAAAGATATACATACATTAGAATGCATTACAAAGCTCTATAGTCTAAGTCAATTTGTCAGTTCTGTATATACAAATTCTAAGGCAAATTGTCTCATATGACAGATCTAGCTTGTGCAATTGGATTGAAGAACAAGAATTAATGAGATGTTCTTTATAGTCAGATTGCATTAGAAATTTAATTCAATTGTTACAAACGATGGCAATCCAAATAGAAGAATTTAAAGGAAAAAATTGTAAATCTCAAAAGCTTCGTGAACAATTTAATTCAAAGCTCACAAAAGCACAAAATCATAGAAATACAAAAGAAGTATAAAGCCAAGAAAAGCAATGGAATTGCTACCTTTATAATATCACCATATTGATCCTCATTAATATCACCTCAATTGCAACGACTATGTTATTTTTATAATATCACCCTTTGTAAAAAGTGATATTATAGAGGTGATAGTGAACTGCTACTCTATTTTAGTAATATCACATTGTGTGAAAATATGATTTCTATGTATGCATGATTGGATATATTTTTAGAAAACAATTAAAATAATTATTTTAAAGACTTATCAAAATCATTATCATGCATTCTATTCAAATATATCAAATTTTTACTAATATGTGTTACAATGAATGCGTAGCATAGCAAGCACGAGGCCCTAGTATTAATGGTAGCATTTGTGATATTACAGAGGGGCTTATGATTTTAGTAGTATGATAAATGCTTAATTTGATCAAAAACTCCATTTTAAGTGATTTTCAAACTTAAATACTTCAAAAAAATATTCATTACAATTTGTCTTAGAAAGAGACCTAGCCAATGAAAGGTCATCCCAAGAAAAAGTATTCCATGGGTAATGTAAGTAGTCAAGGGGTGATTGATTGAAGCGAATAGTACATGGACTTGGTTAGGTGAAACTCTTGTTTTTTTAATATACCTCCATTGATTCAAGACTTAGTAAGTAATCTTCCATTTGTTCCAATATTTAGTGTAAAAGGTTGCGAGGCCAAATTCTTGTTTATTTGGTGGAAATTGATGGCTTCTTGACTTTTGGCCATAGTGCAAAAGTGCCCTTTAGGAGTTAAAGCCTCCTAATTAGTAATTAAAAACAAAATCTACCTGTTAAGTCAGTTTTTTTTTAATTTGTTTGATACATTGAGATCTAAGAACCCGTGAGTCCCTCAACATTGTTCTATTGTGCCATTGGAAAGCCCAAACTTTGTTTCATGATGTTTAGACCTAAGGCATAAAAGTTATTGAGTTTTAAAGTTTTTATGAATCGAGCAATTAAATGAAATTATCTTTATTTTTGAAAAAAACAAAACCATGTCCAAACACCATGAAACAAAGCCCTTGCACCCCATTGTGAATAAAGCTTTTCTATTTGTATCAAGAACACACATTGCAACAAAGCCCTCATACTCCTTTGTGCACAAAAAAACATTGAATTTTAAAGTTTTATATAAATTGAATTATTAAAAAATGGTTAGTAACTTTTACCAACTTTTATGTTAGTAATAATTAAATTAAGTTAAAAACAAAAAGAGCTGCCCGGATGAGAAGGGGACAGTGTGCTTCGTCACGCAGTCAGGCACTAAGCTTATCGGAGACTGACGAGACTATCCCTTGGAGTCTTGGACCTTGGAGACTTGGACCTTGAGTCTTGGACCTTGGAGTCTTGGACCTTGGAGTCTTGGACCTTGAGTCTTGGACCTTGGAGTCTTGGACCTTGGAGACTTGGACCTTGAGTCTTGGACCTTGAGTCTTGGACCTTGGAGTCTTGGACCTTGGAGTCTTGGACCTTGGAGTCTTGGACCTTGGAGTCTTGGACCCTGGGTTTCCTTCTTACCCAGGAAAACAGATTCCGCATTCTTCCTTCAGTTTCTCAGTCCCATCCCCTTCACTCGCAGATAGCTACGAATTGATTCGCTTCTCTCGTGGCAGATTCGCAGCTACCCCCAACATCCCAATCCCCACAATGCAACACCCCTCCCCTTCAGCTTATACATTCCTCCCTCTCTTCATTCCGAATTCACCTCTACTCTGCCTCATTTGTTTTTCCTCAATCTCTGTTTTTTAGGGTTTTGCTGCCTTTTTCGGAGGTTTTTGTTCCAGAGGTTTTTGTCACTTTCGTGTGGCGATGGCAGCTGTGGCAGCAAGTATGTCTTGCGTCGCTGCAGCAGCGACGCAATCTGCTGTTGTGGTGAAGGGCGTTCCCTTGGGAGGTCTGCAGCTGTTGGGTGTGAAGCAGCAGCAGCAGCAGCAGCAGTATGGAGCGATGCGCGTGGCGACGAGGAAGGGGCAATGTAAAATTGCTGCAAGCTCAAACGGGCTCACGTACAAGGACGCGGGCGTGGACATCGACGCGGGCACGGAGCTCGTGCGCCGAATTGCGAAGATGACGCCCGGAATTGGAGGCTTCGGGGGCTTGTTCCCCTTCGGCGACTCGTACTTGGTGGCGGGCACGGATGGGGTGGGCACGAAGCTGAAGCTGGCGTTCGACATGGACCAGCACGACACCATCGGGATCGACTTGGTGGCGATGAGCGTGAACGACATCATCACCAGCGGCGCCAAGCCCCTGTTCTTCCTGGACTATTTCGCCACCAGCCGCTTGGACGTCGACCAGGCCGAGCAGGTGATCAAGGGCATCGTGGACGGGTGCAAGCAGTCGGAGTGCGCGCTCCTGGGCGGCGAGACGGCGGAAATGCCAGGATTCTACGCGCCCGGCGAGTACGACTTGAGCGGGTTCGCGGTGGGGAGTGTGAAGAAGGAGGCGCTCGTGGATGGGAAAAAGATTGTCGCGGGCGATGTGCTGCTGGGGCTGCCTTCCAGCGGAGTGCACTCGAATGGATTTTCGCTGGTGCGCAAAGTACTGGCCAAGTCGGGGGCGTCGCTACAGGATCCGTTGCCCGGGACTGGCGTTTCCATCGGGGCGGCTCTGCTTGCGCCCACGACGATTTATGTCAAGCAGGTGATTGTCGAGCTCGTATCAATTAGTTTATGCTCGTATCATTGGTTTGTTTCCTCATCGTCACATTAATGTGACGATCGCCGTTTTCGTTCTAGCTTCGAATACAAGAAGTGGATTCTATTGTAGCGGGGTTCCTTGTCACATCTTTTTCTTGCGTTTTTGGCCTCTAATGCCCTATGGAAATCATGAGCGTACAGTGGATGTTCTGTGGAGAGAATGTACCAGAGGTGTCCCTGAGCAGCCCTCGTACTCCTTTTTAATCGTCATGTTGTCCATGCTGCTTTTAAAGAGAGTCATGTAGCTTTTCGATTTTTTTTCTTTATCGAATCTACCTGGTTTCGTTTCGGTTCATTACTGAAGAAGGAGAGTTATTTGCTGATGAGTTGTGTGTTCCCCATACAGGTACTGGAGCTCTTGGCTAAGTTTGAGATTAAGGGCATTGCTCACATAACCGGTGGCGGTTTTACGGACAACATCCCTCGCGTGTTCCCCAAGGGCCTCGGTGTGAACGTGAATGTAGGTTCCTGGGAAGTGCTACCCATCTTTAAATGGTTGCAAGAGCAGGGTGGTGTGGAGGATGCGGAAATGCGGCGGACATTCAACATGGGCATTGGAATGGTGCTCATCGTTAGTAAGGACGTTGCAGAGGCCCTCGTCTCTGAGGACACGTCTTATGGCAAGGTGTATCGCTTGGGGGACATCGTGAAGGGTGAAGGCGTCACTTTCCAGTAGTTCATGAAGATGCTAAACCACCAGATTCAATTCAGGTGAGGCTTCTACCTGAGACGATTGTGGTAGGGTTTGCTTTGACACAGTAGGGTTATGTTGCACAACCAGTACTCTCAAGGCAGTATTCATTATCTTTTTGTACTTGGTCTGTAAGAAACTGTGCGCAGATAGATAAAAGTGGCCACTTCCATATCCACTGGAATTTAGGGTTGTGTCATTTAGAAACCTTCATTAAGGATGCAAACGCATGTATTAATAGAGAGAAGAAATTGATTGAAATTGGTTCTACATATTTGAAAGCCATCAGCTTCCAAAGTGGACTTTCTATGTTTAGCTTGGGCACTTGAGAGTTACAGGTCTAGGGTGAGCATGACGTTGACTGACTCATTGCAACGCAATGCAGGCTATAACTAAAACTTAGACGGCCACCATCAACCACGACCTCGTGAGCTTGTAGTGAAAGTAGTGCTGTTGCTCATAGGTTTTGAAAGCTATGGATCGAGCTCTTAGATGCAGCCATCTTCCTTCCATCATGTGAAGTGATTCTTGCTGCTCAATTTTGCATACTGGTAGTCTCCTCGTTGTATTGCATTATCGCTGGCGAATTCAGGTTTCAGAGTTTAGGTTCAGTGTCAGCATCCACCTCGTCTAGTGGTTTGCTGTCAACGTTACATTGGTGAACACGTTCAGGCGAGAATACAAGTCATTTAGGGTTAGCTTCTGTGACTCTACGCGTAATATGTTGATCAGAGTCATGACAATGGAATGATCACACATTCTATTAGATCTGCAGCTGTTTTTTCCACCTTGTTCTTCCCATTGAATTCGCTTGAACATGTTCAATCCCAATTCTGAATGGGTTGTTCAATGAAGACACCAAAGTACTTGGGGAGGGAACCTGTTTCAACTATTTATCTTGGTGACTCTTATTGGATTGGCATTTTGTAATGCGAGTCTCATCCATTGTTGTATAGATTTTCAACACCCTAAAATATATTTACAATGGGCATGTTATTCTCCTTTGGATAATTGTAGGAAAAATTTGCGAATTTTAAGAGGCTTTTTCATACGTTGTATAAGGCCTGGTTTATACTGGTTTATACTCCGGATGGAAGGTTGGAATAATTTGCATGAGTTCAACACTCAAGTTAGCCTTAGTTCAACACTCAAGTTAATGTGAAGTGTTGAGGCTCAATTTTCAATTTATGTGCTTTAGATTTTATAATGCTCAATTACAAAGTATAAAATATTCATGGTTTCTTTTCTTTTCTTATTTTTCCTATTTCAGAAATAAATAAATAACATTTTTAATATTTTTAATATATATATATTTTTTGCCCCAATATAGTTGTCATTTGTTTTCATGAGAATTTCAAGAATTTCAAGCAATAAATCACTTTGATCTTTTACTATAGGGGTTCAAAAATAATCCGACAAAAAAATATACAATTCAAAAAAATATCTTATTTTTTAATCTATTTTTTAAAATATGTATATTTTAAAATATGGAATTTTTTTTTATGAAAACTTGAATGAATCCAATGATACATATAAATTAAGTTTTACTATACATATTATTTCTAGAACCATAATCTTTCATTATCATATTCTTTTTACATATGTTTGTCATCAGAATTAGTAATATGTCAATAGATGTCAAAGTTTGTGGCATAACTTCATTAATGAATTCTATTTTTAGATTTGTGTCTACAGTGGCTTCAAAAATTGAGTCTATGTTGTTTTAGATTTGTGTCTACAATGGCTTCAAAAATTGAGTCTATGTTGGTTTAGTTTCAATCCATCCGCTATATGTTGAAAATGAGTATGAATGTCGTAGTATGCTTTCATTGCTTTGTATACTACAATATTAAAAAAACTTGAAGCAAATAGCAATTATGGTTTGGAGGTAAATGAATTCCAAAAATTGCCTATGTTTTTTTTTTTAGCCTTGATGACTTGAAAAAAATAATATATAGACAAAAATGTAGATAATATTAATTTGAATGGAAATTGAAGATTCTTAATGAATAAAGGCTTGAGATTTTCTTCACAATCATAGATGATGTATAGGTTGCAATTTGAACCATTGTTGCATCTACTTTGAATAGATTTGAAGATATTTGTTCTAATACATAATTAATACAAATCATTTGAATTTGTATTTAGTAACCAAAACAATTGCTTTTACTACAATCTTTTTAAATCCGACATATGTAAATTCAAATGATTTGTAAGGGTTGTATATAGCGCATTTTTGGAATTGTAGGTGATTTAATATGATTTGACTACAACAAAAAGATACAACAATTTTGATAATATGTCTTAATTCCATTTTTATCGAATGTGTTTGTCAACATTTTGTCATGTATATTTTTGTTATTCTATAACATATTAACTATATATATTTAATGCATTAATAATTATTGGGTTTCAATTGAAAGTACTTATTCAAAACAACTCAAAATTGTGGTATCTTTTTATTGTTCAATTATTTTGAATAAATGCCACTTTTTAGGGCAATCAGAAAAAAATGTTGTTTTTTTATTTGCAAAATTCAACAAATTTGCACTAGACTACTATGGGAATGTGTGGAAAAAAATTCAGAAACTTTGATCATATAGATTGAAAGATTATAGCATTTAAAGTTAGAAGAAAAAGTTTTTTTACCTTGCCCAATAGGGCCAACAACCTTTAATTCCTCCTAGAGTGAGATTCTTACACTACACATGGTTGTTGTTTTTCACATTTCCATCTTGTATCATGTAAGTTACATACTTGCCAAATTTTAGAAATTAGAGGAGTTTTGCAAAAGTTTCCCAATTAGATAAAAAGATTCAAGGTAGCACAACTTTTGGTCTAGGCACCTAATCGGAAAATAAATTATATTCCTACTAAAGGGGTACATGTTCACACTTGGTATCAAAATTTCATAAACATTTGACTAAAATTGACTTCTTAGGAATCTACCTAGATTTTCAATTGTTCCTTCAACGGACAACTATCCTTTAGTTAACCCAAGAGGCATTTTGAAAGTCAAACTTGAATTTTTGCATAACTCTTGATTTTCAATGCTTTTAAACTTGTATTAAGCTTTAACTAAGAAAATATAGCTCCAATAATTTACTTTTGATTCTATTTTGATTTTTTCAAAATGATTAAAATTGTAATTATTGTGACACTTTGAAAGTAGCATCTTGAAAGCTTAAAATAAAACACTCTTGAACTTTTTCTATTGAATTTTTCTTAGTTTGAGTCAAAGAGTACACCAATTATACCATGATATTATCACTACTAATTTCAATTTTTTTTAAATATAATACTATTTAAAGCATTATTATAATTACTATGATTTTATAATTTTTTTAAATTATATACAATTTATTTTAGTATTTTTAATTATAAAAAATTAAAAATAAACTTTAGATATACATTACTACATGAGAAAAATGTCAAATCTTTGAAATGAGTATATTAATATAGAAATCTAAAAAATTTGACCAAACAAAAAGTTAAATTTTTTTTAAGGATTAAGTTGAATGCATGACTTTAATGAACCTATGGATGAAATAGGCAAAATGTCAAGATTGTGTATTCATGGCTTATTCATAGTATAAGTTCTTCTTGCAAGAAAAAATATCTTATATTTTCAGTGCATTCCAAAGGACATAATATCATAACACACATCCTATTCATCAACCATGTCACAAAGTGTTAAATATATTTTTAGTTTCCATTTCTTCAACACTTACCCAATTTATTTGACTTTTGTGAGTTTGAAAAAAAAATTTAATGATATTGACAAGTATTCAATGTGATAGGGAGTCAATAAAATGAAATCCTTTCTAGTTACATAGTACATTATTTGTAATTTGAAATAGAATGCCAATTCCATATTTTACTCAAAATAATTATTTAATCAATTAATCATAAACATGACACCTTACTTTCAAGATATACTTGTTAACCCTTAAATGATGAACTAATCATCATGAAAATGATTTGTTTTGGTACTATATGAATTGTTGGTTTAAAAAATAAAAAAGCACTCATCATATAGTTTACATTATAGTTGCAATGATCACTAACAAAATTCTACAACATAAATGGGATTACTTTCCCCCTTAATTTAATACATGCTTCACTATCCAAAAATCCATTGACATTAGATATTAGGAGTAGAAGCATAAAAGTGAATCTAAAACCAATATTCTTTTAGACATTGACATTAGATATTAGGAGTAGAAGCATAAAAGTGAATCTAAAACCAATATTCTTTTGGACATTGACATTAGATATCAGGAGTAGAAGCATAAAAGAGAATCTAAAACCAATATTCTTTTGGACATTGACATTAGATATCAGGAGTAGAAGCATAAAAGTGAATCTAAAACCAATATTCTTTCGGACATTGACATTAGATATTAGGAGTAGAATCATAAAAATAGATCTAAAACCAATATTCTTTCTTAACACTCTTGTTAACAACATTTGTAACACAAATGCAATAAAACTACAAGATTCCTCCCCAACTACTCTTCAAATTACAAGCATGCATATCCATACATAGTATTTTAATATGATCCTTCCATTAAGTTAGGCTATTTGTTTATTTTGTTTTGTTTGTTACAGTGAGATTTTCTAGACTGTTCATCCCCATTATGCTCTTGGTACCATCAGAAATCCCTCTTCAAGGAAGGGTACAAGGGCTTTGATTTGTTGCATTCCAATTCATTGAATGAAAGTTATTGATTTTGGAAGTTTTTAGGAATTATGAAATTACATTTGTTTTCCTTTTTGGCTGTGGCAACGGCACAGGACACACTGGTATGTAATTAAAATCACCCACCCCTGCACCAAATGGAAGGATAACAAAATACACCTCAACATAATTCAAACTCTTTGGCAGGTGATGTTCTTCGATTATCAATCTCACAACAATACTCCATCACGCAAGCTGAGAGGAATTCAACACGTCAGGAGTGACGTAAATAACTTACTCCTTTCACTTCGAGAATTATACGTTTCGTGCGAACACCAGCGAAGTAAATTACACCAATCAATCGCTCACTTGCTGCCGAAATGTTGGGTCCGATTTCACAGAGCAGCTTCGGTGACACGCCTGCCAGCTCGAGCCCCGCTGTCTACAGATCCGAATGCTATTTCCCTCGCGGTCTTTGTGTGAACAATGAATTAATTGGTGTCGCTGACCTAATTCCAGCTTCTAAGGGTAGCACACATGATAATGCACAAATACATGAACAGAAACTATTTACAACAGATGGAGCCCAAGCTGTCAATTATCCCAGCCATCTTGCCGACTCCGGAAATCCCATTTCTTCAGCGGGACTCCATGGAAAATCTTCGAGAATTGCCCCAAACATTCTGTCCGTTTGTCATAGTGTCCCTGCGTGTCACGGCTGATGGCTGAGCTCGAAAACTTTGAAGTGTCGATCGCCCAAGCAGGGTGCACGTATTCCACGGCACGTTCTGACGTTTGATTTGCCAAAATAAAATTCATGAGAATATCTTCACAGTTGAAAAGCTCATCCACTACAGCCCGCGCTTTCTGCGCATCCGGGCTCCAATATTTGGCAAACGCCGCCTCACTATCCATAAACGCAGCGCCTGTGAGTATCATGTTATACCCTGCTTGACAGCGGGAGTATCTTTCGTTTCGGTAATGGAGGGGAGCTCCATCAGCAAAACGTGGATAAAAGCCCACCATTCTATTCGGGTGTTCTCGCCATGCCCTGAAACCCCGCTCCACATCATCGCAAGTCATCATGATATCATCGTCTAGCTCAAAGACAGCCTTTGTCTTGATCAACGGATCTGGCTTGAACCGATTGTTCAGAGAGTTTTGGGACTCCACACGGATTCTAACTGGGACAGCAGAATCAAAATCCACCACCGGGTCCGGGGGAGTTCCCTTATTCCAAACAACCACTATTTCCCGAACAGATGCGCATCGAGAGTAATGCTTGACATACATCTGGAGGTTCCAGAGTCGAGCTTCATATGTCATGGCGACCATTGTGAACTGGGAGTATTGACCATCAACTGGGTAAGGCTCTTCTCCTCCGTTTCCACCGAAGAAGCAGGTGACCGCCAGGCAGACGGCGCATACACTCACAACAAAACAAACAATACCAAACAAGCACACTAAACACGATTTAGGTAGCAGCTTCGAAGACACAACAGTACTAGTTCTGCTCAAGCGGCTTGCTGCTTTGTACAACCGCGTTGGAAACTGGGGCCGTGCCACCCATGGCAGAAAAGTCTCAGCTTTCTTGCCAGGGGTCAGGAACAGAGGCAAGAAACAGCGACCATAGCCGAAAAGAATGCCCACCAGGATGTTTAACGAAAGGAGAATCACCAGAGCTCCTCCCCCGAAAGCATACTTCATAGTCAAATCCCCGGAGGGCACCCTATCTCCATCCACAACAGCAATCCATTCACCGGAAGGAAGCTGATGAACGTTCATGTGGTGAGTTCGCTTGCCATTCCAAGCATTGCGACCTTTCTTGGACTGCTCCAAATTCAGAGGCACCTCAACCTCATCATATTTCTCCATCGTTAGGGTCACGACATGGAAGGCGCGCAAACGGTGTCCATAAGTCTCACCACAATCTTGTCCAACCCGGTATAGCTTGCCTTCGTGTTCAAACAGTCCCCCTCCGTTTCTAGCTCCAATGCTTTTGGGACCATTCCTGACAGGGTTCCCTGCATGCTCTCTCCAAGGACCTAGAGGTGAAGGGGCAACCCATATTTCCAAGTGTCCGTTTTTGCGGGCACCGAAGCGGTAATGGTTAGAGGCGAAGAGCCAATACTTGCCGTTATGCTTCACCATGGAAGCATCCACCAAGGGCTGGTCTATCAGCGTTTTCTCAAACGCCCACCGCAGAGGAAACTGTCTAGCCTTGTAGAGGTTTAATTTCCCATTTTTGCTACCTTCTGGCATCATATATACCTGCATCAGAGGAAAAAATGGTTAAGGTGGAAACTAATAAATTAATAAAGTTAGAAACTTTGTTGAGCGAGCTGGAAATGTTCAATGATTTGAATATCGTTGGCAGTTATTTACCTCGCCGTCATACTCGAAAACATGTGGATAGGACAGATGCCACTCTTCCTCGAGTGCGATACCCACATACGTCCATGTTACCCCTTGGTCTGAACTTTCTGCCACACCAATGTCGCCTTTCATCGTAACGCTTGTCTTCGTCTCAAAGAACAAATACATCTTAGAACCCTGTATTAGAAAAAGGAAATTCTGATTAGTTTCTGCAAGGTAATTGCTGGATATTCTTCAAGTTGTTAACATGAATCGTTAATGAATCAAGTTAGTTAGTCCGTTAGTCGGGAGCCGTTGGTACGGTGTGCCGAGATGATATTGTAGCCATGATGTGCATGCCCTCCTATTAAAATCATGAACAACAATGCAGTACTGCCTGAAAAATTATAACATCGGCAGCAGAAAAAGAGACACGGTAACCTTTCTACTGTAACTTCTTACCCGAATGAAGAGGAAGGGATCTGCCACAAAATCACTCGGAGAGTTCGGGTCCGTCACTGAGGCACATGTAAACACTGGATTCGCTACTGGCCAAGCTGCTGTTCGGTTATTCCTAAAATTTGACTGCACACACAGCTCGTCAATTAGTCTGAAAACACCCTCTTGTTGAAACAAAACATTTGCATGAACATTACTAATCTACAAACCTCTCTTGCTTGCATCCACAGATATGTTCCGGCTCTACGATCAATTCATCTACGTCTATTGAAATTACCGAAGTCCGGATAATAGGGATTATTCAGGCAGGCAATACTGTGGGTACAACTCAGTCCTTCCACCCACAAGTGCCATTGAAGCGGAAATTTATAAAGGACAGTCAACCACCAGATATTATTCATAGACGTCAATAGACGTCAACTTTCCGATGCGTTTGAACTCTGAACAATCCTTGTGTACATTAGGGTACTGGAATTTTTCAGTTCACACATGGTATTTGATTAACATGTTGACTAATAGCACGAAATAAAATTACACAAAAAAGATATTGATATTTTCAGAACTATATCTTATTGTTTGATTATAAATTGAACCTCTGAAAGGTTAGGTGAATATATGAAAAACAAAAATGAGTACCGGTATGTACATACACAAGTGACTCCTAGGGTCCTTTAACGAAAATATCTTAGAGAAAATAAACCAAAGGATTTCGTGTGGTAACCTTTGAGCATGAGAAAATACACTTCGAACAGGGAAACAGAACTGACCATTTCAATGGGCTGCAGCGCAAAAGGGGAGATGCCGCGGTACACTCCAATGCTCCATGAGCCTTCGTTATCTGGCTGGCAGCCAGCGACCGGGCCAACACTGAGAATCCGCTTGTATGGCGAGAATGCCATCCAAGCAAAGAACGTCCCTACAACCGAGAAAAAGAGAATGGACCAGAAGTAAAATAAAAACGATGACGAGAAAGCGCAGCCACGATGCGGCAGCTTTTCGTGGCACTTCGTACACAAGCCATAGCTGGGCCACCGACACTTGCACTTCATATCACACCAGTCCCCTCCCATTCCCGCCCTCGGACTCCCTGTGGCCTTCATCTCAAAAGTAATTGCGTCACGCTACCGAAAATCTTTCTACTAGACAGCTTCACTGACCCATGAGTCTCATTTTGATGAATTGCAGACTTCAAATGCTAGGACTCTCCACCTATATTTTCAACCGTTCGATCGTCAAAAAAGGAGGCAACAAAGCTGTATTGCACACAGATGCGACCGAAAAGAGCCTTCCGGGCAGCACTCTCCTAAGTCCCTCTCCTTGTTTTCGCGAGCTTTGAATGCACGTCCTGGAACGCTTGCAATCCCGAGCTGTACTCGAGGCCGTACCAAGCATGAACGTATTCGTGCTAACTGAATTACAATTACAACCTCGTCACATCACCCTTTGGCACAAGAACGTGCAATATTATTTCGGGTGAAGCAGCGCGCTTCGTCCTGGGCAGAGGTAAATACACGGGCAACTCGAGCGTCCTCCCGCGATTGCCAGCATTTGTTATTGCAGAGTACGAGGAGCCACGGTTAACCGCCAAGTGCTCCCTGTTTCAGCTCGTTCGTACAACAGCGGGCCTAAATCCCCATAGGACCGCCAGCAAGGCGGGAGACTGGGAATAAATCTTGGCTTCCTCAACAAAATACTGTACCGATACTGTACGAGTAAAAAATGAGGTTCAAATTCCTTGACACTAATGCACAAATGATCTTTCCCTCAGCAATTCCCCAAACCAAAAACCATGAAAGTTTTCGGCGCTCAAAAAAATCAAGAACGCCTCTCTCTCTCCAAGATCCAATCAAGAACAACTCATACACTCCTCACTAAACCCTCAGAAACTCAAAAAGACGAAGCACATCACTTCTCTTGCAAGACTAAAAAAATTTCAAAAAAATAATAATACTCAGTAGCCAATACCACTCAAAAATCAAGTTACGCGGTCGACAAAGAAACTGTCGAAGCTATTGCTTCTCACAAATGCCTCTGCAAACACACAATCTCACTTCTTCTTCTTGTCTATCTGGAGCTCTCTTATCAGCTGTTCGATGAATCCACCACTCTGGATTATTAACAATCGCCTTCAAATGCGGCGAGGAGGACTTGACTCCCAAGCCTGCGCGTCCGGCGGCTCTAATACATGAATCACAAACAGCTTCTGAATCCTCCTCGCTGACAAAGCAACATCCAGCTCGCACACCATCCACGGTCACCAGTACCTACGTCGCACAATCCTCCGTGCCGACTAAAGGAACTTTCCATACAAACTCCCACGCACAGCTCTTTCCCGTGCCATAAAGTGCATCCTCTCCACGACTAATCAGAGAAGCAGTGGTTCCTCAGCTTCCTTAGCTGCCAAGAAACCCGTGGAATTCACTCCTGCAGAGACGCTATGATAGCTGGCACCAACGCGGTTTACCTGCCTCGTGCGTTTCCAGCTGACACCGACGAAGTTAAGGGCAAGAGAGGTCAATACGAAGCAGGAACGAGCGAGGAGTGTAAGGGAAGAAGAAGAAGAAGAAGAAAAGAAGGAAACAGCGTGGGAGATTTCGAGATACGATCAATCGATTGCAACTCCTTCGCACCAACTCATGAAGATCGTCCCGCACAGTGGAGACGACGATGACCATGGCGACGCAGCTGTAGGAGCTGCTTCCCAGTCATACACTCTCCGCCGGGCCGGGCGAACCGGGGCCGGGCCGCAGCCTCGGCAGCGTGCCGGGCAACTGCCGCCCCGGGTTTTACTCACCCGGCTCGGACTGCAGCATTTTCGCTATTGGGGCGTCATTAACGTACCGGGCGGGATGGAGTTCGGGTGCCGGGTGGACTGGGCCACCGCCTCCTTCCGCCCGACCCGTGCCGGAACAGTCTAGTAGAGCCGGGCAGCCGGCGCCGGCTCCTTCAGTTGCTGACTTGCCAGATTCAGTTGACCGGATCCCCTACCTGGCTTGCCTCCTGCTTTTAGTAGAAACGTACCTGAGCAACCCGACGTTATCCGTGTAGAGTTGCGACCTATTTTTCTCTTCATACAGACCAGCCTATTTCCTACCTACTGTAATACAGACCATCCTGTTTCAGACTGCTCTGGTACAGACCACATTCAGAATTCGGACAGTAGGCCAACAATGAATTGGGTTTTTTTTTCCTTTTTTCTTCTTTTTTCTTTTTTACTTGGACACAAATTGAAAGAATCAATCTCTATGGAAATTGTCCATGTGTTTCAAAAAATAAAAAATAAAAAATTGAAGGATCAATTGGGCCATTGAATTCCATCCATTCATGTCTGGAGGCCATACAAATATTGCAAACAAGTCACAATTAGGTGTTGTTGTCCTACTTTAATACAAACCTCTTTGTTTTAGGCTAATTTGATACAAACCTCACCGACAATAGTAGATCACTGAATTTCATCTAGTCAATTTTCACAAGTCCTTTAATTTTGATGAACCTCAAAGAGGTCGTGCTAAAAAGGAGAAACAATGTAGATTAATGGGACTTTTTGTACAATGAATTACATTAGATCTTCACTCTTCCCTTCCCTACATGAAGTGATTCACAACCATGCATAGAAAATATGAAGTCTCGAGTGACAATGTTAGTCACATATTGGAAGATAGACAAAATTTCTTCCAAACGTTTTCTTTCTTACTGGTCTAGCGCAAGATCCTATATTTGGATATGAAAAAAAAAATTAAATACGTTTAAATATTTTGATGTTTGCATCGAAAATAGCAATAAGTTTTGAGTGGTTTTTGATAGAAAAATGGCTTTGGGACTTTGGGATTTCAAACCCAAATCAAACTATTCCATCCATACCATGATTTTTCATCCAAATTTTATGGTTGATATATATTACTAGTAACAACTTCAAATTCACCTCAAAAATGGTAGGAAAAACAACATGGGATGAGCTTGCAGCATTACAAAGTGGTGATGACATTGTAAGGTAGGAGGTTCAAAAAGCGCACAAGTTCTAAAATCCACCACCTCCTCAAATGTACAATACTTGTACATGTGACTTTTTCATAGCCTCCAGCAATGTACAAACAGTGAATATTTCAGGAGGTGATTAGTTTTAGAGCCCTATGCCATTTCAACTTCAAAATTTTATAACTAATTCTACAAAGCTCCAAAAAATATGAAACAACTTGGGTTAGATGCCAATTCTTCTTGTCTTTCAAGGAATTTTTTTTTGAAAAATATTCTAAGAAGTGTCACATCCCCAAAATTCAGTTTCAGCTCTCAGTAGGTAGGTGTGCGATTTATGGACCTCCAACCTTAATGTCGCCAATCAGATTGAGCCCCTTTCAGTTTGGAATGGGAAGGTACATTCATTGCAGGTGGGATGGCATTGGATGAAAATGACATATACGGATGATGTCATGAGTGAATAGATTTTATTTGGAAGCCGATATGCACTGGCTGCGGTTTTTGTTTGTTTATTGAGCGAATTTTTCACTAGAAAGTGATGCAAGTTTTTTTTATAGGGAAGATATTCTGCCTTTTCCAATGGATGAAATCACAAAATGGTACCCTCTTGGGATTTCACGTAGGCTTGTGTGATCTCAATTTTTAACGTGATTTTTTGAAACTTTTTTTGAAGGTAGGAAATTAGATTGGCTTTCTGGGAATATAATTTTTTTTTTTTAATTTCAATTAGTGCCCGGAAACAGAAGTTATACCACCATGAGTCCAAAATGCAACATAAAGGGCAACTTGAAAAAAATCACAAAAAGTTGAATTTTTTTAGTTTTTAATTTTTTCCCTCAAAGATTACATTTTTTTCCTCTACATTTGAAGCTTT
Source organism: Climacium dendroides (assembly GCA_950106755.1). NCBI lineage: Eukaryota > Viridiplantae > Streptophyta > Bryopsida > Hypnales > Climaciaceae > Climacium > Climacium dendroides. The sequence goes on along the minus strand of OX467082.1, from coordinate 5,928,475 downwards.
GAATCATTCTATTTGAACTAGTGATATGGAAGTTATGGACAAACTTCTTTTTTGAACAATCAATGGGGTTTTCTTTGGCAATATATCGCCAATTCTGACATAAAGAAACAAATACCCTAATGTCCCTCCAATACAATGCAATGGCATGTTGCCAAGAACACAAATTCTATAGTGAAAAAAAACATTGCTAAACATCTTCTTGAAAAAATAACTTACATGATTCATTTTTTAATGCAATTTTTTAAAAAATTCAAAAAAAATTGTTACTCAGGATTTCATCCATTTTCATGGATGTAAATAGCTTCATCACTCCAGTGAAGATCGTTTTCTGGACTGGTTGCCCTCAGCCCATCTGTTGTGCTGTCCATTTAGGATCATCAGGTCTTATCTAAATCTAGCAATGGACCAAGCAATTAATAAAAGGATGGTTGTCCATTTAGCCAATTTTTGACATGTGTTGGGCTACTGTTAGGGAGGCAGGTCCCTAGGCCTCCATGTGGCATTTTGGGGAGGGTTCCAAAGGCTTTGCAGTACCCCAAAATGTCTCTCTTGTAGACACCTCAAGGTATGAATTAATTCAAAGCTCTAGAAACAAGGTTGGGTACTTGGGGGATACTTTAAAGAGATGGTGGAAAAGGTTTTTAAAACTTCCTTTTATTGTACCGTACTTCCGAAAAAAAACAGTAGTCGTTGTCCAACTCGCATTGATGGAAAGCACAAACAAAACTTTGAACCGGTGAACAAAATTGAAATACATGACCATTTGGGTTTAGTTTTCAAAGTTAAATTTATTTCGCTAAATAAATATGCAGTTCAACTAACTTTTGTGGTGGGTTGAATGGCTTTTGTATTTAATTGACCTTCAAATGACGGTACTACACGTAGAACTTCTCTTAGTGTGTAACTATCAATTATGCAATTTTTGGGTAGGTCTAATTTAAAACATTTTTTCTAAAAAGTAGTGCACTTAGAGCTGGCATTAGTTAGGTGGCCTTCATTTACACAAATCTCCTTTAGTGCATAGTCCTGACACCATGCACTAAGAGAAGTTCTATCAATAAGCTCTACCAACAATGCTTTGACATTTGACTATGGTGTAGAGCCGTAGTGTTGATATTTCTTGTAGTTTGGTGAGGAAGCTATGAAGTTGAAGGGGTGGAAAGAATTTGCAACACCACGTACAAACCACAAAAGTTACCAGGAACCCTATTTGTATGAATTCTGTCCTTTCAGTCCTTGTTCATAACTAGGGGGGGCATAGCTATAGTGAAGGAACTCACTTGGTCATTGCCATGATTGTGTTCAACCAAGGAGTACAATATAACTTACTAGAAGCCACAACAATCATTGTGAATTTGTCTCGGGAATTTGTTGTGTAAGGGCCTTGAAGTGATGCATCCTCGAAGTTAACGAGTAAGATGATAGTTGCATTGGAGTAGGTTTCTATTGTTAACTTAGGACCTTATCGTTACCCTACCTTCATGAAGATTAGAGTGAGGATACTTTCATCCCCAAATTGGATCTCTCCACTTTACATTAATTGGAACCAACGTGTTGAATTGGGGAAGGATTGAGGGCCCCAAATTCATGCAAAGCAAACCGACTCTAGGACTAGTATAAATCAAGCCTTATCTTATCCTACGTGAAGGTCCTAAGTTCACAATAAAAATGATGTCCTAAGAAATTATGTCATTCGTAGGGAAAAAGTGTCATGTGTCATCTTGTGAATGATTTGAAGTGACGTAGACCGATGAGAATCTGATGTGGGGATTCGATTTTGACACTAAAGTGCTACATCAAACCTGAAGTACGGTACTAAGGTAGTTGATCCACTTCCAACCATTTAAGCAATTAGGCATATTTGGAGCGCAAGTTTCTTTGAGTGCGGAATTTTTCCCATGTATTGAAACAGAGTTTGGAAGGAAGGATTTGTATACTTTTCCAAAATTTTATCATACAAAATGTAATCATTATGAATTTCTTAGTGAAAGATTCTCTTTGAACTTGTAATAGTGAGATACACCTTTCTATTTCTGACCATAACCAATTATAACCCCCCACAATTGCTCCTCGAACTCCACCACAACTTCACTGAAAGAAAGCACAACTTCATGGAAAGAAAGAAAGCCTATATTATAGATTTTGAAAATGGAGTAATGGTTGGAAATGGGGTGATGGTTGGAAATGGGTCGGCTACTATTGATAAACAATTGCACACACATCCTCATGACTTGCATGGAACGGCATGAAGGCCCATAACCTTGGCGTGCATGCAACTTCGCAAGTGCCCCAGTGAACTGAACGGAAAGTGTCCCTGCTGGAGCCTAGTCAGCAACTTGCATCCACCTGGCATTCCCGCCAGTTGGACTTGTCGAAGGACCTCTGGAACTGGATCAGACGGAACTTGCCTTCCAAGCCACCTCTGACTAACTGAAACCATGTGCGTCAGCTTTCGTTGTGGCTGTATGGGGAACATGATGAGTACCGTGGGACCCTGAAATGATGGCAGGCCCACCCGGGCTCCGCTCTTCGTGGACGGCAACCATTTACAATTTAGAAGGTCAGCTTGGGGGGCTCTCAAAGGTGACCGCTATCATGGAGGTGCATTTTGCTTTCTTCAATGTACCTTCAAAAAGGAAAGGGGAGGGGGCATTTTTTTTTGGTGACTATTGTGTTTCAACTAACAAAAATTTGTAATTGATTCCATAAAGGTCCGAAAAATCAATGAGAAATGACGTAGGGGTTAGACTAATGCCAATTTCATTTTTTTTTTCCTACAAAAATTTCAACCGAGGAATTGTTTCAAGGAGTTTAACCCTTAAATGACGAACTGGTCACCGTGGAAATCATTTGCTGGGGGATTGTGTGAATTGTTGGCTTAAAAAAATGAAAAGGCACTCATTGGGAGACAAGCTACTATAGAAGACGTTCCCTTTTCCTACAAAATAGTTGCACTTCTGTCGTGCATGGAGAGATTTTTTGTCATTCATGAGTCGGGAAACGTCTTTGGTGTCGTTTAAGGGTTAAGTGGCAATCAATTATTAAAAAGTCGCTTTAAGTGAATGATTGGAGTTTTTTTCCTCTCTAACACAATGACACAACTAACTACTCTTAACCATTGAAGTCCCAAAGTTTGTGTGGGGGACTCTTGGGATTTCAGATAGGCTTGTGTGATTTCAATTTTCGACATGATTTTTTGAAATTTTTTTTTGAATGTAGGAAATAAGATTAGCTTTCTAGGAATGTAATTTTAATTTCAATTGGTGCCTAGAAGAAAAAGTTATGCCACATGAATCCAAAAAAGAGCTCAAAGGGCAGCCTAAAAAAATCACAAAAAAATTGAATTAAGATTTTTTTTCAAAGATCATATATTTGTCAATATTTCTACATTTGAAGCTTTGATTCATTCTATTTGGCCTAATGATGAGAAAGTTATGGACAATCTTGTTTTTTCAAGCAATCTAAGTATCTTTTGGAAAAAATAACTTATAGAATTCATTTTTGAATGCAATTTCTGCAATTTAAAAAAAATTGTTAGCCAAGGTTAGCTTTGCTTGTTCAGACAATCTCACCATTGGGATTATTGTCTATCAATTCCATGTTAAAGCTATTAATGATTTAGTTTTCCCTTCAATCTTGAACTTGTTTCTACTTAATAATGTTTTTAATGAGTGAAAATTAAGTGTTTTTTTGGTTGAATTGTTGTTCTTAGATTCTCAACTCAATTCTTCAACATTAAAAAATTAGAAAATATAAAATCAATAGTGCAAAAACTTTAAGTTAAAGAAGGTTTAAAGCCAAACAAAAAATTTAGTAAAACAAGGTGTAAGAAAAACCTTGTTTTCTTCACTTTACATGCAAATATCTTACAATCTACACAACCAAAGTCTCTGGAATTATTTTTCCACACATTTTCATAGTAGGATTGTAGTACAACATCCTAAAGTTAGATATGCAAAAGAGAACAATGACAATTTTAAGTGTTTTTCAAAAGGCTTTGGGACTTTAGGGATTAAAAATAGATTCTACCAAATATTTTATAGACGAATGTTCCTCATTGTGGAGTGTATAAAATCGCTACCAATTATTCAATTTCATCCGTGAAGAATGGGAAAGAATTGACCCCCAAAGAAAGTGATGATGCTATGAAATTGTCCATGAGTTTTTTTTAAAAGAGGAACATTTTTAAAAGAAGAAAGAAGTCATTACCTTGAAAAATGAAATCATTTGCGGGGGGGGGCCGGTGGGGGTGGTTTGCCCCGGGGCCCTTGACTTTATGGGGGGCAGCCAGTGGGCAGCTGCCTAGGAAGCTTCCTGGTGCGGCCTCGGTCTGTGACTTTGGAGTTCGAGAGTCCGTTCTTCCGTCATGCGGAATAGTGTCTGCCGTCAACAATTACTGTGCTTCGGAAGGGGAAAAAAAAGTTACCGGTTCCAGTAATTACGGGTTGAAATAGGACCCATGTAAGGAGGTTTCTCCTATTCACTATTCCCCTCATTCCGGTTAGTGGCGAGGAATTGAAGGACTCCATGAGCTTCACTAAGGGCCTCCTTACATGCTTGTTTGTCCGGTGGGCAAAGAGCAACGAAAGGGGGTGTTAAGGTAAAACTACCCATTAAGGTAGAACTACCCATTACTACCATTTACCCAATTCCCCCACCTACAGGTTCCTCCCATTTTTGTCACTGGCCCATCTTATTACCATAATCTTACTCATCCATAATCATGATGGCAATGCATTGGGGAGTAGACACATCAGCCCACGTTTCAACAATGGTCTGGTCATGCTTTACCAAGGGTCTACATACAGTTTTACATTTTAGCTTTGAAAAATCACAAAAAATCCAATTCTTGTCAGAATGTCTTCATTTTTTTTTGCAATTGACTTCTCTCAAACAATTCAATCTCTGAAAAATATGAAAGCTCATAAATAGCTTCTCCAAAGTACCTAGATAGCAAATCTGTAGGATATAGGGTAGATCTAGTTTACCACCATTTACCCAATTTCGCCATCTACAGCTTCCTCCCATTTTCCGTCACTAATCCATCTTATTGCCACAATCTTAGTCATGATGGCAATGCAGTGGGAGTAGACACATCAACCCACGCTTCAACAATGGTTTGATCATGCTTCAACAAGGATCTACTCATAGTTTTACATTTCAGCTTTGAAAAATCACAAAAAATTTCAATTCTTGTTGGAATGTCTTCATTCTTTTTGCAATTGACTTTTCTCAAATAATTCCATCTCTGAAAAATATGAGAGCTCAAAAATAGCTTCTCCAAAATACCTAGATAGCAAATATGTAGGGTAATGGGTAGTTCTATTTTATAGGAGGAAATGTCAATTGCACTTTCATGTGGACTCGGTGGGTGGGGGAGGTGTAGTCATGTAAATTTTGAAATTTCTGGACTATTTGTCTTTGGTAAGAAAAGTGCCAATAAAAGCTCGTTTACTTAAGTAGTAGCTGGTTGAAATAGACAAATAGTCAATTTACTTCTATTATAAAGTTTTGTAAACTAATTGTCATGTGAATCAGTGACTGTGCAAGCCGACAGGTGGTTGACAATTTGTAATGGTGGCAGTTATTTCTCTTGATGGTATATAGTTGAACAATTTGTCATTTCCCCCCACATACACATTCTCTCGGTGATTTTTTGTAGGCTTACTTGGTAATCAATTTTTGTAATATGAACTTCTTCAATTGAATGTATTTCTTTTACAAATTGTCTTCTGTATGGTTGTTAAATGTGGTGGAATTCAGTCTTTGAGATTGAGATCTATTGATTGGATCCAATTTACTATATGTTTAAACAAATTGTCTAAATTGTTTGTGAGTTATAAATCAGTGATTGTGTGTACGTGTGATTGAAAAAGGAGTTAAGTTAAGCTAAATTTTGGATGTGAATGTGGGTTTAAAGAATTCTTACTTGATGTGATTTAATTTAAGAATTATAATCGACATGTGTAAATTGAATTAGTATAAGTCTAATTAATTTTATTGAACTAATTGATATAAATGGAGTGTATGATTGAGTAGCCACTACACTAAAATTGGTAAATAGTGTTGGCAACACTAATTGTCAACACTAACACTAATTGTGATTTGCAAGGTTAGTGTTAGATGAAAATTACCCCATTCTAACACTATTTTAGCTCTATAGTAAATTACAGTTTTCTAGGAAAGGGACAGATTTTCATGGCGGAAGGCAAAAATTACAATTTTGCAGAGAAAGGACGAATTTTCATGACGGGAGGCTAAAATTACAGTTTTGCAAGGAAGGGACAGATTTTTATGACAACAATTAAGTGCCCCAACACTATTTACACATAAGTTGAAAAATAGAGTTGGGGGTAAAAAACAGGAACAACACTAATTATCACCCAACACTATTTACCAATTTTAGTGTAGTGGATGTATGTGAGCAATTTAGACTAGTCATTGTGTTAAATTTGATAAGTGATGTGAGGAAAAGATAATTTGGATTAAGTGATAAAACAATTTGTCAAGTGGTTTTCCTTCTTTGTGAGTAAATTGTCTGTATGAGTATAATTTGCATGTTTGTTTTATTTAACTTGCTTTGGGAATAATAAACAAAGTTTAACGATTCGTCTTGGAGCAAAGCTAGTGATCAAAGACTAAGTGATCAAGTGAAGCAGACAAATCAATTGAGAAACATTCAAGGAGGAATTCATAATATAAATATTATATTTGAATTGATGTTTGTTTAATATATATTGGATTAATTGTTATGAATCAATGAAAACATTGAAATAAATTATTGCAATGGAAATTATGATGTAATGTTGGGATACATGAAGTAAAAATTTATTTTATGCAAATTTAAACAAATTGCTCTTTGAGAGAGAAGATGCGGACATAAAAATCCAATAATTAAAATTGATGAAAAATCAATAAATGGATAAAATAAAGAGTACATCGGTTATATGATGTTTAAAATTTTATGAAAACAATTTGTCAAAAGTGCCTTGGTGTATTTTTGATTGAAATAGAATAAGAAAGATTTAAATTGTAACTTGAGTAAATGTAAAGTTAAATGAATTATGTGTGAGATGCTCAATAGTTGAAAAACAAATTGTTTATTTCAACTCATCTTGTCCATAGGTGTTCCAACACCTTGGTTGTTGGAATACAGACAAGTTATTTTATGTATCTATTATGGTACTTATAAATCATTATTACATTTGGGATTCTTGAATGATTAATTGTTGATATTTATGCAGTTGCTAAATAAATGGAGCTTTTCATTTTGCATAAACACACTCATGTCCTGCATTTAGAATAGAGATAGTTTGTTGGAGGAGTTTACGAATTTCTTTGAGTATCCTAATTAGAAATTAGGCTAGTTAATTAGTGACAAACATTGCCACAATTTGTCTTGGTAACAAAATTCATCAATAATTAAAGAATTGTGCAAAATATATATATACATGTATGTATAAATGTATCTATAATATATTATTGCATAAGTCTTAAATAGAGCATGTATGTTGATGAATTGTAGGTCAACACTTGACTATTTGTTGTTACTATTTACCCCTTAGCACACTAGATAGGATTGTGACAACATCCATGAAGTCTATAGCATTGGTAAAGGACAAATCATAAAAATTCAATTATTGGGAATGAGAGTGGTGAATCAATTGTTTTATAAATAATATGATAATTATATGTAAATTACATTCTATTCTAAGTTATATGTGACTTTAGCTATTAATACTTTAGACTATTTGACTATTCCCAAGTTTGGAATCCTTATACTTAATCATGGGTGTTTTGTAAGGATAGCAAAAACCTAGATTACAGGAGGGATACAATAGGGATAGTCACACCTTCTCAGAAGAGCAAAAATTCTTTATGAATGCAAAGTTGTTGAGATAAAGTCGGAGCCAATGGGATGGTGTTGCACATGAAGAAGCTGTGACACCCCATTTCAACGTGTGAAGCATCAAGAATGGAAATCAGAGAATGAGTTACATGCTTGAGCCACAACGACAGTCGCTTGAGGAGCCATGACGACGGTGAAGTAAGAAATGACGATGAAATCTACAAAGCACAGGTGAAAATATTCATCGTAGGATGAAAGTTTCTTCGTTAAATCTTCCCGACACCCACTTCTTTAGCGACGGAAGAGGAAAATGAGACCAGCAAATTAATGGGGAATGGAAGCTTTGCAAGACGCGGGAGCCCAACGGGAAAGTGACACGTGGAACTTCTCCGTTAATTCAACCCGGAATGGAGAAGATGCGACTACCCTTAATAAGAATGTGATACGTATTAGATGCTCTCAAGATTGACTAGTCTGTGGCAATGGGCGTGTTTATGTCTTGCCCCCATTTATTCTTGTTTGTTGGCTATATAGGTTTTCTAGCCTTTGACTTAGGGCCTCCTTACGTGCTCGTCTAGTGGATAAGTTTACAGCTAATTCAAACAAGAAGACAAAAGCGGCTCGACAGATTGTTTTGCCAGGGTGGGCAAGCGGGAAAGGAGGAGTTGAAGTTTCATTGGTATTGGTAGACAACCTCATTGGTGGAGACTAGTGAATCTAATACGTGTGAATTTTTTGACTATTTTTCTCACCACCTACCAAGTCCATATGAGAGTGCAATGCCTATTTTTCCCTGTAGCATGTGCTATGCAATTCCCCTGATGACTGATACATGTAAGGAGGCCCTTAGAGCATGCCCACTTGTCTTGCAAAAATGTAGGTGGCAAAATTCCAGCCCTTCCATTTTGTAGGCCGGGGGGAGTAGTGTTGTTCAATTATTTTTGTAGTACTCATTTTCAGTTTTGATAATATTAAAAATAAATTATGATTGGATGAGAGGTTTTGGAAGGGGGACCACTTCTTGTCCTTTGTTGTTTTACAAGCTAGTGTATGGCTTGTAAAATGGCCCCAATATGCAATCCCCCCGGGCTTGCAAGTCCTCCCTCTTAAAAAGTCATCCATTTTACAAGATGGGTGGAGATACTCTTAGAGAAATGGGAGTGGGACAATGGAGTCTCTCCTAAACTACACCTCAGCAATTGGATGAGCTTTACTTACTCCAGGCAACATACCAAAGAGGATCATCACATCTAAATGGTTGCAACATCTCTTGACATCTTTTACTCCTGAGTGGCAAATAGCTTGGCATAATATGTCCTTAGAAAGAAGTTGCCTTTACATAATTGGTGTAGTATAATATAGTAGTTGTAAATTTGTGGTGGACTCGCATCACACTTGGTATTGACAATAGGTGCATTTTGTTGTACAATAGGTGTTGAAGAAACGCCCATATATAGATTCTTTCTATGTTCTAAAGCTTAGGAAGTATGGGATTACACACAATTGATCTTACATCACATTGACAGAGAGCAACCAATTTTGGAGCCATACCGTAGGTTTAACAATTCCTTATGCATTTTTGGGTCTTCTTTACTCTAGAAATTCTATAAATACATGACTATTTGGAACATCTAGAGAGGTGCTTTATTTTGGCTTATAGGGACCACCCATAATCGCCTTATATTTGACCATGAACGGTTGCCTCTAACCCTCCAACAATAAGTGTTATGGAACACACTCCTTGATTCAGGAAGAGATGTTGATCAAAAGCTCTTCAAAGGGCAAGATGTCACCCGCAAGATGCTAGGAGAATTTGGGCCCAATTCGACATTATTTGGATTCAATTACCAATCTTAGTGTATAGAATAGGCAATAATATTCAATGAAACAAATAGGAATCAAATCCCTACCTAGTCTTATAGGCATGAAATTTGGCCTTTGTGGCCTCGTTTTTTTATTTTTTTATTTTTTTGTCTAGCTACTTACTTAGTTGTTTTGTATCTTATTCTATTTGCAATGGATTTATCATTTGATTAAAAAAACAAAAAACAATGGAGGTGTCCACTAATATCAATTGAAAATTGAATTTTTCATTTTTTGTTGTCTATTCTAGCAAGACAAATGGTTGAAGCAATTTTGTCTTATTGCTTGTATCAAGCGGAGCTTTGTCCACCAGACCAACATGCAAGTTTGGCCTAATCCTAGAAGGACAAGCTGGTCATTGTGGAAATGAACCCTTTTTTGGTATTGTGTAATTCATTTCATTTATTTATTAAAAAAATAGAACACTAATTGGAGGTCAAATTACTATGCAAAGCCTTCCTTTTTCGCATAAAATTTTGAGAATGAACATTTACACTTCTATTCTACATAAAAAGATTCTCTAATCATCCATTGAACATTTAGTTTCTATGGCATCCTTCTAAGGTTAACCCTTATAAGATGGAGCCTTATAATGATTGTGGAATCAAACTTGAGAGTCCTTCACTTTGTATCCTCCATTTCTTTGCAATTTTTGAGTGAAATTTTTGGTTTTTGTTTTTCAAAAATGAAATCATATGTCTAATATTTGTCTTGAAATCATAAAAAAATTTGGTAAATTTTTTGAATTAACATGAAATTTTGAAGAAAAAATGAAGAAAATTCATATGAAAGACAACTTATAGTGTGTTTAAAAAATCTAAAATCTTCATGATAGAAGTACATCATAGTGTAGAACATTGTTGGTGTAAAGAAAATTTCCATGTCACTCAACATTTAGAATAACAGTTATATATCTTAGTTTCAAACTTCACTAAAATGCTTAGTTTTAGGAAATTTTAATAAATTTCCACTTGAAGTAGAAATTGCACTTTAGAAACTTTATTTTTAAATTATTCTCATAAGCAAAAAATTTGATTTTGAATGTCAAAATGAAGTTTTAAGGAAAAATAGCTTAAAATATTGAAATACACTAGATAGTGTACCATTTTTTTTTAATAAACTATTCCATATAAAATTAAAAAAACAACTAAAATATCTTAAGCTTAACTCAATGATTTGGCTATAGCATTGATAAAGTTGCACTGAAAATATCAAATAAAAATCATCCATTCTCCAATACACATAAAGGTCGTTATACTATCCTAAGGAAAGAGAACACCCTGGGCATCCTTTTGTAGTTAATTCTAGGAAAATGTAGCCCCTATTACCAAAGCAATGAACAAAAAAATTATCAAATTCCTAAATGATTATAATAGGTGCATTCTATGATTTTTCTTTGACAATATATCATTAATTAGAAACTTTCAATCTTTAGCTTTAGAAGGACATTGAAAATGATTTCTATCCTTTGGATGTTCAAATAGGCTTTGTATATTACTAAAGAATGAATGATTTTTCATCCAATTTTTTTATGCAAATTTTTTGATACTATATCTACATGATTGGCTTAAATTTGAGACATTTTAGTTTTTAAAATTTTTTATATGTGATAGTTTATCAAAAAAATGGTACACACTATCTAGTGTATTTCAATGCTTTAACCATTTATCTAAATATATGTAGTGACATGGAAGTTTTCTTCATACCACAATAGTTCTATCCTGAAAATTTTAAATATTTGGACCATCATTTGTATTGGATACGAATTTTTTTCATTTTTTCTTCAAAGATTCATGATCAGTTGAAATTTTCACAAAAAATTCTGGAAATTGTATGACAAATATTAGAATTGGGGTTCCATCTCTCAAAATTAAAACCAAAAAGATTCACAGCAAAGAAATGAGGGATACAGAGTGAGGAACTTTCAAGTTTGACTACAGTCATACGCTCTGTCTCTGTCCTTTAGGGGTTAAACTCTAACCATAATAACTTAAAGAATCTTCATACAAATTCAAGCAATTCCAAAGTCAATAATGCAAAGACCAAACAGTTCCATGCCCATTAAATTAATCAAGTCGATGGATTTCAAATCAAGTCTGATATACTTTGTCACCAAATTGCATGCATACAAAATCTTACATGATTTTAATGTGTTGCAAGCATGATTGACCAAATATGATCATCACCAAAATTTAGAACTTAATAGGGATTGTGACCGTAATTATCCAGTTAGTAATTTCTAGCAACTCTTCTTTATCCACAAACAAGATTTGACCTGAAAATACGTTCTCGATTAGCCAAACTAAGGTTACTTAAAACTTAAACAAACTACAGTTCCAGTTAGCCATGCTTCTGGGTCCAGGTCGATACTTGAATCCTAAACTCTGTTCACAAATAACATGGAAAAAATATTCCAAGAAAGATCTTCAGATTGCTGCCTATTGAGCAGTCCAACAATGAGCACAGGATAGGTTCCAAACGTCACTGCGAAATGTAATAGCATACCGGGCAACTATACGGCTACCTATCCAAGGATATAACAATCTGAACAACCTAATAGAAGTGAAATCCTAGAAGTATTGCTATGCACAAGTTGCGAGCACTACCGTATCCACATTGATATAGGGGAGTACTCGTGAAGGGACGTATAACAAAAGAACATTAGAACATAATATATCTCATATTATGTTATAAGGTAAAGCGGTTGAGATAATCAGGATCTCTTCTGGCTTTTTCCTGAAACTTCTTGAACCACTGATTCAAGATATCCATAGGAATCAGCAGTTTGTCACCTTCTATCGTACAGAACGATTGCATGAAGTTGAACAAATTCTCACCAACTTTCAATGCAAGCTCCTCCACCCGCTTCTGTTGGCCTACATTGAGGGCAGGAAGGGTCGCAAGGTCTTCAACTGAGATACCGATTTGTGCAGAGGCAGTAGGTGCACCAGGTCCAGTGAGTAGCATTTGGCCACTGGTTGCCCCAGGCCAAAGAAGAGGGAACACAGCAGAAGGACATGCGCTATGTACAGCGCCCCGGTATTCAAATTGTGAACCTGGTGTTTGCACATACACAGCTAATGCTTTTCCAGCTGGTAGTGACATTTCATTTAGCAAGAAGATGCACATCTCCTTTACTTGATCGTAAGCCTCCCCTGCGGACATGTATGCTTCTCTTATACTCACAAAAAGGGAAGTTATTACAATGCTGCAGCAATAGTATAATCGTTTACTAAAAGTGTGATCACAAAATTTCAACAAAGGTTCCACTCTCCAGCAGTGCAGCTGTCAAAACTCAAAAACAGGCATCAAATGGTTCAAATCGTCCAATCTGCTAGACAGAACTAACCAAGAGACAATCTTCAGAGGATAAACAGACTTACCAACAAAATAATTCATGTCCAGTATCCATCGGTGATCATCAACTTGGTTGAAAGTGGCGACGCCCAATGGAAAGCTCCGATTAGGAAACAAAACGCCGAACATCCTGACAAGCGCTTTCAGGAGCCAAGTCTTACTCTTCTCCAATTTAAACTGTCAAACATTCACACCCAGCTAATTCCCCACGACACGCTATCGAAAGTGACAATGACCAGCAGCAGCGCAGTAGGAAGGGTCTGTACGCCAATTGCTCCTGCAAAGCCAAACGTGTACAAAATTTGAGAGTGCACCGCATTCAGCTCACCAAAGGGCAGGGAAGATCACTACCACTTCTACACATCTTAAAACGGTCGAGTGAGAATAACCAGACAAGGTACACGGGTGGCGTTTAAAAAATTTCTCCAGCGCCATTTGAAGTGTAAAGGCTTCTACTCCATTAATAGCATTTCTGAAGTAGACTGATCCAGGCCTAGTCTATGAGTTTCAATCCCTGTTTTATTCTTGGCGTTGCCGCCCCCATTCTGCAAGCTAAACATGCACACTTCGAATCAACAATTTGAAAGTCCACATGAAAGGACTTCTCGACACTTATTGCATGATTCACTCGAATCGAGGCATGCGTTGAGAATGAATTACAGGTCTAAGCAGTCCTAGGAGAACTCAACACTACCGCAAATGCAACCCTAAACCCTACATCTGCCACGGCAGCCCGTTGGTGTCGGGGCTTTACCCTGAACTTGAACAGCTGCTTTCGTCACAACAGCTTCACCACAACGCACTTGGGCATAAACGTACACAATCAAATCAGGTTTTGAGAATTTAATTTGATGAAATAAACTTCTAAATATGCAAAATTATAATCCAACCCTTTTCAAAGATTTTACAACTCCTATTTCATTGTTAGTCAAGATTATTACCTAGCTCCAGCTGTGTGGCAGCGAGGAGCACATAAACAACGCACAGAACCTGTTTCCGCGACAGGACGCCACAATTGCAGATCTCTACGGTTGACAAGAATTCCACAAACAGAACATGTTCAAACCCGGGAATGCAAACGCCTCAACCTTACCAACCCCCAATACAATCCACTCAACCCTCTAATGACACTGCTTCAGGGGGACAAATGAGCTTCCGTATGCAATCTCACCTATGTTCACACAACATGAAAGATTACAGATTAAGTGTACAATCAAACCTATAATCAATTATACTGCAACAAGCCGTAAACCTAATACTCTCAACAGTCTGCGAATGGGGCCGACAACATAACGCTCGATTTGAGCTTAGTTAATACAAAGGTCCCGAGGTGAACAATCGAGACTTCCTTACCTAAAATTATCTCGGCCCCTTCATAGAATAATCAGAAAAATAGAAAGACACTTCCGAAGAAGCTCCAGAGTAGGCTTACAGTCCCAAGATGGAGGAGCGTGCTCAATTGAAGAATAGGGTATGGAGCTGAAAACATACCTTAGCTGGTGTCAAGAGATGAGTCTCCAGCAAATGTGCAAAACCCTCCACCAAATCACCAGAGTGTGACGAATTTCTTCGACCCAACAGGGTAGTGCAGATCGCACTGACGAAACTGGTAGAGAATTCTCGAAGAGTGACGATCTGGAAGACTCTTCTCGTGCCAAGGCCTTAGGCTAGGGTTAGGGCTGCAATCAAGCAGCAGCATTAGCGGGAGAATGCCAGGTGGCATGATTCCGGGACTGACACGTGGAAATTCATCTCAGCCCCATTGGGTACTTCAGGGATTTATCCGTTTATGGTAGTGTGCTCTAAAAGGGACCATTTAAGGGCTGGTCTGCTTTTTTCATAGGTTTCCGTGGACAAAAGTATTTTTATATCAATTTTCAGAGAAAGAAAAGTAGACATGGAACCTAACGCAAGTGGTTTTGTATTTTTTCAAGCATTTTTAAATTACTTATAAATTTTCAAAGATTAAGGACATAGACACCTATTTGTGACCATAGGTCTCCCAAAATCTGTCCACTTGCAACTTGTAAAAAGATGTGCAGATTCAAAGACTTTGATTGGATCTTGCAATAGAAAAATCATTTTAATTTCCTATTTGCATTTAATTGCTGAAAGTGGTTCATTCAAGGATCAGTTCATTTCCATTTTGCCTCTAAAACTAGGGTCCATTTGAAGGAGATGGTCCGTTTTACAACACACTATTGTAACTTTGAAAGAGGAGTCCTATTACAAAGGTAACTTAGTCCATCCAAATTTGGGGTGAATAGGTGCATTCTTCATTTTTATAGTAGCTCAACAAAGAAAGTCGTTTCAAGAATTTGGAATTTTTTTTCATAGGTGGCAAATAAAAAAAATTTAGTGTTTTTTGTAGGGGTAAACACGGGACAATAAGAGGGTCAACCTTCCTTGCTTGATTCCTCTAGGGTGTTAGAAGGTAAGAGGGTTGTTATAAAATGTCTAAGCAAAATGAAAACAAATGAAATTAACTTCATAGCTTGTTTTCAATTGTGATGATTTTCAAGATATGTATTAACTATTCGAAATTGGAATATCAATATTTTTCAATGTCTTTGTGCATGTGTGCAATGGATTTCAAATGCTTGATTGATAAAGAGCTAAATAGTGGATTGATATAGATCAATGGTTAGATTGACCTTTTCCTATCTATTAGATTGATATGAATTTTGTAGTTTAACAAAACTCAAAATTTGGCCTAATTTTTTTCCATTTCCTAATTTTCTTCCATCTCCTAATTTTCTCAAGTTGGAAGGTTATTGAAATTGATGATATAGCTCATTTCAAATTTGGTTTGTTTTCGAAAGATAAGATGAATTTAATATTAAATTATTTTAATTTAGTCAAGTGCATTTAAAACACTTAAAATGAATAAACGTGATTTCATATTTGAAAGTGTGATTTGACACTCAAGTGTCAAAATTGAATTTCCATGTCAAATTCTAAAGGATCCATGTCACCTCACAACATTCACAAGATGACATGTGGTATTTTTTTTTATAAATGATTTTATTTATACCAAATCTAATCTTCACTTAGGGTAATTGAAGACTAGTTTATAAGTATTATGTGATTAAAGTCGTGTTGATTTTTGCTACATTTTGGATTTGAAACATTCATATCTTATTGGATATTGATCATTGGCCCCTTGAACTCCTTGAAGACTAAGCATTAAAATTTTGAACAATAAATGAACACAAAATAATACATCCTACATACACAAAAATGCATTTTTTTATTCCATCAATTTTTAAGAAGATTTGTATGTTAGTTCTTTACAATTTGTGTAGTTTAGATTATGAGGACTTTGCTTTGAAACTATTCTATAATTGAAAGGATACAAGAAGGTTTGGTCTCAAAAAGTAATTATTTTAATTCAAAAAATGACCCTTAAAAAACTACTTGAATTAAAGTAAAATAAAAAAACTTCACAAATCACTATGATTAGAACTTAACATTTTGAACATAAAGGAAAAAATACTTGTAAAAATCACAAATATTCAATTTGCAATTGATTCTAAAATAAATCATTTTTGACCTCAAATTTTATTGAAAATAATTGGTTTGCATATTAGTTGATTTAGTTGTTTGGATATGATCTATAGATCATATTTTATAAATATTATTTGAGATTCATTGTTAATTTATTATTCTAAGTTTCATTTTATAATACATTTTCACAATTTTGGAAATCTAGACTATCTCCTATTTTTAAGGAATTAGTTTTTAATTCAAGAAATTAAATTAATTAATATCAATATTGTGTAATGGAAAAGCATTGAAAATTAGGGCTACTTTATATTAGGGCCCATACCTATATTTTGAGTTGACCTAATTTCAATCTAATTAGGCTATCAATTTACCCCATTTTTGAAATTGGGTTCATTATTGGGTCTTCTAATATAAAATCCTTCAACCCAATTACTAGTAACGATTCATTTTAAATTGATACATTCAAATTAAACCATAATTTGGGCCAAGGGACTTTATTATAGTGGAGGGCCCAAAAATGGGGTTAAAAGTATGTTTACATTTGGTACTTAGAGTCGGCAATGAATGTTAGCAAGGGTCTTTGAGATGAATTTTAAGTAGTTACATCATTGGATGTGATTTGACTTTGACAATTTGGCCTAATACAAACATTGTGCAAACATACTCTTTTTCATTAAAAAATTGTTAACTTATAATTTTCTTTCATCCCTTCAATATAAATTTGTTTACTTCAAATGATAGCTAATTTCAAAATATAAATATCAATCTACTCTATTGGTTAAATAATTAAGAATCATTGCTTGCTCAAATGAAGAACAACTATAATTGAATTTTTTAAATTTGAAAGTGAAACAACACAAATCATTTTATACATTTAATTAATGTCTCTATGTTTCTTGAATATCACGTGCCTCTAAATATCTAGAAACAAACGAGATACACTAATTATACTACTAAAATCATAAGTCCCTCTGTAATATTTCAAATGCTACCATTAATACTAGGGGCTCGTGCTTACTATGTTACGCATTCATTATATCACATATTAGGAAAATTTGGATATATTTGAATAGAATGCATGATAATGATTTCAATAAGTCTTTAAAATAATTACTTTAAATATTTTATAAAAATATTTTTAATCATGTATACATAGAAATTGTATTTTCACACAATGTGATATTACAGAAATAGAGTAGCAGTTTGCAATCACTTTTGTAAAATCACTTTTGTAAAATCACTTTTTACAAAGGGTGATATTATAGAAATAATATAGTCGTCACAATTGAGGTGATATTAAAGAGGATCAATATGGTGATATTACAAAGGTAGCAATTCCATTGCTTTTCTTAGCTTTATACTTCTTTTGCATTTCTATGATTTTGTGCTTTTGTGAGCTTTGAGCTTCTGATTTGAATTTTCTATTGCTACTACCAAATAATTTGAGAAATTTATTAGATTGAACCAATTTTGGATTTCACAACAATTAAATTATTCACGAAGCTTTTGAGATTTACAAGTTTTTCCTTTAAATTCTTCTATTTGGGTTGCCATTGTTTGTAACAATTGAGTCAAATTTCTAATGCATTCCAATGTATGTGTATCTTTTACCATATTCATCATTGCATGTATTTCATTCATCATTCATTAAATTTCTATTGTTTATTTCAGTATATGTTTATTTATAAAAAAAATTATATGAAGATTTTAGTAATTTTTATCCAAAGATTTATTGAAATTCTTACTCTACATTCTATCTAATACATAAAAATTCTAATGAAATTCTAATGGTGAATGCATAGCATAGCAAGCGCCAACTGCTAGTTTTTTGATAAAAAAGTAGTTTCATCAAAACTTTAGAGTTGACATAGAGTAGATATAAATAAAGAAAATATAATAAACCTATTCAGAGTCTTCATTTAAACTTAGAAAAGTTGCACTTCCATCCTTTTTCATTTTGGCTTCTTAGAAAATTACTCATGAGATGATATTGTATCTTGCAACATTTTTTAATCTTTTCTTTTTTATCGTTTTTCTTTTCTAATGATCCTTCCATTTCATCTCTAATGGCCTTATTCGTTAAAATGAGACAATCTTCACATTTTGAGACTACAACCCTAAAATAGTTATAGTGATTTATCCTTGAGACGAGGATAAGATGAACTTGCAACCTTTGGGAAATCAAAGGTTTTTATATATATTAATACATTGAAATCTCAACTTACCAAATAGTCTTAAAATTGAACAATTATTATGATTTATCTTCGAGTCGAGGATAAAAATGAGACTACCAAAAGTCTCAATATAATGAATATGGACTTTCTACTTGAATCATAACCACCTCCTTCATCTATTACGTATTCAATACTAATTTTTGGTTTATGTAATAACTTCATTTGTTGGTTGCCTCTGCAATGTAAAAAATATTAGTATTTTTCAAACCCTTAAGACATTTCACTTTGAGTCTTCTAAAATTTTAAACTTTTTACTAACACCAACATTACACAAGTTTAATGTATACTAAGTTCATATGTAAGAAATCAAAATTAATTCCTTAATAAGGGATTCCACTTGGATGGGGGTTGTATCAGATCTATTTAAATGAGAAATTGAATTGTGATTGAAGTTGTGCATAGTCCTTGGTAATTTCTTAGCTAGAATTGAATATATCAGTTGGAGAATTGATGTGAGTTCTTTCATTTTGATGAACTCCCTCATTCCTAATAAGTCTACATAGTGTACACATTTGTCTGAAATTCTAAACATGTGTTGCCTTTAAAGTACTTGTTTATAACGTGTTTATAAACAATGTATTCATAAACAAGTGAAGATTATGAATTTGAGTTATTTAGTATCATGTGCCTCTAATATCTAAAAAACAAATGGGGTACACTAGTTTTTTTGCTTCTTCAATGTTCATGTTATAAATATGGAGCTTGTGAATGCATTTGTAAAGCTCTATATTCATGATATGGATATTAAAGAAGTGAATGACAAGAACAACAAAGTTGACTAAAGTATATGTTGTCGTAATATGGTCCATTTACTAGTTAAAAGATAGGCATCTTACTACATCTTTGTTGGTTCCAAGGAGAAGGGTGGTTAGCCTTGTTGGATGATTAGGATTTGATAGGGTATTTGTCCCATATCTTTTGTAGCCATAAGTCCTTTTGTGGGTACTTAAAAGCTTGGCTCTTTTCATTGGGATCATTTTGCTTTCTATTTTTTTGGTTTTCATTTGATTTGGATAGTCTTAGTTTGAAGAAAGCCTTGTAATCTGAATTGGAAGGAATCGAGGAAGATTAATATCATCACTTTCTTTAAGAGCATTTCTTTTTAGAGTTACACTATCTGTTGAGTATTGTAGTTGTGTTTTCTTGAGAGTTGCTTTTACTTTCCATATTCTTGTGAGTATTATACTTTAGAGCTTGAAAGGATGCAATAGACAAACTTGAGAGGGATTCAAGTGCTATTGTATCTTACAAGAATTGAAGGTTGAGTTCCAAGGTTAGGATTGTGGATGAAGGAGGTTCACTAATGCAATAGTAGTGTTCTCTTTATTGTCAAGAAATTAGTTTCTTTTGGCATTTGTGGTTGGATTAGGTGTTGGATTGAGGTTCCTTTAGTCATTGGCATTTCTTTCCCTTACAAAAACCCCATGCTTTTTTGGATTGACAATAAAACCTACCCAGATTACTACTTTGGTGATTATTCGAATCCCTTTTAATCCAAATATTTAAATTAGAAAAAGTAAAATTCAAGCTTCTCTTTGGTATAATTCATGAGGAACTAGGATGATGTTTTAGCTTTGAATAGCATGAAGAAAGCTTGAATATCCTCAAAGAACTTTTTTAATCTCCACATGTAGGTTAAACAATTCAAATCACATAGTTTTTCATTTCTCACAAACTTAGGGTGAGTCCATTTTTCCATGCAAGGCAATGGACATTTCGATTTCTACGTCCTTTGAATTCTTGATTTTTTCTTATTCTTCTTCAAGCTTGACTAAGCTTTTGATTTTTCTCTTTTCGATGCTCACTTTTTGTTGTAGAAAATCTCATCTATATTATCTTCTTTGCTTTCCTCACCTTTGTCTTTAGTGTAAGCTTCTCCAATCTCTCCACAATCAAGTAAGGGTAGATGATTGGATAGATTAGATTTCAACCACAACTATTACGTGTATTATTTGTTGGGGTGGAGATGTGAAGGTAGAAATGATCCCAAGCCTTGGAATTGGGTCTTGAGACTATAGCCATCTTATTTTTTTTGGCTTAGGCCTAATTTTTTGGGACCAAATATTAACCCCTAAAGGACCATTGTCCCTTTAGGAGACAACTTGGATTTTAGGTAGATACCTATAGTCTCAATTTTTGCTATGATTTTTTTGAGTCTTTTCTTGAAGATAGAAAAACTAATTATCTTGGTGAGAATATATATTTTTCTGAAATGGTGCCTAGAAACAAAAGTTATGCTTAGATAAGTTCAAAACAAGGGAGACTAGGCAACAAAAAAATTTCACAAATTTGAGTTCTTAAATTTTTAATATTTGTCTCATAGATTATATTATTTTTCTACATTGAAAGCTTAGATTTACCTCATTTGGATAAATGATGTGAAAGTTGCAGACAATCTTGTTTTGAGGCAATTGAAGCATCTTCTTGAGATAATAACTTATAAGATTCATTTATTAATGCAGTTTTTATAAATTAAAAAAATTCCACATGGTTTAGTTTTTTTGCTAAAACAATCTCACAATTGGGATTAGTGCATTTTAATTCCACCATAAGGATATTAATAATTTAGATTTTCCTTCTAACTAATACCAACTTTTACTTAACAATTTTTTTAAGAATGAAAATTAAGATTTTTTAAAATTTTCTTTTTTTCCTAAAATTTCAACTCAATTCCCCACCATGAAGATTTAAACCTCAAAAATTTATAGTGCAAAAAATTTAATTCAAGAAGGTTCAAAGTCAAACAATTTGGTCCTGCAATGTACAAAAAAACTTGTTTACTTTACCTTAAATGTAGATATCTTGCAATTTTTGCAGTCAAAATTTTTACAATTTATTCCACACATTCTCATACTAGTTAGGTATAGGATCCTATAATTGGATTTGCAAAAAAGAAATTCAAATTTTTTACTCTTTGCAATAGAAATGGAATTTTTAATGTTTTTTTGGCAAAAAAAAAGGCTTCAATCTTTTAGAAGTTAAGTACCACGTAACAATCATATGACCTCAAGAACAATAGGACTGAACTTCATTTTAATATCATTTGACCCAATTGTTGGCCCAATTTAAGGATTTAAATGATTCTATTGGTGGATTTTGATAGTCTTCAAGTTGAACCTATATTTAGGCCTTAATCTTGTCTAATGGATGATTTCACTATAAGGTAAACTTGCCTATGATAAGTAGAGTAGAATGAGTGGTTTGTTCTATTGCCATTAGCAAAAATATTTAAATCTTTTTCCATACAAAGACAAATGTGAAAAATGAAGGAGACAATTGAATTTTATTTTTTTGGACAAAGTATGAATTTGTAATGAATTTGTAATGAATTTTTGAAGTATGTTGCCTAGCTAGTCCAAAAGAGTCTTTAGACTACTCCAAATTAACAAAAAGTGTTTCTATAATGGTCATTTTACCATTTAAAGCAATCACAATATTTTCTAACATGGCTACAAGATTTTCTAACATGGCCATGACATGAAGGAATAAAAAAAATTTATGACAAGTTTACACTAGAAAGGTGTAAGTGTCCTATGACAGTCACTAATCACTCCATGACCATCTTCCAATGTATGGATTATGGCCACAAATCAACCTAATGTAGTCCTAACCCCATTTATTTAAAAAATCTGCCATAGGTTGATATAAAATTCTAATGGATAGTTCCCAAAGTGCCTATTATAGGTGGTTTGCTTGTCATAGGCAAGTTTACATTAGTTGTAGAAACAAATAATGCACCTATTATTCCAATAATTTGAATGTTTTGGTGACTACCTTGCTCATGGGGGGTTGTGTTTTTTTAAGGTTAAACCGTAACCGTGAACAAAGCCTATAATTGTGTAGTCAAACTTGAAAGTCCTTCACTCTTTATTTTGTATTTCTTTACTATTTATGAGTGAATTTTTGGTTTTATTTTTTACAAACAAAATCACATGTCTAATTCATGTTATACAATTTTCAAATTCTTTTGTAAATTACCATGAATTTTTGAAGAAAAAATGAAAGAAATTCATAAATAATACAAATTACACTCAAAAAAATTTTAAAATTTTAAATAGAAGTACATTATAGTGTAGAACAATGTAGTGTAAAGAAAATTTTCTTGTCACTCCATATTTTGAAAAGTGGTCATAGATCCTCCACTTCAAACTTCACTGAAATGCATATTTTTAGGAAATTTTTCAAAACTTCCAAATGGCATAGAAATTGCACTTTAGAAGCTTCATTTTGTTAATTTTGTTGAGAAGTAAAAGAAAACATTCTAAATGTCAAAATCAAGTTTTAAGGACAAAAAAATGAAAGTATTGAAATACATTGTAGTATAGAAAAAATTACTTTTTAAGTTATTTTTAGTTTTTTTTATAAAAAAGTTATAGGAAAGTAATAGAAAAGTAGGAAAAAGTAGTAGAAAAATAATAGAAAAACACTTTAAAATAAAAAGTAGAAAATTAAAATTATTTTTAAAAAAAAAATAAAGTTAAAGTAAAAAGTAGTTAGACTTTTGTAGTGTGAATAGGGCTAGTTGGATGGATGGATGAAAAAGTATTAAAAAATAAAAAATAAAAAATAAAAAAATAACCCTAAAAAGGGATGAATGGTGTGTGTGACCAGGGTCTCACCCCTTCCCAAGAGGTGTGGCACCTCGTTTTCGAAACTATAAATTGAGAAAAAAATAAAAACTCTATGGCATTGTAAGATCCAACTTTCGATTAATATTTATTATTATTATTATTTTTACATTGTGTATTTTCTGTGAATTATTATTGTTGTGAATTGTGAATTATTGTAAGATTTGTGTTAAGTATTTATGAGCATTTTGGCAATTGTTCAAGTTCTCGTCTGTGAAATTGGGAATGAATTTGAGAGTGCCATGAGAACCTGTGGAGTGAGGTATATGTACTGTTGGAAATCGAGATTAATTTGAGAAATTTTGGAGCTATTGGAAGCTTGTCGGGTGTCTGGGAGAATTTCGGAACTCAAAATTTGTGAATCAACGAGATTGGAATTCGGCGTGAGATAAAGCAGATCAGATTGTTGGAGAATTCCAAATCAGAAACTAAATCGTAATTACCCTAAGCAAATGGTGAAGGAAATTTGAAATCAGAGTGTGTGCAAAGGCGGTGGACAAGCGTACGGGTGAAGAATTTGAGAAAGACTGTGAATTTCCGACATCCAAAATCGAAGTGCCTTGTGAATTGAAACTCAGATCAGGTGTGTGGGCATCAGTGATTGAAGCAGGAAAGACGAGAATACGAGAAGTTAAGCGCAGACAATACCAGCAATTCAGAGCGCCTCTTGAATTCGGACGAAATCCAAAGTTGGAGGAATCGGAGCGTTCTGATTGCAGAATCTGGGTCTGCGAGCGCTTGTAAATCACGATTGAAGTCTACAAATCAAAAGCAGTGCTCATTGTCAGAAATTCGAAGGAATTCGGCTTGCAGCAAATTTCCGATTCGGTTTGAAGACTTTCATTTCTTTTATATAACTCAGAAATTTGGGCCCGGGGATTGAAGATTTTGGGTCTCGATTCATCATGAGTGAAGAATCAGGGTAGATACGAGAGATTAACAACCCAAAATCGAAATTTCATGAAGATTCGGTTGCAGCCGCGGTGTTGTAATGGCGCGCAACTCATCGAATACCTTGATTCTTGATTTCTTCTTCTAGTTCTGGCTATGAAATCGGTACCTGCTTGAGTGAGAGAACGAGAAATCGAGATTGCAAATTGCAAAGTTCGTTGGAATTGGGTGCAGATTTGGAGTCGGAGCTCACGGCAGGCTTTTCCGACGGAATTAGGGATTCGGATCTCGATCTGTTGCCCTGTTGGTTTCCAGACTTGTTTCTTCGGACCCATTCAGACGTGTTTTCCACGGTTTTAGGCCATTGGACCATTTAAATTGAAATTTTAGGGGTTGTTTTGGGAATTTTAAATTTGTAACTATAATTTTGGGTACAAATTTGGTTGATTTAGCCTAATTATTTGGTCAAAAATAACAAATTAAAATAAAGGTCCAAATTTTTCGAACAGCCCTTTGGGCCGTGCCCCTAGTTTGGGCCTAGGACATAGAATTGGGGAGACTAAATTTGTAGAATTAGCAATTTTTGTGGCTAATAAATATTTTGGTATGTTTTAGGAACAATTTACTCATGGGTTTGGACTTGTTGCCCAAACTTAAAAGAAAGGAGAAAGCTCAAAGACCAAGAATCTGGTACTTTGTCCTAAACCTTTCATACTCCTGCATACTGGACTTGTTGACTACTGAGACTGCCACGTGTAGTCATTTTGCACATAGATTCGAAAAGCTCAAAAAGAGCAATTATTGGACCTGTTGCCCCAACACATAAAAAAGTGTTAATTAATGAATTATTTGTATACTTTAAAAGTATTATCTTGTATATATATGATTAGGTCATAGGCTGCATCCATGTATAAGACGTGTTGCCCAGCCTAAGGTGTTGCCCACGATGTGTTGCCTACCCTAGAATACTATATAGGACCGGGACTCTTAAATCATTGTGTCTGCATTAGTGGTAATGGACTGTCCACCAAATTGAGAGAACCTGGGAATAAGGGAAAAGAAAAAAAGAAAGAAAGAAAGAAAGAAAAAGAATAGAGGTATAAGAATAAAGTTTCTAGGTATATTCCACAAAATTAACTTACACATAACCTAAATCTACTTTAAAAGTGACATTAGATGCACCAACGATAGACTACGTTGACTTATCCACGGATGAACCCCTATACTACTGGTACTTGACAAAAAGTAAAAGTTAGTGAAAAAGTACCTCACATACATACCACTTTTTTTATAAACTATCCTATATAAAATTAAAAAGACAACTAAAATGTCTTGAACTCTAGCCAATTATGTGAATATAGCTAGCATAACAAAATTGCACATAAAAAGTAAGATAAAAATTATCCATCCTTCCATATGCACAAAGCTTATTTGACCATCCAAAAGATACAAAACGTCTACGGCATGCTTCCAAAGTTAACCCTAAAACAACTTGAGGACATAAAGTGTTGATGGATGACTTTCTTGTTTACTACAAAAACCAAGAATGCACCTATTGGTTCAAAAATTGAATCACATTTGAGTAAGTACCTATCTATTAGATGTTTTTTTAGGCCTCTAAAAGACTATTTTGGGATTATTCTCCTTGTTGTGAACTACGACGATGTAATCATACTACTAAAATCATAAGTCCCTCTGTAATATCACAAATGCTACCATTAATATTAGGGGCTCGTGCTTGCTATGCTACATATTCATTGCATCACATATTAATAAAAATTTGATATATTTGAATAGAATGCATGATAATGATTTTGATAAGTCTTTAAAATAATTATTTTAATTATTATATAAAAATGTTTCCAATCATGCATACATAGAAATCATATTTTCACACAATGTGATATTATTGAAATAGAGTAGCAATTCACAATCACCTCCATAATATCACTTTTTACACTTTTTTTGGCTTTATACTTCTTTTGACTTTCATTGCTTCTCTTGGCTTTCACTTCTTTGCACTTCTATGATTTTGTGCTTTTGTGAGCTTTGAGCTTTCATGATTTCAATTTTCTATTGCTATTACCAAATGATTTGAGAAATTTATTAGATTGAACCGATTGGATTTCACAACAATTAAATTGTTCACGAAGCTTTTGAGATTTACAAGTTTTTCCTTTAAATTCTTCTATTTGGATTGCCATTGTTTGTAACAATGGAGTCAAATTTCTAATGCATTCTAATGTATGTGTATCTTTTACCATATTCATCATTGCATATATTTCATTCATTATTCATTAAATTTCTATTGTTTATTTTAGTATATGCTTATTTATAAAAAAAATTATATGAAGATTTTAGTAATTTTTATTTGAAGATTAATTGAAATTCTTGCTTTGCATTCTATCTAATACATAAAAATTCTAATGAAATTCTAATGGTGAATGCATAGCATAGCAAGCGCCAACCGCTAGTTCATACTACTAAAATCATAACTCCCTCTGTAATATCACAAATGCTACCATTAATACTAGGGGCTTGTGCTTGCTATGCTACACATTCATTGTATCACATATTAGTAAAATTTTGATATATTTGAATAGAATGCATGATAATGATTTCAATAAGTCTTTAAAATAATTATTTTAAATATTTTGTAAAAATATTTTCAATCATGCATACATAGAAATCGTATTTTCACACAATGTGATATTACATAAATAGAGTAGCAGTTTGCAATCACTTCTGTAGTATCACTTTTTACAAAGGGTGATATTATAGAAATAATATAGTTGTTGCAATTAAAATGATATTAAAGAGGATCCATAGGATGATATTATAGAGGTAGCAAATCCATTGCTTCTCTTGGCTTTACACTTCTTTGCACTTCTATGATTTTGTGCTTTTGTGAGGTGTGAGTTTTCATGATTTCAATTTTCTATTGCTACTACTAAATGATTTTGAGAAATTTATTCAATTGAAGCAATTTTGGATTCCATGACAATTAAGTTGTTCACAAAGTTTTTGAGATTTATAAGTTTTTCTTTTCAATTCTTCAATTTGGGTTGCCATTTTTTGTAACAATGGAGTCAAATTTCTAATACATTCTAATGTATGTGTATTTTTTATAGTATTTACCACTGCATATGTTTCATTCATCATTCAATAAATTTCTATTGTACATTTCAATATATACTTATTTATAAAAAAAATTATACAAAGATTTTAGTCATTTTTATTTGAAGATTTATTGAAATTTTTGTTCTACATTCTATCTAATACATAAAAATTCTTATAAAATTCTAATGATGAATGCGTAGCATAGCAAGCACCAACTGCTAGTCAAATTATAAAATAATAAAATTATAATTTAAAATTAATTAAATTAATTTTTTTTAAATAATTAAATTTTATCATTTGATGTGGCAATCTCTCGACTACGTGAGATTGTTGATGTGGCTCTGTTCCTATATTCCCTATAGCTCAGGAACTCATGCTCTTCCAAAGGCCTGAAAAAACATCTAATGCATTGAGATGGTGTTCTTTCAGGGTTGATATAATGTGGCCCAAATAAGGTCACATTAAATGTTTAAGGGCTTATGTAATAATATAATAACTAGTTAACTCCATGGTTTTTTTTTGCATTTTTAATGAAGTGACAAAGTGTTGATATAAAATATTATAGCGGTGCTCTAAATTTCAGCATTCATCTGCAAATTGGATAGAAAATATTGCATTAGCACATATCACATGTTCATAAATTTGTTTTCATCTATAACTTGGCGATTTCATCCAATTTCATTTTTTTATTTGAAGTTTTATGGCTAAAACCTTCACAATTAACCCATAAATGCTCCGACTTCCATATTTTGGATGATTAATAGAAGGCTTGGAGAAGGCTTGGAGGTGCTATTAAATTCAACTAACTTCTCATTCATCCAATGTAATACTTGAATGTTGAAAAGACAACCTTCCTTAATGACCAATTTCATAAAATTACGGTAATTGATATTTCTATACAACGATATAAACAAAAATGTGCCAAAATTCGAAAAAGGATCGAGGCTTTTAAAGGTTAACTGCCATTTTTTACCCAAATTATTTTTTCCCTCTACTGTAGTTACCTTCATCGGTTACAGGAGTTCACGGCAATAGCCCATGACCGTGACTCTCCCTCTCTTCCCCTCTCGGCGCTGCTGCTCCAGTTTGCGCTCGCTCTCTCGACATCATGGGCGTTGCGAAAGTGTCGAATTGATTCCAGGCCGCTTGTTTCCCGCTACCCATGTAAGGTCAGCGCATGCTTCGCTTGCAAGTTCTTCCTCTCATTTTTCTGGCGCACTTGTTTCTGTGTCTTTCGAAACGGAGTTGATTTTCGAGGCGTCATACTCTTCACTAGGACTTTGAAGGGTTAGGTTTAATTTTCTTCAATGTAATCACTTCGTAATGTGCTGTAATCCTCGAGTTTTTGCCTTTCTTTTACAATTATTGTAAGAAATTTTATGTTTCTATTTGGGTTTAGGAATGATGGTTGCTTTGAAGAAGTGTCACGCTACGGTTTTAGTAGGGTTTGAGTTTGAGTCCTTGGATCTTGCTATGAGATATGTTGTTTTCATTAGTTGAAGTGCATTTTTACATGGTCTACGGTGTTGGCCCTCAGTTTAGAGCCTCGTTGGTGAGAATGGGGTTTGATTGTTGTTTGTTGATTGTTGAGCGTGTTTTAGATTTGGAGGTTTTAGGTTATTTTCATTGTGGAATTGCCGAGGATGGCGGCGAAAAGAGCTGGTGAGGAAGATGACTTGGCTCTGGTGGCGAAGCGGCAACGTACCGATGAAAACGCTTTAGTTCCCATTGGGAATGCTGCTTCCCAGCCCAAAAATCAGCTCGGCTTAACAGTCGATGTAAAATTGCTTCTCCCATACTTACTAAAATTGTTCTCTCTTGGCCATATTAATATTGTTACATGGCATTTTCTTAGACTCTTATTTCATATGGGGAGGCTCCTTGCGAACTTTGGGACTAAATGAGTGATAGCTATGCGGTTCTATTAGATTAAATTCCTGTTCTTGCAACTCTACATTGTCGGTTCATGCTAACCACAGTTTGGTTCAGGCACGTAAAGTGTAGTCTAATATTGATTATGGCTGATTAATTGATGTCTACTGATGGAAATATACGGATTCTGAGCATTTAGAGGTCTGGGACAGACCAATGAGTTTAAGAGTCTGAGAGTTCGTGTACATATTTTTTTGTCGAAAGAGGACAATCATTGCATTTTTTAGCAGGAGATTTTGATATTTGCGATTCTAGTGTTCCCGTTTAATAAAGCCGAAGCTATACCCTTTTTACTTATGGAAGTGAAAGTAGTACTTTTTAATGAATTATATACTCTTGTTTGGATGAAGTTTTCGAATTCTCCCTCTAATCTTTTGTAACCTATTTTGTCTTGTCAGGGTGTGAAACGGACATCCAGCCTCGATGCGCCAACCATGCTGCTCACAGGCCATGGGGTATACACTTATTTTGGAATTACAATGATCAGCTTAAATTTGTTTAGGCAACGCTTTAGGGTTTAGAATTTATTTTCATTTTGTGCACTGAATGTATTGACTGCTTATTTCTGATTTGTGTCTTCTGTATTTGTGCAGGCCGCAGTCTACACCATGAAGTTTAACCCCCAAGGCACTGCGATCGCGTCTGGATCGCATGACAAGCATATATGTAAGTTCCCATCTTGCTTATTCTTTTTCCAGATGGGACTTTTCTGTGGACATAGTAACCTCAAGGATATCAAGCTCTCTGAGTTGCGAGTTTGTACCTGGCAGTCGTGAAATGTGGCATGGTCTAATTGAACCTTGGGTGCAGTTTTATGGAATGTGCGAGGTGATTGTGATAATTACATGGTATTGAAGGGTCACCGTAATGCGGTTCTGGATCTTTGCTGGACCACTGATGGACAACACATCATCTCGGCTAGTCCAGATAAAACCGTTCGTGCATGGGATGCAGTTACAGGGAAGCAGGTGTGTTTTCTTTTCGAAGATGTGTAAGAGTGTTTTCTGATACTTGTGTGAAGCAACAAAGTTCAAATATTTACTCGTTTATTTACTATTTAAATATCTTTGGATTTTTATGCAGGTAAAAAAGATGGCAGAGCATTCTTCATTTGTAAACAGTTGTTGTTCTGCTAGAAGGGGACCGCCGCTTATAATTAGCGGCTCAGACGATGGTACTGCTAAACTGTGGGATATGCGCCATCGTGGTTGCATTCAAACTTTCCCAGATAAGTATCAGGTTAGTGCTCCATGACTAGCTCATTGCTCTCTCATTGTTAGTTGGATTCATTGTTGACCTCAGGGAAGTGATTATAGTAAAGCTTACGGTGGGAGCGTGGATGCTACATGGGTTTATATTCTGGCCAAAGTATATAACATATCGTAGATATTACTGGTATTGATTGCTAAGTAACATTCTTGGGTGCATCAACATCTGTATCTCGTGCTGTGCCTGATTTTTCCAGTCCATGGTCTTGTGAAACAGGTTACAGCAGTAGCATTCTCTGACGGCGCAGACAAAATCTTCAGTGGAGGGATTGACAACGACATTAAAGTGTGGGACCTTCGCAAGAATGAAGTGTCTATGAAGCTCCAAGGACACACAGAGACAATAACTAGCATGCAACTGAGCCCGGATGGATCCTATCTGCTCACGAATTCCATGGATTGCTCGTTGAGAGTCTGGGATATGAGGCCGTATGCACCCCAGGTACGTCTTCCTTGTACGAATAATGCACGAATGATCTCTCGTCATGGATTTGGGCCATTCAAAGTTGATTCCCCCTTTTCTTTTAATCCCCGCTGTATTCTGGAGCTCAGAACATCATCCCCACTGCTGATCCTTTGCACTGACCTTGTATACAGGCTAGTGGTCTTAGGATAGTGACTAAACCTCGTCCTGTCCTGTTTACTGTTGTTCTGAATATGCCTTTGTTCATCTATACCAAAGAGCAATTACTGTGGAATACACTGGAATTTACATCATTTTAAATTTCTTGCTATCCCTTTTCACTTGTACTGTCGGATTTTCAAATGTATTAACGAATGAAATTATAGATGAGTTTATACTATGCCATTTAATTTCAAGTGGATTTAAAATGACACTGTTATTAACAAATTATTATTACTTACTAAAATTCGTAATTTTACATTTTGGTGTAGATTAATCTGTTTGGGTTTGACGCCTTTTAGTCTTTAATCATGATGATACCATCATTTTTCCTGTTTTCTAGAGTTCCATCTACACCATGACTTGGATGTCCTCAGTAGGACGTAATGAAACTGGTGGCAAAATGCGGTTGCTTTCAACAGAAAGAATTTTCTTTGTGATTGCAGAATCGGTGCGTGAAGATATTTTCTGGACATCAGCACAACTTTGAAAAGAACTTGCTGAAATGCAATTGGTCACCAGATGGCCAAAAGGTGACATCGGGGAGTGCAGACCGTATGGTGTACATTTGGGACACTACGTCACGAAGAATTTTGTACAAGGTATGTCTCGTCTCCTCGTCATTGTCCGTACTGTTATCCGTACTGTTCACTGACTATTGTTTTCACCAACACTTTACAAGCTTACGATATCATTGACTCTTTTCTATTATCCATCGACATTGCATTGTCTGTGTCATGGAACGAACGTTTGCCAGCTTAAGGCAGATCCAAGCTCATGTATGTCCTGTTGTGTGTTTGCAGCTTCCAGGTCATTCAGGTTGCGTCAATGAAGCAGTGCTTCATCCAAGGGAACCTATTATTGGTTCATGTGGTAGTGATAAGCAGATTTATTTAGGGGAAATTGATCCAAGTGTCAAATAGGTTGTTAAATATTTGCCACCTCAAGCGTTGTCCAGGAGCTTTTTGCAGTTTTGGTCATCCTTAAATTCCTGGACGACTGTGAATTGTGGTGTGCCTGCAAGTGATCTTGCAAACGTGGACAGTGAGGGCCACTTAGAGTGGGACTAAGACTTATAGCTTGTGGGATGTCCTCACTCATCTCAACTGCCCTTCAACCACATGGTACTGAGTTCAAATACAACCACTACTTCATTGTAGCTCCCTTTTAATCCATTGTTCTCTTGTCACTTGTTCGTATGCTCTCACCAGATAAGTTGGTCAAAAAAATGTCCTTTATAGTGCTTTATAATGTTCTTGAGAGCTTCACTACTTTGGCTTCATATTCAGTGGCCTATTTTGGAAACTGGAACTTTTCTTTCCATGCTTCGATGGGGTTAGGCACATTGGCCATGGTCCCAATAATTGCAGTATTTATCGGATTGGAGATATTTGAGATTCTAATCCAAACTTGTCATGTTGATATTGTTTGTGAGCCTAAGAGTATTTTAGAAGGGGTGAATTTGAGTTTGAATAATAGCAAGGAGAAATTTACATGAACAGTGGTAATGCAATTCACCATTGAAACATGTCTTTGTTTTTTTATAGGTATTATATTATGGGTGCACTACATTATTGTAGATATATTAACCCTGGAGTGCTCCGACGTCTATGAACAGATTGAAGTTCTTGTTTCTGTCTCGTTCCTGCTTGGATGAAAGTCATCTTAATACTTTATCAAGTTCTTGTCTTATCTAATGGTTGGATTTGGTGTTACTAGAATACAAACTTTTCTAAAATTACAAATGCAGAAGTGTATCAAGTGGTCAAACTGCATTGACTCTAGTTCAAAACTAGGTTAGCAAAAATGAGGTCATAGATGTAAAGAACACAAAAATTTCAAAAAATCACCATGTTAAGAGAACCTCATTTTGAATCCATTCCAATAAGTTTTGCTCAAAAAATGATAATATTTTGTCTGTAATCAAATTTTGAAGGAATTTTGAAATTTTCCTTTCCAAATTTATAGAAAAGTATTGGTGATAGCATTGGTGAATCTAACCATGCAAATGGAATCTAAAATTCAAAATCTACAACTTTCCTTTGTATATCACTTCTAAAATATTCTTCCAAATAGCACTTTATAATGATTTTCTCCAAATGCTCCAAGGTTAACCCTGAAAGTCCTACAGCCTTTTTTTCAGAAAAAAAACATTTCTATGACACCCCAAAACGGCCTTTTTTTTCAGAAAAAAGCCATTTCTATGACACCCCAAAAGTCCCACGGCCGTTTTTTTCAGAAAAAAACCATTTCTATGACACCCCGAAAGTCCCACAGCCTTTTTTCAGAAAAAAACCATTTCTATGACAGGAAAAAAACACTCATACCTACCATTTCTATGACAAATTGCAAAGAGTTTAACCATAGGATCTTGCACTAGACTAATAAAATGTGTGGAATAAATTTCAAAAACTTTGAGCATGTAGATTACAAGACATTTGTGTCTAACACATGCATCCCAAACATGGATGCCTCTTAATCAACCTTGATTGGAACTTTTATAATAGCATTTTAGTATTTGACTTAGACTAAGAAAATGATGATTGAAGAGTTTTGTTATTATTCCATTTTAAAATTTTGAAAAAATCCAAAAGTTCAAAGAATTATTGCAATTGCAAATTCTATGTGGTAGAAGCCAAATAAACAATATAGTGTGTATTTCATTTATATTTTTCTTTTGGCTAGGGTGTTTTGGATATAAAATATAAAATAATTTTTTGATAGATTTTTTATTTTTATTAATTTTTGAACAAATGGAAGAACCATTGTATTAAAAAAAATCCATATAAAATAGCCAATCTAAAAGGTTGGACAATGAAGAGAAATGAGTAGAGATAGGGAAAAAGACCAAACTAACTACAAAAATGAGCTAGGAGGGGGAGGACTATTGGTTTGTATGATGTAAACTCCATTCTTACTTGCGAGGATAGGAGAGTATGATATGAACTTCATTCTTATGTGTGAGGATAGGAGAGTGAAGCCAAATACTATCAAAATTCTACTAGATAGCTCTGTTTATCTCCATCCCAACAATTGAGAAACTATAAAATTTGAGTTTAGAAATGAATATTATAAGTTATAATTTTTTTTAGGATGCTTTGATTGCTTGAAAAACAATAATCTCTATAACTTTCACATCACTAGTTCAAATAGAATGAATCAAATCTTTCCACATAAATAAAAATATTTTTATAAGAAACAAAATTTAAAATATTGATTTTGATTTTTTGTGATTTATTTTGTATTGCTCATAGAATTCCATATTGAGTTTAGGTTGGCATAACTTTTGCTCTCGGACATTGATTGAAATAAAAATTATATTCCTAAAAAGCTAACATGTTTTCTATCTTGAAAAAAAGTTTCAAAAAATAATGCCAAAACTTGAGTGGGAACTTGAGATTATATGAAATTGCCCTAAACACTTGGTATGCAAAAAAGATACTTTAAAAATACTTTTTTTGTCTTATAGTCACAAAGTATTTGTTATGATCCTATTTATTATAGTCCTAGCTTTTAGTTAATGCCTTAGTCCTTATTATTGAGGTACTATTATATTTTAATTACAAAAAGTCATTTGTCTATCTTTTGTTGTAGAAATCAACTTTGACTACTCTTATGTAAGTGTTGATTAGTCATGAAAGAAGCACAACTAACCTTATGTCAATTTTGAGTGGAAGATTCTATA
Organism: Climacium dendroides; assembly: GCA_950106755.1. Taxonomy (NCBI): domain Eukaryota; kingdom Viridiplantae; phylum Streptophyta; class Bryopsida; order Hypnales; family Climaciaceae; genus Climacium; species Climacium dendroides. Next base: position 5,893,519 of record OX467082.1, on the reverse strand, counting down.
TACGCCTATGCCAAATATACAACAAAGCTGCATCTTTTTTTTTGTCATTTACATTTGAGCCTTGAATGACCACCTAAATTCATTCAAAAATGCCATAAGTTTTTCAAAAACAATCAAATGTAAGTAGTCACATTTATCATACATTCGACTTATGATTAGTCAATTCACTATTTATAAGACACATTTGGTGTAATAGGAAACAATAAATTGAAGGACTCTCTAATGATGTGATGGCCTCAAAATGTTTGATGAATGATAGAAAATCCTTCTATGTAAGACAAAAGTGCAGATGTTCATCTTTGAAATTTTGTGTGAAAAGGGGAAGTCTTGCACACTAGTTTGACCTCCAATAAGTGCTTTTGGATTCTTTTAAGCAAATGATTCACATGGTACCCAAAAGGATGATTTCCATAGTGAGCAGCCCAACAATCTAGGGCTCAAGAGTCTTAACCCTTAAACAACGCCAAGGACGTTTTTGAGTTGATGAATGACAAAGAATCTCTCCATGCAGGACAAAAGTGCAACTATTCATCCTCCAAATTTTGTGGAAAAGGAAACATCTTCTACAATAGTATGTCTCCCAATGAGTGCTTTTTCATTTTTTTTAAGCCAAAAATTCACACGGTACCCAAGCACATGATTTCCACAGTGACCGGCTTGTCGTTTAAGGCTCATCGTTTAAGGGTTGTTATATATTATAGCGTGTCAATTTTAGCGCGCGTGGGTGCACATGCTCTTCCATTCCAAAATTTGCTGCGAAGACTCTGGTGACTGGTTACTTGTGTCAGAAGGAGAATGTTTGATTTTCAGCTGTTTGTAAATCCGGCGGGACTGATCATCAACCCTGAAGCAGACTGCCCAAATCGAGACAGAGGGTGCACTTCACCGACACCGCTGTTGTTCATGCGATTTGCACTTGGAGATTCTAGGGTTTCCTGTTTCGTGGCAACAACATCCTTTGTCGCTAGTTTTGCAGGTTTCGAGAGGCGGGGGATCTGATGTTGTTGTACCGTATAGAGAGGGAACAGAGACAGAGCAGTGGCTGCGTTGCATTCGAAGCGAGACAGAAGAATGAGCAGCGTCAATGGAGGAGACATGGCGTGGGTGGGGAAGCGGCCTGCGCGGCGTTTGGGGGGAATGGCGGACGTGCTGACAATGGCTGCCGACTTGGGCTTCGCCGTGCCGGTACAGCTTTCAATTCTTGTTGTTTTGGATCTCCATACGTAATGTCCACCCATTGAATGTCTGTGCAATGAATGGCCGAGTATTTGCGCAAGGGAGTGATAGATGTTTGGACTTTTATTCCTAAAGGTCCAAAGTTTTTTTGAAATATTTTCACATTTTATGTCGTTTCGTGATAATGTAAGTGGTATTTAGATGAGATTTGTAAGTGCATTCATGGTTTGGGTTATTCTAACTTGAAAGCTTTCACAGTTCTCACCAAACATGTGAAGTGCAATGAATATGCAGCAATATGTGAGGTATAAAGTGTCCTCTTGGGCCTTTAGGGTTGAAATGTCGAAATGGTCTCCTTTTCCTCGTTAATTGCAAAGAACGGGGAGTAATGCAGTGGATCTTCGTCGGTGTTAGCGAGAATCGGTTGTATACTGGCATTGTGATATTGCGATTTGAAAACAGGTCATTGTGTTGACCTAAGTTTAGCATTTTCAACACACATAATATTAGATCGTTCTTTGAAAGGCTGATTGTCGATGTGAAAGCATGAGTAGAATCTAAGGGAAGTGTCTGGGAGCAGGATACAGAGGGTGGCGTTGCAGAGGGAGGTAAGGGGAAGGGAGGGAACGAAGAAGCTCTTGTGCGTGTGCTCCGAGAGCTGTCAACAGTGCAACGTAACTTAGCCAATCTGCAAGTCGAGCTTCAAGGCCGGCAGGTGCGTGTAACAAGGGTTACAGTTCTTCACAGTTCCTTTGTACATCCTGCTGTGTCCTGAGAAGGGGTTTCAATGGGGGAGAGAGTGCAAATTATGGCAAACATGTAAAAAATCTGTGCACTAAGCAATTTTAACTGGCTTGTGACGAGAGAGCAGGATGATGAGAGAGTGGCACATCTTACTCATGTCAGTGAGATAAAGAAAAAGTCGGAGGCGCTGGCCAAGACTACTGCCACCTTACAGGATGTTATCCACAACAAGGTATCGGAAAAGACTACCTTGTCTTCTCTGTATCTTCCTCTGGTTCACAGGAATGCAGTATTTGATGCTTGTGGTGCAATACTGATTTTGCAAACTGCCTCTCGTTATTTCATTCAACATACTCTTGCTTCTTTGACCCTTCGTTACGTGTCCCACATGTTGCACACCTGTGTTTGGACCCGAGGGTTTACAGCTCCTAATGATGACAGTGGTATTGGTTTTAGCTACCTTGCATCATGCTGCAAATGATACCACTCAAAGTACGTTGTGCCGAGTTTTTGACCTGGCTGATATTTCTGTTTAACGGGTTCCCGTTCATGCATTACCTGTGCCCAGGATCGAATTATTGCACGCTTGCAGCAACCCTACAGTTTGGACTGCATTCCTGTTGAGACTGAATATCAGGTAAGTATGTTTGCTGTGGCGTTCTACGTTCCACAGAAAGTTGCTAGTTTGGGCATTTAATGTGCGCACCATCCTGTATGTCTTGTTCCAAGGTCTCAGATTATTGTGGTTCTCAGGGTTAGGTTATGGTGTGAGATACATGTTCCACGAAGCTTCCTGATTGATACTTCATGTTGGGTGTGTGACAACCATGAACAGCGCCAATTTTCAGAGTTGCTGTTAAAGGCTGCTGGGGACTATGGATCTTTGACCGCAGCTACAACTGATATTCAATGGACTCAGAACTTCAAAGAACCTCCATCGGTTTGGGGGGTACTTATACTCATCCCTACCCTTGCACAGTTGATCTTTATGGGTTTGGGATTGCTCGAGAAATGGCATCTGCATGAAATTCTGTGGCAAGTGGCTACGATACCAGTTGCTGGCCTCTGCTTGCTTGCCTCCATGTAGTTGAATCCCTTTAGGCATGTGACAATGTTGTTATAGAAATACCATTTCGTGTGGTTTGAGGAGGTAGTCTCACTACTGTGTCTGCCCCTGACCTTGAACTTATGTGCTGTGTTCGGGGTGTAGGAGTTATTACGACCAATTCCAACAGCATTGGCTGCTTGCACTCGCTATTACGAGGCTTTATCGACAATGCGTGATGCAGTGTCAGCTCTTCACCGAGCACGTGTCCGGGGTCCTTTAACACCGATGAAGGACAACAGAATGTCTGGTGTAACAGAGTGCACGACCCCAGCCGCATCCGCATGGAACACGCCTGTCGAAGAGCCCAGCTCAGACGACGTTCTTATGCGGAGCCGCAGGCAATTGCAAATGCAAATGGCTACCCAAGACTGGGCAATGGGTATCACAGATGCACAAACTGAGCAGCAGTTCTTAGATAGCATGAAACCCAGACGAATGTCATGGCCTCCTTCACCAAGTGCTGGTGCAGTATTGTAAATTAGAACCAAATGGCCTCGCCTTGAGCATCAAAGTTTGCGGATGCCATTTCCAGCTTCGGGTCCATGGCACACTTGTTTGCACTTGCTATTTTCATTGTTGACTATACTAGATTGCTGTGTGCTATGACGTGTGGTGGGTACATGTCACTACCTTGTCGCTCTCCAACTTGGTGTCACATGCACGTCCTACTCGCCATCTAGAACAGCGAGTGTTGAAAGTGAGTGAAATATGTGGTCATGCAACGGTAAGTGCTTGGCTGCTTGCAGCAATAGAGGTACCTCATATATTAGATTTGAACTACCTTGTCTAAGTCTTAGAAAATTTGGATCTTGCACTAGATATCGGAAATACTCTTTTAAGGTAGTAAGGCATTCCTATATAAAATGTTCTGGTTTGCATACCCTTAGCACACCCGCAATCTGCCTACCAGAAGCCACCCCCCAAATATTACCAAGCCTCATTTGTTGACTCCAACTTGGTGTATTTTACCAAGCACTACAGTAAGGTAGGAGCACCCATAACCATCACTGTTCTCATAACCATCACTGTACCCATAACCGTCACTTCTAAAAATCTTGGAAAATCTTGGGAAGTGAATAGATGTGATTATAAGGATATACTACATCTGAACATCAGCCCATGGTGTTGGTATTAGGTGCATGTATACAATACCAAAAATTCACAACTTATTCTCAATGCCCAAATAATACATTTGAAAGTGCATAGGAATTCCTTTTCTCTTGCTAGTAGGGTTCAATAACTTTTTGAATGTCTATGGATAGACATCATGTCCAAAACCCTTATATTGACAGTTATGGGTGCTCCTACCTTATACAAATTTGGTGAAGAATCCCAGAGTCTGAATTGGAACAATGAGATGGAAGCATTAAATGAGTTGGTTTGGTGGGTCTTCAACAACCCCTTTTTATTTTTTACTTTTTTGAGAAAGTGCCAGGATGGCTATCACTCCAAATTTGGTGAAGCATGGTATTTCTACATTCATCCATCTTTTGCCAAAAAAAAAAGGAGTGGCCGTTAAGGTAAACCAGCCCATTACCGTTTGCTTTCCGATTCTGGAATCAGCCCTGCCCTTGCAAGACAGCACCCCACTTGCCTCTAATTCATCTTTCGTATTCCAGCTACTCAGAGAGTACACTCAAACCCTAACCCCTAATGAAACCCTAATGACACACTCTGCAATACACTCCGGAATAGCACAGTTCAGAGCCTGACATGTTGCAAAAACATCTGAGAACGCAACTAGAAGCCCATTCTTGTCCCCACAGGCAGTGTCATTAGAGAAAATTGAGTTCACATTCTTTTACCGGTTGGGTGAAACTAATGACAACCAATAAAACAAAACTCAAAAAAATCTGGCATTCCGGCAACCAAGGAATATGCTTGGCACTAGTGAGTAGCTAGGACCCATCTTCTTCACGTAGCTTTTGTTTGGTAGAAAGATACTCCAGATTGTGTTCAAACAGAATCTGGATTCATGTTCCCAAGAGTGTCGAGGCAGCTCCTCCTCAAGGCTTGAGGATCGTGGACGATGACAAACTTCTGCAAATCATGCTTTTTCCAAAGTTGAAATAACACAATTCAAGTGCAGTCATTGACTTGTTTTTGGTATCATTCAAGCGCCGAAAGTCTTCCATCAATTGACGACAAACCGACCTACTCCACTAATTTCGACCAAACCGAAGACGCTGTTCGGTTCATGACGCACATGATTAAAGGTGGGCTCTACATGCAATTGCAAAATTTGATGAGCACTTGACTCCAAGTTGCAATTCTCAATATACACAAGGCTACTCTAAGATCACTGATCTGTCTACAATCCAAAGAATTAACGTCATATCTGCGACATGAGCATAAGTTACTACCATTGGACGTTCACCCCTCTTGCAGTTGAGTATACCAAGCACGTCACAACTTGAGCATACCAACTTGAGTAGCTGCTGCAGGGATAGGTCCCCCGCCCCGGGGCATAGAAACATGGTTTCTTTCAGAACGAATAAAATTGCTGCATCTGGAAGGGCGGATGCAACCAATGCAAGGAACACACATCTTACAAAATTTGAACCCAGGACATGGCAGGGGTTAATTCATGCACCTGTTGCTAGCTACCCACGAACAGGTTGCGGTGACGCCGGCGCAATTTCCTTGCCCTTGGGAGTAGCAGCAGTAGCCGCTGCGCTGGTCTCGGGGACATGCTTGGGATGATGCTCATGTTGCAATTGATCTAGCACAGCGTGCTCGTCATCAGACTCCGAAGGCCAGCGCCGTTGCCTTCGTGAGGAGGCCATGGAGGAGAATTCGAGCGCTTGCCAGGAGCTGTCGGCCGTCAACGCCGAGGAGAGCTGCGAGTGGGACGACTTGCTGCGCGCGGTGGCGGACTTGGGGTGCAAGCGGTTGCTGCCGAGCACAACCTCCGAGGGGAGAATCAGCTGACCGTCTGATGGAGTGCCCATCAGAAGCGCCAGTGAACGCTCCAGAGACGTCGTCACGCGGTCCATGGACGGACGGTCCTTACCTCGCATCCGCACGCAGCGAGCCGCCACGCGCGCAATGCGAAGTAATCCTTCGGGATCCTCCGGGTGCTCCAACCTGGAAAAAAACATTTCAACAAATTTTAGACGAATGGTCGGAAGAAACTATTGTTGGCTAATTGCATTGAAGCACCTTTGGGGAGGGTGGGGGGCGATTAGCCAGAAGTGAATGATGTGCTACAAACAGGCAGCTAACTACACTATGAGAGGCTCAGTCCCTAAAGCGCTGGCTCGCTTTTCGAGTGAGAGAGCTGCTCAAACTTTCTCAGGGTTCTGTCGGCTTCCTCCACTTCGGTACAGAGTCAACACTGCCCAAATTAAACAAAACTGTACCAAATAGCTGGAAGAGAAAACTGTTGGCGACATTTTTTAAAAGAGCTTATGGGGTGATCAGTCGAAAGAATAGCTAGCGTATGCTACAAAACAATGTCAAAATGAGTAAAAATGTACCAAATATTGTAAGAAGCTACAAAATGATTGAAGAACCAGAGTAATACGCCAGACAAAGGCTACAGTCTTCCTTAGGCTAAAGTGTTAATATCGCTAAATCTGTCGATTTTGCAGAAGTGTAAACGTAAATTTCTACTCCCCACTACAATACACTATGAAGACGTACTCTTCTAAAATATACTGCAAAGTCTTAAGAGTTACTGACAACCTTCTTCATGCCGACACTTTCCTTTTCATTGTTTTGTCATTCACAAGACTGTTAAAAGTGAGTCATGGGTTCATTCGTCCCTTTACAAGCTTGTACTAACAGTCATCACTTGGTTCTTGATGTGCACCAATGAAAGTTAATCTTATAAAGGTGAACTTCCTCCCAACTCCATTATGTAAGTCAAAACTGAGTCATCAGTATTTATGTGTTGATACGGAGTACTTTTCAAGTGTCAAAATGGCTATCAGAGGCTGAAGAAGTGTTGAAAAATATTTCTGACCAATGTGAGTACTGACCTGGGATCCAGAATGGACATAATCTCGCCCTTTTTGATGAGCGGCACTGCCCACTCCACCAAGTTCCCGTCCTCGTGCTCGTCCACCGCCACGCGGCCCGTGACGATCTCCAGCAACAGCACGCCGAAGCTGAACACATCGCTCTTGGTGGTGAGGTAATGGAGTCGGTAGTACTCGGGATCCAAGTAGCCCAGCGTGCCCGCCGGCAGCTCCGAGAGCGGCTTGCTGCTGTCGGAAGGGCCTAGCAAGGAGAGTCCGAAGTCCGCAACACGCGCGTTGTACTCGTCGTCCAGCAGAATATTTGCGCTTTTGATGTCGCGGTGGATCACTGGTGGGCAGGCGTATCCGTGCAAATACTCCAGTCCCCGAGCGGCTTGAACTGCGATTTTCACTCGCGTCACCCACGTGAGCTGCTTCGGGGAGTCGTGCAAATGCTCGAACAGTGTCCCGTTCTCCATGTACTCGTAGACGAGAAGTCGCTGGCCGCCTTCATTGCAGTAGCCGAGGAGGTTGAGCAGGTGAGCGTGGTTCAGGCGCGACAGGAGGTCGATCTCGTTGGTGAAGTCCTGCAGGTTGTAAGATTGCTGGTTGGAAGCTGGGATTCCGGGGCGCTTCACTGCCACTAGGGAACCGTCGCCGAGGACGCCCTTGTAGACGCAGGAGAAACTGCCGCGACCGATCTCGCTGACTTCCGCGAAGCCGGCCGTCGCGACTTCCAGCTCTTTGTACGTGAAGGCGCGAGCGCGCACTTTGGGGTCCAGTTGGGGTCCCGCGACGGTGGTGGGCGGTTTTGCCTTCTGGATTGGTCGGAAGGAGCTTTTGCGAATTGGGGGTACCGACGGTGGTGCTGGTTTCGTGGATTTTGGCGCCTTGGCCACTTTGGAGAGCTTGCGACGCACGCAGAAGAACGCCACCATGAGCAAGACGCCGATCACCACGACCGCGGTGACGAGCTCCCCGATGATGATGGGGATCTGGATGGACTCCGTGGTTTTGCTGTTGTTGCTGTTGCTCTTGTTGCTGCACGCCGCCGCGCAACTCCCGTTGTGATGGCAATGCGCGCAGTCGTAGCTGCACTGACGATCCGCGGTGGATGTGCATGGGGTGGATTCCACCATGCCGGGGGTGCATCCCACGGTGCAGTTGATGCAGACGTTGTCGCTCGGATTGGGGCACAGCGTGGCGCCGCTCGCCGCGAGCGCGCGCACCGCGTCCGCACTAAGGGCGTACGTCCCGGCTCTACACGGCAGGGAGTTGCACATCCGCGGCACGATTCCAGTGGGCAGCGTGACGGGGTACCCCGAGCCCCAGCATTGGGGCGGGAGCGACCCCTGGATCGGCAAGCCACACGTGAAGTAATCGCCCGCGACCAGAGTGGAGAATTTGACGTTCGCGGGCATGGGGCGGTTGTTGGGAAGCGTCAAGCCCCAGCAAAGCGGCAGGCGCGTGTCGTTACGAAGCCCGCATGTGGAGAAGCGGCCCGCTACCAAGGATGTGAAGATGACCCCCTTCGGGACCCCAACTTGCGCATCCAGTGATCGGCCCCAGCAGAACGTCGCTTGCCCATTTTGCAAAATGCCGCAGACGTGGTAGCCTCCCGCGGTGATGGCGTTGAACGCGAGCGCCTTCGGCGCGGAGGTAATGATGTCGCTGCCGGTCTCGTCGCCCCAGCAGATGGGGGTGAAATTGGCGGCGAACAGGCCGCAGCTGAAGAAGGAACCCGACGTGATGGACACCAGGGGAGAGATGACGAAGGCGCCCGTCATGTTGTAACCCCAGCAGTCCACTGCCGCGCCACCCGCGACGTAAGGCTGCCGCAACGCACAGAGGTGGTTGTCACCTGCACTCAAGGCCGCGTAATGCCGGTCGCCCACTGCGGGTACGCCTGCTTCCACGTATATGTTGTTGCCCCAGCAGTAGGGCTGGCGCACGCCCATCGACAGTCCGCACACAAAACCATCGCCACCTGATATATATCCAACCAGCAGTGGGTTTCAAAAGTATCAAACAATTTCGAAATGCTTCCAACTTCGAAATGAGGATAAAAAGTTCTGGATTCTTTGAAACTCCAAATTCTAATTACACTCGGACGAGTCTCCACTGTTAAAAACGGGGAAGATGATGAATCTTCGATTACAATGCACGAAGAAGATGAGTGACATTGGAAGAACATGAGTGTCAAGATCGTTCCCGACTTCCTCGTCGTACGTGGGTGACAACTTCCAGCGTTAGAAATCGTTGAAGAATGCAAACGCACCACGAGGCAAGTGATGAGCACCTCCACCAATGGAAGTGGCAGCCTTGAAATCCACTGATAGTGTGGGTTTCAAGGTGGTCTAAGAGCCAAATGCTAAAAGTTGGAATGAGAGTACCAAAAACAATGGATACTTTGAAACCCCATCTTGAGGTGAGTCTCGACTGTTGGAAGCATGAAGATGAGTTTTGAAAACCTTTACCCACTTCCACTTCCAACGTTGGAAGAGTCCTTGCAGCAACGATGAGAGCCACCAAAGATGGAAGTGGATACTGTGAATCCACTAATAGTGTGGGGCTCAGAGTAGTCTATTTCCGCAAATATTCAACTTTCGAATGAGAGTACCCAAAACCATGGATACTTGGAAACCCCTTCTTGAGGTAAGTCTCGACTGTTGGAAGCATAAGAAAGACAAAGCTACACTAAGTTTGAATACTAGTTCCCACTTCAACTTCCAACGTTGCAAGAGTCTCCAACGAGGAGAGCCTCCAACAATGGAAGTGGCTACACTGAAACCGACAAATCATTCAAGCAAATGGCAAAGTGCACAACAACTACAGTCGGGACTGAAATCACGGTGAACTCAAACCTGTAAGGCCGATGAGTGGCAAGCGCGGCGGCGCTCCATACACAGACGCGACGTCACTACCAAAACAAGTGACCACATTGGCATTTTCCCCTCGCAAGCTGCACAACGTCTGCCCGTTCTCGCCATAGGACGCGGCCATGGAGTTCATGGAGCCCAAGGACGCCGTTCGTTGCAGCAACGCCAGCAATGTCACCACGATCAGCCACTGGCACACCGCCATGGTGCTCACCCGTCCTCGGCTGCCTTCTCCTTCGCCTCACCTCCATATCCCTCTCATAGCCCTCGTCCTTCACCACCCTAGCTCCTCGTCTTCTTCTTCTTCTTCTTCTCCTTCCCTACAGCAGCTTCCATGGCCAAGTTGGGACACTCCGGTGTCGGTAGAAAATCAAAATCCCCATTGGTTAATTAGTACTGTGCTTGCTGTGATCGATTGACAAAGCGTGACATGCATTTGGCAAAGGCGAAAACAGCTTGGTGGAATGTGAGGACACGAGCTTAAACTCGCTGCAGGGTGGTGGTCGTCGTTGGCAGGGGCGTCACCATCGCCATTAAGGAGCGTGTCAGAGAGGAGTGATGAGTGACCAGTGCCTCATCAGAATTCTCCCTTCATAAGTTCGCTCAGCTCTACTGCTGCTGCTGCAGCTCCCTTTGCGTCTCCAACGACGTGTACCCTCGCAACCACCGTACTGGACAGTCACATTGATTCTGATTTGGAGTTTCGCTGATTCGAGGGTGAGGATGCTCGGTTCTGCATGTTGTGTTTTGAGTATAGATTAAGTCAGTGAGGTTTGACTGAATGCCTTCGAATGGACGTCAACGCTCGAGTCCAGTTAGAGAGAGCTGCGGCACTTCGAAGGAAGCAGATGTGAATCAGAGCTTGATTAATGTTTTCGAGAGGTGGTGAGAGTTGGAGTCTGATGCTTTAATTTTGATTGAGTTCTGTAGTTGATCGCATTTAATGTAATTTTGAGAGTAGGAACTGCTCGAAAAGTGCAGGCATGGATTGACCAACTCAGGGTTGAAACTTGGAAGCGATCATGATTGACAGCAACAGTGCCAGCCTTGTTAGGAGAGGTAGTACAAGGTGAGAAAGAGGACGGGGAGCCTGGGTACGCTCTAGATCACCGATGGGTACAAACGGAAAAACTCCTGCACACGAGTCCAGAAAGCATAGCCACACCTAATCTAGGGTTCTCAAAACAGATTAAGTTATCTGGCATTAGGTTCATCTGGTAATTCAAGGAAGAATCAAGATGTTTTGATCCTTTGACATCATCTTTCTTTTAAACACATCATCATAAACAAATATAGAGAAGGTATCCCTTGCCATCAATCAATAGCTCCTTGACACTTGTGAGCAAGCAGGAGTAACATGCTCTTGCACACCAATTCTATAGCAATCTTGATTGAATCCAAATCGAATCCTGTTTTTTATATGTTGTCAGATGAACAGTAAGAGTGCACTCCTAGAACAACCTTTCGTAAGAATTAGCTGAACATGATGAAGAAAAAGGCCAGGATCAGACCTCTTAAGGATTTGTCATAAACCCTACTCATTCATCTGCTCAGCAACTACCGCAATTAGTAGAAATTTGAGATACTGAACCAAGAGCTGCATGATAAGCTAGTCAACTTCCTGCGTAATCGGCTCAGTCCAATAACTCATTACCTAAAGAGGGCTGATGTTTTTTAGCTCATTCAAAAATAGGCAGGAGAACACGTTGTTGTAAAATTCGGAGCCTTTCATGACTTCACCTTCTCCAAGAACGTTCCGGACATCATACTTGCAAGCTCTCAAGCAATCAGGGCAATAAGTCACCTGCTCAAACGCACAGGCTCCACATGAATAAAAAAGAACAATGAACTATGTGAAAGAAAAGTGACTCAAACGAAATTCTTGCTTCTCAAGATTCTGCTTTGTCATTGCAAGTTCTTCAAGATAGCCTATTCTTTCTCGGCATATGATCAATGCGAAAAAGGTTCTGAAAATGACCTCAAGAAGCTTAGGTTGAGACGAAGCATCCAGCATGATATCAACTCCGTAGATGGCTCGCGAGGTCGGAGAACTCATTTCAGGATGAACAGCGGCTGCACCTTGAAAAACTTCCCGAAGGACTCCCTTCACTCTCTTGTGAATATCTTTCCAATCCACTGCCAAACATTCAAAATATACCAATTTGAGAGGAGCCTCAATCCTCTTCTAAAGGTTCTAACATTAGATCCCTGAGCTAGATAAATCTGCTCCCACACAGGACCCCGTGCACAAAAGAACATATCAAAACGCTATAAAGGTCGCATGATAAAGTTATTAGTGATCTTAGAATTAAACGAAAATCCCCGTACCATTATGCTCCTTCTCAAACTCTGGAACCCATGTATGAGTGTCCATGTGATTCATTGTCCGCCCATAGTTCTGCAATACAACTCAAGGAATTAAATCCAAAGACAGGATGCGAGATCTAATTCCTACGCATGGCCAAATAACCTGAATCATCTAAAAAGGTAGTTCCTGAACGCTTGAACCGAAGAGAATGTCAAGCTACGAAAAGCCTAAAAAATATACAAGATCTTAAACCGACAGCCGTGAGCATCGTACACTTGAGGAAGAAGAAAACAAATACTCATTTTACCGAAAAGAATTCAAATGCTTACCATGACAGTAAAATGGGTTTCGTATTCTGAAAGACTGCTCGTCTCTGTTGTGTATTGGTTGTTTGAAAAACGTCCCTGCAACAAGACATTCATGGTCGCCATCAGAATAAGGAAGAAGGAAAAACAAGAAGGATGCAGATTAGCCCCCAAGTACCCAAGCGACAATAGAAAGTCCAATTTGGAAGCAAATAGAAATTATAGAACTTTCAAAAATATATTTCTATTAATAAAAACTGCAGGGTATGATTTCTTATTTTTATTGGTACCTTTTGTTACCTTCCTGAAAGCTTCCTAGATACTTATTTCAACTCCAAGAGATATGGAAGCGGCCATGTGGCTAATGAGGAGTGAAATACTTTTGATGATCTCGTTGAAACGGAATGACTCACCCAGAACACATCGCACACAAAGATTTCAAGAGGCTGCAAACTTCTTAACAAGACGATGTATCTCAGATCAAACTTCCGTCCTTTGAACAAAGCAGGCTTCTCAATATACTTCTGGCCTATCTTAGGGCCAGTCTCAACCAGCCTCGCAAGTGCAGGCAAGGTGTCTACAATCGATGTGTCAATGGTCCGAGCCATGTTCCAAGGCTTCACAATCCACAGATTGTTCTCATTCTTTTCTTCCCGTTGCAAGAAGTCACCAAGTAGAGCAGCGAGTTGTCGCTCCATGTTATAAGTTGGCTGCAACCAAGCTGGTGTGCCATAGGCCTATACAAAATCATGAGAATCAATCAGTACACAAGCCTAAGCATAAACAGAGAGGCATCATCTTTGCTGGCCATGCATAGAATTTAAGCTGAATAACTTCAATAGCAATTCCAAATCAGATATAGCTTCAAGCTTTCGAACAGAAGGACCTTCTGCATGGTCTCCGCCAGATTGTGCTTCATAACGACACACGATTCTGATGGGAACTGGTTGACATATTGGTCAGACCGCAGCCCAGCTGCTTTCCGAAATTCATCATCTACTTGCATGTGTGTCCAGACAATGTGTGCTTCACTTGGATCTTCAACTGCACGCATCCACAAGTCCCGGCTTAGCTTTACTGCATAGCCTACTAGGCTAACGGATGCTTTGAAAACCTCTCAACTTTCTAGAGCAAACCAACTAAGAGTGATAACCTCATCGTCCACTCTAACTTCCCTTGAAACAGATACAACAATTAGTTTTGACCCCGAAGTGCTCAAATGGCCAAAAGTGGTCGCTTCGATACCTACTGGATCAAAGCATCAACGAAAGTAACAAAACGTACCAATAGAAAGAAGATATAATATACTAGATTTCTTAATGTTGAAACATGTTTGAAAGGTACTGAAATTGTCTATTAGCCTCCAAAGTGGAATTTCTATTATTAGCTTGGGCACTTAGCAATGAAGACTAATGACACAATAATGGAAAATATGGTCAGCCTTCACCAAGAAACAAGATGGTGAATGCTAGAACAGAAAAAGCAGCACTGATAAGTCAGATGAAACAAATAATGGTGTAGAAATCACATATGAGGGTAGAGAATTACCCAGCTTAAATTCAGGACGCGTCAAAAAATCCGAGACTCCTGGAATATCATTGAACACCGATAGAGGTTTTCCGTCTAAAGGAAGTATACTCGATGTTGGAGAATCATTGGATGCGGTTGGCTTTGTTACAATAGCTTGTTTCAGCTCACTGATGTGCGAATCATACGCCTGGGTGACAGAGCAGAGAGGTTATTCATCACCTTTAAAGGAGAAGAATGTTTGACAACCTAGACGACCAAGTTATATCTAATGCCACGTATTTATAACCCCTGCAGACACATGAGCTCCGAAATACGTACGAGTAAATTCTTCGCATGACATTTAAGATAGGCAGGAGTTCACATACCTGTTTAAATATGTCAGAGGAGGTATGGAACCAGGCCGCCAAGCGGGAGGAGCGCTGTTGATCTTCTCCAATTCCAAACACGTAATCACGGGTGCACTCCTCCCCACTCGCAACGTCCAAGACAGGCCAAAGCAGCGAATAACTGCAACAAATTCCTGGTTAATGATCGCAACCAATGTTTATACAAGCATATCAACCTAAGCAACCAAGAAATTTTGACACTGCTTGCAGGGAGGAACAAGGAAATGTCTCACCAAAAAGGACCACTAATGCCCAGGGCTATCCTCTGTGACTTATAGTGGAAGTTCCTAGATTTTGTAATTTTCACATGCTCTATCCCTATCCACCCCTACAGGAACAAGGATTCATAGTTTGGAAATTATTAATTCGATTGATTATATTGCAAAAAATATAAAAAATGAAACGGAGTCAAATTATTCATCACCAGAATTACTGAATAACATTGCATATTATGGTCAACGAATATTTATAATTGGAAAAAATAAACTACCCATATGGCTTACTCAGTATTTCTTAAAAAACATGAGGCCCAATGTGGGCTTCTGGTCATCTAGGGGTTAAGCACGTGCAAAATGTTAGAGAGGAAAATTAAACCAGAAAGAGAATGTGTTAACGCAGCAATGAACGCGCCATTAACGGCTCAAAAGCGGGAGCTCAAACCTGATAGCAGATTGCAATGTGCCATCGGGCAAGTACATGAAAGGCGCCACTTGGAAATTGGGAGCATCAGAGTGACGAATTGCTGAGCCTAGTTCATCCATCACATACCTGAGACATGAAAGGGTGAGCAAGGAGAAAGATAGCCCTGTTTTCAGGAAACAAGCCCAATCGTAGAATTTTGCCTTGCAATAGTAATTTATTCCACAAACATACTTGCCATCAATTGCTAGCATTAACATCCAATCTGCACAAGGGATCTGGATCCTAATCAGAAAAAACTTCAAAAGCATTCTACTTACCAAATAGGTGTTTCATCTAACTTCTCTTCATCTGCCAGCCTGTATGTCAAGATGTACTGCCACATTGCACTCATAACTCGCTCCGTCAGCGGATCTTCCTTCGAAAATCGTGGAAGTCGTGGTCGTCGAGAGTTCTTCGGTTCCTCATTCTCTCCTCCCAGACACTTGCTCCCGGAGAGCCCATTCAGCTCCGTTACAGTAGGTAAAGCCTCTGCAATACTTGAAACACTCCCCAAGCGCCCTGGAGTATCCACCTGCACTTCCTTACCTGTCCTATTACAAATCTATACATCTTCTAGCCGGTTGCCATAGTTTAAGACATGCCCAAGGCAAACCAAACGACCATTACTAGTACTATATAATCAGATGACTCGCAATTGTTGGTGATTCAAACTACTTGGGCTTAAAAGAGGCAGACCGCAGACCTGGAAGGATTTCAGCGACGTTAGAGTTTTTACAGTTGCCAGCACACTTTCTGCAGACTCTTTGGCTAGCGGATTTCCTTGCAAGTTCAATGATATCAGATTTGGTAACTCCTTCGAATTAAAAACCTGCATAGACAGAATTAAATCTCTTCGTCAGTGCCATTTCTGTCGAGAACATACCATGCTAAACAGAGTCACAAAAGTCCGAAGGCAGAGGAATTAACCAAGGATTCATGGTTTTAAAAAGACCAATATGATTGATTGTATTGGGGTAAATGTTATTCAGAGAGGGATGAAATTTATATTACCAGAATCAGCGAAGAAGATTGCATGTGTTGGTTAATAAATAAACAAAATTGGTCGAAAGAAAGTCCCCATTTGACCTACTCAATACTGATTTAAAAAAACATGACGGCCAATTTGGGCCACTTGGTCCTTTAGGGGTTCAGCAGCAGCACCCTACATGTGGGGAGAGAGTTTGCAACTCTCGCTCGGACAGATCAAGCGAAGTGATGTCCTTGAGCACGTGATCTTCTGTAAAGGGCACACCCGGTCGCGATGCACCAAATATGCCAGCGCAGAAACCAACTGCCCACACACCGTACTTGTCTGTGAGTTTACTGTTATAAATCTCAAGATGTGGGAGCATCTTCGCAAAAGCTTCTCGCAGCTCATCATCCCTGTACACCAAAGAGCCCAACACTTCAGAAATTGCACAAAATTCCCATTCTCAAAGGCCAATTTCACATAGTCATCACAGACGAGAATTTCAATATTACTTCAAGTCTTACTTGTTCAAGGCGACAGGAGTCTGATTCAGCCAAAGTGCACGTAATTTGCGGAGACCTGCCACTGTATTCATCACGGCATCCACCGATTCCAGCGGACTGCCCCACAGGCTGAGTCCCACCAGATCCTACACCAACTAAGGCACATACTTTGTAAGAGTTGGCAAGAATCGAAACTGCGATACACATTCAGACAGATGGAGCATGTCGAAGCCTCTCGATATTGATATCAACCTTGAAACCCTTATTCAAACAGATGTAGTTTCGAAAAGGCTATGACCTCGTTCGTTGAATCAATATAGTTGCAATAGTTGCAAATTCAATTTTGAATGAAGTAACGTGAGATTATCCTGCTTCTATATTGAGCAGCGAGGGGCTCAGCTTTGAATTTAGATTGGACTCCATAATTACCGGTTCAATATTGCTTTCGAAATTGAACCCAAGTACTTTAAGCCTTTCCTGACAGTGCGGGATGACTTACCGGACACTTGCTGGCCAGATTTAATGCATGAAGATCGGCATCTGTAATGCTGAATTCATCGAGTTCCAGCCATTGAAGCGGCTCACCCTTCTCCTCGGCTGCTGCTACAGCTGCTGCAATGACCGAATCCACATCCGCTGAGGATTTCGAAGCTGCATCCTCTTCTTCCTCTTCTTCCTCTTCTTCGCCGTTTTTCTCAATGTCGTCTCCCACACACATGAGGGCAGCCATCCTCTCCACCAATCCAGGTATTTGCTCAAGCTGCCACCAAGATAAAATAAAATTCAAGCACACCAATCACAGGGACTAATCTGTAGAGGCCAAATTCTTCTCACTCAATGTATGAATTTCTTATGCTATCCATTCCAAGTGGGAGGTTGTAGACCTGCATTGAAGGGACACTAGACAACCCCATTTCCATTCAATGGTCAGTGGTCGCAGACATTTCACTTGCTGCTTGAAGGTCAACCAAGTGTGTGCATAGATGAGATGTCGGTGGTAAGTATAGGAGACCACGATTGTCTACCTTTAGAAAATCGAAAAGTATTGTTGGAATGATTAGAAAGGCACAGTTATGAGAGTCAGAAGGATTTTCAGGAGACTCTGATACTTCGCTTCTGCCATTACTCTGAGAATTGTGTGGGCGGGGAGGAGGTGTCACCTGAGAGCGAGCCTGCGAGAGTCGGAAAGACCAAGCATGGTCAATAAGAAACACATCTTCATGTTGCCGCAACTCCCTGTCCAACATCAATCGACGCAGCTTGCCGCCATCGCAGGGCTCAATTTGAAAGAAGCTGCCGCCGTCAAACACATCCGCAGACAGCTTCTGAAACAGCTTCTCGTGCAGCGACGGCGGTAGCCCCGCATTCGCCAGAAGGACTCCATGCACCTTCACAAACTCCTCCACATCTTGCACCTTCATCTCAACCTCCCCGGCACTGCAAATCTCAGGACCCAATTGTTCTCGTTTCGCGGCTCTTCGGAAGAAAAATTCTTGAATTCTTACCCAAAACCCAAAACCCAAAACCCCACAATCCGACCAACAACCCTTGAACTCAGGGAACGCGGTTAGAACTCGCGTTCCCTTTGTGGGCCAACCCTTTTTCACGATCCGGGGCAGATGCACGCACCTGCCGGCTTTTATTGCTTTTCAGCTTTTATATTTGCTGCTGTGAGCACGCATTCCATTGAAAGCTTTAGTACTCCGTACTCTTTGGTCAGTTAAGACGTTACTGCGATTGTAATTGTGCAATTTTGAGATTGTGTTTGCTGCGGTTCTTTCTGGTTTTCGATATCTACAGAGAATTCGAAGCTTTCCTGTTATTTGGTTGATTGATTTTTCAAGGAAGCCTCAGGTGATTCATCTTTGGGCACGGCCCATGGTCGATGTTATTTTGGAAGACGGATGCCTTCCATTTAGAGTTCTAGTGTGAATTTCAGGGGAGTAAGGAAGTGCTTTTGAAATTAAGGTTGAGCAGACTGTTATTGTTTGAAATTTGCAGGCTAAGGGTTTTCGAAATGGGGGACGAACCAGGATGGCATTCCGGAACGGCGTACATTATATACCAGCTACTGGGTTGGTTGGCGTTCACGGCGTGGTCCATCAGCTTCTGGCCTCAAGTCATCTTGAACTATAGACGGAAAAGGTTAGTATGACGTTAATTACCATTTGATGGGAGTAGATTTGATGATTTTGGTGTATGTTGAAATTTTTGGCTGATCATAAACGTCACATGTGTTGATTCGACCGCGTACTAGACAGACGACTTCATGATTTTGTTTACGTCGTAGCCCTAAATGATTATGGGCTTTGAGTGACGCTTGCAGTGTGGTCGGCTTACACTTCGACTTCGTCACCTTCAATTTGACGAAGCACTCTTCGTACTTGATCTACAATGCTGTTCTTTACTTCAGCCCCGTTGTGCAACGTCAGTATCACGAGAAATATGGCTTTGATGAGGTTAGATTTGAGTGATTTTGAAATCGTTTTATTCTATGGATTGCTAGTACCAGGCGTGGTCACATACAACGAAATTTAGGTCTAAGAATGTACTTGTGAAGTGTGTATTTCAGATTTTTAAAGGTCTGAAACGCTAGTCTATTCATTACGTTATGAAGGCGTACAGGAAGCTAAATTGTGGTATATGCCTCTGGAATATTACTTCGTGTTACTGCCTGGAGACCACTTACGTGCTCTCCTGAGATTGTGATTGTGACTTATCCGGACTAGGAAACCCAAATTGGGTATTTTTTTTATTAGAAATTTTGAGTAGGTCATATGGGGAATTTATTCATTTCAATTTTATTTGTTTTTTCACCAATACATGCACCGTTCTCCTCTGATTTCAGTATGAAATAATTTAATCTCATCTGAATTAGATTTTTTACAAAATGATCAATCAAACTGGTCATTTTATAACATGAATCTTTGGTTCTGTAGGAATTAAAGGCTGTCCTGTCTTTGAGAATTTTATTAGGGTGCAAGAGCCTTTGGTTTTCTATATTTTAAGACAACCCAAGGGAAGCGATGCAGCTGTGCGGGTTGTGCGTTCTCCTAATCAATATACAAAGATCCTCCAGAACACTAAAATCAGTTGCAAGCGCTTCACGTTCTTATGACTACTGGAGCCTCAGTCTAATTGAGTTATCCTCTCTGCTGCCGAACAGTTAATTCCAGTAGCACCAAGTGATGTGGCATTCTCGACTCATGCGGTACTTCTCACTTCAGCTATGGCAGTACAATTATTCCTTTATGAGGTACCTATTCTATTCTCTTACCTTTTATTGTCTCTACCCAAAGGGAGGGACTTAGCGATGGTTCAAAATTGTAAGAAGCTCATTCTCATCTGTTTCTAAGAGATTGAGTTTCTATCAGAAGAATTGCTGTATTTCTTCCTTCGGATTACATGGCTTGGAGTAATGTTCGCGTGCTTGGTGCTCTTCTTTTCATTCAGCGTGGGGCTCAAAAGATTTCGAGTGTGTGCAAAGTCGTCTCAAGCGTGGTGTGGACAGAAGCCATCATCATATTGGTGATTTCCTGGTTCCACAACGACTGGCTGTCGCTGATCCAGAATTTCAAGTTAGTATTATTTTCGCTTTTGCACCTATTGCACGTATGAAATGTCACTACATATCCAATCTTACTTTCAGAGAGCCCCTAAGAATGTTGGCCAGCTTTTGTTTATTAATATGTTGGACCTCGTCTGCTTCATTCGACTGGTACTGCAAATTTTGCGCGCTGTGGTTGAAAATGTGGTCACATGGTATTGATTGTGATTTCTTGTTGGAGAGTCGACTTATATATTGAGTGTTGTGCTTGATGCTCTCTTGGAATCCCCAACAATCATAGTACCTGTTGGCTTATGTTGATATTGTTGTCGAATGCAGCAACATTCAGCTCCTCATGACAACCATTAAGTACATACCGCAGGTGAGTATTTGATGTCTTTTCGAGTTTTGCGCCGGAGGACAAAAACCGTGCTTTAATGAACATGTAATAAACGAAACGGTACGTCTGAGCCCTTCATGTATGATTTTGTAAAATAGCTAGGAACGACATTAGTGGAAATCTTCTCCTGTTCAAGCCTGGGAGTCCACCCAACTTGGCTGGAATTGGTCACAACTTAAGTGTTCTGAGCTCTTTCTTTGCAGGTTTACTACAACTACACAAGAAAAAGCACAGACGGCTGGAGTATAACGAACATTCTCCTTGACTTGACGGGTGGCATTGCAAACTTTGGACAGATGTTAACACAGTCTCTCGATCAGAGTATGTATCCGTTCGCCTCCTGGACGTCCTGCCTAAGCTTATCTTTGCTACACTGAGAACTCTTTAACATAACCACCTTTAAAACCACATTCTGCCAATATCTTGCAGACTTGTGACTATCATTTTATGTAACACACTTGTCGCACAAGCAAAATGTCGTGATCTTATTAAATAGACCCGATTAAAGAGGTCAGGGTGTAAGTAAATGTTCGATTATTTTAGTAAGTGGCTGCTAATGAAACTGTTCTAAAGAGGTAGGTTGGCTTTCTGGGTGGTCTCAGTTTGATTGCAAAGGACACCCTTACATTTGCCAATCGTATGTTGTGCAGATTCATTCGTGAATTTTTCAGGAAACGTCGGCAAAGTGGGTCTATCTCTGGTGAGTGCCTTTTACGTCATATCTTTCAATTCATGCTCTCATACAGTATCAACTTTAAAAGAGTTCAAAGGGGTTGGACAAAATTATATTACTAATACACTGACTATATTGGTGGTGGTCATGGATTGATGGTGCAGTTATCGATATCGTTTGACATTGTCTTCACAGTACAACATTTCTGCCTTTACACGGATCGCTCCGAGTTCCCACCGCAAGACTATATTCGAGTTGGAGACTACAGTGTCGTTGCATCAGCAGACCCTGAGCTTGCTGTTAGTGGACAGGATGAGGAAGACGGCGTTAAAAAGACCCCACCGCCTTGAAATCAGATCCACTCTACTCATTCAAATATTGCAAATAGGAAGAGTTCCAATCCAGTGTATATCTGATATCAATGTTAGGAACAAACCATGTTTCAGTGTATGTATATTTAATTAATACAAAATTGCGGATCGGTTCTACAAGCTACCTTTCCCTCGCTCTCCACCTTTGTCAGTCGAAACAGCAAAGAATTGGTTACTTTGTGTTCAAATGTCTTTGTTGTTTCTACAGTGACACGCAGTTCATTCTTACATTGTAATCACAATATAATCATTGTTCTAACAGAGTACTAAGCTCTATAGCCGTTGGCAACTGTATCCCTCGAAAGAGACCAAGTTTTCTTGCTCTACCGGCATTAAAAACTTCAGCATGTTCCATTTGACAAGAAGCACAGTCAGCACCCACATTAGGAACTAGGAACGCCATTGAAAAGATTCCGAGGACTTTACATTTCATTGTCCAGCGCAGTAGCATTTGCCCCGTGAATCACACGACAAATCGATAAGTAACGTATCGGCCCGCAGTCTCACTGGGTCGGATAATCTTCACCACTTGACCTCGCTTAAGGCCGTAGTAGCGTGCAACAGGGTCATTCTCTTGCATCCTAGGAAGCTGCAAAATCAATCACGCACATTATTAGATATGAACCCCGACTCTACCACAAAATAAAGATTCTAAGCAGCTGCTATACTAACCTCAAAAATGGTGGCATGAAGTAGAGGATACTATATGCGTCACTTTTAAAAGCATATAAGACGCGTAAAATACCTGGGTTTCCTTCACAGTGTATCGCTCCAGCAGAGTCTTCTTTTCCTCAGGAGTCATAACCTCGTGTTGTGGAACCAGAACGTGGTCCTTAATGTTCACCAGCAACTCAGCTTCCTGTGCACAAAACTCTCCTCGTCTCAACGTTGAGCATTAAAGAGGTTCTCTAAACAACTTGCTTACCCTAAATCTCACAGTAGCCCTCAAATTGAAATTCTGGGACTAACCTGAAAAACCTCCAAGTGGTACTTGCTTGACATCTCGCTCACGCATTGTTTGGCAAAAGGTGTGAGGTTCTGCTGCACAACAAGGATAGCCCTGTGCACATTCTCCGTCTTCATGCGGTCCACATACGTCTTGATAGTTTTCACTCCAACCTTCGCTTCGTCTGGGAAAAACACAAAAATCTGGGAGCACAACATGCCCTACACATCAATTTCCACCCAAGAAAGGGCCGTAGAAGTATAGTGTGAATTGTAAGAAAACCTACTTTCCAATCACAAAATTGCAAGAGCATGGCAGAATGCAAAACCAAAGGAATGGCAAGAAACGAACATGTTCAGAGTTGTTGGACCGCCTGGGCTTTTGAATCACTAAATCCTCCCGCTTCGGTTCGTCCCCGTACTTCTCCCGGAACTGCTCCTTGGTAAAACTGAGCTCAAACTCGGCCACCACATAGTCCCGATCGCGGAGCATCTCCATGACCGTCTTCCGAATCCGATACAAGCGCGTGCTCTGCTCATCGAGCGTGTGCGACATTCTGAAACCCTTTCCTAAACCTTAACAAAAACGGAGGAACGATAAACCCTAAAACGGACTTCCGGTCAAAACAACAGCTGCGATGTCAATTCAGCATGCGCAAGAAACTAGAGCACGATGTCGAGTTGAGAGCGAATTCGCGACGTGTGTTGGATTAAGCTGTGCGGAATCAGAGGATTAAGGTTTCCCAAGGTGCTCTTTTGTCAATCTGGATTCCAATCAAAGTTTCCTACGCATTGTGAAGCTCCCCTCCTCAACCCCCAAATAATCGGAAACGAACAACACAAAGCCAACAAAACGAACGCAATGCTGAAGCCTGGCTGTGATTCTGTAGCCCTTTCTGAGTTCGCACAATCGCTGCAAGAAACCCACAGAATGTCTTGGACGTCACGCCGTCATGAACAATCGAGACTGCGCGGGTATGGGATGAAAATGCGGTCTTGGGTCTCCGAGCCACGGTAAGAATTGACGGTGAGCTCACTATATTGCGGTATATTACGGTATATTGCAGTATGTTACGGTATATTGCAGTATATTACGGTATATTGCAGTATATTACGGTATATTGCAGTATATTGCGGCATATTGCGGTACATTGTGGTATATCGAGGTATATTGAGGTGACCACTGCATATGCCCAATACACTATATACCAAGACCATAATATGCACTCAAATAAGACCACCAACATTATGTACACACTAAAAACATACAAAATATACAAAGAAATATAAAAATAAAACTTCATAAAAAAATAAGATAATTACCACCACAAAAACACTATGCAAATACAAATAATTGCCACAAAACAAACCATCCAATAGAATAGAAGTTAATAAATAGATAACGTAAATCAATCTATGATAGGCAGTGTGATTGGTTGGCATTTTTGAAATTTTTTTAATTTTATTCTATATAAAGACAAATGTGAGGAATGGAAAATTAGAACAATTGTGGGCTTTTTTTACAAAATGTGAATTTATTATGAATTTTTGAAGTGTTTTTCCCAATTGGCACAAAAGAGGCTCTAGATTGCTACCCCCAAACCAACAAAAAGCATATCCATAATGGTCATTTTACTCACCTAAAGTAATGACAATATTTCCTAACATGGCCACAATGTAATTAAGGCCTAAAAAATCACTTCTTGTAATGAATTTACACATCACAAAGGTAGAGGTTCTTATTGCACTTACTAATCACTCCATCACCATCATCCAAGGCATTGATTGTGGCTATTAACTCAACCTAATATTAGCCCACAACTCATTTATTGAATAAAGTTTGTCATAAATTGATGCAAGATTTTTAAAAGTTAGTGTCTTTAATCAGGAGTCTTTTGGTTGTTATAGGATGGTTTACCTTAGTTGTACAAGTAGGGCACAATAATCTTGCAACCAATCAATTTGAACAATTCAATTTTTTTTCTATAATGTACAATATAATTGGGTATATTTTGGTAAGTATAATTATCATTGCATCTTTACACAAAACCAATCAAGTAAATCAAATTCCACTTTCAAAAAAGCAAGAATTCCATTTCTATTGAATTTTTTTAAGTTAATTTTTATATTTTATATAATATTTTATTGAAAATATTTGGTGATGAGTTTTTTTTAATTTGATTGCATAGATTTGATTGCAAAAAACATCCATATGCACCTCTTCCCTTCAATAAGCATTGTGGGTAGGTTTTTATTTCAGTATTTAAAATCATTATTTGTAGATAGAGTTTGAACTTTAGGAGGTAAAGTATTTCAAATCTAAATCTAAAATTATCCTAAATGATGCCAATTGCAAGATTTCAAAGTACAAGCTCTTTACATCATATCAATAAACTATAGATTTAGAACTATTTACTACAAAATCAATTGTCTATAATCTTTATCTTTTCTCCAATTGGTCTTTACTCCATTAATTGATCCATCACCCTCAATAAGCTTTTAAATTCAATTGATCTCCTATTTAATTTTTAGCCATAATTTTGCAGTATAGTCTTTTCTCAATTTACAGTACAGTCTTTTCTCAATCATGGTCTTCAACAGCATATTTCAGTCTTTTCTCAATTTGCACTACAATCTTTTTTCAATCATGGTCTTCAATAACATATTTCATATATTGCATACTTTATTTTGGTTGAATTACTTCCATAATTCTTTCAATCATAGTTTAATATCTCTCAATTTAAATTCCTATTGTTTTAGGTATATTCTCTCAAAATGTTTACTCTCACAACTCTCCAATTGATGCACTCTTAATTCCTAGTACAAATTCAACAAATAATCACATTAATTTCTCCAAATAATTCTCACTCAATAAATTCCACTTGCATTCAAATAACATGGTTTACTCTCTCAATTGGTATCTTTTAGATACAATTTCTCAATCAATCTCAATCGCATACAATCACAACACATACACAACATACACATAATATCTCTACATTGAATCTTACAATTGCTTTTCTCACCATTTTTCACTCATATACATAATATAATTTATTCTCCAATTCAACAATACCCATTCACAACAATAGCTGACTCCTTTCTAACTAGGTACCTATTTTTGTAGATTAGGCTATTATATTTTTGATCAATTATGGTTCAAGTGCCACCTCACGTAGAACAAAAGCAATACAAATGTTGAGGAGGTGTACATTGAAAGTATACAATGATCACAAGATTTACATTGGAAGCCTTGATTATCATTTATATTGAAGCATTTGTTGATTTTGTAATCAATCTATGGTTGGAAATACGGTGACCTGTACAACAAGAATAGGTTGAATGGAATCTTCACAAAAAATTCATAGTAGTTTTGTTTTTAGGAAGAAAAATGTAAAATAATACGAAATCCTTATGAAATCTATTTTTCTAAATGAAAAAAAAAATTCCCCTCCCCATACCCATACAAGTATACAACAAATATGTTGAATTGCTTTTTAGATTTAACATGTGGAAAAAGGATTGAAAGACTTCAAATCACTTTTGCAGTTTTAATACCTTCATGATTAAACATTATAATCTTTTAACATTATAATCAAACATTATAATGTTATGAAAAACACCTTATCAAAACGTTGACTTTTTTTTTCCAATTTAGAACAAATTCCTAGAAGCTCAAAAAGGCCTTGGCCATTCACATCGGAAAGGGGTCGTCGGCCACTCTACCTTACATAGAGCCTCCCTCTTTATTGAGGTCTTTAGTCTGAATGTCCCTCGCTCAGCTCCTCGGAGCAGCCGTTCCTGGGACTCTACATAAACAGGCCATTGCTGTCCAGAGGTCTCAAACAAAAGACCGGAGTTTCTTCTCTCTCTACCACTCCGCGTCTTCTTCCTCGATCATGGGTATCTTGCCAAAGGCGTCAAATGCGTCAGGTCGATACTTGTGCAGCGTCTCCAGCAGATCCAAGACGAGCTGAAGCAAGCTTGGTGATGCAACTGTGGATTTGAAGCTGCGGGTGCGTGGTTTTGGTGAAGACGAATATGTCGCGTTCATTGGGGTTTGGCGATCTCCATTGTCGGTACGGTACTCTACGTGTGACACTCATTGCTCATGCGTTTGTGTGGGATGATCGGAGACATGAACTGTGTGAAAGGCCCTGCTTGTCTAGCGAAGTTGGTTTGTGCGCCCCCACTCTCCTCTGGAGCCTCGAAGTTGACGATTTGAGACCGCCTTGTCAACAAGCTTTCTAACAGTGTCGCCTCAGCTTCATTTCTCACGGTTCGCACTTCTTCGTTCATCCTTTTGTGGTTCTAAGGATCTGCCACCTTTCTGTAGCAACAGGGCTCCAGAGCTGAAGGCTGACGTTGATTGATTGAGCTTCGAATCCAGGCACCCTTTTGGATTGTCTTCAAGGAGAATTATTTTTTGATAGTAAAGTGGATGGTTTGGCGTGAAAGAGTGTGTGCGTTTCCGACGATACTCAAATGGTATGTATTTTGGATGTGCTCGAATGGTGGTCAGCTGCTCCTTCATGTTGGAAGAATTTGGCAATACTGTAATAACTTGTCAAACTGAATTTGAAGAATCTTATTGCAATACATTAAATGCTGCTTTGCAAAGTGAGGAAAGCTTCTCTGCAATTAGTTTTTGAATAAATTGTGAAGTATGCAGCATGTGATTTTAAAAATTATTGTTGCACTCCAGGGTAGAGATGGATGAGGGCTGGCGATATACTCTGGTAGAGAATGACACCGATACTGAATTCAGTATCGAACATGATGATGTTCCGTACACACTCACATCGACGGGATCTGCTGTTATTCTTCGTTGGAACTCTTTCGCTCCTAGGGACACCGAGCTTCCCCTTGTCAAGTTTACGACTGCATCGGTGCAGCTGGACCCCATTTTTTCCAACTGCGACTTACGAGAGAACGTGCAGATCACCATTTTCAGAGATGTGACCAACACTTACTCTTGCCGAATGACTCCAAGGACGGCGCAGCTCAATAATTTGAAGCGGAACCTCCAGCTCAACTTCAAGTCTATCTGCTCTGAATCCATTTGGCATGTCGTGCGGGATCACCTGCGCAGGATGGAGGACCTCCAGAGAAAAGTGAGGATTTGGCACAACCAATGTACATATTTATTCAAGAAGTTTCAGGAAGGAATGAAACGAGTGGAAAGAGCGGACCTAGAACTCCAGACTGTAGTCGATGTGGACTTGGAAACCTGTTATAAGAACCGACACTGCTGGACATTTCAGAATTCGTTAGGTCGATCAATGATGCGATCCATATTCCCGTTGGATGTGTTTATGCTCTACACCTTGATACGTTCTATGTATGAAGGAGAGGGATTACTACGTTCCTGTGGTGAACTTTCTTACAACAGGGCTGCTCTTGCCTTGTCTTCACTGCCTCCTTCTGTACCAACTTTTTCTAAATTTGCTTTAGCAACTCGCGAACTGGACTGGATCGTGGATTTCCTTTGTTGTGACCCTGAAGAGAAATCCAGATTTGACAGTTGGGAATGGTGTGAGGAGAGGTGTAGGCTCGTACCCTCAGATGATACGAATCGTTTGGATACTATGGAAGACGAGAGTTTGGAAGCTGATGTTCGTCGACAAAAGGCTGATCGGGAAGCTCTGCAGGCGTCTCTACACCTGAAGTTCAACAGATCTCATGGCAACACTTCTTTCAACTTCTTCAGTTCAATAACTTCGCGGGTTTGGAGGATGATTACGAGTAATCAAGACGATATTGAAGCCATCTGCAGGAAGAGATTTCAACCAAGCTCTTGCGCTCCTGGGTCCTACTCACCTCTGGATGCTTTCATCATTGACAATCCAGAAACCAGTTTTGTGCAGCATTCAGTTGGAAGTTCGAGAAACGGAGCTTCTAAAAGCGTCGTGAAGTGCAAGTGGTTGGGGGAAACGGTGGCACTTTCAACTATGTCGAATGTATCCAAAATTTCTGCAAAAGCAGAGACACGTTTCTTAGCAAGAGTGCAACATCCCAATGTCGTGGAGTGGATGGGGTATGCATTCAAGGAGGACATACGGGACCCTAATTGTTATCGGGACTGTTACCTTGTGACTGAGCACATGGAGTTTGACTTGCATGACTTGATTACCGAAAAACTAACAAACGATGATGGAACAATTTTGACGAATCGTCCTCCTTTTCCTTTTTTGGTAGCAGTGGATATTGCTTTACAACTCGTGGAAGCCATGATTCATGTGCACAAGTGTCGAGTACTACACCGGGATATCAAACCGAAAAATGTTCTTGCAAACCCAAAGTACTCTGTGCCATATGGCGCCATGGCGCCAATTTTCTATACCATCAAACTGATAGATTTTGGATCCTCCAAAATGGGAGTTGAGGGCTCGCGTTTCCACACCAGGAAGCAAGGAACGACGATGTACATGGCTCCGGAGGTTTGGGATTCAGAGGACAGCTACTCCTGGTCCGCAGATGTGTACAGCTTTGGACTGACATGTTACGAGATTTTTACGGGGAGGCGTCCTTGGAAGATTGATATGCCATTGACATTTGCAAACATTCAGAAGGTGATGCGTGGAAAGATTAGGTTTCCTTTTGCGTATCCAGTGGAATTGGAGGAGCTGATTGAGAAGTGTTGGGCTCAGAACCCCTCTGACCGACCGAGTTTTAAAGTCATACAAAAAGCTTTGTGGCGACTGAAATTCCTTCCATTGCGGAACGTCATCTCAAACTCTTCATGGGTCCTTAGGTGACTTGGTCCATTGAAAATTCACTAGTTGGCATCCCAAGATGGTGCAAACCATGAGGGATTATGTGGACTTGCAGAGTGAGGTTGAACCCCTGAACCCTTCTATGCCCAAATCCTTCTTTGAAGTCTTACAGATTTTAGCTGATATCTTTGTACTTTGTTATCCTCAACAAACTGGTCGTACAGGAAGCTCCGATTGAAATAGGGAAAATTCTCACTATTCAGCGACTGAATTCGTCATAGGCTAGGAGTAAACTGGAAAGATTCTCCTGTTTCAACTTCACTCGGAAATGGTACAACAAATACTTCATTGATTGCTCTTGCGTTCCACAACTACTTCCAATTGTTCCCTCTGGTGCCAACGTTAGACGTCCTGAAAAAACCCTGCCGATCCTCAGGCTGTCTCACCACTAACACGAAAACCTGGTGACCACCTGCCCCATTGTCACTCTTGAAGATGGTGGAAGCTGCCAAAGAGGGCTTCGCACAAGCTCCACTAAAATCCAAACAAGATAATCATGACAGGGAAACTAAGCTTCCGACCAGGGCACAGATAGTTTGTATGTTCTGCAACCTAGTTCAAAGATCTACAATTGTACAGTACAGTACATGACGCCAAAGGGAGCTCTTCAGGAACTCAGTAAGCAATACAGAAAATTAGATGTGTTGCTACACTCTTTCAAGAGGTTCTCAAAACCGACTTTCCTTCACATCTTATTTTGTACACCCTAACGAACTAACCAGCCGCCAATTTCATCTCCGTGTACTGGTAAATTCGGGCAATTGCGATCTCTCAGTGTTCAAGGTCAGCAACCAATTCCTGTCATCTTTAAAGAAACCTAGTCAAAATTAGAAAAGCTATAAATGACACCTCAAGGATTAAACGCCTCAGGAGGTGATGGAACAAGATTGACGCCCCGAGCGTTGAATAATCGATTGAATGTGCACAAGATAACCCACCCAGAGCAGTACAAACATGGCCCATGTGACAAGGGCTGTTCTTTGGCCTTTCTTCACCCTGCGTGAACTCATATGCCCAATCATTCATTCACAGGTTCTCCTCGTCAAAGACGAATTCCAGGCTCATTAGCAAAATGGGTTGTCGAACGTTGCAACAATTACCCTCAGCTCTTTTCTCGCTTACGGAGGGATTGGCCGCTTCGGTGACTGCACCAGTCGTGCTCGGCGAGTTTGACTCGGCTGTCTCGTCCCCTTCGTTCGAACTGGAAGCGACCATGCCAATCTTCGCTCGCCGAGACTTGGGCTGGATGCACCGTCAATCTGGCAAATGACAACCAGCGATCACCAGTACAGACACTGGAAGTGTTAAAATGAAATGGTCTTTGCTTGTAGCTTACCCACAAAAGCTACGTTGAGCAGACATAGTCAACAAAATTTACCTGAAGCTCGGGAAGAGGAATTCTCAATCCCTGCTTGACTAGCGTTGATCAACAATCCGCTTTTTCTTCCTACTATGCGCCGAAGAGACTAGAAAGTCCAACTACCTGATATACTATGGAAAAGCAATTCTCCCAGGCGTCGAAACCCTAAATGCAGGAGCAATGTTGAGAGAAACCATTCTGAAGTCCTAGATGAAATACCATACGGAGAATATTTTTTTGACTGTTGCTCTTCTACCAAATTCGGCCACTCAGAATTAGATTTTTCTTTACTTTAGTCCATTGACATGAGCCCATAGTGTGGCCTTTGATTAGCCCAAGAATCCATACATTGCGCATTCTCAAGAATTGCTGATCGCTGAAACTGAAGGAGTATAGGAATCATGCAACGGGCACTGGAAGCAAATACGTTGCTTCTCATTAGCGCCAAGCCTTCGATTATATAACTTTTCACTTACGGGAAGTGTGGGGCGTTTTGGACTATGTGACCAAGCTCACTGCGTTTGAACAAGCTGTCACTACAAGGCGCGTTGAGAAGTGACACCATTCTCCTAGACAGTGGAGTTTGGAATGAAGCTAACTACTGCTGCCACCTGCGAAGGTTAGTACTCACGAGCAGCTCTCAGTTCCGATTTGACGAGTGCAAACCTCTGCTCGAAAATTGAAAATTGGATGAATGGTTGAAAAGTTAGTTGCATAATCTCGGAACACTCAAGACGGAACAAAACGCGGAATGCAACGACAGTGTCATACAGAAAGACCCGGAAATGCAATGAGAATTATTCAGCAGTGGTTAACGTTTGTTCCTTTCCGTCCCAGAGTGCCAGTTCGTGAGTTTTGAGCATTATTAGACAAGGATAGCCCCGTCTTCATGCGGTCCACGTACGTCTTAATTGATAGTACGTCTTCACCCCAACCTTCGCTTCATCTGGGAAAAACACAAAAATCTGGGAGCAGGACAACATGCCCTACATATCAATTTCCACCCACGAAAAGGGACGGAGTAGTATAGTGTGAAACTTGAAATATAACCTACTTTCCGATCACAAAATTGCAAGAGCTTGGCAGAATGCAAAAACAAGAGAATGGCGAGAAACGAACACGTTCCGCGTTGTTGGACCGCCTCGGCTTTTGAATCCCCGTACTCCTCCCGGAACTGCATGCTCCTTGGTGAAACTGAGCTCCAACTCGGCCACCACGTAATCCCGATCACGGAGCATCTCCATGACCGTCTTCCGAATTCGATTCACGCGCGTGGGAGGAAGCAGCGGGGAGGCTAATCCAGGGTGCTCTTCTGAGAATGT
This sequence comes from Climacium dendroides, assembly GCA_950106755.1. Classification (NCBI taxonomy): domain Eukaryota; kingdom Viridiplantae; phylum Streptophyta; class Bryopsida; order Hypnales; family Climaciaceae; genus Climacium; species Climacium dendroides. The sequence goes on along the minus strand of OX467082.1, from coordinate 5,861,573 downwards.
GGATGCCAATCGAAGTTTCCCATGCATAAATTGTGAAGCTAGTTCCCCGCCCTCAAAGAAAAAAACCCGGAAACGAACAACACAAAGCCTCCATAACAAAACCAAAGCAATGGATGGTTCTATAGCCCTTTCTCCCTGCAAGTAACTCACAGTATGTCAACGCCGCCATTGCGAAACACAAACAATCTCATCTTGAACGACAGTGAGCGGGTATGCCGATATGGGATGAAAATGTGGTCTTGGGTCTACGAGCCTTCACCGGAAGAACATACGGAGAAGTCTACTGTACAGTAAGGTCTAGTTCATTTACGAATTCTGTGTTCCAACACAAACTTATTCGTAAATACTCACTTTGCGGTATGAAACCAAGAGGGCACTTATCAAATCCTGTAAACCCTCCCCATACCATCATCATAGTTCATCCAGATTTGAAGCTAGGAGCAAGGCATTGCTCTGTATATTTTTCGTCTCTTTCTCCAAACGCAAATCCGTCTAGAATTTTTCCCATGTATATTTTTCATCTCTTTCTCCAAACGCAAATCCGTCTAGAATTTTTTCCAAGTTCAAAGCTCGATTCATCTATCCAAATGACTCTCTTCCAATCATCCTCAGGGGGGTCACTTAGAGTGTCCATTAAAAAGTGTCCATTAAAAACCACGTACGAACAAAACTTTGGACCCCTATATATTTTTTGAATTTTAAATAAAATTAAATGAAAAAAATTTGAATAGATTTTCCTACTTTGAAAGTTTATGTTTTGAATTATTGATATTTTTATTTGTTAATAATAATTAGTTACAAATTTTTGAAGTAAAAAGATATACTGTAGAACTGAAAAATAACTTTCACGCCCGTATATTATATAAGAAAAAATTATTTAAAAAATGAACAAAAAAAATTCAAAAATAGCTCTCTATTGAAAGCTCATTTTGAGTTGAATATTGATGCAATGGTCATCTAAATGTGTTCTCTAAAAATATTTGAGTTAAAAAAACATGTCATTTTAGTGCATTTTTTAACCTCTTCTAGAAATCATTCCATATTTTATTTGAGTTTGAAATTTTGGGAGTCCTATAGTCATTAGTAAACAATGCTCAAAATTTGAAGTTAAAATTATAGTTTAATAGAAACCACTTGTTTACACGTGGTTTGTTGTAGTAAAACTAAATACACCCCTGAGCAATCATTAGCTGTCCAATGGTGGTACTTGCAAGCAAAAGCGAGTCTCTGAATTCTATGACCTTTGCTAAGATACGAATTTTTGGATTTTTCAATCCTAGCCTACAAATATATATCTGCATAGTATGCCAATGAACTTGAAAAGTTCCAGCAAGTGCTGTTAAAGTAATGTGTTGATCTTCATAGATCAACTGACCTAGATCTTTCATAATTTATCATGATTGAACAACTTTCTAGGTTAAGGCTTTGGCTTCCAAATCTTAATTTGGCCATAGAATTTCCATTTTGTGAAAATAGTTGACACTATGGAATGAGGCACATTCAAAAATTCAGCAATGCGACTTAATTTCACATTGCCTTCTCACATGCCAATGGTTTGACATCTCTTAGCATCACTCAATGTGCACATTTTCATTTTGATCTAAGCAAAAACATAATGCTTATAAGTATGGAATTAAGAAATTGTACTCATTATAACTGAATGAAAGAATTCATGAATCAAGTCATAAAAAGGGAAAGGGAAGCCAAAAATGCACTTGAATGGCACTTGAATGGGGAAAGCAAAGTTGAGAAGCCAAGCCTCATCAATGAAATTGCAATTGGAATTGAACTTAAGCTCGAATTTGAAGGCCTAGTATGCACAGACCACGCAAGGACAAGGAGGCAGAAGCAGGCTTCAAAATTGAGTTGATCGTTGGGGAAGGAAACATAGTGGGGAATTAACCCATAAGCTATGCCTCTCCTAATGATGTGAAGAACGATCAAACGAAGTGTAAGGCCCCATTCCAAAATAACCAACCAAAGAGAGAAATCGCAGCTAAAATGCTATGGCGATTTTAGAAGCAATGTAAGGCAACAAAGGTAGCGGGGAAGCGGAGGAAGGCCATGGATGTATAGAGGAGAAGCATAAGCTTTTAGTAAAAGCATTGTCGAGAGATTGCATGCTAGGGAGTGTGCGCAGAGGCATTATGTACGAAGGGGTAATAGCATCAATTCGAGAGACAATAATGAGAAGAAAATCATAATTTGTGAATGCGGGTGCGAATGGCGGCGAAATGAATTGTTGTAGATAGAGGACTAGGTGCTAACTTTGCATGTAAGTGTAGGGCATCAATTGTGTAGAATAGCCATCGCAACATGGGTACAAAATTGGAGAATGTTCACTGAGTTTTAGTTTGGGAGGCCAGGAATTCGTAAATGAACTAGACCTTATTGTACAGTACCTTTGCATAATGATACAAAAATCCACTTTTTCCATGAAGAAATAGGTAATAATAGAATGAGATATACAAACTACATGGAAGTGATATGGGAATCGTTTGGTAAGAAGTTGGCATGGATTGAAAAGGTAGCAACCATTTATTCATGAGTGGATGTCCTTTTAAGAAGAAGAAATGACCATGTAGTACGTTCGAACATTACAGTGCATGATATTCAAACAAAGGAAAGAGTGTTGATTCTACAAAAGGCTAAACCGCATCTTGTGGAATACATGGCAATGCAAATGGAAGACCTAGATGACCAGTGCTTACAGATGGATTTGGATATACATTAGAGTCTAAGTATCATGTAATTCAATGTGATTTATACCTTGAGTGTGGAGTAAAAAATGTACAAGGTTTTATATAAGTAATTTTGAAAAATTGAATATTATAAATATTTTTTGGACAATTTTTCTGTGAAAAGAATGGATAGTATATTTGAAGTTTTTTATCCTACCAAAATTTTTGAAAATGTCTTTTTTGGTTGGCAAAAGAGCCAAGTGCAATCCCACACACCCTAAGTAGAAAATTTTCTAATTTGGCTACAATAGGTCTAAATGCCACAAAGCAAAGCTTGTGCACCATTCCTAGCAAAGAGCTTTCCAACAATTTCAAGAATGTGGTAGAGGGATGCATGGTTCCGGAGATCTCACTATAACAAACTAACAACCCCCTTCCACCTCATTTAAGTTGTATTTATTAATCTTTAAATGCTTGAGGCACTAAATTTTGTTGTCAACAATATTTTGAAGTTAAATAAAACCTGACCAAGTTGCTATTTTTAGTAGTTTATATTTTTGAAAAATTCTTTTTGAAGTCTCGTTTTAAGATCAAAAATCCAAATTTTTAAAATGAATGATCATGATTTTTCTATTCAAGATTTTGAGCAAGGATGTCCATTGCAATCTTGACTTTCTATAGTGTTGAGGGCTCTTGGAAATGAGCCTCAAATACACTAGGTTGTAGAGAAAAAATCACATTAGAAATTCATTTAAAAAACTAGTAGAGCAAATTTTGAGAAGCCATAAATTGATTGGGGTTGTGCATGTTAGGCCTTTATCCTCATTTTTTTAAACCAATTTTTAATATTTAATATGTGAAAAGAGGATTAAAAGACTTCAAATCACTTTCACACTTTTTAATACCCTCATGATCAAACATTGTAATCTTTCAATTCATAAGTGATATTGTTGTGTTTTCTTTTCCTACATGATTTGAAACACATCTAGTTTGAATTTGTATGGTTACAATTCAAAAAAAAATTGATACCACTTATCAAAATGTTGTCTTTTTGTTCAATTTAGAGCAAATTCCTAGAAGCTCAAAAAAAAGGCCTTGCGCATTTTGAGGTTAAGGTATAGATACATGGATATAGATGTGAGCTTGAGTTTCCTATGGACGGAAGCTACCAAATTTTCATCCATTCAAGATACACACAATATCATTCATATGCCAACTCCCAATAAATTACAATATTTGGTCCATCAAAAACATTTCATAAAACAAATTCATACAATTTGACATCTGGGTTTAAGGACCGACGACATCTGAACAGAGGACCTCATCGTTCGTCAGACGGACGACTTAAACTGATGGTCCTCTCCAACGTAATTACGGAGTACAATGAAGATATCTCGTCAATCTCCGTCAATCAATCTCATTTCATCTTGACAGGCTTTTCCATCACAGTTGCCATCCAACAAAGTGGAGGATCAGTGCTCACAAAATCTACGAGTGCTGATCGGATGTGACTCCAGCGGGCACAGTATTTAAAAAAGAAAAAAGTTGAGTGCAAATGAGAGGAAGAAAGACGGCACTTGCAGTATTCCGAACAAAGGGAGATGCATCGATCACTAATAACAAAACGTAGGAAATCGTGCATGCGATCATTTGATTCTCGAATCTTGACTCACGGCACACGCCAGGCGACTGACGACGGATCTGAATCTCCGTCGTGCCCGACTTGGTGACGAACGTTCAAATTTCCCGTGAATCTTTAATACGTGCGAGTGAATCTCCCATGAAATCAGGCAACAGGGTACATGGTACACTCATCGAGTAGGTGAGTGATGGCTGTCAAATTTTACCATTTTTTTGAATTTTACAGTACTTAAAAATAGAGTAGGTGGTGGCTGCCGCCGCTAATTCTGTGGCGACTAGGTTTGGTTTGTCAGTGCCCAATCCATTGGGCGATTAGGTCGGTCGGTCTGTCTATGGAAATCATTCCAGCAGGCAGCAGACACGTACATTGACATCAACGGGTAAGTTCAGTTAGACTGGACTTGACAAGATCATAAGAGCAGCACAGCCTATCTTCACGTACGTTCGTCCAGTCTTTCCTCCAAATCAATTTGAACCGGCCTTTTCCTGTGGGGACCCTAATCGGTAGCAAAAGGGATTGCTCCACCGTTTGATGTGGACGCCAAGACTTGAAATCGAGAAATCGAGAAAGAGAGAGAAAGTCCATTAGTTTTGGAGCGCCTGCATTGCTAGCTTAGCTGCTTCATGGTGGTGTCCGGCAGGTTATTTGTTTGATGAAGGTGACGGTGGACTAATGTCGGCGCAAGTTGTAGGTTGTTGTAAGCGACTCTGAAGGTTCGTTTAATGGTACGTTGGTGCCGGAGATTCTGTCCTGCCCACTTGGGATGTCTGCAACTGAGTATTGTTTGATGTTGTTATTGCTATTCATTTGTTTCACTTGGGTTGCTTATACTTCACTTAACTTGCGGTCGTTGAGCTCAAGTGGGCGGGCAGGCGTGATTTTCGTTAACGTTTTCGGTGGTTACGTGGGCTTAAAGTCTTTGAGCCTCCCGTGTGTGGTTTTCTGGTAGTTGACAAAGCCTTGGATTGATGAGCCCTTGCGAGTTTATCTATGATCAGCTTCATTGTTTCCTCAAAAGGGTGTGTCTGTCAAGTTGAACGGGCTCAATCTTGAAATCAATTTTATATATCCACTGTTATTGTATGCATACAAGTTGTCACGGGCGCTGCTGAAGCCTTGTGTACTTTTGGTTGTGATTGCAGTTGGGTATTGGACTCGAGAAGACTAGCTTCGATTGAACAAGCGTAGATACCTACTGGAGCTGGAAAGATGAAGCGGGGATTGGTGAGGCAGTCCCACCGATTGCTCCTTTCTACCGCAACTGTTGAAAGCAGGGCGATCTCTTTCTTCAAGTGAGTCAGCATCTTGACCCAAGCATTCTTCGTCACAGTACGAGTACCCATATGTAGGTCAGTCGACTTGTCACATGTGCGGCGGAAACTCTCGTACCGATCTCCCTCGAAGATTGTGGTTCTAACGCGTCCTCAGTCACGCCTTTGGTACAGCTTGTATAATTGTTGTTATAGAGCTGGATCAACTTGAATGTGCATTTCATCTTGTGAGGGTAGATTGCGAAGGTATTGATAGCTAGCGTTCCATGTCTTGGATAGCATATGGGATTTTCCTTTTCCTTGGTACCCAGGATTACCGTGTTTCCGTAATTTGCGCTCTGTATTCTGCAAATCCTGGTGGACTTGAAAACTGGCCCTCTGATGTATATGTTTTCCATCTCCAGGCGAAATCGAAATATAGGGGGTTATGCTTTACAGAAATCTTAAAGCATAAATCTTCAGCTTTAATACCACGATCGTAGTTCTACGAAGGTAGATAAGCTCTGGTTTAAACTTTCGCATTCTTGTGGTCTCCGATTCTCAACTGTCGAGCTTGATATGTGGCAGTGACGGAGGCGTCAGAGGAATGGCTACCACCACCGAGATCTTACTCGCAAGCTCCAAAACCCAGGAACGTGTCGCAGAGACAACAACAAGAGCTCCTCCTTACTCCGCTGCCAGACCGAGGTGGTATCGACCAGATCCAGTGACTGGGACGTGGCTGCCAGAAGCTGGATCCGAAGGCGAAGAGACAAGCGTCACGAAATCCGTGATTCCACCAGCTCTCACTGCTCGGATTCGAGCGGAGAGCTCAGACTCCACGCAAGACAAGAGGTGATGGACGTCAATGGAGGAGCTTCCCGACATGGATAGACCCAAAGACTTGTAATCGGAATTGGTATTTCTAGCAAGGAATCCATATGTGAATGCGACACTTGCGCAGTTTCTGTTATTGGAACAGTCGATTTTTTAATATGATTTCTTGTTAGTGACGAGGATTCCAGCGCGCCTAAGAGTGGTTTATTTGGATTCCATATGCAGAACTTATAAGGGCTTTGTTGATGGATGGATAGCGTAAAACTATTTCAATTTCTGCTCTTGAAGTGGGACTCATTCTCCAAAACCAATGTGTACTCGTTTGTGCATGCTTTGGGGTCGTCGCATTTCGGTGGTTGTGGCAATTCGGTATCTCCCGTTTTTGATGTTTACAGATTTCAATTTCAAAAGACCAGGAGCATACATGTTTGTGGGTGCTGAATCAATTGCCTTTAGGCCTGGCTTGTAACGTAATGAACTTTGAATTCAATATCGGTTTTGGTTGAGCAATGAAAGATTCAGGTCCATAACAGAGTGTGTTATGATTTACTGTACTGTACAAGGGACGGCCGGTCTCTTGCGTGTACAAGGATTTCAGTTGCTTGTAGTTGCTCTAACATCTGTAACTGCGCATAATTGTTGTTTCATCAAATTCTTAGGATTAAGCGTCCGGTCAACTTGTTTGGGTTTTTGAGTGTCGCATTGGCTCAATTTCGGGGTCACTGGAATCGCAGAATCACTGGAAACATATTATGACCAGGTATCTATTATGTTTTTTGAGGTCTGGGAAAGTGCCTTTCTGACATACCGTGGTACTCAAGGTTGTGAACTCCATGCACTGCAATACTGTGGCTCATGCAAAATTGGAAAATTCCTCAAGAAATTTTTCTTTGAGAACGTTTCTTCACCTCCGGAGGTCAAGAAACAAAACTTTGAATTCTCAAAGAATCAAAGCTTTCCCTGCCATGAACCGCCAACAAGAGGTTCTGATGACCTAATTTTGGTTGATGAATAGAGGTTTTAGAGGGGGTTTTGTCTATAAAATTTATAAATCCAAGCTTATGGTTGACTTTTTAAAAACAACACATTTTAACTTGTAATGAAATTGATGAAATTGAAGTAAATAATGTATATTTATAAAGGTATTAGCAAAAATATGCAAAAATTCAAGAAAGGTTTAAGGCACTAAGGGATTAAATGTTCAAGACTTTTTTTAACTTCTTGAAGTATGTTCAAAGCCCCCCAAAATGAAAAGCATTGATAATTTTTAAATCATTTTGAATTGTAATTTAGGATCCTAAATTAGAAATGTTTTAGATTATAGAAAAAAAGAATACTCAACAATATCACATATGAGTTGAAGATTATAATGATTAAATCACAATGGAAGTAGTTTAAGCATTATGGATTGCTTCCCTTGTTGGAACCTCCTTTGAATTCTTATTCTTAATTGTACTTGAGTTCTTAATTATTTTGAGATTTCACTTTAATCTCAAAGTATGTATTAAGAATGACATTCTTAATCTAATTTTGAGATTAAAGTGCAATTGAGTGCAATCTAAGTACATTGAGTTGTTTTCTCCCAAAATTAAAATTAACTTTGAGTTCCTAAAAGGGGTTAAATTTTTTTTAAAGTCATTTGAAGTATAAAAAATTTGTTAAAAAATAAAAAGTAAATTATTAAAATTATAACAAAAAATAGATGGTTTAACTGCAATAGAACAATGTCAATTTGGACATTTTTGGTCAATTCGGGCATTTTCAATCAATTCAGACATGTCAATTTAAACAATTTTGGTCAATTGTTCTATCAATTTGGACTTTTTTTTGTCAATTCAAACACAGTTAGTCAATTTGGACTTGTCAATTTGGATGATATTTTCTTTTAGGACAATTTATTAGTAACGTAAATGGTGGACATTACTTTGCTTTAAGTTGTACAATAAGAGACTTGTTGAAAGTTACTAAACAAGTTGGAAAGGAAGGATAAACAAATAATTCACCATTTTCACATGAAGTTTTTCCACAAGCTAGTAGAGATTCTCTTATATAATCTTATATTTCCAAGGGACAATAGAGTCACAATATGAACATCTAAATTATTTTTGAGTACTCCTATTCACAATGAGCTAGAAATGATTTACCTTGAACAATGAGAATATTCTTAATTTATTAAGTGGCTTGGCTTGATCCCTAATGTAAAGCGGCCCTGTGAGCGCTTATTTACCCACCCTTGGTAAATCAACAAACACAACCAGGTTTTTTTAGTTAGTTCTATCCTATGGGTGTTCTAACGTCGGTCCATTGTGCCTTCCAAGCAATGAATCTTTTTAAGTGTCCTAAATGTCCTACATTTGCAAAACAATTCTTGTTCAAATCCAAACTTTAGTTCCTAAAAAACTAATAAAAAGGGAGACACTTGAGATTAGTGATAAAACAAAAGCTCCGCCGTCTTTTAGAAAATCATCAAAGTTCTATCACAATCCTAGGACTTGAAGTCAAAGCTCTGTCGTATTTTCAAAAAACCACAAAAAATACTTAAAACAAGTACATGTTAATCTAATCACGGTTACAATGTATGTTAATACAAGTGTTAGTATAACTTTCGAATACACGAGTTAGTACGATGGTGTTAGTTTACAAAATATTTTAAATCAAACACTAGAGGCTCCCCTAAGCGGCATCGCCAATCACAAGGGAAGAACCTCTAGGATTAGTACAAAAACTCCAAGCTCCAAACTAGTATACAACTAGACTTTGAGAGTTTTGTTCCAACCAAAACTTCTCCAAATGACACAAAGAAGAAATACAAACTATGGCCCAAACTAGTATACAACTAGACTTTGAGAGTTTTGTTCCAACTAGACTTTGAGAGTTTTGTTCCAACTAAAACTTCTTCAAATGACACAAAAAAAACCCTACAAATTATGACTCAAAGGGCCAAAACTTAAAAGACCATGAGACTACAAGAGAGATGGAGTGAGTGAGGAGGAGAGGCTTTATATACCTTCTCCAGGTCCCCAAAATCAAAGAAGACTTGGAGTGCACTCCAAGCAATCCTATCCCTTTAGATTTTCATCCTAATTCTAATTTTTTAACTTTCTACGTTGGTCTAAACTTCTAACTTTTGGATAAATGCTCCAAATCACAAACGGATTGCCCCATTGGCTTCAGAAGGCCATTTTTAGTCTAAAAGAACCCCCACCCCTTTTTCCTACATCAAAATCACAAAGATTTTTAGTGTTAACTAGGAGACCAAAATTGAATAAAAATTCAACTTTTGGAGAACAACTTTTCTAAGAAAAGTAACTAGCCTAGGCTCTTTAGTAGGTGTAAGGGAGTAAGAAAAGACCCCGCTTCAACCTTAATCCGATTCCATATGCTCCCCGTACGCCGGTCAACTCCACGATTAATCTTTAAATTTGCCAATTTTGGAGGATCTTGATGGTTTTGCATCTTCTGACTATTGGAATGCCACGAAACTTATTGAAGCTTGTTATTAACATAAAAGAAGCTACCCTAATTTTTAGTGAGATTTTACCGCTGCCTGGGTAATTTCTAGGAATTTCCCATCATTACTTCCAACGGTTGACTACCTGGAAAAAGATCTTTTGAAGATCAGAAAAAACCAAGAGTTTTCATGGAACCTCTCATGGAGTTCCACAAGGGATGTGCAAACTCATATTCCCGTTTTGCACATCTAAGGAAGGAGAATCAAATCCTGCTATCTCCTTTAACTTCCGGTAAAAAGGGAATCTTCCAAATAGAAGGGAATCTTGGTGAGCCGATTGCTCCGTTGGACTCCTGGCATGATTTCCACTTCAAACTACCGTACTTAAGTTGTAGATGCCCTTCTATGATTCGTCTTGAGTTTTCTTCACTTGTAGACTAACAATTGGAGTTTCTACTATTTTGCCAATGGAATGGGAAAACTGAAACCTCTCTTTGGGAATCTATACATTGTTTTTACATAGTTCCCTTGGACCAATTTGGTTAGGGTCTATCATTGAAAGGCAGGTTTAGACAAGTTGGGCAATTTCTACTAAACATGGTTATTTTGTACAATTTCTGGATTTCTATCCTATCTACATGTAGGATTTGGTTACAAATAATAAGAAATGCCTCAATTAGGACCAATGGTCATATTGGTATGTGACATCTCCATTTTGGGCTTTTTGTATATAAAACTACACTCAAAACTTTATAAAATCCAAAAAAAACAATTCCGAATCATGAGTGACCAAATGGGCACTCACAGGCCCCAAGCTTAATCAAAGCTCAAAGTCACAATTGATCAAGCTTAAGAAAAAAACTTTTGTTATCTTGCATATTGAAAACTGACATCCACACAAATGTTAAAACTCAAGAATTGACATTATAGAATAGAAAGGAATAAACATTAACTACCACTAAAATGTTCTCAATACATTTTCAAGTCTTGTTATATGACACAATCATTGAATTTTGCATTTTGCTCTTGTACCAAGACTTCCAAAATCATCCAACTAACTCTTCAAACATTCATTTAATTACTTGTCATGATGGTTAAATTTTGTTGCATCATTGCAACATTCATTGTTGCATGATTCTCAAACTTCTTTTGTTCAAATTGATTGCAATTAGCAATTCTTGGACATGTGCAATGAAGTATGATCACTGAAAATAGGGAGAATTATATGAGCTATTGTGAAGCAAATTCTCCCTTGAATATTTTCTTATAGGACTTAATCCCTAAAGCATTAAACTACTTTTTTTTATAACATAACAATTTTTGGTAGCTCACTATGAATGGAATTTTTTTTTCATTGAGATTTTCACACATGTATCCGAGTAGCTTTAAGACTCAACAATTTTCATAACTTTTGACTACATGGTCAAAAAGTTATTGTATGATATTAAGTTTTGCATTAGATGTTTTTTGGAGGCATTCAAGGGCTATTTTAGGCCTATTCCAATTTTTGTAAACCACCTGCTATTAGCCAAAATATATATTTATTGAAAAATAATATATTTTTTAAAAATATTCAAAAATTTTATTCAAAAACTTATTTTTTTTATTATTGGGCAATGGTTACCTTTGGGTTCTCAAAAAGATTGTCTCAACTACAATGTCAATCTATGCAACTGGGTCAAATGACTTCATCTTTTAAATATTATAAAGTATGAATTCATGAAATGTGGTTTTAGTTGCCAACGCTTACAGTGTTTCAAGAAAAAAAAACATTGATCACAATAAAAGAATTTAAGAAAATTTTAATTTACTTTGTAGTTGAAAAAGTAAGTTTTATCACATGTACCTAGAATCCTTAGAAACAAGCATTTGGAATATCAAATAATTTCATTTTAAAATCATTTTTGGAAGAAACTTACATTTAGTTTAGCAACATATAAAAAAATTAATTTCATCAATAAAAATAAATTGTGTACTATGATGCCTGCAAATCCCAAAATTTAGAAGTTTTCTTCACCTCTATCAATAAATCCAAAAATCTACTTTGAAAAAAAACACTCATAGAAATATACATTTTTTTAAATTTTAGGTTTTAATTACTTGATCAAAATAAACAAATTAGACAAACTTTGGAGGTTTTAAACAAGAATCACCTAATTAGTGTGTCCAAAAAATGATACCTAAAGCCGACCATTGTCCTATTACCTAAGATGGCAATCGTTTGATTACATCAAAATGCTACTGTGGTCAAGAATCCTACAGTCCAAGAACTCCAAAGAACTTTGGAGAACTTGCAACCTTGTTGAGTAGGTGAATCTCACTAATGCATTGCTTGGCAAGTAGGTTGAACGACAAAAAAAAAATCCTTTTTAAAACTCATTTTTTTAAGAAATAAAAATTTGAAATTGGTTCTCTAGATTTATTTATACGTAGAAAGCTTTGAATCATCCCATTTTGATTAACCCCTAAATGCCCAAGGCACCAAATTTTGGTGTTGACAAAACTTTGAAGTTAAATAAAACCTTATCAAAATCTTATTTTTAATATTTAATATTTTAAATTTTTTTGAAGTCTAATTTTAGCATCAAAGACATGGTTAGTCATATCGGACGGAATCCCAATGTTCACGGACAAAATCAGACCGATTAGGGTTGACCGGCTGTGAACTTCAGAGGCTTATAACTTTTGCAAAAATACTTTAAATCGGGCAAATGAGATGTTTTTAGGCATTTTGAAAATGATTGATTATGAATTTTCTATTTGAGATTTTTTGCAAGGGGGGCCATTGCAATCTTGACTTTCCATAGTGCTGAAGGTTCTTGGAAATGAGCCTCAAATAAAATACACTAGATATTAGAGAAAAAATTGCATTAGAAATTCATTTAAAAAATTATAGGGTAGATTTTGAGAAGTCAAAAATTGATTGGGTTTATGCATGTTAGGCCCTTTATCCTCATATTCTTTTTCTCACCAAATTTTTAGATTTCACGTGTGAAAAAAAGATTGAAGGACTTCAAATTACTTTCACAATTTTAACACCTTCATGATCAAACATTATAATCTTTCAATCCATAAATAATGTTGTGTTTTCTTTTCCAATGTGATCTCTAACATGTCTAGCTTGAATTTGTATGGTTAAAATTAATTAAAATTGGTACAACTTATCAAAATGGTAGTTTTTTGTTCAATTTAGAGAAAATTCCTAAAAGCTCAAAAAATAACTTGGGCATTTAGAGGTTAATGAGTTGAAAGTTATGAGGAGTTTTAGTTTGTGGAGAGTTTGTCAGTTGTTGCAAAATCTCTACTCTAAAATAAACTTTGAAGTCCTTTATTTAACTCAATTTTCAATATTTTTGGAAAAAAAATAAAAATATGAGGTATAGATTGTTCATTTAAAAATTGAACCATTTGGATAGTATTTTTCAATCCCATAACTAAATGCTCAACAATTTAGTATTTCAAATCATTTTCTACATCTTTCTACTTACTATTTGTTTCCTATATGTTGTACAATTCAAAATAATTTGAAAATTTCCAGGCATATAGCAAACTTGCCTTGAAGAATGAATACATAGAAGCACCATTATTTTGGACATTTTTTTCATACAAAAGTGACCTTGTGAAGTGCAACTATCTGGTTTTTTGTAGGGTCAAAAATAGATTTTCATCTTTTCAAATGCTAATATCATGCAACCTACTTAGTGGAAATTTCTGAAATTTTTTTCATATTTTTTCAATCTAATATACTACAAGGTCATACAATTACATATGTCCCCAAATTTTTTTTTTTTCTAAAATTTGGTACTTGTACTAGCAATGGCAATTTTAGAGCATTTTTGATGAAAACATAGTTAAAAAACTTTAGGGATTAAAGTGACTTTATTTATTCAATCAAAGTGACCCCTTTCTCAAAGAGATCCCTAAAATTCTTGTCTAAAATATATTGTCTTTATTTATGAGAACATAAGGTCAATTTTAGATACACCTATTTTCAACACTTTGAAAATTCATAGTATATTTATATGGTGTCCAAAAAATGCTGATGAAAAAAAATTAGAATATTTTTTTGACTTTCAACAAGATATCAAAAAACTTCAACAATTTGATAATAGAAAAATTGCTAAATTGTTTATTTAGACATGATTAAGTGTAGTTACATCAACCTTGAAACAACATTGAGCATTGGACACTTTTCTCCATCACTAAAGAAACAAAAAAGCACCTATTGGGAAAATTGAATCATTTTTGAGTGAGTACCTATCACTAAGACCACATTCTTCTTGGATTTATCCTCGACGAATGTTGGAGACATTAAGTATTTGATAAATGACAAAGAATCCTTCTATATAGGACAAAAGTGCAAATGTTCATTTTTTGGAATTTTATATAGAAAGGAAAGGTCTTACACAATAGTGCAACCTCCAATGAATGCTCTTCTATTTCCTTAAGAAAATAATTCACATTGTATCCCAAAGGTTGATTTCCACAGCAACCATTCCATCCTTCTTGAGTTATGTGTAAAGGATGGGCCCATGACCACTAGTTTTGAGCATCACTTCCTATCAATTTGTCTACTTGCTGCCATTTTGCAATATGATCTATGGATTATACATTTTCTTCTTTAGGAAAGTCAATATTACTATAATGAAGGAATTTACAATACTATTTACAGAAAACGTACTCAAGCAACTTCCCCCAAAAAAATTTAGAGAAAAAAATATTTTTTCATCCTACAGACTTAGATGTCCAAAGGACCAAAAATTTCTACAATGTCCATTACCCCCTTGAAGGTCAATGAGGCCAAAAAGTGGTCAATGGATGACTTCATTGTTCACTGTAGAAACTAAGAATGCACCTTTTGGTCTAATCATTGGAGCATTTTGGTAATTATCTTGGTCATAGACTCATAGGGGGGAACCCTTTAAAAATAAAAAGGTTAACTTTGTATGGACAGGTTGGTCACCGTGGAAATCATCTTTTTTTCAATTCAATGTAAATCATTGACTTTTAAAAAACCAAAAGTATTCATTGAAGGTCCAGCTACTTTACAAGTTGGCACAAAATTCCAAGGATGAACAATTGCACTTTTCTCTTACATGAAAGGATTCTCTATCATCCAATTGGACAAGTACTTTAGGGTTTCAAGGCCTTGAAGAAGTGCTTTTCCATTCCGTATCATATGGTTGGGCTTTCTAGCAGGTATGGCATCAGCGCGTCATAGGATTACAGGCGGACTCTTGTCAAGCAGCGATAGAGAATAGCAATTCCCGAGCTTCGGGCAAATCATGCGGTAGCTGAGCTGATGTGGGCATGCTCCTTAAGTTTACGATGAATGCATTCAGGAGAGGCAGAGGTGAAGAAAGGACGAAGAACAACCATTGCAACAACCATGGCAACAGGGACCATATCTGGACTGCTCAGGCTTGTGCTCATTCAATTGCTCAGCACTCGGGGCGTCATTCTTGTTCCACCACCACCACCTGAAGCGTTCAATCCTTGATCCAAGTGACTAATTATACTTTTTTCATTTGTGTTTAGACATGGACAGATTGCACACGGAGATGAAATTGGCGGCTGGCTAGGGTTTACTAAATCACTTGTGAAGAAAACCGGTTTTCCGAACCTCTTGAAAGAGTGTAGCAATGCATGAACTTCTCTGTATTATTGACTGAGGTTCCGAAGAGTTCCTTTCGGCGTAACGTACAATAGTACAGCAGATCTTCAAACTAGGTTGAGAGCTACTATGAGAGCTTCTGACATCTTCAAGAGTGACAATGAGGTTTTCGAGTTCGTGGTGAGACAGCCTGAAGATCTGCAGTTTTTTGTCAGGAGGAATATGATTGGCACCAGAGGGAACGATTGGAAGTAGCTGTGGAACTCAAGAGCAATCAGTGAAGTATTTGTTGTACCATTTGTAAGTGAAGCTGAAACATGAGGATTCTAGCTAAAATGTGACGAATTCAGTCGCTGAATGTTGGGAATTTGCCCTAATTCAATCGGAGCTTCCTGTATGACCAGTTTATTGATACGGAGTTAAATAACATATTTGCAAAAAGATATCAGCTAAAATCTGTAAAACTTCAAAGAAGGATTGGGGCGTTCAAGGGTTCAGAAGTCTGACCTCCCCTTGCAAGTCCCCTTAATCCCTCGTGGTTTGCACCATCTTGTCATGCCCACTAGTGAAGTCTCATCTGCCCAAGTTACCTGAGAAGTCAGGAAGACTTGGTAATCACTTTCCGCAATGGCAGAAATTTCAGACGCCACAAAGCTTTGCGGATGACTTCAAAACTCGGTCGGTCAGAAGGGTTCTGAGCCCAACACTTCTCAATCAGCTCCTCCAATTCTACTGGATACGCAAAAGGAAACCTAATCTTTCCACGCATCACCTTCTGAATGTTTGCAAACGTCAATGTCATGTCACTCTTCCAAGGAAGCTTTCCGTGGAAGATCTCGTAACATGTCAGCCCAAAGCTGTACACATCCGCGGACCAGGAGTAGCTGTCCTCTGAGTCCCAAACCTCCGGAGCCATGTACATCGTCGTCCCTTGCTTCCTGGTGTGGAAACGCGAGCCCTCAACTCCCATTTTGGAGGATCCAAAATCTATCAGTTTGATGGTGTAGTAGATTGGCAAATCGCTACCATACGGCTGCGAATACTTTGGGCTCGCCAGAATATTTTTCGGTTTGATATCCCGGTGTAGTACTCGACACTTGTGCACATGAATCATGGCTTCCACAATCTGTAAAGCGATGTCCACTGCTACCAGAAAACGAAAAGGACGTCGATTCGTCAAAATCGTTCCATCACGGTCTGTCAGTTGTTTAGTAATCAAGTCATGCAAGTCAAACTCCATGTGCTCAGTCACAAGGTAACAGTCCCGATAACAATTAGGGTCCCGTATGTCCTCCTTGAATGCATACCCCATCCACTCCACGACATTGGGATGTTGCACTCTTGCTAAGAAACCTGTTTCGTCTTTTGCAGAATTTTTGGATACATTCGACATGGTTGAGACGGCCACCGTTTCCCCCAACCACTTGCACTTCACGACGCTTTTAGAAGCTCCGTTTCTCGAACTTCCAACTGAATGCTGCACAAAACTGGTTTCTGGATTGTCAATGACGAAAGCATCCAGAGGTGAGTAGGATCCAGGAGCGCAGGAGCTTGGTTGCAATCTCTTCCTCCAGACAGCGTGGAGTTCGTCTTGATTACTCATATTCGTCCTCCGCACCCACGAAGCTATAGGATTCAGGAATTTGATAGAAGAGTTGCTATGAGATCTGCTGAGCTTCTGGTGTAGAGATGCCTGCAGAGCTTCCCGATCAGCATTTTGTCGACGAACATCAGCTTCCAAATTGTCGTCTTCCAAAGCATCCAAACGATTCGTATCATCTGAGGATACGAGCCTACACCTTTCCTCCCACCATTCCCACCTGTCAAATCTGGATTTCTCTTCAGGGTCACAACAAAGGAAATCCACGATCCAGTCCAGTTCGCGAGTTGCTAAAGCAAATTTAGAAAAAGTTGGTACAGAAGGAGGCAGTGAAGACAAGGCAAGAGCAGCCCTGTTGTAAGAAAGTTCACCACAGGAGCGTAGCAATGCCTCTCCTTCGGCCATAGAGCGTATCAATGTAGAGACCATAAACACATCCGACGGCTTTCTGAGCCTCGTCGTTGTTTGACCGAACCAGTAGCCGTTCCAGTCCTCATAACAGGCTTCCAAGTCCAGATCGACCATGGTCTGGAATGCTAAGTCTGCTCGTTCCACTCGTTCCACTCCTGCCTGAAACTTCTTGAATAAATATGTACATTGGTTGTGCCAAATCCTCACTTTTCTCTGGAGGTCCTCCATCCTCCGCAGGTGATCCTTCACGGTATCCCAAATAGATTCAGTGCAGATAGACTTGAAGCTGAGCCGGAAGTTCCGCTTCAAATTATTGAGCGCCGTTCTTGGAGTCATTCGGCATGAGTACGTGTTGGCCACATCTCGGAAAATGGTGATCTGTACGTTCTGTCGTAAGTCGCAGTAGGAAAAAATGGGGTTCAGCTTCACCGCTCCAATCATAAACTTGACAAGGGGAAACCCGGTGTACCTATGAGCGGCAGAGTCCCTCTGAAACATAACAGCAGATCTCCTGGATCTGAGTGTGACCGTGACATAAGCATATTGGATTCTGAATTCCATATCGGTGTCATTCTCTACTAGAGTATATCGGCAGCCCACATCCATCTCTACCCTGGAGTCCAGCGATAACCTGAAAATCATATGCAGCAAAACAAAATTAATCAACGTCGGCCTTCACCAGAGTCCTGTTGCTACCGAAGAGTAGAACGGCTCCTTAGAACCACGAAAGGGTGAACGAAGAAGCGAAAACCCTGACAAATGAAGCTTTGGCTAAACAGATAGAAAGCTTATCGACAAGGCCGTTGCACATGGCAATTTAGGGATTACTTCGAGGCTGCAGTGGAGAGTGGGTGCGCGCATACCGATTGCTGCAAACGTCAAGCAGGGCCTTTCACACGGTCCATACCTCCGATCTGCCCATGCAGACGCGTGAGAATGAGCGTCACACGTTGAGTACCGACAGTGGAGATCACTTAAACCCAAAGAACGCAACAAATTCGTTTTCACCAGCAACACGCACCCGGAGCTTCAAATCCAGTATGGCATGGCCAAGCTTCAGCTCGTCTTGGATCTACTGGAGACGTTGATAACTCTCCTCTTCACCCAGTCAACTCTGGCAACTTGCTCCATGAGTCAAAAGACGCGGAATGCTTGCACAAGCACCGAAAGAGGTAATCGTACATTTTCTACGGATTGGGTCTACAATGGAATTAGAATGAATATTTTAATACAGTGCTAGATTAAAGTCCACTTGAGATTATTATGATTAACTCCACTTCCGAATCTCACTGCTATTTCATGTATATTCCTGCGTGCGTCCGTCCTGTCTGGGTGTGGTCGCGAATTGATTCGCGTTGGTTTGCTCCTTGGAAACCATTGTGCTCTTTGAGATTACATTACTCGTCTGTGATTCTGGTTTCATCCGGGTTTCTGATGTGTTGTTCAACTGGGACTATTTACCATGTCTTCGCTGTGAGATGTGTTTGTACGTGGCAGCATGAACACAGTCGGTCGGTATTGCAAGAAGCTTTTCATGCTTCGTTTCTTGAACAAGGATGAACTGAAGTAGGTCTGGTCTTATTATATACGAATTGAATGCGCAAGGTGCATCGACATCGGCCTCCTTCCGAAGGTCCCATCTACACGTCCTCGGGACTAGAACCACAGAGTCACAGGATTTGGCTCGTGAGAGTTCAGATGTGCAATTCTCCCCTACTGTCATTAGAATACCGACAGTAGGAATTTTCTCTCAAACTTTGCGCTCTGAAAAAGGCAAGATGCTAAACCCGTCATTCGAAGCGGACTTAACAGGATGAAATCACCCGTGTAAAACACAGGAGTTTTTTATTTGCCCCACATGATAAAATTTGCAAATTTTGAATTCATATTTGCAATCAGAGGTCCCAAATTATTTCGGGGAGGGGATGAACGTGAAATTAATATGACACAAAATATGGGGATTCTTTTTTATAGTTGCCCTACAAAACACAAAATTCACCCTGCACTGCCCATTTCAAAGGAATGAAAGGATAGGTTTAGCATCCATACGTTGAGAATCGTGAAGGTCAAATGATAGAATTGTGTAGCAGATATTGCAAACTTTGGCAACTTTTGGGGTGGAATTTAGTAATTGTACCAAGTTTGAAGAACATGAATGCATGAAGGAGATCTCTCTCAAAAAAGGTTACCTCTTAGTTGTAATCACTCTAGTGGAAACATCACTTCAATTGACCATGGAAATGGTCATTGACTAGAAGAACCAAATGACAGATCATTTATACCAATCATGGGCCTTCTCATGGTCAATTGATGTCTTGGTCTTTACATCTCATGTTTCTACAATTTATCCTTCAATTCACCTTCTACATGGGGTGCACTCCCCCTTTTTTTGATGTTAGTATGCAAACAAAATTTTAGATCCCCTATATACTTTTTGAATTTTAAATAAAATTAAATAAAAAGAATAGATGAATAGATTTTTCTTCTGTGAAAGTTTATATTTTGAATTATTGATATTTTTATTTGCTAATAATAATTAATTAAAAAAATTTGATGTAAAAAGATACACTGTAGAACTGAAAAATAACTTTTACACCCCTATATTATATAAGAAAAAAATTCCTAAAAAATGAACAAAAAATTCCTAAAAATAAATCTATAGTAATATTTATTTTATTTCAAAAATCCTGTTGATAACTTTCTAGCTAACTTTGAGTTTTATTTAATTGAATTGGCTTTGGGTAGTGTAAATAGACCATAGTGATTAATAAGAGCCAATTGTTAATAAATTGGTAGATATGGACAAATTGAAAGATATAAAAATACTTAAAACCAATAGGTGGTAATTGTTCAAATCGCTCTTCTTCCTTTAAGTAGGAAAACTTTTCAATAGGCAATTTAGTTGTTCATGGTGTTGGACACTCCTGCTTGTGCTAGGAGGGCGGCAGTATCATTTTGGCCTTTGTGCCTTTGTGTTTTCTTTGTTGAGTTAATTGAAGTGGATGTTACTTTGAATGTGTGTAATTTCCCAATTATTTTGCAATTGGTTGAGTTAGTCAGTTAGTTACATGGTTATTATTAAAGTTGTAGTCAAAGTTGTGTGTATGTGTGTTATAATTTAAATAATTTCTATTGGAAGACATGTTAAGTTGTTTACCTCCAACACTAAGGCTATGGGGTGAATGTGAAATAGAGAAAGGACAATCATTATAGTTCAATTGGAAAATGGTGGGGATTATATTATCATAGGCTCCAATTGACTAATTAATTAAGACTAATTGATTCGTAAATCAAAAATCCTACTTGGTATGAATTGTAACAACTCAACAATTAACATAATTCCCATTAACAAGTCTCCTCTGTATTTGAATCTTAAATTACTACAGTTTTTTTCAATCTTGATAAAAACCTAAGTCTACAAACTCTCTATTGAAAGCTCATTTTGAGTTGAATATTGATGCAATGGTCATCTAAATGTGTTCTCTAAAAATATTTGAGTTAAAAAAACATTCAATTTTAGTGCATTTTTAACCTCTTCTAGAAATCATTCCATATTTTATTTGAATTTGAAATTTTGGGAGTAGAATTCTATAGTCATCAATAAACAATGCTCAAAATTAGAAATTAAAATTATAGTTTTTTAGAAACCATTTGTTTGCACGTGGTTTGTTATAGTACTACTCTCTGAGGTACGCATGCAACTTCCATATTATATGGTTGTGATTATAATCACTTAGAATGCATTTAATTCCAATTTCAAGAGTTATAATTTGTTTTAATGTTGAAAACTATATATTGTAGCTTTTTCAACAAGGATTCCAAAAATGTAATTATATACATGAAATGAATATTTTTTGAAGGAAATAATAGCATTAAAAAACTAAATATATGAATTTTTTGTAATACATGTATCATAGGCCAAGCTACCCAACTTTGGAGGCTTTTTCATAGAAATTTAATTTTAATTAGAGGGAACTTCTTGAGGTCAAAGGAGGGCCATTTCAAGCTTGTTTCCTAAGTTGTGAACTAGTCAAAATATTTAATAAAAATTAAAAATTAAAAATTTGAAATTAAATTAATTAATTAAATAACATTATTTGACATGAACTATTGTGGTTGCGTTAGATGGCTGATTTGGCAAAGTTTCCATTGTTTCCTGTTGTTAAAAAATTCATGATCTTGTTTTGGCCCCAAAAACCATTTAATGTTTAAATTATGCCTAAGCAATTTGATAGTTTGATAGTTGAACAAAAAAACTATTGATTTTTATTGAGATATTGTTAAAGTAGGTTGTATTTATGACCAAATATATCACATTACATATCTCAAGGATACAACAATCAATAATAATGGACCTTGGTTAGCTCAAGATATTCCAAGGATATAGGACAACAAATAAACCCCAAACCCCAATTTTTTTTTTTTTTTAAGGTTTGTTTTTGTGCGTCATTGTTAAGTATTAACCTCTCATTTTTCTCTACCATTATAGTTCTCTCTCATAATTTTTTTCATGTGTAGTGTCTTCAAGTTGGAGGGATGCCAACAACATTTTTTTGAGGCTCAATCTTGTTTGGCTATGGCTATAGAAGATCTCTATTGAAGGATCACTTTAGAAGATCATTGTAGAAGATTAACTTTAGAGCATCTCTATAGAGGATCACGTGTGAAACATCATTGTTCAACATACATTACTCTTATGGGAAGCTTTATTAAAATGGTGATATTTCGTGTGCCATTTTAGACCACCCACTTTGAACTATAAAAGTGTTATCTAAGAAAGGTATAGATTTCAGAACTCTTGGACTTGCATAGTTTTAAAAAATCTAGGATTGGTATAATTTTCAGACTGCATGGTCTAAATTGTAAAAGTAACACCTAGCACTAGTGTAGATTTCAAACATCTAGGATATTTATACATTGTAGACTACTTGATTTGAACTATAAAAATTGCCAAAGTAGTAGAATAGCTCCATTTTAACGAAATTGCTCATTTTTTTAACTTAATAAGTGTTTGGAGTTTTGACTTGTACATGTAATTGTTGAATAGTAATAATGTCTTATTGTAAGGATTGCTTATGGAAGTGAAATATAAGCACACTCTACTAGAAAATTCAATTTTTCTATTGATTTGGTCATGTTGATTTGATTCACTTTTTTGTTAATTTCTGTACAAATACCTTGTGAGAGTTTTGCCAATGCTAAGGTAGGAGCACCCATAACTTTCAATTTAAGGTTTTTGAATATAATGTCTATTAATAAACATCCAAAATTATTGGACCCTACTATCAAGAGAAAAAGAATTCCTATGCACTTTCAAATGTATTATTTGGACACCATGAGAAAAAGTTGTGAATTTTTAAAGAGCCAACTATACATGCACCTAATACCAACACCATGACCCATGGGATGATGTTCAGATGTAGTACATCCTTATAATTACATCTATTCACTTTCCAAGATTTTCCAAGATTTTAAAAGTGACAGTTATGGGTGCTCCTACCTTATTACCAATGACAAAATTCTAGAAGAAACGTGATGAAGGTTGATTTTGCTTCTGAAAGTAAATGATTCAAACTTGCAAGCGCTATGTTATGATGATCTGAACATTTTTTAAGTTTTGTAAATAATAAGAAGAACATTCAACTTTGGAACTGCATTTGCATTGTTGTGATCTATTTCTCATTATCGGCACTGTTGCAAGTTGTAGATGATGTGAAACAAATTTGGAGTCATTTGGTCACATAGATTGCAAGATTATAATGTTTTAGTGTTGAAAAAGGATGCTAAAATTTTCCTAGCAACACATTTGGAGGTGAAATTAGATTTCTAAACCTACTCAAATGAAAAAACTTGAAACTATAAAATGATTCAAAACCAACACACAATCACATTGGTGAAAGAAAATACCATTCAATTGATTCATTGTATTTGCGAAATGTTTTTGAAATGTCAAAAAATAGCAAGAAAAAACACACCTAAGGTTGAACCTCCTTCCAAAATTCTTCTAAATCACTCACTTCTTGGATTGAAATGAAATTTTGGCCATGAAAACAAGACTAGTATGTACAACTTTTTTAGAAAAATCGTTGGAAACGGACGTTGTATGAAGAAGAAATAAGCTGCCAAAGTTCATTGTAATCCAAAATTGTTGGGATTTTGAATTTCGAATTGCTCCCAAAAATTCAAAACAACTTGAATTGACATGAAAATTTTACCACAATAATTAGAATTCAAAGGGAACATAATCCTGCAAATTTTATTAAAAACAAACATTTGATGAAATAGATACAACTCCCTTGAAGTTGCAAACATCAAATGTAGTTTGTTGAGCTCAAATAGAACCTCTGAATTTCAATTGGCTAACAAAAAATGAATACATCTTGAATTGATCTAAAAATTTTACCACACAAACTAGAAAAGAGAAAAAAAAAATTTCAACAAGTTTTATTGAATTCAAACAATAGATGTGAAAGTTATAGCACTTTAAATTGGACTTGAAACTATGTGAAGACACTTTTGGACCCTTTGGCAATGAGGAGTTAACACAGTTCTTTAACAAAACTAGGAGGAGGAAGAAGACCCTCTACCTTATCTGCCACCTCAACTTCCATACCATCCACCTAAGTAAGTGGATTTTAATCTTTAAAACTACCACATGGACTTAAATTCATCCATTGGTCATCTTTTTTGTCCCATAACTCTATCCTTATCCCCTACGTGGACTTCTAATCCATTTAAAACTCAAAAGAAAAGGTAAAACAAACTTTATCTTTCATTTCAACAACCTCAAACACAAAATAAACTTTTGAAATGTCTTTAAACATAAAAATGAAAGAATTAACGCCAAATAGTTGTCTAATAGAGGTAAAAAAGTTAGAGTCTACTTCACTTAAATCATTGAACTCTCTAAAAAATCCTTTACTATGACAACAAATATATATTTTTACATAGTAGATGTATATACAACACGACAATGTAGAACATTTTTTAGAATGTAGATCACTTGTTCATACATCCTTTGCAACTTGTTATTAGTAGTAATTAACTTTTTAAGTCTCTTTAATTAGTTAGTGTGCAAATTAATGCAAAAATAAAGTCTATTGTTTATTTTGCCAACAAATTGTTTGTGATAGAATTACTAGTATTCGGAAGTGTTGCCATCCTAACAAGTTTCTTATTTATTTGTTATAAGGAAACTAAACATTCTTTGTGCACTTTTAATCTAAGACTTGGAAAGTTGTGAGAACAAACATCTAGTGAAAACCTAGAAACTTAAAAGACCAATTCTATCTAAATTTGCTAGATCAAAGGTCCCACATTGAGCACGGAAAATAATGCAAAACAATCTTAAATTGTTTTCTTCCTTTACTAAAATTTGAAAATGTTGACCCCTAAAGGATCAAGTAGCATTTTCATGCAACATAGCCTTTCTGGTCATCAATTTACAAATGGAATTTTCAATTTTTTTTGTGAAATTTTCATACAACACGTGATCAAGGAGTAGCTTTAAAGTGAAATAATTTTCATTACTTTTGACTTCAAGGTTAAAAAGTTATTGTATAAAATGTAGTTTCTTTTGGAGCGTGGGTAGTATGGGCAACTAAAAAAGAATCATTTTTTATGAAATAAAATTTTAAAATAGATTTTCAAGATTTATATATATGTGAAAAGCTTTGAAACATTCTATTTTGATTAATGAGATGAAAGTTATGAGGAGTTTTAGTTTGTAGACAATTATGAAAATTCTATTCTAAAATAAACTTTGAAGTCCTTTATTGAACTCAATTTTCAATATTTTTGAACAGAATAAAATCATAGGATATAGATTGATTATTACAACATTGAAACCATTGGGATCAACATTTTTTCAATTTCATAACCAAATTCTTAAGAATTTAATATTTTAAATCATTCTCTACTTCTTTCTACTTAGTATTTTTTTGAATTCAAGCATCAATGCATCATAATCTTGCAATTAGTTAGGTTTCTTATTCTAAAATTTTAGGAGGGTGTTCTCTAATAAGTTAACTAAAAGATCCTATAGTTGGATTAGTTAAAATTTTGTCATATATGGACTTTCTTAAGTGTTATCAATTTAACCTTAAACCATTATCATGGAACATGTTCAATTTTATACATGGCTCAAAACAATTAGAAACTATAGTAGAGCCTCATATACATGATTTTGAATCTTTTTTAAAATTGTCAAAAAATGCTTCTATAAGATACTTTAAGGTTTCTTTAAATTGATGACTATAAGAATTCACAAAAACTATAATCATTGAATGCAAGACCAAAGAAGAAATGTTTTCATAAATTTTAAAATTTCCACTTATTTAAATGTAAAAAACGTCTTTCAATCATAATTTTGAATCTATAATGACCATCTATATTAACCTAAAGGACCAAGGCCTTTTTTCTACCAAAAAACATTCAAAACTACCATTTCTATAGTAAAGAGTAAAAATAATTGAAATTATTTTTTTGGCACATCTAACTATAGGACTAACTAGTATGAGAATGTGTGGAAAAAATTTCAGAAATTTTGAACACATGGATTGCAAGATATTGTTGCAACGTGAATTTTTGGTTTTGCTTACACTAGAAGAAACCAAAATTTTCGATGTCTAAGGGAACGGATTTTAGGTGACGTTGAAGAAAACAACCTATGTTTTTCTGTCAACAATTATCTCCATTAATGTTCCATTGGACATCATTATTGACATGAAAAATACAGGTTGTTTTCTTCAACGTCACCTAAAATTCGTTCCCTTTGACGTCGGCTGTTTTTTTGAATGTCACCTAAAACAAGGTTTTCTTATAGTGTTAGCTTACCTAAAAGATGGAACAGAAACTAGTGGAAAAGAACCGAATCTGATTAGGGGCATAAAAAAACTAAAAATATACCAGAAAAATGAAATAGTAGGGAACCGGATCTGATCTAGTTTGAAGTTTCAAATTGGACGGGAACGGAAACCCATCCAAATTCAGTCTAGGAACCGGATTAGGGTTAGACCGGATGTCAAGCCATCAGAACCGGAAAAGGTCATAATGACCGGTACAGGGTTCTAAGACTATTTAAGAACTGGCCTTATCAATCACACCTCTTTTTATTTTTTCTCGTTGTTCAGACGCTCCTTGCGTTCCATTTCTGTTGTAGCGTCTTAGTTTTGTATGTGAGAATAAGGTATAGTGTGAGAGTATACCCATAAAACTTGAGAGCAGGTGTTGCAAATACTATTTCCAGTTGAGATCAGAGAGAGAAAGTAAGGAACGGGACGTACAGCTAAGAGAGAGTAAGGTAGAATCGGAAATAGATTGGAGTGAAACAATTTATGTCCATACTGTTGTTGCGTAGGAAGAGAGTAAGATCGACTGGCTCCGTTCCGGTTGAGGTAAAGCTCTAAAAAGTAGTTCTAGTTATTCCCTCCGAAGAACTGAAAAAGGCCCAACTCATGGAAGATTTAACTTCCATGGGTTGCCAAAGGTTTGTGGAAAAACCCTAGGGATTCAGAGATGAGCGGATGGTGATGGAACTATTGGGCAAGTTGTCCAATGAGTTCGACAATACCTTGCGAAGGACTAAGAACATATGGACTAATCCGTCCCTTTGGACTAAGAACGTATGGAGAGCAATTTATGATTTTCAAGTAGGTGGTCTAGGAATGTCAGGTCAGATAGAAAAATGCATTCGAGGCAAATTCCAAGGTGCCCCGAATCCGAAAGACAAATATGCAATCGAAAATTGCATAGACGACCTCCACTGCCGTCTACTTCAGTTCCTAGTTCCGGTCCTTCATCTGGAAAAGCCAACGAGGGTGACGATCACCCTTGGCAACACTATTTTCGGTGCCTTGTGCGGGATCTACAACATTGACTGGGCCTAGATTGTTTTTGATTTGGTCGCCCAACTCATTGGGAGAACGGGGAACATATCGAAGTAGCCCTACTCTTCCCCGTTCAACTTGTACCATAACCACCAATTCCTGACCAGTGCAGAAGAGAAAGAGTGGAGAACTCAGGAAGTCCTCCTAAAATACGAAGAGTCAGAGACGGATGATGAGGTGGAATCTGTTCTTGGGTTAGATCTGGAAACAGAAGAGGAGGAGGAAGAGGCTCTGTTGCCACCCATCAAACGACAGAAGATGACGCCTCCCCACAAGCAAGGAACCCCGCCTAGTCACGATAGGGAAACTCCTGAAAGAAGACCGAGAGAGGAGAAGACCGTCTCTGAAGAGGAAACGGATCCCCGGGATCCGTTCAACAACTTGATATCCGTCTTCTGCAGCGTCAAGGCAGATTGGGAAGTCAAGAATAGGACCTTGACGGCGATCGGAAGGTTGATGGGTGCGCCATCGGATAGCACGCTGCCAGAGAAGGTAGCAAATTGTATCACTGATCCGATCAAGGCTCAAAAGCAAAAAAAAAGGAGATAATCCGGTTGCATAAGGAGGTAGATACCTTGAAGGCGGAAATCTTCACCTTGAAGGATAATGTGACCGCCACTCAAGAAATGGCAGAGGAGACTCGGAAGATAACTGAGCAGGTGAGGGTCACCTTAGGAGTATCCAGAATGGCCACCACCAAGGCTAAGTTATTTGACGAGGAGGTACAGAAAGAGAAGAAACTATCCGGCTCCATGATAGTTAGAATTCTCACAGACTATTCTGAACGGGCCGAAGCAAGATGACGGAGGCATGGATATCGGCAAACCGAATTGAGGAGAGTAGCCGGAAACTGACTGGGGCTACTTGCTCTAGAGGAATCCAGCATTCCAGCTCTTAGACCATTCTCTGCCGAAGTCATTTCCGAATGAGTTAGTTCTAGAAGAGGGGAAGGATAGGACTTCCAAATCCAAGAAGTCTGAACGAGCACCAGTACCGGCCAACACGCCTGAGTCTGCAATCAACTTGGAGTCTATGTTCGATTCCGGCCAAGGCGACCCGACCCCTAAACCTATGGATGGAAAACGAAATCGGAACCTGAGCGAAGTCTTTGAGTAGATAGAAACCGATCTGAAGAGTCCCACCTTAGGGTTAAACTTGTAAATTAATTAAGATTGTACATACTAGGGAGGTTTAGTACGGATCCCGATTTTGTTCCGATCCGGTTAAGTAATAGGTAGGATCGGAAGTCCGACTTGGAATGCAACGGAATTCTGTGGCACTTTTTGCCTTTTGTACTTTAGGGTTTTGTATATAAACCAGTCCCTGAGAAGTAGACAAGAAGGGAAAGTCTTCTTTTGCAATTTTTCTTGAGTTCTCTATTTACTTCCTTGTTGTATTTCTCTTCTATGTGTGGTAGCGTTGGATGATGAAGAGTGAGGATGGCATAAGTAGCATTGCGAGTGATTTTCTTCTCCCTTTGGTGTTTCAGTTTTTATTCTAGGTGCATGTGAATAGGTAAGCAAAGAGTTGGGAGTAAACTTCAGTTCCTCAGCACGTCTAGAGTTTAGGATTCCAGGTGAGAAAGTCGTTGTTAGGTTAGGCAGATAAGGAGGGATTCCTTAGTTGCACTAGAACTCCCGGGTGAGAAATCCGGTTGAGTGTCTGATCTCCTCTAAGGTCTTACTGACCTAATTGATAAATGGAAAAGCTTTAGTAGATGTTGGAATGGACGGGTATACTTGTGACCACCTGACTTTGCATGAATAGGAACTGACATCCAAGGTCATTGTAGTATGAGAGGATCGTACGGGGGGTCTTTGTGTGACCTGCAATCCAGAATACTATCTCACTACAACAATGACAGTGTTTTATGACTGCAGAATTATGACTGAGGATAACTGGCGACTGCTTGCAGTCATATTCTTGAAGGTCAACACTTTGGGGAGAAATATGACTGCAAAATATGACTACCAGTCATTTTTACGCCTTGTACTTCACAAGTGTATACTATATGGCCATTAGGAATACCAAAGTACTTCATAGGGAACGTAAAGAACATGTTTGGGAACGTTGAATCATATTATCAATTATATTTTCATAATAGTGAATTCTTTTGTTTTGGACAATTCAAGAAAAATATGGGCAATTCTAAAAAATATATAAATAAAACATCATTTAAAATTTTGAAATCCTAGTCACCTACTTTTTCGGATTTTGAATCCTAGTCACCACTTTTTTAGTATTTTGAGACCCTAACCATTATTTTGCTAGGGTTTTAAAACCCTAGCCGCCACTTTTTAGGGTTTTGAAACCCTAGCCGTTACTTCTTGTGGTTCTTCTTCCTTACCTTTTATTGTCTCTTAGCTCTCATTTGTTGTTGCTTTTTGTTGCATCTTAACTCTTGTTTTTTGTTGCTGTTTACTTCATGTTTTTTGTTTTTTATTGTTGCATCTAAATTTTTTTTTTCTCTTGGATTTGAATTCTTTCTTCTTTTTAATTCTTGTTTTGTAGTTCTTGCTTCTTATTTCTTCTTGTTGCATCTACACTCTCGTTTCTTGTTGTTTCTTATTATGTCTTAGTTGGCACTTTTTGTTTCTTCTTGTGTCTTAGTTGTTGCTTCTTATTTCCTCTTGTGTCTTAATTGTTACTTCATGTTGTGTCTTAGTTGTTGTTTCTTGTTTTGTGTTTCTTCTTGCGTTTTAGTTGTTGTTTCTTGTTTCTTGTTTCTTGTTGTGTCTTAGTTGTTATTTCTTGTTTCTTGTTGTGTCTTAGTTGTTGCTTCTTGTTTTTTATTGTGTCTTAGTTGTTGCTTCTTATTTCTTGTTGCATCTTAACTTTTACTTCTTATTATTTTTTAATACTTATCTTTTTTTTCTTGTTTCCTCCATCATCAATCTTATTCTTTCTATCCTAAACTTGAGCTACATATTTTGTGTTGTTATAAACCTTTGAAGGTTGAGCTTTGTTGTTCAATCACTAAAAATTAACCTCTCATTTCTTTAATTATATATGCAGACACCAAAAGTTGAAACAAAGACATTAGAGGCTATTTACAAGAGTCGTATTCTACATCATTCAAAAATGATTGACAAGAGTCGTATTCTACATCATTCAAAAATATGACTCATAAGAATAATTTTTCACATTATCAAGAATATGACTTACCGCAGTCATATTCCACATTACTGCAAAATATGACTCACCTTAGTTATATTTCATGTAACCAAAAAATATGACTCATTGCAGTCATATTCCATGTTACTACAAAATACGACTAACCGCAGTCATATTCCATATCATTGCAAAAAATGACTCACCGCAGTCATATTTCACATCACTGCAAAATATAATTCATTGCAGTCATATTCCACGTTATCGCAAAATACGACTCACCGCAATCATATTCCATGTTACTGCAAAATATGACTAACCACAGTCATTTTCCATGTCATCAAAAAATATGACTCATCGCAGTTATATTCCACGTCATCAAAAAATATGACTCATTGCAGTCATATTCCATATCATCAAAAAATATGACTCGACACAGTCGTATTCCACGTAGGATTTTTTAATTTGCCCGGGCAATCCAAAAAAAAGTCAAAAAAAACCTAGGATAGTCAAAGTATACGCCTAGTTGGCATACTATGGCTAAAAATGGGTGTTTATACCCTTCAACCTATATGACTACCAATATGACTGATGTCTGAAACGACTGCTTCTAAACGACTGGAGTCAGTCATATTCCGAGTCATCTACAGTGATTTCTACGTGAGTCATATTTTTTGATTTTACGACTCATTGCAGTCATATTTTGCAGTCATAAAACACTGCTTTTGTTGTAGTGTCTGGATTGTTGTGAAGGATCAAACCAGATCCAGATTAGTTAGAAGATTAGGAGGTAGGATAGTGGTTTCTTCAGCCACTATAAATTACAGAAGGAGTGGTGGGCCTACCACTCTTAAAATCAAGCGGCGCCCCCTCTGATGGTGAAACAGAGGTAAAATTAAACCGGGTAGAAGTAAGGATATGGATAAACAGTCCAGAACGGATTGGTTTACATGGGTACCAAGGACCAGAATTGGTCAGATCCTAAGGTGGTGGTGATTTGAAGATCGGATACTTAGTAGAACCGGAAGGGTGAGAGAAACCCAATTCTTCATTATCCGGGTGTTGTAGGATTTCTGGTACTAGACATAGAACCAAAAAGTAGGATTTGAATACTAACTCAGCTTAATCATTTAATAAGGCTAGATACTTCACATGATCTCGTGAGTTCAATCTTCAGAGTCACTTAGTTATATTCTAGAGTGGTTTTTGGGAGTATAACGGGGAATTTACTTACCTTGTACTGCGATAGATATCTATGTTTAAAGTGAAAAAAATAAATTTTTCAACACATTTTTGGACTAGATTTTTGGACTTTGAATCCTCTTAATTTAAATTTTTTGCACTACAAAGTTTTGAGGTTTAAATATTTGTAGTGGAAAATTGAGTTGAGAGTTTAGGAAAAAAAAATTTCAAAAAACTTAATTTTCATTCTTTAGAAAATTGTGAAGTAGAAGTAGGTATGAGATAGAAGGTATTAAATTATTAATATCTTTAAAATGGAATTAAAATGCACTAATCCCAATGGTGAGATTGCTCTAGGAAGTAAACTAACCCATGTGAAACTTCTTTTTTAAATTATAAAAATTGCATTTAAAAATGAATCCTACAAGTTATTTTTTCAAAAAAATGCTCTAATTGTTTAAAAAACAAGATTGTCCATAATTTTCACATAACAAATCCAAGTGGAACAAATCAAAGCTTTCTATATGGACAAAAATATAACCTAGGAGAAAAAAAATTCAAAAAAATTCGAACTTCAAACTCCAAATTTTTTTTATTGTAACTTCTTCCTTGTTTTGAGCTTATTTGGGCATAACTTTTGTTACCGGTCACTGATTGGAAAACATTGGCACAGTCTGAAGATCCACTGCTTTTTATCAGGAGGAATAACATTGGCACTAGAAGGAACGATTGGAAGTATTGTGTAACGCAAGCGCAATCAATGAAGTATTTGTTGTATCATTTGCATGTCAAGCTGAACCAGGACGATTCAAGCTAGCACATGATGAATTCAGTAGCTGAATATTGGGAAGTTGCCCTATTTCAATCGGAGCTTCCGGTATGACCAAAGATGTAAGCTAAACTCTGTAAAACTTCGAAAACAAATTGGGCGTTCAGGGGTTCAGGGCGTTAACATCGCCTCATGGTTTGCACCATCTTGGGTTGCCCACTAGTGATTTCTCATTTGCCCATCCTGCGAAGTCAGGAAGAGTTAGAGATGACGTTACGCAATGGATAAATTTTCAGCCGCCACAAAGCTTTGCGGATGACTTCGAAATTGGGTCGGTCAGAAGGGTTCTGAGCCCAACACTTCTCAGTCAGCTCCTTCAATTCTACTGGATACGCAAAAGGAAACCTAATCTTTCCACGCATCACCTTCTGAATGTTTGCAAACGTCAATGTCATATCACTCTTCCAAGGAAGCCTACCAGTGAAGATCTCGTAACATGTCAGCCCAAAGCTGTACACATCCGCGGACCAGGAGTAGCTGTCCTCTGATTCCCAAACCTCCGGGGCCATGTACATCGTCGTTCCTTGCTTCCTGGTGTGAAAATGCGAGCCTTCATCTCCCATTTTGGAGGATCCAAAATCTATCAGTTTGATGGTATAACAGATTGGCAAAATGCTACCAGGTGGGTGAGAGTACTTCGGGCTTGCCAGAATATTTTTCGGTTTGAGATCCCGGTGTAGTACTCGACACTTGTGCACATGAATCATGGCTTCCACAATCTGTAAAGCAATGTCCACTGCTACCAGAAAATCAAAAGGACGTCGAGTCCTCGAAATTGTTCCATCAGCGTTTGTCAGTCGTTCGGTAATCAAATCATGCAAGTCAAACTCCATGTGCTCAGTCACAAGGTAACAGTCCCGATAACAATTAGGGTCCCGTATATCCTCCTTGAATGCATACCCCATCCACTCCACGACATTGGGATGTTGCACTCTTGCTAAGAAACCTGTTTCTGCTTTTGCAGAAATTTTGGATACATTCGACATGGTTGAGAGGGCCACCGTTTCCCCCAACCACTTGCACTTCACGACGCTTTTAGAGCCTCCCGTTCTGGAACTTCCCACTGAAAAATCCACAAAACTGGTTTCCGGATTGTCAATGACGAAAGCATCCAGAGGTGAGTAGGATCCAGGAGCGCAGGAGCTTGGTTGCAATCTCTTCCTCCAGACAGCGTGGAGTTCGTCTTGATTACTCATATTCGTCCTCCGCACCCACGAAGCTATAGGATTCAGGAATTTGATAGAAGAGTTGCTATGAGATCTGCTGAGCTTCTGGTGTAGAGATGCCTGCAGAGCTTCCCGATCAGCCTTTTGTCGACGAAAATCAGCTTCTAAACTCTCGTCTTCCAAAGCATCCAAACAATTCATACCATTTGCTGATACGAGCCTACACCTTTCCTCGCACCATTCCCAACTGTCAAATCTGGATTTCTCTTCAGGGTCACAACAAAGGAAATCCACGATCCAGTCCAGCTCGCGAATTGCTAAAGCAAATTTTGAAAAGGTTGGTACAGAAGGCGGTAGTGAAGACAAGGCAAGAGCAGCCCTGTTGTAAGAAAGTTCACCACAGGAACGTAGCAATGCCTCCCCTTCAGCCATAGAACGCAGCAACGTACAGAGCATAAACACATCCAACGGCTTTCCAAGTTGCATCAATATTAGACGATTCTGAGATGCCCTGTACGGCACGTCCTCATAACAGGCTTCCAAGTCCAGATCGACCACGGTCTGGAATGTTAAGTCCGCTCGTTCCACTCGTTCCACTCCTTCCTGAAACTTCTTGAATAAATATGTACATTGGTTGTGCCAAATCCTCACTTTTCTCTGGAGGTCCTCCATCCTGCGCTGGTAATCCTTCATGTAATACCAAATGGCTTCCTGGCAGATAGCCTTGAAGCTGAGCCGGAAGTTCCGCTTCAAATTATTGAGCGCCGTCCTTGAAGTCATTCGGCAAGAGTAAGTGTTACTCACATCTCTGAAAATGGTGATCTGCACGTTCTCTCGCAAGTCGCAGTTGGAAAAAATGGGGTCCAGCTGCACCGATGCAGTCGTAAACTTCACAAGCTCGGTGTCCCTAGGAGTGAAAGAGTTCCAACGAATAATAACAGCAGATCCCGTCGATGAGAGTGTGTACGGAACATCATCATATTCGATACTGAATTCAGTATCGGTGTCATTCTCTACCAGAGTATATCGCCAGCCTTCATCCATCCCCGAATCCATCTCTACCCTGGAGTTCAGCGACAATCTGAAATATTACATGCAGCATACTTCACGGTACATTCAAAATCCAACTGCAGAGAAAGCTTCCCTCACTATGCAAAAGCAGCATTCCATTCACTGCAACAAGATTCTCCAAACCTAGTTTCACAAGTTCCTACTTTATCGCCAATTTCTTCCAACATGAAGAAGCAGCTGATTACCATTCGAGCACATCCAAAAAAAACACCATTCGAGCATCGTGGGAAAACGCATACACGCCTTCACGCCAAACCACCTAGTTTAATTAGTATTTAAAATCTCCTTAGATGATAATCCAACAAGATTGATTCGAAACCAAATCAATCAATGTCAGCCTTCACCAGAGTCCTGTTGCTACCGAAAAGTAGAACGGCTCCTTAGAACCACGAGAGGGTGAACGAAGAAGCGAAAACCCTGACAAATGAAGCTTTGGCTAAACAGATAGAAAGCTTATCGACAAGGCCGTTGCACATGGCAATTTAGGGATTACTTCGAGGCTGCAGAGGAGAGTGGGTGCGGGCATACCGATTGCTGCAAACGTCAAGCAGGGCCTTTCACACGGTTCATGCCTCCGATCTGCTCACACAGACACATGAGAAAATGAGTGTCACATGTAGAGTACCCACAGTGGAAACCGCCTAAACCCTAAAAACGCAACAAATTCGTTTTCATCAACACCATGCACCCGGAGCTTCAAATTCAGTGCGGCATCGCCAAGCTTCAGTTCGTCTTGGATCTACTGGAGACGTTGCTAACCACATTCTTCACCCAGTCAAAGCTTGGGCAAGATTCAGAACGCGCGTAAAACGACGAACGAGGCAATTGCACTTCTTTTACGGAGTGCGTACAAGACCAGCGATCCCAAAACTAGTTTATGGAATTTAGAACCTTCAAGACTACATATAGCATCAACTTTGCTACCTTGAGAGTCTTGAGAGTGCATAGTATAAAAAAAAATAGAAAAGAAAGGATTTTGCAAGTTGTCAAGGATTATTTGGAGTATTGTAATACAAAACTAACTAAATTGATGCTAATTCCAATGTGGAAGAAGTTGTAAATTGGCTATCAAATTCTATTGTTTGATATAGTCTTGGCTAAAATCTAATTTTTTCAAGGATTTTCTCCAATGTACTTTTTAGCTACTAACAATTTTAAGTAGCAATGGAACAAATTTTAGCTAGTTTTGTGAATGTTGTCTACGAGTATCCCCAACAAATTTTTCCTATCCCTATCCACATTTGGATGAAGGGGGAGCAAAGATGAGGATAGGAAAATAAGAGTCCCCACCAACTATTCTTACAAGTTGAAGATTTCACTAAGTACAAGCACAAATAAGTCACAAGGCAATGACCATGTGTCATACTGTGGCCAACATTGAATAACATTGAAAGTGAAAAGAGCTAAGGTAGGAGGTTCTAAAAGCACACAGGCTCTAGAATTGCCCACCTCTTCAAATATATACAATTTGCACATGTTGCTTATTTGTAGTTTTTAGCACTGTACAAATAGTGTACATTTAAAAAGGTGGGCGATTTTAGAGCCCTATGCCATTTCAACTTCAAATTTTCATAACTAATTCCACAAAACTCCAAAATATATTAAACAAATCAGGGTAGATGCCAATTCCACTTGTCTTTCAATGTGAATTTACTAAAAAATGTTCCAAGAAGCTTCACCTCTCTAAAATTTTGTTTCAATTCTTAGGTGAGCAATTTGTGAACCTCCTACCTTATACAAATTATCAATCTTTAGTTACTTATCCCTCCTCTTGTAAAGGGAATTGGACTCTATCACCACTAAATATTTAGAGATATAGGCATTTGGCATGGGATATTTTCCTACTTGGACAAATTTCATTTGAATAGGAATAGGACCCCCTTGGTGGAAATGCTTTAACATCTCAAGTGACCGTTCAATGTATGCAAGAGAATGTTGTGCACAAAGTCAATTTTGGTCATATGTACACAAAATTTTGACACAAGGTATAAACATGCATCCTTTTAGTGAGAATACAAATTTTTTTTTCCCTATTAGATGCTTAGATCAAAACTCAAAAGTTATGCTACTCTAAATTTCTTTAGCATTATGTACAAAACTCCTCTTCTACTTCTAAAATTTGGCAAATATATAACTTATTTAAGTGATTCAAGATCAAATGTCACTCTAGGAGAGGTTAAAGTCTATTGCCCCTATCAGACAAGCTTGGGAAAAAAAAATTCTTCTAATTTCAAACATTATAATATTTCAGTCCTTGTGGTCAAAGCTTCTCAAATTTTTCCCACACATTCCCATGATAGGCTAATACACATTTGTACACTTGAATTTTGAAATAAAAGTATTTTTTTCATTTTTTTCTCAATGCTCTAAAAAGTGGTAGTTTTGCACAATTTCTGCCCCAAATGTGCCTTAGTTGTTTAGGGACTAATGTGAAATTAGGATGGATATTTTAATACTATGCCAAATTGAAGTCCACTAGAAATTATTATGATTAACCCCTAAATGCCCAAGGCCTATTTTTAGCTTCTTCAAATTTGCTTTAAATTGAACAAAAAGCCAACATTTTGATAAGTTGTATCAAATTTTTTTTGAATTGTAACCATACAAATTCAATCTAGACACGTTAGAGATCACATACAAAATGAAAACACAACAATATCACTCATGGATTGAAATATTATAACATTTGATCATGAGAGTATTGAAACTATGAAAATCTATTAGCTCTCTTTTTGCATGTCAAAGCTAAGAAATTGGTCACCAAAAAAATATGAGGTCGAAGGACCTAATATGCATAACCCCAATCAATTTACGGCTTCTCAAAATCTACTTTACAATTTTATTAAATGAATTTCTAATGTGATTTTTTCTTCAAGGTCTAGTGTATTTGACGCTCATTTCCAAGAGCCCTCAACACTACAAAAAGTCAAGGTTGCAATGGACACCCTTGCACAAAATCTTGAATAGAAAAATCAAAACAATTCATTTTCAAAATTGGATTTGTGATGTTAGAACTAGACTTCAAAAAGAATTTGTCAAAAATATAAAATACTAAAAGTAGCAACTTAGATGGGTCTTATTTAGCTTCAAAGTATTGTCGACACCAAAATTTGGTGCCTCAGGCATTTAGGGGTTAACTCCACTTCGGATTGAACTCACTGCTATTTCATGTTAAGTAGTTCCTCAGTGCATCCGTCGTGTCCAGGTGGGTTCTCCAACTAGTTCGCGTTGGTTGGCTCCTTGGAAACAGGAATTCTGCTCTTTGAGATTAAATTACTACACTAAATAGTGAAATTAGGTTGCCTTAACAATTAGGTTGCCCTACTCAGGAAAGTTACCTCATGACTCACCACTTCTCTAGATGGAGGCACAAGCAATTCTTTAAACCCAAGCCATGAACCAATGCATCAACCCCTGCAACACACATGGCTCTTACATTAGTGCATCCTTCTGCAAAAATTGTACATATTTATATAGTGTAGAATGTCAAGAAATTAGTGTGGGGCAACCTAATTTCACTATTTAGTGTAGACTTCATTACAGGTCTAGCATCAGTAATGGCTCCTATCTGTTCAACCAAGCGTTGAGGAGGACGAAGCCGTCTGTGATTCTGCTTTCGTTTGGGTTTCTGATGTGTGGTTCAACTGGGACTGTGCGTGGTATTATTGTGTGTTGCTTCAATTGTTCGTGAGATGTGTTTGTACGTGGCAGCATGAACACAGTCGGTCGGTATTGTAAGAAGCTTTTCATGCTTCGTTTCTTGAACAAGGATGAACTGAAGTAGAACTAGTCTATGTACGAATTGGAATGTGCAAGGTGCATTGACATCGGCCTCCTTCCGAAGGTCCCATTCACTCGTCCTCAGGGTGGAACCAGAGAGTCACAGGATTTGGCCCGTGAGAGCTCAGATGTGCAATTCTTCCCTACCGTCATGGGAATACCGACAGCAGGAATTTGGTGGAAATTTTCTGGGATTCACTGGAAATTTGCTGGAAAATTGTACTCTTGATCGATTGTCTCCATCAGGTGTGGCAGAGTTTAAGACAAGTGCTTTCAGAATGGAGGCCATTCTCGATAGTGCACTTAGTTCTACAACAACAAACCACATGCGAATAAGTGGTTTTTCATAAACTATAATTTTAACTTCAAATTTTGAGCATTGTTTACTAATGACTATAGGATTCTACTCCCAAAATTTCAAACTCAAATAAAATATGGAATGATTTCTAGAAGAGGTTAAAAATGCACTAAAATGGCATGTTTTTTTTAACTCAAATATTTTTAGAGAACACATTTAGATAACCATTGCATCAATATTCAACTCAAAATGAGCTTTCAATAGAGAGTTATTTGGGGGGATTTTTTTTAATTTTTTAAACAATTTCTTCTTATATAATTTAGGGGTGTGAAAGTTATTTTTCAATTTTACAATGTATTTTTTTAATTCAAAAATTTATAACTAATTATTATTAACAAATAAAAATATCAATAATTCAAAACATAAACTTTTAAAGTAGAAAAATCTATTCAATTTTATTTTATTTAAAAGTCAAAAAGTATATAGAGATCCAAAGTTTTGTTCACACATGGTTTCTAATGAACACTCTAAGTGACCCCCCCTAGAGGCCATTCGAAGAGTATCATTTGGAATTTCTGGGAGGTAGGGTAGTATTTTGAGACAACATTCCTGAAGGGGTTGTGAATGTGAGGGCTTGTATTTGGAAACCGACATAACTGTGGAGCAGATATTGAAAACATTCGCAACTTTTAGAGTGGAATTTGGTACTTGGCCAAGTTTGAAGAACAGTTAGGACATATGAACCTTGGAGGTTTCTCTTTCTCTCTCAATGGTTTACTTCGTAGTTGTAATCACTAGTGGAAACGTGGCTTACACCGACTATGGAAATGTCGAATGACTAATTATTTAATACCAACACCAATCATGGGTCTTCTAGTGGTCAATGCCTTGGTCTTTGCACCTCTTGTTTCTTCAAGTGAATTATTCCCTTCCTTCAGCTTCACATTGCACCTTCATCACTTGGTTGTAGCTCTAGTATTGTTTTTGGCATAGAAAAATCTTCATGCACTATCTTTATAATGATAGTCAGCATTGGTATCCCACTAATTACAAATACACAAACAAACTGCCATTGATAACTCCACCATCCAGCATTGATAACTCTACCAATTACAAACACAAATACTAAATGGCAAACAGCTTTTGGTTTACTTATTATTCACAATTTTTTGTGCATGATTTCCTACATGAATACCAACATGAGAAAGTTGTAGAACGTGAAAAAGTGTAGAACCTACCTTTCAAAGTGGTGCGTAGTTTATGTGCCACTATCGTAGTCTAGTGGAATCTAATGTGAGAAAAAGATTCAATATTATTCTTTTTGTCCCCAAAATTAAATTTTACAAAAAATTTGTTCCCTATTTTGAGGCATTGCCAAGTACAGATTATGAAGAAAACTAGAAGTTTTGCTTGTTTTAGAGAGGGACTTGTTTTAATTTCCTCTTATGGGTTGTTATAAGGCTTCATTTCCTAGGTTTAAATCAAAACAAAAAAATAGATACGTTGAAAGTTTGATAAAAGCGCATTCACTTTTTAGATGTAGAAGACCTTCAACATTAAAGGTGTAAACTATTGATTGAAAAGCATTTCAACAAGTTTTAATATAGATGGGGATACATTGCTTTATTTTTGAAGTGGAGGATGTCTTTAATTAGTACATATTATAAGGAATTTTAGATGACATCAACTTTGATCACTTCCACATCAAATTGAATACCAAGTCTTATTTTCTTAGACATCAAAAAAACTTTGTTTTCTTATAGTGGCACCTCTTTTGGATTAGGCCAAGTTTTTTTACAAGTAAGATGCATTCCGCACCAAACCTTTCTTTTATTTTTTTGCTTAAAGACCGCAATCTCCTAAGTTGTCACTTTGAGCTCATAGTTTTTTT
The DNA here is from genome assembly GCA_950106755.1 of Climacium dendroides. Taxonomy (NCBI): domain Eukaryota; kingdom Viridiplantae; phylum Streptophyta; class Bryopsida; order Hypnales; family Climaciaceae; genus Climacium; species Climacium dendroides. Next base: position 5,820,872 of record OX467082.1, on the reverse strand, counting down.
TATTTAGTTTTTTCACTTCATTATCGGGTTTTATAGACAACACTCCAAATAGAGTGTTCAACTTGCAATTGGTAAAGTATTTATCAAAGTAGTATTTTGTCCCCAGAGGCTTGGAGTGCCTAAAACACTTCAATCTCTCATTGTTAGATGAATTAGATGTTCTAAAAAAAACATAGGTTTGATTTACTAAATCAATTGCAAAATGCCCTCTCAAATTACAACCAAGCTCAAACCTACTATACATGTGTCAAGTAGAAGTCTTGTTTATTTCATACCTAATAAATCTCTTTTAGGTTTAGAAAAGTTTACGATAGGTGAAATTAGAGTTATATATTAGTCATTTTGAGAAAAAAATAGAAAGTTGAACATTAACCTTGCAAACTCAAACTAAAGCAATATGAAGAACATCGTAACCAAAGAACAAAGAGACATGTTTTCAAAATTTAAACATTAGAAAAGTTGAATAGTGAAATCTATTCATCAAGATTCAAAACCAATGAAAAGAATTTCAACCCACTTGATACTGTGAAAGGTTACCCCAAGCAAATCTTGGTGTAAAGTACAAAGTAAGAATATGAGCCCAAATTAAGTGCTAAGGTTTCTTTAGAGGTCACTTGTAAAGTTTTGGATTTTTTGAAATGAAGAAGTTAGTTTTCCATAAAATCAATTAGCTTTAGTAAATTTTTAGATATTATTCCAACAAGTATAAGTTTTAGATTTTTAGTTGATGTTTAGTCTTATTAGTGGTTAAATATCCCAAGTTGCAATAAATTTACACTAAAAATTAGGATAAATGTTTTAGTAGTAATAAAGAGTCTTGAAAAATTTTCAAGATATTCCAACACCAACAAGTATCCAAATGGACAATTCTAATGATTTTTGGCAAATTATAAACAAATTATAAATAAATTTGAGGCATTGAATAAGCCATGGAAGCATACCACATCCGAATAAAGCCAAAAAGGAGACTTTTTGTACTCCAACAAATCCTTTCAACACTCTAGGCAAGTCAAAATTATTATAAAATGTAAATTCCTTCATGTGAAATTTTACGATTCTTTATTTTGACAATTCGTTGACAATTACAAGTCTAAATGATCTAATAAAAAGGTGAAGGGTTTTGGCTTGAGAATTTAGACCTTTAAAGCCAATGGCTCAATTAGTTTGGCATTTGGAGCTTTTTTTCTAAAAGTTAAAATATGGTATAGCAAAAAAATTGATTTTTTTTAGTAATAAGCGATTAAACAATAAAAATCTTGGGACTAAACACGGTGGGAGGCCTTGAGGCAAAGTGTGAAGTGCCTCGTCTTCTTTCCCCAAACCACCCTCATTTTTAATGTTGAAACCTTGTTGTTTTGTTTATGTTGTAGTTTTGGCTAATTTGGCCAATTTGTTGTCCACAAGATATTTTTGCCAGTGCACTCTTTGAAGGATGAGGAGTTCCCTTCAAACCTTCTCACCTTGCTTCTAGTTTAAATGTTCTATGGCTTTCATTTACTAACATTTGTCAACTACAACCAAATTATAATTCATATAGTATTACAAAACCATCCATTTAAGTTGATTTGAATACATAGGGTCAAGAGAGAAAATTAATAATGGCTCTTCAAGGAACCAACATATACATATAAATTCATTGTAGATTCAAATTTATATTCAATTGAAAGGACAATTTTTACTTTTAAGCAAGTGGAACTTTTTTAATTTGAAAAAATGTTTATTTTTTTGGTCTTAAATTCAATTATAATGTTTATAGTTTTGTGAATTCTTGAAGTCATGACTTAAAAAAAACTTAAAGTATCATATAACAACATTTTTGATAGTTTTCAAAAAGACTCAAAACCATCCATTAGAAACTCTATTACTTTACAACTATATTGAGCCAAGTATAAAATTGAAAATATTCCACCATAACAATTTTAAGGCCAAATTGATAAAACTTTAAAATGTCCCTAAATGACAAGATTTCACATTGCTAGTTCTACCTTAACAATTTCAAATTTTAGTAAAAAGAAACAATTTAATATTGTTCTACATTAATCTCTATGCTCAAGGTGCCAATAAATGTAAAAAGAATTGGTCTTCTAATTTTCTAGGATTTGATTTGGCATTTTGTTCTTCCAACTTTCTCAATTTTGGATAAAAAGTGCTTGATGAATGTTTGGACATACTTTCAGTTTCCCTATACCACAATACATAAGAAACTTTTTAAGTTGGCAACTCTTTCAAATACTAGTAATACTATTACAAATAGTTCATTGGTAAAATAAATGATGGACATTATTTTTGAATTAATTTGCACACTCGAAGACTTGTGAAGTTACTACAACGAGTTGCAAAAGAGAGGTAAATAAGTTATCAACACTCTAAAGAGTTGTCCTACTATTTTGACATAATGAAGTTTTATTATACACTAGTGGAGATGCTCTTTTATAATTCAATATTAGCATGAAATAATATATTACAAGTACATGCATCTTAGTTGTAATTTCTAAACACCCCTATTAACAAAGAACCTAAAACTGGTCCACCTAGGCCAACATGAGTGCTTTGAATTTTTCCATATTTTCTTGGCTTCATTTCCAATGTAGAGCAATCCTAAGCTTGATGAATGCAAGTAAACCTTAAAACTCAAATCTAATCAAGTAGGAAAAAGAAGTTTTTGTTATCTTGAATAGTAAAACCCAAAATCCATACAAATGTTTGAAATTCAAGAATCAAAACTAAAGGCCATTGGTGAACAATTCGCTATATTTTTATATGTCATTCTGCATATGATACTATATTTGCATTTCACAATTTATCATTGTAACCAAGTGTTTAGAGATCATCCAACTAATTCTTTGAACAACTCTTTAATTTTAGAATGCTTGGTTGGTCATTGTGGAAACCATCCTTTGGATACCATATGAATCATTTCCTTTTAAAAAAAACAAGAACACTCATAGAAGGTCAAACTTCTATACCAAACCTTCTTTTTTTAAACAAAGTTTTAAGGATGAATTTGTGCACTTTTATCTTATATATAAAGATTCTATGTCATCCATCAAACACTTTTAGACTACCATGTTAAAATGCCATCTAAATTTTTTTATTTTCTAGCAAAAGTTTTTATTCCATTTCCTTAATTAGTTGGAACTATATGTTGCAAGATGGTCTAATTGTAATAAGAACTTAAAAGGAGATTCTAGGTTCCTATTTGGTCAATCTTCATTAGTTTTCTAAAGTTTAATATTTTTCATATTAATGGTAATATATATCCAAAATTCAAATTCATTTCTTCATAACTAAAAATTTTAAAGTAAAATTTATATGATTTTAAAAGTAATTTTTTTGTAAAAACTATTGTAATTATATAAATACTTAAAATAATATGTAATGTTAATAAACTGAAAATGATAGCAATAAACATCTTAGTGAGATTGGTATACTCCTTGAACTCACACTACGTGAAATTCAATAGAAAAGTTCAAAAGTGGTGTATTCTTAGCTTTTAAAATGCTATCTTTAGAATGTCACAAAAATTATAATTTTAGCAATTTAGAAATCAGAAAAAAAAAATTAAAAGAAATAAAAAGTAGATTTTTGGAACTACATTTCCCTATCAAACTACAAGACATTAAAAAATAAAGAACTATGTGAAATTCAAATTTGTTCTAAAACTATATTCCTCCAACAAGTTTGTCCTTTGAGGGTTACTAAGGTAAACTACCCCATTATGGACAGAATGGGAGCAAGCCCATTGTGGGCAAAATTGTAATGGTGGTGTACATTCAATTTCTAAAATGTACACCATCATTACAATTTTGCCTGTAATGGACTTGCTCCCATTTTATCCATAATGGGATAGTTTACTTTATACTCTCTTCTCCCATGTTCTCCGCCCTACTTTTTCAAATACCCTTCACAAGTACTTGCCGTGATGGTTGATTTCTTTCCAACCTCATTGCATGATTTCCAAGCTCCTTCTCTTCAAATTGTTTGCAATTAGCAATTCTTGCCAATACGCAATGTATGGATTCTCAAGCTAATCCATGGGCACATCTATGGATTAGAGTAAGAACAGTTGACTCTAAGTAGCTGAAAATTTGAAGACGAGCTACAATCAAATGAATTTTTTGTAGAGTATTTCATCTAGGACTTAACCCCTAAAGTCCCATTGTGCCTACGGGGGACAAAATGGATTTTGGACAAGCTCCTATGATCTCAATTTTTACTGAAACTTTTTGAAACCTTATCATAAGATAGAAAAACTTAAGATCTTTTGGGTAGTATAATTTTTATTTCAATTGGTACCTAGGAGCAAAAGTTATGCTACAATAACCTCAAAATGGGGGAGAACGGGCAACACAAAAAATCCACAAAGAATTGAAATAAATTTTTTAATATTTTTTTCTTGTAGATTACATTTTTGTAAATAAGAAGCTTTTATTCATTCCATTTGGATTAAACATGTGGAAGTTATGGAGCTTCTTGTTTTGCAGGCAATCATAGCAACTTCATGAAAGAATTTTTTTCTTTCACTTTGAATGCTAATATCTTTCAACATATATGGTCAAAAATCACAAAAAAATTATCACATGATTTGAGACAAGTGTAGAACAAGATTCTATGATTAGATTCTAAAAAATATTTTTTAAAATTTATTTTGTAGATGATTGTAGTAGAAGTGGTAGTTTTGAGTGGTTTAAGCAGAAAAGTAGCCATGGGACTTTAGGGGTTAAGAAGTCTTGAAAGGCCCTTGGGATCCTTCTACATGACCCATATTTAGCCTCATAATTCTTCAATTGTGGTTTACTATATGAATTGTGATACATTGTTATTTACATACTACCATGATCATTAATTTACTTTGTATTGAACAATATTTGGTCAATGTTTTTCTAGTCAAATACCACTATATTCATAATATACTATATGGTTGCTAAGGGCTTTCAATCCCTTCTAGGATTAAATGGGATTTTTCAACATTACTCCTGAATTTCTTAGAGTTTCAATGTCTATTTAGGAGAATTGCTTTTCCATATTTTACCAAGTAGTTGGACTTTCTAATAAGTATGTCATCCGTATATAATAGGAAGAAAATGTGAATTATAGATTGAGCAAGGATTGAAAATTCTTTGTCCCAATCTCTAGATAGATATTGGACATCGTTCAATCTAATTGTTCCTTTAACCCCAAAATGACAAAGAGGACAGAAAGTGTCCTCACACAATTTGAAGTCCAGTTCAAAGTGTTGTAACTTTTGCATCCAAGGTCCAAATTCAATAAAACTTGTTGGGAAAGTTGTATTCTCCCCTCTAGTTTGTGTGGCAAATATTTCAGATCAATCTAAAATGTACTAAGTTTTGTGGGGCCAATTGAAGTTCACAGCTTCAATTTGAGTTCACCAAACTGCATTTTGGGCTACAACTTCGGGGGCTTGGATCTCTTTTGTAAAATATTCATTTTCAATAAAAATTTGTTGGATTTTGTTCCCTTTGAAGTCTAGTTATTGTGGTAAAATTTTCATGTCAATCCAAATTGTTGTGAATGTTTGGGAGCAATTCGAAGTTCAACATCCTGGCATTTTGAGAGTAGAGTGAACTTCGGCGGCCTATTTCTTCTTCATACAAAGTCCATTTTCAATAAATAAAAATTTGGAAAAGTTGCACATACCAATCAAGTTTGTGAGGCAAAAATCTCATATCAATCCAAGAAGTAATGAGTGAGTGAGAAGCATTCTAGTAGTAGTAGGTTTAGCCTTAGATGTGTTTTTTGCAATTTTTCTTGTTGTTTTTTGACATTTCAAAGCTGTTTTTTAGACAAAATGAGTCGATTGAATGAAAAAAATTCACCAATGTGTTTGTATACTAGTTTTGAATCATATTTTAGTGTAAATTTTTTTCATTTGAGTAGGTTTAGAAAACAAATTTCACCTCCAAATGCGTTTTTTGGAAAATTTTAGCATCTATTTTTGACACAAAAACATTATGATTTTGCAATCTATATGGCCAAATGACTTCAAATTTTGTACATATCATTTAAAACATATACACTACAAGATTGTACGGTTGAGATTTGTATAGCTTGAAGATATCTAGACCTGTAGAGCTTCAAAAGCAATGATGTTTTTGAACCCTGGATATCAAATGTCACTTTGGGGTTAAACCCTCCAACCCCTACAAAACCAAGTATTCAAATTTGAACAATGAATGAACGCAAACACATCCCAAGTACACAAAAATGCAATTTTTCAACCATTGATTTTTTTAAAGAGTCTTGCATGGTCCATATAGATTATGAAGATTTTTTTGACAAATATTCTATAATTAAAAGGATATTGATAATTTTGGCCTCAAAAGATAACTTAATTTTTTCAATTCAAAAAATGACCCTTACAAAATGACTTGAAGAAGAAAGTGAAATAAAAATCTTCAAAAACCATTGCAATTAGAACTTAATATTTTGAGCTTAGAGAGGGAAAATTCTTGTAAAAATTACAAATATTAAATCTACAACCAATTTTTTAAAGAATTTTCAATTTTCGACTTCAAATTTTATTGAAAAATATTAGTTGGTGCACTAGTTGATCTAACCTTGTGGATATAATCTATGGATTGTATTTTACAACTATTGTTTGATGATCATCATCAAATTATTATTCTAAGTTGCATTTTATAGTACATCTTCACAATTTTGAAAATTTTGACTATACCCTAGTCCTTAAGGAATTAAAGCTAATCAATCAACACATCTTGGGCTCATGTCAATGGGTTAGATTAAGAACAATTCACTCTAAGTGACTAAACACTAGAAAAAGAATTATAGTCAAGCAAATTCTTTCTTGAGTATTTCATCTAGGACTTAAAGCATCATCAATTGGATCACTATAAACAACTCACTTTAATCCTTAAATGTTGACAAGGATGTTTGGTGTCTAATGGATGATAAGGAATCCTTCTAGTAGGACAAAAATGCAACTATTCATCTTCGGAATTTTGTTGTGGAAAGGAAAGGTCTTCTATAAATAATAGTTTGACTTCCAATGAGTGTTTTCGTTATTTCTTAAGCCAATGATTCACAATTTCACATGGTAATGAAAAGGGATGATTTCCAAGGTCACCTATTTGTCCTTTAAGGGATAAACACAACTATCTTCTTTTGGGTGAAAAGTTAGAAGTTCTAATTATTATTGTTGGAAGCACTTTTTAAAATTCTTTAAACAAATACAATAAAATTTGGATTCAGACTTTGGACAATGGAAACAGAATCCATTAGGAGCAAGTTTAGAGACAAATATGTAGAGAGCTACTTTAAATCATGCTTAAAAAAATCGAGAAAATGTTGACCATGCCTGTTTGTTTTTCACTAGTGGTAGTCGTGCCTTCTTCTTTAGGTACTTTGAGAATGGAGAATGAGAAGGTGATGGCTCCCCGTTGGCTTTAGGTTGTCTCTTTATAAGGGAATATTTTTAATGCATTATATCTTGCACATGCCTAATCTTCAGCTTGGGAGGTGAAGATTGGGCATGCACAAGATATTATGCTTCACTTTTCACCTTCTCATTCATGAACTAAGGAATATACCTTCCATTCTTATGAGCAGATAAAGTGATTCTCCATTCTCCATTTTGGACACATCTTTCAAGGGTGTCACACCTTCTTCATCCACCGCACCGCAGCTTCCCATTGGGTCCTCCAAACCCTCACCACCTTCTCATTCTCCAAGTTGCCTAATGAAGAAGGTGTGGCTACCCCTACTACGTAGCTAATGAGCGCATGTTTCTTACAATATGACTGTATTCAGGGGAGGCCGAGGAGAAGGAAGGGCGAAGAACAACCATCGTGACAGGGACCATATCTGGACTGCTCGGGGTGGTTCATCTTGGACTCATTCAATTGCTCGACACTCGGGGCGTTCAATCCTTTTGCTGCTTTTGGTTAAGTTTTTCTCAAGACGACAGGGTTTGGTACCTGACCTTGGGATTGCAATTGCCCAAATCTGTATCCACACGTGAACAGTTTGCTCACGGAGATGATATTGGTGTCTGGCTACGCCTTACTAAATCAGCTGTGAAGAAAAAGTCGGTTTGGAAAATCTCTTGAAAGAGTGAAGCAATGCATGTACTTCCCGGCATTATCGACTGAGTTTCGGAAGAGTTCCTTTTGGCGTGATGTACAATCGTACAGCAGATCTTCGAACTAGGCTGCACAACTTACAAACTCTTTACAGGTACCCAAGTTGGAAGCCCACCTTGCCATGATGACCTTGTTAGGGTTTTAGTGATAGAGTCTGTCGACACACTTTGAGAGCTTCTGACATCTTCAAGAGTGACAATGAGGCCGCTGGTCACCAGATTTTCGAGTTAGTGATGGCACAGCCTGAAGATCTGCAGGTTTTGTTAGAAGGTATAACATTGGCACCAGAGGAAGTATTTGCGGAACTCAAGAGCAATCAATGAAGTATTTGCTGTATCATTTGCGTATATGAGGCTGAACCGGGAGGATACTAGCTCGCATATGACGAATTCCGTAGCTAAATGCTGGGAAGTTGCCCTATTTCAATAGGATCTTCCTGCATGACCAGTTTGTTGAAAAAGAGATAATGAAAAAATTGTACAAAAAGAAATAGCTCAAATCTGTACAGCTCCAAAGAAAAATTTGGGCGTTCAAGGGTTTAACCACCCTTGGCATGTCCACAAAACCCCTCATGGTTTGCACCTTCCTGGGATGCCAACCAGGAATTTTCGTTGGCCCAAGTAACCTAAGAACTCAGGAAGAGTTGGAGATGACTTCCCACAATGGAAGTAATTTCAGACGCCACAAAGCTTTGCGGATGTCTTCAAAATTGGGTCGGTCAGAAGGGTTCTGAGCCCAACACTTCTCAATCAGCTCCTCCAATTCTACTGGATACGCAAAAGGAAACCTAATCTTTCCACGCATCACCTTCTGAAAGTTTGCAAACGTGAATGTCATGTCACTCTTCCAAGGAAGCTTCCCGTGGAAGATCTCGTAACATGTCAGCCCAAAGCTGTACACATCCGCGGACCAGGAGTAGCTGTCCTCTGATTCCCAAACCTCCGGAGCCATGTACATCGTCGTTCCTTGCTTCCTGGTGTGGAAATGCGAGCCCTCAACTCCGATTTTGGAGGATCCAAAATCTATCAGTTTGATGGTGTAGTAGATTGGCGCCTTGCTATGATCTGAGTGAGAGTACTTTGGGCTTGCAAGAACATTTTGCGGTCTTATATCCCGGTGTACTACTCGACACTTGTGCACATGTGTAATGGCTTCCACGATCTGTAAAGCAATGTCCACTGCTACCAGAAAATCAAAAGGAGGTCGAGTCCTCGAAATTGTTCCATCAGCGTCTGTCAGTCGTTCGGTAATCAAGTCATGCAAGTCAAACTCCATGTGCTCAGTCACAAGGTAACAGTTCCGATAACGTTTAGGATCCCGCATATCCTCCTTGAATGCATACCCCATCCACTCCACGACATTGGGATGTTGCACTCTTGCTAAGAAACCTATTTCTGCTTCTGCAGAAATTTTGGATACATCCGACATGGTTAAGAGTGCCACCGTTTCCCCCAACCATTTGCACTTCAGGACGCTTTTAGAACCTCCCGTTCTGGAACTTTCAACTGAAAAATCCACAAAGCTGATATCTGGATTGTCAATGACGAAAGCATCCAGAGGTGAGTAGGATTCAGGAGCGCAGGAGCTTGGTTGCAATCTCTTCCTCCAGACAGCTTCAAGTTCGTCCTGATTACTCATACTCGTCCTCCGCACACACGAAGTTATAGGTTGAAAGAGGTTGAAAGAAGAGTTGCCATGAGATCTGCTGAGCTTCTGGTGTAGAGATGCCTGCAGAGCTTCCCGATCAGCCTTTTGTCGACGAACATCAGCTTCCAAACTCTCGTCTTCCGGAGCTTCTAAATTTTCGTCTTCCATGGCATTCAAATGTTTCGTACGGCTTGATGATATGAGCCTACGCCTCTCCTCGCACCATTCCCACCTGTCAAATCTGGATTGCTCCGCAGGGTCACAACAAAGGAAATCCACGATCCAGTCCAGCTCGCGAGTTGCTAAAGCAAATTTTGAAAAGGTTGGTGCAGAAGGTGGTAGTGAAGACAAGGCAAGACCAGCCCTGTTGTAAGAAATGTCGCCACAAGAACGGAGCAATGCCTCCCCTTCACCCATGGAACTCAGCAACCTATAGAGCATATACTCGTCCGACCCGCTTTGGGGCCGAGGCCTAATTAGACTGAACGGATGCTGATGTGCCCTACGATACCAGTTCTTATAACAGGCTTCCAGGTCCACATCAACCACGGTCTGGAATACTAGGAGCGCCTGTTCCACTCCTTCCTGAAACTTCTTGAGTAAATAATGACATTGGTTGTGCCAAATTCTGACTTTTCTTTGGAGGTCCTCCATCCTCCGAAGGTGAAACTTCACCCGTTCCCAAATGGATTCATGGCAGATATACTTGAAGCTGATCTGGAAGTTCCGCTTGAAAATATTGAGCGCCGTCCTTGGAGTCACTTGGATCGCATTTCTAAGAATGGTGATCTGCACGTTCTCAATTAAATCCCGTGTGAAAAAAATGGGGCGCAGGCGCACCGCTCCAGTCATAAACTTTACACAGGGAAGGTAAGTTTCCTTACGAGCGACTGAATCCAACCGAACAATAACAGGAAAACTCCTGGATCGGAGTGTGTACGTGACATCATCATGTTCGATACTGAATTCAGTATCGGTGTCATTCTCTACCAGAGTATAAGGGCAGCCCTTATCCATCTCTACCCAGGAGCCCAGCGCCAATCTGTAAAATCACATACAGCATACGTCACAATTTAATAAATAATATTTAAAAGTCAGCTGGTGAGAAAGATTCCCTCACAAGCAGTGCAGCAATGAATTTATCGCAACAGGAGTCTGCAAACCTAGTTTGACAGGCTATTACATGATAATTTTATTGCCAATTTCTTCCAACATGAAGAAGCCGCTGACCACCATTCGATCACAGCCACAACAAAAAGCAATAATTAATCATTGTGGGATAGAAGAGCACACGCAATCACGCCAAACCACCTAGTTTAATTACTACTGAAAAGTCTCCTCGAAGATAATCCACCAAGGTAGATTCGAAACCAAATCAATCAACGTCAGCGTTTACCAGAGTCCTGTTGCTACTGAAAAGTTGAAGATCCTTAGAACTACAAAAAGGACAAACGAAGAAGCGCAAACCCTGGGATATGACTCTTCGGCTAGACAGATAGAAAGCTTACCGACAAGCAGTCTCAAATCGTCACTGCTGCATCTGGCAATTTGGGATTTTCTTCGAGGATGCAGAGGAGGGTGGGACAAACCAATTGAGAAGCAGTACCGTACAATCGGCCCTCACAATCGCATGAGAAATGAGTGTCACACGTGGGGTACCGACAGTGGAGATCGCCCCCCTAAACTCTGAGAACGCAACAAATTCAACACCACGCACCCGGAGCTTCAACTCCAGTGTGGCATCACCAAGATTCAGCTCGTTCTGGATCTGCTGGAGACGTTGCTAAACCATCCTCTTCACGCAGTGAAAACTTCGGCAAGAGGCTCCACGAGTCACAAGACGCGCCATCAGGCCTTAACCTAGAAAGACGCCGCGGACACGAAGTGTCCGAATGTGCGATGGATGACTTCACCAGACTGTACAGCACAGTACCCAGCAATGATACAGAAATCCAATTCCAGATGCCATTCTAAGAATTTTTGTATCATATAAAATATAATTGGTATTTTTTTGTCTTGCATGATGAACATTTAATTTTGGTGCAATCCCAATCAAGCAAACCAAATTTGGCTTTTAACCCCTGAGCGCCCCAGCGCCCCAAATGTGGCCTCCTACTATGAGACATTTGACCATCATAATGTCCTAGGCTGTATGGTGAAAACTTCCACAAATTTCTCCAAAGATGCCCTCTCTACCTCTCTTCCAATCTAAACGGTCATGTCTCTTGGATCTTATTTTTTAATCGGTGGGGTCTACTTGAATGGCAATTTGTAGCTTGTTTTCGGAATTTGCGCTGGGCGCTCAGGGGTTAAAAAAGCAAAACTCTATTTTTGGTGAATTGTTTCATTTAAATTTCATCGTTTTACATTATAATTAATTGAAAAACATTGGTGATGAATTTTTAAAAGTTAATTACATAGATATGTAGTAAACATTCATACATACATCTCATTAAGTAACAAAAATATGATTTGTACGAAAAGTTCAATTGAAGGTGTCATAGGACCAAATTTTGTAAAATAAACATCTCTATAATTTAAGTAGATTTTGGCAAAGTAATTGTACCGTCATACTTAAATGTAAAAAAGTATGATTCTCTAAAGAGTCAAGTTTGTTGACAACTTGAGACAATGATACAATCTTGTATGTATTTTTTTTTTAAATTTGAATATGCCAAAAAAATTGTAGAACATTTATATTTAGTGAAGAATCCAAAGGGTAAAAATTATTGATGCCTTTCACCTTGAGAAGTACAAAAGTTAGGCTAAAATGTCATTTGGAAGTTTAATTTTGGGGGCCTAAATTCACAAGGAAGAAAAAGGTGCCATTCAAATTTGAGGCCTGCATGGCATGCTTATACAAACAACAACCTAGACCATGATTGTAATAATTCTTTTAAAGAATAGGTCTACAATGAAATTAAAATGAATATTTTATAGTCATGGTCCTACTAACATCAATTTGTCGTAATAATGTGACACCACAAAAAAAAAATTTAATGGAGATTGGTACAATACAAAAATATTTCAACTTGCACTCATTCAAAAAGAGTGTGGCTATGGTAAATTAGTGTCACACACACTTTTTGGACAAACATTGCATAGATTATGAATTTATCTCACTCTTATTTCATGAATATAAGGTATGTATGTCCATTATGGAACCTCACGGCCCAATTGCTTCATTCGTCCAACATTTCAGCTTTTGCGATACTGAAGCAATTGACTGGGTTGAGGGTCCGTAATGCATCCTTTTCAGATGTATTCGCCACTTGATTCACGTTGGTTTACTCCGTGAAAGCAAGGTTTGTACTCTTCGAAAAGCAAGGTTTGTACTCTTTGAAATGACATTGCTGGTCATACTAGATCTAGTCTAGCTAGCATCAGTAATTGAGTTTGTTTTTCAATCAGAGTTTGAGGAGTAGGTCTGTGATTCTGGTTTCATTTAATTTGGGTTTCTGATGTGCTGTTCAACTAGGACTGTATACATGCAATATCCCCGCTGCGTCGCGCGCTTCAATCGTTTCTGAGATCGATCCGCTTGTCCTCGGCAGCAAGAATTGAACAGAGTCGGTATATATCGAAAGTAACTTGCTCATGTTTTGTTCCTTGAACAACGTACTGTTACCTGAGGTGTACTAACTGTCTAGCTATATGAGACTGAATTTGCGAGATGGATTGACATTCGCACCATTCATTCATATTTCGGAAGGTCTCATTGTCTCGTGTGTCCCCAGGACTGGAACCACAGAATCACAGGATTTTGCTTCCAGCGGGTTCTCAGATTTGCATTCCTCCCTACCGTCATGGGAATATCGACAGTCAGCAGGAATATATTGTCTCTACATGAAAAGTGATGTGATGTTCGATTGCGCCCTGCAGATCGACGTGTAAGTCTTCTGATCGATTGTCTCCGCGGCGGGTTCGAATTCTTATTCATTAGGGATGACAGAGTTCAAGACTTGTGCTTTGAGAATGGAGACAATTTGAGAACTATCTTTTGAATCCTAGCTCTGGGAGGGGAGGGGGCAAGTGTAATTTGAGATTCTCATAAATGGGAAACAAATGATGGACGGCATTAATTGTGCAGCTGAAATATATTGCAAACTTTCGCAACCGAAGAACAGATTGGACATATGAAGGAGGTATCTCTTTCTCTCTCAATGGTTTACTTCGTAGCTGTAATCACTAGTGGAAACATCATGGGCAATTTCATTAAAATGGCGAAATTTCTCTACTTTCATTGGCAGTTCTTACAGTTCAGAGCGGGCGATCTAAAGTGTACAAAAGTCGTACATGTCTTAAATCTATACCATTCTTAGATGTTTGAAATCTATACCTGTGCTAGATGTCTCTTTTACAATTCAAAGCAAGCGATCTAAAATCTACAGTAGTCTTAGATTTCTTAAATCTATAAAAGTTCAAGATTCCTAAAAACTACACCTATTCTAGATTTCACTTTTACAATTCAGAGCAGATAGTCTTAAAATGGCACATGGAATGCCGCCATTTTAATGAAATTCCCCATCATGTCGACCATGGAAATGTTTGACGAGAAGAGTCAAATGTCTACTTATTTTATACCAATCGTGGGTGAGTTTTCTAGTGGTCAATGCCTTGGTCTTTACACCTCATGTAGAATTGCTTTACCATAGAAAAATCTTCATACAATACTTTAATAATGATATTGAGCATTGGTAATTCTAGTAATTATAAATTTCAAAATCTAGAACCTACCTTAGAAAGAGGTGTGTATTTTGCATGCCACTATCTTAGCCCTTAAAGGACAATTGTATAAGTCCCTTGGACATTTCGAAAGTCAAAGCTTGAGTTTTCAAATAGTTCTTTGATTTTAAATGTTTTTAAGCTTAATTAAGCTCCAATAATTTACTTTTTACTTTTGATTTGAAAAAAAATTCAAAAGGTTTAAAGTTTTAGTTGTTGTGACACTTTTAAGATAGTATCTTGAAAGCTCAAAATGCATGAGGTGATCCTTGAATGGACCACTTTAGCAATTGAATGCATTTAGAAAAATTTATTTTTCTATTGCAAGAGCCAATCATAGTCTTTGAATCTGCACATTTCTTTACAAGTTGCAGGTGGACAGATTTTGGGAGACCTACAGTCACAAATAGGTGCTTATATCCTTAATCTTTGAAAATTTACAAATAATTTTAAAATGCTTGAAAAAATACAAAACCACTTGTGTTAGGTTCCATATCTATTTTTCTTTCTCTGAAAAATGAGATAAAAATACTTTTGTCCATGAAAACCTATGAAAAAGGCAGACCAGCCCTTAAATGGTTGCTTTTAGAGCATACTACCTTAATGTGAGCTGAGTAACATTTGACCTGTTTGGTTGTGAAGGTACAACACGTATTGTATTGTACAGAAACGTGGTGTCTATGAAACAAGTCTAGTAGTATCTTAGTCCCTTATCATACTCCCACCTGTTCACAATGTAGCTGTCATGCAAGAGCTTCTCATAGCAATGAGGTCAGCTCAGCCGAATTTTGCTCACAGCCATGACAGGATTGTGATTTTTTTCAGTCCCACGCTCACTGGTCACTTGGTCAGCAAAACAGACGGACGGACAGACGGATGTAACTTAAACATATTAAGTGAAGTACGAGACTGACGGTCGAATGTTGTAAGCAAAAGTTATGCCGAAAGGCCAAAATTCTATTCATAATTTCAGTGTCCTACTGTTGAGCACAGCACAGGACGATACACCCGTCCCACAAAGTGGGACCGGGAGGGTGAAAACGCAGGAATTTTACCCCAGGAAAAACATAAGAATTGTACCCCATGGAAAAATGCAAGAATTTTTAAAAAAAATTCACACAAATTTTTTTTTCAATTTTTAAATTCAATTTTGCAATTAGGAACCCCAAATTAGCTAGGAGAGGTCCACAACGTATCCTAGAAGAAAAGGCAAGATTTTACTTTTACCTCCAGAAGTTCCATTTCCACCTTGCTTGTCCCACTTTGTCGGACGGATTTAGCGTTTTGTGTTTAGCACTCTTCAATTGGTATCTATTTACTAACCTAAGGTAAGTTCATTATGCTACAACCACCCATTTCCAACTAGGGATCTATACCCAACTTATAAATTGCAACTATTTCCAACCAAGGCTAAAACATATTTCCAACCCAAGCTTGGAATGTTTTGTTTTTTTTTCTTTTCAAAGTTGGGACTAATAAGGTCATGATGCATGCTATGAAGTAGTGAGCAAGAAAGTAGGAAGTAGTGAGTGGGAAAGTAGTTCTTGAATAATCAAAATTGAAAGAATTTATACATTAAGTATAGGTCCACACCTGTCCAACTTTTAGCTTCCAAAACTCATTGTAATTTCAATTCAAGGTATAAAATTTGCAATCCCAATGATTTCTATCACCCTATATGGTAGAAATTCCAATTGCCTTATATTGCTCCAAAATGTACGTGGAGTTGCTTGAGTGGTCGACTATAACTAGGTGGTTCCACCATAGAACATGTTTTGAGATACAAACTTGGGAGTGAGTGGTCGTACCTTGGAGCATAGAAACATCCCAAAGTTAAATCCTCAATAAGAATTCTTAACAAATTAAAGCATTTCTTTTTCCTTTTTAAAAATTGAAATCATGGCAAAAAAACAATTTCAAATTTCATTCTATATCACCCTTTAGGTCGTAGATATTTCAATCATATCTTGGCTCTTCAAAGAAGCACCCCATTTGATAAGGGATAGAAAAATGATATTTGAAATAATCTATTTATAATATATACATGACCATGAGATGTACATGTATTAGAAGTTTCAAATCATTTGAATAACTTTTAGAATTTTCATAGGATTTCAAATGTAAAATGACTACATCCTTGTAGTAAATGTATCCATTTACACACTTTTGTTTTTGACCTTGAAAATGATTAGACTTGGATTTGACATTGAACCAACAAAACAAAGCCTACTACTCCTAAATACTTATACACTCTTTAGTTCATAAATATTTCCAAAATTTATGAAGTTGTTATAGTTGCAAGGTACGTTTGACTTTATATGATGAAAGCATGATGGTTGAAGGTATTAGGCTCATCCAATATCTTCACCAAAATCTTATTATTTCATGCATTTGAGGTTCTTGTAGTGTCACTAAAGGTCCACTAAAGGTCCAATTGTTCCAAGTCTCTTTCCTATATTTGGAATTTTGGACTTTGTTTATTTGCCTTGAACTTTGTCTCATTATTGGACTTGCTCACTAGACCTCGTAACTTAAACCCTTCTCTCTACTAGGTTCACTTGTTAGACCTTTGGACCCCTCAATATTATAAACTTGTTCACTAAACCATTGGCCTTACTTTCTTAGGCTAACTTGGATGATGGGCTTCCGTTGGCTAGTTGGACCCTTCTTATTACAAACTTGCTCATTAGACCATTGACCCCATTTTCTCGAGCTAACTTTGGTGACATGACCTCTATTGGCTAGTTGGCCCTTTTTTAGTACAGACTCATCATTGGACCTTTGGACCCCTCTTACTACAAACTTGCTTACTAGACCATTGTTTTAAATGAAAGCAACCACAAAGTTGATTAGAGTAGTTGTAGATCATTTTTTAGTATATACTTAATTAGTAGACATTTATGAGACTTATATCATTGCTTTTGTTTGATTTTCATGTTAATTAAAAAGTAAATAGTAGTAGTAAAAGTTAATGTTTGCAAATTTAGATTATATGGTCGTTTGGAATTTAACATTTCTTATTGTACTTGTACCTCAAGATTGGAATTTTTTGTTGCCAATCACTATTAAATGAATGTATTTTGCATTTATTGATAAGACATACAATTATTAATAAATATCTTGTTGCCTTGGGAGAACATATGTTCTTGAAGTGTTACTTGCATATGCTTTAGAAAATAGACAAAAGTGTAGAAATGCAAGAAGGGCTTAAGAAGAAGACTAAGAAACTTTCTATTCACTATTCAAATAGAAAGCAAATGGAGATGCTAAGTCTTGTCCGTGAGGGAAATAGAAATGAGATGCAAATCTTGTTGAGATGACCAAGGTCCTTTCATTCAATGAGACAATTTCAAGGTAGTGCATTGTTGAAGAGGAGTCCATCCATGTTGATGAATCTTGAGATTGTGATCTAGAAGTCATGACAAGTGTATTAACCTTACTAAAAAATATCTTGTTTGTTTCAAGCAAGATAAAGTAGAGGATCAAGATGTATCATTTTAATAAGCACATAGAAGAATTAAATCCCACCTCATCATTAGTATCTCAATTGTTGAAATTCAAATGTCTCTTAATTCATTTCTTTTATCTTAGTACACTAAAAACTATATTTAACATTTTCTATACTATTTGATTTTAAAATGTTGTAAAATTTTAATCTTGATGAATATCCTTCATTTGTTAAATTTTTTTTAACATTCAATGAGTAGTTAGTATGAGTGACACTAAATAGTCACAATTTTTTATTATAAAAATGTAGATATGACAAATTTATATTTATTAGTGATGATTTTGGATGTACTTTACGAGTATAAGTAGCAAATATTGTAATAAATAATGTGAAACCAATGAAGCTCTATAATTTATGACTACTCCTAAAGTTGATTTTGGACCCAAGGCCCTTCCAAGGGCCAAATCAAGTACCAATTTGAATCACAAGATCTTCAACCTCCATTAAAAGAGTTGGAAACTAAGACCGATTAGTTAATGAAACCCAAAATTTGAAAATTTGATTGCCTAAACAGATAGGCATGGTCACTCATGTAGCTAAAATTTGCCCTTGTGTTGGAATTTGACCACAAATTATCCATGGAACACATACACTAAAATCCAATCAACACATGTATTTGTAATCATACTACTACAAGTTACTTAATAAACACTAGTATGCCATGTATTGTTGCCACAATATAATAAAATAGAATAAACTAAAAGTATTTTTTCAATATCTTTTTTGCCTTACATCAGAACGCCACAGAACAAAGTCCATGTACGGCTCTTGACAAAAAGCTTTCTATAATGTATCAAGAATGCAACCAGAAACCCATTGTTCCAGTTGTGTTCTTGGTACCATCAGCCGAAAGCCCTCAACGAAGTACACTAAAATTGGTAAATAGTGTTGGGTGATAATTAGTGTTGTAGTGAATTGGATCATAGTTTTAATTTATTATATTATTATTTTAATTTTTATATTTTATTTTCATCTAACATTAAATGCATTCTCGTAGAAATGTTGAAATGACCAAATTTTATTATAGAGCTAAAATAGTGTTAGAATGTGTAAATAATATTCTAACACTAACCTTGCAAATCACAATTAGTGTTATTGTTGACAATTAGTGTAGCCAACACTATTTACCAATTTTAGTGTAGTGTGGATGGACTTTTGTTTCATGCCGTTCCAACAACTGATATTGAATTCTAAAGTTTTTACAAATGAGAAAAAATTAGAAAATTACTTTACTTTCATTTTTTCAGCAACAACTACATAAAGCACACTAGTATACTTCGCAAATGAAGACAGAAATGTGGAAGTTTGACCAAACAATTATTGGACCATGGCTTCTGGGTTGAGAAATGATCAGAATTCTTTTCCTCAAAGTCCATCCACATCATTTTTTGGGGAAAAAAAAAAAAAAAAGAGTCAGTCCATCAGCAGAAACCAATACTTGGAATATACACCCGGTTGGTACGCAAATCATTCACTCACCGCAGATTCCACATAGGCTCTATACCTTATATATGTATGTATACGAGATGCAGTATCCATAGTTCCATAATTTCATGTTCTGCAAGGTAGGATATAATAAGTGCGCAATGGTGTGCGCCTTGGCCTGCACGGAAAGGTAGCTGCATGTAGCTGCATATAACTGCATATAACTGAAGTTATAATAGATTATACGAACAAGGGAGGGGAAGTACTGGCTGTTCCAAAGCTGCCTACTGCTTCTAGAAGCTGATGTTCTGCGGCTCTCCCCTGCAAGAAGGATACTTTGGGGGTGACTTTGATGCATGTGGTGTGTAACTTAAACTTGGTCCTAAACTAAAAGGACAAGATGCGCTGGTTAAGTTACAGTGGAAAGAGGGTACAATGTGAATCATTTGTGTATTAAAAAAACACCAAGAGCATTTGTTTATTGGAGGGTGGACAAACTGTTGTGCAATACCTTGCTTTTCCACATGAAATTCCCAAGGATGGACATGTGCACTTAACTCTTAAACGTCAACGGGGATGTTTGGCATCTAATGCATGGCAAAAAATCCTTTTAGTAGGACAAAAGTGCAACTATTCATTCTTGGAGCTTTGTTGTGAAAAGGGGAGGGTTTTTTTTATAGTAGTTTGACTTCCAATGAATGCTTTTGCAATTTTGTAAGGGAATGATTCACAAAGTAACCAAAGGGATGATTTCCATGGTCATAGGCTTGTTTTGTAGGGGTTAAAGTGGGTACCCCAAAACCATTGCTAATTGCTACTAGTATGCTTGATTACTACTAATAGACTATTAAAAAATTTATATTTCCTTGTTGGCAAGTGAAAGGAGGTTCCAAGAATGCAACATTTGGATAGTATATGCAAAAGTTATGAAGGAACAAAGTTTGGTTTTGAAAGTGTTTCTTCCACATAGGTACATAATTGATTTTGGAGATGTACATAGAGTAAAGATGATGGTTTAGGGTCTATGGCACATTTGGAAGGGGCCCATTGTATGTCTTACATAGAGGGATTGCTTGTCATCCCCCACACATGTAGTGTTTGTGGTGTTGTTCTAGGGTTAATCTCTGAGAGCATCTCTCCCCTATTGGGCCGTAACTACATTCTATTCAATAATGAAAACAAATTCTCATTGCTAGAACAATCTGCAAGGTGGTAGTAGGTTAGGTGTCTTTGTGACTTTCCAATAAAAAAAGTAATTTATTTACAAAAAAGGGCTATATTAATTCATGAAGAAATATAGTATTTGCATTGATGTAGGAAGTTCATAAAGCGTCCATTATAGAGCTAGAAATTAATTTGGAGGGGCTAAACTTTTTGAAATGTTTTTTAGCAAAATTTCCTTGAATGACAAATAGACTTGACATCTAAGCCATCATTTTCTATAATTTGTTGGAGCTTTGTGAAGAATTAATTATGAAATTTTTGAAGTTGAAAAATAGTGGTCACTAAGACTGTCCACCTCCTGAAATGTACACTCTTTGTAAATTGTTGGTGCAATGAAAAAGAGAAATGTACAAATAGTGTACATTTCAAGGGGTGGATGCTTTGAGAGCCCCAGCACGCTTTATGGACCTCAATACCAAAGTTAAAGCTCCTTTTTTTCTCTGTACTGTACAATCAATGTATGCTCTATTATGCTTCTTGACTGATGTCAATGCACTTCCTCCAATATATCCCCATTTGCTGAATTTAAAATTTCTATATCCTTTGCTTCCAGCTTTCATTTAATTTCTTGGGGGAATCTTTTGCCTGCTGGATGATGTTATGCAGGCTATCTCACCAATGGTAACTTACACTCCACAAACTTCAACTGGGACTCACCCTGGTGAGTCCTGTGCCATTGCCACAGTCAAAATAAAAGTAAAGGAAATTTTTAAATTTTTTTAAATTATTAGAAAATAACTCAAAAATTCATAACTTTACACACTGAGAGGAAATCAAGCCTGTGCACCCCTTTCTGACGGTACCAAGAACACAAACTGGGGACGCACGGTCCCGAAGATCTCAACGTAACAAATAAAACAAACAAAACCGCAAACAAATTTAAGGTAAGGCATGGGTAAGTACTCAGTCCTGCTGTTCAGTCACTCACACATCAAACTTGGATATTTTATTCCGACATGTAAGTTATATATATTTTGTAGAGCCGGATTTCCTGGATGGCAGGACTGACTCTCTCTCTCTCTTCTTACAGATTCACCATGACCAGATTGACCATGAATCATTGTCATGATCACTGTAACACAGGTATTTAAGTTGAGTTATAATAACTGAAGGAGGAGTTCATTTATTCACTACTGACGAACCGACGGATACAGATAAGCAACTTGGGAAGAGCCTACAGTATTTAATTGGCCTTGGGAGTGAGGCGGGCGGTGACACTGCAATTTGCTGGGGTTCTGTAACTGCTGACATCAATTTTTATCTTTAAGTTTTTTATTTTTTTAAAACAAATGGAATCCCATTGCATAAACGTCACATCTGACATCAATTTTGGAGTGTTGTAGACTAAGTATGTCTTTGGAAACTTACACTGATTTCTAAGTTACCATCAAGTAGTTCTGCTCCCATCTCATCATCACTGAAGAGTCATAAGTTATATGGGTCACATAACAGCTCAATGAACAATGGGAGATCATACATTTTTCATTGTACATTGACTCGCAAAAAATGGTCAAAGATTTGACCATCAAAACATCATTGCTTTCCTCTGATAGTAAATTCTAAACACTTCTGTCAATAATGTTTTACACTTTGTGTTCATTCCTTCATGAAGCAATAGTTTGGAATTAACAATTTCAATTTACAATTCATCAATGCTAAGATAATCAATTTTACCTTATATTTCGTATTAAATTATATATATATATATATAAATTGGCTCCCCCCAATGCTATCCTAAAAGTTAAAAAAAACCCCTCAGAAAGGTGTTAAAAAAACCCATGAAGGCAAAGCTACTGCTTTTTCTGCCGCAATGCGAAAAGACTGCAAGCCCTCTTTGCAAACGTGTCAAGCTCCTCTTCGCCACTAGACCAACATTTCTTCTTTGACAGAGTGGAGCTCTTCAGTGTGTCCTCTCCGCATTGGAGGGAGCGAAGAGCGAGCACAGGTCGGACTGACATGGTTCTGACAGAGGAATATATTACCCAAATAAAAACTGCTGCAGGCGGGCACCAGACCTGCTGTGCCGGCGGCAGAAGGCACCACCACCGGCAAAGTCTGACGACAACCGCCATGATCGTCACAGCGCTGAGGGAAGCATGTCATTGGATTCACACCTGCAGCTAAGTTCGCACTTCTCCCAATTGCAAACGAATGGAACACACAACTACAATGGCACATTCCTTGGCAAGGACGATAAGATCACAGCATGGAGTTCGAATCCACCGTACAACAACTGACTGACGGTCCCCACCTCCGTCCCAGGCAGCCTCCCATGGAACTTTCGTCTCTGACATCGCTCCAACACAGTTCCCAATGCAAGGTAGTATTCACACTTTTTATTTCAAGTTTGTAGTTTTCGATAGAATCCGTGGACCTCTAACTGATAGCTAGCTAGCAGTTTCCACCATGGACTTCGAAGATAAGCCCTTCCCAAGATTCCGTTGCTCTCCAGGAAGCTAGGCTATAGTAGGCATATGGTTAACTTACACTTATTAGCCCGCTTATCGGTGTGGGAAGGCATGCGCATTTTGCTCAAGCTGTCTGGAAGTGTGACATAATGAACTTGATTGAGCTAAACGAGTGCGTGGCATGTGAAACTTGGAACCATTCTACAGGACGCACTCTCCAGGTGGCAGTTACCATATACAGTATGCTGCTTTCCCTTTGCCATGGTTTCACGCTGATTTTATGTTAAGTACCAGCAGTACGAGTTCAATCCTGTGGTGGTAGTTGAGCCTCTGCGCTCCGCTCCTTCCTCGCGTCCCTTGGTCTTGTCGATCTTTTGTGCAATTGTTGATCAACAGCCGGGAAGCCGTGGTGGCCATGATGCTTTTCCGCTCAATCATAAACTCACTAGACGCAGAAGAATAAGAAGCCGCGGAGGACCTCTGCAGCACTCTGGTGGTGATGATGGTCACGTTGTTGAGGTTGAGATTCCTGTCAACGCAAGAGCCTTTCTCGCCGACATTGACCTCGTCTCTCGTAGTTTCATCTCGCCTCTGCAGCAAGGGAGCTTGGAATTGGAACTTGTGAGAGCAATTCTAGCTAGAGTCGTACGTACTAGCGTTGGAACGCAAATCACATTGTAAGCGCTGCATGATTTGGAGCAAGTACGTTTCAGTTTCTATGGCAGGAATGGGTGCGAACGCGGTGGCTCTTCACAGGAGAAGGCGAACCTGCAGAATCGCGTAGCATGCGTGACGAGAATCACGAGAAGTTTGCATGACTGGTGCAGTTTGTTGATTAGCAGGTTGGCTGCGGTTGTGTAGACAGATTGTTTGGAGCAGAAGAGATGGCGAGGAGGAGAGTTTTAGCCTTGGGCCCGGCGATGTCGCGCATGATGTGCATGACCCACCCTTACCAGCAACTGCAAAGATCCGAAGAGAACGCCGCGAAGCCGAAGCGGACGTGGTTATGGAGACGGAAGAAACCTTCCCGAGTTAAGAAGATGAGAGCGGGTGAGCGACCACGAAGACGCTGGGGACTGCGCGTGGGGCGTCTCCGCATTCGCTTGCTGTCGCCGTTGGCGCTTCTGAAGCGTCTCTGCGACTCGTATGTGCGGATGATGTTCATGTTGGAGGAGAAGATGGGCGGCGCGGGCATCCAATGCGCTACTGGACCTGCGTTCCCGATGTACCCCATTCACATGCCGCCCCGCATGGATTACGCCGTCAAGGTGAAGGTGAACTGAGATAGAGATTGACTCCACGTTTGCTGTCAGTTGCGCAAGGACGTTCCTGTCAAGCTTCGGCTTTGGTGGCCAAGGAAAGAGGATTCTACCGCACCAAAGAGTGCATCACTTGCTGGTGTCACTTGATCTTCATCTGCAATTAAAAACTATCTTGATAGATGCTCAAAGTTCTCGCTCCTTCGATATTTTGATTATGGGATGCATGCACACCTGCTCCAGTGGCGAGTTTGGTTTTGTGGCGATGATGTGTACGTCCCTACCGAAGGTTTCCTGCAGGAGGATGAGCGAGCTTGACTGCAGCAGCGGTGGCAGCTATGGCGAGAGAGAAGGCCCTGTTCTCGGGTACTTTTTCAGTAGTCAGTAAATATGACTTGACGTAGATAATATCGGAGCCTCTTGGGTATGATTGGGTTCTGTCCATGACCGATGCTTTTTTTTACTTAATAATTCCGCAACAATCATATGATACGTGATCTTCACTGTGACTTGGCTTGTTTCATGTTGTGTGTTGCTCGCCTTCTGGAGTTTGTTCTGAGCTTCCTACTGTGCGAGAATTTTTGCTTCATTACGTGTTTTTGGACTTCGCTTGAGTTCCTAGATTGTGTGCCTTAATCACGACGAAATTGGTTTGAGTGTTTCAGCTCCTTTTGCAAGATTAGGAAACTGATTTGTTTCCTTCAAGTACAGTATCCCCATCTTGAATTCTCACTCTCTTAAATTCTCACAAAATAGTTCAGCTCCTTGTATCCCCCGGGGCTACAGTGACTTATTCTATAGGTGAGCACGCAAAATGAGCGTCACTGTAAACGTTTGTGGGAATTATTACAACACAGAAATGTTTCAACAGGCCTGGACTAAATTAGAATAGTGCAACTTTGGTCATTTATTTCGTGTCACTTGCACTAATAGCATGAATCAGTGTAATCTGGTCCAGTGTTGAATTGTAGGTAGCGTTGAATGCAATGTGCATGTTTTTTCGGCAAAATTTTGCCCACATCCCACAAACAGTGACCTCTATTGTGATATCCCTCCAATTATTCTTGAATAGGGTGAGGACAGCAAAAGGATTACTGTTCTCTAGAAAAAGAAAAAAGAAAAGAAAAACCCTACTTAAAGGTTTGTTTTTTTGGTTGCAATTTGAGTTTGGGGGGAGCTAAGGCTGAGATGATTATGTATAATACTATTTGATTATAATAGATGGCATTCATGGAGCAAGGGTGATGACGATGGTTTCACTGATTGAGGTGATCGCTGCACTGTTCAATTTGCTTTAAGTGACTGCCGTCTGTTAACTTTTTTCTACTCGATGACACACAAGTGAACGAGTTCTGTCCATTTCTAATGATGAAGCACAAGAGACACACTTTAAGGGTACAGACGAAAGCTATTGAGTACGTCAGCTCCTTTATGGTGGTCTATTTTTTGTCAGATCCTCTGACTTGGATTGTTGATTTAATTATTCTACGAGTTAGGGCGATTCCAAGCACTATATTGTCAGTTTTTTAAGCTCCTTGGTCGAATGGTAAGTGCTGAGAAGCTTTTATTACCGAAATTAGGGTTAAGTATGGCAAATAGTGCACATCTTGCTGTTGGGAATTTAGCAAGTAATGATAAGCTTAAGTGCAACCTGGTAGCAGCGCTATCAACTGAATCACTCCCAGAACCTAAAACTGATTCACACTCGATGTGTGAAGGTCAAAACCAATCTCAGCAGTTGTACAGTCCTTGAGTACCAACCACGGAAAATTCTCCTCTGCAGTCGTCACACAATTCCACATAATCATCCGCCAAACACAATCCGCATAAGGTGGAGGGTACTAAAATTGCTGGGCACTTGATGGTACTAACACCAGTTCCCTACAGCAATGCACCTCTTCGTTTACTTGGTAGGATTCTTGGTAGGATTTTTGCTCGGATTTTTGACAAGTGGTGGAATCATGAATAAATTGGGTAAAAGTCTATGCCCAACAGACCTTAGTATGAAAGTGGGGTTATCTACTCAGTTACAGTGATTTACTCCCTCCACTTTGAAATTGCTTAAGGTATTCAACGTGGTTAAAATTTCATCTCAACGTGTTTGATTCTTGTACACGAAAATACCTGCACAGCTCCGAACAACTCCCACAACTCCCACTCCCACTCCTGCATACGTTAAAATGCTTAAAAGTGAAGCCATTAGTACTTTAAGCCATCCTCTATTTTAAGCCAGTGATTGATGGGGGCAGGCGTTGGTGTTCATAGAAGCACCAGGAAAGGAAAAGGTAATCCTAGGCAGCATCAATAACTTTTCAGTAACCAAAGCGACAGGATCCTGCAAATCTGAGCACCAGGATAGCCCTTGAGGACCTACAAATAAAGAATTTTCCCCACTCCAAACAATTGCTATCACGTTACAATCTGCACTCACCAGAGATATGGTGTCCACGGAAACACATTCAAGGTAAGCACGCCTGGCAGCATCAAATCACGAACTCAAATCATGGCTCTACAGTAACAGGCATCATGTCCTGCAACTCCCACGTTAACCACCGAGGACAGATAACTTAAAGCTCAACGCAATTCAAGCTTTCAGGTACATCCAAAATACAATTAGCAATACTACGGCCTCATGCAATTGAATGCGGGGCTTAGTACCGTAATCAACATACCATCACTAGCTTATATCAAACAGATATCTACTCCAATCTCGGGAAAATAGGCTTGAGTCCCACTGTCTGTCGCAAAAGTACAATCAAGAAAGTACCCGTATTCCCCCAAACGTAACAAACAACGTACAAGGCTTCAGAGACCTCTGTAGAGCATGAAAACCCTAATTTCTGTAGCAGCTGTACAAGATGGAAACCCAGGTTCCGACGCCATTTGAGGGAGTGTCACACGAGTGTTGACGGTTTCAGCCATCGTTTCTTTGCAAATCCGGACCCTGCACAACTTCAAATCGCCTTGCCCAGATTGCTTCCATTGCAAGTCTTGAATGAAATGTGAGAGCTCCTATCGAGCTCTTTGGGGGCTGGAGGAGAGCATCTTCGAGAGGCTGAAGCCACTTAGCCCCGTGGAGTGGCGACGCCTGTGAGTCCTCCCGGGTGAGGATCTTCCAGGCGACCTGCCAAATATGCTTGGCGACTTGGCAAATCTGGAAGGGGACTTCCCCACCAACTCTGGATGCAGAAAATATGCGTCGTCTTGGTTGTGGGACACGTCTTCGTGGTCTTCCAGAATCATGTGGGGCATGGACAGAGGTTGCATCTCCGGCGCCCTTTTCCTCTCCTGGGGCTTCGTCTTGAATGTTTTCCACAGGAAAGGCAGCAATCCAGAGTAATTTTCCATGATAGCCAATTGCCACAGGGAATATGTAAATTGAAAGGTTTGTTCACGTGATCGATTCAAACGGTATTCACCTTCATTACTTGCCAGATCATGCCCTAAGTCACGACACAGAGTAGGGGCTGTCAGAGTTTAAGAATTGCTATTCGCAGCACGAGGCGATTCTCAAACGAGACTTCAAAGATCTATGCGTGCTCGAGGGTAAGGGAAATCTGACGAACGTTTGGGACTTAGAATTGCCGAATGTTTAAATTGGGAAGAAACAGTGAAATCTCAAGCATAGGTTTCGAAACTTGGTGCATCAATAGATTATGCAAATACTGGGAGGATTGATGAGATGAGCCCCAGGACTAAAACCACTTGGGTGGGGGGACTAAATCACTTTATAAGACTTCAAGACAGGAGATTACAGGTAGCCAGGAGCTAAAATTGCTTTTAATTCTCGGCTTCATTACATAGAAAGCTGACTAAAAGGGGGCAAGAATAAACAATTTCAGCCCCGGCTAAACCCCTCGACCCTCTTAGTGTAAAGCAGGGTTAACCAAATCATGAGATAATTGTCCCAAACTTGACCCAAACTCAACATCCATATTTCAGCCCCTTTGGAACTCTTTCTACCATAAAATCCTTTAAACGACAACAACACAAGAAATCAGATCGAAAAGTAGAGCACGACGATCCAAGCTAAGTCTTGAATATT
The DNA here is from genome assembly GCA_950106755.1 of Climacium dendroides. Lineage (NCBI taxonomy): Eukaryota > Viridiplantae > Streptophyta > Bryopsida > Hypnales > Climaciaceae > Climacium > Climacium dendroides. The sequence goes on along the minus strand of OX467082.1, from coordinate 5,792,511 downwards.
ACCAAGAATTCAGAGACAGAGCTGAGAGTAGTCCCAGCACCACCATCGCACAATCCTCTTGAACCAGTATCGTCCGCGTAATTTGAAACAGGTCGAGGAAATTCGAAACGCGAGAAAAGGTCAAGACTATCCCAGAAAAAACAAAACAGACAGCAACTCATACAAGAGAATCTTTGCTACAAAGCAAGGTTGCAATGGATTGATCAACACTACAAGAGTCACTACAGCTCCACGAGACAAAAGAGACACAATTACCGTGCACAGCTTTCCTGCGAACGTGAGACTTAACAAGCAAGGAGGAACTAAGCTTGAGTTTTTTAGCCATAACACGAGAAGTTTGGGAGAAGCACTGATCTATTATTAGCACATCTGTTTGTGGGTCCTTCTAGAATTCCATCCATAACCAAAATTCCTGCAAATGAGCTTTGCGTGTCTACTTGTCTTACCTGAGATTGAAAATTGGCAGAAACTGAGGACCATTGGTGGCGATTTGGAGAATTTTGGAGAATTTGGGGGACCGTGAAAGCTTGAAACATTTGACAAATTCCGCTAGGACAAAGGCACCTGCGCTTTTGTAACTGTGGAGGTTTCGTCATATCCCAAGTTTAGCGCGGTACACGTCTGAAGATTACCGTTAGGCTAGTGTCCGGGAAATATTTGAGGAAAGACTGACTTTTAGGACTGAGTATGGATGTTTTTTTATCTCTGTCTAGTACTTTCTGCCGTTGAAATAAACTTCAACGCCTGTCAAAATTTGTGAAGGTCCTACGAAAATGATGTCATCGATTTCAAGAAAAAAAAATTGATATCATTGATCTGCTGTATCTTCTCTAGGCGGGCTATATACTGCATGCTGAATTGGGCATCAAGTGAGTGGGGGTGATGAGGAGGTGGGTGGGTGATGAGGATTTTCAAAAGCTTATTCGGCAGTTACACGAAATGGTTGAAGTACATTAAAGTATTCTGAAAAAACAATTTTGTTTACACATCATGAATTTGTTTTGCTTGGCCACGTTGATTTTTTAAATATTTCTGTGCAAAAAATGACATTCTGAACTCGACGAGATGTCATTTTTTCGTAGACTCTCACGTACTGTAAGGAAATCGGAAACACTTATTTTGCACCCTCGCTAACAGGAATAATCAGAACAATCAGTGTACTGCTTTCAGAATTTACATTAGACAGTTTGAGTTTACATAATAAGTATTTCTCATACATTGCTCAACTTGGAGTACCTAATAAAGGTGGTTACCCCCAAACTGCCACTTTTTTGCTACTGTGTCCAGTTTCTATTATTAAAATGGTCAATTTTTCAAATTTTCTTGTTGGTAAGAGAAAGGAGGTTCCAATGCACCAAAATACACAACATTTGGATACCATATGCAAAAGTTATGAAGGAACAAAGTTTGGTTCTAAAATTGTTTCTTTGACATAATTGATGTTGGAAATGTACAGAGAGTGAAGATGGCAGTTTAGGGTCAATGGCGCATTTGGAGGTTCCCACCTTATACTTTATTTTTGTACCTAAGGTAGAACCACCCATCACTAATTAGCACCCCATTAGCAATCAATAGGGTGGCAAAAATGTAGCAAAGGTTGGGACTAATATCCAAACTTGAGTTCTTGATTTCCTACCATCAATTCCCCCATTCTATTCTTGATACATCTACTTGGTTTGGAGTGCCAAAATGAATAAGGAGTCTCTTAAATGAGCAATTTTAGAATATTCTATACATTGAACATGGACCGAGATCAACTTTGCCCTTCCAAATTTCATAGTAATTTTAGTTCAAGTGATAAAATTACCAAATTTTGGTAGTATCCTTCATTTCTATCTTTGCACATGTGGAAATATTTCCTTTGCCTTACTATACTTCACATCATATCTACAATTGTTTAATATGCTTATTCAGTTGGTAATGGGTGGTCACACCTTATTGGTACCAATAATCTCTTTTCGGCTTCTCTAAGGTAAAAGATATGGGACTAAAGAAAAATATTACATTAGAGACGATAAGGTTATTGTTCTAGAGAGGGGCTACAGTAGTAATGACATTTGAAGATTTTTTAGTAGGTTGCAACTTTGTGGAGCTCTTTGGGATTGCAATCACACTCTCCAAAGCGATATCTAGATTCCAAATTCAATGAAAACTACTTTTCTTTCTTTTTACTTATTTTGTAAATTTGGATTTCATCTTCAATGTATCTAGACCGGGACAAGAGGAATAACATCACTAAGGTAAAGGTACTCATAATTGATCAAATAAGCAATTCTGGACATGGTCTAGAATGTTGCAAAGGGAAGCAAATATTTTCGAAGGTGCATTAATAGAGATGACTGGGATTGCAAAAAATTTGATAATATTATTACTTGAACTAAAATTACTATGAATTTCGGGAGGCAAAAAGTGTTGCTGACCCATCAACATTCAACAATCACTAGACGCTTCTAATTTTGATCTTAGCCAAACTACTTTCATACTCACTACTTCTTTCTTGCTCACTCGACTTTGGGACATGTCTCATGACCTTATTAGTTGAAATGAATTCCAAGGCTTAGTTGGAAATTGCTCACCCAATAGACAAGTTTACAACTAATTCAAGCAAGAAGACAAAAGTGGCTCCACCGGTTGCCTTGCCAGGGTGGGCAAGCGAGAATGGAGCAGTTGAAGTTTCACTAATCAATACCGGTAGACAACCTCATTGGTGGAGACTAGTGAATCTAATACATGTGAATTTTTTTATTGTTTCCCTCCCCACCCACCATATACACATAAAAGTGTAGTGCCTATTTTTCCCATGTAGTACCAGCTGTGCAATTCCCCCAATGACCGATACATGTAAGGAGGCCCTTTAGTTAGTGGGAAATAGAGCACCCTACAGGTTGCAACATGGGTACCTAATCGGAAGTGGATACCTCTACCTTATCGAAAGGTTATCAGCTTACAAATGTTCACTTTATAGAGGTTCTACTGTCCAAAGCATCTGGTGAAGTCCATCTCCGGCAATAAAGATAGACATTTGCGTGCTAGACTAGATGCCGTGATTGCACAGACCTCAAAGATGGCGAAGTGTGCAGTACTGTACAGCGGTGCTTGTGAGTGGGACCGTTTTTCTAAAGTTGCTGGCTGTGATAGGACTCCGAGTTTGACTCCGTCTATCACCATATGCGTCACCGAGGAATCTCTTCGAACTTCCTTGAGCAATGAGCATACCCAACTTGTCTTACGCGAAGGGGTCCCAGTTGGAGCTTTGGAAAAGTTCCAGTGCTTCCAACAAATAAGTTAAGGTACAAATGGTTCATGATGCTACAGGCTGGAGTCTAATTGTCGCGGTCCCTGCAAGAGGCAAACTCTGTGGCCGGTTGGTTGCGCGCAGTAGTGTGCTCTACAGGGATTCGACTCCGTGGTGGACTGATTCAGTGTCCGGCAATCATGATGCTTTGGGTAATAAAAATGCTTACAATGCGAATGTTAAACCACCGAAAAATTCAGGTCTTTGAAGCATGCCCGAATTTTGTTTAAATCTGCAGACCAATAATAGAATTAATTGTAAAGTGAACCCCAGTTTGTAGAAGGGGTGCCAAAGGAGGGTTGAACTAAGAATACGGTGGAAACACCTACAATCGTCAATATAGGCAATTCAACATAGTTGGAAGTACCTTTTTCTAAGAAAGATAATTTTTTTTATAGTATTAGCAATTGAAAATCATGATTTAAAAAAATATATATATTAGATTTTTTGGAAATGGCATGTAATTTCTATGAATTTTCACAGCTGGAAGCTCCCTAAACCACTGAAACCGTTATTCTTGGACACATTCCGACTCGGAAACATAACTCAGAACCTAAACAGAGTGCTAGACGCTGCTAATGAATATCATTGATCCGAAGTTTGAGGCTTTGAGGGTTGAGAACTTGACCAAGCGCTTCAAAAGTCACGACTCAAGAGTTTCAACTCGCCAAGTCAAAGCAAAGAAACAAGATCCAGACTTTTTAACATCTCTATTATTGATACTCGAGATAGCTCCAAAGACTGAAAAAACGAGGAATATCAATTAGAGGTCTCGGTCTTTTTCTTACGGTCCAAGGCAGGCAAATCTTTAAACCTCGGTGCAAGATCTACGGACCCTGCCTCCGCAACAACTCTGCTTCAAACATATCTACAATTCATATACATAAAACGGCCTCTCAAACCCACAGCCCAAACCCTCAATTCTCTACCATGCTATTGAGTTTAGTAATCTCAAGCAGTGCTAGCATGGCCTTGCAACATGCCATCACGAATCTGTTGAGTAATATCTCCAACGTGGCCCGCTCCATGAGGAAGGAAGACAGCGGCATTCTCCGAGCCGGAAATGTCCTTCATTGTGTCGAAATACTGAGTGATCAGAACGAGATCCATGACATCCTTCGGAGTCGTTCCTGGAACGCTGTTAGAGAACTGGAGCACACTCTCACGAAGTCCTTCAGTGATTGCTTGCCGCTGCCTTGCGATTCCATGACCGTTCAGATACTTGGCCTCCGCTTCTCCTTCTGCTTTCTTCACCTGCAGAATCTTCTCTGCCTCAGCCCTGTCCATGGCTGCCGCCCTCATCCTTTGCGCTGAAAAAACGAAATCAACATCACTTTTAATGCTGAGAAAGGTCTCAAGTGCAAAGACAGGCATCTGATTGCGTTGCTTCTAGTAAACATACCAGAATCATATGCCTACATTTATTAATGCTTACTTTGATCCACACTAATATATACAGTAGAGTTAATTGTAAAGTTTCACCCTCACTTTTCACTTGTGAAAGTTGTGTATCACTTTGATGAGTGTTATTGGTGACTCAATGGAGTACACCCACTAGACTACTTGCATCCCAAAATTTAAATCACGTCAAGCATTAAGGTAACAACATCTAGTATAGTCCAAATGGGACCTTTCTTGGTTCTTGATATTGAGCAGTAAAGGCTTTAGTAAAAGCTTTTGTTGGTTGGTGGTGGTGGTCAAAAGGGAATATTAGATTCTCTTTTAGAATGCATTTTTTGGATTCTGTATAAATAAACAGTGAATTTCCAAGGCGCTGGAAATATGGGATACCTAAAATCAAATTGACCCCAGGCTCTCGTCGTTTTAGACCAGAATCTAGATGGGACTGTTTTGCAAGCATGTCACAATCATGTGCAGTTACCTTAGAGGTGCACAACAAGAGATAGAAGTCAGAAGGTGAAATTAGTTCACCCCAATTTTGGTTTGAACTTTCGCTTGCACCTCCTCGAAATGAGTGTTTGAAATTTCAATGGAGTATTTTATAAAATAGAGGACAAATAGCCCCTCTATGAACTCAGTTCTTAGTCAAATCTAGTATTGGAGTAGTATAACATGAGGTTCAACTTGAGAGCTGTAACACTTGTGTTTGAGTTTCGATTCTTCATCTTCAAACCTTTGTATCTCATGTTGTGCAACCTCACTGTTAGATTTGATTAACGATTCATGAGGTTGAGTGTCCTCATTGAATCATTCAATTACATTCGTTTAACAGAAACCAGCTTCCTAGACATAAAACAAAGTCGAGAAGAAGATATGGAGAGAGTTTTGCATATTCGGTGTTCTATTGCTGACGGAAATATAAAGTAAAATGCCACACAAACTAAAGATGATCGAGAAGAAAGAGAAAACAAACCTGCATTTATTTCATTCATGGCCCGGCGTACGGTTTTTTCTGGTATGATGTCCACTATCAGAGTTTGCTCAATGCTGTATCCGTAAGCCCCCATCACCTGACAAATACAAGCAGAACATCATCCCTTGATAATGCATTTCATTCCCTAACGTAGGTAATTTGAAGTGAACCCCCTTCTCAAAGGACGATTTCGTTTATGGTTCGAGAAAAGGTATCATTGTTCTAATGGGTGAAGGAGCCCTTACTTTCTCCAGCTCTTCCGAAACAGCTTTGGCAATTTCATTCTTCTGCTCAAAGACATTGTCGAGCATCATTTTGGGTACAAATGCTCTCACAACTGTTCAAGCAAACAACAGATCAGAGGATTTCCAGAAATCAATTTGAAAGCACCACTCCAGACCATAATAGCCCGCATAATAGCTCCCTCAGGCTATTGTAAAGAGATGCAACGACCGGGACTCTGGCTCCTACCCAACCCCTTAATATGAACTCTCTGTTCCTGAGGTTATTTAAGCATACACAATCTATCACTAAGAAAACTTGAAGATTTATACGATTTTGCTGTCAAATGTGCACTTCTCTTCACCACTACTAAAACGGAGAGTGAGAGTCGTGTATATAGTGTAATGTTCAGTGGTCAAACGTAACCAGGACAAGAACAGAAGGCCGGAAATGGTAATAATAAAAACTATGAAAGAAAAAAGAGCAATTTCAGTAGAAGACGATGACCAAAATGCAAAATGAAAGAAGCGCAATATTAAAGTGCTGTTCTGAATACATACCGTCGAAAACATAAGACTGAATCTGTTCCTTCGGATTTTGGAGCTTATAAAAAGCATCGTCGGCACTTTGGCGAATCACACGATACTGAACTGAGCAAATCATCGTCACAAACACGTTGTCCTGCAAGAAAAACGACATGGTCAAGGGTTAATGCAGCATAAACATGTCTTTGAAATTGTCGCCCTCTAGAGTCCAATCCGGGCGAAATCCAAAGGCACTCCATTGGAAAAGAAATATCAATTACCCTACACTTAACTCGTACAAGACCAAGGATTCATAGTTTTAAAACGACCAATTCAATTGATCATACTGCGGAAAATATAAACTCAAATGGGACCAAATTTTATATCAACAGAATCATTGCAGAGAACACTGCATCCAAAAATGTGTTGATCCAAATATTGAATTAAATTGAACTAAAAAAATACCTACATGACCACATCAAACTGCTTTAATAAAAATACGAGTCTCAACTTGGATCAACTCCTTAGTCGAATTCCAACGATTTCCAGAGCACAGAGTCCGAACCCTTTTAACTCTCACGCTCTCTAATTCACAGACCTCCATATCATACACGAAACCCCTCAAAAAGCTCGAAATCTCGGGTTACAACTTACAAGAGCAACACAGTCTCATTCAAAGAAGTAAGATGGACTACCGAGTAAAAAGGCTCCCTACAATTCACTGACCTTGGTTTTGGTGCCGCACTTGACATCGAGCGATTGCAATCGCAGCGAGAGCCTTCCCGCCAAGCAGTCGCCCAGCAGTGGATTCAAGCAGTGCAAGCCTGGTGACGCGAGGGAGGCGAATTGGCCCCAGCGCTCGATCACCCCCACCGAGGACTGCGACACGCACACCACGCACCCGCATCCGGCCATGGCGACTTGCAACTGCAACAATTGTGCTTGCAAAACCCACGCAACGCAATTCGCGACATCGAGGAGCTTCGGTTACGGGGGCTGCAGCGACTTCAGCAACACACTGATAGTAAGCAACTTATTCAGCAACTCATTGGTTGCTTCAAAAAATTCCTCACCCGGTGGAATGGGTTGCTTTTGAAAACTTGAAGTTATGGAAGTGTTCATTCAAGTCCATTTTTGAGCTGATGGAAAACAAAAAGTGTCGCAATATCTAGTTGCTGCCTTACCTTACTCTCAAAGGGAATTGAGTGTCAAGTCCAGATTTTGAGGTAGATTTGTCAATCAGATTTGCAAAAAGTATAGATATGAACGTTTGTGATGAACTATAGATAGGAGGTCCATAAAGTGCCCATCTAAGGGTATGTTCACACTTGGTGTTAGGGGTGATGTTTGCGATGCGAATCTGGTCCAGAAGTAGGTCTAAATTCATTCCTAAGACCCTCAATAACAACACTCTTAACACCAAGTGCAAGCTGAAGCATGAATTTTGGAAGTAAAACTTCTTGAAATATTTTTAGTAAATTTTTCTTTGAAAGACAAATGGAATTGGCATCTATGGTAGAAGCACTAATTGTCAACCTACCTGTAGGGTGCACTATTTCCAACCTTAGGTTAGAACTCAAGCTTAGAATGTAATTTCATTGTTCTTGTAAAGGTTGGGACTAAATAATAAAGTTATAACTCATGTCCCAAAGTAGTGAGTAAGAAAGTAGCAAGTAGTTCTTGAGTGATTGGAATTGGAAGACTCTAGACATTGGCTATTGGTTAACAATACTTTTTGGCTCCCAAAATTCACAATAACTTTAGTTTCGGGAATAAAAATTTAAATAATTTTGAATCCCCATATTTCCTATCTTTCTATATGGCAAAAATTTCCATCACCTCATACTCCTCACCATTTTCTCCAAAATCACTTAAATGATCTATTACTGGTGCTTCTACCTTAACCAAAGTCGTTTCATATTTTTGGAAGCTGTGTGGAATTAATTATGAGTTTTTAAGTTGAAATGGCATAGGGCTCTAAAATTGCCCACCCCTTCAAATGTACAATGCTTGTACATTTATGTAGTCTAGCTTTTTGCCTAACTCACAAAAACACCCATGACTAAGTATAGGGGTTCAAATCTAGGGAATAGTTAAATAGTCTAATGTATTTGTAACTAAAGTCACATATAATTTAGAATAAAAAATAGAAAATAAATCAAAGCACTCAATCTTTTCTGAAATTGTTTCTTTTCTTATTCCAAAAGTACAAATTTAGTGGCCAGTCCTTTCCCAATGCTATAAACACATGAGTGCAATCCCATTCCTATCTAATAGGAGTTTCAATTTTAATAACAATTCATCAAAGTTGATCCACAATTTGTCAACATGCATGCTCTAAATCCTAATTCATTTTATATAAATACATATGTAGTCATATATAATAAATTTTGTGTACACATTCCTTAACCTCTAAAGCTCAAAGGGTGTTTTCTTTCAAAAACCACTTAGAACTACCACTTGTGTTACGTTCACCTAAGAAAACCAAAAAAATATGTTTTTTCAAAATCCAACCACAGGATCTTGTAAATAACTTGTCCAAAAACATGTGGTCAAAATTTCATCAAATTTGATTACATAGATTGCAAGATATTTGCATCCAAAGTGAAGAAAACAAGTTTTTTTGCAACTTGCTTGCTTGATTAGATTTTTGGCTTTGAATCTTTTTTACTAAATATTTTTGCACTGTTAATTTTGATTTTCTAAGTTTTTATATTGAATAGTTGGATTGAGAATGTAAGGAAAAAATTCAACAAAAAAATACTTAATTTTCACTCATTAAAAATTTGTTAAGTAGAAGTAGGTTGAAGATTGAAGGAAAAACTAAATCATTAATAGCTTTAAGATGGAATTAACATACGATAATCCCAATGGTAAGATTGTTCCAGAAAGCAAACCTAACCTTGTCTAATAATGTTTTTTGGAAAACTGTAAAAATTGCATTCACAAATGAATCCTATAAGTTATTTTTTCAAGAAGATGCTTAGATTGCCTGAAAAATTAAGATTGTCCATAATTTTCTCATAACTAGTCCAAATGGAATGAATCAAAGCTTCACATGTAGACAAAAATATAAGATTTTAGGGGGAAAAAATTTTAATTTTGACTTTTTTTTATTTTTTTGGGCTACCCATTGACTTTTGTTTTTGGCTTATTGTGCCATAACTTTTTCTCCCAGGCACCGATTGAAACAAAAATTATATATTCACAAAGTTCTTGGCAAACTCTACAACCTCAAAAAATCTCAAAAACATTCACTACACATTGAGACAATAGGAACCTACCCAAACCCAAATTGTCTCCCGAGGTGACAAACGGTCCTTTGGGGGTTAAATACTAGTGATAATCATTACCAAAACAATTTTTCATAGTCACTACCTATTTACTAAATCACTAATTAGGATGCTTAAAGATATTAGTTGAAATCCTCCAACAAATTGTCTCTACTCTAAATGCAAGGCATGAGTATATATATATATATATATATATATATATATATATATATATATATATATATATATATATATATATATGCAAGCTCCTTTATAATAAATTAACAGTACTGCACAATTCCTTCCGATCGTCCAGCACACCACTTAACTCTATGATGGTATCTCAGTTTAAATTCTCACTCATATATAATCATAGATAATTTTAAAGGAGGAACACTCAACCCTCAATTCCTACCATTAACAAACAATTAGTCTAAATTTCCTTAACACACATCCATGTTTAGTGATCATAACACACAATTATACTTCCCAAAACTAGTTGTCTATTTCACCCATAAACCAAAAAATCTACGATAATTTGTCTATTTAGATATTTAGAAAATGATTTAAAACAAACAAATTAATCATTAAAAAAACTTCCTTGAAATTTCTTCCACCAAAGACTCCAAATCTTCCATTTCTTGCCTTTCTTTGTGGAATTCCAAGCTCCGCCGCTTGACAAGTTGTTCAATTTGCTCTTGGATACAATAACAACCACATACAAACCACTTATTTTAACAAAACATCTCAATTCCCTTCCCATTCTTCATTAACTAATGAACTAATTCAATTCCTCTCTATACTCAATTAAATTATCTCCTTGTAAGGCATGAATTTCACTACCACAATTTGTCTAAATTTCTAATATACACAATCTATACCAATCTCCAAATTCTACATAGCATCTTATAAATGATAAATTGAATTTCACCCACAATTCTACTCCTTTACTTTAATATTTACTACAAGTTTGACTCCTTTTCTTATTCACCTGAAATGCACTAAGAACCCATATTATAATTTGAATAAAGTTTTATAAGGCAATTTGTTTATACTTCATATTTCACATATTACCAAAAAGAATTGCAAGACGGCACAAAAACTCACACATAGCAACCCAATCAAGAAATCACTACACATTCACTCCAATCCAATCATTGGATCAAACCCATCCACTTTTAAGAATTACAATAACCAAAAAAAGGAGCTCATAATTATTTCTAAAGATGATTTGTATTATTGAATGAATTCACTTTACAATTTGATTCGTAGAAAGTTCACCACGAAAGTGGGGGAGGGAAACATGATGACTTGTCTGGCTATATTTCCAAGAAGATTAACTACCTACCTATAATTGCTACATGGCAAATTGTTCATTGATTTTCTATTAGAGCTTGAGTGCTTTTAGAACCTCCTACCTTATTTAAATTTGGCATTATATCCCATAATGTTCTTCATTCTTTTGGCTCTTGAATAGTATCTAATCCATAACTTCAATAGAACCCATTTTAGGATAGATGGTAGTTACTCATTGGATTGGATAAAGAAGGAGAGACATTGTCATTTTTCTTTATAAATCTTAATAAACTCCTAAAGCTTTGAAGTACTTTTTTTACTCTTGAAGCCTTGGCAACATAGAGTTTTTGGTCATCCATTTAGAAATGGAATTTTTGTTTTTAAAACTTGTTTGAAATTTTCACACAACATATGGGTAAAGAGTTGCTTCAAGGTGCAACAATTTTCATAACATTTGACTATATGTTTTAAAAATTAATGTCATTATATGTAGTTTCTTTTGAAGCCTATAGCTTGGCAACTTAGAAAATATCAATTTTTTAAAAATAAAAATTTGAACTTGGTTTTTTATTTATAATATTTGAAAAAGCTTTAAACCATTATATTTTGATTGACAAGATGAATGTTATGAGGAGTTTTAGTTTGCAAGCAATTATGGGATCTCTACCATAAAAGAATAAACTTTGAAGTCTTATTTGAATTCAGTTTTAAATATTTTGGAAAAAATATTAAAATACAGGATAGAGAATCTTTATTACAACAATACATCTCTTTCTACTTATAATGTTTTTCAAGCATGAATATGAATTTGATATATTCCCAAATTATCTCTTCAACATATTATTGAAAGATGCAAGTTGTAGGATGTATACATTTGTAGGTAAAAATTTTGAAAGATGAAACTTAAGCATTTGGGAAGAATTGAAAATACTTCTTTTTGAAATTCAAGCATCATCATCTTGCAATTAGTAAAGTTTCCTACTCTGAAACTTTAGGAGGTATTCTTACAAGTTAACTAAAGGATCCTACGATTGGATTTTGTTAATAAATAAAATGTAGTTGAAGATTTTAGCTTTGCTTTAAATACAAGTATTTTGAAGCAATTATAGGCCTAAAAACTCTATGGTTTTTTAGGGGTTAAACCATAAAAGTTGTTGGTACCAATATAGAGAGGAATGTTGATTTGGAGCTTTTTAGACAAAACAAGAACATAGTGTGTTACGGCACCAAAATGGTTTCATCAAATTATAAATTTTTATTGAGAAAATGTTTGGATGTTATTAGAGCTTAGTAAAAATACGTTAACCCCTAAAGTCCCAATGCTATTTTTGTCAAAATAGGGAACCAAATGTGTCCTCACATAGTTTAAATCCAATTCAAAGTGTTGTAATTTTTGCATCTAATGTCTAAATTCAATGAAGCTTGTTGGAAAAATTGTGCTCTCTTTTAGTTTGTGTGATAAAACTCTTAGATCAATCCAAAATGTATTGATTTTTTGTAAGCCAATCGAAGTTCAGAGGTTCAATTTGAGTTCATCAAACCACATTTGATGGCTGCAACTTTGGAGGCTTGTATCTCCTTCATCCAATGTTGTTTTCAATAAAAAGTTGTTTAATTATGTTCCCCTTGCAGTCTAGTTATTGTAGTAAAATTTTCATGTCAATCCAAGTTATTTTGAATGTTTGGAAGCAATTCAAAGTTCAAATTCTCAACAATTTTGGATTATAGTGAACTTTGGCAACATGTTTCTTCTTCATACAATGTTTATTTCCAATAAAAAAAATTGGGAGAGTTGTGCATACTAGTCTTGTTTTTGTGGCTAAATTTTTTTATCAATTCAAGAAGTTATGATTGACTGAGAAGCACTTTAGTAGAAGGAGGTCAACCTCAAAAGTGATTTTTCTTACTATTTTTTGACATTTCAAAGCTATTTTGTAGACACAATGAGTCAATTGAATGATATTTTCTTTCACCAATGTGTTTGGATGGTGGTTTTGAATTACTTTACAGTTTCAAGTTTTTTTCATTTGAATGAGTATGTTTAGAAATCAAATTTCACCTCCAAATGTGTTTCTAGGAAAATTTCAACATCCTTTTTTAATACTAAAACATCATAATCTTCCAATTTATATGGCCAATTGTCTCTAAATTTGATTCACATCATTTATAACATGGACATTAAAAAAATGTGTGGTTGATTCTATACCTTAGTGACATTTAGATCTATAACACTTCAAAAATAATGATATTTTTGAATCCCAAAAGGCCTCAAACTTTTAGAGATTAACACTCAAAACTACTATTTTTAATGCAATCAACAAAAAATTTAAACATTAATTTCTTTTGTGTATCCAACCACTGGATTTTGCACTAGACTAATAAATATGAGATTGTGTGGTAAAATTTTAGAAACTTTGATTGTATACATCACAAGATATAATTGTTTAAAATAATTTTTTTTTAAGAACTTGCCAAAATTGCTTGCAAAACAAGAAGTCTCATAACTTTCACATTACTTATTTAAATGGAATGAATCAAATCTTTCCACATAGACAAAAAATAATCAAAAAGAAATTTTAAAATTTTAAAATTATTTCAAATTCTTGTGTCTTGTTTTTGCTTTCTGTCTTCTTTTGTTTTGGACTTATTATAACATAAATTTTGCACCAAAGTATTGATTGAAATAAAAGTTACATTTCCATGAAGATAATCAATTTTCCTATCTTGAAAAAAATTCAAAAAATCTTGAAAAAAATTGAGATAATAGATACTTGTCCAAACCTTCAATGAGTTTTCTAGAGAGATTTATGGGACTTTAAAGGTTAATGGAAAATTTTGGGATGAGAATATGATGGATGAGAATTTGACAGATGATCCCTTTCAATTGTGTAAAATAATAACAAATGAACATTACACATTTGTTCATGGTTGTGAATGTACTATTTAACAAATCCTGCATTTATGGACATCAAAGTACAATTGTAGTTTTCAATTTGGATTCATTATTGGCTTTAAGTATTGCAATATTTATCTTGTAGTGTACTTCAACTAAGACATTTGATTGAGCATGATTGATGCCATGAAAGTAGAGTCCTTGTAATGGGAAATAACACCTTCCAACACTCTCATCGCTCTCCATTATTTTTCATTATGATGTACAAGTGCCTTTGATTGTGGAAAGTTTTCAAAAAACTTCAAAAGGATCATTGAAATTTTTTTATAATTAATAATATGTTCTAGAAACAACAAAGTTGTAAAGTTCGGGGGTAATAAAAGATCATTTGAATTTCTTTAAAACTTTCAAAGATTTCTACTTTGGTAACAACAATGAGTCAAGTTAGTATATTTTACCTCCTAAAGGACTATTTGTTTCCTTGGGGGACAATTTGGGTCCAGGTAGGTTCCTATTGTCTCAATTTGTAGTGAATGTTTTTGAGATTTTTGGAGGTTATAGAGTTTGTTGAGAGCTTTGTGAATATATAATTTTTGTTTCAATCGGTGTTCGAGAAAAAAAGTTATGGCACAATAAGCCAAAAACAAAAGTCAATGGGTAGCACAAAAAAATTTAAAAAAGTCAAAATATATTAAACTTTTTTTTCCTAAAATCTTATATTTTTGTCTACATTTGAAGCTTTGATTCATTCCATTTGAACTAATTATGAGAAAGTTATGGTCAATCTTAGTTTTTAGGACAATCTAAGCATCTTCTTGAAAAAATAACTTATAGGAATCCTTACAATTTTCCAAATTAAAAAAAAATAAGACTAGGTTTGCTTTTTAGAACAATCTCACCATTGGGATTATCGTATGCTAATTCCATCTTAAAGCTATTAATGATTTAGTTTTTCCTTCAATCTTTAACTTACTTCTACTTAATGATTTTTTAATGAGAGAAAATTAAGTGTTCTTTTGTTGAATTTATTTCCTTAGATTTTCAACTCAACTATTCGATATAAAAACTTAAAAAATCAAAATTAACAATGTAAATTTTTTTAGTCAAATAGATTCAAAGCCAAAAAATCTAGTCAAACAAGTTGCAAAAAACCTTGTTTTCTTCACTTTGGATGCAAATATCTTGCAATATATGCGGTCAAAATGATGAAATTTTGATGAAATTTTTACCACATGTTTTCAAACAAGTTAAATACAAGATCTTATGGTTGGATTTTGAAAAAAATAATTTTTTTTGGTTTTCTTAGGTGAACGCAATAGAAGTGGTAGTTCTACGTGATTTTTGATAGAAAACACCCTCGAGGCTTTAGGGATTAATAATATTAGGCCTTTGGATTTTTAATACTTCTAATTACAAAACTGTTCAATGGATAATGACTTAACAAAGTTCTCTTTAATTAAGCGCTAGAAGTTTTGCGAGGAACTTTGGGTTGCTTCAAGATAACAATAGGTTCTTTGAAAGCTTTTCAATACTAATTTTGATAAAATTTTCATTGTCAATAATATAGAAATTAAGAAAAAAGGCAATAAAATGTTCTTTGAAAACTTTTCAATTTGTAAAGCATATTGAGGAGAAAAATTTATAAAAGACTTACACCACAGGAAAGAATTTAGGATTTTTCCACTTTTTGTTTACATTTCTATAATATAGAAAGGACCAACTTTGTACAAAAATACATTAGTTTTGGAGATTCAAAGTATACACTCAATAGTAGGCTCCCTAACTCCAATCCATATAGGCCAATAAATTTTCTACTTGTACTTTCTATATGTGATGGCCAAAAAATTCCAAATAAGAAATACTCCGTGATTGGCTTACATAGTCTCAAAATAGGGAACTAATTTACATTCTAGAGTCTACTTACAAATAGAAATACACATATAAGGTAATAACACTTAATTGTAATTCTTTTCTAAATCTGACCCCTACAAATTCTTACCTAAAACACACAACCTCTGTTCGTGAGAGTCTAAGGTTGCATTTGGGTACACATATTTTCAACACTTTGAAAATTCACAATGTATTCATACAATGTTTAAACAATGCATTTTAAGTGAATCTAGAATCCCCTTTTGATTACTAGCAAGACCCTACAAAAAAAATTCCATATTATATAAGTAGAACTAGGCTAAATTGCTCATTTAGGTGTATGGTAGTCTGCTCTTAAAACATCTATATAAGGAAAACATAATCTATAATAAAAGCAGAGAATGGAAATGTGTGTCGTGTACAAACACGTTGTGCCAAGATCATATCGAGCTAACATGAGAGAAAGCGTGCAATAAGTAAACAATAGATCCTGTAATTGGCTAGCAACCTAACCACACCAAGACCCAATAGCTCCTGACCAACGGTGGACACTGTGGTCATAGGAAAAACGCCTCATGACTTGTGGTGTAAGTCACAATTACTGTAAAAGCTTGCAAATAATGATAGCAATGCGAAAAGCATCAGCACTAATACTAGCAACATCCATAGCATAGTAAAAAAATAAAAATTCCATAGTACTCAATACACCAGATATCCTATAGCGATCGGTATCCCACTCCTCCAAGGTGATGACCGGTGTAAGCCTAGAAAATAATCGATGAGCCACTACCTGGAGCCCTTCCACATTGCACGTAATTTTTGACATAAAAACATGAAATTGTAACATGATGCGCAAAAAAATCCGTCAAGTTAAACGCGGGTTTCTTCTAGTGAATCCTCCCGCCACCAAGTCCATTGTTGACCACCATGATACTGCAACCCTTGTATCAGTATGTGATCATGCAAAAAACGAAGTAATATGGTAGAAAAATGGGCCTTCTCAAGTAGTTCATGAGGAATTACAACTTGACGTTGCTCTCAGGTGGGCATAAGGATCATCATGATCACACTCAGTAGCCGCCTATATTCTAGTAGCCACCATAAGTAGCTAGTACCTTAGTCATGTACCGATGCTATAGTTTTAGGTTTTAGGTTTTAGGATTTAGACCCTACACTAAAATCCACTAGTAGAAAAACAATTACCATATCAACAAAAAAATTAACAAAAAAGTGTTGAGGGCATTTGTATCCGTGGTCGCGTTGTCTTGGACAATACCTAACAAAAAACTGTTGTCCGTTTTGTTATGGTGGTCAAATCAGAAAAATAATAATATTAATTCACTTTTAAATTTGCTCAATGAATGGCTGCCACATGGTAAGCCAAAAACTAGCCCAATACAAATTGCCATGTAGACCAAAAATAACACATAAACAAGACCAAAAATTAGAGTTTACAATTTAATTAGAAGAAAGTTAAACTTTACAATTAATTTAAAAGACAAGTTTTTTAGAACTTAGTATTTGGTAATAGAAGAGAGGTGACTTTGATGATAGAAGAATAGAGAAGACAATCTCTTTATAGAAATGGAGTGTGGAAGGTAGAACAAACCATATGAGATATGTGAATTAAGATTATGAATGATTCACATATCCTATATGGTTTGTTTTGACCTTTTATCACCCCATTTGTATATATAACTTGTTTTCTCTCTTATGTCACCAAAGTCACCTCTCTTATATCACCAACGTGTGAGAGGTATGTTTTCATAACAAAAAAGTGTTAACTTTTTTGTTGATTTGGACATTGTACTATTTGAATAAACAAAAATTTAGTGACCATTTTGTTAGCTTGTTCAAATCAAGAAAAAATTGTTAAAACGGTCAATATAGTATCCCAGCCAATAAAAAATTGTTAAATTTTTGTTGACTTGGACACCATTTTTTAGTAGTGATCTCCCCTAAAATCATCCACACGAAAACGGTAGGCCACCAAACCTAGTGCATCAATTTTACTCTTGCCAAATCTACACACCACTCGTTTCGATAAAACAAATCCTAAACTCACTCTCCTATCAACAATCCTAACAATCCCTTAACACTTAGGAGTGTAATTTTGAAGTTGTTTTAAGGTTTTGAGTTCTCTAATAAGGCTTTGAGACCCAACTCCACTAAGAAACACTCAAAGCACTCCCCAAAACACCCCTACAACCTTTGGGAGTTCAAATCTAAGGCTAATTTAGCATTCCGGGTTGCTTAAGTGAGTTTGATAATCCTATTTGGAGTGCTGAAGTTTTAGGGTTTAGATGGATAAATACCCAAATTGCACCAATACTTCCCTAAACACCCAAAGAACCCTCTAGGGAAGCAATTGAACTTCAAGGAAAGGTTCTTTTAGATTTTCGAAGTTGTAGTTCTTTTTTTTTTTTACAAAATTGAATCTTAAAACGCCCTGATCAACTGATCGATGACGATGATGGGGAAACACTCCACAATGTTTGCAAGTGGCACCCCAACTCACCTCAATTTCCCTCAGATCTTCTTAGCAAACTCCCTACTTGTCCGCACAAAACTTGATGCTTCAGCTTCGTCGACTTCTTATTGTCGTTGGACCTCAAGCTCGACCTGGCAGTCCTACCACCCCGGCCGGCGATCTTGCCCTGGTTCATGGGCTTGCCGTTGCTGTCGCCCTGCACGTCGGACTTGCCTCCAGCCCTCAAGGCCTCTTGCTCCGCTTCACTCTCCTTGTTCCGCATCGATAGCGCGATCTGGCCGGACTTCTCGTTCAACTCCACCACCGTCACGCTCCCACATTCAGCTGCCGTGGCTAGAACCACGGAGAGAAGAACCATGGCTAAAAACCCTTTGGCGAAGATCCTTCAAAGACTGAGAGAATATGTAATTTTCGAAAAGATTGTTCAGGTACTCCTTGATGTTGTCCGAACTGTACTTCATGTAGCACTTAGAATGTGTCTAAGACTCCAAGTACTAACCGTAACGACCCAAAAAAGAACAATAAGCGGGAAGGATCTTGTCCGAGATCAAGATACGAAACTCGTCACGAAGCTGCTTGTAGTAGTCATGATCGTCTAGGAGCGCAACCAGCCCTGTAGACCTCCTTGTTGCAATTGTTGCTGTTGTTACAGGGATTTAGGACAAACTCACCATTACAGATGCTGTCAATATTGAAGATTCAAGGTGACATTGTCCGCGCCCTTGCTACAACATGCAGTGCACATGGATTTTGATCGACAGCTGTAGGTTTTGGAGACTCGGACCTCCTCCCAATTAATCTCGCCGGATCTTCTTGTGGCCACCCTCACACCTTGCTGACCAGCATTCAAGTGTTGCCCACGGAACATCGAGGACTTGACAACTACTTTCTTCACGTCATGTTATACTATATGTTCACAAAGTACGTTTATGAGTAAAGGAGTGTCAACAAAGAAAGCTCCAATCGAGGAATCTGGAGGGAGTATATTGCAATAGATGCAATCAAGGTGACTTGAAATGCAATCGTGCGCCAAGAGCATTGCTTTGAAACACCGTTCTCAGGATGCTAGACCTTCCTCCATGACCCAAGAAAACTCGCCACCTTGCAACTTCTGTTGCTTGCCATTCCAGTGAGTGTTGAAGGACTTGAGCTTCACCAACCTAGGAGTGTCAATCTGGTCAACAAGCACCGACACAGCTTCATGCGTTGAACCAGTGTTTGAAAGTGCCCCCCGCGCTCAATCAGTTCACGAAGAATCTCGACTAGATTTACGCACTCGGATACAGCTTCATGACGTTACGCTGGGCTCTCCATTGTTCCAGGGCAATGCCTCCTATGGGTGGTGTTTCTTCTCGGTTGCTTCCAGATTGAACGTGCTCTAGTTAGCTAGACGCAAACTACAAAGCAGTGGTGTGTGCCCGCTTGTCCTTTGCAAAGCACCGGCTCTCCCTTGATACTCTTGTACTGTTGTTTTTCCTTACAACTCCAAGCTCCCACTTAGAGAGATTTTAGGAGAGAGAAACACTTTTTTCCCTAAAGTTTTGGGACACTCTTAGGTGGCTTCTTCCTAACCCACCCTTTTCTTATCCTAATCCCCAAAGCAAAGTCAATAATGCACCTAACTTCCAAATATGGGTTTAAGACCTATTTCCAAGGCTAAAACCCCCTAAACCCATGGTTATGGTGCCAAAGTTCCAACTTTGCTTGCAATTCCAGTATACGAAAAAACCCTCAAAAATTCCGTTTTCCACTACTTTCGGTGTTAATTTTCACTATGCATACACTTATAAACATAGTTACATCTTTCTCAAGTAATAAACATGAGGAAAAGCTTCTAAAGAAACTAGAAAAACCTCACAAAGAATTACAAAGTCGAATCAATGCCATTCTTAAAGAATGATAGCATGTGTAGATGAAGTCCACGAGGCAAAACCTCTCACTCCATCATGTGGGAGACTCAACTTGAGAAAGACGAGTCTCCAAAACCTCCACGTGGCTGGAGGTCAAGGGTTTTGAGGTCCCCAAATGAGATGCCGGAATCCCATTGGCGTCTTGGGCGCTCTAAACCTCCTTTGACACCTTCACGACTCCGCAAACGCCACTCAATGCAGAATCCAAGCCCACGTGTCTCTCATGACATGTGATTTCTATGTTTTTGTAGAAGCAAAAATGAGCAACAATTCTATGACAATTGAAATCAAAATTTTTCAAAGTCAAAATGAATTTAAGACCATTTATACAAGGCACTAGGGTGTAGGTATTACAAATGTTCATAGAGTGCAACAATAATGAAGCCATAAATGATTTGTGCATCAGATTGACAAACTGTCAATGTCGGGGTTCTTCCTTTTGCAAAAATAAAAGGGTGCCCTAGGCTTGGTTAACAATTTTATGCAAAAAGAATGATTTCCACGGTCACAGGGTTATCCTTTAATCCATAAACAAGGCTACAACTATTTTTTGGTCAATGAATGATAAAGAATCTTTGTATGCAAGACAGAAGTGCAACCATTCATTTTTGGAATTTGTATGAGAAGAGGAAGTCTTGTACAGTAGTTTGACTTCCAATGAATGCTTTAAAGTTTTCTTAAACCAACTATTCACATGATATCCACGCTCCTTTTGAGGGTTAGAACATTGCCACCAGTTGCTCCCAATGGCCTTGGCAACGGCATTTTCTATTTGCTGTGCATTTTTAGCGGAGAATGGCCCCACACCAGCATCCCGTCACACTATTAATTCTACCGTCTCTCCTGTCACTCTTACATTTACTCGACAAAAGAGGGTTTTTGTAGAGGGCAATTTTATAGTCACGCTAATTTGGTCAACATAGACTATGGCCTCTGTGGATGCTAACATGGAGGTAATGGAGGGTAGTGGGGGATGTACAAAGAAGGGGAAGAACTTTTATGAGGTCGAGGAGAAGCAACTAAGCTTTTCTTTTTTGTGCGTTTCGTGGGATCCAAAGCAAGGGACCGGACAAAAGAATGGGAATTTTTGGAGATACATCACGGAAATAAGAAATCATATCTCAAGTGAACCCATGCCTAACCTTCAAAGTGTGTGGGGACACTTTGGAAGCAATTCTTCAACAATGCACACTCCACACATGTTTGAAGGATGGACAAAATCCACAAATAAAAATGATAAAAGAATTTCTACTTAAGAATATAAGATTATATAAGAATTTACATCTAAATAAAATTAAAGAATCTATAAATATTAAGAAGTACATGTACATGTAATAGATATCTACAAAGTAAGTGATAAAGCTTCTACTTTTAATCCTTAAGTAGTGTGTATACGTAATAGATGTCTATAAAGAAAAAAATAAAACTTCTATTTTTAATTCTTCATTAGATGTTTACAAAGTACAAGATATAGCTTCTACTTTTAACTCTTTAGTACATGTTCATATATTAGATACCTACAATGTAATAGGTAAAGCTTCTACTTTTAACCTTTTAGTACCATGTTCATGTAATAGACATCTACAATTTAGGAGACAATTTTTTTACATTTAACCCTTTAATATTATGTTCATGTGGGATAAAAGTCAATTCAAAATTTTGCTTCAAAACAAGTATAATAAGAGTACCATAGTGACATTCCCCATGACGTGGCATTTAAATAATGATAGTCAATCCAATTTTAGCAAATTGTTGGTGGGGAGCATTGGATGGTCACTGCACCACTACATCTCACAAGGCGGCAAGTGCCTTGCCACTTGTTGATGCCGTGGTGGTGATGCTCTTAGTGCATTCACAACTACTTGAAAATGATTGCTCACCCTCCACAGCTTCAAATAATGGTATTTAATAGTGTGAGCATAAAGCAATGTAACAGTGACAGGAACTCTCGAAAAGCACGCACTCTTTTGGCGCCCTCTATACGGGGGACTGTAAATGAGGCGCCCTCTGTACGGGGGACTGTAAATGACCAGGAGAAGGAGCCTGTACTCCGCGAGAATCTAATATACCCCCCCGGGTACACAGCCAAGCCCCCAAAGTGAGGTAGATAATACCCGGACCATACCCGCCATTCAAGTAGTCCAAGCGACTTCACGGCGGAAGGAGCGGTGCCTCGCGGTGTGGATAGCTTGCTGAAAGGCTCGCCGGTCTCGTCAACACCGCCACCCACCCGCACCAATTTGCACTGACACCCAATTCCTGCAACTGGGCACTCATCATGAACCATGAAATCGTTTCAGAGATTTTCTTCTTCATTTAATTTATTTTTATCCTCACAATTCGGCAATAGCATCAACGATTCCGTCAGTCCTGCTCGGCAGGGTGAGAGGATTGATTAACTTAGGTTGGTGTGGTTTATCTACCCAATCACTCACTGCCTGCTAACTGAAGTCATGGTAGTGTCAGCACATTGACCTTCGTTCATGTCAATGCCTCGATGGGATACACGAGTTTTTTTTCCTCAGGCTGGGAGCCTATAAAATGCCCTTGCTTTTGTGTTTGTGTTGCGTGATTGTGAGTGATTCACTGTTGTGCAATCGGTAGAATACAGCAGTTGGGTGTTGAAATTGGGTTGAGCTGTGTGGTTAACGTTGGGTTTTGTGTGGCGGGAATTTCGATCTTTGGGATTTTTCGGGAGGGGTGGGGGGGATTCGGGGGGATTTGAGGGATGGCGCCTTCGTATGTGGCCGCGATTGATCAGGGCACCACCAGCACGCGCTTCATTGTCTACGATACTGCTGCCAAGGTTGTGGTGTCGCATCAGCTGGAGTTCACGCAGATCTATCCACAAGCAGGGTACCTTATTTGCGTTTCTTCTCGTTCTTGCATTCTTGTTTTGTTTCTGTAGTTTAGCGAATTAGTTCCATTTTCTTCCGGTTTGGGGGTTGAATCATACCGAGGGTTCGTCGAAGGCTCGTGTGATTGTTAAATCATTAGGGTTCAGGGTTTTTTAGAAGTGGACGTCTCTTGATCTTGTCATTCCGTGATGTTTTTAAATTTAAGAAAGGATTGGTGTGCAGATGGGTAGAGCACGATCCGATGGAAATCTTGGACACAGTTCGGAAAGCCATGGAAGGTGCTGTTGCGCAGGCGAAAGAACAGAGTGTCGACATTCTTGGAAACTTAAAAGCGATCGGGATTACCAATCAGAGAGAGACAACCGTTATTTGGAGCAAGAGCACGGGAAAGCCTTATTACAATGCTGTCGTCTGGATGGACGGTCGTACCAGTTCAATCTGCAGGTAAATCAATTTCCTTACGTTCGTTATAAAGTAGGTTACCATTGGGGAAACACTAGGTTTTGTATTTTTTTTCTGTTGGAATAGAATTAGCGATTTGAAAGCATGTTTAATGTTTATGAAGGATTTATATTAAACCCTCTCTAATGACACTGCCTCGGGGGGACAAACGGGCTTCTATGAGCGCACTCATGCATGTTGACGACTTGTCTTGTGGAAGTTACCAAATCAGATGTTTCCGTGGATACCGGTATACACGGAATATGCAATTACGGTGTAGGTCATCAGAGAGGATTGTGTGTATGCGCTGAATGCATGTTCAGTGTAGTGAGTATGCACTTTTGTTTCATTTATTTCTGATTGATATTTTCTGTTAGGCCTTGGCCATTTATTTTGTTGACTATGTGACTTTTATCCTTCCAATGCATAAACCCTGATCTTTTGTCCTGTGGCAGGCGATTGGAGAAACACCATCCTGAAGGCAGTCGCCAGTTTGTAGGCACCTGTGGGCTTCCTATCCACCCCTATTTCAGTGCCACCAAGATTCTTTGGCTAATGGAGAATGTGCCAGAGGTGAAGCAAGGCGTCGAGAATGGGGATGCTCTCTTTGGGACGATCGACACATGGCTGATCTGGAATTTGACAGGTGGTTTGAAATCTAAAAACCCTATTCACGTAACCGACTGTACGAATGCCGCACGAACCATGCTCATGGAGCTCACCAGCTTACAGTGGCATGAACCTACACTTCAGGCCCTGGGCATTCCCAGGTCCATATTGCCCCGAATTATAAGCAATGCCGAGTTGATCGGGAAGATCTCTGAGGACTGGCCGCTGGCTGGTGTTGAGTTGGCTGGATGTTTAGGTGACCAGCATGCAGCCACTCTTGGACAACAATGTAAAGCAGGCGAGGCCAAAAGCACATATGGAACAGGGTGTTTCATCGTCCTGAACACGGGAGAGAAAATTGTGCCATCCAACCATGGATTGTTGACGACCCTTTCCTATAAACTTGGACCTGACGCTCCTACCAACTATGCATTGGAGGGCTCGATTGCAATTGGAGGAGCAGCTGTTCAGTGGTTGAGGGATAACTTGGGCATCATAGAAAGCTCAAGTGAGATCGAGAGCCTCGCAAAGACTGTGGAGAACACGGGAGGAGTGTACTTTGTCCCTGCTTTTAGCGGGCTTTTCGCTCCCTGGTGGAGAGATGATGCACGTGGTGTCCTGGTGGGCATCACTCGGTACACAAACAAGGCTCACATCGCTCGGGCCACCTTGGAGAGCATGTGTTACCAGGTAGATGTCCAAGTCAGACCGCTTCGTACATGTGCGAGTTGGTGTTTTGAATTGACCTAATTGTTCCTTCTTGTTTATTTCTTGGCTCCTTTGCAGTATCCTGTGGCTTTTGGAAATCCAGAGCTCGCTTGGACTTAGTAGGTCACTTGGACAAGACAAATTCGAGGATTGGTAGATATCCATAGCATCTGATTTCCTAGTCTTGGTCCTGCTCTTCCGTCTTCGCATGTTTCTATGTGTGCATTATTCATCGAAATTCAGAAATTGCTAATAGCTCTTGCCAGGTTCGGGAAGTGCTGATCGCAATGAAAGCAGATGCGGGTGACCTTGAGGTGATGGTTGATGGAGAATTCATCCTGAAAGTGGATGGAGGTGCAACTGTCAATAATTTGCTAATGCAACTTCAGGTTCGTACTGGATTCCCCATTCACTGTGATTTCCTATTGATTGTCGGAGTGGGTGTTGTTGATCCCATGGCGCTGATTGTTCAGTTCAATGATATAAAGTCTTGAGACCTTTGCACGTCCGGAAAGTGCAATGTTGAACCCAAAACACATTTTCGAGTTCAATTTTGTGTCAGCCTTGACCTATTTTACTCCCACTCTTTGTGTGTTGCAGGCTGATTTACTTGGAAGTCCAGTGATCAGGCCAATTGATATTGAAACTACAGCGTTGGGAGCAGCTTACGCTGCCGGTCTGGCTGTTGGGGTATGGACCACGGAACAGATTATTGAGCAGGGGGCTGTCCAAGCCACGCCAACTACCTTCCACTCTCAGATTACCGATGAGCAGCGTGACATGAGATGCCGGTCTTGGAACAAGGCAGTTGAAAGGTCCTTTGGGTTGGCAGAGCTCGATTTTTAAGACAATACAGTTTGTCACAATCAGGGTTCGACTTCGCTATGGCAAGCATGGGGTTTAATCGACCTTTTCATCGGTTTTGTGTTGATGTTAATTGCGGTTCGCCTTTTTTCCCGGAGATAGTGCCCGCACTATTTCTGAAGGCAGGCATCTTGTTTATCATGCCTGCATTGTTTGCTAGGTAGTTCTTCATTTATATCCACCTCCTTTCTCGATCCAACTCTTTTTGCTGGCCTCCTTCAAATCCTTGTACATATTCTATTGCTCACTCTGGGGTCTGAAATTCGATAATAATACAGGACCATTTAGTGGTGTTTTGTTTTAGGATTTTCTCATTTCTTGCTCTCTTCAGAGTTGTCTAAACATCGACATGTGATACCAGTGCTGAGACTTTATAACCTGTTCCAAGAGAACTCTGTACATGTCTGCTCTCGAATTGCATTGTTATTGGACATCATGGACGCTCGCACTTGCACATGACGCACATGACGCAGCTTGTTATAAGATATAATATGAATGGTCTTGTTTCGTGAGTGAACTTGCATCGTGTGCAATAACGACCTGTTACCTTCAGAAATATGAACATGTTACGTGCACGTTCTGGAATTTAGAGTGCAACGGTATCGATCTGTTGAAGAGTTGAAGCCTATTCTGGTAAGAATCAGTTTAGGGATTCTCTCCATGACACGAAAACAAAGAGAGAACTTTCAATTGTTAAAAAGAGATGAACCTAATTTTTCGCACGAACCTGGCTTTTTCATTATGAAACATCTTTGATGAATTTGTGGAAATTGCGAAACATTTTGAACACATTTTGTAACTTATTGGCATTCAACTAGATTTATAAAACAGCTAAGTTTTGCAATCTCTCTGATAATGTGGGATTTGCTAATTTCCAGCTCACTTTTATGCGATCGAGTCACGTGCTTCTTCACGTGACATTAGCTGTTTTCAAATTGGTTTCTTTCTAAACTTGAGTACTTGTAAATACATGCTGTTGATGTGCTCCACAAGAATCGCAACCGGAAGTGTGAGTGCTAATTTTTTTGCAAATTTGAGGTTCTAGCTGGAATGTGATGGTCAGGTAAACCAGTCTACCTTCGCGTGTTGTAATGTGTAATGCGTGGTAAGAGAACTCCCCAAATCAATCCGAGTCATTCACGAGGGGCTCCTTGATTCATTGGTTCCACGAAGAAGGCAATACAAGGGTGGCACTGTACCTCTACCACAAATTGAAGAACACGAAGATTGCTAGTTCTAGAGACCCTATCGATGACGTAGAAATCAGCAGCCCTGTTTTTCTGGTTTTTTGGTGGTAGGCTAGGTGGGAACAGATAGTTTCATTGCGGTGACAAACAAGCTCCATTTTCAGTTTTTATGGTGAAAGTGAGGGGAGTTTGTCATGGCTTCATTAAAGAATCCTCGCTACTGGTTTGTGTAAAGTCCTGTATGTGGGTAATTTAGGCAAAGACAAATTCTAAAGACAAATTCTACATTGTGACAAAATGTGGCAACCTTTGCGAGGCATTCAACATTTTTTGGCCACCTTACCTTTGAAGTGGGTGCTAGTTGGGTGACATGTTCATTCAATTCTTTGCAAATAAAATCTTTAAAATGACTACTCAGGGTGTAACTTCAATATTGCAACTTTGTTTTTTAGGCTCCATTCCAATGATCTTGCATGCCCTACTTAGTTCTTATTTATCAAAGAGACTTGCATCCATTCCAAACCCTTCTAGTGTTCCAATGAGTAACATAGTAGAAAAAGTTTGAAGAAAATTCATTTATATTCAAGTAGTACCAAACTGATATAGAAAGAGACACTCTTAAGATACAAGGAGCGCCAGTACATCCACGCCAAGTGAAGCAACTGCAAAGATACTAGAGTCCTCCCAAGTAGGAAGGCTCCTATGTTGTCGACACACTTTTGTCCATCCACCTCATATTGTTGATATGTTCATTATATTTTAGCTATATATATTTTTGTTCTCTTTTTCTTGTTACACAAGTTGTTTATATTATTCAAACTATATGTATGAGGTTGTACTTGTGCCTCCTTTGAATATATTCTTTAGTTCTACTAGTATACTCTATTATTGTTATCTTCTACATGGTATGAGAGTGAGAGATTGAGATCTTCTAAAACTATCAATTAACTTGGTTATTCATGCTTGTAGTATAATAGCTGTGAGATTGACAAACATAGTAGACGGGCAACATATCAAAAGGTAATTGTGTACCTAATGAAGCCAAACTAACCAAATACGTTAACTTTCATTTATGGAAGTATATGATTACAAGAGTGGCCAAGAGAGAGAAACTATAGTATATCTTGTTAGACTCCTCCAGTTCATTGTCTAATCAATAACCAAATGAGTAGTTGGAAGGTGAATAGCTCAAAAAACTCATGTACATTATGAACATATTGATAAAGCCATCTCTCTTAGCATAGTTGATTGAGTTTCACGAACCAAGGCAACTATGGAATTTTTTGTGTTAATCATTTGAGGTGGACAAGGATAGATAGTTAGAAGTTCAAATTGAAAAATCAACTTGCCATCATTCCTTTCTCCACTTGTTTTCATAGTTTTGTTAAAACTTAGTACAATTGTCTACCATTGGAGTCAAGATTGATGATATTGACTTGATACAAATTGTGATGAAGGCACTTTCAAACAACTATGAGTATTTCCTTTAGAACTTTATCAATGCAAGTAAATTTTCTATGCTCAAACAATTACAAGCAAGACTCATGCTTCAAAAGAGTTGTTGTCAGTCAAAGACAGGAAATAGTGGCAGAACCAAAGGGGTGATATATATGGGAAGTCAAAAGTCAAGCTTCAACAACCAAGTGAGCCGTAGTTACAATGGTGGGCAAACAATTCGACTTCAAGTGTTTCAGAGTGACATACAAGATAACTTTAATTCTTTTGGAGATTCTAAGACTTATCAAATGAAGTGTTTTTTATTATAGTCGCCTTCAACATCATAAGGACATGTATCCTAAACACTTGATAGATATTAGAAAGCTAGAAGTAGATAGATAGATAAGGTTGGGAATAAAACCTTTCTCGACAAATATTGTCCAAGGGGAATCCTAGACAAATCTAGAGACTTGTTTTGTAACTAACGATATAGAAAAGCAGGATACTAAGAATTTTGATATATTCAAAGT
Source organism: Climacium dendroides (assembly GCA_950106755.1). Classification (NCBI taxonomy): domain Eukaryota; kingdom Viridiplantae; phylum Streptophyta; class Bryopsida; order Hypnales; family Climaciaceae; genus Climacium; species Climacium dendroides. The sequence goes on along the minus strand of OX467082.1, from coordinate 5,763,731 downwards.
TGCTTAATTTATCTTTTTTCTCCATACATGAGCTAAACTATGGTTTGTACTTAGACTCTAGTGCTACACAACATATAAGTGGTGGTGACCACACCAACTTCACAAATATAGAATAGATTTAAGTCAATGTTAAAATTGCCAGTGGTCAGAGTCATCAAATTACATACAAAGGATTTGTCTATTTTACTTTACCTTCTGGAAAAATAAAAGAAGTCTCTAGTATTCTTTACGTGCCTAGTTCGAGAAAAAAATCTATTATCTGTAGGTTCGTTAATAAACAAAGGGATTATAGCATGTTTCAACGATCAAAAGTGTATTTTGTATAGTAAAGGCACCCAAAAGATCGTGGCTAAAGGATTGTGTAACATGAGCAATAGACTGTATAAATTATCGACACTTAGCTTAGAAGTCTTAGCAATTGTGGCTCAATGCGATATAGACATAGTACAATTATAGCATTTTTGGATGGATCATATTAGTTATGATAGATTATACAATATTGTAGCAAAAGAATTAACATTAAGTCTATTGTATATATCCACTTATTACAAAGTTTGCACACATTGTCAAGCTGGAAAACAAACTAGAGAAAGCCTTTTTCAATATAATACTTCTAGAATCTCAACGCTACTTGAACTCCTTCACCTTGACTTGTGTGGTCCTCTACATGTTTTGTCTCTTGGCAAATTACAATTATGACTACAACCAATAGACTTGGGTTAAATTTCTTTGTCGCAAATCAAAAGCATTTGAACAATTCAAAATATTCCAATGTATGATTGAATGACAGCTAGGCACACGTATACTAATAATATGAAGTGATCGAGGTGGAGAAATTTTCTCCATAAATTTCTCAAGTTTTTGCATGAAATCATGAATTAGAAGATAGCTTACAAACGCTAATACTTTTAATAAAAATAGAATAGCAGAGAGAACCAATAGAAAACTTCTTGAAATGGCGAGGAGTATGTCAGTACTTGCAGTAATTCCATGTTTTTGTGGACCAAGGCCATTAATATTGCCGTATTTTTCACCAATTGGTCACCCAATTTAGCAAACTCGTAGCAAATTTAGAGGCTATCTTGTAAAGTTCCTGACATTTCTTTTTTACATGTCTTTGGTTCCATGATCTATGTTTGGATAGAAAAATGCAATGTGATAAAATAAATGCTAAGATTAAACTTGATATATTCCTAGGGTATGATAAGTAGACTAAAGGTTTCTGAATTTGGATTTCTGATAAGAGAAAAGTAATACTATCCCACAATGTGAAATTTGATGAGACAAATATAGGGATAAAATTTCCAATACCATTGTTATCTACTACAGTGTAGTCCAGTAAAGATAGTTTAATCAACAATGGAGAGATTTCAAAGTCATTACCTTCACCACCCTCAAATTTAGACTCTCCAAAATTGCCACTAGTGATGAGATCCTTATTACGCCAACTGGACAATAATTCAGAGTTAGTTGAACTAAATTCAATTCATCTTCTAGCAAGTGGTCCTACACAAGAAGATACCCCTATTATTGTACTACAACAATTTTTTATAGCTTGGTTGCATTCAACCCATGTTAGAGGATCATCAATTATGCTAAAAGATACCTACACCTACACTATAGAACCTACAACAATGGCCCAACTTTTTCCAACTTCCACTAAATACATATAGTTCTTTGAATCCATTGAAATCAATTGTTTTTTTGGTGTTATTGATGAACCTTCTAAACCATTCAACTTCTCAAAAACTAACAACCTCCCAAGTTGGAGGGAAACTATAAAATTTGAATAAGAATCACTTTCAAAGAATCACACTTGGGATCTAGTTGACTTATTTGAAGGCATTAAATTAGTGATAGCCAAATGGATGTATAAGACAAAAATAGGAGCTCATAATCAACCTTACAAACTTAAAGCTTGCTTAGTGGCTTGAGGTTTTCAATAGACCAAAGGATTAGATTTTGATAAAGCATTTGCTTCAATAGCAAAATGGAAGGCTGTCCACATGGTTGTAGCATTGGTGGCTAACAGCAATTGGATTCTTGTGCATTTGGATGTTATAACGGCATTTTTGAATAGAGACTTAAAAGAAATAGTTTATATGGAGGTTCTTGAGGGATTTTGCAATGCCTCTACAATAAACAAGGTTTGCAACCTAAATAAGTTACTGTATAGATTACTCTAGTCACCTCGAACTTGGTTCAATTAGATAAATGGATTCTTATTAAATGAAGGATTATTCTACATAGAAACCAATTACAATCTTTTTCATGTCACATGTAGTAAAGGATTTATTATCCTAATTTTACATGTGGACAATTTGCTAATGATTGTATCTGACACTGATGGAATTCACTCTCAAACAAAAATTCATGAACTCATTTGAAATGACAGATTTGGAGGCATCCACTATTATCTTGGCTTTGAATTTATTTGTTCTAATAAAGGCATCTTTTTGTCTCAAAAGAATTATACATTACAAATACTATAAGAATTCAATATGATGACATGCACATCAATTGTTGTTCCAATGCATAAAGGGTGTCCACCTCGGTATAGAACCTAGGGTTGATATGAAAAAATACTAATGTCTTGTGGGTATGCTCATCTATTTGTGCAACACAAAGCCCAAAATATTTTATGTAGTGGGAGTCTTAAAGCAAATTCATGCACAATCCAAAGATCTCGCACATGGAAGTAGCATATCAAGTCCTTAGATATATAAAAGGAGATCTAGACTTCGGTTTATTTTATGAAAAGGATCACACTACTTCAATGGTAGGTTATATTGATGCAAACTAGGAGAACTACAAAATTGGTTGCAAATTAATCACAAGGTGGATTTTCAAATTAGTAGGAGGACCCATCTCATGGCCCTCGAAAAAACAACGCATGGTCATGGTATCATCAACCAACGCTGAGGCAAAAGCATTTATAGAGGGCATATGAGAAGCAATATGGCTACAAACATTATTGGCAAAAATCCAAGGACTATCACCAAATCCCATCCCATTGTTAAGTAACAATCAAAGTACAATCAAAGTACACTCAAACCTACCAAGAATCTTGTATATTATGAACAATTAAAGCACATTGAGTTATGGCTCCATTTCATAGAGAGAAAGTTATCATTGGTATAGTTAAGATGTTATATTTTAAACCAAACATGCACAAGTGAAACCAAGATACCATCAATATGCTCTAAGTTACAATGTTTCTCCCAAACAATATCATTCAAATGAAAACATCACTATCCTTACTCTCCAAATTTAATTCGTTGAGTGTTTCCTACCAAGTTCAAAGCAATCCTTTCCATTTGCATATGCATGAGTTACTCTCCATTTGCAAAGTGTCAAAGCACTATATATGCACTCTTCATATCCATCCATTAAATTAGTTTGTTTATTTGTTTGTTACATTTAGATCTCTTGAGTCACATGTTGTCCCTTCCTCACATGTGCATCTCCTAGTCACATGCTTGGTACTGTTGGAAAGGCCTCAATGAGGAGGGGTGCATGAGCTTTATCTTGTGACATTTTGACATATGATGTGAAAGTTATGGAACCTTTGGTCCAAGATGACCCTAAACTACTAGATGGTGGAAAGGTACCCAAACCGAATGGCATGGTTGCAAGTTTGATACTTGGCAATGATAGGTTGTTTATCTAGCATGAAATCAGCCTCTCTACCTGAGAATCCCTTGTGTCAATGGAACTTTGAGTTATTTTTGTTTTAAAAAAATTAGAAAATTACTTTTACTTTTCTTCTGACACTGGCACCTGTACAAGGCACACTAGTATTATTGAAGTAGTCAAGGCCCACCACATCCTATTCATGTTGGTCTTGTCCAATGAGTTATGGAATCTAGAAGATCTCAACAATGAATGCAAAATTTGAGGGAAGGCTCAGGTGATGAGCAACACTCCAAATTTTCGTGGCAAGCTCATTAGTCGAGGCAGCAGGCCAATTCTTTTAAGTTCCCCGAGCAAGGGTGGTAATGCTCTGAGGTTGATACTTGATACAACACACAAACAACGCGAATCTCCGAAACTTATTTCAGAGAAACCGAATGTCAAGTGATATGGCTACAGCACTCGAAGTTAGAAACAGAGTAACCTGAGCAAGATGGCTGTAACACACCATTCCGTGTGCACAGAAACATTTCTCAGTATACTAATGGAAAACTGAAGCCTCCGGAATCACGCAGTACCATGCAGTCTACATCTGAAGTCCACTGAAAATTCCCCATCCAACCTCTGGTGGCGTCAAAAATGATCGCAGTCAAGAATTGCATAATCATTGGCACAGAATTGAAGCTTGAAAGACGTGAAAACTCCCAAAATTACGAGTAAACGGGTGGACGACACTCGCTAGCATTTAAAAGGGTGTGCAACAATAACTTCCGAGTTCAGAGCTCCAAAGAACTAACAGGAGCAACTCAGAGATGGACTGTGGTTCGAACACCTCCACTGTAAAGCCAGAAAGCAAATCCAATCTCTGGGCATCCGAAAATTGCGAAAAATTCCAGTGTACTAATAACTAAGAAGCATCTATGACCCAAAACCGCAGGCAAGGTTCAGACTTAAAAATCATCTACATCACAGCGAATGTAGGCACTCACCATAGAAAAACAAAATTCTAGTTCCAAATAACCAAGAACACCTTTAACAGAACCCGTGGGAAGCAGACAATGGGCATAGACATGTAGACACTTCCAGAAAATAGCCTAACCAGTTATATCATCGTCCCAACATCCTGTGAGCCATCCTGACATTCCGTCGCCATATGCTTCACGCAGCTTAAAGCATCAACAACCCCACAAAAACCACAAAACACATGAACTGGAAGAGAAAAAATTCACAGTATGAAGAGTTGAATGCGGGTCCTCCCTCAACACTGATTGTATTCATCATCAAAAAGTACACGTACACGACATGAAACACATCACCAGTAACTTCCTCCATCGCAGCTGCTGCAACCACCGTGACCTCGACTCTTCTTCTAGGCCTTGTCCACCTTCGACGCAGCGGTCGCGGCTTGTCCACGCAGACGTCCCGTCCGCCTGGCGGCAATGAGACCCACTTTCTGCCCAGGAGGCGCGTCCCGACGCACCGTGCTCGCGTGACCGATATGCTGGTGGTTACCTCCTCCATGAGGATGCTCCACGGGGTTCATCGCCACACCTCTCACCTTCGGCCAGCTGTTCCTCTTCACCTTGTACTTGTGGTACGCGTTTCCAGCCTTCAGCATCGGCTTCTCCGTCCGTCCGCCGCCCGCCACCTGACCCACCATGGCGCGGCAACCGCTCGGAACGATCTTCTTGGCTCCCGACGGCAACTTGATACTGCGTCCACACCAAACATTATTGCACAGTTCAATTTCCCTTTCGTATGATATAACAAAACAACACATCATGCAGCGGTTATCACCATCGTCACCGAAACCCTAATCCGTCCCAGTCTGTCCCCCGCTGACCTAATTCATATTCCCTGCTTCAAATTTTCCACCAACATCGTTCATTCCCCCTCATTACCTGTAAATCTTACATCTCGAGCTGTTGCCATTGAAAAAAAAAAAGCCACATAAATACGACGGGGTGTCCATGTCAACAGTTATGGAAAACCTAAAACTTCTTACGGTACTCACCGGGTGGTTCCGCTGTCCACGTTGTGCGACACCACGATGGCGTAGTCGCCCGACGCGCGCGCGAACGCGCCCCGATCGCCCATCCGGTGCTCCACGTTGCACACCACGGCTCCCTCGGGCACGGACCTCAGGGGCAGCACGTTTCCGATAGACAGGGTCGCCTTCTTCCCACAGTACACGAATTGGCCCGAGTACATGCCCTCGGCGGCGATGAACCTCTCCTTCTGCCTTTTGAAGCGGAAAGGGTGACGGAAGGTCACCTTGCAGAGGGGAGCACCACGGCCGGAGTCATGGACGACCTCGGAGACCACACCCTTGATGTAGCCATTGCGCTCGGCGTAGTCCAGCGACCGGAACTGCGCGGGGCCCTTGCGGCGGTGAGTATGACTCCGAAAGATGGAACCAGCTCCCTTACGCTGGGCTCTGATGACTCGACCCATGGCTAATGGGGGGATCAGGTGCAAAACCCCCGAAGAGACTTGGGAGGGAGCAAGAGAGAAAGGAGGACTGAAGTCGCACTCCTTTGCCCTAAACCCCAGCGAGCGACACAGCTCAAAACCCTAATTCCCTGAATGAGAGAGACGATGTTCCCTTCCGAGTTCCCTTGCGTTGACTCCAACGTTCCCATCACGTAAGTGTGGCTGAGTGACTGGCAAACCCGAACGGCCACGCATTCAGCACTTCGGCACTTCCATCATATGGACCTGTGCGAAAACGGCCACGCCTTGTAGGAATGACAACAGGAATTCCGGAATTCTACATGACCTACACTTCAGGCTCTGAGCATTCCCAGGTCCATATTGCCCCGAATTATAAGCAATGCCGAGTTACGTTGACCGGGAAGATCTGAGGACCTTCCGCTAGCTAGCTGGTGTTCAGTTGGCTGGATGTCTAGGTGACCAGCATGCAGCCACTCTTGGACAACAATGTAGAGCAGGCGAGGTCGAAAGCACATATGGAACAGGGTGTTTCATCGTCCTGAACACGGGAAAGAAAATTGTGCCTTCCAACCTCGGATTGTTGACAACCATTTCCTATAAGCTTGGACCTGACGCTCCTACCAACTATGCATTGGAGGAGCAGCTGGTTGAGGGATAACTTGGGCATCATAGAAAGCTCAAGTGAGATCGAGAGCCTCGCAAACACTGGAGAACACGGGAGGAGTGTACTTTGTCCCTGCATTAAGCGGGCTTTTCGCTCCCTGGTGGAGAGATGATGCACGTGGTGTCCTGGTGGGCATCACTCGGTACACAAACAAGGCTCACATCGCTCGGGCCACCTTGGAGAGCATGTGTTACCAGGTAGATGTCCAAGTCAGACCGCTTCGTACATGCGCGAGTTGGTGTCTTGACTTGACCTAATTGTTCCTTCTTGTTTATTTCTTGGCTCCTTCGCAGTATCTATCCTGTGGCTTTTGGAAATACAGAGCTCGCTTGGACTTAGTAGGTCACTTGGACAAGACAAATTCGAGGATTGGTAGATATCCATAGCATCTGATTTCCTAGTCTTGGTCCTGCTCTTCTGTCTTCGCATGTTTCTATGTGTGCATTATTCATCGAAATTCAGAAGTTGCTAATAGTTCTTGCCAGGTTCGGGAAGTGCTGATCGCAATGAAAGCAGATGCGGGTGACCTTGAGGTGATGGTTGGTGGAGAATTCATCCTGAAAGTGGATGAAGGTGCAACTGTCAATAATTTGCTAATGCAACTTCAGGTTCGTACTACATTTTCTCTCGATTGTCGGAGTGACCCCATGTCGCAGATTGTACAATGATATAAAGTCTGAGAACTTAGCTGTGATATCATCCAGAAAGTGGAATGCTGAACTGAAAAATACCATTTCGAGTTCAATTTTGTGTCGGCCTTGACCTATTTTACTCCCACTCTTTGTGTGTTGCAGGCTGATTTTCTTGGAAGTCCAGTGATTAGGTCAATTGATATTGAAACTACAGCTTCGGGAGCAGCTTATGCTGCCGGTCTCGCTGTGGGGGTATGGACCTGTTGTAAACCCGCTCACCATTCTGTATGGTGGACATATACTCATAGTTGGCAGTTACTGCCTCTATTGGGTGCATGTGTCACAATGCACCCCAAAAAAAGATTTAATTAATTTTTTTAACAACCCCCTCTCCAGTTTCAAAATATTTATTTATTAACTAGCAGTTGGTGCTTGCTATGCTGCGCATTCATTATTAAAATTTTATAAGAATTTTTATGTATTAAATAGAATGCAGAATAAAAATTTCAATAAATCTTCAAATAAAAATGACTAAAATCTTTGTATAATTTTTTTTATAAGTAAGCATATATTGAAATGTACAATAGAAATTTATTGAATGATGAATGAAACATATGCAATGGTAAATACTATAAAAGATACACATACATTAGAATGCATTAGAAATTTGACTCCATTGTTACAAAAAATGGCAATCCAAATTGAAGAATTGAAAAAAAAAAGCTTATAAATCTCAAAAACTTTGTGAACAACTTAATTGTTGTGGAATCCAAAATCGGTTCAATTGAATAAATTTCTCAAAATCATTTCATAGTAGCAATAGAAAATTGAAATCATCAGCGCTCAAAGCTCACAAAAGCACAAAATCATAAAAGTACAAAGAAGTGTAAAACCAAGAGAAGTAATGGATTTACTACCTCTATAATATCATCCTATGGATCCTATTTAATATCACCTCAATTGCAACAACTATATTATTTTTATAATATCACCCTTTGTAAAAAGTAATATTATAGAAGTGCTTGCAAACTGCTACTCTATTTCAATAATATCACATTGTGTGAAAATACGATTTTTATGTATGCATGATTGGAAATGATTATTTTAAAGACTTATTGAAATCATTATCGTGCATTCTATTCAAATATATCAAAATTTTACTAATATGTGATACAATAAATGCGTAGCATAGCAAGCACCAACCCCTAGTATTAATGGTAGCATTTGTGATATTACAGAGGGACTTATGATTTTAGTAGTATGATTAATTCCCTCCCCTCTCCCCTATTTGTAATTTTGAGAACCCTTATTGTGGGACAATCAATATGGGACATGGGACAATTCAGTACTAAAACCATATCATGTATCCATATCCCGTATTCATATCCCGTATTCATATCCCATATTCCTGCAACATATACCTAGTATCCATATCTGCTCCTGTATCCATATCTATTTATAGTATTCATACAATATATAGTATTTATACCCATATCCATATTCGGTATCATATTTTGGATTCATATTTGGACGGCTCAGATTAAATTTCACAAAGATCAATGGCTTTTGATTTTTTTGAGAATGGACGGCATTTTGGAGGGGAAGCATTTTTAAAAAAAATCAACGGCCTATGATTTTTTCAAGAGAGGGGGAGAATAATGCAAACCAAGAGGTGATAGCCTCTTTTCAATGCATTGTTGAGTAGATAGTGAGGCAGAGATTTATCCCACCTCCAAAATTAAATTAAATATTTTTTTTAATTCCCCAACCTAATTCAATCCCAATCCCAAACCCAACCCTAATCCAATGCCAACCCAAACCAACCCAAACCCTAACCCCACACACAATTTGTAATTTTAGATTGATATAGGATTTTGTAATTGATATGGGGTTTTGTATCCTTTGTCCATATTTATAGTATATATATGTATATGTCTTCTGTAGCCATACTTGTACTCATATCCATATCTATATCCATATTCATTTTTTGTACATGTATTAATATTCATTTTTTGTATCCGTATCTATATTTGTACTTGTATTTGTATTCATATCTCATATTGATGGCTTAGAGATTGGTTTTAGTTTTTTTTTTCTATAAGAAGATCTACGGTTTGGAATTTTTGAAAATCAAAAGTGAGAGGGGGGACAAGGGTAGGATGTTTGCATCTTTTTACTAAATAGTTCCACAACTTTAGATTTCATTTAGCTCACATTCATCCACTTGATTTCTCTTGTATGTGTATGTGTATGTATGTGCATATGTATGTATGTATATTTATATAATTTCCACAAGGGAACTTGTACCACATTTGAATTCTCTCTTGAGACTAATGCATGTAATTGAGTTCTCTACTCAAGCATCATGTCGCTTGGGCTACTTGAGTTTTATTACAATAGGACCACGGAACAGATTAAAGTAGACCAACCCATTACCGTTTGCAATCCAATTCCATGAATAGACCAGCCCAATTCCGCCACCTACTTTTGACCCCAATTCTCTTCATTTTAGGACAAAATCAAAGAACTCTATGACAAAATCAGGGATTTAATGACAACAATGGATAACGTGTGACTCCATTTGTAGAGATATATATCTAGTACTTGATTAGGCGGTTTTAGGTTGTCTATGGGGTGTTTATGGCTTTAATCTAGAGGCGGTTTTGTGATTTCAGGGCTGACCACTTCAAAAATTCACAGAAATTACAAATTTGATCATAAAATTATAATTCCACTTGAGTTTGACTCACAAAACAAGCACACACCTCTGAAAAATATGTGCCCCTCTTGGAATTGTCCAGATTCCAGATTAGGGTGAAAATAGGCTTGTCTAAGCTGAGGTACCTCTCTCTCTTAGATTACCGATGAGGCATGCCGGTCTTGGAACAAGTCAACAAGGCAGTTGAAAGTGGTTCTTCGGGTTGGCAGAGCTCCACTTTTGAGACAAGACAGTTGGTCCCATGCCACATGCCCCCCTCTTTCAGTGTTCAGCTTTGCTTGCTGTGGCCATTATGGGTTCGATCTTTTCTTCCAGTTCTGTACGTGCGCATGGCATGTTGATGTGCACGTTGATGTTAATTGCGGTTCATCTATCAAGAGGATGGAGTTTTCAGTCCTTGGCCTGAGTGACTTTGCACTGTCCTCTTGATTCCTTTTCCTCCCATAGAAAGCGCCCCAAGTGGACAGCACTAAATGGAACGGCACTTCACAATATGGTTGCCCAAGTTGAGAGGCCATGAGATTGAGTGGCCAAACTTTGTTGACAGTCCAAATAAATGAGCAATAAATAGGCAATACATAATAGGAATTGGAGCCTTCAATTAGTCATAGTGTGAAGCTTTTAAAGGCCAAGCCTAAAGTTTATAATCTAACGGTTGAGATCTTGTCATAAATCGACAGCCTCTCAGTGATAGTTTGAACTTCCATTTTTAGCCAATCCAAACTTTCTTTAAGAGTCTGTCGCCATGTAAGCAATTTATTGCCATGGAGGTAGTTGGAGGGTGTTGGCTTTTGGACTTGTGCCTTTTAGTATGAAGGGTCGAGAGGCCAAACTCTTTGGTTTCTTAAAATTTGATTGGTGGAAACCCATGGCCTCTCAACCTTTGGTTGGTCATAATGTGAAGTGGCTTTAGGGTAGGCAAGCGTATTACCACCTTGATTTGGAATCTGGATATCTTGGGGTCAATTCCAAGAGGGGCTCATAGTTTTTAGAGGTGTGCACTTGGTTTATAGATCAAATTATATATTTTTTGATTAAAATTATATTTTTGTGAATTTTTGAAGTGGTCAACTTTGAAATTACAAAACTATTCATAAAGTGGAGTCATAGATACCCCATAAACACCCCATAATTGTCCTTTCATGTATTTATTATGACTTAAGTTCCCATCAATTAAGAATTGATTTAGGCATTAAATTACTGATTTTGTTAGAATCTTGAAGGGATTTGCATATTTCTTGAATAAATTTAGATGTTTGAACAAATGGAATTGGGCCAAAACTAGATTATTGACTTAGCCAACAAACAAAATTAGATTGGCCTACCTTATTTCTGAAGGCAAGCATCTCAATTATCCTCTAAACAAATGAAGGTGGGTTGGATTGGAGTGGGGGTTTAGGGAGACATTATCAAAACCTATGGGTTTTTAGTATGTTATTCAAAAATGGAATTTGAATTTTTTGAAGATTCAACCAAAAAAGACTAAAGTACAATTTCAACTCCAATTAATTTTTTTTGAAAAATTCATTGATTTCAATATTTTATAGCAATATGAACTTTGGGCCTATAACTATTCTAATCTTAAAGTGACATGATAACTTTGGTTTATACCATGATGTTATGCATTATAATATAACTTTGGTGAAATTTTTAGATTTTCCAAATATATTTTATATTTGATATGAATTTTTTTTCATTTTTTCATTAATAATTCACAATAATTTCAAATTTGTCCACAAAAAACTTGAAAATTTTATAACTAGTAGTAGGCACATGACTTTGTTTTTGAAAAATGAATATAAATTTTTTCATTCATATATAGTTTCAAAATGGTAGCAAATAAAGTGATTGATAGTGAAGCTTGAAATCAATGGTCATGGACTTATCCTTCTAAAGTTAAAACAATTAAATATAGTGATAGATTGGGTATTTACACATATACTTAGTATCTATTGAACCTAGTTGACATCCCTCGTGGCACAAGAATAAGTTAGAACAATAATATCACTGTTCTTTTCAAAAAAACTAAGTGATAATTTTGGAAAATAGAATCTTTCAAAAATATAAATTTGTATTCAATAACATTGGTAATATGTATTCTAGAACATTAAGTGCCACTAAATAAGAGCAATCATCAATCTTTACACAAATATTGATTAGAAGCAATTTTGTCAACATATATGAGTTGCAACAAAGTAAGTACTTTATTTGGTGTTAATGTACACATTTTTTCACGAAGCAAGCACTTTGTATAGGAACCACTTTGCAAATTAAGCTTAGATCTTTCAAATTAACACAATCTTGCCTTGCCAATGAGTTAAATTTTAACTACACAAGGTTTGAAGTTCAAAAACCTAGCTTGCTTCTTCAAGTTTGATTGCATATTTACATACTTTGACAATTGTGCTTTCATTCTTGAAAGGGGACCAAAAAGAATCTTTACAACTTGAAGTACAATTCATCAAAAGCTAGCTAGATGTGCATATATAGGAGGATAATAGCAAAGTTGTGAAAAGGCACCACAAATAACATAGTAACTATTGTAATAAACACTAGGTGTCAATGCACACTATTGAAATATTCCCTTGTTTTTTAAAAAGACCCATGTTTCCTTTGTGTTTTACAAAAGAAACATGGATCTTTTTTCAAAAACAAAGGTAGTATTTTACTCTATAACACATAGAATAAATGTGCCATTTACCAAATAGTTCCAATCACCAGAAATTGACTATCCCATTCACTAAATGACAACTAAACAACAAGTGAATAATCTAACATCAAGTGAATTGGATAGTCACCGTACACTATGCGGTAAAGTACTACAAGTGATTTTTTAAAAAGATTTTACGCCTATTATCTTCAAGTTGGAATGAAATTTGTAATAGGAATTTTTTTGCACTCTATTTTATTGGCAATGAATTTTAACATGGCATTTAATAATTGTGCTAAGTTTCAAAGCTTGCAAGTTTTTGAAATATTGTGAAGAAGGATTAGAATTTTGTCTATGTAATGATTGGTAAATTTTCTCTAGTTCTATCAAATATGAGGGAAGAATATATTTTAATTTATATAAAGAAAAAGCACTTGTACTAGAGTATCTCTAGGCTTGAAAAGTTGATGAATTTCTTAAGAGGTCATCCAATTTGTAAGGCGAGTAGACATTTGGGATTAAAATTATTCTCTTTTGCAAGTCAATTGGTGGTTGATTACTTGGCAAGGGCTTCGGAAAGATGGTTTATTTTCTTTTGAGGCTCAATTACCAAACTCAGTGGTGATGTTCTAAGAGGTATGGTGAGTGGAATTTTTTTCCTTGTACAAAAATAGATTTAAGAAAGATTCCATAATTTTTTACAAATTGATTTTCCAAAACAAAATTACCATGAATTTTCTAGGTGAAGATTTTGTTCCTTCTATAGATCATATATGTCATCTTATTTCCGACCAAAGGTTGGTTGCAAAATTGAGAGTGTTGTGCCAATCATAACATGCCATAACTAATTATAGTTATTGATATCTATTTGTAGGAAAAAAGACTACCCTACGCTGCCAAAATGGAATGAGTTGGGGTGATTAGGATTGGATTGGCTACCTTGTAAGGTAGAATTATCCAATACCACCATCCATCCCATTTTGCCACCTGTAAGACCTTTTCATTTGCATTAATGCCCCACCCATTACCACAAATCTTAGTACCCCTTTATCATGGTGGCAATGCAATTGGGGGGGTTGGACACATCAGTCCAAGTTTTAATCTTTGAAAAACATTTTCATGTCCGAGCTTGGTCAAACTTCATAATATTTTTACATTGAAACATAGACACCCATGCTTCAATGAGGGTCCATTCACACTTTAACATTTTACCATTGAAAAATCACAGAAAAATCTCTTCTTGTCGGAATGCCTTCTTTCTTTTTGCAATTGACTACTCTTGAACTTTTCAATCTCTGTAAAATATGGGAACCGACATCTAGCTTCTCCAAAGTCTCTACATAGCAAGTCTGTGGATCTACCTTACTCATCTGCCGACTTTGCCATTCTGGTAAGGCTCAGGGACCTGCAGATGGGATAGAATTGAAGCTCTTGCCTCTTGGGTTCCATGCCCAGCATGCGTGCACGCAAGCTCATTTATACTAAAAGAATCGTTCTCGTCCCGCACTTGCAGTCTGATTACATTATTCTCACTCGTGGGCTTGATCACGTGGGTTTCCAATCGCGTTTTCTTGTGGGTTTCTCAGTCGGTGTCTTTGTTGCTAATGTTTCTCTGGATTGCATTTGGCCATAGCAGTATTTTTTTCCAGCCATAGATTATGCAGCAAGCAAGAAGCAGGAAGAGATCTGCTTAACGAAATTGGGGCTTTCGAACAGTCTGTTTTTCGCCAACTTAGTTGGAGAGTTGTTGCTTGTTTTCCTCCCAGTGGGATGAATTGTAGCGCTGAAAAATTGCTTGCGGCTGCTATGAGAGAATTACTGCACCATCACCTGCCGTAATGACATTCACGATGCTGGACTTTCCGTGCGTTCCTTGTACGTACTAACTCCCGTCCTTAGCTTGCGGTTAGCATAGAATCCATGTCTTATGTTGATGGAATTTTGAAAATTTCAGGGTTGTCGGAAAATATTGTTCTTCTTGTTGTTGTAGTCCGCGATCCCTGATGGATGTGATGTACATGCTTTGATCTGATTCACTGATGTGGGTGAGTCCGTGCTTGCAATGCAGGGGCGGTGGTGGGGAGTATTGAGGAGGAGTTGATGTCGCTTCTGGGTCCTCTTTATGCGGTGCTTTGCGACCCCATCACGCTCCTCACAAATTGTTTCTTGACGAGAAGCTGGAGAAGACCCCCTGGCTATGAAGATCCTTCCGTGCTCGCCAGTGAAACCGCGTGCATGTTCCTTTTACTCTTTGCAAATCTAAGGCGTACAGAATGACTAAATTTTGCGTTGCAACTTCCTTTTGTTGAAATTTCGTGATGAGAGCTGAATTTGTACACAGATTCTGTATAGTGATGCTCTGATGAATATAATCCATATTCCCAAACTATCACCACGCTATTGATGACGAAGGAAAAGTGATTTGCGCATAGGGATTGCATAAAGTAGTGTTGGGCTTGCACCTTTCCTAGTTTAGCACAAAAGACTAACAAGTAACTGAAATAATGCGAGCCGGTATCACTCATCCATACCTGACTTTGCTTTCAATTGCTGAACTCAATGAGTTAGTGGAAGTGCGTTAATGGAATATCGATTGCAGAGGGTCACTGAATCTTTGATACCATGATTCTCCCTTGCATAGCAGATAGGTCCGTGTGAGGAGTTGAATTCAAGAACGTTATCGTAGTTGTTATCTTCCTTTGAAACAGAATCGTGGGTTGATGGTGGTGGTAGTCCAGTTACTGTCAAGGAGGTGGAAGCTCTGTTTGACCTCTTCACGCGAATCAGCAACTCGGTTATTCACGATGATCTGATTCACAAGGTTGACCATTTTCTCTCTTTTTCTCTTTAGCGGCACTGAGTGTTGGTACTCGGTTCGAAAAGTGTATTGAAATGATGCCCTACTAATGCACTTGTGCAGGAGGAGTTTCAATTGGCGTTATTCAGGAACAGTGAAAGGCAGAATCTGTTCGCAGATCGGGTAAAGACCGTTGCAATGAATACTCTTGTTTTCTGTGGATAAAATGGGTTCAAGTTAAGAATTAGGGTTTCATTATTGCACCCTATCGACAACATGACCCGAGCATATCGTTGGTTTAGTGTGGCAGGTGTTTCACTTATTCGACAGGAAACAAAATGGTGTGATTGAGTTTGGGGAATTCGTACGCTCACTGAGTGTGTTCCACCCAAAGGCGCGTGCTGAAGACAAAGCTCAATGTGGGGCTTTTCTTTCTTTCTCCAAGCTTTTTCATTTCACTAGATCTTGCAGTTCCTAATTTAGCCGCCCTATTAAGTTGAGTGTCCTTTTGCAAACGAGCATGAAGTTATTTCATTTGAGTAGTCAAGTCTATTTTGAAGTTATGCAATTTCTGAACCCCTTGCACTTGTTCTGATTTCCATGCAGTCGCATTCAAGTTGTATGATCTTCGTCAAACAGGATATATAGAACGTGAAGAGGTACTACCAACTCTTTGTTTTAGTAGTGGTGAATCGTTTATCTTGCTGAGAACTGTTCAAGTCCAACTTTGTGGTTATTGTGACCATTTCTGCGATCTAAAGTACTGAATGCATTGCGAGTATTGAGAATTTAGTCATCGTAACCACGAATAGTTAATTTTTGCTTGCTATCATTCTTTGATTGTGTAGATTGTGTGATGTGTACAAAGCGTGGTTGATCATGGCAGGTGAAAGAAATGCTGGATGCATTGCTAGGTGAATCTTCGTCGACGATGGCTCTCACAGATGACGTCATCGAAACCATTCTGGACATGGTATGAGGATTGCTGCTTACTTTCTTTAATGCTGAATTTATTGGAAAGTGAATAATTATTTCATGTTGCCAATCAACCTTGCCTATGTGATTCTTTGCGTGATTCTGAATGGGAAGATCAATGGCAATGGTTCTGGGTATGGAAGCTCAGACATTTGCAGAGGCTGACACAAAGATTGAAGGTCGTATCGATCAAGAAGAGTGGCAAAAGCTAGTTATGCGCCACCCATCACTTTTGCAAAACATGACTCTTCCTTATCTCAGGTAAGCACCCTTCATGTCAAGCCTCACTACTCTCTGCTCATAGAGTCTTATGAAGTGGAAATGCCAAACAATAAAGAAAGTTTTGCGGCTTTAGTTTCTTTAATCTTTGGAGGAGTAGATTCATTTTCATAACAATAGAAGTTAGATTCTTAGGATGGACCTCAATTGTTATGCAGCAGTGAAGTTATGAATTGCTACTTTTACGTTTTTGCAGGGACATCGTCACAAATTTTCCTAGCTTTTCGTTTGTGAATGATGTGGATTCAACATGAGGATACAAACGACATGCGCTATATTTAAACTGTTTCTGCGCGGACCTGCTGAGCAAATCCGTGTCGTCATTTCTTTGCGTCAAGGAAAGGCTCGAGGTCCACCATTTAGAGTTTTGAGTAGGTTTAGTTTATTCTTGAGTTCAAGGGGAAAAAAGGAACATAGAGTGTTTTGTAATGGACAAATTGTGGATATGCGTATCAGTATAACCTCTTAGATCTATTGAATGAAAGAAGCTTCAAAGAGTTGTGCTCCTAGAGTAGTATAAGAATAGATGAGTTGTAGAGCACAACTCTAAGAGCAGTGTAAGTATGCGAGCTGTTTCCACATTAATTAAATAGATTCTCAAGTATAGGCTAGTGTACATATCTGGTGCTCGTATACAGTGTATGGTTTGTTTACAGTTTATTAGATTATCTTGTCTCTCTCTAAACTGCATGTGTTGAGATTTTTGTATTAACTCACGGTTGAGTTTTTTTTCTTTTTTTCTTGAAGGTAGAGGATACTATTTCCTTCACATCAAGCATTTTAACTCATGCAGGAAGCCAGCTCCCCTTCAAATAGCTGATAGTTGCTTCACCATATTAGCTATTGCTATTGAGGTGACACAAGAAAATTATCTACCTGACAAAATTCTGAAATTCACCATAATTATTTATCGTGATTAGACTACCAATTAAGTAGATGCTGAATATATCTAGCCAACATCGTAGGAGCTTCTTCCAAGGAGTCTGATATACTACTACAACCAAACCCTGACATTTCCTCATGACGGAGGCGACCCTGAAATTGGCAGTACTGTAATTTGTGTTTCCCCGTCAAGCTAGGTGGTCAAGTAACTCTAGCTTGAATGTTGGAGTCGACCAGCCACTGATCCTGCCCTGCTGCCCCTGGTGCTCATGCTGGGCAAACCTAACTGCACACATCCCACACAATTAATTTATCCACAAATGAGGATCTGTACTCGATTCAAATGGATCAAACAAATGACTAAATAATCACAGCAGTACTCATAAAACCTGACATCTTTCCCCACGAGCAAGCCCTAACTGTGGCAATCTTCTGCAAGCAGTGTAGAATCGCAATTGCTGAATCCTAGAGGACAATCACACTTCTGAAGAATATCACGGATTCTGAATCTCAGAAGACATTCCCATTCTGAGAGAGACAATCCCGTCCTGAAAGAGACAATCCCACTCTGAAAGGAGCTCGAGATTGCAACATGAATTGTTCTTCGTATGCAGGGATACGTTTCAATCTGAGGGGAGAGAATGAAAGCATGAATGCTCACCCGCTTGCCTCGCGTGTTGAGCACTGTGCAGAGCCGAGATCGCTTGTTCTCCAGGCTGGTGAAGAAGCGCGGCTGCCGTCTCTCTGGAGGGAAAATGGGGCTGTAGGGGAAATTCAGCATCTCCTGCACCAGCGTTTGCCGGTGCCACTCGTCCTGACTCACCTGCAGCTGCAGGTACGACGGGATCCGCTTCTCGCAGGGCGCCAGCACCAGGATCTTCACCGGTGATGGCATCGTCGTCTGTTGTTGTTGGTTGTACAAAAAATGCCCCAGAAACGTGTTCTCCTGAATCCCGCGTGCACAACTATCCATGTGTTAATTACACACATCATACATCATTATAAATCATGGATTCCGTTACCGAAGACGTTTCCTGAACCTAAATCAGTCCATCGTTTGCAAGTTTTCACATTCAAGAATCATATCATTCTTGAATGCGAAGGCAGGGAGGTCTTTTACAATAGTTCTGTAACAAGAATACTTTCATGTAGGTTCTAAAGTCGTCTTGTAACACGAAAATATTCGGCCCGCAATTCATGAGCAAGCTTGCATTCAAGATGTTCTCCAGTGAAAGGAGCCTTGATTCATGGAAAGCAAAGCGCCCCCTGCCTGCTCTTCAAGAATGTTATGTATCATTACATTCGACAGTCTTCTTACGACAAATTTTAGGAGTATTTGTTTAGGAGGGCCTCTTGTTTGCTGGTGTCGTTGCTCACCTGAATGCGCGGCGCTTGGGGGCTATCCTCCGCGCCCGTGTGCCCAACGAACAAGCCGAGTTTGTTGGCGATGGCAGGTAAGTACCCCTGCGATTGGAATGGCAAGTTCGGCAGCGCCACCACCTTCACCACCAGGTCGTCCGCTTTGGTAAATAGGTCTACGTTGACAGGGAAAATTGCAGGGCGCATATGCGGGTAATCACGAAGTGCCGGCGCGGCGACGTCGCAAGCGCCTTCTTTGTCGCACACCACAACGAAGAAGCCCTCGCACACGCGCTTGTGCATGGTGGCGGTGATGTCGTGGCCCCCTAGCCAGTCGCCCAACCATTCGCAGAAGAGGTTGTGCGGGATGTTGGGTCCGAAGGCCACCAGCACCGAGCACCGGATGCTCCGCTGCTTCGCCTTCTCGAGCGCGGGCAGGTAAAAGAACACCACGCGCGGGTTGCTGGGATTTGCTACGGGGTCCTTGAAGTCTTTCCACTTCGTCTTCGTCACCACCATGGCCGCTGGACACCTCCAAGATCGAGAGATCACCACCTAGTTATAAGGGCTCCTCGGAATGCATTCTTCCTTTGGCAAACATGAAGGCTTCCACATCAACAAAACTCCAGGAACAGTTCAAAAACTTGGAATCATATCCAATCTGCGACCGGGTCCTTGGATTTCTCCACTTCATACTCGTCACCACCACGGCCGCTGGGAATGCGTTCTTCCTTTGGCAAACATGAAGGCTTCCACTTCAACAAAACTCCAGGGACAGTGCAAAACCTTTGGAATCATATACGAGTCATGTGATGGTAACTCATGACGTTAGATTTGTAGCATCCATTCAAGTGCATAGAGCTCTAAAAATTAGGACTAGTGTAGTTCCGAGCAACAACTGGGCATGAACCAGAGCATGCATTTTATGGGTCTTGAATCTGAAAGTAGAAGCTGGCAGTGAAAGCTTAGAGAGGCACAGGAATTGGTTTCAGTAGAGTGGTTTCAGTAGGGCTGCGATGAGCAATGGATAGATACCAAAGAGAGAAAATTGACTGTGAGATCCATTGGGACTTGCATGACAATCCGTAGAGCGGAGCAGCCGGTCCTATCTTGAGAAAAGGATGACAGCGACCGTGAATGCAGCGGAGTTTATGCTTTCAAGAGGGATCCTCACAAACTCCGGAGTCGATTTGACGTGAAGAACGGGAAAAAGATTCGCAGCTGTGAAGATCTAGCAAGCTGTAAGTTATCTCTATCAATTTCCGAAACCTCCAACCAACCTTCCAGTCGCTGATACATGCCGACTTCAGGTATTCCATGAACAGGTGTCTATCATAAACAAATACCAAAGGTTGACTGAGATTGGAAAAGGGATGGCAGGGATCAATACCAAATTCAAAACGATAATATGCTCTTGCCCTCGTAGCCATTACTATCATAAAATGATGACGGGAAATTACTCCATATGCCTCTCAATTTGAGAGGACCAGTAAGTGGCGGGGCTGAAAGGGTACGTGGCAGGACTGGGGGCCACAGGGGCCAAGGAACAAGGCTGTGTGTTCAGAGTGAAATTTTTAGTTTTTCCAAACGATTTCAACGAAGGTCGGTATAGAGAGCAGCTGGTGGAAAAAAAACTCTTTATCCTAAAACCCTCAAAGAAACCTTCATCAAACGTTTTCTAATGAGCATATACTTTACGAGATCTTCTGTGGTTCAATGATATTAATACGTGAGTAACTGAGCTACATGTTGAACTGTTTTAGACGCGCAAAACTTCGTTAAAAAGTGGTCATAAAGTACATAATTCGTAAGTACTTTGGAACCACTGTAAAAGTACTTCAATGGTACACGGCTTTTCCTGGCCAAGGACATTCTTCAACTCCATTCTAAAATTTCTAAGACGAAGTTGCAGAAGCAAACTATGGCAGAATTCTGAGCTGTTCCACTAGTTGCAGAAGCAAACTACTTCCACGCTTTCTTGCCGCGGAACTGCTTCTCGGCAGTCCTTCGCCCCATCTTCTTCTTGCTGCTTGTCCTTTTGATGATTGCCCGCTTGGCTGCAAGAGGCATCCCTTTGCTCTTTTCTTTCTGCTTGTTACTCGTGCCTCCAGTCTGCCAGCCCAATATAATCATGATAGAGCCAAGTCAGGAGGCAGAATGAGTTGGTAATACTTTGTTAACCACTTCGTAATTTTCAGCACAAATCTCACTAACTCCACCCGACTTTCAGTTTCCCACTCCCAAGTTGAAGCAAGTGGTTCTTCAACAAGACAGGGTATGCTCTTTCAGACTAAGACTTTCAAAAAAAGGGAAGAGGCAAATCACCTTTCTCTGCTTCATAGCAGTACGAGCTCCAAACAGAGGGCGATCTTCCCGGCCTGCTCTAGCAGAGGCTTGTCGCTCCTCTTTCTCTTGTCGCTTGTGTATTCTTGCCTGCAGATTAGCCCACGATATTCAGACCCGACAGACACACTACATGGATAAAAAGCAAAACGAGCAACACAAAGCCGAAACAGGCAGACACGATCAAATCCTAGAGCAAATATAGAACATTAGTAAAAGAGAACCTAGGCACCTCCATAACTTCAAACTTGAAGTAAGAACAAAGAAGGATGCAACAAACACCTCTAAATGAGCAGGGTTGACCCGTTTTTCATTCAAATTTCCATGTTTGTCAAGCTTAACGGCGATCTCTTTGCGAAATTTGCCAGCTTTGCTCAAACCATGCTCTGCCATTGCTGCCTTAGCTGCACGCTTTGCCTGTACCGAAACAATGTCCAACGTGAGACAATCTCGAACTAGCTTTAACAGAGACAATTCAAATTATTGAACACAATAAAGCTTTACAAAACAGACCAAACAACCAGGACATTACAACCAGGACATTACAAGCAAGAATTAATACCATCAACCTCTACTTCACATAGAACAGGCTATGCTATACAATTAAACTATTGCAGACAAGTACAAAGTATCAGAGTGAACATACTCCCGAGGACAACTAAGTAGAAAATTGACGCCTTGAAATCAGGGCAGTTACCTGCAGGTCTCGAATTCTCTGGAAATCTTCGTTTGAAAGAATTCCATCTCCATCACGACTTACTACTTCAGTGACTACCTTCTTTTCAACCTTTGCGGCATACATCTTTTTCAAATGTCGCAAACTCTGGCTCGTATTTGCGGTCTCTTCTAATTCTGAGCTTTCAAGCTTCTGCCTCTTCTGTGAAGTGCTAGGACCAGCATCATCCTTCCCTTCTGTATCTTCACTGTCTAACTTCCTTTTTCGTAAGCTTTTCCCAGATTTATCAAGCTCATCATCGTCTTCATCGGAATCACTTCCTTCCTCAAGCTCTGTTAACACACCCAATAACCAGTGAGAAGGCACCATCACATTACTGCAAACAAGCAGGAGTCTCCAGGAAAGAATACTAACCCTACCCAAGATAGACATTTTAAGTTAATGAAGACAAACGCATCTTTCCAATGGATGGAATGTGACTTACCTTCCAAATCACTAATTTCAGCTTCATCTAAGTGGTCAGCCTCTACATCGCTGCCCATTTCCTCATCTTCGATCAACTCAGAACCATCTTCCCCATCACTTTCCATGGCGTCATCGCTCTCTCCACTACCATCATGCTCCTCCTCATCTTCATCCTCGTCGCTACCACTTTCACCATCTACAAGCAGTTCAACTCCTTCTATACCTTCAGAGATCACTTTCTCACCAAAAGCTTTAGGATGCACTGCAAGATCTGCACCACGGCCCCTGTCTTTTTTGTCCAACAATGCTGGGAAAACCTGAGACCAATGAAACAAGTAGCTCAAGTTCCGAGTCAAGTATAGCACGAATCGATTTATAAGGCCATTCAGGCTGAAATGAGGGGATCCACGATATCCTCTGCATATCCAAATCTGGGTTGTATTTTTGGTGGAACACTTTAGAAAGGAAAAACACAGGTGCAATGGAATAAAACCTGACGATAGACTGAAATGATGGAGCGAGCAGCGGCTGAAACAGCTTTCTCCCGAGATTTCTTGTAGAGAGCCAAATCCGTCAACAACTCCTTCGTCATGATCAATGGTATACGCATACATATTTCTCGAACAACGTTTAGACCTACCGCCATTACCTCCGGCCTGGCTCGATCGTGAACAAACTGATTCACAAGCTGTCGGATCATGGACTCAACAGCATCAGGAGGCACATCATCGTGGCAGGACTGCACGGCTGCTGCAAGCAGTTGAGTAACATCCCGCTGATGAGGCTGAATGTATCGCTGGAGATATGGATAGAAGTTGAGGAGAATCAGTTTGTGAAGACCTACTGCCCTGGAGATCACAGTCATCATCATCAATTTCACTTCAAATCGTTCAGTACAGCCTTGAAGACGCCTGAACAACTTCTCTGCAAAATTTTGAGGATCGTGCACATGCTGCAGAGGTGCATGGGAGCCGTGGTCCATGTCCCGAGACTTATTGCGTTGTTGCTTTGCCAAACTCCGCATCACCCTCTCTAGTTTCGCTTGTTTCTTTTTTTTACTAGATGTTGTCCCTTTCTTATGAGCCTTGTAGATTTCCTCCTTACTGACAGCCGGTATGCCTGCCTTTCGGGGACCATCGTCGTCGTCGTCATCACTTGAATCATCTTCATCTTCCTCCTCCACCGCCTGGTCATACCCTAACAGATACCGAAGCGCAGAGATCATTATCCGAGATGACTTATGAAAGCAAGCATTGCAAATTGCATTGGAAGTTCGCTCATCCACCCAAACTTTGCGCCGGTTGAGCTCCGCCAGCACTGCAAGCGCTCGTTTGGATTTGTTCTCGTTATCATCCTGGTCCCCGTAATCCAGCCAACCAGTATTAGGAAGGCGAAGGTAGTTTGACATAATTTTTTACTGCCAGTGATAAGAATTTGATCTCAACAGATTGGATCTTGTACCCTAACATCTCTCCACAGCAATACAGTGTTCCCCAATTTCACACCTTTACAGATGTTAAAATGACACAAAAAAGTACCCTCCACCTTACACAATAACCGCTACTCCCATGATCATCAATGTCTCCAACAAAACTGAATCCAAGAACATTTTCGAGGTTTAGGGTTTAGAGAGAATTACCTGCAGTAAATTGAAGAGAATATTTTGCAGAGGCTTGTTGACGGGATCGTTTCTGTTTTTGATGTTAAGACGGCGAATATCTTGTACAACGTGCGAGTACGCCAGCTTCCTGAGAACCCGGTCACCACCAAGTTGAAGGTCCATCAAGACGGGCAACGCATCTACCAGACTAATCATCTGTCAGCAGGGAAAAGAATTAGGTCAAACTCTGTCAAAACCCTAAACCTCGCACTGAACTGACAGGTAATTGAAAAAACAGAACCGAGAGCAATGCAACCCTACCTTGCGGTTCCGCAAAAGAACAAGCGCTTGTGTGAGCTGCCTGCGAAGCGTAGTTTGGATGGTGGCCCCGTGGGACTTCAACAACTGCAACAACTGCATGGGGAACTTTCCGAGGTGCTGAGGGTAGAGAGGAGTCATGTGCGCCAAGAACATGGCCATGTCCGCCATCTCTTTGGCCACCCCAGGGTCACTCGCGGCAGAATTGTTCGTCCCCGCAGTCATGGGCTGCATCAAGAAAATGGGCAGACAGCCATCAAAGTGACGAAGTTGCAGCACGAGCTCATTCTCGTATCCTTCTGGATCTCTCTTGCACCGGCCCTGCAACGCAAGCAGGTCGCCAACTCTCTCCGCTCCCCTGCCGCCCGACGCCACTGTCAACCCCGCCACCATCTTGACGGCAAGAGATTCTGCTCAACCTCGCATCTGCGAAACAATTTCGATCGTCGACGGCGGCCTCCTTTTCACCACTCTTAAACCCTGCACACACCGCAGGATACCTCCGCACACAGACTTGCCTTAAACATCCGTGATAAACCTCCAAAGTTCACTCGAGAGCACAGGCAGAATAAAACCAGATACCTTACATTAGGGCTACCGTATACCGTACCGCGCTGGTGATTACTGTCGCCGGTATTAAATTGTAGTTAACTGGCCCGGTGAACTCTATTCCAGTGCACTTCCGAGGCTACGACCGAACGTGAGGTTAGGAACCGAGCCTAAATTAGGGTTTGGTTGTTATAGCCGCAGCTTTTATATGCAATTGCTCTTTTCGGAAGTCTGAGGGAGGTCGTGAGCACGAGTTATCGCCATGTCGAAGCGCGGTATGCCTTCTTACTTGTTCTTCCATTGTTTGTTCGTTCTCATGTGTGTATGTGCGTGTTTGTGACAAATTCTGTCGTTTTCGGTGTCTGGATTGCCTTCTTTTTGGGTTGCTGGACTAGGGTTTTGCAACTGATCGGTTGTAGATGGTTGTTGTTTTCGAGTTCAAGAGATTTTGTGTTTTTGGAGTGCTTCGCTTGGGATTGCGGACCCTGCTCCCCCTGATGTATCGTTCCGTTGATAACTTCGAAAAAGCTAAATGCTACTGCTACTTTAGGGTTCAGTGTTTTATGTGGCATCTTCTGTAGTAGGGTCTCCTTCAGGGCCTTCTTTTGGAGTCTCTATTGTGCTAGTGTTGATTGGGAGGGGAGGGGTTTCACACCTTCAGGTAGAGGAGGTTCCTCCGGGAACAAGTTTCGGATGTCACTCGGTCTGCCTGTAGGCGCCGTGGTGAATTGTGCAGACAATACTGGAGCCAAGAATCTGTATGTCATTTCCGTCAAGGGAGTGAAGGGGCGCCTGAACAGGTTGCCAGCTGCTGCCGTAGGCGACATGGTTATGGCCACGGTGAAGAAGGGAAAGCCCGACTTGCGGAAGAAGGTCATGCCTGCTGTTATTGTGCGCCAGCGCAAGCCGTGGAGGCGCAAAGATGGTGTTTTCATGTACTTCGAAGGTATGCTTAGTCTGTAAGGTTGACAAATTGCTTCGATTGTGGTATCTACATCTGTCTTTTCATGTATGCACTCTGATTGGGTGGTTCACTCTAACCATATGCTCAACTGTATATGTATTCTCTGTTTTTTCAGTGTATGTTTGGCTGTCCATCTCGCTTGTAGGTTGGCAGGTTTTAATTTATGATACGTCGTTTCTGTTGGAATTAATTGATTACTGAATTATTTGAAATTTTGCAAATGCAGACAATGCCGGTGTCATTGTCAACCCTAAGGGAGAGATGAAGGGTATATATTTTGACCTCACTGCTTTTCTTTTCAAAATTCAACCCTGTTTGCATGTCCAGTCTTTCCTTTATTCTAAATAGAAGGTTGCCTTCCTTGTGTCATCCCTGCGTGGCATAGGAATTGTTAGTGTAGACTATGTTCTCATACTGTATCTGGTCTATCTAACGTTTTGTTTGCGGCCTACTGTGCAGGTTCTGCTATCACGGGTCCCATTGGAAAGGAGTGTGCCGACTTGTGGCCTAGGATTGCTAGTGCTGCCAATGCTATTGTGTGATGCAGTCTCTCTGCGTCCTCTCTCAGTAAAGACGATTAATTTTGTTTCTCATTAGTAGCACCAGCGTGTCCGCTCTCTCCAAATATGCTTGTAATGTTCTACTCTTCTTTCTTCCGTGCTGCAGAAAACGTGTTATACATGTCCAGGGCTGGGGTGGGGTGAGGGGCTTTTGCTTCCCATGAATTATGTTTTTTTTCGCTGTTGAGACTTTGATTCCGTGTGATAAGGTCATTTCCATTTAAGGTTGAGTTAAGGTTTACAGTCCACCCTTTGTTAACACTTTGGAGCAAAAAAATTTGTAACACTTATGTGGTATTACCACTTTATCACTTATCAGGGTAGCATAAACAATTTGTAACACTTGCATAACACACTTATATGACTGGAATTACCAACAATAATACTTATATAAATAAAGGATGAAAACACATAACATATGAATGTCATCATACATCTAAGCATAGTTTGATGAGATTCTTATGCATGCTAAGATCCTATTTCTCTTTAAAGTGTTTGAATGCTTTGGTGAAAGTTGTGACATTATGAGGGCTCCCTTCTAAAAATCCTAAAGAGGTTGATGCAGTTTATGGCTAGTATTGTTTGTATGATGTGGAATGAGTGATGTTGGTGTGAAGATATTGTGAGCTATATAGAGTACTATTAATGTAAACTACAACTTGATCTATACAATATATTATTGATGGATCTAAAAATTAATTTCATCTAAGTTATAAATTTTTATAGTTTTACTTTCATCCACATTAACATTTTTTGAAGTGAATTTTTGAAGAGGGGATATAATTTTTATATATTCTTTTAATAGTTATCAATTAATATTGACTAGTGTATTTTTGGAATTGGAGGGATTGCAATTTTCTTTAATATGCGTGTGATTTTAATATTTATCGGGATAAAGATATCGATGATGGATTGTATTAGGTTTGAGAGTTTTTATTATGTAAGTTATACTCAAAAGCAAATACAACTACTTTGAAAGTTTGCATAACAAAACACCTAAAGTATTCAAAAATTCCTATCAATTTGAAAATTTGTCCAAAAAATAAGAGATTTTATATATGTATATACATAGTAGTGTAATACATTACAATGTAAGTAAAAGTTTTGTGTTTGTTTATAGTTAGAAATCAATAGATTGAGATTATTAATACTTGAAAATTTCAAATGAAAATAGTGAAAAGATTGATAAATTGTGTTTTATTTACCTTGAAAGGATGAGGCCTATGACCAAGATAGTTAGCAAAAAAATTGTCATATATTTAGATGATCAAGTGTATTATTAGTTTCTTCAATTTCTCTTTACATCATTTTTAGTACTAGTGATCATGCATATTTAGGTTAATTGAATCAAATTTACTAAGGATGTTCATATGGACAAAATTCAAATAAGAAATAAGAACTTAGAAATGGTAGAAAAACATAATAAGATAATTTGAAGATGAAGTAGCTTCTTCTATTGTAAAATCAACAATACTATTATGAAAAAAATTCAACACCATCACTTCTACTAAATGCATTCAAAGCAACTCCCCCCCTAAGGGCCGGTTTAGACTATGGTCAAGAAGTGCACTGGTCAAGAATTCTAGGAAAATGGAGCAATATGATTGGATTGTTCTTAACCGGAGTGGATTTACACTGCGGACAACTTTTGTCCGGTGGAGAACTTCAAGCATGGATGAAAAAATGACATGGCATCTTAGGTGGCAACACTTTTTGTAAGAGTTCTTGACCAGAGGCCAAGCTTTTTATCCAGACTCAACCCCTTGGACAAGAAACTAAGCTTCTGGTCAAAAACTACTTTCAATAAAGTATTGTTTTTCCTGTGCAAATCGCAATGTCGTTGCAACTCTCCGCTTGTTAGAAATTCAAGTATTCCAAACAATTCCTCTCTCTCGATCAGCATAGCTCTTCACAAATCCTCAATTCTCCAAAGTGATCTTGGTGAGTTCAGAAATTTGTGTGCACTCCTCATTAATTTAGTGTTTGGAAGAAATTAGGTGTTTTGAACTACTATAAACTTTGGCGTCTTGTATCTTTGTCATTCAAGGTTCAAATGTTATGAGACTTGTTTTGAAAGTTGTGAAATTTTGTCTAGTTTTTGTGGTCCAAATTTCATAGACATTTGAGCAAGAATTTAGTGACCAATTGGTGTTTGAGTACAAGAAGGTTCAGGGAAAGGGGAGGTGAAGATAACCTTAGGGTTTTTGAACTTCGGCATCTTGTATCTTTGTCATGCAAGGTCCAAATGCTATGAGACTTGTTTTGAAAATTGTAAAATTTTGTCTAATTTTGTGTTTCAAATTTCATAGGCATTGAGCAAGAATCGAGTGACTGATTGGTGTTTGAGTACAAGAAGGTTCAAGGGAAGGGAAGGTGAAGGTGAAGATAACCTTAAGGTCTTTGAACTTCTACGTCTTGTATCTTTGTCATGCAAGGTTCAAATGTTATGAGACTTGTTTTGAAAGTTGTGAAATTGTTTAGTTTTTGTGGTCCAAATTTTATAGATATTGAGCAAGAATCTAGTGACTGATTGATGTTTTTGTACAAAGAGGTTTACTTCACGAAGAGGTGAAGGTAATTTCAAGGTTTTGCATTTTTGGTGTTTTGGATCTTTTTGTGTTGGAAGATCTAATTTCAACTGAATTTGTTGGAAAGTTCTGCATTTGTGTTCAATTTGAGAAGAACATATGAACTATGTAGTGATATGCACTAGTTCTCCACACAATGAATATGGGATATCTCTTTGTCCTCTTTGGAGGACTATGACTATATTTTGAAAACATGAGCTCTTCTTCCACTGAATCTGCTTGTACTCAAACACCAATCAATCACTTCAATCTTGCTCAATGTCTATGAAACTTGAAGCACAAAATCTAAACAAAATTTCGCAACTTTCAAAACAAGTTTCATTGCATTTGGACTTTGCATAACAAAGATACAAGATGCCAAAGTTGAAAGACCTTGAGGTTACCTTCCGCTCTCCTTCCACTGAACGTCCTTGTACTCAAACACCAATCAGTCACTTGATTCTCGCTCAATGTCTATGAAATTTGAACCACAAAAAATAAACAAAATTTTGCAACTTTCACAACAAGTCTCATAGCATTTGGGCCTTGCATGACAAAGATACAAGACATCGAAGTTCAAAGACCTTGAGGTTACTTTTAACTCTTCTTCCCCTGAACCTCCTTGTACTCAAACACCAATCAGTCACTCAAATGTCACTCAATGTTTATGAAACTTAGACCACAAAAAGTAGACAAAAATGTGCAACTTTCAAAATAAGTTTCATTGTAATTGGACCTTGCATGACAAAGATACAAGACACCTAAGCCGCAAGACCTTGAGGTTACCTTCAACTCTTCTTCCATTGAACCTCCTTGTACTCAAACACCAATCAATCATTCAATGTTTATGAATTTTTACAATCAATCACTCAATGTTTATAAATTTTTAAGCAAGAAAACTAGATATGAATATGCAACTTTTCCAATAAATTTTGTTGAAATTAGACCTTGTAAGGACATGCAAAACATCAAAGTTTATCATAATTCAACAATGTTCATTTATTTTCAAAAAATAAATTGACTATTAATGCATACAAATTTTGAGATTCACCAAAACCACTTGGAAAAAATAAGAACTTGTAAAAAATAGCGCAAAGCAAAATAAATACCTCTCCCAAGAGTACAAATTGTTACAAGAAGAATTCAAACATTGGAAATTTTTGACCGCCTTCAATTTTCTTGGAGGTGAAGTTCACCAATGAATTTCACTTAATGAAGTTGGATGAAAGACTTCTCCAAATGGTGTTTAGACTACAACCGGTCAAGACTTCTTCACATATAAATTTTTCATTTTTTCTTCTTGTCCAACATTCCACCAATTGCTTCAAATAGTCATGTCTTGGCCAAGACTTCTTGACCGACTGGTGCACTTCTTGACCGTAGTCTAAACCGGCCCTCAATTGAATGATATCATATTCTAATTCTATAAAATCCCAAGATTCATTGGCAAAAGGCACTAATTACCTTTGATGTTGTTTTAAAGTTAGTCTAGTGAAAACACTTGGACAAACAGAGTCCAACAAATAAATTTAAAAAAAAATTAAAAGTGTCTCATGAATAACTTTTAGAGAAACTATAGAGAAGCCAAGTGCACCTATTCATCTAAAAATAGTGTTATTGTAGGGATGATTGCCTTGGCTTTTGGATCTTGTCCATTCAAAGATTTAAGGTCTCGTTAACCTTGCAAGGATGTCAAGGCTTAAAAGTGGCCAATAATTAGATGACTTTCAAGATTATTGTAGAAATAAAGAACATACCTATTGGCCCAAAAATTTGGCTAAGTACTATAGTGATAGGTCTCATTTTTTCGAGGTCAATTCTAAAAGTCAAAAAGTAATTGATGGATGACTTTCAAGATTATTGTAGAAATAAAAAATATACTTACTTATCCAAAAATCCAATCATTTTTGGCAAAGTACCTTGATGATAGGTCTTATTGTATCAAAGTTAACCCTAGAAGGATGCTATGGATACCAAGATTGTTTTACACTACGGTGGATAAGTGCACTAGACCACTAGTCAAGAATTGTAGGGAAATGGAGCAATATGAATTAAACAAATTTTAATTTTTACTAAATTGGGTTTACACCATAGCCAAGACGTGTCCAATAGAGAACTTCAAGTATAGGTGAAAAATTGACATGGGTACCTTTGTGGCAACACTTTTTGTAAGGAGAATTTTTTAGAGGTCAAGTTTCTTGGATTGTTTTACCCTTTGGACAAGAAACTTGGCCTTTGGAGGATTCCAACTTTACTAAAATGCTTTTCTTTGTAATCTCTCCGAGCTATGTGATTGGTTAGTTTAAGTTTTTATATACAAGATCTTCATCAGCACAATCACTATCAATACCTTTCACAAAATGCCTAATCAATTAATAAACATGGCAATAAGGTTGAGGCACCAATTGCTAGTGGCCATGTTGCTAGTCCTTAATCTCTAGGAGTGCAATATTTTCAACTAAGGATGGAACAAATTTCCAATTGAAGCTTGGAATCTGTTTTTTTTGGTCTCTTTCAAGGTTGGGACTAATTAAATTATGACACATATTCTAAAAAAGTGAGCAAGAAAGTAGGAAGTAGTGAGCAAAAAAGTGATTGGAATTAGAAGAGTCTAGACATTGGCTACTAGTTTGGACAACTTTTTGACTCCCAAAATTTACAATCATTTCAATTTTGGGAATAAAATTCTAAATTTTTTGCTATCCCTATATTTCGTATCTTCCCTCAACCTTGATGGTGCCAAAAACTCTTGTATAAATTTTGAAGTAACCAAGATTAGTATTCAAGGAGAATACCATTCAAAGTAGAATGGAATTTCAAAATAGCTAGTTTTGTCTCTCTTCTGACCAAGCCACATGTGGTTGGCTGGCATGTACTTTAAAAGTTTTCAATGAAATTGCAAATGTAATTTGTTATAAAATTAAAGGAAAAGGCCAAAAATTTGGTTGAAATTAATTTGAAGTTGAAGGATATTAAATTGGTAGAGGAAAAAAATTAAAAGAAAAATTTAATTGTTGAATAATTAACCCTGAAAGTTTGATTTCAAATACATATTGACATTTTGTGTCTTTTGTATGGTCAAATAGGCTTTGTGTATATTGAAGAATGGATGATTTTTGCCATTTTTTATTTGTACAACTTATTTGATGCTATATCCCCATGATTGATTTAAGTTCAAGAAATTTTTGTTGATTTTTAATTTTATATGGGAGTTTATCAAAAAAATGGTACACTATTCAATGCATTTCAATACTTTGAGTTTTTTTTCCTTAGAACTTGGTTTTGAACAAAACTAACAAAATGAAGCTTCTAAGAGGTTGTTTTGTTCCAGAGCATTTCGACATTGGTTAGTTCTTCCACTCACCACCTATGATGCTAGATCAATGTGAAGAGGGTAAAATTGAAAAACAAAAATGAAAAAATATGTAATATATAGTAGAGAAGATTGAGTAGTCATACAATGAATATGGGATCTCTCTTCTTCATCCATATGGGATCTCTCTTCTTCATCCCTGTAAGACCTATCTATGACTATCTTTTTCCAAGAAAACCCTCTAGTATGAACTTGGATTGAAATGAAAATTTTACCACAATAAGTAAACTTCAAGAGGAATCTAATCTTGTAATTTTATTTTATTGTAAATGGACATTGGATGAAGGAGAAACAAGTCGTGGAGTTGTAGCCATCAAAATGCACTTTGATAAACTAAAATTAAATGTTGTATACTTAAATGATTCTTGCAAATTCAATACATATTAGATTGATTTGAAAATTTTACCATACAAATTAGACAAGTAGATGCATTTTTTCCAATAGGTTTTATAAAATTCAGGCACCAAATGCAAAAGTTACAACTTCTCAAAGTTTGCTACAATTCCAAAACATACAAAAATGTCCATAAGGACCATTAGGGGTTATGGTTCCCATTGAGGCCAATTAAAATTTTCTCTTCTCTGGATGGTGTTTTGCATTACAACTGATCAAGACTTTTCGAGGCATTATTTTATTGTCATTCCATCTTATCCAATATCCCACCAGATACCTTATTTTATTGTCATTCCATCTTATCCAATATCCCACCAGATACCTCAAATAACCATGTCTTGGCCAAAACTTCTTGTAGATGACAAAGAATCCTTCTACGTTGAAGAGAAATGTAGTTGTTCATCCTTGAAATTTTGTGTGAAAAGAAAAGATCTTGTAGAGTAATTTGGCCTCCAATGAGTGCTCTTGGATTATTTTTTTAAGCAAATGACCCAGAAGGTACCCAAAACAAGGTACCCCAAGGGCTGGTTTCCACGGTGACCAGTCCGTCCTTCATACAGTAAGTACCTGCACCCCATCCCCGTATACCCGGGGCACACACGAAACCCGCCCAGGGTAGTCGACACTGGTATTAGTCTGGGCGTCGGAAAAATGGTATGCTGCATGGCAACGTCGTCGGCGCTTCTCGCTCACCACTGTCGAAAAACGAATTCGCTTTTGCTTCGGTCGTTGCGGGATGGCCATTCCTGCGCCGTCATTCCGATGGCATTATCTCGCCGTGATCTCGTAGTTCCATAGCCTGCTCCGTCAGCCACCACCGTCTTGTTTCTTGAATTCATCGCCAATTGTGGCGGAAGCTCGTGCGAGTACATACCATCTTTTTGGCGATGTCGCAGGGAATTGAGATGCGGGGGAAGAAGCGGCGGTCGAGTGGCGACAACGGCAGCGGCGGTAGCGGGGGTTTGGAGCCGAGCGTTGAGCAGCAGCAGCTGGCGTGGAGCCCGAAGATGGATGCGATGTTGGAGGTCCTGGTGAAGGAGGGCGACTTAGGGATGCTGAGCGCGGCCTTGGAACGGATTATGAGGAAACAGGGGTGCGATAAGGAGAAGACGAGAGTTTTGGAGAACTCTGTGTCCTTTGGCTCCCAATTGCAAGAGGTGGCGGAGAACCTGACGCGGCAGCAGGCTGCGCTGCACAATTCCGCCGTGTGGCCTCTCACGCAGGACTTGACGGTGAAGGTAGCGGAATTCTGTTGGCTTGTTCTTATTTGTAATGATCTGGAGGAGCGGATGTTGTGACTGGATTTCACTGCGTTTGACGCTGTGAATTAGGGTTGATCTGCTCGGTGACCAGAAAGTGGAATATTCTCGCTCTCCTGCTACTAATTCAGTAACGATTTGAACTGTTCTTTAATCTTTGTATGTGTATCTACGGCTTGAGATCAGAGCATTGGAAAACGGATTAGAGAAAAACGCAGTGTAAGGCAATCGGAAACGCAATTGAAAACTTGTGAGAACGAGGATATTCCGTCACCAGTAACAGAGCTTGGTTTGCTTTTATGCGCGGTAGGTTTGCTTTTATGCGCGGTAGGTCATTCTTGATGGCGGGCTTGTGTGTTTGTTGTGAAGGTTTTCTCTCTCTTGGGCACGCAGAGCCTGTGTCAAGCGGCAGCATCGTGCAATATGTTTAACCGATTGACCATGGATCCCGCGTGCTATGTCGAGTTGGATTTAACTATGCGAGGGCCACTCAGAAAAGTTGGCAATCGTACTGTTTCCAAGCTTGTGAATCGAGCCGGACCGTGCTTGAGGTGAGTCTTTGTGTTGATGAATTTCTAGTGACTTGGGAGGGGAAGTGACTTTTTAAGCAGTACTTGGATTTCTTTTTTGAATACCAGTGAAGCATGGGACTCTCCGTTATCAGTCTGGCTTCAGTGAACTGGTTCAAGTATCATACTCTGTATTTCTTTGAGTTTTCCATGTACTCATACAGCACG
Organism: Climacium dendroides; assembly: GCA_950106755.1. Lineage (NCBI taxonomy): Eukaryota > Viridiplantae > Streptophyta > Bryopsida > Hypnales > Climaciaceae > Climacium > Climacium dendroides. The sequence continues at coordinate 5,728,883 of OX467082.1, read as the reverse complement.
TAGCATTCTATGTTCCCGAAGAATTGATGCAGATTTTCTTTCAAAATATTCACGTACATGAATATTTTGGTGTGTCTTGTTGGCCGTGCAGGTCTTTAAAATTGGGAACACTACCTCACCAGAATAGGACACCTCCAGTGATGGTTGTTCCCAAGTTGGACGCAGATGGCGGGCTACAGTTATTTCCTGTAGATCTCTCTGTTACACCGAACAGAGTCTTCCCAACAAGATGCATGGCTCATGATCGTGATTTTTTGACTAAAGATTGTCTGGAGTCTCTTACTGCACATCACGGAGTAGCTGGGTACGATGGATCATCGTTTATTGCTCTTCTTTTTATTGGTGCAGTCTTTTTTGCACATTCGCTGGTAACTTTCCTCTGCTAAGAACTCTGATTACTTCTTTTTTTTCTACGAGTATCTGAATATGACTCGTTGACACGCTATTATAGTCTTTAATGTTACCTAGAATTGATGAAGTGGTAGGGTTCGTGATACTGCAACTCATCTGCTTGTTATCTTATTCGAGTTGTTGCCTTTTCTTCGTTGCTCCCTTATCTGCAGGGCATTGTTGACAAAACTCCACCTGTTCAATTTGGAAAAGATGGACAGCGACAATCTCTGCCGGGCACTGGCTGCGTGTCCCAGTTTGACGGATCTGGAAGTGGTGGGCCTGTACGTATACTTCACAAAATGCCGTTCTCGTAGAGAACCTCTTAGTTGTGGTGCAGGCTATTAGGTGTAGTGCAAATCTTTGTGGAGAGGATTAAGCTGCTCTGGAATGAAATATGTTGACGATTGGAATAATCAGAGCTCGTTTGAGTGTAGATGTGGAAATTGTACATGATTAACTGCAGCTATCTTAAATTATTTGTGTGAAATTGTGAACATCTACTGATATGGAAATTGAATGCACAGCAGAAGAACGAGTTTGCGATCCTTGATGAAGTGCTTAGGCTCTTGCTGCCCTAATCTTACCCGTCTTTGCTGCCAACCAGGGAAACCGGACTGGAGTCAATGTAAGTTAGGTCGTGAGTCATTCCTAAGTGCACATGCAATATCTTGTGCGTTTATGCGTACTTTTGACTTTGGATTCTTATTCTGTACAAGTAGGGATGATAAACCATATTTAATTTTCAGATCCGGAAGAGAGCCTGAAATCGAAGTCATGCAGCCAGCTGATCAAGGGGTGTCCAGATCTTTCATACCTGGCCTTGCGTGGCTATGGAGTTGCTGATCGACGGGCCAACATGTTGCTGAAGGTATTAGTTTGCCAGAAATTTCAGAGTTCTTACACATTCATTGTATAATTCCGTATGGCCTGTCTTGCACTCACTGTTTACCTTCCTCGACTCTGGAAAGATGTGGTGAAGTGAGTCTTCTCTTTTAAACATGTTTTCAGGGTTTGCTGAAGCTGACTGTCGTTGACTTTTGTGGAGCCCTGAAGCTTACTGGCGTTTTTCTCAGGTATTAGATCTTTTTAAATTCAGAACTTTGTTGCAGGGCAGTTCTTTGTATAGGATCTTGATTCGGCAACACATTTTGAGCGCATCTTTGTCTGAAAGTCTGCCTTTTCTTGTTGGTAGGGGGATTGTGGGACCAGGAGAGCAGCCATCACAATTGAAAAAGATTTTGTTACGTGACTGCCAAAGATTGAAAGAGGTAATTCTAGAAACTGGCAAATGTAATTTCTGACTGGTTGATGGAATTGTTATAAATAGTCTTGCATGAAAGGATTTTTGATAGTTCTTCTGAACTTAAAGCTCTGTATTTTTATTAAGTTAGATGTGTTTGATATTTTGTGCTGGATTTTAATATCTGAGTGCACTGCATTCAAACAAGACTTCCACTCATGATTACTGTGAAGATTTCGTTGAATGGTTATTTGGATATTTACATTAGAGGTTACCAAAATATGATCTTCATATTTCCTCAGTTATATGTTTTGGTTGTCAGACTGCACCTCCTGTCTGATATATATTGACTATATGTGCTGGAAAGATGGGAGTGCTGAAAAGATGGGAGTGCTGAAAGAATGCTATTTTGACTTGAAAGGATCTGCCTTGTGATGGGGCAGGCTGAAGTGGAGCGATTTTTGTTCATGATCGTTAGCGGCGAATGCAAGAATCTTCGCCATCTTGTTAGTGCACCTATTATACTTCACAGCAGTTTTTGAAGTTTGTCGCTGCTTCGAATTGAAAGTTCGCAGCCTATACATTTTTTCACGATTACCAATATATGACTTTCGTTATTCATTATGTTAATGATTTGGTTTGAATATGCACTAGCATTATTGTGCCGCTGGGAACTGATATGGGCTTCCAATTGATGTCATGATTTTGTCAATTGGTTACGCATGCAGGATATATCCAACAAGGGTGGGCTTGCTGCAAGGGATTGGTTCGACAAACGATTGAGCCCAAGGTGCGTACAAGGCAGATGTGATGTTCACAGGATGCTGGGAAGGTTTAGTATTCGTATGGCTGTTTTTTCTTTATTTATAAACATTTTACACAATCAGATGTCACAATTCAACAAAATGAATTCATTCACTATGGCATTTACTATTTGGTCTAATCATAAATGACACCAAATTGAATAAACGGTGCTGCGTAACGCTGCATTATTTTGCGTATTGGGGGGAGGGGGGAAGGGGGGGCATTTATTAGGACCTGATATCATCTGCTGTTTGTTTGTGGGTTGATATTGCAGCACAGAGCAGGCTATATTAAGAGTGCGACAAGAGCGGACTGACTTGTGCCTTCTTGCTGAGTTCCCAGATCAGAAAAGGTCTGTATTGGCTTTGGTTATCTGTTCTTTTTTACAACTGAACTGTGTTTTCTATAACTCAATTATATCTGATTCTGAACTTGTGAGGCCTCCATTTTACACTCTTCAAACATAGGCATTACGGTAGTCCGTTTTTGCCCTGCGCAAGTGTACCGTGCAACCGGCTATGTGCGGTAGAACTTGATTCCAAATGATAAGTAGATTTTGTGAAATCTGATTGTTAAGTTACTACAGTCACTAATTCAGCTGTTATTTGATGAAAAGCAGCAGTGACAGTGGTTCCATGTCGGACAGTTTTGACGATAGCGATGACAGCGCACCACTTGGAACATACTCATCCGATTCTTCATCCAGCTTTGACAGCGACAGCGACGACTACGACGATAGTGGGTTTATGAGTCCTGAGAGTCCTACTGAAGGTTATATTGTGGATCGGGACGTGTACCACTATGACAGTGACATGAGTTTGGTGAGTCCAACCCATAGTGATAGTGAGAATCTATGGACCGAGGTCGATAGGAGTGCTGTCTTGTAAGTTCCTCATTTAGTCGCAATTCTCATGCCGTAGATTGTTGGCGTTTTCTCATGCCGTGGATTGCTGTTAGGTCATATTAAATAAAAAGATTATAAAGCTGTCATGCTCAGGAATGGTTTGTTTTCAGTTCTTCACTGCCTGTAGGTTTCCATGGAGGCAGTCTTCTGGATTTTTGTTGAAATGCGACGTAGACTCATTCGGACTGGGCTGTGAGCATTATCAGGAGAAACGATTCGAATTTTTTCCTCGACTGACCATGATTGAGTAGAGTTCACCACGATTGACACTCTCTGGTGGTTTGCAGCCTTACATGGACTTCTCATGGCGTCATTAACTGGTTATTCCCGCTGGGCTGTGGAAACTCATTGAGCCTGCGTCATTGAATCCTTAGGATAGGGATGCACATTTTTCCTGTTGTTACTGGCTTACGAGTACTGTTGACTTGGTAGCTACATCCTGAAGACGGATCTTCATCCCTCAATTTTGCTTGTTTGTCAGTGCGCTTGAAAGGACTCATTCTCCTGCGAGATGTAGATGTCCCAGTATGCAAGCTTACCTTGGAGTTCTTGTCAGGCTGTGTCTATTTTTGAAGTAGGAATAGGAAATAGGAAGAGTGAAAACTGTTTATAAAGCGATTCCTGCCATTTCTCTATCAAATGCTTGATATCTGCGTCCTTTTTCTGGAGCAGTATCCATTTCATTACCATGGACATGACACGAGTTTTGTTATAGAAATTCATTTAACACGTCGGAATTAAGGTTCACTTGCTCAATTGTGGCAGAAGTGCTCGTATTTTTTTCAAATTGCATTAGTAAGTAATTTAGTTACCGCAAAGATTACAAAATGGCTAGTTTCAAATTCTCGAGTACACAAAATTGTCTTCAACTGTAGCGAATGCAACTTCTCTTGAACGATTCAATGATATCCTTCCGAATTATAGCTCGTAAAGCAGAGCCGTACTCTATAGACCTCTATAACCCCTTAATGCCTGTTGAGCTTCTTGGGATTTGCTCTAAATTGAACAAAAAGTCAGTATTTTGCTAAGGTTTATAAAAAAAATTGCATTGTAATTGCACAAATTCAAACTAGACATGATAGAGATCACATGGGAAAAGAGAACACAACAATATTACTAGTGGATTGAAAAACTATAATGTTTGCACAAATTAAACATGTTAGAAATCACATAGGAAAAGAAAATACAATTATATCACTTAAGGATTGAAACATTATAATGTTCGATCATAAGGGTGTTAAAATTCTCAAAGTGATTTGAAGTCTTTCAATCCTCTTTTCGTGTGTCAAATCCCAAATTGAGGTCACCAAATAAATGAGGTTAAAGGGCATAAAATGAATAACCCCAATCAATTTATGGCTTCTTAAATTCTACTTTACAATTATCTAAATTAATTTCTAATGTGATTTTTTCTCCAAGATCTAGTATACTTGAGGCTCATCCTCAACACCAAAAAATTAAGATTGTAATAGACCCTCTTGTACAAAATCTTAAGTAGAAAAATCACAATCGTTTATTTTCAAAATTAGATTTTTAATGATAAAATGATAAAACTAGACTTCAAAAAGAATTTTCCAAAAATATGATTGCTAAAATAGTAACTTGATAAGGTTTAATTTAACTTCAAACTTCAGTTTTGTCAACACCAAAATTTGGTGCATGGGGCATTTAGGGGTTGATCTAATACTTTCTTTAGTATCATTCTAGAATATTGTGCACACTTGTCTCACATTCAAACTATTTGACTTGTACTATGGCTATCTTCTAAATCTTCTATACTTTTTATTAGATGAGGGGAAAAGATATGATAGAAACCTACATTGAATAGTAAAATTAGATTACCCTTCACTAATTTCTTGACATTTGTTACTATATAAATATTTACTCATATTGCACAAGAATGCACTACTTTTGAAATAGGTATTGTTGTAATTGGAACTCATGAACCTCCATGTGTATAAATGGAAATATTTGTAGAAGTATTTGTTGACTTTGATGGCTTATAAAGTACTCCCTTTGTCTTAAAATAAATCTAGGATTATTTTAGAAATGGACAAATTAACATAGAAGTTTCTATTTTAGGAGATTGCATAGTTACTATAGCTTCAAGTCAAACCCACTAGTCATGAAAAATGGAAGTCAATAGTGAAGAGGCACATGTTGAAAATAGGTAGCAAAATTGACAAAGTTCCCCCCTTTTGGAATTGCTCTAATGCTATTAACCTCTAAAGGAACGTTTGTCCCCTCATGGGACAATTTCGATCTGGGTAGGTTCCAATTGTCTTAATGTGTAGAAAATGTTTTTGAGCTTTTTTGAGGTTGTAGAGTTTGCTAAGAGCTTTGTGAATATATAATTTTTGTTTCAATTGGTGCCCGGGAGAAAAAGTTATGGCACAATAAGACAAAAACAAAAGTCAACGAGCAACACAAAAATTCAGAAAAAGTCAAAATATTTTTTTCCTAAAATTTTATATTTTTGTCTACATTTGAAGCTTTGATTCATTCCATTTGGACTAGTTATGAGAAAGTTATGGACAATCTTAGTTTCTCAAGCAATGTAAGTATCTTCTTGAAAAAATAACTTATAGGATTCATTTGTAAATGCAATTTTTACAATTTAAAAAAAATTTAGACAAACTTAGGTTTTCTTTTTAGAACAATCTCACCATTGGGATTATCATATGTCAATTCCATCTTAAAGCTATTAATGATTTAGTTTTTCCTTCAATCTTTAATATATTTCTACTTAATAATTTTTTAATGAGTGAAAATGAAGTGTTTTTTTGTTGATTTTTTTCTTTAGATTCTCAACTCAACTATATAACATAAAAACTTAGAAAATCAAAATTAACAATGCAAAAAAATTTAGTTAAAAGATTCAAAGCCAAAAAATCTAGTCAAGCAAGTTGCAAAAAAACTTCTTTTCATCACTTTGGATGCAAATATCTTGCAATCTATGTAGTCAAATTTGATGATATTTTTATTACATGTTCTGAAACAAGTTAAGTACAAGATCCTATGGTTGGATTTTGAAAAAACATATTTTTTTGGTTTTCTTAGGTGAACACAACAAAAGTGGTAGTTTTAAGTGGTTCTGACAAAAACACCCTCGGGGCTTCAGGGCCGGTTAATTCGGATCATACTCCAAGCAACACTAGTGCAACAAAGTTTTAATGTCCTTTGTATTCAATTCTAATAATGTCCTATGATTCAACTCTAGGAAATTCTCAACAATAGATTTGTTAGTAGCAATTGTTGCATAATTGTCGGTTGAATTCATCACCTTTGGATGGTTAGAGGTTGTGTTTCAATTCCCTCTACAAAAATCAAATTGCCATACAGTCTTTAGAGTGTGGTATCTGCGCATTTTTTTTTGCTTCAAAGTGTTCAAACTAGCTTCAATTATGGGGAATTTCATTAAAATGGCAATATTCCATGTGCCATTTTCACAGTGTGCCATTCCCATAGTTCAAACTAGGCAGTTTGAAATCTATTAGTGTACTAGATTTCAAACCGCCCGTTTTGAACTATGGGATGTCAAAGTCACATAATATTTGCCATTTTAATGAAATACCCAATAATTGTTGTTAGTCAAGTTGTAGAGAGCGGATTTCTTGTGCCATCAAATTTAATTTGGGACAAGTATATTTGGAAACCCTAGATTAATTTTAGGACAAAGAAAGTACTATTCTTGGGGTAAGGCAACCTAATTGTTAAGGCAACCTAATTTCATTATTATTTTGTGGAGGGAAGAGACGTTGAACGCATTTTATCAAAAGATGCCAATGTTAATTTTAATTAGATTAAATCTTGTACTGGATAGTACTGTATAATTAGGTCTAGCTCATTTATAAACTACCAATTTGAAGCCTTTATATTCTTTTTTACAAAATGTAGTATAATTGGTTTATTTTAGTAACCATAAGTATCAGTGTATCCTTGTGCAATTCCAATCAAGCACATCAAATTTCAATTTCAAAAAAGCAAAATTCCACTAATAATGAATTTTTGAAGTCAATTTTCATGGTTTCAACATAATATTTTATTGAAAAAAATTGGTGAGGAATTTTTTTAATTCAATTGCGTAGATATATAGGAAAAATCCATATGCACATCTTTCACATTAAAAAACACCCCATTAAGTAACAAGATTATAAGCTAGGAAGAATTTGGTGTGAAGCATCCTTTGACCAAACTTTGTAAAATAGACATCTTTATATTTTAACTAGATTTTGCTATTTAATCCACACATTGTGACTAATATTGTACATTTTAACATGATGGTACAATTTCTTTGCCAAAATCTAGTTAAAATATAAAACTATCTATTTCACAAAGTTTAGTCAAAAGATGCTTCACATTGTATTCTTCCTAGCTTATAATTTTGTTACTTAATGGGGTGTTTTTTAATATGAAAGATGTGCATGTTCATGTTCCCTATATATGTACACAATTGAATTAAAAAAGTTCATCACCAGTTATTTTCGATAAAACATTATGTGAAACCATGAAGATTGATTTCTAAAATTCATTAGTAATGGAATTTTGGCTTTTTGAAACTGGTATGCTTGATTGAGATTGTGTGAGAATTGGGTGTTAATTGTGCAAAGAAAAAAATTCCAATTTTTTTGTATAATATACAATAAAAATTAGAATGGCTCAAATCAGCCATTTGTAAATGAACGAGACTTGACTGTACAATAAGTGTTTCATTTACGAATTGCCTCTCTTAGTCATTCAAACTTTTTAATGTATATGAAATATAATTGGTATATTTTCGTAAATATAATTATCATGTCATCCTTACACAATCCCACTCAAGCCTACCAAATTTTGGTTTTGGAAAAGCAAAATTATATTTCTATTGAATTTTTAAAGTCAATTTCCATGGTTTTATATGATATTTTATTACAAGCAATTGGTGGTGAATTTTTTAAGTTCGAATGTGGATATATGTAGGGAACATCCATATGCACATCTTTCCCTAGGCAAGCATCTCCAAAAAAGTTTTACAATGTCTTCTATAGAGATTTCAATGTTAGGTGACAATGCCCAAATGTGGTAAAAATCAATATCTCTTTATTATAATTGGATTTATCTATTTGCCCCTCATGTGGTAACTAATTAGGGACATTTAAGCATAATGGTACAATTATGTTGCCGAAATCTAGTGAAAATATAGAGACATCCATTTCACAAAGTTTGATCATATAATACTTCATATTGAACTCTTACTAGAAACTTGTATTTTTGTCACTTGATGGGGTGATTTCTAATTTGAAAGATGGGCATATAGATGTTCCCTACATATCTATGCAATTGAAAAAAAAATTCATCACAAATTTTTTTCAATAAAATATTGTGTAAAACCTTGAAAATTGACTTCAAAAATTCACCAAAAACAAAATTTATGATTTTTTAAAACTAAAATCAGGTATGCTTGATTGGGATTGTGTTAGAATTGGGTGTTAATAATGCAAGATGAAAAATTCTTTTTTTTTCCTTCACTTTGCAACAAAAAGCAAGTGTTTCCTTCAGTTTAATGATGGATAATAAAAGTGAATTGAATGGAGAAGGAATTAATATTGCATTGGACGTGTATATATTGTGACATGCGAGTCCAACAAATGCATGCCTCGTGAAGTGTGGTAGGTGCAGCCACAAAAAACTTAGCCTGATCGAGGTACATTGAATGGCATCATTTGCTCATCGGATATTGGTACTTGTGGAGATAGTGCCGAGATGGCGATGGCTTAAAATTTGCCTGGTGAAGCACTGTCAGTGTTGTCTGAATTTAGTATCATTCTATAGTACATGTCTGAATCACAAGTTTTTCGTGCAGGGTTAACTTGAAAACGAATTCTTCCATTTTATTCCCTTCTTCTTTTTTCATTTTTGAGTGCTTTGTTTATTTTTCGTTTCTGTCGTAAAAGTACAGACTGATACAAAGCTTGGAAACCACTGTATAATACACTTTATCACACAAAGCAACTTAATATTGAGCTAGAAATCAGAGTAAAGAAAAGAACAGCAGTCTTCCACATTCCAGCAACCTTACTGCAGGCTTCTCTGGCAAGCTAAACATGCCAGAGAATTTCCATGACAAAAACAGAAGATCCAACACCGAGGCGGGTGTCAAGCATGGACACAGTTCACAGTATTTAATTACCAAAGGAAGCTGCCTTCATTCATGATAATTACTTCTGAAGTTAACGCCACAGTTTTGAACATTGATCGATACAGTGTATTCCTCAATTACCAATGCTCGATCTCAACAGGAAGAGTCAAACGCTTCAGAATCTTACTATATCGATCGTTCTTATTCTTATGCTTTCTGGTAGCTTTCTGATAGCTGTAATATACTTACCTTTTCCCAAATCTCAACTAATTGGTCGCAAATCAAACTATGAGCTGCTGCCCAAAACCTCCACAGACAGTCACGGCTATTCTCGTACAAGCACCGCACCCTTGTTCATTTTATTCAATAGTATATACTGCCACAAAGAAATGCCATTCAGAAAACTTTTATTAGACTGAGAAACTAAAGCCATCGATCCGTAACTAAGAATGAATGAATGAATGAATATTTTAATAAACAAATGGGCTTGCTTACTTCCGCATCGGTAGCCACTGAGCTGGTAGCGGCCACAGGCCTTAGGAATGGCGAGCACATTTTTGATGTAGCTCTGGGGGTAATCTTTGGAGTCCACAAACTCGCTGCACATGCAGGCGGGGTTGTAGTTCATGACTGCTCCGCAGCAAGACTGGTCCGGCTGAGGAGGGTAAGGACCCTTCACCGTTTTCAAGCACGGCACCAACGTCTTCAAGTTGCACTGCTGTGGCTGCCCATATGCCGTGCTCCCCATCACCAGAACCGTGGCCGACACCACGGTCACCACCACAAAAGCACGACAGCTCCGTCCCATCAACGCTCCACCTAGCCTCGCCATCTCCGATCCCAAGTCTGTACAGACTCCACTCCACGACAACGTTCACCGCAACTGTTTCAATTCAGAAACTTTGTCCGCTCTGGCAACATGAAATCGGTGCCTGCAGCCAAGATCAAATGGAAAGGTGAGTGGGGAAGATGACGGGACGAGGGATGCCTTATAGGACATACCACGGCTCACGAGCATGACGAGCATGACCCCGTGGCACTTGAGAGCCTGGCCAGTCACTTGGAGAGGTGGTCGATCAGTCACGGAGTCGGTACATCTCCTTCTTGCCATCATTTATGTTCTACTGGCTGTTAACTAGTTCACGTTGTTTTCATGTCTTCAGACTTACTTAATCAGTTTTAATCAGTTTTAATCAACTACTATATCAACTGAGCTTGGCAACCAGATTGGCAACTTCTTCGCTCGATCTCTCAACGTTGCAATTGGTATGTAATCTTTTGTGATCTTCTGTGAGACATTAAATCTCACGTAGCCGTAGGCAAGGGTGGTGGGTGGGGGTGAGAGGTTCTGTTCACAAGAGTCACTAAGTTACGCCCAGCTTCCGTAGTTAAGCTTCCCTGCACCCACAGATACTTCTGCAACATCGCTGCCGAAGCTCATCGCTGCAACAGCTGCCGCATGGCCTGCCTCTCCCAAGGGACAGTCCCGAATCTCCAGTCTAGTCGTTTGATGCGTTGCAAGTGCAATGCTAGATTCGCCAGCCTAACATCGCTTGTACTGTACCTGTGCACTCTATTAATTAGCAGCCACTTGCGTTGAGGTTGTGAGTTGTGACCGGCCATAAGTGCCTATGTATTCCAATCCTTTGTCTGTCAGGCAACCGTGGCGTAACTAGTTCTGTGAAATACCTCCTGTTTCATCGTCCTCGACCTGCAACTTACGTAACTCCTTCCAGTTCTTACCGAGTATTTCCATACCCTCATCTCCCAGACGATACACACACTGCACGCATTTTGTATCTTGTTCCTGCAACCACTTGTACTGCTTGTAGTAGCCCTGTTACAGTCGGATATTCACGCTGCTACAAAAGTAGAGATTTATGGTTATATTGACGTACGGTTTTAATTCCCCATCAGACTACCAGATTACCAGAGTACCAGAGTACCAGGTTACTGATGTTGACGACGTAGCCAATCAGTTGCACCAGCTTCTCACACCCGCGCCGCTTCAGTCTCAGTCTGGCTGCCTGGAATGAAAGTGGGAGTGACTGTCCGGTTTAAAATTGGTTGTAAGGGACTGAAATCACTGGATTTAAGTAGAAGGCTTAAATAATTTCCGCACTTGGTTCACCAGCCACTTAGGTCTGGTGGCATGGATTCTGTATGTGAAGCCGTGAAGGGCAGCCACTTGACTAATTATATTTGTTCGTTTTTTTTTCTGTTCCAGGCATCCAATACAAAGACTCATGGCCAAATGCTTTTACTTACTTGTGGCCTTGGCCATGGCCGCAACCCAAGTGAGCTCCCAGCCATTTCCAAGAAATGGCTGTTGCAGCTTCCCTCCTCCACAAATGCAGCCCTGTTGTTTACGGCAGCCCCAAGACCCGTGCTGCACGGGTGGGGGCCGTGGACGGAGTTGCTGCAACTTTCCTCTTGACCAGCGTCAACGTTGCTGTACCAACCGCAGGGATGGTGAGCCTAGAGATACATGTTGCGAATTTCAAGATCCTGCACCACCAGCAGACCGTGACACACCACTTTCGTGTATGGAGGGTAGCCTGAGAGTTAATCTTACTGTCTGCTGTGCCGCCGCTAGTGGCTGAAATTGCACATTTCATGTAATTGAAAAGCAAAGTGCTGTGTGCACATATTAATATGGTAATTCTCCTAGTTTCAAGGGAGGATTTTTTGGTTAGCAGGTGCAGTGCACCGGGGACAAAAAGACCAAACAGGATTCTTTTTTGATTTCATAAAACCACTCCAATTTTGCATGTTGGTAATCGTCCTGATCCTCAAACCGAGTTGGGGATTGAGCTAAAAATTTGAACTCATCATTTCTAAGTCACATTCCATCCTTATACATCAACTACATTCACTCAGTATATCAATGACAAAGTCAAATATTGGTATACATTCCATATGCAAACAAGCAATAAATCAAACAGGAGCACTTCTTGACAGCATTCATAGAATTGGCTACAATTTGCTCCATTGCTACTTAAAATTTTTAGTAGCTAAATGTACATTGGAGAATTTATAACTATGTATGTATAGCCAATTTACAACTTCTTCCACATTGGATTTAGCATCTGTTTAGTCCCTTTTGTGTTATAGTACTCCTAGTAACTCTTTCATGATTTTTGATACTTGCTTGTAAATCATGAATGATGAAGTTTTAGAATTCAAAAGCAAGTCAACTAGTCATGTACATCCATTGGAAGTGCCCATTTTGAAAAAATCCCAACCAAATTCAAAGTTCAAATATTAATGAGTTCAATGTGGAAGTGTCAAATGTCCAATAACAACATTTTTCTATTTGACATTCACTCTAATTCTGATTTTGTACCTTTCAATATAAAGATATAGTTAAATTTTGAAAATTTAGTTATTATGTAAAGATATCTATAATTATTATGAAATTTGGTCATGTAACAATCCATCTTGAAACCCACTAAATTGCTAAAAGTATGAATTTTGAATTACTTTGAGGATTTTATTTTTATTTTTATAAGTGTTTGATTGGACATTTTCAATTTATGAATGCAATCAAAATTTGAAAAGTCATTGTATGGGTGCAAGCAAGCTAATAGGAGCCACTCGTAGACGTTAGTGAGGTCCTTATAGAGGTCCTTAATGGAATATTGTACCAAGCAATTGTCACTTATTCATCTAAAATTGTCTTTAAGTCATTTGTAATGAATTCTTATTGCAATATTTTACCAAAAATTGTTGTTTATTCATCTAAAATAGTCTTTCAACCATCTACAATGGGTCCTTATTGAATCCAATTAAGCAGAATTAAGCAATGGTTACAACTACATTTTGGCCCTTTTGATACTTAAAAATTTATATTCAAGAGTTAAAATTTTTTAAATTAAAAAATGGACTATTTCAATTCAGTTTATTTGTGCGACTTTACTAATGCTATATTATGCTAACATCATTGAATTAAGTTCTTTCAAGTCATATTAATTATTGTTTGATTTTCATGAGGTACTTTATAAAAAATGTTCAATCAACAATATACTTCAACGATTTGAGTTTTTTTTCCTTGTAAAACTTTATTTTGATATTTGAAATGATTTCTCTTGCTTTTGAACAAATTGAACAATAATGAAGCTTTTGAAGTGTAATATATACTCCAATTGAAAATTTTAAAAATTTCCTTAAAATAAACATTTTTTTGAAGCTTCAAGTTGTATCCAATACCATTGATACTTCTATACATAAATTGATGCAAAAATTATTCACCACCTATTAGATATATTAAAATTCCTTATGTGCTGAAAATTTCAAATTCTTTAAGCATGTTTTGTATTTGATATGAATTTACTCCACTTTTCCTTCAAAAACTCATTTTTCTTTGAAATTTTCAAAAACAAATCTGAATCTTATGGCATACATTAAACATGTTACTTCATCTTTGAAAAATAAAATCAAATATTTCACTCCTAAATAGAATAAAATTAAAGGATACAAAGCATAGGATTTTGAGGTATGACTACATGGCCATGGACTCTAGCTTTTGAAGTTATGAATGTAATGATTAATGCTTTACAAGATGTTTTGTGTACTTTGCATGATCTCAAAGAGGCTATAAGATGGGAAAATTTGTTTCTCTATTCAATTTTTATTGTAAAGTTGCTAAAAAGAATATTTTCAATGAATGGCATTATATATATTTTAGCTTAGAATTTTTTAGGCTTTCCTACATGAGAATATGGCAACTCCATAGATCACCATCTAGTGTATTTTTAAAACTTATAAAATCTAGTTTAGCTTATCAAGTCTAGTTTCTACTTCACTTTGAAAATTTTCAAAATTATTCAAACTCAATATTTTATAGCAATTTGAACATAGGGCCTACGACCTTGGAGTGCCAATTGATTTTCAAATTTTTAAAATGATAGGGTAAACATTTTGGACCCTATTATGAAGGCCATTGTATTATTTGAAACATTCTTTGATGGAATTACAAGAAAATTAAAAATCATTAGATATAATCCAATGTACAAAAGAATTAGTGGCATTTGGGGACATTATGGTCATTGTTGAATAACAACAATGGAAAGTGGAAGCATGATTGCCAAACATGTATTGAAGATTGATTTTTAAAGGTTTTTCAATCATAAAATTTAAAGATAAATATGACAACTATAATCTAATAGTGTCTTATTCACAACTTTTAATTAGATTCCATAGGATTGGTAAGAATATCCTATATCATTGATTCAATCAAATAGTCTTCAAATTCCATTTATACAAGTATCAAATGCATTCTTCAAGTTCAAAGTACTATTCAAATGTAAATACATTAACTTCTAATAATTCTAGAGAAGGTGGACATAATAAAATGTATAAAGACATGCCAAGGTATGTAACTAATTTTGTGATATTAAAAAGACAATTTAAAGCATGTATTTTGAGAAAAAAAAAGGTTCAAAATTGAGTTAATTGGGTTGCAAACTTTGAGATTCATTTAATTTCAAAACCGTAATTGCAATTTGCTTCAATTCTGTTTAGAAGTGTGGAGTATCTCACAAACTAGAACTTTTGTATTTACATTGTTGCTTCTTCTTCACTCATCCTTGTCATATGGCATTGTGAATACAAATATTCCTAACAATGGCTCAATTTTGTGTGTCACTCTATCAAGAAATTTTCAGATTCTTCCTAAAATATTCTATAGTGATTTGATTTTCTCACTATTTATCCAAACATTCATAGTAAATTCAAATTTTCACAAAAAATTCTAGAATTTTAATGACTTTTGGTAGACTTGTAATCTCATTTTTGAAAAGTAAATACAAAAATTTTCATTCACCAATGGTTGCAAACTAGGAGCATACATCCAAAATATGCTACAATGAAGATTTGTAGATTAAATGTCTTCTTTTTTAGAATAGTCAATTGTACAATAGACTATCGTGAAGGAATGCTAAATTTTGTTCACTTACATACACTCAAGCAATTCCTCCTAAAACAATTGCATGAAAAAATGCTTTTACTATCCTAAAACCCTTTTAAAAATCATCCAAGGACACATAATGGCTTCAACATTGCTTCATGGATAATAATCTTTGAGCTTTTTGGGCCACATTTCCATTTACAACTAATGTAATCCACCCTATTTCCAACATGAGACTATTTTTGTCACTAATCATGAGCCCCCATTTCCACTACCAAATCATCTTAAGTTTGACATTTTTTCAAGACGAAACCATTTGTGTGGATAGGACCAATTTGAGGCACTAAGGCAATTGAAATCAAAGTAGAAGAGGCAACAGATAACTACTAAGTGGTAGTTTTATGTGAATGGAATCTTTAAGATCAAATGATGGGCACTTAGCAAAGTGGTTTCTATTTTGAGTTTGCTCATTTTAAAAGTTAGAGCTATTACATGTTTTTTCTTCCACGATTTTTAGAAACCTAAGTGATAATTATGTTTTTTAGGAGATTGCTTCCAAATTAATATAAACTACATACTTTCTTTGAAAATTATGTTTAAAGTTCTAATTGCTTTGCTTCTTCATTAGCCATATGTCGGAGGAAAAATAACCTTTGCTCATGCTTCTAATGCAACAAAGAATAGAGGAAATAGGATGGGTTACCTTGATACAAATACATGATATAGATAGCAATAGAAATTTGAAAAGTTTTAACACACGTGGTGGTTAGTTCTATCTAAAGCTAAACATAATATTTTGCATCAAAAGAGAGACAAGTTGTTTATATGTCTTATGTAGGCCTATGAATGGGCACATACATGCTCGAGTCTTCTTGAGTGTTTGATAGGAAGGATTAGTTTGAGGTTCTTCTCTACCATTGCATTGCTTCAAGTATCAAGATAACTCAATTCGACTTACATTGACAATGGAATGGAGAGTTATTTTAATCCCTATATAGCACTTGTAAAAGGGATACAAAATTGCTAACTTAGCTTTTATGCACTATGCATGTGTTTTATTTTACATTACCATTTTACCAAATCTATTGCCAATTGCATACAAATTAAGTTCTACCAATTTAATCACATTAGGAAAAAATTGAAACCTCAAAGAGATCGTGAGTCTATAGATAGTAGGAACAATAAGAAGCAATAGATCAGAAAAACAAATTTAAAAAAACTAAAGGGCATGATCAAGGCGGGACAAGTCACTTTAATAATTTAAAAAATATTTTAAAAATTAATATTAAAATAATTACAAAATTACAAAATTTTGAATTTGATGTGGTTATAAATGTGACCACATGACTATTATTTCTTAATTTAATTTATTATTATAATAATATTTAAATTACTTTAAAATTCAATTTAACTTATTTTTAAATTAAATTAATTTTCTTAAAAATAATTTATTAATGTGGCCACTATTCATGAATAGTTGTCATTGTTCCTTATAGGGACTATGAGCTCCATTGAAGGGAACTTTCATAGTTTACAAGGCTTTTTGCCACTCAAATATTCAACTTTACTATATCACCAAGAATAGCCATACAATGCATTGTAGAATTTTTTTTTGTCGCAAATCCATCTAAAGAATTGCTATAAATAGAAAAAATAATGACCTAGATCTCTGTGATGGAGTACTCAAGTGGCATTCTCTACATCATATATGTCAAACTATGTACATAGCCAAATTAAATTAACATTATGTCAACTCTTGTCTTCTAGTGGGTTTTTTTGCCAGCCTAACTCATATGGCAGGAGGCCCTAAGGAGGAATGGGTTACAATAGCTAACACTATTATGTAACAACCATGTAGACCTTATCAACATGTATATTTCCTACACAAATTAATCTACAAAATCATATTCTAAATCTTTACAGAATATATGCAATATTAGAAAATGCCAAGTAATGTATTCTTAAATAAAATGAATTGATGTTACTATTACCAAAATGCTTTAAGTCAAATATTAACGCTTTTACATTGCATAGGAGCAAATCCAACTTTGCTATTCGTGTAATCAATTTCAATATGAAAATTTTGTTGGATGTTAGTACCTAATACTTGCACACCCAAATTTACAAAGGCCAAACACCAAATTTGTTGGTTACCGTCAATAAAATAATCGCTGAAGAAAAGGTTGTCAAATCCTAGATGCAAGTGCACATCATTTTCAAGATGAAAAATGACATTTGGAACCTTGATATCAAAGACATTGAGAGAATTGTCAAATGCATAACACACGTCAATTCCTTCTTCAGCACTATACTTGGGATTGGGTTCAAAACCAGTTTTATCTTTCATGGCTGCAACAAAACTATTTAAAAACCTTGAATGCAATGGTTCCTCAAGCCAAGTGCCTGCAGCCCCTGTATCTAAAGTATATCCTCCTGTTTGAGAAATGGGATCATAAGAGAGTGTTGTCATGTTGGAAGCATCAACATCAATATTTTCCACCGTAATGCCTTTTAGATTTACAAAGTATAATCCTCGGGCAACCACACTTGGAGTATAGTTAAGATTTGTTGCTCTTTGGCCTCCAAAAGATATCCAACTTGTGGCATTAGTATCAAAAGCTTTAGCTGCAAGACAATACGAAATGATCATATATATGCCATTATTATATTGGGCAACTATTTGATCATAAAAAGATCCTGGTTGTGGATTTAGGCCAATATTCCCATAAATCCAACCATTAGATAGTAAGTAGGCCTGAGCATCTTTATATATACATCCAAAGGTGATGTTTGGAAATTGAACATCATATGTGCCAAAAGCAAATGCATCTTGGGATAAGACTCCTGTTGGTTCTTCACCATCTGCATATCTTTCTGAAAAATTACATGGAGTTGGATGCTCCAAATTGCATGTCAACCAAGAGTGTGGGTATTGTGTACATAATAGTGAATTGCACAAGATGCTTTGATATGAGGAAGAAGTTCTAGGACGAAACCTATCAAATGATTGGCTTGGATATAGACGATTGGAGCAAGGAATCCAAGGTTGTCTACCTCCAGTATCCAATTGCATTAAAACTTCTTGTGATGGAGTACCAATAGAAACTTTGAGATAGTACCAATGTCCATTATGAATATTCCACAATTTGAGGTACAACGGATTAACATTAAAATCAATTTGGTTCATTTGGTTAGTAGTTGTTGTTAAGTTCTTCATATAAAGTTTGGTTCCATCTACACTTGAAAAAGACAAGCATCCTACTAATGCCAAATAATTTAGAACTAAGATGATGAATGAAGATTTATTCATTTTCATACTAATGTTTTTAGTTCTACCAAATCATGAATTGATATCTTGTATCATATATAGTAGAATTGATGGTGCTGTATAAAAATTTAAAATATTAAAGTATAAATATAAAATAATTCAACTAGTTCATTATATGTGTATAAGTATATAATGGATATATATAAGTTCATATTTATATTGTGCCTTGTGTCTTGGAATTGGAATTTTACTTTAGTTTTCTTTTACATTTTGTATGTAAAAATAAATAATATCTTGAGTTCCATATTTATTAATAGAATCAAAATTTATATCTTTCAATTTAAGCCAAAACTAATTTTAGATAGTAAATATTATTCTAAGATTATTTTTTTTAATGTTTTCTAGTCCTAGGGGAGGCATTTTTCTTCCAATTTGTATACACCAACAGTAATGACCTACTTAATGGTCCGGGTCTACTTACCTTGTTAAATGAATAGGATGTGGTATTTTTAAAAATAAAAGTAAAATTTGTGATTAATTGCATTGTAGTGGTATTTATAATTTTTTCAAAGGTTCATCTAAATGTATTGTATATTATTTAGTTGTTGGTCCATAGAATTAACTATTTTTTAATATCTATTTGTTTCTTTGTAATGCTACATATAAAGAATCATATATAAAATATTAAGCATTACATGCATAAACATGCTAAATATTTTGTATATGATTCAATGTCCAAAACACATAATTTTGGAGTCAACATTTATACACCAAAAGAGTCAAATTTTGAGTTCTCATACCATTTCCATAGGGACTTGGAAACATTCTAATTTTGATGCATTTTTTTGGCATTGATGGTCCCACCATAAACAATATTAGACTAAGTTTAAAATATTTTATAAACTTATTCCTATGGCCCAATGTCTCTTTTGGTAGCTCACTTATGTGCAAACTTGACTATGGCCGTTATCTTTGGCTTTGGCTTGTCTTGTGAAGTGCTTTGGAGTGACTCTTGAGCTTCTTGGAATGGCAAAATGTGGGCGCTTTATTTCTAGTAACCCTTGGAATAAAGTGTGCACAACCGGGTTCTAGTGTCTTTGTCGTATGCATATCCTAGTGGGTGTCTACAATGTGCAATTCAGTTGTGCTTTCTAAGCAATGGATCTTTGTTGTATTGTCTACTTTGAACTTCCCTAATGGCAAATGATTAACAAATCAATGCAAATTAGTACCTAAGACTAGGTTTTGGCTACAACAACCAAAACTTAGGGCCAATGGAATTAGTTAAGGGGAAAAGTAAAGTAGACCAAAATGTAGATCTTGCTTTTCCCTTTCCTAAATGATAAAGAAGTGAAAATTTGAACTTAGTGTCTAAAAGATATTCATGGATGAAGTTTGATTCTAAAACACCCTTTTAAAACTTCATTCGTCAATTTCTAACAATCTAACTACCAAAATTCATTTTTGATTTTTGGTTTCTTTTCTATTTTCTATCTTCTACCTAAGTTCTAAATTTGGATTGGTTTGGTCAAATTTGTTTGACTTTCATCCGATTCTACTCTAATTTGACTAAAAAATTCATCCAATCGTAACTTCTTCAATAATGGTCCAATTAGAGAGGTTAAAACGGTTTTAGAATCCTAAAAATATTTCCTTTAAGATCCTATCTCTAACTTTTCTTTGATTAATTTTTGACTAAAGTGATAAATTCTAGAGTGATTCTTACTTTTCCTTGAACTTTTAGAGTTTTATTCTAAGTAAAAAAACTAAGTAACTTATCTTAAGGGTTTTAATTTTATCTTTCTATCAAGGTAAAATTCATTATTTTTAATCCTATGATAAAAGTAATTTCTTGGTAAATTTTTACTGTTAATTGGTTCACCAAAAATTTACCCTTCAATTCTCAAAATTGGAAATTATTTTTACCTTCTATTTTTAACTTTTACTCTTATCCTAGATGCTAAGATTTCTTCAAAGATTCCTTCTAGTAACTTTCTAATTTTTCATCTACTTTTACTACTATTTTTTCATCCATTTTTACTACTACTTTTTCATCCAAAGTGAGTTTGGATGAATTCTAACTTTTATGATGGTAAGGTAATTTTTTATGACTAGGATAATTTTCTAACTACCTCTAAGTCTAATTTTGGCATTTTCCAATTCTATGATTTTTATCTTGAATCTAACTTCCAATTCTAACGTGGACTCCTACTTAGTGTTTTTAATGAAAATTCAAGAAATTTGGGATAAAAGTGTCAATGATTAATCTCGAATTCCATGGTTTTGATAATTCCATCAGTGTTGATGATAATTTGTATATTATTGTACGCTCCTTCTTTGTCCATGTTATATTCTTGGTTTTTGATGTTGTATGTTTGTGCTCTTGCGATAGTCGGTGTCATGTTGTATATATGTCCACTATGTAAAAATATTTATTTGTTATTATAGTAGAGGGTTTTTTGGAAAGTTTAATGATCTAAGTAAAGTAGACTCTACCTTTTTTTACCTCTATTAGAAAACAATTTGACATCAGTTCTTTCATTTCTATGCTTAAAAACATTTTAAAGGTTTATTTTGTGTTTGAAGTTGTTGAAATGATAAGTAAAGTTTGTTTATCTTTCTTTTGAGTTTTTAAATAGATTAGAAGTTCACATAGGGAATAAGGGTAGAGTTATGGGACATAAAAGATGGCCAATGCACGAATTTAAGTCCATTTGGTATTTTTAAAGACTAAAATCCACTTGTTTAGGTGGATGGTATAGAAGTTGAGATGGCGAATGAGGTGGGGGATCTTATTCCTCCTCCTTCTAGTTTTGCTAAAGTACCATGACTTTAGAGAGCCATAAGATATTGTATATGAGGAGTTTTATAATACAATTTTGGGAGGTTGTTCATCACGTTTTTTTTATTTCAAAACTCTATCATTTGCTCAATTTGGAATTTCTATGTGAAAGTTATATTTGAGGGAGTGAGAGAGGGATGATTGTCATGGAATATAGAGGGCAGAATCTTTGAGGGCAGAATCTTTGAGGGCTCATAACTACTTGATGAAGAAGTATTTCTTTTTGAAATTTTGTTTGCTTATAGATTGAATTGTTAAATTTTCAAAAAGCTATCACTTTCTTTGTTTGGAGTTAAGATGCAAAAGTTATGGGTGTAGAAATGAAGTGGTGAAGACTTCAATCTACAATTTACAAGATCAAATTGGAATTAACACGTGAAAGTTATGAGCTTACAAGTAAAGTAGTGATGAGTTGCTTTTGAGTTGGAGAGGGTGTACTTTGAGAGACTATAAAAGTCGAACAATATGAGTTTTTGAGTTAATATTTGGAGGGATTGTAGATAATTGTGTTATCTTTATATAGAGATATTACAAGATTAGATTGAAGTTATCACGTGAAAGTTATGAGCTTACAAACAAAATAGTGATGAGCTGCTTTTGAGTTAAAGAGGGTGTACTTTGAAAGACTATAAAAGTCGAACAATATGAGCTTTTGAGTTGATATTTGGAGGGATTGTAGATATTTTTGTTAGATTTTTAAAGAGTTATTACACTCTCAATTTGGAGTCTTAGAGCAATTTTGGCACTCATTTTAGTATCAAGTGCTTCTTCAAAAGGAGTTTAAGATGTTTATGTGCAACTTCTACTACTTTTATACAAACAAGTGACATCTTTTGGGCCTATATGACACATCATGGGAGTATTTGAGCACATGGTTTTTTATTTGGTTTATTTAACACTATCTGAAAATTGTTAAATGTGAGTGTATTTGACCTTGTAGTCCTTCATTTTCCGTATCAAATCTAGTTGTAGCTAGATTTCCCGCATTTTCCCAAGGCAAGGTCTCTCTATCAAACATTGGGACACATCCAACTTCTTCCTTCCACTTCCTTCTTCTTTTCTTTCTGATCTATGTTTTTTTAGATATTTTTATGGAATCAAATCCTACCAAATCTAATCTCCAAAGCTTTTGCTAATTTAGTTTAGGAATAAAAAAAAATCTTAAGATGAAATTCTCTAATTTCTTCTAACTAATAACTAAATTTTAGAATATTTCTAAAGGCTAATATTCTTTTCTTTTGTTTTTTCCTTTCGTCCTATGCGTAAAGTCCAACCTTAACCAATTGTCAACTTATGCTAAATGAATGGCTAAAGTTCTCTAAGTCTCTCTTTTTTTCCTTAATAACTTAACTTCCCACACTTGAAGTTCATTATATTTTCTTGACTTCAAGTTTCAAGTATGTGAGACACTTTATGTGTGAGAATTGTTGTTGATTTTGGTGCATAGAGTGTGAAAATGAGAAATTGGAGCTTCAGAGTGTAGACAGGGGATTGGAAACAACTTAATGATGAACTAAGTGGAATCAAATTGAATGAGAGATGAATTGATTAACTAAATAAGCTTAGTTATCAATCAATTGTGATCTAGCCTCCTCCAATTGATGATCTAGCCTTCCAGATGGTACATGACTTGGAGCAAAACCAATGTTTGGAATTTTGGTAAGCTTTGGGCCGTTAATTCCAATCTGAAATTTGAACACCACTTTCAGGGGTGCACTTAGTTCTACTACAACAAACCATATGTGAACAAGTGCTTTCTAATAAACTATAATTTTAACTTTAATATTTGAGTATTATTTACTAATGACTATAAAATTCTACTCCCAAAATTTCAAACTCAAATAAAACATGGAATGATTTCTAAAAGAGGTTAAAAATGGCATGTTTTTTTAACTCAAATATTTTAGAGAATACATTTAGATGACCATTGCATCAATATTCAACTCAAAATGAACTTTCAATAGAGAGTTATTTTTAGGAATTTTTTGTTCCTTTTTTAGACAATTTTTTCTTATATAATATAGAGGTGTGAAAATTATTTTTCAGTTCTATAGTATATCTTTTTATGTCAAAAATTTGTAACTAATTATTATTAATAAATAAAAATATCAATAATTCAAAATATAAACTTTCAAAGTAGAAAAATCTCTTCATATTTTTTTCATTTCATTTTATTTAAAATTCAAAAAGTATATAGGGGGTCCAAAATTTTGTTCACACGTAGTTTTTAATGAACACTCTAAGGAATTTCTCAGTCAAGGAATTTCCCACTTAGAAGTTTAGAGTTTACAAACATGGACTAGAAGCCCTCCAAAGCGGCATCACCAAGGTACAGTGAGAGGTAATTCTAGGATTAGTACAACAACATAAACTCAACCAAAACATAACAAAGTAAATATAGAAACTCAAAATATATACAAACAAAGGCAAATATTGAAGAAACCCCAAAGTCCTTCAAAGAGAGCTATAAAAAAAAAAAAAAAAAAAAAAACGGAGTTTGAAATGCTCCAAAAACAAGTAAATTTGGCAATGTGGCCTAAAATGGTCCAAATCCAATTAAATGGACCTAAATTGAAAGAGAGTTTCAAAATATGAACCTAAAATGTGAAATGAGAGGAGAATGAGAGCCTTTAAATACTTTTCCAAGGGTCCTCACCCCCCCTTAATTTCTACAAGGTAATCTTATCATCTAAGATTTTTATTCTAAATTCAAGATTTTTATTTTTTATGCTGGTTTAATATTTTAACTTTTGGAGAAAGACTCCAAATCACAAATGGATTGCACCATTGGCTTTAGAAGGCCATTTTTAATCTAAAGAATCCTCCATCCCTTTTTCTTACGCCAAAAATGCAAGAATTCTAATGCCAATTTAACGACCAAAAAGGATAAAAATTCAACTTTTGGAGATTGACTTTTCTATGAAAAGTAACTAGCTTAGGCTCTTTAATAGGTGTAAAGGAGTACAAAAAACCTCGCTTTGACTTCAATCCGACTCTATATGCTCTCGATACACTCGTCAATTCCATGTTTGATCTTTAATTTTGCCGATTTTAGAGGATTTTGTCAGTTTTGATTTTTTTGACTATCGAAATGCCACGAAACTTGTCGAAGCACATTATTAACATAAAAGAATCTTACACTAATTTTTAGTGAGATTTTACTGCAACCTAGGTAATTTTTAGGAACTCCCCATCATGGCTTTTAGCGGTTGACCACTTGGAAAAAGATCTTCTAGAGATTAGGAAAAATCAAGACTTTTCATAGAACCTCTTATGAAATTCCACAAAATATGTGCAAGCTCATATTTTTATTTTGTACATCTGAAGAAAGAGAATCAAATCTTGCTATCTCCTTTAACTTTTGGTAAACATGGAATCTTTCAAATAATCAAATGGAAGGAAGTCTTGGTGAATTGATTGTCCGTTGGACTTCTAGCACGATTTCCACCTCAAATTACCATACTTAGGTTGTAGATGCCATCCTCTAGTTTATCTTGAGTTTTCTTCATTTGTAGGCTAACAATTGAAGTTTCTACTATTTCGTTGATAGAATGGGAAAATTTAAATCTATCTTTGGAACTCACCTATAAGGATCTTACATAGTTCCCTCGGACCAATTTAGCCAAGTTTTGCTCTTTGCAATACAAGTTTTGATAGTCTGGGTCATTTCTACTATAAACACTTATTATGTACAAATTATAGGGTTTTAACCTATTTACATGCGGGATTCAGTTACAACTAAAAGGAAATACTTGTTTTATAACTAAATATTATAATGGCATGTGACA
Organism: Climacium dendroides; assembly: GCA_950106755.1. NCBI lineage: Eukaryota > Viridiplantae > Streptophyta > Bryopsida > Hypnales > Climaciaceae > Climacium > Climacium dendroides. Next base: position 5,703,618 of record OX467082.1, on the reverse strand, counting down.
TACCTATTTCGGTTTTACATTTTTTAATGTCTTTTTGTATATATTTCTACACTCAAAACTCGTGAAAACGAAAAAACAAAAATCATGAGTCCCAAGTAACAAACTCGGGGCCTTCAAATCAAATTTCCCCAACATAGATTTGGTGCAATCTTTTAGTATCAAGAACTTAGATGTCTTATCCTTAGACTTATTTTCTTGTGCTAAAAATGTATGAATCAATATTGATGGGCCATAGTACATGTGATAGTCTTTGGACTCTTTATTTTTCAATATGTTTTTAATTAGTATCTATCCTTGATACTATTGAAACTCAAAACAATGGTTGGATGAATACTCAGTGATGTAATTTCTTACAAGCATAAAGTTTGGTTTTGATAAAGATGTAGCCCTATTTCAGGGGTGTTTTAGTCTTAGTCCTTCTTGGTCTAGGAGAATTCACTCTAAGAGGACATCACGTTCAAGTTGCTCTTCTTTATTATGTGGTTGTCTTTGTGTATTTGGTAATTGCTACAGAGGCATAGATTCTTCTAGAATTTGCGACAATGGTTCCTCCATTGATTGTGTAAGTGGCTCCTTCAGGGACTTTGATCTCAGTTCCTTTATGGACTCTAATGTTGGCTTCTCCGTAGACTGCATAAGTGGCTGCTCTATGGGCTTCGATGTTGGTTCTTCCATGGGTTGTGTAAATGATTGATTCGTAGGCTATAGCAAAGTCTCATTTGAGGGTTCTAATGTTGACCCTTTATGGACTAGTATCGACACCACCGATGCCTAAAGTGTTGATATAAACTGATCTATGAGAACTCTTGAGGATGATACTTCTTGGGCTAGATCTAATTGGCCCATGACTCCTACTCTATTCTACTTCCCTACTTGTCCACTCCAAATGGAGTTGGCTTAGACCTACAAATAAAAAGATTTCAAAACCCCCTTCCTCTCTTAACAAAACGAGTTTGGACTAAAAAGAGATAGAAGTAGACAAATAAAAAGATGTATTAGTTTATTAGCTGGACCCTCACATATTACTCAAGTGACCTAGTACAATACATATACCATACAATCCCATGTTTCCCCGTGCGTTACTACTGGAACCAACACTAGCCAAGGATGCTACATGACTTGTCTAAAAACACTAAGACTGAAGTGAGAAATGAGATATTTTGTGAAGCTATACTTCTCTACACAACAAACTCTAACAATGAAAGCTCTTACTAGTAAGACTATTGGTGGACAATATCTTCTGTGATCCATTTTTTCTATCTACTATATCTAAAACAAACCAATTACCATTATTTGAGACAAGAGTTTTCCTTTGTTTTTATACTAGATTAGTTGGATAAGAAAATATTTTTTATGTATCTAGCCATCTACCCTTGTAGTGGTCCATGGAAGGGATGCACCAATAGTATGACAGATTGGCATTAGATTAGGGATTCATGGTAAAACCTTGTGGTTTGTTTTTGACGCTACTTCTGATAGTAGTGGTTGATTTTTGGCAACTTCATATTTATTTTTTGGTAGCTTCTTATTGAAGTTTGTTTCAGCCTTTCAATCTACTTTAACATCTCCTATAAGATCACAACCATGAATATCTTAGCCTAATAAAAGATGATAAGAAACATTAGGAAATTGCTATTATTAATTGCAACTTCACACTTTGTATTCTTTGCATCAATTGCCATTGGTTTGGGTTGGAAACTCTAAACCATCCAAGTTTTTTAATTGCAGGGAGTTGTTGGTAAAGGTTTCCTTAATAATATAAGGACCAGTCCACAGAGCATCAAATTTCCCTGGAAATTCTAATTTTTGTGCATCTTGGACCATCACCCACATACTAGATTGAAGAGTCTGTACCTAAATACCTTGTTTCATTTGTCAAATGCTACTTTCTTGCAACGTTGGATGATCTCCATGTGTTGAGAGGCCAATCATCAAGATTTGCTTAGTACCTCCAAGCACTAAAGTCGATCTCATAGAGATTTGGTGTTGTCTAACCATTTGTTGATGGCGATGCACAAGGATTGCACCTCAAACTCAATTGGTAATATGGCTTCAATGCCATACATTAAAGCAAAAGGAATGGTTCATGTTGTTCCCTTGTAGATAATGTGGTATGCCCATAGTGCCAGAATCAACTTGATGTTCCAGTCCTGCTTGTTATCGGTGGCAATCTTCCAGAGAATATGGACCAAGGTTTGGTTGACTTGCTCCTTATGTCCATTAGTCTAGAGATGATACGGTGTGGTCTTTCGAATGGTGGTTGATGTGGAATATTTCAATCATGAGCTCAATGGTTGTATTGAAGAAATGCAATCCTCGGTCGTTGACCAAGATCCTGGGGCAGAGATGGTGTTCTCATAAAAAAAGATGGTAGCTTGTTTTCCATCTATTTTCTTTATTGCTTTGGCCTTTGCCTACTTTGTGAGATATTCAATGGCCATAAATGATATATTGTTTTCTTTGCAATGAAATTGGAGCAAAAGGACCAATATAATCCATGCCCCATTTTCCAATGGGGATATGGGCAAAGATGGATGCAGTGGGGAGATCAAAGCAGGTATTATTGCGTGCATAACGTTGATAGGCATCGCAGCCTTTTGTGTGAGCTTTTGAATTTGCAAACATAGTCACAACCAAAAGTAACCTGCTCGGAGTACTTTGGGGTTGTTAGTCTACCAGAAAAATGACCCCCACATGCACTATCATGGCATGCTTCTAGAATGGATGCTACCTCATTATATGAAACACATCATTGGGGGATTCTGTTAATGCCTCGTCGATACAATCAGCTAGCTACCAAAGCAAAGCAAGCACTATTGACCCGGATCTTCTTACATTCATTTTTATCTAACCCCTCAAAATACTAATGAGTCTTAATGAAGTAGGCTAGATGTTCATATCAAGTTGAAACAATCCGTACTAGGAACAAACAATCATTGGAAAATTCATCATCAATGTCCTCAGTCCTGAGATCCATGGACAATCGGGACAAGTGATTTGCCCTAAGATGCTTTTTCCCACGTTTGAATTCTATCGTATAGTCAAATTCTATAAGCAAAAAGACTCATTGGGCTAATCTACCACTCAAATCTAATTTATTAACCAGATACTTGATCGCCATATGATCCACAAAGAACACTATTTGATTCATAAACAAGTAGTATCAGTATTTCTTTACCAAAAAGATCATAGCCAAATACTCTCAATCATGTTGTAATCACGCTCTGCTTGCATGAGCTGGAAACTAGCATAAGCAATCGGGTATTCTCAGCCCGTGTCTTTAGTAGCTTAGCATAATATAGTGCCCACTGCTACTACAAAAGTATCACAGTATACATGGAATAAACGGATTCAGTCAGGAGCTTTTAAGATGGGGTCTGTAACTAGTCTCTGTTTTAACTCATCGTAGCTCTACTGGCACTCAAGGGTCCAATCAAATTTGATCAATTTTTGGATCAAATTTATCAGAGGTAATGCTTGGGTAGCATAATCTTCTACAAAATCTCAATAGTAGTCCATATGTCCTAAAACACATTGGCCCCTTTTGACATCCTTGGGTGGGGTAAAATTGACTATGACCTCAACCTTCTTAGGATCGATCATTTTCCCTTTCTTAGATACCACATATCCTAGTAAGACCCCTCTCTTCACTCCTAGAAAAAGTTTTGAAGGATTTAGGACAATGACTATTTGTCTACATTAGATAAAATATTTCCGCACCAATGGTAAATGGTCCGCGCTAGTAGACTGGGTGCTAAAGTCATCAATGTAGATTGTTATTCTAACCCTAAACCCTGACTAAATGCGCACCTACTTTGATCATCTTAGAATCTTTTTCTAGAAAAGAAACATCTATTTCTTTCTAGTCAAAATCCTGCACATGAATTGGATTACTCAGGCCATGGTACCAATTACTAGGCACTGGGAGCTAGATGGGTAAATCAAACCCCCACTTGCAAGCCTTCTAAGGTATTGCAGAGATGTAAGAGAGGTACTAGGGGCCCTTTGAACATAAGAGTCTCTAGGTCCATGATTTAAGTGCCATCAACTTCTAATAGATAGGTATCTTTCAAATCATCTAATAATAGTAGAAAGCTTGATTCAATATCATCCGCTCAAGTTTCTAGATGTTCACATTCATCTGGTTGCAAGTGGGTAGGTGACAAATTTAGTGGATCTAGATTGGCTATATCAACGACTTTGGTTGAATTTGTAGGCTATGTTTGAAGACCATTAAAAGGAGGGTCAAACAAGGAACTTATCTTTTTAATGACGTCAATGTTGAAGGCTTCTTTGGGAGCATCCATCTTTTTGAATTCTTTCGCCTCTACAACTGTTGGTTCTTTAGTTAATACCATGGGAAGTTGTTGGTGCCAAATTTTTGGAGCATTGTCAACTTCATAAGCGATGATGTTGAAGACTAGATGTTGGATCTACAACCAACAAAATGTTGGTTTCCTCCTCTTCAAATGTATGATCATCCGCCAGTACGTCTCTATATTCTCCATAAATACTTGCAATTCAACCAAGTGGAGGCCTACTTCTTGTGGAAAAATCTCCAATAGCACAAGGGCCATTGGAGATATTGTTGATTGATCTATATCGGAAAGGCCCATGGTTTTGTCTCTCTTCATGACGTTGGATAGTTTGCTTCCCTTTTGTCTCTATGCGGATGGACAACTTTAACTTGACTGCCAAGGTAAGAGAGAGATCTGGTTTGGTTGACTGTTCCAAATTGGATGCAGATGGTTGGAATTTCTTATTGGAGTTGCAAAGTTGACTATGACAAGGTCTAGCCATCCAGTACAATAAACACATGGAAGTGGTTGCCCTCCTAGTGGTGATGTAGCGTCTACATCGGTCTTAGGATTGTTTTTAGACAATATCTTAGGAGAAAGGTCCTCACTATCATCAGATAATTCAATGGGTAACCATTTTGTAACCTCATTGTTTAATGAGCTTGACAATTCCTCTTTGATAATGACGTAGATCTTATCACTAGAGCAAGGATGATCTCTAAGCCATTGAATGAATGTATTGTCATCTACATAATTGTATAGACCGGGCCTAGGCTTTTGATCACTCCTAGGTCAGTCAAGGCTTTAGCTCTAACTGCTTGGATAGAAGGTAAGCCATGGGTACCTTCTAGCAGTGGACCTTTAGATACGATTCCTATCATAGTCCTAGCATTTTTTGGTTCGTATATAAATGTGGGTCGCTTTTTTGCCCAATTTACTATTCCACCACATTGATGGAGGAATCCACAGTCTAAAAGGAGTGGGTATACACTGCTAGCTTCTTTTTTCAATCACAAGATTTCAAAGGTGACAATGTAATCTACCCCTCTAGTTTGTATGTGCAAGTCTTTAATTTGGCCCAAGATTTTGACCAAACTTTGATCAACACACTTGAGGGTGAGGTATGATGGATGGGTGAATTTAAAGCCTAGCTTTTCCATAGTAAAATCTAGTATAATATTGTCCACTAATGCCCTGGCAATGATCTTATCAACAATCTCAATATCAATTTCTACTCTTTAGACCGTCTATAATCAGGTAAGGGTTCTACTTTGATGACCTTATTTTTCAAGTTTAGGGGTCCAACGGATTGTGGCTCCATCCTTCATTTGCTTACGCAAACTAGGAGCTAGCTGGATCAACTGTCTGAAAGAAATGTTGGCCTTGGCTCTAGCCAAATCATTCCATAAATCATATGGAACGGCAGGTTCATGCTCTTATGAGATTTGGATAGCTTAACCCTAGAAGTTGGAGGATGATAAGGAATATTCATTTGAATAAATTAATATTCATTTCATCGAGCTCGTTTTGCGTCAAAAGATGTTTGTCAAACTTTACTTTCTTAGTTGCATCCTATAGGGTGCTTTGTAGGTCAAAGAGGTTAAGTGATCCTTTGGATGACGACAAGTGCACGTTACTATGTGAACTAGACTCTTTGGATTCTTCCTCATCATGTTGAGTTGCCAGAGGAAGACTAGTTTTTGCACCTCCTCTAGTAACTACTAATGCAGGTAAAGAGGCTTGAATCTCTTCATCATCAAAGAACTTGACCTCCACTAAGAGGGAGGTCTGGACATCTTTGGTCCTAGGGTTTTTGGGTTTACCGCTTCCTAAAAACCTAACATCTTGCACACTTTGAGTTATATGACTCCTTGAGTTGTCTATATAGTTGTAGGTGGATTTTGGATTTGCTTATGGTGAATATGGTCGTAGTACATGTTTGGAGGGTTAGTAGCTTGTCTAGGTTTGGCAAATCGGACAATTCTCTAGTTCTCTTGACTTTGCTTAGCATAGTCTGCAGGAGGCAACTCTAATGGTATGACCTTATCTGGAATTCTATAATGGTTGGTAGGATGGTGATTCCCATAACACTCACAAACTATATTGTTTTCAATCCAACACTGACTTGGAGCATGTTTGCTTTTACAAGATGGACATGGAAGATTTGACGGCCTCTCAAACGAAATAGTAGGCCTTACCTAATTTTGGGCATTGGAATGTTGATAAGTTTGTTGTTGTGGTGGTCCTCTTGTCCGTTGTTGGAAATGTTGAGGGCTATCTTTGAGCAATGAACAAAATGGAGACATATGATTGGGTTGTCCACAGTTGTTGCATCAAACACCGGTTGTATGTGATCTAGATTTGTGGTAAGTTGGGGGTATTTGGCAGTTCTGCGTTTGGACTAAGCCTACCATTTGTTGTATCAACTGTTGTACAAACTTGGTTATTTTATTAGTGGCTTGTTTTAATTTTGTACGAAATTGATCAAGTCTAGTATTAGGAGCAAGTAACATCAGCATGGGTTCTTGACTCGTAAGTGGTACCGGCATTACCTTTGGTAGTGAATGCGGATATGCAACAGGATTAGATGTCTGATGATAAATAGGGATGAATGCTAGGATAGGCTCTTCTATCATTTTTACTATATGCTCATTCTCCTTGTTGATCATCTCAATTTTGAGGGTTGCTTGGATGGCATCCTCCAACATTTCTAGCCTCCGTGACAGGATCTCACGGATCATATATGATTAGTCGATCCCTTGGATGAAGTAATAGCAAATGGTATCATTGTTAAAAAGATTTCCTATATAACAAGTACACACCATGTTAAAATGGCGCACATAGGCCATAATGACTTCAGTGGCCCCACGTGAGATGTTGGTCAATGTAGTAAGGCCTGTTACTATCCAGTTTTTGGTCAAAAATAACGTAAAAAGGCTACCTGCAATTGTAACCATGTAATAAAAAATCCTGCATCATGTGAATGGTACCACAAGTAAGCGGTTCCCGTTATGGTATTAGGGAACCAAATCAAATAGTAGCCACGATTAGTTACAAGACTAGAGATAAGAATTTCTTCAAATCTTTCTACGTGTGCTGCTAAATTATGTTTCAAGATCCAAAAAAGCGAGGGAGATTGTGGAGAATAGGTATCTCCCATAATCCGTGAGATACCAAGATGGAAAGTCCCCTTGGTAACATCATGGAATCAATCTCTGGCACATCAATTGTTGTAGGGGGTGCATCCTTTAGAGCAAACAGTCTTATTGGCCGTAGTAGGGCATCATAGCCAAAGTCCATCTCCTCCACTGATTTAGGAGGTTGAAACCTTTCTTTGAAGGTTGGAGTAGGTTGCTCTCATAGTGCTAAATTTCCTATTTTTGTTTTTGATCTCAACACTTGTCCTGACTTTGGTGTGTTAGCAGGTTTGGATGGCATTTAAGTTTTGGAGGATGTTTTTTATACACAAATCAAATCCACACATATATAGATAGGAAAATCAATACAAACCATTTGTATATGTACCTAGAGCTATATGCTCTATTATAGTGAGGAAATTGTCGGTTCTATAAAGTAGTCATTACAAATCAGAGTGTTGACTATCTCGAATGTGGTTGGTTGGATCTTACAAAAGTACTACAACTCATGCACTGCTTTGATGGTTGTGATTGAAGGGAGATGTTGTTGCTACAAGCTAGTAATGTTGAAGAACGTCACGTTCTTGGGTTGCTTGGGTTGCGTTCTCTTGTGGCAGCTTGGATACTTGTAGTGAAGTAGGTGAAACTACAGTTGGTGAATATATACGTCTCCATTTTGTCTATAAGTCATAAAAAAATCATCAAGTAAATGGAATATGGACACTCTAAAGTCCTCAACATTTTGGTAGGGCTCACAAGCTGCACTATACTTTGAGATGTACTACAACTGGTGCTCCATGTTTAAGTCTGCTAGCACAAAACGGCTAAATATACCTTAATAACATTCTTTGATTAGATGGCTATCTTTGTTATGCTAGGTACAAAAATCTTCACCTTACAAATACAAGTTTTCCTGATTTTGATCAAAATCAAAATCTGGAAATCCAAAGCGGAATTTTTTTCTGAAGTTGTCACTAATCAGAAGTAGTGCCATGTATCGGGTTCCAATAAAAGGCACTTCTACAAGTAGCCTATAATTGGTGAAGGCTGGGCGTTTGGCTTCAAAATATGCTCTCACAAAGGCGTTTTCAAAGCGCCACGTAGCCAAGATTAGCATGTGGTAGTATGATGAGCATCTGATAATTTCATCCTTGTCTACACCAAAATCACTGAATACTATGGCATTTGAAATCAATGATATGTGGTGATTCGGATCCACCAAGTACTGCCAAGTTAGATAATTCCAAAATTCTAAGAAAATCTCTAGCTCAGATGGCCTTTGAAGTAGGTCTAGTGACAAGAGCGCGTTGCTTTCATTGTCATTGTGGCTTGCCTTGGGCTGTTGGTAGCAAATGTCAAAAATGTTGATCTCTTCAAGTGAATTGAACCATCCACACTCAAATCCCTTCACAATTTCCACCAAAAGTTAGTTTGCAAAGCAAATGACAAATATAATTAACTTCATAGTGCACCAGTATGTGGCGCTAACCACTAGAAAAATATAGACTTCTGACAATCTTGCTAGTAGTCTCCCAGCAAATGCACCATTATGTGAGTGTTTTTTCTCCATCCTTGAGAGAAGACGAGCACAACCAGGTTCTAACTGGTCTTTGTTGTTTTTGTTATTAGATTCTTAAGTGGATGTCTAATTGTTTTCCAATTTTGCCTTCCAAGCAATGAATCTTTTCTAAGTACCTAATTATTATAAACTTTGCAAAGAAATTAATCAGAACCTAGTTTTGAATTTATATCTTGGATTCTTTTTTAAGGTCTAAATTGCACTCTATTTCCCTACTAGCTTTTACACAAATAATGATGAAAATACAAACATATAGAATGTAATTATACCTCAGGGTCAACCTCTAACACAGTCCCATCATCCCTTATTTGGATATAAATCATGTCGGGTGGTAAGTTGGGCTCCATTTTATAACTTTGTTTTATTGGCTTTGTTTTTTGTTTTTTGTTTTGTTTTTTGTTTTTTGCATACCCACTAATTTGATAGATTGACAATTTATAGAGTGACACTTTACTCTATATTCTAATTTGCTAATTCTATTTCTATATATATTTTCTTTTCTTTTTCTTTCTTCTACTATTTTTTTCTATAGTCTCATACTATTTTTGATAAGGTTACTATTGATTTTAGGACTAGATTTTTTCAGCTAATTTAAGAATAGGAGCCAACGACTCAAGCACGATGTCACCATAGCCTTTATACTCGTCTTTTTTTTTTAAAGCTTTAAATGCTCTTGTTGACTTGTTCACTAGATTTTTTTTTCTATTCTAAAACCACAAGCAAGTGAGTCAAGTATGAAGTTGAAAGCATCTAACTACTTTTGTTGACTTTTTTCCTAATGGTTCTTCACCATCTACATATCTTTCTGAAAAATTACATGGAGTTGGATGCTTCAAATTGCATGTCAACCAAGAGAGTAGATATTGTGTACATAATAGTGAATTGCACAAGACACCTTGATATGAAGATGAAGTTTTAGGATGAAACCTATCAAATGATTGGCTTAGATATAGGTGATTGGAATAAGGAATCCAAGGTTGTCCACCTCCGGTGTCCACTAGCATTAAAACTTCTTGCAATGGAGTACCAATAGAAACTTTGAGATAGTACCAATGTCCATTATGAATATTCCACAATTTGAGGTACAATGGATTGACATTGAAATCAATTTTGTTTTTTTGGTTGATAGTTGTTAAGTTTTTCATATAAAGTTGGGTTCTATATACTCCTGAAAAAGACAAGCATCTTGCTAATGCCAAATAATTTAGAACTAAGATGATGAATAAAGATTTATTCATTGTCATATTGATGTTTATGGTTCTACCAAATCATGAATTGATATCTTGTATCATATATAATAGAAATGATGGTGTCCTATAAAAATTTAAAATACTAAAATATAAATATAAAATAATTCAACTAGTTCATTACATGTGTATAAGTATATAATGGGTATATATAAGTAATGCATTACCAAGAGACAGTAGTTACATTTTTACCTCTAGGAAGTTATATTGTTTAGAGGGGAAAGAGTAGAAAATGTTTTATTAAATCCCATGAAAGATTGTACTCTACCTTCCTTGTGAAAAATTAGAGTCCTATGTTGAATTTGGTCCACTTATCCTAGAAATGGGCCAAATTGTCTCATTGTCTAGCTACGACCACCACAAGTGCAAACAATGCAATAATGTATGATTGAACTCTCAAGGGCAAATGTCATGAGCAATCATATTGTTTATGTTGTTCAAATGCATGGATGGCAATTTGTTGCATCATGTGCACATGAGAATCCAAAAATCCAAGAGAAAAGAACATAGAGGATTTGAAGAATTTCTATATAATAGTGAATGTGAAGTCTAGCTAGCATCGCCAATGTTGAAATCCAAACAAGAGCTTGACAAAGGTTGCTTTGCACATGAAAGTGTAGATTTCTAGAAATTGGTTATTGTGACAAGGTGTGCAACAATGACAAAGGTGAGCATGCCACCCGAAACAAGAAAGTTGGGCTTGCACAATCCACGCCCATGGCTATAAGAAAACCCCATCTGACCAATAAAAATAGAACAAGCCTTTTTGCTCTAAAACTACAAAAAAACACTTTGCCCAATACATGCGTTCAAATCCAAATGGTGCACTTGAGGGCACCTACACTCATTGATTTTAAAGGTAGAAAAGAAAGAAGCTACACATGAAATTCCTAAAAATCGAGAGGCTAAAAGTTAGATCGTGGATTTCTACACCTCAAATGCTGACAAGCAAATAGTATTCTTGGGACTATTCTATAGCATAGACCAATCCAATTTTGTTCACTATCCAATTCCATCCTAGAAAAAATTCAATTTTTTTTCATTTTTCTAACAAAATTAGTGAATTAATACCTACAAAGGATAACATGCCAATTTTATATTGGTGAGTATTCTTAATCCCTAAATGCCTAAGGCCTCTTTTGAGCTTCTTGGAATTTGCTCTAAATTGAACAAAATGACAACATTTTGATAACTTCTATCAAATTTTAATGTTAATTGTAACCCTATAAATTCAAATTAGATATGTTAAAAATCACATGGGAAAAGAAAACACAACAATATCACTTCTAGATTGAAATATTATAATTTTGTTTTATCACTAGGGGGTTCAAATTGTAAAAATGATTTGAAGTCTTTTCACATATCAAATCTAAAAAATTGGTCACCAAAAAATATTAGGTTAAAGGGCGTAACATGTATAAGGTAAACTACTTTATTACAAACCAAATGGGAGCAAGCCCATTGTAGGCTAGATTATGTTGGTGGTGTACATTCAAGTTTTGAAATGTACACCACTAACATAATTTAGCCCACAACGGGCTTGCTCCCATTCATTCAAAATGGGGTAGTTTACCTTAATATCTTAATTCCAATTTTATACTATACAAAACCTACTTTCCAAATTTTTTGATATGAAATTTAATTTGTTTTTTTCTCCAAGATTTAGTGTATTTGAGGCTCATTTCCAAGAATCCTCAACACTAGAAAATCAAGATTTGCAATAGTCACCCTTGTACAAAATCATGAACAAAAAAATCATGATCATTCATTTTCAATGTTAGGTTTTTGATGCTAGATTAGACTTCAAAAAGAATTTTTCCAAAAATATAAACTACTAAAAATAGAAATTAGGTCAGATTTTATTTTAACTTCAAAGTATTATTTAAACCAAAATTTAGTTCCCCAAGCATTTAGGGATTAAGGTGGTTATGACTTCCTTATAGAACGTTTACAACTCCATTCTATAGTAAATTGGATAGTTTTAGGGCAAACCGCTTCAAAAATTTACAAAATTTACAATTTCAATTCCACTTGAGTTTAATTTTTGAAACAAGTGCACACCTTTGAAAAATATGTGCCCCTCTTGGAGTTGACCCAAGATATTCTAATTGCAAATCAGGGTGGTAATAGGCTTATTTACCTTAATTGATCCATAATTCCTTTAATTTTTAGAAAACATATCTGTTTTGTTGTATGAACTAATATGTGTACTAAAGAAGTTGGTGTCCTATAGATCCCAAAGTGACATAAAGAATAGTAAAAGGTTGTTATTTTCAACTCATAATTGCATGTATCGATAATTCATTATAGATTATATAAATGCATACATTTTTTTCTTTTTGGTCCTCCTTTCTATAGTCCAACAAGCAATAAATCAAAAAGGAGCACTACTTGACAGTTGTAGAAGGATTTTTATTTCTTCTATAAAAATAAACCCTATTGTAGGATTCGAACACTAGGAGGTAAAATATCCCGATTGAATTGTAAAATTTATTCCCCAAAAGAAATCACCAATTGCAAGTTTATGTTTGTACAAATTTTCCTATCGTTATCCCAACAGCCAATCGGTCAGTCCCACTTATCATATCAATTGGGCTTGCATCTTTATTTTAGCCGATGGTCTTTTCTCCAATTGTTGTCTCGTTCCCAGTCCACTCCCAATTGGTTATCTTTCACAGCACTCCAACATCTTCCATCGGTATTCAGACTCCCGCATAACACCAATCGGTATTCTCTCTTAAAATGAATTCTCTAAATTAACTCAATTGTAAATAATATTATTAATTCTCCCTCAATTGGTTAAGCTCTCCAGTTTCTCCAATCGTATCAATTTTCTCATTTCTTGATTTACACATTTAATTCATATACCTCTCCCAATTGGTATTTTATTCATCGATAAACCATTTAATCCCAATCAGTGGTTCTTCACTCAGTTACTCAAACAATCCCAATTGATATTTCTTGATCAACCAGCACAACTCCCAATCGGTATATAACTCACACAGATATTCAATACAATTACAATCGACCATTAACATTCCACAGCATCCATAACCCACAATTTCCAATCGGTTTAAAACTCACACATACACAGTCACACACAATCGCACACAAAGACAAACACAGACTCTAGAATCATTCACAATTGGCAAAACACAACTTCATATTACTCGAACAAAACAACACAAACACACAATCGTTTTTACTTCCAAACTCTGGAAGGAGCGCTTCTCTCTCTCTCGAAGTCAACTGAGAATAACAATCGGGAAAAGCCCAATACATACCGGCCAGCCGGCCACAGTTCAAAACTGCCAATGGGAAACACCTCCCCGAATCTCCTCAGCGTGCCCTATCGGCAAATACAGCGTACATACCTAGTATACCCCTCCTAACTACCCTCCCGATTGGTAAAACTACAATTATAACATGAAAAACTACCAATCGGCCAAACTAAAAATTGGAATTCAGTCCACATGGCCCCCACCTCATCTGTTTGTGTCCCCACAAACATCATTTCTTCTTAACAATTGTTTTGGTCTTCTCCTTGGGCTTGGGCTTGGTAGAAGTAGCCGCCTCCTGCTTCTCTGGTCTTGCGCTCTTCGCCGAGACACCGTAAGGAATCAATTGGAAAGAAACCCCCGGCACCCACTGCAACGGCATCTGGTAAACTGGCCTCCCTGCTCCCTTTCGCCGTTCTGCTTGATTGGCCCTGTCACAATCCACCGATAAAGCTCTCCAATTGGCTCGCTCTTGCTTCAACGAACCATCCCGATCCCTGTTCAAGAAAACCTCCATTGGCCCCTTCCGATTGGAATTTTTATCGCCAATAAGGTTGTGGTGCGCCCCTTGCAAAAACCGCATCATAAACATTAACTCCAATAGGCGCATCTTCCTGCTACAATTATAATTCAGTCGCGCATACAACTCCCCATCCTGCAACATACGACCTCCCAATCGGGGATCAATGATGATCTGAAAAAATTGGCACCACTCCGCCAATGCCTTGCAAAAGATGGCCGCCCGAAAACATACTGGATCCCGATGGGTCTTGTGTTCCTGCCAAAACCGAAGGTAGTAGGTAACACAATCCTGCCAGCTTCCCCACGATCCTGCCACAATCGGCCAATTGTACCAAACAGTATCCAATTGGGCATCCATACGCCATTTGTAGCGGCGGTCGACTGGACACCAATTGGGATTCTCCTTCACATTCTCCGGCACCTCACCAATATCCAATCGGAAATTTGCCTCGTTTGCAATCAGAGCTTCAATCGGCTTACTCAATGGCGGCTACTCATGGTTATAGTCCTTCCCAATCCACAATAGGGCTTGCCACAATAAAACATCCGATCGGTCACTCACCGTAGCGAATAAATTCTCCCATTTCCCCAGAAATTGCTCATCGGTTGCACTACCAATCTTCCCAAAGCTCCAAGTGTCTAAATTTAACGGCATCCCTACAATCGTCTCCGGTGCAACCTGCCAATTGTACTTATTCTTGAAAACTACATGCGTGTGCAAGTCAAATGGCAGCAATTGGGAGAAAGATCTCGCCTTCACCATACGCTCCAATCTCGGTTTGGTATCCCGATAGGTATAAAAGTACTCGCTGGGATGCACATCTGAGAACTGCGCTCTCACCGATCGGTCTTGGTTGTCTCGGACCATCTGCACGATCCACCCCTCCGATTGGAATCCATCCAAGAGCTTTTGTAGTGTCAGCTGCCAATCCGCAATAGGACACTGAGCCCAATTGTTTGCCATATACTCCGCCACCGCTCTCGAAGTCTTTCAGCACACAGAATCTCCAATCGGTGACGTTCTGCTTGAACTTCCTCCAATTGGCGATGATAACACAACAATCGAGCTCCCAAATCACCAATTAGCCAATATCCTGTACTATAATCTTCCAGAAGTAAATCTCCCCGCATGATGATATCCGCCAATAGGTCTTCCTGTTTGAATGCTTCAGCCAGTCCCCATACCCGTTGAAATTCCAAAACCGATAGGCATTGTTTCAAAGCAAGATCTGCAATGAGAAAGAACACCTGCCGATCGTATGTGTAAGCTCGTTCCAGGTTGTGGGCAGGTGGAACATAAGAGGACAATTCCAATAGGCCCTCAACCGTTAAACCTCCCTCTGGTACACCCAATTTGCTAACTGCATCGCCCACCACCATAACTTCCTTACCCTTCCGATTGGTCAACTGCTGAGAAAGTCTCTCATACTCCCTTTCCAACGCTTGATATTGGGCGGTGATATCCTCCAATCGTTGCTTCTGATTCGCCACCGCCAATCGGTTTTGAATATGCTTCGTATTCAAATCCACATATTTCTTCCGATAGCCCTCTGTTTCAATCTTCTGTTGAACCAATTGGTTGCGAAGCTCCACCACCTCGGGATTCTCACTGCTCGGTAGGAGCATAGCTGCCTTCAATTGGTCCACTTGAGCTTGCAACAATCGGTGTTGATCTTGAAGATCCTTGTGCTGTTGTTGTAGTGTCGCATAATCCTCAAAGATGGACGGTTGAGCCGCTAACATCTTCAATTGGATCGCCTCCTCCGCCACCTTTTGGTAATATTCAGGCCCCTTCAATGCTCCAGACACAAGTTGCTCCACCGATTGGGCTTCATTCGCCCCTGGTTCCAACTTGACTGCCACCACCACAATTGGATTCGCATCCTCAACAATCTTGGTCAAGTAATAGCCACCGCAAAAAGTCTTCTCCGAATCAATTGGGTTGAGCTTCACTTCCTCGACCGATTGGTTAAGCTTCCGTGCCAACATTTTCGCCCAATTGATTACCACACCATGTTGAAACAGCGCCACTGCCGCTACTATCACACTAACTTCCACCCGATTGGAATCCAAGTCCAAAAACAACCACCGCTGCATAAAATCCACCATCTCCCTCCATTCACGCTTCAATTGGGCCTTGAAAACCCTAACCAGCTCCTCCCCTTTTCCTTGTCCGATTGGTGCCACTTGAGCTGGTGTTGAAAAACACCCACCAATCGGATAATCGGTTTCCTTCAATGCCGCATGCGACATTCCCCAATTGGGCAATTGGAACACCTTCTCCACTACCTCTGCCGTCAACTCCAATTGTTTCCCTTGGACAAAGCTGGTTCTTGTCCCCGATTGGTATTTGTCCACAAATTCTCCCACCAATCGGTCTTGCACCTGCACTGAAACCAGACTTGCTGAAAGGAATCCCAATAGCCCTGCCGCCTTCACCATCTTCACAATCTCAGTGTTGCGGTAAAACTCCAATTGTATCGCCAATGCAGGCCAGGGCACCGATCGGATTGCCTCCGCAATGTTAGTCTCTCCTTGCGCCGACCCGGACACCCCGCCCTCAATCTTCGGTTTCTTCACCAATCGGAAAAATTCCGCCAATGTGCGATCCCCCGGAGCTGAAACCTCCTTCAAGATCATCACCTCATCGTCCAAATCCTCCTTCGACTGCGCCATTGGAAAATCTTGATCAACTCGCGCTCCCGCTCCAACTCGTACTCACTTCACCAATTGGTTTCAAAATGCGCACACACACAAACTACAATCGACACACACAATTTCTCCCGCGGAAATCACCAAATGTGCACACTTAAACGCTTGCAAGACTTCCCAATTGTTAAAGATGGCGCTCCCACTCCATCCGCGCCGCCTTCAGCGGTCCGTTTCTCCCAATCGGTTGACAGATACCCTGACGGCGCGCGTACCAATCGGGCTCATAACTTCCCCTCAATCCTACTTCCGCATCATTACCCAATTGGCATAATTTTGTGTTTTTATTGGAAAAGTATTCGCCAAATTTATTTATATAATTTTTTTTTTGTTTTTAAATTTAAATTTTGTTTTTTGTTTTTTGTTTTTGTTTTTGACTTTATATAATTTTATCTTATTTATAATATTATTTTTCAATTAAAGTATTTTATCATGTTTTTATTTTTATTCTTAACACTAAGATTTTAATTTTCTTTAAAAGACACATTTATTGTTATTTAATTTTAATTTCAATCAATTTTTTTTTAAATTATTATTATTATTATTTTTTAAATACTGATTCTCACTCCCTATTCTCTTCGTCCCATTGGTTCCTTACTTACTATTATATCTATCATAAATACTACGTAGATACTCTCTTAAAACACTCCCAATTATTCTTATCCTTATTGCCAATTGTTATCATGTTGTTTCATTTTATCCTATTGGCTACAAGTCTTTATCACTCTTTATACTAATTATTATCATGTTTTATTTATTTATTTATTTAGTTTTAATATATATTTTCTCACTCATTAGTTTAACCCTCTTAATTTACTCCGAGAATTACCAAAATTTTCTAATTAATACTACAAAATGAAAATCCATTTATGCCTATTATGTTAAATTCACTCTCTTTACAATTACAATTATTTTAGATATCTAATTTTATTTTTAATTATATATATTTTCTTTCTTTCTTTTTCTTTTGTATGAAACATTATTATTATTATTTTTTTTTTTAGTTTCACCTATACTATTATTAATGCCATAGATTAATATCATTCTCCCCCCTCCCACCACCGATTGAATTTACACCTCCCCCACGCCATCATTGAAGCCGGCCCCGGCTGAACTATGATATAGGCGCAACCGATAGCCATTGATACGAGTAGGAAGAAATTTACCTTCAAAATCTTGCAATTGGGCAGATCCATTGGGATTCATATTTACAATAACATAGGGACCCAACCAATGGATTTGAAATTTCCCAGGGAATTTAAGAAATCTACTATCATATAATAATACTAAATCGCCCTCTTTAAACTGCTTAGGATGGAGCTTACTATCATAAAATGATTTACGTTTTTGTTGAGCAACAAAAATATTATACACAGCCTCTCGTCTCTCTTCATCCAAATGTTCCAATTGGCTAAGCCTAGCTTCTAAACTAGGAACATCTCCTAACCTATTGGCAATTGCTATTCTCAAGGAAGGTATCTCAAATTCAATTGGAAGAATAGCTTCCTGCCCATATACCAATTGGAATGGTGTAAACTTAGTAGTGACTTTATAGGCAGTACGATAAGCCCAAAGAGCTCCCCATAATTTTTCATCCCAATCGGTTCCAGATCCCGAAATTGTTTTAGTTAAAATATTACATAATAAACCATTTGTTTTTTCTGTCTGCCCATTGGCTCGAGGATGGTAAGGGCTAGTTTTACGATGTTTAATCATGAATTTATTGGTTAATTTTTCAATTGTTTCATTCAAAAAGTGAGTACCCCTATCACTTATCAACTCAATTGGACAACCAAATCTTGAAATTATATTTTCGTATAAAAACCTAGCTACCGATTGAGCATCATTATTTTTAGTGGCCATGGCCTCTGCCCATTTAGTGGCGTAGTTCGTTGCAACTAAAATATAACACTTTCTACCACGTTTACTAGGTGGAGCTATTGGACCAACAAAGTCGATCCCCCACTTCTCAAATGGTGCTAAAGCCAATAGGGGATGTAATGGCATGGCTTTAGTGGGTGTAGGACGGCCCACACGTTGGCACGGATCACAAGTCCAGGCAAAACAATGTGCGTCTTTAAAAAGTGTTGGCCACCAATAGCCAGCCATTAAAACTTTACGGGCGGTAAGTTCTCCCACAAAATGTCCCCCACACCCATCGGTATGACATCCCTCTAAAATTAAAGGTATTTCATTAGAAAATATACAACATCTTAATATCCCATCGGTGCCTTTTTTATATAAAACATCATCAATTAAAGTATAAGGAGCACATTGATGTAAAAGATGTTTAATTTGTTTATCACTTAATTGACTTGGAATTTGGTTTGTTTTTAAATATTCTAATATATTTTTATATTCCGATTGGACTACCTCAACCACAAACAATTGACCATCAGGTAATTCATCATCAATTGGTACAATGTTAGAGTTAGGTGTTGGTTCCAATCGGGATAAATGATCGGCATTGGCATGTGTTTTGCCAGGCCTAACCACAATTGAAAATTTAAACTCTTGTAAGAGTAATACCCAACGAGCCAATCGGCCACTTAAATCTGGCTTATTAATTAAATATTTTAATGCATCGTGATCAACATAAAATGTAAATGGATATCCCAATAGGTAATGACGAAACTTTTTAACAGCGAAAATCATTCCTAGTGCCTCGCGTTCAGTAGTAGTATAATTTTTCTCTGCCGCTATCAATTGTCTACTTGCAAAATAAATTGGGTGGTCCATATTCTTTTTATCCTTTTGACTTAGGACACAACCCAATGCTATGTTGGAAGCATCCACATAAACATGGAATGGTTCATCCCAATTGGGAGGAATTAATACCGGAGCAGTACTTAAACGTTCTTTTAGAGTAATAAATGCTTTGGTACACTCTGGTGTCCATATAGGACTAGCACCTTTTTCTAATTTTTTTAATAAATTTGTTAAAGGAGTTGCATGGGTAGCAAAATCCCTAACCGCTCTCCTATAATAACTCCCAAGACTAACAAAACTTCTAACATCCGTTATAGTTTTAGGTTGTGGAGTATTTACAATTAAATCAATTTTATCAAGGTCAGTACTTATTCCCTCTTTACTCACAATATGTCCCAATAGTTTACCATATGGCACCGCAAATTGACATTTGGCCGCATTAAGAGAAATGCCATATTTATTACATTGACTAAAACAAAGAGCTAATTGGGCCGAATGGTCCTCTTTAGTACCAAAAACACAGAAGTCATCCAAGAAAATCTCCATGAATTTGCGGAGAAATTCTTGGAAGGCTACCGTGACTATTCTTTGAAAAGTGGCCGGTCCATTACAAACCCCAAACGGCATTCTTCTATGAGCATACGTACCCCAATCGGTAGTAAAAGTAGTCAACAATTGGTCTTTTAATGCTATACTAATTTGATTGTATCCGGAGAAACCGTCTAAAAATGAATACATTTCATGACCCGCTACCGAATCCAAAACACTATCGGTAAATGGCAATGGAAAATAATCTTTTTTAGTGGCTGCGTTTAATTTCTGATAATCCTGACATATACGAATTTTCCCATTTTTCTTAGGAACCACAACAATTGGACTCACCCATTCGCTAAATGGAACGGGATAGATAAATCCTATTTCTAGAAGTTTATCTATCTCTTCCTTCACCAATAGTGAATACTTAGGATTTAATCGATGTTGCCTTTGGCGAACCGGCTTAGCGTTTTCCTCTAAGGTTATGTGGTGTTCACACACCTCGGGGGGTACACCCTTTAAATCCTTATAGGAAAAAGCAAAAGTCCCTAAATAAGCCTTAAAGAAATTTAACCATTGATTTAATTCCTCTACTTTTAATTCCCGACTTATTTGTATTATTTTTGGATCATCTTCGGTACCAATATTTAAATCCATACATAAGTCTTTAGGAATATGTTTTTCAATTGGGATAGACTCAGAAAAATAATCCCATTGATCTTCTGTTTCCCAAGTAGGTTCTAACTCCGATTGGTTATCAGATATCCCATAGACAGCCTTATCCATTAACCAATAGGCAATGGCCCGATCGGAATCCTCACTGTCTTTACAAGGCAGTAAGTATTCCCCAAGCCCAATTTCTTTAAAGGTTCTACCAATTGGTGATTTGGTTGGTTTTATTACCCTATGAAATTGTACCCAATTGGCATCTACATTTTCCTCATCTCCTGAACTATAATCAAAATCACTAGTATGTTCAAAAGATTCCCATTGTGTTTCCCCATGATATTTTTTTGAATACATTTGTAATTTAACCTTAGATGAACCAGAACCAATTGTCAATAAACCCCTACCCCAATCGTCTTTAGCTTTGGCTTGATATAGCCAAGGCCGACCCAGTAATATAGGATATGACGTATTAAGAGACAATTGTTGGAACACAATATAATCTATATAATAAATGATACCAGATATCATGGTTTTTAATTTAGGTAAAATACCTTTTGGAATTACCCTACTCTGGTCAGCCATACGTAGGACTAATTTAGTCTCTTGTAACCCATTTAATTGTAAACTAGTCATAGTATCCCAATTCATTAAATTTACACTCGACCCTCCATCAACTTGTACACCATTTATTAGAACCCCATCAATTGTTACATCAATCATAGGAGCGCCAGGATCTGGACTAATAGCAACTTCATTTACCATTTTTCTAGGTCTTTTTCTAATTAAATTTTTCCGAAGTGTAGCCCTACATTGAGGTGCTACTCCCAACAATTGTTTTATGGATATGTCAGCTTTTAAATTTCCTAGATCTTCTAAAATGTCATAACCAATTGTTCCATGCATAATACCAATTGGTTTTGCATTTCTATTCCGCCTAAACCGATTGGTCTTATTCGGTAGTACTTGACTTCCGATTGGTACTGATTGCTGACCTATTGGTACTGTTTGCTGTTTCCAATTGGGATGATCTGGTGCTATATCCAATGCATCACCAATTGGTTTAGCCATATTTATTAAACCCGGATCTAAAGATGGATTTTCTTTGATGGGATGTTTAAAAATTTCAAGAGTTGGTTGATACTCTTGAAATTTCCCATTGGCCACAGGATTTAAAGTCCTCAAATTTGACATCACAGGGTCTATCAATGGGACTGGTTGACTCAATGGAATATTTTGAGGTACCCAATGGGTTTCTTTCTGCACTATAACTCCATTGTTTTGATTTCCTAACAATTTATGTTCATTATTAACAATTGGTAAGGTAGTGGTCCCTGATTGAATCAGTGGTGCCACCTCTTGTATTTGAGTTTCTACATTCCCGTTGGAACTTTTATTCCCTATTGGTAAGCTCACATCTGCATTAATTATAGACTGACCCCCCATCGGTAATTGTTTATTAGCCCTTGCTCTAGTAGTAACTTGTTTGACATTTTTCATACTATCATTAGATTTCAATTGTTCTTTTAAGTCTGAATTATCACAATCACTCGATGACCCCACTTCATTTATTGAAACATGGTGAACTGCTCTATCTTCAGCGAGCACTACTAATTTTGAACCAGTATTATTTTCCCGCACCATCCCATCATTATTACGTGGATTTTCCCTTTTGGGCCCATTACATTCCTCTACAGTGTGGCCTGCTTGGTTGCAATTGCCATACAATGGAACATATGGAATGCTAGCCTTAGGATTTGGGCAATTCCTAGCGTAATGTCCCATTTCTCTACAATTATAACATTGCACATTAGGATTTTCTTGCCAACTTGGATTATTTCTCCCATAGGTAGGATTTCCTTGACTAGGATTGCCATAAGGCATTTGATTCCACCCTTGGTTTTGACTCGTAGGATTTTGAGGAATATACCTATTGGGATTTGCATTAAACCCGCCATTGTTAAAATTCTTTGGGTTGAAATTTGGGTTAAAGTTAGAATTAAAAATCCTATTCTTGGGCACAAAATTGGGATTAAAATTATTTCCTTATAATTGAATTGTCAAGTAAACCTATTGGGATTATTATTGTTATCATAATTGTTATTATTATTATCCACTACATATACTTGACCCATTTGGGCACGTAAATTTGCATCATTAATTAGACTCTTTTGCAAGTTGCGACAAGATTCTGTCTCATGTTTCCCATTACAAAATCTACACTTGGAAGATAAATTAGGTGGCGAGGGACAATCGTTCAACATATGGCCCTGACCTCTACAATTGTTACACCAAATATTGGCTCTATCATTTGGGGGTTGACCTTTCTTTTCTATTGCATTATTTAAATGAACGGCCAAATCCTCAAATTTATGAGTTAAGTCTAACAATTGGGATTCCATTTTATTGGTCTCTATTGGTATTGGTTTAACCACTGTTGTACCAATAGGCAAAGTTTGTACTGGTCCCGCATTGACTGGCACTATTGGTGGTATTGACACTTGTACGGTAGAATTTGGAGGAACATAGGTAGTAGGTGGATATGGAGTTTGGTAGGGAACTACCGGTACCATCCTATCATTAATATTAGGTCTCAATTGAGGTTGAGATTGTATAGCTATCCCATAGTTATCCTCAAAATTCACCTCCTCCTATAATTTTGCTCTTCTATATGCATCGTTTAAGGTTCCCGGAACAATTTCTTTCACATACGTTTTTAATCTATGTGGAACTAATCCCCTTATAAAAAACCTCGTTTGCATTTGATCATTATAACCATGACCGGCTGGAAGTCTTAAAACCAAATCTTCCAATCGGCCATAGTAAGAATCAATAGATTCCCCTAAAGACATTGTAATATCTTGTAATTGTTCACTCAACCTTTCTTCATAAGCTATTGGTCTAAATTGAGCTAAGAACTCATCTTTTAAAGCAGTCCAATTGGCAAAATGACCGGGTGCTTGGCGTTGAAACCATTGTTTAGCATGGGCTTGCAACGTAATCGGAAAAATACTAAGCCAATGGGCTTCCGTTCTAGCATTATTAGCATTACATACGGTTAAAAATTCATGAATATGCCTATCGAGATCACTACCAATTTGTCCATAAAAATTTGGAAATTGCACTAAGGAATATGGCCGATCGGCTTCTTCCCCAGCCCTCATGGCCACAGGTAAGACTTGTCGTCTAGGTTCTGCTTCACCCTCCATATCTGAACAATCACTCTCAAACCAATTGATTTCTACTTCTGGTTCAGGATCTAATGGATTTAAATCACTATTCAAGTGATGTTCAGTTTCAAAATTAACCCCACTTCCAATTGATTCACTGTCCCGCTCAGGACTATTGGGATGTGCCGATCCGGTTATATCCACTAGACCAATTGGTGGAAACCAATGATTATCTGGCTCCTCGTCAGAGGTGGTGTCAGACTCTACGTTATAATTTTCCCAATTGGGACTATTAGGTAATGAAACAGTCCGATTGTGTTCAAATTGATTGATACACCATTGATATCGGGAACGTGAACGTCTACGAGCCCTTGTCTCTCGAGCACTTACACTAGACTCGGATTCCCCATTATAACTCATGAGCTATCATCATTATCCCATACACAACCATTCCAATTGACAATTTAGGTTGAATAAATTTTATTCTTCCAATTGAAATATGAAAATTACCTCCCCAGCATGGTCGCCAAAATGTACAAGGATTTTTATTTCTTCTATAAAAATAAACCCTATTGTAGGATTCGAACACTAGGAGGTAAAATATCCCGATTGAATTGTAAAATTTATTCCCCAAAAGAAATCACCAATTGCAAGTTTATGTTTGTACAAATTTTCCTATCGTTATCCCAACAGCCAATCGGTCAGTCCCACTTATCATATCAATTGGGCTTGCATCTTTATTTTAGCCGATGGTCTTTTCTCCAATTGTTGTCTCGCTCCCAGTCCACTCCCAATTGGTTATCTTTCACAGCACTCCAACATCTTCCATCGGTATTCAGACTCCCGCATAACACCAATCGGTATTCTCTCTTAAAATGAATTCTCTAAATTAACTCAATTGTAAATAATATTATTAATTCTCCCTCAATTGGTTAAGCTCTCCAGTTTCTCCAATCGTATCAATTTTCTCATTTCTTGATTTACACATTTAATTCATATACCTCTCCCAATTGGTATTTTATTCATCGATAAACCATTTAATCCCAATCAGTGGTTCTTCACTCAGTTACTCAAACAATCCCGATTGATATTTCTTGATCAACCAGCACAACTCCCAATCGGTATATAACTCACACAGATATTCAATACAATTACAATCGACCATTAACATTCCACAGCATCCATAACCCACAATTTCCAATCGGTTTAAAACTCACACATACACAGTCACACACAATCGCACACAAAGACAAACACAGACTCTAGAATCATTCACAATTGGCAAAACACAACTTCATATTACTCGAACAAAACAACACAAACACACAATCGTTTTTACTTCCAAACTCTGGAAGGAACGCTTCTCTCTCTCTCGAAGTCAACTGAGAATAACAATCGGGAAAAGCCCAATACATACCGGCCAGCCGGCCACAGTTCAAAACTGCCAATGGGAAACACCTCCCCGAATCTCCTCAGCGTGCCCTATCGGCAAATACAGCGTACATACCCAGTATACCCCTCCTAACTACCCTCCCGATTGGTAAAACTACAATTATAACATGAAAAACTACCAATCGGCCAAACTAAAAATTGGAATTCAGTCCACAACAGCATTCACAAAACTGGCTCAAATTCACTCCACTGCTAGTACTTAAAATTTTTAGTAGCTAAATGTACATGGGAGAAAATCCTTGAAAAAATTAGTGTTTTTGCCAAGATTGCAACAAACAATAGAGTTTGATAGCCAATTTGTAACTTCCTCTACATTGGAATTAGCATCTATTTAGTTAGCTTTGTGTTATAGTACTCCCAATAATCCTTCACAACTTGCAAGATCCTTTCTTTTTCCTATTTCCTTTAAATACTACTCACTCTCAAGGTAGCCAAAGTTGATGCTTGTTTGTCTTGAGGGTAGCATGTTGCTCTAAATTCCATAAACTAGTTTTGGGATTGTTGCTCTACAAAGCAACAAAAACACACTAAAGCATGACTCCCTAACTACTTTCCATCTCTATGTTTTCTGAATTGTAACTTAGCCTAGTCCAACAACAAACAAAGATTGTAGCAAACAGTGGTACAAATAATCAATAACATATAGCAAGGGTTCAATAAAATCTAACTCCTTTCTTCCTTTTCTTCTAGTAATAACTTTGATTAAATTCTTAAAAATGAAAAATTGTTTAAATGTTTTTGACAAATTGTCATACACTAGTGTGTTACTTATATTTCAACATGTCCAAAATTGATTGAAGAAACCTAATTTGTCAATTAGATATGGCAATTTTCAAAGCATATAAACACTTCATATGAGTCACTATGAATTCTTTCCTCCCCGTAAAGCACACCATTTTTCAAACACAATCTTACTCGTCTCTCATACAATTTGTATTGTATACTAGTCACTTGTAAATTATGAAGTAGAGATTTATGCTTATATTGACAAATGATTTTAATTCCCCATTAGATTACGAGATTACCAGGTTACTGATGTTGACAATGTAGCTGATCAGCTGCACCCGCTTCTCACACTCGTGCCACTTCAGTCTCATTCTGGCTGCCTGGAATGAAAGTAGGAGTGACTGTCCGGTTTAAAATTGGTTGTTAGGGACTGAAATCATTGGATTTAAGTAGAAGGCTTAAATGATTTCCGCACTTGGTTGTGAAACTATGAACGGCAGCCACTTCACTAATTGTTTTTTTTTTTTTTTTTTTTCCCTGTTCCAAGCATCCAATACAAGAACTCATGGCCAAATGCTTTTACTTACTTGTGGCGTTGGCAACCCAAGGGAGTTCATAGCCATTTCCAAGGAAAAATGGCTGTTGCAGCCTCCTTCCTCCACAAATGCAGCCCTGTTGTTTACGGCAGCCCCAAGACCCTTGTTGCATGGGTGGGGGCCGTGGACAGAGCTACTGCAACTTTCCTATTAACCAATGCCAACATTACTGTGCCAACTGTAGGGATGGTGAGAATAGAGAAACATATTGTGAATTTCAAGATCCCGCACCATTAGCAGACCCTAACGTACCACTTTCATGTATGGAGGGTAGTCTAATTGTTAATCTGACTGTTTATTGAGCCATTGCTAGTGGTTGAAATTGCACATTTCATGTAATTGAAGAGCAAAGTGTTGTGTGCACATATTAATATGGTAATTCTCCTAGTTTCAAGGGAGAATTTTTTCATCATCAGGTGCAGTGCACCGGGGACCAAAAAGACCAAACAAGATTCTTTTTTTATTTTATAAATCCACTCCAATTTTGCATGTTGGAAATCATCCTAATCCCCAAACTGAATTGGGGACTGAACTAAAAATTTGAATTCATAAGGTAGGTACATCCAAATGTGCCATTGACCTTAAACCGCCATCTATACTATATGTCCAAAATCAATTATGTACCTATGTGGAAGAAACGCTTTTAGAACCAAACTTTTTTCCTTAATAACTTTTGCATACAGTATCTAGATGCCATGTTCTCAAGTGCGTTGGAACCTCCTTTCACTTGTCAACAAGAATATAAAAAAACTTGATCAATTTAATAATAGAAAATAGACTCAATAGCAAAAAGTGGCAGTTTGAGGTGTACCTACCTTACTTTCTAAGTCATATTCCATCTTAATACGTCAACTACATTCACTCAATATATCAATGACAAAGTCAAATATTTGTATACATTCCATTTGCAAACAAGCAATAAATCAAACAGGAGCACTTCTTGACATCATTCACAAACTTGGCTAAAATTTGTTCTATTACTACTTAAAATTTTTAGTAGCTAAATGTACATTAGAGAATTTACAACTATGTATGTATAGCCAATTTACAACTTCTTCCACATTGGAATTAGCATCTGTTTAGTCCCTTTTGTGTTATAGTACTCCTAGTAACTCTTTCATGATTTTTGATACTTGCTTGTAAATCATGAATGATGAAGTTTTAGAATTCAAAAGCAAGTCAACTAGTCATGTACATCCATTGGAAGTGCCCATTTTGAAAAAATCCCAACCAAATTCAAAGTTCAAATATTAATGAGTTCAATGTGGAAGTGTCAAATGTCCAATAACAACATTTTGCTATTTGACACTCACTCTAATTTTGATTTTGTACCTTTCAATATAAAGATATAGTTAAATTTTGAAAATTTAGTTATTATGTAAAGATATCTATATTATGAAATTTGGTCATGCAACAATCTATCTTGAACCCCACTCAAAGTATGAATTTTGAATTATTTGAGGATTTTATTTTTATTTTTAAAAGTGTTTGATTGGACATTTTTCAATTTATGAATGCAATCAAAATTTGAAAAGTTATTGCATATGATGTTCAATTAATAATCTTAGAAAATCATGTAGTGCAACTAAGAAAATCACCAAATGTAGAAGTCTAGTTTTTTTGGTATTGACATTTGGCATATATGATTGAACACTAGTTAATTTAACCCAAGAAGGACAATCATGGAGGACTAAAGGTGTCCTTTGGATGGTGAATTTTAATTTTTTAAATTAAAAAAGGATTATTTCCATTCAATTTTTTTGTACAACTTTACTAATGCTATGGTAACATCATTGAATTAAGTTCCTTCAAGTCATATTAATTATTGTTTGATTTTTTATGAGGTACTTTATCAAAAATATTCAACCAATAATATACTTCAACACTTTGAGGTTTTTTCTTTGTAATACTTTATTAAAGTTTATAAGTTTATATATTAACTTAAACATGTTACTTCATCTTGGAAAAATAAAACCAAAATATTTTTGTCATAAATAGAAGAGAATTAAAGGATACAAAGCGTAGGATTTTGAGGTATGACTACATGGCCATGGGCTCTAGCTTTTGAAGTTATGAATGTAATGATTTATGCTTCACAAGATGTTTTGTGTACTTTGCATAATCTCATTATCTCAAAGAGGCCATAAGATGGAAATATTTATTTTTCTATTCAATTTTTATTGTAAAGTTGCTAAAAAAAACTATTTTCAATTAATGGCATTACATATATTCTAGCTTAGAATTTTTTAGACTTTCCTACATGAGAATATGGCAACTCCATAGATCACCATCTAGTGTATTTTGAAAACTTATATTCCTTTATATTGATTTGAATTTTTTCCATAACAATGGTTTTTTTTTAATTTAGCCTTGACAAAGGAAATAATGCTTATCAAGTCTAGTTTCTGCTTCACTTTTAAATTTTTCAAAATGATTAAAACTCAATATTTTATAGCAATTTGAATTTAGGGACTACAACCTTGGAGTGCCAATTAATTTTCAAAATTTTAAAATGATGGGGTAAACTTCTTGGATCCTATGATGAAGGCCATTGTATTATTTGAATCAATCTTTGATGGCATTACAAGAAAATCAAGGATCACTAGATATAATCCAATGTACAAAAGCGTTAGTGACATTTGGGGGCATTATGATCATTGATCAATATCAACAATGGAAAGTAGAAGCATGATTGCCAAACATGTACTTAAAAATGATTTATAAAGGTTTTCTAATCATAAATTTAAGTCCTAAAGCCCTAAGGGTGTTTTCTATCAGAAAACACTTAAAACTTCCAGTTTTGCTGCGTTCACCTAAGAAAACCAAAAAATATGTTTTTTCAAAATTCAACCGTAGGATCTTGTACTTAACTTGTTTGAAAACATGTGGTAAAAATTTCATCAAATTTGACCACATAAATTACAAAATAGTTGCATCCAAAGTTAAATTAAAACAAGTTTTTTTTGCAACTTGCATGACTAGATTTTTTGGCTTTGGATCTTCTTAACTAAAAAATTTTGCATTGTTAATTTTGATTTTCTAAGTTTTTATGTTGGATAGTTGAGTTGAGAATCTAAAGAAAAAATTTCAACAAAGAAACACATAATTATCACTCATTAAAAACTTGTTAAGTAGAAGTAGATTAAAGATTGAAGGAAAAACTAAATCATTAATAGCTTTAAAATGGAATTGACATACAATAATCCCAACAGTGAGATTGTTCTAAAAAGCAAACCTAAACTTGTCTAAATTTTTTTTTGGAAAATTGTAAAAATTGCATTCACAAATGAATCCTATAAGTTATTTTTTCAAGAAGATGCTTAGATTGTCTAAAAACTAAGATTGTCTGTAATTTTCTCATAACTAGTCCAAATGGAATGAATCAAAGCTTCAAATGTAGACAAAAATATAGGATTTTAGGAAAAAAATTAATTTTTTGGGGGCTATTTTTCTGATTTTTTTGTACTGCCAGTTGACTTTTGTTTTTGGCTTATTGTGCTATAATTTTTTCTCCCGGGTACCAATTAAAACAAAAACTATATAATCACAAAGCTCTTGGCAAACTCCACAACCTCAAAAAATCTCAAGAACATTCACTACAAATTGAGACAATAGGAACCTACCCGAACCCAAATTGTCCCCCAAGGGGGCAAACAGTCCTTTAGGGGTTAAAGATAAATATGACAACTATAATCTAGTAGTGGCTTATTTGCAACTTTTAATTAGATTCTATAGGATTGGCAAGAATATCCTATACCATTAATTCAATCAAATAGCCTTCAAATTCCATTTATATAAGTATCAAATGCATTCTTCAAGTTCAAAGTACTATTCAAATGTAAACACATTAACTTCTAATAATTCTAGAAAAGTAATAGAATGCATAAAGACCGCAATCTGGGGAGCTCTGTAGGCCAAACGGTGGATTTCCGTCAGAGTTTCATCCACCCCGGGTTTTTTGAAAATTGGCCAGAAGTGTGCCGGGAGTGTTCAAAATTAGCCGGTCAATTTCCTAAAATACTTTTTTTCACTCAGTGGCATTGCTGCCATTGTCCAATTTCAATCGGAAATTTTTCTTGAGGGTGAGAATTTGGCCGGTTGTAATTATTTTTGGTTTTCTTCTTGATTCTTGCAATGGCATTGTTTAGCTTAAAAAATGTTCAGAAGCATTATCCTTGGCAGGATTTGAACCTGGCATTGCCCAATCAAATTTGGGCCAAGGATTTAGCCTTCCAAAAATGCACCAATCCATAGCTTGAGAGCAAAAAAATGTAAAGAGAGAAACAAATCAATTTGAGACCCAAAATATGTAAAGAGTGAAACAAATTAGCTTGAGACCCTCAAAAGGTAAAGAGTGAAACAAATCAACTTGAGACCAAAAAGATATAAAGAATGAAACAAATAAGTTTGAGACCAAAAAAATATAAAGAGTGAAACAAATCAGCTTGAGACCCCAAAAATGTAAAAAGTGGAAACAAGCCACTATTTACAAAAAGCAAATCAGCTTGAGACCAAAACAATGTAAAGAGTGAAATACCAATCAACATGCATACACAACACCATTAAAGAACATCAAAAGAATATGTGCAACAAACAAGGCAATAAATGCATACAAGTCACAAAAAGCATCAACACAATGGTACCCCATGCTGATGCACATTTTCATACAAAGAAGATGCATTGCTTGCACTAAGATCCATGGCTGAATTAGACAAATGAGTAGAAGGATTTGCATAAAGATACTTATATTTTATTTCGTGTTTTCACAAGGGGATGGCATCATGACTATACCATCATACTCATCTTTTGGTCCCTCTAAAGCAACTCTAAGTAAAGCCTCTAGGTTTTTGCTTCCCAATCGATTTCTAACACAAGTTTTAATTAAAATCGGAATACTGAAAGCTCTCTCATAAGTAGCTGTAGAAACGCACTATATTCTAGCAATATCAGCAAGGACTAGAAAATTTGGATATCAGATTTGTAGGGCATGATTCTAAGTGATCATGCCCTACAAATCCCAGAAGGTTTTGTCCCCCCATTCAATGGTACACTGCAATTTGAAAGACAAAAACTCCCACTTGCAAGCTTACACGTCAAGAAGGGGAGGGAAGGAAAAACTTGAATGTGATCAGTCCTCTCCATACAGCTGCAGCAATCTGTCCAATTCAAAGACACCCCAGTTCTGCAATCCAACTTGCTTGGATGGCATGTTAGAAGGGTTTAGCACTTTGAAACAAGAAACTACATCGTTATCCTGAAATCGAGCTTCCAAACCCTCACAAATTGCTTCAGCAAATGAACGTTGAAATTGAAGAGCTTCCTCCAAATCGGTGCTTAGTCTAGACTTAGATATGATGATGTCATGAAGCATATTGCCTCGAATTTGGCTTGAAAGCTTTCTAAGATGACCCCCAAAAGGACCATACTCAAGAAGCACATGAAACCCTATGCTCTCATTGAAAGTGTTAGCATTCAAATTAGTGGTTTCAACAATGAAAAGCATCCAAATTTGTGCTATCTTTGTGTGCACTATGTTGCCTACAGAGGAGACATCTACAAATTTAAATTGAAAGACTTTAGACAACATAGCCAAGTACTTCAAAATGTTAGCAAGAAAGAACAAAATGTAAATGAATTTAAATTGTGACAACTTCACAAAAATTAATGTAGCCTGACCAGATTTGCGGCCCTCTACATCACAAAAGTAACACAAAATAGACTCCAATGAATCACACAAGGTACTCACCACTTGCCAATGAGACAACCACCTGATTTTCTGGTAGTGTTTCATACATTTCTTAGCATTAAAGAGTTTCTCTTGCAAAGCAGTTAGAGCATACTTCCACTTAGACAGCTTGTGAAAAAATGCAGCAAATGAATTCAAAAGAGAGTCTACCTCACCTAAAATTACCTTGCAAGCAGGTGACTTTGCAACATCAAAGGCTACCAAATTCATGCGGTGTGCTACACAATGAATAGTAAGTAGGTAAGGGTTTACCTAGTTCTTCAAGCGTGTAGCCACTCCGGTGAGAGAGCCCATTATATCACTGCTAAAGCCCAAAAACTTCCACAAGTCTAGCCCCCAATGTCGCAGAGCTGAAATCAGGGTTTCATAGATGACACTAGCATCCTTCTTTCCACCTTCAATTAGCAGCAAGCCTAGAAAACACTTATCGGCAAACCTTCCTCAATGATGGTGGCAAAAGCCACAAGGTGTCCTGTCAAGCTGATATCCGTGGATTCATCTTTCATGACACCAAAAAAAGGTGAATTTCGAACACGGTTGAGAATTTATTTTTGAATCACAACTGAAATGTACATGATTAGATTTGCACATGCTTTTTTGTCTTGATACATAGACAAGGTCATTGAAGCTTTAACACTTACCAACAACTTACACAAAGAAGGGAATTTAGAATAGGGTAAGGAATTCTTCCCCCCAAAATAGGTAGCTCGTAGTAAAGATGCTACAACCTCATCGCACGCTCTCTGGCTATTGAGGATGGCTTTCTCCATCACCTTCCCGCCACTTTGCAAGGCCCAAGCAAGATGTCTGTGCTCATTGGAGCGGGCATGATCTTGGAAAGCACTTACCTTCAAATTTTTTGTGCCATCTTTGGTATACGATGATCGCCCGCCCTGGTCCCTGCAATCCTTACAAAACACCCTCCCAACATTAGGACAAAAATGCAACCAATCAAAGTAAAGGCACCACTGCTCTTTCCATTGGCCTCGTGCAATTTCTGCATCTGAAGGAGGATAACAATTAGTAGCTGAATGAATTGTTTGAGGACTAGAACCCTCAAACTCTGATGACAAGATTTCAATAACATTAGTTTCCCTTGATTTGGCAAAGTAATGGTCCCTTAAAGACCTCTGCCATTTAGCCATCCAATCTGCAAGGGGAGATTGAACAATAAGTAAGCCATTCATAGAATTTCAGCAAAGAAATGGCAGTTCAATTACCAATAATGAAAAAAAATTCAAGAAAACAAGCAAGTTCAATTTCTAGCAACAAAGCAGATGGTGAGAGGAGAACAAGAAATGAAGAGAGTTTAGGGTTACATACTTGATTTGAAGAAAGCACCGTAGCAACAACTGGGATCGGGAAGACTCCACACTGCAACCATCACCGAGACCTACTTCAGCCAGTCTGCCCTCAAGGTCGACCTACTACTGCAAGAATGGAAGATAGTAAAAATAGAGCCAAAAACTGAAAAGACAGAGAGATCTGTACCTAACGCTCTAAGGGTTTAGGGTCTACATACCTTTTCAATTATGCCGCTCCAAGCCTCCGCCAATCCACTGTGAGGTCGACCTCGAGATTGTACGTTGTTTGCAAAGCTTTGTCTGGGTTTCTTTTGATCGATCGCAACTGATCAATCGCCTGGGTGAGTCGCATACCTGAGTCTCTTCTGATTGATTGCAACTGATCAATCGCTATTTGAGATCGATGGATAGACAGACATCCAATCAAGTAGAGCCGCCCGAGCGTTTGAGAGTTGGAAAAGTAGAGAGGACTAGAGGAGTGTGGTTCTTAATTTTGTAGCACAGGCCGTAGGCATGCACAAGCACAGTCCGGGGAGCAAAAGTACATGAGGTTTGGAAATCGGAAGTCGGAACTTGATTGACGGAGAGAAGATCACAGAGAGGATACTGAGCAAGTGTCGCGGGCCGCAGAGAGGTCAAGGAAAACCCTAAAGTCCTTACATCCTTAGAGAGTTAGAGTCTCAGACTCTCAGTCACTTACAGAGACACAAACAATGCTCAGTTGCTCATAGAGCTATAGTCTTTGTCCTCTAAGCAATGGTCATTCCACAGCTGGAATGAAAAAAAAAATTACTGTAATACATGTCACGTGGTATTTAAATCATGCATTCATGTAGTGAGCTGTGAGTAGTGAGTATCCAATGTTCCAAACTCCCAAGTTCCAACACATGTGCCTTATGCCCTTATTGATATGGTAGAATACTATGTAGTATAGCATTAAAAATTTCCTATAGAGTCCTAAACTAATCGGCTCAAAATCGGATACATGGATCTTCAATCGGTAATTTTCCTATATGCTCCTTGGACAAACGGCAAAAAACTAACATTCCATTTTTCTAACCGGTCCATTTCCTAAATTCTTTTTTCATTCGGAACCTCTACCTAGACTTTGCAATTTCAGTCGGAAACTCTCAAAATCAACTGGCTAGGTTGTAACTGTTTGCCGGTACTCCTCGTTCATTGATAAAGACATGCCAAGGTATGTAACTAATTTTGTGGTATTGAAAAGACAATTTAAAGTTTGTATTTTGAGAAAAAAAAAATTCAAAATTGAGTTAATTGGGTTGCAAACTCTGAGATTCATTAATTTCAAAACCGTAATTGCAATTTGTTTCAATTCTGTTTAGAAGTGTGGAGTATCTCACAAACTAGAACTTTTGTATTTACATTGTTGCTTCTTCTTCACTCATCCTTGTCATATGGCATTGTGAATACAAATATTCCTAACAATGGCTCAATTTTGTGTGTCACTCTATCAAGAAATTTTCAGATTTCTTCCTAAAATATTCTACAGTGATATGATTTTCTCACTATTTATCCAAACATTCATAGTAAATTCAAATTTTCACAAAAAATTCTAAAATTTTAATGACTTTTGGTAGACTTGTAATCTCATTTTTGAAAAGTAAATACAAAAATTTTCATTCACTGATGGTTGCAAACTAGGAGCATACATCCAAAATATGCTACAATGAAGATTTGTGGATTAAATGTCTTCTTTTTTAGAATAGTCAATTGTACAATAGTGAGGGAATGCTAAATATTGTTCAGTTACATACACTCAAGCAATTCCTTTCAAAACAATTGCATGAAAAAATGCTTTTACAATCCTAAAACCCTTTTAAAAATCATCCAAGGACACATAATGGCTTCAACATTGCTTCATGGATAATAATCTTTGAGCTTTTTGGGCCACATTTCCATTTACAACTAATGTAATCCACCCTATTTCCAACATGAGACTATTTTTGTCACTAATCATGAGCCCCCATTTCCACTACCAAATCATCTTAAGTTTGACATTTCTTCAAGGCTAAACTATTTGTGTGGATAGGACCAATTTGAGGCACTAAGGCAATAAAAGTCAAAGTAGAAGAGGCAACAAATAACTATTAAGTGGTAGTTTTAGGTGAATGGAATTTTTAGGATCAAATGATGGGCTCTTATCAAAGTGGTTTCTATTTTGAGTTTGCTCATTTTAAAAGTTAGAGCTATTACATTACAAAAAAATTGAGGCCATTATTCCCTAAAGGACCGTTTGTCCCTTGAGGGATAATTTGGGTCCAGGTAGGTTCCTATTGTCTCAATTTGTAATGAATGTTCTTGAGATTTTTGAGGTTGTGGAGTTTTCCGAGAGCTTTGTGAATATATAGTTTTTGTTTCAATTGGTGCCCGGGAGAAAAAGTTATGGCACAATAAGCCAAAAAAAAAGTCAACGGGCAGTACAAAAAAATAAAAAAAATAGCAAAAAAAAATTAATTTTTTTCCTAAAATCTTATATTTTTGTCTACATTTGAAGCTTTGATTCATTCCATTTGGACTAGTTATGAGAAAGTTATGGACAATCTTAGTTTTTCAGGCAATCTAAGCATCTTCTTGAAAAAATAGC
The DNA here is from genome assembly GCA_950106755.1 of Climacium dendroides. Lineage (NCBI taxonomy): Eukaryota > Viridiplantae > Streptophyta > Bryopsida > Hypnales > Climaciaceae > Climacium > Climacium dendroides. Next base: position 5,667,337 of record OX467082.1, on the reverse strand, counting down.
TTATAGGATTCATTTGTGAATGCAATTTTTACAATTTTCCAAAAACAAATTTACATAAGGTTAGGTTTTCTTTCTAGAACAATCTCACTGTTGGGATTATTGTATGTCAATTCCATTTTAAAGCTACTAATGATTTAGTTTTTCCTTTAATATCTAATCTACTTCTACTTAACAAGTTTTTTAATGAGTGAAAATGAAGTGTTTCTTTGTTGAAATTTTTTCCTTAGATTCTCAACTCAACTATTCAACATAAAAACTTAGAAAATCAAAATTGACAGTGCATAAAATTTTGGTAAAAAAGATCCAAAGCCAAGAAACCTAGTCAAGCAAGTTGCAAAAAAAGCTTGTTTTTTTCACTTTGGATGCAACTATTTTGTAATTTATGTGGTCAAATTTGATGAAATTTTTACCACATGTTTTCAAACAAGTTAAGTACAAGATCCTACGGTTGAATTTTGAAAAAACATATCTTTTTGGTTTTCTTAGGTAACGCAACAGAAGTGGTAATTCTAAGTGTTTCTTGACAGAAAACACCCTCGGGGCTTTAGGGGTTAAAAGGCCCCTAGCATTTATTGTTGCCTGCAGTACTGCTTGTGTGCTGTCCAACCAAACTGGGCATAATAATCTAGCTGGCCAATGATCATCTAGCAATGAATGTTGAGGGAGGTTGGACAAATGAGCACAGGAGTGAGCACATGAATTGGAACGAGTTTGTCATTACACTAATGATGGTAAATAGTGTTGGCAACACTAATTACGAAGCACAACACTAAATGTCAACAATCTTATTAATGTTATCAACACTAAATGTCAACATAGACACTATTTGTCAACTATTAGGTATCAATTTTTTACACGTTTACATTTAGTGTTACCTATTATTTCATCAAATTACAGTGAAAAAAATAAAAATTTAAATATACGATTGTTTATTCAATTGAATAATTTATTAAATAGAAATTAAAAACCTTTTGCACATTAGCATTCTATATTTTCAAAAGACAAGCAAAATATCCTAAAATGTTGGCAACTCTAAATGCCAACTAATTGACATTTAGAATGGGTGGGGTAAAAGTCCAAGTAACGCTATTTGCAACATAACACTATTTACCATCATTAGCGTTCATCTTCCATTCTTCCCACGCTTTTTCAAGAACTTGCTCATTTTGAAGACATTTCTCGCCGAGGTTTGTAGTCTCAATTGAGGGTTGGGCATTTTGTGATTTTTGAATTGTTCCAGTTATTTGTGACACTCTTAAGTTCAAGGTTCTACATATTGGTTGTGTGATCTGTGTACATTTTGGGTTTTCTAAGCTTTGGAGGGAGAGTTCGATACTTCAGGCACAATGAGACCTCGCTTTTTGGTGGCAGCTGCCACAATTTTTATTCATACAGATGCTCAAAGAAATTGGATACCGTTGAAAGTATGCTTTTTCTTCCACGGTTTTTGGGAACCTTAGTGATAATTATGTTTTTAGATAGATTGCTTTCAAATTAGTATAAACTGCATACTTTCTTTGAAAATTATGATTTAAGTTCTTATTGCTTTATTTCTTCATTAACCTTATGTTGGAGGAAAAATAACCTTTGCTCATGCTTCTAATGCAACAAAGAGTAGAGGAAATAGGATGGGTTACCTTGATACAAATACATGATATGGATAGTGATAAAAACTTGAAAATTTTTAACACATGTGGTGGTTAGTTCCATCTAAAGTTGTACATAATATTTTGCATTAAAAAAAAGATGGGTCACTATCTTATATGTCTTATGTGGGCCTATGAATCGGCACATACATTTCTAACTCTTCTTGAGTGTTCAATCAGAAGGATTATTTTGAAGTTCTTCTATACCATCGGATTGCTTCAAGTATCAAGATAATTCAATGCAACATACTTTGACAATCAAATGGAGAGTTTTTTTTTAACCCTATCTAGCACTTTTAAAAGGGAAATAAAATTGTGCACTTAGCTTATATACACTATACATGTGTTTAATTTTTTTATTACCATCTCACCAAATTCATTGCCAATTGCATGTAAATTAAGATCTACAATTTTAACCCCTAAAGGATCATTGTCCCTTCGGGAGACAAATTGGATTTTGGGTAGTATCTATTGGCTGAAATTTTGTCATGATTTTTTGAAACTTTTTAGGAAGATAGAAAAATTGATGAGCTTCATGGGAATATAATTTTTTTTCAATTGATGCCCGAGAACAAAAGTTATGCCCAAATAAGCTCAAAATAGGGGAAAGGGGGCAACAAAAAAAATTTCAAAAATTAAAATTTTTTTTCTAAATTTTTTTTTCTCATAGATTATATATTTGTCTACATGGGAAGCTTTGATTCATTCCATTTGAACTTATTATAAGAAAGTTATGGACAATCTTGATTTTGGGGCAATTAGAGCATCTTCGTGAAAAAATAACTTATACAATTCATTTCTCAATGCAATTCTTACAATTTTTTTGAAGAAAATTTTTTACATGATTTCACCTATTTCTACTTAACAATTTTTTAAGCATAAAAATTAAGGGGGGTTTTGAAATTTTTTTTCCTAGACTCTCAACTCAATTTTACACAATAAAGATTTAAAGCTCAAAACTCTGTAGTGCAGAAAATTTAAGTTAAGAAAGTTCAAAGTCAAATAATCTAATCTTGCAAGGTGATGAGAAAATTGTTTTTTTTTCACTTTAAACGCAAATATATTTTAATCTATGTGGTCAAAATTTCTGAAATTTTTTCCACATTTTCATACTAATAAGGTACAAGATCCTATAGTCGGATGTGCAGAAAAAATAATTTTCAAATTTTTTTACTCTTTGCTACAGAAATGGAAGTTTTGAGTGTTTTTTTTGGCAAAAATAAGGCCTCGGTCCTTTAGGGGTTAATCTCATTTGGAAAAAAATGAACCTTCAAAGGATTTGTAAGTTTGCGAACAATAGGGACAACAAGGAACAACAAGCTGAACAATAAAATAAAATAATATTTTATGTATACATATATAAACATATATATACATATACTTATGATTTTCTAAAAATTGGCCAATGAACTAGAGATTCTGATTAATACAGGACAAGTCACTTTAATAATTTTAAGAATATTTTAACATTGAATATTGAAATAAAAAAATTTATAAAATTTTGAATTTGATGTGATATGAGTGTGACCACATCAAACTATTGTTGAATTTATTTAAATATTATTATTTAAATATTATTAATTTATCAATTTAATATTATTAAAATATTATTGACAAATTTTTATTTTTTTATAATATTTTAATACTTTTAATTTTTTAACATCTTTGATTTTGTAATATTTTTAATATTTTTTTAATGTAGCCACTATTCATCATTCATGATGTAAAGTGGTCATTGTCTCTTAAATGGATTGTGAGTTTCATTGAAGGAAGCTTTTACTATGAAGTAATAGCTTTGAGGGCTCATTTTCTTCCTAATGATTAGAAATACACCTTAAGCAACATTCATGCATCAATCCTAACTCTAATAGTACAGTTTACAAGGCTTTTTGCCGCTCAAATATTCAACTTCACTATATCACTAAGAATGACCATACAATGCATTGGAGAAAAAAAACTCTGTCACAAATCCATTTGATGAATTGATATAAATAGAAGAAGTAATGGCCTAGATCCCTATGATGGAATACTCAAGTGACATTTTCTACATCATATATGTCCAACTATATACATAAAAGAATTAAATTAATATTATTAATCAACTCAAGGTACCTTTTGCTCCCCTACAAAGCATAATTTGCTCTTAAAGCAACCATTTAAGAGTTGATTGCCTTTTGGGGGAAGCTAAATTTCTTTAAAAAAATTCAATCAATTTCCGTATATAGAAAAAAGGAATTGGAATCTAAACCAAGACATCTCATATTTTTGGGACATGAGTGGAATAGTTACAAAATTGTGAAGTTGAGACATAGTGGTCACTAAAAACAACTACCTCTTGAATTGTATAAAGTACATACATTGGAGAAAGCAAAATGTACCTTTGTTTCATGATCGCTTTTAGAGAACACTACCTTCATGCAGCAACTTTCCAGCAAACCAATGACTCTAGACTAATCATGACATTAGCATTGCAATTTCCTAGCTAATCAATGACTTTCTTTGACTTGAACTAAATTTACTTCCAAAGATTCAAGGAGGGATTCAGTTAAACTCTATAAGGACCTCCTACCATGTGAACCAAGCATGTTAAGTTTGCAAGGGGAGCTACAAGGACTAAGTTTGGATTTTCTTGCCATGTGGATCCAGTGGATGGGAAGAAATTGAGTAAGAATGCCCCATATATTGATTCTCTCAAGGTTGTCCAATCTTGATCTATAGGGTTGTCCATTGTTGAAGAAGGATAATAACCAATTTGAAAATTACCCTTTTAGTATAATAAATTTGTTCCAAGAGAGACTAATAGGCTCAATCTCAAAAATAAGTACTACAATCCCAATTGGCACACAACACAATTTTATGCATACATTCATCAAAACGAATTAGGCTTAAATCTTATATCATATTAATCCAATTGGTAAGCATATCATTGATTATAATTTTCATAATTTGCAAAATCAATAGTTTTGCTCTTCAAAGCATCTCATTTGACTAGCAACCTAGCACACAACATTCTCATTTTTCCATCTCAAACTAACACCATCTCATGACTTCAAAACAAAGCATTGGACTCCCACTCACGATGGGTGAAAAACAACTTGGTAACTTGACCACCTACTACCAAATATAAGTTGAGTTAGGCTAACAATAACACCAAATTAGTACTCCTATTCACTTCCAATAGGCTGAAAGACTATAACTATCACTTGAGCATTAAAAATGCACACCACAAAAATTCCCACTAAACTTCACTCATTCTACAATCACCGATTTTTATAAAACTTGAAATCCGGCTTCTTCACTCACTGAGTCTGGCAAAACTATTAGTGTTCACTTCTTATCTTCTAGCATTTTTTTTTGCCAATTGACTCACATGGTAGAAGGCCTTAAGGAAGAATGGTTTACAATAGCTAACACTATTATATAACACCCATGTAGACCTTATCAACTTGTATATTTCCTACACAAATTAATCTACAAAGTCATATTCTAAATCTTTAAGAATATATGCAACACTAGAAAATGCCAAGTAATATATTCTTAAACAAAATGAATTGATGTTTCTATTACCAAAATGCTTTCAATCAAATCTCAACACTTTTACATTGCATAGGAGCAAATCCAATTTTGCTATTCGCATAATCAATCTCAATATGAAAATTTTGTTGGATGTTAGCACCTAATACTTGCACACTCAAATTTACAAAGGCCAAACACCAAATTTGTTGGTTACCATCAATAAAATAATCGCTGAAAAAAAGGTTGTCAAATCCTAGATGCAAGTGCACATCATTTTCAAGATGAAAAATGACATTTGGAACCTTGATATCCAAGACATTGAAAGAAATGTCAAATGCATAACACACGTCAATTCCTTCTTCAGCACTATAGGTGGGATTGGGTTCAAAACCGGTTTTGTCTTTCATGGCTGCAACAAAACTATTTAAAAACCTTGAATGCAATGGTTCCTCAAGCCAAGTGCCTGCAGACCCTGTATCTAAAGTATATCCTCCCGCTTGAAAAATGGGATCATAAGAGAGTGTTGTCATGTTGGAAACATCAACATCAATATTTTCCACCGTAATGCCTTTTAGATTTACAAAGTATAATCCTCGGCCAACCACACTTGGAGTATAGTTAAGATTTGTTGCTCTTTGGCCTCCAAAAGATATCCAACTTGTGGCATTAGTATCAAAAGTTTTAGCTGCGAGACAATATGAAATGATCATATATATGCCATTATTATATTGGGTAACTATTTGATCATAAAAAGATTCTAGTTGTGGATTTAGGCCAATATTCCCACGAATCGAACCATTAGGTAAAGTGTGGGACTCAGAATCTTTATATATACATCCAAAGGTGATGTTTGGAAATTGAACATTATATGTGCCAAAAGCAAATGCATCTTGGGATAAGATTCCTGTTGGTTCTTCACCATCTGCATATCTTTTTGAATATTACATGGAATTGAATGCTCCAAATTGCATGTCAACCAAGAGTGTGGGTATTGTGTACATAATAGTGAATTGCACAAGATGCTTTGATATGAGGAAGAAGTTCTAGGACGAAACCTATCAAATGATTGGCTTGGATATAGACGATTGGAGCAAGGAATCCAAGGTCCTCTACCTCCGGTGTCCACTTGCATTAAAACTTCTTGTGATGGAGTACCAATAGAAACTTTGAGATAGTATCTATGTTCATTATAAAAATTCCACAATTTGAGGTACAGTGGATTAACATTAAAATCAATTTGGTTCATTTGGTTTGTAGTTGTTATTAAGTTCTTCATATAAAATTTGGATCCATATACCCCTGAAAAAGACAAGCATCCTACTAATGCCAAATAATTTAAAACTAAAGTGATGAATGAAGATTTATTCATTGTCATATTGATGTTTTTGGTTCTACCAAATCATGAATTGATATCTTGTATAATATATAACAGAAATGATGGTGTTCTACAAAATTTTGAAATTTTGAAAATATATAAATATAAAACAACTCTACTATATCATTACATGTGTATAAGTATATAATGGATATATAGGTGCATATTTATATTGTATTTTGGATATTGGAATTGAAATTTTACTTTAGTTTTTCTTTTACATTTTGTATATAAAAATAAATAATATCTTGAGTTCCATTTTTATTAATAGAATCTAAATTTATGTCTTGCAATTGAAGTCAAAACTAATTTAAGCTAGTAAATACTATTCTAAGTTATTTTATTTATGTTTGCTAGTTTTGGGAGAGGCATTTTTCTTCCATTCTGCATACACCAACAATAATGACCTACTTAATGGTCCGGGGCTACTTACCTCATAAAATGAATTATGAGATGTGGTTTTATTTAAAATAAAAGTAAAAATTTGTGCTTAATTGCATTGTAGTGGTATTTATAAATTTTTCAATGGTTTATTTTAAAGTATTGTATTTTATTTAGTTATTGGTCCATTGATTTGACTATTTTTTTATATCTATTTGTTTTTTTGTAATGCTAAATGTAAGTCGTCATTGAATTACTAAATTTCCATATCTCTCAATTGAATGTTTTCTAAAAACATTAAGATAACAAGTTTTATTTCATTAAATTTGACTTTAAAGCAAAACATCACAGTTATTTCACTTTTTATCATTCTACAAATTAGTAAATCCTCTATTATTTATACAATTCTTACTATGTAGATTGATTTAATTAAAACTCATTTAAAGTGTTATATATGTGTAGTTATTTTTATTGTCTATATCAAATCCCTATGTTGTTGCCTAGTGTAGCTCATGCCAAGTTCTTTTGACTTAAAATGACATGTGTCTATTTCATTTGTTGATGATCTCTATGTATTACACATGTAGAGTGAATGAAAAAATAGGGTTAAAGACTTTTATAAAGAACAATCATTTTGTAAATCTTATTTGAGTTAGATTTTTAGCATTCTTATTGATGAATGCACCTCTAATTCCATTCTTGATTTGTGTTGTATAAATAACTTCAATGGGCATTATTGTGATAAATCTAGAATTTGTTTTTAGAATGTCACATGTGTTGATGGATGCATTGCAATGGCTACATTTGTGCATCAAATTTTGAGATTGATTATGAAATACTATTTGGCCATTTGGCCTTTTACCATTTGAGAGACCTCGGATTTGGAAATTTTAGGTTTAGGGTTGGCAATTGTAAACCACTATTTTTGAAACTACTTGTTAGCCCGTTTGCCTAGTCACCCATTTTGGGCATGGATATTCCAATTCTGGAGGCTGGGTAGTAGTTAAGAAAGGTGAATGTGCACGTACTTTGCCAAAGTGCCGATCTCTCATGATAGGCATATTTTACTGATCCAATTTTGAGTGCTAGGACCATAATGAATTCAATGTATTATTTTGTTGTTGTAATAACGTAAACTTTGGTCTAGGAGAACTATCTTCAAAATACATAAATAATGATAGAATCAAATAAACATTAACCTGTAAAGTTCCATCTTGTGAAGTTTCAAATGAATGAAAGATTCTTCTTTCCTTATGCAATATATGTAGTCATCTTTTTTGAAATGATGCATGCTTTAGAAATTGACAAATACATGGATCAGAAATTGATCAATCCATTTTTTCAACAATCATAAAAGTTGACATTTTTGAAGTTGTGGGAATCAATAATCCTTCATGGAAATTGTGCTTGTATGTGAACTGGTAGGAATTTGCTTTTCCAACCTAGAGATTGAAGCTCATGCTTTGTATCAAGTGTTGGTATATACTAGTTACCAACCTTAATTTGTTTCTAGTTTGATGTGCCTCAACCCTAAATTCACGGGTGTTAAATTTGTCTGAATCAATAATCGAAGTATTTGTTGAGCATGTAGCGGGCCAGGTTGAAGAAGAACAGCTGTGTGAAGCCATGGAACTTCTAGATATCAAATTTCAAGCACATGGAAGGTAGCAAGCTTTACCCAATGCACTAGTGCACCACAAGGCAAAGTGTATTACATTTTCCACATTCTAGTGTTAATGAAAGGGTAATATGAGTTCACCATGTAGTAAAGTCCAAATTCAACAAACACTTAACACATAAATAGGCAAAGTCTAGAATATTTTCTACATACTAATACATTTAAAAAAAAAGTGACTGTACCATATGATTTTCTGTTGAGGACATAATCTCTTAAGCATTATTCTTGGTGAGACTCCCTTGTAGTATATTAGGCAAGTCTCTTTCCTACACATAATAGTTAGTATACACATCATGTATACAAGATGTATATGTTGCTTCATATGCAATACAATACAATATTGTATAATGTATAGTAAAGTATATTATCTAATGCATTATGATGTCTAAAGATGCAATAATGTTTTCCATGATATTCTCACCTCTTCTCTAGAAGGTATTTTGTCCCTTCTTCACTCCATTTCTAGGAGGTAATACATTACTGTGAAGTAATGCATTATAGGGGGCAATGGTTAAATTTTTACCTCTAGGAAGTTATATTGTTTTTCAGGGAAAGTATAGGAAATGTTTCATTAAATTCCATGAAGGATTGTACTTTACCTTCCTTGTAGAAATTTGGAGCCCGAAGTCAAATTTGGTCTACTTGTCCTAGGAATAGGCCAAATTTTCTCATCGTCTAGCTGCGATTGCTGTAGGCGCAAACAATGCATTAATGCCGGATTGAACTCAGGACACACTAGCTAGTTAGTCGCCTCTAGCTTTGCATCAAATTGAGCCGAAAAAATCTTATTGAAAATGTCATAAACATTTATATTGCTCACGTTGTTCAAATGCATTGATGGCAATTTTGTTGCATCAGGTTCTTGATGTGCATCTAAGAATTTGATTATTTAAAAGAAAAGGAATCCAGAGGATGTGGAGAAATTCTATACAACAATGAATGTAAAGTCTAGCTAGCATCACCAATGTCAAAATCCAAATAAGAGCTCATCGAAGGTTCTTTGCACATAAAAGTATAGATTTTTGGAAATTAGTTATTGTAACAAGGTGTGTGTCCCACCTGAAATAGAAAAATTGGGCTTGTATAATCCATGTCCATAGCCACAAGAAAAACCCGTATGCCTGACAAAAACAAAAATATTTTGCCCACTTGCTCTAAAACTACAAAAACACTTTGCCCAATGTATGTGTGCAAAGCCAAACATTGAACTTGAGGGGTGCCTAGGCTCATTGATTTCAAGGGTGGAAAAGAAAGAAGCTACACCTAAAACTCCCAAAAATCAAGAGGCTAAAAGTTAGGTTGTGGATTTCCACACCTCAAATGCTGGTACACAAATAGTATTCTATAGGATAGACCAACCCAATTCCATTCACTATGCAATCCCATCCTAAAAAACATCCAAACTTTGTTCACTTTTCTAACAAAATCAATGAATTAATGCCTACAAGTGATAATGTGTCAATTCTTTATTGGTGAATATTCTTAACCCCTAAATGCCTAAAGCCTCATTTGAGCTTCTTGGAATTTACTCTAAATTGAATAAAATACCAACATTTTGATAACTTTTATCAATTTTATGTGAATTGTAATCGTACAAATTCAAATTAGATATGTTAAAAATCACATGGGAAAAGAAAACACAACAATATCACTTCTAGATTGAAATATTATAATTTTTTTTATCACGAAGGGATTAAAATTGTAAAAGTGATTTGAATTCTTTTCACATATCAAATCTAAAAAATTGATCACCAAAAAATATCAAGTTAAAGGGCGTAACATGTATAAGGTAAACTACTTCATTACAAACCAAATGGGAGCAAGCCCATTATAGGCTAGATTATGTTAGTGGTGTACATTCAAGTTTTGAAATATACACCACTAACATAATTTAGCCCACAATGGGCTTGCTTCCATTGATTCAAAATGGGGTAGTTTACCTTAATACTTTAATTCCAATTTCATGCTTTTCAAAACCTACTTTCCAAAAGAAAATTTAATGTGATTTTTTCTCCAAGATTTAGTGTATTTGAAGCTCATTTCCAAGAATCCTCAACACTAGAAAATTAAGACTTGCAATGGTCACCTTTGTACAAAATCATGAACAAAAAAATCATGATCATTCATTTTCAATGTTAGATTTTTGATGCTAGACTAGACTTCAAAAAGAATTTTTCCAGATTATAAACTACTAAAAATAGAAATTAGGTCATATTTTATTTTAACTTCAAAGTATTGATTACACCAAAATTTAGTGCCCTGGGCATTTAGGGATTAAGGTGGTTATGACTTCTTTATAGTATGTTTACAACACCATTCTACAATAATTTTGTAATTTTAGGACAAACCACTTCAAAATTTACAAAAATTACAATTTTAATTCCATTTGAGTTTGATTTTTGAAACAAGTGCACATGTTTGAAAAATATGTGCCCCTCTTGGAGTTGACCCTAAAACATTCAAATTGTAAATCAAGGTGGTAATAGGCTTATTTACCTTAATTGATTCACAATTCTTTTAATTTTTAGAAAACATATTTGTTTTGTTGTATGGACTAATATGTGTATCAAAAAAGTTGGTGTCCTATAAATCCCAAAGCAACATAAAAAATAATAAATGGTTGTAATTTTCCACTCATACTTTCATGTATCAATAATTAATTGTGGATTATATAAATGCATTCCTTTTTTTCTCTTTGGTCCTCATTTCTATAGTCCGATAAGCATTAAATCAAAGAAGAGCATATGAGCTCTTTTTACCCACCCATGGTAAATCGCTTCACAACGGGTTTTTTTAGTTCTTTTTAATTCTTGCTAGCACGTGTCTAAATGTTTGTCCAATGTGCCTTCCAAGCAATGGACTCTTTTACCAATTCTATTTTTGCATAAACTTGAAACTAAACAACAAAATCTAACCACAAAGAAAGAATTCTCTTCTACTAGTCCCTAGTTGCCAAGCCAGTGTGATTTTTAGTTATCGGAGAGATAGTCTAAATTTAGACACATATAGAAAAATAACAACTCATGCCATTTTTAAAAACATAAAATACACCTCTATCCAACCTTCCTATCCAAAGTTATGGATAGATGAAGTTTAAGCCTTTAAGAGGCAAATAAAACTTCATCCACCACTTTAAGCTTGTTTTTTAATTCAGTTTCCTTTGAAAATTGACTCCTGAATCTACCTATGTGACTTCTACCTACTTTTCAAGTTTAAACTTGGATGGATGCTTTTTGCCCTACTTCATCCAGTTTCCATCCTAAACTTCATCCGACTCTATCTTCTTTGATTTTTGGTCTTTTCCTAAATGTAAGGTACTTGTGGACTCCTCTTGATTAAATCTAAGTGTTCACAATCCTAAGTTCTTTGTCTAAACTATCCTCTTCATTCAACTTTTAAGTCTCTGACCAACTTCTGTCAATTTACTATTTTTAGAGTTTTTACTATTTTTCCTTGTAGACACTAATTCTAGATTTCTATATTGCTAAGAAACTTTTGAATTGAACCTTCCTACTAAAAGTTGTTAATGGATGAAATTTGACTGCTAATCAGTTCTTCAAACTTCATTCGTTAATTTCACCTAAGCTACAATTCCAAATTGACTTTTTCTTTTGGCTATGAGTTCTAAATATTTTTATCTTCTTAATTCTACACTCTTGTTCCAAGATTCTAGTTTATACTAATCTTCATCCAATGTAAGTTCTAAACTTCATCTGCTCATATCTCACTCGTTTTGACTCCGATTTCTAAGTTTGATATGTTTTTGGAAACCTCTAGACATTTTCTACTAAGTTTTAAATTCACTCTTCTACTGTCTTTCCATCTTCTTCTACCTAGCTCTCGGCCTAATTAACAATGGCTAATTTAAAGATTTAAAAATGCAAAAGAAAGAGTTAGAATTCAAACCTCAAGTTCAACATCCTTTTGGTAGTTTGCCATGGCCTTACGGTACTCCCCTTCTTGTGCCATAACTCTTTTTTCCACCTTACTAATGCTCACCTTTTAAGTACAAGTTGTAATTTTAGTACAATTTCAAAGAGTTTCTAACTTCCTTACAATCCTTTCTTTTACTTTTTGCTCTTCTCTTTTCCTTTCCTCCTTCTTTTTTCTTTTCATTATTCTACTACAATGATTTGGATATGTATAGTATCTTGAAATAATTGTTTTAAACTTCAAGAAAATAATTCATACGTTTAGGTTCACTCCTTCTATCCTATTCTATCATATCCTTATCCTAATTTGTTTGGATGGAAGGAATTCTCTAAGATTTCCTTCCCCCTTCCAATTCCTACAACTAATTTGTATAAAAACCTCTACTTTGAATTCCTACTTCATTCTAGCATTTGAATTTTTGGTGTTTGGATATTACACTTCTTCTATTGTAGTAGTAGTGATTAGGGAGAAAAAAAGTGATGAGTTTAGAATGTTAATTTCTACTCTTCTAGATGTTAATTGCTACTTGTAGGTGCTAAATTACATACCAATTCTCCAACTTTTTCTCTTCTATTCTCTAATTTTTGCACAAATTCTAAGTCTCTTTCTTCTACTTCTACTCTAATTCCTCACCTTTCTCTCCCTAATTCCTCCCTCTCCCTTTCTATCTATGGTGTTGGTGTTTATTCTAATTTTACTTCTATTTATTTATAATTTTATTTCAATTTACTTATTTTCTTTTTATATTTTCAAATTCAGTTTTGAAAAAATATTAAATTAAATTAAATTAAATTATTTAAAAAATATATATATTTGTTTAAGGAGGGGGTGACTAAACAAAAAACATCTTAATATTTCCAATTAGAAAAACTAACACAAAATGAACAAAAAACACTAGGAGTCAACTAAGATTTTTCTAAATGGAGGTTTCTTAACTTCTAAAAGAATTTCTACCTATAGGTTCAAAGCTTTGCCATAGTTTGACAAATACACAAAAATCTAAACAATCTCCCACTACATGAAGTCAAAGCTTTACCATATTTTGCAAAAGCACAAAAATACGAAACACTTTCAACAAGGTTATCCACACAAGGACATATTAGAGTAGGGATGTTAGTACAAAACACTTGTTAGTACAAAAAGAAACCACTATAACAAGTTAGTACGAATACACAAACTGTAGGGAATTTCACAATTAAGGAATTTTCCACTTGGAAGGTTAGAACTTTGCAATTACAAACTAGAGGTCCTCCAAAGCGGCATTGTCAGTCATATGGAAAGGAAATTATCTAGAATTAGTAAAATACTTCAACAAAAACTCCAAAACTTCAACAAAAACTCCAACTAAAGTTCCAAAAACTCAAAAAAGACAGCAAAGAAGTTAGCCAAGCTTGAAAGGACTCCAAATCCTTCAAGAGAGCTTAAAAAAGAGCAACAACAAAGCTTGAAATGCTTCAGAAACACAAGAATTTGGCAACGTGGCCTAAAACAACCAAAATTCAACTAAATGGACTCAAAATGAAATAAGGTGGTTCAAAATGAATTTAAAGGGTGTTTTTAAGAGGAAAAGAGTGCCCTTATATACTACTCCAAGGGCACTCACCCCCATCTCTTTAACGGAGGTAATCTTATCAAATAAGATTTTTATCTAATCACCTTGTAACTTTTAAGTTTCTACACTGAACCTATGCTCTAACTTTTGGAGAAATGCTCCAAATCACAAACTGATTGTGCCATTGGCTTTAGAAGGCCATTTTTAATTTTCGAAAACCCCACAGCTTTTTCCTACGCTCCAAATCCAAAGAATCCTAACGCCAATTTAACAACCAAAAAGGATAAAAATTCAACTTTTGGAGATCAACTTTTTTATGAAAAGTAACTAGCCTAAGCTCTTTAGTAGGTATAAGGGAGTAAAAAAAGACCCTTCTTTGACTTCAATACGATTGTGTATGTTCCTAATACACTAATCAACTCCACATTTGATTTTCAATTTTGCCAGTTTTGGAGGATCTTGTCAATTTTGATTCTCTTGACTATCAAAATGCCACGAAACTTGTCGGAGCGCATTATTAATTTAGAAAGAGCTATGCTAATTTTTAGTGAGATTTTATCGCAACTTGGTAATTTTTAAGAATTTTCCATCATTGCTTTTAGTGATTGAGAGCTTGAAAAAAGATCTTCTAGAGATCAAGAAAATCGAGACTTTTCATGGAACCTCTCATGGAATTCTAGAAGAGATGTAAAAGCTCATATTTTTACTTTGCAAATCTAAAGAAGGAGAATCAAATCCCGCTATCTCCTTTAACTTCTAGTAAATAAAGAATCTTTCAAATGGAAGGGAATTTTGGCAAACCAATTGCGTCATTGGACTCTTGGCATGATTCCCACCTCAAATCATTGTATTTAGGTCATAAATGCCTTCTGTCATGCCCCTATCTATTTGGGGTGCCCAATGAACCTTAGTGCGCAAGGGGGACCTTGGAAGTGACTTCCCAAGCCTTGCAATAGACTAGCACTACTAGCAATTTCAGCAATTTCAGTCAATTTGGTCAAGTTGATTTGGTCATTTTTTGACAGAAATTTGTTGAAAAATGACCAAATCAACTCGACCAAATTGACTGAAATTGCTGAAATTTCTAGTAGTGTAGGTAGGGAGAATGGAGAGACTCCCGATCAAACAAGGCGCAATAGCGCCCTAGTTTTGAAGTGAACATGAGATTGTCATACATGCTTGGAAAGCTCTTGACAATATGCTTCTAATGGCGCAAAGAACGCGCAATTTGGAGTTGTGAGCTAAAAGTTATGGCCGCTCAAAGTTGACTGGGTCCTGGGGGGCGTCCTGGGACACTTGACGGTTAGGTGTGAGGGGTTCCCAATGAATTTCATAAGAAATTATGGCATGTGGCATATCATTGGAAAGCTGTGAACACAAGGAACCTAGAATGACAAGCATTACGAGGTTCTAAGACATGAGTCAAAAGTTATGGCCAAAAGAAGAGCCATGGTGAAGGCGTGACGCCTCTCGCGGTGCGTCCGAATCTTTAGAGGGCCATAACTTTGCAAGAACTTGTCCAAATGGGACAAGTGAGCAGTCCATCGGCATCTACTCGTTGCATAGATGTTTAAAATGGGCTCGCATGTTGGATTTGAATCTCTGAGCGCAAAGTTGCGCCAGTTGGAAGTTCAGGAGTCCAAACGGTGACGTAACTTGGCGATTTGGGTTGGAAGTGGGTGGTCTTCCACAACCCAAGGTTATCCAAAGACTTCCTTCGACCTAGGACGGGGGGGTCTACCGAATATCACAGAGAGTACTATAGGAGGAGTTGGTCTCCCTCCTCATTCCCTCTTGAAGCTTTGGTGAGTCCCGATGATTCATGGTTGGTGGTAGTGACTTCACCACCACTTCAAGGCACCATAGGACACTTGTGTGTGTCCCGTGGCATCGGTTGGGTGGAGTCCCGCTCCTTGCTAGGCCTCCTTGGATGTGTCCCGAGTTGTAAGTGTCGGTTACCTCTAGTGGATGAGTAGCAAATGCAAAAAAGGCTAGTATGGAGTGGGGTGACACTCAAGGGCGGTTAGGACCATGGTGAGTAGTGCCACCATGGGTCCTTGCACATTAAGGTGGAAGTTCCGCCCCATGTTACTAAGTGACATACCTGGTGTCACGATGGGAGTGTGTGCTAGTAGTCCTGGTGACTGGGACTTGGCAAATGAGTTGGAAATGAGAACTAACACTGTGTGTGCTTGGCATGTGTAGTGTTAGGCAGTTGATGACCAAGTGACGCGGTAAGTGGGTTGTGGTAAACCTAGTGAGCTGCTAGAAGCTGTTAGGTGTCATTTGGGTCGCGACACCTTCTTTTGGTCCGTCTTGAGTTTTCTTCACTTATAAGCTAACAATTGAGATTTTACTATTTTGTCAATGGAATGAAGAAATTGAAACCTCTTTTTGGGAATCTATTCTAGGATTCTTACATAGTTTTCTTGGACCAATTTATTTAGGATTTGTCACATAAATGACAGGTTTAAACAAGCTGGACAATTTCTACTAAACACACTTATTATAAATAATTTATGGGTTCTTACTCTATTTACATGCAGGATTTGGATATAACTAAAGGAAAACACTCAATTTTGGACCAAATGCCATATTGATATGTGACATGCCTATTTTGGTTTTACACTTTTGGGGGGGCTTTTTGTATATAAAACTACATTCAAAACTGTAAAAAAATTTAAAACAACAAATCATGAGTCCTAAGTGACAAAATGGGGACTCACACAATACTTCTTGACATTATTCACATAATCGGCTAAAATTTGCTCCATTGCTAGTACTTAAAATTTTTAGTAGCTAAATGTACATAGGAGAAAATCCTTGAAAAAATTAGTTTTTTGCCAAGACTGCAACAAACAATAGAATTTAATAGCCAATTTGCAACTTCTTCTATATTGGAATTAGCATCTATTTAGTTAGTTTTGTATTATAGTACTCCCAATAATCCTTCACAACTTGCAACATCCTTTCTTTTTCCTATTTCCTTTAAATACTACTCACTCTCAAGGTAGCTAAAGTTGATGCTTGTGTGTTTTGAGGGTAACATGTTGCTCTAAATTCCATAAACTAGTTTTGGGATTGTTGCTCTACAAAGCAACAAAAACACACTAAAGCATGACTCCCTAACTACTTTCCTTCTCTATGTTTTCTAGATTGTAACTTAGCCTGGTCCAACAACAAACAAAGTTTGTAGCAAACAATGGTACAAATAATCAATAACATATAGCAGGGTTTCAATAAAATCTAACTCCTTTCTTCCTTTTCTTCCAGTAATAAGTTTGATTAAATTCTTAGAAATGAAAAATTGTTTAAATGTTTTTGACAAATTGTCATACACTAGTGTGTTACTTATATTTCAACATGTCATAAATTGATTGAAGCACTTCATATGACAGTCACTATGAATTCTTTCCTCCCCGTAAAGCACACCATTTTTCAAACACAATCTTACTCGTCTCTCATACAATTTGAATACCAGTCATTTGTAAATTATGAAGTAGAGATTTATGATTATATTGACGAATGGTTTTAATTCCCCATCAGATTACGAGATTACCAGGTTACTGATGTTGACGGAGCTAATCAGCTGCACCAGCTTCTTACACCCGTGCCGCTTCAGTCTCAGTCTGGCTGCCTGGAATGAAAGTGGGAGTGACTGTCCGGTTTAAAATTGGTTGTAAGGGACTGAAATCACTGGATTTAAGTAGAAGGTTTGAATGATTTCCACACTTGGTTCACTAGCCACTTGGCTCTGGTGGCATGGATTCTCTATGTGAAGCTGTGAAGGGCAGCCACTTGACTAATTGGATTTGTTCAAGTTTTTTTCCTGTTCCAAGCATCCAATACAAGGACTCATGGCCAAACGCTTTTACTTACTTGTGGCTTTGGCTTTGGCCATGGCCGCAACCCAGAGGAGCTCGCAGCCATTTCCAAGGAGAAATGGTTGTTGCAGCCTCCCTCCTCCACAAATGCAGCCCTGTTGCATACAACAACTCCAAGACCTTTGCTGCACAGGTGGGGGCTGTGGACGGAGCTGTTGCAACTTTCCTATTGACCAGTGCTAATGTTGCTGTACCAACAACAAGAGTGGTGAGAATAGAGAAAGATGTTGCGAATTTCAAGATCCGGCACCACCAGCAGACCCTCACGTACCACTTTCGTGTATAGAGGGTAGCCTAGTTGTAAATCTTATTGTTTGCAATGCCGTTGCTAGTGGCTGAAATTGCACATTTCATGTAATTGAAAAGCAAAGTGTTGTGTGCACATATTAATATGATAATTCTCCTAGTTTCAAGGGAGAATTTTTTGGTTAGCAAGTGCAGTGCACCGGGGACCAAAAAGACCAAACAGGATTCCTTTTTGATTTCATAAAACCACTTCAATTTTGCATGTTGGTAATCATCTTGATCCCCAAACCAAGTTGGGGATTGAGCTAAAAATTTGAACTCATCTTTTGTAAGTCACATTCCATCCTTAACGGAGGTTACCCATTCCTGACCAAGGACTCATTCCCGTCATATATACTCTTTCCAATCAACAAAAGAAAGTAGGACAATAATTATGGCACAATTTTCAATGCAATTGTGGCGCATTACGATTGGCTGCAGTCTTGGTTGATTTTGCAACCAACCAATGGTTGGAAATAGGAGGACCTATATAACAAGAATGTGTTGAACAAAATCTTCAACTAAAAAATTTGTAGTAATTATGTTTTGAGAAATAAAATTCTTGAAAAAATATGGAATCCTTCTAAACTCTATTTCTGTACATGGAAAAATTTCTCCACTCAAAAAAACAACACTCCAAATATGCTAAATTGCTTAAATGATTGGAAATGGGTTGGCTCCCTTATACATCAACTACATTCACTCAATGGCAAAGTCAAATATCGGTATGCATTCCATATGCAAACAAGCAATAAATCAAAGAGGAGCACTTCTTGACAACATCCATAGAACTGGCTACAATTTGCTCTATTGCTAGTACTTAAAATTTTTAGTAGCTAAATGTACATCAGAGAAAATCCTTGAAAAAATTTGATAACCAATTTACAACTTCTTCCACATTGGAATTAGCATTTGTTTAGTCATTTTTGTGTTATAGTACTCCTAGTAACTCTTTCATGATTTTTGATACTTGATTGTAAATCATGAATGATGAAGTCTTAAGAATTCAAAAGCAAGACAACTAGTCAAGTACATACAATGGAAGTGCCCATTTTGAAAAAATCCAAACCAAATTCAAAGTTCAAATATTAATGAATTCAATGTGGAAGTGTCAACCAATAACAACATTTTGCTATTTGACACTCACTCTAATTCTAATTTTGTACCTTTCAATATAAAGGTATAGTCAAATCCTAGAGTCGAATTTTGAAAACTTGGTTGTTATGTAAAGATATCTATATTATGAAATTTGGTCATGCAACATTTCATTTTTAAACCCACTAAAAGTATGAATTTTGAATTACTTTGAGATTTTTTTTTAAAAGTGTTCGATTGGACATTTTCAATTTATGAATGCATTCAAAATTTGAAAAGTCATTGCATATGATGTTCAATCAATAATTTTAGAGAATCATGAAATGCAACTAAGAAAATCACCAAATGTACAAGTCTAGTTTTTTTGGTATTGAAATTTGCCATATTTGATTGATCACTACTTAACTTATTCCAAGGACAATCATGGTGGACTAAAGGTGTCCTTTGGATGGTGAATTTTAATTTTATAAATTAATTTATGGATTATTTCTATTCAATTTTTTTGTGCAACTTTACTAATGCTATGCTAACATCATTGAATTAAGTTCTTTCAAGTCATACTAATTATTGTTTGATTTTTATGAGGTACTTTATCAAAAATGTTCAACCAACAATATACTTCAACACTTTGAGGTTTTTTTCCTTGTAAAACTTTGTTTTGACATTTGAAATGATTTCTCTTGCTTTTGAACAAATCAAACAATAATGAAGCTTTTGAAGTGTAATATATACTCGAATTGAAAATTTTGAAAATTTCCTTAAAATAAACAATTTTTTGAAGCTTCAAGTTGTAGATCCAATACCATTGATACTTCTATACTTGATAGATTGATGCAAAAATTATTCACCACCTATTAGATATATTAAAATTTGTTATGTGCTGAAATTTTTAAATTCTTTAAGCATGTTTTGTATTTGATATGAATTTGCTCCACTTTTCTTTCAAAATCTCATTTTCCATTGAAATTTTCAAAAAAGAATCTGAGTTTGTGGCATACATTAAATAAGTTACTTCATCTTGGAAAAATAAAACCAAAATATTTCACTCATAAATAGAATAGAATTAAAGGGTACAAAGCATAGGATTTTGAGGTATGACTACATGACCATGAGCTCTAGCTTATGAAGTTATGAATGTAATGATTTACACTTCACAAGATGACTTGTGTACTTTGCATGATTTCAAAGAGGCTAAAAGATGGACAAATTTGTTTTTTCATTCAATTTTTATTGTAAAATTGCTAAAAATAACATTTTCAATGAATGACATTACATATATTTTAGCTTAGAATTTTTTAGGCTTTTCTACATGAGAATATGGCAACTCCATAGATCACCATCTAGTGTATTTTGAAAACTTATATTCCTTTATCTTGATTTGAATTTTGCCATAACAATGGGGTTTTTTTAACTTCGCCTTGACAAAGGAAATAAAGCTTATCAAATCTAGTTTCTTCTTCATTTTGAAATTTTTCAAAATCATTGAAACTCAATATTTTATAACAATTTGAGCTTGGGGCCTATAACCTTGGAGTGCCAATTGATTTTCAAATTTTCAAAATGATGGGATAAACTTTTGGACCCTATGATGAAGGCCAATTGTATTATTTGAAACATTTATTGATGGAACTATACAAAAATTAAAGATCATTAGATATAATCCAATGTACAAAAAAGTTAGTGACATTTTGGGGCGCTATGATCATTGTTGAATATCAACAATAGAAAGTAGAAGCACATGAGCCACTATAGCAGCTCACAATTAAGATTTATGACAAATATGATAAGTTAGGAGAAATGATGAGTAAGTATGATGAATAGGAAGAGTTTAGCATTAAATCATAAAGTAAGGTTTTTCATTAAATAGCAATGAAGAAATTAGAACAATGATATGAATTCTAAAAAAATGCAAGTAGGTGAAAATAATGAGAAAATAATGAGAAAATAATGAGAAAATCCTAAGAAAGAACTAAAAATTTAAAATTAAAAAGGCATTAAGCAAAATGTACAATATATAAAATTAATTGAATTAGGCAAATGATAAAAATGAGAAGAGGTAGAAATCAACTACAATGAATAGAAATGAAAGTCAAAACTATAAAAAGATAGAGATGAAGACTAGGAAAAATGAAGACTAGGAGGAATGAAGATGAAGATCAAAAGAAATAAGATGAAGAGGTAGATGTAGGCACTAGGTAGATGGAGGAGAGTAGGGTTTGTAAACCCTCTCTCCCTCTCTTTTACCCTCTCTCTCATTTTGTTGGTGGGCTCTCTAGCACTAGGTTTTGGTGGAAAGAAGAGAGTGTGAGGAGATAGATTGATAGGTGTGAGGAAGATGAGTTAGATGAGAGAGTAACAAATTTGTCAAGTAGGTTCATCTATGTGGAGAAATAATGGGTCAAGAGGGAAGAGAGTGTTGAGAAATGAGAGAAAAATGGGTAGCCGCCGCTGTCAATGGGAGCTGCCTACTTTAGAAGGCAATCATTTTTGGACAGTAGTTTCAATGAGTCTGAAATTTAGAGGGGTAGTGGAACATGAAGGTAGCTTTCCAAAAAGTCTAATCTCAATAGATATAGAGCAAGAACAAAGACACGACGGGCCATTTACTGCAAGGGTGTTGGTTGCCAACAGCGTTTGAGACAACCAACTTCGGAGGGCTACATCTCACAAACGAAGAAGCGCATGAAGATGAATTTCAAAGGGGTTGTAGATCTTAGAGTCAACTTTCTAGGAAGCCTAAGCTTGTAAAAGAAAAACCAGAATGAAGACGCAATGGCCAATTTACTCCAAGGGTGTTGGTTGCGTTCTTGGTTGTGAATGGATTTGTAGTTCATTTTGTTGAAAACATTATTATTTTGGAATTTAGAGACTTAGGGCTAATTGCCATGGGCCTTGAGTGTCCATAGACACTACTTTGAGGAAACTTGTGGATTTAGTTGGTATAATGAATGGAATGTATTTGTTTTTTCAATAGTTGAGATGTAAGTAAAGAATCTTGTTTTCTTGTAGGGCTTGAGTAAGTGTGGAGGCACCACCCAAGTTAGGTTAAGATTAGGATTAGTTAGTGGAAGTGTTTGATGGGAAAACAATGCTAAAGGTGCTTAAAAATGAAAGTTAGGATGTTAGTGTTAGATCTAAGAGTTTGAGGAAGTAAATAATGTTAAAGTATGTGGAAGATTGTTAGATTGAGTGTTTGGATGATTCATTGGGTGCTGTTTTTTTATTTAGGGCTCAAATTTGGCTCATTTGGATAATTAATTCCAATTCCTAAGTAAGATTTTGGTCTATGAGGTTGCCTTAGCTTTTGAAACATGTATTAGAATGTTTGTGGAGTCATAAAACACACAATTAGATGACTTTGGGGTGCTGACCCTTTTTTTCTTAAGGTTATTTAGGTTAAATTTATGTAATTGATAAAGAGTCCATTGCTTGGAGGCATCTAGCGTTCATACACTTCCCACCAGCCCAATTCTAAGGGTATTTTTTGCCACACGGTGAAAAACACTCATAAAGCATGATTGCCAAATATGTATTGAAGACTGATTTTTAAAGTTTTTTCAAGCATAACATTTAACCCCTAAAGGACCAAGGCCTAATTTCTACCAAAAACCACTCAAAATTGTCATTTTTGTAGCAAAGAGTAAAAAATTTGAAAATTATTTTTTCTTCACATCCAACCATAGGATCTTATACCTTAATAGTATGAAAATGTGTGGAAAAAATTTCAAAAGTTTTGATCGGATAGATTAAAAGATATTTGTGCTTAAAGTGAAAAAAAAACAATTTTTTCAGAACCTTGCAGGACTAGATTATTTGACTTTAAACTTTTTTAACTTAAATTTTTTGCACTACAAAGTTTTGAGCTTTAAATTCTTATTTTAGGAAATTGAGTTGAGAGTATAGGAAAAAAATTTAGAAAAAGACTTAATTTTTATACTTAAAAAAATTGTTAAGTAGAAGTAGGTATAAGAAAGAAGGAAAATCTAAATTATTAATATCTTTAAGATGGTTTTAAAATGCACTAATCCCAATGGTGTGATTTTTTTAGCAAGAAAACAAAATCATGTAAAAATTTTCCTTCAAAAAAATTGTAGAAATTGCATTCAAAAATGAATTCTATAAGTTATTTTTTCAAGAAGATGCTCTAACTGCCCCCTAAACAAGATTGTCCATAACTTTCTCATAATAAGTCCAATTGGAATGAATAAAAGCTTTGCATGTAGACAAAAATATAATCTATGAGAAAAAAAATTAGAAAAAGAATTCAAATTCTTAAAAAAAAAATTGCTACCCCCTCTCCCATGTTTTGAGCTTATTTGGGCATAACTTTTGCTCCCAGGCATCAATTGAAAAAAAATTATATTCCCATGAAGTTCATTAGTTTTTCTATCTTCAAAAAAAGTTTCAAAAAATCATGACAAAATTTCAGCCCATAGGTACCTGCCCAAAATCCAATTTGTCCCTCGAAGGGACAATGATCCTTTACTTTAGGGGTTAAATAAAAATATCACAATTATAATCTAGTAGTGGCTTACTAGCAACTTATAATTAGATTCTATAATATTGTCAAGAATATCCTATACCATTGATTCAATCAAATAGTCTTCAAATTCCAATTATACAAGTATCAAATGCATTTTTTAAGTTCAAAGTACTATTCAAATGTAAATACACAACTTTTAATAATTCTAGAGAAGGTGGACAGAATAAAATGTATAAAGACATGCCAAGGTATGTGAGTAATTTTGTGATATTGGAAAGACAATTGAAAGTATGTACTTTGAGCAAAAAAAGGTTCAAAATTGAGTTAGTAGGGTTGCAAACTTTGAGATTCATTAATTTCAAAACCATAATTGCCATTTGATTGAATTTTTGTAGAAGTGTGTAGTATTTCACATACTAGAACTTTTGTATTTACAATATTGCTTCTTCTTCACTCATCCTTGTCATATGGCATTGTGAATACAAATATTTCTAACAATAGCCCAATTTTCTGTGTCATTCTATCAAGAAATTTTCAGATTTCTTCTTAGCATATTCTATATTTGATATGATTGCTTTCACTATTTATCCAAACATTCATAGTAAGTTCAAATTTTCACAAAATATTCTAGAATTTTTATGACTTTTGGAAAACTTGTAATCTCATCTTTGAAAAGTAATTACAAAAGTTTTCATTCACTGATGGTTGCAAACTAGGAACATACAACCAAAATACACTACAATGAACATTTGTGGATTAAGCATCTTCTTTATTAGAATAGTCAATTGTACAATAGTGAGGGAATGCTAAATATTGTTCACTTACATACACTCAGGCAATTCCTTCCAAAACAATTGCATGAAAAAATGCTTTTACAATCCTAAAACCCTTTTAAAAATCATCCAAAGACACATAATGACTTCAACATTGCTTCATGGATAATAATCTTTGAACTTGTTGGGCCACATTTCCATTTATAACTAATGTAATCCACCCTATTTCCAACATGAGACTATTTTTGTCACTAATCATAAGCCCCCATTTCCACTACCAAATCATCTTAAGTTTGACATTTCTTTAAGGCCAAACCATTTGGGTGGATAGGACCAATTTGAGACACTAAGGCAATTGAAATTGAAGTAGAAGAGGCAACAAATTACTAAAAAGTGGCAGTTTTAGGTTCACAAATGGAATTTTTAGGATCAAATGATGGACACTTAGCAAAGTGGTTTCTATTTTGAGTTTGCTCATTTTAAAAGTTAGAGCTATTATATGCTTTTTCTTCAACAGTTTTTAGAAACCTTAGTGATAATTACGTTTTTTAGGGAGATTGCTTCCAAATTAATATATACTACATACTTTCTTTGAAAATTATGATTAAAATTCTAATTACTTTGCTTCTTCATTAGCCATATGTCGGAGGAAAAATAACCTTTGTTCATGCTTCTAATGCAACAAAGAATAGAGGAAATAGGATGGGTTACCTTGATACAAGACATGATATGGATAGCAATAGAAATTTAAAAAGTTTTAATAGACATGGTGATTAGTTCCATCTAAAGCGAAACGTAATATTTTGCATCAAAAGAAAGATGGGTTGTTTATATGTCTTATGTAGGCCTATGAATGAGTCTTCTTGAGTATTCGATAGGAAGGATTAGTTTGAGGTTCTTCTCTACCATTGCGTTGCTTCAAGTATCAAGATAACTCAATTCAACATACATTGCCAATCAAATGGAGAGTTATTTTAATCCTTATCTAGCACTTTTAAAAGGGAAACAAAATCGTGCATTTAGCTTATATGCACTATGCATGTATTTAATTTTATATTACCATCTCACCAAATTCATTGCCAATTGCACATAAATTAAGTTCTACCAATTTAATTACATTAGGAAAAAAATGATCCTTCACAGGATTAGTAAGTTTGCAGACAGCAAAAACAACAAGAATCAACATGTCGAAAAAATAGATTTACTATATATATATAATTTTTAAACAATTAGCCAGTGAACCAAAGAGTTTGATCCTTGGTTTGATCAATGCAGACAAGTCACTTTTAAAAATATTTTAAAAGTTAATATTGAAATAAATACAAAATTATACCATTTTGAATTTGATGTAATATGAGTGTGACTGAAGCTAAATTTCATTAAGAGAATTCAATCAATTTTGGTAGATAGAAAAAGGGAATTGGAATCTGAACCAAGTCATTTCATATTTTTTGGACATATGTGGAATAGTTACAAAACTTTGAAGTTAAGACACAATAGTCCCTAAAAGTGACCACCTCCTAAATTGTATAGTGTACATACATTGAAGAAAGCAAAATGTACTTTTATATCATGATCACTTTTAGAACACAATACTTTAATGCTACAACTTTTTAGCAAACCAATGACTCTAGACTATAATTTCCTAGTCAACCAATGACATCATGACATTAGCATTGCAACTTGGTAGCTAGTCAATGACTTTCTTTGACTTGAACTAAATTTATTTCCAAGGATTCAAGGAGGGATTCAATTAAATTCTATAAGGGCCTCCTACCAAGTGAACCAAGCATGTCAACTTTGCAAGGAGAGCTACAGGAACTAAGTTTGGATTGACTTGCCAAGTGGATCCAGTAGGTGGGAAGAAATTGAGTAAGAATGCCCTACATATTGATTCTCTCAAGGTTGTCCAATCTTGATCTACGGAGTTGTCCACTATTGAAGAAGGATAATAACCAATTTGCAATTTATCCTTTTAGTATAATAAGTTTGTTCCAAGGGAGATGATCAAGTAGAAAATTTATTCTAATAGACTCAATCTTAAAATCAAGTAACCCAATCCCAATTGGCACACAACACAATTTTATGCATACATTCATCAAAACCAATTAGGCTTAAAATTTTATCATATTAATCCAATTGGTAAGCACATCACTAATTACAATTTTCATAATTTGCAAAATCAATAGTTTTGCACCTCAAAGCATCTCATCCAACCAACAACCTAGCACACAAAATTCTTATTTCTTCCATCTCAAATTAACACCATATTATGACTCCAAAACAAAATGCACAACCAATTTGGACTGTGACATACATTAAATTCCTTCTCACAATGGGTGATAAACAACTTGGAAGACAACTACCATTCCAACTTCCCATTTCCAAATAGGAAACTACAACTCTTTACATCCCATTTCCATGAGACAATCCTAATTTGGTCACTTGACTACCTACTACCAAATATAAGTCCAACGAGGCTAACAATAACACTAAATTAGCACCTCCTATTCACTTCCAATGGGCTCAAAGACTATAACTATCATTTGAGAATTAGAAATGCACATTACAAAATTTCCCACTAAATTACACTCATTCTACATCCACCAATTTTGGTGAAACTTGAAATCTGACTTCTCCACTTACTGAGGTTGACAAGACTATCGATGTTCACTTCTTGTCTTCAAGCATTGTATTTTTGCTAGCATGACTCACATGGTAGCAAGCCCTTATGAGGAATGGATTACGATAGCTAACACTATTATATAACACCCACGTAGACCTTATCAATGTGTATATTTCCTACACAAATTAATCTACAAAATCATATTCTAAATCTTTATAGAATATATGCAACACTAGAAAATGCCAGGTAATGTATTCTTAAATAAAATGAATTGATGTTTCTATTATCAAATGTTTCAAATCAAATCTTAACGCTGTTACATTGCATAGGAACAAATCCAATTTTGCTATTCGCATAATCAACCTCAATATGAAAATTTTGTTGGATGTTAGTACCTAATATTTGCGCACCCGAATTTACAAAGGCCAAACACCAAATTTGTTGGTTACCGTCAATGAAATAATCGCTGAAGAAAAGGTTGTCAAATCCTAGATGCAAGTGCACATCATTTTCAAGATGAAAAATGACATTTGGAACCTTGATATCCAAGACATTGAAAGAAATGTCAAATGCATAACACACGTCAATTCCTTCTTCAGCACTATAGGTGGGATTGGGTTCAAAACCGGTTTTGTCTTTCATGGCAACAACAAAACTATTTAGAAACCTTGAATGCAATGGTTCCTCAAGCCAAGTGCCTGCAGACCCTGTATCTAAATTATACCCTCCCACTTGAGAAATGGGATCATAAGAAAGTGTTGTCATGTTGGAAACATCAACATCAATATTTTCCACCGTAATGCCTTTTAGATTTACAAAGTACAATCCTCGGCCAACCACACTTGGAGTATAGTTAAGATTTGTTGCTCTTTGGCCTCCAAAAGATATCCAACTTGTGGCATTAGTATCAAAAGTTTTAGCTGCGAGACAATATGAAATGATCATATAAATGCCATTATTATATTGGGCAACTATTTGATCATAAAAAGATTCTGGTTGTGGATTTAGGCCAATATTTCCATAAACCCAACCATTAGGTCGTGTGTAGGCCTGAGCATCTTTATATATACATCCAAAGGTGATGTTTGGAAATTGAACATCATATGTGCCAAAAGCAAATGCATCTTGGGATAAGATTCATGTTGGTTCTTGACCATCTATATATCTTTCCGAAAAATTACATGGAGTTGGATGCTCCAAATTGCATGTCAACCAAGAGAGTGGATATCGTGTACATAATAGTGAATTGCACAAGACGCTTTGATATGAGGATGAAGTTTTAGGACGAAACTTATCAAATGATTGGCTTGGATATAGGCGATTGGAGCAAGGAATCCAAGGTTGTCCACCTCCGGTGTCCAATTGCATTAAAACTTCTTGTGATGGAGTACCAATAGAAACTTTGAGATAGTATACATATTCATTATAAAAATTCCACAATTTGAGGTACAATGGATTAACATTGAAATCAATTTTGTTCATTTGGTTTGTAGTTGTTATTAAGTTCTTCATATAAAGTTTGGTTCCATATACTCCTGAAGAAGACAAGCATCCTACTAATGCCAAATAATTTAGAACTAAGATGATGAATGAAGATTTATTCATTGTCATATTGATGTTTTTGGTTCTACCAAATCCTGAATTGATATCTTCTATCATATATGATAGAAATGATGGTGTCCTATAAAACTTAAAAGTTTTTAAAATATAAATATAAAATATTTCAGCTAATTCATTACATGTGTATAAGTATATATTGGATGTATATAAGTGCATATTTATATTGTATCTTGGGTATTGGAATTGAAATTTTACTTTAGTTTTTCTTTTACATTTTGGATACAAAAATAAATAATATCTTGAGTTCCATTTTTATTAATAGAATCTAAGTTTATATCTTGCAATTTAAGTCAAATCCAATTTAAGCTAGTAAATGTTATTCTGAGATTTTTTTTTATGTTTGCTAGTCTTAGAGGAGGCATTTTTCCTCCATTTTGTTTACATCCACAATAATGACCTACTTAATGGTCCGGGTCTACTTACCTCATAAAATGAAATATGAGATGTGGTATTATTTAAAATAAAAGTAAAAATTTGTGCTTAATTGCATTGTAGTTGTATTTATAATTTTTTCAATGATTCATCTTAAAGTATTGTATTTTATTTAGTTGTTGGTCCATTGGTTTGATTTTTTTTATATCTATTTGTTTCTTTGTAATGCTAAATGTAAGTTGTCATTGAATTACTAAATTTCCATATCTTTCAATTGAATGTTTTCTATAAACATTAAGATAGATTAGTACACCCTCTGTTATTTCCACAATTCTTACTATATAGATTGATTTAATTAAAACTCATTTAAAGTATTATACACGTGTAGTTATTTTTATTGTCTATATCAAATCCCAATGTTGTTGCCTAGTGTAGGTTATGACAAGTTCTTTTGACTTAAAATGCTATGTGTCAATATTTCATTTGTTGATGACTTCTATATGTCACACATGTAGAGTGAATGAAAAATAGGGTTGAAGACTTTTATAAAGAACAATCATTTTGTAATTCTTATTTGAGTTAGATTTTTAGCATTCATATTGATGAATGCACCTCTAATTCCATTCTTGATTTGTGTTGTATGGATAACTTCAACGAGTATTACAGTATTACTATGATAAATCTAATTTTTTTTTTAAATGTCGCCTGTGCCCTTAGATGTATCACAATGGCTACATTTGTACAACAAATTTTGAGATTGATTATAAAATACTATTTGGCCATTGGACCTTTTGCAATTTGAGAGACCTCAGATTTGGAAATTTCAAATTTAGGGTTGACAATTGTAGGCCTCTATTTTCTAAACTACTTGTTAGCCCATTTGCCTAGTTATCCATTTCGGGAATTGATATCACAACTCTAGAGGCTAGGTAGTAGTTGAGTAGGGTGAATGTGTAGGTACTCTGCCAAAGTGTTGATCTCTCATGATAGGCGTTTTCTACTAATTCAATTTTGAATGTGGGAACCATGAAGAATTCAATGTAAAATTCTTACTATTATTGTAGTAAACGTTGGTCCAAGGAAACCATCTTTAGAATACGTAATTAATGATAGGATCAAATAAACATTAACCTATGAGATTCTATCTCATGAAGTTTCTGATGAATGAAAGACTCTTCTTTCTTTGTATATGTGGTCATATCTTTTGAAGTTGTAACAATACATGTTTCACAAACATGAATAAAAAATTGATCAATCTTTTTTTTTTCAACAATTAGAATAGTTGACATTTTTGAAGTTGTGAGAATCAATAATCCTTTATGGAAGTTGTGCTTGTATGTGAGCTGGTAAGAATCTGCTTTTGCAACCTAGAGATTGAAGCTCATGCTTCATATCAATTGCTTGTTTACATTAGTTACCAACCTTTTTTGTTGTTAGCTTGTCTTGACTTAACCCTAATGGAATGAAGTGGTGTTAAAATTGTTTGAATCAAGAATCAAAGTCTTATTTTGTTGAGCATGTACAGTGGGATCCCAATCAAAATGGCGTTTTTGAAATCGCAGTAAAGGAAATTTCAATGCTGCCAACTTTGACAACCTCCCAAGTGCTGAAAAATTGGTATTTTACCACAAAATTCTTACCACAACATCATTTTTAAGTTAATGACACTTTTGCCAAATTTCAAGGCCAAAAGGTTCACCAAAAAAGAGTTATTCAAAATCTACTAACATGGGTAGCTGTGGAAAATTTTTCACTACTGCCAACTTTGACAGCCTCCCAAGTTTTGAAGAAAACAATTTTGCCAAAAAAATTTTGGAACAGCAAGCACTCTACGTTAGTAACATATGTTCTAAATTTCAAAGCTAAAAGATCAATACAAAAAAAATATTGACAATCTACCAACATGTGTTGTTTTGAGAAACACTTGTGGAAACCATTTCACTATTGACGATGGCCGCCGACCTTACTGGTGATCTTCTACAGTGTTCAGACATGTATTTCAGGGTACTATGAATACTATGAATGTAGTGAAAACCTCAAAAATTGCAACTATGTTGAGACGTGTATTTCAAAGTACTGGAAATGTAGTGAAAACCTCAAAAATAAAAATTGTGATATATTAATAAAAGTCTCTTTTAAATAGAAAATATTTTTTTTAATTTAAAAAAAAAATTACATTCATCATTAGCATACATTGAATCATCTCCAATAAAAATTTCATGTTCTTTGGACTTAGGAGTCAAAAGTTATAAGACAACAGAACTTCAAAGCTCAATAGGTGACAATAAATAGTATGAGTGTTTCTTGCAATAATTGGAGGAGCTTTGTACCACTAATTAACTTTCAATAACGATCTTCAAGTCATCTAAGTTTTTAGGACATATTAGGCCATGTTGCACTACATCTTTCAAAAAATTTCAAAGGTTCTCAATTTGATTGAAACCAGGAGAGCTTGCAAGCCAATCAAACTTTTGCAAAAGGTGTATTTGTCTCTATGAGCTCCCATTTCGTCACTTAGAACTCACTGTTTTGTTTTTTTTGTTTTTAATTATTTTGAGTACTGTTTTAGATACAAAAAGCCCCCAAAAGAGTATAAAATCAAAATATGTATGTTACATACCACTATAATATTTAGTCATAGATTGAGTGTTTTTATCCAAATAGAACCCAAACTTGGATGAAAATAGGTTAGAACCTGGAAAGTAGGGTAAATTGTAAATAGTTAGTGAAAATGGCCAAAATAGCCAAACCTACCCTATATGTGACAAACTATAGGCCAATTGGTCCGAAGGTGAGAACCCTAAGATGATTTCCAGGGAGAGGTTTCAAGTTCCAAAACCATATTTTATTTTTAGTAGACACTCCAATTGTTGGCTTGTAGGTGTCATGAACTCAAGATGGGACTATAGAAGAATCTATGGCCGAGGGAGGATGTTTTAGGGGCAGTTTCATACTAGAAACTCATAGGTGAAGCCGGCTCACTAAGATTCTTCTTTGTGTGAAAGATTTCCTGAGTATTGATAATTAAAGGACATGACAGAATTTGAATCTTCTATGACCATAGTGCAAAGTAAGAGTATGAGCTTGCATATCTTTTGTAGGATTCCATGAGAGATTCTATAAAAAGTTTCAAAATTTTCTGACTTCTAGAAGATGCCTTCCCAGACGGTCAAATTCTAGAAATCTACGATGAAATTTTTTTAGAAATTACCCAGGGTGGATTAAAATCTCACTAAAAATCTCACTAAAAATCAAGATAGATTATTTTTTGTTAATAAAATGCCCCATCAAGTTTCAGGACATTTTAATAGACAGAAGATCAAAAATTGGCAAGATCCTCCCAAAACTGGCAAATTTGAAGTTTACCATAGAATTGACCGGCGCATCATGAGCGTACGAAGTTGGAATGAGGCCCAAGTTTAGTCTTTTCTTACTCCTTCATACCTACTTAAGACCTTAGGCTAGTCACTTGTCTTAGATAAGTCAACTTCCAAAAGTTGATTTTTTATTCTTTTTGGTTGTTAAGTTGGCACTAGGATTTGTTGAGTTTTGAGCATAAGAAAAACAGTTAGGGATTTCTGTGGTCTAAAAATGGCCTTCTGAAGCCAATGGTGCAATCCGTTTGTGATTTGGAGTTAATCTCCAAAAGTTAGAGTTTTGAACCAACATAGAAAGTCAAAATTGGTAAATTAGGATGAAAATCCTATATGATAAGATTACCATGAGAAAATTAGAGGAGGTGGGTGCCTTTGGAAGAGTATAAAAGGGTACCCCTTCTCCTCTCTTCTCACCCCTTGTAGCCATTTTTTGATCACGCATCCACATTGGTCCATTTAATTGGATTTTTAACCAAGTTTGAGCCAAGTTGTTACAACGTGTGTATTTTGGAGCATTTTTAAGCTCTTAGTTATATCTTTGTTGAAGCTTTGAAGGAAACTGGGGTCCCTTCAAAGTTTGCTAACTTTTGTATTGTGGTTGTTGGAGTTTTTGGTGCAATTGTTGTTAATTTTTGTTGAATTTACTAACCATTGTACTAATCCTAAAAGTTTACTTCCCTTATGACTGGCAATGCCGCTTAGGGAAGTCCTTTAGTATTGTTTAAAGTGTTTTGTGGACTAACAAAATTGTATTAATTTGTAAAGTAATTAAAGTTGTACTAACCTGTTATAGTGTTTTAAGTGTACTAACTTATGTGTAGTTGGTATTACACTAACCATTTTTTTTGCATCCTCATCTTCCTTGTCCCATGAGGGACGGCGGAGCTTTGACTTTATAGGGAAGAATTGGTATTAGAATTTTGGTTGTATTCAATTATACAACAAAGCTTTGGCTGTGCATATATTGGAGTTATTAGAGTTTAATGGGTTTTTTTAAAACCACGGTGATGCTTTGGCTTTGTGCACTTTGATAGAAAACATAGAATTTCAAAGTTCATGGCAAAGCTTTTTCCTTTGGCTTTAGAGTTGACTTAGAGTAATTTTTTTAGTATCCAAAACCTCATATTAATTGCACACTTGTTCAAATTCCTTGTTAGAACACTTTGTAGAAAATTTTGTTAACCTCAATAAACTTCCAACCAACCCTCTCTTCAAAACTCCCAACCAACCTACAAACAAAAACAAAAGCAAAAAAAATTCTTTCTAACCCCTCTCTTAATCCCCATTCCTACAATCTTACCCTTAATCCCCCTTCTCAGTTCCCCCTTCTCTCCCCAGATCCCCCTCTCCCTTCCTTTTCTTTCCCCCCTCCTCCTACTCTCTCCTATCCTCCAAATCCCCCTCTCCTTCTCCCCAGATCTCCCTGACCTCTTTCGACATCCTACCAGGTAGGCGGGTTCCAGTCTTTGAATAGTCTATGAGAGCCAGCCCTAAAGTCTGAGTAGTGCTGCGCAGTTCCAGACTTCTGCCTAGTACTGACTATTAGATGGAATTCCATTTTGACTTGACTTACTATAATGAATAATAAGGTAGTTTGCTCTAAAAGTGAGCGGCTTCTTCAAATTGCCCCTATATTTAGGGCTAAAATGGATAGTAGATGGTCCTTAAATGGACCGCTTAAACCATTGAGAGAATTGAGAGAAAAACGTTATTTATTGCAAGAGCCAATTGTTGGCCTTCATTTATTGAAATCACTTTAGAAGTTGCAAGTGGTTGGATTTCGGAAGACCTAGGGTCACAAATAGGTGCCTACAATAGTTTTTAAAAAAAATTCATAATTAATTTTAAAATGATTCAAAAAATATGAAACCACTTGTGTGACGTTCCGCATCCATTTTTCTTTCTTTGAAAAATGATCCAAAAATATTTCTATTTATAGAAACTTTTAGAAAGGGGGGACTATCTGGTAAATGGTCGCTTTAAGGCCATACTACCTTAACCCCAAAATGACAAAGAGGACAGAAAGTGTCCTCACACAATTTGAAGTCCATTTCAAAGTGTTGTAACTTTTGCATCCAAGGTCTAAATTCAATCAAACTTGTTGGGAAAGTTGTATTCTCCACTCTAGTTTGTGTGGCAAATATTTTAGATCAATCCAAGATGTACTGAGTTTTGGGGGGCCAATTGAAGTTCACAGCTTCAATTTGAGTTCACCAAACTGCATTTAGGGCTGCAACTTTGGGGGCTTGGATCTCTTTCGTAAACATTCATTTTCAATAAAATTTGTTGGATTTTGTTCCCCTTGAAGTCTAGTTATTGTGGTAAAATTTTCATGTCAATCCAAGTTGTTGTGAATGTTTGGGAGCAATTCAAAGTTCAACATCCTGGCATTTGGGGAGTAGAGTGAACTTTGGCAGCCTATTTCTTCTTCATACAAAGTCCATTTTCAATAAATTTTTTGGAAAAGTTGCGCATACTAGTTAAGTTTGTGAGGTAAAAATCTCATGTCAATCCAAGAAGTAATGAGTGAGTGAGAAGCATTCTAGTAGTAGGAGGTTCAGCCTTAGATGTATTTTTTGCAATTTTTCTTGTTGTTTTTTGACATTTCAAAGCTATTTTTTAGACACAATGAGTCAATTGAATGAAAAAAAAATTCACCAATGTGTTTGTATACTAGTTTTGAATCATTTTGTAGTGTAAAGTTTTTTCATTTGAGTAGGTTTAGAAAACAATTTTCACCTCCAAATGTGTTTTCGGGAAAATTTCACCATCTATTTTTGACACTAAAACATTATGATCTTGCAATCTATATGGCCAAACAACTTCAAATTTTGTACATATCATCTAAAACATATACACTACAAGATTGTATAGTTGAGATTTGTATAATTTGAAGATATCTAGACCTATAGAGCTTCAAAAGCAATGATGTTTTTGAACCCTGGATATCAAATGTCACTTTGGGGTTAATGCAATTCAACTTCAGTTCAGTGGCAATGGCAAATTGGATTCATTTTAGTTCAAGAAATTGAATGTTTTTAAAAAAGAAACATTATTTGGAACTGCACACTAGCTGCTTGCTTGCTTGGCTCTATCTTATTAACTTACCTACGTAGCCAATGGAAGGCTAGAGAGGATGGATCCCCTCAAGGGAAAACATGGAAATGATTTATTGGCTATGTATGATGAAATTTTCAAATTTGAATTCATATTTGTAATTGGGGACCTCAAGGAGTGCAGTGGATAAATAGGAGTTTCTTTTTTCTTTTTTCTACATATACCTTTGGAATGTCTAGGTGAATTGACCCCCTCATTGCCCCTCCAGGGCAAGCCCTGGAATTTTTTATTTGCAGGGCTTAATTTTTTTTTGAAATTCTGAATTCATATTTGCAATCAGAGGCTCCAATTTATTCATGGGAGATGCAAGAATTGCCAAAAAACTGGCACAACATAGGGGGCTTTTTTGTCAAACCACAGTTGACCGGGGCAATGAGGGGCCCAATTCTCCCTGCGCGAATGTCTGGGGAGGATTGACCCATGTATTGCGATGTGTTTTACCCACCTAGAAAACACTGGAATTTTTATGGGTCCTGTCAAGAGACGCTTACACTTTCCTGACGGGGGAACTTTGGGGCGCTGCCGGGGGACGTTGAGGGACATCAAGGAATGTCAAGAAATTGGTGACTGAATTTTTATTCGAGATGCAACTTCTACTTGTTTGATATTCATCGTAATATTTGTTTGTGTTTGATACAATAACTTGCAAGGATTTTTGTTGCAAGCACTATGAGTTTAAAAGATCTTTTTTTACAAGCTACAACATAACAAAAGGGAATTCTTGTAAAGATTCTAAATTTAAATATTTACATTCAAAAGGTATTATTTAGGATGCTTTCGTTATAACTCAAACATGTAGAATTGTTTTTCTAGGTGATTCTTTGGGGCCCACATGTCTTGTTTTAAAGTGAAGACTATAAATTAAAAAATTAATCTTTTTAAAAGATTTAACTTTCTTCAATGTATTGTTTTGTAGGTGATTCTTTGGGGCCCACACAACTTGTTACTTTTATTTTAAAACTACCACATCTTATAATTCATTTTACATGGGAAGTAGCCCCAGACCATTATGTGGGTCATTATTGTTGGTGTATACAAAATGGAAGAAAAATGCTTCTTCCAAGACTATCAAACATAAAAAAAAAAATTCTTAGAATAATATTTACTATCTAAAATTAGTTTTGACTTCAATTGCAAGATATAAACTTTGATTATAATAATTCTATTAATAAAAATGGAACTCAAGATATTATTTGCTTTTACATCCAAAATTTAAAAAAAAAACTAAAGTAAAATTTCAATTCCAATACCCAAGATACAATATAAATATGTATTTATATATATTATACTTATATACATGTAATGATTTAGTTGAGTTACTTTATATTTATATTTTTAATATTTTTAATATTTTTAATATTTTTAATATTTTTAATTTATAACTTTAAAAACAAATTTAATTTTTAAAGTTTATAGGACACACTCATTTCTGTTATATATGATATAAGATATCAATTCATCATTTGGTAGAACCAAAAACATTAGTATGAAAATGAATAAATCTTCATTCATCATTTTAGTTCTAAATTGTTTGGCATTAGTAGGATGCTTGTCATTTTCAGGGGTATATGGAACCCAACTTTATATGAAGAACTTAACAACAACTACTAACCAAATGAACAAAATTGATTTCAATGTTAATCCATTGTACCTCAAATTGTGGAATTTTTATAATGAATATAGATACTTTCTCAAAGTTTCTATTGGTACTCCATCACAAGAAGTTTTAATGCAATTGGATACTGGAGGTAGACAACCTTGGATTCCTTGCTCCAGTTGCCTATATCCAAGCCAATCATTTGATAGGTTTCGTCCTCGGACTTCATCCTCATATCAAAGCATCTTGTGCAATTCACTATTATGTACACAATATCCACTCTCTTGGTTGACATGCAATTTGGAGCATCCAACTCCATGTAATTTTTCGGAAAGATATGAAGAAGGTCAAGAACCAACAGGAATCTTATCCCAAGATGCATTTGCTTTTGGCACATATGATGTTCAATTTCCAAACATCACCTTTGGATGTATATATAAAGATGCTGAGACCTACACACGACCTAATGGTTGGATTCATGGGAATATTGGCCTAAATCCACAACCAGGACCTTTTTATGATCAAATAGTTGCCCAATATAATAATGGCATATATATGATCATTTCATATTGTCTCGCAGCTAAAACTTTTGATACTAATGCCACAAGTTGGATATCTTTTGGAGGTCAAAAAGCAACAAATCTTAACTATACTCCAAGTGTGGTTGGCCGAGGATTATACTTTGTAAATCTAAAAGGCATTACGGTGGAAAATATTGATGTTGATGTTTCCAACATGACAACACTCTCTTATGATCCCATTTCTCAAGAAGGAGGATATACTTTAGATACAGGGGCTGCAAGCACTTGGCTTGAGGAACCATTGCATTCAAGGTTTCTAAACAGTTTTGTTGTTGCCATGAAAGACAAAACTGGTTTTGAACCCAATTCCAGCTATAGCCCTGAAGAAGGAATTGACGTGTGTTATGCATTTGACAATTCTCTCAATGTTTTTGATATCAAGGTTCCGAATGTCATTTTTCATCTTGAAAATGATGTACATTTGCATCTAGGATTTGGCAACCTTTTCTTCAGCAATTATTTCATTGATGGTAACCAACAAATTTGGTGTTTGGCCTTTGTAAGTTTGGGTGCACAAATATTAGGTGTTAACATCCAACAAAATTTTCATATTGAAATTGATTACGCAAATAGCAAAGTTGGATTTGCTCCTATGCAATGTAACAGCGTTAAGATTTGATTTGAAACATTTGATAATCGAAACATGAATTCATTTTGTTTAACAATACATTACTTGGCATTTTCTAATATTTCATATATTCTATAAAGATTTAGAATATGATTTTGTAGATTAATTTGTGTAGGAAATTTACACATTGATAAGGTCTACATGGGTGTTACATAATAGTGTTAGCTATTGTAAACCATTCCTCCTTAGGCCTCCTCCCATGTGAGACAAGGCCGGCAAAAAAAATTCTAGAAGACAAAGAGTGAACACCAATAGAGAAGCTAACCTTGGTGAGTGGAGAAGCTTGATTTTAAGTTTCACCAAAATCAATGGATGTAGAATGAGTGCAATTTAGTGGGAATTTTAGCGGTGTGCATTTCTAATTCTCAAGTGATAGTTATATTCTTTTAGCCTATTGGAAGTGAATAGGAGTGCTAATTTGGTATTATTATTAGCCTAGTTGGATTTATATTTGGTAGTAGGTAATCAAGTTACCAAGTTAGGATTGTCACATGGAATGAGATGTAAAGAGTTGTAGTTTCTAAAGATTTGGAAGTGGGAAGTTGGAACGGTGGGGAAGGGGAGGTATTTAGTTGTCTTCCAAGTTGTTGTTTTATACCCATTGTAAGAGGGAGTCCAATGTGTGTCCCAGCTCAATTCAGTTGTGTATTTTGTTTTGTTTTGTTTTGTAGTCATGAGATGGTGTTAGTATGAGATGGAAAAAATGAGAGTATTGTGTGCTAGGTTGCTTGTTGATTGAAATGCTTTGAGGAGCAAATCTATTGATTTTACAAATTATGAAAATTGTAATTGATGATATGCTTACCAATTGAATAAATTTGATAAAAAAAAATTCAAGCCTAATTGGTGTTGGTGAATGTATGCATGAAATTGTGTTGTGTGCCAATTGGGATTGTGTTACTTGTTTCTGAGATTGAACCTATTAGCATAGATTTTCTACTTGACCGTCTCCCTTGGAATTAATTTATTATACTAAAAAGATAATTTCCAAATTGGTTATTATTATTCTTCAACAGTGGACAACTCCATAGATCAAGATTGGACAACCTTGAGAGAATCAATATGTGGGGCATTCTTACTCAATTTTTTCCCACCCACCGGATCCACATGGCAAGACAATCCAAACTTAGTCCTTGTAGCTTCCCTTGCAAACTTGACATGTTTGGCTCACATGGTAGGAGGCCTTTATAGAGTTTATTTCAGTCCCTCCTTGGATCCTTGGAAATAAATTTAGTTCAATCCAAAGAAAGTCATTGACTAGCTAGGAAGTTGCAATGCTAATGTCATGATGCCATTGGTTGACTAGGAACTTACAGTTTAGAGCCATTGGTTTGCTGGAAAGTTGTAGTATTAAGGTAGTGTGCTCTAAAAGCAATCATAATACAAAGGTACATTTTGCTTTCTCCAATGTATGTACTTTATACAATTCAACAGGTAGTTGCTTTTAGTGACCACTACATCTCAACTTCAAAATTTTGTGACTATTCTACTCATATCCAAAAAATATGAAATGACTTGGTTTAGATTCCAATTCCCTATTTCTATCTACGGAAATTTATTGAATTTTTTTAAAGAAATTTAGCTTCCCCCCAAAGGCAATCAACTCTTAAATGGTTGCTTTAAGAGCAAACTATGCTTTGTGGGAGAGCAAAAGGGACCCAAAGTTTAATAATAATGCTAATTTAATTTGGCTATGTACATAGTTGGACATATATGATGTAGAAAATGCCACTTGAATATTCCATCATAGGAATTTAGGTCATTACTTCTATTTATAGAAATTTATGAGATGGATTTGTGACAAAGTTTTATTTCTACAATGCATTGTATGGTCACTCTTGGTGATATAGTAAAGTTGAATATTTGAGCGGCAAAAAGCCTTGTAAATTGTATTTTGAGAGTAAGCACTAATGCATGATTGTTGTTCAAGATGTACTTCTAATCAATAGGAAAAGAAGTGAGCCCTCAAAGGGGTACTTCATAGTGAAAGTTCCCTTCAATGGAACCCACAATTCCTTTGAGAGACAATGGCCACTGTTCATCATCAATGATGAATAGTGACCACATTAAAAAAATATAAAAATATGTCAATAATATTTCAATAGTATTAAATTAATAACTAAATATGATTTAATTACCAATTTTAAAATATTTTAAAAATAGTAATTTGTTGTGGTCACACTAATATCACATCAAATTCAAAATATTATAATTTTGTATTCATTTCAATATTAAACTTTAAAATATTTCTAAAGTATTTTTTAAATTAATAAAGTGACTTGATTAGACTCTCTATTTTACTAGCCAATTTTTTAAAGATTTTATGTGTTTATATATAGAGAGAGAGACACACACACACATACCTATCTTGGTGTTTCTTGGTGTTTCGTTGTCTGCAGACTTACAAACCCTTTGAAGGTTCATTTTTTTTTCTAATGTAGTTATGGACAAATTTTGGCTTTAATTAACTTCAAAGTTATAAAGAAGGTATTGTACACCTTTTTTTCAAAATATGATTGATAGATCTTAATTTATGTGCAATTGGCAATGGATTTAGTGAGATGGTAATGTAGAATTAAA
Organism: Climacium dendroides; assembly: GCA_950106755.1. Taxonomy (NCBI): domain Eukaryota; kingdom Viridiplantae; phylum Streptophyta; class Bryopsida; order Hypnales; family Climaciaceae; genus Climacium; species Climacium dendroides. The sequence goes on along the minus strand of OX467082.1, from coordinate 5,626,238 downwards.
CACATGCATAGTACATATAAGCTAAGTGGACAATTCTATTTCCCTTTCAAAAGTGCTAGAAAGGATTAGAAAATCTCTCAATTTGATTGTTGGTGTATACTAAATTGAATCACCTTGATACTTGAAGCAATCCAATGGTAGAGAAGAACCTCAAACTAATCCTTTTAATTGAACACTCAAAAAGATTCGGGCATGTATGTGCCCATTCATAGGCCTACATAAGTCATATAAGCAACTCGTCTCTCTTTTGATGCAAAATATTATGTACAACTTTGGATGGAACGAACCATCACATGTGTTAAAACTTTTCAAATTTCTATTGCTATCCATATCATGTATTTGTATCAAGATAATCCATCCTATTTCTTCTACTCTTTGTTGCATTAGATGCATGAGCAAAGGTTATTTTTCCTCCAACATATGGCTAATGAAGAAATGAAGCAATGAGATCTTAAATCATAATTTTCAAAGAAAGTATGTAGTGTATACTGATTTGAAAGCAATCTACCTGAAAAAACATAATCATCACTAAGGTTGTGAACCACCATAATGGTTCATCTATAAGATAATTGAAAATGTAAAAACTATGTGTAAGACTTTAAGTTCAAGAATGTTAGTACATTAGAGTAAACTATAATCATTAGTTAGAAATTTTTTAGTGTATAGGACAAGAAACTAGATCAAAATTTTTAACCAAAAATATTTAAAAGACAAAAAATACAAAAAGGAATTGGAAACAAAGATTAGAAGTTGAAAATGAATCAAAATATAAATTGAAAACCAACAAAAAAGAAGAAATATGAAAAGCACAAAAGAAACTATTAAACTTAAAATTACTATGACTATATTAACCTAGTGGTAGAAACACTACTTTAGGCAATAAGTAGTGATTTAATGGATTTTAAGTAAATTAATGATGAATGAAGTAATTAGGAGTGTTAGTTAGTTAGGAAGTTGGAGTAAAAGTTGAATTAGGGTTAGGAGCTCCTTCTTCCTCCTTTTTTCTTGTGTTTTCTTGTGTTTGGTGTGTTTAGAGAAGGAGAGAAAAAAGCAATGATGGCAAGGAGTTAGATTAAGAGTGCAAACAATTAATCAAATAGGTTTTCACCTTGTAAGGTAAAGATGGGGTGAAAAGTGAGGTTTGGTGAGGTCAGATGGGAGATTGAGAGAGAACATGAAGAGAAAATTAGTTTTTTTTAATCCCCCTTGAAACTGCCCACTTTGAGGAGCAATTGCAAGAGCGTGAAGACTCCAATGAAGTTGAATTTTGGAGGTATGGAGAGCCTTGAAGTTAGCTTCCCAAAAAGCAATTACTTGCCCAAATTGGAGTAGGGACGAGATTAGGGCGACCAATTTTGTGGGAGATGGTGTGCTGCCACGGCCATGGAAGACTGCCAACTTTGAAGAGTTACAGCGTGCAGACGGAGACTTGGATTTCAACAAAATTTGGAGGGCAGATGCGCTTCCAAATTATCTTTTAAACAAAACTAGTGTCACTTGATTTGAAGCGAATTTGAGGCGCTGATGACTGTTTTAGTGAAGGGGTGTCTGTTGGCCCTACTATGAGGCCGAAATTGAGGTTTTAGTGAACTTTCCTCCACTTGTCATTGTAAAATTGCAATTTTCATTGCACATGGTTATGGAGAAAAATTGTTAATGCAATGATGAGCAAGTTGGATGTTTAAAGAATGATTGAAATTGTATGCAAGTCTCATTTTTAAGGCTTAATGAAAATTGAGTGTTTGGAATAGCATGGTGTGCTGAAATTGTCAATTCAAGCACAATTTGGATCATTTTAGGCCTCTAAGGGTATATTTGAATGCAATTTTGACTTAGGAAGTTCTCCTAAAATGTGTGGAGGGATGATTTAGTGATTGAGGTAGGTTAGGGCTTGTTTTATAGGGATTTAGGAGGGCTGACCCTCTTTTGCTTAGGGTAAATCAACTAAAAATCTACCAAAATATTAATAGAGTCCATTGCTTGGAGGTGAATTTAGTTTAGAGGTTCTATATACTCCTCTTCTAGCCCAAATTTGTGAACGGTTTTTGCCTCACGGTAAAAATCACTCACAAAGGTTTCTAAAAATTGTGGAAGAAAAAAGCATATAATAGCTCTAACTTTTAAAATGAGCAAACTCAAAATAAAAACCACTTTGCTAAGTGCACATCGTTTGATCCTAAAGATTCCATTCATCTAAAACCACCACTTAATAGTTATTTGTTGCCTCTTCCACTTTGACTTTAATTGTCTTAGTGCCTCAAATTGGTCCTATCCACCCAAATGGTTTCGCTATGAAGAAACATCAAACTTAAGATGATTTGGTAGTGGAAATGGGGGATTATGAATAGTGACAAAATAATCCCATGTTGGAAATAGGGTGGATTACATTAGTTGTAAAAGGAAATGTGGCCCAACAAGCTCAAAGATTATTATCCGTGAAGCAATGTTGAAGCCATTATGTGTCCTTGGATGATTTTTAAAAGGGTTTTAGGATAGTAAAAGCATTTTTATGCAATTGTTTTAGGAGGAATTGTTTGAGTGGATATAAGTGAACAATATTTAGCATTCCATCACTATTGTATAATTGCCTATTCTAAAAAGAAGACACTTAATCCACAAATCTTCATTGCAATAGTGGATTTTGGTTGTATGGTCCTAGTTTGCAACCACCAATGAATGAAAAATTTTGTAATTATTTTTCAAAGATGCAATTACAAGTCTTTTAAAAGTCATAAAAATTCTAGAATTTTTTGTGAAAATTTGAATTTACTATGAATGTTTGGATAAATAGTGAAAGCAATCATATCAAATATAGAATATGCTAAGAAGAAATCTAAAAATTTCTTGATAGAGTGACACAAAAAATTGAGCCATTGTTAGGAATATTTGTATTCACAATGCCATATGACAAGGATGAGTGTAGAAGAAGCAACAATGTAAATACAAAAGTTTTAGTATGTGAGATGCTCTACATTTCTACAAAAATTCAACAAATTGCAATGACGGTTTTGAAATTAATGAATCTCAAACTTTGCAATCCAACTAACTCAATTTTGAACCTTTTAATATTTTGAAAGTACAAACTTTAAATTGTCTTTTCAATATCACAAAATTAGTCAAATACCTTGGCATATCTTTATACATTCTATTACTTCCACCTTCTTTAGAATTATTAAAAGCTAATGTGTTTACATTTGAATAGTATTTTGAACTTGAAGTATACACTTTATACTTGTATAAATGGAATTTGAAGACTATTTGATTGAATCAATGGTATAGGATATTCTTGACAATCCTATAGAATCTAAGTATAAGCTGCCAATAAGTCACTACTAGATTAAAATTGTAATATTTTTATTTCAATGTTATGATTAATAAACCTTTAAAAACCAGTCTTGAAAAAATAAAATTGTCAAAGTAATTCAAAATTCATACTTTTATTGGGTTTAAATATGGAATGGTGCATGAGTATAGTTCATAGATATAGATATCTTTACATTGTAAACAAATTTTCAAAACTTACAAGTGAGTGGTATATGAATTGTATGTGAAATGAGTAAGATTGTGTTTGAAAAATGGTGTGCTTTACGGGGAAGAAAGAATTGATAGTGACTCTCATATGAAGTGTTTATATGCTTCAGAAATTGCCATATTTAATTGACAAATTAGGTTTCTTCAATCAATTTATGACATGTTGAAATATAAGTAACACACTTGTATATGATGATTTTTCAAAAATATTTAAACAATTTCTCATTTCTAAGAATCTATTCAAAGTTATTACTGGAAGATAATGAAGAAAGAAGCTAGATTTTATTGAAGCAATGAAGCCTTGCTATATGTTATTGATTATTTGTAATACTGTTTGCTACAAACTTTGTTTGTTCTTAAACCAAGCTAAGTTACAGTCCAGAAAACATTCTATAAATAAGTCATAACCGTCTTAATCCCTAAATGCCCAGGGCACTAAATTTTGGTGTAATCTATACTTTGAAGTTAAAATAAAATCTTACCTGATTTCTATTTTTAGTAGTGCATATATTTGGATTTTTTTTTTTTGAAATAGTCTAGGATCAAAAATCTGATACTAAAAATAAACAATCATGATTTTTCTGTTCAAGATTTTGTACAAAAGTGACCATTGCAAATCTTGATTTTTCTAGTGTTGAAGATTCTTGGAAATGAGCCTCAAATACACTGAATCTTCAAGAAAAAATCACATTAAAAAATCATTTCAAAAAAATTTGTAGAGTAGGTTTTGAAAAGCATGAAATTGATTGGAATTAAGGTAAACTACCCCATTTTGAATCAATAGAAGCAAGCCCATTGTGGGCTAAATTATGTTTGTGGTGTACATTTCAAAACTTGAATGTACACCACTAACATAATCTAGCCTACAATGGCTTTAATCCCATTTGGTTTGAAATGAGGTAGTTTACCTGATACATGTTACACCCTTTAACTTGATATTTTTAGTGACCAATTTTTTAGATTTGATATGTGAAAAGACTTCAAATCACTTTTACAATTTTATCCCCCTAGTGATAAAAAAAATTATAATATTTCAATCTAGAAGTGATATTGTTGTGTTTTCTTTTCCCATGTGATTTTTAACATATCTAATTTGAATTTGTACGGTTACAATTCACATAAAATTGATTATAGTTATCAAAATGTTGGCAATTTGTTCAATTTAGAGCAAATTCCAAGAAGCTCAAAAGAGGCCTTAAGCATTTAGGAGTTAAGAATACTCACCAATAAAGAATTGACACATTATTCCTTGTAGGCATTAATTCATTGATTTTGTTAGAAAAGTGAACAAATTTTGGATGTTTTCTATGCTGGGATTGGATAGTGAATGGAATTGGGTTGGTCTACTCTATAGAATACTATTTGTGTCCTAGCATTTGAGGTGTGGAAATCCACGACTTAACTTTTAGCCTCTTGATTTCTGAAAATTTTAATTGTAGCTTCTTTTTTTTCATCCTTAAAATTGATGAGCCTAGGCCCCCCTCAAGTGCATTGTTTGGCTTTGCACACATACATTGGGCAAAGTGTGTTTGTAGTTTTAGAGCAAGTGGGCATGTTTTTGTTTTTGTCATGCAAATGGGCTTTTCTCATGGCTATAGGCATAGATTGTGTGAGCCCGATTTTTTTGATTTAGGTTGTATGCTCACCTTTGTCATTATCACACACCTTATTGTAATAAGTGATTCCCAAAAATCTATACTTTCATATGCAAAGAACCTTCAACAAGCTCTTGTTTGGATTTTGACATTGGTGATGCTAGCTAGACTTTACATTCACTATTGTATAGAATTTCTCCACCTCCTTTAGGTTCCTTTTCTCTCAAATTTCCAAATTCTTAGGTGCACATCAAGCACATGATGTAACAAAATTGCCATCGATGCATTTGAACAATGTGAGCAATATGATTGCTTATGACATTTTCAATAAGATTTTTTCGGCTCAATTTGATGCAAAGCTGGAAGCAACTAACTAGCTAGTGTGTCCTGAGTTCAATTGGGCATAATGCATTGTTTGTGCCTACAACAGTCGTAGCTAGACGATGAGAAAATTTGGCCCATTTTTGGGACAAATAGACCAAATATCTACAAGGAAGGAAAAGTACAATCCTTTATGGGATTTAATGAAACATTTCTTGTACTTTCCCCCCAAAACAATATAACTCCCTAGAGGTAAAAATTTAACCATTGCCCCCTATAATACATTACTTCATGGTAATGTATTACCTCCTAGAAATGGGGTGAAGAAGGGACAAAACACCTTCTAGAGAAGAGGTGAGAATATCATGGAAAACATTATTGCATCTTTAGACAACATAATGCATTAGATAATGTACTTTACTATACATTATACAATATTGTATTGTATTGCATATGAAGCAACATATACATCTTGTATACATGATGTACATACTCACTATTATGTGTAGGTAGGAGAGACTTGCCTATTATATTACAAGGGAGTCTCACCAAGAATAATGCTTATGAGATTATGCCCTCAATAAAAAATCATATGGTACAGTCACTTTTTCTTTTGGAAAGGTATTTGTATATGCTAACATCATTTAATTAAGTTCATTCAAGTCATTTTAGTTATTGTTTGATTTTTATAAGGTACTTTATCAAAAATGTTCAATCAACAATGTATTTCAACACTTTGGATTTTTTTCTTCTTAAAACTTTATTTTGACATTTGAAATGATTTCTCTTGCTTTTGAACAATTCAAACAATAATGAAGTTTATGAAGTGTGATATCTCCTCTCCTTGGAAATTTTGGAAATTTCCTTAAAATAAATATTTTTTTGAAGCTTCAACACGGGGAGGACACTCTCTACGTTTTAGCAAACCACGTGTGGCGGAAAAAGTAATACATGTAATACATCTTATTGGTATTTTTTTATGCTAATAGTAATTAGTTATAAATTTTTTAAGAAAAAAATAACACCATAAAGCTGAAAATAACTTTCACACCTCTATATTATATAAGAAAAAAAATTTGAAAAATGAAAAAGAAATTCCATATAATAGCTTTCTATTGAAAGTTTATTTTGGTTAAATATTGATGCAATAGTCATCTTCATGTGAGCTCTATAAATATTTTAGTTGAAGAACATGCCATTTTAGTTCATTTTTCACCCCTTTCTAGACAATATAACTTATGTTATTTGGAATTGAAATTTTTGTCAATAGAAACCTTTAGTCATTGTTAAACAAAGCTCAAAATTTTTGGATGAAATTATAGTTTATTCAAAAGTAAATAGGGGGTCAAAAAATCACTCCTCCATACATGGGTACCTCAAATGTAGTGAGAGTGTCCTCCCCGTGAGCTTCAAGTTGTAAATCCAATACCATCAATACTACTATATCTAAATTGATACAAAAATTATTTGTCATTTATTAAATATACTATAATTCTTTATGTGCTAAAATTTTCAAATTCTTTAAGCATGTTTTGTATTTGGTATGAATTTTTTCCACTTTTCCTTCAAAAACTTATTTTCGATGAAATTTTCAACAAACAAATCTAAATTTTATGACATACATTAGACATGTCAATTCATCTTGGAAAAATAAAACCAAAATATTTCACTCATAAATAGAAGAAAATTAAAAGATACAAAGCAAAGGATTTTGAGGAATGTCTACATGGCCATGGGCTCTAGCTTTTGAAGTTATGAATTTAATGATTTATACTTCACAAGATGTTTTGTGTGCTTTAGATGATTTCAAAGAGGCCAAAAGATGGACAAATTTGTTTTTCCATTCAATTTTTATTGTAAAGTTATTAAAAAAATATTTTCAATGCATGGCATTACATAAATTTTAGCTTAGAATTTTAGACTTTCCTATATGAGAATATGGCAACTCCACAGATCACCATCTAGTGTATTTTGAAAACTTATATTCCTTTATCTTGATTTGAATTTTGCTATAACAATGGCTTTTTTTGAACCTGGCCTTGACAAAGGAAATAAAGCTCATCAAGTTTAGTTTCTATTTCATTTTTAAAAATTTGGAAATTAATAAAACTCAATATTTTATAGCAATTTGAACTTGGGGCCTACAACCTTGGAGTGCCAATTAAATTTCAAGTTTTCAATGTCACAGTGTATCTTTTTTCTTCTAAAATTTGTAACTAATTATTATTAACATAAAAAAATACCAATAATTCAAAACATAAACTTTCAAAGTAGAAAAATCTATTCATATATTTTTTTTAGAAAAAAAATAAAATTTTAGGATATAATATAGAGGGTTCAAAATTTGGTTGCTCCTCACCCATGAACTTCCTTTGTAGTGCACCCCTGGGAACTATGGTGATAGTGCACTGCGAGATGGACGACTACAAAGTAGAGGTTGAAGTTGGCCTCACTTGGTGATTGTACAATGTAAGACAAGAGTCTAGTATTGTAGTTGGGCCATTTCTCACGGATTTGTACCAAATATACATCATTAGTGATGGACAAGCAGTGAAGGTTAATACTAGAAATGAAAAGAACTATACTGTCAATAGTGTGCTATCTCCAAAGGTGCTCCGTTTTATTTCCAGGTTTTAGTGTACTTAATTTTCACCTTGTGAAGGTCAATTGAACGAGAAGTTTGTTTCTGAACATCATGGATCAATTGGGCACCCACTTGCTTCCAACTCGGGTATACTTGGCACGCCATATAGCACTGTTTGCTGCAGCTAATGAATTCAAGGATGCCTCACGACTTGTAGTGATTGCTTCTTCATTTCGCAATGTACCAAAATCAACATTATTAATTGCAGTTTCCTTATTTTAAAAACAGTGTGCAATAATGCAGTACCAATGTTGGTAAGTTTGGACTAGTGGGCTCTTTTTTTATTTCCCTTCATAGTGTTGTGTATGGCGTTGATAGGTTGCCTTGGCTGCGTGATGGCTCTCACATAGATAGTATCTCACATAGACACATACTAAAACTTTTGTATTTACACTATTGTTTCTTTTTCACTTATCCTTGTCATATGGCATTGTGAATACAAATATTCCTAGCAATGGTTCAATTTTCTATGTCACTCTATCAAGAAATTTTCAGATTTTTTCCTAACATATTCTATATTTGATATAATTGTTTTCACTATTTATCCAAACATTCATAGTAAATTCAAATTTTCACAAAAAAATCTAGAATTTTTATGACTTTTGGAAGATTTGTAATTGCATCTTTGAAAAGTAATTGCAAAAGTTTTCATTCATTGGTGGTTGCAACTTAGGACCATACAACCAAAATCCACTACTACAATGAAGATTTGTGGATTAAGTGTCTTCTTTTTAGAATAGGCAATTATACAATCCCTTTTAAAAATCATCCAAGGACACATAATGGCTTCAACATTGCTTTATGAATAATAATCTTTGAGCTTGTTGGGTCACATTTCCTTCTACAACTAATGTAATCCACCCTATTTCCAACATGGGACTATTTTGTCACTATTCATAATCCCCCATTTCCACTACCAAATCATCTTAAGTTTGACGTTTCTTTATAGCGAAACCATTTGGGTGGATAGGACCAATTTGAGGCACTAAGACAATTGAAGTCAAAGTGGACGAGGCAACAAATAACTATTAAGTGGTGGTTTTAGGTGAATGGAATCTTTAGGATCAAATGATGGGCACTTAGCAAAATGGTTTCTATTTTGAGTTTGCTCATTTTAAAAGTTAGAGCTATTATATACTTTTTTCTTCCACAATTTTTAGAAACCTTAGTGATAATTATGTTTCTTTAGATAGATTGCTTCTAAATTAGTATGTACTACATACTTTCTTTGAAAATTATGATTTAAGATCTTATTGCTTCGTTTCTTCATTAGCCATATGTCGGAGGAAAAATAACCTTTGTTCATGCATCTAATGCAACAAAGAGTAGAGGAAATAAGATGGGTTACCTTGATACAAATACATGATATGTTGCATCAAAAGAGAGATAGGTTGCTTACATGTCTTATGTAGGCCTATGAATGGGCACATACATGCCTAAGTCTTCTTGAGTGTTCAATCAAAAGGATTAGTTTGAGGTTCTCTACCATTTGGATTGCCTCAAGTATCAAGATGATTCAATTCAATTTACATTGCCAATCAAATGGAGAGTTATTTTAATCCTTATCTAGCACTTTTACAAGGGAAATGAAATTGTGCACTTAACTTATATGCACTATGCATAAGTTTGATTTTACATTACCATTTTACCAAATCTATTGCCAATTGCATACAAATTAAGGTCTACCAATTTAATCACATTAGGAAAATTATGAAACCTCAAAGGGATCATGAGTCTATGTATAGTTGGAATAATAGGAAATAATAGATCAAAAAAATAAATTTAAAACAACTAAAGGGCATGATCAATGCGAGACAAGTCACTTTATTAATTTAAAAAATATTTTAAATTTTAATATTAGAATAAATACAAAATTACAAAATTTTGAATTTGATGTGGTATGAATGTGACCACACCAGACTACTATTTTTTAATTTATTATATTATTATTATTTTAATATTATTTCATTTATTTTAAAATAAAAAATATTAATACAAAAAATTTAATATTCAAAAAATTATTATTTTTAATGTGGCCACTATTCATTAGTGATAATTAATAGTGATCATTGTCCCTGAAAGAGATTGTGAATTCCATTAAAGGGAACTTTCACTATGAAGTAATTCCTTTTTCCAATGATTAGAAATACATCTTGAACAACATTTATGTATTAGTGCTTGCTTTTAGAGCGCAATTTACAAGGCTTTTTTCCACTCAAATATTCAACTTTACTATATCACCAAGAATGGCCATACAATGCATTGTAGAAATTTTTTTTGTCGCAAATCCATCTAAAGAATTGCTATAAATAGAAAAAGTAATGACCTAGATCCCTCTGATGGAGTACTCAAGTGGCATTCTCTACATCATATATGTCAAACTATGTACATAGCTAAATTAAATTAACATTATTAATCAACTCTTGTCTTCTAGTGGGTTTTTTTGCCAGCCTAACTCACATGGCAGGAGGCCCTAAGGAAGAATGGGTTACAATAGCTAACACTATTATATAACAACCATGTAGACCTTATCAACATGTATATTTCCTACACAAATTAATCTACAAAATCATATTCTAAATCTTTACAGAATATATGCAATATTAGAAAATGCCAAGTAATGTATTCTTAAATAAAATGAATTGATGTTACTATTACCAAAATGCTTTAAGTCAAATCTTAACGCTTTTACATTGCATAGGAACAAATCCAATTTTGCTATTTGCATAATCAACCTCAATATGAAAATTTTGTTGGATGTTAGTACCTAATACTTGCACACCCAAATTTACAAAGGCCAAACACCAAATTTGTTGGTTACCGTCAATAAAATAATCGCTAAAGAAAAGGTTGCCAAATCCTAGATGCAAATGTACATCATTTTCAAGATGAAAAATGACATTTGGAACCTTGATATCAAAAACATTGAGAGAATTGTCAAATGCATAACATACGTCAATTCCTTCTTCAGAGCTATACTTGGGATTGGGTTCAAAACCGGTTTTGTCTTTCATAGCAGCGACAAAACTATTTAGAAACCTTGAATGCAATGGTTCCTCAAGCCAAGTGCCTGCAGAGCCTGTATCTAAAGTATATCCTCCTGCTTGAGAAATGGGATCATAAGAGAGTGTTGTCATGTTGGAAACATCAACATCAATATTTTCCACTGTAATGCCTTTTAGATTTACAAAGTATAATCCTCGGCCAACCACACTTGGAGTATAGTTAAGATTTGTTGATCTTTGGCCTCCAAAAGATATCCAACTTGTGGCATTAGTATCAAAAGTTTTAGCTGCGAGACAATATGAAATGATCATATATATGCCATTATTATATTGGGCAACTATTTGATCATAAAAAGATCCTAGTTGTGGATTTAGGCCAATATTCCCATAAATCCAACCATTAGATAGTAAGTGGGCCTCAGAATCTTTATATATACATCCAAAGGTGATGTTTGGAAATTGAACATCATATGTGCCAAAAGCAAATGCATCTTGGGATAAGATTCCTGTTGGTTCTTGACCATCTGCATATCTTTCCGAAAAATTACATGGAGTTGGATGCTCCAAATTGCATGTCAACCAAGAGTGTGGGTATTGTGTACATAATAGTGAATTGCACAAAACGCTTTGATATGAGGATGAAGTTTTAGGACGAAACCTATCAAATGATTGGCTTGGATATAGACGATTAGAGCAAGGAATCCAAGGTTGTCCACCTCCAGTATCCACTAGCATTAAAACTTCTTGTGATGGAGTACCAATAGAAACTTTGAGATAGTACCAATGTCCATTATGAATATTCCACAATTTGAGGATCAACGGATTAACATTGAAATCAATTTTGTTCATTTGGTTTGTAGTTGTTGTTAAGTTCTTCATATAAAGTTTGGTTCCATCTACACTTGAAAAAGACAAGCATCCTACTAATGCCAAATAATTTAGAACTAAGATGATGAATGAAGATTTATTCATTTTCATACTAATGTTTTTGGTTCTACCAAATCGTGAATTGATATCTTGTATCATATATAATAAAAATAAATGTGTCCTATAAAATTAAAAAATATATAAAAATAAAAATAAAATAATTCAACTAATTCATTACATGTGTATAAGTATATAATGGATATATATAAGTGCATATTTATATTTTATCTTTGGTATTGGAATTGGAATTGGAATTTTACTTTAGTTTTTTTTTACATTTGGATATAAAAATAAATATTATTTTGAGATCCATTTTTATTAATAGAATCTAAGTTTATATCTTGGAATTTAAGTCAAAAATAATTTTAGATAATAAATATTATTCTAAGATTATTTTTTTATGTTTTCTAGTCCTAGGGGAGGCATTTTTCTTCCATTTTGTATACACCAACAAGAATGATCTATTCAATGGTACGAGGCTACTTACCTTGTAAAATAAATGATAAGATGTGGTATTTTTTAAAATAAAAGTAAAAAATTGTGATTAATTGCATCATAGTGGTATTTATAATTTTTTCAAAGGTTCATCTTAAGGTACTGTATATTATTTAGTTATTGGTTCATTGAATTGAATATGTTTTTATACCTATTTGTTTCTTTGTAATGCTAAATATAAAGAATCATATACAAAATATTAAGCATTATATGCATTAACATGCTAAATATTTTGTAGTCAATATTATGATTCAATGTCCAAAACACATAATTCTAGAGTCAACATTTATACACCAAAAGAGTCAAATTTTGAGTTCTCATACCATTTCCATAGGGACTTGGAAACATTCTAATTTGGAGTCATTCTTTAGTATTGGTGGTCCTACCATAAACAATAATAGACTAAGTTGAAAATATTTTATAAACTTATTCCTATTGTCCAATGTCTCATTTGGTAGCTCATTTGGAAATAGTCTAATTGGGATAAATTAAGGTTTGGATGGTACAAAATACCACCCACCCACTATGGATATGGTTTTAAACTAAACCACACCACTACTTGGATGAGTGGTTATTTCAAACCACCTCATTATGACTTTTCCTCCAAGAGCATAGGAATGAAAAGCCCTCCCAATTCATGTGTAGTTCACTTGCATGCCAACTTGATTGTCGCGGTTATCTTTGTCTTTGTCTTGTGCTTTGGAGTGACTCTTGAACTTCTTGGAATGGCAAAGGTCACCTTACTTTGTGGATTTGTGGTATTTTGCTTGGAGATGTACTGTTGTGTTTTTGACCTATTTCACTAAGTCTTTTTTTATGGTTGGTTTGATTTGTGACATAGATAACAATTGGTTGTTACTGAAGACACTTGTTGTATCTTCACTGACATCACATTGGTTTGTGTTTGGGATTAGGATGGACACAAGTGAAGCGTAGCCTTCAAATCAAATTTCCCTAGTATGGATTTGGCGCAACTTTTTAGTATCAAGCACTTGGATGTCTTATCCTTAGACTTATTTTCTTGTGCTTAAAATGTGTGAATTGATATTGATGGGCCATGGCACATGTAATAGTCTTTGGGCTCTTTATTTTATGATATGTTTTTAGTTAGTATCTATCCTTGATACTATTGAAACTCAAAACAATGTTTGGATGAATACTCAATGATGTGATTTCTTAAAAGCATAAAGTTGCATAAAATTTGGTTTTGATAAATATGTAGCCTTGTTTCATGGGTGTTTCAGTCTTAGTCCTTTTTGGTCTAGCAGAATTTGCTCTAAAACACTACTAAAAAATTCAGATTTTTTGTTGATTTGGACGTGTTGATCATCAACACTTTTTTGTTGATTTGGATAACTTTTTTGTTGATTTGGATAGAAATCTATTGATTTGGACAAAAATCAACAAAAAAGTGTTGATGATCAACACGTCCAAATCAACAAAAAATCTGAATTTTCTAGTAATGAAAGGACATCATGTCCGGGTTGCTCTTCCTCGTCACGTGGTTGTCTTTGTGTATTTGGTAATTGCGATACAAGCATAGATTCTTTAGGAATTTGCAACAATGGTTCTTCCATTAATTGTGTAAGTGTCTCCTTCGGAGACTCTGATCTTGGTTCCTCTATGGGCTCTAATGTTGGTTCCTCTGTGGATTGTATAAATGGTTGCTCTATGGACTTTGATGTTGGGTCCTCCATAGGTTGTGTAAGTGGCTGATCTATGGGCTGTAATAAAGTCTCATTTGAGGGTTTGATGTCGATCCTTCATGGACTGGTATCAAGGGCAATGCTTCAAATGCATTGTTTGGTATTGGCCTCGCAGATGCTTGAAGTGCTAAGATAAGTTGATCTATGAGAATTCTTGGGGATGATATCTCTTGGGCTAGATCTAGTTGACTCATGACTCCTATTCTATTCTACTTCCTTACTTGTCCACCCCAAATGGAGTTGGTTTGGACCTATAGATAAAAATATTTCAAAATCGTCTTCCTCCCTTAACTGAACGAGTTTGGACTAAAGAGAGATAGAAGTAGACAAATAAGAAAGATGTATTAGCTTACCAGCCGGACCCTCACATATTACTCAAGTGACCTAATTCAACACATATACCACACAATCCCACAATTCCTTGTACGTTATAACTGGAACCAACACTGGCCAAGGATGACTTGTCTAAAAAAACTAAAACCAAAGTGAGAAATGAGATACTAGTAGTCTTACCAGTAAGAGCTTTCAATATGAATTAATGCCTATTGTTTAAATTAGAATTTAGTGCCCTAGGCATTCAAGGATTTAGGCAGTTATAACTTCTTTATAGAATGTTTATAACTCCACTCTATGGTGGTTTTGTAATTTTAGGACAAACCATTTCAAAAATTTACAAAAATTATAATTTTAATTCCACTTGAGTTTGATTTTTGAAACACGTGCACACCTTTGAAAAATATGTGCCCTTCTTGGAATTGACCCCAAGATATTCAAATTGCAAATCAAGGTGGTAATAGACTTATTTACCTTAATAGATCCATGGTTCCTTTAATTTTTAGGTAACATATTTGTTTTGTTGTATGGACTAATATGTGTACCAAAAAAGTTGGTGTCCTATAGATTTCAAAGCAACATATAGAATAGTAAAGGGTTGCTATATTCCACTCATACTTGCATGTATCAATAAATCATTGTAGATTATATAAATGCAAACATTTGTTTCTCTTTGGTCCCCCTTTCTAATCCGATGGTGGTGGAGAATCCAACCGCCATCACAAACAAAGCAAACCAAGTACTCAACAACCAAAACAAATCCACAACTAGTCAAATAGAATTAATAATATAGATTTATGTAGGCTTTGAAGCACTAGATTCAATTCCTATTAATCTTAGAGTATTAGGCTACCATATGTAGCTTCCTAGCAACTTAAAAAGGTGCTTAAATTTTTAGGAAATTATTGACCTAGTTTGTCATATATATCTAAGGATTGCCTAATTCATAGAAATTTAACTTGCTCCACACAATCTTGTATTTGTTCTGTCAATAACTCAAACATACACTCATTGCAAAGTTTTTTGCCTCGCCATTTTGATCATTCTAGAGCACCATCTCTCACACATAACAAACTATGATACTTATCAGAATCCTAACATATGAAATAGAGAGTTTAAAGTTGCAAGGATAGGATCCAAAACTTGATGTAAAGAGAAGACAACTAAATATTATCAATTGTTGCCCTTCCCAAAAAATTACAAGTTGAGCCAAAATTCAAATGCAATGTAAAATAAAAATTCTTGTAAAAATTAAGAGGGGCCAAACAAGCAATAACATGTCATTGATTTGTAGGATACCTCTATTGTAGATTCATTTTTTCATGTGCAATATATAACGGTGGCAGTATGAGTCATGATGTTGCAATCTTTTATCATACAGTGAACGAAACATGCCACTACCTACTGCATGACTGTTCATTATTCCTCAAAATTAATATTGAAGTTGGGTTTGAAATCACTAAATTTACACTGTCTACTACCTCTGCAAAGAAGAACCTCAGTCACTACTTGCTTCTTGTAGTCTTGGCTATCAACTACAATTCTTCATTGACAGAAGGTGAGTAATTCGCTTGCCGCAAATGCTCTGCGAATGCTTTTATATTTCTGAAGGAGGAGCCGGATTCAGTCACACCTTGGCGCAGGACTTTGTTTAAGCGTATCGCATTATTCCTCAAAACCAGACCCTCCTCGTTAACCATTAAACGTCTGATAGCGTTCTCCACCTGGTCTCTGGTGGCAGAAGTCTCAAAGCCACGGCGGACCTTGAGAGCAGCTCCAGCGAACTCCACAACCCACCTGCTCATAGCAACACCACCATTAATAATCTCAATGCAGGAGAGTTTCGAAATAATCTCAGTGCAGGAGAGTTTCGCCGTCATGGCATGCTTCGATTAGTTAAGGAGAGGCAGATTGAGACTCATATCTAATGCTTGCTGCTTGCTTGTGCAAATTTTAAACAGGGTGGGTATGAAGTAGAAATTTCATATCAACCGGAATTAATTTAGTGAGTGCGGATCCACCTAACATAATCTGAATGCAAGAGAGTTTCACCATTGTGCCATGTTTTGATTGGCTAAGAAATCAAAGAAATCAATGAAGTCAACCCTCCTACATTGAGATTCTGTCGAGTAATTGCAAAGTAGGTCAAGTCATAAAAATAATCGCATGTCAGTACTAACCGTCGATTATTTTTGATAACTTAGCCTGCGTTGCAATTACCTGGTCCATGATGTATCAGCCTCACTTCAGAATTTATGTAGCCTCTCTCGTAAAGACAAACTCTATAGAACCGGGGTGGCCATATGAGATTACACTGCATTGCTGCCAATCAATTCCAGCAGTGGAATTGGCAGGCTCCTAGGTGGAATTCAAATGAGATGCTGTTAGAAATGACTCGCCACACCGTTGGTTCTATTCAGTGAATGATACATTATTTTGTAGATTTTAATGCGAATTTAAACACCATGATGTAGTAGTGGATCTCTAGATGGATAATATTGGAACAGATATATTTCGCGAAGAAAGAAAATCTCAAACTCCCGAGCTTCTCTAGTTGATCGACTCAAAAGCTTCACTTTCCTCTCTTTTCATGGCGGTCCAAGGTGAAGGCCAGGACCTCATTCAGAAAAGACGTTCGTTTACCATCGGGGGCCAATTCAAATTATGAAGGACGCTACGTAGAATGCGCGCTACAGGAAGGTGTGGTAGTACCTGGAATTCATCATTTGTTCAGCCTGAACGGGCCATGTTAGCATTGGCACACATCCACTAATGCTTTCGACTACAGAATTCCAGCCACAATGAGTCAGGAAGCCGCCAGTGGCAGGGTGTTGCAGGATCTGCACTTGGGGTGCCCAACTTACAATAACACCACGGCCTTGAATCCTCTTTGTAAAGCCTGCCAAACAGAACCACTCCAGAGAACTTAATAAGAATTCAAAAAACAATGGCTACGATGACCATGTTTGGTTTACATAAGTAACCGCACGCAATTGAAACACCTACCTAAATGGGACATTCCGAATACAACTACAAATCAACTTTGGGAATGTACAATTCAACATTAGAACTCGAGTGGCTTCTAGATCATCTGCCGATTAAAACTTTAGAACCGAAAAATTTCTGCATATGGCATCCAAATGATGCGTTTTAAGGTTCCTTGGAATCCTCTTAGCTTCACCAACAAGAATATTTAACAAATTTGGATATTCTCATGAAAGAAACTATGCTCACCGCTTAAACTTTAGCATTAGGTGTAGTTACAAGAAAAGAGGGAAAATAATTCAGCTACCTGGGAGCAAATTATCAAAATCAATCGCAGCCTCTCCAGAAGGGGGTCGCACCGCCCAGATGAAGCGTTGATCACTGGCTTCCAGACCTAACCCCAGCTCTATCAATTGAGAGGCTGATAAATCAACAACGGAGCCGAAGGCAACGAAGACGACTGACGATTGGGGCTGCTGATCAAGCCATTCCAGTACAGGATCCCTTTTCACAACAGTAGCAGCTCGTTCTTCGCTAAAAACCTCTTTGGTGAAGACAGATGCTGGTACTAAAGGGCCGACAGGAATGATTCTCTCAAGCTGAACTCCATGAGGATATTACGTCAGTCACTAATTACTAGACCTTAAAATTGAAGGTTTAGAGTGCAGGTGCAAGTGTAATGTTCCTTTATAAATTTAAAGCTCGAAACATGCTAAACATCTTACACGAACTGTCTTGCTAGGAAACCATCAAACTGAACAAATTGATTTACATCCAGACCTCCAAAACGACATTCTGGAATATCCTTCACACTCTCATTGCCTGTAGCACACATGCGAAATATGTCATATTTAGTCGGTATTTCGGGACCGTAGACAGTCAGGTTCAGATTATATGATTTCATCCTAGCTATGCCATCAAATGGCGGATGTCGCAACAAAGAACAAAAGGAATGTTCCTTACCTTGGAAGATGGGGCGCCTACTTGGTAGTACTCATTGAGGGCGTCAAATACAGATGGCTCGAATTCATATAGTGAGTTTACAAGCAGACCAGAGATCTCCTCGAGTATACATCTTGAAATTTCCATTATGAGGTGGTACTTGAGCCCAACCCTCTGCATTGGTTCAATAAAGTCCAGTGGGTGGAGAGGTGGAATGCAGGGTATTTCCACAGGCTTGAGCTTGTCGGCTTGAGAATGGTCGACCGGTATTATCCCTTGAGCTTGCAGAACGGGTGCATGAAGCACCAACGAAAGCGCTGATGCAGTGTTTGCCCACATAAAATAACTGCACATCCATAAGCCATATCTCTTCTCTTCAACACATTGGACTACTTGCTCTATTTAGCTACTGATTTAACCAAGAATTTATTTTGATTGAGCATACGAAGTAAAATGTGCACCACGTAAGGCCCAAAGTAATTTCATATCACCAGAATCAGGTCAAAAAACAAATAAAAATCGAACAGTAGAAGTTCCGCATAGCCTACTCTAAACTGCCAAAAATAAACTTGGGAACCATTTGGGACCTCTTAACCCCTCACCGCCCAAGGGGACCAAAAGTGTCCTCACACAGTCTAGCAATCAACTTCAAAGTGCTGTAACTTTTGCATCCAATGTCCAAATTAAATAAAACTTGTTGGTAAAGTTGCGCATAATAGTATATTTTTTGTGGTAAAATTTTCAGATCTATCCAAGATGTAATGAGTTTTTGAAAGCCATTCAAAGTTCGCAGGTTCAATTTGATTTCAGCTCACTGCAATGAGATGGCTGCAACTTCGGGGGCTTGTATCTTTTTCATCAAATGTTAGTTTTCAATAAAATTTGTTGGGCTTTGTTCCCCATAAAGTGTACTTATTGTAATAAAATTTTCATGTTAATCCAAGTTGTTTTGAATGCTTGGGAGCAATTCGAAGTTCAAAATCCAGACATTTTTGCATTACAATGAACTTCAGCGGCTTATAACTTCTTCAGACAGGGTTTGTTTTCAATAATTTTTGTTGGAAAAGTTGCGCATACTAGTCTAGTTCACCTCCAAATGTGTTTTTAGGAAAATTTCAGCATCTTTTGTCAACACTAAAACATTATAATCTTTCAATCTATACGGTCAAATGACCATCTACAACATGCACACTACAAGATTGTACGGTTGAGATTTTCATAACTTGCTCACATTTAGACTTATAACACTCAAAAAGCAAGGTTGTTTTTTGACATGGTTAGGCCTTGGGCGGTGAGGGGTTAAGTGCTTTAGAGGTCTAAATATATATTAAAAATTGACAGCAATAGAATCAAATTGCATATATAAAATTCTCTTGTCATGATTGACCTCAAAAGTCGTGAATAAATTTATTTGATTTACGACATGCGGAGTCCTAAACTCATGTAGAAACGAAATAGGGATGGACTCTGAGAGGTTTCAATCACCTCTTGACATGGAGAGGCTTGGTAATCTTCAATATCCACGTCACGAATATGTCAATGATAGCGCAGGAGGGTGGTGCCCAGTCTTGAGGAAATTTCACCAAGCCTTCCAAATACTCCTCCATGGCTTTCTTCGTTCTCTCCTCTGCAGTCTGCAGCAGCACCAAGTGGCTGTCGCTGGGTTTGTACTCTGCCCCGTTGGGAAGAGCCACCACCCGGAGATTTCCCGGCTCGTCACCCAAATGGCCAGTGGCCTGCAAAGAGTTCAACAAGATTCAACTCCTTCACTTGCTGTGGTGTGATTAAGGCCCAACAATTCATGGCATCAAAAATGACACCAATTTGATGGATTCCACTGTGAAAAAATTAAAAATTCAGACAGGGCTAACTTGGGTATGATCATCAGGATCAATGAAGAGCATGACATGTGTTGTACAAAACTTAAATAAATCACAGTAGCAATAAGTTACCTTGAGCTTGGAGATAACGCTCTCGGCGTTAACAAAAGATACGTGGACCCCAACGGCGCAAAGCTTCTTTGCAAAGATCAGATTTGGGACCGCATGACTCACCATCGGCCCCGCAAACATCACCACATGGGGTACGTCATCCTCAACCCTAATTTTCAACCCCATAACTCCTCCCTCTGCAAAACAAAGATCAACTTAAAAAGGAAACAGAAAACCGAAGCTGAGAAACAGCAACGCAGTCCAAGACTCAAGCGCAATCTAGAACACCAATTAACCCTAAAGTCCCTGCGGGGGATTTCGGGAAGGCTTCTGTGAGCTCAATTTTTGACATGATTCTCTGGATTTTTTTTTAAGATACAGTAGGAAATCAGTCACAAGTAGCTTTCGGCGGGGGAATATAGTTTTTATTTGAATCAGTGCTTCGGAGCAAAAGTCATGTCACCCTCAGTCCAAACAGAAGTTTGAGAGGGAACAAAAATCTCAACAAAAATCACAAAAAAATGAATTTTTTCTGAAAGATTGTATATTTTTTTACATGTGAAGCTTTGATTCATTCTATCTTAATTAGCAATGAGAAAGTTGTGGATAATCTTCTTTTTTGGACAATCTAAGCATCTTTGTGTAAAAATAACTTGTAGGATTTGTTTTTCAATGCAATTTTAACAATTTTTCAACAAAAATTGTTAAACGAGGTTAAGTTTTCTTGCTAAAACAATCTCATTGTTGGGATTTATTGTGTTTTAATTCCATCTTAAAGCTATAAAGGATTTAGTTTTTTTGTTCAATCTTGAACCTACTTCCATTTAACAATTTTTTAGTGAGTGAAAATGAAGTTTGTGTTTTTGAAATTTTTTTCTAAACTCTCAACTCAATTCCTCAACATAAGAAGTTCAAAATTCAAAACCAATGGTATAAAAGTTTTAAGCTAAGAAGATTTAAAGGCAAAAAATCTAGTTAAGCAAGAGCCAAAAAAACTTGCTCTCTTCACTTTAAATGCACTTATCTTTTGATTTAGGAGGTCAAAGTTTCTGAAATTTTTTTCACACATTCTTGTAATAGTCTAGTGCAAGATCCTACAGTTTGATATGGAAGAAGAAAAAAAACTTAACTTTTTTTCTCTTTGCAATAGAAATGACAGATTTTAAAGTGTTGTTTGATGAAAAAAAAGGCCTCAGGGACTGTAGAGGATAATGCAAAGAAAATCAAATGATCTGTGCCTTCAATGGTCGGTCTAAGCCAATCCTTCCCTTCTTGATGAAATTTCAATACAACAAGAATCTTACAGGAAGTACATAGTGCGCACCATGATTGCCAGAGCTGATCGCCAAAGAAACGACAGCAGCGAGAAGCAGCAGCACCGTTGAAGGAGCCCTCGTGAACACCACTTTGGTCGCCATCGATCTCGGAGCCTTGATTGCAGTAAAATGGAAGCAGAAGTCTAGAAACAATGCAAAGGAGAGAACGTTGCGGATTCTGACTGACTTTGAATGGCACCGGCGCGCGTTTGATCACCAATTGATGTATCTCGCTGTACAAGATTTCACTGAAAAATTGATACCCACAGAACTACTTCGCTTGAACCGCTGAAGCACAACAAGATTGAAGCTCTTGAAGCTAGACTCGCTTGTCCTGTCAAGGAATTGAAGAAATTCTGGTGCCCAATGATCGACGTGTACTGCTCTCCGTACTCATAGACTACTAGCTTTGTGAACATTGGGATGCGCGAGTTGTTTGCAAAATATGAGAAGCTGATAATTATGTACTTGCCCAGAGCTGACTGTAATGTACTATCTAATCTAGAGAACTGGGATCAGTACTGAACGCCATTTGCAGTTGGATATTCCAACGTTGACCGTTTGAATTGGTAAGGGCATTTTCAATTACTGTTCAACTGTACTTCCGGCGGAAGTTGCTCACACAGCTTAGGTGACCCCAGAATTCTTCATGCCTAACATTGTACAACAAGGCAACGCCTCTGCCCAATGCTGGGAAGGTCATATGCCTCCCTAGATGCCTGTGAGGGAATAATCGGTTAATGCAAGGATTGGGGTTGGCGGAAGAGTCATATTAAACAATTTTGTTCCCTGGGGGAATCCCCTTTTCAAGGATACAATAACGAATCCCTGTCTCATTAATAAACAATGTTCAGTAAAATACTGGAGGCTTTGAAAACTTCCTGCATGCCACTGTCTGAGTTTCCGGTCAGTGGCTCCTTCGGGGTCATTTGATGTCAGTTGCAAGGGCATCCTCAATAGATTCCGGAAATTCGCCCGCAAAGTGACGTCCACTGAAGTTGTAATGATATTCATGGGAAGCATATTCTACCTGTGTTTGCGTTTTAAGAAAACAGAACACGCCGGTCGCCGCTAAATTAAGAGTGTTTTTATCGATCAATTGTCACATAGGCAGTCTTCATAGGAATAAAAACTTCTGCCCCGGAAGAGAGGCATTGTTCTGGAGAGGGCACTCGAATTTCACTCTGCCCGGCCTCACTGAAAATGTCACAAACATTTCCTTCATTTTCCTCGATACACTAAGCTTTGGTCAGACTGGGCACTCAAAAGTTTCACGAAATCCTGATGCATGACAGCGTAAACTAAATTCGAAACAGATACACGCCTCTCAGTCTCTATGCAGCCAGATTTATTGACAGTGAACGATCATACATTCACAGAGCATTGTCCACTAAAATGGATGGATGAAAACAATGCAACCCTCCGTCCGTCTGCAACCACCCTTCCAATCTGCACATTGTCCAGAAATTGGATGTTGGGGCGCCCAAAGGGTTAAGGTAACTACACCTAGTTACATCCAGATAAGAAATTGAGTATTGCTGCTTTTTTTTTTACTTCTCCGATCTTGTTGTCTGCATAGAGTGCCGTGTATATTTTTCATGTATCAAGATTTCGTGAAACTTTTGAGTGCCCACAGCTAAGCGTATCGAGAAAAATGAAGGAAGTGCTCGTGACATTTTCAGTGAGACGGGGCAGAGTGAAATTCGTGCCGGCCCTCTCAAGAACGATGCCTCATGCCTGCGTTCCAGGGCAGAAAGTTTTTATTCCGGCTACCGAGACTTCTGTATGCCATGTGACAGTTGATTAAAACACTCTGACTAGTTTTAGCGGCGCCCGGCACGTGCTGTTTTCTCAAAATGCAAATACATTTAGACCTTCCACCATGAACGTCATTACCACTTGAGTGGACGTCACTTTGCATAGTATGAGGCAGCTTATGAGGCAGCTTATGAGGAGACTATAGCAGAGGACTGCCGTGTAGGCGTGTACTTATTTTCTAAGCTTGGGGCGTAATGACACCTCAGCTCATCTCTTTCCGAAGATGGCAATTAAGAACTACAATTACCGAATACTGCCTCTAAGTTACATGCTTTACATACAGTTAATTGCAAGCTTTATACGGAGTATTTGTCATGGGAAGTGGGAATTTCTGACTAGCACCTGTGGTGCACGTTCCGTCATACTTCTTCCTTCTTGTTGTCTTCGATTTTCCAGAACTCTTGTCTTCAGTTTTCCAGAACTTTGTCTTCAATTCTCCAGAATTTTGTCGTCAGTGTACTGAAGTGCAAAGATCGCATAGTGGTGGCTGTGAGGAGCTCTCAACCGTGTAACGCCCTTTTCTCGTCGTCAAACTTTATAATCTAGCTTCTCATCTGTTTATTAATTTTGTGTTCTCTGCAGTTGAAGATCATAGATATCAATGTTCCGCTCCATTTTCAGATCGTACGGTTGCTTTGTTTTCCACAGAGTAACAATCTCCTCCTTTCACTCATGCCATCGTTTGCGATTTCAGCATCTTCTTTGAGTTTCACAATGGATCAAAAAATAATCTTGTCTACAACGTAGTTATTGCATAACGATTCAAGTTCAGGGAAAAGATTTCTTTGAAGAGATTATGGAACCAAAGAGGTTAGTACTGTTAGTAGCTTCCTAGCTGCTCGGATAGAAGATAAAGAATTAGAAGGGTGCCTAAATTTTTGAGAAATTAATGATATTAGCTTGCCCCTCACACACCACAAAAGTGTAGGTGTTCTGGAACACCCGTGCTAAAGGCATCACCCCATTCATTTCCAAGTACATAGTTCATATACTGTATATGAGAAATAACAAATGGATGCCATGAATAATAAACCACGAAGAAGAAACTTTAGAATATCAAGGCATACAAATGTGTTTTAGAAAAATCACAAGAAAATTTACAATACTTGCTAATGTAGAATCCCATCCTAGAACACTTCAACATATAATCTAGTGGAAGTCCTAGTTAACTTTACATAAAAGTCTTCTAAAATCCTAAGAGGTAGTGGGCCTCACTTGAATGTGCCCATTCCAAGAACAAAACAAGCAAATGTAATGTTAATGGGTGCAACAAGTGTCTTTAGTCTACATACGTGTGTTGAAGTACTGCTCTTGAACTCTGTACAAAAATCATTCATCCAACTAAGTTAACTTAATTAGTAACTTGTACATGATGATCCTGTTAGTTAACCCTGTTAAATAGAAATTAGTATAGTGTATTAATACGTACCTAAGTAGTGGAAGTAGTGGGCTCTAATTATCATTACATTCAAGTACTTGGATTGGCCTTTAAGTATAATACTTAACTGGTGCCCCTGCACTTTGTATATATTTGTGCAATATTGCAATATATAATACAATTTGAGCCAAAGTCTTTGTATTCTGAGTGTCTACATTAGCGTCTAAGGATTTTTGTGTTTGTATGGTATCAAAGCGAGAGATGAAAAGAGACAAGAATGCGGTAGAATACTAAGCGAGAGATGAGAAGAGAATAGGAATGTAGTAGAGCACTACTCCAACGTCCAAAAAGAGAGAAAAAAAAAAGATAAACGTTGATAAAAAAACAGTAGAAAAGGAGGGTAGGAACACAGTAGAACCCTACTTGTGTACCTAAAGCAAGAGACTGAGAATAGATTGCATGAAGAGATATGATAAAAAGCACAAATCTAGATTTCAGAGAAAGAGACAAATTGAAAGGTTTTGCTAACTATTATGTGTGGGCTTTGAAGATGAAAGTCATGCTCAAGGCAAAAGGCCAATGGACCATCATGGAAACAACATAGAATCCCGAAATCTATCCAACCACGATTGATGGAAAAACTTACACTAAAGGGCAGCTCAAGAAGAGGAAGATGGTTATCTGCCACTTACTCTTGCTATGAGTTACTGATGATCTTTGGTAGCAAATACTCCAATCCTACTTAGATCTAGAAGGCACTAAAGGACCAATACAATGCGGGAGATAGTCACAAATCTTATCTCTAATGGAACAACTATAGACACTCAAAATGACAGAAGGAAGTGCAATAGAGGACTACATCAAGAAGACCAGAGAACTAAAAAACCGTTTGAGCAGTATGGGGGAGAGGTTGACAAATCGCAACATAAATCAAATTTTCATGAACTAACTACCTCGATCTTACGAAAGTATGATCCAAACTTTGACTCATCTCAATCCAAAGATGACCTTCAAAAAACTAAGCACAAATCTATTAGCAGAATCTCACCGACGCCAACATCGGACTTAGCAACTGAAGACAAGAAAGCATTGGTAGTAAGTTTTGGAAAGCTGAAGACAACCCAGACTCCAAGACGGGGACATGGACCTCTATAGATGCAAAGCTACGTACCATGGATACCAAACTTTGGACGAGGATGTAGATAACTTGGAAGGAGACCTTACAGCACACCTCAACCACCGCCAGAGCATTATGAATCAACACAACCATCACGACCATCCACGGTATGCTACAATTGCAATAAACCTAGTCACATAGCAAAAAACTATTGGGCACCTCCTAGCTCATACTCTAACTCTGGAAAGGAAAAAGGAAATAATACCAATTATACAAATACTGCCGAGTTTTTTTACTCACAACTAGCACAGAACTATAATCCATATTACTATTGGGGTAATGATCTATGGTATCTAAATAGTGGAGCAAGCAAACATATAGCTTCACATTATCAAAAACTAGATTACCATCCAAATATGTCAAGTGTTCAAATTAGTGAGGTTAAGACTGGAGGCGAAGAGTCTCACCTTGTGATGGAAACAAGCTTTGCTACTTTATCAACCGAAAAGGGTAAAATAAAAATCAAGCTTGTTAAGTATGTACCTAGCATGAAAAAGAATCTGATTTCTGTAGGAGCCATTGCTAATGTTAGTCATCAAGTAATATTTTCAAAACAAAAATGTTGGGTTGTAGACAATCACGATAGAGTAGTAGCATCATGAAACATTAGATGGAATTTGAGGCCTATAGAGGGCCATTTTAGGCCTATTCTCTTGTTGTTCCCTTGTAGCAAGGGAACAATTGGCTGTTAAGGGAAAAAAAATAGTTCTTAGAATGCAAAAAAAATTGAAAAAAAAATTAAATTTTTTTTTTCGAAAACTAACATGGCCGAGTCTTGGCCACGTCAGCCAGCTGCACTGTCACTGCTCTGTCGCTACTGCAATGCACTACAGCAAGTTCCCCACCATGATAACTCACGGCCTTCTAAAGACCTCAAATCTCATCTAATGAAGGGACCTCACAAACGGGTTGTACTATTTTATAAATCCAGCAACAACATTATCTATAGAACAAATTCATTGTAGCACCGTCGTATGGATTACCTCAGCTACATTGGACTTGTATTCCTCTCCAAGACATCAAATGTGATTGGGCTACCAAAAATAATGCAAGAAAAATAAATATACGGCTGTTGCCTAGCTGATCGTCAACACAGGGAGTGCTTTCCAAAGAAATCCAAAACCCGAGCAACAAAATCAAGGAAACAGGTGTACTCAAACTTCATGGGACCAATGCCAACACCATCATTGAGGGGGTCACGATATGTATTAGTGTTTACTGATGATTATTTACGGAAGGGTTGGACTTATTTCCTAAAAGACAAGAGTGAAATAATAAACAAATTCCATATCTTTAAATCAATGATCATAGTAGAGACAGGCAATAAGCTCAAAGTTCTACGACTAGACCAAGAAGAGGAATACATGTCTACTGAATTTATAGACTTTTGTCAAAAGAATGGAATTCAACGGAAATTAACTCAAGCCAATACTCCACAACAAAATGGAGTTTTAGAGCGGCGAAACAGGACCCTAATGGAACAAGCACGAAGCATTTCAAGAACTATGAGTTTCCTACATACCAATGGATTGAAATTATATCTCATGCCAACTATTTGATCAACAGAAGTCCAACAAGAGCAAACTTTGGTGAGATCCCCAAAGCAAAACACTTAGGTGAGAAGCCCAATGTCTCAAACCTCAGGATCTTTAGATGTCTTGCATACCTTCACATACCAAAAGAAAGTCAAAAGAAGTTAGACTATAAATGGCCATATTCGTCAAAATGAGACAAAATGGTCATTTTAAGACTTCAATCCTAAAACAATTATAGTGATTTTATCCTCGAGTCGAAGATAAAATGAGAGTGCAACCTTTGGGCATCAAAGGTTTTTATATATATTAATGTATAAAAGTCTCAAATTATCGAATAGTCTCAAAATTGAATAGTTATAACGATTTATCTTCGAGTCGAAGATAAAATTGAGACTATACTTTGTCTCATTTTAACGAATATGGCCATATAAAACCTAGGCATGCTTGTTTCTAGGACACAATAGTAAAACTAAAGCCTATAGATTGTATGATAAAATCAAAAGAAAAGTAATTGTCAGTCGAGATGCAGTCTTTGATGAGACAAAGATTGGATACCATCACCTAGGATCGCCTGAACCGATACAAAGCATTTTTAGTCACCCAGGGAATAGTACAACTGAGAGTTTAGAACCTGAACATATAGACAACCATGAGTTGCCAAAGCCAAACCCGAAGACCATCGCCAAGGAAGTAGCTCCAACATAGCTTAAACCCAACAAACCTCCAATCGAACCCGAGTACTTCCAAACCTCAAAAGATGGCGTCCTCTTCTTGTAGACCACCATGCATGACCTGAAGTCAAGCAATATCCCTATTACAACCGATTCCCATCAAATAAATTATGCGACTTTTGAATGCTCTTCACCAGAACTAACGAAAGAACCTTTAGACTTCCAAACTGCAATTCAAAGACAAGAATGGAGAGAAGCCATACAATTTGAGATCAACTCCATATTGAAAAACAACACTTGGGAGATAGTAGATCGTCCGAGCGACAGAAAACCCATTATCGCAAAGTGGTTATTTAAAATCAAATGAAATTCCAAAGGAGAAATTAGCAAGTACAAAGCTAGGATAGTCATTAGGAGATTTTAGCAGAAAAAGGGAGTTGATTATCATGATGTGTTTGCATCGGTAGTGAAATGGTCAACCATTCGCTTTATCTTGGCCTTGACAGCAAAGTATCACCGGTTTGTGTTCCAAATGGATGTCATTACCGCTTTCCTCAATGGAAACATTGATGAAGAAATCTTGATGGAAATGCTCGACAGATTTTCTGAAGCAAGGAACAACACAAAAGTTTGTAAGATCAACAAAGCCCTCTACAGATTCAAACAATCACCCAAAGCATGGTACGACCATATCAATCTCTAGTTACAAAAACAAGGGTTAATCAAAAGTGAAAGTGACTCAAACCTCTTCTATCTCAAAAAAGATGGTAAATTGTCCTTGTTATTATTATATATGGATGACCTACTCATCACAAGAAGCGATCATCTGGAAATTGCAAGGCTCAAAGAAGACCTACAGTAGGAATTTGAAATGACTGACCTAGGAGAAGCTAGTAAATATCTTGGCATGGAAATTCACAAACATAAAGATGGACTATTCATAAGCCAAAAAGGATATGTGATTAAATTGCTCAAAAAGTTTGGATTAACAAACTACAACCTAGCAAAATTGCTGATTGCCCCCAAGGAATCTTTGTAGAAGGCTACAGGTACTAAAAATATCAACCCTATGGTCTATTGCTCTTTAGTTGGCAGTCTCTTGTACCTATCCATCACATGCCGTGATATTTGTTACACCTTAATTTGTGTCTCAAAATACATGCAAGATCCCAAATTGGCCCATTACTAGGCAACCAAAAAGATACTTTGATACTTGAAGGGCACTTTGAATTACAAAATTTTTATACCATTAGACAACAACACAATCCTCCATACATATGCAGATGCAGACTGGAGAGGAGATACGGATACCAAGCGCTCCACATCAAAAATACTTCACAAACTCAGAGACATAGCAATCAATTGGAGTAGCAAATTACAGCCAACAGTTTCATTGTCTAGTACTGAAGCTGAATATCGGATGCTGACGGATGCAACGAAAGACGTTATCCATTTTAGGCAGCTATTGCAAGAAATTGGAATAAATGCAAGTGAATCAATGGTCACCTTAAATAACAACCAATCATACATCAAATTAGTGAAAAATCCCATACTGCATGTAAGGACCAAACATATAGAAATCTAGCATCATTTTATATGTGAAGCAACAAATGTCAAAGCGGTATAAGTAAGCTACATACCAACTTAGGCTCAACAGGTAGATTTCCTCACTAAGCCCTTGCCACACCACAACTTTGCCTGAAATCAGGACAATGCAGGTATTTTCCTTCTCATTACTGAAATCGTGCCCTAGCCTAGTTGGGAGTATGCAAGTTATCTACTCAAAGGGTCTGTCTAGTAATTTTGTGCTAGAAATCTAGGGCCTTGGAATTCTTCCTTGTCATACAATTGTCCCACCATTACTTTGGGTGATTTGTTAAGTGCCTCCAACTAGAATCTATAGTATCATCTAGTCGAACCCCACTCTCTACAACCAAACCCTAAATGCACCATGTGGAGCAACAACTTCTGTTTTCACGTTGTGACTCTCTTGAGAATCCCGGTCACCTTGGATTACACACCAAAGGTAGATGCATATGGCTTGAATTACCCCAAAAAATTGATGAACTGTAATGGCTAGCAACCAAAATACTAGAAAGACAATCTAAATCTAAAAATACAAGAACAAAAACAAAACCATTTAGCATGCAATACAAGAAGTGGATTAAAGCACGCATGCCAAATTGCAACACAAAGATCGCTCACCAAGGACATTCGATTGATTGATTCCTGGAAGAATTGGATGAACTTAATCGGAAAAGGAAGGATGCACACCATGCTCACTGGAAAAGAATTACAAACTACGTAGGGTTTCTCGAGCAAGGGAGGGTATTGAAGTACTACTCTCAAACTCTGTACAAAAATCATTCATCCAACTAAGTTAACTTAATTAGTGACTTGTACATGATAATCCTATCAGTTAACCTTGTTAAGTAGAAATTAGTGTAGTGTGTTAATACGTACTTGAGTAGTAGAAGTAGTGGGCTCTGATTATCATTACGTCCAATTAATTGGATTGGCCCCTAAGTGTAATATCTAACTGGTGCCCTTGCTCTTTGTATGTATTTGTGCGATATTGCAACATATAACGCAACTTGAGGCAGAGTCGAGGGCAAAGTCTCTGTATTCTCGATGTCTACATTAGCATCTGGGGATTTTCTATGTTTACAATGTGAGTTATAGCTTTCATAAGGAGTAAAATAATTTTAGCAAACAAATTTAAAACAAGATACAATCCACACTAAATTTTTGAACCTCACTAGGAGTAGTCACGCCTTCTTCACTGCATACTCATTCTTCAAAGAATAGGAATGTAGCAGCTTTCCATTGTTTTCCTATATGCTTTCCATTGGCTCTATAAGGTAGAAAATTCTTCTTTTGCAAAATCTTCTTTATGTTTATTATTCACCTCCGAAGGTGAATAATAGGCATGAAGAAAATTGCTTCATAGAAGTATATTCTATTGTGCTCCTTGAGCTCCTAAATTTCACCCCTCTCTTTGCCCCTCTCTTATTGTCATGTCCCCATTCTTTGTTTGCATCCTCCACACACCACAAAAGGGTTGTCACACCTTCTTCACACGGAACCATTCCCCATTGGTTCTTCTTTTCTCTCACCAACTTCCCATTTTTCATAGAAGTTTGCTTGGTGAAGGTGTGACTAATTTATCCCTTTTGATAGCAACGCATTGTGAAGATGCGCACCATATATCCCGCAATAAAATTTCATACAATTCTACAGTAAAGGTAGTCACACCTTCTTCATTCCAAGTTCAATTCTTTGAGAATTGAGATGTGGTGCTTTCTATATGGTTGTCCATAGCTTACAGAGTTCTCATCCTCTGAGGATTTTGAAGTGCCATTCTTTTCCTCCGGAAGTGAAGAAATGGGTTAGAATAAATTCCTTAGACAATTTTTCACTCCTTCATACATCACTTTCACTTTGCTTGACGCATGTCTGCTTTGTAACACCCTGAGTTCAATTTGTCTTTAGTACTACCTACACCACCTGCATTTTGCAATGCTTATGTACATTTATGATGGTTAATCTAGTCGATCCTCCGAGAGAACATGCTACTCAGGCTTAGAAGGGGTGTTACACCTTGCACGATGGCTCTCCATTGGCTCTTCTTTTCTCTCACCAAGTTCACATTCTTCAAAAAAAAATTGTTTCTCAAAAGAGATATGACTACCCCTAGTATACAAATAAACCAAATGGCAAGATTTTCAACAGAGCACTTTCATTACAATCCAACAATAACCTATCAACAATAAGGTAACTACACCTAAAATTTCACAAATAAGCAATTCAACATGCTTTCCATTATTATATTGAATTTCTTTTGGTGAAATCTTGTTGAAAGCTAAAAGGGGATTCTAGATTCTCTAAAAATGCATTTTTTGAACACCACATGAATAAACTACGAATTTTCAAAGTGCTGAAAATAGAATTTAGGACAACTAACCATAGACTCTCGTGAATAATGGAAGCGTGCAATTTAAGGTGTGAGTACCTTACGTACAGAATGACTTAAAAAAACACAAGTAACTTATTCTCAGTCACAGAAAGTGTAGGTAAATAAATAAGGTTATTCTTGCAGTAGCCAGCCAGCTTCATACGGCGGCATTGTGGGAACCCTAGCCACGGCCCATCGCCAGCTCCAATCTTATTATTACAGTGCCGGCCATTCCATTCCAAGCTGGAGGCAACTTGTATTTTGACTGTTTTTTTGACGGCCATATAATAATCCACAGGAGCATGCACGAGTCAGTGTTTGGTGAGCAGCAAGGTTTAACCCTTAACCCTTAAAGAACGAGCTGATCACCGTGAAAATCATGCGTTTGGGTACCGTGTGAATTGTTGGCTTAAAAAAATGAAAAAGCACTCATTGAAAGATATACTTTCCCTTTTCACCCAAAATTTGCATAGTTGCACTTGTGTTCTACATGCAAAGATTTTCTATCATTCATCAACTAGAAAATGGCCGCAGCGTCGTTCATGGGTTAAACGACAAGCTAGTTACCATGGAAATGATCTACTTTGGTATCATGTGAATTGTTGGTTTAAAAAAATACGAAAGCACTCATTGGAAGTCAAACTATTATAGAAGACCTTCCTTTTTCACAAAAAATTTGGAGGATGAATAGTTGTACTTATGTTGTGTATGGAAAGATTCTTTGTCATTCATTGGCCATAAAATGTCCTCAATGTTGTTTATGGGTTAAGGTAGATCAACCCATTACCACATAAATTTACTATCTAGGTACTTTAGAGAAGCTATTTGTTAGCTCCCATATTTTCCAAATTGAAAAGTTTGAGAGAAGTCAATTGCAAAAAAAATGAAGACATTCCAACAAGAAGTGAATTTTTTGTGATTTTTCAAAGCTAAAATGTTAAAGTTTAAATAGACCCTTGTTGAAGCATAGGTAGATGCTTGTTAAAGCATAGGCTGATGTGTCTACTCTCTAAGTGCATTGCCATCATAATAAAAGATTGCTAAGATTGTGGTAATGGGTGGGCCATTGACACAAATGAAAGGATTTTGTAGGTGGCATAATTGAGTGGTTGGTGGTATTGGACAGATCTACCTTACTTCAAATTTTGCACTCAATTGGACCTAATGGATTAGGTCAAAAAACTGCTTTACATCTAAAGATTGGGCCAATTGCACAAAATTGCAATTCCTATTAGGTTTAAGATATCATTGCTAACAAGGCTAAGTTTATCCCCCTTAAAGAGGGATAATTCCTCCTTGGATATTGGGGAGGAACTTTAGTTATAATTTTGATGATGCTATTGGCTAGCTAGTTGTAACTTTTGCAAGTTTTTTTCAATGTTATTGGATGCGTTGATGATTCAGTAGCAAGCTATTGGATAGTGCATAAAGTGAATAGTGATTTGCAATGCATGCAATGAACTATTGGCCCCCCCAAACATTATTGAACAATGTTATAAAGGTTGTCCTCAACTACTCATTAGAATAATGGGGGCCACTCTTCCCACATGTAAAGGCCTTAAAGCCAAGAGGTTGGGTCAATTCAATAGAACCTAAAAGTTTTCAACTCCTTTCTCTCTTTCTCTATCTTTTCAAGGCTCTTTTTCACTTACAGGGTAGGCTAATTCCCCTTGAGGATGATTGCATAAAATCAAATGGATCTAATTTGTTGAAAAAATAATATTTATAATTTTTTTTATTGAAATTTAACAATGGCCTTGAGGCCAAGAATTGGCCTTCCATTCTTAGTGCATCCAATTCATCAAGCTTAGGCCATGTTAGATTATGTCTTTTTTGAATTAAAAAATTCATTCTACATAATTGGCTTGGCTTCTCAGTGTATAGGATTTTGGACTAATTTCAGCCTTTTGTCCAATCACAAATGAAGGTTTTGGGCCCCTTACACAACAAATTGGCCCAACTTCTAGGAGTAAAGTATCTCTAATTTTGATTCACATCATGTAAACACTAGAAGAATCTTGTGTTTATCTAGACATGGGTTGCCTAACTAGATATTCAATGTAGCAACCCCATGTTTTTATATCATTGAAGATGTTACAGTGATGACATAAAAAACATGAGGTTGCTACTTTGAACATCTAGATAAACAGTGTCAAGTTAGACAACCCATGTTTAGATAAATACGCGATTCTACTAGTAAAATCAATCATTTGCAAAATTAGCATCTATAAGTATAATTAATCACTATTTAAAAATACATAGAAGTGACCATTTTCAAAGCTAAATTCTAAAACTTGGTATTAAAGAATCTAAAATACATGTATGTTTAAAGGTTGTCTAATTCATAAAAATTCAACTTGCATTCAATTCATAGATATTCAATTCACTTCATGCAATCTTACATCTTTTCTTTGTCAATAATTGTAAACATACATTGTAAAGTTTTGCCTCACCATTTTGATTGTTGCAAAATACAATCTTTCACAAATAAAATATATTTCTTACACTCAACAACCCCTAACACTTAACAAAACCTTGGTACACAAGGTAGAGGGGTTAGGGTTTGGAGGTTAAGACAAGGGTTATGAAAATGCAAATATCTTAGATGAAAGTAGTAATAATCATCCAAAAATTGTAAGAATAACTTGGATGAATGACTAATTTAATTTAATTATATTTTAAAAAATTCAATTATAATAAATTATTATTTGAACTATCTAATTGTTTTTTTATACTTTAATTAATAATTAAGCAAAAAGTTGCCCAAGTTATTAATGGGATAAAAATTTCTATTCTAGAAATTGGATTCCGATTCTAAAATTGCACTCTACAATGTGTTCCAACTTTCAAGTTATCGTCTTTATCCATGATGATCAATATCCATAGGTCCTCAAACAACTTAAAGGAAACAATCCCTTTGAAGGTTGATATAATTTAAATATTTTAAAAATATTTTAAAAATAACTAAAAAGAGTAATCTAAAAGTGATCGCACTCATGCCACATCAGCTTCTAAAATTCAATATTTTTTTAATATTAGTATTTTTCAACTTTTTAAATATTTTTTTTCAATTATTCAATTCAACTATTCTATGTTGGTTAGGGCCTAAAGTTTGCTATTCAATTTTATTTTTATTCCCTAATGTTTGAGAATTCACAATCCCTTTGAGGGCTCATTTTTTCTTCATGCAATGCATTGTTGTTCCTACTTTTTATAGATACCTCTATTAGCTCCACGTATGAACAAGATTTGCACATATAACCATTGTATTATCTTTTTGTTCATTTGACATACTACCAAAATAACTCATCAACAAGCCTCAAATACTCCAACAAATACCATCAAATATCTTCATATCAAGTATCTTCCATCAAATATCTTCATATCTCCCACTAAGAATACAAATGATGAAATAAATATCTTCATATCTCCCACAAAGAACACAAATGATGAAACAAGTACCAATAATTTCAAACCATCAAAGAAGTCTTATGAAAACAATTTCACAATATAGATTTGCTTCATATCATCTTAACAAAATAGAATCATTAATTAGTATCATCGAAAACTTAGTTTGATCCAACCAATTCAAAAGCTTTCATATTCAATGATAATAAATATCAAAGATAAATTTGTATGCTTTTCATTGAATTTAAAAACACTTTTTTTTTAACGTTATACCCTCACCATAGTAAAACTCAACTTTGTTGATAAGAAACTTTCAAAGATTATGTAAATTGAAAAGCACCTTGGGGGGTCACTTAGAGTGTTCATTAAAACCACGTGCGAATAAAACTTTGGACCCCTATATACTTTTTGAATTTTAAATAAAATGAAATGAAAAAAATATGAATAGATTTTCCTACTTTGAAAGTTTATGTTTTGAATTATTGATATTTTTATTTGTTAATGATAATTAGTTACAAATTTTTGAAGTAAAAAGATACATTGTAGAATTGAAAAATAACTTTTACACCCCTATATTATATAAGAAAAAATTGTCTAAAAAATGAACAAAAAATTCCTAAAAATAACTCTTTATTGAAAGCTCTTTTTGAGTTGAATATTGATGCAATGGTCATCTAATTTTGTTCTCTAAAAATATTTGAGTTAAAAAAATATGTCATTTTAGTGCATTTTTAACCTCTTCTAGAAATCATTCCATATTTTATTTGAGTTTGAAATTTTGGGAGTAGAATCCTATAGACATTAGTAAACAATGTTCAAAATTTGAAGTTAAAATTATAGTTTAAAAATCACTTGTTTGCATGTGGTTTACTGTAGTAGAACTAAGTGTGCACCCTAAGAAAAGCAGAAAATAGTAAAAGATTATGATGCACTAAACATGACAATTTTTGACAACATCTCTTGAAAAACATCCAAAGTCCTTTGGGGGTAATGCCTAAAGAAAAATCTTTGGATAAAACAACTATGAGAAATTGTGAATAGTTATCATTTTTGGACACATTGACCAAAATTGAAAATTAGAACTATTTTCTTAAATTTCAACTATATAGAAAAATAGTAGGTTATTAAAATTGAAATATTTTAATATTTAAAGTATTATAAACAAAAAGAAAAGCCCTTTAACATAGAATCAACAAACCTTGACTCTTGTTGGAGTGATGATATTGCTCTATTTATAATTGAGCCCCTATGTTATTGAATATTGCATCTTTTAGGTTAATCGTCTTCAAACTTTCAAAAGCAAATAAAAGGTTTAAGTTACTCTAAACCACTCTACAATACAAGGAAGTTAAACAACTTGATAATACAATAGCTATTTTTTTTAATGATTTATTGTATATAGATAATTTTCTATCTTAAATATTTGATCAATGAAAATATAGAGACAAAGATTTAGAATAATGACATTTATGCATGCACCTTCTGACAAAATTTTAAAAACTTTCTTTCAAAATTGACTTTGTAGAAACCTATTTAATTCCTAAAAGCCTAAGGGATTTGGACAAAACACAAATGTGTTATAAAATATAAGTTCTATAATTTTTTTGAAATTTACTTCAAAGAAGATAATGCGAAGCATGAAAAGTGGTATGGCAAATTCTTAAAGCTATTTTTAGATTCTCTTTAAATAAAATTTGAAGATATAACTTCAAAAATTCACCAATAATATAATTTCTATTTTAGCATTTGAATTTTTTCGATTGGTCAAAATTGTAGTTTCTATTGATTTGTGAAAAAATGCATAAGATTTAGTAATGAAACACCAACACTTTTTTCAAATAATAAAATTTTCAATACTATACAAATTCTAACACTTTGTGCTATTTCTCTTATAATTTTTGTTTAATTGTAGCAATCTTAGTTTTGAATATAAATATTGAAAGACAACTTAGTATTTTTTTTAAACTAAGAAAAAATTCATTCAAGAATGCTGCTTGAAGTTGGGTAGTAACCATAAAATGGTCACTTGAATGCTTACGGGTTAACCATTAAATTGCTCATTCCAAGAACAATTGTCTTTAGGGAATTAGTGTGAGTAGTCCAAAGAACTTGATTTACATTTGGAAAGTTGAAAATTACCTTGAATATAAGAGAATGAAATATATTTACCCACTATTTGGATTTGTTCTTTTTGAAGTGGGCAACAATCACATTGGTTGGCTAACTTTTCAATCTATGTCCAAATTTAACCAAAAAACATGAGCTGTAAACAACACTACATTTAACTTTAAGAAATTCCACAAGGCAAAGTTTAACTTGAAATTTGGTGAAACCAGTGCCATTAAATTCATAA
The DNA here is from genome assembly GCA_950106755.1 of Climacium dendroides. Taxonomy (NCBI): domain Eukaryota; kingdom Viridiplantae; phylum Streptophyta; class Bryopsida; order Hypnales; family Climaciaceae; genus Climacium; species Climacium dendroides. Next base: position 5,588,212 of record OX467082.1, on the reverse strand, counting down.
CTCAACCTATTTCTCAGAATTTTTTTATTTATTAGAACCCCTCAAAATTTGACAAGGGAAAGCTCAAAAACAGGGGCATCGACTAGAAAATGGTGACTGGGATTAACATAAGTTAGTACTCGTAATCAGGGAAGAGCAGCTGACGGAAGTCTGAAGGAAGTTTGAAGACCTTAGGTGTTGACGTCACCCCAAAGCCCTAAAACCCTAAAACCCCGAACCCCAAAACCCCTCCACCCCGCATTCGCACGGGTCGCGTCGCAGCGACTCAGAAACTCCACCACTACCAAATCTACGAGATATTAGACTCACCCTCCATTGCGGCGGGTTCCCTTCCCGCCCCTGTCTTTTCCCATTCCGGGAGGCGGCCTTCCTTGAAACTTTGAACGTTCTTGTCATTCCCACGCAGCTCTCAACCTCATATTTCCACATTCGGCGAGAACTCCGAGAGCATTGAACAAACTTATTGTGTTTGAGAGAACACAAGGAATTGCTATTCCACTTGTGCAAGATTTTTGGCACTCGCTGTGGGAAAACAACAAGCAGGAGGTCGAGTGCCGAGATGGCCTCTCATCTGTCGCGTGCAGTGGCGAAGAAGCTGTACTCGCTCGGCGCGGGTGGTATGTTTCGTTTCGTCCGTTGTAGTTGATGATCCTTGCATGCATTTGGGGAGTATCTATTTCGACTTTAGGGTTAACTGTGGGTTTCAATAGGGAGCGACAATGTGGGATACAAGATTGGTGGTGATAATGCGTGGTGGTGGTGTGTCGTGAGCTTTGATTTCTGGATCACGTTTTTCACAAGGATCGATGGATGCATGTGAAAAGCGCATGCCGGTTTGGTGTAGGGCTCAGGGTTTAGGGTTTAGACTTGATTGTCTTGCTTGTGAATGACTGAGGAGGGTGAGGAAACTTTGGAGAAAAGGTCCACACAATTATTTTAACAATCATATATGAATTAACGAACGGTTCTAACTTGGACTCGTACAATAGAGTTCTATGTAGCTGCAAACCTTTCAATCTCAAACGAATGGTAAACCCCTAAAGGTCACTGGATATCTCAAGATTTGAGGATTTATAAGTCACTTGCATTGTAAAAATCGCAGTTTTTGAACCTGTCCTAAGCTTCTTCTTCTCCTGTTGAGAAATTCGTAATTACGTTTTAAGCCTCGCATTCTCTCACTCTGCTTAAGATGTGTCGATGCCTTGTATTGTCATCAATTGATACCAGGAAAGCGGATGATCTCTACACTGGTGGAGCTTATAATTAAATTTTCGTTAAATCTGGGCCTCTTTCTTAATTTGCAGGGAGCTTACGCACGTTGGGGTCTGCCTCAGCGAAGGCCAACTTTTATAGTACGCAGGGATTTGACAATGCATCTCAAGATGCTGTGTCGGAGCTGAACACGCAAACATCAGAAATTGGTCAGGGTCATCAGTCAGATGCTGCTCCCGAATTTTTTTCTTTTGATTCTCCTGCTGCTCCTCCAACGAGTGGAGATCAACCCGCAGCTCAGCCCCAGGAGAGCTATTCGTCTGGCCGCACCTATCAACCTCGTGGGGTCTACAAGGTACTGAAGTCTGCAGGCCCAGATGATTATTTTATTAACTCAAGCATTCATGTTTGCGATTATACAATATTATACTGGGGCAATCATTCATGGTTGGCGATTTTAGAATCATGGTTAGAGTTTGAGTTAACGTAGTTGAAAATAGTAGCTGCCTTCATATCTTTAGGAACTGAAAATGATTCATATAGAAAACTTCATGGAAGACCAAAATTTGAGTCAATAATAAGAATATCCATATCCTACTTTTCTGAAATGCGTTTTGAGAGTTTAGCTTCCAAAGTGGGCTTCCTATATTTAGTTTGGCTCTAAGGGGATCACTTAAAGGGGTTTAGTTAACAGCGTTCCCTTTTGTGTCGGATCTCCATAGTGCATAATTTCATTGGCATATCTGTGTTAAATTCACTGACCAGGTCTTGTTTGTGTCATTCGATGTTTAGGCTATACTTTTGGGGGAGGTTGGTCTACCTCCCGTTCAAAAAGTACTGAAGAGTGGACGAGCAGTTACTATCTTCTCTGTGAGCACTGGAGGAATGCATCTTAATCGTAGAATGTTTGATGGGGAGAGTCCTGAAGAATTTGCTGAGCGTAGCAGCATACAGTGGCATAGAGTAGCTGTGTATCAGGAAAAAATTGGGCACCTCATCTTGCGCTCTATGAAGCAGGGGTAAGTTCCCTGGTAGATATGTCTGATTCTTGGGACATATGCTGAGATGCTGGTTAGTTGCTGAAACTTTTTTTTTTTCAGGTTCTTGCCTTGTGTTTGGATTCCAACAATACACAGTTTATTGATGGTCAGTTGTTAATGTTACCAGGACACAGGTGTACGTTGAGGGTAACATTGAAACAAGAGTTTACAACGACCCCCATACGCAACAAGTGAAGCGCATTCGGGAAATTGCAGTACGCGGGAATGGTACACCCTGTATTCCTGTGTAGTTCCTTCATTTTAAGCAATTATCGGTTGTATTACGACAAATGGGGTCGCTTTAGCAACTTCAAACCTTTCATGGATTTCTCTTCGTGGGTAGTGCCACATGTTTTGCTGTGCTGTGCTGTACCAAGTAGTTTTAACTGATATGGTTTCTGCATGGAATGCAGGACGCCTTTTGTTCATGGATCCAACATCAAAAGCTAAGGAGCAATTCGGGGAAAACCCTTTGGAGTCATTAGAGCCAATTACACGCCAATCAGAGCAGCCCCTAGAGGCATAGATGGAATACTGTTGCTCCATACTCTACAGGAGTTTGGCTGAAGCTACAACACCTGGTGATTTATGGTCTGGATTCCTCTCTTCACCCTTCCTCTAAATTTGTTATCTGATCTTTGTAGGTGCCTTAAACAACTGTGGTTCTCATCAACGTCACAAGGAGGATTCCACAACGTCACCACTGATCATTATTTTAGAGTACGGTGATAATCCCACTTAGTGATATTTACCACATTGTCCTACAGATGAGTTACACTTATCTGATTCTGTAACGAGAGAGATTCTCAATTTCTACAGAAAACCATTTTCTAAAGCATTTATGCGGAGGAAGAATTTTGCAAGTGGTGCCCGGTTAGCATGTTTATTTTTGCACTGCTTCAAACGGTTTCCTTGATGTGTACTCCATTTTCGCAGCGTTGCTGCTCTAGAGAGGTGTGCTTTTGAGTTGATGGTCATTATCTCTTGAATATTTATAAGATACATTAAATTGACTTCTTACTCCAAAGATACTTGAGTTGTTTGGAATGGACACATTTTCTAGACACGTTGAACGTTGACGAGACAGCTGAAAGCACAAGAGTAACAGGTCACAAGTTGTCAAGAACTTTTTTATTGTAGGTACACTCTTCAACCCGCGAGATATCCTCGTAACATTCATGATGGGAGATCATGAGGACCACTATTGAAAGAACCGTCCTGATTCCTATTCAATATGAGCGGCCATCGACCAATTTAGCCGAAGTCATGATTTCTTACGCCCAACGTTTGCTAATTGAAGGTCAAGTAAGTGTTAATTGGAAAAGATGAGGAGCTGTTGATAACAGAGGTATGTCAATAGGAGACAGGACCAGCTCCCTAACGGTTTCCGTATCCTACGTAGTATATTACTTCAAGCACCAAGCAGGACTTCGGAACGTACTAGCCTAAGTTCATGGCTGCAGACTGAAGGTACCAAGTTAGTACTGTCGCAGACGGGCGTTGCAACCAGGCCGGGAGCACATGACTTCGCGGTTCCAGGTGCACCAGACGGGGATGAAGCACGCGCGAAAGACGCGGCGCACTCGTACTTTGGAACACCCTCCACCGCAGACACCGCATTTGCCCGGAGCGTGCCTGCTCCTCGTCACCGTATGCCTCTCGTCACAGATGCAGCACAGAAACATGATGCCCACTTTGTTGCAATGGCCGGTGACTATGTTCAGACAATGCCGAGTGGGAAGAAGAAAAGAAGCGTGATTTCGCCGGCGTGAATGAAGAGGCCGTTTGGTCAAGATTCCACACCAAATTGCCAAGGACTGGAGTCGCCCGAGGAAGGTTTAGGAACACCTCGATGTGATTGATACTCTCGTCGAAACTTGCAGCAGCTTAGTTCCTCCTGCAGCCTGCAAGATGTGTACACGAGTATTACTCCCGTGGTTACCAATGTGATAGAAAACAATGGTCTGCTAATTGAACTATCAGTGTGCAAGCTCTAATACATTCATCAAACAGAAATCTTCACCTCGCTTTCCTCTGTCATCTCCAGTCCTCAACAAATTAAATTTCAGCCAAAATTTACAAGAAAGCGCTTAATTACTAGAGGACTCTGATGAGACGACGTCCCTAATTCATAATACATAAATTCTAACCATGAATTCTACCGATTCAGAATGAAACCAAGGGCAATGTGCTGCTTCGGGGACAGCACTTCACTGGGTATCTCCTAAACCATGTTAAACCATCCTACGATTCTGCCAGTGATCGAAGAATAGTGTGAGCTATGTACCTGCAGCTCAGTTGAACGTGCTTGTTACAAATGCATGGAGCTTGGGAATTCTTATAAGTGAACTAGCGACCCTTTGTTATTGGTGTGCAGGCGACGCGTCCTGTCGACGTCGTCGGAGTCCCTGTCGAAGTGCCGGCGCTGAAGGCCGGGAATCCTTTGAATTCAGCCTCTCTTTGCATTTGTCGGTACGGTATCCCACATTCGCACGGCATCAACGCACGCAATACAAGGCGCAGGACAGCATTTGGGCGGTGCTCCACCAACTCCGCTTGGTGAGCAACTTTGTAATTTCACAACAAAACTTTTAAAAGGTGGTCTGATGGATGGCCCGCTCCTCCAGCAGTACCGATACTGGTAAACAGAAACTCGCGTTGATTTGTGTGGCATTTTTGGTAGTCATAAAAAACATTCTTTTATAACCACTACAGGAGAACTTCTCTAAGTACACCCTCTATAAGTCAAATAAACTTCTTTAAAGATAATCTTTTGAGACTAGTACCAGACTTGTCTCCACAGAAAGGTTATGACCTAAAATGATCCTTTATAAACAAATAATTAAACCTCTCTAATGTCATCTTGTCAGATGGTCCTAAACCTACTAGTTTAGAGAGGTTCTATTGTAATGTGCTATGTGCGGTTGCCACTGCACCCCTCCTTGCAAAGAGCTTTCCAATGGTACCAAAAACATGACTCGGGGACTCGCAGTCCTAGAGATTTCAACAAAACAAAACAAATAGCGTAACTTAAGGTATAGATGGACATAAGCCTAAAGGTGTTAAAGAGTGTTGTTACTAAGGATCTTAATAATGAATTTATACCTATTTCTTGACCAGATTCACATTGCAAACATCATCCCTAACACCAAGTGTGAATATACCCTAAGGTATGGATGGATATAAGCTTAGATTGATTGATTGATTACTAGTCTACAAAAATGTGAGTTGATTTGAATGGCATTTTAGAATGTGTTCTAATTGCCTTTTAATAATATATAAGCTTTGGTGAACCCCTAAATGCCCCCAAGGTTTTTTTGGAGCTTCTTGAAAGTTTTCTCAAAACTACACAAAAAGCCTAAGTTTTGATAAGTATCCCCAATTTTTTTTTAAATTGTAACCATACAGATTCAAACTAAATGTGTTATGAATTTTATTCAACAATATCACTTATGGATTGAAAGATTACAATGCTTGATTGAGAGTGTACGTGTTAAAATTGAAAAAGTGATTTGAAGTCTTTCAATCCACTTTTTATATGTCAAATCTAAAATTGAGGTCATGAAAAAATATGAGGCCAAAGGATGTAATTTGCATAACCATAATTAAAAGACAACTTATCAAAATCTACTCTATAATTTTCTTAAACGATGCATGTGATTTCCCCCTCCCCCAAGATCTAATGCATGTATTTGAAGCTCATCTCCAAGAGCCTTTAACACTGAAAAATCAAGATTTGCAATAAACATACTTCTATAAAATTTTCAATAGAAAAATCATGAACAATTTTTTTCAAAATTGAATGCTTAAAATGGACTTTAAAAGGTGTTCATTTTTTTTAAAAATGCAAAAAGAGCATTTTGGTAAGATTTCATTTTACTTCAAAGTTTACTTAACACCAAAAAAATTGATGCCTTGGGGCATATAGGTGTTAATTGATCATTATGTAAAGTGGCTCTTATATTGTACTTCTAAGCTTTCTAGCGGCTAGTCTTGAATGTTGTGCAAAGCATGGTTTGGATATTTTGATTTTGGTGAGAATAGGTTTGGAACTTTGAAATGTAAACAAAGCACTAACTAGGGGTAGAAACAACCTACAAATGTGTCCTTAAGTTTCTTCTTCTCTTGAATGTTGTGCAAAGCATGGTTTGGATATTTTGATTTTGGTGAGAATAGGTTTGGAACTTTGAAATGTAAACAAAGCACTAACTAGGGGTGGAAACAACCTACAAATGTGTCCTTAAGTTTCTTCTTCTTATGCATTGTAGAACTTCAATACCATAGTCATTTATTCTCCATCTTCTAGATCTCTTTAGATTTGGGACCATTGAATACATGGTATAAATAACTAAAACAAGTAGAACTTCAATACCATAGTCATTTATTCTCCATTTTCTAAATCTCTTTAGATTTGGGACCATTGAATACATGGTATAAATAACTAAAACAAGGTCTTTGACAGAAATACATAAACAATTGTATTGAATGGTAAATAAGATATACATATTCAAAACCACCTTGCCCAATATGGCACCTTCTACTATTAGATCCAATTCTACCCCTATGCACCCTAATGAAGTGAAGATTATCTATGTTTGGTATTAAGGTGGGACATTCATAAACCTTCCTTCTAAACCTACCTGCCTCATTAATGACAATAATAGGTATTTCAAGAAATTTAATACTCATTTCTAAATAGGGGATATATTTAGAACCAAGTTGGTTTATATACCTTCTACCTTATGATAGTTTAAGTGTGGAATTGAATTTGAAAGCTTTCAAATTTATTTAAATGAACCATGTGGTTTACATACATAGACCATCTAGGAAGTTGAAAAACCCACATTAGAATCCAAATGGACAAGAAAAGTTCACCCTTAGAAACAACAATGGGAAGCTATATGTTTTTGATTTGACCACCTATAATGTGTCTTCTTATACTGAAAAATGAGTTGACCAAAATAATTGTGCAAAAATATCTCATTTGTTATTCTATTGCAAAAAAAAAATTATAAATCCAATTAGGATAAATATAAACAACCACCAAAGGATCAATGATGGATCATCCCTACCTTACCTCCAATCATGTCTACTTATTCTTGTGATATCTTAGTTGCTTACTCTACATTGACCCTTAGAAAATGGACCTTTCATTGACCCTTAGAAAATGGACCTTTTAAAAGACAGATTGGCAATTGTGGAAATCATCCCTTTGGATACGATAGGAATCATTGACTTAGAAAAATGCACAAGCACTCGTTGGAAGTCAAACTACTGTAAATGACCTCCCCTTTTCACAACAAAAGGAGGGTGAATAGTTGCACTTCTATCCTACACAGAAGGATTCTCTATCATTCATCATTCATTGGACACAAAACATCCACAGTGTCATTTACAGACTCACAGACAAAGAGAAAAAAAGAAATCTGGTACGCAATGCAGTTCATGAAGCATAACTCACAAGTTCGTTGTAAGGAATGGGATGCCAAACATTTGTGCAGACATTGACCAGTGAGCGTAGCTGCAGCGCCAACACTTCCACTCTCTCAGCTCCATGTGCAATGTCAAGGCTAGTATCTAATTGACCTTCTCAGTTCTTTAACACCAAGAGCCATTAACACACAAAAACACACCAGTAAGAAGCAAAGTACCAAACGCCATACCCTCAAAACAGTTTCACAGTTTCACCAACCCGATTATATGTTACAGGTAGTCGGCATTACAAGTACCAGCAAGACCCAGCAATTGACCTGCAGGAAGCATTTGAATATGATACAACACATTGAGACTACATGTGCTACTTCACCTTTAATGTGCTACTTAGAAATACAGCCTCCGCTTCTGTAACCATCTCAGATACCTCGGCAGGAAAAAGCCGTTTAGGTTAGTATACACCAACTATGATGCAGAACACAGTGGTTCAACGCCATGCCTTTGCGCTCAGTGAGTGAGACAAACTTGCAGGCTGCTTTTATGGGACCCCGCAGACAATATACGTATTTACATGTATACTGGCACCGACCTTTGCTGCCAGAACATACTAATCGATTGAACCTGACAAAGAGCTTAAGACATGGAGCGTACATTATAATTACACTTGATCTCTATGCCACAAAAGCTTCTGAGGTTCAATACTGACTGAAGCAATTTGTAATCAAGCTATTTAGCAGGTGAGAGTTAATTACATAATTGTACAGAGTGTTGTTACACCAGGATATGAGGACATACGAGTGAAACTTTAACCTGGGGATAGTCTCGCTGTAATCCCAAGAGGTTAGTGAAGAAGAGTACGTTGTCCATGCTTTTTTTGAGTTCTTCGGCATCAATTCTGAGCGTCTGTAACGCTGGTGCACACTTGAGGAGAGTGCCCAGCACAGAGATGCAGTCGGTGTTCCCCCACCCTATCACGGCCGTGATATTCTCCAGTTTTGGAAGGGTCATTGAATGCATCCGCATGAAAGCAGCCCCAGCACCTCCCGCTACTTGAAGACACTGAATCGCATAAAACAATAAGTCAAAAGCGAGGCAAGAGTGACTAATAAAGGAGAGAATAATATAACCGCCAGAGATCTCATTCCGTCTCCTATTGACTGACCCCTCTTACCAACAGCAACTCATCTTTTCCAATAAACACTTGCTTGGCCTTCAATTAGCAAATGCAGTGTAAGCATGACTTCGCTAAATGCCTTTGATCACTCATCTTTGAATGAAAATCAGGGGTGGTCTACTGTCCATTCAATAGTGGTCTACAACCTCCCACTTTGCATGATGCACAGAGTGAGAAAATTTGATATCACAAGATTTTGGCTCAGTCTCGTTATATCCGAAGTGAGTCCTCCAGTGAGCTCTGTTGAGTAATCTCCAAATGAAAGTACGCTCCTAAATGTTGCTAAAAATGCATAAGATGATACAAAGGGTACCATTTCCTACATGTTGCTGAAAATGACGATAGACAGTAATCAGAGAAAGGCAATGAAGTTTAGAGCAAACCTCAAAAAAGTCAGTGCCAATGTGGATAGACACAAGCTCCTGCAAGTGACGGAGTAGTGACTGCAGTTGGATAGGGTACTTGCGCTCGATAAAAGCATCAATGTGGAGGGAGCGCAGATTGGTTCCCAGCCTAATCAAATGGGTGATAGAATCCAACGCCCACGACTCTCCGCTTATGTGCAGATTTTCTAAGGTTGGGAGCTCCCTGATACTAGGTCGAATGTGCCAAAGCAGGGCGAGGTTCTGTAACGAGAACCCGTCCATGACGAGTTCCTCCACATGACAAAGCGACACGGTCACCAGGTTCGGTGCATTCACAGTGACCACGGTAATGGGTGCCGTGACCACGTCCATGCCATTGGCGAACTCCAAGGAAGTCAGCTTCAAGGCTGTCAAGTGCGGGGTGCGCAGGCCCTTGCAGGAGTTCAACTTCAAATCCTCCAGCACTGGTGAGAGCTCCACGAGTGTCTCCAGGGCACTGTCGTAAATGAAAATCAGGTCCAGGTGGAGAGTTACCAACTGTTCAAACTTTCCGGGTGAGGAAGGCATCTCCGGAATGAAGCCATAACATAGGTTTAGCCACTGCAACTTTTTACATTCTGTGAGATGAACCAACTTGTTCGGCTGTGGCTTGGCACGGTTTGCATCCACAAGAGTCAGTCGCTCGAGCGAAGTGTTCACATGCTGCAGCCAATGACAAACCTGTAGCAACCAGCACAGCCTTAGAACCTAAATTCCGTCTAGAAATTTCACCCTAACCCTAAAGGACCAAGGATTCATGGTGTGAAAAATATAATTCAGAGGAAGCCATATTTTATATCAGTGAAGAACCTTGCTCGAAAATATAAAATAAATAAAATTGAATTTTTTTTCCTAATATGACCTACTCAAAACTGCTGAGAAACACGAGGCTCACACTTGGGCCTATTGGTCCTTTAGAGGCTGATACGCAGTGTGTTTTCAGAACATTCGAAGTTGAAAAATGAGAATTGCACCTTATCTTCTGAGAAGTAGTCGTTAGGTATCCAAGGCCACACAACTGGGTGGTACGAGATCTTGAGAATTCGAATGCCATTCGTCTTCAGTAACATTTGTGTCACAATCGCTTCCAGGCATGAAGCATTCCTATTCTTATCCAACTGAAAATTTCAAGATAAACGTTAGAAGTTGAGAGGATGAACCCCCAAAGGATCAAAGATTAGCGGTTCCAAAATTGCCAATTTAACTAATCATATCGTGAAATTTATAATTCAGATGGTTCCAAATTTCATGCGACTGAAGCAAATTGCATGCGTTGGTCACGAATTAATAAAATAGGAAGAAAGAAAGTCTCCTCATGACCTATTCAAAACTACTAAAAACACAGGAAGCCCAATCTTGGATTCTTGGGATTAACAAAAACGAACGAGGAAGTCAATAATGCAGGAAAAAACAACAAGTACACAGGTCAAGAAGAGGTGTGCAAGACAATCTCGAAAACTAGCAAAGCTGAATGAGAACCGCACACCTTTTTTTCCAAGAGTTTGAATGACTCAAAAGTGAGGGTGTCCACTAGCCTAGTTAGCATCTTCCAACGGTGGCACACCACGGCACATTGAGCCACCATTTGGGCATTTTCAAGCTTCGACAATATCAAAATGGCGATAGAGTCAGGAAGCACGTCGAAGTTCCCCATTGCTCCCATGATACGACTGAAGGTCACCACTACTGTACATCACCCCATTTCCTTCACTCATAGTGCCAACTTGTTCCCAAGGGCACCCTGCCCGTGGTCTTCGTCATTGCCCGAAGCATCCTATAGCAATCCATGGACCTGCAAAAGAAATTATGGCAAGCAGCGTTCGAAAGAGACTCAGAAAGACCTCTTCCTCTCAGCAGATCAAGCCTGCTGACCACAAACGAAAGTGTAGGAAAAAACAAATTGAATAAAAGTGCCACTCGTGTAAAATATCCCAGTAAAAACTTTGAACATCTTTCCAAATGGTCACATGCTTTAAATTCCTTCTTTCCGCCACCATGACATGGTAAAGTCAACTTTCTCTAATAAAGAAAAGTCTTACAGCACACCCGTGACACAGAAACATTGTATTCTTCGTCAATCTCTTTCGCTATCAAAGCATGAAAACCGAAACCCTCCTACAAACAATTAAAGAAAAATTATAGAGTGTCCTTGAAAAACAAAAATTACATAGTGTATCCGGACCACGGTACAAACAGTAACTACCGACCTCGCACACTCAATTTCCGAAATTCGGGTGCCGAAAGCGAGCGAATTCGGAACGTTAACAAAGTAAACCACGACTCTCCACAGAGAACTGCGCAAATTGCACCAAATTGCAGAAAATCGGAACCCACACTCACGAATGTTTGAGAATTGGCACAACCCAATTCCGAAGTCCCGAAATTGAACGAAACAAGCCCAATTTAATCCGCTGTTTCTCGACCCTAATCCAACCGGTCCTAACAATCCTGCAACCGCTTCGTAAACCCAAATTTAAGTTACCCTGTTTAACGCGTACTGAAAAAGCACTCCGCAAGCAACAAAACAAACTGAGTGCCACTCCATTCTTGCAAGCAAAGAGAGACTGAGACGCCCACCTACAACAGAATTGCCGTCGAAACCCCGACTCTTGAAACCCCCAACTGACGCCCTCGAAATTCACACCACTCTCCAGCTGTGATGAGTCAAGGAAGCGCCGAACTCTAGAGAAATTGGAATCAAAGATGTCAGCACTCGAGGAAGAGCGCGACAAACGAAAGTTATGACCCCCAAGAAAGTGAGAAACTCCTACATTTACCAACACTCCAAATTGACCTTTGTTGACATTACAACAGCAAGAAAACGTGACCCTGGAATAAAAAAATGCACGGACGCTCACTGCAAGGGAGAAGTGGGCAATTGAATTGTAACCCTAGTAAGGGTAAGTGTGAAAGTTGCAAATTCCTTGTGAACATCGCGATTACGGGATGCACAAGATACGAAGTTCGGACGGGAAGAGTGAGAGCCCTTGCAAGGCAAGGGAAGGGAAGGGAAGGGAAGGGAAGACAGGCGCGCCGGCACACAATTGTGAGTCACGTTTCTCTCCAACAGCCTTCTGATCATCTATCTACTAAGTAAGCTTACTCTCACTAATCACGTACTAATCATTACTAATCACTTACTAATCACCCTCTGGTTTACCTAGCGGGGGAACTAATATGCTTGATTGGCACGGTAAACCTTTTTCTTTGAAGGCTCATAAGTTTTGATGGACATCCACAGTCCAGAATGTAGGGTCAGCAGAAAATAAGTTTGAAATTAAATGTTGGAAATTTTAAATCTTCAAAACAAATTGTTGGAAGGAAAACAGAATCTTGACAAATATTTATATTTCTGGCATTCATTGAACTATACTATTCTAAAGATTAAAAAAAAATTGGGAAATATGTATTGATCTTATATTAAACTTTTGATATTTTTCTAACCTGTAAGTATTAAAAGTGTTATGTATTGGACTTGAAGTAAATCACTTCCGATACTTTCATGGCAAACTAAATTTTTTTAAGGGGGTGGGGGATGGGGTTCTTGAACACATTTTTTCAAAAAAAGCTTTCTTGACAAACAAAATAGGATGGAGTTGTATGACCTTCAAGGACTGATGTGTATGGGTTTGATTTGGAGGAGATAGGTCCTATGATTGGAAGGTCTTTTTAAGTTTACAACAAGTAACCACAATACATCTTCCCTTATGTTGGCTTGATTGAATTTGGAAGACACAAGTCCTACACTTGGAGAGTCTTTTTAAGTCTACACCAAGTAACTAAAGTACGTCTTCCTTCAAGCCAACTTGAATGTCTTTTCAAGTCTACAACAAGTAACCAGAGTATGTCTTCTTTTACACCACCTTGATTTGGAGGAGACAGGTCTTACGTTTGAAATGTCTTTTCAAGTCTACAACAAGTAACTAGAGTATATCTTCCTTACACCACCCATGTCCAATAATATTCATTCCATCATAAAAAGATCTATAGAAAGTAACATGCTATTTTGTCAATAAGAAAAAATGATACCTTACATTTTTGAGAAATCGATGTATATTTTGAAAGTTACTATTGTTGATTTATTTAGTAGCTTTAAAGAGGATTTTCTATTTATAATTTGGATAGTTAGGAGTTAATGTTACAACGTAGATACCCGTAATGCTCATTATCATATAGAGCTTTGCAACACCAAATTAATATACTCTGGAAAGTCAAGATTATAGCGGACTCCCTTGCACAAAATCTTGAATAGAAAAATCATGATCAATCATTTTCAAAATCGAATTTTTGATGCTAAAACTAGACTTCAAAAATAAATTTTCAAAAATAAAAACTACTAAGAATAACAACTTGGTTCGGTTTTATTTGCCTTCAAAGTATTTTTGACGCCAAAATTTGGTGCCTCGGGCATTTAGGGGTTAAAACATGGTGTGCAGATTCGGCATTTGGTTGGTCGGTAATGATTCTGAGTGATCCAATGCCTTTAGCTTTCGCTTTTTGTTTTCCTTCGACTGGTGGGTTATGGCCACGTGTCCATTCGGCATTTGAAAGAATGTGACAATTGGAACACTTCTGAGAAGCATCCTCAGATGGGATTGCTGCTGCTGGGCTGCATTTTCTGGGATTCGTATGATAATTGGCAGCCCATAAAATCACAAGATTATTACAAATTTATAACCTCCAGCACTGAATTTCAGGACTGGTGGCCGTTACTACACAGTACGCGATGATAGCATGTGAAACCTAAACCTAAAGACCTGCAACAATATTTTGAAAAAGGACATTGGCAGAGAGTGCCAATTACAATCCACTCCAATTTCTTTTCAATTCAAACAATTTGATGAGATTTCCAGAATTGATTCAAACTTGATTACAAATGCTTACATTACAACAGTTTGAGAAAAAAGTCTGAACCCTCAAACACCATCTAGAGTCCTGCAAAAGGACTTCCATGCCTAAAATTCGTTCACCACGTCACTAACATTGCACACTCGAGGCGGAAGATTATACATTGAGAGAGCAATACTGAACAGTTGGTCAAACACTTCGGAAGTGATCTCTAAAAACTCGACCGTCTGCGGGTTGCTGCAGATCCTTGGCCTGCACTCATAGCACACCGATGCTTTGAGTAATTTCCTAGCTTGGACGATAAAAATTCGTGGCGGATTGACCTCAAGAATTACCAGTAATCATACTTCAAATTTCGCATTTCGATTCCTGAAACTTGACCGACGAGATCCACATGACATACATTCCAGTGACCGTGGTTGTTCCATTTGCTCCTCCGATTCTGCGCCAGCAACAGGTGACACTCTTCCGGTGGCAAACTTGGCAAAGGCGGGGAAGATTTGCGCCAGGATGTGCAAAATGGACCGAAACAAAACCACAGCAGTAACGCCGTAGGACCATATGCACGCCACAACCGCGGCTGCCAACACCAATCCAGCCATCTGGTCCATTCCCCCACTTAAGTCATCCACAAAAGATAAGTACGTGCCCATGAGGATAAACACCCCGAGTTGGCCAAACACCCGCTGCCACCGCCAGTCGTCCGAGATGTTCTGCAAGGAGTACCAAATTTCACCTTCTGTTTTGAGGTTGCCATGCCTTCTCATCCTCTCAAACTTTGCAAGCTTTTCCGGTTCCATCCAGGCGTAGGCAATCTGCCGGAAGACAGACGACAGAACCGCAAACAACGACAGATACGAGTAGATCACTCCTGTGTTGTACATGACCATGGGGCGCCAACTGTGAAGGTTGCTATGGCCAATGGCTTCCATCAGGGAGTAGCCCACCAATACTAACAGGAAGAGATGGATCACTTCGGAAATGAAATCTCCCCAATGTAAGTTCCAGAACCAGGTTTTCACGTACAACACACGTCTCTTGTTATCAACTCCAACGAACGTCCAACCCCACCTCAGGGTCACTACCACTGCAACAATAAATTGGATGCTGCCTTGCATCACTCCAGCCGCAGAAACCCCGTTTCTCACCGTCAATTTCCAGAATCTGTATTGCAAATCATTTGAACGTCAGTGTCCATACGGTACCCGGTCACAAGCAAGCAAGAACTACTCTTCATTCTACTTAGTATATCCTCCTAAAACACGTTACTCTAGGCTACAGAATTTTATTGGGGGTGCATTTTTTTTACCTATGGACATGGCGCTAATACATACTAGTCAGGTTGACTTGATTCCACAAACATAGCCAGAAAAAGAACAAGTCTCCAGTTAAAAAAACTAGAGTTACTTGCTTTATGCGGCAACACAAAATAGAATCAAGAAAGTAATGACGAAACGTTCTCTACGCTTCGCAACTAGTACCTGTAAGCGTAGAGGACGTGTAAGTCGTTGTACTCGCAATTGATGGGATAAGTTAACACCTTCGTGTCGACTTTCCAGAACAGCCAGTGCTTCCAGTACGGCTGATAGAGCTCCACTGCACCCAAATCATAGTAAGGCCGGGGATCCAACCGCCCCTCCGTTCTGCTGTAGGAGAAATTGCTGAGTGACAAATTCGCATTACCAGGGTCTTCACAGAAATATTTAAACTTAATGGCTGGCAAATCCTCTGGCCAGACCTCAAAATAACCCAACACAGAATTATTTCGAAACTGGGTAGCCGGGTATAAGTTGGGGTTCCAGACTCCTATGATGCCAGGTAATTCCAGTGAGGTAATTGACAGGTTCCTGTCAGCTGAACATGCCTGGAAAATAACCAAAAAGAGGACTAGTATCAGCACCGGAGCTGCAATCCTCTGCCTACTAGCACCCATGCTCGTTGACTTCAGATTTAGGGTTTCGAGTTCGTCAATGATGGTTGGTGCTCAGAACGAAGTACATGGAAGCTCCTGCGGAGACTCTGCCAGTATCTGCAAGACAAGCCAAAGCGTTAATCCCAGTCACCCATCGAGAGACATCATCTACTTTTGATTTATAAATCCCAGACGAGATCAATGCCAATTTCCGGATTGCCTAATAACTTCTATGCGCCCGGTAATTGAAGAATTTCAAGCTCTTGCAGTCTGGCTTGAGTTTCTTGCAGCGGTGAAGAAAGCTCATGGCAAAGCTCATGGAGAGTGTCGAATTTTGGGTTCCCAAGCTTCGCAATAGTTTTACGAACCAGAGAGCACCAAGAATCGAGCCAGTGGTAGAAACATGCCGACGAACTACACGGCGCAACATTAGGATTGCCGAAATTCGACACTCTCTCAGCTCGTTTTGGATGGTTCTTCTTCTTTATAAAAAAGAAAATCCAAAACAAGCTGAGAGAGCGTCAAATTTCGATATACTTGCAGCAAAACACGATACTACTAACTGCCATAGCCGTTCGTCGGTACCGACAAGTTGCCAAATAACAGAGCAAACTCTTCTACAGATCAATCGGAAGTCGGGCAATTGTTTGTGTCGAACTCATTCCTCACAATAACATGCGCTCTCACAAACTTACGAACAGACATGCCCGATTTCCCACCACCACCACCACCGACAGTCGACCAAAGCTCAGAGAAGTCATACCTCAACTGATGCGCTAAGTCTTCTCAGCCCCTCCAGAAGAGCGCTCAACCCCAAGCAATGGATCTGCGAGTATTCAAAGCTGGATGCGGCCTCCCCAAACCACGACCACCGTAGTGCGGATTATCATGCCAACTAAACTAACAGGCGACTCTCGTGCTCAGAAATTCTCGAATAGCACATTAGTTCCGATGTCCTTGCCTACCGCGTCCCAAGATGCGCAAACTATACACGTCAAGTTATGTCAACCCTTGATGGCTTCCTGAGATGAGGATATACCCAAGTTTCAATGGGCCCATGCTTTAAAGAACAGAGATGTCCGCCGGAATGGGCAAATGAGCATCTGAAGCGAACGAAATGATGAATCACGCGGCTATCGTTCCCGAGCAGACAGTCTGCAAGTCTGCATCAACGACGATTGAATGTTCCACACTTCCGCTTTCCAAAGTTAGTCGGGTTACCGACTGAATGAAGGTTCCACGACGCTGCGCCTTACCATATAAGGTCAACATTTTCGTCACGAATTGCTGCGTTGATGGATAGCGGATCAGTGGGTCAGATGGGTTAGTGGGTTACTGTAGTCTCGTGGCTCTGTTCATGAACTGAGTGAGTACAGTATCCGGGAAATTCTTCCTGACACGTTATCAGCGCGTTCACCACAAAGCAATCGCAGCTGACTCCGTCAGCAAGAGCAGGGCCAGGGTGAACTGACCCCCTCATTGCCCCGTTTTTCCCATGGGGAAAAGGCTGTGGAATTTTTTATTTGCAATCAGATGAATTTTTTTTGCAAATTCTGAATTCAGATTTGCAATCAGCGGCCCCAAATTATCTGGGTGCGGTGTAGAAATATAAAAAATCATGGCAAAAAATTGGCTTTTTTTCACAATTAGCCCTGGCCGGGGCAATGAGGGGGTCAGTTCTCCCTGGCCCATCAGCAGGATGAGCCTCATGAAAAGTACGTGCCTAAATTAGTGAAGTGCTCTGCTTCGGTATTTAAGTTCCGCGTTTATCGTTCTTCATTGATACCGGTGACTTTTAAACGACTGGCTCTGCCTCCTCAGAAAATACGATCAGATTTTTGAGACTTTACCCAGAAATTACAGGCGAATATGAACCAAACGTTCAAGCAGACTGTGTACCCTGTGCCGTTGCCACAGTCAAAACAAAAGTAAATCTAATTTTCTAATATTTTTTGAACCAAACACAACTAAAAAAATGCATAACTTTCACACTATACGTCCAAACACCACAAAACAAAGCTCGTGCACCCCTCCTCACCAAGAGCTTTCCAATGGTGCCAACATTGTGGCCAAAATATAAGTAAAATAATTTTTTTAATTTTTGAGAAGAAAAATAACTCAAAAATGCACAACTTCGGAACACCACTAAACCAAGCCGGTGCACGCGACCGGGCGACCGGGGGACGCACGGTTTGCGAAATCTCAACGTGACAAACAAAACAAAACAAACATCCTGTCTTAATAGAAGAGATGGAGATTATGACCAACGGCTGTCCACCGAACTCTGATTCTGATAGGACCCGGATGCAAACTCCACGTTCGCAGCAATTGTCTCCCGTGTGCCTGCGTAGTAAAGATTTTTCAGAAGTGAAGCTTGTGAGCTGATAGTTAGGCATCCAAGTACGAGTCACTTCGAATATTGCTTGGGCAGACTCAGGGATTGCAGAGGTTTTAGCACCCAGCTCTTCCATACAGTGTTCATCACCCCGGCTGCCTTGTCGAACTTGCGTCAAGGAAGTCTTGGAAGAAGGGCAATGCAAAGAGCCTTCCTCACCATGTAACGTCAGAGCCCCCTTCTCACCAGAACATGAATATTGTTCGGTGTTACAGTATCTCGAGCCAGAGGACTCCGACGCGTGATTCAAGTGAACGTTCCTTAGAGAAAGAGCAAGCTGAACAGACTGGTTCAAGTGACCTAAGTTTAGTCACGCACTCATGTCAATCCGCAGAATCAACCTGAATAAATGTTATGGCAGGCCGCTTTTACATCCTCATGAGACGTTCGACGCCCCAAAATCATGTTGAATGTACGCTGCCATGTACACATGGACCCCGTGATCTCAATTTTGCTATACTACAATATCCAATATCCCCAGTAATATACAACTAAAATGATATCGAATGGTGCTCTTGGATTCTTTGGATACTGGGCTTACTTCACCTGCAGTAGTCCCTTCGTGAATATCTTGTAGCCTCGTTGATTGAAATACTAATCAAGAAGCATGCTTGCAGGCATCGGTTGAAGTCTCAGCATCATTTGCCCTCCATTTTAAAAGGGTATGGTGCAAGTTTACACTTCCCAAAATGCACTGAATAATTCTATACTTCTATCCTCTTCCTGGGAAAACTACAATGGCCTTGACAAAATCTTCTACTACTTACTCAAAATAATGAAGACCATTTGAATGAGCGGAACCATTAACTGGTGGGTAACGGACAATATCGTCTGGCATAGCTCCCAAATCGAGGCCTTTTGCAGCAGCATCGAAGTGATGGAAAAATGACGGCTCAACAGTGTCCCAGTTGTTGTTTAGCTCCCCTGGCCGGGCAATCTTCTGCCTGTACCACAGTTGAAAGAAAAGGCAATGTTCAATGAAGGCTTGGATTGCAGAATAATGGATCAAAACTAGGACGGCTCTCTCCGATAGAGAGAATTTTGAGAAAAGAAATATCTCTCAAGCAGTCCAGATATTGAAAATGTATATGCTAACAGTAGGTTACTCTTGCCATAATGTGACTGAAAGAGCATACCATTCCTGATCCTCGATCATGTCATCAGTCATGCCGAAAGCTCTGAGCTCATCTGGTGAGTGATGCATTGTCAAACTGTACCTGAATTCAGAAATTTTATATTCATCAATCTACCAGTAAAAACACAGTCGCCAATCATCTACATGCGGAAAAGACTATTGACTTTTCTTTCACTAGATGCAAGAAGAACCATCCACATTTTCTACAGTTTAGGTGTGTTAGAGCAGTTATCCAAGACATTCCTATACAAGCATTTTAGATTGATGCACAAGCTACAATTTTATCTGCATTTGTCGAATCGCCAAGCAGAGGGTCACAAGATATACCGGTCGTGGTATTCCTGAGACTAAGAACCCATCAGGCAACTAAAAGAGTTTAACAGCCACCTTTATACAAAAAATCTCACCTGCCTCCAGGTCCAAGCTCCATAACTAGCATCTCTGTATTCCCAAAATTGTAGAGGCCCTCGAATTGCTGCACGGTCCACTTGTACCATCGCATCAAAAACACTCGAAGAGTAAGACCATGAGACACAAGAACCAGATTCATGTTCTTGGAGTGAGACTCCGGTCGCTGAAAGCGACCGACATCAATATCTGCTCTCAATGTTTCTCTAAAACCTGCATATTACACCAACAAAAACATTACACCAGAACATTAGACATCCAATTGAGATCGTTTTGATAAACAAAGAACTCCCAGATTGAGGATATTCCTTGCTTTTCTTTTCCTCAAAAATGAAAATCAAAAGAATAGTCACATTGGTTTGCAATGGTATATACCAAACTATGAATGCACGAACAAAAATTTAATCAATGACGATGTGCAACTAGTCTCAAGTTGGATTAAACCCAACTTCCAGATTTACCATCAAAATCTCATAAAAGAATAGACAAATAACAGATGTAACACTCCTAAGATGTCCTACACTGGGTAAAAGCGAACCAATGTACGTGCCAGGCTCACTAAACTAGACACTGAACATATTGCAGAACCACTATCAGGTTTTCAAGAAAAATAAATCGTACAGCACGTCATACTGCTACAGGTTTATGAGGTTTATGGGCGGTGCCTGTAATGCGATCATAAACATCTGCAGCCGATTCACCGTTCGGAAAACGATAGAAAAAACGACCATAGCGAAGCCGAATGGCTTTCTCCACCCTCATTCGCTCCCTGTCCTGGAAGTTTCCTACACAACGACATTACTTATTGGTCAACGCATTGCAAGAGCATTTCGGAAATTTCAATAGAGACAGAAACAGGTCGCAGCCATAATGGATGCGATGATAAATAGATAAGGGACAAAGAGCGACAACCGATGACACCCACCAAAGTCCTGCTCGCGCAATCGAGGCTCTTCCCTAACCCCTGCAATGCGATCGCGCTCAAAGGCCATCCCAATTCCACGCAAAGTCTGCAGCGTGCGCTTGTACGGTGAAACATAAAAGTAAGCTTTCCAGTCGACACTTTGGTCACACTCGATCAGTTTACGTATATCCTGTCCGCACTTCACTGCTTGATACCAACCTTTCTCCGTCAGACAGATTTTCGAATCAGGGATTCGTGTGTAAGCACTATCATCGACATTCCCTAAACTTTCACCATGTCGCACAAGTATAATTCTCCGGGGCCGCGGCGGCATTCCTGTACCAAAACATCAATTCATCAGCTGCACATGAGAATGGTGAAATTAGATATGAAGTGACTGGCTTTCGCGTAACCCAAAGGGTAAACCTCAACAACAAATCTCTCTGGGAGTTCTAACAGCAAACTAGTACATAGAAATAGTAAAAATTGCAAATACAACAAGTAACAACCTACAAACACTATGGATAGCAAATGATAAAGAAGCTCACAAACAAATTCCCCAATACCATATAAATCCATCCGTTCATGAAATTTAGAGAAATTGAATGCGGTACAAAGTAAAGTAATAAACACAAATTGATTGGCAAACAAACAAAGCCTGCTTAATAGGCCAGATGTCTCAAGCCGTAAGCCGTCTAAATATAATTCGCTGATATAGTTTTTGTTCCATCAAGAAGGTGTGGATACGTGAATGGTCGTATGGAGAAGAACACAAATAAAATCGTTGATTCACATGAACTGAATCCATAGTCCATATACACATAGCACTGCGAGCATACTCGATTATACAACTGTTCTACAGTACAGTCTCCATTGAACTTTGCTACTCCACAACTCTGATGCTAACACTTGATTCTCTATGGCCTCGACAGCGAGCCGAAAAAAGATGGATCGTATTGTTAGTAGAACTTCGAATCACATGTAGGAAGAGATGCAACCGTTTGAGTGGAGATAAATCACTTTTGTGTTGAGCACGTACCAGCATGCTCAGAGAATAGGGAAGCAATCGTCGACTCTGAAAACTCCACAGGCCCGCCCCTCTGCATGGCCTCCTGTTCCTTGTATCCCTGAATTAATCTCTTCACACCCTTACTACGCCAATTTTGCGAAGGAACCGAGTAAGACTCATACTGCAGAGGATTGTACGGCAATTGACCAGATGCTCGAGCCCTCAAAGAAAACGAACTGGTCGACCTCTCCATAACTCTAAAATTGTGAAGAAAGCATCCATTCACAGAATGCCGCACCGATGTGTTCCTCAATTCGGTTGTTGCCATAACTCCGGAGCACTGCTCTCCACACCTGGAAATCATTAGGGCTGATATCCCGTCGCCAGCTAAGGCTGGCAGCATCACCTGCCCTAATGCCATCTTCAAATTCTCCTGTGCGGAGAACAGTTACAATGACGAGCACAGACACTCTTCAACTCTCCAGGACAGAACTTCGTTGACCTCTCCCTTTCCACTCCCTCCATGACCATCTCCAATCACACCGCCATCTGCCATACGAACAAATAATATTTTTAATATTATTACACCAAGACACTACATAATTTAACAAATATTGACAATCTGCTCTTCAAAAAAGCATCAAATATTACGAATTTTAAGAAAAATCGCATACTTGAACCTAGCCTCCTTCGTCCCGTCTAAGGTACAAGCAATTGAAATTGAATGACAAACCTTGAATTCAACAAATTTATATATTATTTTCGTCAGGCAGCTACACGCCCGTCGCGACGCTCAATTCAGTCACAACTTCTTCATCAGAAATTCCTCGAACCTGCCTCCTGATTTCCACGCCAACGCTTCACCAATTCATCAACCCTTACTTTTTCAAAAAAGCATCAAAATCCTCCCAGCCACCAAAACTCCGTCACATCCCTCTGAAAATCTGACTCCTCGTCACCGTCATCGCTCCAGTCTCTACCTTCTTCACTTGGCAAATTTTCAATTCCGCCACACCTCCTATCACTTCCGGACCATTTGTCCGTTTTCTCAGGCACCCGCCCACGCTATCCACGCTTCAAACCCCGGCACAAATTACAATCCTAAACAAATTCCAGAGAGATGAGTGCAATGCTGAGATGCAAAATCTCGAGGCAGCTCCGAATCATCCTCAAGAATCCAGAGTCGATTCCTTGCAATCCGTGCAACCTCTGAAAAACAACAGCCAAGGGGACGCCGCGAGACTACCGTAGCCTACGGGCGCTAAACGGTGACCCCACGAGCCTATCGACTTACTGCGTACCGTCTATCGCCGTGACGCTTCCTGGCTCCCAGTCTCCCAGTCTCCCAGTTACGGCACACGACGGCGGTTGATTGTGAGCCGTCACTTTCGACAGTCGCTTTCTGTCGCCGTTGGACGCCGTTCGTTTGGTGGGGATGGCGTCAACAAAGGCTGCTTGTGGTTGCTGCTTTTCGACCATGCTCCTACAACATGTACGGAATCTCGAATGTTTCCTAGATATTGATACCCGGAATAGGAACCTTTTTTTAGATGTTGGCTTGGAGAATCTACACTTTTGCTAGATATTGTGAACGGTGTTGTGCATCCATGAGAGATGTGGAATATGCTCACGTTGGTGTATAGTATTTCCCACGAGTTTGTTGTGAAAGTCTTCTATCTTTATTTATTTGAATGTGGGTTTTTTTATTGTCTTGTTCGTGTTTGTTGTTTGATATATGTGACCCCAAGAACATCATCACCCATCCACCACAACATCAACATCAACAAATTATGGATGAAAAATGAATAATTAATCCTTGAAAAACATTGAGGCTGAAAAGTGGTAAATGGATGACTTCATTCTTTAATGTACAAACAAAGAATGCATCTATTGGTTTAATAATCAAAGTAAATTTAGTGACTATCTTGGTCATAAGGGGCCACGTCCTCTAACCTTTAACCCCCTAAAGGACCAAACATTATTTTTTGGGGCAATATAGCAACTTTGGGCAGCTCACTATGAATAGAGTTTTTATTTTTTTAAATTGAAATTTTCACACAACATGTACCTAAGGAGTAGCTTTAAGGCCCAACAATTTTCATAACTTTTGACTACATGGTTAAAAAGTTATTGTATGATATGTAATTTTCAACATTCAACGAGCAGTCTGGGCAAAAAGTCGCTTCTATAAAAAAAACTAAAGTTGGTTCTCTACATTTATTTATACATGAAAAGCTTTGAATCATTCCATTTTGATTAATGAAGTGAAAATTATGAGGAGTTTTAGTTGTGGATAGTTTGCAAGTAGTTATGGAATCTATACTTTAAAATAAACTTTGAAGTCCTTTATTTAACTCAATTTTCAATATTTTTGTAATTTAAAAAAAATAGGCATAGATGGTTTATTACACAACATTACAACCATTGGGATTGACATTTTTCAATTCTATAAATAAATTGTTAACAATCTAATATTTTCAATCATTCTCTAGTTTTTTCTATTTACTAATTTTTTCCTATGTGATGTACAATTCCAAATGATTTGAAACTTTTCAAACATATAGCCAACTTGCCTTGAATATAGAATCTAAAGAGTAACCACTATTTTGGACATTTTATCATAATGATTTGATCTTGTGAAGTATAGCTACCCAGATTTTTGGAGGGACAAGAAAAGGACTTTTGTTACTTCAAATACTAATATTTTGCAATCTACACAGTGAAATTTTTTGAAATTTTCATATTAATTTTCCAGATCTTCTCAAACCAAAATAATATAAGATCCTATGGTTAGGTGTTTCAAAAATGTTTTTTTTTCAAAAATGTGGTACTTGTACTAGAGATGGCAATTTTGGAGCATTTTTGGTGAAAACATAGTCAAAATCTTTTAGAGGTTAACCTTTAAATGATGAGCTGATCACCATGGAAATCATGTGTTTGGATACCGTGTGAATTGTTGGCTTAAAAAATGCAAAAACACACATTGGAAGTCAAACTACTATACAAGACCTCTCCTTTTCATGCAAAATTCTAATGATAAATAGTTGCACTTTTGTCCTCCACGCAAAGATTTTTTGTCATTCA
Source organism: Climacium dendroides (assembly GCA_950106755.1). Taxonomy (NCBI): domain Eukaryota; kingdom Viridiplantae; phylum Streptophyta; class Bryopsida; order Hypnales; family Climaciaceae; genus Climacium; species Climacium dendroides. Next base: position 5,563,254 of record OX467082.1, on the reverse strand, counting down.
TTGACCAAAAAATGGCCACAAAGTCATTTGTGAATTAAATGACACCACTCACCTTCATTAGACATCCAATATATGATAAAGAATCATTCCAAATAAGACAAAAGTGCAATAGAATTTTGTGTGAAAATAGAAGATTCTTACATAGCTATTTGACCTCTATGGTTGCTAGCATATGAGCTTAGGATCTTGAGCCCATGAGCCTAAGAGCCCAATCCTCTATATTATAAGTATCTATATTATAGAAGCACTTTTCATGGTTATAAGATATTTATATTATAGGTGCCTATATTATAAGTACCTATGTTATAAGCATCTTCCATGATTACAAGTACGTATATTATAGACATCATCAATAGTTGTATAGTACCTACTTACACCTAAGCTCAAGTCTTGCATTTCTAAGCTCATATGCAAGCATCATTGGTTTGAGCTTCAATAAATGCTTTTGGATTTCATGAAGCCAATGATTCACATAGTACTAAAAGGAATGATTTCCACAGTCACCAACCCGCTCTTTATAAGTTAAGGGTTTATATTTGGATCCATCTACAAATTCTCTTTGCTTTAGGGCATTCCCAATTCAATTCAAATTTTGTCCCTCCAAATGAGCCTCTAACTTTCCATTGTTTTTCAATTAGAACTTGAATTATTTATTATTGGAAGCACATCCCAATGTACTATAGTTATTTAACTATGTTTTCATCAAAAATGATCTAAATTGCCATTTCTAATACACATACCAAATTCTAGGAAAAATATTGGACACATATAACCACAAAATATTGTAGTACACTAGTATGAAAAGATGTGAGAAAAGCTTCAAAAAATTCTACCTTGTAGATTCAAAGGTATTAGTGTTTGAAGTAACAAAAATCATTTTTTTATTCTACGAAAAATAAGGCAACTACACTTCACAAGGTCACATATCCATGTTGATGGTGCTTTTGGGGGTTCATTCTTCAAGGCAAGTTGGCTACATGCTTGAAAATTTTCAAGTCACATGGAATTGTACAACATATAGAAAAATAATAATAAGTAGAAAAAAGTAGAGAATGATTCAAAATACTAAATTGTTAACAATTTAGTCATGGAATTGAAAAATGCCAATTCCAAGAGTTTTTATGTTGCAATAAACAATCTACATCCTATATATTTTTTAAATACTAGAAATTGAGTTAAATAAAGGATTTTAATGTTTATTTTAGAGTAGATAATCTATAATTGCTTGCAAACTAAAGCTCCTCCTAACTTTCATCACATTAATCAAAAAAGAATGATTCAAATCTTTGATTGCATATTTGTAAATCTAAATAAACAAATTCAATTTTTTTTTAAATTGAGTTTTTCTCACTTATCCAAACTACTTGGTCTAAAAAAACTACACATCATACAATAACTTTTTTGACTATGTACTCAAAAGTTATGAAAATTGTTGGGCTTTAAAAAAACACCTTTGTCTACATATTGTGCAAAATTTTTAAAGAATAAAAATAAAAATTCCATTTGTAATGAGCTTCCCAAAATCACTATGCTATCAATAAATGCAATTTAGTCCTTTAGGGGTTAAATAAGCAAAAAAAAACTTAAGTTTAGACATTAGACGATGAAAACAAACCACTTTTAAATTGACAAAAAGACAAAAAATTATAGAAAAGTTGACAAATCACAATTACCAAAGCACATTTCACTCCAAAATTCAATCTATAATTTCTTCTAGAAGGAATTTTTAATTTTTGGTTTCAAATTTTATCACAATTAATTGGTTAGAGCAATAGTCTAGATATAATCAATAGATCGTATTGTACAACTTTTGTTTGAAAGTTAACATTTTATTATTCCAAATTCCATTTTATAATACATCTTTACAATTTTGGAAATCTAAACTAACATGTAGGCTTTTAGAAATTAAAGGATAAAATTAAGATGAAGATTCTAGCTTTGCTTTTAATAGGAGTATTATGAAGCATCTTTAGACCTCAAAACATTACAAAACTTTAGGAATTGAAAGCAAATTTTCATTGCATCGATTCATCTTCACATTAGATACTTTGATCTTAGTATAGAGATTAAAGGATATTCATTACAATGATGACCATTACATATATTGGAACATATGTTGATTTTTTCTATGACCTACACATGGTTTATTTCTCAATTTTTGAGGAACCAAATAGCTACATGAGTTGCATAACTAAAAAAATGGAATTTTGAAGTCACAAGATTAAATTTGAAATCAAGATTTTTTTGACATCATTTTTGTTTGTCCTTTCATTTACAATTCAATAGTTTTAATGGGCTTGTCTTATGCCCTTGCATCCACAATGCATTTGAAACTCATTTATGCGGTTGCAATAAGTTGCTTTAATGTAGAATCTAATTCACTTTTGTCATATAAAATCCATAGCTCATTTGTGTGACTAATCATCCATAATGCACGTGTTTATTCATCTATAATGCATGTGTCTATTCATCCATAATGCATGTCATTAGTTCAAAGCATCATCTTAGATGTATTAGGTAATAGCTTTTTGAAATATGCTCTACAAAGATAAATCTTCATTTTTCACAATTTTATTGTGAGATTTTATTAACTATATCAACTTCGGAAGTCAATATAAAAGTCAAATGCAATGTCAAATGCACTTTCTTTTACATCCATATTGAATCTCAAAACATAATCCTAAACATAATAAGATCCAAAAGACAATAGCTTCTATTAGATATATTATGAAAATTATATACTTCAAACTTATTATTGCTTTCTTCAAATTGATCTTTAACAATGAATGCAAATATTGTAGGTGATGGTCTTTGAGAATGTAGAGTCTTTGAAATGAACAAATCATCATCTTGCCAATGATAAAATTAATGTAAATGTGATAATTACCATCAAACCTTCAAGATTCTTAAGTTGGCCAAGTACTTCAAAGGTTTGATCACATATTGGACATAGACCATGGAGTTGACTTAGTTAGAATGACTAAATAGGTATAGATGACTAAATCAATGGAATTTGCATTTAGAATAGTAAGTTTATCTTTATCAATTGTGTGAACATGCAATTACTACTTATTTTGAGTGGATAGTGATAAATCGCATACAAAGCCATTTAAAAGGAAGTCAGTAAATAATCTTTGTACATGTGGCATGTCCTCATTGGAAGAAAATCATTCCCATCAATATACCCCACCACTTCTAATTTCCAAGACTAAAGTATCATTTGAACTTCTAATACAATTACTTATTTGGCAAATAGACATCATCAATTGCAATGTGGGAAACCATTAACTAGTTTGTATAACTTGAATACATGTGCAAACACTAGCCACCACATATACTATGTGAGGAACTCGTTCATGTAAGTAATAAAAAGTCTTCCACTACAACAAAGGTTGCTATTATGTGAGCCTACAAGCATGAATATATGAGCTTAGAAATCTATATACCTATGTTATAGGTATCTATATTACAAAAATCATCTATGATTATAGTGTAACTACGATATACGTATCTATATTTATAGATGTTTATATTATAAGCACCTTCAATGGTAGTAGTATATCTCCTTATATATACAATAAAAACTCTCATAATGCAAATTCCCTACTTGGATAACTAAATGTAGTTTTTTATTTGCATACTCCTTTTGTGCATAAAGTCTATTGTACAAATCATCAATAGAGGTGATTATGTCAAACATCATTGATTTTCTTAGATGAGCAACTAATCAAATACAATTATTATACAACATGAGTAGGTTTAAATAATTGGCCTTTGGCACTTGAGCTTCTCTATGTGCATGTATATAGCTAATAACTACTTTCCACCATTTCCATGCAATAAAGGAAGTTTGATTGTCTGCTCAAAGCTCACATGCTTGTATTTTCATATTCACATACTTACATTGTTGAGATTGTTAAATTGTAAAGAACATGCAAAATTCATTTATAAGGTGCAATGTAAGACAATAATTAAAACTCATTTACACATGGTTACATTAGTAATGAGTATAATATATTGAATACAAACCTTGAACAACATTTTGTAAATCTAAATCAAGATCTAGTTAAAAAGGTGTAGGAGATTGATAATCTATAATTGCTTTGGATGAATATGATGAGCATTTTGGATACATTTTTGTTGGTTTTAGGCAAGTCTAGAGACACTTTGGGGCATAACAAATTCACATTTTGTCAAAAAAGTATAATTTCATTTACTCTTGCCATTTCTCACACTTGTCTATATGTGAAAAAATAATTAAAAAATTTAATAATGGCATGAAGCAAACTCCTAATCCTAAACACAATAGATTGTTTTACCTTATATTTCTTAGAGGAAAATAAAACCAACAATAGATTACATTGAACTTTTGAAAGAAAATGAAAGAATATCCTAGTAAAGAATGTTTTCCTAGAATGGATAATCCATATTTAAAAGAATATTTTAGGAGACATTTCAATAGGAAACAAAATTTTATTAATTTTTGAAGGCCACAAGAGACATGTTACAATTGAAATCGTTAGTTGTGGACTTGAGATTGGATTGAGTATATTCTTATTTTTTGAAGATACTACTATTATCTCAACTTCTTGATGTAGCCATCTTCATCCATTTAGATAAGTTGAACATCCACAAATAGAAATCCCTAGTAGGCAATCATACTAGTGTGTGAGTATAGAAACGCTAGCACATGAGTCTTCAACCTAGGTGTAAGTAGATACCCTATAATCATTGAAGGTGCTTATATATAATATAAAATCTATAATATAAGTATCTACAACATAGTTACCCTATAACCATAAAAGGCATTTATAATATAAAAATCTATAAGATAAATGTTTAACCTTTAGGTTCAGTAGCTCATGATCCTAGGCTCATATAATAGCAATCCTTTAACAATCTATAGGATTTTGTTGGTATTTTAACAAATGTCTATATATTAGAATAGGTTCAAAATTAGGTTTAATTTAAAAGTAAGTCTTGAAAATTGATAATGCAATTAAAAATGGATTGAAAACTAGGCTTACAAATTGGTATTCAAATGGTTTTAGGAAATACTATTACTACAAGCAAAAGTAAAATGGTAAATGTAATATAAACAAATTTAAGAGGTTTGTAAATTACTTTTTAGATGATTGATTTGGAAACTTGATATTTTGTACTAAGTTTGTATTCTATTAAAACATTTCTCGATGTATAAATTCTCATGCTTCTTCAAAACTAAAGTTCTACCATGCTTCCATTGAAATGAAAGTTGCAAACTATCTAAAATCATTTGGATAAAAATGATGTTTACTATGTTCCAAATGATAATTTAATTAGAAAGAGTGTACAATCTCAGGCACCTACAAGTGTGCAATTTAGGTTGTGCATGATGTATGGGTCTTCTAACTTATGTGATATTATGTTTAGATTAAAAAAATTAATCAAAATAAAATATTTTTTTAACTATGTAAGTTGAAATTAGAAAGAAGTTTCACCTCAAAATTCTACAAATGATTAGTCAAACCAAAATTGAATTAGTGCCTTAAAATCTAGTGATATGACACATGTTTTCCCCTTAAAATTTAAAATATGTAAAATTTGACTTTGTTCCAGACTATTCAAAAAAATACAAAAGCCCCAAATAAACTTTTAGTCCATTAGTGATTATATATACAAAATCTAAACATAATGAAAACACACATTTTATAGTGCTCCACCCAAAACATCTATTGTCCCATTCAATGAGGTAGACAAGTAACAAACCTTTTTGGAAAAGCCATGTACAATACAATAATCCAAGTCCAAAAAAAGAATGGGCCTTTTAATTTCATCTTGGTCCAAATGTAAGTTAATAATTACATCATTTAGCCTTTGTTGTACAAGCTTATCATCTAAACTCATATGCCAAATCTCCTCTCTATTTTTTTACTTCAAAGAAAATATAATAGTAATTTATTCACCACAATTGATAAAATTTGGAAGTTCCAAATTTGTAATTTAAAATTGGAGACTCCTAATTGAGAAGCAAATCTCATAAAATAAAAAATAGGAGGAAACAAAGTTTAACCCCTAAGTGCTATGACATCCAATTTTTGGACTATAAACAAATTGAAACTCTTGATTCTTTCTCATTTTTCTTGGATGAAAGTCATCCTAATTTGTGGAATTATTTTATCAAGTTGTCCTATTTAATGGTTGGATTTGGTATTACTATTTAGAGTACATTATTTTTTAAAAATTACAAACGTAGAAGAATGTCAAGTGGTTGACTACTCCAAAATTGCATTGACTCTAATTCAAAACTAGATTTGCAAAAATAAGGATATAGATTTTAAGAACTCAAAAATTCAAAAAATCACCATGTCAAGGAAACCTCATTTCAAATCCATTCCATTCCAACAAATTTTACTCAAAAATGATAGCATTTTACTTGTAATCGAATTTAGAAAGAATTCTGAAATTTCTCTTTCAAAATTTATAAAAAAATATTGCTAATAGCATTGGTGAATCTAACCATACAAATGGAATTTAAAACTCAAAATATACAACTTTATTTGTATACAAATTCCAAAATATTCTTCCAAATAGTGTTTTATGATGGATTTCTCCAAACCATCATTTATGAAGAAGACTATTAACATTCAGGGGGTCAAGCTCCAAATCCATCCATCCATTAAGATAAGATAGGTTGTTTTTTTGTTTGATTAATATTGTGAGATCTCATGGACTGTGTGTCGCACGAGTGCGTGCTTGGTACCATCGGAAAAACCTCGGCGAGGAGGGATGTACGGGCTTTGTTTCATGTGTTTGCACATATGATGGAAAAATGATAGATTTTTGAGTTATTTTTGGTTTTAAAAATTAAAAAACTACTTTTACTTTTTTTTGGTTGTGGCAATGGCACAGGGGCACACTAGTAAGTTTTTAAATCTAACTTATCCCCATGCGTGGGAAAGAAAAAACTCTCACGACTCGGAGGATTACTATAACGAAATCCCAATCATCCTTCGACGAAAGAACGAACGGACAAATGGACGAACGATGAACGGACGGACGAGACGACGAGACCCGGCTCTTACTCACCAAGGTTTCCAAAGCCAGAAATGGCATGCGAATTGCTTCTGCGCTTTGCAAATGATCACCATTTCAGCGAAGCCGAGCTTCAGATTTTACAGGAGAGGAGGAGCACCACAGGAGCAATTTTCGTGATACCGAAATCGCTTCGTAGCCAACGGGGCTTTAATTTTTCGTAACAAAGTGTGCAAATTATTACATTCCTTTGTTCGAGAGTTATGTGTGTATGAAGGCGGAGCGTCGGGAGATGATTGTGAATTTGCTCCCCAAATCAAAGTTTCGGAGGATGATGATGGACGGCGGCAGAGGTGCAGGAGCAGCAGGTGGAGGTGGAGGCGGAGGCGGAGGAAGTGGTGGAAATGAACCAGCGTTGGATTTGGACATGTGTTACCAATGCGGGAATCTTATTGAGAATCATGTGACCTATTGTCATACGTGTTACGACCTGCGATCGGAAAGCGACTTTCGAAACGAGCAGCGGTGGCGGAGTCTGGAGAGTGATTTCCTGGCTGTGCAGGCGGATTTGCAGAAGGAGAGGGCCGGCACGAAGCGGTTGGAAGAGACGTTGCTGTCGTTCAGACATATGCTATTGCAAGGGATTCATGCGGATGTTACTATTGAGACCGGGGAATTCGACAAGACTCCTGCACATCGTGCTGTCCTTGTGAGTATAACACACTCGCCCACGTCTTGTTTTCTCTGCCCTAAGAGTTAGGGTTACGCAAAATTGAGGAGAAAGGCGAGGATCTTGTTTGCGTCACTTCAAGGATTTTAACCAGTATATAGGAGTGTGATTCTTGAGAGATCACTATAGAGCTGTGGAGAGATCAGTTTGGGTACACGATCGAAATTTTTTAAGGCCAAATTTTCATCAATATGTATGGATTTCTTATGCAATTTCAAAGTGGGAGGTTGCAGACCACTATTCTACCCTATTTCCATTTCAAAGATCCGTGGCCATAGACTTTCTTCTTACACTTGTAGCTAATGAAGGCCAAGAAATGTATGGATAGATGAGTTCTTGTTGGGCGAAGGGGTTGGTGTTGAGAGGGGGATCACGACCCTAATGCATTTGGTGTTTCACTACCTTCATATAACGACTTTTTCATCCCACTTTGCAAAGAGTTGAAGTTCATGGCTGATACTGGAGATCAGAAGGTTACGTGCTTGGTGTTATTAAACTGGCATGGAATTCAGTTTTTAGGATCGTATCTAAAGTTTATCTTCATAATACCCTGACACGGGAATTTTTTGGGGTCAGGCTAGCAGGTCTCCCGTATTCAGAGCTATGTTCGAACATGAACTGGAGGAGAAGACATGTGCCCTCATACGTGTCGCTGATGTGCCCACCCAAGCTATGCGTGCCCTTCTACTCTACCTCTACACAGGTAAGCTTGTTCGTCTTGTTTAAGTCATAGTTTAGTTTACTTCAAAATGAAAGAATTGGAGATAGAACTGGATCGTCACTTACAGTCTTGAATGACTTTGAGCCTTCGGAGCGCTTAAAACTCGCGATGTCATTGGTATAAGGTAGGACACTAAGACCGTTAGGAACTCACCCTGTCTCCTAAACTGACCGATGTTACTAATAGAAACAAATCTACTCATTCTGTTGGTTGCACGTATTAGTGTAAGCATGACTTGGCTAAATGTCTACGGCCATTGATGCTTGATTGGAATGGGGTTGTCAGTGATCCACAACCCTTCACTTTGGAATTGCATACTGTATAACTTAAAATCCATACATTGTGATAATATTGATCTCAACGGAGAGCTGTGGAGAGATCACTTAAGGTAGAAGAGCCTCGGTGGACTCCCGAGAATCACTCCTGCATATTGGTTAGAAGTGAGAACGCAAATAGTATCCTCTACCTAATTATTCTAAGACGTTAAGCCTGTCTGTTTTTGCAGGGGATCATGACACAAAAGTTATGAAGGAGCACGGCATGGCGCTTTTAATTGCTGCTCATAAGTATGATATTCCCGACCTCAAGAGGGTGTGCGAAACGGCAGTTGCCAATGCAGTTCATCATTCCAATGTGCTGGAGATTCTTCAACAAGCACGTTTATACGATGCAGCGTTAGTGAAAAAGGCTTGTGCGGAATGCATTGCCCAAAATTTGAAGCAGGTAGCTTATACCGAGGAATTTCGAAATCTCATTTACAGAAACGATGACCCGGAAGCTATATTAGACACGATTCAAATTCTTGCTGGTCTTCAATAGCCTCGCTCTCGTTTTCCTCGTCTCTCTAGAGCTTGATGAAGGGGAGGAGTAATTTACCCTGATGATTTTGCTGAGCTTCCACTCTTGATGTCTACGTTTTCTTCTACTGGTCACTTCAATTTTTCGAAACAGATACTTTTCGAGTATTTTCTAAAGGAGGGCCTGTGGTAGACGTTTAACTCCTTTTCCCTTATTTGAAAACAGCCTGAGTAGTACTCAACCGGCAAGTGGACAGAATGATTCAAGGACTCGTTGCATGGAAGACACACCAAGACTGGGAAACTCGAATTGAAAATTGGCTTTACTTTTGAAACTTATCAAGTTCTTCAAATTCCCATAGCTGACTTTCACCCAAATTAACACTTATGAAGGTGAATTCATTGAAGAAAGAGCATAATTTTTATAAATACTCTTTAACAGTTAACAATTAGCATTTACTAGTGTATTTTCTGGATTTGACAATCTGAGAAAACTCATTTGGAAGAATATTTTTGGAATTGATTTATGAACAAAAGTAGTAGATTTTGAGTTTTAGATTTCATTCGTATGGTTAGATTTACCAATGCTATCACTAGTATCTCTTTTATAAATTTTGAAAGGAAAATTTCAAAATTTCCTCTATATTCAATTATAAGTAAATTATATTCACTACACATAGTGATTTTTTGAAAATTTTGTGTTCCCTAAATCTATGGCCTCATTTTTGCAAATCTAGTTTAAAAACTAGAGTCAATGCAATTTTGGCTTGGTCAACCACTTAACATACTTTCACATTTGTAATTATACATATATACATACTCTAATAACACTAGATCCAATCACTAGATGGGACAACAACTTGATAAAGCATCTCCACAAATTTGAATGACTTTCATTTAAGTAGTAATGAGAATGAAACTTGAGTTTCAATCTATTAGTTGTTCAGAAATTGGACATTGGAGCACTTTAAGATTAAACTTGCTAAGACAAAGATGAACTTTGCATGTAGTTCTGGAACAATGTTTTTGTCCCTTTAATTGCTGAAGGGAGGCAACCCATTCTAGATCATGTAAGTAGATACACATATCTACAAGGCAAGCTTCTTCAGTGGAGAATTATTTTGCCATGTGCAAAAAATGGAGTTTGGATGGTTTCTATAATTTTTCAGATTTTTATATCTCAAAACATAATTACTATGATTTTCTTAGTTACAAATTCTATTCACCTTATATAGTGCTTATAGAGACCTTCCTATTTCCAAACAAGGGCTCGTAGCAAAATCCATCCAAGGTTGGTTGCAATAATGAGAGTCTTGTAGCCAATAATAATGCGCTACAACTATGTCAAGAATTGTGCCATAATTTTATCACTACTCATCTCAAGATTCTTGCATGGAAAGAGAGTGGCCTACATTGCTAGAATGGGTGGGTAATCAAGAATGGTTTGCCTCCCATACAATCAAATTCTATCTTAACCTTTATATGTCGAGGTGGACGTTTAGTGTTCTATGGATGACAAAGAATCTTTTAGTGTAGTATAGAAGTGCAACTGCTCATCCTCAAAATTTTGTGTGGACAGGGAGAGATCTTCTACACCACTTTGATCTCCAATCAATACTTTTGGATTCTTTTGAGACCAATTATTTCATTGATATTAAAATGAATGATTTCCACGGTCGCCAATCTATCATTTAAGGTTTTACCGTGAAAGCACAAACCCTATCACCATGTAGTAAGCTCAAACTCTTTTCCTTTATATGATCTATTTGAGTAGATTTTTGACTTGTTTTGTTTAGAGATAAAACCATTTGTTTTTTACAAGTCATAGAATGTTCAGATTATTTTGTACGAATATAAAATTACCAAGGATTTTTCTATAGAAAGGAGAAAAAAATCCATAGTAAAAAGAAATATATCTCAAGAAAATCCAAAAAATTCATCATAGGTGTATGTTGCCAAAGAAGAATATAAGAGTAAACCAAATTTCCATGTTATTTTATAAACAGAAAAATCAATAGAGTGTAATAATTGATTCAATAGTTAAATTGCAAAAATAAAATTCAATGTTAGAAATTAAAAAGAAAGGGAGTGGAAACCAAACTCAATTTAAGCATAGAATCATAGGAATCTTATAGGTGTCTATATTATAGAACACTTTTATGATTATAAATTATCTGTATTATAGATACCCTTATTATAGGTGTTTATATTATAAGCACCTTCAACGGTTGTAAGATATCTACTTATAGATATACTCAAGGCTCATATGCTTGCATTCTTATGCTCACATGTTAGTATCATTGGCCTAGGAGAGACCAAGAACATTTTCCTTTGCATAAGAAAATAACCAAAAGTCTTCTTTTACTCACAACATTAACCCTAGTACAAGGATACAAGCTTACAAGGATCTATTATTTCTATTTTTATAACATCATTTTGACACTAAGTAAAAATGATTTATTTTAGTTTAATGTTTCAAAGATGAAATTGCATGTTTTTTAGAAGTCATACAATTTTCAGACTTTCTTGTAGACTTTTAACCGTAAACAACAACTAATATCAAATACAAAATACACTTATGAAATTGGAAATTTCCATCAATAGTGTATATTGTAGTGTATAACATCATGGTATAAAATAAATTTTTATATCTTTGTATGCATAGAAATATGATTCAATTGCAATTGTAATAAGATGCTCACTTTTTGTACATTTTCTAACTTTTCAAGCGGAATAGAAATAAAGAGGTTTAGAAAGAGTCATATTTCACTAGTTTTGATCAAAAGAAAAAATCATCTCCAATGTCAAAATCAAGTTTTAAATCCCTAGCACTCAACCATCTGATAGGTGGATGATTAATGTTGTGAAAAGTATATTTTATTCCATTAAAATTTATTAAGGGAGCTTCAAGAAAATTCATGTAATATATCAATGGAAAAAAAGAATTATTTATATGAATCAATTATATATATATATACTAGAGAAGTTTCATTTTAAATTTTTCTTTTATTAAAGTAATCTTATAGCATTTAGGTGAAGCAATTAAGAAAAAAAGATACAGTGATTAAATGCCCCATATTTATTAATCAAAAATTATTATTAGGACTCATACTTGATAAAATTAATATGCAGATTCATCATTAAACTCCAATCAATGGCAATTCTATTAGTGTGTAAAACAAGAAAAATCTTATTGTTGACAATGCCAATATACTATTTTGAAGATGAATAGTAGCATTTGGTAGAGTTTCATAATGACAATAAAAATGCAATTTTTTCCATTCTCAGAAAATGTTTTGGTAGGACTACACATTATTCACTTTTTGCCCTCTCCACTTCTAAAATGCACTAGAAAGAATTGATCCTAAATGATGTTTCCAAAAACAAGTGGGAATGTTTAACTTTAGAAGGATGTTGACTAAGGACTAAAAGTGTCCTTGGATGGTCAACTTAAACCTACTTTGTGCATAATGAAGAATGAATGATTTTCATCCAATATGGGTTGTTTATTAAAAAAATGTTATACTATGAAGTGTATTTCAACGCTTTAAAGTTTTTTCCCCTATAACTTGATTCTAATATTCAAAATGTTTTCTTTTGCTATTGACCAAAACAAAAAATGAAACTTCTTAAATTGCGGATTCTATTTGACTTGGAAATTTTGAAAAATTCCTAAAAACAAGCATTTCATTGAAGTTTGAAGTTGAAGATTTATAACTACATTTCTAATCATGAAGCAATATAACAAATACTTTTTACCAAAATGTCTTACACTATGAGGTGGCATCACCTAAAAAAGAATTTTTTTTGTTCTTCAACATCTAAAAAAAATTGCCTTAAATGAATACTTCCAAAACTCAAAACCACTACAATTTTAGAGAAGCAACCAATGAATTTGCTAAACTTTCATTTCATATTCTAAAGCACTTCCAAATTTTGAATGAAAAGATATAATACAAATAGATAGTAATCAAAAAAATACTTTACATACACCACCCACTACCAATAAGGTAACCAAATCTAATTGTGACAATATTGCAAAATAAGTCCCCAAAGATTCTTGTCTAAAATTCCTACAATCACCTTTTGAACATGAAAGCTAGGTCAATTTTAAATACTCCTCTCATTAGTACTCTACAAATATAAAGTTCATTCATATGAGATACAAAAATAAATAAATAATAAAATTCTAAAATCTTCTTTGAAGTTGACAAAAATGATCTTATGTAACCTAAATCCATTTAATAATAAGGACTATGCTAAAAGACCCATCCCAATGCTTGAAGGTATTTTCACCTTTTTAATACAATGTCAATATTCCTCAAAGAATTATAATAAGGTTTCCATATAATCATTAGCTATAAAGAAATCTCCCTTTAACTTTTAAGAATATTTCTTTTATGATATGTAAAATTTTCTAAAACAATGTTATATATATATATAAATATTGGTGATTTAATTTGTGAAATTGTATCATGATCTTTGTTACAACCTTTGATACATGAATGTGTTGATGGATGAAAGAATTCATGATGATTATGTCATGACCTTTGATGGATGATTTAATTCATGATGAAATGTGTATTAGTAGACAAGCAAACATTAGCTCAAGATAGATATATCTAAATTGTTGAGATGGCGATCCCAGTTAACTTAGGTTAAGTGAGACTTAGGTTAAAGTAAAAGTGGTACTCCTTCTACCAATAATGATACTACCGAGGCTATGACCCTCCCATATATATATGTGATCATGTAACCCCATAATATACTTGAGAGTTCTTTTGCATTATATACTTCTGGTCTTTGCCCTATCTCTCCATCACAACACGTTATCAGTACGATCTTCTCTCTACTCTATTTTCTTTTTGTTATTCCGTTTTCTATTTTGTTTTTAGCTGCAATGGCCACAATAGATGCAAAGCACCCTTGGGAAACTAGTTCCCAAGTGCAACCTCTTTCGTTCGATGCTTTGGAGGCAGATGGTAGCAACTTTATGGAGTGGAGCATCGATGTCAAGTCATATTTTTACATGGAGGAATTGGACGACATGCTGAATTTTGACTTGAGGAGGTCTTTGCGGCATCATTGAGGTAGAAAGCGCTGCTCATTCTTCGCCGTCACCTCAACATCTCTTTTCAACAACAATAAATTCAAGTTGACAATCCGGTTGACTTGTGAAGCCAACTCCACGCTTGATTTCATCATGAGCAAACCATCTTCCTTCCTCAAGCTCACAATGATTGAATTGCTCTTCGTATCCTCAATTTTCTTGATTTTCTTTCGTTCAATGCCGAATTGCACCGCATAACTGCTCAGCTACATCTTTGTGGTGACAAAGTTACAAATAAAGAGTTGATAGACAAAACCTATCTACTTTTCCTTCAGCTTTTGCCCTCTTAGCCCAATAGTATAGAAATATGAAGTTTGAGAAACATTTCCAATTAATGTCTTATCTCTTACTTGCTAAGAAGCAATACTAACTTCTACTTAAGAACGCGGAGGCTAAATCCTCTTGGGAGACTCATACTTCGGAGATCTCGAGACAGTAGTCACGAGGCATAAGGCAGCAATAGCAGTGGTTGCCAAATCGGCAAAATCCGAGAGATAAGTCAAACTCTTCTAAACCCTTCTTTGATAGAGTCTCATGGTCCTCTCAATTCTCAGATCGCTCATCTAATTGTGATTCTCGCTCTTTTTGACTGTTTGATAGAACTTCTGATAGAACTTTTGATAAGAAGTCATCTTTTCCTTGTGACAAGCGTACTTGTTATAAGTGCAACTGTCAAGGGTATTTCGCCCGATATTGCCGGCCTGCCTCCTATGTACTTCGTTAGTATGTACGAAGAGTTTGAGAAGCTTAGAAATGAAAAGAGGGAGGCTCATACGCTAGACGCCCCCTCCTCTTCTGGTATAAATATCAAACACTACATGGTACACATCTCCAAGGAGTTAGCTCCTATAGATGTAGCTTTCATAGATAGTGCCACAACGCATACGATTCAGAGAGATCCGAAATACTTCGCATTTATTGAACATGATGTAGCCGCTTGGCGAACTTGTGACATCATCACAATAGCTGGAAGTCGGAACTTTCGGTTCCAAGAGGGCCAGGCAACTCAAGCAAGGCCGACAGTCCCTTGCTATTGCAAAAGCAGGAGTCGGTGGACTATGTGATAGCAATCCACGGGGCTCTGCTTTGATACTCCCTTTTCTAACTAAGATTGGATTATGGCATAGTAGGTTGGGCCATCCAAGCACCACTATGTTGAGGAGGATGGTACTTTTGTTGGAAAGACACAATTTGTGCACCAATGATGTTGACAAGGTCGGGAGCTACGCGGCATGTTCACAAGGAAAGTTTATTAAACACCCTTCACATTAGAAGCTACCAACGGAACTTCCCCCTATGTTACAACGTCTACAAGGTGATGTATGTGGACCTATTACTCCATCTTCTGGGCCATTTCGATATGAACAACGCTTGGGAATTTTGATTTCAAACCTTTGAGGATTATTGTGTTGCTATCGGGATTTGACTTACATACTCCGTACTGTATGGGCATTCACAAAATGGATTGGCAGAGGTGTATATCAAGAAGATCCAGCTCATTACCCGACCTTTATTGATCCAAGAATTTTTGCCCACCACGATGTAGGGGCATGTGGTTCTACATGCAACTACACTACTCATGTTCTGTCCTACCCTATTCAATACTCATTTTTTTCTTGAGTTAATATCTAGACGAGTCCCCAATGTTTTCCACTTTTGTGTATTTGGCTGTAGAGTATGGATTCCAGTTGCTGAACCTCATAGAAAAATGATGAATAGTCACCATCATGAAGGAATCTATGTTGGTTTTGATTCTCCTAGCATCATTCAGTATGTTTCACCTTCATCAAGTACTCTACTAAGTGCTTGATTTGTCAACTGTCATTTTGAAGAGAATAGTTTTCTTTCCTTGTCAAATGTCAAGTCCCCTACTTTAGATTTTTGGGAACCCAAAACCATCATTTAAATCCCTGATCCCCATACAGCCTTATCTGAATTTGAGGTCAAGAAACTTATTCATTTACAGTGCCTTGCGGACAAGCTACTAGACGATTTTAGTGATGGGCTCTAGAATACTAAAAACCCTATCTCTAGTACAAGACTTACTCCCATTAGTATCATCCCTTCCAAGTGTAAGTCTGATCCTACTGCTTCTATACCCAAACACCCCCGCCCTAATCATGTTAGCCTACACAATGATGTACCTTTTTTTACCTAATGCTGATTCACAGCTTTCTTGTTCTCCTGAAGATGGTCCATCTATGACCGCCTTTATTACCTGGATACTTAGTGTTGATCCTGACCCACTCACGTTAGATGAAGCGAAAGCCAACCGCAACTGGCCACAATGGCGAGTCGCCTTCACTGCTAAGTATTCTTCTCTTAGAAAACATCAAGTCTTTGGTCCTTTATTGACCAATCTTCCTACTAAGCCCATAGGATGCAAGTTGATTTTTACCCGGAAACGAAATATCCAAGGACATGTAGTCCGGTTCAAAGTATGATTAGTGGCTCAAAGATTTACGCAGCGTCCCAGCATTGATTTTGCCTTTACCTATTCTCCCGTTATGGATGCCACTACCTTTAGATATCTACTTGGCCTAGTTGTACAACATTCTTTAGAAACCATGCTTCTAGATGTTGTGACAGCCTATTTTTATGGACAATTGGACGCTACAATCTATAATAGGCCTCCTCCTCATTTCTTCCCTACGACCCCTTGGACTGATACTCCGGGCAAACATTCTGGCTTTAAGTTGCAACGGGCCCTCTATGGATTAAAACAAGCAGGCCGCATGTAGTATCAACATTTGAGAGACTTTTTGCTGCACCACAAGTTCCGGCACGACCCTACCTTTCCGTGTATATTCACTCTGAAGGAAACTCAAGGATTTGTGATAGTTGATGTGTATGTTGATGATCTCAACCTAGTAGGTACGCTCTCAACTCGCCGCCACACGGTGAATTTACTAATGATCCAGTTTGAGATGAAACTACTCGGCCGCACATCTTTCTGTCTTGGTTTCACTACAAGAAACCTGTCCAAAATGACAAAAACTTGTCCTAATTGACAAAAATCAGCCCGTCCTAATCTACAGAAAATTGACAGGTTTTTGTCAATTTGGACAATTTTCTATCAATTCGGACAATTTTTTGTCCTAATTGACAAAAACCTGTCAAATTTCTGTAGATTAGGACGGGCTGATTTTTGTCAATTAGGACACGTTTCTCTTGTAGTGTTTACAAATCATACACCTCCTTGATGGGAGTATATTTCTTCATCAGATTGTATATACTCAACGATTGCTTAAGAATTTTAATATGGATGAAGCAAATCCTTTGTCTACTTTCATGATTGGCCACAGCAAGACCTACGATGATCTGTACCGACCTTGCGAGGAGGAGGAGGAATATGACAACAAGCAACGGTACCTCATAGTGGTTAGAGCTTTATTATACTTATCCACTTATACTTGATCGGATATATAATTTGCAACAAGCGTGTTAGCTCCACTACAAGAAAACCTGTCCAAAATGACAGAAACTTGTCCTAATTGACAAAAATCAGCCCGTCCTAATCTACAGAAAATTGACAGTTTTTTGTCAATTTGGACAATTTTCTGTCAATTCGGACAATTTTTTGTCCTAATTGACAAAAACCTGTCAATTTTCTGTAGATTAGGACGGGCTGATTTTTGTCAATTAGGACAAGTTTCTCTTGTAGTGCTCGACATAGTCAGAAACCTACAATGCGACATTGGAATGGAGTCAAGCATCTTTTTAGATACCTCTATGAAACAAAAGACTTAGGACTACATTATACCAAGAATGGAGCACTAGATTTAGTCGGATATACAGATGCCGGTTTCAAATCAGACAAAAACACTAGCAAATCTCAGACAAGTTATATCTTTTTACAAAACAATGCATCAATATCATGGAAGTCCATCAAGCAAACAATGACTGCGACATCAACCAATCATGCGGAGTTAATAGCATTTCACAAAGTGACAAGAAAAGTAGTTTGGTTGTGAACAATTGACAAGATCATTTTAGGTCAATGCGAACTCAACCACAGCACACAACTGACAATGATTTTTGAAGATAATGCAGCATGTATTGTACAGGTAACTGATGGATTCATCAAGGTTGATCGAACGAACAAATCTTTGGATCTACCCAAGACCTTATCAAGTCAAGACAAACTGAAGTGAAGAAAGTTCAATCCTCCCACAATATTGTCGACATGCTTATGAAGGCACTCCCTGCCTACACTCACAGACAATCGGTTCAAGAAGCTAGCATACGATCTCTTCAAGATCTAGGTTACACTCTTTTTCTTTCTGTGAATTTTCCTTATAAAGTTTTTGTCACAATTAAGTTTTTTAACGAGGTAACCCGGGATTGAGGAGGAGTATTGAGATGACGATCCTAGTTAACTTAGGTTAAGTGAGACTTAGGTTAAAGTAAAAGTGGGAGTCCCACTGCCACTAATGGTACAACCGAGGCTATGACCCTCCCATATATATATGTGATCATATAACCCTCATAATATACTTGAGAGTTCTTTTGCATTATATACTTCTGGTATTTGCCCTATCTCTCCATCACAATATAAATCATGAATTTGTGCACTAGAGTTAGACAACTCCACTTAAATGACAAGTCTCGTGACAAGTGCAATAGAATGCATGGAGATAGATCTCCAAACAATAGATTAATGCACTGAAGTTAAAATTAAAGCTTCTAGATAAAGATATGAGTGCTTGAACTTGGAGTTAGACAACTCCAAGTGGAAAATCAAGTTTTGGATAAGATATGAATTTATATTCAAAATACTTCTAAATATGACTAAGACTTTTACTTAAGTGAATAGTTTCAAATAGAACCAAGAATGAAAAACTAAAGGTAGAAAAAAGTCCTAGTTATCTCAAGGACTATTTAATAATCTTCTATTAATGGTCTCTATTACATAAAATGGAACTTGGAGTGAAGAAAACTCTCTTTGGAGGTTCATCTCTCTATAGTCAGGTGATTTGAGTTCCTTGTGAAAATGTTCTTGTTAATAATTTTATTAATTATTTCTTGCAAATTTTGTCTCCCTAGCTTGGCATTCCGTGTCACATATTGTTTCAATTGTATTAGTGAATGATTCAATTCATGATCATTTTCAATGCTTGGCTAATCAATCATGAAGTCTTCCAATGCTAATATTGTAAGCCCTTTGAGAGATAAAGTTGTCCCAAGAACTTCATATGTTCTTGATCCACGACCTTTACGAGATAGTTCCAATGATGATCTTCAATTACAACTTAATAATATTCGCTATCTAGGGAGGATGTTCATTATTTTTATGTCTATTTTACTCGGAGATGATCAAGCTCTTGATGGCGTGGCTAGCAACAAAAGAAGTGTATGGAGTGGCACAAATCATGACACTATACAATTATATAGTGGAGAGCTTGCTTACCCAACAACTACACTCTAGCTTCCTGAGATTTTGAAGAGCAGAGATATAAGATTTCTTGGCTATACGACTGGTGAAGACTTTTTAAAAGTAAGCATTCAACAAATGAAGTCAAGTGTTTTTGGATCTCATATTTGGACTAAGCTAAAATGAATGATGGATTGATTTGATTTCATACATTGGTGGTCCTCTATTTTTTGTGTGTATAATTTATAGAGTATCGATTGTTAATTATTTATTCAAAATCAAATTCCTTAAATTATATGCTCTATTGCATTCTAACAATGGCTTTCAGGAAGTTAATCAAAATTGAAAAGTGAAGTGTGTTTTAAAGATCAAATTAATGATTTGTGATCCTTGGTTATTTTGAGTATTAGAAGATAATTCCCGAGTCAGATTATTATGCAAAATCTCATCTTTCAATTTAAATGCAACTTGTGCAGCGTATGAAAATGGTTCTCCAAGAGGTTATGAAATTTGGTGCAAGGGCAACAAATGTAGCAAAGGCATTTGCTAGGATGGAACCTCATCTTGTCAAGCCTTTGCTCTTGAACTTTGAAGATTTGCGGTCGACATTACAAGGATTTGTGAAGGACATGGGAACTAAACTTCCAATCATTGATCCCCTCTTGCCAAATATTGAATTGAACAATAAATTTGTTCTAAGAGCCTTATATATCCTTGAACCACAACCTTTTAGAGTTACTTCCATTGATGTTGATCTTTTGTTACAACTTCGTGCTAAGTTTTACCAATTAGAGCAATATTTAATCTTTTTATCCGTTGTATTGGGAGATGATCAACCTCTTGATGAAGATGCAATTGTACACAACAATGGAGGTGCCTTGAGTAGCACAAATCATTACTCTTTGCAGTCACATGGTGGAGAGCTTGTTGTTCCTATGACAACATTTTGGCTTTGTGAACATTTGAAGAAAAGAGATGCAATTCTTGATTACAACGGCAACCACTACTGGGATGTAAGTATTTAAAAATTGAAATAATGTGGTTTCGGAACTCAACATTAGAAGAAACTCATGTTTTTTATGATGCATTTTTGTTACGTCCACATGTTTTTATGTCAACAATGACATCAGACATGACATCAAGACATTAGCTATAACATCAAATGTAACATAAAAACAAGTGGACAATATAAAAAATGCATCATAAAAAATATGGATTTCTTCTAGTGCAAATTTGAAACATGTAAATCAAGATCTAAATTAATTGAGTGGTGAATTTGATTTCAATCATTTATGCTACTTGGCTCTCTGCTTGTGTCATTTATAGAGTATCCAAAGTTAACTAAATATGTGGAATCTAAGTTTTCAAACCATGCAACTGTTGTTGCTAGAAAACATTGGTAAGGAGGCAACTACATTTGTGAAGTGTTGTGATTGTATTTGGAACTTAGATTTTTTTTTCTATCTATATTGAATAATAGTTATTGGATTGCACTCACCTACAATTCTCAATTCTTTGTACATGTAGTATACAAAATATTGGTAGTCTATTAACTACATGAAGTTTGATTTTTAATTGAATGCAACTCTTGCAGCAATTGAAAGGGCCATTCAAAGAGGTAATGAAATATGGTGCAAGGGCAACAGATGTAGCAAAGGCTTTTGCTAGGATGGAAATTGGTCATGCCGAGTACTTGCTTCTACACCCTGAAGATCTGCAGTTGACGTTACAACAATTCAACACCATTGTTAAGGACAAGGATAATAGACAACTAATCAAAATGTTCATACCAGATGTAGAATTTGACTTACCTCTTGATGCACTCCCTAATGAGTACTTGCCTAACATTGAACCGATGGATGACGATTACATTAAATTGAGAGTATTCAACTACTTTGGCAAATCTGAGGATGGGTGACCTTTAATGTGATTCTACATCTGTCATAAGTTACATGACATTGCATCTATAAATGTCCAAGGCCTAAAATGTGATTCTACATTTGTCATAGGTTACATGACATTGCATCTACAAATGTCCGACATTATTTTTATTGCTTAAAACCAAAAACCGTCAAAGGAATTCAACACATTTGTATTTTGTCTGAACTCATGTAATTTTGCACTAATTTCAAACACATCCTATCTGTAAGGTTGCAAACAAGACATCCACTGTTCAATTTTTTGCTTTGGAAGTTAGCACAGTTTTTATCAAACACATCAAGCTGAAATATTTCTTTTGCAGTAACTGACACATGTTGAAGAAGTTCCATTGCAAATTCGTTTAAAATTTTGATTTGTTTGACACAGAGGGGCAACTGATTGATTTCAATGAAGGCAAAAGAGATCTACAACCTCATACCATTTTTCAAGGTTTACCACCTGCATAAGTATTTGAAGAAGCAGGGAGGTGAGAAAATTTATTAAAAAAAATGGAACAGGTCCACATTCACTCAAACCTCTAATTGTGCTGATTCTTTCTGCAAGTCAAAACTTTGAGCCTTCAATTCAAAGATCCTACGGTTCCATTTCAGTTTTCTGAGCTTGAATTCCACTTAGATCTTGATTTCTAAAATGTTAAAAAATGTGCACCTGGAACACCAAAACAGGGCTTGGGCATTTAGGGGATAAACTTCATGAATTAAACAGATCTCTCAATCATCCGGTTCACATTACAGTAATGGCATTTTCTCACCCCTGAACGCTGATAACATATCCTGTTTTGATCCAAGTGCCAAGTGGATTCCTCAACAAAAATGTGTCAGATAATAAAAACATCACCATGACTAGGTTTCTATTAGAAAACCCTAGATCGTATCAATGTGAGAATGTGCACGAACATAAGTTAGATTGCATCAGGAAGCATTTAACTGAACTCTCATTCATTTACACTAAGCCAGCTAATTTTTCAGTTTCCAGGCTCCCAAGAGCCTCTCTGCATTAGGCTGGTAAATCTCAAGTGTCGGCATCCAAAGCGTTGATAAAGCAACAAGGACAAAACTGTCAGCAAGACGCTGCAACAGATAGAACAGGTTCTAAGCGATGGTATGCAAATTTGAGTCCTATCGCCGCTACGTAACTACCGGCACCCAGAATTAAGAGGACCACAATGGAGTTCTTTATGAGAAGCCTACAATAGGATGGTCACAGTAAAAACCGGATTGTTCCTCACCGGTGCTTGAATTGGTCTCTATTTCTCGCGTCTTCTTCATTCGCTTGACGTAGTCGTTTCAAAATTTAGCCTACTCAAAGAGGTCGCTCTAGTAGGTAGCTCGTGGATGTCCACTCCAATATGAACAAAACTGGAGGAAAAAGTCTACTTTTGGTTAATTCCACAAATATGATCCAGACTTTATCCTGCTCAGGTGCTTCTGGTAATGCCGCAACTTGGCCTTCTACAGTCTACCACCTTCTCACCAGCGACGTCAGAAGCTGCAGTAAAAAACATAGACCTCCATCGTGAGTTTTAAACCAGACGATTAAGATTTAGGGACCTGTCTCCTATACTAACAGCAACTCAACTATCCATACACTCGGTTGGCCTTCAATTAGCAAGTGGTGTAAGCATGGCTTGATTGATTACGGTGTATTGGCTACAGATCTTTGAATGGAAATGGAGTTGTCTACTATCTCATCAATAGTAATCCACAACCTCCCACTTTGAAATTGCATAAGAAATTCATAAACAATTGATGCAAACAGTTCCCTCTACCATAGCTATCCAGAGATGTATAGCTTCCAAGATCCTATTACTGTTGAGCAATTTTGAAAAGGAGGACCGATATCTCTAAGTGGAGAATTTGTAGCATGTTCATCAAATCCAAAAAAGTGAAGAACTGACTCCAGACAGACTGGAAAACCATACCTCAAGGAACTCAAAGACACCTCCTGAGCGATTGGCTGGTCTTTTCTCGACAGTGTTTCCGCCATTTGCAAAGACGTACACAAATGCCACTCGCCAACCAACCATGAGAAATAACAAGCTCCCCAAGGAAACCAGAATAAAAGCTTGTGCCGGGATATGAGATGTCACAATGCTTCTGATAACGAGTCCAAGCTGTCAACATGCGCACCAAAGTTATTGAGCACTTGTGATCAGCAAAGAGAGATCAGCTACAAAAAACTGATAGCAGGTGAAATATTCTACAAACATAGCATCAAACTCAGTTTCGCACTACTAAAGGAAAAGTTAATAAACGACTTAAATTTTTTCCTCAAATGTACATAACTAATTTCCAATTGTTAGTAGTTAGATTCTAAGTTTCAAAAACTTACAGGAATTCCCACAGCCCAGGACTTGAGAGCGGAAGTGGCAGCTCTAGATACACCATTCATCCCTTGTCCGTCAGGACCATAACCGCCCAGGAAAAAAGACCCCAAAAGCCATCCTGGAAAAAGAAAAAAGGCAATATCAACATTTTGCAGATATAGACCACAGATCAATCCTGAACTATGTCCAAAGGCACATAATGTTCAAAGGCTTTTCAACTGACCTGCTATGAAAGGATCAGCCGTCCGTAAAGCATCCCAATTCAAAGTTGTCAGTCCATGGCTAGCTCGACCGATGACAGCGAAAGTAACAAGCGCGACCAAATCACCCGCAGTTAGTACTCCCACACGCCTGCGTCCACAATCGCAAGACATGCATTCGAAGCTCAGGCGATGATCTTTTGCCAGACGCTACAAATTGACAGGGCAGAGTAGAATGGAGGTAAACGCGCACATACTGAAAGTGAGCATAACAGGGTTCCGGGTTACATCATTTATCATAAAACCGCCAGACAATTTATCGTTTCACACATATTGACAAGTAAGAGAAAAACTCCCAAGCAGGTGATTAAAAAACAATAAGATCGACAACGCACCCCCAGGAAAAGCTCGAGGATGCAGCTTCCCGATCAACCCTACCGACACCTTCCAGAGAGACGCGCTCATCTTCTACCAACACGGTCTCCATCGATCGCGTGTCTTCGGAATCACCGACTGTGGGGTTTGCGGGAGTCGGCACGGTCTTCCTGCGCCTTAGTACAGGTCGGTTGACACTCGCCTTGTACTCCGAGGCTGAGGATTCGCCTTCTAACCCTGCCCTCGCTCTTCCACGCGGGTGGACGCGTAAGGAAGTGCATGCTGAGAAGCCTTTGGAATTCACCCGGGAGGAGTCGAAAGAAGAGAAGGCAAGCGTGGATTTGAGGCTGTACGTGGGGGCTTGCGCAGGGGCAGTCGCCATGGTCGCTGCACCTCCGTGCAAATCTCAGACCTGAAAATACAATCCCAACCAAGACTGGAATCAATCAACCGCGGCCTTCAATCCTTATTGAATGCGCCGTGAAGTAGACTGCTGATGGAGATTGGAGTAATCCATCAAAACATTCAACCCCAACACTTGTTTGAGAGTTCCAACTTTGGCGTTTATGCGGTCTACTCACAGAGATTGAAGAGGAGGTGAAAAGAATGCCCTTCAATTCAGACCTACCCAAACGAGAAGGGTAACACAAGTAACAGCCAACACTTCATCTATGACACACAAGACTGTCATCTCTTCATTACCATTCCCTGTCGTAGACGTAGCATTCAACAAGCCTGAAACCCCCTAATCAATCAAGCAAGCAATAAGCAGACTACAACGCCCCAATTGTGGAACCGTAACCCTAGAATTCAGGCTTCGCTTCGGATTTCGTCGCTGGTGCTCCAACCATAGAACCTCTTATTACAACAGCCTAACTGGGAATGCGAAACAAGTTTCTAAACCCCCGGACGGCTTCGAATTCTATCAACCAAGACCATCGTCGTCGGGAATCACCTCAATGGCCACAACTCTTGAGCTCCACACGCGCAGACCTTGAAGCACCGACTTGAGACGATTGAATTTGAATTTTGAACTCTGAGAGACCCAAGTAGCTCCAAAGTTGAAGAACAAAACTGCAAATGAACGCGGGTGATGTCGAAGACTTGGCGGATCACTTCTGTTGTGTGGGCTTGGCATCAATCAAGTGAGTCGCCAGCGAAACCTTCGCCATATTGGAGTCGTGGTGGAAATTCCAGGGCCGCGATGATAGGGGCTGCATAAGAGTGGCTGCATAAGAGTGGCTGTCCACCACCGTAGAAACGGTACCCAATCTCATCACCTCAAGGGACTCGCAGAGTCCATTCTTCTGTCACCGTGCTGACACTGACACTGAATTCTGGATGTTGGCAATTGGATTGGATTTTGAATTTTCGAATTTTCGAATTTTAGGGTTTTTGAATTTTAGGGTTTGGGGATTTTTGAGTTTTTGAGTTTTTGAATTTTTGAAATTTTGAAATTTTGAATTCTTGGTTGGTGCTTATTCCTAGCACAAGTTTGGGCAAAATTCATCAATCATGGCAAGAAATAACTGTGATGAGCATTTCAAACCACACATATGCGTCACAAGGAAAAAAATTCTATGCAATGTTTTTCCAAATGTTTTTGCTTGGAATGGGTTTGTCTATTTTATTCAAAAAATGTGCAATCAACGGTGATGTATTGAGTGGGTGAATTTTTTTAATAATGGGGGTTTGTTTTTGTTGAGATTTGTAAAAGAGCAACTAAAATTGTCTAAATAAGGGTTTGAATATAGTTCTTTGTATTGAGTTGTAAAATTTTTTGTTGGGTCTTGCTAGCAATCAAAGGGACTCTAAATTCTCTTAAATACATTCGATGGACACTATATGAATCAACTATAAATTTTCCAACAACTAAAGAACTAAAGAGCTAAAGAACTATTTACACTACAAAAAAAAAAAATTAAAATTTGTTAATGAGAATTGAAGGTTTAGTGATACAATCATAATTATTGCCACATTCATGTAGTGAATTAGCTTCATACTAAGTGCAATGTATTCACATTATATGAGATGCCATCCATATATTCATACATTGATTTGTCCTATTTGTATGTATTACAAAATGAAATTGCATGTGGTAATAGCTTCTTATTAGAAACATTTTTACCAATGATATTTTTGATGATTCCTCCATGCAAACATACAATGGGCAAGAGCATTGTAGGATATTTTTGATGATTCCTCCATGCAAACACTAGTTTACATACAATGGGCAAGAACATTGTCAAAAGTATTAACCATATGTCAGTTCATTTTGTTAACCTCTAATTGCCCAAGTTTTTTTTTTAACTTCTTGGAATTTGTTCTAAATTGAACAAAAAGCCAACATTTTCAACATTTTCACAAGTTTTATCAATTTAAAAAAAATTATAACTATAAAATTTCAAACTAAACAAGTTAGAAATCACATGTGAAAAAAAATACAACTATATCACTTATGAATTGAAAGATTATAATGTTTGATCACAAAGGAGTTAAAATTGTGAAAGTGATTTGAAGCCTTTCAATCTTCTTTTGACATGTCAAATCTAAAAAATTGATCACCAAAAAAATGAGAAGTTAGAAGGCCTAACATGCATAACCCCAATCAATTTATGGCTTCTCAAAATCTACTCTACAATTTTCTTATATCAATTCCTAATACAAATTTTCCTCCAAGATTTTCAAGAGCCCTCAACACTAGAAAATCAAGATTTGCAACAAATACCCTTGCACAAAATCTTGATTAGAAAAATCATACTCAATTCATTTTCAAAATCAGATTTTCTGACACGAAGACTAGACTTCAAAAAATATTTTTCAAAAATATAAACTGCTGAAAATAGTAACTTTGTGGAGGTTATATTTAACTTCAAAGTACCGTCGACACCAGAATTTGGTGCCTCGCGCATTTTGGTGTCAATAGGACAAATCAGAGGTGGAGGCACCCATTTCCAACCTGCAACTTGAAAATAAATGTACACCAGATTTTCCAAACGTTTCATAAACCATTATTAGATGGGATCTTCCAATGAACAGATTGCAGCGTTACAAGTCACACATTGCGATAGAATTTGGTTTTGAAGTGATAGCCTCCGAAATGCCACACCCTGATGTGGGGCAATCAATCTCTGAAGAGAAACAGAAAGTGAAATGAGCAGCAACATTGCTTTCTAACATTGGACAATGAGAAGTTAAATGCCATCAGTGCAATCCATTGAAGCCAGAAAGAGACAATGCATCCTTCTGGATCCAAACCCCAAATTGTGGAACATATTGAGAACTCCCAAATGCACAATATGCAAATAATCAAATAATCTATACATTCTACAAATCATGGTAATCATGACAGACAAATTTTAATCACTTCTTCTGAACGTAGCTCTGAAGATACTGATCAGCTAGCTTTTTGACTTTACTTCCCTCCACAATCAAAAAATCTGCCGACGTTGCATCTCCATGATGCTGCATGACCTTGGAAGCTGTTTTGGAAACTGCGTACCGGAATTGGTCAGATTTGATTACCCCACTTTTGTACAAAGGTTTTAGATGTTCCTTCACGTATGCCTCCACCTGCACATCATCACAAATTGTTAACAACGAGCATTAAGCTTACACCTTCGACTGGACAGATGTACTGATTTTTGAAATTAAAAAAAGACTTGCAAACCTTGGTGTACTGTATCCGTTGACATGTTTTCTACGGGCGTTGACCCTGGCTCAAGTGAATTATTTAGGAAGCTTCAAGGAAGGTAGCAAAATGAACCAATCAAAAGCAAAAATCAAAACCTGTATTTATTTAGAGATGGAAATATGTTTCTAAGGTTCCCATAATACCGTAATCAACTATAAGCTTTCAAAGTGGATTTTTTTAGCTTGGGATCCGTAAGATTAACTTAGACTTGAAAAGAAAGATCCATCCATAGCAATGGAAAAACACTTGCCTGTTTCTGAACTGCAGTTGATGCCTCAGATTCCTTCCCACCAGGAATGGATTTATTAGCTTTTCTATTTGGAATACTAGCAGCACTGGAAGGTTCAGCAGCCTGTCCAAGATGAGCTTCATTTGTAGAAGAAGGCTCGTGAAACGAACCACCAAAAATATGTTCCTCCCCGAATTGTGAAATAAACGATGAGTTCATCTTCAGAACGTCTTTCCTCATCTTATCAATGCGACTGTCCAAGTCCGGAAACTTGCCGGTGTTCATCCAATCATCGCCATCAGACTCGCCACTTGATCGAACGGGAGCACCTCCAGGCTTAGACTCCAACTCAACCTTGTTCATTTTCAGTGCACCTGATTTATCTTCACCAGGAACCACAGAGCATCCATTGCCTGTTTTGGCAAGCGTACTCGTTTCATTCGTCTTTCGGCCATTACTGAATTTTGTGGTGGAGTCTACAAGCACATCCAAACTCTTTCCTTCTTGGCTTGAGGGCGAAATAACTGGAACTGCACCTTCTTTTCTCGTGCTCGACCCTTCAGGATTCTTTTCGTTGTTCGCAGGCACCTGAGGAGTATTATTTCTTTTAGAAAGAACAACCTTCATCTTGTTTCTAGGAGATGCTGGCTGTGCTGAAGAGGCGGTATTTCCTTCACCAGATTTCACCTCCAAGTCCAAATCCGTTTCATTGAAGACGACAGAGGACACAGTTTGGGATATATCCAGAACATTTTCAACGTCTCCGACCTGAGAATATGAGGCGTTGCTACTGTCTGGAAAATTGGAAAGAGAGTTCTCTGCAGGGACAGTGCTCCCTGTGAGCATTCTTGATGATACTTCCTGTAAGTCTTCTAGAGCTTGGTTATTTGGAAGTGTTTCGGTATTAGCGTTCTGGTTTTCACAAGGGCTTGCAGGAGGAGAATCAGAAATAAGACCTGTGGCTAGCAAAGCCTCTGTTACAGCAGCCGCTCCGTCTGGTTGACCAGGTTCAGGAATGGAGACTTGAAGCCTAACTTCGTCTTGTTGAGACAAGGCCCTCACACACAGATTCACATACACCCCTTTGCTGTTGGAACTCTCATAAATTTCCAGCTCCTTGGCCACTGCTGAAGCAATCACAGACTTCAACTTGTAACCCCCTTGGAGATTTGTCAATTTCGACTTGCGCAAATAGTGCTCAAGAATTCGATTCAGTTGACCCTGAAACACCATAAGTGAAAGCCAGTAAGAAATTAACAAGAAGCCATACACACCGTTTCATCAGTGTAGATCGCTTGTAACAAAAAACCGTGAAGAACCAATCGTTTCAAAGCTCCGTCAGCGTCATTACCTGTCGAACTGCTGTGGGGACTCTGCTCCTACGATCAGGTGGTAGTGTGGGCTTCATTACCTCTGGAACCTGTCCCTGTTGTTCAGAAGATAGCTAAGCATGAGCCAAACTTGAAGAGGTGCCAATTATTACCAGGACGCATCTCTACCATGAACACCAATTTCAAGTTTCACTTCAGACGCCAGACAAAATAGAAACGATATTTGAAGGAACTAAGAGAATCAGCTACTGCAAATTCTCAGCCAATTCGCGTTTCCAGAAATTAAAGCAAGAAATAGTATTATGTCAGCGGCACTTGTACCAGAAGGGAGGACTCCTTTTTAGTCCTGCCTTGACATTTTGCTGATGATGAAGTCACGGCATCTCCAGACCTCCTTGCCAATAGCTCAAGTGCCCATTGACGTTTATCTTTCTTCTCCTCAGGATCTGGAGGGCCTGATGCCTTTGAGGCGTCAACATGTTTATGGTTTTCTGGCAAACCTGACCCTTTTATTGTGCCTTTGGTGGTCTTTTCTGAAGTGTCACAAGATGGTACTCTCAACCCCTGTAGAGGTGGAATGACTGCCCCGTTGCTTGAAGCGCCACCAGCTCTATTAGACTTTGTTTCTGTGGGTTTTCGACCCATACTTGCTTGGGACTTCAAACTCTTGGATTCTGATGTCGCTGCAATTCAGTGAAAGAAAAATCATACATTTAAACCTCTTCGAACAAATTCCCAACAATATTTGCAGCATCTAATCGGGTTGCGGAGGCAACGTCAAAGGAAAAATGTTTGCAAATAATGAGGCTGTCAAATGTACACACATCTTCTCCGTCCTGTCTTTGGATGATACCCATAGCTATTTCTTTGAACACGGATAAAGATTTTAAAAAGTAACAGAAATTACCTTTTTCACACTTAGGCTTGCCCTCTTCTTTGACATCGCCTAATAATGATATCAAAGGCTTAATATCATTATCTCGTGGAAATAGAGAAGTATCTGCAACATACAATCTACTTAAAATGGAGTCGCCCTCGGCATCGATATTCTTCAATTTCTGCAGAACCACATCCTCCTCCTTAATCACTTCCTCCTTAACCCGCACACCAGATCGACCTTCCACAACATCTGAAGCCACTTGCTTGGCCTTCTTAATACGGGCTGACTGTTCTTTCCAAAATGAAATGTCCCAATCCCTATCCCAGGTCTTCCGAGACACTCCTCCCGCATACAATTTCTTGGTCAGGCTCTCGCGAACTCCACCTGCCTTACCACGAGGCGCTTTATCCAGCATTTTGTCCAACCAGGAGTTCCGTCGTCGTTTCAAACCCTGAGATTTTACGCCCTGGTTTTGCTCCTGGTTGCGTACCATGGCAGCCTACACCACAACATCTGGATGTCAGTAGGGTATATGATGATAAAAGAAAAATGAATGTCTTAAATCGGTGTCAATTGAAGGTGAAAGAAGACTTGAATATCTTTCCAGTGACATTAAAAACATGAAAACCGCATAATTTTCTCCACGGCTCTTACTAAGCTGAAGAAATACCCCCCTAAACTGTATTGTTTGCAATCTAAATAGTTAGATAGGCACTCTAAATCAACCTTGACATGCCCCTGTTCCTTCACACTTGCTAATACTTTCAACCATATTTGATTGTGAAACCGATTTATTATATCATTAAAAATACAGAAAACATAAATTCGGAGACGGTATACAAAACTCGCAATTTCCACAATTTGTGGGGCACAAAACTTGCAAAAAACATTTAAATACGAAATGAATTGTTTGTGATCTAGAATGAAGTCCTCTACGAGGTTCAATTGACCAAACAATTCTTATGCATAAAAGTTCCACGAAGAAAATTTGTGGATTCAAATGAGCAACTCGAAAAAATATATAAAGAGTTAGGCATCACCTTGAATGCTGAAAAAAATCTTTCATCCGAAACTGCCACCTTGCCATGGTCCTCAGTTGCCCCGTAGCCTGCGGCAGCCCTCATTTGCCGGCGGATATCCTCAACAATCTGTGCAGCCCTACCATCTGATTCTCGACGCATAACCACCCTAGTTCGCACCCCACCCGCTGAATTGCTCCCAATGCCTCCAGTGTGCTCATCCTTGACTACCCCAGTACCAACTGTGAACTCATCCTTGACGATGTGCACCAGGTCTTCCACAGGCACATCCTCTGTGAAGGGAATCTCTTCATCAACTTCTTTTTTCACAGAAGGTAATGTCTCATTCACTCTGGAGTTCTTCGGTGAATGAACATCAGTTTTCTCCACCGGTGGAGCACTCGTAGATTCTTTCCCTGTATCTATTTTCTTCACAACAGAGCGCGCTATTTTCCGAGGAGGCTCTGGCAGGTCTTCCGCCCGAATAATATCTCTGCATGGGAAACTCAAAACCGATGACCTTAGCGAGAGTGAAAGCATTTGAAAAAATTACACAAAAACAGAATACTTGAGAAACACATTACTAGACTTGTACATACATGAAAGTGTCAATGTTCTATCCAAGAGTAACCCTCTGCAGAGAATAGAAACTTCATAAACCCCAAAGTAGACAATGTTCTGCACACGCACAACAGATATATCTTTGAAATAGTGCCTAACCAAAGCAGAATAATGCAGCCCTAGGAACATAAAGCAGAAGCATGTCAGAAGGCCCACCGATCTTGTCTTGTGGATTGCTTCCGCTTCTCCTTTCTAGGTTGCTCTTCAAACTCCACATTATCGAAATAGCTTACCGGCAAATCAGTGTTTGCTGCAGCCCCAGGTTCTAGTACAGAATCATTCCCGTGGTCATTTCCAGGTTCTTCGGATTGCAGTAACTGCGTAGTTTGGAATGATAGAACCGCCACATCACGCTGCTCAGACTTGGCCGAAGGAACGGGCACAGGGAGAGATCCAATTGCTTCGTTGGGTCTCCAATCCACCGGGCCACAATCAGCTCTCATAGAACCATTTATCTCTAGCTTTGAACTAGAGGGAACAGAAGGTATAGGTTTCTGTCCTTCAGTGGACAACACCTCAAGAGCAGATGGACCAGGTTCTTGAATTCTGGTGGCCTGAAATCATAACAAGACGGTAAAACTAACGATTTCAGAGATATATGGGGATGTGTCAACATGATCTCAAATACCATGCCTTTGTGAGAATTGCCTCGAAATAATCCGCAAAACCATGTCTGCCCAAGTGCAATGTAATATCTGAAAAACGAGGCCATCTTTATCGCTTCTGTACCGGACGAAGTTGTTCTTGTCTTAATCAATCAACCCTACTGTCTACTACTCTGCACTCCCATTTCTCCGTTAACCATCCCAATATCATAGTAAATCCATTCCATTTTTGAAGCTCAGATTCTTTTGTAAGTTCACTTCTGCCTATATGGTCCCATGTACAAGTTGTATTTCTAGAAGAGCATAATCACCAGAGGACAGAACATGCATGAGAGTATTCGGACTACCTTATACTCCAAAGGGGCGTAGGTAATTTCTTCCGATTTGACCACAATTGAGGCTTGACCCATAGGATCTGAACACCAGAAAGTCAATATGAAAACAAATCTTGTATTACACGTTCTGTATGCGGTAAGCCTTATGACGCTGTAAAACCCTACAACAACAACAACAACAACAGCAAATATAAAGACAGTATATTCAAGCTAAAACAGAACCTGAAAAAGTCGATGCTTGTCGAATCGTAGACTCAACGCCTTTACAAGTTGAAAGCATCAAAGCCGATTCTCCCTCACCAACTACTGATACGGAAACTGTAGGGTCGTCTTCAGAGAACACTGTAGCGTTGTATGCAAGTTCCGCAACAGGGACCCGCTCACTTCTAGATGATGAGACAACGGTTGTAATAGGTAGAATAGGTGATGAGACCACAGTCGTGATTGGCGAAAGGGAGACTGGTGGTGGAGGTCGCAAAGCCGAGGCCTTCTCCGAGCACCTGAAGCCAGGATAAATCAGTTAAGATGGATTCCCACATAGTGTACAGAAGGAAAATAAGCAGATGTGAGACTTGTAATGCAGATAAACCGCAACTGTACACCTTCAATTCTTACATGACAAAGTTCCTGATGCACAAACGCAATCCATCTTGCAAGTGTTAAACTCTTACCTTGGACACAACCATGAACCCCAAGAAATTGAAGGATCAAAACCAACGCATCCAGCATGGTACCTGGAAGAGCGGAGCCACATCGTCTATGCGATTAAAGATCAAAAGAGGATCTGAAATGCAGTATTTCTATATATAGGTGAGAAATGTATTGAATTGGCAAATACATGCAAAATCCAAGAACAGGTGAAGTTCTCTGAAAGCATTTGACGATCTTACCAGCGATCGCATGAATCACAAGCAACAGAAGTATCAGCTCCATCTTCATCTTGAAGAGGAACTCCTGCTCGGACGAGGCACTTATTTCCCTCCAAACATGCGACAGCCTGGAAATCCACGAGAAGAAACATTACCTTCAATATTGAGACATACGCATAATTGTCAGCGGTTGGTGCCAACGTCATCCGAACCCCACCTTGATTTGGTTGTCCATGAAAGATTTGAGAGTAATTCATAATGAAAAAAAAGGAAAGGAAAAGGAAGGAGAGGAAGAACCTACATCTTCATCAATGAAGAAAGAGGGAAACGAAAAAGGAAGACCGGCTTCTTCATTATCCCACGATTCTTCCTCCCTTTCTCGTTTCACAGGGAAAGGGCTAACATTTTCTACAATATCACTTTCTTGGTCATGGACATTCTCCACCTGTACAAATCAGCCACTACAAGCATGAAAAACTTCAGTCAATTGTTTCTAGAACAGATATGAGCAACCCTCAAGCATATTGTCTGCGGATGTCTATCCCGGCAGTATGACAAGTCCTTCATATCAAACAACTCCTTGAACAAATTTCAACAATAGGGCTTCCACACAATTCATTCCAATTAATAAAACTACATTATTCTGAAATAAACGAATAAAATTGAATACACCAAGTGACTGCCAATCGGATTTTGGTTCGTTGAATGATTCTAATATACCAAAACTATAGGAAAGGCGATCAACTAAAACGTTTGAAGGTACGCTTACAGAGATGAACCGAAACTGCTGTTTACAGAGAGGACAGAGATTAGAAACGGATGACCAGTTCTCGATGCAGTCAAAGCAGTACCTACACAGAGTAAAAGGAGGGATTACATTAGGGTGTCGTGCGTAATGCCAGTTCATTTTAAGAGCTTCTCATTTCTTGGAATCAAATTTGTATCGTCGTGAACCAAAAACAGGTGGTAACGAACTAGATGCTGCTGACCTGCATTTAAAGAAAATGATGTAAGCTTTAGAACTGGAAAATAAACACCGCATTTTCAAATTTTCACTAGGAAGAAAGTGGAACATACTCATGACTGCAGCAGTCGAGCAATCCACGAACTGCAACATGCGCTGAGCAGATACCACAGCGGCCACTCCCATTGTCGCCCACTCCCTGTTTGAATCCCTTGTCAGAAGATTGCAATGCTCGCCATAAATAACGTCCGATTCTAACATCGAACAAATAAAACTTCCGAGATTTACAAACAATTGATTGCAAGACCCATCCAAACACATTAAAAAACGTTAAAAAGTACATGAATTTCTCACCAACGTCTTTCGACCTCCGTTAGGCCCTCTGCTGGACGCAACTTCTTTAGAGTCCCTCCTCTCGTGATGGAGCTCTTTAGGACCCATTCCTTTGGACTTGTGAACGAAATCCATTTCTATCCTACGCACGAGAATCGCTTCATCCTAGGCTGAGAACAATCCTGCAGCAAGATGGCGGGTTAGACGACGATTGTATCCAAATACTCTACCAAATTTTGAGGGCAGAACGAGATCGCTCATGAGAGAATCTCTCGTGGGGGGTTTCCGCCCAATTATAGGTCAAAGCAAGGCAAGCATTCAGTAATTAGGTCACATAACACCCCTGTTCCAAGTAGTAGACATGAACTGACATGAGAATATCCCTCTTCTTCAGTTCAATCGCACGATCAACCCAAAACTACACAATCCAGCTGCATTATGTCGATTTTGAAGCAGGTTTCCCCCGAATTGCCCTAAACAACGAAAATTCTCCTGTAACCCAACCCCAGAGACGACCTAATCCAAGGACTATGCACTTCATATAGTGCCATTTTGCACGCACACACTCTCGAGGCTCGTTTCGTGATTGAATGCGAACCCGGAGGATTGAATCAGAAGCTTATTAGATAGCGTCGAGCATACTTCGCAAGCTGCGAGAAAACGAAAGCCACAGCATCAACGATCAGATTGACTGTGTGAACGGGGCTCATCGAGTTGTGGCTATTTTTCATCCCAAGCATGTCGCGGTGTGAACGCAGTAATTCCCATGGCTTTTCATGTAAGGTAATGCGGAGTACCACTTAAATCGGCCGAATAAACAATTGAACATAGTTTTTATCATCAAAAGCCCATGCCAAGTGTTCAAAATTAATAACCTTCACACCATGAGTCAAAACACTATTGAAACAAAGCTTGTGTACACCTCTTTGCCGAGAGCTTTCCAATGGTACGAAGAACTTGACCGGGGACGCACGGTTCAAAAGATCTCAATGTAATAAATCAAATAACAAAACAAAACAAACTATCTTAATGGATGGATGGATGGATGGAAGCAAGTCCATTGTGGGCTGAATTTTGTTAATGGTGTACATCTCAAAACATGGATGTAAACCACTATCATTAATTAGCCCACAATGGGTTTATTCTCATTTGGTCTGGAATAGAGTAGTTTACTTTATATCATGTAGTGGAAAGATGTTCACACGTGATGATCACATCAAGATTAAAAAAAACATTAGCCTTTGTGTGCTTGGTAGGAGTATTAGATATGGCCCCTAATAGTTGAACAATCTACTCCATCCCAAGCAATGTTTGGAGAGAACCATTGGTTAATTCATTAGTAGGGTCAAGGTGAATTGACCCTCTCATAGTGAATTCATGAATTTCTAATAAAATTGTACTGAAAATCTCTATAAAGGTCATTACTTATAATCTTATCTCTAGGACTATACTTAAAAACTCACTTAAAATACCCCCTTCTCTTGTAGTGAGTGTACCTACCTTATTTAGTAATGCAAGGAGATGAAGTCTAAGTTAAGTAATAGAGATGGCCCTTAATTTGGTTTGGATGGGTCAAAGTGATGGCCCGTATCCAGATGTGACTGATTGATGAAGACCGGCATGAATTGGGAATGAGTACGCGACAATGCCTACCTAGGGATGAACATTGACTTGGCAATGGCAGTTGATTTTTCATACCAAGGAATCGATGACTAGCTGACACAAAACACGGTAGGAGCTTACAAACTGACAATGGAATTGAAGGTTATCTAACTTAAACTTACAAATGGAGTTGAAAGATGAAGCATCATGATGGCTCTCACGGGGTGGAAGAGAAGACCCGTGTAAGCTAGTAATTAGATAGATAAGATCCTTATTTAGGCAGGATGTCCACATCATGCCCGTGAAGTGGGTAATTGGAGGATCCTCTAGTTGTAAAAGTTAAAATATGATCCCTATTTGAGCCGTGTCTAGGATCTATTTCAAAATATCTCTAACTAGTTTGTAGTCTCCAATTGCAAATATGGATTCAAAATTGTTGCTTTCAAACTAAGAATGGAATTGAAGGTTATCTAATACAAATTTAAACTTACAAATGGAATTGGAAGATGAAGCACCATAATGGCTCTTACACGGTGGAAGAGAAGACCCGTATAACCTATGAATCAAGTAGACAGGACCCCTATTTACGTAGGACATCTAGATCATGCCCGTGAGGTGGGTAATTGGGGGATTTTTTAGGGGTAAAAGGAAAAACATGCTCCCTATTTTGAGTTGTGTCTAGCATCTATTTCAACCTTTTTCTAGCTAATTTGTAGTCTCTCATTGCAAATATGAATTTGAAATTTTGCCTTTCAAACTAACAATGAAATTGAGGTTATCTAACTTAAACATAAACTTATAAATGGAGTCAGAAGATGAAGCATCATAATGGCTCTCACGAGGTGGAAGAGAAGACTCGTGTAAGCTATTAATTAGGTAAAAAAGGCCTTTATTTACGCAGGTCATCTACATCATGCCTGTGAAGAGGGTAATTTGGGGAACTTTTATAGGTATAAGAAAAAACATGCTCCGTATTTGAGACATGTCTATGATTTATTTCAAAATATTTCTAGGTAGTTTGCAATCCCTCATTGCAAATATGAATGCAAAATTTTGGATTTCAAACTGACAATGGAATTG
This sequence comes from Climacium dendroides, assembly GCA_950106755.1. Taxonomy (NCBI): domain Eukaryota; kingdom Viridiplantae; phylum Streptophyta; class Bryopsida; order Hypnales; family Climaciaceae; genus Climacium; species Climacium dendroides. The sequence continues at coordinate 5,525,104 of OX467082.1, read as the reverse complement.
ATGGTTATCGAGCTCAAACTTAAACTTACAAATGGAGTCAAAAGATGAATCATTATGATGGCACTCACGAGGTGGAAGAGAAGACCTGTGTAAGCTATGAATCATGTAGACAAGACCCTTATTATCACGTAGGATGTCTACATCATGCCCGTGAAGTGGGTAATTTGGGGATTCTCTAGTAGTACAAGAGTAAAACATGCTTCCTATTTTGGGTTGTGACTAGGATGTATTTTGAAATTTTTCTTGCAAATTTGCAGTCTGTGATTGCAAATATGAATTGAATGTTTTTGCCTTCAAACCAACAATGGAATTGAAGGTTATCTAACTTAACTTAAACTTACAAATGGAGTCGGAAGATGAAGCACCATGATGGCTCTCACCGGGTGGATGGGAAGACCCGTGTAAGCTATTATTTAGGTATACCAAACCCTTATTTAAGCAGGACATGTAGATCATGCCTGTGAAGTGGCTAATTTGGAGATTCTCTAGGAGTAAAAGGAAAAACATGCTCCCTATTTGAGCCGTGTCTAGGATGTTTTTCAAACTTTTTCTAGCTAATTTGCAGTCTCTCTTTGCAAATATGAATCCAAAATTTTGGCTTTCAAACTGACAATGGAATTGAAAGTATTGAACTTACAAATGAAGTCGGAAGGTGAAGCACCATGATGGCACTCACGAGGTGGAAGAGAAGACTCGTGTAAGCTATAAATCAGGTAGACAAGACCCTTGTTTACGCAAGATGCCTACATCATGCTTGGGAAGTGGATAATTTGGGAATTCTCTAGGGGTAAAAGTTAAAACATGCTCCCTAGTTGAGCTATATCTAGGATCTATTCACTAATAAAAAAATGCTAGTATCATTGAAAACCTATCCAAGATTTTTTGCGTAGGTTGAATGCACATTTGGTCCTTTAGGGGTTAATTTTTTTACATTTGTACAATATAAACTCTTAAAATTTTTGTTTGCAAATATTTTGTGGTACAAGGAATATAAACACATTTGACCTAAAAATTTACTTTTATAGTTTAAAATTTGACCTGAAAAAACAACTTGAAAAATAAGTAAATGTTTTTTTCTTAAAGCACTGTAATTTGATACTTTGAACTTAAAGAAAAAAATTTGTATCAATGAATTAAAAATGTTCTATTTGTAATCATATTAGAAAGATTTTTTAATTTCAGAAATAATTTTATTAAAATTATTAGATGGTCTAATAGTAGATTGAATCATAGAGAAGCAATTTGTGAATCATATTTTACGACTCATGTTTATTTTGTAGCAGCAAATTATTCTCATATGGTGGATTCTTCAATGTATATTCAAATATTCATATTCACTACTGTGCCTTGTGCCATTGCCACAACCAAAATAAAAGTAAAAAATAATAATTAATTTTTAAAATTGAAAATAAATTTTTAGGTCATGAAGGAATGTAAGGATTTGTTGTGGTACGAGAGGTTGTATTCTTGATATGAATAGAAAGTTTTGTGCACAAAGTAGTACAAGATACCATTGAAAAGCTCTTTTGTTGGGAGGGGTGCACAGACTTTGTTTCATTACATTTAGATGTGCAATGTGAAAGTTATGTCTTTTCCAAAATAAAAGATAATTTAATTTAATTTTTAATTCATAAAACTTTGAAATTCCATATCTTTCGTATTGTAGGTCCAAACGCCAAAAATCAAAGTCCATGCATCCCTCCTTGTAGAGAGATTCCCAACAATACCAAGAACACAAATGGATGCCTCACCTAATTTAGAATATAGATTAGTGTACATATGCCATTGTCACAATATAATAAAATAAAAATAATTTTATAATTTTATAATTCATAAAAACTTTGAAATTCAAAATTTTTTCTATAGTAGGTCCAAATGCTATGCAACAAAGCCCATGCACCCTCCCTTGCAAAGAGCATTTGTATAGTCCTTTGTTTCTAATGTGTCATGTCCCACTGCCACAACCAAAATAAATGTATAAATAACTTTCTAATTTTCTAATTCATTAAAACTTTGAAATCCAATAACTTTTACACTATACCAATAGAAGTTGTTTTCTTAGTACCAATAGAAAGCTTTATGCAAAAAGAATGCAAGTTTAATTCAATTTTTTATTTCAAAAGTCCACAATTTTCACCCCATAAGTCCAAACGCCACAAAATTGGCACAATTAGAAAGCTTTTGCACGAAAGAAACCAAAGGTTTTGAATCATGGAGTTTAGACATGTGATGTGAAATTTATGTTTTTTTTAAAATAAAAAGATAGTTTATTTCAATTTTTGAATTAATAAAAACTTTGAAATTCAATAGCTTTCACCATAGGTCCAAATGCTACAAAACAATATCCATATGCTCTTCCTTACAAAGAACTTTCTAAGAATTCCAAGAAAGGTGGCAAACACTTTATAATTTTTTAGATCTTGGTGTATCAAACAAAACAAAACAAAATCAAACAAAACAACCTAACTCAAGTTATAGAAGGTATAGATTAAAATTTGAACTATGAACTATCTCCTTATTTTTGAAGGTTAACCCCTAAAGGATCAACATGCATTTTTTAGCAACATAGAAATTTTGGGGGAGTATGTGTGAATCGAGATTTGCATATTTTAGTTTGAAATTTTAGTAGAAGGTGAGGATAAGGAATATCTTTCATATGCACTAAATTTCATAACATTTGGAATACAAGTCAAGAGTTATGGCCTCATATGTTACTTTTTTTTATAAATGGGCAGTATAGGTAGATAAAAAGAAATCACTTTTTTCAGAAACAAAAATTTGAAATTGATTTTGTAGATTTATATATACTTAAAAAGCTTTGAATCATTCCATTTTGATCAATGAATCAAAAGTTATGAAGAGTTTTAGTTTGCAGGCAATTGTGGATTCTCTACTCTAAAATAAACTTTGAAGTCCTTTCTTTTACTCAATTTTCAATATTTTTTGAAAAAAGTCATAGAATGTAGATTGTTTATTATAAAATTTTAACCATTGGGATTGGCATTTTTCAATTCCATACCAAAATTGTTAACAATTTAGTATTTTGAATCATTTTCTATTTCTTACTTACTATTTTTTTCCTATATTTTGTACTCTACAATTCCAAATGATTTGAAATTTTTCAAGCATGTAGCCAACTTGCCTTGAAGAATGAATCCAAAGAAGCACCGCCATTTTGGACATTTTTTCATGTAAGTGTGACCTTGTGAGGTGCATCGGCCGAGTTTTTTGCAATGCCAAAAAAAGGTGTTTTGTCACTTCAAATGCTAATATCTTGCAATCTACAAGGTAGAAATTTCAAAACAAATTTCTGCATTTTCTCAAGTCAGCATACTACAAGATCATACGGTTTTATATGTCCAAAACTATGTATTTAAAAAAAAATTGTTGATTGTACTAGACATAGCATTTTTGGAGCATTTTTGGTAAAAACATAATCACAATCCTTTAGGGAATTGCATTATGTGTGGTTTTAAAAACTTCAAATAAAAAAAATTTAGAGTCACAAAGAACTCCTTTTTATACGGAAATTAAAACAATAAATATTGTTTCCATCTAGCTCTAATAGAAACTAATATGTCTTGTACCATTGCCACACCCAAAATAAAAATAAAAATAATTTGTTAATTTTTAATGTGTAAAACCTTTGAAATTCAATATTTTCTATACATGAAGGAGGCCAAGAGCTTTAGTGTTTTGAGGTGTTTGGACTTGGATGTGAAAGTTATGTTTTTTCCAAAATAAAAGATGATTTAATTCAAATTTTTTATTTATGAAAACTTTGAAGTTCAATAACTTTTACACAGTAGGTTCAAACACCGCAAACTCAAAATCTATACACTTCTCCTTGCAAAGAGCTTTCGAACAGTATCACATTTAGTACAACTTTAAAATTTAATCACTTTCACACTGCAATGTAAGAGGTTGTGTTTTTGGTACAAATAGAAAGCTTTATACACAAAGGAGTAGAAGGACTTAGTTTTGTGGCCTTCGGACAAGTCATATAAAAGTTATATTTTTTTAAAATAAAAAATAATTTAATTCAATCTCTTAATTTTTAAAAATCTATAATTTTGACACTGTAGGTCTAAACACCACAAAATTCATTGACACGTATATAAAGCTTCCTACATGAAAGAGTGCAAAGACTTTGCTTTGTGGCGTTTAGACCTATAGTGTCAAAATTATGTTTTTTCCAAAATAAATGATGATTTAATTCAATTTTCTAGTTCATAAAAACTTTGAAATTCAATAATTGTCATATTGTAGGTTGAAACACCACAAAACAAAGTCCTTGCATCCTCCTCCGATAGAGCTTTTCAATGATACCAAGAGCACCATTGAACGACTCATAGTTATTTAAATCTCAACTTATCAAACAAAACAAAGAAATATACAAAACAAAACAAACAAATAACTTAAGTTATAAATATACCTTACATGAAGATATGATTCAATACTCAAGTGCCAAGATTAAATTTCTACATTAGATTCTTAAGGGTCCACGTCACCTTACATCATTCATAAGATGACATGTGGCACTTTTTCACCAAAACAATTTAATTTATGCCAGCATCAAGTTAAGAATTATGGATCAAACAAAGTTTTTGTCCAGGATTCTTCACCTATGAGACTTTGCCAAAGTTTATCCGCTCATACTTCACAAGAGATTTTGACCTTCACATAGGATAATACAAATAAATTGACAATATCCAAAATGATTATGTACCCATTATTGACAAGTAGATTTCTATCGAAAGTGTCCCCAAGTGTGCGATAAAATCATTCCCATATTTACCTATACTTAATTGTGTTTGGTAGAGATTGGTAGATTATTGCTAATGTCCATCTTTGTTTTAAGAGTAGGCTATGTTTTAAGACTAGGTTGTGATTGGTAGATTATTGATTATGTCCATCTTTGTTTTAAGACTAGGCTATGTTTTAAGACTAAGTTATGTGACAATTTTAGTCATCTAGAGAGCTTCTACTTTGAAAAGCCATAGTATTATTGTCTCATTACATGGAATTTGAGGCCTCAAGAAGATTGTAAGTTCACAAGCTCTGAAAACTGTCTCGACTATGTGGGAATGCTGCCAGCTATGTGTAGGAACATTGCTAGCTATGCAATCCAACGTGGTCGAGACTGTGCCACGTCATTTTTGAAAAAGAAATTCAATTTTTTTTTGCATTTTAGAAGTTTTAATTTGAATTTTTGAATTTTTTTTGACAACTGGCGATGTTCTTTTATTGCTGTGGAAATAGAATTGAATTAAGAATGGGCTTGGGCTTGAAATAGCCATGTAGAGGCCTCAAATTTCATATAATGTATACAAAAAGTTACATATTTTTAAAAATTCATGATTTTCAATTGAAAAATATTTTTCCTTGAAAAAGGTGCCTCCAACTATGTCGAATTGCTTGTTTTGACGTTCTGTGGGTGTTTTCACCTTGGTGTGATTCTGGTAAATTAGAACCGTCTCAATGGTCTCGGACAGTGACAAAATTTCGGTAATACCGGACGTTGGGGTCAGGTTCGTAAGACCCCATACGAAATATTTTCTTTTTGGCCGAATATCCACTTCATTATCTACTTTTAGAATTTATAAATTTTCGTTTTGATTTATTTTGAATTATTCATGGACTGAAGTGCAAGGCACTGTAGCTTAACTACACTACACTGCCACTAGTTCAACTTTTCCTAAATTTTGTGGGACCACAAATAGGACTTCCACACTTTGAGGTGGTTTTACTTAGCTTTAACTACAATATTTTCTACAATTTTTTTTCAGATTTCATATTATTTTCATTAATATTTTCTACAATGTTCATATACACTATGTTATAATTTCTAAAAATTTCATTTCTGTTAAGAATAGCATTCTATCTTTATTATGCTCTTCACTATAGTTATCTAGAGTTCTCTCTATTTATAAAGACATCTAGGGATAAGATTAGTATACTTTGAACCAATAGGAGAGAAGGACTACTTGTATTCTCTCCTCTACATATGTTTCTACCTCCTTCTAAAGAGCTCTCTTTTCTTCTGGCATATTTTGGTATTCTTGTTTCGTCCCCTACTCTTAACACGTTATTAGCACGTTATTTCTAGTTTTTCTTGTTTTTTTAAAGGAGCTTGATTGTGTTTAGTCATCATTACCTCTTCCATGGCTACATCTTCTATCATACCGGTTGAAGCACCAAGACTTCAACTTGTCCTTTTTCAGCAGTTGAGCGCTGATGGCAACAACTATCTATTGTGGGTGAAGACGGCGAAAGCGCACATATACGCGGAGCACTTAAACGAAACAATTGCATTTGACAAGGATTTTGTTGTAAGTACTACTGTTTCTCCCTCTCTGTGTTGGAGGACTTTGCTTTTGCTTCGCCGCCATTTTGATCCTTCATTGCAACATCAATACTTAGAGTTAGATAAACCTGATGAGCTTTGGCAAAAACTTAGATTACGGTTTGACCATCAGAAAACAGTTTTTCTTCTTAGAGCTCATCATGATTGGACACATTTACATGTCATGGACTTTCCAACACTCATTGCTTTCAACAATGAGTTGTACCGCATTGTGTCACAACTATGCATGTGTGACCAAACTATTATTGAGGAGGAAATGATTGAGAAAACTCTCTCAACATTTCCACCAGCTTTTGTTATACTTGCTCAGCAATATAGAAACATGAAGTTTGCAAATCATTCAGACCTCATGTCTCTATTAATCTTAGCTAAAAAGCAAAACGAAATTCTCTTGTGTAATGCAAAAGCTCGTCCTATAGGAACCACAGTTCCCGAATCCCATGTTGCTTAGGTTTCTAACGTTAAACCTAGAGCACATAAACATAGTAAACAACGCCATAGCCGTCCGAATAGTAGTAGTAATACTAACAAAACTACTGAGAGGAAGAATACCACTTCCTCTACTAACAACCATGATAAACGTTCTACCGAAACACGTTCTTGCCACAAATGTGGTAGAACGGGCTATTTGGCAAATGTTTGTCGGGCATCCGATTATCTTATATAGCTGTTTCAAGAAAACAAAAAGCTCAAAGCTCAACCCCGGGAGGCCCATACTATGGATGCGTCTATGGACCCGTTTGACGCTGACGATTTTGAAACACATGTTGCTGAGGATCCCTCCACTGGTGAGTCTTGTGATGCGCTCCTTGACTCTGCAACTATACATACTATTTTGCAAAATTAACAATTTTTGATGTTGATAAGCTTTCAAATTGGCAAACCAGAAATTTAATAATCATGGCTGGATCGAATGTGTTTCGTTTCTAGGAGGGATCAGCCAAGGTGATTTTGCCTGAGGGCACCACCATAACATGCATGCGTGCAATATTTTCCCCCTCTGCGCCTCAAAGCCTGATCAGCTATCGAGATATCCGCACCAATGGTTTACACCTCTCGACCAAAATCCTAGATAGGCGAGAGGCTTTGGTTTTTGTTCAAAACAATAAAATAGTAGAAACAGCCTCTATTGTGGCAAGTGGCTTGTATCGGATTCCAATCCGACCATCAAATGTATCTACTTTTGTTTTATCATCTAATGATAATAAAGTTTCACTGTGGCATGGAAGACTAGGTCATCCAAGTTCCACTTTATTTCGTAAAATTCTTCCATGTGTTCTTGGTCATAATTTACAATCAGCTGATGTAAATTCTATGACACTACGCCAAGCATGTGTTCAAGGCAAATTTATTGCCAAACCATCTACATGGAAGTTACCCAGTGAATTACCACCAATGCTTTTGAGGCTTCATAGTGATATTTGTGGTCCTATAATACCTATGTGTGGACCAAGTCGATATTTCTTGGTTTTGGTTTATGCCTCAGGTAGACAATCATATGTTTCTTTGCTATCAACAAGGAATTTGGCTTTTGCCAAATTACTTTCTATGCTTATACGGTTCAGGGCTTATTTCCCTGATTATCCTATCAAAACGCTTCGGATGGATAATACCCAAGAATTTCAATCCAAATCTTTTGAAGATTATTGTATTGCTACTGGGATTGATTTGACATATTCAGTTCCATATGAACATGCTCAAAATGGACTAGAGAGTCATTTATCAAGCGGATCCAGCTTATTACAAGACCTTTACTTTTACATGCAAATTTGCATATATATATGTGGGGACATGCAGTTTTACATGCTGCAACTTTGATTTGACTTTGTCCTTCATCTGTGGAGATTGCTTCTTCACAAGAGTTGCTATCAGGGCGCGTTCCAGATGTATCACATTTAAGGGTATTTGGATGCCGTGTTTGGGTTCCAATAGCAGAACCTCAACGTCAGACTATTGGTACTCATCGCTAAGAAGGTATCTATGTAGGATTTGATTCTCCAAGTATTATTCGTTACATCAACCCTTCTACTGGTACGTTACTCCGTGCACGTTTTGCCAATTGTCAATTTGAAGAAGATGTATTTCCATCTTTAAAAGGAATAACAGCTGTTCAAGACCAATCTCAAGGAATTGTGTTCAAGGCATCTGAAACGTTTACATTTAATCTTGATCCTCGTACATCTTTGACTGAATCTGAGGTTGCAAAATTTTTGACTGAATCTGAGGTTGCTTCTTTGAGGAAAAGACAAGTGTTTGGACCCATTGTCAATGACCTTTCGTCTCGACCTATTGGATTTAAGTTGGTATTTGTGCGCAAACGTAATGAAAAAGGTCAGATTTCTCGTTACAAAGTTTGTTTGGTTGCTCAAGGTTTCAATCAAAAGTTTAATATTGACTATGACTGTACATATTATCTAGTTATGGACTCTATCACTTTTAGATACCTTATTGGAATGACAATGTATACTATGCTTGAAATGAACCTTATGGATGTGGTCACCGTTTTTCTATATGGAAATCTTCATACTACTATTTATATAAAAGTTCCACCTGGCCTTGAAACATCCAATCAAGTTGTTTCCATTCCTGGCAAGTATCATGGTGTTAAGTTACATAGGGCATTATATGGCCTCAAGCAAGCTGGATTTATGTGGTATCAAAGGTTGTGGAACTATCTTCTTGAACATCATTTTATTAATGACAAATTACTTTTATGTCTCCTTATCAAAAATGATACATCTGGATTTGTGATTATAGCAATATACGTTGATGACCTAAACCTTGTGGGAACCAAATGTGCCTATGTTGCAACAACACAACTATTTACCCGTGAATTTGAGATGAAATTGTTGGGAAAAACTACTTTTTGTATAGGCTTGCAAATTAATCATCTCAAAGATGGTAGTGTGTTTCTTTCCCAAATGACCTACATTAATCGAATCTTAAAAAGATTCAATATAATAGATGCTTATCCACTTTCTACACCTATGGTTAGTCGTAGCAATACAGGTGATGACCCTTATCGCCCTTGCGAGGAGGAGGAGGAACCATTGGGTGAACAATACCCATACCTCGCTGCAGTCGAGACTCTTTTATATTTGGCAACTTCTATTAGACCGGATATTGCGTTTGCAGTTAGTGTACTTGCAAGACATAGTTTCCGACCTACATTACGACATTGGAATGGTGTTAAACACCTTCTTCATTATTTAAAGGGCACTGAAGATTTGGGAATACACTATACGTGGGCTATAGATCCTAAGTTGGTTGGATATGCTGATGCGGGCTATAATTCTGATCCTGTAACTTCCAAGTCTCAAACATGATATGTTTTCTTAAGACATGGAACTGCAATATCGTGGAAATCGGTGAAACAAACCATTACAGCTACGTCATCAAATCATGCAGAGATTATTGCTTTGTATGAAGCATCTCGAGAATGTGTTTGGTTGAGGTCAATTGATAAGTTTATTCAAACAAATTGTGGATTACCATATGATGATTCTCCAACAACTTTATATGAAGACAATAGTGCTTGTGTTGCACAAATGCAAGTAGGCTTTGTAAAGGTGATCGAACTAAACATATTGATCCAAAATATTTTAGTTATACTCATGACTTGATTACGGAGCGAGAACTTGAAGTCAAGAAAGTCACCTCAGCAGAGAATCTTGGAGATCTCTTTACCAAAGCTCTTCCATTGAGTACTCATCGCCGGCTTGTTCAAGGTATTCGAATGCGGCGACTTAGTACGTTAGAGCAAGAGATTTAATTATTGTAAAATCTTTTTTTTTTTTTCTTTCTCTGGATTTTTTCCATTGGATTTTACCATGTGAATAGATTTACAAAAATGTTGTACTCTTTTTCCTTCATCTTTGGTTTTGTTCTTAATTCTAACCAAGGTTTTCCAAGACAAGGTTTTAACGAGGCAACAGTTGTATATCCTTTAAGATTACAATATTTTTAATGATAGTATGTCGAGCGAAGAGTGTTAAGAATAGCATTCTATCTTTATTACGCTCTTCACTATAGTTATCTAGAGTTCTCTCTATTTATAAAGACATCTAGGGATAAGATTAGTATACTTTGAACCAACAGGAGAGAAGGACTACTTGTCTTCTCTCCTCTACATATGTTTACTTCCTTCTAAAGAGCTCTCTTTTTTTTCTTCTGGCATATTTTGGTGTTCTTGTTTCGTCCCCTACTCTTAACAATTTCATGCCCTATTTATTTATATTTTGATTTATTTTTTAACGAACCTGACCCGAGCGTAGGGTAGGAGCCGAGCAGCGTCAGTTCCCTCGTTCCGTCCGTCTCGCCGATGAAGGAACCTACCGACTTCTGCCCTTCCCCGAGCAGTTTCCATTCCCTCAGTCGGGATCGTTTTGCAGACACAACAATCGAAGCAACCAATGTCGACTAAAGTTCTAGCTCTCTAAACTCCCCGTTCTCTCTCAGTTGTAGCACAGTTGCAGACGATGGCGAAGCAGAGCCAGAGCAGCGGATTCAGGGTGAAGTTCTAGAGCTCCATGTACGTAATTGCTGGAACCTGGATCGCGGGTTTGCATTTCCGATCGGTGCAGGTGGTTTTCTCCCGTCTTGTCGCTGTTGGGTCTCTTGTTTCTCTTATCTTTCGTAGAAAATAGCAATTCTGGGTGGTAACGACGAGGTTACGTATTTGTGTTTTGTGTCAGAAGATTTTTCGGCTTGTTTTGTCAGCTGAAAGATGCTTGTTCTTACACGCTCACTTTTTTGGCAGATCTTGTCGTAGACGGTACTCTGAGGGTGATTTGTTTCCGGCCATAAATCACAACGAGGAATTAGGCTACAATCACAAAGAGGCTGCAAGAGTCGGGTTTTGGAATAGTTTGAGAAGTCGGTATGTTTGGGAATTTCGTTAATTCCGGGTTTAGGGTGATGCAGCAACCGAATGCCGACGCAGCAGCAGCCGACGCAAATGACGAAGAAATTGCTTTTCAGCTTCAATTGGAAGCCATAACTGAGTCGTTTCATCGACCTAAATCCCAACCGTCGTCTTTCTTCCCGGATGGCGCTTCTTCGTCCGGAAGTCGGGCCGTCCCCTATCCTAGAAACCCCGGACGGTATTCTGGTACTTTTTCCACAGATCCCGACATCGCCCTTCCTTTGTACTCTCACCGTCGTTTCGCTTCTCAAGTTGAATCGGGTTTTGCTTTTGAGGTACACGCTAAGTTTGTATTTCGCATTTGAAGGTGAACTGGTTCACTCTTCACAGAAACCAGAGGCAAAGGGAAATTGCTGAGGAGTAGGGGAAGTCCTTGTTGTGCAGGAGCTCCGGGTCCGACTCGTCTCATGAACGATTCAGAGAGGATGCCTCGGTTTCTGGGTCAAAACCCAAGACAATCTGCAGACAGAGATGGTACCAAAGATGACACTACTTCAGGCTCTGCAAGAGTCGGCAGAGACCCCATCTTGGAAATGGAGTGCGTCATTTGCACGGAGATGCGACCATATACCTCATTCATGAGCACAACTGGTGAGCATTCCTTTTATTGCGAAAAAGACGTCGCAAAGTATAGAATCTATGAATGACCTAATGGAATATGTGGCTAGTTTGTACTGTAGAGGACTCGGAAAGAGGAAATCAGTATAGTCTAGGGTTTCTTCTTCCAATCCCGATGCTTTGAAGAACCCCTGCAGATGACTAACAAGCCTCGGTTCAAATGCTCTTCAAAGACCCTCTTGAAGTACAAACCTTAGTAAGATTTGTGATAAGGCTGAAAGTGGCTGCTAGGCCATACAGGCTGTCTCGCTTTACAGAAAAGAAATGCTCTAGGGGTAGATCCAATTGGCCTTTGTTTTGGGGGAATTTAATACACTATGGTGCTCCACACTTCGGATAGGCCTTCACCCGCTTTGAAATCCTATAGAACGTCAAGTCTGCACTCTGCACAAGCGGATTCCCTATACTACTCTTGTCCCGTACTGTTTGTTGATCCTTTGTTCCAATGTTTGCAGAGTGTACCCACGAGTACTGCCTCTACTGTTGCCAACACTACGCGGAGGAGAAGATCGCATCTGGCAGCGCCCAAATCCAATGTCCTCACGACGGCTGCAGCCACGATTTCAACGTCCATCAATGCCATGAGCTCCTCTCCCCAGCCAGCTTTGAGATTCTCACCACCCGGCAAACGGAAGCGGCCATCCCGTCGTCCCTGAAGGTGTACTGCCCCTTCAAGGATTGTTCGGCCTTCATGGAGAATTGTTCGGCCTCCAATGGTGGTCGGGGGAGCCGGTTCGTGGAATGCTGGGCCTGTCACCGGGGCTTCTGTGTGAAGTGCAACACCCCATGGCATGCCAATCTGACTTGCAGCCAGTACCGCGCAGATGCGGAGAATCGGAACCGCTCCGGAGATGAGAAACTGCGCGACCTGGCCAAGAAGGAGAAATGGCAGAGCTGCCCCGAGTGTAAGCGCGTGATTGAGCTCAAGGAAGGCTGCTACCACATGACTTGCTTGTAAGCGCTCCATTCCATTACTCCTCGGCGTTCAATTAGACTTGTCGAAGAGCTCAGCAGGCAGGCTGAAGTTCCTTTGATTGCACCAGTTTAATATGTTGAAAGTGCACGACATTGCTCCTTATTATCCCATTACTCGTACAGAACTTGCAGGATTGCATCCATTGTGCTTTAATATGATATAAAGCTAGAGAGCGTGACACACGTTCAATCCCATTTTCCAATCTTTTGGTGATCATATTTGTGCAAGAACGGTATGTACGGTGCTTGTGCATTGTAAGCTTACATGATGATGGTGGTGGTGGTGGTGGTGGTGGTGGTGTGCAGATGCGGCAATGAGTTTTGCTACATCTGTGGAGCAAAGTGGAAGAACAAAGTTGCTACTTGTAAGTGCAAATTGTGGGACGAGAGCAACATCATCAGGCAAAGGCCAAGAAGGCCGAGGGTGATTCCAATGCATGCTCCATTCTACTGATTTTCCTGTCGCTCCGTCTGGTGGTATATTTTGTGGTTGCAAATGGTGATTCATGAAGGCCGCGTGAATTTGTAACCGGGTTCTGAACCCAAAACACATCAGATGCAGCTAGAACTGGTTCGGAGCAACGAATGGGCTAAAATGAAAAGAGAGACAGAGAGTGAGAACAAGAAAAAATTAATTAAAAGAAAAAATCATAGGTGAAGAGGTTCGTGACTTGTACACATTTTACATCAGGTCATAGTAGCAGGTGCCTTACTATTAGGCTAGTCTTGTGGTTTTTGTTGACAGAGCAGCAGAACCATATGTCAGTAAGTTGTTTCTCCATGCCAGTTTGTAAATACATGACAATTTTGTTGATTGCATTCATTGCTCCAATCTGAATGGAATTCAATGGAGTGGATTTTATAACCATTGGGACTTTATCTGCTTAAATGAATTTCCACGTCACCTTTTTGTAGGTCTGGATCAATCAAATGATGACACATGGCACTTCTTTTGACTTGAAAATTTATTATATTTTTGCTACACTAACCCTAGAAGGATGCTGCAGTCTTTTTTCATCTGGGTTCTTTGTGTTCAACCTCAGCAGTGCTATGTCCACACCATGATTAATTTCAAGTCATACTAATTGTTTTTTTAATTTTGTAAGGGATAGTTTATCAAAGACATTCAAATGATTTCGTTTGCTCTTGATGAAGAATTACTTAAATGGGCATTTTATTGAAGCTTGAAGATGATGGTCTCTTATCATGCTTCTAAGGTAGGTGGCTCTTAAACCGACCTGGTTCTAAAACCGATCTGGTACATTTTACTTCTGAAATGTAATAACTGCGTACATTTCAGAAAGGGGTCGGTTTTAAAAACCACTGCCTTTCAACTTCAAAAATTTGTAACTAATTCCACAAAGGTCCAAAAAATATGAAACGACTTGGATTAGATGCCTATTCCTTTTTTCTTCCTAGTGAAATTCACTGAAAATTGTTTTGAGATGTTCAGCTATCCCGAAAATGCAATCACTATGTTCTATACCAATATTATAATTTGCTTTGATTCTATAATTTACTTTGATTTTGGAATGTTCAGATTTTTTTTAAACATGCTTTGCATTTGATATGAATTTTATTCACTTTTTCTTCAAAAATTCATTGTCATTTCAAATTTTCACTAAAACATCCTAAAATTTTTACAACATTTTTACAAAATACATATTAGACAAGTGACTTCATCTCTAAATAATAAAACCAAAAAAATTTACTCATAAATGATAGATATTTTTCAAAGTGGAAAATGTGATATTCAATTCTTGTGGTGCTTTTTCAAAGTGGAAAAATGTAATGTTCAATTCTTGTGGTAATAAATTTGTTTTTTAGGGCTTTAAATTCATTGAAAAAAACTTTAAGAATTGGATTCGTTTTTTTGGAATACATCATGCAGAAGAAGAAAGAATGCTCTAAAATGTAAGGTTCAATTCTTGTGGTAATAAGCTCATCCTTTAGGGGTTAAAATTCATTGAAAAAACCTTCAAGAATTGACTTCATTTTCTTGGAATGTATCATAAGGAAGAAGAGAAAATGCTCTAAATAAAATAGCAATGATATGTCAATGTTTTTGATAAGTTATATTTCTTCATTGCAATTTTGGAAGTAATTTTACAACCTTTAAGGGCAGGTTTATACATGCTCTAGGGTTGGATAGAAGGCCGTCCTGATTTGCCTTCATGCTCTAGGGTTGGATAGAAGGCCGGCCCGATTTGCCTTCAATCCGGCCTTCAATCCAACCCCAATTCACCATTCCAGCCCTAAATAATATAAAGTGGTGAGGCCAAATTTTAGGGCTGGATTGCCAATCCATCACTCCGGCCCTAAATAATGTAAAGTAGTGAGGCCAAATTCTGAGGTCGGATTTTCAATTTTCAATTAATGTGCTCTTAGGATTTTCTTAAGGTTCAATTTAAAAAACATAAAATATGCATCTTTTCATTTTTCATTTTTTTCATTTAAAAATAAATAAAAGATATATATATATATTTTTTTTATTTTTTTTTTCTCTATCTATTTGGAAAAAAATGTAGTTGTTTTACTTTTTTGAACCTTTTCTTTTCTTTTCACATTGAAACTAGAGTTGATGTTGAAACTAGAGTTGTAGCCCCATATAGTTGTCATTTATTTTCATGAGAATTTTAAAAATTTCAAGCAATACATAATTTTGGTCTTGTTTGTCACTATAGGGGTTTGAAAATAATCACAGAGCTAAACACACAATTTGAAAAAAACATGCTTTTTAAATTTCTTTTTAAATTTTAAATTTTAAATTTTTTAAATATAAATTTTTTTACTATGAAAACCTGATTGAATTTAATGATAAATGCAAATCAAAATTTTATTGTACATGCTATTTCTAGTATCATAATCTTTCCTTATAATATTCTTTTTTCAAGTATCAAAATTGATTTAAACACACATCATTTCACAAATGTCAAAGTCTAGCATAACTGACTTCAACAATGATTTCTATTTTACATATTTGTGTCTATACAAAAATTTAATTATTAAGCATGTAATTTATCAAAATTTGTATTTGTACCATAATATGTAATTTTTGTCTATACCAAAAAATCAACCTCTCATGTTTAGTTGATAACAATTCTACCAAATAAAAATGTATCAAATACCAAATAAAAATCAACATTTCATATTTAGTCAGACAAAAACAATGTTATCCAATAAACATCAGTCATGTTCAATTAACAACAATTCAATTATAGTACTTCTGATCGAGAATGTTTATTATTTTACTGTATATTTATTGTATATATGCTAATGCTCCCCAATTCACTTCCAGTGCTCCCTAACTCACCCCAGTGCTCTCCAACTGGAAAAAAAAAGTGCTCCCCAATTTTTTTTTAAAGTAGTGCTCCCCAACTAAAAAAATAACAGTGCTCCCCAACTGAAAAAAATAACAATGCTCCAAAAGTTGAGTAATGCACATGGGGTGGAAGTTTCTTGAGCTCACAATTAACAAGCATGCACCAAAATAGAAAACAAAAGATTTTGCATTAGTAGACGATGGAGATATTTGTATGATCCAACAGAGAAGCCTAATCCGGCCCTAGATGGAAAATCGGGCCACCCAAAACCTTGGCCCAATTGCTCCCTTGGAGCTAGATGGTTTGGTGCCAAAACCATGCCACCTAAGACAACACGTAGAATGAGTGGTGGTTTCAATCCAGCCCTAGTATAAAGCCCTTGGGTTGGATTTGGAGAAATAAAGCAATTCTATTGGTTCAAACTTGGAGAGTTTCGGCTAGCCTTCAATCCGGCCCAAAATATAAACTAGCCCTAATTAGTTTGGTTCAATTGTTTAAGGTGATGCAAATAAGATAGAAATACCATAAAGGGAGAGGCTTCTACCCTGAGCTCCATAGTTGAATTGTTGATTCAGTAGTTGGAGCTTTCCTATAACATAAGGTAGAAACACCCAAAATTGTTGCTTTAAACAATTCAGCATGGTTGGAGGCATTTTTTTTTAAAATAATATTTTTGTAGTATATGCAAGTGAAAATCACGAATATTAAAAAAAATAGATTTTTCAAACATTGTATGTAATTTCTATGATTTTTCAAAGTGTTGGTTACCTAAACCACTGAAACTATCTTATAAGTGCCTCGAAAACTAAATCCTACAAAAATCAACTGTCAGCAAATCACAATCAAATATGTGTCCTTTGAATGTGTTGGCCAATCAGAGTTAAGCATGTGGAGGACACATTCACCAAAGTTTAAGGACGTAATTGAGTGAATCTAGAAACAAAGAATAAGATCAGGTGCGGTTTTGGGTGTTTCTACTTTCTACCTTACCCATCATCAACGGAGACTGCGGACGGAATGACCGAGGTACGTTCATCCGTCCCAAACCCTGCTGTTCTTCATTCATCCGTCGACCATTCCGAGGCTTCCTCTCTCCCATTTCGATCGATCGGCGGAAACCATGAGCTCATCAATGTGCGGCGCAACTACCAGTGGCAGGTGATTCAAGGTCGGCATTGAAGAGATTTTTGGCTTAGATTGTAGATTCGGGGATTGATCGCAGCGATGGCGCTCTCCGCGGGACGCTTTGTCGTGGTGGGAAGTGGGAGTTCGGGATATATGGGCAGTGAGAAACAGGGGAATGTGCAATTTGTTTCCAATGTGCAATGTGCAACACGGATCGCTTCTGTCCCTCGATGTAGCTCGTCTCGCTTGGTTGCGAAACACCAGCTTCACGCGATCTCCACGAATTCCCACGGTGAGCGCTTCTTTTGTTTTTTCGGTTTTTTCAGAATAGGGTCTTCGGTGGGAGGGTCTCCGGAGTAATGTCTTTTAGCATGTGGGGGTTTTGCAGTTTTGGAATTGGAACAAGAACGCGAGGCGCTGGAGTTTCTGCCTGAATCAGAGGTGGCACCCGTTGCAGAGGAAGAAGACCCAACTCCATCGGGTCCTAGCGTTCATGAGGTAGGGTGTCGTGGCCACAATTAGTGTTCATTGTTTGATCTTTTTTTTTATTGTGGTGAATTCGTTGCAGATTTATGAACTTGCACATGATTCTTCAACCATTTTTCTTGTGGAAGGTGTT
The DNA here is from genome assembly GCA_950106755.1 of Climacium dendroides. NCBI lineage: Eukaryota > Viridiplantae > Streptophyta > Bryopsida > Hypnales > Climaciaceae > Climacium > Climacium dendroides. Next base: position 5,507,153 of record OX467082.1, on the reverse strand, counting down.
GACTTAATCATCCATAGTTTTAAGTCGGTTTGACACAAATTTGAATTTGCTTCGCCATTTGAAACCAGGGGTGTGGCATGTTTACTACATGTGGCGTGCACTTTGTAGAGTGTTTGATATTTTTCTGTTGTTTGCAGATCCACAACCTGCTTATGCAAGTTTGCGATGAGACTTCCAGTATTGCTGAAGTGGAACTGAAGGTACGCTGGATTAATGTCTCCATTTTCATTGGTCTCGAACATGATGGATTGAATGGGTCCGACCAAGGCCATTATGACTTGTTTAAGATCGCTCACATGGATGTTAGGGTACTAGGTGCTTAAACCTCCATTTTAAGCACTTTGGCCCACTTTCTTTGCCCAAGTAATTGTGGATTGGATTTTTCTGGCAAAGACAGAAGGAAATGACAGAATTCACCTTATAGAATTAGTTGTTATTTTTTGGAAGCGAGAAGCGAGTTGCTAACTATTCGTGTTCACTACTAAAATGGGCAAAACGCAAGTCCCTCTATGTTCTTAAAACGAAGTTATCAGTGGGATTGACTGGTGACAGATGGGGACCTTCAGTCTGCGGGTGAGGAGAGAAATTGGCAAAGCGAAAATGCCAGTGACACAAGAATCTCCAGTGCTGGGTAAGGCTAGGGTCGTTAAAACTCCTGCTACTAACGCTTCTCCGTCTGCTCCAAGCAAATCCACCAAGCTTGCTAAGACTACTCCCTCCAAAGCAGACGCCGATGGAGGCTTACTCTTCGTAGCCTCTCCAAAGGTGACACTAGCCTAGCCTAGCCTTTACCTTATCTCTTGTCTCGTTTTGTCCTCTGATTTACTTTTCTTCTGAGACCGTGAAGCTGTTCATAGCTGTTTTTCAATGCGTGTTATTTTTATCATCGCTATATGACCTGAGAAAGGATGCTTCTTGAGGGAAATGGCAGATGATGATTGTGTATGATCCATGATGTTCAATGACTCGGGACACTGGGAGTAAATTTTTGGGGGTCCAGGTGGGTATGTTCAGGCAAGGAAGAACTGTAAAGGGGAAGAGTGGTCCTCCACTTTGTGTAGAGGTAATACATTTCCACGGAGTTATTCAATAAATTGTGTCTGAAAATCAGCAGGAGAGAATTGATTCTGGTCTTTGTCTTGAGCTTTAGAGATCTCTTCTGTGATAGTAGTTCTAGTGTTTGGCATGCCTATCCCATGAAATTTTTGCAATCGTTTACGATGGATATAGAGTGCCAGTCTTCTTTCAGTCTTCAGGATACACGAGAAGAGCTGATTATGAAGCTCAGAAAATAGGCCAGGATATTGACTTCGCTTTTATGCCGGACTCTACCACAGGGTCAAGTAGTGAAGAAGGGGCAAGTCGTTTGCTACTTGGAGCAGCTTGGCACGCAGCAACCTGTAGAGGTAAATATCCGTCTCCTTGTAGCTGCATCGATCCTGGGATAACTCGTGATTTTAAATTATAATGCTTCTTTTTTTATTTCATTTCTGTCTGTCAACTACTGCACTGGATATGAAGCAACTAAATGTATTGAGAAGTATGTCATGGGGTTGGATAGGGTTTTGTGAAACCTATTGCCTCTACAGCATGTGTACACGAACAGTTGGACAAAGACAGCATTCCTAATTTGTAAAATACACCAAGGGGACTACAATATATGTCAAGTTTGTGAACTCATTTTGATTGTCCTCTCCTACAGGCTGATATTGGTGGCGAAGTTGAGAAAGTTCTGTTCAAGGATGGAGGTTTGTGCTTTCTAATCTCCTGAATTTCCTTGTGAATGCTGGATCTTTATCTGATAAAGATATATGCATGACTTGTGTGACTTTTTGCATAAACTTCTCATTTTGTTTTGCCAGAGGGTGACTGACCGACTCTGTATTCTTTTTTTGTCTGCAGAGACCGTTGGTTATGGAGATCGGTTAATTGCCATCAGGCCATGATTCCTGGAATTGTTAAAATCATGCACAATGTCATTCTTAGCTGGATTTTTTTTTCCCCATGAGGATCCAATAACGGCGAAGTCTAATCAGAAGGGTCATATTCAGTTTGAGTTGTGTCTGAATGCTCGTGGTTGTAGGCAGATGCTAAAAATGGCACTGTATGACTTACCAGTTTATCATCTTCTGGCAAGTACCCTATCATCGCTTAAATACATATCTGTGTACGTGACCATTTATGGTCATTTTCTAGGTCTAATGAATAGCTGCTGATAGTTTGTTCAACAACCATAGAATGGCAACTGGTGCTGCCCCACAGCTCTGGGCATCAAGATGTTATTGACTTGATTCACCTCTGCAATGTTTTGAACAAGTTTGGTGTTTCATCCTCGTTCAAACTTCAGAAGTATGTTCTGATACTTTCAAGAATTAGAGTGAGCATGGTTTCTGAATTGTGGTTGAGTTCTTCCTAAATTTACTTGTATTTTGGTATCACAGTGCCTTCACAGTATTTCGGTGAACGCGCTCCGAGCGCTGCCTTGGCTATCCTAGCGTACTTCATCATGCAAACGGGAGTCACGGGAGAACCAGTCAGCTCTCGCAGGCGTACAGAACTTAACTCTTTTAATGGCAAGTTTGTACCCGCAGAGCTCTATAATTGCACCCTGATTGCACTGTCTTGAAAATCTCTCATGGTGTGTACAAATCTAATTGGATAGCTCCCACATGTTAAGGTAGAACCACCCATAACTGACCGAATAAGCAACTGACCGAATATATGTGGAGTACAATAAGGTGAAGGAAATATTTCCACATTTTCACAGGTGCAGAGATAGAAATGAGGGGATTGCCAAAATTTGGTAATTTTATTGTTTGAACTGAAATTACTATGAGTTTTGGAAGGCAAAAGTTGGTTTGGACGCATGTCCAATGTGTAGACTATTCCAAAACTGCTTGTTTAAGAGATGCCTTCTTGTTCACCTTGGCACTCCAAACCAAGCAGATGTGTCATGAAAAATCAATTGATGGGCAAAAATTAAGAACTCATGTTTGAATTTTAGACTCCCTATTTATTGCTGATGGGGCTATGGTTGGTGATGGGTGGTTCTACCTTAACTTGGGAACGCATGTGTGAACTTTTGTAAGAGTGTTTCAAACGCAGTGCAATTACAGAAAGGTTAATACAAGTCTCGAGGGTTTCACTTGTTACCTGAACAGAAATTTACGAAGCAGAACTCCGGGTTTTAAAAAAAAAAACATTCACGAAGTTCAGAGAACGAGCCAGATCTCGTTGAAGTTACACCCATGATGATAACAGGAAGGTATGAGAATTAAATTGGGCTAAAGTAAATGAATATGATGTTGCTACAATGCACTGTGCTGATGGAAGTCCAATCTGACTTGCTGTAACTTTTGCATCCAATGTCTGAATTGAATGAACCTTGTTGAGAAATCTTCTAGTTTGTGTGGTAAAATTTTCTTCCCAAGTTCAATTTTAGTTCACCAAAGTGCATTTTTATGACTGCAACTTTGGGGGCTTGTATCTCCTTCATCCAATGTCCGTTTTCAATGAAATTTTTTGGAGTTAGATTCTACTTCAATTCTAGTTATTGTGGAAAAAATTTCATGTCAATTCAAGTTGTTTTGAATGTTTGGGAGCAATTTGAAGTTCAAAATCTAGACATTTCGAAATTACAATGATCTTCACTGGCTTGTTTCTTTTTCATATAGTGTCTATATAGAAAAAGTTGCGCATACTAATCTAATTTGTGTGGTTAAATTTCATATCAATACCAATTTGTATGGTTAAATTTCATATCAATAGAGTTGAGAGTATCTAAGAAGCATTTCAATACAGGAACAGGGATCATCTTTAGATGTTTTTTTACTACTTTTTGACATTAGAAGCCATTTTGCAAACATAACAAGTCATTTGAATGATATTTTCTTTCACCAATGTGTTTTTATGTTGATTTTGAAGCACTTTATAGTTTAAAGTTTTTTGTTTGAGTAGGTTTAGAAAACAAATTTCACCTCCAAATGTGTTGCTAGGAAAATGTCAACATCCTTTTTCAACACTAAAACATTACTCCCTCAATCTAAAAATGATCTTCATGTTGGCCTCAATCTAAAAACAATTTGTTGTCCCAAAATGATCTTGTTGGACTTTGTGACAATGAGAATTGGTCAAATTTGAATTTTGATTGCTATTTGGGACCAACAAAACAACTTTGAGCAATAATCTCCCCTCCATCTATGCAATCATCAGTGAAAAAATCAATGAAATGATTGAAGGGGTCCATCAACATTGTTCATTCTTATTTTTGCATCTCTTTGAATATTGCTTGATTGAAGGAGATGAAGTGTTTGGAGGTGGTACAAAGGTCCACACATGGTTTTGAACTCATACTAACTACCCACAAAACATTACCTCACACTCAACAATTAAATGTCCATTGGTGCTCCTTGAAATTGACCCCAAAATTCCACCTTTCAAATCTTCCAAAGTGCACTTTGAAAGAGGTTCCAAAACTCGAAGTTTCTAGGACCCTAGGAGTGCATTAAACTCTATTCACAACATTATTTTCAACTTTAATCCGGAATATTTTATTCAACAAGATCATTTTAGGGTGGATGGAATATAATCTTGTAATTTATATGACCAAATGACTCCAAATTTTATTCAATCCATTTACAAGACATATACCACTACATGATTATATGATTGAGATTTCTATACATTAGTGACATTTAGACCCATAATACCTCAAAAGCAATGACTTTTTTAAATCCAAAGTGCTAGAGAGACTTAGGGGTTACCTTGCACTTAATCCCATTTGAGGTCAAGGTGTAAGTTTTCCAAAATACATGATAATGTAGCATTTTGATAATAGTTTGCAAGTGAAAGTGGCAAAAGAGAATTATTTTGGGGTGGAAATAGTCAACATAAAAAAACACTCAAAATGGCCATTTCTATACAAAGAGCAAAAACAAATTAAATTTTCTTTTTCATATCTTATTGTAGGATCTTACACTAGACTATTATAAAAATATGTGGAAGATTTTTTAGAAACTTTGACCTCATGGACTACAAAATATTTGCATTTAAAGTGAAGAAAATAAAGTTTTTTGCACCTTGTTTGACTAGATTTTTTGGATTTGAATCTTCTTAATTTAAATTTTTTGCATTGCCAATTTTGATTTTCTAATTTTTTATGTTAAAGAATTGCATTGAGAGTCAGGATTTTTTTTGAAAAAAACACACATCTAATTTTCATTCTTAAAAAAATGATTAAGTAGAAGTAGATATGAGAAAGAAGAAAAAAATTAATCATTAAATAGTCCTTTAGATGAAATACACCACTTCCAATAGTGAGATTGTTCTAATAAGCAAAGTCAACTATGTGGAAAAAAAATTGTGAAAATTGAATTCAAAAACAAATTCTAGAAGTTATTTTCTCAAGATGATGCAATGATTGCCTGTAAACCAAAAAGTTCCATAATTTTCACATCATTAATTCAAACAAAATGAATCAAAGATTCACATGTAGACAAAAATATAATATTTGAAAAAAATTTAAAATTAAAAAATCCAAGTTTTGTGATTTTTGGTCTCGCTCCTATAATTAATTGTGAAATGGACATGAAATGGTCCTTAAGTTGTCTTCTATTGTCATTGAATGGATTGAAAAAAAAATTATTTATTGCAAGAGCCAATCATTCTTCTTGCTCTCCTCATTTCTCTTTATAACTTGCAAGTGAATAGTTTATAGAAGACCTAGGATCATAAATACCTATAGCACAATTCATTTGAAAATCCATAAGTAATTCAATAATGCGTCAAAAAAATATGAAACCACATGTGATATATTTTGCATCTATATCTCCTTGTGTGGAAAATGAGCTAAAAATATTCCCACCAATGGAAATACATGAAAAAGCATACTAATCCTTAGATGAGTGTTTTTTAAGCCTCCTACCTTAGTAGACTTTAGAACATTAGCTATTAAGATTATTCTTTCCTGCATGTGGACCAATTGCCCTCTTTGGGACTTCCTTTTTTCAATGAATAAATGAAGATTATTTTGATCTATATTGATGAAAGTATAATTTATTCCAAATTTCATATGAATATAGAAATGTTAAATATACAATTGTTGTTAATGTGATTACTTCCCAAACTCCAAAATGAACAATGAATTATAGATCATATATTAAAGATATCTACATCTTTTGGGTACATAGTGAACTCAAAATAAATTTTCATTATTGATTGTGCATTTTAATCCCCCAATTTGTTACAAGTTTTCATTTAAATTAAAATTATTATGTGTTTTAATTTCCCCTTGCCTTTACTACCACCACCACTATTTGTATTCTCCAAAAGTAGTTAAAATGCAATCAATGTGGGATATATCAATATTTGAACTCTATATTTGTATCCATATTTCAATATTTGTATCCATATTATATATTCATATATATACCTATATATGTGTTGTATTATATATTTGTATCTTCATTTGTATTTTGTAATCATATTTGGATGGCCAAGATCATCTATTTGACATCCATGGCTTTGATTTTTCTAGAAGATCGACCAGGGAATTTTTTCTGAACTCAAATCAACGGTTGCTGATTTTTTCAGGAGGGAGGGGAGAAATTGACCACGGAACATGTTTGCATTCTTTTTGGTACATATTGCAATGACTAAGATAATTTAGACCTTTTGCATTTATCAAACTCCTTACGATCAATTTTTATTTCTCTATATTTTTTTTCAAAGAAAGGTGCGCATTAAAAGAAAAAAAAAAAGAGTACAACTAGTCCGGTTCCCTTGGAGGTAATTTTTATATTTCACTCCTTGTGGCATAACAAAACGTGACAATAAAACTATACAGAGAGCCAATAAAAGTATACAGAACAGTATTTGGTGAGAGACCAGACAGAGGAGGTGATATTAGAGAAGTTGCGTTTAAAGAGGTGCGGTCGGTGTCAGAAGATGTGACCTAGCTCGCTCCTGATCGACTGACACCCAGCTAGTCCCAGTACTAGTGCTGCCTCCTACCGTGATCCACATGTGGAGGTAAGTTAAATTGTTGATTAGGTGTTGTCATTGATTCCTCCTCAGCAGGGAGTACCTTGAGATTTGAGCAATCTGAATTGTTGCCTAAGATTCTGACCAGCCCATTGATCAACTTGTTGCAAGAGATTCTGTCTTGTCGATCGAACTGACCACACTATCCCGACCGTGACTTGCACCTAATTGCACTGGCATGCATGGGGAAGGCCCAGTTCAGTTCGCAGTACCGCCGCAGAACACACATGCCTGGAAGGCTCTGGCATCGATCTACGCACAGTACTGACCGTGTAACGTAGCTTCAATGACCCCCGTAAAGACCCAATAATATATACAGTATATATCGCAAATGTAATTAGAGCTCGCTCAATACGACATGTAATATAAAAGGTAAGTTAGTACTGTACGTGAAGTTAGAGTGCAATTCTTTTTTGTGAATCCTGAGTGTCGAAATTATTTGAAAAGTTTAGCACTGATTTCAGCGAAACCAGTTGTGACAATTCAAGCCGCCCGGCCGACGGCATTTGGCACTCCTGCCCAAGTGCCCATGGTCCTTAACTTCAGGCCAAGCTGATCGAGAACTCCGCGATCAGATGAACGACGACAGTCATAAGTTCAGTCCCTGCACCCATATCCCCAACACGTCTGAATCTTCAATGCTGCAAAGACCTGCACGTCTGGCATGTTCAATAGGGCCTGTCTGCCTCCAACAGCTCATGCAAGATCACACAACTATCGAGCTTTATTTTTCTCAAGGAAAGCCTGACTGAAACATTCTTATTCTGCTGCGACAATGTCAGGTGGTGCAAAGGCTCCCGCCGATCCAGGGCCGGCGGGGGGCAATTCACAGTACGTTACGTTTGGGCTAATGTTTCGACATTTCCACGTGAAGCTCTTAAAGCCAGTAAGCGATCATTTAAGAGTTGATTGCCTTTTCGGGGAAGCTACACTCCTTGAATCAATTTTCACCAAATTTTCGTAGGAAGAAAAGTGGAATTGGCATCTAACCGAAGTTGTTTCATATTTTTTGGCCCTTCGTGGAATTAGTTACAACTTTTTGAAGTCGAAATACAGTGGTCACTCAAAGCAACCACCTCCTGAAAATGCACGCCAAAGGTACATTGAAGAAAGCAAAATATACCCTTGTGTCATAATAGCTTTTAAAGCATGGGTACTTTTAGAATAGATTATTTTACTTGATGTGGAAGCACAAGGGGCTTGTTGTGAGTTCCTTGTGAATTCTTTGTGGAGAAAAGTGCAAGAATTCCCAGTTTTCTCTTTGTTCTTGAAAAGCACAACATGAATTTTTCTTCAGCACCATGGTTGTCATACTGGACAAGTTACTATTCATTTTTCGTCATGTAGGACGAGTTACTATTCATCAAGTGTACCTCTCAAGTACATTTGATGAATAGTAACTCGTCCTACAAGACGAAAAATGAACAGTAACTTGTCCAGTATGACAATCATGTTTAGCACACCAGAAAAAAGGGACACACTAGGAAATTATTATCATTAGAAAAAATTTAGTCTTGAAAGAAGCTGACAAGTTTGCACCCTCTACGATGCAATTACAGAAAAAAAGAAGTATTTTCAACTCTATGATCTTGCAAAGCACTTGGATTTCAAAAAGAAGTATTTTCAACTCTTCTCAAATGGATAGGTTTTGCCTTTCAAACTTATTTCACAAAAATATGTAGATCTTGCAATGTGTTATTCTCTATAATATGTTGAAAAAATAAGTTGGAAATACATATAAAAAGTTTCAACAAAATCTTTTTATATTCATACTTAAAAAGAATATAAAGTAAAAAGAAGGAGAGTATGATTCAAAATACTAAATTGTTAAGAATTTAGTTACGGAATTGAAAAATGCCAATCACAATGGTTGTAATGTTTTAATAGATAATCTACACCTAATATTTTTATTTATTTTTAAATATTGAAAATTGTATTAAATAAAGGACTTCAGAGTTTATTTTAGATTAGAGATTCTATAACTACCCGTAAATTAGATCTCCTTGTAAATTTTATCTCATCAATCAAAATGGAATGATTCAAAGCTTTCTACACATATACAAATTTATTGAACCAATTTCATTTTTTTTTTTTTTAAATTCATTTTTTGAATTGCTTGTGGAGCAATGAAAACTATATATCAAACAAAAACATTTTAACCATATAGTCAAAAGTTATAAACATTGTTGTGCCTTAAATCTAATCCTTGACCACATATTGAGTGAAAAATTTTAAGAAAAAAAATGAAAATTCCATTCCTAATGAGTTGTCTAAAATCACCATGTTGCCAAAAAAACACAATTTGGTTCTTTAGGGGTTGAGAATTTGTTCATTATTTTTCTTGTATAAAGATTGAAGGACTAAAAGGTGTGCTTTCATGACTACATATCTTTGTCAAAAGAGAATCTCCATAGATTTTGAAATCTAAAATCTAAAATGCACCCTTTTTTTGGTGACACTTTTACACTACTAATTTTTGCATTGTTCAACATCTCCATGTACTTGATGTGGAAGGTAAGTAGACAATCATACCTATTATCATCTATTTAACATTCACACACACTTCTCTCAAGCACCATTGATATACATTTGTATTTCAGAATGTATGTTAGTGGTACATGAGGGAAAAAGAATAAGGTGAAAGAACTCCAACAAGATTGCATGGATTTGGTGTGATTTAACCCCTCAAAGACTAAGAGAATACAATGCGTCTTTTTCAAATTTTTAGTGAAAAATTCTTGGTAGGGTGAAACAAATCTCAATATTTTAGAAAGTAGGGTCTCGTAGAATAACAAATTGACATATTTTTTCATTTTTTATTTTCAAAATTTTAATGTGAGAAGTATTTAAAATTTTATTTAAAAAACTTAGTATTGGAGAAAAAAGGAGCAAACATATTTTTTACAACAAAAAGAATAGTGGGATGGAAAAAAATATTTTCTTGGACATTTTTCTTCTTTGGTTTGCACAAAAAATTTGGATATAGAAGAAATTTTTTAAAATTATATTTTTAGCAATTGGATCAAATTACACTCAAAGGTACTACACCATTACTTGGGCCATTACTTTGAAAGCAATAGACTAGAGTCCCTTAGACAATTTTTTGACTTTTGAACTTAATATTTACATTGATTTTGTCATTTTTTCAAGAAATTTGTAGATGAACAATAGAACAATGCATCTATTTAGTAAATTGGAGACAAATTTTCATAGGTAAAATCTTTGGAAGGATGTAAGTCATCAATAACAAGGCTAAATTCAATGTCTTTATTACAATAAAACAATTCAAAAGAAAAATTTTATCCAAAATTTTTATACTTCTCAAGTATACAATTCTCTATAAGGATTTGCAATCATTAAATTGTACACAAAAAAATAGTATAATTTTCTAATTAATTATATAATTATTAAAAAACTATTGATTTATTCTTATAAAAAATTTAAACACTCAATTTTAAAAGTATTTTAAGTAGTGCTCTAGATATGAATAATATATACGTTTTTTTGGTTTTGACACGATCAACACTTGGGTTGTATTTTATATTGAAAAGAACATTCAATTGTTTTTACTTCTAAATATTATAGAAAATTAAAAAGTATTCAAATTGTTCCTTTCTTACTCTATCATGTGTTTATGTATTCACATAATTTTTTGTATTCAATGACATTGATATTCATTAGGTATTAGACACTCTTTCTACTATTGAAAAAATTGACATGTTGCTATGTAAACTTCAATTGAATTTTTTTTTGATAAAAAAATCATGTAAATTTTACTTTGACTTGAGATTGGGATAAAAAAGGACTAAATTTTCTATAACTAGTGGATAAGATTTGAGAAACAATAGTTGAACAGAAGTTAAAGTATATTTTTTACGTTGTTTGATCCCTTTGTAGTATCTTTGAGTGTGATTTGACCTAATTATAAAAATATAAGATTCAATTTCGTGAGATTAAGAATACAAAATAATTAGAATGATTCCAAATTTTTTTAAAGATGTTCAAAATAATATGCTAATAATTTTAATCAACAAATTTCAAAAATTGATGCATATTTAAAATTTTCAAAATTTTGTTGGATTTAATTTGGTTTGTTTTGATTTTCTACTCTTTCTATTTGAAGATGTGTATGATTTGAAGAGAGCTTTTTATTTTTTATTTTTTAAAATTAAAAAATATTACATTTGCCTTAAATTCCAATACAATTTTTTAGGAGGATAGAAAAACATTCTTCATCTTCTTATAATTTTTCTTCCCCCAAAGTTGCATTTTTTGCCTATAAGTTGATCATCCAAAATTGTAATAATTTAAAAATCCAGCAATCAATATTTCATACAATTAATTCTATGCATACTAGACAAAGTATTATTTACTTTTGTACAATTGAAATTAAAATTTTCAGATACATCCATGTACTAAAAATGACCAAAGAGAGATAATTCATTGAAAACCTCCTATCAAGAAGTTGTTAGGCATTGAGGGGTTAAGAGTTGGTTCATCATTTGTCCTTGATGAAGATTCAAGGGTCAAAAGGTGTACTTCCATGATTGCATATCTTTGTTAGAAGGGAATTTCTATAGATTTTGGATTTCTGAGGTGCAATTTTTTTTTGACAAAATTTCATCAACTTTGATAAATTTGAGCTTGTCAAACTTCGTCCCTCTATAATTATGCCAATGTAGTAATGGCTTGTGGTGTTAGATTTGACATGTTTTTTGCATGTCAAACTCCTTCCCTCCATAATTGCATAAGTGTTGTAATGGCTTGTTGTGCCAACTTTGACAATTATGAGCATGTCAAACTTCGTCCCTTCATAATTGCATCAATGTTGTTATGGCCTATGGGAGGTATTGCTCTAAATAAAAAGGTTTTGGGGTCTAATTTATGTATGATTGGAAAGTATGGTAATGTGAGTCAACTATAAAAAAGATTGATGTTGACTAGATGTAGAGAGATCAAAAAACTATAGAATTGGTAACAATAGAAAAATGTTTGTAGAGTATTGATTGTTGTATTATTGATGTAGGTAAATGTTGGTCAAAGGAAGAAAGATTGATGGTGATTATTGATGTGCTCATACAAAGATTATAGAGTTGTTGATTGAAAGAGAATACTTGTTGGATATATTTAATTATTGCATTGCATTATTAGTGTTGATATGTTGCAACCCAAACAACACTTTATAGCTCTAAACAACTTGTAGAGACCTTTCATAGCTTAATGGATTGACCATGCTCTCCTTTCAGTGTCACTTGAATCACAACTCACTAACATTGCATATGCCACGCACCCACAACATTAGTTTCCATTTTTCAACTCATGTTATCAAATCCCAGTCCCAAAGTCTATTCACACACTTTGTACATGACACCAAATATATCATTTGGTGACATGGGGCGGAATTTCCATTGATGTCCAAGCACTCAGTGAAGGCACTAGTTCCTACTAGTGCTAATCACCTTTAAATGTCATCCACTCCATCCTAGGCCCATTGTATATTTGCTAATTTCACTTCTTGACTAATCGAAACTCATAATTTGGGACATGTTGGGAAAGACCTAGCAAGGAGCGGGACTCCATTCAACTAGTGCTACGGGACACACACAAGTGTCCTGTAGTACTTTGGCCCAGGTGGTGAAGTTGCATGAGCAACCTTGAGTTACAAGAACTCATCAAGGCTCCAAAAAGGAGGGAAGAGGGAGATCAATCCCTTCTATAGTATTGTTAGTGGCATTTGGCAACCTTCTTCCCTTCATGGATCAAAGGAACTTCTAAAATCCACTTTGGTTTTAGAAGACCACCCATTTCCAAATCACCAAGTTACAACCTTGTTTGAACTCCCAAACTTCCAAACGGCATAACTTTGAAATTAGAATATCAAATCCTACATGCAAGTCCATTTAGGATGTTTATACAACAAGTAGATGTCAATGGACTTTTCACTTGTCTCATTTGGATAAGTTCTCACAAAGTTATGGCCCTCCAAAGATTCAAGTTCACCGGAAGTGGTGTCATGCCTTCACCACAACCCTTCTCTTGGCCATAATTTTGGGCTCATAGCTTAGAACCTTAAAATGTTTGTCATTCTAGCTTTCTTATATCCTTAGTTTTCTAGTGTTATGCTATATGCCATATTTTCATGAAAGATTTATTGGGAACCTCTCACTCCTAGTTATTAAGTGTCATGGCGCCACCAGGATACCACCAACTTTGAACAACCATAATTTCTAGCCAACTAGTTCAAATCACACGTTATTTAGAGGGTTGAATGTGTCTTCTCAGGGACTTTTTTAACATGTATGACACTTTACCATGACCTTCAAATCCGCTATATTTCTTAGGAGTCACTCATTTCTCCCTTCTTAGACTCTTGGAAGGCTTGGGAAGTCATCCCCAAGGACTTTGGACACCTCAAGGAGATAGGGGTGTGACATGATAGGTGTTAGCCAAAGGTAGAATTGATTGTTTGATGGTACATGTATATATAACTCATGAGTTATAAAAATATACACTAGTGATGTATTTGATTGCTACATGGATGTTGGTTAATTGTTGGCTACAATTGAAAGCAAAGTTGATTAATTTATGAGCTATGAAAATATGTGTTAGTGGCATATTTGATTGTTACATTATTGATGCTGGTAAATGTTGGTTAAAAGCAAGATTTACTATTGGTTGACTATGTATATACTTGTACAACTTATGAACTATTGAACTCATGTCAATGGCTTATTTGAACTATAACCTATGAACTATAACCTATGAACTACTAAATTCTTTATTATTAGTGACTTTTTTGCTTGCTACATTATTGATGTTGAAAAACATTGGCTAAAGGTAGAATTGGTTGTTGATTGGTATAGTAGCATGTATGTACAACTTATAAGCTACAAGTATATTTGTTAGTGTCTTATTTGATTACTACACTATTGATGCTAATAAATATAAGTTGAAGGTAAAATTGACTATTGGTTGGTAACATATGTATATAACTTATGAACTATGAAAATACATGTCAATGATTTATTTGATTGGTGTTAATAGCTATTGGCTAAAGGCAAAATTGATTATTTGGTGGTAATATACATGTATAATTTATGAGCTACAAAACAAATACGTCAATGGCATATTTGATTGTTGGTAAATGTTAGCTATAAGCAATTTGAGTGAAGGGTGGTAACATTTATGTATAATTTTTGTGCCACAAAAATACATTCCAAATTGCCAATGGAGTAAATGATTGTTACATTATTAATATTGGTAAATGTTGGCAAAAAGGCATATTCAATTGTTGGCTAGTAACATGTATGTATAATTTATGAGCTATATAAGCACCTAAACATTGGATTTCGAGTTCAAACTTACCATTTCTTTTGTGGTTGTGCATGTTTCTTTATTTTTAAGGTTAAAGTCACCATAGTGTTGTATGCAAAGAGTGCACATGTAAAAAAGTTTGTTGAGTAACTTGGATAATTTAGAAATATGAAAAATTTCATTAAAATGGTGTCATTTTGCACTTTTGTTGGGGTTTTCAATTCAAACTGGGTAATCATAATTATACACTTGTCCTTCTAAAATCTATATCAATCCTGAATGTCTAAAATCTACATTTAATCTAAATGACACTTTCATAGTTTAGACCTTATGGTTTGAAATCTATACCAATCTTAAGTTTTTGAAATCTATGTAAGTCCAAGATTTTTGAATCTATACCTATCCAAGATGGCACTTTTATAATTCAAATTGGGCACTCAAAAATGGCACATGGAATATTGCCATTTTAACAAAACTACCTATAAATGAGGAAAAATAAAGAAAAACAATCTACTGAAAACTCCAAAATTTTCATTTAATTTGAATGTAGTGAAAGACTTTTTAAATGAATACTTTTGTGTTTTTATGTATATAGTCAATAGTAAATCTTGAACACTTCTATGAGCATTAAAGATATGTGGCCTATGCATGTCCATTTGATTTTGTGAAAATGTGCAATTATAAAAATAAATAAATAAATAAAACATTTTTTTGGTGTCATGATCATTTGATGTGCCATGAACATTGGAGACTAATTTTTTTTTAAATAAAAAATATATATTTTTCCTTTTGATTTATACATCAACAAAAAGTCAAACAACCCTTTCCAAAGGCTAGATTTTATTTAACGGTCCTAAGTCTCTATTCAAATAAAACCTAATCCAAATCTACATCAATCACATATTTTAGATTTTTAGAGGGAAAAGTCTTTAGTATATAACTCATGTATTGTACATTTTAAATATTGAAACATTGTGCATTTGGTTGATTTTACAAACATTGTTGGTAGTAAATCCCTTTATTTTTTCAATGGTGTTCAATAAGGACAAATGGACAATAAGCACTTTCAACTTCCATTGTCACATTAACTAAAATTGGAAATCCCTTTGCAAAATTGAATATTTGATAGGTAATGGAATTTTGAATGTTTGGTATATGATGGATAATATAATGTTATACTCTCTTTACCTACAATTCCTAAAAATTATGAATGCAAATTAATGGAAGGATTAGTAAGGACATGGTTATAACATTAAATGGCATTTATGATATATATATATATATATATATATATATATATATATATACACACACACACAAATAAGGTCTAAACCACTATAACTTGTAATTGGAATTCCTATATTTGTAGCCACTGTATTTTATGTGCGGATGACTTACCGGTCAACTTGATTGACCTTGTCTTTTTCTACATTTGGAAGGGACTAGGTGAGGGTCCAGCTCTTCCAACTTTACAATTCCACAATGCATGAACCGGAGTCTAGAAGGCTAGTCGGAGGTGTAAGCCGGATGTTTCCATTCAATGGAGCCTCCCCTCTCGTCCAAAATCGAACCTCCAAGTGGGCAATGGAGATTGCCTCTCACTGTAATGTGGCTCTTAGTGGTTTGCCCTTCTAGTTGTTGGTTTGGTTTTGTGAGTCTTATTCTGGTCTTATTAGTCTCGATCCTTCCCCACCAAGCCACTTGTCATTAGCAAGCCTTGTATTTTATTCTTTTTGCAATGAAATTATGAATTATTTGTTTCAAAAGAACCCAAATTAATCTCTAAAGGTCCAAACATTGTTTTTTTGGCAACGTAGTGATTTTGGGCAATTCACTATGAATGGAAGTTTTATTTTTTCCTTTGAAATTTTCACACATGTGCCCAAGGAGTAGCTTTAAGGTGCAACAATTTCATAACTTTTGACTACATGGTTATAGATTTATTGTACGATATGTAATTTTCATAGCTCAACAAGTAGCTTGAGTAGCTAAATAAATCACCTTTTCAAGCATGAATATGGAATATTTTTAGTTTGAATATTTTCTTTTAATGTATTTCCAACTTATTTCTTCAACATACTATAGATAATGACAAATTGTAGGATCTACATATTTTTGTGTAAAAAGTTTGAAAGATAAAATCCAAACCTAAACCAAAAATATTGAATACCTTAAGGGTTAACTTTCATTCTCATGCAAACTAGGCTTCTCGGTCATTGTAAACAAAGAAGATTAATGCTTTAATTACTTGGAATCTTTTGGATACATTGTAATAGGATTTTCAATTTTTTAAAAATCCACAAATGATTTCCAAAAGGGTACATATGGTAGTATCCCATTGATTGTTAAAATTTTACAAAATTTCTACAAGGATTACACAAATAATTTTTGTATCAATTGTAGAACTTTTGAGTAAAATTTTGAACAAATCCCTTGTATGAAAGGAATTCATGAATTCAACAAGTGCGATCCACTCCAACGTTCATATTTGTATTCTTCATAAATTTGTGGAACTTGCAAACCATGTGGGATATATGTGTATTTTTTGCTTATGAATACATATGTATTCTATATTCATATTTTGCATTCGTATTCTATGAACATACCCATATCTATATCCTATATTTGTAGTCTAAATTCATATCCGTATCTTGTACCATATCTATAATTGTATTCATATTTTGTACCCATGTTTTGTATCCAAATTACGAACAACCAAAATTGTTTGTTCCTTGAGCATCAACAAGCTTTGTTTTTTTTAGAAGATCGATGACATTAAGAGGGGGATTTTTTCCTTGAATTCATATCAATAGCTCTTGATTTTTCCAAGGGAAAGGGGGAGAGGAATTGAAATGCAAACATCATGTTTGCATCTTCTTGGTACATAGTCAAGATTTTCATTTAAGTATTTATTGAATTTTGAATCTCTTTGAGAATTTTGGAGAAGTTGTTAGGTAGAAACACCTAAAACCACACCTATTCCTATTCTTTGTTCCTAGACTCACCCAATTATGTCCCTAGACTTTGGTGAATGTGTCCTCCACATGCTTAACATTGATTGGCCAATACATTTGAAGGGCACATATTTGACTGTAATTCGCTAACAACTGTTTTTTGCAGGGTTCAGTTGGAGGGGCACCTACGGGACAGTTCTAGTGGTCTAGGCAGCCAACACTTTGAAAAATCATAGAAATTACATACAATGTCCAAAAAATCTCATCTTTTTAAATGAATATCCATGATTTTCACTTGCATATACTACAAAAATATTATTTAAAAAAAATTTATGCCTCCAACTATATTGAATTGTTTAAAGCAACAATTTTGGGTGTTTCTACCTTAGGATGATGTTGTCATGCAAACCTTGTCTTGTTTTGTAAGGACCAAAGAGACGCCAGCACAATGAAACCAACAGGAGAACTCAACTTCTCAACAACCAGCTTTGTTTTAGGCCGGATGTGACATGAATGGCACATTTTGGGTTTGCCTCAAGTCACCAACATAATTCTGTTTTAATTTTTCTCCAAAAAATAGAGACAGGATTCTTGGTTCTTCATTCTCATCTTTTGAAAAAAAATCATTGTTCAGTAGATTTATGCATATTTTTTTTAAAAGAGTGTTAGCCTTTGAAGGAATTTTTGAGGTCTTGGGGAAGTCTATCCAAATTTGGATTTTAGAGTCTTTCTTAACCCCTAAAATGCCTGAGCTTTTTGAAGTGTGTTTTCCTAAGAAAAAAGAACATGGGCTTATAGTTATTCCAAATGAAGCAAAAAAAAAATGAATTTTTTTTCATTTTCATTCATTTTCATTTTCATTTTCAAAATCTAACCATATAGATATTTAAAGAGCTTGCTAATTAGTGTGAATACTAGTTATGAGTGTGAAAAAACATAGGAGTTGTGAGATTACAACAAGAGGAATTTGATTATCATATTTATAATATGTTGCTCCTTCCACAATGTTTGAGAAATTTGTATATAAGAGATTTGGGAGATTGGAGGTGACATTAACAACTAAAAATTGTATTAGCACACTAAAATGCACTTTCAAAAACCTTCAATTCAAATAAAGAGCTATCAAAATCAAGTTCATCATACAATCCACTTTGCAATTGTTGAAATGCAATTTTTTTATAAGTAGAAATTACAAATAACTCCAAATTACACTTGCATGTTTAAATTTTCAACAATGAAAATCATGAAAACACTTTACTTTTTCTATTGGGACCATTTTTAAATCAAATGGATACATACAATATTAAAAATCTCAAATCAAGTAAAATTGACAACTTTTCTCAAAGCTAGGAAATGAAGTACAATTAGTGGCAAGCTTTTTATCTTCACTAATGGTACATATATGTATTTGAAAACCTCTCAGAAATCAAATATTAGCTTTTCCAATGAAAATTAAGAGCTTCCAATAGTTAACCCCTAAAGGACCAACATGCTTTTTTGGCAATATAGAAATTTTGGGTAGACACATGTGACTATCAAATTTCATATTTTAGGTTGAAATTTTAATATAAGGTGGGGACAAAGAATATCTTTCATATGCATTAAACTTCATAACATTTAGAAATATGAGTCAAAAGTTATGGCCTAATATGTTATTTTTTCTCCAACTAGGCAATATAGGCAGATAAAAAAATCACTTTTTCTGAAATAAAAATTTGAAATTGGTTTTCTAGAGCTATATATATGGAAAGCTTTGAATCATTCCATTTTGATCAATGAGATGAAAGTTATGAGGAATTTTAGTTTGTAGGCAGTTATGGATTCTCTACTCTGAAATAAACTTTGAAGTCCTATATTTTATTCAATTTTCAATATTTTTTGAAAAAAATAAAATCATAGGATGTAGATGAGTAGATTGTTTATAACAACATTTCAACCATTTGGATTGGCATTTTTCAATTCCATAACAAAATTCTTAACATTTTGAATTTTGAATCATTCTTTACTATTGTCTACAAACTATTTTTTTCTATATGTTGTACAATTCCAAATGATCTGAAATTTTTCAAGCATGTGACCAACTTGTCTAGGAAAAAAAATCAAAAGAGTAACCACCATCTTGAACATTGTTTCATAGGAAAGCAAGCTTGTGAAGTGCAACTGCCCTATTTCTTGCAAGGCCTAAAAATGATTTCTATGAATTTAAATGTTTGTATCTTGCAATCTACACGGTGGAAATTTCTAAAAATTTTGTAACGTGTTCTCAAGTTAGCATACTACAAGACCCTACGGTTACATATGTCAACAAAAGTTTATAACAACATTTCAACCATTTGGATTGGCATTTTTCAATTCCATAACAAAATTCTTAACATTTTGAATTTTGAATCATTCTTTACTATTGTCTACAAACTATTTTTTTCTATATGTTGTACAATTCCAAATGATCTGAAATTTTTCAAGCATGTGACCAACTTGTCTAGGAAAAAAAATCAAAAGAGTAACCACCATCTTGAACATTGTTTCATAGGAAAGCAAGCTTGTGAAGTGCAACTGCCCTATTTCTTGCAAGGCCTAAAAATGATTTCTATGAATTTAAATGTTTGTATCTTGCAATCTACACGGTGGAAATTTCTAAAAATTTTGTAACGTGTTCTCAAGTTAGCATACTACAAGACCCTACGGTTACATATGTCAACAAAAGTTTTTTTTCAAAAATTTGGTATTTGTACTAGAAATGGCAGTTTTGGAGCATTTTTGGTGAAAACATAGTCAAAGAACTTTAGGGGTTAACTATCAAAAGTGTTTGTAAAAAAATTTAGAATGCTTAAAGGAATTTAATTGCATACACCAAATGAGTGTCAAATTTTAGATCAACCATATATAGTTGGTTGGGCATGTTACGGGTTAAATGAGTATCGTGTATTTTTTCAAATGATTAATTAATGACGTGCTTCCACCCTCCTCTTTGAGATGTAGAAGCTACTATTCAAATTTTTTTAATCAAATTTTTGAATGAAGAAAACTACATGTTCAAATTATGATTCAAAACCCAAGATTTAGATTGATGGATGCATCTTTTGAAGACAAAGAAAATGAAGTTTACAAACCAAAATTTCATTAAAAATGACATTATTCTACAAACTTGACACCTCTACATTTAGATTGTGTGTAGTTTGAAATCTATACCAATCCTTGACTTTAGAGCTAAAGAAGGAAATGAATGGAAAAATGGTATATAGAATACTGCCATATTAACAAAGTTTTCCGTACATGTAGTTTGAATATTGGAGGAATTTTCCTTGAAGATTCTCTAAATATCTAGCCCTTGGGGGTAGATATAGGTATGTGGTTTAAGGGTTAATTTTGAATGAATTAGCTTAATACTATGGAGATAAACTTAAAAACCCTTTCACTTCATATGTTTTCATTTTGTAATTATATATTTTAATTTTTTTATATCAATAGACAATTTCAAAATCCACATGCTTTTTCTTATATCTTAATGCATTGCACATTTGTAGCAATCTGTGATTGACTTTTCTTCGTGATTGTATTAACTTTTGGTAGGAATCTTAATGATTATATTAAATTTTGGTAGAAAAATGAAATTATTGTGATTTTAAGTGTACATTGTATGATTCTAAATTGGAATGAGACTACTCTGTTTTGGTTTTGCAATCAAGACTACTATAGAATGTTAGTAAAATCAACGTAAAATAATTCTTGAAATAAACACCAAAATATTAGGGAGATTCTACTTTTCAAGACAAATTCTTTAATACGGTAAAATTGTAAAAAATGCAAGGAGATGTTAATGTTTAAAGTGAAAAGAAAAAAATATTTTGCACCTTGCCAAAGAGGTCCTTCAAAATCCTTTCAACCTAAATTATTTTTGCACTTTGGATTTGAAATCTCATTTCGAAATTCATTCCGTTTTAGGTCTAAAAGTGAAGACTTTTTCCTTCCATCTTGTATCTGCTTCTATTGTAAAAAAATATATAGAATGGAAATAAAGATTTTTTTTTCCTTCTTGGATTTTTTTTTTCTAGACTTGCAACTCAATTTCCCAAAGTAGTATTTTTTTTCCTCCAGTATTTGGACGAGTATGGCAAGCAAAATCCGAGTTGAAGTAAAATGCCAATTTGATCCTACGGTAACTATGCTGTGCTTCATCTACTGTACAGATTTTGGAGATCCACGTTGAGTCCAACGCTTCACTTCACAGACTTGGAAATCTCGAAAACGTTAGAAAAATCTCCCATGATTCAGTGCTTCAATCGCTGCAGTTGCAAATTCGGTGGTCGGGGGATGAGTATGGTAACAGCAACTTATCATCAACAACTAAAGACAGCAACAATAAGTTATGAATATCTTGGAATACAATATTTCGGTTGGATAGAATAATATCTCCAATAATTAGAATATCAGTTATTCACATCCGGAAACAGTCCACCGTATCCCGTTATAAATAGTAAACGGATTGCTCACAGATACCGGCCGGTAGGCGATCAAATCCGTGACGACCAGCCACATCAGTATTACCGGTAAATTACCGGTCCACAAATCCCACTAAAACATGTACACCAACGACTCCTGCTTGTTTTTTTGTTTTTTTTGGCAAACATTGAAGTTTATTTCTACGACGAAAAAAGAAACCCTTACAACAACACCTGGAGATGAAGCCAGGGGCGGGACTTATGAGAGACAGCTATGAGCTACTAAGTTAGGGCGATTTTTGATCCACTTGACCCGGCATCTCATCAGTCCCCGGTTTGATAATTTGAGTTCAAATTGGGCCAACAAGCCGCTCCGTGCTTTGGGCCTGGTTTGGTCGTTTTCCCCTTCTTTGCGAAACAACCCAATAAAAAAATGAAATGAAATATTACTGTTTTTCCGGTTGCTGGCTCCCTAGACTTCGGTGGCCCTCGATGCCTCCCGTTTGTCTTGTGGGTGGTGGTTCCGGTCCTCCCTGCAGTTTGTTAGTTCTCTTCTCTCTGGGTTGGCAGGCTTTACTTTAACTTAGATTGTGAAAAATTAAAAAAAATTGCTGGGGACTCTGACCTCAGGTTCCGTGTACTTGTTCCCTTTATCAATGGAATTTGTCCATGTGTTTCAAGAAAAAAATTAAATTAAATTAAATTAAATAGCTAGTTCTCTGCCCATGTGCCCCGCTGCCGAGCGCTGACCTTTGGTAGTTTGTATCCGTGGGTCCAGGCATCCAGGAAAAATGGTACAACATTCTTCCGCTTTGTCCCATTCGTTTGTCTGCCAGCGTGCAACGACTGAACGCCGGGTTCCCAATGCTGACGCCCGAAATTGCTAACCTCAGGGCAGCTGATGAGCCGAAGATTGTTTTCATATTTTCGGTGCTCCATGGAATTCATGCAGCGAATCACGGCATCGATCGCAAGAATGTACGGTTCCACTAGAGAGTAGAGATCTCTCGGATTCGGGAAGGATCTGCCGCGATCTCCGCGAGTCTTTCTATAATTGCATCCAGTGTAACGGTCAACGCCTAACACGACCACAAAGTGTCGGAAACTCGGAACTCGGGAGGGGAGTCCGAAGCCGGAAGCCCCCCAGCCCCCCTGCGTGCTACAAGCTAGAATGTACCGCCCCCGTTCTCTTCCCTGTCGATCGATTTATCAGTTCCAAATCTTTTTAATTTAATCACACGGTGGGTTTTGTATGCACGGCCAATTAGAACTGCAACAAGGGTACGTAACTTTCTATTCTACGCGCGAGAAAGCTATGCGCGCAGCATTATTTACGTGTCCACAATGCTGCATGCATAGCCGGAATTATCAATTCATATAATTCGGTCTCTGTTCGATCCGTCGTCGTCGATCGGGAAAGCTGGTGACGGATATCGATGACCGCAGCCTGATCGAAACCAGGAGCAAGCAATGATCGAAGAAGATCACAATTGATATCTGCTTCAATGACTTGGGGGAATGAAATGATGAAAGAAAGATTGATATAATATTACGGAGTTCAAGCAGGCATGGCTGGTTGGGTGGAGTATTAATTGGAACCACTCCCCGAATCCCGCACAATAAAGTGCACCGGGGATGGGATTGGACCAGCTGGCATGTATGATCGAGCCCGCTACGCTAATGAGATCGGAAAGGGATTGGATTTGCTTCGGATATGGCCCTCTTCGGAGCTCGATCCCTCACAGCCTTTCATGCACCAGGCTCTAGCTACTACTTAACTACGGCTCTCACTCAGACTGTAGATCTGTCATCACTGCTCCCATCATACGGGGAACATGCGATCATCGCCTGCTAGGACTAGCTCGTACATCCTTTACTTCGATTTGTGTGTTATAGATCTACCTGCCTGGTTGGAATTTAATTGTCAAGCTTCCGCTGTTTAACTTGGTATCAGTGGAGTAAAGTTCGTGGCATCGAATAATTAAGCATGTTGAAATCGGGTCAGTGGAGTGAGGCGCACTGGAACACTCGCAGTGCATGTCGTCGTCACTCTGCTCACTTCAGTTCAATTCTCTGAGACCTGCGCTGCACTGCACTGACTGTCTGTCTGTCTGAACCAGTTACTTAACTTAACTACACTAGTGAGCACTAACAGAAGATCTGAATAAGACCTTAATAACACTTAAACTATCCGAAGGGGTGAAGTGTGTTGGATTCTGCGAGATTTACTGCATATTATCGATACTATTCTGTTCGTGCGTGTGTCAGTGGTCCGTCAGTTGTCTGGAATGAGGATTTTTACTCATGTTTACCGGGATATGGACAGACTGTAATTTTTGGTTTCGATAAATCCTACCAATCTACTGCGAGCAGAATAGCGAACAGGCCTTTAAGTTTACCTCACCTGAAAGCTGCTGTTCTTTCCCATTTTCAAAGATCACGGTGTCAGAAATCTACAGGACTGGAAATTGTAATGAAAACGGAAGTAGCCATGTGTCAGGATAGGCTGGCTTCTAAAGTCTGTAACAATTTAAAAAAAAAATTTTGCTAAATAAGGCGATTTTAGTGAGTCAGTGGCAGCCATGTTTTTTCGGTTTTCGTGCAAGTTGAACAAAAGCCAAAAGGCACTTAAAGCATATTCGTTATATTGAGACTTTTGACATATTTTAAGATTAAATATTAAATATTATAAATTCATTTATAAAAATAATAATTGAAATTAAAATTAAATAATATTCAAATAATAGAACTAAAATAGAATTTTGAAAATTGATGTTGCTACCTATTTATAAAAAATATTAATAAATAAAATAAAATAATTTTTTTAATGTGGAAAGTCTCAATGTAACAAATATGGACATACCTTGGAGAAAAGGGGAAATGGATACAATCAATCGAAAGTATTCATTCATAAATTTTCCTAATATACCCCCTAGTTAGTCACTGAAGGAGACTGTACTTTCAAAATTGGATGACACTACCAAGAACTTGAGCAATTTTTTTCTTACTTTTCTTAAGATCAGATAGAATCTTGAATATCACATTAATAGTGAGCACCTTCAAAAATTTCAAATTATTCGATCGCACAATTTAGGAGATATTTAAGTTTGAAGTTTTATTTGGGTCAATAGAAATATATAGTAGTGCACTATGCAAAAGCACATCTTTGTGAGAATATTTTGAAATGATGTTGTTTTTGTGCTCAATGAAAGATAAGAGAATTGGGAATTTACTTCCATTAAATTTCACAACCTGGTTGTCATACTGGACAAGTTATTATTCATTTCTTGTCCTGTAGGACGAGTTACTATTCATCAAATGTACCTCTCAAGTACATTTGATGAATAGTAACTTGTCTTACAGGACAAAAAATGAATAGTAACTTGTCCAATATGACAACCATGGCTGACATTTTAGTCCATGCCCAAACTAAATCCAAAATCAATTGTAAACTATACTACATCATTTAATTTTGAAAATTTTCAGAGGGTGGAGTTTAACTTGAAATTTGATGGAACTATTGCTATTGGATTCATAATGCAATCTATTGTTTAGAAATAATTTTTAGTCAAAAAAACTCAAATTTTGAAAATAGGAAGCTCAATAAAGACAAACAACCACCAAAAAATGGTCACTACTCAGAAAACGGTTGCTAAGGTCATTAGGGGATAAGAAACTTTTGTCCAATTATTGATGAATCTAATATAAATGGAAAGGTCCTTGGCAATTTCATCCTTTACCCAATTGTTTAGAGCTAAAATTGGCTAGTACAAAAAGGAAATAAGATTCTGCCCAAAACATGCCAAAATAATAAAAAAGACTCTTCTTTCAAATTACCTTGTCCATTATGCATGAGCATATTCTTTTGCAATCACGAGTTTTAAAAAAATATTTAAATCTCTAATTTGAATTCATTTGTTTATTTTGATCACAAATGAAAAATCAATATTTTACATTGATCATGATATTTAATATTAGAAATGCTAAATGTCAAAATGCACACTATTTGTCAACTATTGTAATTTTTAGTAGTATTCATTTTGATACATAGTGTACTAGATGTCAAGAATACCATTAATATTACCAACATTGAATGTCAACTAGAGCACTATTTGTCAACCAAATGAGAATTAAAATTAGTAAGGTAAATTGGTAAGTAACATTAAATATCACTATTAGTGTATTAGGATTGAAACCAATAATTTTTTTGAATTTTTGCATTTTAATTGATGGGGTGAAACAATTTTCACTAAATTTTGGTAGGAGAAGAAATGAAATATGCATTTAATCCAAGCCATTTTATATTTTTCAGACCTTTGTGGAATTAGTTATAGTGGCCATTAAAAGTGATTCCCTCCTAAAATGTAAACTATTGGTACATTGAAGAATGAAAAATGTATCTTCATATTTGAGGTTGTTTCTAGAGCACACTACCTTACCCCCTAAATGCTCGAGACACCAAATTTTGGTGTCAGCAATGCTTTGAAGTTAAATAAAACCTTTCCACATCAATATTTGTAGTAGTTATACTTTTGAAAATTTCTATTTGAAGTTGAGTTTTAGCATCCAAATTGTGATTCTAAAAATGAATGATTATGATTTTTTAATTCAAAATTACAATGAATGATTATGATTTTTCTAGTGTCAAGGACATTTGAAAATGAGCTTTAAATACTGCAATTTACTAGTAGCTTAGGCATTCAAGTGCCTAATATTTAATTAAAGTCTGAAAATAAGGTTATGTAAGACTAAAATTCAATTTATGCTATTTAGACAACCATTCAAAATTGGACAAGGTGTAAGCATTTGACGAGGCTTACATACTTCATTCAATGGTTTCAAAGAGGGAAAAAGGATATTTTTCTTAAAATGCTTAGGCTATTGAGATAGTATTGCTATAAATGATAGTCACATGTTCCTATAGAAGGATATCACAGTTGCTAGTATGTGAGCTTAGGATCTTGAGCCCATGAGTATGGAAACATGGGCTCCTATGTTATAGGTACTTATATTATAGACGCCTTTAATAGTTATAGGATATTTATATTATAGGTGCCTACATTATAGATGTCCATGTTGTAGGTACCTATGTTACAAGCACCTTCATGTAACATTCTGCGTTGGAGCTCAACCATTTGTAATTAAGTCAAATTAAAGCAAACATTCTATTTGATGTCAAATTTCAAACCTCGTTTAGTCATAGTAAAATTAAAAAATTTCAAAAAACTTGGACTAAAAAAAGTTGGAAAATCTTTTTAAATTTCATCTCCAAAAATTCATTTGATATTTCACCTTTTTGTCCATAGCTTTTGATTGGAGGTTTGAAATATGAAATGGATATTTGGAGATAAAATTCAAATAGATTTTCCAACCTTTTTTAGTCCAAAGTTTTTTGAAAAAAATTATTCTATTATGACTGAATGAGGTCTAAAATTCTACATAAACATAATTTTGACATTTTGCCTATAAGCAGTTTAGCATTCATTTTCAAATTATCTCATATCCTTTGAGGATTCATGGTGAAAAATCAATTTCAATGTAAAAATGACATCTCCAACCTTCACTCCCTCAAATGTTTCCTACTCGATTCCTTGAAAGGGTTACCCAAAATTTTTTGGATGGCAAAGGGTTAAATGACATTGGGATTTTGATTCAAAGGATTCTCATGGTGTTTGGTAGATCATCTTAATGTTTCTTTGAATATTTGTTTGGCTGATTTGAGATTTAGAAGGAAAAAACAAACATAAACCTTAAGTCTATTGCTACGGTCCTAGCACCTGATACTTGAGCTTACTTTAATTCCCTAAGTGGATATTTTTTGTGGATGATGCCTCCAAGGAAGGTAAAGCAGCCTCTCTGAAGGCTATTGAATGTTATGTGATCTCTAACAATTCTAGTTTGAATTTGTATGGTCACAATTCAAAAAATAATAATAAAACCTATAAAAACTTGATTTTTTTGTTCAATTTAAGTACATATTCCATAGGCATTTTAGGGGTTACCCATCACATACTTAGTATGCCCAACCATTTCTTTCCATAATTTTTTTGTTTTGAAATATTCATTCCAATGAGCTACAATAGACACTCTTGAGTAAAACTTCAATGACCTCCCCACCTCCCTACAACCACGGAGGATTAACCCATGATTGTATTGCCATGTCAAAGAAGAAATGTAAAAATTGCCCCCTATTTTGTACTGCTTAAATTCTGAATTTCTTTACATTTCCTAGCTAATTTGGGTCCTCTAATTGCAAATATGAATTCACAATTTGAAAATTTTATCATATGCAGCAAATAAATAATTTCAACATTTTGAGTAGGGATAAAGTACGGGACACTTTATGGCATCAGTTAGGAAAAATTTAGGCCTCAAAGAGGCTGCAAGTTTTGCCCCCCCCCCCTTCCATGGTGCAATTACAAAAAAATTATTATTATTATTATTATTTTTTATTTTTTGAATTTGATGTGGCACTATTGGTGCCTCATCAATGCCCCGTCAGATTGACTGTTTTTAATATTTTGAAAAAATTCAAATAGATAGATATATTTATTTCTGTTTTTTTGTACTTGCACTACTGGGGTGCCGAAAATCAGAAACTGGCAACCTTTTCAGGCCTGAAACTTTTCCTAATGGTCAATCCTCCATAGCCACCTCTCCCACTTCCCCAAATTCAAAAGCATATTGAATCTTCTTCTTCTTCTTTTTTTTTTTCTCCCCCCCTCCCCTTCTTTTTGCAAGAAAGATTGATGCTCGGTAGTCAAAGTATTGTTTGGCCAAATCCGGACAAAATCTTTGCTTGACCTCTGCATTCCAAGTGGCATGAGTTCTCTGGACCACCAAAACTGGGGAGCTAAGCTAACTCTTCTTTAGACCTGTTCTTCCAGATCTGAATGATAAGCTTTGAGGGGAGTGTGAATGGACAGCACACAATGCGAGCCAGACAAAGTCAGTCCAAGAGCACGCATTTGAATTCCACTCTGGGAATCCATACCTCGAAACCCACACTCTCTGTCCGTGACGAGGAGGGGTGCATGGGCTTTGTTTCATAGCATTTCGATTCGTGACAAAAAAGATACCAAATTCTGAAGTTTTTGTGAATTGGAAAATTAGAAATTTTATTTTTGTTTTATTTTATGATGGTGTGGCAATGGTACATGGCACATATAGTTAGTAAGAAGTTTCATTGAAATAAATTAAATGCTGTTTGTTTCAAAGAAAGAAGGAGAAGAAAAAGAAAGAAAGAAAGAAAAATAAGATGATGCATTTTTTTTCTAGAAAAGGACCGAACTTTACTCAAAAGCAAAGAGCAAACATTTGCATCAAAGAATGCAACAAATCTAACAAATAGTAACAGGATCCTAAATTTGACTTAGACACATACTACGGTAGATATGGACTTAAAGGCCAGATTCATTATATTGAAACTTTTCGCAGTCTCATTTTTATCTTTTGACTCAAAGATGAAACGTTTTATCTCTTTATTAGTATTTTTTTTTATAGATAGGTAACAATACCAACATTTAAAATTTTATTTTAGAATCACTATTTCAACATTATTTATTCTTGGTTTCAATTATTATTTTTGTAAATGAATTTACAATATCTAGCATTCTGTCTCAAAATTTGCAAAAAGTCTCAATATAATGAATATGGCCTTAATTTTAGATACACATTCATATTAGACTCACTTCGCTAACACCGCTTCTATTTTACCAAATGCAAACATACCTTTAAGGGATTGATTAATTTGATTACAAGGCATGTTGTAGGTAAACACAAGTAAGCTAGGCCTTGTCCCCAAATGCACCCCTACCCAAATCTGCTATCAACATTATGTGTACATCTCCAAAATCAAACAATTTTTACCTACGTGGAAGAAACAATTCCAGAACCTCTTTCTATTCAAATTTTTTTTGATCCTTCCTAACTTTTGCATATGGTATCCAAATGCCGAGTTCTTTGGTGCATTGGACACCCCCTTTTTCATGCCACCAAGAAAGTATTACAATTATACCAGTTTAATAGTAGTAACTAGACACAGTAGCAAAAAAGAGGCTGTTTTAGTTTTAGTTTTTTTTGTGGTGTGTGTGTGCGGGCGCCCACATGGCCATGGCCAATGCAAACTTCGAGAACCCAGTGAAAAGCAGCCAGAATCTGATCTTCCTGCCTGGTGAGATTTTGTTCTCTCAGCAGCCGAATGGATTCTCTTCACTCTTTTCAGTTTCCTTCCCATTCAAAAGCTTGATTTTGTCATCTTCAGAAGGGACTGGGAGCTTCCAAAGGAGGGCGGCTCCCTTCGTCAAATGGAGACCCCATGGACGACGAAAGAAAGAAAACTTTGGTCGTATGACCAACGTGAATGAATGAAGAGTCTGTTGGGGATAGTTTATGGAGGCTGTGGTTGTCTTTGGAGAAAATCTCTGGCTTCAAGTCCAAGCCTTCCAGAAACAAAGGTCTCCAAGGGAGTGTTTGGACTAACCTTGAAAACGACGTCTGGGGAGAATTGCCAGCTCGTTCATTGTTAGTTGGTGGAATTGGGGGAAAAAATTAAACTTGTTGGTATTTGAGAACATTGGAAAAAAAATTGTTGAAAAAATCTATGGAATTTCTATTTGGAGTGAAAAAAATAGAGAGAAAATTGGACTTGGTATGTGGAAAGATGGGAATTGAAGGAAAGTAGTCAGTAAAACTCAAAAAAATACTCCGAATGTTGCATGAAAGGATGGAGCCCATGACCACGTGGTCGAACTTGAACATTCGTCATTTTCTACATCCTCCATTTCTTTGGTATTTAGAGGTGGAATTTTTTGGTTTTAGTTTTTAGAGATGAAATAATATGTCTAAAATTCATCATAAAGTTTCTTTTTTTGTGTGGAAATTTTATATACTATGAATTTTTGAAGAATTAAAAAAAATACATGTAGAATACAAAGCATGTCCAAAATATCAATTTTTTTCATAAGAAAAGTAAACTCTAGTATAGAACATTGGGGTGTAAAGAATTTTTTTGTGTCACTCCATATGTGGTTAAAAAGCTTTGACTTCAAACTTCACTAAAATGCTTATTTTTAAGGGATTTCCAAAATTTCTACGTAGAGTAAAACAAATGTAATTGTTTTGAAAGTCAAAATCAAGTTTTAAGAGGAAAAAACTCAAATACTTTAGATAGTATATCATGCTTTTGATAAACTACACCATATGAATCAAAATAGAACTAAAATGTCTTGAACTTGACTCACTATTGTGGCTATAGCATCAATAAAGTTGCATCCAAAAATTAGATGAAAATCATCCACACTTCAAAATGTACAAAGGCCCATTGACCTTCCACAAAATTTAAAATATTGTGAGTTTCCTTCTTTTTTTAATAAAAGGCAAATTCATTTCACAATAAAATTTGCAACTCAATGGAAAATGCCCCACAAACTAGCACAATGCCGGTGTAGGGTTGAGGGACATCTTTTTGAATAACAAGCATGCTAAGATAAATTCTTTTCATTGATTTGTAGCTATGGTGATCATGTTGTAGAAATGATATAAGTAAATTTTCATATGTTAGATTTTGTAACAAATGTATTGTAAGCCCATGTTTGATTTTGTTTATTATCTTTGATACAATAGTAACTAGTATCTATTTTTTAGTACTAATAATTGAAGCCATGAAGATTATTTATCTTCAATAAATACAAAGATTTATATAGGATCAAACTTGTCCATATATATTGTACTTTTATAAAAAACAAAGGTAAATCCCCAATGTCTTGGAGTATATTAGAAAACTTGAAACATTTTTGTGTTTGCAAATTTGAATTGTTTTCATACATCAATAGTGTTACAAAATACAACCTATTTTAGTTGCATATAAGTATAATTTGGAAAACTTAAAAAGAATTTAAATTAAGTAATACAATTTTTTTTTAAATTCTTGTAGATATTCCATATTATTAATGTTGATTGGCAAAGATGCCACTACTATAGGAAAATCTCTTTAAAGTTCTAGATGTTCTTGAAATAAGATTATGTGTTGATTTTCTTCCTAATTGGATATGATATGAGCATTTTTCTCCTACAAGCTACATATATATGAGGGAAATCATTGTGTAGTTGTTGTTGCAGCATTCTATGATAAGAATAAATACAACCTAATCTACAATTCCAACAATTCGATTCTTTTATATTTCTCATATGCTCAACACATTGAACAATGACAATCTTTCACATCTTAAGGGCTCTTCACACTACGGTTGTTTAAATTGAGAAGCCATGGGATTGAACGGCCAAAATTTGCTTGAGAGTCTAAAGAAATGAATAATAATTAGGTAATAAAATATAAGAATTGTAATCTTTGGCTTGCCATAGTATGGAGCCTCTAAAGGCCAAGGCCAAAATCTAAACTCTTAGTAATGAACTCCCACGGCCTCTCAATTGAGATGACGATAGTGTGAAGCCCCCCAAGCCCCCAAGTCCCAACTCTTAGCAATGAACTCTTACGAGGCTCTCTATTGAGATGGCCATAGCATGAAGCCACCCAAAGCGAAGCCCAAAGTCCCAACTCTTAGCAATGAACTTCCTTTGAGAGTCATGTAAATAGTTGGAGGGTGATGGCCTTTGAACTCTTCCATCCTTCTTTCCATTGTGAAGGGTCAAGAGGCAAGAATTTTTGGTTTCATGAAATATAATTGGTGAAAACCCATGGTGAAAACTCAACCTTTGGCCATAGTGTGAAGTGCTCCTTATTAATGAAACCTACCCCTCAATTGTTTCACGTGTGTAAAAAGCAATCCTTTTTTTATAATAAGTAAATTAAAATTCTAAAAAGGTATAATGGTGAGTTTCCATGGTAAATGCACCCGAGAGGCTATAATAGTAAGTAATTATCAGTCCTACTACTTCCCACCAACGGATAGGCTGAGCCCGGAAAGCAAAGATTTGGCCCGGATCTGGTCCCCCCACCCGAACCTCCTCCCAACACAAACGAACAGCAACCATCCATACGTCCCCATTCCACCTACTCATCCATTTCTTTTCATTCATCCATTCGTCTTCCCCGTCCTCTCAGCGCTCCGTCTCGTCACTGGGCCGGCCACGACGACGACGAGCGATGGCGACGACGACGACGAGCGTGCGAAGGAAAGACAGTCCGGGCCGGGCTGGGTCCTCTTTCCCCAGGTCCCCCGCTTATGTGCAAATCGAATCGGAATCCGGGTCGATCATCCCCCTCCAGGAACGAATCCTGGCGTCGTGGGAACACTCACCCTACCACTCCCCACGACAACCCGCTCCCCCCCGGCCCGAAGCTCCTGCTGCTGGGGCTGCTCCTTCGGTGGAAGTGTGTGATCATGGCACCCCGCTCCCGTCTTCGTCGTTGCCGAGATTGGCCTCCGATTGGTAGAACTCGCACCAACATATGGATTCGAACGATTGAATCGAGGGCAAGTTTGGGGAGTCGGGGATGGGAGACTGACTTTGCAGCAGATGAGGCGAGCTAGGAGGTGGCCGGCGACGTCGATCGGCGATGCATGCAGACCTAGAGGTTGGTGTTCTCGGGGCGGGCTTGCTGGGTTCAGGTTTGGGTTGGGTCTTTACAGAGGCTCGTACGTACGTGGTGGGCGGAACAAAGTGGGATCGGAGCTTGTCTCTGCGTGTGTGTGTGTTCGATAGAAGGTTCTATTAGCTGCAAGGTGAAATGTCATTCAGGTTGGAAGGTGAAGATGTCAGAACACCATTTATAGTCGGGTCGATCTCATTCTGGGAAACAGAAACAGCCTTCCTTTCTGAGGTTTTGTCGAGACAAGAACATTGATGTCTGAAGTAGCTAGAGGGGTACGTAGTACGTGTCTGCACGGGTTGGACCCCCCGATGCTGGTGATCAGAAAACAATTCCTGACAACTACTTGACTCCAGGAACGTGAGTCTTCATCCTTCGTTAAGGACTGGAATTGGCTGCAGGGAAGGCTCTTGGGCAATGTGTCACCAGCTAGGAGCCAATGCTCGAATTCAGAAGTGCAGTACATATGTGTGTCGGATGGTAGCCCCCACACGAATCTGCGGTCGGAATTCCATGTCCAGGAGACGGGAGTAGACACACCCTGCACCACGGTTCTGAGAAGGTTTGGTGAGCCAAAGCGCGTGTACAATCAACATGGGGAATGGAGAGTGTGTGAATGAGTACGTCAGTCTTCACGCGTTGGCTCCGAATCAGTAAAAATATCAGTGACAGAGATTTGTCGGAAATAATTTCGATATGTAAGGAATTCGCATGTCCACGCATCCGAGGATGCGCCACTCCCCGCGTGGATTGATGCCGACGGGTGAGGTGCGCTTCACGGGACTAGTCCATCGCTACTTACTTAGTTCCCGTGTGGTGGTGGAAGTGGCTCCAGGTTAGGTAGCTCTGGTTAGGTGGTCACAAACAATGGCGGACACTTCTCTGAACGAATCGGGGTTCAAACGTTAGCGGGGTGTTCGATCGCAGGGCTCAAGATTCTGATTACCACATGTTTGTAAATATCTCCCCAAATGCTTCCCTGGTTCTTGTACTGTCAGGTTTTGTTAATGATGGGATGGTATCACTTGCAGGTGTACAAACAGCGTGGGAAATTTTCATGGATGAAGCGGATACGAATCATAATCTCCTTGAAGCAGTGAGAACAGCGTGCTTCTCGTAGTAGACTCTGTTTTCTTAATTTCTCGCCATACCAGCCCCAGAATGAACCAGGCCATCGTGCTCAGCAGCACATGGCAGGCCTATTCGCCAACCCATTGCGATCTCCGCCCCTAACACCCCAACTCATCGGTGTCCACTGCGTAAGAAGATGCGATGAGTGTCGTATCACGTCAACGGGCGACTGACGAGTAAGGTCGACCAATCAGTGAGGAAAAGCGAGATGAAAAGCTGTGAGTTGTAGGTAGAAGGTAGGTTGTGAGATGTTTCTGAAGGAATGGCGAACCCGTAGCTTGTCTGTTCAAGTGTGTGTGCCTCTAGTTAGCAACCCTCGTTCCCCGAAATCTTCAGCTGCAGGGTTACGGCGGTACACAGAGGGCTGTTCAGGAGATGGCTGAACTGGGGGGCACTTAAATTGGGGATCTTGAGCTGCGATGCTGGGTCTTGCACCGGAGAATAAAGGAGAATCCAACACCCCCGACGAGCAGTCGTTGATTTCGTACGACCTGCCACAGTCGGTGCTGCAAATTGTGGCCAAGGCGTTGCAGTGTGACCTTCTGATTGCCGGAGTGCTCTCCACGAACGCCTCCAACCTGGCGGAGACGGTTCTGTGTGTTCCCAAGGGTCGCGTCACTGTGCCCGTAAGGCTTTCCAAGGGGCTCATCGCGGCCGCTGCATCGTGCGAGGTGTGAATACTTCACATCACAATTATTAATTTCTATTTGAGATTGCCGGATGATCTTAAAAATTAGTTTAATAATGCAGGTCTTGAAGTCGCTAATTTCATCCAGTAGATCAATTTAACGTATTTTGGAATCTAATTTTTGGGAGATCGGTAGAGATCTTCGGTGAGATCTTGGAGAGATCAATTTTGGTGCAAGAGCCGATTTGTTTAAGAACGAATCTTTATCATTCTGCACGAATATCTTATGCAATTTCAAGGTGGGAGGTTGTAGACCACTGTAACTGACAGTGGACAACATCATTGCCATTCTAGGATCAATGGCCATAGACGATTAGTCAAGTTTTACTTACAGCCCGCTTGCTGAGCTTAATTGAAGGCCAACCGAGTGCATGTTTCGGAAGAGATGAGTTGTTGGTAACAGGGGTCGGGTCCTTAACGATTCTAGTGTTTTTAACCTTACGTTAGATTTCTTGATGAGGGACATTCACAATTGTGCAACTTTGCCTGGTTTGGTCTCAGGTTGTGAATACCGAAGGAGTGCTGCTTCCTAGTATGCTCACGGATGTTCTAGGTGTCCGACCAGAGCGCTTCCTAGGCACTTGTTTCAATGCTGAAGGGTATGCAATTCAATTCCTGGTGGTTTCGCCACGATTACCATTTCCTATGGGGTCAGGGATTGACTAAATTATATTTCTTAGTGCCTGCATTAGTATTCTTGGAATTGAAGTCAATTTAGTTGTGTGAACGCATTGCAGGCACGAAGGAGTTTGTTTTGCTGTTTGGGTGGATCCCGCCAAGGTATCCGATGTTGCTGTGGAGGTAATGGCCGATGCAGGGTACACCCTCCCTATCCTCCTTGCCAACCGCGTCCGAGCTCAGTGTTGTGACCACATGGGCCGCAAGTTCGATGAAATTATGAAACGTTCAGCTCAGGTACAAACATTAAAACATCTTCGTTCTTGTTTTGATTAGTCTCTATGTCATTAAATGGAGTGTTCTTTTATCTGGACTAGCAAACCCTTCCTTTAGCAATATCATCTCCATTTGACGTACAGTGTTACTCGTTACCCAAGCATCTACGCAATGTCAAACCAAACCAAACCTAACCAATCTTATCACCTATGTTGGGGAGTAGTAAGCCATATGTGCTTAATAAGCAGTAGCGGAATCATTGCCTGCAGGCCGTGGTGTTTGTAGATGATGGCAGAGCTCCCTGCCTTATCAATTCCACGGCGGCAAAGTTACTTGGACTCCCGCACGCTGGCGAAACAAATCCACAAGAAGTTGCTGGAGGTATGCGAAGGTTGGCAGACCGCAATGAAGTTCGATCCAATGCATACAGGTGATCGCTGGGAACACTCTATATCTTGTGATAAGGATCTGACAACTGCATTTGAGTTGAAGATTCAAAACTTGTTTTCCCTTTTGGATACAGCAATTGAAGTTCGTAGATGCGGGACTGCTGGAGCCTTGACGAAATTGTGCTTGAGTTTGGTCTAATATTTTGTTCCTTTGGCAAGATCACGTCATTTAATGTTCTATTCCTTCTATTAAGAGATGTAAAAGCCGAGTGCATAGTTTCTGAGCTCAAGACTGGGCATCGGCAGGTGTTTCAGCAAATTGGCAGGGAATCCTCAATTAGCGCATGAATGGGAGTGGGAGTTGAAGGACCCCCGTTCCGTGTTGCGGGTTCGCTCGTATCCAGTGAGCAACGTAGCAACACATGGTCGTGTATGGCTGTTCGACGACGTTACCAAGGAGAGGGACGCAAAAGATGCGATTGAAGCAGCTGATATGGCTAAATCACAGTTCTTAGCCATGATGAGCCATGAGCTTAGAACTCCTATGACCGGTATGTAGGAATCGTAAAGAGAGTAGTCCTCATAATTCATGGGAGGTTTCCTTCTGGTCATATTGATTTTAGGCAGGCCTCCCCATAGGATGCTTTCCATGATCACTGGGACAACAAAGAGACCCATGAATTGTGAATTTTTAAAATTCTTTGACATTCTATAGAATTTTTTGAAATAATCTAATTTTTACTGCGAATTAATTCTGTTCGATACTAAGAACACATAAGTAGATTGGGCGCCCCGGGTCGTGTAGTTTGTTGATAGTCAATTCAAGTCTGTTATGAGGATTTATGAATTTCTCAACTCATTTTATGTATTGTGCTGCAATAGCCAGCGCTACACGCTCATTCTTGACATCCTGGCTGAAGAGTTTACAACGGGGTTGTTGTCCTGTGGTAGGTGTCCTGGGGATGTTGGATTTGCTCCGCTTAACTCCCTTAACACCAGAACAAGCCGGGTTTGTGCGTGTCATGCAAGGCTCAGCTGAGGGGCTGATGCAAGTATTGAATGAGATTCTGGACTTCTCCAGAATACAGTCCGGGCATCTTTCGTTGGATGTGGTTGATTTTCACATTGGAGAGCTTTTGGATCAGGTTCGCAGGAACTCTTCTACGGAAACCCAGTGTGACACCACCTCATTTACCGTTCTGACATCAGCAATAGTATGTCACGTAATTATGCTAAATCTTGGTCTTGTGAACAGGTAACTGCGTTATTTCAAGGCCATTTGGTTGAAAAAAGACTAGCTTTACATGTGACCAAGCCAGCTGCTGACGACTTGAAAGTTCGTGGTGATGTCAATCGGCTGCGTCAGGTAGAAGTCTTCTGCTTAATCATTAAATCATAGTCAGTCCTGCTGTGTAGTTTCTGGATGGCTTGGAATGCATGATGAGCCACTGAATTTGTTGGGCAAGGAATTGAAATTCCGATTCTTTTGAATCTCTGCTGCCGATATCAATGCAGTAACTTTGCGATCATGGGTGCATGGCCATCAGGTTCTATCGAATTTGGTGAGTAATGCCATTAAATTCACTGAGCATGGCAGCATTTGCATTACGTGGCAGAGGACCCAGAACTGCAGTGCCCCTGCATCTAGTTTCGAGGATGCTGCCATTACTGAAGCATCAAAATCCCAAGACCGTGAGGTGAGCAATAGACTCGTTTTGTCTCCAACACATCTTCTTCGCATTATCGTCTGCTTTTGCTTTTTGTTTGGACAGCTGTTGGACAGTGTTGGTGTTTCTATTTGGCCCATACTGTAGAGGACATTAAAACCAGTAGATACATGATCCCATTTTGCCTAAGAAACCATCCAATACTTTGAATGAGAGAACCATTTGATCTCAAGAGAGTTTGGCTCTGGTCTCGCCAGTGTGTGCTCTATCGAATTTTACAAAACTTCTACGCATTGGACAATTAGTAATCTGAAAACTAACAGGAGGATGTACATATATGAATGTTCTTGTTCAGGTCTCGCTGAATGGAGGCAATGAGGAGATGTCCATCTCCAATGACCTTCCTCATCAAAGCAGCGAGACTCCTCCTCAGGGTCTCAGCAAGTCCTCGACCGTGGACGACAGGCTGCGCCTGGTGCTAGCTGAAAGCCCGTTCAACGTCGACAGCGACGCTGAAAACGGCTTTGTAAATAGCTTGGCTCGAGACACATTAACTCCTCAAGAAAACCCGGGCCCTTCCACGGATCTGGATTCCACACAGATGTGGTTCGAGGTTCGCGTGACCGACACGGGCATGGGGCTGACGCCAGAGCAGCAATCACACCTGTTCCAGTCTTTCTCCCAGGCAGACAGCAGCACCACGAGGAAGTTCGGAGGCGCGGGATTGGGTTTGGCGATCTCCAAGGGCCTGGTGGAAATTATGGGGGGGAAGATCTGGGTGGAGAGCGAATTCGGAGCTGGAAGCACGTTCGCTTTCTGTGTCCCATTGCGAGCTCCTGCTCCTGCTGCTCCTGCTGCTGGGAACCTCGCCACTTACCTTCCTGACCCTGGCCCTCCATCGCCACCTCGTGAGGAGACACATTTCGGACTGAAACAGAGGTCTCTGCAGGTCTTGGTGGCCGAGGATAACGTGGTGAACCAGTTGCTCATTTCCAAGATGCTGAGACATTATGGCCACGAGGTGAGTTTCCGTTGTTTGTGAAATATCGTCGTTTCTGTTTTGTGTAATGCTTCTTTGCAGTTTTTGGTGGCTTAATTGACACTAGACCCTTTCCAGGGGAGGTAGCCAATTTGCAGCAACACAAGCTACTTCTGTATGAGAGTGATAAGTTTGAGTACTTGGTTCTTGTGTATGATTTTTGTTGCATTGCTGGCTACTTGAGAGCTGAGCTCTAGCTAGCTAGTTCCCAACTTGAAAGAGCTCATTGTGAAATGAGATACAGAGCCCGTCGAAGCTATGTAGTTGCAATACTTAAAGGGACAGAGTCTCACTATGAAATAAGCTAAGAAGCCTCTCATACTGTAGCTAGCTATGGAGTTGCGTTACGCAAGGGATGGAGCCTCCCGTAGCATAGTTGCTGGATTAATTGGGTCTAGACTGAAGGGGAGGAGGAATAGCATCAACACAGGCTACATCTGTCGTGATGTGAGAGAATTCGAATTGTTCTTGTGATAATTTTGTTACTACAGTAGAGTACGGCTACACTGTGAAATTAGGTTACTGACTGAGATTGACCACTTGGAGTCGAGATGAGCAAATGTGAACAGTCTACGCATTGAACAAAGTCGATGCCACATTTTTCTGATTCATTTCCTTGTGCAGGTTCAGTTGGTAGCAAATGGACAATTGGCAGTGGAGGCTGTACAAACTGGAAAGCATGACTTGATTCTCATGGACTTACAGATGCCCGTGCTTGATGGTCTCAGTGCCACCAAAGCAATTCGAGCTCTTGGCGGTCACGGACAAGATGTACCCATTTACGCACTGACCGCCGATGTCTTGACCAGGCGTCATGGTTCTCTGGATGCCATGGGCTTGGACGGATTCTTGACCAAACCCATCAACTGGCAGTCTCTTTCCCAAGTCATTGAGAATGTAGTCAGCGGGAGGCACCGGTCGCCATGATCACAGCGGTGCAGAATCTTCCGTGTGTGTTTCCCCATAGGGAGCTGTAATCAACTACGGGACTACAATCCTTGAGCGCTTGTTCAGCTGTATCTTGTTCCTCTTCTTGAACATACCCCATGATCTGGATCATAACCCTCTTCTGTTGCTTTCAACGTCACACGGCACATCAATTGAGCTTGGAAAAGCCGAGGAGGGTTCGAAGGCCTAACCCTTGTCCTCCCAGTCGGCGCTCTCCGCGAGCGTACATCTCCAAAGATTTGGTCGTTGTGATTTAGTTTGTGAAGGACAGGGTTATGCCTGATAACTTTCTCAAGCCTCCCAACCCTTGACTGGTTATCTAGTACATAGATCTGAGAACACAGCCATGATACAACAATATTCCCTCAAATTGAGACGAAATGGAGCCATTGGCAGGGGACAGAGGCAAGTCGTACTGGATATTTTCCAGACTGATTTTCTTGCTCTCGTTCATCGCCACTGTAAGTGAGTATACATAATTTTTCAGACCTTTGTGATTAGCTCAAGGATGCCCAGATACCTAGTCAGACTTCATCGCAAGATTCTCCCCTTCAACAGCATCTGAGTGGGAAAGTTCTTGTAGGTTAGAAAATGGTCGAGATTGTGATTGAAGAGCTTAGTACTTGGAACAGAAATGGTAGGGTAGGTGACATCCACTAGTTAAGCTTTGCTGGACTTGGAGTTGAGGATTTCATTTTTCCTCATCTGTGTAAATTCCACATTGAACGTACATACAAAAGTGTTTGGAAATCGCCAAATTGGTGATTGAAGGCTTACAACGTTGAATTATAGTGGTATGACTTTGTGTTGCCCTACTTTGGGAGGAGGGAAGAGAGCTAGGAAGGGTGACAGCCATTACAAATGTAAGACTATAAGTCATGTACACCTCGAGTCTGCTTTGGCATCACAAGATTGGGGTGTGAAGGAGAAGGCGCTAAAATTTCTAGGCAATCCACAATGTCACGCCTCTTGAGAATCAATGACTTCTTCTCTAATTCAGACCAGCTGTGGCAGGGAGACCAACTGATGAAGGAACCAAGTAAAGTGCAGAATTCAAAAAACGTCCTTGTAAGTGTTGATCTGGATTTGCAATGGGACTGTACCCCTCATCATTTTTTGAAGTCAATTTTCCTCAGAAGACAAGTCGAATCTGTGCCTTACTGACTTTGATTCATTTCAAAAAATTCTATTTTATGAAGTTCTTGAAATTGAGAGAGGGGATTCTAAATATATGAATCCTTATGTTAGAGAAAACTTTCAGAATAGAGACAGGTTTCAGAGAATTCAGAGTGTGGCCAGTGTAGGTCGAGAGCCACTGTACCATCAATATTACGGTATCCAGGATTTATTAGCATTCAAATGAGGATTGAGGACCTAATGCGTCAACAACAAACGGATAAAGTTGCTTGAACCCTGCAGTACTCTTCGCATTCAAATCGTCGCTCAATGTTGAGCTCTTCTGTACATTTCTTGTCAATTTGAGCCTTAGCAATGAAAACGGAACAGAATAGTTTGATTTTGTTGTCAAGCTCTTGAATGGGCATGAATGAGTAGAGCCATCACAGAGACTATGTTCTTCAAGCAACCTCCGGGATTCGTCAAACCTGGCCATGAATATCTCGTGTGTCGATTGCACAAGGTCCTATACTGCTTGAGGCAGTCATCCAGGGCGTGGCATGAACGGATCGACAACTACTTACTATCAGGCTCTGTTTCTGAGAGGGTATCAAACTAGGGGGTTTAACAATTCAAGCAGTTTTAAGGAATTTGGGCAATAGGGTAAAATACATACTGAAAATGTTTAAGGAATTCTATGGCTTTGATTTGTGACTTCTATAATGCATTCAATTCATGCTGTGACAATTTGTTTGAGTTCTTGTAGAAATCCTGCTTAAAATCTCTTTTTCAAACTCCAACCTCTAATTATGTGACTACTAATTCTCTTCATTAGCTACGAGGTTAAGACGGGGTGCGTATTTGGCTCATTTCAAGCTTGATTAGTTTGCATAATTGTTGGCCTTGAAGAGCCTACTAATTTTGTTAAGAGAATATGCTTGCTTTGCCGATTTGTCAAACGTATGTACCCTTTGATCTTAACGCTAGAGGGTAGGCAAAGGTGTGTAGATTTTTGCAAACCAGTTGCAAAAACTTGTCTGCTCTCTAGTACGACTTCATGTTGATTAGCCATAATTCTCAAAGGATTGCTTGGATATAAGAGCAACTTTGTCATGAGTTCACAATGACCATACTCAACACCCTATTGTTGTATCTTGGTTTGGACTTCCTATATAGTTCTCATGGCATTTTCATATTACACAAATGTTACATTCTGAAGTACTTGAATGATATGGAGTTACCGGATTATCTCCCTATTCCCACTCCTAGGGAGACAACTCTCTACAACACCTTGTTCAACACTATGGATTTGCTCTTACTCAACAAATGCAAAATTGTCTACTACAATATAGATGCAAGCAAGCTTGTGTACATCACAAACTCATCTCGACGTTGCCTTTGTAGTTGAGATCATTACCTTGGATGTAGGCAAGCTCGTGTACATCACAAACACTCGTCTTGACGTTGCCTTTGTAGTTGAGATCATTACTTTGATCTGAGTATCATGAAGCTCATTTCTAAGCTTTAATTTACATCCTTTCAATATCTCAAAGGGACCTCAAACTTTGTTGTCCACTATCAGAGAAGAGATTTCGTGCCATTTGGACACTTGGATAGTGATTATCTAGGGGACATGGAAGAAAGACAATTCACCTTGAAATATCTAATGAGCGTAGGCACATTATCAACCTCATGGAAGAGAAAAATGCAACAATAAATGTTTTTTGAAGCCTAAATAAGACCACAAATTCCTAGATTGTAGGAAATTTAGGAACTTTGCCACATCAATAGTCTAAGGAGATGAGGAGATGACCATGTTAAATAATAATATTTTATTAAATAATTTAATTTAATTAATATTTTAACAATAGTGCACTAGTTCACAACAAGGGAAACAACCTTGAAATGGTCTCCCAATGGCTTCAAAAAACATCTAGTAGATGAGGTGGTTCAATCTAGGTTTCAGGCAAAATACAAAGTTCTCGTAGATAAAGGCCATGTGGATATCTATCTATTCAAAGAAATTAATTTTCCTATTCATCGCCCTATCACCATATTATGTAATAACCAAAGTTGTGTCAAGATGGTGAAAAATTCAATTTTCCAAGGCCTCACAAAGCATATTGAGAAAACATACTATCTTATCCATAACCACGTAAAAAAAGGGAAGATATGTCTAGAATTTGTATGTTCTTAGTAGTAGATTGATGACATTTGATATGTCTAGAATTTGTATGTTCTTAGTAGTAGATTGCTGACATTTTTCACAAAGGTATTAAGTAAGGTTCTTTTTCAAAAGCTGAGAAGCCATCTCCACATATTAATGTCAAAGGAATTCCAAAATGATGTACAATGAAAGTTAGACCTATGACATCATTGTAGCCATGCTTTGTTTTGAAAATTCATATCCCTAAGGATTTCTTATAAAATTTAGTGATGCCTTTATTATCAGCAGGAATAGTCCATTGAAGGGGAATATTGAATCTACAATCCTCTACTTTGTCACATAGTACAATTGTTTGTATGATGTTATGTATGACTTTAATTTGTCTGTTATAATGTCAACCTTTAACCCTAATGTCTATCAAGATGGAATATGGATGAAAACAATTGTGATCTAAATGGTATGATTGTTTGATTGAACAACTCAAAAATTTTAGGTTGTCTAGCTCAACTGCCATGTTGACCATCCGATGGACAAGCTATTCAACTTGATGGATACAAAGGATGAACCTAACAAGCCTCATTGACGTTTGGATAACTTTTTTTGTCATATGTATTTAGATGTGATCTTGACTCATTAGAATATATATTGACTAATGCCAATGGACACCCCGACACAATAAAA
The DNA here is from genome assembly GCA_950106755.1 of Climacium dendroides. Classification (NCBI taxonomy): domain Eukaryota; kingdom Viridiplantae; phylum Streptophyta; class Bryopsida; order Hypnales; family Climaciaceae; genus Climacium; species Climacium dendroides. The sequence goes on along the minus strand of OX467082.1, from coordinate 5,463,134 downwards.
AAGAATGTCACATCAAGATAAAAAAAGACCCAACCCTATATCCACTTATATTTAGGCTGAAGCCATTATGAATACTTCATCTTTGTTGTGAAAATTACATACTAAATTTCACTTGTACTTCCAGTCGTTTATCCTAGTCTTACTAGCTCTCTATCTAATTCTTAACAACTACCTCTCACAAAGTACGGAGGAAATTATCAATGAAGCTATTCAAAAGTTTCATGAGTAGTTGGAGTGTCTTGTAACCTGCTCCCAAAGGAATAACCTAGTAATGAAAACTAGTGCTTACTAGTAAATTACACTAATGACAATAATAACAAACAATTGCTTATCAGCCAATTTTGTCTTAATGCTGACAATTGAAAATGAAAAAGTGCTAAGAACAATGCTCCAAAGCATGCATATAATAAGATGGTGTGGCATTTCCACCTTTACACGAAAGCTCTTGAACCTTTAGTTCTACGTTAGGGGCGTTGATTTGGATCTCAAGTTTGGGGTTGGAGGTAGGTGTGCAAAATAGGCAAGGCAAGTGGCAACTAACCGCTTGACCGCACAATCCCTAGGCAATATTGTCTACATCATGTCACATCGGAATATCAATATGTTTGTCATAATGTCAGCCTTCAACCTCAACGTTTGCCATGATAGAATCTCTATAAAAAAACCCGTGTTTTATGTGAGGCATTATAATTTTAGGTGACGGATTTTAGGTGACATCCAATAAAACAACTTATATTTTTATATCAACAATAAACGTTCAATGTAACATTTAAAGGGTTGTTTTTAGAACTTCCTATCTAAATTATGTTTTCAGAAATAAAAACCTGGAAAGTTATGGAAATCATCTGACCTCGATTTCTGCACACGGAAAAATTTCTCCACTGAAGAACCTGCAGACAAGTGTATCTGCTTCAGTGGCTTAAGTGGTCAGAAATGGGTCGCCTCCCCTTAGAAAGCGCAGCCACGTCGGGGACGAGGCAAGCAAGCGGAGCCAGCCAGCCACGTCGGGGGCTGGACCCAGGTGGCCAGGTGGAAGGAACTTCGCTGTGTCCGTCCCATGCAGGGACATCAGCCCGCAATCACGCAACACATCAGCCAGCATTCCCAGCAATCCGGTGAGGCAGCTGGCCATCCCCGGACGCACACCCGGGCTCATATCAAGCATCATTGCCGGAACTTGCTGGCTGCTTCGGAACTCCGCATTGGCCGTTAACTGGGCATCCACGCTAGCTACTGTAAGTTATTAGCCAGTGGATCCGTCAGAAGGAAAGGCGCTCACTCGACTCGCGGGGAACCCACTAACCAGTGGACTCTAAGGAAACTCTCGACACTCCGGGAGCCCTAAACTGCCCTAAGATCGCCCACCACCTGGGATCCATCAATTCAGTGGGGAATTGGAAGGAGATCGTGTGTGCACAACCGGTGGGTCCTGCTTTCCATCCCAGCTGGGGCGCTCCAGCTGAATGGTTCGGGTTCCGTGAGCTCAGTCTTCATCACTGTCCCTTTGGAGGGAATTAGGGCAGTTCTGCTTTTGAATCCGTTGGCGTCATTTTAGGGTACAGGGTGGGGAAGCGAATTCAAGTGGGAAGCAAGAGGAGGGAGTGGCTTGTGGACATGAAGCAGGATGTGGCGGCGGAAGAAAGGTCCAACGCCAGGTCGTCGTCGTCGAGCTCTTGGATGGGGCACATAGGCATTTTGCTTTTTCTGAAGCTCCTCGTTATTGGTGGTACGCGTGCTGAGGAGCCGTTGACGCGAATATCATTTGGTTCATGCGCTAATCAAAGTGCACCTCAGGTAATTGAAACGTCTTCAGGCTCTGCAATTTTCAACTTAAGAGAAATTCTAGCATCTGTTTCCTTTTCGTATTTCCTGACACTTGTCAATGAATTATAATTGGGCAACGCAAGGCGTGTAACGCAGATGGATGCCAGGCTGTTGGAAATGCTTTTGGAAATTTTGAATGTCTTGACGCAGAGCCCCGTGGTGGCTATCAGGGTACTCTTTGGGTCACTTTAAGCATTTTGACTAATGTGTAGGAGTGTGCATTCATTGGGAGAGCCCTATGGAGGTGTGGAGGGATCACTTAGGGTACTACGAGAGCCATGTTCTCAAATTTGTATCAGTATGTATGAATTGGGCTCTTCAATTTGACAGTGGGAGGCTGTAGACCGGTATAAGTGACATTGGACAACCCCAAGTCCATTCAGAGATCGGTGGAAATAAACACTGAGCTAAGTGGTGCTTACACCACTTGATAATAATTGCAACCAACCAAGACTATGAAAAGATGAATTGATGTTGGTAACAGGGGTCAGTCAATGGGAGCCGGGATCAGGTCCCTAAGAGTTTAGTAACGTCTACCCTAGATTTTGTTGCAGCCCACTCATGTGTATGCTGGATCGTAAGGGCTGTACTTTTTCTGTTATGGCTTGACAGCCTATCTGGGATGCAGTCTTGGAGTTTGATCCACACCTTTTCATACATCTTGGAGACAACATCTATGGGGATATCAAGGAACCCAACAAGGTGTTTGGGAAGGAAAGGAATGCTGGCCCCTTCAAAAACAGTCCTCGGTTTTTACCGGTTACTCCTGAAGAGATGAAGATTAAATACGATCTTCTCAAGTATGGGCAACCCAGTTACGTTGCGCTTCGCAAGAAATCGAAGGTACTGATCCAAACCTCCTGTAGAGGATAGTATTTGTCTTCCTTCAACCAAAATGTAGGAGTGTGATTTTTGGGAGATCACTATAGAGCTGTGGACGGATCACTTAGGGTACAAGAGACAAATCTGATGAGATCAAATTTGTATCACTATTTATGAGTTTCTTATGCAATTTCAAAGTGGCAGGCCGTAGACCACTGTACGTGACCCTAGCCAACCCCATTTCCAATCGAAGATCAGTGGCCTTACACATTGAGCCACAGGTCATGCTTACATGACTTGCTAATAAATCCAACCAAGTGTATGGATAGACGAGTTGCTGTTGGTAACAGAGGTCAGTGTAGGAGACTGGATCAGGTCCTAAGGGTTTTAGTATCCTCTAAGTTATAAGAACTTGTCCAGGTGAATCAAAATCTCAAACCGTGGCTGTGCTTGATAGATAGCTGTTTATTTGAGACAAATTACTTAGTCGAGAGCCATTGATGCTCATCGCAGATTGTAGGTACATGGGACGATCACGATTATGGATTGAACGATGCAGGCAAAGAGTATGAAGGGAAAGATGCTAGTCAGCAGGTGATGCTCGACTTTCTGGACGAAGCTCCTGATAGCCCGAGGTAAGGTGCATGCTCTCTCATTTGCTTTTATCGACTTACTCTCCAGTTTTCAGCTGCAGCACAATCCATCCATACCTTAAAACTCGTTCCTCAGACAGGTGTCAAAGTATGAACATATAAATCTCAGTGTAGAGCAGCATAAATCTCAGTGTGCATCTGAGCTCGTAGCTGTGCTATCAAGGGTGTTTTGACTGACCTGGGCATGCTCTCTGCAGGCGAAAACAACAAGGCGTCTATGCAGCTTATACATATGGACCAGTCGGAAAGAAAGTCAAGGTGAGTGCCTTGTCAATTAGCGGGTTTCTTACTTTTTTTTCTCTCCCCTCATATTGCACGCAAGTAACTTACATATCCTTTGGATCCTTTCTAGCATCCCTTAGACAAGTTTTATGACATTGGGGTGAACTTTCTGAGGCCAAGTTTTCCTACAGGTGATTCTCCTAGACACCAGATACCACAGGGATCCCATTCGCAGCGATGGTACCATGCTCGGTGAGATCCAATGGCGATGGTTTGAAAACGAGCTTCGGAATAGTGATGCTCAGATCCATATTATCGGTTCGTCCATACAGGTACTTCGTAGGCTCACTTTCAGATTTTGTATTCAACGTTGTAGTTTGGCTTGTGTACACGGGTTTCGATGAATCCTGATAAGACTAGATCTACAGGTGGTGACTAATTTCTCAGCAATGAGCCAGCCTTTCTTCACTGTGGAGTCCTGGAGCATGTTCCCTACAGACCGCTCCAGGCTGTTTGCCCTCCTTCGAGACACCAATGTATGTTTCTACCTCACTATCCAGTTCATCAAATATTTTAGGTCTTGAGACGGCCTTTTCAGAAATTTTCTTACGTTTAGGATCATACTCTAGCTGATTTTCCACACTGCTGCACTTAATTTTACGAGAAGTTTGTTTTCCCTGTGTTTTGAGTTTTTTTGGTTGAATTGTCACGTTGCAGACCAGTGGTGTGATGTTCATAAGCGGAGATGTCCACTTCGGCGAAATTGCTCGCTTTGATTGTGGGCTTACGTATCCAGTCTATGACTTCACATCAAGTGGTCTCACCGAAGCTGTGAAGGATAAAGCGCCATTTCCACTCTCCATCGTTCTAGCATATTGCAGCTGGATTTTGCCCCAAACTATGCGCCTCCTAAATTCACGCTGTGCATTTAAAACCTGCATCTATGGTGATATATCATCCTATGAAAATCTGTCATTCCTTTCAGTGTATTGCGTTTAACACTGACGCCTGGATCTCAAGTGATTCTTGAGTTTCTGCAATCTTTGCTGTACTGTACAAAAGTAGATCCTGTACGATCTTTTTGTGTTGAAGGGTCACTTGCATTGCGTCTGTGCAGGCTATGTAAACTTTGGGACATTTGAGATCGACTGGGAGGCTAATCCAGTGACCATAAATGCAAATGTGCGGGACGTACACGGAACTCCGGTGCTGGGAGAAACTCTGTATCTTTCCGAATTGCAGCCTGGGTTTCTCAAGGCACAGCCTATTTTGGGAAAGCGTGTGCAAAGGCACTGTACTTTAGAATCAGATTTGCCCTGGTATCGAAAATACATTTTGGCAATCCACTTCTTCGTCATTCTCACTGGTAAGAAGCCATCTGACGAGTGTCTTTCTTCTTTTGATTTGTGTTTTCCATTTGTTTCTTGCATGATTGCATTTGTACTTATTGAAGTTGCGTGATCGGCAAATTTAGCATAGCTCTTGCTGGAATTCTGAAGTGATTATTTGTATTTTCGGGGGTGCAGTTTTTGTCGGGGCCCTGTTGACGCTGCTTGTGTTGGGAGTTGCAAGACTCGTGAGGCCTTTCACGTCCTCCGTATTTAAGGAGGATTAAGAGTTTTCGACCGTCAGAAATTAGTGACTTCATTTTCACGTCGGTGATTTCATTTTCTTGAGAATTTGGATTTGCAGTTTCATTCTTTCGTCACATCTTTAAGGCGGAGGCTAATCTGCTGTTGATGTCTTCATCGAGAGGTGTAGAGTAGCAATGGACACATTCTAAATCATTCACATTTTTTTATTATTTGCATATGAAGCTCTTTGTCAAATGCTTCTGTAAGTAACGGAGTTGAGCTCTAAACTTCTACTGAGCCAGAATTCGATTTCGAACTTTCAACAAAATTTACGTTCGATGAAGCTCTATGATTGTCTAAAGATTGTTTTGTATCCGGAGAGCGTAAGTAGGAGTGAAAACGCAGAGAAACGGTTTGGTTGCTGTGCAAACTTGCACTTCATTTCTCTCTTTGGTTGCTATTCTTTTATTAGGGGGAGTTATGGTTGTGTGTTTCTCCGTCTCCCTTTCTCCCACAATGGATGGGAGAGCGTGGCTTCTCCAGAGTTCTCCAATTAGTGCTGTTTTCAAAGTGGTCGAAATTCAATTCATGTATTCCTCTGTTTCTGAAAAAGATCCGTGTTTCCTTTGTGTTTTACGGAGTACCATTTGAGACAGGGAATGGTATTCAAGGAAGTTTTCTATGGAGAATCTTGCCGTCAAGGAAGGTTGCTGTTAATCCATCACCTTGGTCCAACGACATGTATTGACAACATTCATTATGTAAAGCTAATCTCGGCTTGTCCAAAATGGTTAGAATAGAGATGTTGAATGGACCTAAATTGACATTCTTCAATGATTTGCTCTTTGAGGTTTCAATGGAATTGAGTCATGGTTGGTTTTAGAGCAAGTGAAAAAATTTTAGTTTTAATGGAATAGAATGAAGCAAAAGGAATTAGGGATGAATTTTAGAGTAATAAGTGTTTTTTGAAAGTTAATGTGACTTTTTGTATTATTATTATTGCATGGGATTAAACAATGTGTCATTCAAGAATGTAGAATATATGATGTCTAAGCTTAAGTTTTTTTATGGCTTGGATAGTAGAGCTATCTTCATAAACTCTACATTCATATTAGTGATAAGACCAAAATTACTCTTTTTTTATAATATAATGAAAATGAGATTAATATTAGTATGCTTGAGTATATTTTAAATGAATTTTTTGTGCTTGATAGAATTGTGATGCATTGTAGGAACAACTTGTTTATTTGAGACCCTATTATTATACTACTAAAATCACAATGTCTTCTATAATATCACATTTATACAATGAGTGATATTACAAAGGTACATGATATTATAAAGGTTAAGGTTTTCTTGGCTTCAAACTTCATTTCACTTTCACAATTTTATGATTTTTTAAGTGTTCTCGATTCTAATGTTTTATCCTTACTATTAAATTATTTGAATTTTTTGTTAGATTGAAGGAATTTGGGATTCTACAATAAAGTATTTACAAAGTCTTTGCAATTTTTGAGAAATTTACATTTTAATTGATGAAAGTAATATATTTAATGCGTAGCAAAGCAAGTGCCACCTGTTAGTATCAATGAAAATAATAGTATTAGTAGAATTTACCTTCTTTTGAAATTGAACCATATACTCCCTTCATTCCAAAATGATATTCTTGTTGACCTTAATTATTTGTTCCCTAAATGATCTTGTTGTACTTTGTGATGTTGCAATTGGTCAAATTTGGTTTTTGGTTTCTATTTGGAACCAATAAATCAACTCCAAGTAATAGTTCCTCTTCCATCCATGCAATTATCAATCAAAAAACAAATGAAATGACTAAAGAGGTTGATCAATACTATTCATTCTTATTTTTTTCCATTTCTTTGACTATTGCTTGATCAAAAGAGATTAAACTTTGGGAGGTAGAACAAAGGGTTGCATATAGTCTTAGATATATACTAAATGCCTACAAAATGACAACCTCACACTCAACAATTAATTGACTACTAGTGCTCTTTGAAAATGCCAAAAATATTATGCTTTTCAATATTTTAAAACTACACTTTGAAAAGGGCTCCTAAACTCAAAGTTTCTAAAATGCTAGGAGTGCACTAAACTCTACTTATAGCATGAAATTGTTTTTTCAAATGATATTTTTAGCCTTAATCCGGAACATTTCGTCTAACAAGAATATCATTTTAGGACAAAAGTAATACTATATTAATCACTCAATAGCTAAATAAAGTTACATTGTCAAAAATTATGATAGATCTTGAAAAAAAAATTTGCTTCACGTCATAGGCTTTGTTTTCACATACTTTTTGTTTCTAGGCTGCCAGACAATTTTTATATAGACCCTAATGCTAGTCAATAGTAAGGTCCTATGGTTATGATGTATCTCAAGAGACAAATGAAATTGATTTATAGCCCATTCTTTAGAAAGTACTGTTTTTTGAGAGTTTTTATTTTATTTTTTATAGAGGCTAAATGGATATTTTTTTTCCCAGCAAAACACGCATTAGAGAAAATCTGGACTCTCCAAAAGGTCGCTAAGAAGTATTGAATAGGACCCCGACATTACATTTATTTTGTCGTTTCCTAAACCATTCCCCTATTTCTGCTCAAGGATGGCAGGTGGTGTGATAAGTGCATTCGGACATGGGAATGGCAATACAATTGGGCAGTTTCATTAGAATACTCCCGAAGTGCCCTCTTCTGACAATTGTGAAATAAGAAACAAACATATAATAACTCCTTGTCAGTCTTGATATTCACACTCGATGACTCTTGTTTTCTGTCAGATCTTCTATATTTTTTGTAGCTCAGTAGGGGCTTTGGAATTAGACTGGCTTGTCAACCCTCAGCGGCCTTCTGAAGAGTCCAGATTTTCTGTAATGTGAGGCATCGTCTTGCTTTACATCGGTGTGATACAGAGTAGTATTTACAACGAATTTCGGACATACAACTAATCTTGGTACAGGTGCAATGGTGTGGTATGTAAGGTATGCATATCCATTATGGACTCTGTGATCTGAAGATAGATTTGAATCTCTCTGTAGGACTTCCGGATTGTTGAGAAATTCCTTGAAGATCAGACGCCTCTCGAGGTATCGTAAATTGGAGGACGATTCCATGCATACAGCTGCAGGCTGGGGATCTACAGTATGCAGCTAGAACAGGACTACTCGATCGAGTTCTCTGCGCTTCATGAGTTTCTGATCCATTCCTACTACATGCCAAATTCTGCGATGTTTGAGTTTTGATGTTAAGCATGCTGGGTCCGAATGCTGTGAATTTTAGAATGATCTCTACATGCAGGCCGAAGCGAATTTGCGAAGGGCAGAGCGAGCTGAGGCAGCAACTGTGGTCGCGAGGAGCGAACTAACTCAGTGCAGACAAAGAGCTTACCAGGGCCCAGGAGGTACATGTTGATCAGCTGCTCGAGGGTAATTGAACACAGAGAGTCATCAAATGTGGAGGAGAATGACGAGCATCAGGGTCCCAAAATGTTCCCTCCCAAGAAAAAACATTTTCATATTAAATTCTTTGACAGTGAAACTGGGCACCTGGCATGTGACTACACGGGGGTTCATATGTCCAAGTCTGCACTCAACTAGGTTGTCTCTTCTTCAACAACCATTAGCTAAGTTAATCCACAAAAACTTCCGTGGCCAAGCAAGAAACTGTTAAACTCCTCCAAATCCACACGCCCAGCTCTGTGTCTCAAATCATAGGACGACCGACGATCTGTGAAATTGGTAGTATCGTTGATTTCGGGGCCAAAGTCGTGACGTACATCTGCCTTCACAATCCAAAAAGTACTCCGTAACACCGGTGTAGATTTCACTTCCAGGCCTGAAATCGCCAAAGTAACGGAATACCGTCAAGCAATCTAATTGACGCTTCTGTGCTATGAAGATGGTATTCAATCACCAAACAGTATGTACTCACTTTGAAAAATTATGGAAACTTTAAGAACTCTATTTCTGCACATGGGCTAAGTTTCCAGTGAAGAAACCTGCCCTACAAATGTGTATTTACTTAAGTGGTCAGAATGTGTTGCCTCCTTACTAGGGATGGAACACGGCAATGAACACTACACTAATGATGGTAAATAGTGTTGGCAACACTAATTACAAAGCACAACACTAAATGTCAACAATCTTATGAATGTTACCAACACTAAATGTCATAGACACTATTTGTCAACTACTGGGTATCAGTTTTTTACAAGTTTAGTAGTTTACATTTAGTGTTACCTATTATTTCATTAAATTGCAATGAAAAAAAATTTAAATTTAAATATACGATTGCTTATTCAAATGAATAGTCATTTAATAGAAATTCAAAACCTTTTGTAAATTAGCATTCTATATTTTCAAAAGACAAGCAAAAAATCTTAAAATGTTGGCAACTCTAAATGCCAACTAATTGACGTTTAGATCGGACAGGGTAAAAGTCCAGGTAATGCTATTTGCAACATAACACTATTTACCATCATTAGTGTAGTCGATGTTACCATGTTGGAGTTTGGCTCCAGTGGAGGCTTGGGATTTTGAATCAATATTGCTTGATTCTAAGTTCCAACTATGGTTAGTTCTGGTCCTGCAATTCTTGAGTTGAAACACCTATACAATATCCTTTTCTTTTGTTGATTACTAGTATTTCTTAATCAACAATTTCAATTTCTGATCCTCTAGGAAATTGAATCCAAGACATTTCATAATTTTTCAATATTTAGATAATATTCAATCGTTGAAAGTGTAGTGTACCTACATATTTATGTCACTAAATTTTCATTAAAAGGACATCTTTGAAGTGTAAAGTGCTTTAATTTAATCCTATTTGCTTGTCTCAAACTTCTCTCGAATTCCCATGCATTGGTTGCTCTTGAAAAATTGTAGTGGAGCGACATTTTCTTAGTTGAGCTTAATAACATTTGAAATGTGAAAAAATGAAAAAGAAATTGTCTTTGAGTGTGAAAATACCTTCAAGCTTGTAAGTTCCTTGAAGGATGAACCGTGGTTGTTGTTGCTTTCTAACTACTTCCATTGTACCTCGACAATATTCACATCTAACATATTCACAAAACTCAATACTTTCATTTTAATTTTACTATATGTCGTGTAAATAAAGATCATAGCACACAACAAATCAAGTGCCACAACTAACATCAAATATGCAATTAAAAACTAAGCAAGAATGCATAATAAACACATCCTCGAAGAAAATTTATTGTATCAACACACATAAGTCAAGCAGCTCTCACTCCACCAAAGGAGAATCAAAAAGTGTAAATGTAAGAGAAGAAGTGAAGACTTTACTAAATGATAAAACAATCGTCTCTAAGTAAAGCAAACACACAACTCTCTCCAAAAATGCTCACAAAACTTGATATTGTTATCAAGGAGCTCTCTCCACCTAAACACTCAAACCCTAAGATGGATAAATTCCAACATTTGAATGAAATCTATCTAAAACTAAGAAAAACTCCTACTAGAATTTATTTAACACTACAATTCGATGTAGAATGGTTCCAATGTCACCTCATGTGATAGCTATTGTATAAATAAAGATCATAGTACACAACAGATTGAGTGCCACAGCTAACACCAAATATATATTAAAAAAATTAAACAAGAAAGCATAACAAACACACTCTCAAATGTCCTCCTAGCAGATAAAGAGTCCCTTCAATCAGCTAGAAACAAACACACTCGTAGTCGGAGATGACCTTTGATGATATTGCTACAACAACTATACGTATTCAAGTCAATGTGTTGGTACTTAGATAGGTCAATCAAGTTGGTGAAGAAGTGACTAAAGGATTATAGGCTGGGCCAATGTAAGCCCCATCTTTAATCGCCTTCGACAATTTTTGGGAATCAAATCCTATGGTCAACCTCATCATAACTTGATATTATGAATCCATAACTAGTACCCATTAATCGAATGATAGCATCATCACGAAATATAAAAAGCCAATTCCGGAAAAATCCTCAATTCATGTCAAAAGATGCGACATGATTAGAAGATTGTCTGCAACAAAGACAAATCCAACCTCCAAAATGAAGAATTGAAAGAGATGGCATTAAGCATGCCATATGCCATCAACATTGGCATTAGTCACATAATAACATGATTGGTGCCCCTTTCTTTTTACCACACATATGACATAAAAGGTCAACTAGCACAACAACCATCTTTGGATGCACATAACCCTCAATAGGAAGATGACATGAAACACAATTTTTGGAGTGCTCTCAACATTTCTATCCATCTTTGCCTTCAAGCAACAAAATACCACTAAGCAATACATCTTTTACACGAAGAATAGTACACCCTACCTTTACATCAAAGGTTGTTGGTTAATGGTTGCTTTAATCCTATTGTATAGGCTACATAGAAATGCATAGAATCAAAAGTGTCCTAAACTACACTAGTAGAATCTCCTATTTATCTAAATATGAGTTGTCTAACTTGACGTTGCTTACCTTGACATTCAATGTAACAACCCCATATTTTTATGCCATTGAAGATGTTATAATGAATGAAGATGTTATAATGAATGTTAGTGGATGTAAATTTTGACATAATATTGACATAAAAATACGGGGTTGTTACATTGAATGCCGAGGTAAGCAACATCAAGTTAGACAACTCATGTCTAGATATACAGGAGATTCTACTAGTGCTAAGAGGAAAAATTACAAGCTAACCCCTCTCATGCATAAGCTATAGGGATCATCCACAAGAATAACAAGTTGCATCAATCTTCATTTTTTGCCACAAAAAACTTTCAATGACGAATTTGTTGTAATTCCAAAGGCTTGGATCTTTTACCCTATAATCTAAAGATGGAAAACTTCATTAAAATGGCGATATTCTGCATGCCATTTACGCAAGTTAAGAGCACATACAATAGTGCTTCTCGACATGTCAACCTCATACATGTGCCAATTTTGTCCCCAACAAGTCCAAATTGCAACACAACTCCCAAATTTCTTCACTCCATAGTTACCATCTTTCTATAAATTTCTTTCATTTTGTACTCCCCCTTTGCTCCATTTTCATGGATTAATCGCCATTTTAATGAAATTCCCTATAAAGTCAATTCCTCACTTTAAAACAAACTCTAAATCAACATATCCAAAACTAAATCTAAAAAACAAACCCTCACTATAAACCAACACATCCAAAGTCCTCACCTTTATTGGAACAATTGTGATCTTGCAACAATGATCAATTTAAGATAATTAGGCTAAAATTAAGCTTAGATTTATATACATGACTATAATCTAATAATATTAATCTAGGATGATATTCATCTAGTTGTCATCTTGGTGATGCAACCTTAATAAGTTTAAATGCCAATACCCCCTCTCAATCGAAAGATTGGGTTCTAATCTGATCTATATAAATTGCAAAGTGCACAAAGCCTAATTGATGAGATGTTGAAAACCTAGTTGATGAGGTGCGTGACGTAGAATGGTGCATGTCAAGGTAGAAAAATTGAAGGTGCAACAAGATTACATTAGGAGTGTGTCTTTGGACGGCTTGGCAGGTTTAGTGTTCTGGATGTTGTGCACTTTCTTAACACAATTGGCAAAGTATTGTTTTGGTGTTGTAGATTCATTGATGGATACGTGGTCTATAGAAATAAGATGTTGCAATTTAGGTAAGGAGTGCAATTCATTGAGGAGGACAAGTCATTACGGAACAACAAGAGAATAAATGGAGGAATCTCATCACATGGAAGAGAAGGCGGTGCACATGGGATTTTGGCACTAAAAAATAGATTTTACGCTATAAAAAAGGATCAAACACCAAGCTTGTATTTTTCATGGGAAGATTACTCAATGGAAGTAATTAATTTAAAGGTGCAGAACATAAGGATTTGTAGCTTTGTAGAAAACTAAGGAATGCCTATTCCAAATTGTGTATTTCTAGAGGTGCTATAGAGTTAGGCTTTTAGACAAAGGAGAGGCTTGTGATTTGGTTTCATATCCACTAGGTGTAACTCCAATAAGGTTCAATGCTAATGGAATTTTACACAGCCTAGTAGTTTTGTAAGGGCATCTACAGATTGGTCACTTGTATGAATATACTATAGTTTGATTTACCCTCCTAAGACTCTCTTTTTGATAAAATGATAATAGATTTCTATATGTTTGGACTAAGTATAAAAAACTGCATTGTAAAATAGTTTAATTGCACCTTAATTGTCATAATGTATTGTAATGCTAGCTTGATTATTTGTAGAGAAATTTGATGCAAAGGTCAGTGTGAGAGTAGCTTGAACTTTGAATTGGTAGGAAGTTGGAGCTTTTTGTAAAAGTCGATGAAGCCAGACTACTTGTGCACCGTTACTTAGTGCCCTATACTCTGATTCAGTGAAAAAATAGAACACTATGAGCTGTTTCTTATTTTGTCAGATAATTGGCTTGCCTACCAAGGTAAAACATAGGTTTTCATGGCTCTTCTCGTTTCAGGGCAAGATTCTTAGCATTAGTATAGCTAGAAATAAAAATGGAAGCGTTGGCTTTGCAAAGAATGCCATAATCAAAGGTGCCCTGTAGACATTGGAGAAAATGTTTAGCTAACATGTGCATCAAGGTGTGCCTTATATGGAGTGGCCATATAGCTACATAGTTTACTAACAATATAAACAATGTTGGGACAAGTAATGGTGAAGAAATAAGTTTGCCAACCAAGCGACAATAGTAGGTGGGATCGATTTGTAGAGACTTTATGTCTATTGTGAGGATAAGTCCTTTAGAGAGGGGTGCTAGGATAAGCTTACAATCTATCATGCTAAAATCCTATAGAATGTATGGATTGAATATAGTTACATTGATGAAGAAAAATTCTAAGGATTACTTGTTCAAAAGATATGCCTAGGTAGCATTGATTTTTTGCAAATCTATCATTTTGAATTTTGTATGAAAGAAACTCTTCAATCACACAATGAGGTTGTCTAAACTATCATCAATGAATAAATCATCAACATAAAGCATCATAATTAGTGTCTCATTGTTTTAATGCATGTAGTGTATATTTTTGTTTGATTTTCTCCATGTGAGGCCAATGCGGCAGAGTGCAATGTCAATGTGGTCATACTAGATACATGGACTCTACTCTCAACTCTACTTTAATCCATATAGTGATTTATATAGACAATAGATTAGGTTTTCCTTGCCACAAACATAGAATCTTGGAGTCTGACCCATATAAATGCTTTTTTTGAGTAATCCATGCATGAAAGTAGTGTGGACATCCATATGATGGATGTTCTAGCATTTAGCAATGGTAAGAGCTATGACGGTGTGAATAGTAGCCCACTTAATAATTGGCCCGAATGTCTCGGTAAAATCAATGCCTTTTTTATTCAAAGCCACAAGCCATCATGCAAGCTTTCTTGATGGATGGAGATCCGTTGATGTCAAGCTTCACCTTGAATGCCCACTTGTAGGTAATGGCATGTTTGCCGAGAGATAAAGGCTCTAAGTCCCATGTTTGATTCTTCCAAATTGACTCTATTTCTTTTTGCATTATTTGGTGTCATCTGGAGTCAATTTTGATTTGTTTGAAGGTTATACTATCTTCATCATATTTTATAGGGGGGGTGGAGGTAAGGTGGATGATAGCATGCAAATATTAAAATTGTATGTAGATAGGCAAAGTCCGTAGCCATCAAGTTAGATATTCTAATGGCATGAGTATTGAATTTGTAGAAATTTGGTTTGGTGGACTATACAAGGCTGAAAGGAGGCTCAGGATTGCTAGAAGAAGAAGAAGGAATCAGGTAGTTATTGAGGAGATAAAAGAAGGCCTAAGAAAGATCAACAAATGGGGGGGAGGGTCTATATGGTTGGGAGGGGGACATTAGTAGGGTGGGGTGGTTGGGAGCTATAGTGAGGGGATCAAGAGTGGTAGGGTGTGTAGATGGAGAAGGTGGGTATTAGATAATCAAGAAAGGTAGGATTAGGGTATGAAGGGGGATTGGTGGATAGTAATCTGTCAAGGAAATTGGGGTCCTAAAGAAATTTGATGACTTTAGGGAGTAAGAGTTCAAAATGTTGTTCATCAAATTTGACATCTTTGCCAACTAGAGTTTTTCAATTGGGAAGATGATAGCAACAATAAGCTTTATTGTGTTCATCGTAGCCTATTAAAATTGTGGTGGTTGCCTTAGGATCAAATTTTTGACGCTTGACATTAGGTATGTGACAATAAATTGTGCATCCAATGATGCAAAGGCGGCCTATATGAGGTTTAATCATCTTAGCTACATTTTCCCAAAGAGCTTTGGGAATCCTTGTACCTGTCACTATACTTCTAATGCCTTCAAGAAATGTCATGTTTTTCCTTTCTAATATTCCATTTTAGTGTGGAGAATAACCATTGGTGAGTTGATAGTAGATGCCATGTGTTTTGTAATAAGAGGTAAAGTCTATAGAAATATATTCCCCACCACATTCAATCTTGAAGGTGTTAATACGTAGGGATAGAATTTTAACTAGGACCCTGAATTGTTTGAAACAATATAGGGTTAGGGATTTATTTGTAATGAAATAGTACCAAGTTTTGTGTGAGAAGTCATCTATGAATGTCAAGGTGTATCTGTGACCAATTTTGGACAAAATAGGCATTGATCTATATAAATCATTGTGAACTAGTTCAAGTTTTCTATTAGTCTAAGTAGTGTGTTTTGGGGGAACTCTGTCACGAGGTAGCTTGTTTAGCATGCACAATAAGCAAACATATTTGATCAAGGGAATAGGAGGAACACTTGCTACTAGTTGCCAAGACGTCATGTGATACATTATTTGGTAATTGACGTGACCTAGTTGTTGGTACTAGAGGTGGATTTCCGCATTTGACAAGTGTAAAGATGATATGGAGATACAACGATGGTCAAGAGGAATGGGAGGTTGCAACAATGTTGCTTTGACAAGTCTTGTTTCATTATGCTAATACTAGTTTTGTGGCAGGACTTTGTTATTCTCGTTCATTTAATGGTGATGTTGAAGTAGGTCTAGTATTGCTAAATTGTGATTTGAAGTAGGTACCTATGTCATGGTAAGTGGGATTTGGATGGGGGTTGTTGCGGTCCTAGTTATATTGGGATGTATTGTTTAGGCAATGAGTCCCTACAATGCGTTGATGTTGACTATTTGATAGAGGTTGTTGTGTGAATCCGTAATCCCATGAAGGAAGATTTGTTGTAGGTGATCGTTATTAAAGATAAGGCAGTGTTGTGATTTGAATAGAACTCTATAGCCCATGTGAGTGAATTTGTCAACATTGAACAAGTTTGTTTTTATTCCAAGGATGTAGAGAAGATGATGTATTTCCTTTATTGCACCTAAAAGATCAATATGGCTTACAAGGCCTTCTCCAACTACTAACATTATTTGACCACCAACCGTTCTAATATGTGGAATTTTGGATGGAATCATTTCAATGAAGAGTTTAGCATTGCATGTCACATGAGATGAGGCTTTGGAGTTTAGAAACAAGTTATCTTTAGTGGTGTTAGATATGACAAAGGCGTTGATGACTTTGTGAGGGTCTAGATCATCTTGAAACGCGTCAATGCAAGCTTGGACATGGAGTGGCACAAGGTTAAAGACATGGTTGTCGTTGGGGTTTGTATCATTGACAATTTTGTAAGATGAACTTGCTACTTGGATCGTTGATGTTGCATGTGGCCACCTTCAAGCTGCATGGTATGAACATGTTCTTCTAGAGTAAATTGTACACAATCGTGTGCAAAGTGCTCTTTATTTGTCATTCTTGTGACAAGAAATCACATAGGTTGTTGGAAGATCTGCTTGTTTGTAGTATTGTTAAGGTCTAGGTTCCATAAGATGAGCTCTTGCTTGTTTGTAGTATTGTTAAGGTCTAGGTTCCATAAGATGAGTTTTTGCCTCTAGTGGAGCAACCTCAGAATAGATTATGATGTCCTCATGTTGGTCTATTGTTCCTAAAAAGGTTTACTTCTTCTAATTGGTGGTGGTTGTCAACTTGTGGTGGTAGTGCAATTGGACCAAAAATTTTGAAACAAGTCTTGGTCAATTTAGACAATAATTATCATGTTTAGATATGGATGCCAATAATATGAAATAGTGTGATTCCTTTCTAAATTTTGATGTAAACATTACATCTTATTTTGGAATAGAAAATTGGAATAATTGAATGGCCTAAATTTTGATGATAGTATTCAAATTCCATAATTAGCTATACACTTGTACTACATGCTTCATTTTCCTCGTTCATTTTAAATGTGATAGAACCTCTAATCCATATAGACCTTGCTTTTATATTACAATGATATTGGATGGATATTTGTGTAATATTTGTTGTAATTACAAATGCCCACACTGCACATACAAGTTCTTTTTAATTTCTACATATTTGGATTTGTTGACTGTTGCTTCAAAAAAGACTTCAAATTTCAAGGTGAAAATCACTAGTTTCAATAATCATGATTCTTTAGGATTTTTTTTATTCTTAGAGATTAACTCTCGTAGACTCAATTCAAACATATATTATTGCAGCTTAAGTCTCAACATCCTTTACTCTTTCAACTCATTAGTGGACAAACCCTTCTCATGCAAAATTTTGAAGTGGTGAAAAAGGATACACATTGTTGTCATTCATTTTTCTTCTTACTTTCTGAGAAATATAGATCACTTCAATCTACTTATAATTTAGAAGTAAAAAGTGTATGAAATTAGTAGTTAGAAAAAATATTTTGGTTTATAATATCCATAACCCTATCAATTATATAGAAGATGACTAATCTAAAACTCTAAACCAAAGCCTAATTTAAAGTGAGAAATTTTCTTTCTAGTTGAATCAATCCTAATTTCATATCATATTGAATTGGAGACTCAAGATGCTTCTAGAATTCTATACAACATCTTCTATTGTTACCAAATTCTTATTTGAGGGCTCTTGTTATCATTCATGCAAGTGAGGAAGCTAGCATGATTGTGGTCTCAACTAATTCAAGTGAGTGCTACATATTTTCTATTTCTGATTCTCACCTTATTGATATGTTTTTGCATTCTAGAGTCTTTGATTTTACAATGGGTAGCATCAACATAATGTCCAATACTAGGAGCATTTATTGTGTTTATAAATATTAGAAAAGGGGCATATATGACATATACATGTAATGGGTAGAGTTGTGAGTTCTAGAGGTGGAAAGAGAATTTGATTTCTACTAAATGGTTAGTATTCTCCCACCTATAATGTTCTAATGGTTCAAAATTATAATGATCCCATTTGTTTAACCTCTAAAAGACCAAATGGCATTTTTTCTTAAAACTCACTACAAATGGAGTTTTTATTTTTTTCTTTGAAATTTTTACACAGTATGTGTTTTGAGGAATACTTTTGAAGCTGAACAATTTTGAATGTGCAAATGTTGCTCGAGTTTAAGGTAGGGAAGGGTTTAGAAAAACATATCTACACATCTTCATATGGATTCATCTCAAGCTGGGTTGCTTCTCTCTACATTGCTAGACGAGGAAGGCGTGCTTGCTTCACCTTGTTCCTGCATTGTAAGGCTTATGGGTTAAAATTTACAATAATTTTTTCTTAAAATTTAAAAATTAAAAAAACATAATGATTTCAAAGTGATGAAATTACAAAAGTTTTTTTGCAATCCCAGCATTTTTTTTAAGAAACGGTGATCATTAAAAGAAAGAAAAAACCCCATGGGGAAAAATAATCAATCCGGCTCTCGAGGCTGATTTAACCTCAGGGAGGTGCCACTCAATCCCAGCATTTCTACCTCTATACCTCAGAAAATATTTGCTTTGCTTTGCACCAAGTTATTCCTGATCATGTCCATAAATGCTTGATTTGATCAGTCATGGGTGCCTTCATTATAAGCATTCATGCAGTTGAGAAAACCCTTCTGACAACAAAATTACATGCAGCTTTAGTGCCAACCATAATGGTCTGCCTCACAGCACCGACACACACAAGAGAAGTGTGAGAGTTCTTGGGCAATGAATAACCTAAACTTACAAACAAAGTTCATGAACTGGAACTAGTTGTACTCCCTCTTGTTTTTTCCTCTCTTAATTCCACCGTCACTTTGAAAAAAAAGCAAAAACAGCTCATGGACCTCCATGAAGACCAAGGACATGAATTGGCAAGCAGCAACTAAATCAAACCAGCCGTATTCTCCTTCCAGTTCTTGCCTTCAAGTTCCACCGCTGTTACTTTGCAGAAGAGAGAATTCAAAATATTAAAAAAAAACCTAAAAACTGCAAGCAGAGACAGACACTTGAAGGTTTCTGTCTGTCAGACAGTGGAAGGACAAACAGACTCCAAAGACGAAGAAGAAGAAGAAGAAGAAGCCGTCAACTTGGTTAAAACAATACAAATCACAAGCAGATGATGCCTCCGTTTTTCCGTCATGGTACCACTCACTAGTGTTGTCCTTTCCTTCTTTCCAAAGCCCACATTGTCGGATAGTGGCAGTCCTCCCTGCAGCTTATCATTGAATGTAACCATGTAAGGAAAACCAATAAATTAATGAGTTAAGTCAAAGTCATGGCCTCACGGGGCAGCAGAGGAAATCAAACTGCCTGAAGCGACAGATACTATTATATTAATGTATAACTTATATAAGTTTCAAGAGCTCTGCAAATGACAGGGTAGTAGTGATATTATAAAAAAAGAAGGAAGTTTCAGTTGTCGGCTGTCGGTCTTTGTAAATACGACGGAAGGAGAGAAAAACAGGTTGGGTCACTGATAGTTATGAAAGCCGATTATGATTAGGGCATGCTGTACATTTGCAGTGCAGTACTGAAGGAACACGAAGCTTAATATGTGGTTAAGTTCGTTGTACTGGATGTCAGGAGTTCAACTGGCAACTTTCAAATGGGGTGGTCTGCCACTCTGCAATAGGAAGACAATACAGGCGCATCATAAGGCCTGCCATGTTTCCTATTTGCCTATATTGCACAAGTGAAAAAACTTGGCTTGTGGCGATTTTGAAATGGAATCCCACTTGTTTTATAAAAACAATTAAATTTTGAATTTTAAAATGAGAAAAACTTGGTATAAGGTATCTCCAGGAGGAGCAGGGAGGGTGGACTCATGTACTGTTCCCCTCTTATTTTGTGCTGCTTAGATTTTATATTTTAATATGCCTGTGAGCAAATTTGGGGCTCTCGAATGGCAAATGTGAATTCAGAATTCGCAAATTTTGTCATATGCAGCACATAAAAAGTTTTGGTGTTTTCTGCAGGGGCAATACATTGGTCAATCCTCCCTGGACTGTGTCTGTCTGCCTGCCTGCTGCCTGCCCACCCTTGGCTTGGGCTGTTTGTTGGCTTGGAATAAAATTCCTGGATCCAAGGAGAAGAAGAGAAGAGGAAACCTTTGCATAACAATAACTTGAATGCAGTGGCAGGTTGAAGGAAAGTGCAAAAAGTGCAAAAATGTTTGGATTTTTGGACACATGGAATTTGCATGTAACTGAAGTGTAAGAGAAAATACTGACTTGCAATCACATAAATAAGAGATCTTGAAGGGGGGGTGGGGGTGGAAATCTGGTGACCTAACTTATGTCTGCTTCAGGCCATTCGTCAATGGGACCTGCATTGAGAGACTCTGTAACTGTAACTAACTTACAAGGTAGGAGGTCCATCAATTGCCCTTTTAAAAAGCTGAATCTGAATTTTGGGGAGGTGAAACACTTTCCAGTAAATTTTCTCGAAAAAAGAAGTGGAACTGGCATCTAACCCAAGTCGTTTCATATTTTTGGGAGCTTTGTGTGATTTGTTATAAAATTTTGAAATTGAAGTGGTTTTTAGAGCTCTAAAAACCACCCACCTCTTACAATGTACATTGTTTGTACGTTGTTGAAGGCTATGAAAAAGCTACATATACAAGTAGAGTGCATTTGAGGAGGTGGTCGATTTTATAGCCTATGTGCTTTTAGAACTTCTTACCGTACAAGGTGGGTGAGCCATGTGGGAATCAAGAAAAACAAGCTAGATCCAATGCCAATGCTATCATTCAAAAATAAAAATAAAAATAAAGCCTTGATGTGGCCATGTTCTTTGATGGTTTCATACCCAATAGATACAAGATCCTACTCCCACCTACTCCTACTCCCACCTACTCCTAGTGTTAAATCATGTGCACACCCTAAAAGTGATACTTTTGCACCCAAACATTGCATTTATTTGAGCTCATTTATTCAAATGCAACAAATTTGGATGTCTTGTATGGCCATAATGGAACCTTACTTGGAGTGGCACAAATAGGGATATGGTGTGAATAGGATCAATTAGCTCACTAGTTGTACATACGGTCATCGCAACATAAGCAATAGCATACACCTTCACAATAAACATACTAGTAATATTCTCTTTAATTTGCCAAAATTGAATTTTAAATCCAAGAGACTTTCCCAAATGATGAATATGTGACCATCCATATGGATGAAACTAAAATAGTGACACCAATTATACAATTAGTAGTACAACCGTCGCATCATTTTACAATGATAACAATGTTGTATATTTTCTTTTATTTGTCAAATTCTGGATTTTGAACTCATAAATGCTTCTAAAATTTTAATGAAAATGTGAATTTATGAAATATGATTATCCATTTGAATGAAAGTGCAACATATGAAATTAATTATAGCATAGTACTTTGCATTTGATACAAAATCTGCATTTCATATAATAGATATAATCAAACCCAATTGTGGAACTTAAAGGTTTTACATCCAAAGCCATATAATAAGGCTACCTTTTATTCAAGTCAAAGATGGTTCAAGGTACTGGCACGTGAAATTGTCGAGGAAAAAACAAATTCCTTTTTTGCCTAGTAACAAACCAAATCTATTTGTAAAATTGTAAATTCCTTATTTGGAATTTAAATGTCTATTTAAAGAATGTTGCTAGTCATGCATCACACTTTGTTGCTTCAAGGTTCTAAATGTGTTGTTTTGCATTGAATCTATTGCCCCATTGTAGGAGTGTAAATCCACAACTTAGCATCATAGAAGTGAAGATTTATTATAAAATATAACTTATCATAATAATAATAATAATTTAATGATGACTTTCAAACAATAGTTGTAAAGTTGATCAATAGATCACATCCATATAGTTAGATCAACTAATACACAAACCTGTATTTTCCAATAAAATTTGAAAACCCAAATTGAAAATTCCTTATGAAATTGTATATAGATTGAATATTTGTGATTTTCACAAGAATCTCTTACTTGAAGTCCAAAATGTTAAATTCTAATCACAGTGATTTTTGAAGATCTTCATTTCACTTTTTTTAATCAAAAATTTTGGAGGGTCATTTTTAAAATTTGAAGGGTTACTTTTTGAAGCTAGACCTAGTACAATCTATTGAATAACAAAATAGTTGCAAAACAAAGACTTCCGATAATCTATATTACACAAATGCTAAAGGCACCACTACCTTATGGAGCAAGCCTAGTCTACTTTAATTAGATTCCATTTTCTACAATGAAATTACTTCATCCGAGTTCACAAATAAATTATTTTATTTTATCTTTTTATTTTCATGATCAATAGCATGTGACTTGCATAGTTCGGGAAACTTTTTGACTTTTACTGGCTAATTTCCCTCAATTCTCATATTGAACCGTTTTTTCCAGAACTGAGTCCGGTTATTTTCTCTATTTTTTACTCAAAATAGAAATTTTTATAGATTTTTGCACCGTTTTTTTGCCGATGTTTTCAAATTGCAACCGGGTTTTTTCCCAATTCCTCCGGCTAACTTTGAACTAACTGCCGGGTTTTTTCCGAACATTGGTGACTTGTTACAATGCACTTTTCGTAATTTTCCTTTTTGGGTTCATCTCACAAAGATGAAATCTGTATCTAAGATTGGGTGTTACTGGCTTTTTCAAAAAAAGAAAAAGAAAAGGAAAAGAAAAAAGAAATAAAATATAGATGTCTCTAACTAAGCCAATTATGAGCTGTTTCCTGCTCTGTATCAAGCATAAGACAAGTTTGAACGCATAAGAATAGAAATTCAATTATGTAACATAATTGGAAATGGGATCTTCGTGACATTCTTTTTAAAAATTTATAAAAAAAAAGATTTTCAGTTTGTTTTTTAAACTTTAACAAACTTTAACAAACGGACAAATTCCATTATATAATTAATTACTTTTGTTTTTTGAAACAAATTTTCAGTTCGTTTTCATTTTCGGCGATTTTTTATTGATACAAATGAGGATTGAGTTGATTGACTATAATTGTTTCTCTGTACAGCCCAACTTTGCTCATTGCTAACTTAACCCCTACATGTCTAAGCCTTTTCAAGAGTGTTTTTTTTCTATGAAAAAAAGAGTATGGGCTCATGGGTTTATAGTTATCCCCAACGAAGCAAACTTCTTTTTTTTCTTTCAAAATTTGACTGTATAGATGTTTAAAGAGCTTGCTCATTAGTATGCTTATCAATTTTGAGTGTGAATTTGTATAGGAGTTGTGAGATTATAACAAGAGAAATGTATGCATTCAATTTTTAGTATGTTTGCCTTTCCCACAATGTTTCCAAAAAAATGCATATAAAAGTTTTTTGGAATGGGAGGTGACATAAACAACTACAAATAGTGATAATACACTAAAATGCACTTTCAAAATACTTAATTTCACATGAAGAGCTGTCAAACTCATTATACAATCCACCTTACAACTGCTGAAATGGAATTTGTTTTTAAAAGTATAAATTGCAAATAACTCCAAATCAACACTTACAAGTTTGAATTTTCAATTGTGAAAATCATAAAAGCACTTTACTGACTTTCCATTTAAACCATGTTCAAAGCAAATGGATACATACAATATTTTAGATCTCACGTCAAGTGAAATTGGCAAGTTCTAATCAAAGTCGGGAAATTGAGTAAAATCTACAAGATTTATTCTTCCACGAATGGTACATAAAGCTTGTAGATTTTGAGGACCTCTCAAAAATCAAACATATACATTTTTCAATGAAAAATAAAAGCTTCGAATAGTTAACTTTCAATACTGTCCATAAAAAGTTTTAAATTGGTCAAAGGAATTTAATTGCCCATACCAAAACAAGTCTAAAATTTTGAAGTGACCATATATGAATTTAGAGGTTATTGAGGACTAGAGTGTTGTGTGTTGTTGCCATAGTCAAAAGAAAAGTAAAATTGTTCAAAAAAGAAAAGAAAAGTAAGATAACATTTATTTAACCTTTTAATTTTTTTTACTCATAAAACTTTGAAGTCCAATATCTTTTTGGTTGTAGATCTAAACATTATGAAACAAAGTTCATGCACCCTTCTTTGTAAAGAGCTTTCCGACAATACCATGCACATGACTGGAGGATGTATGGTCCAAGAGATCTCAATGTCACAAACAAAACAAATAAACATCCTAACTTAAGGTATAAATTAATATGTTTTTTGTTTATGGTAGAGGTTCCTATTTTTTTTATCATTTAAGCATTTCAAACAAATAATATGGAAAATTTGTTGAGAAATTGTACTCAATGTGTGCAAAACATAAGAATGAAGATGAATGCCAAAAAAATTAACTAAAATGAATATTTTATTCAATATAAATGTTGATTTTTCATTTAGACGCATTCCAATCTCATAGACTCACCTATTATTATTAGCTTTCGCACTTCTCCCTAATCAAACAGGGAAAAGAGATAAATGGACAAGAAGATACAAATAAAGAATGTTTTTTCAATGAAGTATGCATCCAAGTGTTGTCAACAAAAGATCACCCTATAAAGCCATCACAAAGGGGTTGTGATACATAGGTACTTCTAATTTAAATTCAAAGTAAAATTTAGGGTTTAGGAAAGGATTAGGGTTTAGAATGTCTATTTTTACTAAAGTCTCAAGGTAATTTTTTTTAATCAAAAACCATTCGAAAATTGATATTGTCAATGTAAACCACAAATTTTTTGTACATTTGTTTCTTTTGCATATTCAACCATACAATCATGCACTAGGCTAGTATGAAAATATTTAGAAGAAATTTCCAAAAGTTTTATCATATTGATCACAAGATATATAAGCGTTTAAAGTAAAGTTAAAATATTATTTTGCTCTTAACCTAACTACATTATAAGGTTGATTTCCAATCTTTGGAGAATTGAATTGAGAGTTCGGGATTTAGAAATTCACTCTTGTCCCTTGTAATTTCCATTCTTGAAAAAATTGTGAAGTTGAAATAGGTACAAAATTGAAGGAAAATCTAAATTTTTGATAGCTTTAAGATGGAATTGAAATATACTAATCCTATTGGTGAGGTTATTTTAGAAAGCAAACTAAGCTATGTGCAATTTATATTTTAGAAAAATTGTTAAAATCGAGTTTAAAAAAATGAGTCTAATACATTATTTCTCAAAAATTTGCTAAAGTTATCCACAAAACAAGAAGCTTCATAACTTTCAGATTACTTATCCAAGTGGAATGAATCAAGTCTTTCTATATATACATATTTTAAGCATTTGTAGGATTTTTTGTTCCTTGCCTTTGCCTATTTTGGGCTTATTGTGGCATAATTTTTGCTCTTGGGCAACTATTAAAATACAAATTATACTCCCTGAAAACCAATCACTTCTTTATCTAAAAAATATTTTAAAAATCTTGACAAAAATTGAGATCATAAATACCTACCCAAACCTTTAAGAGTCCTCCAAGGGGACAAACCAAATCTAAAGAGCATGATAAAAAGTCTAATAAAAATTTCTCGTAATTCTCGATTTAAATGTCTTTTATGCTTGACTAGGAAAATGTAGTTTCAATAATTTACTCTTAATCCCATTTTAAATTTTTTTCCAAAATTGTTAAAACTTTAGTTTTTGTGCTTCTTTGAAAGCTCAAAATACACCACTTTTGAACTTTTCTATCAAATTTCTCTTAGTGTAAACTCATGAAGTGTATTAATTATACCATGATGTTTATCACTATCAATTTCATTTTTTTCCAAACCATACTATTTTAAGTATTTTATAATTGATATTATTTTTATAACTAAATCACTTTAAAAAATCATATAAAATTTACTTTAGCATTTTTAATTGTTAAAAAATGAAGTTAAATATTGGATACATATTACTATTCGCCCATTTGTTTTTTGACTTGTCTTAGAACAAACTCCGTATCTATTCAAAAATAAATTTAGAAAAATCATTACAAAAGTAGTGAAAAAATCCTACTCCACTTTTCATGCCAATTGACACTTTGACTCTTTCAGTTAAGCTTAAGGTAGTATGACCTTAAAGCACCCCTCTTCTTTAGACCATCCTGTAGGTAGTTGTAGAGTGGATGCGAGGTGATCCTTGAATGGACCTCTTTGGTCTATTAATGAATTCAGAAAAAATTGTTTGCACATTTCTTTATAAGTCAGAAGGAGACCAGGTTTTTTTTTCTGGCGATTTGTCGCTACTGTCAAACGATTTTAGCCTATCTGAACTAATCCCTCCACTACTGTAGTGTGAGGGCATGCAAGCCTCTACTGTTCCAAAAAACACACACTGAAGGAGACAGATTTTGGGACAGCTGTGGTCACAAATTGGTGCCTATGACCCGAATCTTTGAAAATTCATAAATAATTCAAAAATGCTTGGAAAAATACGAAAACCACTTGTGTTGTGTTCTGCACCTATTTTTCTTTCTCTAAAAAATGAGCTAAAAATCATTATGTCCACAGAAGCCTGTGAGAAAGGCGACTTAGAATGGTTATTTCACAGGCTGCACATGCCTATCCAGCCGTCACTACATAAGCACTGTATCGTATCGCAGGTGAGTTGATTGAGGGTACTACAGAATGATTTAACAACCAACCGACCGGGGCATCAATAAGTTAACTTCCTGAAGGTTGAATAATTACTTCAATGAAACGCTGCAAAGGCCAGCATGATGAGAAAATCATGGAATTGAAGTTCTTTCACAACTTACACATGTACTGACTCCTCTGCTCATTCATTACACACAAACAAACCGCATTAATTTACTGAACTGAACCTCCGTCATTGATCTCTCTTTTTCTCCTTTTATGGGAGAGGTACCCATTCCTACTTAACCAGACCCATGAGCAATCAATAGGGTGTGTTAAATTGGGAGAGGCTGGGATTCATTTCTGACTTCTTTTTTTTGAATATTTTAAAAAAGGTTACAAGAAGCTTCCTTGTTTGATTGGCTGTCACAAGAATTACAGCATGCCTTGTTTTCTGTGCCACTGTAAATAGCCTCCAATCTGGTACTAGTGAGCACTGAGCAGTTTTGGACGACTCTGAGCATTGGCCATGGGTCGACATGTACTTTGGCCTTTCGAAAATCACAGTGATTTCACGTTCAGTGTGAAAATTACCAAACTTTTTTGCAATCCCTGTCATTCATGTCGTTGAACCTTGTGCAAATTTGACTTCACCTTCCATTGCTCATCATCATGTCCCCAATTCCTTATTTGATCAGTTATGGGTGCCTTCACTATAATGCTCATTGTTCTCCCCCCCCCCCCGAAAAAAAATTTGATAGGTGCAACGGAGATCATCGTGTTAAGGTATACGACCTATTTTCAGCAATGTTGATCATTTTAAGCACATGTTTGATTGAGTGAGTGATGGTGGTGGTGGGATATAAATTTCTCTGGTCAAGGAATAGAAGTAATAAAGATTGCACTATTTTTTGCTAATTTTTCATAAAGTTTGAAATTACTAAACTTTTTAAGGAAGTGTAGATTACAATCTAACTTGTTTTCAATGTATAGACAAATTTCATTTCAATGAAAAACACAAAACATAAAACTAGACGTAGCAACTTCATTAACACCTAAATGTGTTATTTTTCACTCAACAATGAAGTTGCTAAACCACATCATATTTCCTCATTCATGAAAATAGGTCACCCTCTCTCTCATGCAAATGGGGCCCTTGTTGGAAAGAGGTTGTATATTTTATTGGGGAGAGTAAATTTCATAACATTTGGTAATCTAAGTAGGTGCTCTACTCTAGCAGATTTTACACACGGAGATGGAAACTCTCGCCCATCTCCAACTCTCAATTTGGAATCCCTACATAGACTTGGTTTTGGGAGTTACAAAAAAATAGAAGAATCCATTATGAACAAAAGTCCCTTTTTGCTCCTGTTGTTTCTCACATTTGTCTTTATATAAGAAAAAAGAATTTAATTTCAACCATAGCATGAAGTCAATCTCCTAATTTTGCCCATGATGGACTATAATACCTTACATAGCTTCAATGTTACTGTCAGTACTTTCACATGAAAATCTTCAAACCTACAATCTTGGGAAAAAAAATTAACTCAACTGGCTAAGATCCTACATTTTCTTTGATCAACCAGTTGTCTAGAATATACTCTTTGCTAGGCTTTAAGAAAATAAAGAATATTCTCTTATTTTCCTCTAAAATGATTTAATTTTTTCCAAATTTTTTTAACTCAATTCGGAAATTCTAGATTTTAGCCAGCTAACTTGTAACTAAATGCCAATACTCCCCATTCATTGTTCTCACCCGAATGGGAATTCGGCTGATCTCCTTCATGGGAACAACAAATTACCTGAATAACCTGACTATGGCAATTTACTTAACTTACAAGGAGATCTGGATATTCAATTGTAAGTGCACAGTCCCCTATGTTTGGGTCAGATTTGAACAAAAAAATATTATTTTTTGTGAAAAAAGTGACACATGTAATGCATTGTATGGTTACATCTATTGTTGTACCCTTTCCAAGTTGCTAGTACTGTAAAAAAGCATCGTAAAAAAAATCGCACTCAAAATTGAGTGCATTTTTTTTGCCACGGGTTTGTGCGTGTATGTGTAATGGGCTTGAAACTTTAAAAAAAAAAAAAAATTCCATGTTTTGCTGTTATATTGCAATGTGGTATGACATGGAAAAATCAAAACTAAATTTTGAATATAAAGAATTCACCCTTAAAGCTCATTCATGTTTAGAGGCCTAAGATTGCTTCAAAATACTAGTCTCCAAAGTTTTTTTATCTTTTACATGGACTCAAATGATACATTCACTTTTTGATGAATAATATAATAATTCTTCAAGGATTGATTAATAAATTAATAAAAGTAAGGGGAATTTTCACATTTATACAAGTTTAGGTGTACTTTTTTTTTTCAAGAGTCCCAATTTCACAACATTTCTATTATCCTTTTGAAGCTATCATACAATAACATTTGCCTAAACCTAGAATCAACATTTTTTTAAATGCAACACCTACATTTGAACCAGAACTCATCATTTTTTCCTAGATATTGATTATCAAATATGTATACAATCACAACATGAAAGTCTATTAGAGTCTAGTGTTGTTCTTTAGTACACTTGAGGCAATGTAGCATTATTAACCAATGATAAGGGATCCTTTTGTTCCCCCCCTATTATTGCAACCTCCTAGTTGACTAAATCTCTATAATCTTTGCCTTCATGCAATTAATAAACCTCTTTAGCCAGACAATGACTCTTTGTAGATTAAATTCAATTTTAGTATCAAGGATTTTAGAGGGATTATTCCAATCTCCAAGAGGAAATGGTTTAAGCTAGTTAGCAAAATTATGAATACTTTGAAAATTCATATCACATTCATACAATGTCCAAATAATGCATTCTTTTAAGTCACCTGGCATCCTTCATTCAATTGCCAATAAGATTCAAAAACAATAATTTTTATCAGGAATAGTATTTATGTCTCGTTGTAATTAGTAATGATTATTGGTATACAAGCCTCGGAGCCGTATGGAATTGAAAATGATGTCCACTTAATTGTGTTATAAGATAATATATGATGAGTTTGCGTATATAGTGGCACAACTACCACGATCTCCCAATTAAAATAAATTGACAATCACGATGTGCTTGTAAAATTCATTTTGTACGCCCCATACTTACAATTGTTTGAAAGTTGTTGCCATTGCAATTGATATGAGATGGCACCATGTTCTATATCAATATCCACATTTGTATACCATATATTATATATGTATATTGTATACCATCCACATATTCCATATACTTAAAAATATATCATATATTATATACCATTTATTATACTCCATATTATATAAGCATTGTATTTGAAACTAGTGTTGGTGATTCAATCAAAATTTTTTTTTTTGCAATTTAGATCAACTACATAGGAAGGGTTTTTTAAGCACATCAATGGACTTGGATCATTAGAGGAGATTTGAGGACAAGGAAGGGCCGTTTTAGAGTTGTTCTCCTTATTGTGAACAAGTCCTTGATGTCAAAATATTTAAATATTTAAACAACAATCAATTAATTTTAAAAACACCAATTAATTAATATTGTCTAATGTCACAAATTCTCACCCACATTAAATTGCAAATGTGGCTCAATTCCCATATTCCCCATTATTCAACAACTCATGATCTTGTTAAGGCATCAAATTTCTTCTAATGTGTTTGAGTCAAGGTAGTAGACAAGAACGATGTGTTCGCATCTTTTGGGTGCAAAGTCACATGGCTATGTCATTTCTTGATGCCCCTAACTTTACTTTTTGTTACTAGCTATATGAAGCTAGGGTGAACTACCCCCTCACTCATCCCTTCCAAAAAAACGCTGCAAATTTTTAGTTTTGACACATAATAAAATTTGCAAATTTTGAATTCATATTTTACAACGAAAAGCCCCAAAATTAACCAAGCACAAAACAGGGGGGATTTTGTTTTTTACTTGCACTTTGGAATGATTTGGAGGGGCGAGCGAGGGGGCCACTTCACCCCGCCCCAATGTGATGCATAATATGAAACACCCCCTGGCAAACAGTGCGGAGAATCTACCCCCCAAATGGGGGGCCACGGAAGCTTAATATTGGGGTAAGTGTGCATAGTACATGGGCCACCGACTGTATGATTGAGGAGGTCCAGAACTCCTCCTATTAACTTATCATATCTCTCCGAAGGTTTGGAGGTTTTTGAGAAATGGAAGTAACAGACAAATTTACAACCTCTTACATTAAACATTTGTTATTACTTTCCCCAGTTTCAAACCAAAACAGCAAAAAAAAAAAATTTAAAATAAAAAAAAGTGCAAAAGTGACTGGTGGTGGAATTGTCAAGTCCACTATGGTACAACAGCCCATTGTGGTCAGAATTAGGAGTTTGGCTTTATGTTGTTGCTGAAATTTTTCAATTTTTTTTCCCACATAAAGAGAAGTGTGAGAAAAAGTGAAATTATGGATATATATTTTTTACAATGTATGATTTTGCTATGAATTTTTGAAGTGTTTAGTGCATCATGGCCCAAAAGGGTCTGTAGACTATCCTAGAACCAACCACGTTTGAATCCATGATGCTCATCTTGTTCACCTAAAGTAGCCGTAATATTTTTTAACGTGTAAGGCCTTAAAAGTCAATTCCTTCGCATTGAAAAGTTAGAAGTTCCTAATGAGGTTACTCATCACTCCATTATAGTCACGGAAGACATGCATTGTGGCCAAAATCTCACATACTAAAAAAATCCACAATGGGGTCATTCCCTAGGTTTCCACTATGGGCACAATGGTTTGTTTTATCTTAATCTCTCTTTTGTTAGCATCATATAGGCGGGAAGTGAATGCATTGTGAGCAAAAATTGTAATTGTTCTAAATGCACACCAATAATACAATTTTGACTACAATGTCTCACTTACCTTATGTTCTCGTAAAATCTATGCCACTTACTCATGTCTCTATAATCTTATACAATGCATCCCACAATATCAAGGTGCACCTGAATAAAACAAGAGTGGAGTCCATTGCAATGCAACACTACCAAAAATGTTTCATCAAGTTTAGTCAACATATTGTGGTTTCCTTAAGATTTAGGAAGAATAGATGAATGAAAGACTATGTGTTTGAATGAAAATGTGACCAAATTCTTGATGGATGAAATTGTGCCTCATAGTTTGCATTTTATAAACCAACAATGTGATTAAATATGATTGTATTGAAATATATAATGTAATAATTTATAACAATTCTATGAGTGAAATTCTAGGTGCCTTTCCATATATCTATTTAGCACAGGTGGGTTGTTAATAGGACATTTATGACTCGACTCTATAGGTGATTTTGTAATTTTAGGGTAGACCACTTCAAAAATTCACATAAATTATAATTTTAATAAAAGAATTATAATTCCATGTAGGTTTGATTTGTAGAACAAGTACACAACTCTAAAAAGAAATGTGATCCTCTTGGAATCACGTCTATTACCACAATCTTTACAATCCTTTATCACGATGGTAGTGCACTTGGGAAGCAGACACATTAGCTCATGATCTAACAAAGGTTTACTCATGCTCCAACAAGGGTCTATTCAAAGTTTAACATTTCAACTTCGAAAAATTAAAAAAATTCACTTCTTGTCAAAACATCTTCATTCTTTTTGCAATTGACTTCTTTCAAACTTTTGAATCTCTGAAAAATATGGGAGCTAATAAATAGTTTTTCCAAAGTACCTAAATAGCAAATTTATGTAGTAATGAACACTTCTACTCGATAAAAGTGATTAAAAACCTCATTACTTCTCAAGAGTCATGGACCTCAAATAAACATTCTCTCAATTTGCACCAACCCAATGGTGGTTGAAATTACTTCTCTATCTAAGCTTAACGAGTGACGGCCACCAACAAGAGAGTCCATCACCACAACACTCTTGGGTTGACTGTTTTTTTAACTGCATTTTGAAAGCCTACAATATATAGTATGGTTTCACTTGGTGTTAATAGCGTTGTTAATGAGAGTCTTAGAAACAAATTTAGACCTACTTTTGGACCTTATTCTCATCACAAAACATCACATTACAAAAAAATTTAGACCTCTGGAGGGCTGTTAAGGTTTTGATTTTCGGCATGCTGCAATGCAAGTACAGGAAAAATAAAAAAATTTGAATTTTAAAAAAAAATACTAAAACCTGACGTGGTGCTGATATAGCACCAATAGTATCACATCAGCTGTTGTCATTAAAAAAGAATAAATAATAAAAAAACAATTTTATTTTCTCTATAATTGCACCGGGGGGTCAAAACTTGTGGCCCTCCAGAGGCCTGAAATTTTTTGTAATGCCTCTAACACCAAGTGTGAACATATCTTAAGTTTAAGTTAACTCTAGAAGGCCCAAGGCCGTTTCGGGTATGAAAACATCCTTGCTTTTCAAGCCTTATAAGTTTATATCTCGCTAAGGTATGAAAATCTCAACTGTACGATCTTGTAGTGTATATATTGTGGATGATGTGGATCAAATTTGGAGTCATTTGACTGCACGGATTGAAAGATTATAATGTTTTAGTGTTGAAAAAAGATGCTGAAATTTTCCTAAAAACACATTTGGAGGTGAAATTTGATTTCTAAACCTACTCACATGAAAAAATTTTAAACTAAAATGTTCTTTGAAATCAACATACAAATTCATTGGTGGAAAAAAAATTCATGAAAGTGACTCATTGTGTTTGCAAAACGACTTTGAAATGTCAAAAAAATTGCCCAAAAGGGTGCAAAAAACACATCTAAGGCTGAACCTACTTCTACTAAAATTCTTCTTAGTCACTTGTTACTTCTTTGATTAACACAAATTTTAGCCACACAAACTAGGCAAATATGCGCAACTTTCCCAAAAAAATGTTTTGAAATTGGACACAGTATGAAGAAGTAACAAGCTGCTGAAGTGCAGACTAACCAAAAAATGTTAGGGTTTTGAACTTCGAATTGCTTCCAAGCATTCAAAACAACTTGGATTGCTATGAAAATTTTACCACAATAACTAGACTTCTAGAGGAACAAAATCCAACAAATTTTATTGAAAACAAACATTGGATGAAGGAGATACAAGCCTTCAAAGTTGCAGCCATGACAATGCAGTGTGTTGAGCTCAAACTGAACCTGCGAACTTTGAATGACTTTCACAAACTCAATTTGTCTTGGATTGATCTGGAAATTCTACTACACAAACTAGACTAGTATGCGCAACTTTTCCAACAAGTTTTACTAAATTTGGTCATTGGATGCAAAAGTTACAGCACTTTGAATTGTACTTCCAAACTATGAACGGCCAGAATCTGTCCCCTTGGGCGGTCTAGGGTTAAGTTAAGTTACGAGAGGTTTCGTTGGCAACCTTTTCCATGCTATCTTTTTTCTTTCCAGTCTCATCATGTGGCATGTGGATTCCTCCTCGAATTTTTTTCCCCACACTCAAAGGCTTTTAAAAGTACAACAGAATTCTTGCCACACATTCACCCCTCCCCAAAAGATTTGGACCCTCAGTCAAATTTTTGAACTCACTACAGTAGTGAGCTCA
This sequence comes from Climacium dendroides, assembly GCA_950106755.1. Classification (NCBI taxonomy): domain Eukaryota; kingdom Viridiplantae; phylum Streptophyta; class Bryopsida; order Hypnales; family Climaciaceae; genus Climacium; species Climacium dendroides. The sequence continues at coordinate 5,428,689 of OX467082.1, read as the reverse complement.
CCCTCTCACTAATAACTTAAGTTATATCTTACTCCTCGCCGGTAGCCATAGCCATCATCCAAACTTCAAAGTTCTGCAAATGCTTGCATCTCTCGGCCTTTGTGATAAATAATCAACAATTGCTGTTCCTGGTCCCCACATAGCCACCCCAGCCTGTTCCTGCAATAGACATGTGAATGATACAACAAGTCCATTTGTTTGCAGCAGCATTATTCTCTTGTTGTATCACTGAGGAGGTAGGTATGGGATGGACCACATTTAAGGTAGCTGACCCGTTTCCAACCACTTATAAAGCAAGCAATTAAGCATATTTCGAAGCACAGGTTTTCTCGAGTGCGTGGAATTTTTCTCATGTAAGGTAGCCGACCCATTTCCGACCAATTAAGCAATTTTGCATATTTGGAGTGTAGTTTTTCTTGAGTGGAGGAATTTTCCCATGTACAGAAATAGAGTTTAGAAGGATTCCATATTTTTCTAGAATTTTGTTTCTCAAAACGTAGTTACTACGAATTTTTTAGTTGAAGATTCTGTCCGAAACATTCTTGTCATATAGGTCCTCCTTATTTCCAACCATAGGTTGATTGTAAAATCAACCAAGACTGCAGCCAATCATAATGTGCCACGATTGCATTGGAGATTGTGCCACAATTAATGTCCTACTTTCTCCTGCTAATTGGAAAGAGTGTAGTCTATATGACGGGAATGAGTCCCTGGTTGGGAATGGGTCGCCTCCATACTGGAAATAGAGTTTGGAAGGATTGTATGTTTTTCCAGAATTTTATTATACAAAATGTAATTATCATGAATTTTTTTAGTGAAAGCTTCTTTTTGACATGTAATGGTGATGTAGACCTTTTTAATTTCTGGCCTTAGGTTGATTGCAAAATCGACCAAGGGTTGGTTGCAATATTGATAGTTGTACAACCAATCATAATGCACCACAACTCCTCCTTGAACTCCACCACCACCACTTCATAGAAAGAAAGCACAACTTCATGGAAAGAAAACAACTTGTAGATTGGAAATGGGGTGATGGTTGGAAATGGATCGGCTATTGTATATTACAAGAGAAAAATTTGCACCAAGAGAGACCCCAATTCTTGAAGAGGAGGTTTGAGCGATTTTTTATTCATTGAAAAGTGATGTTTTTTTGTTTAACAATGGATGTAAATAGCTTCATCCTTCCAATGATTATTTGCTTTCTGCACTGCGTAATATAAATGAAAAAAGATACCTTGCTGATTTTTTTTTTAAAACACATGGACAATTTCCATTCATATAGGGAAAAAGTACACAAAACCAAAGAAACAAGTCTCTAGTGAAAATATTTATATTTTCCAAAATCTAAAAAACAAACAATCCAGACCAACAACAAATAGAAAAATTGGGGCTAGTTGACGACAATCGAAAACACACCAAATGCCAAGCCATCAAGCAAACTAGAAAAATGCCAAAAAGCACGGTAATCGACATGAGGCTTGCAACCTTTAGACCCCTAAGATAGTTGCCACTTTAGTTGAAAACACCTATCTTAGGGAGAGTTGGTTTCCAACTCATCATAAGGTGGATTTTCGTACCGAAGAAGTTTGATTGGAGCCATATGTGATCAAATCTCTAGAGAAGGGTGCCTTCTTTACCAAGATATAACTCACAAAGTTTTGTGGTCTTCAACCAAGCCACACGTGTATGGTCAATGAAAGGCTTCCCAAAGGACTTGTTTGAATTTTTGTGTTGGCCAAGGGTTATTGTCAAAGCAAATTGCATTGCAGTTCAACCATGTGGTCTAAATCACAGAGCCTTTGAAGAGGGACCACATTGAAGTCCCTCATTTCAATCGCTTTGGAAGTTTTGTTCCAATGATATATTGTTGCCATGTGAGCAAATATTCATAAGCACGAATATCCAAGCTAATAGGATGGAGGATACAATATTGCAGTATGATTGGGTTTGTGAATTTTGTATGTAGAATTTGGCTTTCGCTTCCTCCCATTTCAAAAAGGATTGAGATGTAATATCCCAGATATGTTGGATTTGCCACATCCCATTCTCCACAAGACTAGCAACTCTATTAGTAGAAAATCCATAGTACCCATCAATGAAGTGTGTAGTCCACCATAGAGAAGTTGTAGAGACTTCATCACAATTTTTGGGAGGTAAGGCCATTTGACCATTTCCACAATTTTTTGGAAGTTAATAAACAAAGACACTAGCTCCTCCTCCCCCAACCAACCGACCCGCACCCTCCCCCTCCATTGCTCTTTGATTTGCGGCCAATGAGCAGCCCCATGAGTGAAAAGGGGAGCCCGTCCACCTGGAATGTCAGTTGAACATCAGGAACGCCCCCAAAGGGGCCCCCATCATGATGACCCCCTTGGGGAATATAATAATAGGCCCAAAAGGGGCCCAGAAAAAAATGAAAAACACAAATGAAAGAAAAAAACCCAACACCCCGACGGAGGAGAGAACGCCCGGCAATCATAGAGCCACGCTCCCCTTCGAGTTCCCCGTGGTTCCCCGGTGGTTCCCCGGTGGTTCCCCGAGGGCGACGTCCGCCAAGCCCCCCGGGCTGCGCCGTAAGCGTTGTCCGTTGAAGAAGAACAATCTGTGTTGCGTCCGTCACGCCCGCAAATGGCTCGCCCGTCACCCTGTGGCATCGCGCCCAGCTCCGCGTGAAGCTGAGGGCGTAAGTTAGGACTTGTGCTTGCGCCTCGCTGCACGGGGCTCGCGAACGGTCGGAAGCGGAATGCTAATTTTTGCGCCTACAATATTCATTTCGAGGCCGCCCGCCACTTTTTTTTGGGGCGAGCAATCCAGAAAGATTTCGCGTGGCGGTGATCGCTCGTTTTCTCGTGCAGGGCTGTGGAGCTAGGTAACGTACTGTACTGATGAGCTCGTAGCAGAGCTGCTGGTCATATGTCTGAGCTAACTTATCATCACAGTGGTTGACGTCTGAGGAAGTGTACTGTACTTGGGAGACTTCCTGGGGTGTGTGGTTTGTGTGAGGGGGCGAGTAGGATGTGAGAGGGTGTGTGGCGATGGCGACCGGGGGTGGTGGCAGAGTGGGCGCAGAGTGATAGCAATGTAGCCCTTCTTGGTGGCTCGAGCTCGTGAGTGAGTGTCAGTCAGTCGATTTTTGGAAGCCAACTTTGGTACCGAATTGGGACTCTCCCTTGTGATGGTTGCAGAGATGGCGCTTACGGTGAATTCACGGACATGGATTGGGGGTCTCCATGCGTGAGACGAACGGGTCTCCTTTCGCGCAGGAATTGCATGATGCAATGTGCACTGCAGTCTTGGAGGGAAGGGCTCTTGCTAGGGACCCGGGACGACGTCGCAATCTGGTGCTGTCGGAAATAGCGCCTCTTCTGCTCATCTGGGGTACCGGTCTCACTCCGTAAAACTTTCTCAAATTGTCGTACGTTGCTAGTGTGTAAACAAGTGCACGATCACACGTCAGGCCGAATTTGCAAGCACAGGTCCGAACACAAGTTAAATGAGCAATGCTACTCAATCGATCTCCGAGAGAGCGTCGCAATTCAGACAAGTGAGGGGTTACGATAAATCAGCAGCGGTGTGGAGTGGAATTTGATGAAGTGGGCATGGAGTTGAGGAAGAATGGTCGAGAACGATGTCGCAACGATGACCGAGGCGACGCAGAAGCTCCAACCAAGGCGACGACGACGACATAGAGCTGTAGGGTGCCTCGTGATCTTCATATATTTGGTCACCACCATTGTAGCGGCGGTCAACCCGGATGGCGAAGCGCTCTTGACCTTCAAAGCCCCCCTGCAAGACCCCACTGGAATACTGAACTCCTGGAACGCGTCTGATCCTAATCCCTGTCTCTGGGACGGCGTCACTTGCAACACCAACCTCAAAGTGCAACGTCTCTTGCTCCAAGACACACAGCTCTCTGGGCCCATTTCGCCCGCGTTGCGGAACCTCACGGAGCTTCGCACTCTCGTTCTCGCGCGGAACAATTTCACGGGAGCCCTCCCTAACGAACTCTCACAAATCGGTACGTACTCTCGCCCTAATGGAATCAATCGCAATGTGGACGTTGCAATGGCTGAGTGGGGTTGGTTGTGGGTGCAGAGACGTTGTGGAAGTTGAACGTGAGCGACAATGGTTTGTCTGGCGCGGTCCCGGCGTCCCTCGGGACACTGGCGCGCTTGCGCATGTTGGACCTCAGCAAAAATTCATTCACGGGCGAGATTCCGGCCGATCTGTTCCAGTACTGCGAGACCCTGCGGTATGTGTCGCTCGCAGAGAATCGCTTCTCAGGGACGATCCCCGGCAAGCTCTGGAATTGCACCACCCTGGAGGGCGTAAATGTCTCCTTCAATGCATTCCAGGGTGCCGTACCGCCGGAACTCAGCAGGCTGGTGCTGCTCCAGTTCATGGATCTGCACCACAATAATCTCACGGGCGCCATTCCTGCCGAGCTCGCTCTGCTTGCCAATCTCACCTACTTGGACCTCGCGTCGAATGCCATCAGCGGAGACATCCCGCCCGAGATCGGAGGGCTTGCTAAGTTGCAGAGCCTCAGCTTGGCCCACATGGAGCTCCGCGGAGCTATCCCCGCAAGCTTCGGCAATCTCACTTCGCTGCAACGATTGTAAGCTCGCTCGTTATGCATGTCCTTCCTCCTCCGTTCACTGTGTCGATGTTAAAGCTCGTCAGGTCGATTGCAAATGTTTACGCAATGTTCGACTTGGTTGGTTGACACTTGGATTCCATTGCAGGAATTTTTTGGTTCTCAATTCTCCATTCTGCATTCGCTATGTACGTTGTGAGCTCTCCATGTCGATTACCAATGCCCATGCAGTGGTCGATTAATTCGACGCTTGGATCCCATTGCAGGGATTTGTCAGCGAACAATCTGACAGGCGCAATACCGGTGGAGCTCGGTGAGATAACCGGGATTCTAGAATTGTACCTGGAGAATAACTCCCTGAACGGCACCATTCCGGCCAGTCTGGGCAGCTTGGTGAACCTGACGCAATTCAACGTGTCTTATAATGATCTGTCCGGAAGGATTCCCACAGCGAATGCATTTGTGCGGTTTGACAATTCGAGCTACCTGGGCAATGAAGGCTTGTGCGGGCCGCCATTGAAAACCCCGTGCGACAACTCTCTGTCGCCATCGCCATCGCCATCGCCGTCGGCAATTGTCACACACACGACGCGCCGGCTGCTGAGCGTGTCGGCGATGATTGCTATCGCCGCGGCGGGTGCCATCGCGCTCGGTGTCATCCTAATCACGGTCGCCAGCATATGGGCAATGCGGAAGCAATCGGAGCCGCCCAAAACGGAGATTCTCGTGTACGAGAGCACTCCACCATCGCCAGATCAGGTGGTGCCCATCGTGGGCAAGCTCGTGCTCTTCAACAAAATATTGCCGACCCGGTTCGAGGACTGGGAAACGGGGACCAAAGCATTACTGAACAAAGAGTGTCTCATTGGGCGCGGATCCATCGGCACGGTGTACCAAGCCACGTTCGATGACGGTTTGTCGATTGCGATCAAGAGGCTGGAGACTCTCGGCCGCATTAAGAATGCGGACGAATTCGAATCCGAAATGGACTACCTTGGGGAGTTGCGGCATACGAATCTCGTCATCTTGCAAGGCTACTACTGGTCATCCTCCATGCAGCTCATGTTGTCAGATTACCTCCCAAACGGAACACTGGCCTCCCATTTGCATCCCGCAACTACTGGAGTGGCCACAACGCTGGTGTGGTCACGGCGGTTTCGTATAGCGATTGGCCTGGCGCGTGGGCTGGCGTACCTGCACCACGACCTTCGCACTCGAGTTCTGCATTTGAACCTCTCCGCCACGAACGTCCTCCTGGACGCAAGCTTCGAGCCGAAGATCAGCGATTTCGGACTCATGAAACTATCACCCTTATTGGACGCATACGCCGCGACGCGGAAGCAGGGCACGGCGCGGGTGTACGCAGCGCCTGAGCTTCTTGCCGGGCCGAATCCCAGCATTGGGTCGAAATGCGATGTGTACAGCTATGGCATGGTGTTGCTGGAGCTCGTCACGGGGCGGCACCCAGAAGCAAATCCGGAGGGCGCGGGGAACGTGCTGGCGGAGTACGTGATCCGCACGCTGGAGAGTGGGAATGGCCCTGATTGCTTTGATCCCAGGCTGACCCTGTTCCCTGAGAGCGAGGTGGTGCAGGTTTTGAAGCTGGCACTGGTGTGCACAGCGCAAGTGGCATCCAACCGGCCCTCCATGGGTGAAGCGGTGCAGGTGCTGGAATCCGTGAAGCCGTCGGGGTCATGGACCTCCAGAAGCCCATCGCCATAGCCCCAGATTCCACCAACGATCTTTGATGGAGCTTTGCTAGGGGTGCCAGCTTGCGATTTCTCTCGAGAGATTTCACTCTTTCTTCCAGATTTGGCTCACGCGGTGTTGCGTCCGAAAGCACTTGTCTATAGTATTTGCACCTGCGTAAGAGTTTCCCAGTCTCGAAACGGAGTTGCCTCTATTTTGGAATCGAAGCCTTGACACCTATCAGCGGGAGTCCCCGCTGATTACAGCGGCAGCTGCGTCCGCTCTCATTCTTTGTCTCTTATACTTGGGTTTCAACAGTCTGGTTGACTGCACCTTTTGGATGACTTTGAGGAGACCATGTCTTCCATGTAAGTGGAGGAAGGGGTGTGTGCACAAACCGTGAATCCGCAAGTTTTTTTTGCCTGCAGCAGCATTTGATACTTTAAGAAAAGAGCGCATAAGTCAATGCAGCTGTTGGATACCTTCAATTCGACCCCCGGCTCTTGGATGCTTTCGAATCTGACGCAGTCTCCTTTTTAGGAGGGGTATGTTTTCTTCAGTTTCAAAGATCTTCCTTTCTATTTTATAAACATTTTTCTGTTTTTTTCTTTTGTTATTATTGAGGTATGCTGGGGGTATCTAGTTGTGTGAGTGGTTACTCTGTTGAGAATATGCTTTATACCGGTGTATGGTACTTGTATGCAGACTATCCTATTCCAGGCGGGTGAGCGGTGATGCAGCAGCTCAGCAAGAGGTCTGAAAACGCGAGTTTCAAGAGCAGCCGCATTCATTACTCCAGGATGACGACGCTGACAATAAGAGGACAGTTAGTAGAGTCTCACACGCATGGGTAGTGTACCAATCAGTCCACAAATCATGTGGCCAAAACTGCAATGAAATCGATCAATCTTTGTACTATATTTCTGTTCTATTCCTTCTGGTATGTCCACATGTTCGTGCTGACTGATAACGCTGTTACCGGTTACCCAAATCTTCATCTCCGCGCTGACTGATAACGCTGGTACTGGTTACCCAAACCTACAATTTCTTGCCAGCAACGTAGAAAAGCGTTGTACAGGTTTGACAGACGATGCCTTCCTTCGAAATATATATAAGGTGGCACCCATTCCCGTGGGGTGAAAAGTCATAATTTACTGAATCCTCTCATAAAGGGAACAATAACCGCAATAACCACATTCCATTCTAATAATTGGGACCACTCAAAACAACTGAAAGCCACAGGAATGAGTCTATAGCAACCACGTCATCATTCGCATGCATTTTCCTAGGTCTGAAGATCTGCGAATATGGGCTTCACTTGCGCAATGAGCTGGTTGGCGGCCAACAACTCTTCACACTCGTCTGGAGTTGTCACTGCTTCACACTCACTCTGCAACGAATCATTTTCCTTGTCTTTATTCTTCGGTTCTTATAACAGAAAAAAAAAGAAATATGATTGTATTAATCATTGGTGATATGTGGTACAAATGATGTTCCTACCACGGCTTTCTCCAGAGTTGCGAGGGCAGTTTCAAGACGTTTCTGGCAGTTGGGTATCATCATGTAGGATTCTGCAAGAACTTGCTCCTGGGGGACAAGGGAAAAAGTTACAGCAAATCAGTTACCCACTCATCTTCCGTTCTGACTACTGGTACCTTGCCAATCAGTGACTTGTATGGAAATCCTACATTCGCTTCTGGTTAAGTCAGGAAGCTGCGCATACATTATTTGTGCATTGCAATCCGTGGATATGGAGTTACCTCCTATAAATTCTAAACTGAAACTGAAATTTACATTGTGCGTGAGGTCCGTCCACGAGAGCCTCGGGTCGATTTTGGATACGCACTATTTTATGTTTTACGCACGACCCAAAAAACAATGTTGCAGCTATCCAATCACGTGTGAACACCTCAGAACATGTTCTTAGAAAGGAGATGTTGAAAGGAGTTCCTAGTTGTGAGATAATAAGTTCTGAGCGTACACCTATACACAACACAACATTCTATGTCTATTCACAGAGCGTGCAAAAATGCAGAATTAGAGGCATCTTTCAATGGCAAACAAAGAGCATGAATAACAATATGAACCACGCTCAGACGCATAATTGGATTTTCTTTTGTGATGTACAGTACAGTCCTTATAGCTTCCGAAGACACGAGAAACTAGCATTAAACTAGCATGCCTTTGACTTGTGAGGTGTACCTGTTGCTTGATATCAAACGGGCACGCCTGAGAAGTTTTCATTTTCTCCGTCTTGGCGAATTCGCGCTCCACTTCCTGCTCGTAAGAGTGCAACTCCTTCAGCACCCGCTTGCACACTCCCGTCTTCACCTTGAGGCTCTTCAACGCAGACACGTCCATTCCCGCTGACGTCTTGCGCTACTGGTTCGTCTTCCTCATTTCCTGAAATAGAGCACTAGGAGATTACATCTACACAACGAAACCGGCTTGTGTGATATCCCTAACTAATTTTCCGACTTGGCAGAATAACTACCCATTGTTTGGCTGAACTGTACCCAGGGCTAGTTCTTGTTCACAAGCTTAAGGTTACCAAGTTCCCCAAGCTTTTGGATGTGCCTAATTCAAGCCAAATTAGAACCGGTGGGAATATTCCAGGTCAAACTCCGATGAGCAGGACCGTAGACTGCCATTAAGAGCAAAGGTGCTGTCAATTGAATCTTTTAAAGGAGTGTAGCTACAACTGGATGTACGGGAGTCCAATTGGACGTATTGCTCGTATTAATGAAATTTTGGTTTGCAAGTCTCATGTGGACAATTCATAAATAAAACTCGAGAACAAGAGAAATAAGTAGGCGAAATGGTTTGCTTTACTTTACACTCATGCATGAACAAATGCTTGTTCAGCTTCCTGAGAACAGGAAAATGATGTTGAGTGACTGGGTGAAAATTTGATCCTCTATTCTCCCTCTTAAGGAATACTTGCTCATTGAACTACCGAAACAAAAACGCAAAGCGTGTACAATCCAAATTATAATTATAGTAATCGTAGATGTCTCGTAACTGCGTCCACAGATGTCTTCGATCCTGCAAATACGGCCACAATCGGAAAAGAGTGAACTTCCAGCTGAGATATCTAAGGACGGTGCAAAAGAACCGAGAATGAATATGATACGCACGAAATCTGAGACAACTTTTCAAACAAAAATAAGAACGAACTTGAAGGAACGAACATAAGTAACAACGAAATCTACCTGGCCCGATGACAAGAACTGTCTTCGATCCAGCTGCCACCTGCTCAGACAATGTGTGAACAATTTGAAGAAATCAGCACTCAATCTTGTGATTAACAAGTATTTAATTTCAGCTGGTATTTCCAACCCAAGCAGACGAATGAGCCCGGTTCTGAAAGTACGGTGAGACCTGAGTTCGGCCTGCATCAGCAATCGTGTGAGTTGGGAGCCCTGCACCATCTGCTCTGCCTCGCAACTCATTCCTGTTTTGCATTACATCACCAGCCAGTCTAGTGAGCTTTCTGAACAAAAGTTATACACGATGCAGTACCTGCCCGTGGGTGACTTACGTGACTTCTGATACAAATTCAATTCATACCATCTTAATTTATGACACAATTTGTGGTCGATTTTGTTTTCAATAAGCAGTAATGTCGAAAATAAGCATACCACAAAGAATGGATGTCTCACATTTCTTTTTGATTTTTGCATGTTACAACGATTTTTGGTTGTCCACAATCTTCCCATCTCCTCAACAAAGCTCTGTTTCTGCTGAGCAGTTCATTGTATATTCCGACGGCCGCATCTGCAAAATACGAGCAGGTTTCATAACCTTAGTATGCAGGATTATTACCCTGATGAAAATGTGGGGGAATGCGCATCTTGAAATACAACTCGATCTATTCACTCTGAAATAGTCGCATTTCAAAAAACCCAAGAGCTGCAGGTGCTGGAATTTGACGAGAAAAATCTCTACTTCGAAAACTGTCAGTAAGATGCAAATGGCATCTTAATTTCTCATTACAAAAAAACTTCATGATCATTTTGGCCCCCAAGACTCGTAGTTTCACCATTTTCCAACCCCTGGACAACTTCAGATTTGCATGATGACAAAATAAAAATACGATAATGGCATAGACTCTGAATCTTGCTAAGTGTATGATTTTTTACTCATCGATGGTCAAATACGCCGCTTATTCTAATTAGAGTATGACAAACAATTTTGTCGGATTCATGCTACTAATTTGAACACCAGATCTTTGTGTACCTATTGATGAATAAGATTGGATCACCATTTTGTGAGCTTTGGATCTTGTGTTGGCCACTTGTTTTGATTAGACACTTGTTGATTTCTATGACTCAGAAGCTTCTTGATGCTGGTGCCAAGGTACTCTATTCTACCCAAAAATTCATTTACTGCAAGGCAAATTATTTTGGAAGCACATTAAACCGCGAATGACACTAAAAAAATGAACGGTGTCCTTGGGAACTGGAAGCGATTCAGGAACCAAATCTGCAAAGTGTCCTGGTCTTGGGAAACCCAGTAAACCTTGTAACTCAGATTCATGGACGCACAAAGTTATTGTTTAGTCCTACTAACTTGCTAAACACAGCGGCCTTGTAATCTCTTTGTGCAGTCCAAAAATCGTAGACGGCCTCTATACAAAACAAGCAGCTGAGCTGTAGGTTGGAATCAACTGTAAACATCATACACATGTCATTATATGGTATGGAGCTTACGTGCACACTGAGATGCAATCTTTCCAGCTCCCATTTTCAGATCCTGACGTACAACAAAGACCTGGGCGATCACGAAGGGTTGACATGCACAATGAAGTTAGTTCAGCATCCAGAAGCGAATTGAAGCAGAACTCACACGAGCAACAACCACAAGCAAGACCTCCCCATGATCGCAGACCTATTTGCAAGGTAATGACGACATGATTTCAAACTTTTAGTTCTCTAGCTTTTCAACATTCTCAATGACATGAATGGGGAGGTCTCTGCTTGGACCTACTTAATTGCCACTGCACAAATCTCTATAAAGTATGTCCAAAAAATCACTGAAAACTGTACTATTAATGGAAACCCTGCAAAGACGCAGATGCAACTGCATGTAACAGAGGTCACCTCACACGCCATGTTATTGTTGGAATGGGAATGAGAGTTGGTCCACCTTACCATTTTGAGCTCCTCACTGTCGTTGCTCGACGAACCCCCCTTGCGGCTTGACCCCTCACTGCCTTTCTTTGTTGGGACGGAATCTGAGCCCCAACTACTAAACCCACCCTTGGGCAACTCCACCCAAAGCCCCAGCAAAAACCCTATCAACATCCCGGGCAGTAAGCTGGCAGGGTTTAGGGCTTGGGCTAGCCATGGCTGACCCTGTCTCTCCCTTGTCTGTGAATTCCAGCCCACAAAACCTCATCAGACAGGAATCTTTCCGAAATGAACCCTAAAAATCTGTTCTCCCCAGATTTCCAATTGACCAATGTAGTAAAGCAACGCAATTACTGCGCTTACACCGTCTCCAACGAGGATGGCATTGACATGAAGAGGACAATCCGACATCGCTGAATCAAAGCTCGACCTTAGTTTACTTAAGTGGAATCTCCATGATTTACTTAGTTCCTGTCTGTAACTCCGCAGCAATTTTCTGTATCCAAATCCTTGCAATTCACGACGTCGTTCTCACTCCCAAGACGGGATAATCTGAAATTGCGGGGAACCCAAAACGCAGAAGTGAAACAAAGCCTCAGAACCAACAGAAGAGGTCGCATTAGAAGCGGAGCCTTACTCGTGGATGCAATCGACCGCGGTCGGTGCGTGACCCGAACATTGAAGTCCAATGCTACCGCACTCTTCGCCAATCTGAATTCTACTCGCAATCTCGCCACAGTTGATTAAGAGAGAGTCTCCAATGCGGGGCTTTCAGTCTAGCGATGGCACGAGAGACCTGAAGGTGCACTTTCCTTCAAGAGGGCTGAAGATGTGCACGTGTGCTAATTGATCGAAAAGTAACCCTTGAATGCCCAAGGTGACACTTTGAAGTTAAATAAAACCTAACCATGTTGTTATTTTGAGTAGTTTATATTTTCGAAAAATTCTTTTTGAAGTGTAGTTTTAACATAAAACCCAGACTATGAAAATGATTGATTATGATTTTCCTATTTATGATTTTGTGCAAGGTGTCCGTTGTAATCTTGACTTTCTATAGTATTGAGGGCTCATGAAAAATAATGTGCCTCAAATACACTAGATTTTGGAGGAAAAATCACATTAAAAATTCATTTAAAAAAAATTGTAGAATAGATTTTGAGAAACCATAAATTGATTGGGTTTATGCATGTTAAATGCTTTATCCTCATATTTTTTTAGTGATGAACTTTTTAGATTTGACATGTGAAAAGAAGATTGAAAGACTTCAAATCACTTTTGCAGTTTTAACACCTTCATGATCATATAATGTTTGATCATGAAGGTGTTAAAAACTGCAACATTATTTGATCAACAAATTCTAATCTATAAGTGATATTGTTGTGTTTTCTTTTTTCTATATGATCTCTAACATGTTTAGTTTGAAATTTTATGGTGACAATTAAAAAAAATTTGATACAACTTATCAAAATGTTGACTTTTTGTTCAAATTAAAGCAAATTGCAAGAAGCTTAGAAAAGGCCTCGGGCACTTAGAGGTTAAAGACTTTAGTCATTTTAAGGCCTCAATATCATGAATGATTGTTGATTTGTAAATTTTGTGGGAAAAATTTGTATAAAGGAATATATCAAGCAAAAGAGAATGTTATGACTTTCTAGGGAGATTACTATCAATTTTTTAAAAAACTACATAAGTTAAAAGGTAAGGTCCATTTAATTTAAAGGGGGTAAATTTTATATAATACCTAGGGCTATTGTAGGGTCCATGAAATGCTACATACTTTAATATATACAAATTAAGCTATGTAAAAACATCATGTAGTAAGAATTTTTATCAATAAATTAGCCTTGACAAATAAGAACCATGTAAATTTTTCACAGTCTAATGAGTATTGATGTAGATAGATCCCAAGGAGGGAGATCATTGTCAGTTTTTAAATGTCAAAAATTTTAAAAAAAATTATAAACACATATACACACATGAACTTATATTCATTGAAATTTTATACCGCAAAGGCTCAAAAGGGACAAAACCTCTCATTGTATAGTTGCTAAATGTTATTGATTCTCTCATTGTATTGTTGCTAGTTGTTACTGATTTTTTGGTAATGGGTTTATTTTAAAGCAACAGTTGAAAAGGTGCACTACCCATAATGCCAAGTCCAATTTTCAAGGCAGATTTGTTGCCATTCCATCGGATAGTCATAAAAGCGTTATAACTCATAACATATCCCCTCTTTCTACACCCTTAGATTTGCAAAAAGAACAGATATGGACGTTTGTGATGAACTATTACACTTAGACATAATGCTCTCGACCCTCCCGGCTCTAGAGTATTATCAAATCCATTCAATCACAGCTGATCCACCCTCCACAGAGTGCATAATTTTTGAAGAGAGGAAAGAATCAATTACACCTGAGTCATATCAAGCAACTATACTACCTGCAATCCAGGTTTATAAAGAGTGCCCCAACAAGTGTAATTCAATCTACAAGAATTCTAAGCTTCGTGGAGCACAGCTACTCGTACCACGACCAGGCTGCTTACAGCTTAATGTTTTTGCTGACACTTAATGGAGCGGAGCTGCGCACTCAAATGGAACAACAGGGTAACGTTCCCTGTCGGCGCAGTAATCGTACACCAGGAAATTGTCTTTCACCCAACGCATCTGCCCCACGCGACTCGCAGGTATGGAGCGAAACCACTCGGCATTCCACCAATTTGCTGCAACAAAAATCCACCCCCACAACATCAGACAACAATCAGTAGCGATTATTTAACTTCCTTGAGCACATAATCTTCTATGGGTGATAAAATTATCAGGCTGTAAGTTTCGAAAGCAGCCAATCACTATGGATGTGAGAATCACGTGGTGTAAGGTCGGTAGAGGACACTCTTTCCGTCCAACTGTAAGCATTTCAAGCAGTATTTGGGAGTGTGATTTCCCTGGAAGATCGACCACTTTATCTAAGTGATGATTTCTTACACCCAAGGGTTGCTGAATTGAAGGCCAAGCAAGTGTTGATTGGACGAGAAGGGTTACCATTGGTAACAGGGATCAGGCAATAAAAGACAGGATCAGGTCCCTAACAATTCAGTATCATCAACCTTACAATTTGACACAATTACCGACAGGCCAGGGCCATAGAAAAAGAGGAAGAAAACATATTAGTGGCATGGCAACTAATCAGCAGTATGCGTTAGAGCATAGTCATGCCAACTCAAAAATCAAGCTAACTTAAAAGCTTCGATAAACTTTCACGTGTCTTGAGAAGCTCTCACTTGCTCAATTGGAGTTCAATTTTGCAAACAAAGGTGTCGGGAATTCCTATTCAAGCCAATTGAGAGGGTGCAAGGGAGCTTACAGGAAGTAGGAGTAGCGCAAGGGGACTCGGCAATTTGCTGAACGGAGGCGGGGCTGTCCACGGGGCAGGCATCCAGAGTGAAATTGGAGAAATGCGCGAGGAAAGGGGCGTGCTGGAAGTCGATCTTCACACGGCCACCGCGTGTGGCCCACTGCGAGGCGTCGAAGATGCTGGAGTACATGCCCATGGGCTGCTGGCTCAAGTATGGGTACCCATGCGCTTCGTTGTTTTGGAACACCCTGATCAACACGTCGTCCACGTACATGCTGCCACACCCCATAAAAACATCACGCTCCCCATCAATCCCTACTCCCCAAATACATTCAGTTAGGGAGAAGACAAGAGAAGACTTGTTTACGGCTCCTGTGCCAACCTCTGTTACCAACAAGCAACTCTTATCCTCATGCACTAATTGACGGCCACTCTTGCAACAGTCCACGATAATAGCATGCTGATCCATGCAATGCCAGAAACATTATTCTGAAAAAGACTTTGGCAAGTCAGGTAGAGGATACAAAAATCGTTATGGGCCTGATCCAGTCTCCTATACCGACAACGACTACTCTCTCCAAATAACACCTAGTTAGCCTTCAAGTAGCAACAACTGGACGTAAGAAATCACGACGTGGCTAATATTGTCTATGGCCACTCATCTGTGAATCGAAAACAGGGGGTTGTCTAGTACTTTCCTTTCAGTGGTGTACACGACCTCCCCATGTTTGAATGATTGAGTAAGAAATCATCCAATACAGTGAGCGAGAAAACAATTTGATCTCAACAGAGTTTGGCTCTTGAAATTCCCAAAGTGATCTCCCAATGAAAGCATTCCCTTGCATACGTGGACGGAAAAAAGCATCCTCTACCATAAAGAAATTAAAGCATTTCTAATCACAGCACTGAATGTTAAGAAGTGAGAGCTTACGAGACAGATTTGTTGTTCCAGATGACGCTGTACGTGTGAAACTCGGATCTCGGGTCAAACCAGAGATAGATCCGCTGCTCTCGGTTGCCAATGCCACTGGCGTACACGTTGGTTTGGAGAATGTAAGGCTCCCCCGTCACGTTGCCAAGAAACTCAAAATCCACTTCGTCATGGTTGTGGCCTTGCGAAGACAGCTGCAATGATCAACAGTCGTGAGACCCAGAGTGAAGGCGTTGTAACTTGGCAGGCTGTTGAAGAACAGTAGCTACGAAAGCTAAGGACTTGATAACCTTTGAGTTAATGAAAAGTCGTTTCATTAAATCTTCGACAACCAAATCTGTAAGTTTTGGTTAATCAAAGTGCTCACATTAGAAGGTTTCAGGGGCAGGATGTTCAACATTGCAATGGGAGGATCAATAGGAGGGGGCAAAAGTGTTGGATACTATGAAACTCCATATTCCTTGAATTTCCAATTAGACGAAAACTAGTCCCCACAATTGATAACATGGATCATCACAAAGCGTGAAGATTAATTTTCAATGCCGAAAACAGTTACCCCAGCATTGGAGAAGTCATTGAAGAATGTAAGAGCCACATGGTAAGTTCTGTCGAATGATAAGAACCGCCAAAGATACTATGAAATCCACTAATAAAACGGTAACTCTATTATGTGGAATTCATCAACTCGGCCAAATTTTGTACTTTACATGGAAACCTGGGCAGTATCAAGATAGTAGGCATTTCAGGCGGGAAGGGGCAAGCAGTTGAAAATGTTCTTGAGGCTCTCCGTTCTCCAAACAAGGTTCCCTTCCGTTCTAGTAGACTTGAGAGATTCGTTCGCCATAGTCAAGATCTCACTAGGAATTACGCCAACTTCACGATCTCATAATCACCCTCATTAACGGACATAAACTGTCAGGGCTGCTTCAACGCAGATAAGACTCAATAAACGTATTTTGGAAGGTCTGTGAGGAACTCCCCAAGTTTCTGCACTTACATAAAACGCAGTGACTGTGCCTGCGGAATTGCCTGAAACTAGCTTGATTGAGGCTCGGAAGTACCCATATAGGTACTTGTTGGTGGACGACACAGCCGTTCCTGTACAGTACATCGAAGAAGCACACTTGCATCAGATCGGGAGGCTTTGCATGAGACTGGCAAATAGTCACCAACCTCATTCCTGGATAAGAGGTGCTACCACACAGTTAATAGCTTTCTGGAAAAAAGTTCTCAAAATGAGGATTTTAAAGATGGAACAAAAAACAGCCTGAGCAGAAAGTGATGCGTGCATTTACTTTGATACTGCCAAATAATTGGCAAGACCCATCTCAAACCTCACTTCCACATATTCCAGAGGATTGGCATCACTGATAACTACCAAACGAGAATATAACACAGATGTCAGACACCATAACTTCTCCGAGCAGCCTTAATCAGCAGACATGGAACAAAACAGACATGATTTACTTTGGAACGCCACGGTCAAGGACATATTTAATGATATAAGTTGTGAAAGTAGCTGAAAACATCAACTCAAGAACTTGATTTCCGTCAGCATCGATTTTCTGGTTGTTGGATCCAAGCTTAAACCTCTGACTGATCCCAAGACATCAAAAACTTACGGAGACAGAAAAGAACAAAAAGGAAAAACTCCATGATCGAGGGGGGACAGACTGTGCCATGCTCTGATTTTTGGTTGATAAGCTCCGAACTCAAACCTCTGGTTGATCCCAGGCAACTGATCATTTATGGAAACAAGAGAACGGACAGACTGTGCCATGCTTTTCTGCAGCTCACCTGACTTTCGGTTGAGGCTCAATTGCAGGGTGTGGCCGCCATCCACAGCTGCAACATTGGACTCCGACCAAGCCACGAAGAAATTCTTCTGAAACTTGGAGTATTGAAACGGCGTGAAGGTATTGGTGGTGCTGCTGCTCAAGGGGCGGCCAGTTACACATCCCTGCAAGCCCACAAATGCAAGCACCAACACCAGCAGTGGCATGGAGTGGGAGAGAGCCATAGCCTCGGGTTGCTCTCCCAACGATGGGACGACAACTCCGTCGAAGGAAAACGCAAACTCCGTCGTCTCTCCTCACAACTGACGTCTCACTTGGACGCCACTCTCTCTTCTTGAGTGGACGCCGCCCATGCAAACTTCCGGTGGTTGGCTCAACAGAATTATCAACTTCCAACTTGTGCACGCGAGTCTTTATCAGTGGGTGGGGAACGGGTCAGTTCCCGTGTGCACGCCGGGTTCTCAGCTTGTGTTGGTGTGTACACGAGTTTCACAACCACTGGGGCTCAGGTTTGGTCGTTTACCAGTAGTCCTCCGCTTGTTTGTACTGCCTCGGTCACCTTCAAGGCCTTCATTTTCCAACTTGGAATGCACTTAATTATGCACCTGCCACACGACATTGCGGATTGAGAATACAACCATAAGTCACTTTAATCAAACGATTTTTTTACTGCACCGATCATCTTGCATCCACCTATTTAGAATCTAATGGCATAAAAACACATTCCTATACTTCAATGACAGGTAGGATGCCCACCTTATTTTGAAAGCCACGTAGAGAGAAGAGGGTCGTGATTAGTAGGCAGCTGAAATGTCGATTCTATAGGAAGAGAATAAAATTGGTATCCGGATCTTACCTGTTACAAATTTTTACAGGGGTCAGTGAGGGGTGATGACAACCCAACAGCAAGCTACACAGAGCTGCTCATCATATTCATCATCAGGCGGTCCTTCCAAATCTACGACCTATACTCGCAGTAAAAAGTCGTTAACTTACTACAACTTGTGAGCTTGATTATTGCCGTTCAAATGCGTGAGTTGGCAAGAGAGGCTTGCCAGACTTGGACTTACCTCTGCTCAGTAACAGGTTTTGGCCTCCTTGCCTTCCTCATAGGAGACCTCTGCGAGATCCTTCGATGTCCTATCCACTCTACGTTTTGCAACAGTTGTTGTCAACCCAGAAGCTATGCAACCCTTATGAGACTCTAATAATGCAATGCACCACATATTATGGGGTACATACGGTCCGGGAATCAACTGTTGATAGCAAATGGATTGAAAGCGTCTCCTGAAGTGTCTCCCCTTTGTCCCAGGGCTCACAGGTTCTGTAACATCCAATCTGACGTATCATGGCTTTTTTGGGCAGCAACCAAGATAACCAATGAATCAAGAACAGCGACGTAACAGGAGGCACGTACACATTATTTACGAATCCATTCCAGTTCAGCGCCCTGGTTTCAAATGTACAAAGCTTTACAAATAAAAGCGACGTTAGTCAGTCATCATCAGAGTTATCAGAATCAATGGGGTAATTGCTCTCTAAAGGAATATCTTCGGTAACATGAGAATATTCACTGACTCCCACTTTCCTCCTATACTTCGCATACAAAGTGTTAAACAGACATGACGAGCATGCTGTTATAACCAATGTCACCAAGACAAGCAAGATGGGGCTCAATCCCCCTACACTGTTTTTCATCCCGAAGGTCCATTTCGGCGCATTAGCATTGTACAAAATTTGCGGGTCTATTTTACTCATTTTGGAGTCATCCAGCTGCTTCCAGGTGAAAATCCCTTGAGTGGTTTTTGCAAGCCCCTTCTTGGTCTTGAGAGAGGCCTCCACGACTCGAGCTCGTCGAGACCATCCCACTTTGCTGCGCCGGATAAACCACAGCAGAATGATTAGTGGCAAAATGGTAAGTCACCGGAAATGAGTCCTTGAAGAAAGGCACGTTGAATTGTAAGATATTACGTAATCGATATAAGACGAAACTGGCCATGCCCAATTTCTAGCTCACTTATTGCGTTTCCGTGGAAACCAAGTGTACTTTAGAAGCAGCAAGAAGATCGAAACAAGGAAATGGTTGGTGAAGTTGATGGCTTGTAAAGAGTAAGCATGCTTGCGTTTTCGATACGTTTCATGGGAGCCAAGTGTACTTTAATAGCAGGTAGCAGTAAGACCAAGAAAATTGATCAACACAAGGAATAGTTGATGGCTTACCCATAAGCATGATACCCAACACCACCACCATAGCAGAGATGGATACCCATAAGCTCCCCACAGTAGTCATTGGTATGGTCATGTCCAGCAAACGTAGCTTTCACATCTCCGGCTTGCAAAAGTGAAGTGAAAAAACCCGAGTTTATCAAAGGAGAGAGAACGGCCTCATGTTTCTCACCAAGAATCTTCGATGGATCCTTGAGTACAGAATCGTATTCAGGAATTGGAATATGGAAGTAGGCGAGAGCAGGCGTTGGAGTTGATGCCTCAGGTGCTGACTCCTGCAATTGAGAGTCAGATCATCACTAGAAAAACAAATAAGAAAGTATACACTTCGGATTTTCAGAAACCTGTGGTATTCTTCCTCCAACACGAACACAATTTGTTCGTTCATATTCTAACTTCTAAAAGACCAAGGATTCTTGAATTTCATATGACCAATTCGATGGATCACATTGTGAAAAATACAATTCAGATGGAAGCAAATTTCATATCACCAGAATCAGTGAAGAAAATTTTATGTGTTGGTAAAATATAAATAAAATTTTACAAAAAGAAAATCCCCACATGACCTAATCAAAACTGCTAAAAGCATGAGACTGAATTCAAGTCTTTTGAGGGCTAATGCAAGCACAACCCACCCGAAGCTTAGCTGCAAGGAGGTGATACCACAGTATCTGACTGGCGCGAATCCAGTCGTAACCACCCACACGAGAGATATTTGAGTACGCTCCAGTGTCGAGAAAATAAAGGTTCAGTAAGCTTGTGTTATCAGACCCCAGGCCTTGTGGACCAAACACCTGGAGGTAGTAGTTTCCAACACCATTGACCTGGATAGGAGTTTGGCTACCTTGTTGGCCCAAAAGAGACTCCATGCTCGGATTCAACACTTGAGAAAGGGAATACTCCATTTTGGTCAAGTAGTTCATTACGTCTTCTCTGGGAAGACTGGATTCGTGGTCATGGTTGCCCAAAACTGCAGCCCAGGGTATTTTGGCATCAATCACCGGTTTGAATGCTTCATCCATCGATGTCGTGGCGTTGTTTGCATCAAAGTCGATGTTGTCTCCTATTCATAGATCCACAAAGAGATTGCTAAGCATAGGTAACACACCTGGCATCATAAAATATTGATCTGATGTTCCATTTATTTTAGCATTAACTTATCATTAGTACCTTAGTGAAACTAATAGGGGGATCTTATGAGATGACGCCCTTCCCCCCAAAAGCAATCGCACCTGTGAAGACGACGAGATCTGGTTTTTCAGATGACAGAAGCTGTTGAATGAAGAGCGTGGTATTCACATCCGAGCATGTCCGCAGTTCCTTAGGAGTCAAATCCTGGCATGGGGTTTGGGCTCCATTGCCGTAGTGCATGTCAGCAATCTGCACTCTCACATCAATCAAAATCAGAGTACTACAGCTTACAAATCCACACAAGAATGCATGAACTCTCACTAGGTAACGATTGCACATTGCAAGAATCCCTAAAGGACCAAGAAGCCCAAATTGCTCCTCATGTTTTCTGGCAGCCTTGAGAGGGACATATGAAGACTTTCTTTTATTCAATTTTAAAAAAAGACATTTAATCACAAATACAATGCACTTCACTGATTATAGTAATTAAATTTCTTCCCTCATCTGAATTCTATCATTTTCACAAGCAAATCGGTCGCATAATAATCACGAATGCATGGCCCATTAGGAGTTAAACCTAAAACCCTGCCGAAGATCCTAGATACAAATTCTACATCCATGTTCAGAGCACCATTCACTACGAACAGACAACAAACGATTCCTGAAATGGTGTTGATGTAGAATCTAAAATTCCACCGCACAATCTCGCACTCTAATACGACGACTTCAAAACAACACTTTCATAAAAATCTTCACGGTCTACTGAAAATGCTCGAATTGCAAAGAAAATCTCAAATTCACATGACATTCACTCATACCCTAAAATCTACAGTACCTGCAGAATTTTAAACGTCCCGTCAGGGTTAAACCGCAGCTTGGTGGGTACAGATTGCACAGCGCATACGAGCAAAGATTCGGAGGACAATAAGCTGATCCCCCAGACGGCCAACAGGAACAAGAACGGGCATGCTGCAGATGGCGGCCATGGCAAATTCATGCTGCGAGCGCCCATCCAAATGGTGAATCTGTACAATCCCGCAGGGTTTGAGCCTTTCCTCGGATTTATCCCGGGCGCAGAGTTCCAGTGTTACATGATCTAGGGCCAAATTCGCTCTCTGGAGTGGGTCTGCACTGCTCAATGCTTCTGCATCGTTCGCAAAGTCCTAGGGTGGCGCAATTCGCACCTTGTTGAAAGCAAAAATTCTAACGACTTATGCAAGATCCAGACTCCAGCACACATGAAGTGAAAAATTGCAGATCTCGTAGGCGGAAGCGCTCCGTCGTCGGAGTACCTGGACCGTCGATATTATCATCCATGGATGATAACGATTCTGTTCGTCCATCGATTCGAAATACCCAGGCTTCTTTATGAGACCTTGGCCCCCTTTACGTCCCAAGTCCCAATTTTTAAAGTTGTGCAAGGCCAAATTTCAACTTCCTTAGGTTGTAGAATGCTTATAATAAAAATTAGGTCTTTGCATTGTTGCACACAACCATTGGAAGGAAGGGATATCAATGTATATTTTCATTTTATTTATTTTTACAATTATGTTGGCAATGATGAAGGAAGAGACATTACAAACACTAACACATTCGATTATTTTTATTTATTTTTTTCCTTCTTATGATGTTATCACTGCCGAATTTTTTTATATTTCAATTTAGGTAAACGTTCTCTGATATAAATATCATCAATGGAAATATCAAATATTGGACTTGGGGCTTCATAGTGTAAAAGCCAAAGTCCAAATTTAAAGTCCCAACTTGTTTTATGTAGAATATTATGTAGCAATTAAGTGCCCCAAATTTGGGTTAAGAAGTCAAAAACCCAATTGCAAGTACTTTCAACATCAAATTTGCATTGGACAAATTAGAACAAAATTTAAAAACATGAAGATGCTCCAAATGGTGGGGTTTTTTTCATTTTATATTCAAAATAACAATTGAGATTTAGAATCCAACTTGGGTCTCTATAGTAAAGTTCCTAAGTCCAACATAGGACTCCAAGTTCCACTTTTTTGGTACCAAAACTTCCAAAAATTGTTGTTGTTAACCCCTAAAGTCCCAAGGCCATTTTTGTGTCAAAACCACTTTAAACTACCACTTTTGCTACGTTCACCTACAAAATAAATTTTTAAAATATTTAAAAAAAATTGACTGTAGGATCTTGTTCTTCACTTGTCTTAGATCATGTAATAATTTTTTTTTGTGATTTTAGACCAAATAAATTGAAAGATATTAGCATTTAAAGTGAAAGAAATAAATTTCTTTCAAGAAGTTGCTATAATTGCCTGCAAAACAAGAAGCTCCATAACTTTCACACCTTTAATCCAAATGGAATGAATCAAAGCTTCCCATTTACAAAAAAATATAATTTACAAGAAAAAAATATTAAAATTTTTATTTCAATTTTTTGTGGATTTTTTTTGCTGCCCAGTCTCCTCCATTTTTGAGGTTATTGTGGCATAGCTTTTGCTTCCGGGCACCAATTGAAATAAAAATTATATTCCCAAAAATCTCATAATTTTTTCTATCTTATGGGAAAGTTTTGAAAAAATTCAATAAAAATTGAGATCATAGGAGCTTGCCCAAAATCCATTTTATCCCTTGTAGGGACAATGGGACTTTAGGGGTTAAGATACTCTAGAGTGCATGAAGACTTAAGGCTTGGGACATATTATAAAGTATTTAATTTCAATTTTCAATTATTTTGAAACTTTAGTGGGCCTTGGTATGCAATATGAAGCATATTTAACCCCTAAATGCTCAAACTGCGTTTTTTGGCATTATAGCAATTTTGGGCAGCTCATTACAAATGGAGTTTTTATTTTTTTTCTTTGAAATTTTCACATAACATGTGCCCGAGGAGTAGCTTTAAGGTCCAACAATTTTCATACCTTTTGACTACACAGTAAAAAAGTTAGTACATGATATGTCATTTTCAACGTTCGACAGGTAGCTTAGGCATCCCAAAAAACTTCTTTAAAAATCACTTTTTTCAAAAAATTCTTTTTGAAATTAGTTCTACATATTTATATTCACATTGGAAGCTTTGAATCATTTCATTTTGATAAGTGAGATGAAAGTTATGAGGATTTTTAGTTTATGAGTAGGTATGGAGTCTTTGAAGCTTTCTCCATTGTACTATGCATTGATTTACTTGAATATAGAAAATGTAATGATTTCATTTATTTAGTTATTGTTTTCCATTTGGTTTCTAAAATCGGTGGACTTTGGAAGCCATTTTTCTCTATTTGTTTCTAACAAAAATTGTTCAATAAGTTTTATATTTTAATCTAGTTTTAGTGGTAAAATTTCAATTTAATCTAAGATTGAAGTTATGAATAATTGGCAAGCATTTTACTAGAAGGTGGTTTGGCCACAATTCACATTTCTTTGTAGTTCAAAATTTAGAATTTGAATAGTTTTAACTTAAAATTTGCATAGCTAAAAATTTATAATTTGAATAGTTAAGAACTTAGAATTTGAATAATTAAAAAGATTTGAAATTTGACCTCTGAAGGACCAAGTATCCTTTTCCTTTTGTCAATGTAGCATTTTTGGTCATCTATTTACAAATGAAATTTTCATTTTTTTCCTTTGAAAATTTTACCCAACATGTGATCTAGGAATAGCTTGGAGGAATAACAATATTCATAAATTTTGATTACATTATTAAAAAAGTAATTATTGTATGATATATAGTTTTCTATATTGTTTTAGGCTTGTTCTCTATATTGTGAATGAGCCATTGTTAGCTAGAATAAAGAATGATAAAAAAAAGTTTTAAAACAAAAAATAAATAATTAAACAAAATAAATTAATAAATTAATAAATATTGAAAAAATAAAATAAAACTTAAATTTTAATTTTTTAATTATTATCCAATATAATAATTGTTTTGCATCATCAAACTATTGTTGAGGCCAAGTTCCTACACTTTGAGAACTCTGGAGACCTTGCAATTTTGTAGAATGGGTGAATCTCATCTAATGTGAATCATTCCATTTAGATTAGCGAAGGTGAAAATTATGAGGAATTTTAGTTTGTAGTTGAGGATGGAATCTCTACATTGATTGAAATGAACTGCAAAGTCTTTTTATAAAAGAAGCAATAAGTTGTAAGCCTCTATATATGAAAGGGTTGTAGGGGTTAAATACTTTAAATTTGAATAGTTCTATTAAGTATTTTAATTTTAATTTGGAACTACTCAAATTTGATCATTACAAAATTAACAACTTGAATATAATAAAATTATATGAATCAAATTTGAATTAGATTTGAAAGTTAATTAGAATTCTAATCAAATTCAAAATCAAACTATATATTGATGAAGTTTGATTAAAATTTGAACTCTATATTCATACTTTGTAAAAAATTCTAAAAGATTCCAAAAGATTCAACAAATATCTCTTGATTTTTTGTTGGTTTGAATGTCATTTTTAGTAGTGTATATTAGGGATATCTTTGGTCAATTGCAATTTGGATGTACTTATTTAAAATATTCAACCATCTATTGAACGATTATTTGAAAGTCAAGTCCATTGGATTGAACTTGTCGTTTAACCCTTATAGAAATGACACCTATTACCAATGTACATTGCAAAAAATGATCTAATTTTATAACCAATAGGTGCATTCTTCATTCTACAATGATCTATGAAGTCATCTATCAACCACATTTTAGCCTCCACATCCTTTCATGGTTAACTTGGGAAGGGTGTTGAGGCTAGAAAGTGACCGATGGATGTTGATTAAGACTAAAAATGAAAAATGCACCTATTAGTAATCAAAAATCAAATCATTTTTGAGTGACTACCTTGGTTATAGTGGTTACAGACCAATGTCCTTCCTTGGTTAAAGGTTAACGCTAGTCATTCATCATTTGGCATCCAAAAAATAATTATTTTATCTCAAACAATCAAAACAATCTAAAATTAACCTTCAAACAACATTGAGCCCTCTAAAAGTGGCCAATGGATGATTTGTTCACTGGTAAAACGAAGAATGCACCTATTGGTTCAATAATTTAAGCATTTGGATGACTACCTTGGTCATAGGAGCCATGTCCTTTAACCAAACATTTGGTGTCTAATAGATGAGAGAGAATCTTTAAGTATTGGACATAATTGCAACTATTCATCCTCATAATGTTGTGTGAAAAAGGAGATCTTCTACAGTACTTTGACTTCCAATGACTGCTTTTGAATTTTTTTAGACCAATGATTCCCATGGTATCAAAATGGATGATTTCCATCCTTAAGGGTTGAGGGTTAAAAATTTATAACCCTTAAGGTTATAAACAATCAAAATCCCCCTAAAATTTCACCAGTACATGGCATTCCAGTTCCTAACAAATCATCCATTGAGATCATCCAACGAAAAACCAAAAGAAACATCCATCCATCCCCGCTTGTTCGAATGAAAATTGCGACGTGGTGTGGGCGTACAGCGGAGCGAATTGGAGGTGGAGTCGGAGATCGCCACAGAGACCGCCACGTGCAGGGCGGAGAGGCCTCCGGAGCAAACATTGTCGAGTATAGGGGCAGCTGGTTGCAACTTCGCCCTCAAGGTCGAATTTAGTCAGTCCTCTGCACTGCCACAGCATCAGCCTACTGTTTGCCATTTCGGCCCACTGCATGTAAAATTCCACGTTAATTTTAATTAAGAATTTTGCAACCTCAACAATGACGAAATCAGACGAAGAAGCGATCCTTATTTGAGTTGCTTGATGTTGCTTCTGGATGCGATTCAAGGCCAGTGATGCGATCGGGATCGCTTAATGAACTTTTCCAGGAATCATTCTTGTGAGCAATCGTCTCCTCTCTAAGCTTGGGTGTTGAATTTCATTTTTGTCCTTCCGTGCACGATTGGGTTTGTGGGGGTGCTCTTCTTGTGTGAGTTTGAGTTTGATACGAGGTTTTGCTTTTTTATGGGTTTAGTTGAAATCTGAGGTCATGCGGGGTCCAGAAAGTGGGTCGTCGAGGGAGTTTTGATCCCGATTGACGAATTTGTGGCTATTCTGCAATTGCTCTGCTGTGGAGATAAAGCCCTAATCTTGGTGTACCCAGTAGTTTCGAACCCTTGGTATTATTATTGTGTGTAGAGAACGAAACTAACTTTTCATGCTTGTAACTTGGAATCCTTCATGTAAGCAATTATTTCCTCTCTGGATGCTGAATTTTGTTTCATTCTGGGTGTTTCATTCTGTTTTTTTCCTCCTTCTGGGAATCTCTGTGTTTTGCATGATGACGATTCTTTGAATTCGTCTCCGAGTGAATAATGTAAGCGGGTTCCAGTTGAAATCTGCTGTAATGTGGTATCTAGAAAATTGGTTCTCGCACGGGAGCTCAGTTCATGATTGACGCAGTGAGGCTACTCTGCTATTGCAGTGCTTCGGAAGTGGATCTCTAATCTTGGGTGTAGTTGGGAGTTTCTAACCCTTGGTTTTATTATTGTGTGCAGAGAACGGACTAACGTATCAGACCTGCCAATATGAATCATAAACTCAAAGTGCTCGTCGTGGGTTGTAGCAGTGGAGTAGGTCTTGAGGTAAACCTCTGCACTGCTACTCTTGTGCAGGAGGAATAAAATTTACAAAAGTAGACTGCAATGGCGGCATGCCAAAACTATCTGGACTTCTATGGACAATTACATAGATTTAGGGCTTGGCGGGTATTCAGTTGTGATTCATATAACATGTAGCTTATTATGTACAGTTACTTTCCCATTGATATAGGTAAATCTAATGCCGAATGGATTAGTGCTCGTGAGAGAACTCTACCTGTCTTTTGAGTGACGTTTGTGAGTCCTGTTTGTATATGTCAGTCCTGACGGAACGAGGACATGTTGCAGGTTACGAAAACTCTACTGACATCAGGGAATAAATTTGAAGTTTATGGTTTAGTGCGAAATAAGGAAAGGGCTGCTAAAGCTCTTGGTAAGCTTTTATTTTACTCGTGTTAATTGGGTTATCAGTTCTACAATTTCAAATTTGGGTACTTCCTGTGTTTTTGTTCTAAATCTATTGGTAAGCTAATTAGTTATTGGGTAATCCCCCATTAGCTTACCAATATCTAGTTAGGAGATGATTTAAATTTAAAGTTATGTAATTGATATCCCAATTGATGGCTATGGCTTGTCGGTGATTCGTGACTTCTGTTCTGAAGCAGCCTATGGGTCATCGAGAGTAACCTTCGTTCAAGGAGATGTCACGAAGCCCGAGACTCTAGTTCCGGCCTGCCAGGAAATGGACGCAATTGTGTGTACCATTGGAGCAAGAGCAGGATGGCGTCTCCCTTGCTGGAACAACGACAGTCCAAAATATGTGGATTTCCAAGGCGTGAAGAACTTGGCGGAAGCAGCTGCTTCTGTTGGGGTACATTTCTTTGGAATCTCTGGCGGTTACTGAATGCATGGTTGTGGCTTTTCTGTCATCACTTGTTTTTCTTTGAGGTGGGATGGCATATGTTGTGTTAGTAATGGACGTGTTTTGGACTTCTTTGAATCTCTCTAATTAGCCTTTCTTATATAGGTCCAAAAATTCGTGCTCGTGTCTGCTGTGGCCGTGACGAGGACCTGTGATACGATTTCTTGCCTACTGAACTCATTGTATGGGCGTGTACTTCGATGGAAACTCAAGGTAAAGTTTTCAGTAGACCGTCATCTAGGTTTCATATCTTGTGGTAATGGGTATGTATCATGCATGTTAATCTTAGTAGACGTGGTTGGGTCTTTCATGTTAGCTCATCACTAGTCGTTTTAGTGTTGTACATCTCTAACGCGCATTATGTATCCGTCTCCACGCCTTATTACAGGGAGAAGAAGCAGTAAGGAGAGCGTACAGGCACGAAGATTTAGCGTACTATATTATCAGACCTGGAAGACTTGTTAATAACCTGGGTGGCATTCTTGGCCTTACAATTGAACAAGGTAATTGAATTATATCTTAGGCAAATAGTTTCTTGGGAACATTCATTCGTATCTGTGCATGTGCTTTGAGCTCTTAGTAGTACGCTCTTCTGTTATTTAGTTTGCTACGCGGTTGCTTCCATCGTGAGCTGATGTGTTTCACGATGGGATTCAATGCGACTTCCTCTGTGTAAATGTCGAGTTGCTCTTTATTCTTCAACTGTGTCCGTTCTCTCTTGCAAGGTAGTCATTGACTGATACATTCAATGTTGTTCAGGCGATCAAGGGAAAGGGTCTATCAGTCGGATTGATGTCGCAGCTATCGCGGTGGCCTGTGTTGAGGGTCACTGCACACCAGATGTCACCTTCGAAGTCTTCAATAGCAAAAATAAGTATGCACCTTTGGAGGATTTAAACAAGCTATACACCCTAGATTCAGATGAGCATGTGTTGGAAGATTCAGAGATTACTGGAAGACTTTTACCCTGATCGTTGCTTTTGGTTAAGATTTCATTTCTATTTTTAAATTTTCCGACTTCAAATCAGAAAATGACTAAAAGTTGAAGAGACATCCTCTAAGTGAAAATGTGCAGGTCTGATTATTTCAGGCAATCTGTAGTTCTTAGTTCTATTGTCTTAGTTTTGAATAATTTTATTCTTGTTTATAGGCAGTTGTTTGACGATACCAACGTTCCAGCTGCATCTCTTGATGCTGGCCGTATTACTTCAGTAGATGTTTTGGTGGGGATACTGTAATTGCAGTGTGTGCGGTGGACCTGTAAACCATTGCGGAGTAAAGCGCAACAATCTTAGGTTTAGTTAACTTGGTGTTATGCCATTTGTACCAAGTTTGAAGAATACATTTCTCCTTCAAGTTTTTCTTTGTAGTACTGATATGATCATAACAACATTGACTAGTGCTATTCTGAACCAAGCAATCTCTCTGCATTTTTATTGTATACACTTCGCTTGTTCGCAATGATGCACTTTGCTTCCACTTGTTGCTACGATGCTCTCTGCTTACATTATACGTAATGATAGGATACTCCGCATTATTGTGAAAAAAGCCTGCGTATTCACAGTATCTGGGAGATCATTTACTGAAATGCTGACCAGTCTTGTTGCTCACACAGGTAAATAGTGTTGTAGTAATAAGGTAAAATAGGCCAGACAAATCATTCAAACGCAGAACAAATGGTTGAAACTTGGAAGATTCGATTTTGTGGTTCTTTTCCTGGTTCCCACCTAGTTGGTTACATTAATTTACATTTAATACGTACAGTATTCAAGTACAGGAGTACAAGTAGTAGAATTCGGTGAGTGAACTTTTCCACGTCAAAAATACGAACCTAAATTCAAGATTTGAGGGTAGCTACAAAATGAAATGATGTGCTCTTATTAGGAAATGGTTCAAGAAACCAACAAAATTGGTTTTGTATTTTTTTGAGTTTGTATGAATATAATACGAATTTGTGGAAACAACTATGTAGATGCACCTACATAATATTGTTAACTAAAGCACCTCCTAGGTGGAAGGATAATTTCCTTCTATATACTTGAGGATTGAATTAAGTTATAAAATTCACAACGTTATTGGTTGCTTTATTATGAGTTGTTAGTATTGGCTTTAGTTGGCCCATCCCCTTCATACATCTAGAATTGCATAGCGTAGGGGGCTTTCCTTCCTACAAAAATAAAAGGGCCACCCCAAACTTGCTAAATAATTTTATGTACTTTGGACTATAGACTAGCACACAAGTGGTCCCTTTAAGTAAGTAAAGAAGAAAGATGAGTGGACAAGAAGATGAAAAAAAAGAATTTTTCTCAATGAATAGCACATTCACCTATTGTTCACAACAAGTCAACCAAAAAGGCCATGACAAGGGGATGTTTGAAATAGGTACTTCTACCTTAACCTTTAAATGTCGACATGGACATTTGGTATCTAATAGATGACAAGGAATCCTTCTAGTAGGACAGAAGTGCAACTATATATCTTTGGAATTTTGTTGTGTAAAGGGGAGATCTTTTAGAGTAATTTGACTTCCAATGAATGCTTTTGCTATTTTCTAAGCCATGATTCACATGGTTATGAAAGGGGATGATTTCCAAGGTCATCTAGTCATCCTTTAATCACGAAAGAACCAAGGCCATTTTTCTACCAAAAACCACTCAAAACTGCCATTTTTGCTATGTTCATTCAAGAAAACAAAAAAAACTTTTTTTAGAATCTAATTGTAGGATCTTATACTTTAATTGTATGAGATCATGTAGTAAAAATTTCATGAAGTTTGACCATACAAATTGGAAGATATTAGCATTCAAAGTTGGAAAATAAAGTTTTTTTGAACATTGGCATGCAATATTAAATGACTTTGACCACCATTTGTAGAATTTTTTTGCACTATGGACTTTAAATTAAAAAAAAAATTGTGTTGAAGAATTGAATTAAAAGTGTAGGGAAAAAAATTTCAAAAAATAAATGCTTGATTTTCATTCTTTAAAAAATTATCAAATAGAAGTAGGTTTAAGATTGAAAAAAAAACTAAATCTTTAATAGCTCTAACATGGAATTAAAATAAATAATCCCAATGGTGAGATTGTTTTAACAAGAAAACTTAACCTTGTCAAAAAAAATTTAGAAAAAATGTGAATATTGCATTCAAAAATGAATCCTAAAAGTTATTTTTCAAGAAGATGCTTAGATTGTCCAAAAAACAAGATTGTCTATAACTTTCACATCACTAATCCAAATGGAATGAATCAAAGCTTCACATGTAGTCAAAAATAAGATCTATAAGGAATTTTTTAATTATTAAAATTTTTTTTGAATTTTTTTTTTGTCCAAAAACATGAAAATTATGTTTAATATGGCATAACTTTTGCTCCTAGGTATTGATTGAAATAAAAAAATTATATTACCATGAAGCTAATAAGTTTTTCTATCTTATAAAAAAGTTTTGAAAAATTTCACCAAAAATTGAGGTCATAGGAACCTATCCAAACTCCTTAGAACAAGCCCACCAACCAATTCCCTATCCTTATCCCCTGTATTCATCCAAAAGGATAGGAATGGGGAACCTCCTCTCCACTAGTCTGCCCCTTTTTAACCCCACTGATGCTAGCCGGGGAGGTAACAAGAACACAACTCCAAAAGGAAGCCAACTTCTTTTACTGTTGAATTTAGGAAAAAAAACACTTACTTTCTAATGAAAAGGGGGATACAGGTTACCAAAATCGATGCTGGATAGGGAGCTCTTAGAGTCCCCAAAGGGAACTCTTAGTCGTTTAGGGGTTAGGGGTTAAGAGCATCTCCACCAGTGGAGATCCCTATCCCTATCCAGATGAAAATCATTCGGATAGGGACGAGCTAGCCCCCACCATTGTACTATGTCTCCAAATTTTGGAGGAAGAGAAGTTCAAGTTTTACAAACAGGGGTCTCGATACGGAACTCAAACTGAGTAAACCCTATACTGGTTCTTATCCCATCTGTATGATGTGACCTCCTTTGATTCGGGGTAAGGTTCCTTGAATTCTGCAAGGACTGCAGAATTACCTTCCTCCACTACTTCAATATCTAAATAAAGGCTAGTTTTTTCTTCCAGACTCCAAATATAGGAAAGACTGGTGGGCAGTCTCTTCCCCACCCCTATCTTCTTGGATGTTGAATTGGGATACGGAAAGGGAGGGGGAAGAGACTCGTGGGGATGCTCTAACATTGTTAACCATTATATTGTCTACCTCCCAAGCAGAGGTATAATTCCCCCCAAGATACCGGTAATAATATTGACAAGTTCATTGGCTGGTTCTTAAGGTGTCTGTGCTGACGATGCTTCGTTGCCTGGCCCATTCCTGGCCCATTCCCGGCCCATCCTCCCCTCCCCCCATGTGGAATTATACTGCACAGTGCTGGGGCTTCAATGTTACCAACAATGTTAACAATGCCACTCACAGTCACTCACAGTCGTTCACAGTCGTTCACAGTTACTCACAGTTATTGATTGAACTGATGGCTTTCCTTGTCTCCGTCTCTCCGATCTGCATTATGATAGGCCGCTGCGTCTCTCTCCCTCCCCACCAACCAAGCTGACCAGGAAATACAAAACCTTGGACCAATGGCGACTCAGATTTGCCTGACGGTAAGACGATTGGAAGAATATTTTCGCGGAGGGCAGAAAAAGTAGGAGAAAGAAATACATCGAAGTTTGAGCGAGCGAAGGGACGACGTCCAGTCCAAAAGCCTGCACGTTTCACAAATGCCTTTTTCCTTCGCATACTCTCGCCAGTTCAATCACACATGTTTTCGCACTTCCTCCAAGTGGATCATCCCCATCGAGCATTCTAGCTACCTTAGGCTGGGGCCCGTAATTTGAAGACAATCTCCGTCAGCGAAAGGCGAGATTGCACATAGATTCCAGTTTCCTGTTCGCTCGGGGTGTTGTGGAGTTGCGTGAGGG
Organism: Climacium dendroides; assembly: GCA_950106755.1. Taxonomy (NCBI): domain Eukaryota; kingdom Viridiplantae; phylum Streptophyta; class Bryopsida; order Hypnales; family Climaciaceae; genus Climacium; species Climacium dendroides. The sequence continues at coordinate 5,395,465 of OX467082.1, read as the reverse complement.
TGGCCATGGGGACTTTAGCACCAGGTGGGGGGGTGGGCGGACTTGTCATTGCAGTAACAAGCTCTCCATCCTTGCGGAGAGAGAGCAGTCTGGGATCCAGTTGCAGTTGGAAAATGTCGTCTATTGTGACGGGCGCCAGGGTGACGAGCGTGGACGGGGTTGGTGAATTGCAGCGCCCTAGCGGTCTCATTCGAGCTGTGGCTAGTGAGCCCCGCGCCGTGAAAAAAGCCGCGCCAGGATCCGAGCAAGGTGGTATATCGATTCTCGTCTTTAATTTCAGATTATTCGCACTCATCATGTACATCTGAAAAAAGCCAGCTTCTTTCAGTGACGATTGATTCAAGTTTGCGTTTCCAGGATAAGTCCGGGTAATGTGGATAAGACCGTCACCGCATTTCGGGTGACGGACGCTGGAATTCGCTAGTTGACCAGTTTGTGGTGTCTTTTCAATTGTGTAGAGCTTGTTCCCTGCGAGTGCCAAACAAGTAGATTGAACTGTGATTGTGTTAATGTGGGCACTCCATCGCCGTTTGGCATCCATCGTGGCGACCACTGATGTTTGGTGTTTGTGTGAGATGGCAGATGTGCAACCCCAGGCTAACCCTTTGTCGACCGACCCCAATGGAATTGCCTCCAACATCAAGTACCATGCGGATTTCACGCCTTCGTTCTCGCCCTACAAGTTCGAGTTGAAGCAAGCGTATGTCGCCACAGCGGAGAGCTTGCGAGACACATTAGTCGAGAGATGGAACCAGACGTTCAAGCACTTCTCCAAGGAGAATGCCAAGACTATCCATTACCTGTCCATGGAGTTTTTACAGGTGATTAACCTGTTCTAATCAAACTTTGAAATTGAAGTTAATCGTCCTCCTAAGGTTCCTTTTTTACCTTATCTTGACATTTTGGTGAGGTTTTTGCAGAATTAATGTTCAGGGTATGGTTGTTTTAGAGAATTCCTGCCTGCCTTATTTCCAAAAGTTCGGATATTTCACTATTTCGAACTGTTTGGTTTATGCAGGGGAGAGCTTTGCTGAACGCTGTTGGCAATCTGGAGCTGAAGGATGAATACTCTGAAGCTCTTCACAAACTTGGACATGACCTCGAGGCTGTCGCTGAGCAGGTGCGAAACTTTTCTAGTTTACAACATTCTTTGTTTGATTTTCCTCTTCTGTAGTGGTGATCATGTTGCATCCAATCGATTTTGTCTTACTTGTGGCCTTTTTAGATTCCACAGGACTAAGTTAAGCTATAACAAGAAATCCCACTCCCTGATGGGTGCAACAATCCCTATTGGTTTTGTCTTGTTAAATTGTTCACTGTCGACTTGATAACCATCTAAGTAATTAGAATGAGCATGAAGAGGTGGCGCCTACGAGGTTTCAATGTGGCATGCTAAAAATCAATTTGGGATAGCAAGCTTCAAGCTACGTCTTTCAGGTGGCTAGGACATTTGTTACTTCAATTGTGTCATAAATGCAACAGATTAGCTTAAGCTTGTTATCTCACCCCCAGTTGCGCATGATGAGATACTGTGAATATTTTAGAGAACATGGTTTAAGCTAAGATTAGTCACTTATTGCCTCAATTGCGTTATATATGCAATGGATTTTTTTAGACCTGTTATGTCTCCTCTAGTTTTGCACATGATGTTGGCTCAAATTTGAAGCTTGTTTTTAAAGCTTGCTGCTGCAAACTGTGCAATCTAAAGTGATCCTTATTTTGTCGATACAGTTTAACACTTTAAACTGAAGTTAAATGACAAAAATAAGATCTTACTACAAGGCAATGGATTCTTCAGAAGAGTCTCTCCACTATTCAACGAAACCGTAAAAGATGCATCGTTCCCGGGACAATGTTGACGTAGACCTAATGTATGCAGGAGCCGGATGCTGCTCTAGGAAACGGAGGTTTGGGAAGGCTAGCATCCTGCTTCCTGGACTCGCTGGCGACTTTGAATTACCCTGCTTGGGGTTACGGATTGCGCTACAAGTATGGCTTGTTCCAGCAGACTATCACCAAGGACGGTCAGAAGGAGCAATGTGAGAAGTGGCTGGAGGTACCGTAGTTGCATCAACCTTGCTTGTGACTCTTTTATCTACGTTCTCCCTAGATTTGGGAGGATCCGAAAATGAAGACAAGAGTCCCATTTGTGATGGCAGAGTCCCCAAAGAAAGGCAGCGTTCCAAGGTGTTTTGCACGATCGATAATGAGCTTGTTTCTGAGGTTTAACAGGTTGGGATCCATGGGTTTTGCAGATGGGTTACCCTTGGGAAATTCCCAGGAATGATATCTCCTACCCCATTAAGTTTTTCGGCAAGGTGGTGGACTCGTATGATGGGAAGAAGGAATGGGTGGGCGGTGAGAATGTGAAAGCCTTCGCTTACGACGTGCCAATTCCTGGCTTTAGTACCAAGAATACCATCAGTTTACGGTTATGGTCCACCCGAGTGGCCGCTGAGGACTTCGACCTTGCGTCATTCAATGCTGGCGATTACAATAAGGCTGCTCAAGCGCATGCCAATGCTGAAAGAGTATGCCTACCTTGACCCACTTTGCCATGCTTAAGTTCGGGTACCGCTTTGAACAAGTTGTATCTATGTACTGTACATCGGTTAAGAGAACAATCACAAGCTTGGCTTCTTGTACAAATAACTTTGAACGATTCTGTGGTTTTTGCTGCTGCTGCTGCTGCAGATTTGTTATGTTCTCTACCCTGGGGATGCAACAGAAGAAGGGAAGTTGCTGCGGTTGAAACAGCAGTACACGCTCTGCTCTGCCTCCATTCAAGATATTATCGTGCGGTTCAAGGAGAGGTCAGGAGGGGAAATCAATTGGGATGCTTTCCCTTCCAAAGTGGCTATTCAAATGAACGATACGCACCCTACTCTGTGTGTTCCCGAGTTGCTGCGAATCCTCATCGATGAAGAAGGCCTTGCTTGGGATCAAGCTTGGAAGATTACTCAAGCGTGAGGCTCTCTCTCTTTTGGTATTCAAATTATTACTTGCTGTATTTTTAACATGCTCTTGATATCACTCTCAAATGCTCCTAGAGTGTATTGATGGTGTATTGATTTTTTCTATTTTCTTGCAGGACTGTTGCGTATACGAACCATACTGTCCTCCCTGAAGCGTTGGAGAAGTGGCCTTTGATCGCTTTCCAGAAGCTGTTGCCACGCCACGTGCAAATCATTGAGACGATTGATGACCAGGTGCTAATCTGAACCTTGTTAAGGATTCGTGATTAAATTTGATTGGTGTTGTGAAAAAACATAGTTTAGATGGGATCAGTCTTTTTATCACCAAAATGCAGTGAAGAATATTGTCTGGTGATCAAAAAATTAATGAAATTGGACTAAAGAAAGCCCGTATATGACTTTCTGAAACAGGGTAAAAAAAACATGAGGCTCAATATGGGCTTCTTTGGTTCATTAGGGGATAAATTAAGCGAATGCTTCATTCATACCTGGAAATACATTATTAGTTGAAATAACTTACATTTGTTTTGATGTTAGATGTGAATGTACCTAGTGGAGGTGGAGTTTGGACCCAATAGTTTTACTATTTGTACAAGTCCTTCCACTGACAGGTACATGGAAACACACGGGAATTCGGTCCGTCAGCAGGTTTCCATTTTAGATGAAAAGAGCAATGGTCGAAGTGAGCTGAGCTTATAGGACATAATGCTAAGTTGTACTAAAGATTAAATCAAGAATGTCGAAGAGTGTATTAACGAAACTTGACTAATCAACTCAACATTACGATGAGAAACATGCCTTGATGTCTATCTAGTGAGTACCGTTAGCTTTCTGACTTTAGTGTTGGTTTTATTGCAGTTCATGACGTTTGTTGCCAGCAAGGTCGACAAGTCAGAGCTGGAGGCAAAGATTGCAAGCATGAGGGTTCTTGAGAACATTGACCTTCCTGCCTCAATACAATCTCTTATTCCACCAAAGCCAGTGAAAGAGAAAGTGAAGAAGACAACGAAAAAACCATCTACAAATGGTGATGCCGCAACTTCCCAAGAGACCGTGGCCAAAGAAGTAGTAGAGGGAAAGGAAAAGGAAGAGGTAGAGGAAGAGGAAGAGGAAGAAGAAGAGGAAGAAGAGGAAGCTGTCCCTGAGAAACCTGCTGCCACAGTACGAATGGCCAACTTGTGTGTGATTGCCGGGCATAAAGTAAACGGAGTCGCAGCTATTCACAGCAAAATTGTGATAGACGAAGTGTTTAACGATTTTTACAAGGTATGTGTGATCCTTTCATTGCGAACTTTTTATCATGGAGAGTCATGTCCTACACAGAAGTGAACTTGACCTGCACTAGTGAAAAATCCATCCCCAAGGGTGGGTACCCTAAGAAATCTAGCCACATTACATTTTACAGAGTTTATGTTAGAAATCGTCTTAAATGATGTTACAATTGGTAAGTAGGGTTAATAGAATGCAGTTAGATTCTCTAGGAAATTTAGAGGGGGCCGATGAGCTCCTTCATCAGCGTATGTGTAGAGGAATATCGTGTGTTCAATATTTCTGGGTGGTTTGGGTCTGCAGCTCTGGCCCGAAAAGTTCCAGAACAAGACCAACGGCGTGACCCCAAGAAGGTGGCTGTCATTCTGCAACCCTGAACTCAGTGCAGTCATTACGAAGTGGCTTGGCTCCGAGGAGTGGGTTCTGGACACCAAGCAATTAGCCGGCCTCCGCAGCGTATGCAATTGCCTTTCACTCCCAAAGCATCGGGCTCCTTTCATTCCTCCTGTCTCATGCTTTCTGGCTGGGTCTTCGTCATAAACCTCTGAAGGACCAAAGATTCATAGTTTTTAAAATGCGCATGCCCAATTTTTGAAAAGTATAATTCCGTTGGGACGATCTTTACATCACTAGAATCACTGACGAACATGATTGCTTGTGTTGGTCAAAAGAAGAAATAAAATGGGACGATAAATTCTCTGCGTACATGACCTACTCAATAGTGCTAAAAAGAGCATGAAGCTGATCTGATCCTCTCGGGGTTAATGCAATTTGAGCTCTTACAAGCTAGACACTATGCTAGTATTTTCAGAGCACCCATTTGATCTGAGATTTTCACTTGGTGTGACAGTTCGCAGATAACAAAGAGCTGCAGAAGGACTGGACGGAAGCCAAGGTAGCCAGGAAGCAAAAACTGGCGGCGTACATCCTTGCCAAGACTGGATACACAATCAACCCCAACGCACTCTTTGATATCCAGGTGGGTACCGCAAGTTCCACATTCAAGATGCTCTCGATATTATTTTGGCGCGACTAGAGTTATCCTTAAATTCAACAGTGTTTTAGGTGTGTGATTGAGCTACCAAAAAATGGTCTTGCCAATACCTATGAATCATGATGTTGTTCATTCAATTCACTCTTACGTTTCCACTGTAACAAGTTCAGCACGCCGACCTAACATTCAAAGTTGTGGCATGCAATGCTATATCCAAATGAATTAATATTCCCTATTAATTTTATGTTATGTCATCTCCTGCTGAACAGGTGAAGCGTATTCATGAATACAAAAGGCAACTGCTCAACATCATGGGGGTCATCTACCGATACAAGAAGATGAAAGAGATGACAGAGAAGGAGCGGGCGGCCAAGTATGTGCCGCGTGTAGTCATGTTCGGTGGGAAAGCGTTCGCCACCTACTGGCAAGCCAAACGAATTGTGAAATTGATTACCGATGTTGCGGCTGTGGTCAATAATGACGCCGAAATTGGAGACTTGCTCAAGGTCATCATGGTGCCGGATTACAACGTCAGTGTTGCGGAGGTTCTCATTCCTGCAAGTGAACTCTCACAGCATATCAGGTATTCATACATGTCCACAGCTATCAGTCCCACGGATTTTAGTCCATTACTTGGGTCATTTTGATTGCAATCGCGCCATTACAATTGGTAGTGTTAATGGTCAAATTTGTTAAATTGGCTTGTTTTAGAACAACACCGAAGTTGTGACATCCAAGTGCTCTGGAAGCCTCTAGAACTGGGACTGGTATTTAGATCAGAAGTTCCCGACCTACCCTTGAAAAGTGCAAGTCCCTTGAAATTTCGCCCATTTTGACGACTCGGATGCTGTTTTGGTTAGAATTTGCCTTAATTGGCATTCCAATTGGCAGGGTTATCTAGAATACCTCGTGTACAGAGTGTGGGTTTGTTACTAGTGTTGGGAAAGTTGCTCTGGTATTAAGAATGTATTGAGAATCTTTTTTGTATTCAGAACGTTTTGCTGCAGTGAACTCTTGTGCGACATTGATTAGATTGTGATGTCTGAGTTGCGAATTGTGGTTGGAGTTCAGTACTGCGGGGATGGAAGCCAGTGGAACAAGCAACATGAAGTTTTCATTCAATGGGTGCATCCTGATTGGCACTTTGGATGGTGCTAATGTCGAAATTCGGGAGGAAGTGGGCGAGGACAATTTCTTCTTGTTCGGAGCCTATGCTCATGAAATTGCTGGATTAAGGGCCGACCGAGCAGCTGGCAAGGTATGCAGTTTGAATTTATATCTAACATAGTATGCGGTTCATATTGTGAGGATATACAGGCAGTGTGCAATTAAAATTACAGAGGGTGTCGTTTGAGTGTATTGCAAAAACTGGAGTATTGGAGTTTGTAGGTGAAATTAGTTGCCACAATTGTCGGTTAAAAGTTGAGAGGCTTAAGGCTTTCATCGGACATAACTAGTAAGCATGCTTGCAATTGTGAACTTTAAGATTTCAATTTTTTGGATCAATTCGAAAGGTCCGTCCACAAGTAGCTAGGTTATACTACATAGCCTTCCCCTCGGCGAACGAGGAATTGACCTCTTTGCTGAGCGAGCAGGAAAGCGGGTTATGAATTTCTCATTTTAACTCTGTTACGATTGGGTGTGATATCAGTTTGTGCCTGATCCAAGATTTGAAGAGGTGAAGAACTTCATCAGAAGTGGGGCATTTGGTGACTACGATTACAGTGAGCTTTTGGGTTCTTTGGAAGGCGACACGGGCTATGGTAAAGGAGACTATTTCTTGGTTGGACACGATTTTCCAGCCTACATTGAATGCCAAGACAAAGTTGATGAGGCGTACAGAGACCAGCAGGTACCCAACTGCACCTTAGCTTCTCTAAGATGACTACCCCAAAAAACATGACTATGGCATCGTTCAAATGTGTATAAAGTAAAGATAGTGTGACAAGTGTGCAGGATATTCCAGAATGTCAATTTAAGTTAAAGAGGTCCGCGTGTAATCCATCTCATTGGTTTTCTCAATATCCCTTGCCATTTGAAAAGCGCTTGCAATTACAGAGGTTGCAGACTCTGTGTGTAGTTATATCATCTTCTTACGGTGCTAACAACTTTACCTGGTCGTCATCCTCTTCCCTAACCTGGACTTTTGTTGCAGAAATGGACGAGGATGTCAATCATGAACACTGCAGGATCATACACATTCAGCAGTGACCGCACCATCCATGAGTATGCCAAGGACATTTGGGAAATCACACCCTCATCCTTGGAGTGATTCCCACGGTTTATTTTGAGGTGTCTAGCAGAAAATCTTTCTCTTATTCAATTTTTCTACTATAGAGCAGACAGGTCCCCAAGAAGCTGCAATATGGAAAAACTTGTAATCTGCCTTATTAGTCTTTAGGACTAATAATGACGGGAACTTCTGCTTTCAACAGGCTGAGTGCTGTGTATTCCACTGGAAGCATGTCTGAAGTATTCAATGGATCTCGGCAATTTTGTTGACCTTCACGTTTTTAATAGCACAGGAACTTGCGTAAGCGGGATCCTTCCTTTTATTCTACATAGGAACTTCAATACACTGAGTTGATACTATGAAGAAAAGAGGCGTGTTTCAGGCTTGCAAGACGGGGGGAATTGTGTGAGAACTGGAACTGTGACTGGAGAATTTGACTGGTATTTTCGAGTTTACTTGACACACAAGTTGTGTGTAAGAGCAGAGGCCGTTAAAAATGGAGAGCAATTTGTTGAACAATTGCAGTTTGTGATGAAACAAAACTCACGAGTTCGAGAAATGAACGCATTCTCGCCCAAGTACTTTGTCAATGCCCCAAACCAAGGGCAAATCTCTCATTGGGATGAAGACTCGATTTGCATTCTACTTTCTAGCAACCAGAAAATGCAGTTTTGTAATTCGATTTACACTACCTCTACTTCAATGTGAATCCATTAAGGTAGGTACACCCAAATGTGCCAATGACCTTAAACCGCCATCTATACTGCATGTACATCTCCAAAACCAGTTCTGTACCTATGTGGAAGAAACGCTTTCAGAATCAAACTTTGTTCCTTAATAACTTTTGCATACAATATCCAAATGTCACGTTCTCTGGTGCATTGGAACCTCCTTCCACTTGCCAACAACAACATATGAAAATCTGACCAGTCTAATATTTTACTCAGTAGCACAAAGTGGCGGTTTTGGGTGTACCTACCTTACGTGTTTTGAATTTGTTTCGCAACGGTTATCACAGTAAAGGGATGACTCACAGTGGAATTCGTAGGCTGCCTAGTTCAAAGGCTACATTTGCAACAATTTATTGCTCACAACGCTGTTTGTATGAGTTATACCAACTCAAGTGCCAGTTGTGCTATCAATTGCTTCTTGCGGCATGTAATCCTGTGCCGGAAAGAAGCTAGAAATTTGCCGCTCGTGATGTTTCACAGTTGGACCACTTCAGCATTTTTAGGTGTAGTGTGAATTGTGGTCGATATGATTTCCTCCGAAACTGGGGAACAGTGTTAACCCCGAAAGGAAAGGCCTTTCCTTCGTCAAACACTCAAGAAGTTCTGCCACTTCAATTGCAAAGTGCAAATCTTAAAAATTCGTTTTTTTTGGCAAATCTAACCGTGGGATCTTGCAGTACACTTGCATGACATTGTGTGGGAGAAATTTTGAGCATTTAGATTGCAAGATATATACTTGTGAAGTGAAAAAGAAACATTTCTTTTGCACCTTGATACACTGGATTTTTTTTTACTTTTAATCTTTGTAACATAATTAAAAGTTTTGCAATATACATTTGAATTGGGAAAAACTATGTTGAAGAATTGAATTGAGGGTTTAGGATTTTTTTCCCCACCTTAAATCACTTCAATGTAATGAAATTGTTACATAGGAGCATGTGCAAGATAGAAGGAAAAATTTAAGTGTTATTAGTTCTAAGATGGAATTGAAATACACTAGTCCCAAAGGTGAGATTGTTCTAGTAAATAAACTAAACTTTGTGGAACTTTTTTTTTTTTAATTTTAAAATTGAGTTCAAAATGAATTGTATAAGTTAAATTTTTGAAGGAGATGCTCTACTTGCTTGAAAAACAAGACTCTCCATAACTTTCTCATCACTAGTCCAAATGGAATGAATCACAACTTTTTATGTAGGCAAAAGAATTTTCTATGAAAAAAATAATTCTTTATTTTGAGTTTTTGTGATTTTTCCTATGCTATGTGATAAACTAATTTGTAAGCTGTGGGTAGTATAACTTTTACTCCCAAACACCAATTGAAATTTTAAAAAAAATATATTTTTTTCAAAAGTCTATTCAAACCTTGAAGTGTCCCTCAAGGGGATACTTGATCCTTTTGAGGTTTAACATTGTACTTATTTGACTAATTTCCTTTATATAAAGTTTATACATTAATATGATGTTTTTAATATGTTATTATGGTATTATTAATGTATAACTCTTATTAAACAAATTATGATATTTTTAATTACAAAAAAATGATATTGAAGTTTAGACATACATTACTAGGCACAAAAAATATAAAAAATTTGAAATGTGTGTTTTAATGTAGAAAAATAATTAAGTTTGACCGAGCTTGGACATTAAATGTCTTTTAATAAGGTTTAAACTTAGAAAATGAAGTCTAATAAGTTACCTTTCTATTCCATTTCTAAACTTTGAAAAAATACAAAATTTCAATGAGTCATAGTATTTAGAAGCTCCATTTGTTAATATGCAAATAACACAATATTTTTTGTATTTCAAAAAAAAATTCAAGTTTAAGTTAAAAAATGTTATTTCTTATTCTAACCTTCATTTTTGGTCAAAATCCAAAATTATTTTGATATATAACCTAATTGATATAAAAACCAAGGTTAATCAAATTTGTCAAAATGAAATCCTCAAAGGGAGCAGAGATTTTGTAATCCAAAATTCTCTACAATCCAATGTTCCCAAAATTTGTTTTTGGTGTACAAAACAATGTCAGCTTAGTACAAAAATCAAAGTAATAAAATAAAATAAATACTTTGGAGTCACAATATAGGATGCATTTTTCCTAAGTGAGAGGGTTTTACTTCAATGTTGTTATCTGAAAATTAACCCTTGATTCCTACTTAATTCCTAAAGTCCCATTGTGTTCCCTCAAGGGACAAAATGGATTTTAGGTAGGTTCTTATGGTCTCAATATTTGTTGTGATTTTTTGAATTTTTTTGTGAAGATAGAAAAATACAATAGTTTTCCAAAAATATAGTTTTTATTTCAATCAAGGCCTAAGAGCAAAAATTATGATACAAAAAGACCTTTTTTAATTCAGTGGGCAAAGAAAAAATTATACCTTAAAGTAAAAAAAATTAATTTTTTTTGGATAGATAATATTTTTATGTACATGGGAAGCTTTGATTTATTTCATTTGGATTTGTTATGAGAAAGTTATGGACAATCTTGTTTTGGGGGCAATTAGAGCATCTTCTTGAAAAAATAACTTGTAGGATTCATTTTTTACCTCAATTTTCACAATTTTTCAAAAAAAAGTTTCATGAGGTTTAGATGTCTTGCTAAAACAATCTCATTTTTGAGATTAGTGTATTTCAATTCAATCTTAGAGCTATTAACAATTTAAATTTTCCTGCGATCTTGAACCTACTTCTATTTAACAATTTTTTAATGAGTGAAAACTAAGTGGGATTTTTAGGAAAAAATTCCTAGACCATCAACTCAATTTTTTATCATATAAATTTAGAAATTTTAAATTAGTAGTACAAAAATTATAAGTTTTGAAGGTTCAAAGGCAAAAATTTAGTTGAGTAAAGTGCAAAAAAATTTGTTTCCTTCACTTTAAATGCCAATTTGTTGGGGGCCAACTTAGTCTAAAACAATCTTGTTTTGGGGGCCAACTTAGTCTAAAACAATCTTGTTTTGGGGCCAACTTAACAATCTAAGTCCCCATTAAAAAAATTTCCTTTAGAAAGACATTTTTTTCAAAATAGGGGCAATATTGAGCAGTCATGATAGATAAGTTCCAAAGGTTGAAAGCCCTTTTAATGAGAGTATGTATAAAAATCTTTAGACCAATTGGACCTATCTATCATGGCTGCTTGAAACTACCCTATTTTGAAAAAAATGTCCTTTTGAAGCATAATTCTTTTACTACAACTTGAATTGTTGTAAAATTTTCTAAGCATCAAGCTAGTAGTAAAGTTTACCTTGGGTAATAATTTTACAAGAATTCAAATAATATTACACCAAGAAGGGCCTAAAAGTTGAATATGGCCTAAAATCATTCCTTGAGGCTTTAAGAGTTAAAGATCTAAGAAATCTAGTTTGGGTTGCAACATGTTTTTTTTGTGTATTTGACATACGGGGGCATGAATCAACATTTACACCAATTACAAAAGTTTTTATTCACATTGAATTGAATCAAATAACACATGACACTATCAATTTTGATCATTATTGCACTTTCTACATGTTTAAGAAGTTGTAATATGGCCACATATTTTACATGTACATTGCTATACTATACTTTTAGGGCGGCTTTGCCAAAAAATAATTCAAAAATTTGATGGTGAATTATTTTGGAAATTATGCCAAATTATTGGTGAAAAAAACATGAAAAAATGTGACAAAAATGAAAAAATATTTAGAAACTATAGCACATGAGCAAAAAATTGAATACATAAAGACTTCAAGATGAGAATAAAATATCCATGCACAAGTTCCAATCCATCATCTCATCATCTACCATCAACTAAATGTTTGATGATCTATAGAAGGAAATATGTCATTGACATTATACAAGAGTGAAGGGTGGAGAGGTCATTTTTATAATGAAATCCAATGTTTGTCATGAATCCTCAAAGGGTATGGGATAATTTGAAGATGAGATCATGACCATTCATTTGTCAAAACTTTGTTCATAACTTTTGATTAGAGGATCGAAATTTTAAACAAATTTTTGGAGATGAAATCTACTTTGATTTTCCACATTAATTTAATTCAAAGTTTTTTGAATTTTTTTTCTACTATACCTAAATGAAGTCTAAAATTTCATGTTGAATATAATTTTTGCTTTTGACTTGGCTATGAGCAATTGAGCTTTTATTAATCCTAATTTATATATACCTATCCCATATAGTTTGTTTTACCCCACTTGTATAAATAACTTGTCTTTTCAATTCTCTACACTCGTCAAGTGATTTTGAAGCTATTCAAGAGACTTCTTGTATGCATGAGGTGAGTATTTGTGTTAGGTAGACAATCTAGATTAAAGGTTGGATGAAAGGCAAAATTATAATTATTTACTTATTCAAACAATCAAATTTCAAGAAATTTATTTTCTAGGTGGCAAACCTTAAATTTTCAAAGTATTTAATTATTCACCTAGGTTGTAGCAAAGTTGCCATAAAGTAAGGTTTAGATGTTAAAATGACTTGTAAATGAAAAACATTTGTTTTTGAATTTTCAATCTAATACTATATCTCTTCCCATATTTAGTACAAACTTCATATTGTAAGAACAAAATATAAAACCTTATATAAAGTCCCTAATAAATGCGAAGGATTAAAGAGATGGGAGCTTCCAAACTTTATAAATTGTACCTATTCAAACTTTGTGTAAGTTTTTTGAAGTTGTCCATGCCATACTCATCTACTTCGAGAGTCCTAATCCAATGAGGCTATGTAATTTTCATTTGTGATTAATGCAATTAGTCTAATTGGTCTATGTGTACAAATGATGGTCAATATTTTTGTTGTTGTGTAGAAATACTATGCACAGATGATGTGTGTGATCAATGGATCAAGTGTTGTGTTGTTGATTTGGAAATGATGTTATGTTTATCCTCTAAAGGACCAAACTGGTTTTTTTTGGCAACATATCAATTTTAAGCAACTTACTACAAATGGAATTTTTATTTTTTTTCTTTGAAATTTTCTTTACCATCACATAACAATTTTGAACTTTAAGGCAAGAGTCCCTCTGATTTCTATGAATCAAGGCTCTTTCAATAGAACATCTTGAATGCAAACTTGCCTAATAAAAGTGTTATGGGCCATTGTGTCACAAATATATTGCTGTTACAGTGATACTGTAAAGTGATTAGGTTTTTTTCCTACAAATATTTGAATGCAGCCATGGTGATGATCAATGATATTTTTTGTATTTGAAACTAGATGAAAGTTAATGAATTGGATGATGTATCACTCCAAATGGATGAAATTTTGATCACGTCGCGATTGTAGCGTTTCTCCATTGATCAGCAACGGTACGCGGTGGTCGTCCTCGTGACTGACCTTCTATCCCGACGCTTGTCCGAGCCCTTGGAATTGACCCATGAAATGGCTGAGATCATGAGCGGTACTTAAATTAGCTGTGTTTTCTACTGTTGGGCCATCGGTGTCCGCCTTTCAGAAGTAAAGTTGAACAATTCTTCATCATACATCTTCGATTTGTATATATAATAATTATGAGTGTTCGATTAATGCTGATACATTAGTGGCATTGCACACAAGTTTCTTGGGTAAAATTTTGCAAATGATGTTCAGTGATTGTCTTCTTACCCTGTAGGGAATGCATTCACTTTATTTCTTGGTGTGTTTGAGCTCATTGTCAACAAGTTCCATCAAATTTTCTGTATTTTCAGTATCAATTTTGAGGAAACCTCCCGGGCTGCACACTATTTGCTGAGTCCATGCATGATCTTATTCTGTACACACTTAGTGCTTACTCCGTTTCTTCTTCTATTTCTCTTCTGTAATGCAGACATTCGCCTTAGTCATTTTAATTTCTGCTTAATCTGTGTAACTTGTTTGCGTCTGCCCACCACCCTCTTGTTTGAGTCTTTGCTGGCGGTTCCATATGTTTAACGAACTGAATATGTCTTTATTTTCTCAAGATTGTGGGGCGAAATTGGATAGGAGAGGGGAGGATGTTTGATAAGCCACATTACACAAATTATGCTCGTAGGAGAGTACCGCAGAGAACAAAGATGATAACCACCACGAGGTCCTGCTAGCTGTGAAGTTCGTATCATGTAGCTAGCAATGGCAACACTTGAATAGACTACATTGTACTGGTTGTATATCGAGGAATTGTTTAATCTTTTTCAAAGGGTTCTGAAAGATTGAAGTAGACATTTACAATTTTTATATGAATGCAGTTGCTTTTAATGTTCTCGCGCTACTTGACTGTCAGGCCCGGAGTTTATGACCGTGCGCTGAACTCTCAATGGCCGGGTTCTGCGTACTCAATTGTTAGATTAATACACCGATATGTATGCTGTAGTCACATTGCTCCCCGCCCCTTACCTTTTAACTCAGTGATATGGTACGGGTTAGCAAGCATGTCGTAATCGAATACGAAGTTGGCTGTATAGCCAAGCCAGTGTTTGGTGAGCTTTGGGGGAAGCCCACTGTGACCTTGCGTCATTCATTGGTACCTGGAACTCGGAGCAAAGAGTGGAAAATTGCATCGGTGCACTCACGGAGCCGATGTGAAAGCTTTGAAATTAGGGTTTCCAGAGCATGTGCACAACTTAAGGGGTGGTTAGGTTAAATTGTTGATTAACATGAATGTTCTGTTGAGCAGCTGGAGAGTTCAATCTTGCAGCTGCAATGAATCAATTACGGAACGTCGTCTGATCGGGATGCATAGAATTTGAGTAACGATCGATCTAACCCGAGGTCTGGACTTTCGTAAACACATATTGTGAGTAACAAGTAGAAAAGTATCGCGAACCTCTGTCGCGGTCGTCACATTGATTTCTACTGTCTTGCAGCTTCCTCTTGAATGTGCACCATTGCCCCAACACTATTGCAGCGTCATGATTCGGGAAGGTGACCTGGTGTTCGCAGTCCAAGGGCGGTGGCTTTGTCCAGGTAGGTCGTCCAATTAATAATAGTTCTGGAAGAAAGGAAAAATGGGTTGATTACGAAGGACTTTGTCATGCAGCTTTCTCCAGGTCCTTTTTCTGCCCTGGCTTTCCTTTTTGCCTTCCATTGGACTGCTGCCTGGGACTAACTTACTACTCAGTTGTCCTCACTGTCTTCAAGAGAAGTTCAAGGGATCTCGATCCAAGCAGAGGCTGCCCTGTGCATATTCCCTCTCATCCTAGCGGTTTGTCCTGCTGCTGCCTGAAGCTGCTGAGCATGTTTTTTTTTTCAAATCCATGACAGTGAATGAAATCATATTAAAGTCCATGCTCCCACCTGCACAGGATCGTTGGGCTTGTCGACGTGCTGTACAGCAAGGCTCATATATGCAGTGCAGGCCCTTGCAGAAGAGGTGGAACAAGTGTCTGATTGAGCTCTCGTTTGGACAACGTACCACTGCAGCTGTAGGTGCCTTTTTTCATCTGTACTTGCCCCAATTCCTGACTGTGGCTACATTCCAAAACATGGACATCATATGCAACAATGGGAACTTGGGACACAATGATCCAGTGCGACCGTCATGTTCAGTGTCAGCGTGTCTGGACAGACATGGGTTAGTAGTAACACTCCAGCCCAGCCTTGGCTTTCCTTTTACCTTACGGTACTCATGTGGTGAATGAAAATGGTGCAATCCATGCCAGCAGCAGCAGCAGGAGGAGGAGCACCTAAACCATGCATGTGAGCTTGTGAGTTGCATCCAAACTTCATAAAAATCAATCCTAACTGGGTCGTGGATATTCGTATAGCATCCACGCTTGCGACCCAGCAAGCAGTAGCCACGTAATTTGGATGCCTCAAACCCAATTTGTGCAATGAAGTGTACTTGAGTACTTTGAATGCGATGTTTTGACACAGGCCAACGACTTACTGAAAATATCTGCACCTGGTGGCTTACTTGCTGATAAAGAATAACTAAGAGTGTTGGTTTATGTGCGAGGCTTAGGTGCAACATATGGTGGAAGGCATGCTAATGTGTACTACTCATGCAATACAAGTAGGACCAGGAAGTGGTGGCCTTGATCATACACTCGGTGGGCATATGGTGGGTCTAGTGCACACGAAACAAGCATATCCTTGCCCGACTTGCAGCTCCTCAATCAGCTATGGGGGGTAAACTATATTTATGGCTGAGACCTTTTCTTGCAGAATCCATCACTACTGTACACAAAATAGTGAAATTAGGTTGCCCCATACTAATTTCTTGACATTTCACACCTTATAAATATCTATGTGTTCCTATTCAAGAATGCACCACTTTTGAATTAAGGTAGGAGGTTCTAAAAACACATAGGCTCTAGAACCATCTGCCTCTTCAAATGTACACTATTTGTAGATGTTGCGTTTTTGTAGCCTTCAACAATGTACATTTTAGGGGGGCGGGCGATTTTAGAGCCCTATGCCATTTCCACTTCAAAATTTCATAACCAATTCCACTGAGCTCCAAAAAAATATGAAACGACTTGGGTTAGATACCAATTTCACTTGAATGTCTTTCAAGGAAAATTTATTGAAAAATATTTCAAGAAACTTCACCTCCCCAACTTTTAGCTTCAACCCTTAAGTGGATGATTTATAAACCTCCTACCTAAGTAGGGTTGTAATTGGGACTCACAAACCTCCATGTGTGCAAATCCAAATATTTGCCCCCAAGTATTTGTCGACTTTGACAACTTGCAAAGTAACTTTAATTAACCCTTCAACAAAATCATCCATCTTGATACCGTGGGACTCACTCCTCTAAAAAAACAAAACCCAAAAGCACTCATTGGAAGTCTAAGTACTGTAGAAGATCTTCCCCTTTTCACACAAAACTCCGAGGATGAATAGTTGCACTTCTGTTCTACACTAAGAGATTCCCTGTCATCCATTGGACACCCAAAAGTCCGCCGCCTCGACGCTTGCCAAGGGTTAATTTGTGGAGGCAACCTAATTTTACTATTTTTTTTTGTTTGTGTGTGTACAACCGATTTGTTTGTTTTTGTGTGCCATCAAAAAGAAAAATGGAAATGGAAATGGAAATGAAATGCCATGATTCATGGTCCTATCTGGGATATTTGGGTTCAGACAGCTGCTTGAAATGCTCCCCAAGTCCCTGCATGATATTATTCAAAGTTATTGGTTCACAATCACTCAGCTTTTAGAGAATTGGGGGTAAGTGAGACTTTTTCCGTTTGTGTAAGGAAGCCCCGGAGTGATCATTCTTGTGGGTGGGCCGGTGGGGTAGAAGCTGACGGGTTACCAGTCCTGACAAGCTCTTGAGTTGCATGAGGGTGGGACTGAGGAACAATTGAAATTCCGCAGGGGCCACGGCACTTGAGAAAAAGCAAGCAAGCCCAAGCAGGCAGGGGGGACTGATTTCCCCGGTTCCCCAAAGCTTCTATTCTAGTACTAGGCCTCAAAAAGTCCCCGGACCCAAGCTCTAGAGCTAGCTCATGAATCATGAATCAACTTACTAGGCCAAAGATTGTGATATATACATTAACCCCCTCTCAAGTTAGGAGACCATTTTCTTTTTTTTATTGTCCACCGAATGGGCGTTTGAAAATGGGGGCATGGCTACGCGGTGAAGTCAATTTTGAATGGATCTTTTTCAGGATTTTGACACAAAAAGGTGGAGACATGTACTACCCCTTTTTGCGAGAAGAAGAGATGAAATTACGAGGGGGATTCCGGATCAAAAGTTATACAGTGGAAGCTCTCATAATGCAAATTCCCTACTTGCGTAACTAACTGTAGTTCTTTCATTTATTTGCATACTCCTTATGTGCGTAAAGTCCACTGTGCAAACTGTCAATGGAGTTGATCGTGTCAAACATCATTGGTTTTCTTAGATGGGCAACCAATGAAATGCAATTACTGTACAACATGAGCGTGTTTATATAATTGGCTTTTGGTACTTGAGCTTCTCTTTTGTGCATGTAGCTAATAGCCGCTTTCCACCATTCCCTTGTAGTAAGGGAAGTTCGATTGTACGACCCCAAAAGAAACCCCAAAGAATTCAAGCAACTGGGATAGTTCTCGGGATAGTTCCCCAACATCTTTGAAGCATCTTGCTCTAAAACCGACATGTACTTTTGAAATTTGGCACGTATGTGAATTAATATTATATGGTATGAAATTGGCAATGAAAGCTGGATTTAGTTCTGAAATCGTACTCCAAGAGGAGTCCAATTTTGTTAGCTAAGTTCCAAGGGCATGTTTGTATTATTACCTGGAAGATGTTTGTATCTTCTAGGTACATAGTTTGTCAAACAATTTTGAAAACAAAACATCTTCTTCTAACTTCAAACGTTGTAATCTTGCAATCTATGTTGACTTGTCAAAGTTTTTGAAATTTTTTCCACACGTTCTAAGTGATTGGTTAAACTATTTTTTGGTCATTCAGTTTTTTGGTTTTGTTTTACTTCTCCAATGCACAAGAAATCATCAAAAAATGGCTAGTGTATTTCTTGGATTACTAGACCTCCGAGTATTGCAAGGTGATTTAGAGTATGCCAAACTCTTTATTTGATTTTGAAACTTTTTGTAAACACTACTAAAAAATTCAATTTTATTGTTGATTTGGTCACGTTGATTTGGTCACGTTGATTTGGTTCACTTTTTTGTTGATTTTTGACCAAATCAACAAATTATTGTTCAAATCAATAGAAAAATGAACCAAATCAACACAATCAAATCAATAGAAAAAACTAAATTTTTAAGTAGTGAAATGTACCTAATAAGTTGCAATACTCAATTATAGTCTAAAGTCTCAATTGTGAGTAGAGCAAAAATCTCATTGTAAAAGGATTTGAAGTTTATAGTTCTTGTTTGGTACTTGGATAAAAAAAAATTCACTCACTTCAAACATTATAATCTTACAATATATGTAGTAATTTGGATTGATATTGTTTGTATATATTTCACTATAAGTTGTACAACACATCTGTGTATTTGAAATTGGAAAAAAAATCAATTTCAAATTTTGGCAAATGCACACCTAAAATGAGCAATTTTTGACAATTTTATTTGAAAAAACACCCTCCATTTTTAGTAGTTAAATGTATAGTTTCCACTTAGAAAAATTATATTCTTCTTAGAATAGAAAACATTTTAAAAAGTACACCTTATTCTAACACAAAATTGTAACACTAACCCAATTTAAAGCAACTAGTGTATGTTAAGGTAGGAGGTTCTAAAAGTGCACAAGCTCTAAATTGTCCACTTCTTCAAATGTACATTATTAGTACATGTTTCTTTTTCAAAACCTTCATCAATGTACAAATAGTGTACATTTTTTAGGAGGTGGGCGATTTTAGTGCCCTATGCCATTTCAACTTCAAAATTTCATAACTAATTCCACATAGCTCCAAAAAATATGAAACAACTTGGGTTAGATGCCAATTCCACTTGTTTTTCAAGGAAAATTTACTGAAAAATGTTTCAAGAAGCTTCACCTTCCCAGAATTCAATTTCAGCTCTTAAATGGGTGATTTATGGACCTCCTATAGTCCTATCTTATTGTTTGAAATATACAGTCTAATCATGAATATTTAAATTTTTTATTTTTAATATACCTATAAGAAACACTTGAAAAGTCATGAATCATTCAAAAACCACATATTATCACTGTCAGAGAAAAATGTTAAAAATTTAAACTATAAAATGTTAAAAAAAAAACATAAATTTTATTTAGTGTAATAAAGAGTGTTGAAAAGGGTGCTGAAACTCATATGTCCAAAAGTGCTTCAAAACAATGGGAACAAATGTAGAAGATAAAACAATTTTAAAATTGGGCTCCCTTGGCTATGTAGCAACTATTCTGTCCAACAAGCTAAACATGCAGTACCTAGTCAATTTTCGCCTCCTCATGTAGTTGAAGGTGTCAAATTCCAACACAAATTGCATGCATATGTGCAATATAAATAAATAATATATATAGTTATATAGTGTATGTATGTATGTATTTTTGTAATTTATGAAAAAATCAAATTGTATTATTTGGGCATCACACATTGCATGTAGAATCCAAAATTCACAATAACTTGTAGGATTTTTGCTTGTTACACTTAAAATTCATGTTGTAGGTGTGTAGTATATTGTCTAATATAATACATATTTTTTGTAATTTCTTAAAATATTTTACTATTTACTATTCAATTTTTAAAGTATTTCACACTTTAGATTTGAAAGATTTTTAGTACTACTAGGTACCCAAATTGATGAATCTCATTAAATCAAATTTTAGAAGGTACATTCCTTCATTAGGATTGCATTTATAAATAGAAAGATAGCTCAAAATAGCAAATATCTTATCTTCCACAAGGTTACAAATTGTACACATAGTTGTGAACATTAAAAAATAATTATTTTCCATTTATTTTTTGGAATGTCTTCTTCAAAAATTCTTGCAAATGTTTATTTTTAACCCCTAAATGCCCAAGGTCTTTCTTGAGATTTTTGGAATTTGCTTTAAATTGAACAAAAGCCAACATTTTGATTAATTGTAACCATACAAATTCAAACTAGACATGTTAGATATCACATAGGAAAAGAAAATACAAAATGTCACTTATGGAATGAAAGATTATAATGTTTGATCATGGAAGTGTTACAACTATGAAAGTGATTTAAAGTCTTTCAACCCTCTTTTCAAATGTCAAATCTAAAAAAATGTTCACCAAAAAAATATGAGGTTAAAGGATATAATAAGCATAACTCTAATCAATTTACAACTTTTAAAAATCTACTCTACAAATTTTTTAAATGAATTTTGATTTTGATTTTTTCTTCAAGATCTAGTATATTTGAGGCTCATTTCCAAGTGCCCTCAACACTAAAAAATCAAGATTTGTAATGGATGCCCTTGCACAAAATCTTGAATAGAAAATCATAATCATTCATTTTCAAAATTAGATTTCTGATGCTAAAACTAGACTTCAAACAGATTTTTTCAAAAACATACACTACTAAAAATTTTGTTTGTTTTTGCTTTCCTATTTATTGATAATTAATAATTTAAATGTTGTTGTCTCGGTTGTTGTATCTATTATCTTTTGATTTAGCACTTTTTAGTTTTCCTACTTGAAAAATTCTTTTGAGTTTCTTCTTTCTAGGATAATCTCTTCAATGATCTAATTATTAATTTAATTTTAATTTAATTTAATTTAGCTTTCTAATTTTAAAGTATTGTAGGAAGAATCACTTGTAGTGGACTGAAATGCAACAAATAGTACCAATGTTTCATGCCATCATCCTCATGCACCTATTTGAGTTTCTAAATGAAGCAAAAGCTCATTTTTTTTTTAAAAATCTTTGAAGATTTAGAAATGATTTTGGAGAAGTTTTGACATTGTTGAGTATAAATATATTGTGCCAAGATCACTTTGTGCCAACATGAGAGATAGCATAAGTAATAACAACAATGATGTGATAGTGACTCTATAAGTACCTAAGCATAGTTACGGAACATTCAATCAACAAAATTGAGGTGAAACTCACCTTCATTCCACATTAATATGGTAAGATGGGAATACACCTCCATAAGACTCTACTAGGGCTTTTTTCATTTTTATGAAGTGCCAAAGTGGTGATATAAAATGTTATGTTAAATTTTGCCTTTTAAATTGTGCTCAAACAACAATATCATATTTTTGTTACTTGAACTTTAAGAAAAAAATTCTAAAACTTACACATATTCAATCTACAACCACTTGAAGGAATTTTTTTCATTGACAAAAGGTTGTATTCATACTAATCTGGATCCAATGATGCATGACACTCCCAATTTGAATCGTTATGATGATGCTACAAATTTCAACATTCATCCATATATTGGATAGAAAATATCACATTTGTATATATTAAATGTTTCTAATTTTATTTTCATCCACAATTTAGCAATTTCATTTATGGTTATTTTCAATTTGAAGTTTTTTGGTGAAAACTTCACAATTTTTTGCCATTTTTTTAGCCAAATTAATTTTTTATGGTGCAATTTGGTACTAGAAAGCCAAAAAAAGGCCATGGACTTTACAAAATGTTTTGCATGACAATGCATAACCACATGTCATTAACTAGTCATGACAATGGTTATATACCAAGAACTAATAGCTCCTAGCCAACGATAGCTATTGTGGCTATAGAAAAAATGCCATGTGACTTGTGATGTCACAATTACAGCTCAATCTTGCAAGTATGACAAAAGCGAAAAACAATTGGTCTATCACTGCAAGTACTAAACATTAGCAACATCCTAGCAGAAAAAGGAAATAAAAGCCCATGATATATGTGTACACCAAGTGTAGTAAGTGGCTTAACAATCACCCCTTTATTCGGATCCCAAACTTTGTCAATGTTGAAGCCCCTTTCACATTGGCAAAAAATTTTGGCCTCCTCTAAAGAATCAACGATGGTCAAGAAAAAATTCTATAAAGATGAAGATTCTTGTCCATGCTCCAATAACAAACCTACTAGCTCACAAGAATTTCTTACTATGGCATACTCAAATAATCCATGCATCACCCAATAGAACAAACACCATATAAAACCATAGTGGTAGTGTACTTGGCGCTTCTACACAACACACATTTCAATCCAATTGAAATTCATGAATGGATAGAGTTGATTTGCCCATTAGTATGGCAAAATCTTGCCATTACAACCTTCCAAGACTAACACTCCCGACTAGAAAGTTTACAATGGTGACTCAAATAATCTACATGTTACATTGGACATTATTATTGACATAAAAACACAAGTTGTTTTATTGAACATCCACTAAAATCCTTTTCTTAAAATCATGAAAATATCACATAAAACATGAGGTTCTTATAGTGAATACATAAAAGTCATGGATACTTAAGCTCTCAACTGAGGTGTCAAGAGACACCACCAAATCCAAGGTCCAAAGTCTAGAACTAATAGTCATCCTAGGTTAAAACCTACTTGAAGTCTTGTTAAATACATCATCAAAATCCACAATGTTGGGGCCGATGTAATTTTCTACAATTTGCTTCTCTTATGACAACACTATTTTGATATTCTTTCAATAAAAAAATGTAACATTTTTTCAAAACTAGAATGTTACAATATTGTTAATTTTATGGCATAGGTGAAAGCATGAAAATATTAATGCTTGTTTTGTTGTACTTGGTTGTAGAACAAAAAATACTGTAACCTTTGGAAAAAAACTAAAAAAAAACTAAAAATAATTAGTAGAACATGACAAGTATTGTATTCTTAAAATTCAATGTAAAGAAAATTTTCCTCCCAAATTTATACACCAAAAAAATTAATGAAATTAGTTTGAGAGCCCAAAGAGATCACTATCAATTTAAAAAAAAATTATGTGACTTAAAAGATTCATTTAATTCAAAAGATTTTTTTTATAATATGTAGGGCCATTAAATGCTACATACTCTAATACATATATAAATTAGGCTATGTTAAAACATCACATAGTAGAAATTTTTATTAATAAGTTAGCCTTGAGAAATAAGGAATGTGTAAATTTTTCATAGTATGGTGATGATAAATGTGAACAAATAATTTCATGTAGATGATCAAATGAACATAGTCAAAAAAATCTACCATGGAGATTAGTTGATTGAAATTGTGCCACTGTACGAGTAGTGTATATATCAAAAAATTAAATGTAAATGTAAGACATTGACCACAAGTAGCAAAAATTGTCACATTGCACAAAAAGGGAAGTTACTTTAATAGGTTCAACAAATTGTGCACCACAAAGATAGAATTTATATTCCATTTGACTTCAATCTTTGAAGCCATACATGTTAAACACTCTCATATTGAATGGGATGTTTTCATGGTGATATCACTAGGGATTCTAAAGTGTTCAAAGGTAAACTTGTTATTAACACTTAAAGATTGGAAGGTATTTTGGGAGAAGAAAGTTCAAATTGGCAATTTTTAATGCATTATCCAACCATGCAAAAGTGTATTAAACAAGTTTTGAAATGTCTAGAAATTTTTTAGCCCATTTGATCATATAGATTGAAAGATTGTAACATTTGAAGTGAGATTTTAATTTTAATTTTAGTTTTAATTTTTTTTTCATCCATGCAAAACAGAGTCAATAGACTTTGAGTTCTTTTGGAGTAAACTTTTTGTTCTATAGAAAAATGAATATTTTGACAATTCATAAATATATGATGTTAAGATAGGAGAAAATGTTTTTTTTAAAGCTGCTCCAACATTATTAATAAATTTTTAGTCCTTTTAGAATGTAATTTGAGAAATAATTTTATTAGTTACAAATATGACAAATTTCAAAAATTGATGAGAGTTTTTGCAAAAAATGCCCCAAAGATGCTCAAATTGCTTAGTTGCCAAAAAAGTTTCAAGATAGCATAACTTTTGATTTGGGCACCCAATTGAAAAATTATATTCCTACTAAGGAGGTACATGTTTACACCTTATGTCAAAATTTTGTAAACATTAAACCAAAATTGACTTTATAGGAACATGTCTCCCATGATTTTTGATTGTCCATTCAACAAATAATTGGACTTCAGAGGTCACTTGAATCAATGACACTTGAATGGAATTGATTGTTATTGATTTCATGGTGTATACCTTATACATGCATGTAATAGAGGGAAGGAAAATTTTATTAAGAAAGGTGGGGGTTGGAGAAAATTGGACACTTAAATTTTATATGTAATATAATCCCACTTAAAAAATTGCATGAATGTATTTACAAAACCATAAGAGTTTGAAAATTAATAAGCCCCTCATAATTTTCTATGTAAAAAATACGTCCATTTTAAATAAAGTAATTAAGGTAAATAATCCCACATCAAATTCCCTCTTGACTCAGGTGTATACTTTAAATCACAAGGAGTAATTTCCTCAAGTTTGAGAGAAAATTGATGTTTTGATGTTTTAAAAATTTATAAAAGAGTGGAAACATTTTAAAAATAAATTCAAAAATATCCATTCTTAACAACTTGATGGAGATGAGATAAACAATATAATTCATGTGAAAATTATATACTCCCAATGCATTTTCTACCCCCAAAAAATTCCAATTATGTTATGTGTTTCTTTGAAAATGCAATTATTTTCCATCTCCTAAAGTAGCTGTGCACATCTAATTACAACCCCTTCTAGAACAAGTAGACTCTTGCCTAAAATGTACCACTGCAATGCATGAGAGTCTAGGGTGACTTTTGAAAATGCTTACTTCTAGCACCTTGGAAATTCACAATTTATTCATACAGTGTCTCAAAAATGCATAAGGAGGCAATTTAGAATACTCTTTTAAATTCCAACAAGATCCAACAAAATAAAAAAAAAATGAGGCAATTCACCACAAAAAGGAACAAATAATAGTGCTCAATTGCGTATTCGGGCGTATTGTGAAATAGTTATTACCCCACCTAGTTCGCGATCGTGGTGTAGGGAACTCTTTCATCAAACCCTTTTTAGGTTGAATATCCTCGTTAACCCAAAAATCCACTCCCGGGGCCACCACCGCTGATTTTGGAAGGCCTAGCTTCGCTTTGCTCCACCCAAGACGAGTTTACACGCTAAGTGCAAGAGACCCACTCTCTGACTGAGGTGTTGATCAGGAGCCAGGTACACAAACGAAGTTATGTGATCTCCCAAGTTGCTTCACAAAGCGAGGACTCTTGTCGGAAACGAGATATCCTATTCAAATGTAAATATGCATCAATATCCACATGTGATACGAATTCAATATACCGCTGCACAAGCTAAGGCCTGTCAGACTAAAAGATTCAAGGATGCGGTGTGGAAATGCATATTCAATTCGGCCTCCACATTCCCGTCAGCGCGCGTGAGATTGATTCTTCTTGGATTTTCTCGAACGAACTTAATCTTATCACTTGCCTGCAGCTGGCATGATGGGGTTCAAACTTGAACAAGCAAAACTGCAGGCAAAAAGTGAAATGGACGTACAACGTGTCCATAGCTTTCGTTTTTTGCCCCTTTCTAGCTGTAGCTAGTTAAGGCTTCCTTCGACCCTTCCTTCCATCCTTCCTTGGACGCTGTCTGCAATTGGCAGCCTGCCTGGTTTTGTCTTGCATTTCATCCGTCTTTCTAGCTGCCATGCCCGTGGAATTTCGAAGTCAAAACTCTTTTCCTTTTCACTTGCTTCGTTAGTTTAAAAAAAGTAGAAATGACTGACGTCAACGAGGCTGGGGACCAGAGCACGGTAAAGTGGGGGACGGGCTTTTTGTGGATTGGTTGGACGGATGCAGCCTGCCTACCTGATCTTGACAGTTCTACCACAACCACAACCGTGATGATCCATATCCACCGGCAAGCAGCCCAACGCCCCAACCTGCCGGGATTCTGTTTGTTGCCGTTGCCCCGGTTACTTTAACTGCATCCGGAAGGACCGGGTCAACTTCCGTTCTGATTGGGAAGGCCAGCCTACACCCCAAGGACACAATCCTATCCCCTCTCCAAAACCACAATTACAATTTACATTGATATTCATCAAGTGTATTTATTCATTGAGGGGCTTACTACCTTCTTGAAAGCAAGATGAAATCAATCCCCACTCCGGCGCTTGAAATGGCAACGGATCGAATATGCTTGGCGTCACGGAATATCCCTAATCGCACCAGATTCCCCCTCCACAAGCTAGCTAGATGATAATATCATACAGCCCAAGCGCGCCCGGGCTCCAGCGGTCCAGTCGAATCTTCCATATCTGCGAGAATCACTGGCGAGGCTCATTCCCTGCCTGCAAGATTGTGTCTGCTTTGTAGAACCTGGTCAATCCATTGTACGAAGGGGCCTTTCTGTGATGCTGGGCTAGCTTAGCTCACGACGGGCCCTGCCATGATCTAGGGCAAGCTGATTATTTGAAGAGGTCCGGGCTGATGTAAGCAGCCCTTGCAGCATTGGGCTATGGTTTGTCCTTATCTCTTCGACTCGAAGGCTCCCTTCCCCCATTGGTGCTGCCCCTCCACCTCATAGCGTTCGCGTGCATCAGCTGGGCCGCAGTAGTGCATGCTGGCTGGCAACCCACCACAATAATCATCAGTCCTGGAGGACCTAACTACTCCTATTATTGAATTATTTAATTTATCCGCCGGGGGACTGCCTATTATATAGCTTTCACAGTTTGGGTTTTAATTTTCTTTTTACTGTCTCCCGGTAACCAGTTCGAAAGTCGAATCATCGCATGCCTGCATGTACTGGCTACAGTGGCATGTTCCGGCTCCAGTTCCAGCGACGTCAACGTAGTCGGACGAGCAGACGAAACCGAGAAATTAAGCGTCTACAGATCTTTTTTCAGGCTTGGCAAACTGCCGGATGTGAGTGGCAGATGATGTTAACTACTGTAGCCAAATCAGTTCATCACTGTTGCTAGGAATGTAGATGGGGCCCTGGTGTGGTGGTTCCCCACCAAGGCTGGAAGGCACGACAGATTGGGCACTACCCAAATATTCCTGCAGGTTCGGGTGCTGTTCGTGGATTGGTTCGGGCTCTTGGGCCAGCTTTTTCTGTTGCGGAAATCAGGTCCTGGGAAACGAAATGATCTCCGCGAATTGAACATCCCCTCCGGAATCGCTACGAATTGATCATATCCACCGTTAGCGTAACTATTAATTCTCCTCTCACGAAGATGACTTTCGAATTAATTAAGTAGGCCACTGCAGTGGTGGTCAAGTACAAGTACAGTGCCTCACCGTCCGTGAGCTTGAATTTGGTGAAATTAGATAGCTAGCGAGGAGGGATTAAATATACATCAAGAGTGAAATCATCATTCATCCGTCGTCATCATCATACACAAAACGATTAATAATAGGATAATTGACTTAGTAGGCGAGAAAACGAATTTTGCCCTGACTTAGTTGGCAGGGAAGGCACCAAACATGCCGAGTCGACAGTTACCCAATTTCGGGTACCCCGTTCACGCCACTGTCAGACTCTTTCTACGTCAAGCAAGGGCACCAACAAAGAAGCTGTCATCGCGAACGACTTTCACAAGTACCTTATGACAACGCAAGGCAAGCCAAGCCATTCCGTCACTGCCCTGGCCGGGGCAGTTTCTGCTGCACTAACCCTGTGGTAAGGGAAGGATCAGTACAAGTGCTTAGAGCTAACCTGCCACATTTTTATCGTATGGGTCGAGAACTAGCGATTCCTACCTCCTGAATATTTCAAATTATGAGTCAGATCGATCGACTGTATTGCTTAATGGATTGTTTAATCCAGGCACGCTCCTGCCCTGTGAAGCAGAATTACGAACGAGAGCATGGAATGAAATTAGCGTGGTGAAACGGGAACCTGAGGAAGCGATCAAAGTTGACTAGTAGTCCGGCAGGGCTGGTGGGACGGGGAGATTCGCAAATGGGGAGGCCACGCGATGGGGCCAAGCAAGCTGATCAGGGCTCCACGGCAGCTTTTTCCATGAATATGCATGTGGGGTGGAAGTCGAGAAGCTCCCCACCATCAGTGATCCCCAAGAGGTACGCTTTGTCGCCCTCGCTCCTTTAACTTGCACCCTCACTGACCACACCCACCCAGTGATATGATCAACAAAGAACAAGATCAAAAGCTTCTTCCGTGCGTTCACTCTGTCTTCCCTAGCTAGCTTTGCGAAGGTTAAGTATGTACGTGAGAGACCTTCATCTCCGAATTACTAAAGGTGCATGCTAGTTAGCTCAGTCCTTATGTAAACCTTGGCGGGCACAGCGTTGATGCTCCGACGCCAAACACGGAAGTGGAAGGTCCCATCCATTCGGACATATCCTGCCACAGAAGACTTAGCGGAGTGAAGTACGAGAGATGCCAGGCGTATTTCGAACCTAGCTAGGTCGTGATTTCAGAATAAATGACGATCATTTTAGGCTCCAGATAATATCAAAAGTGGGAGCCCCGGCACCAACGCTTTTTCAACACACGTCGTCGCTGCTTTCTTGCTTTTCGTTCACAGCGACGATCGTCACGTTGTACCTAGAACTCGTCAAACGTTGCTTGTGAAGCAGAACATGAAACACAGGTAGCAAGGAGTAGCGATACTGTGTCATTGCAAATGCATGCGACGGGCGATTCCATTGAGGATGTCCATCAAAAAATTATTGTGCTTGCTGCAACCACTCTGGCTGACGTACTAGTCTTTAGCTTCGTTCCTGGACATTAGGAGGTAGCTCTGCAATTAAGAGGATCGGAGAAGAGTCGACCGAGGCGCTCCAGACAGACTAGACCGACATGCAAGCAAGACGATGAATGCTCAAGCAATATGAGGAACGTAGGTAGCGAGCACAAGGGATTCTACTCGAGGTGGATCCGTGCAGTGATTGAGAGGTATCAGCTAATTCAGCACATCCTGTAAAGCCCCATACATAGAGCTGCAGCAGCAAGCAAGCACGTTGAACGACAGCAACTAGTTTGAACGATATATATTCCGAGTGTAAAGTGCGTGACGACGTCGTCGTGCGTGTACAGATGTAGATTACAGACTCCCGGTGCAGTGGATTTCCTCGCGTGATAGATCGAGCCTGATCGAGGAGAAGTCCGAAGAACCATGTCATCGGGGTCTAATGCACCCCGAAAGCCGAACGTAGCCACTACGTCCACGTCGCTGTTCAAAGCGTCGAGTAGGTTCCTCCATAGCGGAGAGCGGAATGGGTCTGCTGGAGCGGGAGGGTCTGGCAAGGGTGTGAAACGTCAGAGAGCAACAGCAGGGGCCTCGTTTGATAGCGAGGAGAGCAACAACATTTCGGAAGTCTCGCGATGCTTCGCGGTGGCGGAGCACAAGGACAGCGCGGGAGGGGGGAAGAGCAAGAAACGGTTTGTGGGCGTTCGGCAGCGCCCGTCGGGACGCTGGGTCGCCGAAATCAAAGACACCACGCAGAAGATTCGCTTGTGGCTCGGCACTTTTGATTCCGCTGAAGAGGGCGCCAAGGCGTATGATAGTGGTATGTAAAGATGTACTTCGCTTGCAGCTGTTTGGTTAATCTCGTCGTAGGAAACTATGGGCACCCAATTTTATTCTGACAGTTGATTCCTTGTTTTGGTTTTGCAGCCGCGCGGGCGTTGCGAGGGGCCAACACGCGCACGAATTTCGTGCCCGCCATGGCTTGCGAGGGTACCGTACCCGCGTCCAAAGCAGCTCGCCTCATCCGGCTTCGACAAATCGCGGCCGCGTCGAAAGCGGGCGAGAAACAGGCACCTCGCAATGTCGAGTTGAAAGGTGCAGATGATCACCCCAACGTTAAAGTAGAATCACCCCCTGAGAATCCTTCGCCTCTAGTGAGACAGGATGTACAGCAATCTATCAGCAGTTTGGATTCGCCAGCTGCAGTAGATGATCATAAAACGTCCCTCCTGCCTTCGCCTAAGCCTGCTCGTCTGCTGGGCCGCAGACATAATGCACCCCTCGCATCTGCAAAACTCGAGCAGGAGGAAGCCTTCGATGCTCCTCCTTTTCTTGATCACGGCGCCGTGGTCGACACTGGCTGCAAGGCGAAGCTCGAGGTGATCCCTTCTCCTCCGAAGCTGGAACCTCAGCTGTCCATCACCTCTGAGAGTTTCTCCAATGCCATCTCTCACAGCCTCACTGCAGGATCCCCGCAGGAGTCGTCTTCCTCTCCAGGTCTTCTGAGACTCCCCTCGCCGAGAGCCTCTTTTGAGTGCATGCAGGCGTCGAAGGATGCCACCGCAGCAGGAGGGGCAGTGCAATCGGCGAACCATGCTTTCGTGGAAGCGACGGAGTCCCACCTCAAGAACCTCAATCCAGAAAGATTCACCACGCATCGGTTGGAACGCTTAGCATTCCCAGAGGACCATTTTGTGGCGCCACCTCCGATCCCGTTTCATGATCATGACATGGCTGCATTGGAAACGTCGACGACACGACCATCGCTGTACCCCCACCAAATCAGCAGCTCCTGCGCTACAAACAGGGACATGTACGCAGCTGCTGCACAATCGGAGACGGATACTCAAGAGATCATCTGTGGAGGGCGGAACTTCAGATCACCCTTCGGTGGTCATCATCAACCAGACGACATCGATGATCATGAAGAGACCATGAATTTGAACGACGAGAAGCATAACTGCGAGACGAAGCGTGGCTGCGACGAAGCACACGTCATCAAGGACGAGTCGTTGATGGAGTACCCGAACTCGGAGGAATGCATTCTGAGGGAGAAGGAGTTCGCTGTGCCGGGGCTCGTCGTCCCGGAGTTTGTGGGGCCGGAGATTCCATGGCCGGATTACGTGTTGATGGACGAGATTGGGATGGATTCAACGGGGTTGCTGGGGTTAGACCTAAGCTGTGAAAACTCCGGAGTGTACACATCCGCGTTTGATTTCTCCGCGGAGGCCATTGATCGAGACTCCTGCACGAGCGGGGTGCTGCTGGAGGAGCATCATACGAGCAAATTCTTCGGGATGCCCTATGAGCAAGCCCATAGTCCTCCTGCGAGCCAAGTTTTCCAGGAATGCGTGCTCTTGACGGAGCCGGAGCTCGATTACTCGCTCCACGACGCTGGACCCCCGTCATTGTCGCCACGGGAGACGACGAGGTCGTCATCGCTGCTCTGGAGGTTGGACGACACTACCACTACCACGTGGGACGGGCAATCCAGCGGCAGCACGACGGATGTCAAACCCCAGCAGAGTGGCAGCAGCAGCGATGCCAGCGGCGAGTGCACCAGCAGCCAAGACCATGAAGCGCTGTGGAGCTCCATGGACCTCGCCACGCTCTGCATGGCTGCGTAAGACTCCCCCTCATCGTCGTCAACTTCTTCTTCCAGCTAGTGAGTTTATCATGTAGGGTGTGTGAATTTTGGATCTGAACTATAAATTGTGTCAAAAACTGCCCACCAATTCAAGATTCCCATTCCCCGTGTTTGCAGCTCAGGAGGTCATGAGCCCTTTGGTCCATGCCCATCTATCTTCAACTAATGCAAAGCATTGTAAGTCCATCGATCGCTGGTTGGCCTAAATAAGAGGAAATCGTTGCAATCATCAAAATTAATAGACTTCGCCTGTACAGATCGGATTGTGTAGTTAGGAAATTAGAGGGATTGGCTTTTTCTGAGTCCTGTACAGGCTGATGTTATCGTAAGGTCCATTAGGCAGATCATGCGACTGTTGCACCGGAAGAATCATGTTGGAGATGGGGCTCTCTCTCTCTCATTAGGTATCCGCAAGCGTCGATCGGTACAAGAAGGGATCTCTAGAGGGTAATCGCTGATCTGGATGAGCAAGCATTGATCTCCCTTCGACAAGATGAAATCCAAGTGTATGATTGGGATCTGGAGCAGATGTGCGCAGTTTGCTCCCCGTTCAGAACCGAGTGCTGGTACAACCGACCATTTGAACCGACCATTTGAACCCAGTGCTGGTACAATCATTGGTCACAGAAGAATCATGTCGTAGGCGGATAAGCTACTGACACTCGGATTAAATTGGTTCTTGCACGAAATGCAGTAAGAGACACGTGGAATAGGCTGGATGTAGACCTTGAATGGCAGTTGAGTTGCTCAATAGAGTCTTCAGTTGGCTTGCAACGACTCACTTGTGACCTCCAGTAGTCTTTCAGAGATTGTACATTGTGGCGAAATCCTTTAACAGTTTTGTTCCTAAATAACGTCCCAGCTTATGTAGATGCCTTCTGCCGAAAAGCTTCATCAATAAGGGCACTCGTCGGAATCCTGATTCACACGCATTGATTTGTTCTCCTTGAAAAACACTTAACGTCTTAACCTGAAAATAGTCGGCAAGAATCACCAACCACGAATACCAGACCTCTTCGAAAGAATAGAGTCCGGTTTTTTAATTTCTACACAAAGTAGTCTTTCAGCAATCGAGAAATACATCACTGGAGTAGTCAAATAGTAGCCTTATTTGTAATCTACTCAATGAAAAAAGAAGCCTAATATTGCCGAAATAAGAGACCACAGACCCCAGATTACCAAAACAGCTCCGGCAAGTCCTGCTAGAATAGTAAGGACTGGAGGTCCTTGTTTTTCTGTAAGCGCTTCCTTCGCTTGGGAAACTTCTTGCTCCCCGGCTGCCACTGTTTCATTCGTATCGACTGATTCGGCCTCACAACGCCACTTTCTTCGTTGTGGTGGCTGTTTGAAAGATCCTGTAGCAGAAAAGGCTACGTGTGAGCAGAAATGGTGAAGCCAAACATTCTCACTCGCTCTAAAAGGGAACAAGCATTGCCAACGATTTCGTAACACCACACGTTTCTTGGACAAGCCAGGAGACCTTGAAATTCTTCAAGATCAACATTAGCAACAGGAAAATGAAACAAGCAGCTAATCGCATGTATCCTTACCCCAAACAGAAATGTATAATTTCCATATCTCTTTCCATATGATCAGTATAATCTTCTCTATAATCCATACTAATTGAAAATTTCAAAACCCTATTTGACATATTAGAATAACATTGTTTACCAGACATTAGAATTCATTCCTTAGAATGGCGGACCCCATGCTATTATTCCTTGTAACACATGTATCATTTTCATTGGGTACCGTAACTTTCGAACCATTGCTTAGTCTCACACATTGGGTATAGAGACAGTAAAAAGAAATAGGGCTTCCTGGGCGCAGAAAATGAAATACAGAAGGAATGGAAACGCCCACCAACCCTAGAAAAAGAGCGAAATTTCTGTACCTAAAGCGGGTAGCAACCTCAGGCTTGTTGCATTCCTGCACAGAATTCACAGCGATTTGTCAGAATTCAAATACAGCGATTATAACTAATTTCAGCTTCGATTTCAGAGAAAAGGCTTGATCAAATCTCAGCTTCGAGTGCAGAGAATTCTCCGGCCTATGGGAAGCGTCAAAATTCACGGTGAGTCCATTTCATACCACTCGAAATTCACTAAAGGAGCAAGCAAAGAGGCTTTATATTCTTCAACATCACTAACAAGTTCCAGAGGTGGGACCATAAATTCTTATAGCACGGCGTGGTGTCAGTCCCGAAAAAATCTCGTGAAAACGACAATATGTGAGCCACTTTCAGAATATCATGCCCCCATTTGGAGCGATCCCTTCTACGATGCGAGCACACATTCCAGCAGCACCAAAGAGAAGCCGAATCCTCGCCAATGCAACAAGAACATTCCAACCCCAAAACTCGACCTCCAAAACCCCCAAACCACATCCCATCCCATGCACAAGCGCCACCCCCGAACACACCCCTCAAGCTCGGGTGGGATCCAATGCCTCCCCAAGAGAGAAATTAGGTCCAAAGAGGAAGACAGAACACTCACAATCGAGGAGTAGCCTTGGCGCCCAACGATGAAGCTGGGTCTGGAGAGGATCTTTGGTGGGTTGCCGAAGTGGCGAGACGCAAGGAGAGAGAGGACGCCGCTGTTAGAGTGAGCGTGGCCATCACTGCAATCTGGAGAGGCGCCGGCTGTAAGGGAAAGCACTCAAATGAAAGGAGCAAAGGGGCAGGCATGGAGCTGCTGTATGCAAAAGCCTCCGAGGCCGGAGAACGCAAGGTGCCCTCCACCAGCGATGGCGGGTCCTCTCAAGCAAATGTGTGTTCCCACCTGGGCTTACCGGATGTGTCAGAACGAGTAAGGCAAACCAGCCTATGACAAGCAGAATGAATGGTTGCCTTGTTGACATAATTAAAAAATCTTAAATTATCTTCCATACAAAGACAAATGTGAGAAATGGAGAGAGCAATTGAAATTTTATTTTTTTGACGAAGTATGAATTTCTTAAGAATTTTTGAAGTGTGCTCTCCTACTAGCTCAAAAGAGCCTTTAGGCTACCCCCAAACCACCAAAAAGTGTATCTACAATGGTCATCTTACCACTTGAAGTAGTCACAACATGGCCACAATATTTTCTAACATGGCAATGACATGGAGGAATAAACACTAAAAAGGTGGAAGTTCCTATTGCAGTCACTAATAACTCCTTCACCATCATCCAAGGCATTGTTGTGACCACTAATTCAACCTAATTAGCTCAAATCTCAATTATTGCAAAAATTATGTCATGAGTTGATGTGTAAAGGGTCATTTCCTAACGTCTACATTGGGCAACTTGCAGTGCATTCCCACTTGCGGGTTTGTTATCCACCGATAATATGGTATGGAGATAGGAATAACTTTATACCCATTATTTTCTAGAAAAGCAATAGTTAGGTAGTAGTGATCAAGTACTTAGTAATCTTTAGAAATGAAGATTTGAAATTTTTTTGGACATTCTTATCAAATTGAGTTTTTAGTGGCTAATTGTAGGTTGAGAGTCTTGTCATTACAATAGAGGGACTACTTTCAACTGAATGAAGAAAAATCGCAACATTTTGTGTGGCTATGGATCACTTTGGCTTTGAAATCTAGTTTTCTATTCCACATTAGAGTACAAAAATGGAATTGTCTACCTTTGTTACTTTGCACTATGGTGGATAGTTTGTAAATAGTTTATTTGGACCATATTCCAACCTTAAGATTTATTTACTTGTTTCCACAGTATATGAATCACCTTGATGGATAATTGATTGTCTTCATTGCAATACAAAGCCACCGTGTGACCCACAACAATACTTGTCAATGGTTGGCTTTTATTTCCCACCTTACAATTTGTAAAATACCTTCAGTTCTTGAATGTCATCTATGGAAGAGGAAAATGAATCTAAAAAAGAAAAAAATAATAGTGCTTGAATGCATGCTTGTATTCCAATGAAAATGTTGTTTCTATAAGCACTACAAATGTTAATGTGCTAATAAGACTCTATCCCTTGAATTCATTGGGAATCTTTTACTTTGGATATCACAATTACAAAGTTCAGGTTTGTAATATGCATGTACATTCATTTAGGATTTTTGTTTTTTCATTTAATTTATACAAACTGTCATAAGAATAATATAAGAAACATTAGCAAACACTCTATTATTTAGAAAGTGGACCTACAAAAATAAAAAAGGGCTCCAATGCCTCAATGAATGATAGTATAGAATGACAAATATAATTTTTTAATTTCTATTATATGTTCTCAATTCATTTATCTCTTCTTTTTAGTCATTAATCCCTAAGCGCCCAGCTTGTGGAGAGTAAATAGGGGTCCATAATGGAGTCAATCCATTTAGAGTGTTACCACAGACTCAAAATCGAGATCCAGAAAAAGTAACCGTATAAATTAGTGGTGGAAAAGTGCAATTGCATATGGGACTAAGTTGATGAGGGTTTCACCAAGGATCAATGAAGATTATAATGATCAAATATGCCTCAACTTTTCATGTTCAATCAATTTTAGGTGGGAAGTGGCACTTTGGGACCTTGCTAATGATTGCACAACTAAAATTGAGCCCTAAAATTTGGATACAACCTTTGGGACTGAGACATCTACTAGCTAGCCAATTCCCAAAAAAATTTGATGTCGGGAGGGCCGTTAGAAAAGCACATGAATGCACATGTGGTACTGCAGAGGTTGAACCACGAACCGGGAGTAACATACAACGCTTACTGACACGATGTTCGTCATCCTTGTCAACCTGACATAGGGACTGTTAGCTGCGATCTCTTGTGCCTCCAACCCAATTGTCAATTTTAGTTGAAGCTACTTCTCTAAGCAAGGCACGAGAAAAGACCTGCCACACTAAACACCCCAGCTGACGCTCTAAAAGCGCGACAAGTCAACAACTACGCCAAACGTGGTAGCAGGGGTCCAGCCGAAAACATTCATGGCTGGGATTCAGTTATAAAAAACCACAATATGTTGCAAGATTGAGGTGTTTTTGTAGAAGGACATCTGCCAAAGGGAAGTTCCCTCTCAAAAATTGGTGCACCCCACCCCACCCAGGACCAAAACACAAATTTTTGCAAATTGAGAGCACTTGTCATATTCCTCCGAATCCTCAGTACCTGTAGAGAATTGACTTGATAGTGTTTTTCTGCGTCAACAAGTTTTGACTCTAAGACCCGTCTACAATAACAACCAATAACAAAGTTGGATGGATTCACTGACAATACCTAACTTCAATCAATTCAAGGGATACCAAAGTGTGCTTTAATTTGGAGAGAAAATTTGCTCATGAGGGTTTGCTTTTCTCTATTGAGAATGATAAAGGGAAACATTCATGTTCAAACCGAATCAATTCACAATGTACACGACAAATTTTTAGGATGCAAAATACCCCGATAGTTCACAGCCCCCCCAAAAAATGTCAAAAGAAGTTATGACTCCCTTGCTAGGTTGTCACATTGGACGGACGGACGGTCCGTCCGTCCGGGACATCCGATAGGAATGACGTCCGTCCGAAGTGTCCAAAGTGGTCAATGGGCAGCTGACTTTCTGTGAATGGAAAAAATTCGGATTACAAGAAAATTCAGCGACACTTGGATGCCAGCTTGGAGGGTGGGGCGTAGACGGAAGAGAGTCGGGGCGGAAATAAGGTGTGGGTGGGGATGTAGACGACATGGGGCGCGGACCCTATCAGGGCGTGGACGTTGTTCAGGGCACGGACGGGAAATGGTGGGCGTGGACGTGAGGGTGCGGTTCAGGGCGTGGACGAAGGACAAGAAAAAATGGCATTGGGTGTTTAGGCCCTTCAATTTAAACCCCTAACTGCCCAAGGCACTAGATTCTGGTGTTTTGAAAAGTTTTAAGTTAAATAAAATCCAACCAAATTGCTATTTTTAGTAGCTTATATTTTTGAATAACTCTTTCTGAAGTTTAGTTTTAGATTCAAAAATCCGATTTGAAAAATGAATGACTATGATTTTTTATTGAAGATTCTGTGCAAGGATACCCATTGCAATCTTGACTTCCCATAGTGTTGAGGGCTTTTGGAAATGAGCCTCAAATACACTAGACCTTGGAGAGAAATTCACATTAAAAATTCATTTTAAGGAATTGTAGAATTTTCTTGGAAAATTTGTAAATTGATTGGGGTTATGCATGCTAGGCCCTACAACCTCATTTTTTTTGGTGACCAACTTTTTAGAGTTGACATGCTAAAGAGAATCGAAAAATTTTCATAGTTTTAACACCCTCATGATCAAACATTATAATCTTTCAATCTATAAGAGATATTGTTATGTTTTCTTTTCTTGTGTGATCCCTAACATCTGTAGTTTGAGTTTGCATGGTTACAATTCAAAAGAAATTGGTACAACTTATCAAAATGTTGATTTTTTGTTCAATTTAGAGCAAATTCCAAGTATCTCAAAATAGGCCTTGGGCACATAGGGGTTACAAAATTGAAATAAAATGTTTTGGTGCCCCTTCCCTTTCAAAGTTTGAAACCACAAACATTTTGTGAGGGAATGTTTGGGGCCCCCCTAGGTGTGAAACACTTCAGATTCATGAGTGAATCTTTCGGTGCCCACAAAATTCAATGCAACAATTCCATTCACCAATGTCTTGAACACATCAATTTCATATACAACCCTTTTTCTTACAAATGTCAAATACACTTATTTGTATTTGAAAGAAATGGGAACCCATTCTATTAGGAGAATAGAACAAAAAGGCCAAGCCAGAAGGTTGCACAATGCCTACTACACTTTTTTTTTGTAACATCACACATTAATGATTTAACGGCATGTATTTTTTACACTGTCTACCTATTACAACTGGCCTAACTACCATCCTCAATACACAAAACAAGGCCTTCCTACCTACGATAACAACACTCAGGCATACTCTAGCAATGTGTTTTTTGCTTCAAAGTCTCTACTACACCTGAGACTGTTGCCCTCTTATCCACATCTTCTTCTTGGAGGCTCTTCAGTTTCAAAGCCAAATTTGTGTACTGCTCTGGATTTTGTTTCGTAAAGTACATAGGATCCCAATCATGGTTCCAAATCCGTTGTGCTATTGAACCTGCTGCATAGGCTTCCGCTTCCATTGTATACAAATGCTTCTTCTGTATGACTTGAAGTGAATTGATTGAATCCGGGGGGCCAAAGGTATAGAACAATTCCGGAGCAACAAAGCGTTTTACAGCTTTTACCTTCAAGAGTTTATCCATTGTAGCATATCCATATTTGGATGGCTCTTTCTCCACCACCCTACCAGAAAGTCCCCAATCACAAACTCCTATGTATACCACATTCTGTTTTCAAGGGTCGAAATGGAGGAGAACGTTGGATAAAGACAAGTCATTATGGAGAAAACCTTCATCATGGTATTTTACCACTATAACTAGCAATGATAATGCCAAATTCAGACGATTTCGTCAGTAGGTTGCAACCCACCTCAATTGTTCGGAATTCAATCCGCTGTTGGTTTTTTTCAAAATGTCATCATTGTTCACTGTTTCAGAAACCTTTTTGTCAAGGTTCACCTGAAAGCACTGTAAAGATCCGCCATTCCACCAAAGGGTGTATCTTTCCATTGTCTTTGGATGCAAGTACGAAAGTCTAATGATGCTCGGGTGCTTCACAGGACACGTTCCCGCCTCAATCATGATTTCACGGCGCTTCTCCTTTTGATTCTCAATTTTCAAGATCTTGCCAGCAAATTCCATCCATGTCGGGATGCTCCCAAGTTTAGTGAGACGCACTTTTCGAATGGTCCCATATGCTCCTTCTACTTTGAAGCCTAGCATCGGTACCACTTTCACCAAACTTTCCAACCACTTAAATGACCCACTGGTGCTGTGGCTGTAAATTGCATTCTCCGCTGTTTCTTTCTATGGAGACTTCTTTCTATTACGTGAACTTGAGAAAATTTGGCACCAAGTCTGTACCATTGACAATTTTGAAGCAAATTCCTTGTCCTCATCGTCCCAGTCACTCTTATCTTCTTCTTTTTTGGCTACATTTAACCACATCGCTACAATATTGGTGGTTAAGGACTTCACCATGCCGTCGAGCCACTCCGAGGCTAACCAATACTCAACAAAATTGTTATATTTCTCCGATGCTTCCAACTTCACTTCAAGCTCGTACCGCATATCTTGAGTGAGTTGATGGTAACCATCTTCATTCTTGTTCACGTACGTTCTCTTCAACATTGAAACACTTCGTACCCTATAGAAGTCAATGCCAAAGGACCTTGCCTTCTTCGTGTACTCTAGCGGAGGCCAATTTGGATTTGGCGGCTTCTTGGACTTCTTACTGGATGATGAAGGGTTCGATGACGAAGGATTTGATGATGGGATTGTCCAAGACATGTCCCAAACCGAAGGCCCACCTTCCTCAAGTCTATCGAGATCAACATGTAGAGGACACTTCCCAGACGAACCACTTCCCGATGAAGCCATGCTTTGGAGAGGTTTTGGATTTTTTTTTTAAATTAGTGAAAGCATGTGCGTGTTGTGGGCCAAGTCTGCACACCCACCAATGCACTACATAGGCCGCGGAGTGAGCTACAACGTGGGGCAGTGGAGGAGGCTTGGCAAATGGGAGGTCGCCCAAGGGGTTTTTATAGCCGGAGGGGTAAGAACGTCTCTACCCCCATCGAGAACGTCCCCGCCCAGTCCGCACCAACGTCCTCGCCTTGCTCGAGAGTCGGGAATGACAGTTCTATGTCGGGAACGTCCCCACCCCCATTGAGAACGTCCCCGCCTGACTACTTGCACCCCTGCCCCTATATAAGGCGTCTCCGCAACGTTCATTGTACCTCATAGCTTCCCTCGTTCCTCCACTTCTATTGAGCTGGTTGCGAGGGCGGTTGTGGAGTCTTCTACAGTACGAAATTTACTCAATTTTTTTGCAAGTCATCATCACCATGGACACGCCACTAAGGATGATGAAGGTGGAATGAGACAAAACCCGCATACGACAAGGCCAAAAACAACGCAAGCGTATAAACGTTTTACAAAATCCCACGAAACTTGCATTCAGAGGTTGGTAAGACATACCTAATCCATGGACCATGGAAACTTGCGTCTCCTACATCGAATGGTGCCACATTGGCAAATCCTTCCCAGATGATCGGCATAATCATCACCGCCGATTAAACAAAGCAAATTTGAGGTATTGCACAGATGGTGCATTCAAGAACCGATGCATTGACATGTACCAAGTATTGTATGACCGACCCACCGTAGAACGCAACGAGGTTCATTTTTTCATTGTGTGGGGCGTACATGCGGAAGTCAAACTTGGAAAGAGGGTGGACTGGTCTATTGTGGTGGAAAGAGGCAACAAAATCAAAGTGCTACATCCCACAAACGGATTAATCCCGATAAATGCGCGAAGGTATCCAGAGGGTGGATTGGGACATTTCAGAACAATAGTGGAAGTGCCTCACGACAATTATGTGACCAAAGATTCCTCTACAAATAATGATTCCGATGGCACACGTATGCCTCCACGACCAACAACTACTTGGAGTCAGCAACGCATCAGAAGACGGAGGGCCCTATGAATGGATGAGCATGAAAAAGGTGTTCCACGAACAATTCCTGATGAACCGGTCATTGAAGCACCAAATGAACCAGTTCCTGAAGCAACTAAAGAAGAACTTCTTATGCCAATGCAAGAGGAAATAGATGTGCAGGTGGATACGGTTGAGAGTTTGAAGAAGGAGTTGAATGACAAAATCAGCGAACTTCAAGGACTATGTGAAGATAGTCACAGATTGAGGGTGGAGTTGGAAGACAAGAACAATACCATCAACCGACAATCCCAAAAAATTGGTTGCGTGCAACATGCTCTTGAAATGACCACGATAATTGATGAGGTTCGTTCCACAGTCGTAGAACCTCAAGATATTCCTGTAGCAAATGTCACAGTAGAGGACGAAGACCTTCCATCCCTTCTTGTACGGAATGTGAAGCTCCAAGAGCGTTTGGATGCATTGGTCTCGTAGTATTATCAATGGAAGTTGGCATACGTGTTCAACGTGGATAGGAACCGGCAAATGGCTGCCGAGTTCACTAAAATTTTCAACACATATCTTGAACACAATCAAGAACGTGTCTTCGGCTTAACTTCTTGGGCCCCTGTGGACGACCTCTTCCAACCCAAGAAAATGGCAACCAAAGTCATCTCTGGAAATCAGACTGTCATTGATTGGGCTCAAAGTGGTTGGGATTTTCAGAATGCCATGTCTGCCCATGTGACTACCCCCAATAAATTATTATGGCCCAAACTGTCTGCCTTTGTTGAAGACAGAACTCAGTGTATAATTTGTTTAAATAACTTTGGTCCGGAAGGTGGAATGCATTTGGGCATGTGTGGGCACTTGTATCACCCAATTTGCTTTATTAGCTTAATGGTCAACCGTAGACGCTGTGCAGTGTGCAAGGCTCCTTTCCACAAGCGTTTATATGAGTTGTTTGGCTTGGTTGAATTCATGCCACCAAATTGGGAATTTGATGCCAACAATGCACCTGACCATCCCAGTAAATGGAGAGAAGATCTTGTCTGGAATTGGTGGTACAAGTACCACTCGTTGGAGAAGTCCCGACTCTGTGATCAATGGGGTTGGGAAAATGATCCAGATGCAGTTGTCAGAGTGTGCCACAACTTGATTAAAGGCACATCGGAAGCAAGCCAAGGAAAGAAGAATTTCTTCTTCCAAATGCTTTAATGGGCATTGGGATGAAAATGAGAAGAAATTCCGATTTGGGCCCCATCCCCGGAACTGGCTCTGGGATAAAGATGGAGTGGTATTAACGAGCATGAGGTGGTGGATATTGAGAGCGACAACGACGACGGATATGACATGCCTAGTCCACGAGAAAGAGTCATGATGTCGGAATCCGAGTGGAGAAACCAGTTCAAACTTGATGCGATAGATTTTTTGTTGAACTAACATAGTCCGTAAACGCGTCAAATGCTTGAAGAGCTCCAACAATCCCAAGTTTTGAGGGCCATATTAGAGGAGGATGGGCCAGCTAGGCAAACTCGGTCTATAGTCTGGAGGCTTCGCTTGGGCTCTGATGAAGACCACATTCTCGAATGCGGCACACATGACAATGAAGCAAGTCCAAGTGGCACTGCTAGTAGTCCTATGAATGTGGACAAAGTCTAATTTTGAATAGTTGAGGCATAATAGAAAAAAAATAGATAGAACTACTTACAAATGTAGAGGCTTATAGCTTTTTTAATATTTATCATGTACGCCCATGTGTACAGCACAGCACATTGAGACTATTATAAAAATGCTATGTTGTGCAATTTTTCAATTTTGTTTTTTATGACATACATGAAATACATACAACTATTATCAGATATTGTATTGTTGTACTACTTCCATTTTGTATAAGTTCTACTTGTCAATTTCATATTTGCTTACATATTTCAATATTTGTCACTTCCTCAAAGCACAATTTCCCTTCACCCTAGCATCCCTAGCTCCATATTCATTTGAACCCTTAAATGACTTGATGTCTT
The DNA here is from genome assembly GCA_950106755.1 of Climacium dendroides. Lineage (NCBI taxonomy): Eukaryota > Viridiplantae > Streptophyta > Bryopsida > Hypnales > Climaciaceae > Climacium > Climacium dendroides. The sequence continues at coordinate 5,352,024 of OX467082.1, read as the reverse complement.
GATCCATTCTAAAATAGTGAAACTTATAGTCTAAGCTAAATCCATCTTTTTAAATTGAACTGTAGAAAAAAAATTATATTTTAAATAGTTCAAACTATGAATTCCATATCATTGTAAGAAATTCCAATTTGTTTCATGAAGAATTGAAATTGTTATAATGTTTTATGTAACAAATTAACATAAATAAATAAAAATAGAAAAAACAATCTAAATATCTTGAAATTTTTTCAAGAGCTACAAGGAGAAAGAGAGATTAGTATGAAAAAATTTCAATTGAATGTCTTGTTTTTTATACCCAAAACAATAACAACAAAGATCTTGAAGTCAAATTCAATTGTTAAAGCAAATTTATCCTTTTATTTAATATGTAGAAAGAATTTTGATAGTTTTTGCTAGTAGATGAATGCATTTTCTATCTTTTTGTTTTTTTTCAATATTTTTTGTGAAAAAATCAAAATATAGTGATTTTTTAAAGCTAAAATTAGTAAAAAATTTATATCAATTAAAATGTATAGTAAAATGACCTATAATTTTTACCATAAATAAAAACAAGGATGAAAAATACAAACATGTAAATTATTTATAAATTAAATTAAAATTAAAATCAAACATGAATAGAAAACACTTTACATGGTGTTATTTGGATTTTAACACATGGAGCTTCTACTTGAAATAATTCTCTCAATTTCTGACATATTTCAAAATTTCAAATTAGAGTACAAGTAGAACTTATGAAGCTTTATTTTCTTAGTTTAAAATAAATTCGAAAAATGGATATTCCAAAAGTTGCAATCAAGGTTGCATCCACTTTTTAGATGCGCGGACATGTAAGGATTAACTTGCAGTTGGTTTTCAGGGTCTTCAACAAAATACAAGCAGTGGGCGTCCCGCGCCTGAACTCCAACATCCGCGCCCTGCACTCCCGAAAACAAAATCAATGGGGAATCCCACTTCTCAACTCCACCGTCCGCACCCAACGTCCACGCCCAGACGTCCCAAAATGCAAAGCAGTGGCTTCTAACTCCCGACGTCCACGCCCCAACATGCGCGCCCTATAGTCCGCACCTCAACGTCCACGCCCTGCACTCTCGAACAGCAAAGCAATGGGAGTCCCCAACTCCCCCATAGTATTGTGTTCTGAAGTGTGCTCTGCGTCGTGATTCCCAAAATCCATTTGACTTTAGCAATAAATTCTATGTTCATGCTCCTACTGTTCAATGTCTTGACACCGTAAATGCTCGTGATTTTAGAATTAATTTCGTCACATGTATGCACGATTCAAAGCAATTGCTACTTGCACCACTTCTCTAATTCTGAGGGCTTGGAAGAAGCTGCAAACTTCTAGCCCTTTCCTCCCTCTAGTAGCATCCCCGCCCTTTAGTGTCCACGCCCCAACGTCAATTTTTGAACATGTGCTCCAGGACTGCATAAGAGAGGGAGGCAAGTCTTGAACGGCACAACCCATTAAAATAGAAACCTTTATTCTTGAACCGTAAAAACCCTAAACCATATACCCTAAACCCTAAATCCTAAACTCCAAACCTGAAATTGTAGAACCTTGTAAAGTAAGAAGTGTACTTAGGAATTTTGCTTTTTCGGAGGTACTTAAATCAGAAATCAAGTGCCTCACATAGTTTTTTTTTTTTTCCATTCCATTTTCAAAAATGGAAAGTTTTGAAGAGAAATTTTTATTACCTATAACACTTGGAATGAGGGTAGTGTAATGTTTATAATGTAGTTAATATTAGTTTACATGGTAACTATGTTGTATTTTTTAAAAGAAAATGGACAAAGCATTGTGGAGTAACAAATCTTCAACTGAAGGTACTTTCACAAAGAAGGATTTCTTGGAGTAAGTTGCAAAACATCTCCTCAATAATACTTTATTTTCCAATTGAACAATTATGCATATCAATTACTATGAAGAAGTTATCATGTTGTTTGTACCCATATTTGTAAATTGTAAAAATCAATTTTCCATACTAGTATACTATAAGCATTGTTCTATTTTTTGATCCTAGAGTGTAAACCATTGCCAATGCATACACGATCACATATAGATATAAGTATGCTCTTTGTGACTCCATGCTATGCTAAAGGTCATATTCTCGTATGGATTTGTAGCCTTTTTGTGAATGTCATTTTTTATTTTGTTCATTTCATATTACCAGTGTTTTGTTTTTTTACAATTTCAACATGATGACCGTGTTTTGTGCTTCTATGGTGTTTTTTTTTCCTTTTTTGGTTGAGTAGAATACTTGGCATAGAATTTATAAGATGCCAAGATTGCACATCTTTATTCATTATCAGCTGGAATTGTAACATGGTACTACTAGCATATATATCAAAAAAATTAGTTTCAATATAGGCCATTGATTTCATGGTTTAGGATGTATAGGTGCATGGCAAAATCAAAGGCATAAGTTTTATATCCAAGATGGCCCAACTATGAAGATTGCTTGATCGACTTTATGGAAAATCATAGGGTATGAAAAATATGCCTCCAATACTTTTTCATGTAAAAATACAAGTTCTCCAAAATACAATAATGAAAAGAAATAGATCCACATGAAATGTGGGACTTAACTTAGGTGTATAGTTGTATACCTTAAATTAAAAGGAGTAATCTCTACAAGCACGATTTTTTGTTGAACCATAGAATGACCTCGAGATTTCTTTAGCTTCAAGAAGTTTACTCTACATTGAATAAAATGCCAACATTTTGATAAGTTGTACCATTTAAAAAAAAATTATAACTGTACAAATTAAAACTAGACATATTAGGGAGTACATAGGAAAAGAAAATACAAAAATATCAATTGCAGATTGGAAGATCATAATGTTGGATTATGGGGATGTTAAAACTATACAAATGATTTGGGTAGGTTTTATTCGTCTTCTTAAAATGTTTGAGGACAAATTTTGTCCCCAAGGTTATTTTCAGGTTAACTCCACAAGTATTGAAGCAAGTGAATGAATTAAAGAATAAATGGTTTCAATTATGCAATATTTGTATATTTGATGTTGAAGTTGCATTTGTGTTTTAAAATTTTTATAAGAAATTTCTTATCTTCAATTGTATTCTAAGGTAATTCAATGTGTATGTTAGAATTCCGTTCGTGGCTCGTCCACACTTGCAAGACTACAAATTTTAAGGCCTATTGTCTAAAGGATTGGCTTTTCTTTGGCATGTATACCAGGGAAATAGGTCAGACAATTACTGTTGTCTTTCTTTTCTTTAATCGCTTAGGCTTTGACATTGTCTATTCCTTCAAAACAATTTTTTTCCATGTGTTTGAACAACATCGTTGGAAAAAAGGGTGACAGTCATTATTTTCCCTTTTTACTTTTCGGCAAGTAGACGGAAAATGACAATTTTCATGAAAAATGTGGGATAGTAAGTTGCAACTTAGGCTTTGAACGTAGCATAATTTTGAATTTTCCTTACAATGCACCAAAACATCAAAGGAGATGAAGTGCTTTATGAAAGACACTCCAAATTCGTCATGTCTCTGGGTTTTATGAGTTGTACAGCCACCACATGTTAGCAAGTAGGTGGAAGCTATAAACTTTATTGCCTCGAAAACTGGAAAAAAATCACAGCCAATGCATTGTTGACTTCTTTGGAGGTCCGTGCCCCAGCGTCTCCGCCTAGGAGGCCGGCCGTGGTCCAACGTCCTTGTCCTGACGTCCTCGCCCTGACAATACGTCTTTGCCTGAGCGTCCACGCCCAGACAGTACTTTTGCGCCTCCCCTCAACGTCCGCGCCTAGTCTTTGCATTCGCGCCCCAACGTGTCCGCCCTATCCATTTCACTGAACCACTTTCAGGGTTGGGTGACTTGCTTGCAGCTTCAACTGTAAATCTTGTTTTCTTGAAACGTCCTAAAGAGGGCTTGCCAAACTATGTTCAGGGCAGTTATGAAGGGCCACCTCTATCATTAATCTTTCAAGGACAGCCCCTAAACTAGTAATTCTAAGCATGAATGTCCAATTCCTAATGAGTTTGTTTGTTGACCTTCCTAACCTTTATATGTATGAATTTTTGAGTATTCATTTGTATGAGATGAAAGTATGCTTTGTGATGACCTCCCTATTTTTATAAAATAGGGAGGGTGTTAAAACAGAGGACCACCGAATCATACACTCCACAATTTTTTATTTTATTTGAAGGCTACATGAGCAAAGGGCCACCGAATTATGCACTCCACAATTTTTTAATTCATTTTAAGTGTACATGAGCAAAGGGCCACCAAATTACAAACATGCAATCCGTTTTAAGTACAGGGCAAAAGTACATGTAAAAGCTATTTGGGCATTACAACGTTATGATCACTTCATAGAGAACATAAAAGTGTATTTACAATGACATGAATGAGAATTTCTACGATGATGTAATCCAAATATACAAAGTGTAATACAACAAATTGGACTTTTACATATATAGGGTCCTTGTAGTGGTAAAGGTTGGCTACTTGAAACTTACAATGTTTTTCATGCATGTTTTGTGGGAATACTTTATCAATGTGGCACCAAGCAATATATTTCTCACACGTTTGTTTTGTCCAAGGTTGCGCTTCATTTTCCCAACCAAGGAAGGCAAGTTGTTCAGGATCAAATAGAATATGCAAGTGCTTCTTTGAATTTTTACAGTTCCGAGGCCTACCCTTATCTTCAGTCTTTTGTTTCCGTGCAACTACATTGGCTTTAACATTAGGTTGCGACATTTTTTGCAAATTAGTATCCTGAATAGTATGTAAAGAAGTAATACTATTTTCCTCTTACCCAAAATAATGAATGAGAGAATAAGAGAAGTCGTGAACCTTGAGTTGTGAAGCCTATGTACCCCACCCCAACTTGGAGCTCAATTGTGAAGTCCAAGAACGCAGGGGTGGCACGGCAGAACTGTTAGGGGTGGTACTTATACCCCCGACAAGAGCGCAGGTGGTCGGGTTGGGGCGAAGACGGTTGGGCTGGGGCGCAGACGGTCATGGCGCGGACGTTGAACGCGGACAACAGCTAAAATCGCCTACACATAAAAAACCAAGACGTATCAACAACATCCACGCCCCTTGCGTTCCCGCCCAATATGTCTTTGCCCAGTCTAGGATCAGTGTCCCCGCCTGGCCCTCCTACGTCCCTGCTTGATCTTCCGCCGTTGCCTTTCTATCCACAGCGTCCCCGCCCCTACTCCACACGTCCCTATCCCTACCTCATCCGGATATATAAAGAGCAGGCTGCCATTAGGAAGCTACGTTTCCAACCTGGCCTCATGATCTTGGACTTCTTTTGAGCTCCTTGCTTGGGTTTATTGGCTGAAAACAGCATTGGTTCACTTTTGAGGTGATGTTAAAGTCACTTCCAACAGTAGACGAGTGCTATCTTGATTTTGGTTACTGAGACTTTGTCATGGAGAACATCAAACTACCAAGGGCAGGGTTATTGAAAGTTGTTGCCTATCAAGATGACTTCAGGGCGAAAACAAACAAAAAAATGGGAACCATGGTTCAATTTTTCTGATGATGGAAGTAAGGTGACTTGTGTATATTGTGGCGGGACATTTAGCTACAAACGTGAGCGTGCTTTTGCCCACTACGGTTTCCGGGCAAAGTCGGAGTGAGCAATGTTCTCAAAACTACCTCGAGCGGTAAGACACAAATTTGCCAATTGTGCAAACTTCGTACCACAACGGATGAATATAGAACAACCCCTGGATACAAAATTAGGTCTGAGTAAGCCATCTATATCAGCCCAAATATTGGAGACGGAGGTTCCAACCAGTCAGCCCAGAATAAAGTGACACGGGAGAGACTCGTAGGTGTGGGCCATAGACGTGAAGCACTGAATTTTCCACCAGGGCCTAGTAGTGTTGCGGCATCAAATTCCATTGGATCAGGGCCACTGCGTCAGTAGCAGATGGCGGATGCACTAAACATTGCGAAGATGAAGGCATTGGATGAAAAATGGGCTAGTTTTTTCTATGAGACAAATGTGCTGTTCAATGTGGTAAGACATCCGGCCTTCATTGAGGCAATGAGGGCAACCTCGTTGGCACGATCTGAATATTCTTCGCCCTCTTACCATCAGCTCAGGACTCAAATGATTGAACCTAAGAAGATGCAAATTGAAAATGAGATTAAAGAAAAAACAACCTTTGCAGTGCAGAATTACGGAGTCACAATATGCACTGATGGTTGGGACGATGTCAATCGACGGCCGTTGATGAATGTGATGATGTCCTGTCCAACATGAGATGTCTTCCTTGGATCCATTGACACTACGGGTGAAAATAAAACCATGGTATACATAGCAGACCAGTTGAAAGTCTTCATTGAGAGGGTGGGCCCGAACAACGTAACCCAGATTTGTACAGACAATGCAAAGAACATGCTTGGAGCAATCGAAGACGTTATTGGGACATATCTACACATCTTTAAACAGGGTTGTGCGGCGCATGCATTGGATTTGTTGCTAGCACTATAAGAAAACAGTGATTTTGATGACGTTCACCAAAACACGCTAAAACGTGTTTTTGAATAGGTAGTACGTTGTGGATGACATGATCCAAAATCTGTTTTTTTTCGTGACGTGTGGAACATGTCAAAATTTTCGTGAACGTCACGGACAACACAACCAATTTTCCATGACGTCACGTGTAATCAGGGTGTTGTGAACTCTTGAAAGTGTGACACGTGGAGGGGTCGACGGTGCCAACTCAAATTTTTAAAATTTTTAATAATTTTTTGGGGGCTGCCCAACATAGTGACATGGACTGCCTCCAAGTGCTGATGTGGCAGACCAAAAAATCTGACGTGGCACTTCCACATCAGCATGCTTTCAAGATATTTAAAAAAATTTAATAAAGTTTTTTTAAACATCAACTTTGACATTGTCATGGATGTTTTCTGAAACATCAAGTGGAACACACCATGAATCAATTGAAATAATTATTTAAAATAAAATAAATAAATAAAATGAACAAATTTTTTTTATTGATTTCAACAAGAATTAAAAAAAACTTACCTCCTTACCATCAAAAGAATGAATGGATGTCCGAATGAATGAATTACTTCATTGAATGTGGAAATGAAGGATGGAGAGGATCTATTTATACTAAAACTCAGAGTTTAGGTAAGATGAGACAAAAGATATGGGATAATTTGAACAAGTAACTTGACTGTCGGACGTTGTTGGTGACATGTGGATGTCGTTGGTGACATGTGGACGTTGTTTTAAACATGATGACGTTGATTTTGACATTTTACAAAGATCACAATTCTTTCTTTACTTATCCCATATCGTTTGTCAATCTTCCTACCACCCCATCAGTATATAGAACTTTTCTTTTTCATCCATAATACACATCCATCCACTTCTTTTTTGGCAAAGTTTGCCACGTGGTTGCCCTTCTCCTAAATTTTTTCAATTTGGTCAATATTTTACCACTAACCATAATAATTTCACTAGTTTATTTATAGTAAAAAAAATTTGTTTGCTGATGTGGCAGTCTTTGTTTTTTTGGACATTACAAAAAACATGTTGACTTTGTTTTGACGTTCCTTTTGACATTGCAAAAGACATGTGACGTTTCAAGTGACATTCACTTGTTCTCTGAACTTTATAGCCCTGTTGTCAGTGACAGTAAGAGAAATCTCATCCTCCAACAGACGTTTTATGGCAAACGTCGGATGTTTTTGAAAAATACGTGATGTCTTCCAAGATGTCATGCATTTTTGTAAAAACAGGAGCAAAAACGCAGTTTTTTTATAGTGTAGAAGATTGGTCTAAATTGCCATGTTTTGCAGAGTTATTGGCGAGGGCAAAGAGGGCTTGCCAATACATCAAAAACCACCACACAACAATGGCTACTTTCCGCGAGTTGAGTCCAAAGTTGTAGTTGTTAGTCCCCAATGATACAAGATTTGGAACTCATTTCCTCATGATGCTGCGGTTGCTGTCATTGAAGCACGTATTGGTCCAATTGATAAGGCATCCACGTGTACTGAACTATGTTGCAACGCTACGTAGACAGTACGCAGAGCTTGCTAAAGAGGCCATAGATACCATTGCAAACATGGAATTTTGGCAGCGATGTTCAAATTATGTACACATTACGACAGATGCAGTGAAAGCGTTGCGTGTTTTTGACGGACGCACCTTTTTCCTCCCCAATGCTTTGGCAGCAAGCATCGAGTCTTCTTTTGAGAACAGATGGGATATGGTATTCACTGATCTTCACTATGCCGATGCATTATTGAATCCGTTTTTGGCAGATTATTCATGATTGAAGGTTGACGGAATAGCCCTTCGTGCATTGTATAGGGTTATTCATAAATTAGAAGGCGTGGTTTAGGTACGATATGATGATGTTATGCTCGAACTAACGCAGTACAAAGAGCGCATAGGACCTTACAATCCAACTGAAACCCCAAACATTCGGGACACCGAGTTACTTCTCCACCAATGGTGGAATAGAATAGGAGATCGAGCCCTATCCAAAATTGCGAAGCGTGTTCTTTCCCTCACATGTTTGGCATCGTCTTGCGAACAAAATTGGAGCATGTTTTCTTTTGTCCACAATAAGACTAGGAACCGCTTAACAGTGGACAAGGCGGAGTCTCTGGTATATATATACACCAATAGTTGCATCCTTCGACAAAGATAAGGTGTAGATCTGATTTGTTGGTATGATTTGAACAACTTGTCGAAGGATTCTAACTTAGATGCACTAGGCCCTATTCCAGTCCATGAAGCCAATCGCGAATTTGACGCAATGCAAGCAGAAGATGCTGCAGAACACGAGGAGGAAGAAAATCATGCACCTCCAGTGTATGAAGCATTCCAAAATCTTTGGAGGGAGGGTGCCGACCACCTCTAAGAAGCACGAAACTACTACGGAGATGAAGATGGTCTGGAAGATGGCATAGATGCAAATCGTTGTGTTCGTCGTAGTTTTTCGCCCCCTCCAAACCGTCCAATCGAAGGCATAGTTCATCCCGACCCTTTTGCTTTTCCTTTGGACGATGACAAAGATGTATTTGGAAATCCTGATGACGATGATATTCCCCCGGATGATGACAACAATGATGACAGTTGTCGACCAAGAAATGGAGGCGAAAATGTTAATGTGCAAAATGTTGGAAGCGGGGGAAATGTAGTGAACCATACAGCTCCGAACAATGAAGGGTCTGGTCATGGCAGTGTTGCAAATAGGATTCGTCATGGGGTAGGTCGGGTAGCTACGCCCTTGGGGAACAGTAGATTCCGACGAGAGCACTATGGTATGAACGTCGAAAATATTCAAACTTTGAATACTATAGCAAGAAATGAAGCCATTGTAGATGGTGAGAGACATGTTCGTGCTCCAGAAATTGAAGATGATGATGTTAGTGGTGCTTGGGTTCATGCAGCACACCCCACTGCGACAGTGACCCCTATTGTAGGACAGGGCCGAAGCATGCCAAGAGAACGTACACTAAACTGCACCATAGGTGTGAGTTTGAATGCAACAAGTAGACCTCGCCAAGAAGGGTTAGGCTTAGTGGGGAATGTTGAGGGCATAGACGTTAACGCATCCAATCGCTCCTCCGCGAGGAATTGGAGCAAGAAGACCAGCAGAGGAGGTACTTCCATTTTTACGAACTCCAGCACGTGTGGTTCATGGAAGTCAAAGAGGTCCTACTGTCAATTCAAATGCGGAAGACTCCGCAGCGAGGCGACATAAAAGATTGAGGAAGACCCATAGAGACGAAAGAAGAGTCATTGAGCTTTGAAATGAGAACTCTGAATTTGAGGGCCACAGAATGGAAGAAGAAGAGGGTGGAAGCGAAGACATGGAAGATGAAGAGGATGAAGAAGTCGACGATGAGGCGCCTGCTGATGAGGATGTACACATTCCACAAGCTCATGTGGCTGGACCTTCTACAGGACGTGTCCGTAGATCTAGTCGATTGAGTAGTATACCAAAAGCAGTAGAAGAAAATGAAGAAGATTCTAGTTCTTCAAGAATGAGTGAGTAGTATAGAAAATTGTGATAGAAAACCAGCGCTGAAGTAGTAGAGCTTGGGAAACAATGGTCCATTGTATTGTTTTTTATTTATATCAAAGTATGAAATTGGAAATTGTTTTTGGTTTCTACCCTAAATTTTGGAACTTCGTAATTTATAATTTGTCATGCTCATGAACAAGTTTGCAAGAAGCATAATTTCAACTTGTCCATATTAAATTCTAGGGAAATATGTATTCTAATAGGAGCAAATTCACACATTGCATAAAGATTAAATGCAATAAAGTTTCTCTGCAAATAAAATTACCTTCATCCCAATTACAATGAAAAGAAGTCCCAAGTTCACTTTCTTCATCGTCCACTTCTGGTCTTTTTGAAACTAAAAGCATTTTACAATTGAGGCTGTGGGAGCAACCACTGTCCCACTACGTCTCCGCCCAACACATTCACGCGTCCGCACCAACATCCCTGCCTCTTTGGAGACGCCCACGCCTAGGAAGGGAACGTCTCTGCCAAATGACGTCCACGCATTAGCGTCCATGCCCTAGTCCTAGAACGTCTTTACTCAAGTACGTCCATGCCCATGCGTTGTACGTCTCCGCCGATAATTGTCCTCGCCCATGCAACTACGTTTCAGCATGGACTACCCGTCCACGAACGTCCATGCCCTCCCTGAAACGTAGATGGCCACGTCAGGTACCTGCGGTCAGGTTTAAGAAAAATTTGGATTTTGGGCAGAATTTCCTGCCCGAATTCTGAAATGGGGTCCGGACTGTCCATCCAGGACGTCCGATGACCCCAACCCGCCCAATGTGACAACCTAGCTCCCTTGCTATGTGCTCTACCACATTGAATCCACAAACACCAAATACAGGTCACCCACTCACCCTCGTCATCCTGACACCATTATGTCCCAATGGTATGTGACTGACCCTCCTTGATAATCTTGGTAGCAAAATTTCACAGCCTCAAATTCAGAACCTTGCTTCCTCGGCAATAATCATGAAAACTATTGTTCGCCTACTTACTAGACCCCTGGTCCTACTCAACTTCACTGATTACTCCATTCCTCTACAGTTATGTACATTCTTTTGTTCAGTACAAGTCCATCCGCCGGCTTAAAAGCTATTTTCTAATTCTGAGCGACAAGATCTTGGTTGTGGGGCGCTCAAAGATTAATATCATGCTTGCCATTGCATTTCACTTGCTGATAGCAAAATCTTCAATGTTCTAATATAATGACAACTCTTCTAAGATTGCATTGAACTATAGATGTCATTATTTCATTCAATGACACAATTCTCTCCTAACCTCGGGTGGATCACTTTATGTATATTTGGCACCCCACATGCGGCGGGGCTGAGGAGGTATTTTTTAGGAGACTATTTACCTCCTAGGCCAAAATTAAAAGGTCCCTATAATTACATAATCTGAAAAATTGCCCTATATTATGGCCCCTATAATTACTTATACAATCCATGTTGGTGCTTTTTTTGTAGTCTATATTCTTTATAAAAAAAGTAATGGAAAAGCAAGGTGAAAGTTGAGGGTGAGAATTCCTACATACACTTTGCATACACTAAAAGCGTGAAAGGAAAAGATTAAGGAGCATAAGCAAAACACGTAGAATATAATAGCAGCCTCTATATATGAATATTCTATGTGAGTCAATACAAAACTGTACAAAAAGAAACAAAGGGAATCCAACACATGGTTTGATCACAATTGAGTACACAAAAACAAGAAAGGTACTACAATGAAAATGTCTTGAATGTGTAGAAAGAACACAATGAATATCACAAAGCAAATGCATATCAAAATGTAAATGTGTTTAGGAATCAAAATGTCTAATCTTAACTAAATGCTATTACAAAATCATATATCCGTCAAAATTGCAAGAATCGCTGGAAAACAACAAAGCTGTCCGTCATCCATGTAGATTATTAGATTCTAAACTGAATTCATAGAGCCTGCACTACAGAACACAAAGTTGGAGTAACCCAGAAGGGATACAATATTCAGTTGTCCACCCTACCTTCAAGCACCTACGAACTTCTATTAGATCAAAAATGTCCAAGTCAGGAAATGGAGAGGATTTGAAATGTAGAGACATTGGAGTTTGTAGTTTCCACGATTTGAAGAATAAAGCAAGATTTTCCTCGAAGTGACAAATAAAAACTTGCTATTGAAAACAGGTGGTTGCAACATCTGCAACGGCCAACGTGCAGGCAACAAACTCTGGCTCACTAACCACTAGGGCTCAAATGTCGTGGTTTAAGACTGTGCATGCAACAATGAGCTTCAAATCACGAATGTGCTCATTGTCTAGAATGCCCACGTAATCCCAACCATTCCAAAGCTGGAATTGCTACAAATCCCACTATAATACCACCTCCACTGTTTGCATTTTGCCTTCAAATAGTGCTGCTTTTCATGGACTCTCTTCATCCATTTTGAACCTGCTAGAATACAACTTCTAGGGTTAGAATTTGTCATTTTGGACCAAGCCTATACACGTAGCCAAAGTCAAGAAAAGCCTTGATCCAATGCAATTAGGGAATTATGAAGTAGGAGGAGGTTTGGAACCTACTAGATGATGTATGCTAAGTCGGATTAGGTTGAATTTGGAGTGATAGCACCTCACTTTCTACAAGCATGTACACAGAAGTACTGGTCCATGGCAAGTATTTGTAGGGTAGGCTCTTTTCAGCTAACCCTAACTAGTAAGTCTTGTACACAAAGGTCCAAGACCTTCAACAAATATATAGCAAACAATTTACTAAATGAAAATAAGGTATCATTCCCTTAAACTTCAAAATGTCCAAGCAAACAATGTAATTTGAAAAGCATCCAACACTTCTTTAGAAAACCACCAAGGAGCAAAAAAGAGTTGTGTTGGAACTTACCTCTAAAACACCCCTTTACAAGTGTAGGAAATAGCCAATTTGGAATCATTTAGTTAGGCATTTCTGCCGTCTACAAACTAGCTTAGTTCCTCCAAATCATTTCTATCTAAAGTGTAGAATTCATTCACCAGGTTGTAACTCATATGTACAATAGAAATTATGCAATCTACATCAATCCACTTGTTGTTTATGTGATTGTACTTGAACTTGTCTCAGCCAAGGTGTTTCTTGTAATATTGCAACATAACTTCAATGTAGGGATTGTTGGGTTTCAGTTTTTCATTTTCCTCCATCTTGGCCAGAAGGTCAATAGGCTGCTATAGAACACCAAATTGTTTTCTATTGCGCCGCCCCATAGTTTGAACCTTGCCCACCTACGATGTACCTTCATCTACAACATACAAAATATTAGTAGTACTTCCTACACTTAGAGCATTTGGTAGATGACCTCTTTTCCACTTTACAATAGATTTGACGGTAGAAGATAACCGAATAGTGCTCTTTTGAATAAAGTGCACTCCACAATCAAACCTATGTGTAACAAACCTGTGTGAGAAGACAAGCCAACTCAGATGCAATTGTCGTAATTTATCAAATTGAATATTATGTTTAATTTTAGCAAGTTGATCTTTTGAAAGGAAATTGTTACCATTCAACTTGTATATGCAATGACCATTAGCTTCTACTATTGGTTTAATCTTCTCATCAATTTGAATCACCATCACCTGTGCCTCAACTTGATTGAGGAGATCTGTTATTGCATCATAGGTTTCTTCTTGAAGAATCACCACATGATTTGATCCATTGTTTCCAAGCTCAGTTTTTGTAGAATCCTTCATCTGCGGTGCACCTCTTATATCTAAAGACTCACCTACTTCTCCTTGTAATTGGTCCCACAAGACCTCAGAGTCTCCGTCTTCCCTTGATTGTGGTCTAGCGGTGGACTTGTAAGCAAAGCTTTTAGGATCAACTTTTTCTACAATCCATGGTTTCTCATACTAAATTTCTTTGGCTTGGCACTGTATACTAGGTGCCATATTCAAGGCTCGTAGCATGACTTGAGCTTCTTTTAAGCCCTTTTGTAGTGCAGCTACCACCTCTGTATTGTTGGAGATGAGGTTGTAGTTGCCCAAATTACAATGTTCCTCCCTTACTTGAAGTTTGTATAGCGATTTCCATACATTCTCCATCTTATTATGTTGTTTGTTGAATGTTATTCCATTCTTCCCAAATTCAGTAGCTAAAATGTGGTTCAACATGTTCGTAGTGTTTACCAATTCATAGAAGTTATAATCCCTCTCATGACCATTCATCCCACCAATTCTCGAAAAAAATATTTTACAAGAATCACTTCTAGTCAAGTGCAACAGTACAAGTAAGTTGGGAAACCTATCTTTGAAATGGCAAATTAAAAGAACAATAAAATGGCAAGATAATTGAATATTAAGAAAATATTGAAGACTTACAAAATTCTTGGCTTTAATTAACCTTTGTAAATTGCCTAGTACCCCATGATCTCTACTCTGTAACCATAGCCTCTAAATCCGAAAGAAAGAGACTTTTCCACATAGTACTATCTTAAAGCAAAGGTCCAATCTTGGAGAACAGAAAATGTCAATGTAAGCTACACAAATTTCTAAGTAGAACTCACTTGCCAAGGTTCTTTCTTAGTGTGGATAATCTACTACTCGCATCTATACCAAACAAAATCAAACTTGTAATTGACACAACCTTTGTATTGTTCCTCAATTCTACCGATCTTTTCTTTCAACATCTTCCATTTTCAATCCATATTCGTGAGCTGTGAACTGATGGAGTACTTGCTCTATATAACTATGGAGATATAAATCTCCTCCTAGTTGCAATGTTCTAGTAGCTGAAAGCAATGGGTTAATTAATTTTATGCCATTGTGAATGTAGTCATGATCATACAAGCCATGCGCATCCCCATTGTAATGATGCACTGAACACCCATCCATCCCAACCTACATTAAAACGGATCCCAACATTACTCTTATAATTAGCCAACATCAACTGGCTCCTCCGTAAATCACCATTGTTAGCATGACCAATGATTAGACCTATAGCATGCAAACACTCTTTTTCTCACAATTGGTCAATGATCTCCCATTGATGTCTAACCCAACTTGAATTGAAACAATTGCATGTACAACAAGCAACTACAACAAGATGAAAGAGTTTTTCGTGTAAACTGTAAAGGATTTACAACAACTACATGAGCAAAACTACATGCTTCGTTGTTTGAAAACGATTCTAAGAATTGCTAGTATCTTTCCTCACCACTTCCAACAATTGGCCTAAAACTTGACATACAAATATGGTTTTCAAATGGCCCACAAAACCCAGCAAGGGTGTCCCATTTTGGTACCCATGCCACTCTTTCTTTAATTTTTGTTTCATCTTCAGCCAATATTATAGGTACTAGCCCTAAAATATTGTGCGCAAGTTTTGCATTGCTATAAATCTGTGCCATTGCTACAAAAATTTGGAAGTGCTTCCTTGGTATGAACTAGACTCTTTTTTTACCTCCCACCGTACTTGGGTGTAGGTTGGACCTCTAAAGTTCAAAGAAAATAGATCAACCATTCTACAACCCCCATAGACCTTCATGACTTCCCGTTTTCTGTTAATTTTAGCAGAAATCTGTTGTCCAGTGACCAAAACAACGTCACCGAAACAACAGAAATTTCTGCGTTTTCTACTAGTGTTGTGCAAATTTAGTAATGAGGATAGGTAATTGATCAATTGGAATATTTGCCTAAACATAAGGGAGGTAATAAAAATATTCTATAAATATACATATATAAATATAAGTATCCTATATAATGCTCAAGGGGTGCACTCCCCCTTTTTTTGATATTAGTGTGCAAAAAAAACTTTGGACCTCCTATATACTTTTTGAATTTTAAATAAAATTAAATGAAAAAAAATATGAATAGATTTTTCTACTTTGAAAGTTTATGTTTTGAATTATTGATATTTTTTTTTAATAATAATTAGTTACAAATTTTTGAAGTAAAA
This sequence comes from Climacium dendroides, assembly GCA_950106755.1. Taxonomy (NCBI): domain Eukaryota; kingdom Viridiplantae; phylum Streptophyta; class Bryopsida; order Hypnales; family Climaciaceae; genus Climacium; species Climacium dendroides. The sequence continues at coordinate 5,336,072 of OX467082.1, read as the reverse complement.
AGATACACTGTAGAATTGAAAAATAACTTTCACATCCTTATATTGTAAAAGAAAACATTGTCTAAAAAATGAACAAAAAATTTCTAAAAATAACTCTCTATTGAAAGTTCATTTTGAGTTGAATATTGATGCAATGGTCATATAAATGTGTTCTCTAAAAATATTTGAGTTAAAAAAACATGTCATTTTAGTACATTTTTAACCTCTTCTAGAAATCATTCCATATTTTATTTGAATTTGAAATTATGGGAGTAGAATCCTATAGTCATTAGTAAACAATGCTCAAAATTTGAAATTAAAATTATAGTTTATTAGAAACCACTTGTTTGCACGTGGTTTGTTGTAGTAGAACTAAGTGCACCCCCCAGGATATAATGTTTGACTTAGATCTTACATTTGATGATTTGTTCAACCAGATAATTTGCCTGAATATTTGCATGTCGTTAGATAAGGACTAGGCAAGAGTAGGACCGCAACATAGAGTCTGCACGCATTGGTAATAAATAGTAAAGTGAGAAATGGGAAGTAATAAGAAAATTGCCAAAGAAATTCATTTCAAAACCATTCCTATTTGAAAAGTGACCCTAGACACATTAACCTTTTTTCATAAGGACCTCTATATTGGTATCCTTAGATTTTATCCTAGTCTAGAAAAAATCTAACTTACATAGTTCATCAAAACCCTCCAAAAAGACGAACCAAGATCTTGAGTTGATCCCATAATCATTTATTCTAATGGTCTGCAATGAAGGACCACCAAGTGAACCTCTACTACAAGAAATTGACCCTATGATGTAATTAAGGAAATTATCCATTTTGGTCCCCTAAAGACTACAAGAAATATTTGTTTTCCATCATTTATCCAAATTCTCAAAATCTAAGGATAATAATCATGTGGCCTACCTAGAAAAGTTTGAAGAAATCTTCGTTTCCAGCTTAATTACTAACCCAAGCTAATACTTGATTTGGTTTCCTAATACTCTTACAACAACGACCTATTTGTGGTATCAATCACATGATATAGATACTTTCATCTCTTGGAAACAACTGTAGACTACATTTCTATACTACGTCAAACCCGAAACCGAACAACAATAAGCCTTATTAGCTTTAATAAGCATTCAAAGGGGGCCCATTGAGGATCTCACCTCCTATACCCAACAATTCCAAATGGAATGCACCTGCTATATAGGAGGCTTATTTGACAACAACACTATCTAACATTACTTCGAGCAAAGGGTGGATTCATCAACAACCATTTGAGAAATATTGTCATGAAGGTTGGATACCTTGAATGATATCATAGAAGCAATATTAGAGATTGAAATCATCTTTTTAAAGCAGTTTGTGAAGCAATCAATGACCTGAAAGCCACTAATCCAATTTTTGAAAAAACTTTCCAAAGCAAAAATCACACATTAAAATTGTGATTTGGAATCCAAGACTTAGTATGATAGATGCATTTGTTGGAGACAAAGAGAGTGATATTGAGAAGTTAGTATGTAGTAAAGTATTGAATATGGTAAAATTACATATTCAATTTTGTTATTTTGAGGAAGAAATGTATTGGAAAAAACAAATTGACATTTGGCAAGCATGTCTTTGAATTATAGGAGTATAAATAGTAAGATACAAGGATTAAAAAATACAAAATTTTTTATCAAAGATTTAAAATGGTCATGAGTATGACGACTTCACTTCTTTTAATACTAAGTTTGATGATCCTTCACTTGCTAAACAAGTATTTTTTATTTCATTAAAACATTACCACAATGATGAGATCATCTATTAATGAGTACATTTTTGATAGCCATAATTGTGGATCTTCATTTCTTTTCATTGATATGCTACATAATCTTCTCTAAAACTTTCTCAAAAATTATTAATTGAATGAAGTGCATTTTTCAAAACATTGATCATTGAATTAAAATCTAAAATTATTTTTTTAGATTGCACATACTATCAAAGAGATTTTTACAAATGAAAAAAATATTTGTCTTATGCATGTGTTTAAACTACTCTCTTTTTTACAAATGTAATAAGGATTAATGAATCTATAGTAAATTCGATGAAATGGAGTTAGTTGACTAGATGTTCCATTAAGTTGGAAATAAATGGCCTAATTATTTTTTATTTTATTTTATTTTAAAAATTGCATTGTTATTTCCTAAAACTATAAATATAAATAAGTATTTTTTCAGGATTTTCAATACTTGTTTTTTCTATAACTATTGGAGATTTTTTTTATTTGTCATGAATTTATTTAAAAACTTTTGGAGATTTTTTTAATGGTTTACAAAGTTTACATATTTTCATTTTGTTTATCTAATTTTCCAAAAGTTCACTCTTCTTCAAATACTAGACTAAATGTAACAAAATCAACAATTATTTCATATAATCACCCTAATAAGAAATTTAATACAAAATTTGAAAATGATTTTTTTACATTTAGTAGAAAAACATAATAAAAATCATTTTCAAGTTTTGATATTAAATTTTGATATTAAATTTCTTATTTAATATCTTAATTTCTTATTTAATATAAAAATTTCTTATTAAATATCATAATTCCACATAATAAAAATCATTACTAGAAAAACATTGACCAAATATTGTTCAATACAAAGTGAATTAATGACCATGGTAGTATGTAAATAACAATATATCACAATTCATGTAGTACACCACAATTGAAGAATTATAAGGCTAAATAGAGGTTGTATAGGGGGATCCCAAGAGCCATTCAAAGGTTAATCATACTTTTCATTAACCTTTAAACTTAGTACCTTTTTCATGAGGTCAAGCTTCATTTTGGATCTCAATTTAGCCATTTGAATCAAATTCAAGTTTCAATGTAATATTTTTGTTATACACTAGTTTTCTAAAATTTATATAAAATAGATTATCAAAACATTTTTTTTATAGATACTCTAACTTCAAAAAGTATAGTTGTACATGTATTACAAGGGAGTTTTAAGAATTTTCTCTAGACGAAATGAAATGCCAGAAATGGAGTTTGCCATTTAGGAGGTAGGAATGGTTCAATTGAAATTCGAAGCTCCATTTCATTTCTTCTTGATAAAAACTCCCCTTGTATATGTTTGAACTCAAAAAGAGAATTTTTCAATTAAAAGAATGGGTGGTTCTCATAGTGTACTATACTACAATATCTTGGGTTTCATTTGTTTCATTTAAAACTTTGCACATTAGCCTAAATGGCTCGCTTTTATATTTTTAAATTTTTTTAATTAATTTTTTTCTTATTAAAATAAAAAATCGTCTACATTAATGCGGAGCAAGAATTTCAATAAATCTTCAGATTAAAATTACTAAAATTTTCATATAACTTTTTTTATAAATAAGCATATACTGAAATAATCAATAGAAATTTACATGCAATACATGCAATGATGAATACAGCATTAGGAATTTGACTCAATTATTATAAACAATGGCAATCCAAATAGAAGAATTTAAAGGAAAAACTTGTAAATCTCAAAAGCTTCGTGAACAATTTAATTGTTGTGAAATCCAAAATTGGTTCAATCTAATAAATTTATCAAATCATTTGGTAGTAGCAATAGAAAATTGAAATTAGAAGCTCAAAGCTCACAAAAACACAAAATCATAGAAATGCAAAAGAAGTATAAAGCCAAGAAAAGCAATGGAATTGCTACCTTTATAATATCACCATATTGATCCTCTTTAATATCACCTCAATTGCAACAACTATATTATTTTTATAATATCACCCTTTGTAAAAAGTGATATTACAGAGGTGATTATGAACTGCTACTCTATTTCAGTAATATCACATTGTGTGAAAATATGATTTCTATGTATGCATGATTGGAAATATTTTTATAAGATAATTAAAATAATTATTTTAAAGACTTATCGAAATCATTATCATGTATTCTATTCAAATATATCAAATTTTTATTAATATGTGATACAATGAATGCGTAGCATAGCAAGCATGAGCCCCTAGTATTAATGGTAGCATTTGTGATATTACAAAGGGACTTATGATTTTAGTAGTATGATGACAATCACACTACTAAAATCATAACTCCCTTGGTAATATTACAAATGCCACCATTAATACTAGGGGCTCGTGCTTGCTATGCTACGCATTCATTGTATCACATATTAATAAAATTTGGATATATTTGAATAGAATGCATGATAATGATTTCGATAGGTCTTTAAAATAATTATTTTCAATATTTTGTAAAACATATTTCAATCATGCATACATAGAAATCATATTTTCACACAATGTGATATTACAAAAATAGAGTAGTAGTTTGCAATCACTTCTATAATATCACTTTTTACAAAGAGTGATATTCTAGAAATAATATAGTTGTTGCAATTAAGGTGATATTAAAGAGGATCCATAGGATGATATTATAGAGGTAGCAAATCCATTGCTTCTTTTGGCTTTACACTTCTTTGCACTTCTATGATTTTGTGCTTTTGTGAGCTTTGAGCTTTCATGATTTTAATTTTCTATTGCTACTACCAAATGATTTTGAGAAATTTATTCAATTGAAGCGATTTTGGATTCTACAACAATTAAGTTGTTCACAAAGTTTTTGAGATTTATAAGTTTTTTTTTCAATTCTTCAATTTGGATTGTCATTTTTTTGTAACAATGGAGTCAAATTTCTAATGCATTCTATTGTATGTGTATCTTTTATATTATTTATCATTGCATATGTTTCATTCATCATTCAATAAATTTCTATTGTACATTTCAATATATGCTTACTTATAAAAAAATTATACAAAGATTTTAGTCATTTTTATTTGAAGGTTTATTGAAATTTTTGTTCTGCATTCTATCTAATACATAAAAATTCTTATAAAATTCTAATGATGAATGCGTAGCATAGCAAGTGCCAACCGCTAGTGTATTAATAAATTGATAACTATCACAAAAACAATCCAATTATTTTGAAATTATTGTAAGAGTTGAAAGTAGACATAAAAATTAGTATGAAATTTTTTTCCAAGTAATTATTTTTTTTCTTACAACTTAAACATGATTGGTGTGAACTTTATTCAAATCACCACTATCAAGCTAAATTAAGCCTTTATAACATTAATTGATGAAATATTGATCATTTTCATATTTGAATAAACAATTTTTTATAGAATTTTTTGTAATAAAATTTGGTGGTAAATTTAAATTATTGTAAATCTGAAAATTTAATGAATTATTGGATTTGAGCTTCCACTTGACTAAATTAGTTTCATTTTCTTAAAGTTTAAATCAAACAAAAAGTGGAAAATTTGAAAATAACAATCAAGTTAAACCAAGACACATCCACTTTGGGTGCAAAGACTTTTTAGAGGTTAAAGAACTAAGCATCTACATACTAAAGTAGACAAGCCTATTACCACCTTGATTTACAATATAAATATCTTGGAGCCAACTCCAAGAAGATGACTCATATTTTTTTTAAGGTGTGCACTTGTTTCACAAATTGAGTCAAAGTGGAATTATGATTTTTTTGATTAAAATTATAATTTCTATGAATTTTTGAAGAAGTTTGCCCTAAATTTATAAAATTGCCCATTTGCCCATAGATTGGAGTTATAAATATCCCATAGTGGACCCATAACCGCTTTAAATATTCACTAATAAAGGATTGACACATTACCCCTTGTAGGCATTAATCCACTCATTTGTTAGAAAAATGAACAAATTTGAATGTTTTTCTAAACATAATAGGGGCCAAAATTAGACAATGAATGAAATTAGGTTGGTCTACCTTATTGGTAGAGGCTTCACAATCAAGCCCAATTTTGAGTTTGAACATGAAAATCCTTATTATAATTTATATCTAGATAGAAACCTAAATGTATTAAGTTTAATGTATGATTTTCTTTTTTCAAATCTTAAATATTTTATATAGTAAAAATTTGATTAGTTTTGTAATTTCTACCAATTAATGACCAAATTAATACCTTAAGATAGGATAGACCAAATTCCCAAAATTGTATAAATGTATTATAGAATGCAATTCAGAAGAATACTTTATTGATAACTTTTAAACATAAGTTGTAAAGTGTAATGAGTAGGTCAAATTTATATAGTTATTATATCAATCACTACATTGACTTGTCTAATAATTTTTTAATAAAGTTTGAAACAAAAATTTGAAATTCTTTCTAAAATTGATTGTTGATTGAATATTTGTAATTTTTACAATATTTTTTTTCAAATTAAATTTAGCTATGGTGATGTTTTGAGTTTTTTTAATTAAACTTTAAAATCAAGTTGTTTTTTAAATGATTTTTTTTGCACTAAAAAATTTAATTTTTGAGGTCAAACATACTTAATTTACAAAGAAAATTTATGAAAATCTGTATTATACAATAATAATTAAAAAACTAATACAAAAATCTTCAATACATGTAGTTAGATAGTGGAAAAAAACAAGTTTTTATGTGCTTGGTAAAAGTTGACAATCATCAATTATTTGAAAATTTGAAAATTTAGTTTTTTAAGGGATTAAATTATTGCATGTTCATCTATCAAAATAGTGAAATATCAATTGCAAATTTAAATGAAAAATTATAATTTTTGAAGATATTTTGTAAATAAATTAAACATACATACTCTCTCATATTTGATCTAAAATATTGTACAAATTTTATTATGAATTAAATATTGTACAATATTAATTCATAATGAAATTTCATATCTTTATCAAATTCATATTGTACAAATTTCATTAAAAATTCAAATTTTGAGACTAACAGAAAAAATAAAATTTTAAGCATGGAAATTGATAAAGATATATTCTACAATTAAATATCAATTTATCATAATGAGCAAATCATGCATCACAATTTAATTTGAATTTTTGTATATGATTTGGGTATTCAAAGGTTAAATATAAAATATCTATCTTCATTAAATAAATAAATATATTGATTCACTATTATCCTTGTAAAAAAATAAAATGAAATAACTCAATTTCACATATCACACAAATAGATATAGCAACCAATATTTTGAAATGATGACCTTGTTCTCAAATGAAGACAAGAGAGATGAGAATGCTCATTTAAAATTTCAAAATATTATAGTCATTTTGCAACTTTTGATAAAGCTTGCAATGCATATACGGTAGTCATTGAAATGAAACTGTAGTGTTTGTAAAAAAATAAAAATAGACAAACTTATTTTTTCCTTGAGCACCTTGGATCTGCCCTTCTTGAGGTGGAAAACAATTGCATTAGTTGGTTGACTTTTCAGTTCATGCCCAAACTAAACAAAAAAAAAATCATAGGCTGTGAACTACACTATATCACTCAACTTTAAGAGATTCCAAAAGGTAGAGTTTAACTCAAAATTTGATGAAACTACCGCATCAAATTTTTATTGTAGTCTATTTTTTATAAATATTATTTATTAAAAAAATCAAAATCTGAGAACGAGTAGCTCAAAAAAAGGGCAACAACCAAAAAATGGTCATTTGGGTCATTAGAGGCTAAACAAGACAAAGATTAAGGACATAATGACTACTTTCCACCTAGCCCTAGATAGCACCAAAAGTAGTTCCATGTTCTATAGTTGTAGTCCCACTTGTTTGCTATGTTTGCATGTGTACGTACCATCCATTTACACTTGAATTTCATCCTTAATTTTATCTTTACAAAACCAACTATTGGAAGAGTTTTTAGCCAAACTCAAGAATATCCTCCTATAATAATTTTTTAGATTAAAAAAAGCAATTGAAAAATAGATGCAAGTTAAACTTCAAAAAAGACATGTATGGTCCTTCTCAAAGGCAAAGTATTGTCATTCAAAAATTTGAAAAAAATCATGTGTGTCTTATAACTTGTGCATTTTAATAATATGTTGGAAAATGGACTAAGAATGCTTGGAAAAAAATTGAGCCACATTTTTGAAAATTAAAACCCTAAACCAAATGATATACCACATTTTTGAAAATTAAAAAATGCATCTTTTCTATCATACAATGAATGCACAACAATCATGAAGATTGCTTCTACTACAACTTCATTTTCTAGAGAAGGTATGAAGTTCATGAATGATGTCTCTTCCTAGAGAAGGTATGAAGTTCATGAATGATGTCTCTTCCTGATTGAAGTCACTTGTTCAAATTTGTATGCCCCTTCAACTCTAGTTCAACGATATTAACACCTTCTCAATCGCATGGTTGTCATATCGGACGGAATCTCACTATTCACGGACACGCCTGCGAACTTCAGAGGCTTATAACTTTTTGCAAAAATACTTCAAATTGGGCAAATGAGATGTTTTTAGGTATCATTTGCCCGATTTGAAGTATTTTTGCAAAATTTATAAGCCTCTAAAATCCGTGAACAGTGAGATTCCGTCTGATATGACAACCGTGCTCGATCGTAATACAATCCATCCGTTGCTTCTATCATTCCTTAGTTTTATAAGGTCCATGGAAAAGACATCATACTGAATTGTGTTTCACTTGGAACCCTTGTTAATATTGTATTTGTTGAACTTGTTTTTGTTGCTTCATCTCATTAGTTAGAATAGAATGGTTCAAATTTTTTGGTGTAGACATCAATCTATCCAATAAAATAAAATAGATTAATCCTTTTAAAAAAATATTTTTAGTTGCCTACTTTGACATCTAAATCAAAAGAATAACTTGTTATTTTTGCAATACCTATTGGAATGACATAAAATAAAGCTTTACATATAGGATATGATGACTAGGAGTTCATTTATAAAATTTGTGCAAAAATTTCTAAATGCATAGTCAATCAAAACTTGTAGAAATACTCAAAAATCCAAAATGGGCTCAACAAATCACAAGAAAAGGGTCAAAAAATCAAATACTTTTGAATGATTCATATATAATTAAAACTTGAAATTACAACCATTAGAAGCTCATTAAAAATTTGGATGTGAACTTTGAACAACCAAAATTAAATACTTTAGGAATTCTGTGAATTTTTTTCTTGAGCATGATTTGAAGTAATTCTCTACATTTTTGTCTTGCTCCTAATGAGCTCTATTTTGGTTGTCCAAGGTCGAAATACTAAAATTTTGTATTTGTTGTATTTGTTTTTTATGCATTTCTAATAATATCATCCTAAAGTTCTAATTCCACACCAATATAAAGATAGTAATATATTGAGAGGACCATTTGGCATGATACATTGATGATGTGCTTAATATACTAGTGGGTTCAACTCTTTAAAAAACACTAAGTAAGCAATTATTACACGAGATGAGATGTTAATTGAGGTGTTTTAATCTTCAAAATTTGCAAATCACAAATAACCACACATTAACTTAGTGAAAATGATAAAGTCAAAAAGTAACTTGTCTATATTGAAAAATGAATGATTTTTTTTGTAGCTTATTGCATGCATTATTTTCACTATTAAACCCCTTTATTGCAAAGTCAATGCCTCAACAAATTTAAAAATAACTACATATTCTAAAAGTTTTATGAAAGAAACAAAAGGCATTAAATTTTGAGGCATATTAAACAAAGAGATTGAGCAGTAGTAAAAGAGTTAAAAATAACAAATTACAATCATGACTAAAAGCTTTAAAAGTCCTTTAAATCCACTACGAATCTATTACTAATCTATTCTCAATTTGTAGGACACTTCTTTGATTTGAAATACTTTCAAGATTTAAAGAGCCATTTAGAGCCAAAACAATGTTGGTGGATGTTGATGTATATGGCATATTCCTTAGGTATTGTAGGTGCAAAATTGTGCTTGGTATGGGTTACGAGAATGGTAAAGCAATAAGATAAACCAACATATTACACATAAAATGATTGATTTTCCCTCATGGCATATTAAACATTGTTGAACATATTAAAAATTTCCACATAAGGACAAATTTGAGAAATGATAAGAGCAACTATATATTTTTGCCAAAGTATGAAATTGTTATGAATTTTTGAAGTGTGCTCTTCAATTGGCCCTAAATTCTAAAAGACATGAAATGTCACCAATAAAAAAATCTAAAATATTTCACGCAAATGTTTAAAATTCATTGCTAAGGTCAAAAAGCATCTCACAAATGATTTCAAATGAACATAAAAGGATGAAGAACTATAATTTTGTAATACAATTCTAGTTTTAATACTTTCTTGAGTGTTTGTAATGAATGTGATGGGAATTTGTCTATCATTGAAGTATTATCAATTTCTTTATAGAAGAATATGCTAAGAGAATGTTTCACACTGGATGTTTTTACAATGTTTTTTTTTATCAACTACTTCCTCGGTTCCTCCATGCTCTTAAGCTCAATTTTAGATTAAGGTAATTTCATTATTTGAATTTGAGACTTGCTAATGAAATGAGGTTCTTATACTCTAAATTTTACTCCAATTTGAAATCTTGAAAAAATTCTAGAATTAAATATTAAATTGCAAAATGACATAGAATTTTTTTTTATAACATAATAATTTATACTACAATGTACATCTGTAGCGGAATTTGCAAATCTTTTGAGTGTCTTTCATAGTTGGTAAAAATCTTCTTTCCTTTCTCCCCAAATTTGCAAATCTTTTGAGTGTCTTTCATAGTTGGTAAAAATCTTCTTTCCTTTCTCCCCAAATTTGCAAATCTTTTGAATGTCTTTCATAGTTGGTAAAAATCTTCTTTCCTTTCTCCCCAAATTTGCAAATCTTTTGAGTGTCTTTCATAGTTGGTAAAAATCTTCTTTCCTTTCTCCCCAAATTTAAACCGTCACATTGAAGATTTTTATGACACCATAGGAAAATAAAACTAATAAAAGTAAAATAGAGCATAATTATACTACTATGATGGAAATTTGACTTTTAAGTGCATGGTCATAGACTTCAAGCTAATAATAAAGTTCACTCTTGGAAACGATATGAATCTAAAGGTACGTATGCACTTAATGTTATAGAGTGTTATTACTAAGGGTCTTAGGATCAAATTTAGACCACTTTCTGGACCAATTCACATTACAAACATCACCCCCACAAACCAAGTGTGAACATACCCTAAGTAACGCAAGTTTAACCCTCTAAAGTCGCAGGGTTCAACACAAAATGACCAACGAATGGCTTTAAGGTTTCTGTAGAAATGAAAAATCCAGCGATCCATCCTGTATGTATTGCGAGTAATGATCACTGAGACTCTGAGAGAAAAAGGGTGTCGTTACCTTGGAAACTGTAGAAGTTTGAAAATCTACCCAACTTTTCCATAGTTACAGATCTCAAATGTAAAACATGCATAAGTGAGATTTGGTTAACATCTGAATAGAGAATCATAATGACTGCCTCATATTCCACGGATGGACTGAACTGTGAATTGAAGTTCTACAGGAATTCCATGTCATTCAAAACTACTCTGGGAGCACAATCATATAAACTGATGTTCAGCGTTCATTGTTGAGGGCCGGCCCTCCATGACGACTGAATTTTGCGAAGTAAGGGGAGGTCCAAATTAAGACTGCCAGTCCTACCTTCCCATCAGCTTACAGTGGGCTCTCATTAAGTGGGCTCCTCTTCAGTCGGACCTCCCTTTTTCTGTGCAGCTGTGGCGCGGTCGCCAGTCCAGACCTGGCAAGAATCCTTGTAGACCTTCAACGCTCTCTTGACATGCTCAATTTCCAGAATTGCATTATCATCCTCACTCCTTGATAGGAGGTGTGCTGTCTTCACAATGTTCCGAACCTCTCGTCCATTGAATTCAGGCACTGCAAATTCCGCCAAGTCCCCGGCAGAAACACCTTGCAGTCCTGCTCGTTCAAGCATCTTGGTCCACATTGTTTTTCGTTGATCCTCATTGTGCCTTTCGAAATGCAATTTCATGGCAATGCGTGAATAGATGGCATCGTCAAATGCACAGTTACGATTTGTGGTTAGGAAAAGGACTCCTTTGTAGTACTCCAAGAGCCTCAGAAAGACGCCTGTCATTGCATTGCGTGTCAAGTCCGAGGTGGTCCTCCTCTCCAGAAACACATCGGCTTCGTCTAGGAGAAGCAGGGCTCCCCAAGAAGCGGCGACATCAAACACTTTCAGTAGAGTTGCCTCCAGAATTTCTGGAGTCATGCCCAATTCACATACACTCAAACACCATAGAGGACATTCCAACGACTCAGCAAGAGATTCCGCAGTCAAAGTCTTTCCTGTTCCCGGTGGACCATAACACAGGAATATGGTACCCTCGCCTTTGCCTATGATGGAGTCAAGTCGTTCTCTTCCCAGCAGATTTGAATCCTTTCCGTCTTCCAATTGTTTTCTTACTATTGTCTCCACAACATCCTTGGTATCTTCATCCATCACCAAATCATCAAACGCCGATCTGTTATAATTGATATCAGAAAAACCACACACAGAAAAGCTCCCCCATTTCTTGAGGCAAAAAGAAAATCCGTAAACCATGGTAGGGGCAAACATGCGATCTTCACTTGAAGTGATGTCAAGAGTGGTGATGTCATTGCCACGTAGGACATCACATGGTGGCCTTGCCGAGCCCAATTTGGGATAGTCCGGATTCATCTTCGCAAAGCTTCCCAAATCAATCATCACCCTCCCGTCAGCATTGTCCTGAAATAGTCGGGGACACTTGTCCACTATTTTGTATATAAAGATTGACCCTTTGTAGTTTCTAAAACAACAACGTTCCATCATGGAAAGCTCACAAAATTTACTTCCAGAATATAAGAAACCATCAATAGTGGCTCCGCGATCCTCATCGCATCGAAGGGGATAAAAATCCAAGCTGCGAATTCTACGCTCTCCCTCAAACTTACGAACACGCAGCTCCTTAGAATATTGTTTCCAAGTTCTGCAGTTGTAGTCCCACTTGGTTACCGTTATGACGAAAAATAGATCTTTGGTCCTGCCATCTTTCATGTACTTTGTCTTCAAGACATCACCACATGACTTCTCGTCAGAGGTATCGTCAATATAAACAACCCGTTCTCCTGGAGGAAAGAGCGCCCACAACATTTCCCAAGATAATAAGTGGTCACCAGAGCTCATAGCTGCATACGTAGGTTCAATTTCATTAAACTCCTTGTCCATGAAGCGCAACAAATGCTGAAGATGCAACAACTTTTCTCTGTTATTACAAGTGCCTTCAATTGATGAAGCCTCTGAAGTTTCTTGATCAGTAGTAGAGGTGTGTTCGTTTCTTAGATCTTCTCGAATTCGAAACAGCTCTGCGGCAATTAACGTTACTTTCTTCCGATCTCTTGGACTTTGACCTACTTTTCCGGGCATAATGACGTTGATGATCTCCATTAGGATGGGCGAATATACACAAACTTCGACTTGTGAGGTCGACGGAAGATCTTTGATGTTCTTGTATACTACTGTAAAGGGTTGGCTTGCCTGATTGTTATCCACCTCACTCCGCTCACGTTTCACCAACTTATAATCCCTAGTTTTCTTGTCGAAGACATTATTGTAAACTTCCCACTCCCAGGTAGGATCTTCTATGGATAAATGGGTTGCAGATTGAGAACTACAAGACTGTCCATTATTCAAGATTCTTGGGTCTTCGTCAAGACTGAAGCATTGAGCTGCAAAGTAGATGGTATGATATGTACGCAGCACCAATTTCTTCAATGTTCCTATAATTGTAGTTTCCATTCTGCAATGCAATACATCGTCCAGAGACGTAGGCATCCAAAAGTTATATAACACAAAATCAATGGTGTGCATTACAAATACTTGTAAATACAACATTTGTTTTTGCACTAAGAAAGGAATATACATAATTCTACATAGTTAACAATATATTACTGTCTAAACAATCAAGTTTGGTACAGATCAAAATTAACTTTTAGAGAAACTTTTGCATTTCTCCTTAGTTGATGAAAAAGTAAGTACCTTGATTTCAACCTTGTTACTAAAACCATCCCATCTAGATTCTTGCTTAAATATTATTTGTTGAATAAGTAATCTTAGTGAGGATTTAGTGAATTTTGGATACACCTACAATTGACACTTTAAAAATTCATAGTTTATTCATGTCCAATGTCCAAAACATATAAGCTAAGAGAATATAGAATCCTTGTCCAATTGCCATTCAATTAGATGTAGCAAAATGAAGTCAATTCAATAATAGATTTGGTCTATACTCATGTCCTTACTTGGATGATTTAAGGTGTGGTTGGATACAAGCAAATATGAGATTGTAGCCCAAGATCAAATGCATCATTTGTCTTTAACTATTTTTAATACATTGCAATTGTGGTAAAACTAGAATATAATAAATCACTTGCATCTTCTAACACCAAAATCTGAGATGTTCAACCTTGAGAAAAAAATTAACTATATGTTATTAGAAAAAAAATTTGATTTGAAATCCATACCCAATTGGTAGAGCTTGAGTTGCAACAACTACTATATATAATAGCAGCCATGCAATAATTGAGGCCACCTTTGGAATCTCCATGGTAATCTTCAAAATAGTTGGTAAGATTTGTGTAGTTGTGCAAATGGCAAGAATTGTAAAAGGAAATGTACTTCGTATAACTGCACATTATTATACACTAACATTATTTAACAAGTGACCATGAAATTGGCACATTGTGAAATGTAGCTAGCTAAATAACACACCATAGACAATATGAAAAGCTCAAAATCAAAATTAAATGAGATGGCAGTAGAATTTTAGATGCAAGAAATGTAACCTGTTTTTAGGCTATCATTTTGGATTCGAATAGCTAAACTGTTGACGCTTAACTGGAACCCGTCCACTTCAATTTTCTTGGAAGCAAGCACAAACACCTCAGCAAGATTCTTTGATGGTAATCCACTTTCGGAGGTGAACTCTTCCACTTGATACAATCCCTAATAAGTTCCAACATGCATGTCTATCAATAGATACATCTTAGCATTTTCTATTCCTAACATAATTATTTAGGTTGAAAGAATTGCTAGTAACTCAATTCACAATATGCATTAACTTTTACCAATGGTATTATAAGAGTGCTCAAATTAAGACATGGTGTCATCATGCTATATATTAAGCTATACTTTTTTGGAATTGTAACTATATAGTGATGATTTCATGAAGGTTGTCACAATGTATAGTTTTTGAACCTTGCCATCCACAAAAGATTTTGTGACTCCATTACATGGCTTAGTTTTCAAGGTTATACACTCATTTTTTGTTACTGCTTGTATAGTGGCTCCTCTCAAATGAAGTCCTTCTACATTCAATACACCTGCAATTAAAATTCAATGATATACATTAAGATACAAAATTAGAAACTTATTTCAAATGGAACATGGTACAAAATAACTTTCTTCTAATTAAGAGTATTATGCATATAGCCTATTCATGACGATTTAGTCGAAACCTTACCTTCAAATAGTCCATTCTCTAACTATATTTGTTTTCAATGTATACTCAAATGGTCTTGAATAGATGGTCAAACTACACACAAAGGTACCATTTGCATTACTTTGTTAGGATTAGGACTAGAGTCCTATCCTGAACTTTTAAAGCTCTAAATTATTTTGATGTTTTTATTTTTTAAATACATTTATGAATGAATAGTATTGCAATGCATCCCTTTAATAAGTTAAAAAAAAAATTTATAGGTAAAATCTTTAGAAGGATGTTAATAACCAACTACAAGGCTAAATTTAGTGTCTATATTACAATATAGTACTTTAAGAGGATATTTTTATTCAAATTTTATATACTTCTCAAGCATGCAACAATGATTAAATTTTGAACACAAAATAGTGAATTTTTTAATTAATTAATTGATTTTTGACAAATTATTGATTTATTCTTTAAAAAAATTTAAACATTCAATTTCAAAAAAAGCTTACATAGGGACCTTCAAGTGAATAATATACATTTTTTGTTTCAACACAATCATCATTTGGATTATTTTTTATATTGAAAAAGATGTTTACATGTTTTTACTTCTAAATATTATAGAAAACAAAAAAGTATTCAAATTGTAGCAAAGGAGTCTCTTTTTACTCTTATCATATGATTATATATACACTTGATTTTTTGAAGTTAATCACATAATATTCATAGAAATTAAACCCTTTTCTACTATTGAAAAACCTAATAGGTTGATATCTAAACTTCAATGTGAATTATAGTAAAGAATTTTTGTTTTTTTTATGAATAAAAAATATTAAGCTTAACATGATTTGAAAGACTAGTTGGAAAAGGACTAATCTACCTATAAATAATAGATTAGCATTAAAAAACAATAGCTAAAAGAAACTACATTGCAGATTGTAGTGGGTTTGACCCCTTTTTTGGTACCTTTGGGTGTGATTTGACCTAGATGTACTGTGCACATGAATATCATTGACTTGAAGAAATTATGACTTGCACGACATACGTACCTCAACCTGAAAAGTAAAAATAATTCATATAGATCCATTGATTTCAGAGAAAGGTACAAGTTGTAATTGCTTGCAATTCAATTGAAAGTGATTTACCTCCTGAATATGATGAGTGCAAGACCACGGGCACTGGATTCGTATCATCCAGTTTCAGCAATCTCGCTTCTTTGCCACCTGAAGGTCTCCAATGCATACGAATTAGGACAATTTATAGATTTCATGTTTGGGTTAGCACAAATAGGAGGCCAGAAGTTGTAGAAAATGAGATTGCCTAACAATCACCCCGGTTGGCTGTTACTCCCAAATCAATCTTCGACAGGCAGGGAAGATTGTCCATACAAACGTAAAAAGTGCGGTGAATGATAAGTTATTATAGGAGAATATGCGGATCCTAGGAATGATTGAAGAAGCAAGGAAACACAGATAGTACATTATTAAAAAACTGACGTCACGGAAAAAAAAGATGAGTCATTGTTTAAGCAAGATCGAGCAACTGTAGCAGGAAAAGTACCTTGATTTGTCCTATTAGTGCTTGTGACATTATTTTACCAAATTCAGAGTATTTTGAACTAGTGCAGGTTCAAATATAAATGAATTGAATCAATTCCACAAACGAAATTTTATGGTGACACTCATTTTCTAGGTGATACTAGGTTTCCCTCTCACTAACAGGACATATCAGTGCAGCTAGCGAAACTAACGGGGTGAAAATGAAAATGAGCGACTGTAGGACATTCAATTACCGAGACAGATTTTTAAATAGAGTGATTATCAGCAATAAACATTAAGAATAGACTGAGCTGCTCTACAAATTAAATCCTGTGTAGTCTTTCCACAACGTACCCCGCCTCTATCTCTGTCATCTATCTCTTTCATACATGGGGCTGCTGAGAATCGATCGAGAGTCCAATTGCTAGAGATCGATCCCACACCAAGATATGATTCCATGTACGTGAACTGCAGTTCAGCTACAACATTTCCTGCGTGAATTTCAATCTCAAGACGGACGATTCAGAAACGGTTCATGGCATGCAGTTAGTTTGATTAATTACCGGCGCTTGTACGAAAGACTCGCCATCTGCCCAGTTGGATTAGGATGCTCTCTCCCTTCTCCACAGCAGCAGCTTCTCCCGACGTGGTAGACGGCGTGTTGATGGAGTACCCGAAAAATAGACTTGCTGGTAGTCTTGTCAGTTTCGTCTGGACAACCGGCCCGGCGCATGCTTGTAGAACGGTCACCTCTTCCCCTGGCGCATGGAGTTGAGATGCTGCGTTCAACAGCCGGAGACGATCGTCAAGGATGTCGCCGCACGAGTCGTCGACGACGCACATGGACACCGGGACCAGGGGCAGAGTCTCCAAGGCTGCGCCACCATTATTAGCAGCTGTAGGAGACGACTGAATATGGAGGCAGAGCTGTTCCACCCCCTTTCTCTCAGAATCGGACTGACTCTGGCGGTCCTTGGAAAGCTTCTTGGATCTCGCTTGCCGCCGTCTACCTTCGCAGAAGAGCTTTAACAAATCGAAAGCGAGAAAGACGAACATCCAACAAACGCACTGTCGAAGTAAGGTCCTGACGAGTGGCCCTTGTAGTTCGAAAGGACCCCAAATGCGTCGCCACAAATTCTCGACCGTGGGAACCTTAATGCAACCATGCTGGCTCTCCATAGCACCGATCGATCGACTCCAACCAACTCCGTTTGTAGTGATCAAGTGAGGTTCTAATGAATTGATGTTGATAGACGGTTCTAAACGTACACACGTATTGAAGTTTCAAAGAGTGACAGCAATGCCAGAAGCGAACATACTAAGAATACTAGCACGGGTTAACACTATAAGGACGCCACAGACACCAAGTGTCCGATGCCTGAGACCTGAGGCTGTAAGATGCAAAATAGTAATCCAATATTATTTTCTATCCTGCCGTCAACATGCTCACCGGCCTCTCAATTCATATGTGGAATTGAAGATCATTATTTGTTGTGTAAAAGAACTAGGAGTAAGGAATTTACAGTCAGTAAGTTAATTAGTGCTGAGAAAGAGACGAAGAGAATAGATGAAGTCAGCGCACAGACAAGTTTCAATAAGTTCTGTCGGAGAGATATCGTGCTCAGTACGAGAGCGGTTGTCTGAGCACTTGTGGCTGGTGCTCAGACAACCACTCAGACAAGTTTGAGTATCGTAAGTCTTGGCGGAGAAATTATTAATTTTTTTTCCCTATGTCCCACGGTAGGTACTGTGAGGGCTAAAAAATAGTAGGCCACGGGCAAGTTGGCTCACCAAATGGTCAAATAGCGCAACTTGCTAGGGCTCAATAAATGGCTTGAGACTCTACTTTTTACCCGGACTTCAAACCACGGTTGTCATATCAGACGGAATCTCATTGTTCACGGACAGAATCGGATTGATTAGGGTTGATTGGCTGCGAACTTCAAAGGCTTATAACTTTTGCAAAATATTTCAAATCAGGCAAATGAGATGTTTTTAGGCATTTACAGTTTCTGCTTCAAACTACCAACCCTCAACTATCGCTCACACACATTTAAAATTTTATTTTTTGGAACTACTGAAATGCACAAAAGCATTTTCATCTACTACAAAGTTTCCTTTATTTGAGTCCAAAAACAAATATGGAATGGAATATCAACTTGATTGGAATTTTTTTATTAGAAGAGGAGCTCACTCTATACACATGGGGAAAGTTAGTAGAACAATCCATGTGGGATATGTTAATTAGAATTAGTAGGAGCTTGAATGCTCATAGTGAAGTCAAATTAATCCTTATTTAAAGGACATTTCATGTTTGAGCTTGGTTGAACTTCATTATATTTCTACATTAAAATAGAGATTTCAATTTTTTTTTTTTTAATATTTTCACATGTAGTAACATATGTCTAAAACCTAATCTCATTTTTTTTCGTAATTAAAAACACCAAATTGAATTTTATATGATTTTAAAAATAAATTTCCATATAAAAATCATAATAATTACAAAAATGATTTAAATAGAATAATTTTTTTTTAAATGGAAATAATAGTTACAAACATCATAGTGTAATTGATGTACTCTTTGAGATTATACCAAGAGAAATTTGACTAAAAAAAAAGTTCAAAAGTAGTGACTATATTTTGAACTTTCAAAATGCTATCTTCAAAATGCTACAAGAATTAAAATTTTAACAATTTTGAAAAAATTTAGATGGAGTGAAAAAATACATTATTGGAGCTATATTTTCTTGGTTCAACTTAAAAATATTTAAAATCAATAATCATGTAAAAATTTAAAATTTGACTTTCAAAATGTTCGAGAACTTGCATTGTCTTTTAAGGGTTAACATATCCCACGTGGGTTGTTCTACCTCCTACCACCCCATGTATATATAATGAGATTTCCAATTTGTTTTTTGAGTTTGTAATTGAATTACAAACTCAAAAAACAAATTGAAAATCTGTTTGAAGCTATGTAAGGTAGTTATCCATGAATTTGAAGTTAAATTTTTTATGTTTCAATTTTCAAACAAGGAAACTTCTTCAAATTGCATACTGTACTTGGTGTCTTGTCTTGGTGCGTCAACTGTGAGGCACAGGAGGATTGGGTTGGCCATGATTTTCAAAACTGCATGGCAAACCCCCCTTAGCCATCCTTATCTAAAGTGAACTATCCCATTCAAGACCAAATGAGAGCAAGCATGGGCAATTTTGTTAAAATGGCAGTATTCCTATAGAATGGCACTACATTCCATTAAAATGGTAGTGAATATGTCAAAGATGACATGACATTCCATTAGAAGGGCACACGGTGTATAGAAAATGACAAAAAAATCACCGCCATTTTAATGAAATTCACTATAAGCCCATTGTGGGTTGAATTATATCAACAATGTATATCTTAAAACTTGAATGTACACTATTAACATAATTAGCCCATACCCTAGTACCTCTTTAATTTAGGCAATAGTTGTTGAATAATTAATAAAATTTCAAATTTTCATTTTGGCAGCAAAAATATATTTACTAAAAATTTCATCTCACAATATAGTTAAATTCTGCTACATTCAACAGCTCTACCATTTTTCCAAGAAATGTTACCAAAATGTTTGTTTTTCTCCACACCTTATACTACAAGGGCATTGAGATGTATGTAAGAACTCAACACCAAAAGCAACATGCTTTGCTAGGTGTGAAGTGTAGAAAAACAAGATATTTATACAAATTGGAAGGTAGGAGGATAAACAACCCAAGTGGGATATATAAATGGTTACTTAGGATTAATAGGAGCACAATCACTCATAGTTAAGTCAAAAGTAAGAATTGTGTGCAAAGTGAAATTTCAAATTTCATTTAGGTAGTGTAGAATAACTTTTTTCAAAAAAAATTGAACTAAGTTAATGTGAAAAATCAATCTAGCTTTCATCTCCAAAAATCCTTTTGAGATTTAGAACCTCCAATTGAAAGTTATGGACAAATTTCAAAGAATGAGTTGGAAGAAACATTTTCTTTAACATTTTCAAACATCCCTTGTAAATTTTGTTCATACATTTTTTTTAAGGCTCATAATCACAAAAGGATTTTTGAAGATGAAATTTAGCTTTATTTCTCAACTTTTATTAGTTCAAAGTTTTTTGAAAAATGTTATTTTACTATACCCAAATGAGGTCTGAAATTCTACTTTGAATACAATTACTACTTTTTGACAATGAGTGGTCCAGCTCTCATCTTCATCATTATCCCATATCCTTTGAGGGTTCTTGACGGACAATGAATTTCATTATAAAAACAACCTCTCCAACCCCCATTCTCATCAAATGTCATTGGAAAAATTCCTACATGCTTCCATTAAAAAAAAATCTTTTGATGGTAAATAGTCTATATGAACTTCACATTGAGCTTTCTTACTAATATTAGATATTTTTTAACATCAATTTGGTCATTTAATTCTTATTGAATTTGGTAGGATCCCCTAATCCCTGAAAACTGGCCGTTGATTTCAACGATGGGCACTATCAATTTTCAGAATTTTTGACAATTATCATAATAATATTCTGAAATTACGATATCCTTAAAAAAACAATTAATTTCTGCCGAAATTGAAGAGGTACTACGGTAATAGGCTTGCTTCTATTTGGTCTAGAATGGGGTAGTTTACCTTACTAAGTCTGTTGTATGGATGCTCTAATGGGAGAGATAATCATCGTGTTCAAACAAGTTTGAGACTTTAGTAAGCATACATGGCCTCGTTTTTTCTAAAGATAAGTTACAATGAGTTAGAACCCAAGCTTGGATATGCAAATCGCTATACCTATCCCACAAAGTGAAACCAATAGGATGAATTATATTATCCAAGGTAAAAGTAAAAAAGAGGCCCTCTATTTGTGTTGTTGAGGGTATGTCCTTGCCCTCTTTTAGCTAATTTGGGTTTTTTGATTGCAAATATGAATTCAAAATTTGTAAATATTATCATGTATGGCAAATAAAAAATTCCTACATCTTCCCCTAAGGTAAAATTCTTGCATTTTCACCTCATTGGTCT
Source organism: Climacium dendroides (assembly GCA_950106755.1). Lineage (NCBI taxonomy): Eukaryota > Viridiplantae > Streptophyta > Bryopsida > Hypnales > Climaciaceae > Climacium > Climacium dendroides. The sequence continues at coordinate 5,314,181 of OX467082.1, read as the reverse complement.
TACTTCTTAAGACTGATTTAGCATCCTGCCTTGGATACATTGGATACAACATGTTGCTCATTTGTAACATACAATATTCATTTCCCATAATTATAAACTTGCCCATTCTTAATCTTATCTACACGCCGTGGCACCCTGATGTTGGAGTAAGTTACGAGTTCACTAAATAGAGGTATTAAGGGGACCAAAAAATTAAAAGGACTTAGTGTGAAAAACTATAGATGTTCGAAACATGATGTACAACCCCAAACTCTTCTATAACTATTGATGTAAAAAAAGGGAGATATTTATGTAGTGTGCAATGTCAATTAATTAGTATGAGTCCCCTTTAAAACCCCTAACTAAAGGTAGAGGTATCCATTTCCGACTAGGTATCCATATGCAACCTGTAGGGTGCTTTATTTCCCACCAAGGTTGGATTCAATTTCCAACCAAGCCTTGGAATGCGTCCCAATTAATAAGGTCATGAGACATGTCCCAAAGTGGTTAGCATGAAAGCAAGAAGTAGTGAGTAGGAAAGTAGTTTGGCTAAGATTGGAATTAGAAGCGTTTAGTAGTTGTCTATGGGTCTGAAGCACTTTTTGCCTCCCAAAATTTATAGTAATTTCAGTCCAAGCGATAAAATTACCAATTTTTTTTTCAATCCCTGTCATTTCTATCAATGCACCTCTGAAAATATTTGCTTTGCCTTGCAACACTCCAGACCATGTCCAAAATTGCTTATTTGATCGGTTATAGGTGCGTTCACCTTATTGAGTGTTGTAGTTGCATCACCACAAAAATCCCACACTTCCTGTCTGTACTCTGTCACGACCTGACATAAGGTAGAACTACCCATTACCATACATATTTGCTATCTAGGTACTTTGGAGAAGCTATTTATGAGCTCTCATATTTTTCAGAGATTGAATTGTTTGAGAGAAGTGAATTGCAAAAAAAATGAAGACATTCTGACAAGAATTGAATTTTTTGTGATTTTCCAAAGCTGAAATGTAAAATTGTGAGTAGATCCTTGGTAAAGCATGACCAGACCATTGTTAAAGCGTGGGCTGATGTGTCCGCTCCCCAGTGCATTGCCATCATGATCATGGGTGAGTAAGATTGTGGTAATAAGATGGGCCAGTGACGGAAATGGGAGGAACCTGTAGGTGGGGGAATTGGGTAAATGGTGGTAATAGGTAGTTCTATCAATAGTAATGGTGATAATATTCACCTCTTGAGTCTTAGAAACGTGTAAGTTATCTTCAAGGCTCATTGGAGGATGCTGAAAAAGAAAGATTCCCTTAACCCTGTAAGGATGCTACGGACTAGAATGGTCTGATGAATGACAAGGAATTCTCTCATGTAGGACAGAAATGCAATCATTCATCCTCGGAATTAGGTGTGAAAAGTTGAGATCTTCTCCAGTTCTTTGACTTTAAATGAGTTCTTTTGAATATTTTACTACCAATGATTCCCATGGTTTTAGAAATGATGAATTCCACAGGGACCCCCGCGTCCTTCCAGGGTTAATCAAGTGGAAGCTTGGAAAGTATGGTACAGAAATGAAAGAATACTGCTAAGCAGTCGGCCTGAACACGTTACTATGGAGTACTGGTATCCACGCAGATTCTTGGAAAGGCACCAGAACTCATTTTGTCAAAAGCATGCCGCAGACACTAAGGTAGTAAAGTCGTATGCTCTAAAAGCAACCATGTAAGGGCTCATCCACCTTTTTTTTTTATAGGTTTCTATGGACAAAAGTATATTTATATCATTTTTCAAAGAAAGAAAAATAGACATGGAACCTAACACAAGTGAATTTGTATTTTTCCAAGCATTTTTGTATTATTTATAAATTTTCAAAGATTAAAGACATACATAGGCACCTATTTGTGACTGTAGGTCTCCCCAAATCTGTCCACTTGTAACTTGTAAAGAGATGTGTAGAAATTTAAGACTATGATTGGCTCTTGTAATAGAAAAATATTTTTTCTTAAATGCATTCAATTGTTAAAGTGGTTCATTCAAAGATCACCTTATCTTCATTCTCCAACTAAAGCTAGGGTCCATCTGAAGGAGAGGGTCCGTTTTACAACACACTAGCTTATGTTCTAAAAGCAACCATTTAACCAATTACCAAGAAAGTTACTCAAACTTGTCTTTTGTTTGAAAACGGAATCATTGTGTTGTGTTAGTTAGCTTTTGCAAGGAAGATACAATATGTACTTTTAATCCAATAAACAATAAGAATATGATGTCAATGTAGTACAAAGCCTCCCATTAGCTTATAACCGTAGCTTAGCCTAGAGGTTTCTCCAAAATAGAAGAAACTACTACAACTACAAGGACACTAGCATGGGGCAAAACCCTAGAGGTAATTCGTGCTATGTGTTTTCCATTTGGGCATTAGTTACGGCCTAATCTCTCTCCAAATACCATCACATTACTAGATCAAGAAGCCTTATCTCTTTTGAGTAGCACTCATACGGGTTGCCCCAACTAAACACCCTTCTAAACAAAAACTTCAAAAGTAGGTCAATGTGAACCTAGTGGAGCTAGATATAGCCATTAGCAAGATTCAAATGCTACAAAAGGGTTACTTTGTTTTAATGTCTGCTAAAAAGAAAGGAGCTTAAGTTGCATTACAACAAAGCCCATTCACATTCAAATTACACCAACTATACCTACACCTCTGGCAATCCCATTTCAATCCTTAAACTCTAAAGGGTATAAAAATCCCTTTTGGGATTAGATTTCCACTACTAGATGATGTCTACTATGAAGCTTTACATGAGATTAGTGCAACCATTGGTGAGGTTGTCTAGAATGGTGAGGTTGTCTAGAATAGTAAGGTAGAGGATTACCTCAGGAAATCTTGGATGCCTAGGATATGCTTTCTGATAAAAAATATGAGAAACTCGCCTACTTTTGTCATTTTTTCCATTCCCCGTACAATAGGTGAGGTAGAAATCTTTCTAGAGTATGAGGGAATATCTTCCCAATGCAATAGCTACTTTAAATTAGGGCATGTTGAAGCGAGCGTTGCATCTCAAAGTTCCAGCCCAACAAATTGTTAGCAATTATCATGCAATTACTATTGTTTCATGGGTGCGTACGTTAATTTGTAAGTTATCGCATCGTTACAATACACACGATTACTACAAAGAAGTGACACTATTTTGTCATTTGTATTAACTATGTGACCTCTATACGTTAATCACAAGTGTACTAATGACACAAAATATGCACAAAAAACTATTATCTTTGTCATGCATTTTATCTACATTGAAGTACACAAAAAATTCATGACAATAACGTCATTGCTATTTGTACTAGGATAACCTTTATTAAATGTTATCAATGTTTGAAAAAGTATTGTCAATGTTAAATTGTTTATCACCCTTCTAATTAGTAGTAATCTTTTTCTTAGTTTAATTTTTTTAATTTTTTTTGTTAACAACTAATTAGTATAATCTAATAAATTACAATTTACATCTACATAATTGCACCAAATGTTTGAACTAAATTCATGACTAAACCAACAAGAAACTTGATGTAGTGATAGAAATGTATAATTGCACCAAATGTTTGAATTAAATCCATGACTAGACAAACAAAAAACTTGATGGCACAATGATAGATTCACTCCAATGGCATTTGGTGAAAATGGAGAGTGGAGAGGTTCTTTTTATACTGAAATTAATTGTTTGTCATGACCACTCAAAGGATATGGGATAACTTAAGGATGAGAGGCTTGATTGACCATTCATTGATCACTTGAAAACTATAATTTCAGACCTCATTTAGACATAGTAGAATAACTTCTTTTGAAAAACCGTGAACTAAGAAAATGTGATGAATTAAGCCGTATTTCATCTCCAAAAATCCGTTTGACATTCCAAGTCTCCAATCAAAAGTTATGGACAAATTTCAGAGAAGAAGACATAGGCAACCAAGAAGGCTCTTTAGTTGCTTGATAAAGAAGCGCTCAATAGAAGAGGGAAATGATTTACAAGAAATTACAAACCTCGACCCAATAAAGGTGGCAGCAATGCATGCTCAATTCCCTCTTCTAGCCCCAATTTGGCCATCAACAACTAGCAACGGCATATTGAGACTATCCCTAGCAGGGTGTCAATTAATTACAACAACAAATAAGAAGACAACATACCAAGTCCAAAATACAAAATCTAGATTTGCATGGTTATAAGAGCCGTGCTTAGATAGATCTCGAAGTGCACCCTCATCCACAAAAATGAAGGCAATCTCAAATGGCCAAGGATAAAAATCCCACAAGCCATATGGTTTGACTTGACCATACTTAAGAACTTGCTCTTCTAGGATATCTCCTCGTGAATGTAGCCAAGAAACCTTAGGAAGAAATCTTCCAACCTTAGGATCAACAACCTTGATATTAGGAAATAGATGAAACAAGGCAAAGTACATACAATTGTACTTTTGATAACCTAGAGCTTTGTGACCCTAGCATTCAAGTAGAGGAAAGGGCTCAAATTCTACGCCCCAAATCCAATCAAGAACAATCAGTCACCTAACCCCATGTAGGACCAAATTAAACCTTTGCTAATCTATTTTAATGAATAATATAGGTATTAACATTTTGACATAGAATGTGCGAGGTTTCTCAAGTAACACACAAGAACCATCCAAGAAAAGGAGATTTTGCGCATAGTTAAGCAATATTTTTCCTAAATCCAATCTTATTTTTATACAAGAACAAAAAATAAAACAAGACTTCTATGACAAGATATAAGCGTTAGGTATTAAGAGAGAAAAATCATTTTAGAATGGAGTAGTTTTCAATCTGAAGACTAATAGGTTAGAGGAGGAATATGCATCATTACATTGGCTAGCCTAGCTCACAAAGTTATCAAATATGGAATCATTTGTGAAAGTCGGGCCTAATTCATAATTTGCAAAATTGATGAATTGAAAATACGTTTTCTGAATGTTTTTGCCTCTAATAGAGAAAGAGAACATACTTCCTTTTGGAACTTAATCAATTCAAACCTCCCTATTGCATCTTTTTGTATAATTCTAGAAGACTTCAATATGGTCGAAAGTAAGAGGGAGAAGAATGACAACAAAAAATTAACTAAAGGCAAGGAACTAGAAGCATGGGAAAATCTAAACTTCAAATTAGGTCTCATAGATATCCACCATAGCAACAACTCTAATTCTTAAAATTCTCTAATATACGTGTAGTTTAACAAAAGAAAAAATGAATTTTTGATGGCCAAATTAGATAGGTTCCATGCTTGGGAATGGATGAGCGATTGGGGAAGGAGTAAGGGAAGGAGGGTCCAAATCCTTGAGGGATACAATACCCTCGCAGATCACCTCCTATAGATAGATTTTTCTAGAATTTTGAATTTTTTTGGAGATAGAAGTCAAATGGACCAGTAGAAGTCAATTACAACTAGGAGTAAAGTGTGAACTGGGTTAATTAGATGTATGGTTAACAAAATGACTAGTGAACAGCCAGTTGCAAGAGTTGCAGCGGTTAAGGACAAATAGACTAAGGGTTAAATTGTAGTTGGTTATGGCCAAGAAGTATAAGGATGATTAGACTTTCAACTTTCTCTCTCTCTCAAGTGTTTGCAGTGATTTCTGCCTTGTCTATTGTACTTGTGTATTTCTTCACTTCAATACAAATTAGTCTATTCGTCTTATGATTGTATAGCTAATGATTGGTGTATTTTCCATTTCGAGTGAGCAACCAGTGATTGGTTTTATTTCTTGTTAAGTTTGCCAGTGATTGGCATTCTTCTAATTAATTTTTTTGTGGGTCAATTTGTTGAGAGTGTCTCGTTTGTCAAATTATCCTTGTAATATTTTTTGCAGCTAAGTTTCTTGAGTGAGTTTATAGAGTGATTAAATCTACCAAGGATTGGTGATCTTAGTGTGCGGGACAATTAGCTAGGGATTGGCATTGTTCTTTATTCGGTTGATAGTCTAATAGTCTTGCTATGAGAGCATTGTTGAGAGAGATTTGATGATTATGATAACTCTAATTTAAGCCAGTGATTGGTGATTTTATCTTTAATCTTTGTGAGAGCGTCTGTGGTCAAATTGTCAATAATCGGAAAGGTTGATCAAGGTCAAATGGACTGTGGGCGTACAAGGGAAAAGACCAATAGGCATGCTGAACAAATGAATATTTTTAGATAAGTATTTCCTTGGCTTTGCTGATTGTTTAATTGACATTAAAATTATTTTCTTAATCTGTGTCTATGGTTAAGTTCTACTTGTGAGGATAATGATCTTTTATAAGTGCCACTGATTGGCGAAATTTATACTTGAGTTAATGGTCAATTAGCCAAGTTGTGATACCTTTGTCATAATCTGAGATATTTGAAGTCCAATAGACTGTGAGTTTTAAACCAATTAACATACCAGTAATTGGTGATGTTTTCCAAAATTCAGTTTAAGGTCTAATAGACATGAAATTAGTTCTTGGTTATATTTTATGCTTAAATTTCCAATAAAGAATATTTTGAGTGTCAATTTGACGTAAGTTGAATCACTAAATATCTGGTCTAATAGTCTAAACAGAGACAATTTATAGAAATGTTTGTCTAATTGACTGAATATGGTGATGGTTGTTGTTGTAGTTAAATTGTCTATGTTTAAGGATAGATTCTTGAATGCAAAATAAAGTTATGCAAGTAATTGAAAGAGTCAATTAGATCAGTTAATTAAAGTTAAGATAGAAAATGGTTTGTAGAAGTACAAAATAAAAAGATGATTAATTCTTAGTGGTTGTGAGTCAATTAGTCATACTGACATTTGATTGCAAGTACAAATGCAGGAACTAAGGAGCAAAATCTTTTGTTGTAGGACAGAATCTTTGTGCAAATCTTGTTGTGATGTCATGTTGAAAAATGGTCCAATTGACAACTTGTTATAGATAAATCTTTGTGTAACTCATGTTTTAATCCTGTGTGGGAATTTGGACAAATTGACTGTGTATCGGAGATAGATAAAATTAGTTATGTGTTAGTATAGCAAGACCAATTGACCAAGTAGTATAATTGTTAAATTGTAAATGTAATTGTGGGACTTGGTCCAATTGACATGTTGTTTGCTATGGAGCATGGAGAAAGAAAGCTAATGTGACTATTTGACTGGAATTAAAAATTAAAAGAATGAACCTTCACTTTTGCATGCTCTGCATACTAAGACAAATTGACCCGATTGATTGTGAAATTTGCATCTCTGCATTAATAGCAATTAGGCTAATAAAATAGTTACTGGACCAATTAACAATGAATTATAAGGGAAAGTAATTAAGGAAATTGTAATTGTGTGTATGTGATATATTGTGGGACTTGGTCCAATGTGATATATATATTATATTGTAGGCATGATTAAGTCGATAGAACAAGAGCCATGACTATTTGACAAACCTTGGACAATTTGACATTAAAATTCTAGTATAAGACGAAGACAACATGTCTAATATTTGCATCCATGGGTAATGGACGGAGGTTAGGACAGAAAATATATCCAATTCACATGATCAAACTAATAAATGGAATTTTAATCTTTAATTATAAAATGCGAGTGATTTACCTACGTAAAAGTGACCTTAAATACAAAACGATAGGTGAATTGACCTTCCCCAATTAAAAGAACCACCACTAGAGGATTCCTTGGATTTTGTTCCCAAGTTTTCCTACGCTACTCTCCCCATCTTAGCCACCATTAGAAAGAAGAAGAATGAAATAGAATCCACCAACCAATTTCTATTTAACCTATCATTTCTAAAAGAAGAAACAATGAAACAAAGGTCAATTGACAAATGGAACAAGGAAATTAGACCACCTTTTGGTGAATCAAGATGGACTTTCTAGGTGTCTGCAGCTATTCACAGGATTCAAGAATTCAGTCGGTAGGAAGGGATTGAATGAATAGAAGCCTTGGGAAACACTACTAGAAAATGACGTCTAGATCAACAAAAAATCAACAAGTTTTCGTTGAATTCTGTTGATTTAGGTATTGGCATTGACAGCTACAACAACTTTTTGTTTATTTTGTACAAATTAACATAAATGTAACATTGTTTTTGTTAATGAATAGTACAACAATGAAATCAACAAAATTATGTGTTTTTTTTTTAATCTTTTTTAATCTTTTAGAATCTTTATGGAATTTTTATGGAATTTTTATAATCTTTTATAATCTTTTTGGGGATATTTTTTGAAATCTTTTAGGAATCTTTTGAGAATTAATTAGAAACTATTAAATCTTCTAAGAATCCATTAGAATCTATTGGAATTTGGTGGCACTACTAGAAAATTCAAATTTTCTGTTGATTTGGACATGTTGATCATCAACATTTTTCTATTGATTTGAACAATAATCTGTTGATGTAGATTGGTTTTTATCATGGATGATTCATTGATAAATTTCTATAGTTTAAATTCGTTCGCAGGGAAGTATAGATGCTCAATGGGTAATTCCTAAGGGAAACTAAATTAACCCCAAGTTGTGTACAATTGAAGGAATTGGAAATATATGACCATATTCGATTGATCAATAGATAAGAATTCATATTTATTATAATTAAATCCAATGTTGATAGACTTATCAAACAATTGTCAATGTCACTCTTTAAAATCTCCGGCTTGATTTCCCTTTCACCATCTAGGATCTATGGCTTCTTATTCTTTTATTTGAACTGCGACTTCATTCTCTAATCTAGTCTTCTCAGCTTCAATAGATTTTTGACCACGTTGATTTGCTCCCACTTGCTCTTGTACCACTTGCTTTTCCAAGTTGACTATAGAACTTCCACAGATTTCTTTCAAGTCATTCTTCTTATAACAAAATTTACAAAATTCATTCTTTCCATAGGATTCACTTATCTTCATCATCACCTAACTCATACTATTGACTTAATTGAGATTTCTATTTGATCCATTGTACAATGTAACCTCCGATTCTTATTCTTCCCAATTGATATGAATTTAATTCCCAAATAAATATCTCAAATGGATTTACTTAAATTCAACTATTGTTGTATATAAGCTCTTGTAATTTCCATTGATTCCCATAACAACCATTGAATTCCATATTCATAATCCATTCACATGAATTACCACTAAATACACACACACAGTCAAGCATTCTTACACAGTCAAGCATTCTTACTCATTCATCCCAAAGATATTTCTTCACAAGTAAATCCATAGACTCAACCCTCAGCATAGAAACATACTCACAATTGATACACACAATTCCAGTGCAACCAATCACTCACAACAATAATCACAACACTTTACACCAATAATTTCTGCATTATATTCCACCGTAGAAAAAAATTACAGTTGTCTTTCATTCCTTTCCAACTCCACCTCGTAACATCTATCAATCTTATACAAATAAAATAGACACCAACACTATAGACACTATATTTCTCTCACACACTGAAAACGAAGATCAATTGCTCACTCCACTCCCACCGGCCTCACCATCGTAGGGTGCAGGAGCTCTGGATCCCTCTCTAGACTACCTTTCCCCAACTACTTGACAATTGATTTCACCTGCTTTATACTAATAGTCCTAGCACCCATTCATTTGTTTCTATACATCCATTGATAAAATTCCATAGTAAACTCCTTACTAACTAGTAATAACCCAATGATAACACTTCAAATGCACTAGTACGATAGAAAATTGAAAAATTAATAAAATTTAAGCTATTGTACACTTCTTTCCTATAGATTCTAATACTAAAGTTGATTTGGATAGAAATCAACAGAAAAGTGTCGATGATCAACACATCCAAATCAACAAAAAAATTGAATTTTCTAGTAGTGTGGAATCTATTAGAATTTTTTCAAAAGTTTTGAAAAGTAGAATATTGAATCCAAATTTTATTCAAATATTTCATATAATACTATATGATTTTGAATATGATTTTGAATTTAATTAGAATTTTAACGAAATTCAAAATCTATATCAACAACATGTGATCAAACTATGCAAATACATGACTAAAAATGCTAGAAAACTTTGTATTCTAAGTTTCAAACTACTAAAATATAGATAGTAACCATACATCTCCTAGCGAAATGCTTTCCAATTTTTTTTTATAATATGTTGAATTTTATTGAAACTTTCACCACTAGTCAGAACCAAATTGAAATACAAATTTTTTTTAATAATTTTTATTGAAAAATGTGACTTTAAAGTTTGTCGATTTTAACTAGAATTGTATGTGTGCATACTACTAGAAAATGATGTTGAACTTAATAAGAAATTGACAAATTCCTTTATAAGTAGTCATTATATTCACCATAAATTTTAGTTGATTCAACACTAATCAACAAAATACTTGACTCGTTTTTTTGTTAATTTTAATAGTTGAATAGCCAAATTCAATTATAATTTTTTTTAATAATTCTTCTTTCATTTTGACTTAGAAGAGTGTGAAATGTTTTTTGTTCATTATTGGAATTTTTTTAGTTAATTCTAAATTAGAAGATTCATTTTGAAATAGGTAAAATTTGAACTCTCAGCTAAATTTTCTCTTTAGATTGTATTCAAATACCAATCTTATATATTTACAACCTAAAAGTACAAATTGTCAATCATTATGAAATTTTTCACTTGTTTTGTGAAAAATGTCATAAATATAATTATTAGTGAGTAATTGTGAAATGAAATTTGTAAATATTTCAATAATAGTTCAAACATCTTTATATTTATTTAAGAACTACAAGTAGCATTGAAGATTAGTGTGAGCATTTTCAAAATATTTTTTTTCATATACTTAAAACATCGATGGTATTGAATTCTAAGACAAATTTTACTATCAAATTATATTTATCCTATTATATAATTGATATATGCAATCTTCATATTTTTGCATTAAGAAAAATGAGATTTCTTGGTTTAAAATGATGTTTTCCAAAAGTTTTATAGATAAATGAAAAGATTGTAATTTTTTAGAGAAAAAGATGAGAAAAAAATTTATTTCAATTAGAATATACAATTGAAAAATCTAGTGTTTTTATCATATGTAATGTTCAAAATGAAAATATGATTTTATAATTTGAATTTTTTTGAAAATTTATAATTTAAAAAAAAAAATGGAAACATAGAAGACAGTATAATATGAGTTCCAACACTCAAAGCTTGCAATTCTTTAAGTTCTTCGTTTTTTCAAAATCTTAAAATGGTATTGAATTTAAACTCTTCAAGTCTCATTTTCAAAGTTTATATTAGTGCATAACAAAAAGAATATTTTGAAATTTACTATGAAGGTTGTCTTCCAAGTACGATGACATTTAAAAAAAATATTCATCATTTACAAAAAATCCATATTTTGAGAAAACAGTAAACTTTGGAGGCCATTCAGTCATAGAAAATTATGTTTTTTCAAAAACTTTGAACTAAAAAAGTTGGGAAATGAAGTTAACTTTCATTGAAAAAAATATGTTTGTGATTTCAACTTTGCAATTGAAAGTTATGGTCAAAAATCAGAGGCAGTGTTTGAAGGAGCTTTTTTTTTTGACATTTTAAAACACTGCCTCTGATTTTTGGTTCGCAACTTTTGATTGCAAACATGATTTACTATGACTAAATGACCTCCAAAGTTCACTGTTTTCTCCATGTAATTCAAAATTTACAGAATTTGTATAATAATAATTTTTATAACCGTAGTCAAAATGTAATGTTAACATTGGCTTGGTGGTTAAGTCTTTGGAGCGTCAAGTGAGAGGTCCCGGATTCAATCCCCGGTGACTGCGCCCATGTGGCATTTACTGCCACGTGGTCAGTCAAAGCCTACGTGGCAATTTTTAATAAGTTAATTACAATTAAATTTTTTTTTGGTAAATGAACCAAAAATTTAACAAATTTTTGTTAACAATTAACAAGTTTTTGTTAATTTTGAACAAGATTTTGTTGAAAATAACAAGTTTTTGCTAATTTTTTAACAAGTTTTTGTTGATTGTTGTCTAGGTCAACATGTCCTAATTAACACCTACATCAACAAAAAAAATCAACACTTTTTTGTACTTTTAGACATTGAATTTTCTACTAGTGAAAGAATCAACTAGCTCAAGTCAACAATTGCATTAGCTAAGCGATTGCTACAAGAGAACCTCAACAACGACTTTTTAAAAGTTGAGTAAAACAAGGTAGAGTAAGAGTTGATGAAGCAAGAGTTGATAAAAAAAGCCAAGTGGGACTCTGTCAAAGGAACAACCCGTTGGTTCCAATTAGATGGTAGAATGCAAAAAGAATGTTTTTTAGAAATACAACAAGTAAAATCTAACCCTTCATTATAAATATTGATCGACAAAAACAGATAAAAATACACAGTAAATAAGGAAATTGCAAGCTTTACTACAAGGCTACTACCAGAATCCTTTTACATCACAAAGAGAATCGAATGAATGCACCAAGCACAAGCATGCTATTGGGAGGCAATTCCCAATAAAGTCACAACAAATATGAATGACACCCTAACTGCAACTATTTCTAAAGATGAACTCAACAATGCTCTTAAGGCCCTACCATCTAGATGTGCATTTGGAAACGACGGACTTCCAACGGAATTTTACTCAACCTTACAGGGCTTTTGGGGAGATGACATTTATGAGGTTTGTTGCAAAGTGCTATAGTTAGGTAAGTTGCATTATAAACTCAATACTGATTTGCTATGTTTAATTTCTAAGGAGACATAGCAAACTAGAGACCTATAACCTTATAAAGAATAGTTTACAAAATCATAGTTAAAACCCTAGCCGTGAGATTACAACAAGCCCTACTTGATAATTTAATAAGTCCAAACCAAATAGGATTCATTAAAGGATGAAGTATCATTGATAACATTTTTCTTGCCTTTGAATCCATGGAATGGGCGTTAGAATCATCAAAACCTATGGTTATGATACTATTAGACCTTAAAAAGACATATGATAGAGTTGGGTGGAATTTCCTTGAAGGAACTTTAGCCAATATAGGATTTAATCAACAATGGATTAAATGGGTACATGCATTATACATTGACTCCTATATGGAGAGTCAAGGCCTTTGACTATTAGACTCAAATAATAATATTATTGACTAGGAATTTGTGGATGATACCAACCTTTACCTTGCAAGCTTCTTGGAAAATCTTAACAAAGCCAAAGAAGTCTTAGACCTCTTTGCCACTGTATCAAGTTCCAAAAGTAATTGGTACAAATTCAAGACCATCTAGGTGAGTAACTCACCTAGACCATTTGATTGGGGCAAAAATGACCACTTGAGATGGTTAGCCCCAACAAAAACTACTAGATACCTTGGCTTCCTTGTAGGATTCAAAGTCACAATAGACCAAAGATTTATATGCTCGGATGAAAAGTATAAGTAAGAGTGAATGAATAGTTAGAAAGTTCATCAAAAAGAATCTACAAAAATATATTAGAATCTAAAATAGAATAAAAAATTAAAACCAAAATTAAAATTTAGTTTTGAAATTTGAATAAAGAGAATTTAGTGGATGACGTTTAAAGCATTGATTAGCGGTCAAACTTCATTCGTGCACAACTTTCCCTAGGAAAATTCAAAATCTAAGTATTTTATATTTAAAAATAATAATAATTTTAATATCTTTGAACTAAAATTAGTACAAATAAAAATAAAATAAAATAGTAAGTAGAAATAGAGATCCAAAGTAGTAAAGTTCAAATAGGAAATTAAACTAAATCTTTTAAAGACAAACAAGGAACGAAATAAAAGTGAAATTGTGTAGAAAATGTTTTAAGGATTTTAAGACTAATTATAAAGATAGATCAATATTAAAGGAGATAGCTTAGGATGAAGTTAGTTTTAGTCTAATGTAGATTTGGATGAAGTTTTTAGCAATTAGATCAATTTTAGTGAAACCTTAGATTTCAAAACTAGAATTAGTGTAAAATTCAAATGTGAAATCCAAATTTAGTTTGGATTGATAATTAGAGAAATATTGATGGATGAAGTGTTCTAGTCCAATTGAGGGCCAAAACTTCATCTGCCTATAACCTTTTCTAGGAATGTCCAAATTTCAACCTTTTTTACCATTTTGAAATGGGAAATTCATAATCATCTACGAGGTGGGATAATTAATGACAATTTATTTAAGACAATTTCACTTTTGAAGTCTAGAATTTTGGGCTTAAATTGGCCAAAATATCCAAAATTGCTAACTTTTGCAATTCGCAACTATTTTTGTTGAAATTTGGACCACTTAAGGCTTGTAGATAGAAAATGCTTGTCTATTGCTTGGAAGGTCAATTGGATGACATTTAGACACCCACTTATGAATCTAATAACAAAACTAACAAAACCAACAATTAGAACATGATTGTGCTTGTCTTCTCTTAAGGGTAGACGGAAAACGCTCACATAGGCTCTCCTTAGATCGGAGGTACCATTTCTTAGTATCAAGAGAATCTCTTTTAATTCTTTTTGGTATGTTATTAGTTACACTCTTGGTGCCACAAAAGGCTCCAAGCCTCGGATTTGAGAAATCATTTCTTAGTACAAATGGCTCTTCCTTCATTTTTTTGGTATGTCATTAGATAGACTCTTGTGTCATAGAAGGTTCTTTGGATTCAAGGAATCATTTCTTGGTGCCAATGGACTCTACTTTATATTTTTTGGGTATGTCATTTGCTAGACTTAACATTTTTTGAAAGAATTTTGGCTAGTTGTTTTGGAAACCTTACCATAGTGCCAAGAAATTTTTTCTGAATTTTTTAAGATTTGTATGAGCCTTCAAGTTGGCACTCTAGTATCTAGATTTTTTTTTGCTCATTTTTATTAGTATTTTCATCCAAAAAAGGCTAAAAAGAAGTGTTCACATCATAATTGGTAGAAGTCCCTATGAATATGGTGTATATTTTTCAAAATGTCCAGAATTGGTCTAAGCACTTGCATTTGCCATTCCTAGTGTTTAATTAGGTGTTTAGAATGTTAGTTAAAGGTTTCAAATAGGTTTGGTTCTAATAATCAAAGTAGTAGAAAATACCAGGATCAGATTTTCCTGGAAAATGCATGTAATAGGCCATAATTGTGGTAGAATATGTTTTCTAGAATTTACTAGAGTCCTACAAATTTCTACAAAAAATTCACATAGAGGTCTCCATCCAATCTGCAAGAATTAAGAAAAAATCATATTATAACTTTATAGGTAAAAATTCATAATTCCAAAATGGATGCAATCAAAAGTTGGAGAGAAGCATTTAGAGGTTCAAAATATAGACTACTAAAAATAAAATCTTGATTAAGTTTTTATTTAACTTTAAAATTTTGGGATTGGTGCCTCAAGCATTTAGGGGTTAAAAAATCATTTTCTGAGGTAATACCCTGCACTTAATCAATAACAAAACAAACATATTTGCCTTAGTTTAAAGAAATTTGTATTATGTGGTAACATTGCATAAAATTTTATTTAAATATTACATATGTGTATAATGACAATAATACATATAAAAACTTGTGCAATCCTAGGTAGTAATTAAATTAAATACAAATGAGAAAAATAACAATGTTTTGAATAGCATTCTATATATTCCTATCATAGAATAACAAAACAATACAATTGTTTATATTAAGTATACCTCAGTAATTCAAACTATCAATGCATTTTTTAATAAACTTAAATAACACTCTAGATTATAATTGCATGTTCAACATTTGTAAAATTGTCAGATAGTATTTGAAAAAACAAAACCTAATCACATTTAAAACATAAATAAATAACTCATTGTGGCTTAAATATGTACTATAGTTTAATATTCACATTTAAAGGAATTTGAAGTTTAAGCATATTTTGCACATCCTATCAATTTTTTAGTAACTTAATATCAAATATAGGGTTTAGAGTTTAGGATTTAGGATTTCAATGTGTCCAAATTTAATATGTATTTCATTTTCATACATGAATGCTACATTCAATGTTTGCAACATAGAAAAGAAGTCTTTGAAAGAGCATTTATACTTTTCAAAATCTAATGTTTTAATTAATGAGGAGTTCTCAAGCAGATAGCTAGGTTAATACCTTGAATGTTAGATGGGCAACTATTATGAGCTGCCATCCATTCATCTGCGTGTTCGCCAAGGCGGTTGGTCCGTCCGCTTGCCTGTCCGTTCATTGGATAGCACCAAACTTTGTTTGTCATTTGTGACTTGAGTTTTTGGGGTTTGGAGGCATGTAATATACCATTGGAAAGGTAGTCTCAAGACCTTTCCAACGGTATATTACACGCCCTCAAAATCCAAGAAATGAAGTTGCAAATGCCAAAAAAAGTTTACTGCAGTTTAGAAGGGGCCATCGGCCCAACTGTTGTCCGCCCGTCCACGCATATGTCTAGCTGCCATCTGTTTGTCCGTGCGTCTGCCAAGGCGGTCAGCCCGTCTACGTCTGTGTCCGCTATCTGCTTAAAACTGGCGTCTGCCGTTTAGCGTCCACTTTTACGTCTGCGACTACTTGCTTTGGAAAAAAAATTCTTGTTTTTGAAGAGCAGACGTTTAGTCGACAGAACATTGTCGAGTAGAGAGGCCTTGCCTTGAAAAAATGCGAAGAATCTAGCTGCAACTAGATTTGGCCCGGAAAATGAAGGACTATGAAGTCAAATATACTCACAAATTTATATATATACATATAAATCTTCAAATAGTATCAAGTAAACCAAATAAAATACTATGTACTCAAATACTCTCATGATGTGTTATATAAACCCAAAAGATGTCACTTGTTTGTATAAAAGTAGTAGAAGTTGCACATAAGCATCTTAGACTCCCTTTGAAGAAGCACCTGATATTAAAATGAATGCCAAAACCTCTTCAAGACTCCTAATTGAGAGTGTGATAACTCTTTGAAAATTTAACAAGAATGTCTATAAACCTTTCAAATATCAATTCAAAAGCTCATACTGTCCAACTTTTATAGTCTTTCAAAGTATACCCTCTCCAACTCAAAGGCAGCTCATTGCTTTGCTTGTAAGCTCATAACTTTTACGTGCTAATTCCAATCTGATCTTGTGATATCTCTATAGAAAGTTAACACAAGTATCTACAATCCCTCCAAAACTCACTCTAAAATATGATACTGTCCAACTTTTATAATCGGTCAAATTCCTCACTTCAAATCAAAAGTAACTTGTTACCACTTCATTATTACACCTATAACTTTTTCATACTAACTCCAAACAAAGAGAGTGATAGCTTTTTGGAAATCTAACAATTCAATCTATATACACACCAAATTTCAAAAGGAAATATTGCTCTATCAAATAGTTATAAGCTCTCAAAGATTCTTCCCTCCATACTCCATGATAATCATCCCTCTCACTCCCTCAAGTATAATTTTCACATAGAAACTCTAAATTGAGTAAATGATAGAGTTTTGGAATCACAAAACATGATGTACAACCTTCCAAAATTTCATTACAAAATTCTTCATGTACAATGTACTATGGCTCTCTAAAGTCAACATGGTTTAGGGTTTTAAAAATATCACATGAACTTAATTTCATCCATTGGCCATCTCTTTTGCCCCATAATTCTATCCTTATCCCCTACGTGAACTTCTAATCCATTTAAAAATAAAATAAAAAGATAAACAAACTTTATCTTTCATTTAATAACTTCAAACACAAAATAAACCTTTGAAATGTCTTTAAGTATAGAAATGAAAGAACTAATGCCAAATACATTTTGTGCAACCTTGACTAGGAAACAACTGTCTGTATCTATAAAGAACCAATCCAAGAGTGGTCACTGCACACAAATCCCACTAGAAGATTGATGAAAGACAACTAAAGGACACAAACACTGCCTAAACGGTTCCATATGACAACCCAAAAGGTACAATGCCATTAATGCAATGAATACACCATCCGCCCAACCAGTCTAAGAGTTGCGTATATCTACCAAAAATCACACAATACAATTGAAATACAAAGGGATGCACGATTGGATATTACAATGCATGCCACAATTTCTCATGCCCTTCAGACCACCATCTTCATCCCTAGCAACTAAAACAAAATTAGGACAAGATATTATTAGCCGAATTTGACACACAACAAGTAAGAACTTATGCATAGATTTACAACTACATCTAGTTGACTGACCCAATGTTGCTTATCAAATTCCAACATATCAACACAGTCACAACTTTGGAAAATATTCGGCAACCCAACCTACGAGGACTTCTGACATAATTCAAAGGGAAATTCATTCAGTGCTCTTATACCCCACTATCTAACACATTTAACTCTAAGGACTCTAGAAACCACATAACAGGGCTGCCATCGGAAACGCATAATCGATGTGCATTAGGATGCGCTAGCTATAAGTATACACCTCATTCCATCGACCATACTTGCCTTGAAGAGAATTTCAATACATGACCTAGTTAGCGCCATCTTTGCCCACGTCTTTGCCGAACCTAGAGGAACCCATTCAAAATCACCAACTCTCTACAACTAGTTGTGGCCCGCAAAGTGACACAGATCCTCCTAGCTACGCTACAACCCCCAAAGACCATGCAATTACTTCAAGTACGGGCTAAGCGCAAGCAAAAGACTAATACAACCAAAC
This sequence comes from Climacium dendroides, assembly GCA_950106755.1. Classification (NCBI taxonomy): domain Eukaryota; kingdom Viridiplantae; phylum Streptophyta; class Bryopsida; order Hypnales; family Climaciaceae; genus Climacium; species Climacium dendroides. Next base: position 5,295,593 of record OX467082.1, on the reverse strand, counting down.
TTAAAGCTTCCATACTAAAAACTATGGCAAAAAGGGACAGGGCAATTCCAAAATACTTACCAACTGCAGCGATTGAAGTCGAAATTTGTATACGTAGGGAGCTACTCTACTATATCTCGGCTATGAAAGAACTCAAAGCAGCAAGCATTACATAAATAAACACCCTTACAAGCTGGGCAAATCCAATGGGTGTGTCGCTTGCATACCAAATAAACTCAATGAAGAGTGGTTTTCTGTACCACATGACTCACGAACTCTACACCACATGACTCACAAACTCTGCTCTCATCTTAGGTAAGGCTAGGCGAACAAGTACTATAGATTGTGGTGCACTTGCAAACCTGTATGGGTGCTCTATCAAGGCATACGTTGGTTGCAGTTGGAATTCCTTGTGGTTGATCAATTTCTCACCCAGTCTCTTCGACATCTCCTTGTGAACAATAAATATATTAATGATGCAAAAATCCAAGCAAAAAAATTAGACCCAATGCCACCATTTTTTTGTTGCAATTTGCGTACTATAATATGAGTGGTTTTGATCACCCACATCAACGCCACCTATAGTTTGCGAGTACAACACTTGGATTGGTGATGTGGGCATCGCTACAATCCATTGTCTTGAAACTTGACTGGTTAGTACTCCACCGGGGACCATAGGGTCTGTTGCAATGGCAAGGAAATATACTCCTTTGGTGTTTTGCTAGTAAATTGCCACCATCTTCATATCTTTGTGCACACGTATGTGTAAAGTGCCTCAGGTCTGGTCATAGCTGATGCACAAATTTGTAGGGAAGCCTTTTTGTTGCTTACAGGGCTATACCAACTGTATAAAATCCATGCTCAAGCAAGTCATGAAACAAATATGGCAAAGTGAAGAAGTTGTCACATGTGACAATATACCATTGTCTTTCCAGCCCACACATCAAATGAACCACCACTGCCATGCCAATGTGCGCACTTGCTCCATCTCTAGCAACCGTGTTTGCTTTTCCCACATAGATCTCCAACTTGTGGACGTAGCTAGTGAAGGAACAAGCCATCACCCAGATCTTGATATTATGTGTAATTGGCTTAGTAGACATGTATTGCTTGAAGGAGCAAAAGCGTCCGTTGTACACCATCATACATTCATCTACGGTCATGAATGGAGAGAGATTCCAAAACTCTTGGAATCACGCCTCTACATGCTCCAAGATCCACCTGTACATTCCAATGGGGTCATAATCAGGATTTTGTTTGTCCATGATGAACGCATACTTGGATGTCATGTGCAAACATCTCAAGATGTATTCAAAGCACCATCGTGACATGGTTGCAGCTACATCTTCACAATAGACTGCTCCCTGTCTTCGATACCAATAATCATGAATGAAAGGCTGGTCCTACACCTCCATAAGGCAACATATGCCTATGAATTGGCGGAATTCTTGCAATATGATGGGAAAAGGAGCTGGCTTGCCACTCGCATGCCAGTTCTAGTCCGCATATACATCTTCCAAATCAGGTCTCTCAACCTCAGGATCTGTGGGATACACACCCAATTGGCCAATTTACTAAGCAAGGCCATTGGGTGATTTTCGATCATGTCTGTTGAGGTAGCACCGAAAGAGAAGGCGCCATCTTCACTCCCCAGATCTGATAAGGCCGGATCCCAATTGTGTGTAGAATTAATGTCGTCCAGTTCCTAGCCTAAGGGAGCGCTGTGATAGGTTGGTATGTCCCTTCTCAAATCAGCATTCCTGTGATTCTTACTAAGAGTTGCCACTCGGGGTTGTATATACTTGCAGAGCACATGCAACACAAATTGCACCTCCAAGTAAGCTTCGAAGTCAACCTTGAGGAATCCGTCCAACCCCTGAATATTGTCTCCACCTACCACTGTACCTATTGCAAATGGGCAAGGCACAAGAAGCACCTCTCTACCTCAGTGTAAATCATGTAAAAGCATACAAACATGGAAAGAAGAAGCAAAATTCGACCAGGTAGTAGGTGGAATAAAAAACCTAGGATCTACTGTAGTGAAGTCCGCTGAACCGTCTTCCTCTGACACCTCTGGCTCTAGCGAACCTTCCAAGCGCGTGCGGCCCTGACGTTTGCGATGGCCTCGTGCAGACGTTGATCATGAATTGGGCAACAAGTTGGAGGTTACTTGGTTGGTCAGAAGTATAGGGACCACGCGGGGTCGTCCACCTTCCTCATTGTAATCCTTTGCTTCGGATGCCTTATAAGTGGAGGCAGGACATCCGCAGCGTTGGCAGCAATGTTGTTGGTGGCGAGTGGAACCCTATCAACATTGGATGGAGGTAGTACAATCTGTTTCGTTACGTAACCTCTTCAACTTCTGCTTATAAACCTCCGTAGGATCCTCGGTTCCAACATTCTCCTTGCCTTGTCTATGTTGTCTTTGTATTGGCTCTACTCTTTGAATACATGGTGACAAGGGGGGCGAGTTCGGCAAGTCTAAAAGTACCGTCATCTAAGCAGTCTCCTCGCAAACATCAAGTGTGTTAGGCAGTGGCCTTGATGCAATAGCATTTGCCACCACATCATGGAAAGACGGTCTAGTGTAGGTCGACATGAAGCATTGGGGGGAATCCATCGTCACTACCTTCTTCACTCCTGGGACCCAACCCAACAATCTTGTGGAATGACGATAAAAAAAATATCGCAGCTGCGCTCCTTCTAAGTTTTTATGGTCCTCGTATCCCTGCACGTACTCTAGTTGGAAGAGGATGTAGGAGAAAATAATGGCAATGCAACAATCCAAGAAGCACTTGTCACTTGTGAAGGGGAAACTGTTGTTTTCTACCCAATTCGTTAAGATGGATGTAGAGTGTGCAAATTGTTGTGGGAGAGGTGGGGTGTGTGGCCAAGTGTATCCATTGCACCTCCCTCACCTTCTCTTGTTTGTTCTAGCCATCTCCTCATATGCAAAAACTTATGCATTCGACTGTTCCTATGACTCCAACACCTTCTAATGAACAACCCTATTTAGAAGTGGTAGTTGCAATTGTCTGACTCGCCCAACACCCCCCGTCATTGTAGGCTATACACAATGGCACTCCTCCAACAAGTCCCCTCTAATGTAGTGCTCCATCCACAAAAAAGCCGCCACCTGTGACAGAGTCTTTACACCCCCCCACTCCAAACCTCCATTCCGACATTCACACAAGTCAACTTGTTAGTGCTGCTAGCTACAATTGATCATTCAAGTGGGCATTCAATTATTCCAGTTGTATTGGCAATCCCTTCGTAGTAGGTAGCACCTTGGATCCGTCGCTCGTCGTCAATGAATTTTACAGTGACGCAATGAAGATAGCAAAGTCCTCTTTCCTACCTAGCTGTGTCACCATGAGGAAGGCAACAACGTGGCAAGGCGCAATGGACATAATGCCGTTCTCCACGGTTCCTAGATCACATTGTGTACGGAATGAATGCCATATTGGCAGGTACAAAGTACCCTCTTTAGTGCATTCATTCCATCTTTTGTGCATTGAATGTTCCAAAACCGTATGCTCACTGTTAGACTTTTGAATGCAAAGGCTATATAAGTGCTCAGATTGGGCTGATTTTTTTTCCTATGGGTGTAGTTCCAAATTTCCCACCCCGTCCCCTTTGGCCCCTCTACCAATTCACAAGCAATTTGAAACTAAAGACCTGTACATGACAAAATCAATCCAGAAGCGGTCGACCAACCCTTAATGGGGTTAAGTCAATAGTGCATGAGATTGTCTTATTTTGACATATCATTTGATGTGTTTCCTGCGCAGTGGAGAGCTACATGTTCCTAGCAGTTCCCACGCTACGGGATTTGTTGGGAATACGACGTGGCAGTTCGCTGACGTGGTCGGGAACAGGCCTAAAACGGCCCTCCCGAGTCCCGACCCCCCAATCTCATCTAATGTCTTCAGGAATTGGAGGGCTCGGGTCACGCCATTTCCCAGCCCTGTTTTATGGGAATGAGTGGCGATGCTGTAAGTGCGATGCTCCTAGAGCTTGTGTCTCCATTACGTTCTTGGACGTCGAGGCACTGGAGGGCCGTCCGTTTTCTGGACCAGGAAGGTCCAGCAGTCTCTATTAGCGCTTGGAGGTCCAAGCCGGAGCAACCTGCTGCCTCCTGCTGAACTGGACGATTTAGCAATTACTGGCTGTGCTTCAGCTCCTCACAACGCGGTCGAGCTTGTCCTTTAGTGTTTTTGAGGGCTCGAAGTGAGGGTCCGGCCCCTCCGGCTCTGTATTTCCGAAGTGCGCGGACCGGAGCCTGCAGGTCCAGTCGCAATGAAGCCCCCCACCCGTCCGAAATCGGACCTGCAGGCGTGCAATGGGGACAGGCTCTTCAGTACGTGCTTCCGCACGCTTTGACTGAACCCCCGAAGGGAATTTCAAAGGTAGTGCTTAGGGTTTTTTACTCTCAAATCTTTTCTTGGTAAACTATGGCTATTGTAGTTCCAATTCTTCTGCAAAGGGTTTGAAAGTCGGAGATTGCCATGGATCTACTGCCAATGTAGTAAGCTTATTGCGTTCCTGAGGATGGCCGTGACATGGTGCTAATCGTCGAACTTCAAGCTCCTGTCATTTAGTAGACTTCACGATTCTTCTATTCGCGGCTTAATTAATGTGAAACGACCAGCAGGAGGAACAACTGAGCATCCCATATCCAGCTCTATGGCTCTCCCAGTGCTCGGAGGTGCCCAAGAGTTGCAGCAAAAGCTTAGCAGGTAATAAATCAACACACAGGCTCAGTTGGGGGTAGTCTTTGCTTGCTAGGCAGGGTTGCTGGAAAACGGCGTCTTCCGTTATTGATTGCCGTAGGCTGCTTTTGTTCGATTTTGTTCTTGAAGACTCTGTTTCTTTATTCGTTAGAACTCGCACAAAAATCGAACTGCATTCAAAAACGATGCTCTCTGAATTAGTAATTGAGAAATTTAATCGTAATATTCCGTTTTGTCGTAATCATGTAGCTAGGAGCATCACGCTCAAGGCTACCCTGACCTGTACATGTGCAGCTCTCGCGCAAATTCGAAGCCGGAGTCTCGAGCTCATGAAATATTCTTGAGCCATGCCGGGAAACAGAAGCTTTTCGTGTCCGAATTGTATGATGATTTTGTGAGGGGGTTTCCAAGCATTGTTCCTTTTTTTGACAAAGACCGTTCAAGTTTGCCACTGGGTGAAGAATTTCCAGAGCGCATTTTCAAAGCTGCTAGAGAATGTGTTGTGGCAGTCGTGATCTTGACGAAGCAGTACGTGACCTCCAAATGGCCGATGCTGGAGCTGTTAGCTTTTGTAGAGGCTCAAAAATGCAATCCGCGCCTGAAGTTATTACCGGTTTTCTTCGATGACCTACCAACCTCTAAACTCGACGATCATATAGTTGTAGATGAAAGTTGGGTTGCGGCGTGGAAGAATATGTCATCAGGAGCACGCAGAGAAATCACAATAACAGTAGAATTGTGTAAGGAGGCTCTGCGTAAATTGCGGAAGAGCAATGGCTTGGTTGCGACTGACTATAGCTCATACAGGTCACTCCGACGCGTAATTATAAAAGCCGCTCTCGAATTCGTACCCTCAAGCCTGGATTTAGATACTGAGAGCATACAGGGATGTCGTCGATTGTGCGAGGTAAGGAATTACTAACCGCTAGGCAACCGCAGTAGTGAACAATCATTAGACATTGTTTCACGACTAAATATTAGAATATTAAGGCAACCTAGGGACCGTAGTAGTTCCTTCGACGCAAGCATCTCTCACGCAGCCAAGGTGGATGGAACAGAATGTACTGGTGGAAGTATCTAATATGGACAGGTCTTTAATTAGTGATCTTGTTGGCTAGGGTAAAGATTCTCAATACACCGCATACTATCTAGCGTCTGCCTGTGAGAAATTGAGAGTTCCTTGATTTTTTTTCCCATTAGAGCTCAGTTGTGCGAGTGCCGAGGGATATTCTTCATCTGCATTGATAATATGATTCTGACGAGATATGATTTGGATGCACGCAGACTATATCTGAAATGTTTCTGAAGAATCACAGAGGAGTATACTGTCTTGGGCTGTACGGCATGGGGGGTTTAGGGAAAACCACAATGTGCAAAGCTTTGTGCAGCTATTTCAGTAAACTGCTGCCGGATTGCAAAGTTTGTCATTTGGAGATTGGGAGCGACGAATCTGACATGAAAGAAATGAAATTTAAGCGTCATGTAAAGATCCTGAGGTCACTTTCAGATGCGCCGAATGATGAAACAGATGAACTGGAGAAATCTCATGCCGACTACAAAGTAAGTTTCTCGTCGACACGTCCTAAAATTGAAGAATGCGATAGAGAGGGTCAAAACTGACCAGCATTTTCGTACAACATATTTGATGGTATCGTGTGTTCTTTCTGTGTGACCAGGTTGAGAAGTATGTACAGCAGTGTTTGAGTGATGAAAAACTGAAGTTTCTAGCTGTGGATAATGTCCACGACCGCTTGGATTCCTGCGAAGAAGCTAGAGATTACATAAATTGGCTCTGTCAAGGGAGCAGAATAGTCATCACATCACGAAGTCGAGATAATGTGCGATCTGTGACCAGGAATGGAGATTCTTGCAAGCCTATTCCAGTTTTGGAGAAGGATGAAGCCATGAATCTTTTTCTCAAAATTGCTGCACCGGAAGTGGATCGGCGATCACTCAGTCCACAGCAAATGAAGCCTATCAGAGAATGTCTGAAAATCTGCTATTTTCCACCGAATATCGAAGCCAATCGTGAACAGGTTGGAATCAAAGTCGATGACCGGACTGGAGAGTGTGGCCACTATCATCCTCTGGCTCTTCGAGCAGTTGCTTCCTACCTGACCGATCTGTTCCCCGGCCAGGAAAATCCTTTCTTGCACTGGGAAGTATTGAAAAACAAAATCATTCTTTTTCATGCTCGTCGCTCGATTGACGAAATTCTTGGTATTGGCTTCAATGGCATGTGTGACCTGAGTAAGCAATTATTCATTGATGTTGCTCTGTATGCGCCACAACCTGTTGGAGCGGAGGACATTTTCGACTGGTTGGTTTCTATTCATCAATGCCCACGTCAAACGGTTAAAGAAAAGGTGGGCCGACGTAACCTGCATTTTCGTATTGATAAGCTTGATTTTGGTGTGTTCTTATTTCTTAAAGGCAAGGATTGAAGTTCTGGCTCAGATTATGTTAGCTAGTTTAGGTTAAATCTTACAGGAGGTTTTTTTTTTGAATAAATGCAGCTAAAAGAATTAAGAAGAAAGTGCTTCCTGAGCTACGATGATTCTATGCCTCCACAAGAAAGCTGCAAAAATATCAGCATGCATGAACTGTATAGAGATTTTGCCAAAGCATACCTCGGCAAGGAAAATGAAGGATTGTCTAAGTTTGGGGTTTACGATGGTGGTGACCAGCATCCACCTTCTCTGGAAGAACCAGGATGGGCTAAGGTACGAAGAATATATCTTCAAAGCTTGGTGAATTCGGATTTAGCAAAAGTGAAAGAATGGCGCAATGTTGCGGTGGTACATCTTGTAGGCTGTGGAGGAATTACCACCTTCTCTATAGGCGAGCTGGTGAGCCTACGCGAACTGGTGATTTCTAATTGCTCGAAACTGGAGGTGTTGAGTTGGACGCAAGACACTGAAACAAAGGGTGCTTGGGGTAGGAACCTGTGCGTTGTTCGACTCTCCTACAACAAGAGCCTAAGGACGCTTCAAAATTTTGGCGATTGCTGTGGACTGCGGAGCTTTTCTGTCACAGAGTGTTCGAGCTCGGTCGAGCCACTCCAGTTTCACAACTGCTCACACTTGCGAGAGTTACATCTTGGGGGTAATGATGTACCGGAGGTGCAAAGTTTACAATCATGCCTGGAGCTTAGATCGGTCCGATTGAGATGGAATGCTATGCACAAAGGCTTACCACTTCTGGACGAATTGCCTTGTTTGTCGGAGCTGGAAATTAAGGGGTCTTGTTTGTCGAAGCTGGAAAATCAGGGTGCTTCGGACTTGCTTTCGGGCGATATGATTGGTTTTTCTTCCTTTCTTGGAAAAAACCAGTTCGAGAGGCAACATCTCAAGGGCAGTTTACGCCATCTTACAAGGATGAGGGGGCTGACGAAACTAGAAAGAGTATTTCTGAGTTGTATCCCGCTGGGGAATCTACCAGTGGAGCTGGCGGCAGTAGGGTCAAGCTTACGAAGTCTCAATCTAAGTGGGTGTTTGCTGAGCCTGGTGGTCGACTTCAGTGCTTTTCCGAATCTGCGTGATCTGCAAATCAGGTGGACAAACGTGGAGGAGGTTTGCGGATTGGAACGTTTGACCAAATTGAGATATCTGGACTGCAGCCATTGTTTTAAGTTGCGGAAGGTCCCGGATCTACGTCCCTTGTCAGAGCTTCAGGTAGTGCGGTTCATACAGTGTCCAGAATTGGTTGGTATTCCAAAACTTCCGCCGCGGCTATTTGCCGATACTGAAGAATCAGAGGAGATGTTTAGAGCGATTCTCGCAGTGCTAGCATTTGCCAAGACCGCGCCATTGCCTCCTCAGCGATTGGCTTTTGAGAAAATATTTGGAGGTAACTCATCCCAGAATGGTGGTTGTGCAATTCATTCTGGAGTGACTTGTGATGGCTGCATGATGTTTCCACTACGCGGACCTCGGTACAGTGCAAAACGGGTTCAAACTATATACAGCTTATGTTCCAACTGTTTCTCCGAGAGATGTCGCAGAAACCAATGTAGTGACACTGAGAACACGAATAATCGATGTAGTCACACTGAGAGGAAGAAGTCTCGATGGGAGGCCCAAGGAAAATGGCTCGCGGACTACGATCTATGTTCCTCTTGTTACAAAATTTCAGGGTGTGCTTCCAAGGACTTCCACAGAATTGACCAAACGCTTCCACAGACAGTTTCAATGTCACATGCGGGCGCAGAATCTGACTTATCGAGAAGCATGCGAAAGAATTCGAGGGCCATATTTTTGCGAGTGTCTTCATCCCCATTCACAATGCCAAGGGCACTATTACTTGGCTTTTGGGGTCATGAATCCAATCGTGACTACTCTCAGTCGTTACCGGAAGATCCCAGCCAATACTGTGAATTCAGATTATCCGCAAACGGGATGCTTAGGCTGCACCGATAGTTGGAGAATCGAATGGAATTGCAGTTCGATCGCATCGAAGAATCAGTAAGGTTGTTTTTCGGAAGAGCGGGCACGATCCTGCCATCGTGACCTCATGTGAATATGCGTCATGGATTTCTCCGGGTGAATTCTTGATCAGTAAGTTATGGAGTGTGATTTGGAGAGGATTTCTTCCATTCCATTGGCACCCTGGACAAAAAGCCTTCGTAATTGCTGCATCAGGAGCTGCTTCGTACTTCCCCAGGCTTTAGTACTTTGAAATGGAGGATTTGAGCTTGGCCTTGTCGGCCTCAATCAAAGCAACGACCACAGCAATGATGCGACGTTCGTGTGCGACGAAATAAGACTGACAATCCTCGCGAACCGCACAAATTAGAGGACCAGCGAACATAGTGACGTTCCGGAATGCCCCGTCAGAATTACTCCTGCTTCCAATAACCCCAGGGACAGGGTTGGGCCGGAACAGAGGGAGACAATCGTCGTTTCCCAATGACAGTGGCCAAGCTTGGTGTCGCAATGGCGCCTGTCCGTCTGAGCCGCTTCGTCTCTCATCTGTGCTCCGGGAGACTTCACGAGGTACCATTCAAGCACCTTTTCGGCCGATTGCAGGGTCCCATAAAGACAGGTCTTAAGCTGATTCGTCAGATATTAAAGTTCTGTTTCAGCACTCTGCGTTTGGTTTAAGTCATAACTGCAGTGATTTCGTCACTTCTCCATGTCCACTAACTGCAAATTTAATTGCTGTAAGCATCCTCCTAGAGCTCGGGAAGAGAAATTAACGGGACGGACAGTTCAGGCGACATTGGCATGTTTTAGCAATACCGTAGGCCTAGTGAGGGTTGGCAAAGAAGAATATAGGCCGACATATTTGAACTCTTTAGGGATGACAAGCATTTTACTAAGTCTGATTTTATTCAGAGATTAGGATCATCGAAAGGTAGCACACCATTTCAGAGACTTTCAACAAGGCAGCTCCGGAAATTCGACAGCATCGGGGAAGAGGGGTTGACCTCAACCCCTCACCGCCCAAGGGGACCAAAAGTGTCCTCACATAATTTCAGGTCCAGTTCAAAGTGCTGTAACTTTTGCATCTGATGTCCAAATTCAATAAAACTTGTTGGAAAATTTTTGCTTTCTCTTCTAGTTTGTATGGTAAAATTTTCAGATCAACTCAATATGTACTGATTTTTTGTAATATAATGGAAGTTCAGAGGTTCCATTTGAGTTCACCAAACTGCATTTGATGGCTACTACTTTAGGAGCTTATATCTCCTTCACCCAATGTTCATTTTCAATAAAATTTGTTGGGTTATGTTCTCCTTGAAGTCTAGTTATTGTGGTAAAATTATCATGTCAATCCCAGTTGTTTTGAATGTTTGGGAGCAATTCGAAGTTAAAAATCTCAATATTTTTGAATTACAATGAATTTTGGCGGCTTCTTTCTTCTTCATACAGTGTTTGTTTCTAATATTTTTTTATTGAAAAAGTTGCACATACTAGTCTAGTTTGTGTGGATAAAATTTCAGATCAATCCAAGAAGTTATGAGTGAGTGAGAATCATTTTAGTAGGAGGTTCAACTTCAAATGTGCTTTTTTCAATTTTCTTGCTATTTTTGGACATTTCAAAGCCATTTTGCACACACAATGAGTCAATTCAATGACAGTTTTTTTACCAATGTGTTTGTATGCATGTTTTGAATCACTCTAAAAATTTCATTTGAGTAGGTTTAGAAATCAAATTTCACCTCCAAGAAAATGTTTAGCCAGGAAAATTTCAGCATCTTTTTCTTACACTAAAACATTATAATCTTGCAATCTATGTGACCAAATGACTCCAAATTTGGTTCACATCATTTACATCATACACACTACAAGGTTGTATGGTTGAGATTTCTATATCTTCTTGACAGTTTGAACTAAAACGATTCAAAAACAATGATGTTTTTAAACCCAAAAAGGCCTTGGGCCTCGAGGGGTTAACCCTTAAATGACCTCAAGGACGCTCTCTGGATGATGAATGACAAAGAATCCCTCTATACAAGAGAGAAGTGCAACTGTTCATCCTCCAAATTTTGTAGGAAAAGGGAACATCTTCTACAGTAGCTTGTCTCCCAATGAGTGCTTTTTCATTTTTTTAACCCAACAATTCACACGCTACTCCAAACAGATGATTTCCACGGTGACCGGCTCGTCATTTAAGGGTTAAACGTCTGAGGTCTGCGCTGGCGAGTAAGGTAGGTGGCTCTTAAACCGACCCTTTAAGAGCTGATTGCATTTTTGGGAAAGCTAAACAGCTTGAAACAATTTTCAGTGAATTTTGGTAGAAAGAAAAATGGAATTGGCATCTAATCCAAGTAGTTTCATATTTTTTGGACCTTTGTGGAATTAGTTACAAATTTTTGAAGCTGAAAAACAGTGGTTTCTAAAACCGACCCCCTTCTGAAATGTACGCATTTCATACATTTTAGAAGTAAAATGTACCAAATTGGTTTTAGAAGCGGGTCCAGATTAGAGCCACCCACCTTAGTCACCACAAGAACGATTTACCTCTGTTACAGAGGGTACACAACGGATGCAGAATTTTAAAAGGCGGGATTGTGAGTGCCTGGTGAACGCCTTGCTTTCTCGATGATGACACGGTTGTTGGGTTAACTGAATGCTGTTCAGTCGGTCCGTAGGTGTGCCGAAGTCACAAACTGCGCATGCAGCCTTCTGACGCTCGTCATCAAATTGATGAGTTCCTAGGTCAATGTTTGGAGGCCATCGCCCCAGAATTATTCTACAATTGTGAAGGTGTTCCACATTGCGAAACCCGAACTGTTGCTCTGATTACCTCCTCCGATGTACTTCCTGTTCCGAATTGAATCGACTGGAGAAGCTCGTACACTACCGATTCAACTCCGACATTCGGATCTGACGTCAATGACCGTGTCAGTGTTACATGAAAGTGAGGAGATAGTAAGATCCATGTCTCGCACCAAAGAAACGAGCGAACCACTACGCTACAAATGCAAAAAGGCGATGCCCCTAACACAACGATGATATGACAGGAAAGTTTCAGCTTACAATGACTTGTAAAAAACGATGGTCCGTACTGATCACATTTTTGTCGCATCACAAGACAGGACACATGCCATGCATCGCTGTTCCTCGTCAATAAAAGTTTTCAGCCTCAGAAATGTTAAGGGATCATAGATTAAGTCTTACCATCATACAATTCTGTCATTGCATTGTTCACAGATTGTTCCCTATATCTTCAAGTGCGCACATTACACAAATAGAATACTTGAAATGCAGCATTGCGATTGCAAAAAATGTGGTAAAAGAGTCACTTGAAGTCACCCAAAGTGGGAATGTCGCAATGACCCGAAATTTTCTGTGCTACAGAACTTAATGTGATGCATGCATAATAATTGGCTATTATCCAGATTGTCAACCACAATGATTTGCAAACGCAATTTGAGTTCAACTTCATTCGTAGACAAATGGGCAACTTACACCTGCAGATTCGATTGAATGGGTTTGTATGAGTACTTAACTGACACTGTAAACAGATGGACTCAACCTGAAAGCTCAAGACGAATTCAATTCATTCAGCTTCCCTATGACCTCAAGCAACATTGTTCAGCCTCTCCCAGACGAATCCAACATAGCAAGACGGTACGAGCAAGTGGTAAGTGCATGGATTTTGTGAGTTTCTCCATCCCACGTACAACTGCACTTTGAAAGGGAAATTAACGAGAAGGATGTTTTATGGCAGCATTGCATGTCTTCGAATTATGAAAGGCACAATGAGGACTGGCGAAGAGCATATTTCACTGGGGAAGGTTAATTCCCGAAGATTGATTTTCTTCTTGGGGGAGATTAGGAACGTCAAACTACAGCGCACCCTTTTCGAAGTCCGTTCCAGCATGCAAGGAAAAGGCGGCTCTGGAAATCCACTGCTCCAGAAAAGCGATTAACCCTTTAACGACCAAATCCCTTTTTGAAATTTAGCACATTTGTAATTATATCTTAATGCAATTCTATCTCAATCCATCAAGTCGGACATAGAGGAAGTTTTTCTTTTTACAGTAAGCATCAAGAAAACAGTTTCGATGAATGAGAAATTATTTGCACAAATGATTGCAGTGAAACACTCCGTTCATCATCCATAACATGGACTTTGGGGCGTTCGGGGTTTAAGGTTGCAAGAAGTTCACCGAGGTCTGCGCTAGGAGCAACTTAAGGTAACTTTGCCCTATAATAGGAAACATGGGAGGGAGTCCATTACAAGCAAAATTATCCTAGTGGTGCACATTTCAAAACTAGAATGTACACCATTAGTATAATTTTGCCTATAGTGGGCTGGCTTCCATTTTGCCCATCATAGATAGAGTTACCTTAGTGCCACAAGAGCCTAACAACTTGTTACACAAGTTGTCCAATGGGTTTAGTCCCTAGATGCCCAAGGCACCAAATTTTGGTGCTTTTAAAATTTTTAAATTAAATAAAAACTAACTAAGTTGCTATTTTTAGTAGTTTATATTTTTGAAGAAATCTTTTTGAAGTCTAGTTTCAACATTCAAAAATCCAATTTTTAAAATGATTGATTACGATCTTTCTGTTCAAGATTCTATGCAAGGGTGTCCACTGCAATCTTGACTTTCCATAGTATTGAGGGCTCTTAGAAATGAACCTCAAATACACTAGATCTTAGAGAAAAAATCAGATTAGAAATTCATTCAAAAAATTGTAGAGTAGATTTTAAGAAGCCATAAATTAATTGGAGTTATGTATATTAGACCTTTTATACTCATATTTTTTTGGTGACCAACTTTTTAGATTTGACATGTGAAAAGAAGCCAAGTTGAAATACTTCAAATCTCTTTTGCAATTTTAACACCCTCATGATTAAACATTATAATCTTTCAATGCATAAGTGATAATTTTGTGTTTTCTTTTCCTATATAATCTTTAATATATCTAGTTTCAATTGTTACAGCTACAATTCAAAAAGAATTGATACAACTTATCAAAACGCTTGTTTTTTGTGGTCTTTGGGGTATTGTGTTTGGCTTTATGGTTTGTTTTGCTTTAGGGTTTGGTCCTTCTTTTAGTTGTTGGAAATGGAAAAAATTTCTTTTGCCAAGAACATGGTCCTTTGTTTCCTTATATTTATCAATGGAAATTGTCCATGTATTTCAAAAAAAAAGATCAGTTTATATTTGAAGTAGAATGAAGGCTAGTTGGAACTCTCCAAGTTTAAACCAATAGGATCGCTTTATTTCTCCAAATTTGACCCAAGGGCTTTATACTAGGGTTGGATTAAAATCACCACTCATCTTACAAGTCGCCTTAGGTGGCATAGTTTTGGCACCAAACCATCTAGCCCCGAAGGAGCAATCGGGATGAGGTTTTGGGTGGCCCAATTTCCCATCTAGGGCTAGATTGGAGCTAGATTGGGCTCCTCTGTTGGATCATACAAATCTACACTGTCTACTATTGCAAAGTCTTTTGTTTTCTATTTTGGTGCATGTTTGTTAATTGTGAGCTCAAGAAACTTCTTCTTATCGACGTTGTTGAATTTTTAGAGTTCAATTGTCAATATTTCAAGTTGAAAATTGAGAGTAGTGGGGCTGAATTTGGGTGCTCTAGGGTAGAAGTGTATACAAATTATTATATATTATTATATATTTAATACAATTCTGTTTGTTTGATCAAATGTTTTATAAAATTGTTCTGAACTAAATATGAGATTTAAAAGCTAATTTGGTTCAATCATTTTTAATTGACTCAATATAAGATGTTTATTTTTATTTGGTATTTGGTACATGTTTATTTGGTAGAATTGTTCTTAACTTCTAAATGTCCATGGCATCAAATTTTGGTGTCAATAATACTTTGAATTTTAATTAAATTTAACCAAGTTGCTATTTTTAATAGTTTATATTTTTTAAAGTTTTTTTGAAGTCTAATTTAGCATCAAAAATCTGATTTTGAAAATGATTGATTAAGATTTTTCTATTCAAGATTTTGTACACGGCTATCCATCACAATCTTGACTTTCTGTAGTGTTGAGGGCTCTTAGAATTCATAATGCATGTGCTTGAGCTCATCGAGACAATTACTATGCAAACCAGTATAGGTCAGGTGCTTACCCTCATGAATGCTCAACAATCATGCATGACAAAACGGATCATGCAAAAACGTCTTCAATATTCTTCTATAAGAGAAAGCAACTAGATGAATTCACAAAGTTGCCAATATTAGTAACCGGAATGATTGCTCATGGGCATGGTAATGTGCATTATGTGCATTACAATCTTGATATCTTCTTGTACATGGTGGGATCATTAGCAAAGCTTTTGTGAGACTTCAAACTTCCTCCGAAGTACTCCTCCCAAGAATTGTTTGTTGAGTTAGGCTCTGATCTTCTATTTAAAGTGGTTCTGAAAGGAGCAAAAATGTACACATCATCACTTTGGCCACTGCCTAAAGTCCTTATTGGAGCGACTCACCTTCTTCCAATTCTAAATGCTCAAATGGACAATGCCACAAGAGACAACAAGAATTGATATGTGTTTGCATTTTGGTCGATCCTTGTCGTAAAAAAGATCTTCCAAGAGGTGTACATGAGTTTTATGTTGGTAGGTCACATACACGATGGCATTGACGCATTGTTTGGTAGATGGAGATTGCAATTAAAGAAGGAAAGTTTTCCCACCATCATAGCCCTCATGAAATCCTTCATGGATGTGGATTTTGTGCCTACAATTCCTCACTTGATTGAAGAGGTACTAGATTTCAAAGCCTTCATAGAGGGCTTGATTTTAGAAGGGGATAAAGTACTTGTTGGACATATCAAAGTATAACAATTCAAGTTTTACTTCAATTTTGCAGCTGTCCCAATTATGAAGTATAAGAGGTATTGTACGGATAGCAATTGGCTCCTTGAAGAGGAGAGGTTCAAATTGTGGTGAAAAGACTTTGAAGGACAAAGTCTATGGCTTCATGGGGAGCCCGTACATGTCACCCACCTCCAATGCGGAGCGTAGACAACATCTCTAAGGGGATATTTGGGTTCATCAATTATTAGGAGGCATTATGCAACAAGACTGAAGAATATAAAAGATGTTTCAAGCATTTAGTGTTCTATTGGTGAATGGTGAAAGCATGCTTGTCGGAGCAACGGTGCTAGAGTATGAGCGGGGAGCGGGGAGCAACAAGCAATTAGATTTGAGCGCTCACTGTGAGGAATTTTACTAAAAATAGACATGTCAGAGTAATAAATAGGGTTGTCAGATCTAAACATAGAAATTCTAGAAACCAAAAATAAAAAAGTAAATCCAAGAAATTGCAATTTTTTTTATTGAAAATTATGAATTTTACATTCAAATGTTGCATGAATGGGCATGAATGAAAACTAGCATTTCCCACAAGTAGATGATTTTTCAACCATAGATTTGATGAATGAATGAGCTTCATTCATATCATCCATTCATCATCCATCCTCCCAAAATTTTCTTTACATATTTGTAATATGTCTTTAAAAAAATGAACTTTTTTCCTTATAAAAATAATAATTTACAATTTTTTTGAAGTTTGCATTGTTGACTTTAAAACTTTGTTAACCAATCTGAGGTTGGTTGTGTTTTTTGTAACTAAGGTAGAAGTACCCATAACCATCAAAATAAGGAGTTTGGGATATATTGTTGATTAATAGACATCCAAAAAATTACTGAATTGTACTTAGAAGAGAAAAAGAATTTGAATGCATTTTTTAATTTATTTTTTGGACATTGTGAAAATAAGTTCTGAATTTTTAAAAGAGCCGATTGTACATTGACTTAAAACCACCACTTACATCAAATTTTTAGATGAGGTACATTCCTGCAATTACATCTTCCTACTCCCGAAGATTTTCCAAGATTTAAGAAAGTGATGGTTATAGGTAAAGTAACAGTTATGGGTGAGGCTACTTTAGGAAACTCTTAGAAGGTTCATTTAGAGATATGTAACAATTAGTTAATGTTGTTTCATTATAATAAGTTCTCCTTAGAATGTAGTAGCACTTTCAAGATTCATTTGTAGAATTGTAACATTTCTTCCTGCAATGTTTTTTTGGCTAATTTAGCCTTTTTTTTAATGTATTTTTGTTATGTTTATGGTTTTACAAATCATTTCAGTTGTTTGTAAGCTGCTACAAACTATTTCCACCTTAAACAAATTAGGATTTAGTATACGTGTCAACTACTTCAATGGACCATTCTATATCCACTTCTAAACAAAAGTAGTTTTTCAACTTAGTACTACAAGATGAATATACAACATCTTATAGATTGCTACCTACAAGAAGTAGCTTCACCTCATCAAAGTTCAAACTTGGTGCATATATGTACTTATTGTCCTCAGAATTTGCCTTAGAAATGAATCTAAAGACATAATACAAATGCTTGCAGTTCACCCAAGATTTCCTACTACCAAATGCAACTGTACTCATGGTGATGAAGTCTTTGTAGGTACAAGAAGGAAAGTCTGAAATTGTGACTCGATAGACCTTCTGGTTGGGAAAGATGCTGGATAGTAGAGTTATCACTCTACCATAGCCAAGATATGGAATAACGACTACGGATTGAACGACAGCTTTTAGGTTTTGTGTTGTCTCCCATTTGTTGCGGTGGTCAATTGTCGGTGCATTAGGATTACGTCGTATGGTCCTACCCAATCGCTTTGTTGAGTGCATATTACCATTAGATGGTTGCAAATTGCTATCTGGCTGTTTTGAGTGAAGGAAAGATACACCTCCATATGTACTCTTTTCATTAAAGACATGGAACATTGCTTTGTCTAGCTCCTTAGTTTGCAATTGAAATCCTGCTTCCTCTAGAGAAAGGATCTCTGATTTGGTGAAATGTGTTCCACATACAATAGGCCATACATTTGGTAAAGGAGGCCAGTCGTGAACCCACTTGACCTTAGAGCCTCCTACACAACGCATAAGGTCATCTGCACAAAACCAAAAATCAAAGTTGATGATGGCCTTGGTTCCATATTCTGTCATGCGGCCGTTGTAGGTAGGTGCTGCTGTTCCACTCTTACTTGACTTGTTTATCTTGGCCCCACATTTCTTCTTCATCCCAACTTAAACTCCATGACAAGTCTTTCCTTCCTTTTTGCATCTAGCAATGTGCCACAAAATAGGGTTGCAATTTGTTTCAAGTACCTTGGTAGCTTGGGGACATAATGTGCTTGGTTGTCCTTCCTCTGTCAACATTGATGCCAGCGTTGGCATTGATGCGCTTAGTTTAGTGCGCACTCTAGTTGACCGAGTTTGAACTTTGGGTATTGTGGCGGTGAGAATCACTATCTGACTTAGGTGGTAGATTTAGTTTGCGTTTTGAAGAACCAAATACTTCTTTCCCTTCCAAGTGGGGAACTCTTGTGGTGAATAGACAAGCATTTGGTAGTTTAGCAACAGCCTCAACAAAATTTGCTGGATTTCTGGTTCGTCTTGCAGCTCGTAGGCGAAGTTCATCTAAGTGGGGACTAGTTCTAGATGCATACCCTTGGAGGTATACCCAATAATTAGTCGATTGTTGTATAGCCCGCATCATGTCATCAGTAGTGGCGACATACAAGTATGTTCCCCTCTTCCCAGACATTTGCAACCATTTGTTGTGAACTGTCTCAGCCAAGTTGCATGAAGGCATTTCGGCTAGTTCTTCTAAGTTCAAGTTCTGTACCAATAACAACAATTTAAAGTAACAATATAAGACTCCCTTGATTCTAAAAGTATCATTTAAGTACTAAGAATTTTATATGTTCAAATTCAATTTGTAAGAATTCAATAGATGTGAATGAAAACAATTAAATAGAAACCACATATACATTTAGGATAGAAAAACAACTACTCCACGAATAGAAGTTGAACAATTAAGTAGAAAAATTGAAATGGAAGGAGGCATATATCTTACCAACTCTAAGAATCCACCCCACTGCCGATATCGGAAGTGCCGGAAACCCAACCAATCATCCAGTTGTCGAAGAGAATCCTCTGATGTAGCCCTTGAAGAAAGCCACCAACTCTTAATTCCAAGGTATCTTTCTTTTGCTTTCGCCATTGTCTTTGCATCCTTGTATTGTTTGCAAAGCTTCTTGTGAGTCTCTTGGAATTCAAGTCGAATGAGTTTTTTTGTATGTCTGTTTAGTGAAGTTGTCCAATGAAGTAGACAAGAGCGTTCTCGATCTTGCTTGGGCTCTTGCTTGTTGCCACTTCCATACACCATCCTTTCACCCTCTTTACATGATCAAACATGCACCAAGAATTTTGCAAGTCTCCCCCCGGTTGCATTCGCCTTACTAAATCCACTCCAGTTCCCAGGCCTTCCTCAGACATCTTTAAAAGGTAAACCTTATCTTTATTTTGGCCTGAAAATACACTATCTTGAATAAATGAATAAGTACTCTTCATTTTCAATGAGATAATATTGTCAATGGGTCCCCCACTTGCACTATGACAGAAATTAGAGATGGTATTCCGAATACTCGGTGAACTGAGTATTCAAAATTTATCCATGACTGCCTCAAGTGCCTCTCCGCGAAGTGGCTTTCGGTCACCTTGTAATCCCTCCTCTCCGAGCTCCTCTCCAAACAATTCAGATGCAAAGAATTTCTTTCTACCAACAAATCGTATGGCCAAATTTGTTGCTGTAGGCGTTCTTGATACCTCTTCACCAATCAAGGATGTTGTTCGATCAATAGAATCACGACAGATGCCTCTACCCACAGGATGATCATGAATTCCAACGTGGATACAAACTCTGGGAAGGCCTAAAGAGTTCAAGACCCTATACATGCGACAAGGGCATGAAGCTTTGTAGAAAGGAACTTCTTTACATATTCGATATACAAGAGTGGACTTTGATGGAGATTGCTCTCCCACAAGGAAGACGCTAGATGATGACCCCTCCCATTCTATTTCGTTTTTGCTGCCACTTCGGCGTAGTCTAGGGCAGGCTTTATTCTCGCAAATTAGGTGGCCCACACACAAGGAGTAGCGGAACTTCAGCCCAAAGTCATTTGCAATGTTTGTAGTGTGTGTGTGTGTCCAATTATGGCCATCAAATTTACGATCCATGCCTTGTAGTTGCCGACCTACAGAAGATGAGGAAGTTGAATTGGGTCGACTTCCAGAAGGAGATGTTGAAGAAAGAAGAGGAGGTAATTCAAAAATAATGTCTCCATTGAATGATTGAGGAAGATGTCGTACAGATTCACTATGAAGTGTACTGAGGTTTAAGAACTTCAATTCATTTTGTGCGCGTGGACGACTTTGCATATCTTTAAGACATTCTAAGACGCTCACAAATTTGGATGCCTTTTGCTGAATTGAAGGATGCAACATGCTATCATGTTGAATGTTGTCCATACTTTGAATAGTGTCAGTACACTTTTCGGATATGCTAGGTAGCTTGCGACTTGCATCAATGAAAATAATAGCATCATCGTCGGAAAACTCTGTAAGATCAATATGGCTATAATTTGAAGACTCTACTTTCACACGAGTTCCCCAAGACATTTGAATAGTAGAAGTAGCAGACCCATGTGTGAGTATTTCAGTTGACATCGATTTAGTGAACCTAGGAGTACCAAAAGCATGATACTTGCTTGGAGAAAGCCTCCAACCATCTCCGGAGTCTGTTTTGATCTTGAATAGCATGACTGTAGATGTGACTTGAAGTCCTTGAGAATCAAATAGCTCTTCTTCCACTCATAGAGACAACAACTCTAAATTGAAACGTACACTGAGAATCAAAGCAGATACCTATGCACTACCGCCATTGCTACAAGGAAAAGAAATTGGAATGCTGGACTCGTCACCATGAACAAGTGCCATGTCCATATTGGAATGTGTATATAATCTACAAATTCCTACAGACTATCATTGCTTACATGGAACTATTAGTAGGATCCCAAAAGTTTCTAGCGAGAATAGGTAAAAGACAAAGAGGTAGTGGATATGGATTTGACCTTTTTTATGTAGGATTTTGGTAATTTGGAATTTGAAATTTGAATTCCATATTTAAAGATTTAATGCACGGCCAACAATTTAATTTTTTAAATTTAGTTACCAATACCCGATCTTTGGAATAATGAATTGTACATAGCACCACTTTCACATTGAAGGGTGATTAAAAGGCCCTCTTCCAATGTAGTGGTGGTATATTTAAATGTGAAAGTGATTATGAAGCAGTTGAGCAAAGAACGGATGATCTTATTGACCGTTTATATCCTAGTCAGTAGATGTTTTATTTGGAGAAATTATAATGAATTGGATGAGAATACATTCATTAGACTTGAAGAGTGCTATATATCGGAGAGATTGCAGTATTGCTAATGAGAAAGTCGAGTTTGCTTTCTTGGATTTTTTGGTTGGAGGAATGCTGAAAGGTTCTGATAGAAAGAGACGTAAGGCAGGACTTCGCTTCTCTAACAAGAAACAGCTAGAAAGATCGAAGATGTTTAGGCGCTTACAGAAATCCAATGGTGGTGAGATTAGTAGTATTGTTCGGACCTTGTTGTATGAGGATGATAGGATTGAAGATGCACCTTTTGAACACGAGTTTAGTTTGGCACAAAATAGTGAAGGAATGGATATTGCCAAGCTTGACACTATTGATGAAACTGAAGTGGACGTATGCCAACCGAGTATGTTAGAGAAGAACATGTCCCTAGTGATCAGCGCAAAGTTGGTAAGTTTATGTATTCATTGATAGGACTGGAGCCATTAGACTGTGAGGACTTGATTGTATGTGTTGAATAATTTTTGTTAGAGGTGAATTTGACACCAAACTTCATTTCGTGTATTTCGAGAAGACGATTCCAACGATATGTAGCACGCAAAAATGGAGCATTTTTGAATGTTCTACGGCCTAAAAACTAATTTAGCATCTTGAAATCTTCTCTAAAATCTTCAGAATTGGCTGATTTTCCAGCCAAATCTTGCCCAAATATTTTTAGAAGACTTTGCCGATTTTTGTAAAATTCATCGTAACTTCAAAAAATCTGGGAAAAATTGGGGTTATTTTTGAGGTTATAATCTATGTGCTCCAAAAATTTGGACCAGATATCTATGAAATCGCAGATTTTATTAGAAAGATTTCCTTGGCCTAAATCTATCAATCTCTTCCTTATTTTTTTATTTTTTTTTGAAACCAAAGAATAACTCCATAGGCTGATCTTTGGCTTGCTTTGGTGTAGTTCTCTTCCTTCTCCATTGCTGTGTTTTGGCTTAGGGTTGTTTCCGCAATGAACTTACGGAGTGGCATGCTGCGCAAGGATGGAGAAGCGCGCGGCGACAGTGGGGAGGATGTCTCCGACACCATCGAAGGCGGCGATGCGATGGAAGTTCAAGTTCCTAGAAATCCTCAAGAGGTGCCATTTCTGAACACCCCTTTTTCAGGTTGTAAACTTGACCTCATTGATAAGGTCACTTTTTTAGGGATTTAAGAGATCACTCAAACAGTTCTGGTTTTCATATATAATTTTTAGAAGATTGCAATTTCAAGGTTTGAAACTTGACCTCGTTGACGAGGTTACATTCTTGGGTTCTTTACAGTCTTACTAAGACGATTTCTAATTTTGATGCATAATTTCAAATTCTTTCTATGGGTTGCTGAATTAGATTGCAAAATGTGACCTCATCAACGAGGTCACTTTTCCAAGGTTTAGAGAGGTGACAAAGATAGTTTAGTTTTCATTTTAGGCTTTAGTTTTCTCTAAGAGATTGCTGAAATGGATTGCAAAATGTGACCTCGTTGATGAGGTTACTTTTCCAAGGGTTTAGAGACATGACAAAGACAATTTAGTTCTAATTTTCGGCTTCAGTTTTTCTTAAAAGACTACTGAAATGGATTGCAAAATGTGACCTCGTTAACAAGGTCACTTTTCCAAAGGTTTAGAGATATGACAAAGACAGTTTAGTTCTAATTTTCGTCTTCAGTTTTTTTCAAAAGACTGTTGAAATGGATTGCAAATTGTGACCTTGTCAATGAGGTCATTTTTTCAGGGTTTACAGAGATTACTAAGAGAATTCAGTTTTCACTTTAGGCTTCATTTCTTTGCCTTCTCACTACTAAAATACATTGGAAAAAGTGGACTCGTTGACGAGGCTTCTTTCTTCGGATTTTTTAGGGATCACTTACATGATTCAATTTTCACTTTAGCCTTCATTGTTCTTTCTTTACACTATTGAAATACATTGGCAAAACAGACCTCGTTAACGAGGTCACTTCTGCCAATGTATTCTAAACACTTACTTAGAGAATCTAAACTTAAGTCTGAGGTTCGAAATGTATTTTTCCGATGCTTGCTTTAAGCTGAAAATGTAACCTCGTTAACACGGTCACTACTTAGGCTGATTTTTAATAAAGATGTAAAAAATACTTATTCTTGTTTTTTCGAAACAGAGCTTTATGGACATCGATGGAGGGCTTCCACAAATGAAGCTCTTGGAGCTAGTCACCAATGATGATTCTCAGCTTGTGGTTGGCAATCCTCAGGTTAGATGCATTTCTATTTATTTTTGTATGATAAATTCTATGATTGATTTTGTATTATAGTTGTCGTCGTATTTGTTTTCATTTCCATGATTTCTTAATGTTAACTATAACTTAGGTTCAATTTTCTATTGATTGTAGGTTGACAACACCGCTGATATTCAAAGTGCTAATTAAGTTTTTGAAGGGCGAACAGTAGATGAGGTGGAAGAGAATGTGCGAAATGGTTAGAAATTGGACTCCAATGCAGTCATCAACAGCATGCTCTTCAATGGTGGTAGTCCAGGATCACGATTTAATATTCCTTTGTGCAAGATGATTGGGCTTCCATTGGTCCGTCCTTTCTTCCAAAGTCAAGTGAAACGATTGGAGGCTGAGTTTGTTCATGGATATCGACAAGGTGATCGTGTACTTTATGTGTCAACAACAAATGACAAAGGAGCTTTCAAGTTATTAACACCTCACTACAAGAATATCTGTGTCCTTATTGACAACAAATTAACAAAAATTTGTCAATTGCTTTGTCAGTGAGAACGTCTTCATTTGGCTAATTAGTTGACAAAATTGTCATTAGTTGTCATCAGAATTTGAAACCTTTTCAACCTAGTTTTCATCCATGATGTCAAAAAAATTGATGATTTCTAGGCTCATGGCCCAAGTTTGCCACATTGTTCCTAAACAACCAACTAATTAAGTTTTACTACTTAAAACCATTATCTATAAAAAAACATGCCTTCAAATGCCTCTTATTGCAAGTGAGGCAAATGTAGAAGACAATTGCTTTATACAAAAAGGGTGGTGGTAGGCAAGGCAACTCATATGGGATATATCAATTGCAAGAATTATGTTCAAAGTGAAATTTCAGACCTCACTTAGGCATAGTAGAATATATTTTTTCAGAAAATTTTGAACTAAGATAAGTTGGGAAATCAATTTAAGTTTTACCTCTAAAAATCTGTTTTAGATTTAGATTCTCCAATCAAAAGTTATGAACAAAATTCAAAGACAATGTAAACTTTGAACACAATTCCTGCAATTTTTAACAATGAGCGGTCAAGCTCTCATTGTTAAATTATCCCATAGTTTTTGAGGATTCTTAATGGACAATATATTTCACTATAAAAATAGCTTCTCTACACTCCAATCTTACAAAATTTAATTCATAGAATTCTTATCATTTGATAGCAGCATATTGTCAATACATACTTGTTGTCAATTCAGATAGTTTTGTGTGAAAGTGTTGACGGAAACAAAGAATTGATAGAAATAAGTTCGCAATTGACAACTATTGTCATTTCTGATAATTTTGTGTTAAATCCTTGTCATTTTGGACCCCTTTCCCTTGTAGTGCTTGAGATCGTAGAGACTTAGGATGAACACTAGATATATGAGAATGACCAATTTGAGTGTTGGTTGAATTCTCAACCAACCATCTCACACTTGTCAAATCACATGTTTTTCGTATGGGATGGCAATCACAGATTGGTGGCTTGGTATGCTTACATTCACAGAATGCATCGTCATGACCGCAAATGGCATTTGCTTGTTGATTGTAAGTTATTGGTGTCCGATGGTTGTACATGCATTCTATTGGAGGCTATGAGTGACATCAATTGGTGAGTTCCAATGTTTATTGAATCAATATTTATTTTATTTTACCACTTCTTCAATTGTATTGTAATATTCTATGCTTTTACATTCATTCATCTTACATTCTATTTTCATTGATATTTGCAGGTCTATAGAGCACTCCCATGTTAAAAGCAACTTGGTTCAACAATTGCATAGAATGAGTACATATGGCAACTTGCAATTGGAAGAGTTCAAGGGGCTTCTAAGTGATGAAGATTACAAGAAATGTGAGGTCAGAAAGGTAGAAAGCTACCAGGTGCTTGGTATCCATTGACATCTTCCGTCTTCATACAATTCCTTGATCGATGAGTATCTTTTGTTTGTAATACTTTTTCATTCAATTGTTGTGATTTGTAAAATTCATTTTATACTCATTTCAAGTTCAACGACGCTAGCATGCGAGCCTAGAGCGGCGAGCTTGTGAGTTGCGAGCGTGGAGCTTGTGAGCCTAGAGCCCTTAAAACTTAAAAGAAAAAAAATCTTACCAAATTTGTGTTTTTCTAAAAAGTTTTTTAAAAAAAGTGAAAAACTTACTATTTATAGTAAGTTTTTGGACCTATGACCGCTCCACCTATAACCGTGGATTTAGGAAAAATAAAATAAAATCGGTATAGGTATCTTCCTAAAATTACTCCAATTTAAGGGAGTGAGCACTCTTTGAGGGAAAAAAAATATAAAATGCAGTATAGGTATTTTCCAAAAAATGAAAAAAAAATTCAAAAAAATTCAAAAAAAAATGGGAAAAAAATGTAAACAAAACAACAACAAATAGTAAGTAAAGTACTTTGGTGGATTAGGGGTCAGAAGTGTAGTTCTTGGCCATTCATACCTTCTTAATTCAAAACATTTGATTAATGAGACATACTCTTACTTCATTAATACTTAAACATTTTTTGGTCCAAATGCTTCAAATCATTTCAATCGTATCTACTGTAAATTAATACCATACGAATGAAGTACATAGGATAATGTGGACATGCCTACTCCAGAATACTGATGACCCCAGCTCGAACTAGAAGAAGCTTCACCTCGTTGAAGCTATAACTTGGTGCATGAATGAATTTCTCATCATGGATTTCCATCTTGCAGAAGTACCTATATAGGTAGTACAAGTGCTTACAATTCACATACTACTGATGACCTCCAATAGCGGAAACTGCCATATTCACAAAGTCCGGGCAGGTGTACGCAGGGAATATACCAATTGTAATTCGATACACATTTTTGTTATGGTCTGTCCCTGTCTCCAATGACACTATTGCACCTAGGCCTAGAAAGGGAAGCAAGGTGACTCCCAGAATTTGTCCATTAACATTGCTTGCACTCTCCCACTTGTTCCGTTGTTCTGGAGTTGGTGCATTTGCAATTCGCCGTATGGTTTGGTTGTTCCTGACCGTTGGATAGGCATCCGGATTTGGAGGCGGAGGTTGAATATACAAAATTGTCTTGAATATCTTTGACATGTTGAAGAGGCGACGCGGTGACAATGTTGGTTGTTCTTGCAAATGGAAGCCCGCATGCTGTAGTAGCAAAGTCTCATCTCGACTAAGATTGGTCCCAGTTAATATAGGCCAAACCTCAGGCACTTCAGGCCAATCGATTACCCACTTGCGTTTAGTCCCTTTCACACATCGTTCAATGTCATCCCAACAGAACCAGAAATCAGCCACCACTTCTTGCTTACTCCCGTAAGCTTCCTTTTTGCTGCGATAGGTGGGAGCAGGGGTTTCCTTTCGTCCCCTGGCAATTTTGGCAGTGCACTTCATTTTTGACCCACGTTGTTGAGCTTGACATTTAGCGTTTGATTTGTGGCTGATCCTAGCAATGTGCTACTTGAATGTGTCATAGTCGCTTTCGAATGCAATGGTCACATGTTTGGAAGAATTCACCTCAGCTTGATTCCTTTGGTCCTCGGGAGTCTCCTCAGGAGTCATAGTGGACCTTGTTCGAACACGTGGTTGAGAGAAATTGACTTTGTCCGGTCTATGTGAGTCTCCTGCATCACCTATAGGTACGTCCAACCTCCTCTTCGTGCTTCCAAAGATTTCTTCTCCTTCTAAGTGTGGTACTCAAGTTCCCATACCCTTAGC
Source organism: Climacium dendroides (assembly GCA_950106755.1). NCBI lineage: Eukaryota > Viridiplantae > Streptophyta > Bryopsida > Hypnales > Climaciaceae > Climacium > Climacium dendroides. The sequence continues at coordinate 5,268,201 of OX467082.1, read as the reverse complement.
TCCAAGCAATGTGTTTAGCGCTTCTGCCATTTTCTTGGGATCACCGCTTCGTCTTGCGGCTCTCAACTTCAATTCCCCCTTTGATGGACCAGATCCAGAGGTATGGCCTCTCAAGTACGCACGGTAGTTTGTCATTTGCATCCAAGCACGGATACTATCGTCGCAAGTGGCGTCAAACAAATTGTTTCCTCGGTTTCCCGACATTTGTAGCCATTTGTTATGAATTGTTTCTGACAAATTGCATGAAGGCATATCCGCCATTTCTTCCAAATTCAAATCCTAAAAATCAATCCAAAACATTACATGAGTTACCACTTCCAATTTCATAACTTTAGTCCACCAGTATTTTGGTAACTCTTATGCTGACTCAAGGTGCAGTCTACAATAGATGAAGGAAGTATGAAAAAATTATTCTATTAAGATTAAAATTTGTACTCTACAAATGAACACTACAAGAATTAGCTATGTTATTGGTAATAGGGTACAGTCACTTTTTAGACCCAAGTGCAGGAAATTTTATGACATTTCAATCAGGGTACCAGAAATGGGGGGACCCAGAGAGAGCACCCATGCATCAGTCAGATCCGACTAATGTCTTCATGGTGTCTCTAGGTCTCCCCATTTTTGGTACCCAACACAATCATTTTCAATTTTTTTGCAACTCCGGACACAATCTATGCCATTTAGTAATCCTTATTCAGTTTAAAGTAAATTCATACATCAAATCAAGTATGCACAATAGTTTTTTACAAATTACACTTCATTAAAACAGAAACATTTAGTAAAATCCCTATTTGTATTCACTCACCATTTGCATGAAGCCTCCCCACTGCCGGTACCGAAAATGCCAGAATGCCAGCCAGTGGTTTGAGTGATGAAGTGCCTCTTCACTGGCAACTCCAGATGACAACCACCATGACCGAATCGCAAGGTAACGTGTCTCTGCCTCGTCCATAGTCTTGGAATCTTTGTACTGCTTGCATAGTGTGATGTGTTGTGGTTGGAATACTTCCTTGATGTGCTTTTGTGTGTGCTTTTGAAGAGAAGTAGTCCAATGTAATAAACAGGTTCTTTCACGATTCCCCATTTCCTCACTAGCAAAACCACTGCTGTAGACAATACGCACTGCATTCCAATTGGCCATGGCACTATCTGCCATGAACCCCTTGAAGTTTGGGTGATGGACTCCATATCGCTCTAGGATAGCGTTCAAGCACCTCCAAAATTGCACCTGGATTTCCGTATCTTCCGATTGCATATCACATGTTGAAATGGTCATCACCTTTTTGTATTGAGAATCATATACGTGGTAAGCCATTGTGGTCCACTCCTTTACACGCTTGACGTGGTTAAACATCATCCAAGCATTTTGAAGATCACCTCCGGGTTGCATGCGCTTCACGAGGTCCACACCACTTCCTGGTCCTTCGGTGAGCATCTTGAAAATGTACACCTTCTCCTTCCCTTGTCCAGGGAAAATGCTATCGTGTATGAATTCAAACTTGGACTCTTTCTTCATAGTCATTATGTTGTCAATCACGCCTCCTCGGTTGCTTGAAAGAAATGAAGATATGACATTCCGTATCTTTGGACTGCTCAAGTATTGGAAGCGATCCATTACCTCCTTTAGTTCCTCCCCCTTCAACATCTTCTTCTCTCCCTCTCCATTGTGAAACAGATAGTTGGTTAGAAAGTCTTTGCTAGCAGATAGAGCAATAGCGGAGTTGGTGGCCGTTGGTGTTTTGGCCACCTGCTCCGCAATGAGTCCACAAATCTTCTTTGCAAAATCTCTATACATGCCCTTTGCAACAGGGTGAGTATGATCTCCCAAGTGAATAGCAGCCCTAGTCATTCTTGCATTCTCACTATAGCAGTAGTACATTCTCGCATCACATGTGCTGAGGCACCTAGGTGTTATTTTGCAAACCTTACAAACTAGAGTACAATCGTTTTGAGGACTCTCGCCTACTGGAAAAGGAAATATTGTGTAACCAGTCCACTCTATTTCGTTTTTTTTGAAAGCTCTCATCAAGTAATCACAGTCTGGATTCTCACAAGCAAGATGACCAGCGCAGTATGACTTACAGAACTTCAAGTTGTCGCTGTTGTGAATGTTCGTGGTGACTAGCTTGCACCACGGGTGTCCGTCATATCGCTTGTCCATTCCTTCTAAGTTGTGGGCCGCCGATGAAGAGGAAGAGCACGGAGGTAGCTCAAAGATAACATCTCCATTGAAAACTGCGGGAAGAAATTGCACACGATGGTGCTGCACGGCGTTGAGATTCATTGTGGACAGTTCGTTGCAAGACCGATGAACGGTGGCTAGTCTCCTCAAGCACTCCATAATGCTTACTCGGTCAACAGGAGTGGGGTGCAATGGAGGACGTGATAATGAAGAATGCGCAAGACTATTCGATGGGGTTTCAAAAATAGACTTCTCAATCGCCCTCTCATCCGATACACTTTCAATTCTGCCTGCTTGCTTCTGAAGCATCAAGTTAGGGGACTCTCCTTCCGATTCGCTAAACAATTCTATTGGAGTATGTACTTTTTCAACTTTCACTTTCTGGAGAATAGTATTGCTTGGTAGCACCTGAAATACTTCACAAGGTGAACTACGTGAAACTCTAGTAGACGTGAAAGGCATGTCCACTATTGAATTATCTGACTGTCGACTTCATATCTCCGTGGATGCAGTTAGCATGGCCAGGGTTGCTATTTGGCGAGCTTGTGAGCGTGGAAAAAATAATTGAAAAAATTTATAAACTTGTAGAGGTGACCTATGACCGTGGATATTGTGCCGTGTATAGAGTGGTTAATGTGAGATCTATTTTTGAGAGTCGGTTTAGGGTGATGCTTTTATTTTTTAGTCTTTTTTTTGGGCAAAGACAAAATACTGTGAATTAAAGAAAATGAAGCAAGAACAAGACATGTAAGAAAATTGAACACATCAAAGAATTAGCCATGCAACACACAAGTCCAACCACAATAAAAATCAACATAGAATAGTTTGACCCATTAAAGAGATTTATCAATCTCATGAAGGCAAGTCGTTTAGGACTCCATTAAAGAACCAGAACTCGTAGATGACTCAGAGGACTCTCTACCTTCGGATGCAGAAACATCTAAATATTGTAAGACATTTAGAGCATAAGTGTCTTTACAGTGTTTTGGTTTGGAGCAACCAAACTCCACGAAGGCACTCGCCATCTGCTTGGCATAAATTAGAAGCTCGAAAGGCTTCTCCGGATTGATAAGAAGACTTTGTTGGGGTAGGGTGGCATTCTGTGGCATCAATCTCCTATCTCTGCAACAGAAGAAGACATATTGTCAATATTGTAGAACGTGAAAGTCCTCACCCAAGCAAAGATTGAAGAAAATGTCGACTTACTTACTGAATTTGCCCTTGCGAACGAATTTGCGAGGCACCACTGGCATATCCTCCGGATCTTGTGAAAAGTGAACTACCGGTGCTGCAATTGGTGTTGCCACTACGGGTGTTGGTGACTTCTTCATGGGTTCCAAAATGGCATCATAAATGTCTTGATTCCCTTCCAAAGCCACAATGTGGCGGCTGGTACCACGGCAAGCCATAATGCATGCACCTAGAGGCAATGAAATCAAAATGAGTTAGTTCCATGAAAGAATTGGAAGAACACATTTGGAGGAGTAAATTTTTGAATTGAGTTGTTACCTGTAGATGCGGTACAATCCAAAATCAAGTCTCCTAGGACGCTTGTCGCTTCTAAGAAGATAGTGAAGAGCCTTGGATCTTTTTCGCGTCCGCCTCGCCACGGTTTGTTTCCATTCATAGCCACGTCATCTGCATGGGTGTAATTCATCACCATGTCATCGATAGCCAAGTCCACACCAGCCTTCATCATGGTGTTAGTCTTTTTGAAGGAAAATTTGGATTTTCCTTTGGAGCCGAGGTCCTTCACGAGGAGGGTGATTCCAAACTTCTGTGTCTGCAACGTCCATAGCAAATGTATGTAAGAATGCATTGATGTAGTGCATTACGGCTTATTCATGAAAGCCAAAAAAATTCTATGAAAAGTACCATCTTGGTGTTGTCTATAGCCGAGGTGATGTGCATGCGGTTCATCCCCATCCAGTCCTTTTTCATCAGCAAATCGTATGCCTCACATCCCCCAGCAATGTTCTCCTTGGACTTCATGCTATAGGAGTGAAATAGAATGATGCACCCATCATCTTGTAGATGCTCTGCGGCGAAGCTACATGCCAATTGCAAAGCTTCATCATCAACATCTACGTTCCATATTGGCACCTCATGGGCCGGTTTAGAGAGCTGTGGCACGGGTAAGTTCTCCGGACAATCAATGAATATGACATCCACCCCCGGTCGAGCATTTGGCACTCCCTCAAACATGCGAGTCTTTCCGGCCACCATCTGCAAACATGTAGAACATGAAGAAGTTAAAAATAAGCATAGACAGCATTCATGTGACATGAAAGCACAAATTGCGCTTTTGAGTACGAAGATGCAAATGGATACCTTTTTCAAAAAGTACAAGACCTTGTTGTACCAGGTGGGCTTATCCTCAACCATGTCCTTTGCCAAGACTTTGATGGAGATGTTGAGGATTAAATCCTCCGTCTTGGTGACATCACCTTCTGTAATGACCATGGCTTGTGTCATGCGAGTGATAACTTCCTCAGTGAGTTGCAACAGAGTAGCCTTCTTCTGTATTGCACTTTGCGCCTGTGCACCTTCAATTACGGTGGAAGATGGTACCACTTTGCCTCCCGCATCTTCCTTCTTCTTTCCCTTGCCCTTGCCTTCCTTTTCTTTTGCCACCTTTTTGTCAGCAATCTCGGACGCCTTCATCTCCTTCGTTTCAAGCTGGAGTTGGACCCGCGCCTCTTTCTTCCGGTCAAGAAAATCCCTCCTAGTGATGGCCTTGTTCCTCGCTTTGTCATCAAGGCCTGCAAATTCATTGATCTCTAAGTCCAGGACCCCTTTTCCATCCAAAGACCTCCTGAATTCAACCTCGGAAGGAGGAGTGAATTCAATGACACAATCTAAGTACCATCCTCCACCACTGAGATGAGCTGTGGTGTAGGTGCGGAGCTGGTGTGCGGTGAACGTACAAGCTTTAGACGTGCGATCCAAATATGATGATAGGAAGGGAGGAAGGTTTGAATGGTCGATGGCTCCTTTTCCTTCAAGTTCAAATTTGAAATATCTACAGCACAAGCATGATTTTGCATTAAGAAGAATGAGTATGATGAGCATGGAAGCCGTACAACATATTTCTGTGAGCAATCCCGGATGGTGAGACCGACAAACTTGTGACAAGTAAATGCATTGCCAATATGAGGGCCTACAGGTGAGAAGAGAAGAGGATCGGATATACAATTCAATTCCGAAGGCTTTTAAAATAAGGAGTTTGAATAGAAGTCAACATTATAAACCTCATTGTAATTGACTTGAAATAGTATAGTGATTAGAACGATAACTTACTGTCCTCCAAGTTATGAGACATATCCCACTATTTAGATAGTAGAACTCACCGGTATAGAACTCTGCGCACAGCAGCCGCTGACGCCTCGTGAGCCATGAATGAGTCCCCTTTTTTGAAGTAACTGTGCCCTTTGAAATAATTGAGAAACCCATGCTCCCAAATTGTGCGCCTCCACCCTTCAATGTACTCTACCAAGTACTGTGGTTGCGTTGGGATGCTGTAGTTGATATTGATGTTGTCTTGCTTCACCACTGAGTCAAAATACTCGACTGCTGCATCTTCGATCTGTAGAGTACAATGCATGTTAAAAATGTACAATTGAAGACATTCGTGGTGCGATTCTGAACTTGTGAATTACAATTTCAATACGAACCACCGCCAGCTAAAGTTACTTGCCTACAGGAAACAGTTTCCTTACCCCCGCATACCAGACGCATTTGGCAAGAAAATGGGGCAAGAAATTTTCGGAGACGAGTTTTGGTGGGAACTTCCTTGCTTCGCGAGATGGAGTAGAGGAGTTCTACCACTTCAAGATTTTGATCTTGTGTGCGAGCGCCATGTTGCACGTGGCCACCATTCACAACTTCTCCAATGTCATCTCCGGCACTTCATTGGTGCTCCAATGCCTCTCCACCTATGACAGCAACACATTCAAAAACTCTTGGTGTTTGAAAACAAAGTAAAGGAAACTATAGTCGTGCAAGATTTAGGAAATTGACTGACCTCCTGTAAGAAGCCTGGCCCATGAAATGGTTGAGCCACTGCCAGCAACTTCCCCATTTTGACCATCAAAGTTTTGGTTCTCTCCTTTACTCTGGACCTCATGGCATTCGCGACTTCTTCTGGGGTCCTCTCCTCTTCTAGTGTAGTGTCAATGTACTTTCTCAGTGCAGCATCCGCAGCTTGAGAAATCTCTTGCTGCCCAGTCAGACGATAACATTGAATTAGAAGTTAGGCATGTGAAGAGTTTTGGGAGCAAGTTGCAGCAAACTGAAGGATTCCAATTTTGTATAACACATAGTATCTTACCCTGAAAATGAACGATGTGAAGACCTCCACGGGTATGCTATACCATTTCCTTAAAACCTTGAATTGCAAACACCTTTTCTTCTCCCCTGGCTTGAGGAGATTAGCAAATTGGTTGATTGGGAGAAGACCATACTTCTGCACCTGGTATAGAGTGTGCACTAAGTTTGTCTTCACGTGTGAGTCCTCCACTGACCTGGAAGTAGACCACTGCTTTAGGAAATCTGGAATCCTACATGAGTTTATGTGTAGGGCATATGAAAACCAAAGAAAGGAAAAGCAGCTCAAAAAGGAAGAATTCACTTGTTGATGTCATGCATCACTTGCATGATAAGCTCGGTCTTCCCTTTGGTTTCCAGTAGAATGCAATCAACGACACAATGCCATTTTGGGAGCAATGTGTAGCACCTGTCAATGAGATTCATCCATGCAATGCGGCGATGGTTGCCATCGCAGATGAAGAACTTCAAGTTTTTGAAGAACTTCAGTTCAGGTCTAGAGTCGAGGTAGCGTGTGAACACTTCATTTTTCTCTCTCCAGATTGGATCCCATTTGTTCATCTCGTCATCTGTGAACTCCTGGCTTTCTCCTTCTTCATTTGTGGTGGAGACATAGAACACTGCCGCACCATCACGGTACCCTCCTGCGAATTCTTGCTCCAACTTTGTAATGTCACAAGTGAGTGTGGGCCTGACCATGGGCATAACAACTAGTCTGCAGAGGGGGATGTGTAGCCGAAAGAGTTCTTCGGGCTTCATGCGCAAAGTGGAGAGGATATCCACTGAGTCCCCTTTTTGTATGCGCCGCAGTTCATCCTCCATGAGTCCTTTCTCTTCGTCTTCAAGATCCTCGGTTTGCATTGGATCTTGTCGTCCTCCTTCTTCGTCTTCTTCTTCATCTTCATCGTCTTCTTCATTATCCCCAATATGTGGCTGCGTTGTTTCATCTGTTCCCGGAGTCTCTAAGATGGTCTCTTCTTGAGTTACTCCAGTGGGTGAGACATCCATCTACATGTAAATATCCAATTAGAGAAGATTTCACTTGCACATTGCAGAGGAGGTTAAGTGTGTGCAAAGAATCTATGTTGAAGCACAATTGAAGATGCTTTACTTCAATAAGGAAAATTACACTTATAGAAGTGAAGGGTGGAGAGTATATGAAGTAAAAGCAACCTGCAAATGGCTTTCACTTTTGCAATGCAACAAGATATATAGGGTGGGGTCCTGATACCCTAATGGATGATGTCCACGTCATCATCTTCATCCGAGTCTGAGCTCAAGATGATAACCTCATGTGTGTAAACTCTACCAGTCCCGATGCTCTCACCCACTTCCTCAAACGGGGGACTAGAGCTAGCATTTGAGAGCTCAATAGCGGAGGAATACTCCGTGTCTGAGCTCTCAGGTGAGAACCAAGGCCCAGGCCTGTGGTTCCAACTAAGCCTGTGTCCCTCAAAGTCATTTGCTGCGCGCTCTGCAGCATCCATGATGTTTGCGAAACTCACCAAGTTCTCTTCGTCGTCACTGGAGTCACTCAAGAGCTCCTGGTTAGGTTGAGGCCACTTCTGTATCTGGGATGGCCCACCAATCTGGAGTGCTGGAAAGGACTGGTCAATGGGAGTCTGCTTTTCTTCGGATGTCACCCTTGGGCGCTTGCTTCTTTGTTGGGCACCCTAGAATAGAAAATTTCAATAAATTTAGAATTCAAAATGTACATAGTACCAAATGTACTTGAGTAGAAGCATGTAAAGATACAATTGCAAGTGATCATATCTTATAGTGGATACTATAGGGGGAAGGGGGTAATTATAATAAAGTACTAATGAATTCGGTAGCCACATGCAAAAGACCTTTCATGTCATACTTCAATATTGAAATGAACAAAATTTTGTGAATGTAAGCCTGAACCCCAAAAGCGATGAGGTACATGTTTTATTGTATCTCTGATAGAAAACATTTATAATGGAGGTATGACATCATAAAGCATGCGACCAAACTATAACATGACAAAGTATTTCTAGAGATCTTCTTCATTCAGGAAGGAAAAAGGAATTAGTTGTAATGTCAAAAAATTCAAGCACGATGGAATATAATGGAAAGAACCCATCAAACTGGAAGTTCCTAAACTATAAGACTTCTTTGCTTTCTAGATAAAAGAAATCAATAATATATCATATATAGAAATGAAAACTACTTTAACTTCATGAAACCCAGGATGTAGATCATATAATAATTCAATGAACAATTCTCGGCGATGCAACCTTAAACTAAATTGGTTTCAAACTCCCGCCAAAAGAAAAATATGAGTACCCCGAGGGGTCCAGAAGAACACCGTCGGATCCGACGGTGTTCTTCTGGACCCCTCGAGGTACTCTAATTTTGTCTCTTGGCGGGCGAAGACGCTCCCGAAATCCAGAAGTACAAACTGAAGAATCTAGGCTTCAAGAACTGTACAGTTTCTTTCACATCCTTGACCTCAGAGACAGAAGAATTCAAGTCGCAACATTCTCGAAATCCAAGACAAAAATGCAGGAAGAACAGACATGCATTCAACGAACCAACCGAAGTGAAATTTGATATCACGACGCATCCACCTTCATCCCGATTAGGAAGCTTGGGAAGCACTAGCCTACTCTCAGCGTCTTGACCGGAGCAGAGAAGGAGGTTGCAATCACAGACTGAATGATTTGCTAAAGAAGAATTCTGTTTTGAATTGAAACGCCCGACATGAGAAAAATGTGAGTACCTCGAGGGGTCCACAAGAACACCGTCGGATCCGACGGTGTTCTTGTGGACCCTCGGGGTACTCACATTTTTCTCATGTCGAGCGGCGAGGCTCCCGAAATCCAGAAGTACAAGCTGAAGAATCTAGGCTTCAAGAAGTATACAGTTGCTTTCACATCCTCGACCTCAGAGACAAAAGAATTCAAGTTGCAACATTCTCGAAATCCAAGTCAAAAATGCGGGAAGAAGAGACGTGCATTCAACGAACCAACCGAAGCGAAATTTGATATCACGACGCATCCACCTTCATCCCGATTAGGAAGCTTGGGAAGCACTAGCCTACTCTCAGCGTCTTCACCGGAGCAGAGAAGGAGGTTGCAAGCACAGACTGAATGATAGCGAAAGAAGAATTTTTTTTGGAATTGAAACACCCGACATGAGAGAAATGTGAGTACCCCTCGGGGTCCACAAGAACACCGTCGGATCCGACGGTGTTCTTGTGGACCCCGAGGGGTACTCTCATTTCTCTCATGTCGGGCAGCGAGGATCCCGAATTCGCCAAAAAAATTTGAAACACCGAGGTGACGGATGAGCGCCACGCGTGACACGCGTCAAGGGCGTCACGCATCACGCGCGTCACTCGTGGCGCGCATCCGTCACCGCAACCCACTGACTTCGAAAATCATGAAAATAAATAAGAAGAACTGACCTATGTTTCCCTGCCAGGAACTGGAAGTCTCGCGCGGCTTCTTGTGCTCCGAGCCATCTGGGGTTGGTCCTGCACATGGAAAAGTGATGGACGTGAGACATGCGCCGTGAATGCAAGGAGTCGTGTGCACGCGCAATGACCACTTCACCGCGAAGAGCAGACCTCCATGTGCGCGCTGCAGTGCGATTTGGGATGGGGTCGACTCTCATCTGCTTCACGAAGTCCTTGCAAATTAAAAAATTCTTGACTGTAGTTGCCCACACCCAAGCTCAGAGGCGTGCATCGGCGCAAAGGGCAGGATAAGGTAATCCTCTACATTGCTCGTATTCGCCGTCGGGGAGGGAAATCGGGGATAGCCCGCTCTTCAACACAGGTGGACCCTCAAGTGGTCCTTTCCCGCATTTCAAGAGGCATCAATGGGAGTGACGCGTCGGCGGGCATCGTTTCGAGGGACGCGCCATGAGGCAGCGGTGCGAGGGACGCGGCGAGACCACTTGCCTGCGAGTGACGCGGCGTGAGACTAATTGGTTGTGGAGGTCGACAACAACTTTGAGGAAGAGGAAACTGTACTCTTTCTAATTACTAAAAATGTTGAAGAGACGATAAGACACTCGGAATGTTGATGTGTCAATGTTTAAGATCAGGGTGCAAAACCCCGGGGCACCATTACTTCTTCAAAGTATACATATTGTCCACTCTCTTTTCCATAGTCCTAATCCCCTGAGAAATAACGCTCTTCAACGCCATTCCCGAGAGCATGGTGGCCAAACTATGCACTAAATTTCATAATTCGTTTTTTATTGAACTGCTGGGTGCCATTACATGTCTCAATGCATATCTACCACATGCAAATGTGATTGTGGTACTACATTTCTATTTATCATGTCCTAGGCACCACTTTCGTCTTGTTATTTTGATCTCAACAATCCAAAAGGGTTCAGGGATGGACCGAAGAAATTTGTGTGTCAAACACTCTAGGATGTTTTCACGTATATGTCCTACAATCAAGGTATTCAAGAGCAGGAGGAGAACATTCATTTTAAGAAAATATACATCAACACACAGTTATCCTTGGGCTAGCCTTCACTTCTTGCACATCATGCAATCTACATGTAAACTCCATTTCCAGGAGTGCCATATGAGAACCTCCTAAGACATGTTGTTACCTCTATTTTCAACAAATTCTCGTCACTAAAACACTGTCATTAAACTCACCCAGATACTCCCTTGAACACCTTCGGCAAATGAAGAGGAAATCATCTTTCTCTCTCATTATATTCTTAATGTCTAGTCGTCCTAGACTTCACACTTGCAATTAAATATACACTCCCAATGGTGCTATGCCACCATAGGCTACAACCAGAAACCTCTCTCGAAAGCCATTTTCTTCATAAGAACTTGTGGAAGACTGCTCCTCAATTGTGTTGAGTGATGGCAAAATCAGAGCAGAGTACAAGACAATTCAAATACAAGAGAAGCAAAACCAACTTACAGTAGGCACATCTTGAGTTGGTCTGTCTTTCTTGTCCGTGTGATCATCCGGATGATCTTCCTCTATCAATGTCGTATTGGAACTTCCGCCCAATTCCAATTGACTATGCACTCCACCTTCAAAGCAAAGTGACTTCCTCAATCCTTTACTCCCACTATCACCTGCCTTTGAGACTTGCTTCCTAGCACGAGTCATCCTCGCTCTCTTCAAAGCTTTCCTAGAAGAAAAGAAAAATGACCTACGCTTTGTCTTCCTCCTACTCTGAAGGTCTTTCTCTAAAACAATGCTCAAGTCAGCTAAGAGCATGGACTACAAGCACATGGAATCACTCACTTTGTAAAAACGGAACTCCCAAGACACTCCAGAAATCACATAGAATGAGTTCCAATTTTTGACGTGCTCTATATACTATTCGGAGGAGTGGAGGCCTCCTTCCAATGTAATGTCGAACTTCTCGGGCCTAGGTTGTACTGTCCTCACTAAACGTGTTGGGCAGTACTTGACGGCATTATGAATGCGCCGTCCAAATGAATGTCAAGAGATTGCGCCGATTTTGGATGCGGATTCTAGAGATTCACACGACATGAGCCGCCCATGAACTGTCCACGCCACCTTTTACATTACTCCACTTCCGAGCCACCATATCTCAAAAAGATTTCCTAATAGTACCATCCACTAATCATGTGATCCACAACCAAATCCTTACATTTGGCTTCACACGCACCAATTGTTATACATGGAGATGCTTTTATGTATATGGCTTTTGGAGACCAGCGCCCATCACGTATTACGAGACTAGTTCTAATTGATGGTCTCCTTTACTATTATGCACGTCATAATGCCAGGACAGTTGTCTATGGCCCCTAGTACTGAATTTTTGAAGTAGTACGTCCTTGCCGCCTTCAGCATTAAACAGTAAATGGTATGAGAATACTAATACAGAAGTGTGGATGGCCACAGTATAGACTGCGGAGCCATTCCTAAAATTCGTCCCATTGAATCGTCTCTTGGTAGAAAGATGGCTAGTATTCGAGCAGATGGTCATGAGGTTCCTATAGTATTTCCATTAGACGAACGGGGATGTGCCACTGTGTCCAACCACTTGCTTCATATACGCTTCAAGTTTGTTGAGTCGTCCATCTACGTAGAAGAAGAGAAGCACTCTGAATCCGGTGAAATACAGCAGTCCATTCCAATTGTCAAGTCCGCTTCAAGTGATGGCTACTGTTGGTACCTAGGGTCCGGAAATTATAGGGCATACGGTCTCCCTTTACACATGCTAGCCTTGTCCACTGAGGTAGGAAGTCACCAATCAGGGGATTCAATAGTCAACAAGCCTATCATTGTAGAGACGGATACTGGAAGTCCTATTCTTGACAGTCCACAAGTATTTTCTAGAAGAGCAGCCCCCGTAGTGGTGAAACTAGAGCAGTTGGATACTATAGTTGAATTGTCCAGTGAATCAGAAGGAGAGTCTCCAACCTTGACCCTTACACGAAAGCCATCGACTGTCCAAAGGGTGTCAATCAATCACAAAAGTGTAGAATCTTCACAGAGAACTCCGTCTAGTACTGCCATCCACCTTAGCTTTCTAAAAGAAAGGCTTCACCCAAATCCTGCCGATCACAAAAGTATTATGGAATGCTTGAAGGGACTTTCAAATCTTCATCGTTCCAGAAACGAGTTGTCCACATTGGACATGAACGCTGTGAGGCACCAACAAGTGCAATTCCTACCTCCGACATACAACGGAGATGCCATCTTCGAACTACCTCCGTGCCAACCTTCTTCATCCTCATCATCCGCTAAAAACCTAGAAGGAATGGACAAGCGCTACGACGGACACCCTTGGTGCAAGCTGACGACCACCAACATCCAGAACTCGGACAACCTGAAGTTCCGTAAGTCTTTCTGCGCCGGTCATCTTATTTGTGAGAATGTTGATTGTGAATACTTCACAAGGGCTATTAGGAAGAACGAAACAGAGTGGAGTGGCTCTACAATATTTCCTTTCATAGTAGAAAACATTCTGCCAAAAGATTGCAAACTACTTTGCAAGGTCTGCAAAACTATTCCTACATGCCTCAATACTTGCGATGCACGCATTTACTATTGCTATTGTGACAATCCAAATATGACCAGGGCCGCCATTCACTTAGGATACCACACTCACCCAGTAGCAAAGGGCGTGTATAGAGACTCGGCCAAGGAAATTAGTGAACTCATTGCAGAGCAAGTTGCCAAAACCCCTACAGCCACCAACTCCGCCATCGCGTTGTCCGCAAGCAAAGACTTCCTTACAAACCACCTCTTTCACCACGGAGAAGGAGAGAAGCAAATCTTGAAGGGGGAGGAAATGGAAGAGGTCATGGACCACTTCCAGTTGCTAAGTAGTCCTAGTATAAGGAATGTTATCTCCTCTTTCCGCTCTAACAATCGAGGAGGGGTCATTAACAACATAATGACCATGAAGAGGGAATCGAAGTTCGAGTTCATACACGATAGTGTCTTCCCAGGATAAGGCAAAGAGAAGGTGTACATCTTCAAAATGCTCACCGAAGGACCTGGGAGTGGAGTGGACCTGATAAGGCGCATGCAAGCAGGAGGTGATCTACAGAATGCGTGGATGATGTTCGACCACGTGAAGCGCGTGAAGGACTGGACCACAATGGCCTGCCACGTGTACGACTCCCAATACAAGAAGGTAATGACCATTGCAGTCTGCGACATGCAGTCTGAGGATACTGAAGTCCAAGTGCAATTTTGGAGGTCATTGAATGCTGTCATGTCCAAACATAGAATAGAGAAGCCAAACTTCAAGGGTTTCATGGCGGATAGTGCTATGGCCAATTGGAATGCGGTTCGCATTGTCTACGGCAGTGGTTCTGCTCATGAGGTAATGGAGAATCGTGAGAGGACATGTTTACTACATTGGAGTAATTCTCTGCATAAGCATACACAGAAGCACATTAAGCAAGCGTATCAATTTCAGCACATTGCACTATGTAAGCAGTACAAGGAGTCCAAGACAGTGGATGAAGCGGAAACACGATATCTTGCCATCCAGTCGTGGTGGTTGTCATCAGGAGCGGCAAGTCCAGACTCACTGCATCACTTGGACCACTAGCTAGCATTTTGGCATTTTCGATATTTACAATGGGGAGGCTTCATGACAATGGTAAATAAAAATGTTGTTGGTTTTGAAAAGGATCTTGCATACTCTTCAAAATGACTATTAAAAAGAGGAATTCGAAAGTGGACGATACCTTCTAGTAAATGTTCTTCCTCCTCCTACTCACATTTCTTTCACCTTCTACTTATCTGATACTTGAAAGGCCTAACATAAGATACTTTTTTTGTATGTTTTTCATCCAATGTAAAGAAGCCTTGTATTCACCATTTTTAGAATTATACATATTAATGGCTTTGATTCATCTTCACATCAAACTGAGTTGTACATCACTTGACATTATAGGAAGAAAATCAAACGAATTAGGACCAAAAACATGTATCTTTTTCTTCTCTCATGCCTTATTATGATTGGATTTGTAGGGCCTCAGCTTGGAAGAGATGACAGACATGCCTTTTTGTAATTTGTCAGAAACGGTTCATAACAAGTGGCTTTAAATGTCGGGAAACGAGCAAACAATTTGTTTGACACCACTTGTGATGACAGTATTCGTGCTTGGATGCAAATGACAAATTATAGGGCTTACCTAAAAGGCCATGCATCTGAATCTGGACCATCCAAGGGAGAATTGAAGTTGAGAGCTGCAAGACGTACCGGATGTCCTAAGAAAATTGCAGAGGCATTGAACACATTGCCGGAAGCACATGGCGTGGGAACTCGAGTACCACATTTGGAAGGAGAAGAAGTATTTGGGAGCACAAAGAGGAGGCTTGATGTACCTATAGGTGATGCCGGAGATTCACATAGACCAGATAAAGTCAACTTTTCTCAACCCCGTGTGCAGACGAGGTCTACAAAGACATTAGAAGAGTCATTACAGGGCAATGTAGAACGGAGACAAGAGAATCCCTCACATTATGTGACAGTAGCATTCGAAAGTGAGTGTGACACATCCAAGTGGCACATTGCAAGGATTAGCCACAAATCAAATGCTAGATGTTCAGCTCAACAACGGACGTCGAACACCAAGTGTATCTCCAAGATTGCAAAGGGGAAAAAGGGAAACCCAGCTCCAACTTATCGTGGTAGGAAAGAAAAGTATGGGACTAAGCGTGAGGTGTTGGTAGACTTCTGGTTCTGTTGGGATGACATTGAGTGATGTGTGAAAGGAACCAAGTGGAAATGGGTCATTGATTGGCCTCAGGTACTCGATGTTTGGCCAGTTCTCAGTGGAACTAACCTCAATCAAGAAGAAACTTTGTTGCTCCAGCACGCAGGTTTCCAACTCCAAGAGCGCCCTTCACTATTGGCACGTGAGGTCTTCAATATGTCGCACATTTTTGAGCTTGTCATTTTTTACCAACCTTGTCCATCAAACCCAGATGCTTATCCAACAGTGAGGAACAACCGAGCCATTAGGCGACTTTCAAATGCCCCAACTGTGCAACAACAAAACAAATAGGAGAGTGCTCGAAATGTCAAAGGGCAAATTCTAGAAGTGACCCTTCTTCCGTTTCCAGGACTTGGTGCAATAGTGGTGCTGGAGACTGAAGCTCACCCTAGCAAGCACGTCTATCGAATCATGATGGGCCAGTTTCCTGCATGTACATGTCCGGACTTTGTGAATATGGCTATATCTGCCATTGGAGGGCGGCAACAATACGTGAACTGTAAACACTTGTACTATTTGTACAGGTACTTCTGTAAGATGAACATTCATGATCACAAATTCATTCATGCACCTACCTACAGCTTCAATGAACTGAAACTAATACTACTTAGTGCAGGGATCATCATACTTCCAAAATAGGCATGTAGTCTTCTTCTGAATGTACTTCATTCATATTGCTTTTTTTCAATTCAAAGGCATTTGAAGCACATGAAGTAAAAGAAGTATTTGATGTCACTAAGTACAAGAGCTTCTGTCATAAGTAAAAAATATAATACATGGTTAGAATGCATATGTACGAGCTTCCACGTCATATCTTACTGTAATAGGAAACACTTGGAGAAGTAACTCATTTGTGTTTGCTTCATTTTCTACCCTTTTGCAATTCTCAACCCATTTTGTATGAATATAGAGTTCTTTAAATTATACCTTCTTCCATATTTTTTTGATGTTGTCTGTGTTTCATTTTTTAATTTTTTTTTATAATATTTTTTTTCTTTCATTATCTTTTTCCTTTTTTTTTTTTCTCTCATTATTTTTTTTCTTTAATTTTTTTTTCAAGCAGCCTTATTTCTTATCTTTAATTTTTTAAACTCTTCTCCAAGTTTTTTCTAATCCCTCTTTATCCGTTCTTCAACAATCTAGCATGTGCCCATTTCTCCTATTGCATGTTAGAATTTAGAAATCCCAATTGATATGGGATATCTGAAAGCCACAATTATCCTGATTCATTCAAGTGAGTTAAATAAATGCAATTGGCTATAGGCAAAGTAATATAAGTTCAATATACATGAAGAGGTTGGCATGTTTTTTGCTTCAGAACCTACAGAAGTGTTTGAACTTTGTCCAAAACTTGAAAGCCTAAATGGACCACCAAAAAATTCATGGACATTCCAAAACCCAAACCCAAAATTGAATGAGGAACCACGGTTATAGGGTCCACGGTTATAGGTCACAAAAATTACTATATATAGTAAGTTTTTGGATGAAAAAAAAATTGGATGAATTTTTTTTCCAAAAATAAGCTTTTGGTGCTCACTGCTCACAGGATTCATGCTCATAGCTCACAAGCTCACTGCTCCACGCTCGAACACTAGCGTCGTTGCTAGCATGGCCAAAGGAAGTCCATAAGCTCTATAGTTTCCTGAAGGAAGGTACCAACAATGGCCTTCATCTTCAACAGACTTTACAATAGGGATAGAATGCTGTAGTTCACCTGATTCTGACTTCGTCTCCTCTTCGACATAGATTGTAGACTCTACAAACCTGAAGCGAACATGAAGCAAATGGCTCAATACTCTCGCATGATCTCCATCCTCTACCGGAAACACAAGTGGAACCTGGTGACCATCTACTCGAATGCAAGCCATGGTAAAGACAAACGCACTGTGGCATTGGAGGCAAAAAAGAATCCTTCACTTGGATTAAGGAACAATTGGAATTCTTGTAGCCATATAGTATATTTATGCCCTTTATCAACGGATACAGAGGAGAAAGCCACAATATCAATGGACATTAAAACACCTACCTTCAATTAATAGAACGGGTGTAAGAACGCCGTCCTCTTCCTCAATGTGCACCGTCTATTGGAAAACGTTATAATGAGTGTAGGCGGCCATATCAAGGACCCTCTAATTGCGTGCGATTTCAATATTGGCGCTTTCATATTTATAATGAATGATTCCTATCTTTTATTGCGACATTAAGGCGACGGCCCATGTCTGCGTGGATTTCAAATTGCCTGGAACTTTGATATTGAAATAGACGGCGCATTGAAGAGGTTGTGAGTATTCATTGCTTTCAATAAGAAGAGCGGCTGTCAGAAATCTAGTCTAGGATGTGACGTCTTAAGGATACTAAGCGCAGCTTTTGAACGCATATATCAGCCCCTTCTCTTTGGAGGAGTCATTTCAAAGCCTTTGTTGCAGAGAATTTGTTGTTGTTTTGAGAGAAAGGTTCAAGGTCTGCTTCTATTTCCTCATGCCCTTAGAGAACAATATCGTTTCATCTGTCGTTACGCAGCACTTGAGAAGGAGGAAAGGTATTCCTCTGTATTTTTCATCTTCTAAAGCATTAAGAAGATCTAGGATGTCTAGAGGAAAGAAAGTAGTGTCGAAGACAACGCAGTCGACATCCGGGGACCTTCGCAAAGCCCTCGCCTTTGGAGGAGGAGGTAGCGGCGGAGAGGAATATGTGGGATGCCAGAACTTGGATGCAGTGCTTGAAGTTGTTGAAGATAGTACAAGCTTACAGAAAGAGCCTACGGAGGACATCGTGTTGAACGTAAGTTCGATCAATCCCATTCTTTTTCTTTAATGTGGTTAGCATTTATACCAGGAACTCAAATCTAGTTATCATGAAAGAGTATTGGGTTTAGGGATTGGTCTCATCAGTTCTATTGATGCACATACTCCTTGTGTAGTACAGTTACGTCCATATTCAAATCACTTGTCTATGGGTTTACCAATAAATTAGAATAGTGCTTCAGTGATGCAACAC
This sequence comes from Climacium dendroides, assembly GCA_950106755.1. Lineage (NCBI taxonomy): Eukaryota > Viridiplantae > Streptophyta > Bryopsida > Hypnales > Climaciaceae > Climacium > Climacium dendroides. The sequence continues at coordinate 5,249,467 of OX467082.1, read as the reverse complement.
ACTAAAATTATTGAACACACATTCTTTCAATATGTAAGGTCAAATTAAATAATTCTTTTTCCACAAAGCATTCCATGTATGTATTCAGGAAGAGGATAGCAGAAGCAATGGGGACGTTCTGATGTTTGATCTATGAGAAAGAAGTCTAGTAGTTGTCACTGTGTGCATCTATTTTGGTGGAATGTATATCTTGAATCGTGAGACTATGTGCAGGAGTTTGAGTTCCAATGAGTGCTTATGCTAGAAATAAATTCAAGGTCTGATACGTTTAGGAAATGGATGAATTTTAGAGTCAGAAAAACGTCCATTAACCCAGAAGGGACAAGCTTAGCTCAAGACCACAGTTTTCGAGACTTCCTGTCCATCCCTCTGCTTTCTGCCATTTTAAATATAGGTATGCTTGAAACATTTTGTTTTTAATAATTAAAATGAGATTTTAAATCAATTACAAGATAAACTCAAAAAAATCTAAAATTTCTACCATAGATTTATGTTACAATGTCAAACATCATGGAATACACCTGAATTTGATTATCACTCCTAGATAAGAATATCGTCATGATTATAGGTCCTAAGTTCACACTACCTAAACTTATGCAAGTGTTCAACTTTTAAGAAACATCCACTTTAATTAGAAACTGCACTTTCAATTAATCGTTAATAAACACTCCAAGGGTGACCGTCTATTAAGATTCATTCCAAAAGTCGGTTCTAGATTCAGAAGGTACAAGTAGAGCTTCAGAGAAACGTAGATACTTTTAGCAACGTACAGACCCCAATAGTCCATTTGCAGTTGCGTAGTCTCTCGGCATTGTGGATCGATTTGTGGATCTTAAGCAAAGTAGAACAACAAAATCTAAAAATAAAATTTAACAAGACCACTGGGTAGTAGAAGCAACAAAATAATGAGTCGGCCAGAAATGAAGTGGAAAAATGAAGAACATCCCTCCCCGCGGAGTCAATCCAAGGGTGGGCCAATTTTGAAGATCAGTCTAAATTTTGAGTGCGGTGCATGCATGACTTCGATTAGTTTCTGTTGACTTTATTCCACCAACTGAGATGTCAAAAGCCCTGGGCACCCATGTCGACGCCGAGCACCGGAATGTACTGCCTAATCTCCCCACCGAAGTGCCAGCTGATCTCACGAGAAAATCTGGGAGATCTCGGTTTTCAGGGATCTCGCAACGCCTTCCTCCTGTCTTTTCTGGACTTCACCCCATGGACGCACGCTGAGCTTTAGAGCTTTGAAGCTCTGGGATCTTGCACCGCTACTGGAATCGCTACTGGGACCACTACTAGGATCTCGCACCGCAACTTTGAAGCTCTGGGATCTCGCACCCTGAGTGTGTACCTTGTTTCTGTATTGTCAATCCAGAGAGAAGGCCAATCTGAAGATATGAGATTCACGAGGAGCCGCGCCCGACAGGAAGCAAAGGGAAAAAATGATGAGGAGCCCGCCATGGTTCCACACCCGGAGGGCATCACCGAGGTTTGTTGTTCAAAACTTCTAAGCTGCGTGCTTTCCAACTCTTAAATCTGGTCGTATGCGTGTGTGGTCGCGACGCATAACCGCGTGTTGTTTTCACGGCGCGTGAGGTCACTCCGGACACAGTCTGGAGAGCCGAGTACTGATTCTTGGGGGTCTAGGGGATTCTCTCTGAGCATTAGTCGGATCCGACTGATGTTCGGGGAGAATCCCCCAGACCCCCTAGAATCAGTACTTCATAGCTGACACGGAAGCTCTCAAAGTTTCCTTCATCCAGATTGACTATACTTCACTTTGCTCGAACAGAAGGTGCTTGGGTCCAACGACTAGTTGCTTAAAAGAATTCTCGGAATATTGATGATTTTTACAATTGGTTTTGTTTATTTCATTCCATTCACGACCAGGTCCCTGTGATTTGGAATCTCGGATGCAGCTTTTGGGGGTTTTGTTTGTGATTCGAAGTTGGTCGGTGTTGATTTTTAAAAATTGGATGTTGAGCTTCTGTGAAGTACCATTTTTGGGGGGTCGAGGAGGTTCCTTCCTGACTTCAGTCGGATCCGACTACAATCAGGAGAGATCTTCCTCGACCCCCCAAAAATGGTACTTCTGTGAATATGATCACCCTCCCCCAATACCGTTGTTCTGATCTCCCACTCATTGGGCATTGACCGAATTATCTTTTAAACAAAAACGAAAGTAAAATGTTCGGGGAGAATCCCCCAGACCCCTTAGAATCGTTGCATCAAGAAAACACAGGTGCGCTCACAAGGTTTCCTCACTAGAAGAAAAACGTGTCCGTTGCAACCCACTGAGATGCGACTATGTGTCCTATACAACTGAGATGCGACTGTAGCCCTCTGTATTTGCACCAAATTTCATGTGTATGTAGTTGTAGTCGCAAAGTAGTCGGAAAATGAAGAATAGGGTTACGATATTGTAACAGAAGAACTGACATGAGGTATTCTACATCCAGTATTCATCGCAGTTGTCCATGTGGACAGCTATCCGCGAAGTAGAGTCTACCGTGGAAAAATGCAATCGCTCTGATTACAGGCTGCAACTAAAAACTAGAAGATTGCAACTTAGAAATGACTCAAATGCAACTAGGAATCAACTATAATGCAACTAGGAATCAACTATAATGCAACTAGGAATCAACTATAATGCAACTAGAGCCCGACTACAGTGCAACTAAAAAACGATTCAAATGCAACTAGAGAACAAGTGCAATGCAACTAGAACATGACTGAAAATTGATTCAATTGTCCCATATCGATTGTCAAGAATACCATGAGCTTGAACAGATAAGAATGGTAAGTTATAACATTCTTGTGTAATGAATTTTGATAGTGAAATTCTAATATTTATATATTTTGTAGATTTCTACAATTTGTAGATTTCTATAATCTACAACTCTATAAATTATAACCAAGTCGCAAACTAGTTGCAAACCAGTTGTATGTCAATCGCAAATCAGTTGCACACTAATCGCAAACGAGTTGCACATCAATCGCAAACTAGTTGCACACCACAAACCAGTTGTATGTCAATCGCAAACTAGTTGCACTCTAGTCGCAAACTAGTTGCACACAAATAAGTGAAATAACTTCCACATCAGCAACCACGTCACAGCAGTTCATCGACGAAGTTCTCCATTGCCTATTGAATGACAAACAACCTCGCGACTGCAGTGCAACTCATGCGACTTGTCCACTGCGACTGCGGACTCTAGAATATCACCAAGTCGCAAACGTCCGATACGACTACAAACCAGTCGCAAACCGCAGTCGCAAAACCCTGCTTTTTCTTCTAGTGCCTTCATCCTGATTGACAGATTAGAGGCCTCTTGCTACTGTACTTTACTTTGCTAGGACAGAAGCTGCTTGGGTCTAGCGTTCAGTTCCTTGACAAATTATTCTCGAAATTTAGATTACTTTTCCAACTGGCTTTGTTTGGTTCATGCCATTGAGGACCAGGGCCTTGTGATTTGGAATCTTGGATGCAAATTTTGGGATTTTTGTCGTAATTAGCAACTTGGTCGGTGTTTCTCGTTAAAATTGACTGTTGTCCTTCATAGAAGCACCATTTTTTGGGGGTCAAGGAGGTTCCCTCTTGACTTCAGTCAGATCCGACTGAGGTCAGGAGAGAACTTCCTTGACCCCCAAAAAATGGTACTTCCATGAAGATGATCTCCCACCCCCAAAACCGTTGTTCTGATCTCCCATTCATTTCCCATTGATCGAATTATCTTTTAAACGGAATCTTGTATTTCAATTGGCTGACATCAGCCACAAACATGTTAATAGAGATGACAATCCAGGTGACCTCTGAGGAATCTTCTGAGCTCTGAGCTCTGTGATCATTGTAATCTTGAAGTTGGTACCAATTACAACGAATCTGGATGCTCATTTACATTCCTCTATGCACCGATTTTTGGGGGTCACTGAGATTCCCTCCGGCACCTAGTCGGATTCGACTGAGGTTTGGAGGGAATCTCAGTGACCTCCAAAAATTCATACTTGGTGTGTTCCTCGTGGGGTGTTCTAGTGTTTTGAGCTATGCTTTTGGATATGTGATTGGCAGCTCCTTATTTATTGAAATTGGTGATTTCTGTGATTAATGGCTAAATTTCTAGCACTTGAAACTTCGACCCTTGGATACATCATCTGTAGTAAACATTTCATATTGAATTGACTACAATGCATATTTTATTCTACTATGTCATTTTTATATATTTTGCTTTCTTGGTCCACAGAGCAAATGTTGACATTTTCTAATTGTCATTTGCAGATGCAAATTCAGGGAGATAATATTGGTCATCCTTCTCTCGTCGTTTCACATGGTGATATGGTCCCGGTTTTGGATGTGGCGGGTCCATCTGAGCCCATTACTCCTACACACCCAACCATCATCTATGAGACTCAGACATTGGAAGATGAAGAAGGTGAAGAAGGTGTAGGAGTTGATTTGGTAAGTTTGGGGGACATCCTGGATGCGTGCGACCATGCTTGTGATTATGTGGAACAACCACATGTGAGCCGATTCAATGACAAGAATAGACGCAAGTGAAAGCAACCCGTCTTTTCCCCTGAGAGTTCTGAGACTGAGTTCAGCTCAAGCTCCTCAGAGAAGGCATTATCTATTTCAGTGACTAGTCCTCTCTTTGAGGAAACTTGTGATTGCGCTTGTAGTGCTCCAGTGAAACGGCATGAGGTGGTTCTTATCCACCTTAGTTCCGACTCAGATCGTAGTGTTGACATCGACTCCATAGGCATGGAGTTGATTTCATACCACGTCTATTGATCTCATACGTGTACTTTATAGCCATTTCAAGGGATTATATTTGAGACCTTTATTTATGGCCATCCATGTCTACGAATGTATTGCGTTGGTAGTGGTGTATTTGAACTTTGTCAATGTAGATTTCAACATGTTTAAAAAATAATAGTAAATTCTATATGACTCTACAGATGGAGGAATCACCTTTGACTCTAACACAGAAAGAGACAAATGTCATAACTCCAGGAACTGATGAGACCAATCAACCAGAAATTGGAGTTGCAGAGGAAGGACACATTGAAGAGCATTATGTGGCAGGGGACGAAGAAAAGGAGTTGCTTGAGGATGAGCTCCGTCGGTTGCAAAAAGTGGACTCCGTTGCTACTATCTCTACTTTGAGGATGAAGCCTGACAAGCTCTTCCGACTCCGCATTCCCTTGTGCAGACTGGTGGCTATGCCTATGGTGCGTCCGACCCTGTCTTGTGATATTGTGAAGCTGGAGCAAGAATTCGTGCATGGGTACCGTGAAGGAGCAGCGGTTTTCTATGTTTCCACTACAAACGAGGCCGGTGAGAGCATGGATTTCACAGAAGAAGAGATCAATGCATGGGGGTCGTTGTGGCATGAACAGAACGTCTTTAATCAACACATTGATGCAGTGCCTGAGCTAAAGTTCTTGAGGAACTCAAAGTTCTACGTTTGCGATGGGAATTACCGTCTACGAGCATGGATGAACCATATTTCTAGGCTTCATACGGCTGATTCGTCATGGCACTTTGCTGTTGATTGCATCGTACTGGATACAAAAGGGAGGATCGAGTTGGTCATGCAAGTCATGCATGACATAAACAAGTAAGTATTTCAGTTACATTCTAGTCATTATTATTTTTTACAATATTCTTTGCTACGATCAACATATGTTTCATATTCTCTTAGCCATGTTTTCTAATAATCGTTGTAAGAATTGCAGATCCACGGAGGACTCCCACGTGAAGACCAATTTGGTTCATACCTTATATCGGGTCCAAAAGTATGGCCTAATGCCAATGAATCAGTTCAATGAGATGCTCCGGCCATCTGAGGTTAAACGATGTGGGGTCCAACCATTGAGGAAGACTTGGTACTCAATGCTAGTTGAAGTCTTCACAGCTTTCGTATTTCGGGTGAGAAAAAGTTCATCTGCCTTGTTCTTCTTTCACTACTGTGCTGTATGATTTCGTGTGATGATTCAAAGGATACTTCATGAATTGAAATGCCAATGGACTTTGTGCAGCAAGAGATTGCCCTTGCAGCGGATGCTGCAGTACGCAAATACAATGAAGTAACACTGTTTGAAGACAAGAGCGACCCTGGCATTGCAAATGCCATGAGGTCTGGAGCTAAAGAGAAGGCCGCAAAGTTGTACGTGAAGATGATCAAATTGCTAACGGTGGCCAATCTTGCTCATGGACCAGGTTTCTTGGAAGAGGTGAGTTTTTATTATTGTAACGAATTTCTCATGATTTTTGTATATTGGGGACCAAGTTTGGATTCATGTCTATCTATGAGTTGTTGCAGGTGGAGAAGCACTGGAGTAGTAACGAGGTTCCAGAGATGACTCTAGAGAAACTACAAATGGTTGCTACTTGCAACACTACACCATTTCACAAGACAAAGTTTCTTCAGTGGTGGAACTCCTCTATGCCATCTCGTGAGGCTAGGCGGTTTCCGCCGAGGCCTGTTTCGGAGACATTACTTGGGCCCTTTTTGAACAGATGTGTTTGGTATGCTGGGGTAAGTGATAGCGTTCTTATTTAGTTCAGTTCTCTTTCAATATTTGTTTTCTATTCAATTGATTTTTGGTAATTCATGTACATACAAATGGCTTCATTAAACTTACGTACTAAGTGATGGATTTTTCTACTAGATTGAGGATGCTGCCATTGAGTACTTTGACGCAGTAGTGAAGAACAACAACATCCCCATCAACTACGAAGTACCGCAGCAACCGGAGTACTTATCGGAGTACGTGGAAGGATGGAGGAGGAAGATTTAGGATCAAGGATTCATGTCTGCTCTTAGAGGAGCAAATTTTTTCAAGAAAAGTGATTCATTCATGACTTTTGAGGGATCAAAGCATGCGGTGCGAAGAGTTCTTTTTCGGTATGATCGCTCTCATTTTTGTATTGTAAGTCCATAGTTGTGGAGAAGCCTTGTGATTTAAATTTTTGATTATTTGACAAAGTTCTTTGTCCAATAAAGAAATGTCTCGAAAAAATTTGTGGGATCAGAAAAGGGGGACCTTCACTTACTTCCAAGACCTTAGTCGGATCCAACTAAGGTTCTAGAGGTACGTAAAGGTATGCCCATTTCTAGGCTTCATTCTTTTTTTTATGTAATGTCGCCACTATGTGTTGGTGGTTCTTGTGTCGAGTTGGTTCACTTATTTCTTGTTGAATTTATTCCTACTATATATATTTTTTTTAAGTCTTCTTCTGTCGCATATAATTTTGTAGGATTTGACTTTGCAAGTGCAGCAATGCCACTTTCTAATCACTCTTTATATTTGACCTGTAGGTACTTCAAGTTGGAACTTCTTGCAAAGGGAGCAATTGCTCGGAGGGACCTCCCTCCATTCTTGTCCACATGGTTGGATCGCAGTACAGAAGACTGCATGTACACTCAGACCCAACTTCGAACGTTTACAACAGCTCATCTCAGCAGTGGAGGGTGGTATCTGGATTGCCCTATCACCTTCACTCATCCGTCAGAGGTAGAGCTCCGGAAATCTTTCCACGGACTTGGTGCTATCGACTTGGAGGTAGTGGAGTTTGCAACACTCTCTGACAGATAGAAGAAGCGGGCCATTGCGAGGAGGGAAACTACTGATAAGAAAAAAGAAGCTCGGTTTGAAGTTCTTTTGACCACAAAAGAAAAGAAAGAAGCGGACCGATTGGCAAAGTTGGAAGAGAAGGAGAAAGAGAAGGAAGACAAGGCCAAGGGCAAAGGCAAGAAGAAAGCTCCCGATGGTGGTCCAGTTCTAGCATCGTCTACAGTGGACCAGGGCTCTCAGATGCAAGGCGGGTCTCAGAGTGGTATGAAGAAGAAGGCGGCATTGCCGTAGTTGACAGAAGAGGTGATTACTCAAGGGACACAAGTGATTTCCCTTGATGAAGATGAGGTGGTGAACACTGAGGAGTTAATCCTCAACATATCCATTGAGGACCTTGTGGACAATATGGAGACCAAGACGCCAACATGGTACAATGAGGTGATGGAGTTCTTGAAGAAGGTAATAATTTTTTATTTGAAATTGCAAATTTCAATATAAGAAGTAGGACTTGAACATTGTATAGAGTATAACTGATTTTGTGATGTACTGTATGTTTTCAGCTATCAACAGGGAAGTCTCGCATGTTTAATGGTGTAGTAAACTAAAGGCCGGGAGTGGACCTCGTGCTCTTTGATTGCCAGGAGAATTTGCCTGTTCCAGGGGTTTCTTCTACACCGAAGGAAGTGCCAACATGGAACGCAGATCCGGAGTACGAGGCTCTTCAATCAACATTTGCTTTTGCAGAAAAGCATTTGCAAGACGATGGCTGCATGATTGTATTTCACTCATGGTGTGTTGATTCGAAGGGAGATATTGCTGGATTGTGTGAAACATATGCGATGGTGAAGATCAAGGAGTTGATGGGCATGAACCGTCTTCACTTGACCTCGGCTGTGGATGTCTCTACCACGGTAAGTTTTATAGAATTCATTTTGTGTCATTTGGTAATGCATACTGTTTTATTTATACCTCATGTATATTAATTTTGCAGACGCAGAAGTTTTGTATCAACGTCATGGTGAAGGACCTCGGCCAAAACAAGGAATCGAAGTTCTCTTTCAAACGCTCAACGACAATGAAGAAGGCAGGTATTGACATTGGACGGGACGACATGATGATGAATTACACCAAAAAAGATGACATGGCGATGAATGGCCCTAAGCCTTGGCGGGCGGCTCGCGAAAAGGACCCCCAATTCTTCCAAATTCTAGTTGAAGCGACAACCAACGAAGGAGACTTGGTTTTGGATTGCACTGCATCTACAGGTGAGTATTCAATCTAATTATTGTGTACTTGGATTCAAATTTGCAAAACCAGTCATTCAACTAATATATTTCAACATGTTGATTTCAGGTTCATCGATTATTGCTTGTCATGGCATAGGCTGCCATATTGTGGCTTTGGAGGAGGACAAAGACATTTTTGATGCCCTCCTCAAACCCATGAAGAGGGATCTTCCAACCGTGGTGACAACACAACTGCCACCAGTAGTAGCGGCATCACAAGACCCAGACAGCGTGCCAGTGGTGCCTCGAAAGTTTGCTCGGAAGTCAAAATTGAGTAAGTAAGTTTTCATTTCTTTTAAGCCATGTTTGCATGTTAAAATTTATGTTTTAAAAGCCTAACATTGTGTCTTGTCTGTTTGCAGCAATAGAGGATTGATGTTAGTAGATGCAATGATGCCAAAACAAAGACTTCTCGTTAGTCCGGAGAAGCCTTTTTATCTTCCAGTGTATGCTGAGGAGATGGCATCAGCATTTGCAGAGTTTGGTTGTTCTAAAGCTAAAACTCGTAAAGATACATATGCTCTCAATGTTTTATAGTTCATAGATGGATCAGCATCCAAGGGTAGAGAGACTTCAAAGTCATCTATGACTGAGGATTCTATGACTGAATCCACCTCCACTTAGACTCATGAGATTGACACATCTCATGAATCTAATTATTATGTATTGGTTTTCTTATGATTGGATTTGTGTGTTCTATGGCTAATTTTTGGGCATGTGTAATTTCCTTTTCAATTATGCATTTCGTAATTTCTTTAGAATTGGAGTGTATTTTGTTGTTGCAAAGAACATGTCAAAAAAATGTTTGCGAATGCCTCTTATTTCATAAAAATGAACTCACATTTGTGGACCTTCAAGATTTTTTAACCCATGGTCATAGGTCACTTACATTATTTTGTCAAAAAAAATTTCCCGCTCACAGGCTCACAGGCTCATGCTCCTAGGCTCGCCTGCTAGCAACTCTGATTTCAAGTTCATGTTTTTCATGTGCAGCAAGAAATTGCTACTGTTTCAGATGTGGCTGTGCTAACTTACTATGAGAAGACATGGTTGAAAGAACGAACTCCAAAGGGTGTTTATGAGGCCATGACTCAAGTCGCCACTGCAACTATCAAAGGATTTCGAACGGAGTTTGATAAACAATCCGCCATTGCAAATCCAAAAAACGACGTTGGATTCCTAGAAGAGGTATATTATTATGCCTACTTGCTTTTTTATATTTATATGATTATTTTTGGACTTGATTTTTACTATATTTATGTCTTTTCAAATTTCAGATTAACTTGCATTACAGCGCCAACGAGAAGCCCGAGATGTCCTTGGAGAAACTTCAAAGGATTTCTACATGCCAAGTTCAACCAAACCACAAGGTTCGTTGGCTTAGGTGGTGGAATTCAAGTAAGACTTCTAAAGAGGGTTTTAGATTCCCCGCCCTTGGTTTCAACACAATGACCTTAGAGACTTGGCTCTGTAAGGCCTCATTTTGGGCTGAGGTATATAATCAACTTTCTTTTTCATTCATATGAAAAAAATTTACATTTTACAAGTTTATAATTATTTTGATTTTTATCTTATAGTTGTACCATACCAAAGTGTAGTTAGAAGGAAACGCAGTCAAAATTCACTGCGATTTTCTCCACAATATTATACATGCTGTTAACTACAGCTGCAGCTTTCTTTTTCAATTTCTGAATAGAATTTTTGGAATTTCATAGCGTGTAATACCTTTCCAATGGTATATTACACGCTATGAAATTCCAAAAATTCAATTCAGAAATTGAAAAAGAAGGCTACAGCTGTAGTTAACATCATATACAACACTATAGAGAAAAGAACCGTAGTGAATTTTGACTGTGTTTCCTTCTTACCACACTTCGGTATAGTGGTGTATTATAGTACTATGATATGCTTTGCCTTCATAATGTCTTGGTACTTATATTTTTGAATTTTCTTGTAGTTGGAGGAGGTAGCCAAAGCAAAATTCACAAGCATTATTAAGTCTGAGAATATTGTAGTTCAATGGAATGCCATCAATGAGTTGGATTCCATTGGAGATTATGTGGAGACATGGCGTATTGTGTTGTAGGATCATGCTTTTTGGTGTTTGTTCAAGAAGGACTCTTCGTATTCACGATCTACTCCTTTTAAAGATCAAGAAGGCACAGATGTGGCTACAAGGAGGATTCTATACAGGTATATCTTTTATTTTAGTTGCCTTTAGTTTTGTAAATTTTAATTGTTTCACAAAGTCATCAAAAATGCATGTGCATTTTTTTCATTGTAATGATCACACATATTCTATGATTGCAGATATTTCAAACGAGAGCTCATTTTAAAAGGTGGAATGGAGCGAAAGTTTATGCTCAAGTTATTTAGAGGATGGCTTGATACTTCTTTGAAGGGTTGTATGTTCACTTTGACTCAACAACGAGGGTTTTCTGTTCAAGAGCTTCAAGTGTGTCCTTGGTATCTAGAGTGTCCAAGAGTTTTGCCCCAGCACTTGAAGCATCTGAAAAGGAGGCTGCGAAAGACCATTCCAAGACAAGTTTACAGGAGGAGTCTCTTGATGAAGAGGAGGTTCAAGAAGTTCCACTAGTGAAGAAGGGGCGTAAGACAAAGGAGAAGAAGGCTACAAAGAAGACGACAAAAGAGACAGCCACGAAAGACGACACCCCTTCTTCATCTATTCCAGCTTCTATTTGTGTACTTCCTCCTTCTTTTGTGCCTCCTACTACTTTGAAAGTCATTGATACGGCTCGGTCTTATTGCTCTGCAATTCTCATGTCTATTATGACATATGCCTTTGCTTCATCAGAGTACATTGCTAGATCCACAATTCAACTTGACAGACACGATATTGAGCCTCAGGCTCTAATTCTACCATCATCGATTTCTGCAATGCTCAATGTTAAGGAGAAGATGGAGGACAATCCATCAACATGGAATCAAATGCTTGATTTTGCCCAAAAGGTAAGGTCCATGTTCTCTAGTCTTGTTATGATTAATTTCTTTCATTTCACATTAAATTATTAGCATGACATTGCAATTCATTCATACATCTAACTTACAGTGTGCATTTTTTATTGTTAAGATTGGTAGGGACCGGGTGCGAACTCTTGGAGCTCCGTGAGCCCTATTGCATGCTTTGACTTGATTGTTGCCGATATCCCGGATGGACTACCGGTCCCCAATGTCTATATTCCACCTTCTAATATCCCTTCTTGGAATGTGTTGAATCAAGAAGAGATTATTGAACCTATCTTCGAATTTGCTTTGGAGTTTATTCATGATGATGGAGCAATTTTGTTGTTCCATCCAGAGAATAGCAAGATAAAGGAATTTATCCTTGAACGTGCTGATACGTATGGTTTTCGTCTACTCACTATAAGAAAACCATGTTTTTGACTGCGTTACGCTGTGACATCACCCGTTATTTTTGACGTCACTGCGTTTTTGGACGAATGCGCAGATCAGGGACAATTTTTTGTGATGTCATCTGAAACGTCATAATAGACGTCAGAAAATGTAGGGATGTCACTTTGAACGGACGTGTTTTTCACTATGTCAAAAAAAACAAAGGACGTTTCAGATGATGTCCAAAAAAACGCGAATCGGCCACATCAGCCATTGGTGCGTCTTTCACTGCAGGTAGGTGCACTGCTGTCACTGAGAGGGCAGGGGGGGTGTTGCCCTATAGGAAAAACACCTGATCAGTATAGGAAAGAGCTTGAGGGTGTAAAATTCAGGCTTTCTGGGAGGATGTGAAGTCATGGGTACAAGGTAGGATTAAAGTGATATAAACACATGTAATGACTCCACAAATGTGTTTTGGTGTTACAAGTCTAGGGTATGCCAAAATAAAAAGGATGTACAGAATTAAATATTTTAGGTCCTAAAACATGAAAGATGGGAAATAAAAATGGAGACTCATTGGGATAACCTTATCACAGAGGTGAAGTTACGCAATATTATTTGGAGACGGGTTTTCAGAATAGAAAATGGAGATTACTTGGGAGTGTCGGGATCAATGTGACATTATTCCATTGGCTTTGGGATTGCAAATTAGGCCCCATAAAATGGAGAGTGACTTGCAGTCTCCATAGTGAATTCCTTCCAATGTTTTTTGGATTTACGGAGTTGGGATAAAATTAAATGGGGATAAAATTAAATGGGGAGAATATAGGGGTGTCTAGTTCAAATTCATTCCATTGGGTTGGGGCTTGGGGGTCCCCATCCAATATGGGGGTGAATGGTAGTACGGGGAGTGTGAAGAAGTGCTTTCCATTGGGGGTTTGTGGATGGCCCAAACAATTTGGGAGTAATTTGAAGTCCCCATAGTGAATTCTTCCCAGTGCTTTTTGGATTTAGGGAGTTGGGAAAAAATTTAAATGGGGAGAACATGGGGGTGTTATGGCCAAGTTCATTCCATTGGATTGGGGCTCGGGGGTTCCCCCCAAAAAATTGGGGTGAATGGTCGTGTGGGGAGTGCCAGGAAGTGCTTTCCCACCTAGGTTTAGGGATGGCCCAAACAATTTGGGAGTGACTTGTAGTCTCCATAGGGTGAAAGCACATTACGCCCCCCTACAAAGTACGTCAGAAAAGTACTTTTTGAGGATGTATTTATAGAACGTACTTTTTTTTAGATAAAATAAACATTATTTTCACTTTTCAATTGATCCAATTGGGAGGTACTTATGTAGAGAAGGTATTCTACCACATTCTAATCCAATTTAGTGTTTCATCCATCCTCTACAAAGTACTTTACCAACAACAAAAGCGTGTTAGGTTTGCAAAATAATTACAAATGACTTTGTACAGGCCAAATGAATGATCAAAAAAGCACAATAGTTTGTACAATGATAGAATATATATACTATGCAAGGGCTTCTTGGTGATAGTAGAACTATAATTACAATATCTATTGGAATGTGGAAGACAGATGGGTATTATCTTTTGCGGAGGAAAAAAGACACAAAAAATAATATTTACGTTCATTTTTTGATGAGTAGAGCACTACATTCACATACTGTAGCATGGCTATTGCTTAAATCTCCAAAATTTTGAATATTTGTTTGACTTTTTTCCTTGCTTCTATTCGTGAAGAATTACTTATGGTTTAGGGTAGTTTTAAACTTTCAACTTCATCTCCACTCTTCGTTTTCAAATTTTAAAACACAAGTTCTTCAACACTACTAAAGATTTCTGAAGGCAAGGGAGGGGCATTTCAAGGTTGTTTAATTTCCCTTTGCTGCCTAAGAATTTTGAATTAGCCACTGCTGTCAAATAATTTTAATTACTTTCTTATAATTGAAAATTTTAAATTTTTTTTTAAAATTACAATTTAAAAAAAAAAATTTATGAATTAATATTATGTACTGTGGCATGGTTTGCATAAAATGCTAATGTGGCGAATTCCCACAATCTAGGAACTTCAAGGAACTTGTGGGTTTTTTTTGCCTTTGAATATCTTTTAATGTATTCTAGAGTTAGAATATTTGACTTTGAATATTAATCTTAATCTCAAATTTGGGTACTACAGAGTTATGAACTTTAAATCTTTATGTTGGAAAATTGAGTTGAGAATCTAAGGGAAAAAAATTCCCAATACTTCATTCTCATTTTCAAAAAATCTTAAATAGAAGAAGGATCAAGATACAAGGCAAGTTTACATTATTAATACCTCTAAGATAGCTTTCAATTGCACTAATCCCAATAGTGAGATTATTGTAGGAAGTAGAATTTGCATATAAGTTTCTTAAGGTTGGAAGTGACATGAATAACTAGAAATTGTGTTAACACACTAAAATGCACTTCCAATAAATTCAAGTTCAAATGAAGATGTTCATTAAGAAACTCTTGTCTATAAGTATGTTACTTTGTAATGGCAAGAATCTATAAGCATCCATTTAAAGTTTATTTAAGTTCTAATGGTACTTCCACCAAGGTACTTTATATACTTCAAGTACTTAATGTCCACTCAAAAGTACTCCTGATTTTTGACGAAAGTGTATCCAGTGTAGTGTGCTTTCACCCCATAGTGCATTCCTTCCATTGTTTTTCAGATTTAGGGAGTTGGGAGGAAAATTAAATGGGGAGAACATGGGGGTGTTCCGGCCAAGTTCATTCCATTGGGTTCTAGGTGGGGAGATCTCTGCCCACAAAAAAATAGAAAGCAAATGATGTACTCAACCCATTCTGATTCATTACTATTTTCCACTCTTAGAATATGGTAGAACATAATAATTACAAATACAACTCCTCTCACTACTACGGAACATGGGGTGTGACATTCCATTCTATACAAGACATTGATAATCCTTCTATTCAATGCATAGATGACTTCTTCCATTGCATCACCATGCTCCACTAAACAATCTTGCTAAGATCTATGAGAAGGTCTTGTACTAGCATATGCAAGTACCTAGACCTCGCTCTGGGGTGAAGGCAACAACAAATATGGTGTTTGAGACATTCTCCATGCAACTTTCACCTCAGAACTCCATGGGAAGGAAACAAATTTTTTTTTTACTATAGCGAAAAGAACATTCAGAATAGAAGGTGCCCCAATTCGTGCGAGCATGCCTGCGACCTTGGTTTAAATGTGTCCATTGGAATGTTATATCCAACGTCCTCTTCAACAAGCGTGTTAGAGTGGGCGTCCTCCTTAACATCCATTCGCACATCATGTGCAATGTCAACATTGACAATGAGTGTGTAGCAGCCATTTTATAACAGATCAGCCTCCATTTCCCTACTGTCGTCCATCTCTCTCCTACTCACTTCAAGACCGCATCCACGGTCAAATGTATGTGCCACCATCTTCGGCCAGTTGCCTTTGAGGCTCCATGTCCACCAACTGAGGTTGCAAACTGGGGAAGTCCGTGTCATTGCCAACATTAATTATGGTAGGCATAGGTTGGTTCACCTGTAGCTGCCCACGTCTGCCCCAGACATCTGTGCGACACACAATTTTCCAACCTTGCCTGTGCGGATCATCGGAGAAGAATACCTGTTGACAATGCAATGGGAAAGCAAAAGAATCAGCGTGGACTCTGCCATCCATGCGAGTGAAGTTTGCTATTGTAAACCCATATTGGTCTTTGCGGATGTTTGCATATCGAGCATCTTCGTTTGATCAAACCCAATCGCACACCAGCACTGTCGTGCAATGATTCTGGTAGTCCAACTCTAATATCTCCTGAATATACCCCACGCACTCATTGGTTCTCTCTATGGGTCGCCCATTGCGAAGCCCCCAATGCAATTGCTCAGTGAATGAGGCTACAATTGCGGAGTCGCATGTGACACGGCCCCTCTCTGCACTACGAACACGGAGGTGCATGCCAAATGCATACATTTGGCGATGTGAGATTGCATACCGCTCTAAAGGTTGCCCGTACTCTACAACATCAGGGTCAACATGTTCACCGGCATGTCGCAAACTCTGAACTCTTTCACTTAGCCACAGTGCAAACAGAGGCAAATCGGAGAGCTCACTGGGATACCGCACTAGCATTGACGGATGTTGACGACGAAATTGTCTTCGAAAGGCCTCCCTTTCTTCCCAGATTTGGCCTCTCGCTAACACATACTTCCTACAAGGCATTCAGATCATGCATTGTTAGACGACGCTTACAATGCCAAGGCGCAGTGAAGAAGCATTGTGAAGGTACCATATGTCCTATTCGACGTGGACTGCAAGTTTTATGCATTCAGAGAGATGTTTACAATGACGTCGACACGAACACGTGTATAGCTGAAACGTTACAATAAATGTTTATCAAGACATGATCTCCGACATTGTGCACATTACGTCCAGGTCCCTAGACAACAGAAGTACAAATATGATCTCATAGTAAACTCCAGGGAAACAATGTAAAGAAGGCTGTACTACAAGAAAACATGTCCGAAATGACAGAAATTGGTCCTAAATGACAGAAATCAGCCCCTCCTAATTGACTGAAAATTGACAGTTTTTTGTCAATTCGGATAGTTTTTTGTCCTAATTGACAGAAACTTGTCAAATTTCTGTCATTTAGGAGGGGCTGATTTTTGTCATTTAGGACACATTTCTCTTGTAGTGTTGAAAAGAGCACTCACTCCCGCCATGGCTCTAAGCACGCTGCGTTGTCCAAGACGAAGGCATGCGCGTAGTTGCGGAACTCATTGGACATTTTCTGCTTTTGCTTTGAATTGCTTGAAATAATTTCATCAGTCATGATGGGTTCCTCGGTAGCATCCCACACCCGTTGCGTTGTTACTCCATACTACTGCATGTACTCTGTGCAAAATCCCACTATAAGAAAACGGTGTCCGCCTGGACATCCAACCAAAAACGACGTATATCCGCATAGACACAATACGTTGCACGAGACGTCAGGGTGTCAGGTCGAGAAAGTGGAGATTTTGTGATGATGTCTGTGTTAGCATTGCTAGATTGCAGTCACAGCATACTGATGCTACAAAAAACGTGCATGCAATGTAAGGCATCCAGGTGGACATCAGATGTTTCCCAGGATGTCCACAATAACATGTTTAGCCACGTCATCATCTTTGGTCAAACATACCTCACAAGTTTAGATAGAATTTTGGTGCGGTCAGAGGTAAAGTGATTGCCCAAGGCTAAAAAGAGGACAACGGGCAGGTGGTGACTCCTAAAAGCTTATGTGGCATTTGATGTGGCGAGATGAGGTGGTTATTGTGTGACGTGGACCGATGAGGTGGCGAGATGACGTGGCTATTGTGTGATGTGGCATGATGACATAGTTATTGTGTGACGTGGATAGGGGTGATGACGTGGCATGCCACGTCAGCAGCCGCGACCAGTCCATGTTCCGACCTGGGATGTCTTCGTGGACATCACACCTGACGTGCTGATGTCCACATTGACATCACTTCTAGCGTTAACATTTTGTACTTCCTGCGACTATAACTTCAAACCACATGCTATCCATGGTGCGTTTCATTACGTCTGACTGGACGTGTGGGCGTTGTGAAAGCAACTGTAGGCGTCCACTTTGATGTCAAAAATGACTCCAAATGTTCATTTGAATGTTTATAATGACGTCAAAGAAAATATAACTAAGACATATAAATGTTCTTTTGAATGTTTACAATGACGTCCAAAAAAACATAATTAAGACATGCAAATGTTTTTTAAAACATCATTTCAGACATTATTGTATTCATATTCCTACTCATATTCTAGTTCTGTATATCCCATATGATTTGTCATGCTGTCTACACCCCACTAGTATAAAAGGCTTGTCTTCTCATCGATTAACAAGTGGATTTTTAAGCCATGTAATATATTTAATAAATATAATGTATTGTGTACATGTGTATGGCATATTGTATATACTATATTTTGTATGATATATTGTATATATTGTAATTTGTATGGCATATTGTATATATTATATTTTAAATGACATATTTTGTATGTTGTGTTGTTATATTGCATATAATATACCATATATACCATATTTTATATTGTGTACAACATATTGCTATAGTCTTTTATAACATATCACATGATATAATAAAATATACCTCATGTCATTGTTGATGTCAGACGAGACATCATGAGAAGCATATAGTTGTTTCACCTGATGTTATTCAAGATACTCAGATGTCCACATTGATGTCTCAAATAACATCATTAAATTTTAAAAAGACAGTTTAGGAATCTCTGAGAAATGCCATGTCAGCATCCGCGGATGCCACGTCAGCCAATTTTGTCATCACTGACGTGACATGCCACGTCACGTCACTGCCATGTCACTGCCATGTCATAGACGGGCAATGGATGAAAAAAATGACACTCTGGCTTTCCCGCGCCTATGTGGCAGCCACATGTCAACTTCCTAAGCCCCTCGTTGACCGAAGTTTTTTTGGACATCATGATGTCCAGCCTAAAAATCTGCGTAGACGTAGCATGCAAAATGCATGTCCACGGCAACGTGGTCTAATTGGATGTCCACCCTGACGTAGACACGTCAAGCGCGATGTCCGGATGTCAAAATTGCGATGTCTCGGCGGAGACAGTTTTCTTATAGTGTCCTAACGTCTCCTCCATTCGATAGCCTTCAGCAATGCTACCCTCGAGGTGTGCATACGTCCGCACATAGTCTTTGAGTGTTTTCATATATCGCTCAATTGGGTACATCCACCGGCAATGCACAGGACCGCAAGTGAAAAGTTGCTCCACTAGGTGCACAAGCAAATGAGACATGATGTTCAAGAACGTTGTTGGAAACTCCTTCTCAATCTCGCATGTCGCCGTGACAACATCACGCATCATGTCTTCCTTGTCATCAGGTCGCACCTCCTTTGTACATAGCCTTTGGAAAACCCTGCTCATTTTAATAATAGCTAGGCGGACCCTCTCATCTAATATGTTTTTAACCGAAATGGGAAGAATCTGCAAAACATGTGCCTGGACGCACACAAACAAAGTTATTGCATTGTTGGATATTGTTGACATTGAGGTGTACACCAAGAAAGCCCTCCATAAGATTCACAGGAGTTATGGATGTTGCTACATGAGTCCCGTGATGGATTGCCAAAATCGCAAATGTTTTCAGGCTTTGGGTCCAATCGGACATCATATTCTGCACCCTCACTAACATGTACTTGTCGTCAAACCTGACACTGAGAATACTAGTGTCAATTTCGACATAGAAGCGGTCGACATATCCTATTAGTATAGCACAACTTCTTCAATGACATGCAAATAGAACAAATAAGGAGTGCAAGTGGTTCCCTCACTTGTTGCATGAGGACATGATAATCATGTGTCTTCATATATTGCAGCTTCCCATCCACTAAGCGCTTGTGAATGCTACCCACATAGTTTGTAGGGATCCGAATGTTTGAGACAATGGCTACAAATTCCTTACGCTCATTTGGTGTTAGTATGAAAGGTGCACGTGGCATGTAGTATTGATCATTTTGTCGTCGTGGAGGTTGTAGCCATATCTCTTCTCAAATGCCCAATTCCTCTGCATCTACTCTACTTCCAGCACTGTCCTTCATACCCAACAAAGTTTTGACTATGTTTTCACACATATTTTTTTCGCAATGCATGGCATCCAAGATGTGAGGCTCCAACAAATGCTGCCACAAGGGAAAAAAAACTTGGGAATTAAAGAAAAGAAAGCAGAGTTCCAAAACATGTGTACCACTACTGTCAAGCATGTACTCTTCAAGTGCTGACGTGCTCTTCACTTCTCAAAACAGAGTGTTGTTCATCCAAGGCAGTGACAACTACGTTACTTCCAATGTTTGGTATAACGCCAACTATAATGTCCCAATAGATGTCAGGAATAACAACTGTGACATATAGATGGTTAGAAACCCACTGACCTTCCAATACGGCAACTGGGACAGAGGACATAGGTGCTTCACCCTAGTGACATGAACTGGGTCATCAGGCCCGTTTTCTCTCCCTTCTAGATCCAAGTATGATTGCCGCCACGCTGCATATGCAATGGTTTCCTCGGTGGTTTGTTTCCGGGGCCTATCACGATGCTTCGTTCGACCATTAAACCTCAAATTGCATCGGTAAGGGTGTTGCCGAGGTAAATAACGACGAACACCACCATACACAATCTTTGAGCCCTTTGTTCTCCTATTAGGAAGAACGTCTCCCATTTTAGCCATCCTTGCATCGGTGTCTTTTCCACAACAAGGACAACCCTTGTATCCCTTACAGCACAAGCCGGATATGAGGCCCAAGGCCGGAAAATCAGAGATCGTCCACATCAATACAACGCGTAAGGTGAAACTACGACTCCCTTCTACTTGGGAGAAATCAAGGACTGGAACACCTTGCCATAATTCTTCGAGCTCCTTCAGCAATGGATGGATGAAGACACCAACGCCTTTAGATGTAGGTGAGTGCTTTCCCGAAATTAGTATGGATAGTGAAATGAAAAATTTCTTGGTCACTAACCAAGGCTCAAAGTTGTATATTAGAATTAGCACTGGCCAAGTCGACCAATTATTGTTGTTCAACTTGAATGGATTCACACCATCTAAAGCTAGAGCCAGCCGCATGTTTCGCACCTCAGAGCTGAAGGTGCCGAATGCGACATCTGTGTCGATGTGCTTCCAGGTAGGACTATCGACAACTGAACGCATGATCCCGTCATCACTAACATGCTTGAGGTCAGTCAACATCCGAGCTATCTCTGGTGAGCGCCACATTCGTTTGAGTCGAGGAATGAGTGGAAAGTGCCGAATGACCTTGGAGGGAATGTTATTTGAGCCATCCATCCACCGGGAACTACTACAATGGGGACAAATCTCCAATGATGAATATTCATCTTCAAAAAGGATACAACCATTTGGACACCCATGCACGTTGTTGTAATGCAAGCCTAATTTTCTAATGGTCTTTCGTGCTTCGTAATGGGATCCCGGCAGCTTATTACCTCTTGGTAGTAAGTCCACAGACAAATACCGAAACAACTCATCACTAAACCTATTGCTCACCCGAAACACCGTACACATGTTCATCATTATGATGGTGGCTGAGACAACACTTGTCCCTGATCCATTGTACAACGGGGTAGTAGCTTGTCTGTAAAGGTCCTCCAATCCGTCCACACTATCACTACTAACGTCATCGTTTTCGGGAAACTCCACACTACCTTCAGCCTCTCCGTGTAGTACGTCTCTTTTGTCCAATGCCTCAAGGACCTGCCGGTGGACTTCGTGATATGCATCTAAAGGGATGTGGGGCTCCGCATCAGCTTGCCCTGCATTTTCAGGCTATGTGACGTTGTTGTTGATGTCAGGCTCAATGTCAGAGGGAGCATTGTCAATGACATCATCGTCATAAGTAATGTCCTCAACCCACATTCCCCGCCGTGGATAGCCCTTGGGGGGGTCTCCACCCAGTAAGGATTTTGTGAGAAATGGATCCCGACCAACCTCTCCATGGTGCCGGCGAATAACTTGAATGATTTTTTGTAAACCGCCCTTGCAATCCCTGCAGGGACACCTGAATGATCGAATGTTTTCCTTTGTGGCCACTCTCAACTCAGTGTGCAAAATCAAGTCACCAAGTGGAATGTGGCGTAACGTGCGTCCGTCTTCTGAAATACGGATAGTTGCACCTTGTCGGCGGGATTGGGAATTGAGACGCCACGCCATCTACAAAGTCAATACAAGGTCGCAACCAAGTGTTAAAGAGTGTTTAGGTTGAGAATGATACAAATCTGAGTGTGACATACAACGCACATTGCTTCCATGGCCAAGTTCCGTCATTGCAGAACAACCTCGATCTTCAAATCACAACTTCAGACGTGCGTTAAGATTCCTTCACAATTAGCGTGCCTTTCTCAATGAAAGCATTATTGGAAATGAATTCATTGTTTACTTCTAGGCCCATACTGTATCATCTAAGGATCGAAATGTAAATTTCAATTGATGGCATTTAGAGCCCTGTATTGACTGTCAAAGAGGATGTCAAAAGTGACGTCAACAATGATGTCAACCTGAGTTTGTTTAAACACAAACTTTAGATGCCTCATCCGAAGTCGTCGCAGAGCATGTTGTAAGTGATAGCATTGTGCACAAGAAGACATATTGTTCAACACGAATATGACAGGCTGGATGTCCATAGTGACATCATCGAAAACAGGAGTCCGTACGAACAAAGTCCAAGCTTAGGACTTTCCCCACGTATTTAAGGGCTGTCCCACAATGACAGAGGTGACCACATTGCCCATGACTACTATCTTTTGTGTCTCATCAGTTGAGGGCGCACCACCTTATACCATAGAGTATACAAGTTGCTCACCAAAATGGCTGTATACTATGAATTGCCACTACGTCGTAGAGTGGTACGCTTTGCGGAGCCTTGCTAGGAGGCGTCTGTCGTCCCTGCGGAAGACTCTGAGGCGGCTTCGTTGCTCACTAGTCTTGTCTGTGGGCATATATGCACCAATCTAGAAGGTCAGTCTATGAAGACTCCACAAAGAAGTACTGCTGGAGGAATCCTTCGACGCAGCTCTCGCCACACCGTCCAAGATGCTCTCCCACTTCAAACATTGCCTCCAAGGCATGAGGGCAATGCAAAGGAAGGTGCTGTCCAGCAGGTAATTTCCAATGTACACAACTTCACGAACGAAACGATGAAATATCGTTTCATGGGGCTAATCGGGACCCTCGCAAGTGCATTAGGGTTTGCATGCAAGGGCTGCTAGTGTCGCGCCGCGGGGAATACCTTATTCTTCCGACAATAGGGGCTCATAGGGGGCTCATAGGGGGTCCACCTCACCCGTAGGGGCGGGGGCGGGCCTTCAATTCTAGTGGTGTCGTCCAGAGGCGTGTGTTGTTTTGAACGCGCGGCCCTTGCACTACCATGCATTTTCTCTTCTGGCGAACGTTAATCCTTCAATTGCGTTCGTCTTTGGAGCCACCCTTGCTAATGTGAGAGAGGTGAGGTAGCTACTCCCCAATCGGCATCGGTTTTGTAGTTTGAAAATTTCATTTTTGTGGCAATTTGGCAAGGGCGGCATTCTTACATGCAGTCGTAGGGGGTGCAGCTCTCCACTGATCGGGAGCAACAAGGATTCCAATCTTGCTAAGTCGCCTCATCGGAGGCTACAACACGTCTTGCAGCAAGTCGATTGCGCGCAGGTCTTCAAGTTGCTAGGATGCCTCCCCAATGTGTGACCTTTGTTATGGACGCTCATGTGCGCGTTTGTGTGTGAGGAGGGTGTAGAACGGTGAGTTCTGCGTGCAGTGGAGAGGGGTAGGTGAGAAAATGCCTCGCACTCAGGCCCCTGCGCGGAAGAGGAACGCGAGTCAACGGCGTGAAGAGGACTCCAGCGAACATGAAGTAACACCGCCGCCAGGGCCAATGCGCATGTGCGGGGAGCATGAGCGCCGCTCCAAGGCCAAAGGAGACCCTTGGCCTGCGGCGTCGGCGGGGAAGGGACGAGACCGGGACAGCAATCCTCCACCGAAGAGGAAGAGGACCCCTCAAGTACTGTTGGAGTTGTCGGAGGAGGCAGGGCACGACGCAGAGGAAGAGGAGGAACTCAGAGAGCAGTCTTGGAGGTAAGTTTGGAAGAAGAAATAATTTGAGTATAGAACCAGTGGTATTCAAGGTTTTGGGGGAGGCGCGCATTGGTACGGACGTCAAGTGCAACGCACACCCTGTTTCTTATGACGTCGACTCTATCATGTTAAACGTCATAGATGTTTAATGTGACGTCCGCATAAATTGTGTGACGTTCATGTCTTCATCACGGAGGACATGTTCTTTGAGTTGAACTCTATACAAAGAAAAGTGATTGTTTGTTCCTCAGAGAGCAATCATATTGAATTCAGGAGTGATCAATCAGGACGTACGGGAGTCAACCCCCTGCAAGGGTGACAGACCCTAAACTACGGCGTCTTTCCAGTTTCTGTCAAGAGAAAGTTCTTGTAATGTTCAAAACAACGTCCAGGCGTGTCTACATCGACGTTAGATTCAACATAGTGAGCAACAAAGGAACATGTAGAGAACTTTGAAGCCGCAAATAGCGTATGTGGATCTCTTTTGCAGGGGTCCAGTTGCGGGAGTGATTTGTTTGTACTGACGTAACCCCATTTTCTTCCCAAGCTGATAGTGCATTTGACCTTTTACAGTAAGGGCTACAACACAGGGTCTGATGAACCAGCTTCGGATGCTGATACTGAAGAGATGATCGAGCAGCTGATCCCCGAACAATCTCGCAAAAAAGGCTTAAGCACTGTAATGAAGAAACCTATGGAAATAGACCGACAGGGGGAACCATTCAGACCTATGAGGGTTCCTTTCTCCAACGACATCAAGAAATATGCGAGAGACCTTGATCCCAGGTTTGGATGGGAGGGTCAGCCCAAGAAAGACAGACGGCGCTTATTTAGGCGCCTATATACAGGTTTGTATTCAGTCCTTCTCTAACGCTATATTCAAAATTTTGGGAGTTTAGGACTCTCCCAAAATAATATTGTCGATTTTGATACCAATACGAATGGATGTTTTGTATATAATTTAGGTTGACAAATATTAGACATACTAATTTTTTAATGTAATTTCCATTAAAATGAGAGTGTAGTGACATACAAAGTCTCTAATTCGAACATTAGGTCAAATTTCAAGTACCAATGCTAACATTAATATACAGAAAATCTTTACTTTTTGAACACCAAGTCATGAGCTTTGAAGTTGGTTGTAAATGATGGTTCATGTCATTCAAACGGTCCGAGTTCAATTCCCATTGAATATGAATAAGCGGTTGAGGGATAGGTATGACTTGGTGCCTAATGACCTATGCATGCAACTAGGAAAGTTGTAACAATCAATCGGCCCCCTATCCGAATTGTGACAATTACTTAACACAATTATCAAACACATAGTGATTATAACCACTACCCATTTTTTCCAGTTGCTTCAAATTATCAATAATATTCGTCATAGATATTATAACATAAGTGCTTCAACAAAAATAAATTAAAACATAGAAAAAAAATAAAACTCAAATGTACTTAGAAGCAATTTATTATAATTGAAATTGAATACTCTTGTTTTGTAAAAACAAAAGCTACATTTCAAAGCATATAAACAATACCAAACTATAAATCCAAACCAACAAAATTAAAGTATATGCCATCTACTGCAATATATAAATTCCATCCATTACACACAATATGTGGATGGGAAATACAAAATAAAGCATACCACATATACCCTTATGTACATATGGCTTCTCAATTATAGGAAGTCAAGCTCTCGTTGATGACTTCAATTTGTATAGCAGGGATCTTAATCATGCACTCCTAAGTGTCTTTCTTGATCCTCGACTTCCACGCTGTCATAAGAGCATCAGTGTGTTGCCAAACAGGAGGTTCAGTTTCATCGACCTTCCAACGCTGACCTCTTTCGCTGTCCCATCCGGTGTAGAAATCTATAACATCTTGATTCCTTGATGTTGGACGAAAGTATTGAATAAGGACACAATTCGGATTTTCTGGGCTGTTGTTCGAATCAGACAATGCCCTTGCAATCCACACCGGATGAGTGTCACCATCTGCGGGGCGAACCGCAACAAAATAGCCTTCAAACAAATCTCGAGCTACCCGAAAGGATGGATTTGGACGACCACTCAACGGCCCAACGTACGGGTCATCTTCCCCAAACTCTTCACGCTCTTCACCATCCTCGTTCAATTCATCCGCTCGATCTACTACTACTCATGAAGTTGGCCAAAAACCATCTCTCAAAACACCAAAGGTAGGTAATGGTTCCATCAACGCTGCTTTGACGCCACGCTAGTACCTCACTATGTGCTCGTAACGTCCTAGGTAATCCCCGGTGACGTCTGCATTGCATAAATTGTCCCAATATTTCACGAACCCCGACACACCTTTGACGATGTCATCTAAGCCTTTCATAGGCTTCAACGGAACAAGCAGCGGTTCACCCCGTGGCCACAAACTTCGCCCTTCAACATCTTCTTTCCATAATTTGATGCCTCTTCCGTCTTCTCCTAATCACTCTGCATCAGTGCAAAGAAGTTTGTACTTCATGACAGGGCACCCCGTTGAGTCCAAGTAGAACTTCAACTGATGTGGTTTTGTGTGTCCAACAAGGATGTCATCACCATCAACAAGTGACCCTGCTATAAAACCCTTGAAATCGGGCACTTCTTCAATAAGGTGAGGGATAATGGGGATGGAATCCACATCCATGAACGACTTCATTAGTGCTGGTACTGTTGAGAAGTTGTCTTTCTTCAAATCCATGCTCCATCTTCCAAACAACGCATCTATGTCGTCATGTGTGTGACCCACAATCATGAAGTTCACGTACACTTCCCGGAAGATTTTGTTTGCAACAAGTAAAGACCAAAAACAGAAAACATATCTATTCTTGTTGTCTCCAGTGGCATTGTCCATCTGCACGTTCAAAATAGGCGGTAGCCGCATGGCTGGAGCTAAAGTATTTGGCAACGGCGGTAGTGACACGTTGCACATGTCTGCACCCTCTAGCATAGCCTTAAACAAATTAGTGGACTTTGAATTTTTGAACAACTCTCGAGAAGAAGACTTCGGAACTAATTCTAAATCTCGCAACAACTTTGCCATTGATCCAACGGTATAGTTGGAGTCATGGGAGAAGACATCCAAGCCATAATGCGCGTAGCGTACATCTGCATGACCATGTGCAAGCATACCCGTCACAAAAACTGGTAGCTTCATGAGGCCATCGAGTTCTTTACTCTTGTGAGAGAATACAAGACAAGCGGTTTTCAAGTGATCCATTTTGTCGTGTATGATTGTAAGACATTCATGCGGAGACTTCAATGACAACTCTCGATTGATGTAATATACATCCCTATAGGCACGAGCAATGGTAAGATGCCTATCCAATCTTCTTGCCCATTTCAAAGCAGTTTGAGATCCACTGATAGCACCCTTAACAAGCTCATTTAGCTTGTCACAAGTAGCACACCGAGCAAAATTATCCCTTGGCTTCTTCACATCGAACTCTGAGAACTTTGTGGACCTTATTTTACTCAAGTTCGAAGTGGAGATCTCCTTCAATCCGAAAGCCGCATTGGAATCATTGAGTTTCTTCAATTGGTCCTTCCATTGAAATGAGGCCGGAAGAATCTTCGAGACGACCTTCTCACCTGCCTTCAAACTCCGGGTGCGATGCGGCATATGATCGGCTTCCCTGTCAAGGATGCACTTTAAAGAAGCTATTGCTTGTAGGGTATGTTCTCTAGGCTTCAACAATCCTGTATTACCGTGATCCCTTGCTTCTCGATCGAGCTTCATGTATTTTGAGTAGCGATAGAATGTAGACTCAGCAACCCCCGCAATAAGCATCCATGCGCGCAAACACACATTTATGCCTTCAATTGTAACCATCTTCCTTTGATGTGCACCTTCATGAATTTGTCTGTGCACATCAGTCTTCATGAAGGCACGGTGTTTAAATGTTGAATTTCTGTACATTCTTTCTCGAAATGCCCGAATTTTCTCCCTCGGGAACAGTTGGACACAATTCTTATTGCAACACACCTTGCTAGACACTATGTTGATTGACTCTTGTGTAAAGAGGTCTTTTGCTTTGACAGCAGTTTGACGAGGCGGATTTCGGTTGGCACTTGCATAGGGCCTAGCAGATTTGGATGATGGTGGATTCATTAGACTTGCTTGCAAACGGTTGAACTTGTCTCTCTGTTCATGATCGCGTAAACTAGCACCACGACAGTGCACGAGCTCAATAGGCCAAGCTACTAATGAGAAGACATTTTCTTCAGAAATGTCCACTTCAGAATGTGATTTTGAAATGTGCACTGATACATGAGTGTCTCCAAAAGGTCCATTGACACCAAGTACAAGATCTGAATTCACACTATGACAAGTACCTTCTCCAACAAGAACGCCCTCTCCATTATACAAAGTAACAAACCTTGTATTCCATTTTTGTCGAGGAAGCCCTTCACACTCAGGAATGCCAGCACTCATTTCTTAAAGTACCTGGAGCTCATCGTCTGATGAGTCCATGAGGTCAAGTGGAACATCAACGGAGCCCATATTATCTGTAAACATAAACCACAATCCGAATAGAAAATTAATAGATGAAGAAAGACCTATCAAATTTTATTTAATGTAATTTATTAATTTATGTAAATGCAGTTTAGGGCGGACCTCCCTAAAATGCACAACTAGACAAACAAAGTTCTAGATCAATGAAGACCAATCTGATAGAAATTAATGATCATTGTACGGCTGACAACCCTTAGCTGCTTCACAGTAGTGTGAAGTTTTCTGAACGCAGATGGCGTAGACCTCATTCTTAATCTGTCAATATCAATGGTGTGGCAGTTTTAGGCGAACAACATGACCACTTTGTCAGATTTTAGAAACTAAATAAGACATCTCCTCATATTTTCTTTCTTAAGTACGAAAATTGTGGCATTTCAATTTAGGGCGGACCTACCTAAACTGCATGAACATAGTGTGAAATATTTCAAACTCGACATCCTGAAATCCTATAAATTGAACATGGAAGAAGTGTATTTTAGGGCGGACCTCCCTAAACTGCATGACCGGTAAAAACTGCGTGAGGGTTGTCGAAGTCCTTTCCAAATTGAACAAGAACCTGCTTTGTTCACTGTTGTACAACTAATGAAACTGTTGCAATGCAATTTAGGGCGGACCGTCCTAAAGTGTATGTCCGGACTCTCCGTGTATTGAAGATATAGCAATACCTACCTAGTTAATGCTTCTAAAACATTTAGGTTTGTTAGTATGTAGTTTAGGACGGACCGCCCTAAACTGCAATGACATTATATATAGCGTAGTTATAAATTGTCTTTATTTCAGTGGGTAAATGATGCATTGCAATTTTGGGCGGACCGACCTGAACTGCTCGTCCCACTAGTAAAAATTTCACTATATAGAATATAAATTAAGGCATTGATGCATTTCATTTTAGGGCGGACCGACCTAAAGTGCATATCCAAACTGTTGATTTTGTGATTATTTATTAGAAACCCCAACTTATTTAAGTCTTCAGAAAATATTTAGGTTTGTCAATCTACAATTTAGGGCGGACCGCCCTAAACTGCATGAATAGGGTCAAGGAAATTGGATTCAGTCTTAGTGTATTTTGTTGTAATATTCATAAAATTATTTCCAATCGCAATGCATTTAGGTCGGACCGACCTAAATTGCACTTCTTACAAAAACGTAATATGCTCGACATGAAATACAAATCATGACATGGTCTACTTGCGTTTTAGGACGGACCGTCCTAAATTGCACGTCTTCAAAAACATGTAGCCCAAGAAGTTTCTAAATATAGACCCGGATTTTACGGCTACAAACCAGGGTACCTATTCACATCGCAGAAATTGAATTCAGTATGATGACTTAAAACTGAACATTTACTTGAAAATGTATGAGCACATTGCAAATTCCTCAATACGAAACTGAAATGTACAAGAAGAAGAGGAGAACTCTGTCGAACTTGAAATCTGTTGCGTTACATGACTATGCACAAAGTACTGGAGTACTAGAAATGTCTGGACAAAGAAAATGCTTTCATCTGTTGGTTGTACGCAAAGCGCACCTTGAACTGCAGAACGCCTCGTCCAACTGTGCCGCATTTAAAGTCTTCAAACCACAACAGAAAAAAATAACAACAATGAATAACGGAGAGCTTGAACATGTTCACGATCACATAAGAAAAGCCAAATGAGAATGAGAACGACACTAACAATCTCAACGCGCATACACAAAGCACCCGCGCCGGGGGGAACAAAGTTTTGGCGCCGGAGGAGGGCCGCGCCAAAACAAAATGAATTCAAATTTCAAATTTTTTTTTCGGGAGATTCGTTTTCCACTTTGTAGCACTTTTTCAGGCCACACGATCTTTGGAAGAAGTTTGTGCAGTCTTTCATTAGAAAAATAGTCGTCCACTTGACAGTGCTTACTTCAAATTCAAGCCTATTTCAGATGTTTGCGGATTTGCAAAGTCAACTACTAGAAT
This sequence comes from Climacium dendroides, assembly GCA_950106755.1. Taxonomy (NCBI): domain Eukaryota; kingdom Viridiplantae; phylum Streptophyta; class Bryopsida; order Hypnales; family Climaciaceae; genus Climacium; species Climacium dendroides. The sequence goes on along the minus strand of OX467082.1, from coordinate 5,219,053 downwards.
TTTTTTTCACAAATCACAGTGTTGACAAAGCAAATTTTGCGCGCGATTTTTTGTCTAACATTAATGATTTCCAGAAGTAGGTGAGACATTTTCTCCTTCCTTTTCCTTGCCACGCAACAATGCATGTGCAAAGAATGTATTGAACTTTTGTAACTTTGTTGACTTTGCGTTTCAAAAATAAAATCTCTTTGTTTATGAATGTTGGTGTACAAAATGTAAACAACGCTTTAGGGTTTAGGGTTTAGGTAACCCGGGTGGGTGGGAGGGACATCCCTAGAAGGGCCTTTCCTATAAATAACAAACAAATCATAATCTAAAAAGTATTTCAAAGATCATGGATAGTACAAAGTAGAATGGAGGTCACTTACATCCAACTATTAAAGTATCAAATCCATCAAGTCAATAAAATCTTTAGCAAAGATGTATTGTACATAGGATTAATTCCATCAAGTCAATAAAATCTTTAGTAAAGATATATTGTACATAGGATCAATCAAGTCAACGTAATAAAATCCTTTACAAAGAAATTTTTATGTACATCAAGTCAATAAAATCTTTTGTTAAAGAAATATTAAAAAAGGATCAAATCAAGAACATCTTTAGATCCTTTCTAAGTAAAAATACCAATACAACATGTCAATAAATTATAGACAAATCATGTAGTGCTCTAAATCCAAAAACACATCATGATTTAGAACCCAAAGAGAATAGAAATTTGTTGTCAAGGTCTTGGAAAAAAGCTGCCATGTAGATTTTTACCAAAGAGGCTGTGAACCTCACCTATCCCCATGACAAACCAAACATCGGAATGTTAGTAAATCGTAGACAAGGTGTCTTCAGTTCACAGCAGCGTGTTATAGCAGTCACAAAAGCAGAAATCAAACATGAAAACTCAAATCACAAGAAACTTAATTAACAAATTCTAGTCTAGCATCCTATGCAGCATAGAAGACCTGTGTAGACGCCATCTCTAGTCCTCACACCAACTACTCGCAGTCCTTTCCAAAGCCAACCAACAACAGCAAGTTGTGAGGGCTTGTTGAATTGGTCCAGACCTTTATACCCAAGTAGAGGTATAGGTAAGCTATGGCTAGAATAGTCCATGCCTAGGTCCTCCACGAAACCCCCAAGGAAATTTACCTTGAGTTTCTAGAAACGACGGCCTAGCTTCCAAGAAATTATAGCTAGGGACCTAGGTATACAGGTCAAAATATCTTCTAGAAGGCTCCCAAAATTAGTGGAAATCAACCGTTTGTGAATCACGTGTTGACCCAGACCTCTTCTAGAAACTAATAGCCACCACTTGTTGAACTGGCATGGAACTTCCCATCATGTGTCAGCCCATCACAAGGTGTAAACACCAAGACTAGAAAGGAGACTAATGATCTCAACTTTGCTACATGTCAACCTACATAGAAGATTCTGATTTTAATCCCTATGTAAGGTTAAAACTTAACCAAGAAAAAATTATTATCTAGGTGAAGTATAACAATATTTACCCTCTGGCAAGGAAAAATCCCTTTATTGTAAATCAATCTTATTGGTGTTAGGAAAAAATCCTATAGCTATAAATTTCAAAAATTCATGGAAAGTAGACATACGGGAGGGTGGGAGGGGCTTCAATGAACCCATAAATCATATGGTAAAAATCTGAAATTTTCACCAAGGATTATAAACAACAAAAATGGTGCAAAATTGAAAACCATTTAACTTGTAGAATTTTTATAAGGGCCAACCCCTCATAACCATCCCTTAATCAAAGGAGTATAATTACTAATTCCTTTGATAGAACTAGGCTCTATAGGTACAAACTATGGCATAATATAGGGTTTAGGGTTTAGGGTTTAGGGTTTGGGGTTTAGGGTCCAGTGTAAAAAATTTGGATTAAATGTTCAACATTCAAAAAAAGAGTACATACATAAACATTGAAAAAACTGGAAAAAAAAAGTTTTAACACTTTGGTATAAACCAAAGCCTTACAAATGAACTTAAAAAAAATTAATTGATACTTCTTCAAATGGGTTTGAGTAGTTAAAAAAATGTAAAAGTCCATGTACTTTTATGGACTGCTCATGCAAAAGTCGTGGACTTCAACCTAATACCAAAGAAAAAAAGCTCGACTAATCATGATTTTTTGGAATTACTCTTTTTGTTTAAAATAATAGAACATTATGAAAGACATACAATAAATCAATTAGTATCCTTGGCAAAGCCAAAAATATTACCCAAATAATTACCCATTCACTTGGAATCAAAGTTCATCATACTATTTGAGATTTGAGTACCTTTGTAATATCACAAATGCTATCATTAATATTAGAGGCTCGTACTTACTATACTACGTATTCATTGTATCACATATTAGTAGAAATTTGATATATTTGAATAGAATGCATGATAATGATTTTGATAAGTCTTAATAATAATAATTTTAATTATTTTATTAAAATATTTCCAATCATGCATACATAGAAATCATATTTTCAAACAATGTGATATTATTGAAATACAATAGTAGTTCACAATCACCTTTGTAATATCACTTTGTATAGAGGGTGATATTATAGAAATAATATAGTCGTTGCAATTGAAGTGATATTAAAGAGGATCAATATGGTGATATTATAAAGGTAGCAATTCCATTGCTTTTGTTGGTTTTATACTTCTTTTGCATTTCTATGATGCTGTGCTTTTTTGAGCTTTGAGCTTCTCATTTGAATTATGTATTGCTATTACCACATGATTTGAGAAATTTATTAGATTGAATTGATTTTGGATTTCACAACAATTAAATTGTTCACGAAGTTTTTGAGATTTACAAAGTTTTTCTTTAAATATAATAGTATAATAATAAATAAACTATTTTAATGTTTGCTTAGAAAAACAAGCGCCACCTATGTAATATCACATTTTTCAAAATTTGTGATATTATAGAAATACAATGGCTTTTACAATATCACACCTCTAAACTCTACAAAATTACAAAAGTACGATGGTCATTGAAGAGAGGTGGAAGTTAAAAAATATGAATAGAGTGATATAAAAGAATTGACATTTCATTGCCCTTTTTGGCTTCAAACTTCATTGCACTTTCATAATTTGGTGATTTTTTGAGTTTTAAACTTTTGTGACTTGAATGTTTTATTATTATCAATTGATTTGAAATTTTTGTTAGTTTAAAAAAATAATAATAATTTTTTAATACAATATTATGGCAAATGAGTAGTGCACCAAGCGCCAACCTTTAGTCATTTATAAAATATTAGTATTTAGGGTTTGTATAGTTCAAAGAATATTAGAAAATTGTGAATTCAAAATCTTTAAACGTCAAATTTATAAAACAGTTATTAGAAAAACAAATTTGATTATCAATGAAGATAGTAATTTTAGAGAATGAGAATAGTTAGAATATTGCATTTTGATCTTGTAAATTTTTTTAATTAATTCAAAACATAACTAATACCCAATATTTCATCAATTTCAAAAATATTTTTATATCTATTTCACTAATAAATATTGGTTAATGCAATGGAAGATGTAAACATATAGAGGATGAGTATGGATTATAGATTAGAAGTGTTAAAAGTCACTGCTAAGTTAAGTTGCAATTTACAATACATCTTTATGTTTTAGAGATTGAATTTTTAAGTCCTTAGGAAATTATAGGTTGTCAATGATTTAAAAAGGGACAATAAATGTTACCATTTTACAGTCACAGTAATTTCTTCTAAACCAAAGACAATTTTTATGCTCTTAACCAATGAATGTGCTTAGATTTGATATTTTCGTAAACCTCAAAGTTCCATTGTAACTTGAACTGATTTTAGGTAGGCTCTTATGGACTCAATATTCATCTATTTATGATTTTTTGAAACTTCTTGTAGAGATAGAAAATACACTACCTTTTTGAGAATATAAATTTTTTTCAATCACTACGCCATGGGTGCAAAAATTATTGTACAAAAGCTCCTTTTTAAAGTTTGGTGGAGAATCCATCCTCCTAAAAAAGAAATTCAATATATATTTGAATTCTTTTTTATCATAGATTTTGTATAATCATCTGCATGGAAAGCTTTCATTCCTCTTCATGAAAGCTCCTTCTTTATTCTTTGAATTTTAGGTTTACCAATAGTTCTTTCTTCTCTTCGCTTGTATAATTGAATCAACTTCATCACTCAACAAAGATGACATGAAGTAGCACTATTGTGATGTGTGCCATTATCATAATTTAAAATTTTTAAAAAGAATTTCACTCCATAAATCTTTGGAATTCAATAAAGAATTTATATACTGTAAAGAAGTGATATTTTTGGTATAAATTGAAAGTTCAATGCCCTACATAGTGCGAGGGCTTTGTTTGTGAATGCATTGTGAAAGTTATTTTTGTTTCAAAAATAAAAGATAATTGAATTTAAATCTTTAATTTTTCCAAGCCTTACATTTCAAATCGTAATTTCAAATGGTATGGTTGAGCATTGGGTGGGTATGAGGCCGTTACAAGTCGGGTAGGGGGCGGTTTAAAAGGCGGGTAGGGGGGCAGGTACGAGGCGGGTATGCGGCGGATAGGGTGCGATTACGGGGCAGGTGCGGGGCGGGTAAGAGGCAGGTATGGGGCGATTACGGGGCAGGTGCGGGGCGGGTATGAGGCGGGTACGGCGCAGGGAGGTTGAGGTCGACTTCGACATTCCGACTAGGGTTTGTTTTCCGCTGCTCCTGCTCCTCGTCGTTGCTCCTGCTCCTTGTCGTTGCTCCTACTCCTCATCGTTGCTGCTCCTCGTCGTTGCGCTGCTCCTCGTCGTTGCGCTGCTCCTCGTCGTTGCGCTGCTCCTCGTCGTTGCGCTGCTCCTCGTCGTTGCCACTCCTTTTGTTCCTGCTAGGATTTTTTGCCACAGAACGTGAGATCAGGGTGTGTCTGCATGCGATTTAGGAAGGAGGTGTTTGGTGGCGGATTTGCGGATCAGGTCTGCAGCGACTCAAAGGCCGAGGGACGTTGACGTTAGCGTGAAGAAGCTCACGTGATTCAGCATCATTTTATTCAGGTTTGCTCTTGCTCCTTGTTGTTGCTGCTCCTCGTCGTTGCTAGTCGCGTGCATTGTTTTCACTGATTTGCTCTTGTGCCGCTCATCCCACTCCAGTTAAAATTTATATTTTTCTGGTGTAGTTTTCTTATTATATTGTCGTTCGGAAAAGAGAGTGGCTTGATTTGTGCTGGCACTCGCTGCGAACTCAGATTGACTGTAGTTGAGGACTGGATGGAGTGTTGGCGGTGGAGTATGGAGCGTAGGGATCCAGAGTGAGAAAACGAAGATAACATGATTGATTGGGGTGCTGGAGACGGGATTGTGGTTTGGATTTAGGGTGTGATGGTTAGTTTTTGTGAGGGGGAGAATTGGAAGTCTTGAGTTCGTTTTGGATGGTTTGGTGCGAGTTTGGAGCAATTGAGGGAGTATTGTAATTGCTTGCTATTGTAATTTCTTAATAATTTGATTGCTTAGATTTCGTGTGAAGAGATGAGATGAGTCTTCCGGTGAAGCGGCAGCACGAGGAGACGGCGGTGGTTAAGGTGGTGGAGACGGGAGTAGGAAAGCAGCAGCAGCAGCAATTGTTTCTGCTCCTCGTCATTGTGTTGCTCCTCGTCGTTGCCACTCCTTTTGTTCCTGCTAGGATTCTTTGCCACAAAACGTGAGATCAGGGTGTGTCTGCATGCGATTTAGGAAGGAGGTGTTTGGTGGCGGATTTGCAGATGAGGTTTGCAACGACTCAAAGGCCGAGGGTCGTTCACGTTAGGGTAAAGAAGCTCATGTCATTCAGCATCATTCCATTGAAGTTCACATCTTTTTCACTTCATGTAAATCTGCATCTGTCACTTTGGTTGTGCTCCAGGTGGTGATTTCTACAGGGTTGCACGGACGCTGGGACGCCCGGACGTCTGGACGGACGTCCAACGTCCGCGTCCGCGGGTTTACGAGCATCTGAGGACATAGAAATTTCGGACTCGCGTCCGTCCAGTGGACGGGCGGTTGGCCAGTTCAGTGAGCCGACCGAGCGGTCGGACGGCGAGGACGGGGCAGACGGGGCCGACTGCGCGGACGGACGGGGAGGACGGGGCGGATGGGGCCGACCGATCGGTTGGCTGATCGGGTGGCCCGTCCGACCGGTCGGCAGTCCGATCGGATGGCCAATCGGACGGACCCGACGGGGCGCCCGATCGGCCGTCCGCCAGGGCGGACGGTTGAGATTGGGTGGACGGGATGGCCGTCCGCCTCATACAAAAGAGGCGGTCGGGCCGTCCGCCTCTCACTTTTTCCTTCCCCCTTGCTTGCAAGAGAGAGCGGAGAAGCTTAGTGCTTTTGGGCCCTATTGCCTCCTCTCCTCGGGAGGGTAAAGGTGAAATCTTGGGGGGACCCTTGCCATTTTTTTTCTCGAATCGTGCGACATTCATCAAGATGCCAAGGGCGAAGAAGAAAATGAAGTTTGTGGAGGAATCTACTGAGGCCGACATCATGGACAACCCCTCGCACACTTGTACCGCATTTTTGAGAAAATGCATTGTTGAATTCTATGAGAGAGAAACTACCATGTCTCTTGACTCTAAGTATGTTCGTTATCAAGAGGAGGGCATTGAGAAGTTCAAAGGCGATATAAAGGACATGATGCATGAAGCGTTGTGGGTGGGAGGGTGGTATCAAGAAATGGAAAAGAAGAATTTCACTAGTTGGTTGGACAAACGGGCGCATGATGCACTATGGAATGCGAAAGGGACCGTCGAAAAATTTAGTAAGGTTCATCGCATTGATGATGAAGCCTTCACGCACGTGATTACAAAAGTGGACATGTTCGTGAGTCGGATGAGACCATTTGCTTCAAGACGAAATAGAGGTGGATTTATGAGTTGGTGGACAACTCACGAAGGGAGAGTAAACATGCGAGTTGTATTTCGCCATTTAATAGCGCTCCCGGGAACCGCAAGGGTGATTCCACAAGATAATATTGTCCTACACGGAGGCTATGCCACAATTCGTAGGGTGCGAATCGAAGGGTGCCCTGAACTTCAACCACATTGGGAATTTGCAGCAAAGATGTCTCTCCAAGAGGGTCGACGACCTGAGCTTGCAAAGATGGAACACCAAACTGAATCGATGGCGGTGCGGATTCCGCACGATGGAGTTATACGCTTCGTTGCAGTCCACACAAATCGGAACGAAGGCTATTCATTGTGGTGGAATGGTAGTACTTTGCGTGAAATGTTGAGAATGGATAACGATTATCCAGACAATATCGCCATACGTATTATGTGTGACCCCAAAATTAGCGACGAGGAGGTCATTCGTGCTCATCGTCTAAAGCGATGGAGAGTAAAGTGTACGAAGCTTGCTTGGGCACTGTTGCATATTATGAATGCGGTACATGGTGCCGGACATCTTCACAACGACATTTCTCCAGACAACATCATGTTCCATTTCCCGGAAGACAAGTCGCAAGTTTTCATTGGAATTTGCGATTGGGGGATGACCACGACTAGTACAGAGCCCATGAAGTCATTGTATACATTCACATCAACAAGTGATCGAGACGAAGTTATGAGGAGGAGGTGGTGGATCGATCCAAAGATTACATACGTACATCGAAGAGATGCAGATGTGGAGAACATACCCGTACTTACCATTAAGTCCGAAGAATTTGTTGTTGGTCAAATAGCGAAGAGAATCAACAGTACATGTATGTCAGAGACATACTACGGTTTGCAAGGTCGTGGAAGCAAAAAACATGTGTTGTACTCGCATCACGACTTAGCACAAGTCTTTCAAGTGTATTTGGGGAGACTTTGCGAAGATGGTCACGATGGCCATAGTAGTTTGGCGCAAGTGATTTCGCAATTTACTTCTTCGTTTCATTGGCCTATACCGGATGAACACTTCCGCCACTTTGGAGCTGTAGTTTAAGTCTTTAATGATATTAATATATCATATATAAGTAATTAACTATAGCCTATAGGTGTTTATAGTATGCACTATTCATAAAGGCAAAGACATATACTAAGTTACATGTCAATTACATAGTAGTACAGTATATACGGATGATATACCTCAGTTTCATCACCAATGATTGGATTGATTGTGAATGTTGTTTTACAGCAAGGTGCATCTCAACATTTGTAATCAATGAGCATGTTTTAATTCACAATGATTTTGGAGAACTTGGAAGTCTTTACGCCATTTGTCATCGTATGTTTGGATGGAAAATTGGAAATCTCGAAATCATTATATGAAATAATTTGCAATTCTTTATTCATTCAATTTTTAATTGATGATTGATGATTCAATGATTCATTGATTGTTAGGTTGACAAGTCCTTGACTCCTTGTCTTTATTTGTGTGGTATAGTAAATGTGATTGAAGATGTTCATTATAATAATGTCAATGACAATATAAAAAATGGTAAGCGTTTACTTACCTCTATGTCTCTATAATTGATATGACGATGGAGGGCAACTAAAAGACCAAAGGAAACATCGTGTATGAATGTATGATTGTATGTGAGTGCCTAATTGTGAGTTGAAGGTTCACTTCTAAAGGACTTAGGGTCCCTTCGAGGGTTTAGGGGTTATTAGGTAGGTACTTACAACTTGAAATTTTGTCGTGATTTTTTGAAACTTTTTCTGAAGATGGAAAAATTGATAAGCTTATTAAGCTATATGGGATAATGGAGACCTCATTTTTTCCACAATCAGTGACCGGGAATAGAAGTTATGACCTAAATTGCTCAAAACAAGGGACGGGGGGGAGTGTAGGCACTACTGCACTAGGTAGTAGCCTAGTAGGTCATAGTAGGTATGAAAATAATTGCAACTTGTTTTAATTTTTAATTTTTTACTTGTACATTATATTCTTGCCTATCCAATATCCAGAGAGCTCGAATTCATTTCATCAATGAATTTCAACAACAAGATATCTTGTTGTTTTTACTCTTCTAGTGTTAAATACCTGAAGAAGAATAAGTCTTGAATTGTTGTCGTGAAGGTCCAATACTTAAAATAGCATTTGGGAAGTACAACATCAAAGCTAATTACATAATGAAATTTCTTTTGGTGCATACCAAAAAAGGCCATATTCATTAAATTGAGACAAAATGGTCATTTTGAGAACTTAAGGCTCCTCCATTCAAAGATAAATTGTTGAAGGCTAAGAAAGAAATAGGCAAATCGTTTGAAGGCTTAAAGCAATTTAACACCAAAGTAATTCAGAAACGTGTTTGTGCAAAATGCAATTCCACATGAGTTGTGTAATAAGATGTAATATTTATAAAAGCGGGTCCCTTTACATTGAAGAACATGAATTTACTTGAATCAACTTCTCTCACTTCTCTATATACTTCACTTCCTAGGAAATGAAATCCCGGTATATCTAATCTTGCTAAGTCTAATGATTGAATGTCTTGTGTAAAAATGTAGAGGATATGACCAGAGAGAGCACTTGGCTTCGCTAAAAATCGTTTTTTGTATATGAATGACTATTCTATTAATAGTAATGATCCTTCCATAAAGGAAAGATGACTAACAATGAGGATCACTGGGCAAACCATCGTTCTTGGATGAAGAACAGCTATTTGTTGCCTCCTTGGCTGCCTCCAAGGCTTTCAACTTGGCCAATCCTCTGAAGATATCCTCGCGTCAAGAAGGCTTGGGTGATCCACTGTCTTTACTCAATGTATTGAACATCCCCATCATCATTAAATCCTTGGCCTCTCTCTTCCGCTTTCGTTCATGTCGCGGAATCTCGGTATTGGAAAGAGACCTAGAACCTTGAGGAGGCGGCCGTGGTATCGATCTATTCACAGTGCTTATGTACGGATCGGCAGTTGTTGTCGATCGTGTGTAATTTGACCGCCGTAGGTCTCGAAGAGTCATTCGGCGGGAAATAGGTACTGCGGAAGGCAAAGATACTCCGCCTACAGATTTGGAGGGGAACGAGATGGGAATATCTACGAGGCGTCGAACCTGTTGTGCACTGCATGCACCCAACGGTACTTCATTGATCCGATCCCCATCCCTGGGATCTATATTGAGCTCCTTGCTCTGGACAGCCTGATGTGCGACTGTCATCGGCAACAGTAGTCCATCCTCGAGACGAGGATCCATACCCGTCTTTTCGTCATCCTCATACAATTTCCTGTGCGGGGTGTTTGGCGTTCGCAAAGTCGGCGACTGTGAACGCAATCGACTTGGGGTGGAGCTGGCCCTCTTCATCGGCGACGGTGAGCAAATCGGTGTCCTCACAGGACCCCGACTAGGTGGGCTATCTACCACGCCTTCCTCCACATTCCCCTTCGAGAAGTCGATGGCCACCGAAACTGCATCAGTGGCCGAGCCCAAGAGGTAAGGCTTTGAATAGGAGGATGGCACGAAGCTCCCTCCAATCGAGCCGGACCTCATTGAAAGTGACACGTCCGATCCAGACAACAAGCTCCTCGTCAGTGGTTCCGTCCGTTGGAGAAGGTGTAAAAAGGATCCTCCGACCTATAGTAATGGATGTGAATACACATCCTCCACAATTATCCTCGACCCAAAGATAACTCAACATAGAAGACAGACACATGTTGAAGAAAACAATATCCTCAAAACAAGCCAAAAATCTTAATGAAATTTCAAAATTTTACTAATTCATAAAAATGAAATGTACATAAAAATCCGTATTCACAAGAATAATGTACAATGAATTCTATGATTGACTGAGACACGGAGAAGTCTATTTCTTCCTTCCTCTCTCTTATTCAATCACTAAATTCATCCCCCGCAACACGAATCGAGACTGAAATGCCTTGGCGGACTTCCAATATATATTCGGCACTATTGTCGGATGCAGACAAGGGTGCCACACCTATCCGGTTCTGATCTACGAACTCACGGAGGCGTCCGAGTGGACAATCCTCGTGTAGTTTCTTCAGCCACGGAATGAGAGTGCCCAAGAGCACTTTGTCTCCACGCATGTACGGGTTCCAACTCTCAAAGTATATGCAATTCTCGGTCTCATTGAGGACGCCGTTTTGCGGAGAATCATCAATGAGAATAGTATTGTCCTTGTTGAAGGAGTCGACATCATGAGGGTCCAGGAACAATTCCTCATCAAGCACTTTCAAGAGAAGAGTCTTCCACGGACTCCCAGCCTGATGAAGAAATTTCCCGTCAGAGGTTTCTACCCTCCTACAGTTGTCCTGACCTAGGATGTGGAAAGGAGCCTTGCAATTTTGGAAGAGGAAACTTGCAACGGGCTCCACCGTCTTCTTGAACATCGAGCTCTAAACTACGACGCGATTCGAAATTTTTGAAACCTCGTCTAAGAACTCGCGCACATTGGGACGAACGAAGACGGCCTTCGTTCCAATGAGTGGGGGGGTTTGATCGGAGAATATATTATCTCGGACTGTGTAATGGTTTTTCTTCTTATAGGGCCCTTGACCCTGGCTCTCACACAGTACTCCGTTCAAATCGAACACGATATTCAACCACTTCTGTCGCGGTTGGACCACTAACGAGGACACACTCCGCGGCACTCTCTTTTTGCGACTAGTCGTTACTACCTGATCAAACAAAACACGAAAGACATGTAGTTACCTGTTGAAAGGCAGAATCAGGTGACCCATAAAACGGAGAAAAACATTGAACCCCACTAAGCGACTGCAGAACCCCTCCGTTAAGTGATTGTTTGAGTGCCAACGGACGGTGCACACTTCTAAGTTTTCCGCGCTGGGCACAAACATAGACAATATCAATTCATTAGACACTACAAGCATTGAAGAAAGGTTTGACATATATTTATTTCAAAATAATTTATGATACACCTGGTCTAACGGTTTGGTTGATCTCTAGCCGATTGTATACAAGTACCAACTACAGTCCGTTTCGGTATCTACACTATGCTACAAACGCAGTCACAGAGTGGCAGTCCGTCCACGCTTTACAATCAGAGACTGTACACTCCCTCCTGTCAGAGAGAAGGAATCGACATGAGAGTCTCTCACTATGAATATGAACATGACGGAAGCCAAAACAAACATCCATCACATCACACTCGATAGACTCATGAAATATCGTAGGGATCTGAGGATGGACGAGAGTGTACCTGGCCAAACTCATCTTCCAAATAATCCACGTAGTCGACAGTCTCTTCATCGTCGTCTGGTGGATTCTCCAGCTCTATCTCCATCTCCAGTACTGGCGGCTCAGTTGGACGGGAGATGAGATCTGGAGCAATGTCAGCCTGCTCTTGCGTCTCCGGGACGGACTCCGCTTGTGCCTCCAATGCAGGGGGTTGCCTCAAATTATCCTCGCCTCAAGAATAATCCACAACACTATCAGCTTCCTCTGTCCCAGTTCCAGGGGAGCAATCTCTTCTTGGATCAGTTGATCTGGTCTATCAATTGGAAGAGAGGACCCCTGGTCTTGTTCCATTGGAGGAGGAGAAGAGGGAGCGGTATCCTCTTGGGCCGGAGGTAGAGGATCATCTTCGCCTCGAGGATAATCCTTACCAATGGGATCAGTTGGCACATGATCCGTTGTTTCTGAAGCACCACCAACGTCAGGCACATTAAGTTGACTAGGTTGAGAGGCAAAAGGGTCCTGTGATCGCGTTCTGAGAGAAACATTCTCCTCACGCAATTTCTCAAGTTCCTTCTTCAATGCCTCCTTCTCCGTCAGCTCCTCTACCCTTCTTCTTGCCTCCTCTGCCTTCTTGAAGGCCTTCCTCTCATCTCTCTGCCTCCAAAAATCCTTCAGTTCCTCCTTCACAGGACGAAGCGGAACCTGACCGGGATCTGCAACATCTCCGGACGTGGAATCACGAGGAGGTTGTGGCTCTACAACCTCTTGGGTTCCCCTAGAGGTTCCCGCGCCATCCGTATGTGGACCATCGTAGTTGAAGTCCTCCAAATCCGAATACGTGTCCTCCACGTCGCTGATGATGATGTCCGGTATGAAGCCCTCCACGGGCTTCCTTGCCTTCTTCTTCTTCTTGCGAGTGACTGCATCTGCCTCTTCGTTCTCCTTCGATGCAGATTCAGGCCCGCGGTTCGCTACGTGGAAGTCCTCCGCGATGGTTTCCACATTTCCTCCCTGGACAACATTCGTGTTTGTCCCGAATTCATCGATCTCAAGGTCAGCAGCCCCCTCGTCAGTAGGAAATTCTCGTGGGGCTTCCACGTCGCGATCGATCGAGGGTGTGGAATCCGAGTCCAGGTCAGGAGTTTCAAGGTTACGCGGACGCACGTAACCTGGAAGATATGGCAAGTTCTCATGGCAGAAATCGTTAATGTCTAATTTACTGCCATAACTCGCCATATCTCGAAGTTTTTGCGATGCATGCCTCTTAGTTAGGCCATAATAATAGAGGCCATACATCTACAATACAACAAGCAATTGTTAATACTTTATTTTGAAATATATTGATCCATCCTAGAGAACTATCTTCGACCCGAGGATAACACAACAACAGATAAAGATGCATGCAACAGAACAATCAAACATGATAATACACCAGAAAGCGATCGTAGGAATTTATCTTCGACCCGAAGATAAATGAAAGAGCCGCACCTTAGCAGCAATGAGGAACTTCGATCCTGTGTAAACGCCGATGACATTCTCTCCCGTCACGGCAAAACTCTAGAGAATGTCAATATAGAACTCCATCCTCAACTCACTCGGATGGACCCTATATTTTGCCTCCGTGTTCTTATGGAAATCAGTGTAGTAAGGTATGTCATCGGTGGAGTATACCTTCTTCACTACTTCCTTGTATTTTGTCTCCCCGTCACTGCGTTTCTTCATGACAAACAGGAGCTTCACGGGGGGTGGCACCGCTCGGTTGGTCAAGTTGTCCAACCTCTCAGCCTTACTTGGCAGGTAGGTGGACACCCTCACTTCGTACCCTGACATCTTCGACGCCGCAAATTTCTTTGCCGCGTCCATGTCATATGAATTCCCCACAATCCCTAACCAGACGTCTGGGGTAGACAACACTGGCCTCAGGTGATCATCTAGGAAATTCAATAACGGCAAGCACGGTGGACTGTCACCGGATCCCAGATTCGGCCTTGGGAGGATCCGGAAATCAATCACAACGAGGCCAAGTTCTCTATTGACGTAGGGCCATATGTGGGTCGTCACAAGAGCCTAGGGATAGCATTGGTGGCCTCAGATAAACACATCTCCTCCCGATGGCTCCACTCGCTTTTTCATCTTCAAGAAAGTCTTGAACATGGGATAGACCATCGACAATCTCGGATTGTCCTTGTAGTCTATGGCTGTCTTCTTCTTCGCCTCATTGGTAAGGCGTTTTACAAAGAATTGGTTGGGTGTTGCGGTGAGGAGGAAATCCCACGATGCTGAGGAGAAGAAGTTGTCAAGCTTCCATTGCCTCCACACCACATCGATGACATCCCCATTTCTGTCCTTGAATTTCAAGGACTTATCTAGGGCCATGAACTTCTCGACGATGACCTTCTTACGCTTCCTGCACTCTACCCAGTGCTCGGCTTTATAGTTGTCCTCGCACAGGATCTTTGACGCCCCCACTGAGACCTTTGGGTAGTCTCGTGTGCGCTTATCTGTTCTCCCCAGCAGATGGAGGACATAATCTTTCAGATCCTTGTCCGTGAAGTGTCCCATGTGCTTGAAGAACTCTCTTTTGAGCGAGAAGTTCTTTGCATTGAAGGTCTTCACGCTATTGTAGGATTTCCTGGTCACGGGATCAATCAGCGATCCATCAATGTGCTTTGTGAGGAACTCCCACATCAGATAGGTCTCATCGGCCAAGGTTATTATGCGAATTTCGTTTTTCACATCGGACGCCAATTTGACTTGAGCGCCCTCCTTGTCCGGGTTGATGCTGCTATACCGAATCATAACAGCGTCCACAAATTCCTGCTCAAACGGATATACATGATATCAACACGCATCTCAGTGCACTCAGAAGATTTACAGATTATCATACAATTATCCTCGGCCCGAGGATAACCCTTACAGAGACCACATAATAAATTGTCAGAAACGGCAGTGCATCCATAAGGATGGATAAAGGCAACTACAGCATGGACATGAATTTTATCTTCGCCTCGAAGATAAATGAGGGGTACCTTATACGCTGAGACATTGTAGATGGCTTTATTCCCTCTCACCAGCCCCTCATTGTCTGTGTTGGTAGGCCGCTTGAGCGCTTTCCAAACCTGCCTACATGCAGATATTTGATTTCCCCATGTTGGCTGACTGTGAACGAGGTGATTAGAGGCATTGTACCACTTCGAAATATCTGTCAGCTGTGTTGGGTCTCTAGACCAGACAATCACAGCCTGCCACGTCTGCAGCTCGACCTTACGAGTCGAGCAACAACCTCCTTGTTGAAGGAGCTTGGCTGCAGTGATACTATGTTGGCCATCAATAATGTAGAAGCCTCCGTCCTTGATGGAATCCCAATCTTTAGGACACTCCTTCAAAAGCTTCTTATCAGCGCCCATGGGGGTCAAGCAAATTTTCTGTCTTTGCTGCTCTGAACCAAGATGAATGAGGGTCTCTTTTTGCTCATCCACCAATTTCATTTCAAGCTTCCGGATAATGTATCTTTCTTTGGCCAAGAAGCATTACTTGATATTAACAGTGAATACCTGTGGATGAAAAATGAAGCACTTGCCATTTTTCTTCCAGAAATCCGATTGGTATGCAGCAGCAACCTCGTGTTTTTCGATTGGTTGCTTACCGGCTGGCTTCCGGGTATTCACGTTTGTTAGTATTGACCCTGAACTACCCGCAGTGGTAGGGCGACTGTCCGGGATGGATTTCCTGCGTTTGTCGCTTGACTCACCGGTACTCGTGTCCGGGTTATTTCTCTTTTGGGCTTGTGCCCAGGCTGTTCCTCTCCCACTTCCTCTGCTCCCTGTGCGGCCGCGCATACCAGACGCTGGCCTAGTCTCAGCGGCAATATCCGGCCTTTGCTGACCACGACCTTGACTCGCCCGAGCAGGACCTTTTTGAACATGTTTCTGAGCTTGCTCTGTCAGCTTATGAAACATGTATCCAACTTTCCTTGCCGTCACCCTGGCGTTCCTTCTAATCCATGGATGGTATCTTGTATGAAAGTCTAATGCCAAGCCATCGAGGTTTGCGGAGTGCAAGTCAACAATGAGGTTGTCGAAGTCAAAAACTCCCATAGGGTCGTCTTCATGGCAGACGATTGAATGGGTATGTTTAGTTTCGTTCCCTGCATTATCGAGGCCTTGCAAAGTGATGACAATGTACTTATCCTGATGATTCTCTATGAGTGCGATCTTCTCATTGAAGTTCCAGTTCACGTACATGCCAATGTCCTGCACTCGGTGACGTAGGTAGACGTAGTTCTTGGACTCATTGACACCGAAAGTCCATGACTCAACGACGGCTTTGAATTGCCAGAGCTTGCCGTAGAGCTCTGGCATCTCAGATATGAAGGGCTCCTCTTCCACCCAGTTGATGAACGGCTCAAGGAACGGGAGAGTAGCTGAGTAGTCATATTCAGACTCATCAACCATGTTGATATGGATCTCTGCATAGTAAACCATTATGATGAGAATTGGAATTTCATATTTATCTTCGAGTCGAAGATAATGGAATAGAGAATTGCTGCCTATTGCAATTCGAGTGAACCATTATCAATGCAAGCAACACGTCATATCCAGAGTAGTGTAAAATATACACATTTTATTCGTAAATGATATCTACAATTCAGTATCTTCGTCCCGAGGATAGTACAGAACGATCTCTTCTTTTAATTAAACTATATTGGATTTCTATTTTGTTCGGTTGATTTTATCCTCGAGTCGAGGATATAGTTCATTGTTCTAATTTGTTGGTCTTTATTTCATTTAGTTATATTGAATGCGTGATTTTTAGTTGCTATTTATCCTCGGCCCGAGGATAAACTTGTCCTTATTTCATTTAGGTATATTGAATGTGTGATTTTCAAATGCTATTTATCCTCGGCCCGAGGATAAACTTGTCCTTATTTCATTTAGTTATATTGAATGTGTGTTGAGTTCGTTGCTATTTATCCTCGGAACGAGGATAATAGTTATTTGTTAATTTATGTATTTCATTAGTTCTGGGGTTTCTTTGTATTAATAGCCTCTAGGTTATCTTCGACTCGAAGATAATTGTCTTCGCACAAAGATGATTTTTGTTGTTCACAGCATAAGAACTGGAGAACATTAAGACATAAACCCTATTTGTAATACTAATCACCTATGCACATGTAGAATACAAACATAGAATACAGTGCAGATTCAGTTAGAACATGCATACAAACAAAAATGATATCATGCATTCAAACCAAGAGCACTGATTATTGAATGCCACTAAAAATTTTAGATGTACTAGATTCTCTACAGAAACCCTAATCCAAAACAAATGAACAGAAATTTCAAACCCAGATTCGAAAACGTATGGCGCTAACACTTGCATGGAAATTGAAACAAGCTATGAATTCATGAACACAAAGAACAAGAACAAGAATATGAACTGCATACACAAAGCTCACAACTTGCATTTCACAGATTGAATGTTACTTACAAGAAATAAAAAAAAAGACACCAGCAACCGCACACCCGCACCCGCACAAGCAACTCCTCACCCGCACAAGCAACTCGCTTGTACAACTGCACCTGCACCAGATCCCGCACCAGCAACTCGCCCTCGCACCAGCAACTCGCCCTCGCACCAGCAACCGCACACCAGCACCAGCAACCGCACACCAGCACCCGCACCCGCACAAGCAACTCCTCACCCGCACAAGCAACTCGCATGCACAACTACACCCACACCTTGCACCAGAAGGAGGCGCAACTCGCGCAACTCGCACGACTGCACCCGCACCTTGCGCCAGAAGGAGGTGCAACTCGCGCACCTCGCACAACTGCACCCGCACCTTGTGCCAGAAGGAGGCGCAACTCGCACAGAGTACTAAAAAAAAAACGCGCCGGGAGGGAACACGCGCCGTGCCTCGACACTAAGTCCCAGCCAGATTTGCCAAAACGTCGGGCAGGCCATGCTTGCCCGCCCCAAAAAATAAAAAAGAGCCCCCTGTATTGAACCGATTTTTCAGAATTTCTGCACTCCCCGGAAGTAATTCGGGGCCTCTGATTGCAAATATGAGTTCAGAATTTCAAAAAAAAATTTGTGTAAAAAATAAAAAATTTCAGTGTTTTCTACGGGCAGGGGCAAGCAAGCGTTTTGGCAAATCTGGCTGGGACTTCGTATCGAGGCACGCCGTGCCTTGGCCCTATGTTGCAGCCTCGGGGTTTCGGAGTTTCAAGGTTTTGGAGTTTCGGGGATTCAGGGTTTCGCCGGGCAGGCCATGCCCTGCCCACCCAAGAAATAAAAGGAGCCCCCCCTGTATTGAACCAATTTTTGGGAATTTCTACACTGCCCTGAGGTAATTCGGGGCCTCTCATTGCAAATATGAGTTCAGACCTACCTCCCCCAAACTTCCTTCTTCTAAGCTTCAAGGCCTATACACATAATTATTTGTTTTGAATCCTTGAACAATGGACGGGTCAACATGGAAAATTGGAAATCATCCATTTTGTCACCGTATGAATTGTTGGCTTAAAAAAATGATAATGTTTTTATTGGAAGACGAACTATTGTAGGTGATATTTCCTTTCCATTCAAAGTTTGGAGGATGAATAGTTGCATTTTTGTCCTACACGAAGACATTTTTGTCATTCATCGACCTGAAAATGGACTTGGCGTTATGTATAGTCTAGGGAATGTAAGGAAACTTCATCCAATTAAGTTTTTGTTGGGTCCTATTTTTCAAAAAAGCAACATTTGATTTTGAAGAATTGACATCTAGGCTCTATAAATGTTTCTTTAAAAAAAAATCAACCCTTGAATGTAAGACCGATTATCATGGAAACTATACGACAAGGTTTATTGTCATTCATTGACTAGGAGATGGCTTTGGAGTTGTTTAGGGATTAGGAATGGTAAAAAGACCACATGATGGGATAATTCATTCCTTCTAGACTTTTAAATTTAATGTAGACTTTTTCTTACCACAAGAATCTACAAAAGAATTACATATCCATTGAGGCTTTCCGTATTTTGTAATTTAAACAAATTTGACTAGAATTTAATCAATACTATTTCTAATTTGTTATATATCTAAGCCTCTAAATGACCAACGTGTTTTTTGAGCTTTTTGGAATTCATTGTACTAAGTTTCAAATGAATCATGCATCTTTAAAACTTATACATTGGAACACAATTCCGAAATTCCATACCCTATTACAAGCTTACGATACATTTGCGACATTGCATATACTAAAATTTTATATGAAATAAAAAGTTTAGTAAATTTTGCTAAACTTCTAAAGTATTGTCATGAATAAAAGAATAATTAGATAATAAACTATTTGGTTTTTACAATTTGACTTTTTTTGGCAATAATAAAGAAGTAACTGTTACAATTCAGATGATTCTAGTCCATAAAGGTCTAAATACCATTTCCTAAAGATTTAACATTTAAAAAGGTATGGAACAACCATTAAATGAGATAAGAAATAAAATGAGGATTCGAAAATATTCTAAAGTTGAATTCATGATTCTAGTGTGAATAAATTTGGTGCCATTTGTTTGGTACTTCACAACAAAACATTAAAATTAAGTATTCATTTTTTGTAGTTTAAAGAACTAGTATTTCTGAATTCATGGAGTAGGGTACTAGGGTTTAGGGTGGAATGAGAAAAAAAATAAACTTCTCCATTTTTTGCACTTGACTCTCTTCATAAAAAGTCCATGATTGTTGTGCATTGATTTTAGTTTTTAAAGTACAACATACCCTTGGCTTGTTTTACTTCTTCATTCCATGTTAAAATGATTAAGAATTAGTTCAATATAAAGATTATCATGACAAAATTATAAAGTATAGCACTGACTCTAAATTTTTTATACTAGTTAGAAGATATGCCTTAAGTTCATTCATACAGAACTTGCACTTTTTGAATAATTATGTGTTTTAAGTACACAAGATGTAATAAAAGAATTCTTAAAACTTGTAGAGTATAGTATTTTCTCATGATGATTATTTATGAGACATTGAAGTTGATCAAGTCTCTAAACCATGATGGAATTTATAATAATGATAGGTAGCAAGTGAATGCAAAGTCCATCATTCATTTCAATGTACTAACAAAGTAGTCCCATTTGAAGTTAATTATGCTTCAAATAATGGTTTGGGATGCCATGAAGGTGGACATGATGACTTTGTACAACATGGGTCTCTAAATTTTGTACGCTTCACATAATTACTAAGCTTTTAAAAATATGGTTGGTACTTTGTATAGTTCTGGTTCTTTTTTAAATATTTTTATGGATGTGCTTTTTATTTCTTTGTATCTTCGTAAAGTTTTTTTAATTTTGTTTCATTGTAGTCATTCATAGGGTTGTGCAAACTTTATGTTTTTTCATCCAAATCATTCTAATTTTTTTTTTAAATTTAACAAAATTATATACTATACTAAACAATTATAATTCTTTCAAATTTATTCAACAATTTAACTAGAACAATATTTTGTTGATCTCCTAGAGTTATCTTCTTTAAAATTTCAAAGCTTATGTGATTCTAATACTATAAAAACAACATAATTACCTTCATTTTCTTTGGTTGCCAATGTGCTGTACAAGTCGAATAGCAAGAACTTAATGTGCTATTACGTAAATGAAAATTCCTTAGATTGTGTTAAAACATTCATGGAAAATAAAATATAACAATTACCGCATTTTATACAATTGAATGTTAAAAATTCAAAATCGTACATTGTTTTTTGTTTTCAAAACTGAAGCTGAAAGTTTTGTATACTTTTTATGAAATTAAATTGGAGATTCAAAAGTACCATGTAAGATTCTGGGTAATTTTGAACATGTACAATCATTTAGAAGTACACAAAATGTAAATCATTATGTTTTATCGTCACGCTTTAATTTCAAAAATTTTAAGAAAAAAATTAATTTTAAATCAGAAACATCCTTCAATTTCTAGATATCAGAATTCCAAGTAAAAATATGAATTGTCAATATGATTTGTAAAATCAAAATTAATTCGTGAACATATTCGTGAACAAATTCAATAAACATTGAATTCGTGAACACATAATTTACATTTGTTAAAGACTTTGTTGTTGTTGCTGAACCTTAAACCCTAAACCCTAAACCCTAAAAACCATGATTCCAAAATCCTAAAGTCCCAACTTCATGTCCTATTCAAAGCTTACATTAGGTACAATTCTATTTATAGCCAATGCACATTGGACCCAACATGTGCCAAATTGGTGTGGTTACCTCCCGTAAACATTCATCTAAAGCAGACATTAGAATAAACTATTTAAACAAAAAGGTTGGTTGGTGGGTGTTGTAGAATTGCCAAATTTGCCAAATCCGAAATTCTTTTGTAATTTCAAAGAATATTTCCACATTTTACGAGAAAAGGGGACTGCCAAAAATTCCCCAAACTCCAAATCCCCCTATTAAAATCTTCATAACATCGGCTATGTGAGATTCCATTTCTATTCTTGAAAATCTCCTTCACATTCCATATGATTGTCATTATTTGCGGGATGAGAATGTCAACGCCCCCCTAATCCGAGGAGGTACTTCTCCCCTACGTCCTGAAAACCATGAAGAATTCAAATGCCGTTGTATTTCCCGCTCATATTCTCCCGCTAGTGTGTGCATCGTCTCTCTTCCTCCAGCACCTCATTTCCTCTCTCGTGTTTTCCAGTTTCCCCTCCTCCGCGTCCTCTTGCAGACATTGCTACCGCACTGCCTTTGAACTTATGTTTTTGCATTTCATTTGCAAGTTTATGTGACTAGGTGGCTTAGTTTCGCATTGGTTGTCGTAAGTTCCTCTATTTCCCTTCTTCCATTCTCACTGAATGCTAGATTCCTGCTCTTGGTCCTCAATATTAAGCGAAGGTACATGGAGTCTTACGTAGTCCTCCGAGTCTTGGAGTATTCAGAATTCCGGTGTCCCATCGCAAATGTTGTCCTCTGTATGTTATGTTCGAGAGTGAACAACCGACTTTCGCGCTGTAAATAACGGAACCATAAATTTGTCTATCGCATACATGCATGGAGGTTATCCTTGGCTCGAGGATAATCACGACCATGCAAATATAATCACAATCATGCATAGAACATGATTGTTGGATCGATGGCCTCCATGCATGTAGGTTATCCTCGAACCGAGGATAACCTCCATGCATGTAGATTATCCTCGGCTCGAGGATAATCTCCAACATACATGGAGGTTATCCTCGGCTCAAGGATAATCTCCATCATGCATGGAGGTTATCCTCGGCTCAAGGATAATCTCCATCATGCATGGAGGTTATCCTCGAGCCGAGGATAACCTCCATGTATATTGGAGATTATCCTCGGCTCGAGGATAATCTCCATGCATGTTGGAGATTATCCTCGAGCCGAAGATAATGTCCACCACATACATACATGGAATGTCAATTATAACCATAGACATTCATTGACATTTGTGATGATATACAGAGTTCATATACATAATCAGTGTAACACTGTAATGTCGTGTGTGGGAATGCATAATATCTCTCAAGAGTGTTTGTAAGATGAAGTAATTAAAATCTGTTTTCTAGTTCTGTTTTTTAAATTCTTTACATTATCACTACTTTAGTCTTCGTGGATGGATTGTTATACATGATCACAAAATTGTTTACAATTTTATCCTCCAGTGGAGTTTGCTTTGCTCTTGGATTTGTCAATGAGTCCTACTTTTTTATTATCCTCGACTCGAGGATATTCACAATAGTATTACTTAATTGGTGTTCTCTCATGCGTAGAATGGATACTTCAGATGCCAACGAGTTTACAGTTCCAGTGCCAACTTTGCCACCGGGTGTCGCAGCCTGCAAGGGATTTCCTTGAGCTTCTTGGTATACCAAATGCGTCACACTCAGAAATGAAGAGGGGATAGAGGTGGCAAAAGGAATTTGTCATAGTGTTGATGTTGATCTCGTCATTGACATGGACGGAGAGCCACTCGGTGATGACCGCGTTGCAATACAAATTGCAGAGTCTCTGTGCGAGGAAGATGTTCCGTCGGAGTGGATGTGGTCCATGCACTCCTGGCACATTTCACGAGTCTTCCTTAATGGTGCCAGCTTATATGATCACGAGCAAACGCATCTCTTCAATACTGCAGTCTCTTCAAGCGGTTCAAGGCGTCGTGTTCGGACTGGAGTTCGTTCATATGAAAGCTCACGTGAGAGGATTGAGCCTACCAATCTCCCGAAGAAAGAAGCTCTCCTCACTGAGCAAGCAATTGCTGATGTTTCTAGTATGAAGTGTTGCCAGAAGAATTGCTTGCAACCATTTCCACGTGGGCAGATTCAAGCCGTTTGGTCTCTACTTCATATTGACGGTGGAGTGTTCTGGCGCAAGTCACATCTCCTTGACGTGCACAAGCAAACCCACAGTGATTCCAATGGAAGGGACATGATCACCTTGGCAAACCATGAAATTTGTTCGATGGCTTGGTGCGCCATCCATGGAGTATCAAAGGCTACCTTTTATAGATACAAGAAGATGGCAAAAGATGACCAAAAACCGGAGCATCATGGCAACCTTGGAATGAAAAAGCCTCGGACACACACTTTGCAAGCCACAACAACTCTTTGATTATTAGTGGAGAATGAAGCGGATTCAATGCCCCACAAATCGAGGACCCTTGAGTCTGGGGAGAAAGTCCCCTCCATGGTTCTACCGTCTGCATTTCGATGGAAGGACAAGTTGCTACAGATCAACAATGTCAATTCTTCACTTCAATTGCATCGTATTTTGGCTAGTGGATTGAGTAATATACGTCGTCAATCTTTTCCAGAGTATGCTCCCAAGGCTAGAGGAGATAGTTTTGCTCGTTGTGGAACTTGCGATAGATATAGGCAACTCAAGAGTGCTTGCACTCCACGTTCACGAGCGCAAGACGTGTGGTCAAACAAATTGAGAGTGCATCTATCAGGACAGAAGGCGCATAGGGACTTGTATTATGGAAACCGCTCAATGTCTGAGATGTATCCTGACAAGGTTCTCACTATAATCCATGACAAGATGGATCACTCCAAGACTGCTTCCCCTCATTACTCTCACAAGAGTAAGGGGAATGATTCTTTCATGAAGATGCCTGTCGCTGTTACAGGCATGATTGCTCATGGTCATGGAGATGTGCGATATGCGCACTATGGATTGGACATCTTCCCAACAGACTCCAACCATACTATTGGGTCCATTGCAAAATTATTGCGAGATCTAGAGTCACAACCGAAGCATTCATCTCGTCAATTGTTTGTAGGAAGAGAGCGTTCTGAACTGACAGAGGCTTTGTTAATAGGCTCAGAGATTTGTATGGACTCCCTCGGGTCCCCCCCTGAAGTGTTGGTGGAAGCTCAACCTCTTCCTCCAACATTCACTCTTCAGCTTGACAATGCTTCTGGCGACAACAAGAATCGGTGGGGTTTTGCATTCTGTTCTCTCCTTGTCTATAGAGCTATTTTTCGAGAAATATACATCAATTTCCTCATTGTTGGACACACTCATGAAGACATTGATGCTCTATTTGGTCGTTGGAGCACCAAATTGAAGACGAATGACTACCCTACACTTCCAAGGTTGATGAAGTCTTTCATGGATTGCGAAACACAATCCGTGATTCCTCATCTCATCGAGGAGGTTTCTGATTTTAAGCGATTTGTGGACGGGTATTTACATACAGGCGATGATTCTCTACAGGGTCATTCTCAAGCGCAACAGTTCAAGTTCTATAAAGACTCCAATGGGTGGCCATTGATGCAGTACAAAATACTATGTACCGATGTTGATTGGTTGCCGAGAGAGGGTGGGGGAATTCGCTTGTGGAAGGAGACAATAGAGGGGCACCCTAAAGTCCCAAGGGGTAGTCCTTTACCTTTGGCACCCCAACAAATGCGTTGCTTTGATGAGATTTGCAAGGGTTTAGATGGATACATTGCATTGTGGGGGGCAATGGGAAATCAAGACTTATCTGGTGAGTTTAGGAGGAAGAATGAGCCAGTGCGGAAATATTGGGAGGGTGTGAGAAGTGCTCTCAATGCTCCACTTGTGGTGCATGAGACATTGCGGGATGGATTTTGGCCAAATTCTCGAATTACCGATGAGGTGGAAGACCAATACCTAGATGATGGCACAATGCGTGAGGAGTTTGCAAAAAATGAACCTTTTGTTGGTCGCAGGCGTGATCGTCCACCTCCTTCATTTCGTGTTGGCCGCGATGTATATGCAGGTTACTTAGTTGCTGTGCGACCCGCTGACGGTGACCTCCGTCCATTTTGGCTTGCTCGGGCTCTATCAAATCCTAATCCAGATCCAGGGCATGTCAATTCTATTCAACTTCAATATTGGACACCTACGTCTTTTCATCACACCAATGAAGAAACATATGCTGGATGGGACACAAAACAAGGGAATTCTTGGTGCGAGGATAAGGCTATCTCTCCGAGTTGGACGCATACAGACTGCATTATGACTGCTTGGAAGCCTCGTTTCAAAGAAGGCACTTCTGATCCAAGAGTTAGAATTCCCAAAACACAAATTGCTATCATCCAGTCATCAGTGGATGCATACGTATCTAGTGAAAGCAATAATGTATCTTCGGAGTGAAGATGAATAGTTTGTAGGCATAGAAAGTCATTAGGAGTTCTATGAGTTTGTAGGTTATTTTCTTAACTTTAGGAAGGATGAAAAAAAAATGGAAAAAAAGATTATAAAGAGTTGTAGAAGTTGATAGTTATTTTTAGATATGTCTCAAAAAAAATAATAAATAATTGTTAGAAAAAAATAGATGGAGAAGATGAAATAGATTTTTTTTTTTTATTCTTTTAGTTCATTGTTTTGATCTTTTTTATATTATTTTAGAATTTGATGTTATAGATGTTCTACAATATAATATATTTTTATTTTTATTTCTTGTATTGTATTGTGTATTTTGTAAATTCTTCATTGTAATTTCATTGTCTATGACATTTGTTTTGGAACACTAGGAGTACTAATGTTTTCTATACAAAGTTCTCTATCTAAGCATATGTTTAATTCTTTACTTTGACGATGTAGTTTTTGGTAAGGCTAGGTGTACAGATGTATTCTATCATGGATTATTTCAAAATTCTCTACCTCACCATATGTCAAACTATTTACTTAGATATTTTAGTTTAGTACTTATTATAAATGGTTCAAGTTCAAGTCCAAAATCCCTCTTTTCAACGTCCTTCACTACTATTTTTTTCCCCCAATTTCATAAACTTGTAGAAATTCTTTATACTTCCAGCATTTTATAGTCTCGATTTATTGAATTGTCTCAATTTAATGAACTCTTCTATTCACTAAATTTAGGAAGATGATTAAAATGAGAATCCACATTGTCTCAATTTAATGAATATGGCCTTAAAAGGTGATGAGTTATTCGACAAAGGTTTTATAAAAATGATTTGGTCACACCATTTTGTCTCAAAAAACAACCGTACATTTGCAATTCTATATACAAGCACGTAACTTTCATGGTTTTCAATACGCATTCATTACAAATGACCAAAATACGTAACTTCCGATGTTCAAATACATTACACCACATCATTCACATACTCAACACTTGCAACAATTAACCATTCATATTGGAGTGATAGTATGGAACTCTACTTACTCTACAAGGTAAAAAGCAAATAATTTTATTATATTATAAAATAGTCTTATAGCCTGTACCACATTCGTTTTGGGGGCTAAAACAAGTTCTTCATACATCTCACTTGTTCGAATATACTTGCATTCCTACAACTATTGCATTGTTTCCAAATGGCAAATGACAAATTGACAATGCATTACACTTGAAACCACATTAAAAAACAAAGCCCATAACTACATAATGGCACCTTGTATTTTTCTACAAAATAACACTATACTTCATTCAGAATCAGAACTACTATCATGATTTTGACTTTGAGGCGTAGAACCGGAGCCACCATATGGCCCATATCCGCTTGATTGTCGCCCTTGTCCATAATTTTCGTAATAAGGACCTCCAAAAGTTGGAGGTGGAACTGAAGCATATTCATGTGAGCCTCCAGTCCCTCCATGACTTGAACCAGTGTAGTAAGAACTTCCATGAGGCCCATACAAATCATGTCCTCCTGTTCCCGGATAATTTCGCGAGCCGCCTTGTTCCAAACCACCATAGTCTGTATAACTGGTGTTTCCATGAGGTCCCCTTGTTCCTGGGTAATATTGAGGGCCGCCATGTGAAAGACCACCGTAGTCCGTATAGGTCGTAGTTCTATAGCCTCCTTCTACGTTTGGACCACCATCTCGAGGGTTGTTGCTATAGTGTGAACTACTTCCTCCATGTCGCGAGCCATGTACATCACGTTCACGACGAGGTGAAGTGTGATATCCATGAGGTCGGCCTTGATCCTCGACACTCCTCCTCAATGCTTCCCGCATTTGATTCTCGTATTCTATGTCTTCGCGTTCTTCTCGGCGTTCGTGCCTCTCCGGAGGTGGAGGTGGCAACTGTTCAGCTGGTTCTTCATCATCGTCAGCATCACTGTCCTCTGCATCCCGCATAGGCCAACTTGGGCACCCAAATTGACCTCGGTTTGACCAAGCCGGCATGCAATCACTTTCGCCACGCCAGTTAGTGAACACCACAGCTAAGTGACATGTCATCTTCGTCTCTTTATTCATCCCTATAACTGTACGCCAGTCAACGTCTTTCTGGAGTACAATCTCCGCCCAAACCATTGCCATGGTAGAATAGTTCATGATGGTAGGCTTCGAGGAACCTAGATTTGAAGCTGTCCAAATTTCTTCGTATTTCTCTACAAAGTGTCTACTCGTACACGTCTTCATAGGGCCTTCCCACCGTCTCACTTGCTTCTCCAAACTGTAATTTGCTGACCACAGTTTAGCTATGTGTGACATGGTCACATATTTCTTGCACATTGTACAAGTCCACACTTTGTCGGACTCGTACTCCCACCCCTCCTTTGCCACATTGAATTCATCGAAGTAAACATCCCAATCTAGTTCTTGTGGTTTTCCCTTCGAATTTTTCTTCGAAGAACCGGAAAGAACCGAAATTCCTTTGTGAGGCACAGTACCCTTCTCTATAAATGACCTCAACGTTAGAATGATTAATGTGTAGTGGTTTCAGATTATAATAATTAGTGAATACCACTCATTCATTCACAATTGTTCACACACCAAAGCGGAAAGGGCGCACAGAGACCAATAGCCGCTGGATCATCCACTCCACAAGGGAAACAATTGTGCGGAATGAGCCGTCCGCTTCGCTTTTTATACCGACCGACGAGGCGGACGTCGCTGTCGGCTTCCGGGTCGGACGGCAAGATCGGACAGACAGCGTGAATCCGCATCTCCCATCCCACGGTCGACAGAGACGTACGGACGGCCGAGTCGGACGGACGCGCCGACTGCTTGGCCGTCGGGCTGTCCGCCGAGTGGACGGGTGGATGGGCGGACGGACGGACTTTGTCTGCCCCGACCAATCGGCCGTCGGCCCAACCGAGAGGCCGTCAGCCCATCCGCTCAGCAGACGGGTCGCTGCTTTCGCCGACCACTTGGTCGGCGCAGTGTCCGCTGAGCGGACGGCCAGGCAGCCCATGACCTGTGGATTCTCCAAACTTAGTTATTTGTGAGTAGAGAATCCAAAGGAGTGAGCTGGCAGCCTGTTAGACTATTAGTTTGTCATGAACTTCAGGTAAGGACATAAAAACTTTGAAAACTGATGGCAGGAATTTTGCCCCTTCAATGTGAAACTTGAAAAATAACTCCATGCCCTAAACCCTAAACCCTATACCCTAAAAACCATGAATCCTACCCGTAATTCTAATGACTACTCACTTTTAGAATTTCGATATTTCTCTTCATCAAATATGTTTGCAATTGACTCATTCCTATATCTTATAAGTACTTTGAGTACAAACTATAAATATATATAGAGTGAGACAAACTAAATTTTCATTTTTTCATGGTGAATTTTAAAAATATGTAATTGAAGAAAAGTGAAGTTTGTAGTCATTTTCTAATGCATATAATCATAAAATAATGATTCTTTGTGAAATACTTAAAATCTGAACTGTAAACTTCAGAACTCGTAAAAGCTTGTTTCTAAAAGAGTAAAAGTATTGCTTTCAGTAGTCAAAACTTTAGTAAACTAAAAAAAAATCAAGTATGAAAAGTTATAAAAAAAGACATTGCAACTTGCAAGCACTCAATACATGACTCTAAAATAATATGAGTATTTCTTAAAATCACCCTTCAATTGCGAATAAAATCCAACAAAAACTAAGAAAGTATGATTATACAAAGTTACAAACTATGGTAAAATAATCGGGGGTGCTATTTTGTGAGCCTTTGGAGCGTGAACCCAAGAGCTGTGAGCTTCTGAGCCTTCAACTTTTTGCAAAAAAATTTTAATGTATGGGTTGTGGACCTATAACCGTGGTTGACATTTTGTAGGGCTTTGAGTGTGAGAATACAAATTACTAGAGAAATAGTAGTTTCAGGATAACAAAAATATAACAAGGGATCAGAGTTCAGGATTAATAAAAACATGTAGTGATGTTGAAGGATGTGAAAAGTATAACCGTAGTAAGATATAGAAGTGATAGAGTTCACAATGGAGATCAATGATGAGAACTACTAGGAGATCTGGATGAAGAACTACCAGAAGATCTACATGAAGAAGTGTCATGGCTATTTGATGTCTCACTGATAGACTCTTTAGCCGAATCATCCATGAACATGAGAACTCGAGGATCTACCTTACAAATCCTTGAACACTGTCTACTGCCAAAAGTAGCAAACTGTGAAGCTAATGCCTCGGCATACACTGGTAAATGAAATGGCTTAGGCGGGCTAAAGAAGAATGGAGCCTTCCCAAAGGACAGTCGATGTTGTGCCGTTCTCATTTTCTTTGCTTGCCTATACAAAAAAAAGACCACACATGAGATCAAAGTACATGATGAAACCTAGATGGATAACTTTGAAAATTTAGGGATAAACTTACTTACTAAATTTTGAAGTCCTCACGACATGACGGACAGGCACTTCTTCCTCTTCCAAATCAATTGGAGGAGCAGGAGTGTGCTCCGGTTGAGTCACAATATTCGATGCACGGCGAGTTAATGGAGCTAGCAGTCCATCATATATGGACTTTTCTGCTTCCAAGGCCACAATATGACAACCAGTAGCACGGCAAGCATATACACATGAACCTGCATAGAAGAAGGAAGTCATTGAACCATCTACATGAACTGGAATGAATACATCAAATCCTAATGTGGTTAAAATTCGGGACTCACAAAAACTAACTGGAAATACAAACCTGTAGATGCGGTGCAGTCCATGACAATATCACCAGGCAAGGTCGTTGCTTCCACAAGCATTTGCATAAATGCCCGGGCCTTCTCCCGAGGACCCCGCCAAGGAATCTTCCCGTTTAAAGCCACATCATCCTTCCCACAGAAATTCTGCAAGATGTCGTCCCGGCCCACGTTGATGCCTACTTCTTCATGCTCAGGTACATCTTGGAATGAAAACCGGCTCTTGAATCGGCCCTGGGAACCTCTCACGTAGAGTGAAATCGCAAAGCGCATCGTCTACAAAACAATCAGAATTATTGAATGGCTTTAAAGATGAAATTCAAATTTAGGAACTGAATACAAACTCAAAGAATTTAGAGCATACCGTGGCTGATGGGTCGGATGGAGACGCTAGGTGGAGCCTATTCATGCCCCACCAATCCTTCTTTGAAGTAAATTCAAACGACTTTAAATTTCCAAGCAAGTGAGACTTGATGTCACGACTAAATGGGTACATCATAAGGAGAGCACCACCGTCATGCAGATAGTTGTCAGCAAAATCGAAGACATCAGTAAGACCTTCCGCCAAGAACTCGTTCCATTTGGGAACTGATGTTGGTGGATTGGAAATTGTAGGGACCGGTAATCCCTCTGGGAGATCTACAACTATGAGGTCAACGGCCGCCTGCCCAGTAACCACACCATTGAAGAAGCGCTCTTTGTCTGCCGCATGCTGACCACATACAAACCAGGTAAAAAATTAGCCATAAATTAACTACAGGAACGGTACATCATAGACTCAGCCACTGCAATAACCTCAATGCCATTGTCATCCTTCATCTAATGAAACCATTGTAAAAATGAGGAGACATAGTACCTTATTGAACAACTCTATGATGGCATCAAACGATGCAGGCCCCGCATCCTCACCGGATCCCAGCAAGCTAGAGACTCCAAGGTTCAAGATAATCTCATCCACGTTATCCTGTGCTTCCAAAGTATAGGCCTTGGGAGGAAGCCCATGGAAAAGCTTCTCCTGCGTGAGTGAGAAGGCTGAGGAGGTGGGCTTCACCGCGCCATCACTAGTAGCCTGCTTCGCTCCTTGCGACTCTGCTTTCCTCTTCCTTCCGTTCAACTTACCCTTTGCCTCGACCTTCCCTTTCTCGATATCACGTGCTTTTCTCTTAGCATCATTCTCCTCAGTCTTCTTCTTTGTTAACTCCCATTTTTCTTCCTTCTTCTTGTCAGATGCCTCTCTCTTTCTTAAAGCAACCTCTCGA
Source organism: Climacium dendroides (assembly GCA_950106755.1). Lineage (NCBI taxonomy): Eukaryota > Viridiplantae > Streptophyta > Bryopsida > Hypnales > Climaciaceae > Climacium > Climacium dendroides. Next base: position 5,187,320 of record OX467082.1, on the reverse strand, counting down.
GCATCAGCGTCAAGCCCCGCAAATTCATCAAATTGTAGATCCACCACGCCACTGTCTTTGATGGACTGAAAGAGCGCCGTCTCCTCAGGTGGGATGAACCCCTGACTACATTCAAGGTACCACGCCCCTGATTGCAAATGAGCACTCGTCCAATTTTTCACTTGAGACGGTGAGAACATGCAGTCGGAGGAGGTCCGGTCAAGCCAGGTGTTGAGGAAAGGCGGTAAGTCAGCTTTCGCAATTGCTTTCTTAGGAAACAATTCAAATTTAAAGTACCTATAGTACAAGGCCGGGACTTAAAGAGATTAGTTAACCATGTAGACAACAGTAATCCACAGTCATGTCCCTAGAAAGCTAAGAATGAAGAGATTGGAAATGAGGTCCCTCACCTATAGATTACTCTCTTAATCACAAGGTTAGAGAACTTCTGGTCTTTAAAAGACTTTGACTTCTTGAAGGCATCTGCACCCTTAAACGTTCCTGGGTAGGCATGGTCCCACACCTTCATCCGCCATCCCTCTATGTAGTCCACAAGAGATTCAGGCTCGCCAACAACAGCCATATCCACATGAATATTATCGGAGCGGATGATGCCCTCATACATCTCAACCGCAGCATCCTCAATCTGACCCAAGCCAAGATAATGACATCAATTAGTGTCAACAACAATAGCTCAAATCATGTGCTCAAAATTCATGAAAAACAGTGACAGATTCATACCGCGGTATACCAACACGCCTTGGCAAGGAAGGAGTTGATCTTGTCATCATTGGCTAGTCTTGGTGGAAATCGTCGTGCCTCACGTGTAGGTCCAGATGAATTGAGCCATTTGAGCCACTTCACCTTGTGACTTGAGTCTGCATTTGCTGTAGCAATGAGCTGAAGTTTGTCGAGAGTCAACTCTTGAACTGCGTACATGCTCCAATGCCGTTCAATCTGTCAATGATCAAATAGAAACGTCAATCAGTGAAAACAACATGGATGAAGGCAAATTAATAAAATCTATTGGGTCAATTAGTAAGCTTGGACAATGCCCAGCAAGAAGAATTTAAGAAAACTAAAAAGATATTGAAAAAATGAAAATGAATGACGTTAGACAAGCAACCTAGTGACCCAATTCACTAGAGTAAGACACTCTAGTTACATGATAAAGGATCCAATTCAAGAATCCACGGAAGATAGACTACAAGATTTAGGAAGCATGAACTCTCAATTTGGATAGCTAAGTGTTTGTCTCGGTCCAGAGGCTGTAATATCTAGGCCAACTCACTGCTTCCAAATACTTATAGGAATGGTCAACCTCAATCATTCTACGTAGGTATGTGCTGAGAGAGTGAAACATGTCTATGTGTACCTGTTGAAGCCAATCATCTCCTAGTGCTAGATTCGCAACAGAAACTATTTTTGATAGCTTTTTATAAAGGAGATGTGTGGCATCCTTTGTAGAAGTCCTCATTGCAGCTGCAACCCCCGCATCAGTAACTTCCTCGAGAGGGGTGTCCTCATGGTACTTTCGAACAGCTGCGTCCGAGGCTGCTGCAATTTCTTGCTGCAAGCACCAGCAATTTGGATCAAAATACTAACAAAGGAATCCCACTATGATCAACAGATAATTCCTTGTTTTGGAACACAGTACCTGAAAGATAAATGACGTGAACACGTCCAATGGCATGGAATACCATGTCTTCCTCACATTTTGTTGACAAGACTTAACATCCGCGTCACTAAGAAGCTCCTTGAATTTCTCAATTGGCATCGCCCCGTACTTGCGAACGCGATATAAGGTGTGCACGAGATTAGTCTTCACATGAGAGTTTTCAGTGTGCCTGAAAACATCCATGAATCGAGTGTATGATATCCAGAAGTTATGAAATTGTGATATCAAAAAACGGCTGCAATGTAAAACAAATGCGAACAAGAGATGAATAAAACCTTACTTGTTGATATCATGCATGACCTGCATCGCCACTCCCACCCTCCCTTTTGTGTCTAAGATTATTGAGTCAACCAATATGTGCCAGGCCAAGTCATCACTATGGAGACGTCTAATGTGCCTCATCCATGCGATTCGACGATGATTTCCGTCACAGACATAAAACTTTGCATCCTCGAGATGCTTGAGCTCCTCCACACCTCGGAGTTTCTCATTGAACTCTTCATTCACCGAGTTCCAATGCAAGCCCCACTCAGCTTTCTCTAAATTTGAGAACGTTCCACCGTGGCCGTGCTCATCTGCCACAGAGACATAGAAGACTCGAGCTCCTTCTTTGTAGCCATGCACAAACTCTTGCTCTAGCTTAGTTAGATCACAATTAAGGGTCAGTCTAACCATTGGCATTGGAACCAAACGACATAGTGGAATTTTCATTCGTGAAAGATGGACTGGGACAAAACGCAATCCCGAAATGGTGGTCACAAAGTCAAGCTTTTGAGACTTGCGAATGTCATCTTCTCCCTCGAATAGTTGGACTGTAGAGGAACCACCTACAGGATGAACATCCTTCTGTGTCTCCTCCACCGAGATTGTTGTAGGCTGTTGCACCACATGAGACGATCGTGGTTCTTCCATCGGGACGGCTGTGAGATCCTCTTCCAGAAGAGGATCTGGTTTTTCTTGGATTTGATTTTCGACCAAGACATTATCATCAACGGCATCTACCTGCGCAAATATAAGCAACGTGATTAGGACCTCAAATATTCACTAGAATGGTCATAATTCGGAAATTCCTATACAAGTTCAGCTCCTTCATATCTGAAAATGTAGTCACGGTGGTGAGATCTGCTTTAACCATCCCTAATCTTCCATCAATTCCTTATTGTTTGGCATTGCTGAAGTAGCATGAATTGCAACAAACCTTAAGACCATTGTGCTTGAACGCATGCATTCACGACTAGAGTTGCGTATTATCGAATTAAAAGAATCTAATCGTGAGGCACTTCATGACTCTCGACACCGAAGTACAAGGACACAATGCAACTACGCAGCAACACACTAAAGCTCTCGGTGGCGAGAGCGGGACCCCGGATTGTCCAACCTGAGATAGACCTCTCAATGCTCTCAGTGGCGAGAGCAGGACACGGACTGTCCAACCTCCGACAAACCTCTCAAGGCTCTCGGTGACGAGAGCGGGATCCCAAATTGTCCAGCCTGCACCAATCCTCTCATGGCTCTCAGTGGCGAGAGCAGGTCCACAAATTTTAGCACATCAAAATCATGAAGTCAAGGCTCTCGGTGGCGAGAGCAGGACACGGACTGTCCAACCTCCGACAAACCTCTTAGGGCTCTCGGTGACGAGAGCAGATCCATAGATTCTCGCACTTGAAAATCATGTAGTCAAGGCTCTTGGTGGCGAGAGCGGTTTAATGGATTTTCCAACCTGTAATGAAGGTGTGAAGTCTCTCAGTGGTGAGAGCAAGACCCCGTATTTTCCATCCTGCAATCCTGTAGGGAAGTCTCCCAGTGGCAAGAGTGGGATATCGGATTCTAATACCTACAATCATATAGTCTGGGTATTGCGCAAACTGATTCTCGGTGCCGAGATGAAGCCTCACAGTCTCCAAAGTCTACAATACTGACATACTTCTTTGGGTCATCTCAGCGGACAACCTTAGAACTTTGCAAGCTCGTGAAATCAAAAGCGAGCTACTAGTGGCAAGAGAGAATCACAGGACCCCCACCCTACAAAATCTGCTTCCGTGCTTGAAGACTCAACGAGGACCAACTGGAATTTGCGCAAGTGACTGCAACCACGACTTGGTTCTCGATGGCGAGAGCAAGTCCCCAGTCCCCACGGCTTTTAGATCCCAGATGCGTACCTGGAGGATGACAGTCGACCAACTAGTATATTTGCGAGAGGATATTTTCCTAAAACGACTCTTGGTGGCGAAAGTAGGATCCTAAGTCCCCGAAAGCTCCCAAGAATGCACATCAGTCGGGGAGATTGCAGCGTTCTCTGATCCTAGATTTCTATCTCGGTGGCGAGAGACGAATCCTGAAGCCCATCTATGAGGACAAATACAAACAATTTTGCGAAAAGAAAATCATAAATAGAAAGAGTTTGCAGGCCTCGAATCCCGCCTGCAGCTTCTCGGTGACGAGACTACTGTCATCTGCGTAGTTCCTTGCAAGAGTCAATCAGACACGGCTTGGCTTGGTGTTGTTGCTCTAGCAACCGAGATTTGAGAATACGATGCTCCAGTACTATCCATTTGAGGAGATGTAAACGAGAATATTATCGTTATCGGATAATCTTCCAACATCGCGAATTGAAATCGGAAGTCTCGATGACGAGATTGTCAGGAGACGGACACGAGATTGAGATTAGAACCCTAGGAAAAATATGATTTCCGAGAGAGTCCGCGCGATGACTCCCTCTCGGTGGCGAGAACTCAAAACTGAGACAACGCCTCGATCCAAATCTTCTCCCAATGCAAAACTCAACCCTAAACGACTGAGCCGGAGACCACATAACCGATTGGGGAGGGTTCTACGAATGCTATTGAAGGTATCGGGGATCACAATGGATGCGTTACAAAGGCCATGATCCAAGATTGTACCTCACGACTATCAGAATCTGATGCTGAAACGTTCAGAGCCTCCTGCTCCCGCCGCGCGAGGTCTCGGCTCCGACTCGTCTCCATTGCCTCAGCTTTCGTCAAAGACTACTGCAAGTCAGACAGGAGATCGGGGACCCCAAACCCAAAAGTCACTGACCGGTCCTCCGACTTTGGCCACCGAGGAGGAAGGTCTCGGCGGCGAGACTACCGCGAGACAGACAGGAGATCGGGACCCAAAACCCAAAAGTCACTGACCGGTCCTCTGACTTCGGCCACCGAGGAGGAAAGTCTCGGCGACGAGACTGCCACGAGACAGACAGGAGATCGGGACCCCAAACCCAAAAGTCATTGACCGGTCCTCCGACTTCGGCCACCGAGGAGGAAGGTCTCGGCGGCGAGACTACCACGAGACAGACAGGAGATCGGGACCCAAAACCCTAATGACGATTGTTGTGACAGCAGTTGATCTCGCATCCAAGAAAACAAACCGGTTGAACTCTGTGGTTTATCCTACAAAGAATTCAACATAAGAATCCCAAGAGAGTTCTCATGATCACACCCTCTCAGTCGGAAGAACACGAAACCGAGAACTACAACTTCCTCCAGTTGGTATCCCAAAGCTAAGCTCAACCGCAAACGATTGAGTAGGAGACTGCAGAACTGATTGGGGCAGGTGGACTCAGAATTCATAATGGACTCGTTAAAAACTACATGAGCCAAAATTGTACCTTTTGAATATCGGAATCCGATGCTGAAACCATTGCGGCCTCTTGCTCACGCCGCGCGAGGTCTCGGCTCCGCCTCGTCTCCATTGCCAAAACTTCCGTTAAAAATTCACCGATTTGAAAGAACTAATCACAAGACCAAAGGAAACTCACTAAACCCTAAAAGAGGCGGACAGGAAGACACAGAGGGAAGACGACAGATCGCTTCCAAGTCTGCAGGCGATTGGAGGTGGAAAGGCGGACAAGTAGACACAGAGGAAAGACGGCAAATCTCGCTTAAGTCTAGAGGCGGTTGGAGGTGGCGAGTTGCGAAGAATGTTCAAGACGCGGTTAACAACTATGGAGAGCAGATTAGGGTTGAGGAATGTGGGAGTGGAAACTAATCACATCTAGGGACCTACAAGGTCCATAGAACTAGAATCTATACTTAGCATTCCGAGGTTCTCTACTCAGTAATGTATACTTCGGGTTCAATGGGAATTCACTTAAACATCGGCCATTTCCTATTTTTTAGACAAAATTTGTTGTGTACAAGGACACATGATGATTATAGGTCCTCGACATCCTTCTTCAATATGTTTGAATGGAATATTCATCATGCAAAGTATAACTTCAAAATGCGAGAAAAACCTAGACGAGATGCAATACATTGAATATCAATATCATGTTTTCATTGTTTAGGTGATTCTAGCATCAAGTCATCAACTAGAAAGTACATGCATAGTCTACAATATATCTGATAAAAGACATCATACATACATTACGCAACCGTGCACTACTTGGATCATTGTCATTTTGTTCACTTCTCTGTTCACTGTGGCGATTTGAACTTGATTGCTCCCTTTTCCCTAGATTGCATATGAATGATCTCTCTTGTGAGTTTTCCACCTTCTCCTCCTCAAGCTCAGATGATGTTGGGGTCTTGCGAATTAGCCTCCTTCGTTTCATCCTTGCCCTCTTCAATGCCTTATTACTACTGTAGAAGAATAAACTCCTTCTCCTCTTTCTCCGCTTTCCAATACTATTTTGATCACCAAAAATGTCTATCTTTGGTGGCATCTACCTCAACTGATCCTTTGGAAGCTTCCATATGCATACATGTCCTCTCTCACTAGTTAGAATATCAAAATGCAAAAGATCTCAACATAGGAATGTAAGAAACTTTGTGTAGACCTTCTTTCTGTACTTATAGTGTAGTATGTGGACATTTTTTTAAAAATGAATTCCAGTAACGAATGACTTCATAGAATGTTTTCATTCACTTTTTTGAATCCCTTGTCTCCTGTGATTTGATTCTACTGGAAATCTTGCATTGGGGATTGTTTCCCAAGCTAGTGGTAATGAGGATTCGATTTTCTCAAATACTAGCTTTATTATAGGTCATACAATAAATCCAAAAGCGCCACTTGTAGATTCTAACAGTAGGCAATATCTGCTTCTTTAAACCATATTCTTGATAATGATATGTCAATAGCTTCATTCTAGTTGTACTTACTTGAAATATTTTCAAAACGTCATTACTTCGACTTCTTTAGACGAACCACCATTGATAGTGTCCTTTATTCGTGTGGCTTGTCCCGTACGTCAATTTTGGACATCTGATGCACCCATTTACATCTCTGTCATTGTTTGGGCACATGGATTTAGTGTTCTGGCTTAACTGACTAGTAGTGTTTACCATTTAAAATACTCCGTTTCTATTTAGATGTGGGTCCGTTAGGGTCCGTTAGGGTCCTATTTAAGCTTAGGAAGATTGTATGTTCTCAAGTGATTTACTGTTTCTTTAACTTGTTAGTCGTACCCGTAATGGCATCCATTAGAGCAAATGGGCATGAGGTGCCTCTTCTCATTCGCATCGGTAGTACTGGTTTTGCAAATTTGTCCAGCGACCTTCTCCATGTTCGATACGGTTTCATAGAGTCTTCCATCTACGTTGAAGAAGAGATTCATTCTGAGACCGGAGCACTTGTTCAATCGATTCTCGTACCCAGAACTGCTAATCAGTACGGATATATTTGGAACTTAGAAGTAGGTCGATATAGAGCGTTTGGTTTGTCATCTGTTGTTGTGGATGCTTCGACTGAGATAGTAACACCTATCTCTGATGCATCCACTGCACAATTTCCAATATTGAAATCCGTTAAGAGAGAACCACATGATCCTTCTCTAGCTGACGAGGAACAAATCCGTTTGAATGTCGATTGCGCGGTACGTGAGTTACTAAGTCCAGTAGTTGAGTTATCTAGTGATTCAGAGGATGAGCATGGAAATAGTAGTCATCAATCTTTTCCATCAAAAGTGAATGATGCTTCTACAAGAATCGAGGCCACAAAGTCTAATGGATTGCGTGATAGTAGTGTTGGGAGCTCAATATTCTCACGTCCTCCCTTCTATCCGGCAGACCGTGATCACCCTAGTGTGCTGCAAAGTCTTAGAAAGCTAGCTAGTATTCGAGGATCTAGGAACGAGATTGCAAATCTCAACTTTGATTCAATTGAATGTAAGAAGGTCCAATTCCTTCCAACTAGCTTTGATGGAGATATTATCTTTGAGCTTCCACCGTGTAGGTCGGCGTCTGAATTGAGTTCTTCAAAGAATATGGATGGCATGGATAAACGCTATGATGGCCATACATGGTGTCGTACAATCACTTCTAATATTCACAACGAGTTAGGGCTTAAATTCAGGAAGTCGTCTTGTGTTGGTCATTTGGCATGTTCGAATCCTGCATGCGATTATTTGAATCGATGCTCCAGTAGAAATGAAACAGAGTGGATGGGTAACACAGCCACTCCATTCCTTGTAGGATCCAATCCGCCTAGAGACTCCACTGTAGTTTGCAAAGTCTGCAAATTACCGCCCATTTGTATCAATTTCTATGACGGAAGGATTTACTATGTCATAGGTCCATTCCACATGACGAGGGCATGCATCCATCTAAGTATTCATGTCCACCCAGTTAGTGATGGTTTGTGTAGAGATGCAGTTGATACTATTTCAGGTCTCATCGCAAAAGAAGTTTCAAAAACCCCTACTGCTAAAGCATCAGCCATTGCATTGGCTACTAGCAAGGAATTCCTCGATACATTCTTAGTTCACTCTGGTGACGGACCCAAGGAGATGTTGCAAGGCAAGGCTCTTGATGATGTCATGGATAAATTTCAAGTCCTTAGTTCGCCGAATGTCCGGAACATCATTGCTTCTTTTCGTAGCACTGGAGTAGGAAGAGGGGAGATTGATCGTCTACTTGCAATGAAGAAACAAGCAAAGATTGAGTTTATTCATGACAGTGTGTTCCCAGGACAGGGACAGAACAAGGTGTATCTCTTCAAGATGCTCGTGGATGGCCCAGGGAGCGGGGTTGACCTTGTGAGGAGGATGCAACCCGGAGGTGATCTGGCGAATTGTTGGCTTATGTTTGATCATGTGAAACGCGTCAAGGGCTGGACCACAATTGCGTGCCACGTATATGATTCAGTTTATTGCAAGGTAATGACAATTGCAGTTTGTGACATACAATCAGAAGATACCGAAGGGCAAGTCATTATGTGGAGGTGTCTCAATAAGGTAATGGAGAAGAACGACTTGCCAAATCCTAACTTCAAAGGCTTTATGGCAGACAGCGCACAAGCCAATTGGAATGCTATTAGAATTGTTTATGGATCTGGAGATCCATCCATCAAGATGATTGACAAAGAACGCACTTGCCTTTTTCATTGGGCTACCTCCATGAAGCAACACACCGAAAAACTCATTAAGCGTGAACTTCAATGCCAACACATGAAGCTGTGCAGAGACTACAAAGATGCTAAGAACTTAGAGGAAGCAGAGAGTAGGTACCTCCAAATCAAGGCGTGGTGGTACTCTTCTGGTGCGGCATCAGAGGAATCTCTATAGGAGCTTGAATTGTGGTTAGCCTTCTGGCACTTCAGATACTGTCAATGGGGGGGCTTCATGGAAACCGTAAGTACTGCATTCTTCTACCTTTCGATTCATTTGTCTTTTATATGCAGTTTTCACGTTGAGTTTTGGATTATTGCTAATGTGAGTGCCAAAACAATGTACAGGATCTATCCGTGGAAGAATTGGCTGACATTCCATCTTGTAACCTCTCTGAGATGATTCACAACAAGTGGCTACAAGCATCCGGTAAACGCGGTACAGACTTATACATTGCGACATGTGATGATTGGGTCCGTGCCTTCATGCAAATGACCAATTATCGAGTGTACCTTAATGGTGGGCCATCTGGACATGGACCTTCCCGTCAGGACCTAAAGTTGAAGAGGGCAGTAGCATCAATGGACGGGAAACGAATTACTGATGCTTTGTGCAGTATGCCTGGTGCTGAAGACATTTGTACATGCATCCCCCACTTGGAAGGAGAAGAAGTGTTTGGGTCCATTAAGAGGACCCTTGATGTTCCTATTGGCTCTGAAGGAGATTCTCATCGCCCAGATAAGGTGAATTTTTCCCACCCACGCGTTCAAATTCGGTCAGCTCCAAGCTATGTTAGGAATACAGTGGATGATACACCACCAGTTCCTCATGTCAAACATGTGTTGGAGACAGATTGTGATCCATTTCAGTGGTACATAGCCCGCCTTTCTGTGAAGTCTAAGAGAAAGTGCCATGCCATTCAATCGGAAACGGAGGTTAAGTGCAAGATGATCATTGTGAGGGATGCTACAGCCACAGCTGCTCCATTATATAAGGGGCAGAAGCGTGAGTTCAAAGGGTCTAGAGTGGAGATTGATGAATTTTGGTTTTGTCCAGACGACATCAAGCGCTGTGTAATGGGTCTCAAAAGGTCTCATGTTCTTAGCCGACCTGAAATCCCTCGCGTGTGGCCCGTGATGCTTGGTACTGCCCTCACTTCTGATGAAATCACATTGTTTGAAGAAGCAGGTTTCAACCTCTAGGAGCAACTACCTTTGTCTCCACGACGGCTCTTCACGTCTTCAAAACTATTCGAGGTTGTAGAATGGACGTACGCAAGACCACCTCATGCTAACAAGCCACCATGTGTTAGGAATGGAAAAAACATTCGTAGGAATGAGAAGGCACCTACTGATGAGTACCGGAATCAATGGGAGAGTGCCCGAAATGTATCTGGAATCATTCTCAGAGTGAACATTTTGCCTTACCCAGGACTTGGAGCTATCATTACTCTACAGTCAGGCGTAGAACCTCACCATATGGTGAACCGGGTCACTCTTTCTAATTTTCCATCTTGCACTTGTTTGTCCTTTAGCACTATGATCTCTGCCTCCATTGGTAAGCGAGGGAAATATGTCAACTTCAAACATCTATATTACATTTTCCGTTACCTTTGCAAAGTAGATTCGAAGAAGGACCCCTTCATCCATGCTCCAAGCCTCAGCATGGATGAAGTCATGAAACTACTTGAAAATGCAGGGATGATCAAAATGAATTCTTAAAACTGTAGTTAGAATATGTAGAACCGTCCTATACAAGCCCAGCATATAGAGTTAGATTCATATGTATTTGGAACTTTGAGTGAAAATACTACATGTACGGAACTATGTATGCTTTATCTATAATTTTGCAGAGTGATTAGTGTGTAACTTTGATTGTTGCATATTCTTCTCCCTATAGGCAATGTAAATGCTTTATATACTATGTGTAATGTATGAAACGTGTGGAAGTACACTGTAATGCTTCTCCCTCAATCTGTGTTTGGTTAGGACTTAGGAAGTACACAAGTGGGACTGATTTTATATTAAAGCCTCACAAAATATTCCTATCCACCTAATCCTAGTGTACCCCCATTTTAATTTTTTTTTTTTAATTTTTTTTTCTGCTCCTCCCATCCAAACAGATTGAGGCCATCGACAATTGAGTGTTGAGCTTTATTAAACTTAAGTTAATGAACTTCAATATTTAAAAATTGGGACAGTTTGCTTCAACAAGCCAAACTTGAAATAATCAATAACTTAATGATTTTTTACCTTCAAATATCATTAATTCATGAAAGACAAAAACTCTTAAAGTTGAGCCACCTATAGTTGACCACTTAAGCACTGGTGGGCAAAAATTAGGCCATGACAAAAGTCCAAAGAGTTGTTTGTCATGTTGTATGTAGGTCCCAAAAAATCACCCAAATTTTGCAACTTTGTCACCACCCTAAACCTCTCTCGATACAAAGAGACCCTTTGAGAGGTTTCATGGTTAGGACTTTCAACCAATTTTTTTTTTTTTTTTTTTTTTTTTTTTCCGCGACTTTTTCACCCTTGAAAACCTCTCTCGGTACCGAGAAACCTCTTTTAGGCGCTTCAAAGTCGGGACTTTCACACACCCCAAAAAAAAAAAAAAAATTATGGTGTGCATGCTACAACAATCCCACATTATAGATCCACAGTCATAGGGCTGAAATTTTACTATTAATATTAAATTTTTGAAATGTCTCCCCTTTTTTCTCTATTGGCCTAAACAAATTTTAATTTTTTTAAATCAACACTCTAGGCTCACAAAATGTATGCTCACAGCTCTTGAACTCACGCTTTTAGGCTCACAAACTAGCGTCGTTGGTAAAATACTCATTCAATCACTTTTCACTATAGTTATTAGTTAAATATAGAATGACCTTATTCCATCTCCAACTCCAATTCCATTTCATAAAATTGCATCTAAACAATTAAACAAACTGTCCTTTAAAGTTACAAATCTCAATGCAATAATGCATTAAATAATTCGGTTTCTGTTTATAGGTCATATTTAGGTATTTATGTAAAGTCAACTTGAGGGATTAGAGTTAGAGCCCCTTGAAGTTGTTGTTAGTAATTTAACAAAAGAATAATATTCTAAATCTTGTATATTTTTGCTTCTATTCTTTGTGTACATATTGGTTTATTGGTTACCTCCATTTCATCAAATTGGTCATTGAAGGTTTGCACTCTCCAGAATCATTTTGGATAAAACATCTTGATTTAGATGAAACATCTTCCTAGTCACTTAGTTCATCATTCCAAATATAGAATTGGGAGCCTTTTGACATTGAAATGTAAATAAAATACAATGAAAATTCTAAATTTTTTCTAATTTCTAATGGATCTAGGTGACTGCAAGAAACATTTGATAATTTTGTTGTACTTCGTCCAATACTCTTATACTCATGATTTTTTTGTAGAATACTTTCAAAATTTAAAAGAAAAATATTCAAAAAACATTGAAGAAATATGTCCAAGTAATGTCCAATGTATTCACTTTCAAGATGAAGGCAATTACCAAAAAAAAAACCACCACAAAATTCTATAAGTAGGAGAAAGTTCTAGAATAGTTCCAATTTTAAGAAAATATATGCTCTAACGTGTAATTAAAAAAAAAAGGGAAAAACTATACAAATATTATAAAAATCCCATTTGTAACAATTTTCTGAAGATGGTCATTTATGAAAAGAACCATTCAAAGAACATTACGCGTTTCAAAAGTCATTAATAAAAAAGTTCATTTAGTGAACTTGTACACCACATAAAATTCAATATTTTTAGGATTCCTTTAAGTTTGCTACAAAATCATCTTCTTCAAATCTCAGATTCAAATTTGTTTATTCGGGTACTAAATAGTCCTAAAAATCCCAAATATTAAAATTTCCAAGAAATTAGATAAGCTATAAAATAGTTATAAATACCTTATTAATAAATCTTAAATCATGTAGATCTAAAATGCAGAATTTCTGGCCAACAAACAAATCAACATGCAAGGTGAGATAGAAAATAGTATAGGTGTTTCTTCATTCATTTGAGCTTTCCAGCTTGGATTAAATATTTTGCGGAACAATTTGGCTGGAGGTTTCAAATTACAAATAATACAAATGTACTTATGTAGGGATTTCACATAGAGCTTTCTCCGCTACATGAAACCTTGTTTTCATTTAAAACCGGTTCCATTTATAGTTTCATTAGTTTGACCATATAAATATATGCATTGTAAATTTGTAATTCTGTAAAGAATGCTACATGGTGACATAGCCGACTGGCCGTGAAAAACTGTAGCCCTGAAATCGAAAAATATTTAAGTAATTTACTCTTTGCATTTTCTAGTGGTAGGTTTCATTCAAGATTCGTTGGCAAGGGCTTTAGCTTTGTTATTGTTCATTCCCAAATTATGTATAAATGTATAATTTGTACAGTTTGCTAAACCAAATTCCCGCCCCCCCCAAAAAAAAATGTCATGGTAATATGGTATTGACGTTCCTTGAAGGCTGGAAGGGATGATTTTTGCCTTCCGGTCGGAGACTTCTGAATCATAATAGTGATACGAAAATCTTTGAACGGAATTCAACTTTCACTTCTTCCAACCTTATAGGAACATCTACTTAAGCAAGAGGATCAATTCATTCGTCCAATCATCCCCCCCCCTTTTCCACAAAGAATGAATAGATCACCCATTTTTGAGAAATGGGAATTGGTTGTTGGAAGTTGAAACCAAGCCTCATACCACCGCATGAACTCAAGTGATCGAACCTCAGACCTGAGACTTGAAGACAAGAATCACAATAAGTCCCAGTTTCCCGAATGGCAGATGACCTCTTAATCATTTGGGTCACCTTTATGCGGCCGCTGCGGTCGGCCGATCCGCGCAGTCGGACAGTCTGTTGCAGACCATCGGTCGGCCCCGTCCGGCGCGGTCGGCCCATCATCGTGGTCCGACAGTCCGTTGCGGACCATCGGTCGGCCCCGTCCAGTGCGGTTGGCCCATCCGCGCGGTCCGACAGTCCGTTGCGAACCATCGGTCGGCCCCGTCCGCTGCGGTCGCCGATCGGACCATCGTTAAACCTGCGGTAGGCTCGGTCGCCAGTCTGCGGCCCTTGCCTCTCTTCTCTTTCTCTCGTGGACGATCTGCTACAGACCTGCGGTCGGAGAGTCTGCTGCAGTGCTGCCGTTGTGCCCCCCCCCGCCATTCCGCCAACCATGATCTTCAATTTTGTAATTTGGTATTTACAGATTTCAGTTTCTATGCAAGCTTTCTTTCTGAGGTTCATTATTTCTAACGCTTCCCAAGAAATTATCTGATTTATTTGTTTTGTACATGGAGAATGAATAACCAAAATACACGTAGTGAAGACTTCTTCAATTTCCTATTCAACCATTCAACCAAAGATAATGAATAAAAAAGGTTTATTACATTTTTCAAAATAAACACGCAAATTCCTATTATAGAGCAATGCATATCAAATGTCAAACCTCATTTCTCCTGCGTTCATAAAGTCTTCCAAATTCAAATCATAAAGATTTGAAGAACTATCTATGTAACGTATTCTAATCTAACCCGTTCTAAGAATGTAAGATTCAATTCCTAAGGATAATAATCACTATCTCCTTTTACCTCTGCCCCACTACTATAGTCTCTTGATATCCATCCGTCGTCTTCATCGTCGAAAGTATTGTCTTCATCATCTGATGAAGCCAATACTTTTTCTTTCTCTTTTCCTCTGATTTCCATAGATGTAGAAGCTTTCTTCCCGTTGCCTATGTTTGGATCATCCTTCCTCCGTAAGAAATTCTTACCGAGGATGCGTTCTTGAAGACCGCCGACCAATCATCTTTTCCTTGCGGGAAGAGTTGGAAGGGATAGTCGTGTATCCAAGGGGGTTCTTCCTCCATGTACTTTCTTCCTTGGGGAGATAGCAAATGGCTCCATCACTCGTTTCTTCTTAGGTTTAGCGGATTCTTCTACCATTGCTTCTTTTGCCTGTTGCCTCTATTGGCAAGCGACCGCTGTTATTTCATTTAGAGATCGCAGTTTCATGTCCTCTAGTCTTTGAGAACATTGTGGTGGGCGACTTGCTATGCTCTTGAACATTGATTCCAATGTCTCATCTTCTCCATCACTAGTACACTCTAAAGTAGTGAATTTCCGCTTCACAGTTTCTTCTTGAATGTTGGAAGCTTGCAATGTAGGTAGAAAACTCGCTGAACCCCCTAGAGTAGTACTACCACTTCCACCGTTCAACAATGAGCGTAGAGCGGGTGGAGGATCGTTATTCGTTGGACGTGGCGACCTCTGCATGTTGTCATTTTTGCCTTGGCCATTGTGGACCATGTTCGGACTTCTGCACTCTTTCGAACCTGAATCCCCCTTGTCCAATACCTCTAGCGGTTTAAGGCTTAGGGAGCTCGGTCCCTCAATGCTCTTATCAACCAATTTTTCTCCAAATTCGAAGCTTGTTTTGTCCGCATTCATTTTCTTCCAAGAATGTAGTTTGTCATTTTCTCCAGGTTGGCCTAATGGTATGGATGGAGACCTTTCATGTTCAATCACTTCATTTGCTTGTAAAGTTTGGTCTCTTGTAACTGATATCCCGTTCTGAACCGCCTTTTCCACAATGGTGTCTTCCTTGTTTGCCAAAACGGTATGGCTGTTTAGAAGTCGGCTCCCATCTACAAATCTCGCTATAGAAGGTAGATCTTCGTCTTCTAAAAGTTCAAATTCATCTCGGTTATTTGTACCCAAGTCAATCATGTCATCATCATACTCATTTCGTCTTTGTGACGGTCTACCACGAAAAGCGTACGTGTCCTCGTTCAGATCCTCTTCTTCATCGGATTTGAGGTTGTCATCACTTGTTTCTGGTTCCAATTCCGATTCCCCTCTGTCATCATTGACCTCCTCATTTCCACACCGTGGAAGATGTTCTTCCTCGACATCATGATCACTACTTTTGTCATCCTCCATAAGCCCCTCGGATTCCTCTGACTCCGCATTCTCGCGGTACCACATCTTCTCATCGTTCTCCTTTGAAGCAGCGAGGACTCTGGAATTGGTATACACATACACCAAATCCATGGCTCTCTTTGTTTTCAACTTGTTTCGAGCCTTATTATGAACAAATGAATAGCTACTCCAATTTCACTCGCATGAAGAGGAAGAGACCGATTGCCCTAAAATTCTCCTTGCAATTGGAGCAATGAGCTTTCCACAAACACCTTCAAAATCCCACCAAGCATGTGCTGATAATTTGGACTTGCTTGGGTCCAGCATATTGTGAAAAGGCGGTTCTTTATGTCGAAAAGCCATGAATTCTTTCACGACGTCAGCGTACTCTCCACGCTTACAAATTCGCATGAGGACACGCTTGCATGCGTCAATCGCCTCACCATCATCTGCTAGTTCTTTGTCGTGAAGCAAGTAGGGATTTAGAAGAGCTCCTGCATATTGAATATCGGTCTCTACCATTTCCCATCGCTGTTGGAATGCTGCCCTCAATGGCTTTGCAAGTTCTGAACTTAGTTTAAAAGGCGAATTCTCCAAATCCGCCACGTGCTTCCGTATTTTCCTCATGATATGCAAAACCTTGCCTGTGCATGGCGTCTTTGCATCTAAATCACATAGGCCATGTACCACGGGGTCCAGCAATTGAACGAAATTGGTGCAACGCCTCCAAAAGTGGTCATCGTTAATTATCTTTGTCGCATTTGTAGACTCCTTGCCACCATTCTTCTTCTTCCTCAATGTCCTCGCATATTTTCGCCAACGAGGGTCTGTTACACACTGTTTTAAAGCACCCTTTACCTTCAACAATCGGTGAAGCGCCATGTAATTGGAGGCGAATCTTGTTTCCCCCGGCATCAACAAGCTGTATTCTTTCTCATAACTCCGGAATATTGCAAGTGGCATGTGTCGCTTTCTAAAGAACTTAAGAACCGCTCGGGCGTCTGTTACTACCGTCTCCACCCATGCTTCCTTTCCCCAATCTTTGAGCAACAAATTTAAGGCGTGAACTACACAACCTTGGAAAAAAATGTGAGGATATTTGTCGGTTATAATCTCACACGCTCTGGGATTCACATGAGCATTGTCCGTTGTTATTTGCACCACATTTTGAGGCCCCACCTTCTGTATGAATTCATCCAAAATAGAAGCCAAATACTCTGCATTCTTTTCATGTCCACTTGTGTCCACTGATCCCAGAAATTGCTCCCCTACGGAAGATACAAGCATGACATTTACCAATGGCCGATTCGTAACCGAGGACCACCCGTCAATAGACAATGTTGCACCAAACTTTCGGATACTATCCTCGGTCCTCTTATGCAACTTCACCTCAAGATCTGCCTTTGCTTCGTCTAGCAATTTAGTTCGTAGAGCTTGATACGATGGAGGACTATATGGCCTTTTGAAGTCAGCCGTTCTCATGACGGCTTCTTTGAATGCTGCAGTCCGAGCTACCGCGAATGGTATGTTTGCCGAATAGAAGACATTAGCCCACAACATATTCAACTTCCGTCTTTCGGCTTCTTCAAATCCATCTGCTAATCGGCTTTGTTTTTGAGGCCTAGTTACAAAAGAAGGTGTAGGTCGTTGGTCACTAGGAATCACCCTTGAAGCTGAAAGAGTTGCTTGTTCCGATGCTGTGCACGAGTCTTCTTGTGTTGAACATGGCGACTCCCTTCCGTTTGAGGTATTGCCTAGAACCATCAGTGCGTTCCGACCATCTACATTTTCAATGATTGATTTGGATGGAAACATCCCATCACAACGAAGGAAAAGAGACTTGACATCCGATGTCAATCGTGGACATAGGCTTATTCCTGAGTCGTGCCTGCCATTTTTGCCTTCGTATCCCAAGTGGCTCAACATGCGACATTTCTGATTTACGAACTCCAGCCCACATGCCTTACACTTCACTTTGCCGGGGGATGGAATGGTATACCAAAGATGAGAATTTGTACTCATTTTAAAAAATGAATAGCTTGCGGATCCAATTTGAAACTTCAAATATCGGCCTTCGATTTCAAACGCATAGTACGTTCATTCCTGCACCCAATCGCATGTACGAAAAAAAATTTGTGTATGAAGCCTTGTAAACCAAAGCCCCCCTGTCCACTGAACTATACATTACCAAGCAACGGATACAAATTTTTCAATTTGCAGCTCGTAGCCCTTGGGAATCTTAGCGTTCAGCTTCTCAGGAGTGCTTGCAAATGACCTGAACCTTGCTCTTATACTCTGTCCAGTTCGCACTTTGCTTCAGAAATAAGAATTGACCGTTGCACAGTCCGTAGGCCGAGTACAACGGTCGTGAGAAATCAGCGGACGGCGCCGACCGCGCAGTGTGGGTGGACGGGGCCGACCGACGAAAAGGTCCGACCGAGCGGACGGGGCTGACCGCGCGGTCTGGGCGGACGGGGCCGACCGACCCAAGGGGGTCGACTGATCACTATAAGAAACCAAAATTTATTGATGTCAAAAGGAACGGATTTTAGGTGATATTGAAAAAAAAAACCCATGTTTTTATGTCAACAATGATGTCCAATATAACATCAATGGACATCGTTGTTGGCATAAAAACATGGGTTTGTTTTTTTCAATATCACCTAAAATCCATTCCTTTTGATGTCAATCCGTCACATAAAACAAGGTTTTCTTATAGTGGATCGGACTGGGCCGACCGACCCCACAGGCCGGCCGACCTCAAAGGGCCGACCGACCCCAGAGGGCCGAGCAAGCAAATGAGGCATAACATTGAGTCTGAAATAGAATATATTGAATTGAATTCAAACAATGAAATAAATAAATAAATGAAAAATAGACATATTCTTCAATTTATATGCCAAAAAAAAACTATATATATAAAGAAAGAGAGAGAATACAAAATATGTATATATAGATATACATGTAAAGTGAAGGAAATCAAAACATACTTTTGTGGCATACACCTATGATTTGATGTACATTATGAAGAAGCTATGATGAACGCGATAGCCTAAGTACAATAATTTTTGGTAGAGAAAACTACTAATTAAAATCCCCACAAGCTATTTATTTTCTACTAGTACTAATATAATAGATGTAGAGTAGGAAACGAAACATTTTCCTATTAGTTTTCAGTACTACTATCTTCTTCTGTAGCACGAGATGTCCCCTCCTTTGCCATGAGTCTTCTGCTTTTGCGACGAGGTATCGCCTCACCACCACTGGGTCCTTCTCTAGTTTGTACTTCCATGTCAACCCTCTCAAATAGTCTTTTAGTTTCTGGAGAGTGGTCATCCTCTTCTTCAACTCTCCGTTTATTCTTCCGCTTCGGAGACAACTCCACTTCATGGGCGTTTAAAGTCCTCAGAGCGGCATCTACTAAGTCTTCGAGGTACTGGATGACTTTATCTTCGCTCTGCACATAATACCAAGCTGGTACACCTTTATCAGCTATTGGAGGTTCGCCCCCTAGATACTTCCTCCACTTGGTGATAATATCATCCATCCGTTTATCGAAAGCCCGAGCAATCTCTTCCATCTTATGCCCTGTCATTGCTTTCGTATTCAAGTCCAACATGCAACGAACCTTAGCTTCTTCTTCCAACTTCGCTAAGATGTGGGCCCGCCCGACCAAATCAGAATTGTACCCCTCGTACTGCTTTGTGACTCTAGGATCAGACTCCACTTCCACAAAAGGGTCATTTGGCCCTTCTTTCTTCCATTCCTTATCAGGAAATCGGAAGAATTTTTGGTGCTGCGTGCTCTAGTGCCCCCCTATGCTACGACAAAACATTTCTCTTGCATCGTTATCCGGGATCCCGAAGGCACGCAATTCCACTTCCAAGTCCCGCGTCATCCAGAAGTACTCATCCTTGTCTTGAGGATCCATGTATAATGAATGCATCCCTTCGTTTGGTAGCCATACCATTGGTTTTCCCCAATGCAAATGATTTTGGAATTTGTGTGGCGCTTGGTCTAGTGGAAGGTTCCACCGGTTGAATTCATGACCCGATGCCATAGAATGCAATATTCCTAGCATTTCATAAAACCTTGCATTCAAAGGAGTACGATAGTTGGGGCAACGGGCGGAATATTGTGTTGCTTTTTGGATGCAAAGAATATGAAAAGAGTGGCCACATTGACCCAAAGTTAGACCTCCTTCAGGTCCAAAACGATATTGGCAAAGAGAACACTTTTCCTTCATCAAAGGAACATTGGGATCACTTCCAAGTATAAGCTGCTTCTCATATTGAACAATATGAGCAGACAATGTGTTGTGAGGAACCCATCCTTCTTCCGCTTCCAACGCCCAATTGATGTTGTCTGATTCATAGGTTCTCCCGTGATTCAACCGCTCGAACATTCTATCCATATTTCTCCAAACTGTAATGCACACTTCGGGATCCTTTAATTCTGCGTCGAACTTCTCTTTCAAACGCAGGTGAGAAGACTGCACGTTGCTCAACGATTCGTCCGACTGCATTGCATACTTCAAAAGCCCCCTCATGAGTTGAGAGCATAAACCGGATTGTTGTTGTAGGTGCCTTGCCCACAGCACCCATCGTAGATCCCCGGTCTTCATTGGAAGAATATCGTATAGTATTTGTACGTGTTCCATTCTCCGCAGTGAAGACTCCGCGTCATTCTTTGCTTGAATTGCCAAGTCCAATTGTTGCCTTAATTCTTGGACTTCATGATTCACCGTTTGTGTGCAAGCAACTTCTAATGAGAGTGGAGGCACAACTTTAGGGCTCTCAATGGCCATAACGACTTCTACAGTCTCGTCCACAGCTTTGCCCTTGTCAAAAGGAAGCGAAAGTTGATCGCTTTCTTGAGTTGGTTGACTTGCCTCCAAGAGGCTTGCTCCGTCCCTGCAATGTTCAGATGACTTGTCGTTTTGTAATGTCTTCAACATCTCCCGATGCCATTGTAAATTGTCCTTAGATGTCTTCAATTGCAAAACCAACTTCTGGTTTTGGGACTCCAACATCCCATTCGAGAGCTTTAAAGTCTCAACTTCTTTTTGAAGACTAAAACACATATCTCTCAAGGCTTCATGGTCTTTATCCCAGAACACCATAGAGCAATGCTTATCCAATTTGTCGAACTTGACCTTCAGGCGATCATAATCTTCTTTGTCATAATTGACCTTCATGAGCTCCTCGTTTTGTGTTTGAAGCTCAACCACAGCCTTGAGATTTTCCACCTTCTCTTCTTGGAGCTTATCTGTAAATTCAATGAATTTTCTGAAGGCCACAGCACCGTCTAGTATCTCTGGTGTCATGCTCATAAATTCTTCAGCTATTTGTGTGAGGGCAGGTGTCATAACAGCTACAAGTTTAGCTGCACATGATACAGAATAGGCAGTCTTGAACAGTTCGCCGAACTTCCATACTCGGTTGCACGGGGTTGAGGTTTGCCCTTCATCTATCGTGCCTCCTTCATTTGTTGTACCTTCTTCATTTGCAGAAGGATGAACTTCTTCTTGAACTTCAAAAGTCTTCCATTTAAGAGAACATTGTAGTAAGTGTTCTATTTCTTGTAGCGGAGGCATCATCGATAAAGTCTTTAGATCCTCTGGACCCAAGAATGCTAGGATTGGATTCTCCTCCGTCTTTGGGGTCTCTTCGCCATTGTTAAGAACGCTTGGTTCCCGAGAGTCCATTTCTGCCTTCTTAGGTTCTCATCATTCATGTTTTGGGAAGGTGGCACTTCATGCATTGGACTCCAAACTGGACTTGGACTTCTGTTAATTTCTTCATCTGTAGTCCTGGTACTGATGTCCATAAGGGCATCACTGTCTAGAAGACGAGTGATTCTAGCAATTGCCCTGTCCATCTCTTCAGAGGGAACCTCTTCTTTGCACTCCAATGTCTTCAACGTCGATCCTTGTTTTGATGGATGAGATAACACCTTGAAAATACCAGGTTCTCCCTTCGCGCTTGATGCAATTGGTAAAGGGCTCAGAAACATCGGTAGAGTGTCAAGCACGACTCGTTCCGCACCCTTCGAAGAAGACGCTAAAGCTTTTGTAGTATTACATACGGTATCTGGTTCTAGCGTCATACTTCCTCCTCCATTACCTTCTGTATTTTCCACTTCGGGTTGAAGTGAAATGTCAGCTTGATTCGTAAGATCCGCTGATGTGGCATTCATTTTGCTACTTTCAAGGGGGCGCTCCTCCTTGTTTTCCCCTTTGTCTTTCATGTTCTGCACTTCGTTTTGAATAGAAACACGTTTTTCTTCCGTGTTGTACTGTAGAGTAGCATTGCCTTCAACCATTTGAAGGACTTGTCCCTTTGAAACAAACGTATCGGGAATATCTTTCTGGCCATCAGGAAGCACAAGCGGTGTTTCTACTATCCCGGGGTACGTACTCCAATCCACCTTGCGAGTCAACTTCAATTCTGTATACACCATGTTTGCTATGGTGTAGTTAATTCTACCCTTGCTCATCGATTTGTCCCCGAAGAGAGCCCGCCACACCTCTACGGAACGATGGACAAAATGAGGGCTGAGACAACTTGTGGGTTTAAAAGAAAACTCCCGAGTGTGACCAGCATATAATTATTCAGGCCACAACTTCCCAATGTGATACATCTTCACATATTTCTTGCACAACTTGGAAGTCCAGTATTCATCGACCACCTTCTCCCACTCAAGCTCAGCTAAAATGTTCTCATCCTTTAAAATGTCAAGACGGAGCTCGTGACGAGCTCCTTTTTGTTTCGATCTCTTGCTGCTTTCACCTTTAATGCCGCCCTTTTCTTCCATAGCTACTTGATGCCTTGATTCTTCTCTTCAACCGTGTATAAATGACCGATTCCAAACCCCTCCGGTGTAATCAAAGATGTATGACCCCAACTCTCTACCACATAGGAGCAACTGGCGCGGTGAGGCAACAGTAGCACATCCGATGTGGTGTTGTTTCCCAAGGAGGAGAGTTGAAGTGAGGAAAAATGCCTTGGCCGTCCCCTCATATAGCCGTCCGCGCCCAAACCTAAAACTTGTCTTCCCGAATCTACCCCGGATGACGCGAACCTACCCCGAACCTGCGGACGGCGTTCGATCGGATGGTCCGTCCGCTCCCGAACTTGCGGACTGGCGGTCCGCCCGACCGCTCCGTCGGTCGCCCTCCCGACCGCTCCGTCGGCCACCCGACCGACCGCTGCGACGTCACGCCCGACCGCTGGACGCCAACCGACCGCGTCCATGACGCCTAGACGACGGACGTTCGGACGTCCGGATTTTGGACGCGATTTCGTGATGGTCGTACGTCCAAGACAACCCTGGATTTCTATTTGCCAAAGAGGCGGACGTGTTAGGTCAGTTTGCTGTGTGCTTGTACTAGTGTTGTAATTTGTACATGCCCACCGACTTGACACTGTGAGAAACCGTGAGAAACCGTAAGATTTGGTTATTAGGATTCTTTGCCACAAAACGTGAGATCAGGGTGTGTCTGCATGGGTTTCATTTCTATTTATAGAATGGTGGAAAACAATTGGGAGCACTGGTTTCAATTGCATCTGGATGTTGCAATTATGTTGAACATGGGGACGAATCAATTGTTTGTCTCCCAAATTACATGTGACTAACTATTTGCAATTGCACTTCTCTTGTTTTCTCACTCCTTGTTTTGCACTCTTGGATTTGCAACACTACGATTTGGATAAGTTTGTGGTAGCAGCTTTGAGGATTTTTTCATTTGTGGAAGGAGACAAGTATCAAAAACCTATCATTGTGTTATTTGGCAGGTCAGGACTTCTGCACTGGATGTTAATAAATGGTTCAGGTTTAAGGGTTTAGGGTTTAGGGTTCTAATTATCATGCTTTATAGTTGAAGAACGTGTTAACCCTCGCATAGAATTTGACGGATATGACTATGATATCTCCGGGTCTTAGGCGGGTATCACCTACATATCCCCGGGTATCAAGCGGGTATTGAGTGCAAAGTCAGAAATAGAACGTCTGCAATTTAGGGCGGACCGTCCTAAACTGCATTTCTGTAGATCATGAGAATTGATCAATCCTATATATATGCTACACTGAGAAATCAAAAATGTAGTCCATGCACAATTTAGTGCGGACCATCCTAAACTGAATTTTTGTTCATAATGAGAACTGATCAACTCTACATATATGCTACGCTAACTCGCTAAGGAATCAAAAATGTAGTCCATGCACAATTTAGGACGGACCGTCCTAAACTGCATTTCTGTAAATCACGAGAATTGATGAACCCTATACATATGCTACGCTGAGAAATCAAAAATATAGTCCATGTGCAAGTTAGAACGGACCACCCTAAACTGCCTTTCTGTTGATATTCAGAATTGATCAACCCTATATATATGCTACATATAAAAAACGAGAATATAGTCTACGCGCAATTTAGGACGGACCGCCCTAAACTGCACTCCCAAGCACTACACTGATGACAGAAGCATAGACATTATCATAAAATGATTAAAGAAATCAGACACATTAAAACATTTCAGTGATGATTGGTAGATAAAATACTTCTAAAACTCAATGCCTCTTCTACTAATTAAACAATAATGCTTACAAACCAAAGAATAATCCCAGCAGTTTAGGGTGGACCGCCCTAAACTGCAGACTAATAGACAAACGTAGGCAACAAACAGAAGACTACCAAATCAAAAATAAATAAGGGCGCAATCAAAATTGACTTAATAAAGATCAACAAGAAAAATGTGCGTGTACGTCTAGCAACAGTTTAGCTCGGTCTGTCCTAAACCGCAACAATAGACTGAATTTTAGTTGTCCATGCTCAGAATGGAGGAATACATGGATCAACTCAAGGCGCACTTCAAAAGAGTAGAGGATGTCGAAGAAGAAAGTCCAAATGTAGACGAGGATATGATAGAAGGGGACTGGTAGGAGTTCGAAAACCCAAAAGAGGTGGACGCGTGGTGTCTGAAGATGGTGCCCCATACAGACAACATGCACTTCAACATGAAGTACCGAAATTCCAAGGCGTATCTCCCGATCTCATTCGACGAGAAAGTGAAGCGGGTGTCTACGGAGAAATTCCCAAACATCAAAATTCACTGCGTCACCACCAACAACGCATTCCCAGCGGGCAATCAATACCACTTCATAATACTCTTGAACTCAGAGAAGATTTGGTTCAACATATCGCCATTCTTGGAGAATCTAGAGCCGACGCCATATAGTTCGGAGATCAAAGAGTTGGAGCGCAAAATAGACAATGGTGAGTACCACAACATGGACGGAAGTCCACTGACGGGAAGCAGACTGTGCACGAAGATCACGCTCCTGATGAACTCCTTTGTAGTCATCAAGGAGAAGATGGCAATGCAAAGATCCTTCATGGCTCCACGAACGGTATCCGTGGAGACAGCTGCTCAAGATGAAGGTCAGCCATCAACGGGGGAAAAGGCTGGTGGGTCACAAAGTAAAGGCAAGAAAAACAGGAAGCCCCCACCATCTCCAGCAACAGCACCTCAAAGCAGTTCGCTGGCATCTGGGTCAGCAAAGAAGGCAGTCGAGAGGACTTCAGAGCAGTTAGGCGTGGAGTCGGCAAGCTATCTCGAAGAATGAATGTCGTTCCAGAAGTCCTCAAGACGGAGCGGAAGCCAAACTACAAAGATATAAGCACTTTGTACAAGAACTTCTAGGAGAAGTACTCCACCGCGTTTATCTACGGAGTTGGTGAGAAGAAAGAGCTGCCAATTGGAAAGTTGAAGGAGGCACCTACCGAACTCAACATACGCGTGAAGGAGGACAAAATTGTTAAAGAAATGCTCCATTATCTTGTCAACATGCCGGACAAGAGCGTGAAGCAGACTCTTTGCGTCACACCGGTCTTGCCAAAAGGCAAAAGAGATCCACCTCGATGGGAGGAGGTGATGAACGGAGACTTCTACATCATCAATGGCCAACACAGCGTAGCTGCAAGCCACTTGATGATGCAAGAGGAAAGCATGGTGAACGAAGAAGTAAAGAAACACTTCAAAACCTGGAAATGCTACGTGGTTTGGTTACTCGATAAGGAGATGTTGAGGACAATCTCCGCATACTATAATCGGACCAACCACTTTCAGCCCGCTACGCCATCTTGGGCAACAAATATCTTGGGAGCAAGGACTGTGTGGGTTTCCATGGGAAGACCGGCACCACCGAAAGGAGACAAAACTAGTGGACCCTCAGAACGAGGCAAAGCCCATACTGCGCTAACGCAAAAGTACAAGGTAAGCATTTTAGGGCGGACCGCCCTAAATTGCATATGCTTATAGTTTTGTACTTGCTCTCTGAGAGAGCTCCTTCTGTAGTGTAGTTTATGATAAGATCACAAGTTAATGAATTTAGTCAATCCTTGTGCAGAGTTTTGAAAAGGCAGTTAATCTCAAATTCGCCATGATTGACGTAAATAAAAGCTTCATGATCTCAAAGAAGAAGGGTGCAGACGAAAAGCTAAAGCTTACAAACGAACTGAAAATAATTTCTGCGCCCGACGACGTTTACGAGGTTTGGAGCGAAGTTATCATCAATGCTGCACACGGGGAGCTCATCGATCCAGAGACAAAGATGAAGTTCAATGAGAAGGAAAACTGGAAACAAGAAAGTTGCGCAATGAGTAGGGACTTCTTCAGGCCCCTTGGAAATCTCAGCTACGACGATATGAAGAGATTGGCGAAGCACATTTTCAATCGCTCCGGCCCAAGTCGCCACCACCCATATCCGAAAGTGACAATCAAACCGGTGTCCACGGTTGTACAAGACTGCTACAGCGCCAAGGAATGGGTGGAGAGAGTGAAGCGGGAGAAGAAGGTGAAGAAAGAGTTTCACCTAATCTGCCCAGAACTCAACTTGTTCAATGCAAGGAATGAGCTCATTTTGGAGAACTGGCGACAGTTCAAGAGGAGTCGCTACTTCACTAGTGCAACGATGAATCTGTTGCTCGAAAGGCCGGGTGAGGCATATTTTTCGATGACCAAGCAAACCCGAGGGAGAAATAAGACAGCAACAACCATCGATCCCAAGATAGAGGCCTTCTTCAAAGTGTTTCTGGAAAAGAAGAACCAATTTTGCATTCCTTCGTCGGTCGCACATTTGCGTCCTTACAGCATACGTAAGAACACGCACAAGAACTGGCTGGCGGATGTTTGGACGCCGGAGACAGTGAGCTTGATCGGTTTGGGAGTGATCAATTTTCGATCGATTCCCGGAGTGCTAGAGAAGGAGAGCTCCACGATGGAGAAGCCGTTCTTCCTGGAAGTACCAATGTCTCAGCAGCAAATGAAGGAACCTCTGCTTAAAGAAGTCAAGACCTGGTTGTTCATTGTCAAGGACAAGACCAACTTATCTCAAGTCCTCGGGTTCGTTGAGAAAAATGAGGTCTTACGCACATATAATCGGAGTTTCTTCGATTACTACCCAGCGAAAAATGAGAGGCTTTATGATCTCCCAGCGAATTCGGCAAGGGCGTTGAGGAAAATACCGCTCATTTTTCTCCAAAGTAGAGACCTACCAACGTAGATCCGGATTGAACCGGAATTTCGAGCTCCGAATACAATCACTTACAAAGAATCTAAGAGGTACAATGAGCTACCGTTTAGAATGTATATTATGGAGCTGCGAATGGAATTCTACCTTGGGATCATCAAGAAGTTCTGCCATCCGGGGTCAAGCGTATTCTCTGTTTTTGTTGGGAGCAAATTGACATGTGCTGCATTGGTAAGTACATCGCTACAATTTAAGTCGGACCGACCTAAACTACAAACCTGCACTTGACGCTTACTGTTTACTTGTAGTAAATGAACAATTTCTAGATCCTGGTTGCAGCTTAGGGAGGACCGCCCTAAAATGCATAGATAGTCTGGAACTCAATGATTAATTGTCATAATAGTCGACGTTATTTTCCTATCCTAGCCTGTGTTCCTTGGATGTTGTTTAGGTCGGACCGTCCTAAATTGCAAGTCAGTAACTCTGAGATTCTGCATGCTGTGTTTGGCTGCAGATGAGCTGGGTAGATGTTTTCGCTGCTGTCCCGGATTGTGAAACAGACATCTGGCAAAATATTGCCACGGTCGGTTTATCGTTGGATAAGGATGACTTCCTCGACTCCTCATATGCTGTTGACGAAGACATTGTATCAACTCAATGTGAGTCACAGTCCAACCCTGATTTGACCAGACCAAGGGGTCGCTCGGAGACTGCTGCCTCACCTGGCCAAAACCGGGGGAAGAGGCGTATGGAGGAAGACGTCGAGGAAGATGAAAATGAGGAGGAAGAGGAAAATGAGGAGGAAGAGGATGACTTCGACGTAGAAGACATTGCGGTGGATTACGACGTGTTTGACGAAATCACCACGCCAAGTGCTCGTGCATCGCAGACCAATTTAGGGTCGTCAAGCTCAACAGGGCTGCAGAATACGACAGTTCAACTTGTGGATGCTGAAACTCCGGTTTCCAGAACTAGGCCTGCTAAGAAAGAGGGTGGACCATATGCAAGCCTTGTCGATGTCGCTGGCGGTGGTCTTGAAGCAACAAGAGGAAATCAGGCGCGAACAAAAGAAAGACCGGGAGGAAAATTTAGAGTTCCAAAAGGAATCAACTAAAAACTTTGCGGGTCTAGCGCAGGCCTTCCTAGAGGAACAAAGGTTGAATAGGGAGGAGCGTGAACATAATCGGGTAATGTGGCAAGCGTACTTGGACAGAAATCAAGCCCAACCTGTTGCCACGCTTCCACCACCAACAGCTTCGCAGCAGCTCTTCATCGGAAACAACCCATCAGGATCCAATGATAGTGCTGTCTCCGTTTCGCAGAGGGATGCTGCTGCGCCTCCGCCTCTTCCATCGGGGCCTCCGGATTTTATCCCTCCGCCTATTCCTGTGAGAGAAACACGTGGAGGTCAAAGTTCCTCATTGCCCAAGAACGTCACATCGACCTTGGAGGGCGCACAAGCTGCAAGCGAGGGGATATCCAAGGGAGATCAGCAGTGTGATAGTGGGCAGAACTTATCTGTGGATCCAGAAGGGGTAGTGCCCGGGAGTACCACCGACCGCGCCAATGATCCACCAACAGGTTGTGCCAAGTAATCACTCGATGTCATTTGTTGTAGCTCGACTCGAGCTGATGTGTATTCTAGAGCTGCATTTGTAGATATAGTGTACATAGTTTTTTTATGGATACGGAAACTTCTAGTAGACTGAACCATGGAGTTCCAAATTTTGTAATCAATTTTGTATTTTAACACTCATTTGTTGAGGCTGTAATATATCGTTGTCTTACACAATATTCTATCTTAATTCTTCTATTGCAGGGCTTCAGAATGTTTTCAATGTTTGTACAACTCGCACTTCTTCTATAGCACCATCAATTCCTGTGTTGGAAAATGAGTTTGTTGCCCTTGATGAAATGCCAGTGCTAGGACCTCCTCAAAGTGAATCGAAGAAGGTGGTTACGACTGACATTCAACCTGAGACTGAACCTGATGTTCCTGCTGAGTCCTCTCAGCGGCAGGTATGTTCTTTTCCCTATTGTCCACGGGTTCTCGAATTCGTATCATTCTAGTGTCGACAAGAAGAGGAGGTGCAGAATGTTAACTGTCCTCGCTCTATTCCTTTTGACAGCAGGAATCCGGTCCTCCATGTCGTCATGGAGGGACTTCGGAGGGCGTCGTTCGTCCATTCAGGTCCAGGGTGGCGGACAAGTGGATCAATGTTGTCTTGGACCTAAATGGCATTCTATGTGTCTGCGAAGATTGGAAGTCCAAGGGATTGTCGCACAAAAAATTGAGAGACTTCTCGCAGCCGCACTCCGCAACTAAGCCCGCGCTAGTCGGACCTAAGGTTGTATGGGTGCGGCCTCATTGCTCTAATTTCCTTACAGAGCTTCAAAAATTTGCAACAGTTTCAATGTGGAGTTCTATGAAGAAGTCTACCACTGAATTGATTTCTCAATATCTTTTCCGAGACGGACTGCCGCCTTCCCAAATACTTGGGCAGGACTCCTGCCAAACACTAAAACAAAGAGATAGATCGGGAAGGTTGACCTATTTCAAAGTACCAGGAACGGACAAGGACTTATTCCTCAAAAATCTAGACCGGTTATTTAAAGATAGAAGAGGAAGCTTCTCGTCTGACAATATTGTCATTGTAGATGACAGTCCTGTGAAGCATATAATGAACAGGCCTCATAATGTCATACTGCCTGATTCGTGGAGTTATAGAGGGAATGGTCTACGGGACTCCTTTCTTTTCGATGTTTTGCTTCCTTGGTTTCAACGTTTACACATAGCTCGAGACCAAGGTTTGAAGGCATTCAAGGAAAATGGTCCTGGAAGAATTGGGCAACGAATGCTTTGCGACGAAAGGAACCACAAGGAGTACGAAGTGCTAATGGAAGTAGTTCGCGCTTCCTCTAGTTTGAGTTAGGTCATGGTCTATGGTTTCCTAGGGAAGTGTAGTTTGAGTGCAAGACTGGCGCATTTTAGCTCGGTCCGCCTTAAATTGTATATACTTATTTTTTAATTGATATTGGTAGACTAGTGGATTGAATGAATCCATTCAGAATGTTTAAGCGATATCAGTTTTGTGTGTGATATGTTTGAACTGCTTTGTTCCAATATGTTGTGTGATCCACTTCATTCGTTTCAACTTGTGCAGTTTAGGTCGGTCCGACCTAAACAGCACATGCTTGGATTATATACATGTCAAAGTTCTTTTGAGCTTTTTGCTGGGTGTTGTCTTTTGTTTTAGTTCTTATATTGTTTGGTCTGTGTATTGCGCGGCAGTTTTTCTCAATTTGAATTATGTTCTTTTTCAATCTGTAGCTTTCTTTGCTTGATAGATGATGAGAACTTCGGAGGCCCATGTTCCGAAAGGTGGATTCGCTTGTGCAGCTTCTGCTGACTCCATTTTAGACTATGGGCAATACATCATTCTCAGCACTGGAAATTTACTGTGTTCGGCTGCTACTGCAAATTCCACCATGGATTTCTCGACGAAGCCTATTGAGGACAACGTGGTCGACAGTCCTCCGAGTGGTAGGACGCGTCCGCGGCTTTCTTGCTCCCCGTCGCCGCTGTGATCCATTGGCCAACGTGCTTTGCCGTCTACTTCTGATCGAATGACTCAAAGAAAGCTTTACGGGGAGGAAGGTTGTCCAGGCATTGGAACAAATGTAACTTTAGGCATTGCAAGTGAGATTTGCCAAGTGCGTCCAAATATTACTTCCTCTCTTCCCCGCCTTCCTCCACTGACGGAAGGTGTCCAAACGAAGCAATCTCGGAGCTCTTCCATGTATATTGCAGAGGCGACCACACCGGAGGTTCCACTACTTCCAATTCATAGACCCAGATACTTGAATGTTCCAAAACGTCAACGCTTAAGTCTTAGTGGAGAGTTCTGACTAGAAGGGAGCCGTCGTTTATGGAATGCTGCAGAAGAAAGGTCCTTGGAGAAGCAAAGGTGGGACATCATTCGAGAGCGGTCCGCAATTTGTACTGGGTATAGTAGAGGACCGGAAATATTGAAGGCATATGAGAAGTTGAAGAGTATGTCACAGTAGTAAAGCACATTATGCTTATTACGGAGCATGAGCTACATCATCCGATACAATGTAGATGTAGAGTTGAACATCAACAATTGTTGACCATGATAACATTTTGGGTTCCTTATAAAAGGCTACTGTAAAGTCTAGAATCCAAATGTAATTTTGGGTTCCTTATAAAAGGCTATTGTAAAGTCTAGAATCCAAAGTGTCATTCCATAGTGTACACACTATTACTTGTATATTTGATGGATATTATTGGTAAATTCCATTCTTCTCATAATGGACTTGCAATATTTACACTCTTTTCTAATGATGCATTGCTTTTCTCTCTCCGTATAGAACAAAATCACCTATGTTTAAAGAAAACTATGTATTTAGAACCTCTCATTTTCTTGGAAAACTCTCATTTTAATGAATATAGTGTTCTCTATGAAATGAAGAGGACTATAGACCTTGTAGTTCACTGTTGCATATAGTTCAGAAGACTGTAAATGTTGTGGAAGGTAGCTCATTGGCCATGAGGCGGGGCAGTGGATGTCACTTGTAATGTCCACAGCGACGTCGAATACAATGTCACGACTGACGTCAGTGTAGGATCCTCTACAGTGAGGGGTGGTCCCTATGGTCGTCCGCACCACAGGGACGTGCAGTGTGTATCCCCTAGTGTTTTCTGGAGACATAGAAGTGTCCATGTAAATTCTCTTGTTATTCTTT
Organism: Climacium dendroides; assembly: GCA_950106755.1. Taxonomy (NCBI): domain Eukaryota; kingdom Viridiplantae; phylum Streptophyta; class Bryopsida; order Hypnales; family Climaciaceae; genus Climacium; species Climacium dendroides. Next base: position 5,155,062 of record OX467082.1, on the reverse strand, counting down.
GGCACATCAATGTCGTATATAATGCAGAGGTAGCTATACTAAGTCCTCTGGCTTACAGATTGGCGTATAGAGGGAGAGTCCGAGCGAGTGTCGGAGAAGTGGATGCAACCGTTCATCACAAAAGCGCTCATTCATGTTCGTTGGAAGCTCAATCGATTGATTGATGGCGGAAAACCCAAGCCGATCGGAATGGATGACGATGTGTGGGAGGCATTGAAGGACGCTCGTGCTACCGATGCTTCCCAAGAGAAGTCAGCTTATATGTCTGCCATTTCTAAGGGGAAGGCATCCAGCACAGCCCAACATAAGGCCGTAGAGAGAGAAGTCATCTCGAGGCTGGTAAGTATGTAGTAACTGACGTCCACCTACTTGCCCATGTCGACACTCCTTTCATCACACATGTTGCGTTTGATTTTCCAAAAAATGTCAGAAATGATGGTAGATGTGGAGGACTGGGCCTTCTTCTTTACACGTGGAAGGACCTTTGTGGGGTGGTATTGAAGCATGTAATCATTGCATCTGAACTCTAAGTGCATATTCTTCTTCCCCTTGTACGGTGCCATTGAAGCATGTAACCTTTGCATGTGAACTCTAAGTGAATATTCTTCTTCCCCTTGTAGACTTTGTTGCGAAACAGAGCACCGTTTGAAGCAGAGGTGGACGCAGAAGTGGCAAAGGAGTTGCAGCGTCTGGAAGAAGAGAAGCGCAGAGGTCGAAGTCCCCATGGCAAAGAGTTGCAAGAGATGCACAGTCCCCATGGCAAAGAGCTGCAAGAGATGCGCAGTCGGATGGATGAGCTTGAGAGCAGTGTAAGTCGCCTTACTGAGACCATGAGCACGTCCCACAAAAGCATGGAGGAAATGCTACGGAAGATCCTCGCAAGTCAGTGTAAAGCAAGTGTTGGGGGGACCCTGGATGTCACGGAGCCATCCTCGCCTATCGGGGCAGGGAATCCACCACTTCTCACGTCATCTAGGGCAGAGGCGTCGAAAATGGCATAGAAGCACTGTCTTGTGCCCGTGTTGCAATCCACAACTCCTGTAGATGTCGTTGAGCCAGTCCCCATAGCTGGCCAAAGCAATGTCAAAGACGATGTTCTTGTTGACGTTAACTCCGACAAGCGGGCTGTTGAAGACAATGTTGTTCATGACGTTGTAGCTAACATTGAGGAGGAGCAGGTAGAAGGCGCCGGTGAAGTTGCGATCCTTGAAACTGTTGAAGGTCAACAAGGAGTGGAAGATGTGTACGCCATAGTCAAAGACTCCGGGGCGCAGGCAACATCTGAGAGGAGAGAAAGCACGATGGAGACCTCCACGGAGCAACAGGTGATGCAACGTCTCTCTTTCCATTTTAAGTACCAAGTGACCGACGTGAAGCACTCCCTTTGTTAGGCTAGTGAAGTTATTTCCATGAATTGCCTTGTATAAGGATGGTGTCGTAGCGTAGTAGCGTTTGTTTGCAATGCTTCAATTTTTTTTTACAAGTGCGTGTCAAATTGGACATCGAAGTGAACGTCACTAGTGGCAGACACTAATGCACTCTAGGGCTCAGCCTATTCTTTTCAAAGCGAGTACATCAGAATAGTATGTAAGCAGAAGTCAAAGTTTCCTTTCAGTCCCCCATTCCATTGAATGCGCAGGTATGTTTTACAATATCTATATGCATCTTATAGGAAAGCAAGTGCCTCAATGGTGCTTAGGTAAGGCTAGGAAGTGTAGGTGATTAGAGGATGTCAAAAGTGAATAATAATTGTGTGATGGTGTTGCAGGAAGACATTGAAGTCCTTGGTGAGTCCTCAAGCCGGCCTCGGCGTGCTGTGAGGACCACGCAAGCTGCGAAGGGCACAAAGGCTACACTGAAGGCAGCAATTCCCAAAGCGGTGGGTCTTCCTAAACCTACCCAACCCACTAAAAAGGTTAGAAAGGTTGCATTCCATTCACCCATACTTTCATTTGTTTCTGTATGCAACTTAAAAGAATAATGCAAGTGTAGCATTCCTTGACATTTGTTGTAGCTGTATAAGAGTCCCAGAAATAAACATGCACGAGTAGGTACTGTTGGTTTTGACTTGGTGTGGTACGATGCAGGCTGTTGTTGTCAAGAAATCGGATGCACCTCGGAAGAAGTGAGTCTTTGTTTGCCACAGCGTGTCCAACTGAACGTCGCATATGATGGTCAAGCATGTTATTCAGAACATTGAGTAGAACGCACCATGTTTTCATCGAAAGTGTTGTAGTTAATGTTGTTGTGGATTTCTTCGTAGTACTAGACTATGGGCATGTGCATAGCTATTTTGTGCAGAAGTTGGCAAGTGGCCTTATAATCCCAATGCCATTGAAAACATAAGCTTCTATGCTTGGATATCTCTTACAAAGACACATAATTCATCTTCTAATGGCATATCTCAATCTTCCATTCACTCATGTATATGGGCTGTAGAGTACATCGTCGACGATGTTGAGGTTTATGATTCACGTTGTTCATTTCGTTCGAGAAAACATCCTTCCTCTCGCATTGTATGTCTTCTGTAATGTTCAAGAAAACACTGTAGTTGTCACTGTGCGTGTCGAACGGAACACTGAGCGCAAAGCAATGCATACCCCAGTACACAGGTTGCTCTACTTAATGTCACAATAGATGTGTATGTGGACGATGTCTGCGATTTCAGCAAGGAAGAAATTCCACATTATTGTCCACCCAGCTCGTTTCCTAAAGCACATTCTCGTTGACTCTGATGTCATTTAAAACATCCTCTTGTCAAATGTGACGTCCCAGAGAACATCACACAGAACATCGGCATGTACCGCAAAAGAGTGCCACGTCAGCTGCCACGTAGACTGCGTGCACCGAAAATTATTTTTCACGTTGGATTTTAGGGGTCCACGTCATTGGACACGTCAGAACGTCGTTGGATGAAAAAGTTGCCCCACGTGTCCCTGCCCATCGTTAAAAATCCTACGTGGATGCCAAAACCCCTCCACATGGCACTCTCAAAAACTCTTGGGTGACCCTGTTGTTTTCGATGTCACAAAAAATTTAAGCACGTTTTAGCACATAACATGGCCCGTTTTTGGCCCGTTTTTTTAAACGGATTTTTTTTAGACGTCACTACAGGCACCGTCCTTATTAAATAAAACATCACGGCACATTTTTTCCGATATTAAAAAAAACACTGAATTCTTCTAGTGACTTGACTCTTGGCAGGGTGTCAATGAGATGAAGCTTTCGAGTTTCAAAAAATCCAAACGTTGGGTGAATTTCACTAAATTTTTTCTCATTTGTAGTTTTTGATGTTTTGAACAACTTCTACACTATACCAAAATGTGGTAAAAAGAACCGCAGTCAAAATTCATTGTAATTTTTTTCCCCACAATGCTGTACATGCTGTTGACTATTGCTACAACCTCTTTTTTCATTTTCTAACTCAGTTTTTGGAATTTGAAGGCTTGTAATATACCAATTCCAATGGTATATTACATGCTTTCAAATTCCAATGGAATTCCATAGAAAATAAAGAATTCCAATGGTATATTAATACCTTCCCAATGGTATATTACATGCCTTCAAATTCCAAAAATTGAATTAGAAAATGAAAAAAAAGGTTGCAACAATAGTCAACAGCATATACAGCATTGTGTGAAAAAAAACTGCAATGAATTTTGACTGTGGTTCTTTTTACCACATTTTGGTATAGTGCTAGTAAAATTGTATTTGTCAAATACTAATTGTCATACTTGTTTATCCCTTGCAGTCACAGTGCTTTTGGATCCTCTTATTTGTATGAAGACAATGGAAGGAAACATCGGTGGAATCCAAATTTTTTATCACTATAAACCAACAACTTAATGATGCAAGTACAAACCTTGAAGAAGTTGACTTTCTCCACAACTACACCTCTTTGCAAACTCAGCTTATGAATGGTACAATTCCCTGGAGAGGTGCCCGTGAGAAAGACCCTCTATTTGTACAACTACTAATCGAGGCATCTTCAAAACATGGTGATGTGGTATTGGATTGTTTTGCATCTACAGGTAACTTTCATTAGTCATTACTTTTTATTATTGAAACCATATAATTTTTACATTGTATGTAACATATTTGGTGCAATTGATGACATTGCATTCAATAAACAAGGGCCTCTATCCATGCATGCCGCAACATTGGATGTCATTTGGTGGCCTTGGAGAGCGATAGTGAGATTTTTGAAGGTCTTCTTCAACCTTTGATTATCCTTCCTACTTCTACTGCCACCGTCCAAACTAAGCGGCCTTTGCCTATAATGCTGGATGATTCTGATGACAATGACATTGTCAAGCCTTCTACAAGGCCTCGAAAAAGACGTTGTTGTAAGTAAGTTTGTTGATGCTTTTAGGCATGTGTTTATTTTCTTTTATTGTGCAAGGTCTTTTAATTTATTCAAAGTTTTTAATTATTTAATCTTGCATTTTGTAGAAGCCATATTATCAAGCATTTGGTGCTCTCACCTTCTCCTAGTCCAAAGAGTTTGCCATGTTACATCGAGACTCTAGCAACATCTATGGCAGAGGCTCCATCACCCATTTCTATTGCCAGACATCGTTCATACAATATTGTTGTCAAGGAGTTTTTAAACCTTGAAGCAAATGTTGAGACACCAAGGCTTACATATAGTGATAGTAGTGAAGCCAGTGATCATTCTTCTCCCATATGTGGCATTGAGTCAAATTGATTTTGCTTTAAAGACTATTGTTGTTACTTGATTTTCTAATGTCATGTAGTAAGACTAAAAGGGCCACTACATTCTTGTACTTTATCATATTCTTAAGTTATTTTGCATTTTGGTGATCTTTAAAGTGGTAGTGAAAAGGGCATCTATTTCAAGAGATAGTAGTTACTGTTGTCAATTAGTAGAATTTTTTTTGGATTGAATCTATTTCTTTCTATTAGCAACATGGTACTTCTCTTTGATGAAAACATGTAATTAGAAATAGTAAATGTTGGTGTTAGCATAAAAATAAATTTGGTGAACTTCACAAATGCTTGAAAAGAATTGTGAATTTTAATTAGAAATAGTATCTTCACCCTAAAATGGTTTTAGAATACCATATAAGCATAGGTCCTTAGCTTAAAAAAACCCACTTAAATCTTGGATTTAAAATACTTGATAAGTGACATTTATCTAAAACAAATGATTTTATAGTTCAAATCATTGATTAATCATCCAAACTCATTTTCATCTAATGTCATGAACAAATGTATTTCATTCAATAAAGTCAACTAAAAAATAATTCATCCAACTCTGTTCATCTCCATTCATCTCCATTCATCTCCATTCATCCACTTTGAGTGCATCTATAGTTTTACGCTTTTATAATAAACCATAGACCCAAAACCCTTATGGTGAAAAATTATAGGTTTTCCACAAATTTTTCAAAAAATTCTCAATGCTCAACACTCATTGCTCAACGCTCATCGCTCCTTGCTCATACTTTAGCAACCCTGTTGTTGGAGTCAATAGTGCCATTTGAGACGTTGATGGAAGGCTTCTGATGAAACAACCACGGAGGACAGACTTGATGATAATGGTAAGGTTCATGAGGAATTTGCTAAAGATGATGTCTTTGTGGGACAACGTCGCGATTGTCCATTGCCATCTTTCTAAGTGGGGCATGATATTCAAAAAGATTTCTTCATCGGCCTTTGACTGGTTGATGGTGATACAAAGCCCATATGATTACTAGAGCTTTGTTTGATCTTTTCACAAATTTGGAGCATCCGTATTGTATCTTAATCTAATACTTTCAACCAATGGCAAGAGGGTAGGATACTAGGATATTCGAGAATTCTACATTGGTTGCAACTCTACAAAGAAATTGTGTTGGAAAGTAGATGAGACCTAAGAACTTGTTTGAAAGGACACAAATTCTTTCATCACATCATGGAGGTCCAAAGTCAAAAAAGACACAATATAGTATGTCCTTAGAATCTCTACTAGCGGTTGGCGCTTGCTATGCTATGCATCCATCATTAGAATTTTATAAATTTCTTTATATATTAGATAGAATGCAGAACAAAAATTTCAATAAATCTTCAAATAAAAATGATTAAAATCTTTGTATAATAAGTAAGCATATATTGAAATGTACAATAGAAATTTATTGATTGATGAATGAAACATATGCAATGGTAAATACTATAAAAGATATGCATACATTAGAATGCATTAAAAATTTGACTCCATTGTTACAAAAAATGGCAACCCAAATTGAAGAATTGAAATGAAAATCTTATAAATCTCAAAAACTTTGTGAACAACTTAATTGTTGTGGAATCCAAAATCGCTTCAATTAAATAAATTTCTCAAAATCATTTGGTAGTAGCAATAGAAAAGCACAAAATCATAGAAGTGCGAAGAAGTGTAAAGCCAAGAGAAGCAATGGATTTGCTACCTCTATAAATATCATCATATGGATGCTCTTTAATATCACCTTAATTGCAACAACTATGTTATTTCTATAATATCACCCTTTGTAAAAAGTGATATTACAAAAGTGATTGCAAATTGCTACTCTATTTCTATAATATCACATTGTATGAAAATAAAATATCTATATATGCATGATTGAAAATATTTTTACAAAATATTTAAAATAATTATTTTAAAGACTTATTGAAATCATTATCATGCATTCTATTCAAATATATCAAATTTTTACTAATATGTAATACAATGAATGCATAGCATAGCAAGCATGAGCCCCTAGTATTAATGGTAGCATTTGTAATATTACAGAGGGACTTATGATTTTAGTAGTATGATGGCTCAAGTTGAGGTCATCAATGATAGTTTGTCTTCATATAATTCCAATTGAGTATGAACTGGGTATTTTGGAGGGACTTTATAGTATTTGAAGCTACGTTTCATAGTTAATATTCAATGGTAATGATATTCATAACCATGGACAATTTGATATGATTTAACCCTTTAGTGACCGGTCGACCACTTTTTGGTTGATTTTTGGACTCTTGGTCTAATATTGTTCAAAATACATTTGATCACAAAAATCTCAAAGAGGAACGCAATTAGAATGTCTTTGTGCGCTTCAAACAAAACCAATTTCAAGAGAATTGGAGCATTGATGAATTAGCTATGAGGTTGCAAACTCAAATGGCCTGTACCTTCAAATAGGAAGTGTTCAACAAAAATACAAAAATATCAACCAAATTGTGAGATTTGTTGGTAACTTGATGTCTTGACAAGGTATAAGTGTTGCTTTGTAATCTCATGAATGCCCAAAATAAACTTATGCATCGGTATTTATGTAGTGCAAATTCCAAAGGGTCATTCAAGTCATTGATTTTTGAGAATTAAGGAAAGCAACTCAAACTCCAACAAGGCTCTAGAAGCAAACATGATTTAGAGGTACATTTCACTTTCTTCAATGTACCAAATCTGCACATTTTAGAAGGGTGTTTGTTTTGATGACCCTAGATGACCATTTTTTGTGAACTTCAAAAATTTGTAACTAATTTCACAAAGCTTGAAAAAATATGAAACAACTTGGGTTAGATGCCTATTCTACTTGTCTTTTGAGGAAAATTTACTAAAAAAATATTTAAAGATGTTTCACTCCCCAAAATTCAATTTTAGCCTTGAAAAGGTTGATTTATGGACCTCCTACCTTATTTATAGCAATTTGTACCATTGGATGAGTTTGATTTTTTGTTAGGTTCAAGAATCTCCCTTATGGAAACACCTTGTATAGTTTGATTGAAGACTATATCTTTAGAATGGCCACAAAATTCATTTTCTTGAAAAACTACACTCGCCCCCCAAATCAACCACGGTCACTAAAGGGTTAAAATTGTGTGTTACAAAGTAGATGGTGTGGATTGGAATATTGTGATTGGATTTTATAAATTTGTATTTGAAGTATTTCTATGTTTTGTGTGTAATTATTTGTGCATCAAGTGCAATTATTTATAATATTTAATTTATTCACAATTACATTATCTATGTGATATTGTGAGTCTATAGGGCTATCTTTTGGATGGATGGTAAGGCACATGTTTACCCCACCCTCTAACCCAAATTATATATATAATTCTCCAACCCCAAAACTCAAATTAAATATATTTTTTTAATTTCCCAACCCTCCAACTCAAATCAAATATTTTTTTTAATTCCCCAACCCAACCCAATCCAAACCCTAACACCATACAATTTGTAACTTCAAATTTATGTGGGCTTCTACAATTGATATGGGATTTTGTCCATATTCATAAATGTATATGTATACATCTTCTATACTCATATCTATATACATCTTTATATATATATATATATATTTGTCTTTTGTATATGTATATGTATTCATGTTCATATCCGTATCCTAAATCAATAGCCAAATTCCACCTTCAAATTGACAATTCAATTTTTTCTCACATGGAGGACTTATTCTTTCATAGGAGAAGTCACATTTTTGTAATCACAGGAGATAGTGTATGTTGGTGTCATTTTATTATTAATTCACTTTGTAACTAAATGTCTTTTAAAAATACAATTATATGAGTGGAAAAAAATGGTAGTGGGTAAGATTTTTTTTTATTTCATTAATGTGTCAAGCACTTGTTACAATTTTGGATAGAAGGCTAGTTGGTTGTTACAACTTTCTTGCCTATAGAGCTCACTAAGCAATACCAAATTATGTATATTTCATAGCTGCTTATACGAATTCTACGGAAATCAAACTTGAACTAGCTGAATGAGATAAATAGCCTCTTACAACCAACCATTCAACTCATGACTTGGTGTTCAACAAAGACCAGTCATCACATTTATTTGGGAAATGACTATTGTCATTCAAACCAATCATTTGCTTGAGATGCCCACATTACATAGAATTGTCAATTTAATGTTTCACTACCACACCAACATTGAGTCTACACTATAACTATAAACTCTTCATAGACAAGTTTCTATTTTGATTTCCATCTTGTTGTCAACCACCAATCCACTAAATCATTCAAATATGATTGCATTGCTAACAAAATTAGTTTTTGGACCCATTTCTATGCTTATAGTCATGGTTCAGTCATTCTAGAAACGTAGTCATTGTTTCAGTAATTATCAAACACCACTTTTCTACTAGTGATGGAAAATTCTCTAGGAATTGTAGGTGTAATTTTGTGCTTGGGAGGGGTTAAATGGGCGGTGGAGTAATAAGGTAAACAACCCATTACAAGCAAAATGACTAATGGGATGGCAACCACATGGCATTGTTGAATTTTTTAAATTTGCATAAAGACAATTATGAGAAATGGCGAGAGCAATTGGAGTTATATATTTTTGACAAAGTATGAATTTTTGAAGTATGTTGTCCAATTGGCCCAAAAGAATCTTTAAATTGCTCCCAAATCAATAAAAAATGTATCAATACTTATGTTCATCTTACTCACCTAAAACAATCATAGTATTTCCTTACCTAATAGTAACTTGATGGCCTAAAAAAAACACTTTTTGTGATGGATTTATACTCAAAAGGAAGAAGTCTCTATAATTCTAGTCATTAATCACTCTAGTATTGTCACCTAACATTGATTGTGACAACTAATTCAACCTAATAAAGACCAAATCTCGTTTTCTAGGTATTTAAAATTGGTCTTTTACTTGGAATGGGGTGGTTTACCTTAATCTACACTAGGGCTTTTTTTCATTTTTAAAGAAGTGCCAAATTGCTAAAGTAGCTGTAGATAACCGAATTGGAATTATCATTTGTAAATTTTTGAGCTATTTTGTGGTGTAAGGAGAGAGCTTTTGCTAGTAGTTTGGTTGTCTTATGGTCTAATTGGGTGTTTTGGTCATATGATTTAGTTCCAATTGGAAGTTGTCTTGTTGTCTAGTTGGTTGAGGAGTTGGTTGAGGTAGTTGGTCTTCGTCTCTCTCGGCTCCTATTTGGTCTGATTTTTCTTTCATTTTCTTTTACCCATTGTCGAGCGAATTTCCAATGCGTGTCCCAGTCGGTCGAGGCTGCGTATTTGTTTTCTTGTGTGTTTGTGTTTGAGTACGTGTGGTTCCCAGTTGGGAAGTGTGTCTGCGTCGGTTGATGTTGATCCAAGGTCGGATCGGTTTGAGTGTGTCTGTGTCCTAGTTGGAAGTATGTGCTAAAATTGAAGATTGTCATTAGATAGTGGAGAAAGAAAGGAATTGGATTGGAGATTAGCAAGTTAGAATTGCAAGATTCAAATGATGAAGGTAGTTGTATGCTATAAGAAGTAGAACAATGATTGAATTGTAAATGGTGATTTCATCACCAATTTGGAGTTATAAAAAAATAATAATAATAAAGAAATAAAAATATTTTAAAATCAATTTGATGTATGTGAATTTATTTTGTGATGTCGTTGTAGTCTCAATGATTGCTAAATTTCTAAATTAGATCTTGGTTTTCTATTTGAAAATTGAATTTCCTATTTTAGAAATTAGTCCTATTAGCAAATTAATCTTACTTAACCATCTCCCTCGGAACGAACTTATTATACTAAATTGGGTAATCTCCAATAGGAAATTATCCTTCTTCAACAGTAGCAATATAAAATGTTATAGTAGTGCTCTAAACTTCAACATTCATCCACATATTGGATGGAAAATATCACATTATCACATATCCAAGCTTTTTTCTACCAAAAAACACTCAAAACTACCATTTCTTTAGCAAAGAGTAAAAAAAATTGAATCTTATTTTTTGCACATCTAATTGTAGGATCTCACACCTTAACACCTAACTAGTATGAGAATGTGTGGAAAAAATTTCAGAAATTTTGGCCAGACAATTTGCAAGATATTTGCATATAAAGTCAAAAAACAAGTTTTTCAACACATTGTAGACTAGATTATTTGACTTTGAACCTTCTTAACTTAAATTTTTTGCACTACAAAGTTTTGAGGTTTAAATCTTTATGGTAGGGAATTGAGTTGAGAGTCTAAGGGAAAAAAATTCAAAAAAACTTACTTTTCTTTTTTAAGAAAATTGTTAAGTAGAAGTAGGTATGAGATAGAAGGAAAATTTAAATTATTAATATCTCTAAAATAGAATTAAAATCCAAAAATTCCAATGGTGAGATTTTTCTAGGAAGAAAAATAAACCATGTAGAACTTCTTTTTTTAAATTGTGAAAATAACATTCAGAAATGAATCCTACAAGTTATTTTTTCAAAAAGATGCTCTAATTGTTCAAAAAACAAGATTGTCCATAACTTTCTCATAACAAATTCAAATGGAATGAATCAAAGCTTTCCATGTAGACAAAAATATAATCTATGAAAGAAAAAAAGATAAAGAACTTTTTTTTTTTAAATTTTAAAAATCTTTTTTGTTGCCCCCTCTCCCTTGTTTTGAGCTTATTTGGGCATAACTTTTGTTATCAAGCATTGATTGAAAAAAATTATATTCTCATAAAACTAATCAGTTTTTCTATCTTCCAAAAAGAATTCAAAAAATCATGACAAAAATTCAGCCTATAGGTACCTGCCCAAAGTCCCATTTATCCCACGAAGGGACAGTGGTCCTTTAGAAATTAAGAAGTGCCAAAGTGGCGCTATAAAATGTTATACTGGTGCTCCAAGTTTCAACATTCATCCACATATTGGATGGAAAATATCACATTTAGCACATATCACATGTGCATAATTTTATTTTCATCCACAAATCTGGCAATTTCATCCAAGATTTTATTTTAATTCAAAGTTTAGGGGTGATTTCATCCAAGTTTTTTGACATTTTTTGGCATTTTGTAGCCAAATTAATTTTTTCTGGTGCAACTTGGCACCAAAAAGCCTAAAAAAAGCCCTTGGTCTACACCTCATATTTCTAGATACATTTTGCCCCCCTTTTAGTTTTAACTCTGGTGGAAAATAGATTATGTGGAATTGGTTCAAATGAGCAATGGATTTTTTTATTCTCAACTCCTAAATTCAGCACGTGTTTTGTTAAATTGTAATTCTTTTTGCAGGTTTCTGTTTTTAAAATTGGCATACCATCCATTTTTTTTTAAATAAAATAAAAATAATTTTTTTTTATACTGAGTACACATATATGTTCAATATATTATTGTGTTTTTAGTAATTATATAATTATAGTGATTGTGGTCCATATAAAATTTGTTTAGGGTTAATTTCAATAAATATTATAATTAGACATCATTAAGTCCTTCCCTAATTTGATTGACATAATTGCTTGGAAAAGAGTGTAATTGCTTGTTAGCATTTTTTTTAAGTTTTAAAACTTGATTTAATAAAATTCAAAATAACTTTGCTTTTGCTTTTTTTAAACCACCAAAATGAAGCTTTCAAAATCTAGTTTCTACATTTGTTTCAACTTTGAAGAAATCCTAACAATAATTGTTGTTATTCTATTATTGGAGTTGAGAGGCATGATTACACTTCACAATGTAGAATGACATGAAAACTTTGGTTTATGCATGATATTCTACATTGATTATAATACACTCCTATCATGGTGAAAAATTCATATTTTAGGATCACAATTTGCATGTGATATAAATTTTCTTCATTTGATTAAAATTTCATGATAATTTACATACACAAAACAATTAATGAAAATTTTGCAAATTATAAAAGATATGTGATCCCATCAATGCAAAATAAATCTGAAATATTTATTTTTACTTTATATAGAGAGTAGAAAAATGAAGCTCAACATACGTAAGATGAAATGGTCATAGGCTCCATACTTACAGAGTTAACTACCTTTTAACTCCTAAAGATCAAGGCCATTTTTTGGCCAAAAATCACTCAAAACTATTATTTCTACTATGTTCACCCAAGAAAACAAAAAAAATATTTTTTTAGAATCTAACCATTGGATCTTATAAATTACTAGAAACTAGATTTTAAAATCACATGGTAAATATTTCATGAAGTTTGATTATATAAATTGAGAGATCTTAGCCAAAAATAGAAAATACAATTTTTTTGAACACTAGCTAGCAAATTTAGATGACTTTGATTGCCATTTGTGGAAGCATTTTGCACTATGGACTTTGAATTTAAAAGAATTTGTTAAAGAATTGAATTAAAAGTCTACAAAAAAGAATTAAAAAAATACTTGATATTTATTCTTTAAAAAATTGTCAAGTAGAAATAGGTCCAAGGTTGAAAAGAAAACTAAATTGTAAAAGCTCTAATATGGGATTGAAACACAATAATCCCAACAATGAGATTGTTTAATCTAGACAAACAATTTTTTTTGAAAAATTGTGAAAATTGCATTAAGAAATGAGTCCTATAAGTTATTTTTTCAAAAAGATGCTTAAATTGACTAAAAAACAAGATTGTTCATAACTTTCACATCACTAATCCAAATAGAATGAAACAAAGCTTCACATGTTGAAAAGAAATTATATTAATTTAAAGTTTTTATGGATTTCTTTTTTTTTCCCACCAAATGAAAATTTGGGCTTCTTGTGGTATAACTTTTGTTCTTGGGCATAGATTGAAATAAAAATTATATTCCTACAAAGTTAATAGTAAGTTTTTCTACCTTATGAGAAAGTTTCAAAAAGTTTCACTAAAAATAAAGGTTGTAGGAACCTATTTGAAATCCATTTCATGACAATGGTCCTTCAAGGGCTAAGGTTACTAAGGCCAAAAAGTGGCTCACAAATTATTTCAATTGAACAAAAGAAGATGAAAAACTATGATTTTCATCCAATCATTATTTTAATACTTTGTTGAGTGTATTTGTTGTAGGTGTGGTGGAAATTATCCTACCATCTCATTGAAGTATTATTATTGATTTTTTATAGAAGAAAATGCAAAGAGAATAGATCACAACAAATGTTTTTATAATGTCTTTTGGCACCTAATTACTCCTTGCTCTCAAGCCTTATTTTAGAGCCTTGCTAATGAAATAAAGTTTACTAATCTAATTTTTCCACTAATTTGAAATCTTAAAAAAATCCTAAAATTATATATTATATAGCATGAATGACATATGCATCACAATATTTTGCACTATAATATACATTTATGGTGAAACTTTAACATTATTTGAGTATCTTTTGTCGTTGATAACTTGATGTGAATCTTCTTCCCTTTCTCCCAAATTTAAATCATCACATAATAATTCGAGATTTTTAGAACATATAGAATGCATATGATTTTACCTTTTAAAAATGAAACTAATCAAAGTAACATGGAACATATAGTACAAAGGAATTTAGTTTTTAACCCCTAAAAGTCTAAATATCCCCAAAGTGGATGTAGCTTGATGAGCTTGATTGTAACTTTCAAAATAAATATTTTTGGTATTTAATTTAAACTACGAAAATAAAGCTTGACAAGTTTTGTTTCTAATTCATATTAAAATATTTAAAATATTTAAAAATATAAGAATCATTGCAATTACAAACTCTATGTGCTAGAATCTAAATTATATAGTATTGTGTGTATTTAGTTCATATTTATTCAATGATTTTAAATTAAAATTTAAAAAAATTCACATATTAACCTTAATTTAAGTTAAGAATTTCAAATTATTCCAATATATATATTGTAACTAATATAATTTTATTTTCATTTTTTTCTTAATATTTAAAAGTCACTAGCAAACATATTTGGTATATAGAATATAAAATAATAAATTAATAAATCTTCACACCAATCTCCATTTCTACTTGTCCTATTTGAAAAAATTCAAATTAATTGGATTTTTTTACTATATTAACTAATTTATTTCCACTTTTTGCTAAAATTTTATAAAAATGACAATGTTTCACGAAATGAATTGAATTTTTTTATTGTGATAGACAATTCATAATATCAGGTACTAAAAATATAAGATTAATATTCAAATACAATCTAAAAGACTAAATTTAGCTTGGACATGATATTTGATCATTTCACAATGATCAAGTCATTTAGTGATGTATGATAGACTCGAAACTTAAAAAGTCAATTCTTAGAATTGATACGAGTTTAAGTAAGCTAAGCCACCCCATTTTCTCCAACTACCTAATTCTGTCATCCTACTTCCGGCCCCAATTGCATCCAAAGACAAAATCATTGTGTTAATGAATTTCATGCCAACAAAGGGTGACATGTCAATCCTTTAATGGTGAACATTTAAATACCATTGTATACATGGAAGAGTGAATATGGGTTGTTTATAGGATGTTCATGACTCTCTTCTATGAATATTTTTCTAACTTCAAGGCAGACCAATTCAAAAATTCATAAAAATTATAATTGTAATTGAAAGACTACAATTCCAATTGAGTTTGATTTGTGAAACAAACACCTCTCAAAATAGGTGCCCTCTTGGAGTTGGCCTCAAGATATTCAGATTGCTAATCAGGGTGGTAAGAGCTTGTCTATCTTAACTCTCTAAGTGTAACTCTCCAAGACCGTAGAGAACACAAAATGACCGATGAATGGCTTTAACCCCCTCATCGCCAAAGGTCCAACCAGGCTTAAAAACTGCCTACCTTTGCAAGTCTAAAAAGTCAAAATTAGAGTAAGGTATAAAGATCTCAACCATACAATATTGTAGTGTGCATGTTGTAGATGGTGTGGAAAAAATTTGGGGTCATTTGACCGTATAGATTGAAAGATTATAATGTTTTAGTGTTGAAAAAAGGTGCTGAAATTTTCTTAAAAACATATTTGGAGGTGAAATTCGATTTCTAAATCTACTCAAATGAAAAATCTTTAAGCTACAAAGTGATTCAAAACCAAAATATATACACTTTGGTGAAAAAATATCATTCAAATAAATCATTGTGTCTGCAAAATGGATTTGAAATGTCAGAAAACAGTGAAAAAAGTAACAAAAAATCACATCTATGACTGAACTTCCTTCTACTAAAATGCTTCTCAATCTCTCATAACTTCTTGGATTGCTATGAAATTTTAACCACACAAACTAGACTAGTATAGGCAACTTTAACAACAAGTATTATTGGATTTGAACATTGTATGAAGAAGTTATAGGACGCCAAAGTTCATTAGAATCCACCAATGTTTGGATTTTGAACTTTGAATAGCTCCCAATCATTTGAAACAACTCAAATTGACATGAAAAATTTACCACAATAATAAGAATTCAGTGGAAACAAAATCCAACAAATTTTATTGAAAACAAACATTAGATTACAAAGATACAAGCTCCCAAAGTTGCAGCCATCAAATGCAATTTGGTGAGCTCAAATTGAACGTGTGAACTTTGATTGGCTCCCAAAACTATTATACATATTATATTGATCTGAAAATTTTATCACACAAACTACACTAGTATGCACAACTTCTCCAACAAGTTTTATTGAATTTGGTTATTGGATGCAAAAGTTACAACCCTTTGAATTTGACTTTTAGGTTGTGAGGACGTTTTTCATCCCCTGTGATGATCAGGGGTTAATGACTTTAAGGTTCCTATAGAAATGAAAATATTAACCATTCCTCCTCACTGTATGGATTGCAAATTGGTAAGATTTCATTGAGAGAAAAAAAAGGTGTCGGTAACTTGGAATCAGTAGAAGTTCGAAAGTCTACCCAACCTTTTTTGAATTAGTGTCACAAAACTGAGTCAATGTAAAACATGTACTCCGTATGAGATTTGGTTAACATCCATACAGAGAATCATAATGATTCGTAAACATAAATATTCAACTTGGTCCATGACTGCAAATGAACAACAATGGTACTGCACAGTACATCCAATACCAATAGAAATTTGGTCTTTTATAATTTACTACTGTTGTCCGGAATTATATGGGTGTGTGCATGATGCATCCTACAATGCCAATATGTATCACACTTTCTAAAATGGATGGACTGAACGGGAAATTGAAACTCTAAAGGAATTCATATTTTTCAAAACTACTTTGTGACCACATATAAACAGCATTAATTCAGGCCCGGCCCTTCGTAACGAATTCAGCGAAGCAAGGGGAGGCCCAAAGATTGCAAGTCCTACCTTTCCATTTTACGGTATTTCTCTAAGGAGGCTCCTCTTTAGTTCCTCCCTTTTTCTGTGCAAGTGTGACGTCGTTGCCAGTCCAGACCTGGCAAGAATCCTTGTAGACCTTCAACGCTTTCCTGACATGCTCGATTTCCAGAATTGCCTTGTCATCTTCACTTCTTGATAGGAGGTGTGCTGTCTTCACAATGTTCCGAATCTCTCGTCCATTGAATTCAGGCAATGCAAATTCTACCATATCCTCGGCAGAAACGCCTTGCAGTCCTGCTCGTTCAAACATCTTGGTCCACATTGTTTTCCGTTGATCCTCATTGTGCTTTTCGTAACGTAATTTCATGGCAATGCGTGAATAGATGGCATCGTCAAATGCATAGTTACGATTTGTGGTTAGGAAAAGGACTCCCTTGTAGTACTCCAAGAGCCTCAGAAAGACGCCTGTCATTGCATTGCGTGTCAAGTCCGAGGAGGTCCTCCTCTCTAGAAACACATCGGCTTCGTCAAGGAGAAGCAGGGCTCCCCAAGAAGCAGCGACATCAAACACTTTCAGTAGAGTTGCCTCCAGAATTTCTGGAGTCATGCCCAATTCACATATAGTCAAACACCATAGAGGACATTCCAACGACTCAGCAAGAGATTCCGCAGTCAAAGTCTTTCCTGTTCCCGGTGGACCATAACACAGGAATATGGTACCCTCGCCTTTGCCTATGATGGAGTCAAGTCGTTCTCTTCCCCGCAGATTTGAATCCTTTCCGTCTTCCAATTGTTTTCTTACTATTGTCTCCACAACATCCTTGGTATCTTCATCCATCACCAAATCATCAAACGCCGATCTGTTATAATTGATATCAGAAAATCCACACACAGAAAAGCTCCCCCATTTCTTGAGGCGAAAAGAAAATCCGTAAACCATGGTAGGGGCAAACATGCAATCTTCCCTTGAAGTAATGTCAAGAGTGGTGACGTCATTGTCACGTAGGACATCACATGGTGGCCTTGCCGAGTCCAATGTGGGATAGTCTGGATTCATCTTTGCAAAGCTTCCCAAATCAATCATCACCCTCCCATCAGCATTCTCCTTAAATAGTCGGGGACACTTGTCCACTATTTTGTATATAAAGATGGACCCTTTGTAGTTTCTAAAACAACAACGTTCCTTCATGGAAAGCTCACAAAATTTACATCCCAAACCTTGGATAGCATCAAGAGTGGCTTCGCGATCCTCATCGCATCGAAGGGGATTGACATCCAAGCTGCGAATTCCACGCTCTCCCTCAAACTTAGGAATATGTAGCCCCTTAGAATATTGTTTCCAAGTTCTGCAGTTGTAGTCCCACTTGGTTACCGTTATGACGAAAAATAGTTCTTTGGTCATGTGATCTTTCATGTACTTTGTCTTCAAGACATCACCACATGACTTCTCGTCAGTGGTTTTGTCAATATAAACAACTCGCTCTCCTGGAGGAAAGAACGCCCACAACATTTCCCAAGACAATAAGTGGTCACCAGAGCTCATAGCTGCATACGTAGGTTCAATTTCATTAAACTCCTTGTCCATGAAGCGCAACAAATGCTGAAGATGCAACAACTTTTCTCTGTTATTACAAGTGCCTTCAATTGATGAAGCCTCTGAAGTTTCTTGATCAGTAGTAGAGGCGTGTTCGTTTCTTAGATCTTCTCGAATTCGAAATAGCTCTGGGCCATTTAACGTTACTTTTTTTTTACTTCTTGCAATTTGACCTACTTTTCCGGGCATAATGACGTTGATGATCTCCATTAGGATGGGCGAATATACACAAACTTCGACTTGTGAGGCCCATGGAAGATCTTTGATGTTCTTGTATGTTACTGCAAAGGGTTGGCATGCCTGATTGTTATCCACCTCACTTTGCTCACGTTTCACCAACTTATAATCCCAAATTTTCTTGTCGAAGACATTATCATAAACTTCCCACTCCCAAGTAGGATCTTCTATGGACAAATGGGGTGCAGATTGAGAACTACAAGACTGTCCATTTTTCTGATCCTCGACTGTTGAAATTTCTTCATGCATATTTAAGATTCTTGGGTCTTCGTCAAGACTGAAGCATTGAGCTGCAAAGTAAATGGTATGATATGTACGCAGCACCAATTTCTTCAATGTTCCTATAATTGTAGTTTCCATTCTGCAATGCAATACATCGTCCAGAGACGCAAGCATCCAAAAGTTATATAACACAAAGTCAATGGTGTGCATTACAAATACTTGTAAATACAACATTTGTTTTTGCACTAAGAAAGGAATATACATAATTCTATATAGTTAATAATATGTTACTGCCTAAACAATCAGACCAAAATTAACTTTTAGAGGTACTTTTGTATTTCTCCTTCAGTTGATAACTTTGTAAAGTACCTCCATTTCAACCTTGTTACTAAAACCATCCCATCTAGATTCTTGCCTAAATATAATTTGTTGAATAAGTGGTCTTAGTGAGTTTTTTTGGATTTTGGATACACCCACAATTGACAGTGACATGTTAAAAATTCATAGTTTCTTCATCCAAAACATATAAGCTAAGAGAATCTAGAATCCTCATTCAATTGCCAATTGGATGTAGCAAAATAAAGTCAATCTAATAATTATAGGTTTGATCTAAATTGCTCATGTGCTTACTCAAATAATTTAAGGTATATAAACAAATATGAGACAACCCAACACCAAATAATTATAGTCAATTGTTTTTAAATATTTTTAACACATTGCAATTGTGTAGTGAATCCAAAATATAATAAATCACTTGTATAGTGGAGCATCTTCTAACACCAAAATTTGAGATGTTTAGCGTTGGAAAAAAAAAATTAACTATGTGTACCTTAGTGGTAGAGCTTGAGTTGCAACAACTACTATACATGGTAGTAGCCGTGCAGTAACTGAGGCCACGTTTGTAGTCTCCATGATCGTCAAAATAGTTGATAAGATTTGTGTTGTCGCATAAATGGCAAGAATTGTAAGAGGAAATACACTTCGTATAACTGCAAAATCAATATGACAAGCAGCCATGGATATAACACGGGAACATTGTGAAATCTAGCTAGCTAAATAATATAGCATGGCAAATATAAAAAAATCAAACATTAAAATTAAATGAGATGGCAATAGAATTTTAGATGCAAGAAATTAAACCTGTTCTTAGGCTATCATTTTGGATTCGAATAGCCGAACTATTGATACTTAACTTGAACTCGTCCACTTTTATTTTCTTGGAAGCAAGCACAAACACCTCAGCGAGATTCTTTGATGGTAACCCACTTTCGGAGATGAACGCTTCCACATGGTACAATCCCTGATAAGTCCCAAAATGCATGTCTATCAACAGATACATCTTAGCATTTTAAATTCTAACATAATTATTCACGTTGAAAGAATTAGAAGTAACTCAATTCACAATTTGCATCAACTTTTATCAATGGTGCAGTAAAAGTGTTCAAATTAGAACATAGTGTTCAAATCAGGACATGGTGTCATCATGCTATATATTAAACAAGGCCAGCACTTGAAATTGTTGCAAGAAAAGCACTACCAAACGAGAAATTTATGATAAACATCACACACAGTATGTGCTTTTTTGGAATTGTAACTACATAGTGATCGTCTGATCGATTTAATGGCATCCACCACAATTTCATGAAAGTTGTCACAATGTATAGTTTCTAACCTTGCCATCCACAAAGGATTCAGTGACTCCAATATACTTAGTTTCCAGGGTTATACACTTATTTTTTGTTACTGCCTGTATGGTGGCTCCTCTCAAATGGAGTCCTTCTACATTCAATATACCTGCAATGAAAATTCAATGAAATAAGACATTAAGATACAAAATTGGAAACTTATTTCCAATGGAACAGGGTACAATAAAACCTTCTTCTAATTAAGAGTATTTCGCATATAGCCTGTTATATTCATGATGATCTAGTCGAATCCTTATCTTCAAACAATCGACACCAAAATGGTCTTGAGCAGATAGGCCGTGTCTAGACCATATAAACATATGAAGAGCATTGACTTGAAGAAATTGCTACATGCATACCTCAACGTACCTGAACAGTAGAAGTAATTCAAATAGATTCATTAATTTGAGAGAAAGAAACAAGTTGCAATTGCTTGCAATTGAATTGAAAGTGATTTACCTCCTGAATACGATGAGTGCAAGACCACGGGCACTGGATCAGTATCATCAAGTGTCAGCAACCTTGCTTCTCTGCCACCTGCATGTCTCCAATTCATATGATTTAGGAAGATTTACAGACTTCATGTTTGGGCTAGCACAAGTATAATTAAGGCCAGAAGCTGTAGAAATGAGATGGCCTGACAATCACCCCGGTTGGCCGTTACTCCCAATCTCCGATAGGCAGAGAAGCATGGTAGATCGTTCATGCTAACGTAATAAGTACGTCATTATTTGAGTATAAGGTGAATGATAAGTTATTACAGGAGAAAAAGTGGAATCGAGGAATGATTAAGGAAGCAAGGAATGATCGCGGAAGCCGGGGAACACAGAAGGTACATTATTAAAAAACTGACGTAACGAAAAGCAGTAGGAAAAGATGAATCATTGTTTAAGCAAGATCGAGCAAGGAAAAGTACATTGATTTATCCTAGTAGTGCGTGTGATACTAATTTACCAAAGTTACACTATTTTGAATTAGTGCTGGTTTAAATATAACTGAGTTGAATCAATTTCCTCAAAAATGAAATTTTGGGCTGTCGTCATGGATTCGTACTAGAAATAGAATAAAAATGCAGTAAACAATGAGTGACTGTGGGACATTCAATTACAAGAGACAAATTTTCATTATCAGCATTCAGCAATAGACATTAAGAATAAAGCTGCTCTACTAATTAAACGACCCAATCGAAACCTGTTCATACAAACACAAAGCATGTAACAAATTAAACAAACAGCAGAGATGGGCAATTTCGTTAAAATGGCGAAATTCCGTTGCTTTGGCAGTTTTTACAGTTCAGAGCGGGCGTTCTGAAGTGTACAAACGTCATAGATATCTTAAATCTATACCTTTCTTAGATGTTTAAAATCTATACCTGTGCTAGATTTTCCTTTTACAATTCAGATCGTGTGGTCTGAAATCTATAGTAGTCATAGATTTCTTAAATCTATAAAAGTCCAAGATTCTTGAAAACTATACCTGTCCTAGATGTCACTTTTACAATTCAAAGCGGGCGGTCTGAAAATGGCACATGGAATGCCGCCATTTTAACGAAATTCCCCATAGAGACATAATTCTAAACATGAATCCTTGCCAATTATGCCATGTACTTTCGATTACTGGCCTGGAGGAAAAGGCCGGCGTGTTTCCACTCGGTCGCTTGATATACGTCTTGGATGGACGAGTTATTACTTGTGATCAAAATCCAAAATTAAATCCTATGTATTCTTTCCACAACCGGTACCCGGCCTCATCTATCTCTTCCATACATGCGGAAGCTGTGAATCGATCGAGAATGCATTTGTTAGAGATCGATCCCACGCCAAGATATGATTCCATGTGAACAGTTCATTCCCTACCTACGTTAAGCACTGAGCTGCCAGTTAGTTGTACGAAGTTCTCCCGATTACTTAGCAAAATGGCACGCTTTACAATGCCTGGCACTGTAAGATTTCGCTTTATGAGAGCTTAGGCCTTCAGGCCCGGGCTCTCCCATCGCGGGAAGCCTTGGGGGGAGGCCTCCCACTATACAACATTTTCCACATGAATTTTAATCTCAAGATGGACCATTGAGAAACGGTCCATGGCATGCAATAAGTTTGATTAATTACCTGTGCTTGTACGAAAGACTCGCCATCTACCCAGTTGGATAAGGATGCTCTCTCCCTTCTCCACAGCAGCAGCTTCTCCCGACGTGGTAGACGGCGTGTTGATGGTGTCCCCGAAACATAGACTTGCTGGTCCCCCTACTGGTCCTAGTCTTGTCAGTTTCGTCTGAACAACCGGCCCGGCGCATGCTTGTAAAACGGTCACCTCTTCCCCTGGCGCGTGGAGCTGAGATGCTGCGTCCAACAGCAGGCGACGATCGTCAAGGATGACGCCGCACGAATCGTCGACGACGCACATGGACACCGAGACCAGGGGCGGAGTCTCCAAGGCTGCGCCACCATTAGCATTAAGCTTAGTGGCTGCCGAAGACGACAGACTATGGAGGCAGAGCTGTTCCACCCCCTTTCTCTCAGAATCGGACTGACTCTGGTGATCCTCGGAAAGCTTCTGGGATCTCGCTTGTCGCTGTCTCCCTTCGCAGAAGAGCTTTAACACATAGAAAGCGAGAAAGACTAACGTCCACCGACTGCACTGTCGAAGTAAGCTCATGACGATCGGCCCTTGCAGTGCGAAAGGACCCGAGATGCGTTGCCACAAATACTCGGCCGTGGGAACGCAAACATGTTGGATCTCCATGGCACCGATCGATCGACTCCGGCCAACTCGGTGTGTACGTAGTGATCGAGTGTCGGGTTCAAATGAATTGAAGTTGATAAATGGTCTTGAACACACACACACGGACTTCAAGGAGTGAGAGAAGCTGACGGAAGAGCGAATGTACTACTAACAGCTCTTAACAAATTTTACCACCAAGATGCAAGTATCTCTGCCGATTTAAGCTACTAGAGGAACTTATTTCAGATAGCCCCTTGTGATGGCTTTATAAGGTGACCTATTGTGGACAACACTTGGATGTACTATTCATTGAAAAAGATTGTCTACTTGTACCTCCTTGTTCACTCATCTTTCTTTAAGTTTCTTTTGTGATTAGAAAGGAGCTCCAAAGCTAACCAACATAATAGGTGAGTCTATGAGATTGGAATGCATTCAAATGAAAAATCCACACTTATATTGAATAAAACATTCATTTTTAAAATAAATAAATAAATAATTTTGCATTCTTCCTCTTCTTGATTTCTGCACACAGAAAAGCTTAAACAATCCGTTATAGGTACCTCTACCTTAACTAATATGGGAGGTCTCTTTTGCTTCAACAAGGAGCTTCAAGCATAGCAACTTCCTTGCCGGCCAAGTGAGACTATAGTAGAGGTACCACCAATCAAGTACCTATGTACAACATGGAGGGTGTTCTATTTCCCACCAAGGCTAGGTTCAATTTCCAACCAAGCTTTGGAATGCGTTCCAACTAATAAGGTCATGAGACATGTTCCAAAGTGGTGAAGAAGAAAGTAGGAAGTAGTGAGCAAGAAAGTAGTTTGGCTAAGATTAGAATTAGAAGCATTTAGTGATTGTCTATGAGTTGACAACACTTCTTGCTTCTCAAAATTCATAGTAATTTATGTTCAATTGATAAAATTACCAATTTTTTTGCAATCCCAATCGTTTCTATCAATGCACCTCTGGAAATATTTGCTTTCCTTGCAACACTCCAAACCATGTTTAGAATTGTTTATTTGATTAGTTATCGATTCCTTCACTATAATGTTGCAACTTTGAAGCCATCCAATGATTCTTTGCAAACTAATTAAATTAAATTCTTTCCTATCCATTCAAGGAAGAATTATCCCAATATCCAAAGACGGATGGTTTAGGCTACTTAACAATGTTATGATCTTCACTACAATCCCCAATTTCATTATTATACACAAATTGGACTGTGACAATTGTAGAATGCTACATTCTAACTCCCTTGAAGGATAGTTGATCATAGCAAAGATCAAATAATGTAAGCTTAAATGTTCGCTCCAGTCAATAATCTTATGGCAAGTAGTGGACAAGTGGGCAAGATATTTCCGAATGTCATTGAAGGGCGGGTCAAGAGCGGGTCAAGAGCGAATCACCAGATTAAAAAGGTCTGTGTACTACTGAGTGTCTGTTTCCACGTGTCTCGACAGGTATGTACGTGCTTCGACTCGCTTTTTGCTTAACCACGGAGGGGATTTCGAAGGTAAGTTATGATAGTGCGTTGGGTTTCTTGCTCTCACTGCTTCTCTTGGTACAGTAGACTGGCTATTGTAGTTCCAGTTGTTCTGCAAAGGGTTTAGTGCTCTGGAAATTCGTAGGCTGCCATGGATCTACTGCCGATGTAGTAAACTTCTTGCGTTCCTGAAGATGGCCGTGACATGGTGCTAATCGTCGAATTTCAAGCTCCTATCATGCAGTAAAAGTCAGGATTCTTCTATTCGCGGCTTAATTAATGTGAAACCACCAACAGGAGGAATAACTGAGCATCTCATATCCATCCCTATGGCGCTCCAAGTACTCGGAGATGCCCAAGAGTTGCGGCAAGAGCTTCCCAGGTACTAATTCGGCACACTGGCTCTCAACAGTTGGGGGTAGTCTTTGGTAGCTTGCTAGGCAGGGTTGCCAGAAAACGGCATCTTCCGTTTCTGATTGCTTAAGGCTGCTTTTGTTCGATTTTGTTCTTGAAGACTCTGTTTTCTTCTTCTTTAGTACTCGCACAAAAATTGAAGTTCTCCATTCAAAAACGTTCAGTGATGCTCACTGAACTAGAAATTGAGAAATTTATATATTCCGTTTTGTCGTAATCATGTATCTCGCAGTATCGCGCTAAAGCCTCAAGGCTATCCTGACATGCAAGTTTCATGTGCAGCTCTCGCGCAATTTTGAAGCCTCATGAAATATTCTTGAGCCATGCTGGCAAGCAGAAGCCATTCGTGTCCAAGCTGTATGATGATTTTGTAAGGGGGGTTCCAAGAATTTATCCTTTTTTTGACAGAGACCGTTCAAGTTTGCCACTGGGTGAAGAATTTCCAGAGCGCATTTTCAAAGCTGCTAGAGAATGTGTTGTGGCAGT
This sequence comes from Climacium dendroides, assembly GCA_950106755.1. NCBI lineage: Eukaryota > Viridiplantae > Streptophyta > Bryopsida > Hypnales > Climaciaceae > Climacium > Climacium dendroides. The sequence goes on along the minus strand of OX467082.1, from coordinate 5,129,275 downwards.
CGTGATCTTGACGAAGGAGTACGTGACCTCCAAATGGCCGATGCTGGAGCTGTTAGCTTTTGTAGAGGCTCAAAAATGCAATCCGCGCCTGAAGTTATTACCGGTTTTCTTCGATGACCTACCAACCTCTAAACTCGACGATCATATAGTTGTAGATGAAAGTTGGGTTGCGGCGTGGAAGAATATGTCATCAGGAGCACGCAGAGAAATCACAATAAAAGTAGAATTGTGTAAGGAGGCTCTGCGTAAATTGCGGAAGAGCAATGGCTTGGTTGCGACTGACTATAGCTCATACAGGTCACTCCGACGCGTAATTATAAAAGCCGCTCTCGAATTCGTACCCTCAAACCTGGATTTAGATACTGAGAGCATACAGGGATGTCGTCGATTGTGCGAGGTAAGGAATTACTAACCGCTAGGCAACCGCAGTAGTGAACAATCATTAGACATTGTTTCACGACTAAATATTAGAATATTAGGGCAACCTAGGGACCGTAGTAGTTCCTTCGACGCAAGCATCTCTCACGCAGCCAAGGTGGATGGAACAGAATGTACTGGTGGAAGTATCTAATATGGACAGGTCTTTAATTAGTGATCTTGTTGGCTTGGGTAAAGATTTTCAATACACCGCATACTATCTAGCGTCTGCCTGTGAGAAATTGAGAGTTCCTTGATTTTTTTTTCCCATTAGAGCTCAGTTGTGCGAGTGCCGAGGGATATTCTTCATCTGCATTGATAATATGATTCTGACGAGATATGATTTGGATGCACGCAGACTATATCTGAAATGTTTCTGAAGAATCACAGAGGAGTATACTGTCTTGGGCTGTACGGCATGGGGGGTTTAGGGAAAACCACAATGTGCAAAGCTTTGTGCAGCTATTTCAGTAAACTGCTGCCGGATTGCAAAGTTTGTCATTTGGAGATTGGGAGCGACGAATCTGACATGAAAGAAATGAAATTTAAGCGTCATGTAAAGATCCTGAGGTCACTTTCAGATGTGCCGAATGATGAAACAGATGAACTGGAGAAATCTCATGCCGACTACAAAGTAAGTTTCTCGTCGACACGTCCTAAAATTGAAGAATGCGATAGAGAGGGTCATAACTGACCAGCATTTTCGTACAACATATTTGATGGTATCGTGTGTTCTTTCTGTGTGACCAGGTTGAGAAGTATGTACAGCAGTGTTTGAGTGATGAAAAACTGAAGTTTCTAGCTGTGGATAATGTCCACGACCACTTGGATTCCTGCGAAGAAGCTAGAGATTACATAAATTGGCTCTGTCAAGGGAGCAGAATAGTCATCACATCACGAAGTCGAGATAATGTGCGATCTGTGACCAGGAATGGAGATTCTTGCAAGCCTATTCCAGTTTTGGAGAAGGATGAAGCCATGAATCTTTTTCTCAAAATTGCTGCACCGGAAGTGGATCGGCGATCACTCAGTCCACAGCAAATGAAGCCTATCAGAGAATGTCTAGAAATCTGCTATTTTCCACCGAATATCGAAGCCAATCGTGAACAGGTTGGAATCAAAGTCGATGACCGGACTGGAGAGTGTGGCCATTATCATCCTCTGGCTCTTCGAGCAGTTGCTTCCTACCTGACCGATCTGTTCCCCGGCCAGGAAAATCCTTTCTTGCACTGGGAAGTATTGAAAAACAAAATCATTCTTTTTCATGCTCGTCGCTCGATTGACGAAATTCTTGGTATTGGCTTCAATGGCATGTGTGACCTGAGTAAGCAATTATTCATTGATGTTGCTCTGTATGCGCCACAACCTGTTGGAGCGGAGGACATTTTCGACTGGTTGGTTTCTATTCATCAATGCCCACGTCAAACGGTTAAAGAAAAGGTGGGCCGACGTAACCTGCATTTTCGTATTGATAAGCTTGATTTTGGTGTGTTCTTATTTCTTAAAGGCAAGGATTGAAGTTCTGGCACTGGGCCAGATTCAGATTATGTTAGCTAGTTTAGGTTAAATCTTACAGGTTTGTTTTTTTTGGAATAAATGCAGCTAAAGGAATTAAGAAGAAAGTGCTTCCTGAGCTACGATGATTCTATGCCTCCACAAGAAAGCTGCAAAAATATCAGCATGCATGAACTGTATAGAGATTTTGCCAAAGCATACCTCGGCAAGGAAAATGAAGGATTGTCTAAGTTTGGGGTTTACGATGGTGGTGACCAGCATCCACCTTCTCTGGAAGAACCAGGATGGGCTAAGGTACGAAGAATATATCTTCAAAGCTTGGTGAATTCGGATTTAGCAAAAGTGAAAGAATGGCGCAATGTTGCGGTGGTACATCTTGTAGGCTGTGGAGGAATTACCACCTTCTCTATAGGCGAGCTGGTGAGCCTACGCGAACTGGTGATTTCTAATTGCTCGAAACTGGAGGTGTTGAGTTGGACACAAGACACTGAAACAAAGGGTGCTTGGGGTAGGAACCTGTGCGTTGTTCGACTCTCCTACAACAAGAGCCTAAGGACACTTCAAAATTTTAGCGATTGCTCTGGACTGCGGAGCTTTTCTGTCACAGAGTGTTCGAGCTCGGTCGAGCCACTCCAGTTTCACAACTGCTCACACTTGCGAGAGTTACATCTTGGGGGTAATGATGTACCGGAGGTGCAAAGTTTACAATCATGCCGGGAGTTTAGATCGGTCCGATTGAGATGGAACGCTATGCACAAAGGCTTACCACTTCTGGACGAATTGCCTTGTTTGTCGGAGCTGGAAATTAAGGGGTCTTGTTTGTCGAAGCTGGAAAATCAGGGTGCTTCGGACTTGCTTTCGGGCGATATGATTGGTTTTTCATCCTTTCTTGGAAGAAAACAGTTCTGGAGGCAACATCGCAAGGGTAGTTTACGCCATGATCTTACAAGGATGAGGGGGCTGACGAAACTAGAAAGAGTATTTCTGAGTTGTATCCCGCTGGGGAATCTACCAGTGGAGCTGGCGGCAGTAGGGTCATGCTTACAAAGTCTCAATCTAAGTGGGTGTTTGCTGAGCCTGGTGGTCGACTTCAGTGCTTTTCCGAATCTGCGTGATCTGCAAATCAGGTGGACAAACGTGGAGGAGGTTTGCGGCTTGGAACGTTTGGCCAAATTGAGATATCTGGACTGCAGCCATTGTTTTCAGTTGCGGAAGGTCCCGGATCTACGTCCCTTGTCAGAGCTTCAGGTAGTGCGGTTCATACAGTGTCCAGAATTGGTTGGTATTCCAAAACTTCCGCCGCGGCTATTTGCCGATACTGAAGAATCAGAGGAGATGTTTAGAGCGATTCTCGCAGTGCTAGCATTTGCCAAGACCGCGCCATTGCCTCCTCAGCGATTGGCTTTTGAGAAAATATTTGGAGGTAACTCATCCCAGAATGGTGGTTGTGCAATTCATTCTCGAGTGACTTGTGATGGCTGCATGATGTTTCCACTACGCGGACCTCGGTACAGTGCAAAACGGGTTCAAACTATATACAGCTTATGTTCCAACTGTTTCTCCGAGAGATGTCGCAGAAACCAATGTAGTGACACTGAGAACACGAATAATCGATGTAGTCACACTGAGAGGAAGAAGTCTCGATGGGAGGCCCAAGGAAAATGGCTCGCGGACTACGATCTATGTTCCTCTTGTTACAAAATTTCAGGGTGTGCTTCCAAGGACTTCCACAGAATTGACCAAACGCTTCCACAGACAGTTTCAATGTCACATGCGGGCGCAGAATCTGACTTATCGAGAAGCATGCGAAAGAATTCGAGGGCCATATTTTTGCGAGTGTCTTCATCCCCATTCACAATGCCAAGGGCACTATTACTTGGCTTTTGGGGTCATGAATCCAATCGTGACTACTCTCAGTCGTTACCGGAAGATCCCAGTCAATATTGTGAATTCAGATTATCCGCAAACGGGCTGCTTAGGCTGCACCGATAGTTGGAGAATCGAATGGAATTGCAGTTCGATCGCATCGAAGAATCAGTAAGGTTGTTTTTCGGAAGAGCGGGCACCATCCTGCCATCGTGACCTCATGTGAATATGCGTCATGGATTTCTCCGGGTGAATTCTTGATCAGTAAGTTATGGAGTGTGATTTGGAGAGGATTTCTTCCATTCCATTGGCACCCTGGACAAAAAGCCTTCGTAATTGCTGCATCAGGAGCTGCTTCGTACTTCCCCAGGCTTTAGTACTTTGAAATGGAGGAGTTTGAGCTTGGCCTTGTCGGCCTCAATCAAAGCAACGACCACAGCAATGATGCGACGTTCGTGTGCGACGAAATAAGACTGACAATCCTCGCGAACCGCACAAATTAGAGGACCAGCGAACATAGTGACGTTCCGGAATGCCCCGTCAGAATTACTCCTGCTTCCAATAACCCCAGGGACAGGGTTGGGCCGGAACAGAGGGAGACAATCGTCGTTTCCCAATGACAGTGGCCAAGCTTGGTGTCGCAATGGCGCCTGTCCGTCTGAGCCGCTTCGTCTCTCATCTGTGCTCCGGGAGACTTCACGAGGTACCATTCAAGCACCTTTTCGGCCGATTGCAGGGTCCCATAAAGACAGGTCTTAAGCTGATTCGTCAGATATTAAAGTTCTGTTTCAGCACTCTGCGTTTGGTTTAAGTCATAACTGCAGTGATTTCGTCACTTCTCCATGTCCACTAACTGCAAATTTAATTGCTGTAAGCATCCTCCTAGAGCTCGGGAAGAGAAATTAACGGGACGGACAGTTCAGGCGACATTGGCATGTTTTAGCAATACCGTAGGCCTAGTGAGGGTTGGCAAAGAAGAATATAGGCCGACATATTTGAACTCTTTAGGGATGACAAGCATTTTACTAAGTCTGATTTTATTCAGAGATTAGGATCATCGAAAGGTAGCACACCATTTCAGAGACTTTCAACAAGGCAGCTCCGGAAATTCGACAGCATCGGGGAAGAGGGGTTGACCTCAACCCCTCACCGCCCAAGGGGACCAAAAGTGTCCTCACATAATTTCAGGTCCAGTTCAAAGTGCTGTAACTTTTGCATCTGATGTCCAAATTCAATAAAACTTGTTGGAAAATTTTTGCTTTCTCTTCTAGTTTGTATGGTAAAATTTTCAGATCAACTCAATATGTACTGATTTTTTGTAATATAATGGAAGTTCAGAGGTTCCATTTGAGTTCACCAAACTGCATTTGATGGCTACTACTTTAGGAGCTTATATCTCCTTCACCCAATGTTCATTTTCAATAAAATTTGTTGGGTTATGTTCTCCTTGAAGTCTAGTTATTGTGGTAAAATTATCATGTCAATCCCAGTTGTTTTGAATGTTTGGGAGCAATTCGAAGTTAAAAATCTCAATATTTTTGAATTACAATGAATTTTGGCGGCTTCTTTCTTCTTCATACAGTGTTTGTTTCTAATATTTTTTTATTGAAAAAGTTGCACATACTAGTCTAGTTTGTGTGGATAAAATTTCAGATCAATCCAAGAAGTTATGAGTGAGTGAGAATCATTTTAGTAGGAGGTTCAACTTCAAATGTGCTTTTTTCAATTTTCTTGCTATTTTTGGACATTTCAAAGCCATTTTGCACACACAATGAGTCAATTCAATGACAGTTTTTTTACCAATGTGTTTGTATGCATGTTTTGAATCACTCTAAAAATTTCATTTGAGTAGGTTTAGAAATCAAATTTCACCTCCAAGAAAATGTTTAGCCAGGAAAATTTCAGCATCTTTTTCTTACACTAAAACATTATAATCTTGCAATCTATGTGACCAAATGACTCCAAATTTGGTTCACATCATTTACATCATACACACTACAAGGTTGTATGGTTGAGATTTCTATATCTTCTTGACAGTTTGAACTAAAACGATTCAAAAACAATGATGTTTTTAAACCCAAAAAGGCCTTGGGCCTCGAGGGGTTAACCCTTAAATGACCTCAAGGACGCTCTCTGGATGATGAATGATAAAGAATCCCTCTATACAAGAGAGAAGTGCAACTGTTCATCCTCCAAATTTTGTAGGAAAAGGGAACATCTTCTACAGTAGCTTGTCTCCCAATGAGTGCTTTTTCATTTTTTTAACCCAACAATTCACACGCTACTCCAAACAGATGATTTCCACGGTGACCGGCTCGTCATTTAAGGGTTAAAGGTCTGAGGTCTGCGCTGGCGAGTAAGGTAGGTGGCTCTTAAACCGACCTTTTAAGAGCTGATTGCATTTTTGAGAAAGCTAAACAGCTTGAAACAATTTTCAGTGAATTTTGGTAGAAAGAAAAATGGAATTGGCATCTAATCCAAGTAGTTTCATATTTTTTGGACCTTTGTGGAATTAGTTACAAATTTTTGAAGCTGAAAAACAGTGGTTTCTAAAACCGACCCCCTTCTGAAATGTACGCATTTCATACATTTTAGAAGTAAAATGTACCAAATTGGTTTTAGAAGCGGGTCCAGATTAGAGCCACCCACCTTAGTCACCACAAGAACGATTTACCTCTGTTACAGAGGGTACACAACGGATGCAGAATTTTAAAAGGCGGGATTGTGAGTGCCTGGTGAACGCCTTGCTTCCTCGATGATGACACGGTTGTTGGGTTAACTGAATGCTGTTCAGTCGGTCCGTAGGTGTGCCGAAGTCACAAACTGCGCATGCAGCCTTCTGACGCTCGTCATCAAATTGATGAGTTCCTAGGTCAATGTTTGGAGGCCATCGCCCCAGAATTATTCTACAATTGTGAAGGTGTTCCACATTGCGAAACCCGAACTGTTGCTCTGATTACCTCCTCCGATGTACTTCCTGTTCCGAATTGAACCGACTGGAAAAGCTCGTACACTACCGATTCAACTCCGACATTCGGATCTGACGTCAATGACCGTGTCAGTGTTACATGAAAGTGAGGAGATAGTAAGATCCATGTCTCGCACCAAAGAAACGAGCGAACCACTACGCTACAAATGCAAAAAGGCGATGCCCCCAACACAACGATGATATGACAGGAAAGTTTCAGCTTACAATGACTTGTAAAAAACGATGGTCCGTACTGATCACATTTTTGTCGCATCACAAGACAGGACACATGCCATGCATCGCTGTTCCTCGTCAATAAAAGTTTTCAGCCTCAGAAATGTTAAGGGATCATAGATTAAGTCTTACCATCATACAATTCTGTCATTGCATTGTTCACAGATTGTTCCCTATATCTTCAAGTGCGCACATTACACAAATAGAATACTTGAAATGCAGCATTGCGATTGCAAAAAATGTGGTAAAAGAGTCACTTGAAGTCACCCAAAGTGGGAATGTCGCAATGACCCGAAATTTTCTGTGCTACAGAACTTAATGTGATGCATGCATAATAATTGGCTATTATCCAGATTGTCAACCACAATGATTTGCAAACGCAATTTAAGTTCAACTTCATTCGTAGACAAATGGGCAACTTACACCTGCAGATTCGATTGAATGGGTTTGTATGAGTACTTAACTGACACTGTAAACAGATGGACTCAACCTGAAAGCTCAAGACGAATTCAATTCATTCAGCTTCCCTATGACCTCAAGCAACATTGTTCAGCCTCTCCCAGACGAATCCAACATAGCAAGACGGTACGAGCAAGTGGTAAGTGCATGGATTTTGTGAGTTTCTCCATCCCACGTACAACTGCACTTTGAAAGGGAAATTAACGAGAAGGATGTTTTATGGCAGCATTGCATGTCTTCGAATTATGAAAGGCACAATGAGGACTGGCGAAGAGCATATTTCACTGGGGAAGGTTAATTCCCGAAGATTGATTTTCTTCTTGGGGGAGATTAGGAACGTCAAACTACAGCGCACCCTTTTCGAAGTCCGTTCCAGCATGCAAGGAAAAGGCGGCTCTGGAAATCCACTGCTCCAGAAAAGCGATTAACCCTTTAACGACCAAATCCCTTTTTGAAATTTAGCACATTTGTAATTATATCTTAATGCAATTCTATCTCAATCCATCAAGTCGGACATAGAGGAAGTTTTTCTTTTTACAGTAAGCATCAAGAAAACAGTTTCGATGAATGAGAAATTATTTGCACAAATGATTGCAGTGAAACACTCCGTTCATCATCCATAACATGGACTTTGGGGCGTTCGGGGTTTAAGGTTGCAAGAAGTTCACCGAGGTCTGCGCTAGGAGCAACTTAAGGTAACTTTGCCCTATAGTAGGAAACATGGGAGGGAGTCCATCACAAGCAAAATTATTTTAGTGGTGCACATTTCAAAACTAGAATGTACACCATTAGTATAATTTTGCCTATGGTGGGCTAGCTTCCATTTTGCCCATCATAGGTAGAGTTACCTTAGTACCACAAGAGCCTAACAACTCGTTACACAAGTTGTCCGATGGGCTTAGTCCCTAGATGCCCAAGGCACCAAATTTTTGTGATTATAATATTTTTAAATTAAATAAAAACTAACTAAGTTGCTATTTTTAGTAGTTTATATTTTTGAAGAAATCTTTTTGAAGTCTAGTTTCAGCATTCAAAAATCCAATTTTTAAAATGACTGATTAGGATCTTTCTATTCAAGATTCTATGCAAAGGTGTCCATTGCAATCTTGACTTTCCATAGTATTGAGGACTCTTAGAAATGAACCTCAAATACACTAGACCTTAGAGAAAAATTCAGATTAGAAATTCATTCAAAAAAATTATATAGTAGATTTTAAGAAGCCATAAATTAATTGGAGTTATGTATATTAGACCTTTTATACTCATATTTTTTTGGTAACCAACTTTTTAGATTTGACATGTAAAAAGAAGCCAGGTTGAAATACTTCAAATCTCTTTTGCAATTTTAACACCCTCATGATTAAACATTATAATCTTTCAATGCATAAGTGATAATTTTGTGTTTTCTTTTCCTATATAATCTTTAATATGTCTAGTTTCAATTGTTACAGATACAATTCAAAAGAATTGATACAACTTATCAAAACGCTTGTTTTTTGTGGTCTTTGTGGTATTGTGTTTGGCTTTAGGGTTTGGTCCTTCTTTTAGTTGTTGGAAATGGAAAAAATTGCTTTTTCCAAGAACATGGTCCTTTGTTTCCTTATATTTATCAATGGAAATTGTCCATGTATTTTTTTTAAAAATCAGTTTATACTTGAAGTAGAATTGAAGGCTAGTTGGAACTCTCCAAGTTTACACCAATAGGATTGTTTTATTTCTCCAAATCTGACCCAAGGGCTTTATACTAGGGTTGGATTAAAATCACCATTCATCCTACAAGTTGCCTTAGTTGGCATAGTTTTGGCACCAAACCATCTAGCCCCGAAGGAGTAATCGGGGTGAGATTTTGGGTGGCCCACTTTCCCATCTAGGGCTAGATTGGAACTAGATTAGGCTCCTCTGTTGGATCATACAAATCTACACTGTCTACTAATGCAAAGTCTTTTGTTTTCTATTTTGGTATATGTTTATTAATTGTGAGCTCAAAAAACTTCTTATTGACATTGTTGAATTTTTGGAGTTCAATTGTCAATATTTCAAGTTGAAAATTGAGAGTAGTGGGGCTGAATTTGGGAGCTCTAGAATAGAAGTGTATACAATTTATAATATATTATTATATATTTAATACAATTCTGTTTGTTTGATCAAATGTTTTATAAAATTGTTCTGAACTAAATATGAGATTTTAAAGCTAATTTGGTTCAATCATTTTTAATTGACTCAATATAAGATGTTTATTTTTATTTGGTATTTGGTACATGTTTATTTGGTAGAATTGTTCTTAACTTCTAAATGCCCATGGCACCAAATTTTGGTGTCAATAATACTTTGAATTTTAATCAAATTTAACCAAGTTGCTATTTTTAGTAGTTTGTATTTTTTTAAAGTTTTTTTAAAGTCTAATTTAGCATCAAAAATCTAATTTTAAAAATGATTGATTAAGATTTTTCTATTCAAGATTTTGTACAAGGCTATCCATCACAATTTTGACTTTTTGTAGTATTGAGGGCTCTTAGAATTCATAATGCATGTGCTTGAGCTCATCGAGACAATTATTATGCAAACTAGTATAGGTCAAGTGCCTACCCTCATGAATGCTTAACAATCATGCATGACTAAACGGATCATGCAAAAACATCTCCAATATTCTCCCATAAGAGAAAGCAATTAGATGAACTCACAAAATTGCCAATATTAGTAACCGGAATGATTGCTCATGGGCATGGTAATGTGCATTATGTGCATTACAATCTTGATACCTTCTTGTACATGGTGGAATCATTAGCAAAGCTTTTGTGAGACTTCAAACTCCCTCCGAAGTACTCCCAAGAATTGTTTGTTGAGTTAGGCTCTGATCCTCTATTTAAAGTGGTTCTAAAAGGAGCAAAAATGTACACATCATCACTTTGGCCACTGCCTAAAGTCCTTATTGGAGCAACTCACCTTCTTCCAATTCTAAACACTCAAATGAACAATGCCACAAGAGACAACAAGAATTGATATGTGTTTGCATTTTGGTCGATCCTTGTTGTAAAAAAAATCTTCCAAGAGGTGTACATGAGTTTCATGTTGGTAGGTCACATACACGATGGCATTGACGCATTGTTTGGTAGATGGAGATTACAATTAATAAAAGAAAGTTTTCCCACCATCATAGCCCTCATGAAATCCTTCATGGATGTGGATTTTGTGCCTATAATTCCTCACTTGATTGAAGAGGTACCAGATTTCAAAGCCTTCATAGAGGACTTGATTTTAGAAGGGGATGAAGTACTTGTTGGACATATCAAAGTACAACAATTCAAGTTTTACCTCAATTTTACAGCTATCCCAATTATGAAGTATAAGAGGTATTCTACGGATAGTGATTGGCTCCCTGAAGAGGAGAGGTTCAAATTGCGGTGAAAATACTTTGAAGGACAAAGTCTATGGCTTCATGGGGAGCCCGTGCATGTCACCCACCTCCAATGCGGGGCGTAGACAACATCTCTCAGGGAATATTTGGGTTCATCAATTATTAGGAGGCATTATGCAACAAGAGTATAGAATATAAAAGATGTTTCAAGCATTTAGTGTTCTATTGGTGAATGGTGAAAGCATGATTGTCGGAGTCAATAGTGCCATTTGAGACATTGATGGAAGGCTTCTGGCCTTCTACCCAAATTGAAACAACTGCGGAGGACGGACTTGATGATGATGGTAAGGTTCATGGGGAATTTGCTAAAGATGATGTCTTTGTGGGGCAACGTCACGATTGTCTATTGCCATCTTTCTAAGTAGGGCGTGATATTCAAAAAGATTTCTTCATCACCCTTTGACTGGTTGATGGTGATACAAAGCCCATATGATTACTAGAGCTTTGATCTTTTCACAAATTTGGAGCATCCGTATTGTATCTTAATCTAATACTTTCAACCAATGGTAAGAAGGTAGGATATTCAAGAATTCTACATTGGTTGCAACTCTACGAAGAAATTGTGTTGGAAAGTAGATGAGACCTAAGAACTTATTTGAGAGGACACAAATTCTTTCATCACATCATGGAGGTCCAAAGTCAAAAAAGACACAATATAGTATGTCCTTAGAATCTCTATGGCTCAAGTTGAGGTCATCAATGATAGTTTGTCTTCATATAATTCTAATTGAGTATGAACTGGGTATTTTGGAAGGACTTTATAGTATTTGAAGCTAAGTTTCATAGTTAATATTCAATGGTAATGATATTCATAACCATGGACAATTTGATATGATTTAACCCTTTAGTGACCAGTCGACCACTTTTTGGTTGATTTTTGGACTCTTGGTCTAATATTGTTCAAAATACATTTGATCACAAAAATCTCAAAGAAGAATGCAATTAGAATGTCTTTGTGTGCTTCAAACAAAACCAATTTCAAGGGAATTGAAGCATTGATGAATTAGCTATGAGGCTGCAAATTCAAATGGCCTGTACCTTCAAATGGGAAGTATTCAACAAAAATACAAAAAATATCAACCAAATTGTGAGATTTTTTGGTAACTTGATGTCTTGACAAGGCATAAGTGTTGCTTTGTAATCTCATGAATGCCCAAAATAAACTTATGAATTGGTATTTATGTAGCGCAAATTCCAAAGGGTCATTCAAGTCATTGATTTTTGAGAATTAAGGAAAGCAACTCAAATTCCAACAAGGCTCTAGAAGCAAACATGATTTAGAGGTACATTTCACTTTCTTCAATGTACCAAATCTGCACATTTTAGAAGGGTATTCGTTTTTATAACCCTAGATGACCATTTTTTGTGAACTTCAAAAATTTGTAACTAATTTCACAAAGCTTGAAAAAATATGAAACGACTTGGGTTAGATGCCTATTCTACATGTCTTTTGAGGAAAATTTACTAAAAAAATATATAAAGATGTTTCACTCCCCAAAATTCAATTTTAGCCTTGAAAAGGTTGATTTATGGACCTCCTACCTTATTTATAGCAATTTGTACCATTGGATGAGTTTGATTTTTTGTTAGGTTCAAGAATCTCCCTTATGGAAACACCTTGTATAGTTTGATTGAAGACTATATCTTTAGAATGGCCACAAAATTCATTTTCTTGAAAAACTACACCTGCCCCCCAAATCAACCACGGTCACTAAAGGGTTAAAATTGTGTGTTACAAAGTAGATGGTGTGGATTGGAATATTGTGATTGGATTTTATAAATTTGTATTTGAAGTATTTCTATGTTTTGTGTGTAATTATTTGTGCGTCAAGTGCAATTATTTATAATATTTAATTTATTCACAATTACATTATCTATGTGATATTGTGAGTCTATATGGCTATCTTTTGGGTGGATAGTAAGGCACACGTTTACCCCACCCTCTAACCCAAATTATATATATATATATAATTCTCCAACCCCAAAACTCAAATTAAATATTTTTAAAATTCTCCAACCCAACCCAATCCAAACCCTAATACCATACAATTTGTAACTTCAAATTTATGTGGGCTTCTACAATTGATATGGGATTTTGTCCATATTAATAAATGTATATGTATATGTCTTCTATACTCATATCTATATACATCTTTGTATGTATATATATTTGTCTTTTGTATATGTATATGTATTCATGTTCATATCCGTATCCTAAATCAATAGCCAAATTCCACCTTCAAATTGACAATTCAATTTTTTCTCACATGGGGGACTTGTTCTTTCATAGGAGAAGTCACATTTTTGTAATCACAGGAGATAGTGTATGTTGGTGTCATTTTAATATTAATTCACTTTGTAACTAAATGTCTTTTAAAAATACAATTATATGAGTTGGAAAAAATGGTAGTGGGTAAGACTTTTTTATTTCATTAATGTGTCAAGCACTTATTACAATTTTGGATAGAAGGCTAGTTGGTTGTTACAACTTTTTTGCCTATAGAGCTCACTAAGAAATACCAAATTATGTATATTTCATAGCTGCTTATACGAATTCCATGGAAATCAAACTTGAACTAGCTGAATGAGATAAATAGCCTCTTACAACCAACCATTCAACTCATGACTTGGTGTTCAACAAAGACCAGTCATCACATTTATTTGGGAAATGACTATTGTCATTCAAACCAATCATTTGCTTGAGATGCCCACATTACATAGAATTGTCAATTTAATGTTTCACTACCACACCAACATTGGCAACAGAGTCTACACTATAAACTCTTCATAGACAAGTTTCTATTTTGATTTCCATCTTGCTATCAACCACCAATCCACTAAATCATTCAAATATGATTGCATTGCTAACAAAATTAGTTTTTGGACCCATTTCTATGCTTATAGTCATGGTTCAGTCATTCTAGAAACGTAGTCACTATTTCAGTAATTATCAAATACTACTTTTCTACTAGTGATGGCGAATTCTCTAGGAATTGTAGGTGTAATTTTGTGCTTGGGAGGGGTTAAATGGGCGGTGGAGTAATAAGGTAAACAATCCATTACAAGCAAAATGACTAATGGGATGGCAACCACATGGCATTGTTGAATTTTTTAAATTTGCATAAAGACAATTATGAGAAATGGTGAGAGCAATTGGAGTTATGTATTTTTGACAAAGTATGAATTTTTGAAGTATGTTGTCCAATTGGCCCAAAAGAATCTTTAAATTGCTCCCAAATCAATAAAAAATTGTATCAATACTTATGTTCATCTTACTCACCTAAAACAATCATAGTATTTCCTTACCTAATAGTAACTTGATGGCCTAAAAAAAACACTTTTTGTGATGGATTTATACTCAAAAGGAAGAAGTCTCTATAAATCTAGTCATTAATTACTCTAGTATTGTTACCTAACATTGATTGTGACAACTAATTCAACCTAATATAGACCAAATCTCCTTTTCTAGGTATTTAGAATTGGTCTTTTACTTGGAATGTGGTGGTTTACCTTAGTCTACACTAGGGCTTTTTTTCATTTTTAAAAAAGTGCCAAATTGCTAAAGTAGAAATATAAAATGTTATAGTAGTGCTCTAAACTTCAACATTCATCCACATTTTGGATGGAAAATATCACATTATCACATTTCGAAGGGCTTTTTTCTGCCAAAAAACACCAAAAACTACCATTTCTTTAGCAAAGAGTAAAAAAAATTGAATCTTTTTTTTTGCACATCTAATTGTAGGATCTTACACCTTAACACCTAACTAATATGAGAATGTGTGGAAAAAATTTCAGAAATTTTGACCAGACAATTTGCAAGATATTTGCATATAAAGTCAAAAAACAAGTTTTTCAACACATTGTAGACTAGATTATTTGACTTTGAACCTTCTTAACTTAAATTTTTTGCACTACAGAGTTTTGAGGTTTAAATCTTTATGGTAGGGAATTGAGTTGAGAGTCTAAAGGAAAAAAATTCAAAAAAACTTACTTTTCATTTTTAAGAAAATTGTTAAGTAGAAGTAGGTATGAGATAGAAGGAAAATTTAAATTATTAATATATCTAAAATGGAATTAAAACCCAAAAATTCCAATGGTGATATTTTTCTAGGAAGAAAAATAAACCATGTAGAACTTCTTTTTTTAAATTGTGAAAATAACATTTAGAAATGAATCCTACAAGTTATTTTTTCAAAAAGATGCTCTAATTGTCCAAAAAACAAGATTGTCCATAACTTTCTCATAACAAATTCAAATGGAATGAATCAAAGCTTTCCATCTAGACAAAAATATAATCTATGAAAGAAAAAAAGAAAAAAAACTTTTTTTTTTAAATTTTAAAAATCTTTTTTGTTGCCCCCTCTCCCTTGTTTTGAGCTTATTTGGGCATAACTTTTGTTATTGAGCATCGATTGAAAAAAATTATATTCTCATAAAACTAATCAGTTTTTCTATCTTCCAAAAAAATTTCAAAGAATCGTGACAAAAATTCAGCCTACAGGTACCTACCCAAAGTCCCATTTATCCCACAAAGGGACAGTGGTCCTTTAGAGGTTAAGAAGTGCCAAACTGCCAAAGTGGTGATATAAAATGTTATACTGGTGCTCCAAGTTTCAACATTCATCCACATATTGGATGGAAAATATCACATTTAGCACACTCAGGCATATCACATGTGCATAATTTTTTTTTCATCCACAAATCTAGCAATTTCATCCAAGATTTTATTTTGATTCAAAGTTTAGGGGTGATTTCATCCAAGTTTTTTGACATTTTTTGGCATTTTGTAACTAAATTATTTTTTTCTGGTGCAACTTGGCACCAAAAAGCCTAAAAAAAGCCCTTGGTCTACACCTCATATTTCTAGATACATTTTGCCCCCCTTTTAGTTTTAACTTTGGTGGAAAATAGATTATGTGGAAAAGGTTTAAATGAGCAATGGATTTTTTTATTCTCAACTCCTAAATTCAGCACGTGTTTTGTTAAATTGTAATTCTTTTTGCAGGTTTCTATTTTTAAAATTGGCATACCATCCATTTTTTTTCAAATAAAATAAAAATAAATTTTTTTATACTGAGTACACATATATGTTCAATATATTAATGTGCTTTTAGTAATTATAGTGATTGTGGTCTGAAATATTTATTTTTATTTTATATAGAGAGAGTAGAAAAATGAAGCTCAACATATATAAGATGAAATGGTCATAGGCTCCATACTTATAGAGTTAACTACCTTTTAACTCCTAAAGATCAAGGCCATTTTTTGGCCAAAATCACTCAAAACTGTTATTTCTACTATGTTCACCCAAGAAAACAAAAAAAATATTTTTTTAGAATCTAACCATCGGATCTTATAAATTACTAGAAACTAGATTTTGAAATCATGTGGTAAATATTTCATAAAGTTTGATTATATGAATTGAGAGATATTAGCATCCAAAAATAGAAAATACAATTTTTTTGAACACTAGCTAGCAAATTTAGATGACTTTGATTGCCATTTGTGGAAGCATTTTGCACTATGGACTTTGTAGATAACCGAATCGGAATTATTTTTCAAGTCAAGAGTTGATGTCATGGTTTGGTGAATGTCCAAAATTGTGAGGTAGGTAGTGAAGTTTGATTTGGTAAGTAGTGAATTTAGAGTTAAATGTTTGATCAGTCAAATTGGATGAATGCTAGCGGGTTGAGTGAAATTGGTATCGTTGTTGGTGTTGTTTCAAATCCAAATTGGAGGTTGTTGTCAGTTGGTTGTCTTCTCCAAGTAGTAACCGTCTTTGTGAGTCCTATTAGGTCCCAAATTGTGTTCATTCTTCGGGACCCACAGCGAGTGAAGCTAGTGCGAGTCCCAGTCGGTTAGGCTGTGTATTTTGTTTTGTTGTGTGATTTCCTAGTTGGGAAGTGTGTTGTAGTTGATCTAGGGTCGGATCGGTTTGAGTGTGTCTATATCCCAATTGAGATGTGTGTGTGCCAGTGCATGGCGGTGTGTGTGATGTGCAAATGAAGTGAGAGAAAATTATCCAAGTTAGGAGATAATTGAAGAAGGATGTTAATTGTTGAATTTAAGAAAGTTTGTGCTAAAAGATGAAAAATAGTGATAGGAGCAATAATTTTAAATCAGGCTTAGTTGAAGCTATGAAGGATTATTAGAACCTAGTTGGAATGTCGGGAGTGTTGAAAATTAGATTTCAATTAGGATAGCGATTAGAGTATAAAGGATGATTTGCAAGATAAGTTGTGAGAGTGTATTGAAAGATTAATTTGTGAAATTATTGTTGAATCTGTAACGGTGATTTAATGACCAATTTGGGATTTTAATAGAATTGTATTTTAGCCAAATTGGTGTCGTGTGTATGTGCAATGTCATTGTAGTATTGTTTTTGGCTATGGATTTACAAATTGGATTATTGAACCTATTAGCATAGATTCTCTACTTGACCATCTCCCTTGGAACGAACTTATTATACTAATGGAATAATTTCCGACTAGGTAATTATTTCTCCTTCAATAGACTTTGAATTGAAAAAAAATTGTTAAAGAATTGAATTAAAAGTCTACAAAAAAGAATTAAAAAAACACACTTAATATTTGTTCTTTTAAAAATTGTCAAATAGAAATAGGTCCAAGGTTGAAAGAAAACTAAATTGTAAAAGCTCTAATATGGGATTGAAACACAATAATCCCAACAATGAGATTGTTTAACCTAGCCAAACAATTTTTTTTGAAAAATTGTGAAAATTGGATTAAGAAATGAGTCTTATAAGTTATTTTTTCAAAAAGATGTTCAAATTGACTAAAAAACGAGATTGTTCATAATTTTCACATTACTAATCCAAATAGAATGAACCAAAGCTTCACATGTTGAAAAAAAATATGATCTATGAGGGAAAAAAATTAATTTAATTTCAAGTTAAAAGTCTACAAAAAATTAAAAGTCTATAAAAAAAAATTAATTAAATTTCTTTTTTTTCCCATCAAATGAAAATTTGGACTTCTTGTGGTATAACTTTTGTTCCTAGGCATAGATTAAAATAAAAATTATATTCCTACAAAGTTAATAGTAAGTTTTTCTACCTTATGAGAAAGTTTCAAAAAGTTTCACTAAAAATAAAGGTTATAAAAACCTACTTGAAATCCATTTCATCTCTCAAGGAGACAATGGTCCTTCAAGGGTTAAGGTTACTAAGGCCAAAAAGTGGCTCACAAATGATTTTAATTGAACAAAAGAAGATGAAAACTATGATTTTCATCCAATCCTTATTTTAATATTTTTATAGAAGAAAATGCAAAGATAATAGATCACAACAAATGTTTTTATAGTGTTTTTTGGCACCTAATTTCTCCTTGTTCTCAAGTCTTATTTTAGAGCCTTGCTAATGAAATAAAGTTTACTAATCTAATTTTTTCACTAATTTGAAATCTTAAGAAAATCTTAAAATTATATATTATATAGCATGAATGACATAGAATTTTCTTATACATCACAATAATTTGCACTATAATGTACATCTATGGTGAAACTTTAACATTATTTGAGTATCTTTTGTCATTGATATGAATCTTCTTCCCTTTCTCCCAAATTTAAATCATTACATAATAATTCAAGATTTTCAGAATATATAGAATGCATATGATTTTTCCTATAAAAAATGAAACTAATCAAAGTAACATGGAATATATAGTACAAAGGAATTTAGTTTTTAACCCCTAAAAATCTAAATATCCCCAAAGTGGATGTAGCTTGATGAATCTTGATTGTAACTTTCAAAATACATATTTTGGGTATTTAATTTAAACTAAGAAAATAAAGCTTGACAAATTTTGTTTCTAATTCATGTTAAAATATTTTTAAATTTTTTTTAAAATGGAAGAATTATTGCAATTGCAAACTCTATGTGCTAGAATCTAAATTATATAGTATTGTGTGTATTTAGTTCATATTTTTTCAATTATTTTAAATTAAAATTAAAAAAATTCACATATTAACCTTAATTTAAGGTAAGAACTTCAAATTATTCCAATATATATATTGTAACCAATATAATTTTATTTTCATTTTTTTCTTAATACTTAAAAGTCACTAGCAAGCATATTTGGTATATAGAATATAAAATAATAAATTGATAAATCTTCACACCAATCTCCATTCCTACTTATCCTACTTGAAAAAAATTCAAATTAATTGGATTTTTTTACTACATTAACTAATTTATTTCCAATTTTTGCTAAAAATTTATGAAAATGACAATGTTTCACAAAATGAATTGAATTTTTTTATAGTGATAGACAATTCATAATATCAAGTACTAAAAATATAAGATTAATATTCAGATACAATCTAAAAGACTAAATTTAGCTTAGACATGATATTTGATCATTTCACAATGATCAAGTTGTTTAGTGATGTATGAGACTCCAAACTTAAAAAGTCAACTCTTAGAATTGATACGAATTTAAGTAAGCTAAGCCACCCCATTTTTTCCAATTACCTAATTTTGTCATCCTACTTCTGGCTCCAATTCCATCCAAAGACAAAATCATTGTAGCCAACAAAAGATGGCATGTCAATCCTTTAATGGTGAACATTTAAATACCATTGTATACATGAAGAGTGAATATGGGTTGTTTATAGGATGTTAATGACTCTCTTCTATGAATATTTTTTTAATTTCAAAGTAGACCACTTCAAAAATTCATAGAAATTGTAATTGTAATTGAAAAACTACAATTCCAAATTGAGTTTGATTTGTGAAACAAACACCTTTCAAAATAGGTGCCCTCTTGGAGTTGGCCTCAAGATATTCAGATTGCTAATCAGGGTGGTAAAAGCTTGTCTAAACTTTCCAAGTGTAACCCTCCAAGACCGTAGAGAACACAAAATGACCGATGAATGGCTTTAACCCCTCATTGCTAGAGGTCCAACTGGGCTTAAAAATTGTCTACCTTTGCAAGTCTAAAAAGTCAAAAATAGAGTAAGGTATGAAGATCTCAACCATACAATATTGTAGTGTGCATGTTGTAGATGGTGTGGAAAAAATTTGGGTTATTTGACCGTATAGATTGAAAGATTATAATGTTTTAGTGTTGAAAAAAGGTGTTGAAATTTTCTTAAAAACACATTTGGAGGTGAAATTTGATTTCTAAATCTACTCAAATGAAAAAACTTAAAGCTATGAAGTGATTCAAAACCAGAATATATACATTTTGGTGAAAAAAATATCATTCAAATGAATCATTGTGTCTACAAAATGGATTTGAAATGTCAGAAAACAGTGAAAAAAGTAACAAAAAATCACATCTATGACTGAACCTCCTTCTACTAAAATGCTTCTCAATCACTCATAACTTTTTGAATTGCTATGAAATTTTAACCACACAAACTAGACTAGTATGTGCAACTTCTCCAACAAGTTTTATTGGTTTTGGACATTGTATAAAGAAGTTATAGACCTCCAAAGTTCACTAGAATCCACCAATGTTTGGATTTTGAACTTTGAATTGCTCCCAATCATTTGAAACAACTCAAATTGACATGAAAACTTTACCACAATAATAAGACTTCAGTGGAAACAAAATCCAATTTTTTTTTTATTGAAAACAAACATTAGATTACAAAGATACAAGCCCCCAAAGTTGCAGCCATCAAATGCAATTTGGTGAGCTTAAATTGAACCTGTGAACTTCAATTAGCTCCCAAAAATATTATACATATTTTGTTGATCTGAAAATTTTATCACACAAAATAGACTAGTATTCACAGCTTCTCCAAGAAGATTTACTGAATTTGGACATTGGATGCAAAAGTTACAGCCCTTTGAATTTGACTTTTAGGCTAGGAGGACGTTTTTCATCCCCTGTGACGTTTAGGGGTTAATGGCTTTAAGGTTCCTGTAGAAATGAAAATATTAACCATTCCTCCTCACTGTATGTATTGCAAATTGGTAAGATTTCATTGAGAGAAAAAAAAAAGGTGTCGGTAACTTGGAATCAGTAGAAGTTCAAAAGTCTACCCAACCTTTTTTGAATTAGTGTCTCAAAACTGAGTCAATGTAAAACATGTACTCCGTATGAGATTTGGTTAACATCCATACAGAGAATCATAATGATTAGTAAACATAAATATTCAACTTGGTCCATGACTGCAAATGAACAACAATGGTACTGCACAGTACATCCAATACCAATAGAAATTTGGTCTTTTATAATTTACTACTGTTGTCCGGAATTATATGGGTGTGCATGATGCATCCTACAATGCCAATATATATCACACTTTCTAAAATGGATGGACTGAACGGGGAATTGAAACTCTAAAGGAATTCATATTTTTCAAAACTACTTTGTGACCACATATAAACAGCATTAATTCAGGCCCGGCCCTTCGTAACGAATTCAGCGAAGCAAAGGGAGGTCCAAAGACTGCAAGTCCTACCTTTCCATTTAACGGTATTTCTCTAATTAAAGAGGCTCCTCTTTAGTTCCTCCCTTTTTCTGTGCAAGTGTGGCGTCGTTGCCAGTCCAGATCTAGCAAGAATCCTTGTAGACCTTCAACGCTTTCCTGACATGCTCGATTTCCAGAATTGCCTTGTCATCTTCACTTCTTGATAGGAGGTGTGCTGTCTTCACAATGTTCCGAATCTCTCGTCCATTGAATTCAGGCAATGCAAATTCTACCATATCCTCGGCAGAAACGCCTTGCAGTCCTGCTCGTTCAAACATCTTGGTCCACATTGTTTTCCGTTGATCCTCATTGTGCTTTTCGTAACGTAATTTCATGGCAATGCGTGAATAGATGGCATCGTCAAATGCATAGTTACGATTTGTGGTTAGGAAAAGGACTCCTTTGTAGTACTCCAAGAGCCTCAGAAAGACGCCTGTCATTGCATTGCGTGTCAAGTCCGAGGAGGTCCTCCTCTCTAGAAACACATCGGCTTCGTCAAGGAGAAGCAGGGCTCCCCAAGAAGCAGCGACATCAAACACTTTCAGTAGAGTTGCCTCCAGAATTTCTGGAGTCATGCCCAATTCACATACACTCAAACACCATAGAGGACATTCCAACGACT
Organism: Climacium dendroides; assembly: GCA_950106755.1. Taxonomy (NCBI): domain Eukaryota; kingdom Viridiplantae; phylum Streptophyta; class Bryopsida; order Hypnales; family Climaciaceae; genus Climacium; species Climacium dendroides. Next base: position 5,107,333 of record OX467082.1, on the reverse strand, counting down.
CAGAGAGAGATTCCGCGGTCAAAGTCTTTCCTGTTCCCGGTGGACCATAACATAGGAATATGGTACCCTCGCCTTTGCCTATGATGGAGTCAAGTCGTTCTCTTCCCCGCAGATTTGAATCCTTTCCGTCTTCCAATTGTTTTCTTACTATTGTCTCCACAACATCCTTGGTATCTTCATCCATCACCAAATCATCAAACGCCGATCTGTTATAATTGATATCAGAAAATCCACACACAGAAAAGCTCCCCCATTTTTTGAGGCGAAAAGAAAATCCGTAAACCATGGTAGGGGCAAACATGCAATCTTCCCTTGAAGTAATGTCAAGAGTGGTGACGTCATTGTCACGTAGGACATCACATGGTGGCCTTGCCGAGTCCAATGTGGGATAGTCTGGATTCATCTTTGCAAAGCTTCCCAAATCAATCATCACCCTCCCATCAGCATTCTCCTTAAATAGTCGGGGACAGTCATCCACTATTTTGTATATAAAGATGGACCCTTTGTAGTTTCTAAAACAACAACGTTCCTTCATGGAAAGCTCACAAAATTTACTTCCAGAATATAAGAAACCATCAATAGTGGCTTTGCGATCCTCATCGCATCGAAGGGGATAAAAATCCAAGCTGCGAATTCTAAGCTCTCCCTCAAACTTACGAACACGCAGCCCCTTAGAATATTGTTTCCAAGTTCTGCAGTTGTAGTCCCACTTGGTTACCGTTATGACGAAAAATAGTTCTTTGGTGTCATCTTTCATGTACTTTGTCTTCAAGACATCACCACATGACTTCTCGTCAGTGGTATTGTCAATATAAACAACTCGCTCTCCTGGAGGAAAGAATGCCCACAACATTTCCCAAGACAATAAGTGGTCACCAGAGCTCATAGCTGCATACGTAGGTTCAATTTCATTAAACTCCTTGTCCATGAAGCGCAACAAATGCTGAAGATGCAACAACTTTTCTCTGTTATTACGAGTGCCTTCAATTGATGAAGCCTCTGAAGTTTCTTGATCAGTAGTAGAGGTGTGTTCGTTTCTTAGATCTTCTCGAATTCGAAACAGCTCTGGGCCATTTAACGTTACTTTTTTTTGACTTCTTGCAATTTGACCTACTTTTCCGGGCATAATGACGTTGATGATCTCCATTAGGATGGGCGAATATACACAAACTTCGACTTGTGAGGCCCATGGAAGATCTTTGATGTTCTTGTATATTACTGCAAAGGGTTGGCATGCCTGATTGTTATCCACCTCACTTTGCTCACGTTTCACCAACTTATAATCCCAAATTTTCTTGTCGAAGACATTGTCATAAACTTCCCACTCCCAGGTAGGATCTTCTATGGATAAATGGGGTGCAGATTGAGAACTACAAGACTGTCCATTTTTCAAGACTCGTTGATCCTCGACTGTTGAAATTTCTTCATGCATATTTAAGATTCTTGGGTCTTCGTCAAGACTGAAGCATTGAGCTGCAAAGTAGATGGTATGATATGTACGCAACACCAATTTCTTCAATGTTCCTATAATTGTAGTTTCCATTCTGCAATGCAATACATCGTCCAGAGACGCAGGCATCCAAAAGTTATATAATACAAAGTCAATGGTGTGCATTACAAATACTTGTAAATACAACATTTGTTTTTGCACTAAGAAAGGAATATACATAATTCTATATAGTTAACAATATGTTACTGCCTAAACAATCAGACCAAAATTAACTTTTAGAGGTACTTTTCTATTTCTCCTTCAGTCGATAACAACAGTTGATAACTTTGTAAAGTACCTCCATTTCAACCTTGTTACTAAAACCATCCCATCTAGATTCTTGCCTAAATATAATTTGTTGAACAAGTGGTCTTAGTGAGGTTTTTTGGATTTTGGATACACCTAGAATCGACAGTGATATGTTAAAAATTCATAATTTCTTCATCGAAAACATATAAGCTAAGAGAATCTAGAATCCTCATTCAATTGCCAATTGGATGTAGCAAAATAAAGTCAATTTAATAATTATAGGTTTGATCTAAATTGCTCACGTGCTTACTCAAATAATTTAAGGTATATAAACAAATATGAGACAACCCAACACCAAATAATTATAGTCATTTGTTTTTAAATATTTTTAACACATTGCAATTTGTGCAGTGAATCCAAAATATAATAAATCACTTACATAGTGAAGCATCTTCTAACACCAAAATTTGAGATGTTTAGCGTTGGAAAAAAAAATTAACTATGTGTACCTTAGTGGTAGAGCTTGAGTTGCAACAACTACTATACATATTAGTAGCCGTGCAGTAATTGAGGCCACGTTTGTAGTCTCCATGATTGTCAAAATAGTCGATAAGATTTGTGTTGCCGCATAGATGGCAAGAATTGTAAGAGGAAATACACTTCGTATAACTGCAAAATCAATATGACAAGCGGCCATGGATATAACACGGGAACATTGTGAAATCTAGCTAGCTGAACAATATAGCATGGCAAATATAAAAAAAATCAAAAATCAAAATTAAATGAGATGGCAGTAGAATTTCAGATGCAAGAAATTTAACCTGTTCTTAGGCTATCATTTTGGATTCGAATAGCCGAACTATTGATACTTAGCTTGAACTCGCCCACTTTAATTTTCTTGGAAGCAAGCACAAACACCTCAGCGAGATTCTTCGATGGTAACCCACTTTCGGAGATGAACGCTTCCACATGGTACAATCCCTGATAAGTCCCCAAATGCATGTCTATCAACAAATACATCTTAGCATTTTAAATTCTAACATAATTATTCAGGTTGAAAGAATTAGTAGTAACTCAATTTACAATTTGCATCAACTTTTATCAATGGTGCAGTAAAAGTGTTCAAATCAGGACATGGTGTCATCATGCTGTATATTAAACAAGGCCAGCACTTGAAATTGTTGCAAGAAAAGCACTACCAAACAAGAAATTTATGATAAACATCACATACAATATGTACTTTTTTGGAATTGTAACTACATAGTGATCGTCTGATCGATTCAATGGCATCCACCACAATTTAATTCATGAAAGTTGTCACAATGTACAGTTTCTAACCTTGCCATCCACAAAGGATTCAATGACTCCAATATACTTAGTTTCCAGGGTAATACACTTATTTTTTGTTACTGCCTGTATGGTGGCTCCTCTCAAATGGAGTCCTTCTACATTCAATATACCTGCGAAGAAAATTCAATTAAATAAGACATTAAGATACAAAATTGGAAACTTATTTCCAATGGAACATGGTACAATAAAACCTTCTTCTAATTAAGAGTATTACGCATATAGCTCGAATCCTTATCTTCAAACAATCGACACCAAAATGGACACCAAAATGGTCTTGAGCAGATAGGCCGTGTCTAGACCATATAAACATATGAAGAGCATTGACTTGAAGAAATTACTACATGCATACCTCAACGTACCTGAACAGTAGAAGTAATTCAAATAGATTCATTAATTTGAGAGAAAGAAACAAGTTGCAATTGCTTGCAATTGAATTGAAAGTGATTTACCTCCTGAATACGATGAGTGCAAGACCACGGGCACTGGATCAGTATCATCAAGTGTCAGCAATCTCGTTTCTCTGCCACCTGCATGTCTCCAATTCATATGATTTAGGAAGATTTACAGACTTCATGTTTGGGCCTAGCACAAGTATAATTAACTATAACTAGAAGCTTTAGAAATGAGATGGCCTGACAATCACCCCGGTTGGCCGTTACTCCCAATCTCCGATAGGCAGAGAAGCATGATCGTTCATGCTAACGTAATAAGTACGTCATTATTTGAGTATAAGGTAAATGATAAGTTATTACAGGAGAAAAAGTGGAACCGAGGAATGAAGCAAGGAATGATCGCGGAAGCTGGAGAACACAGAAGGTACATTATTAAAAAATTGACGTAACGAAAAGCAGTAGGAAAAGATGAATCATTGTTTAAGCAAGATCGAGCAAGGAAAAGTACATTGATTTGTTCCAGTAGTGCGTGTGATACTAATTTCATAGTTACACTATTTTGAATTAGTGCTGGTTGAAACTTGAAATATAACTGAGTTGAATCAATTTTCTCAAAAATGAAATTTTGGGCTGTTGTCATGGATTCGTACTAGAAATAGAATGAAAATGCAGTAAACAATGAGTGACTGTGGGACATTCAATTACAGAGACAAATTTTCATTATCAGCATTCAGCAATAGACATTAAGAATAAAGCTGCTCTACTAATTAAACGACCCAATTGAAACCTGTTCATACATGCAAACACAAAGCATGTAACGAATTAAGCAAACAGCAGAGACATAATTCTAAACATGAATCCTTGCCAATTATGCCATGTACACAGGGGTCTCATATTCAGTTCCCGGTGTTAAAATTCCCGGTGAGTCCCACTTTCCCCTGTCTTTTCCCGGTGTTTCCAGTGTAAGACACTCTGGGAAAAGTGGGACTCACCGGGAATTTTGACACCGTGAACTGAATATGAGTTTCCTGCGGTACTTTCGATTACTGGCCTGGAGGAAAAGGCCGGCGTGTTTCCACTCGGTCGCTAGATGTACGTCTTGGATGGACGAGTTATTACTTGTGATCAAAATCCAAAATTAAATCCTATGTATTCTTTCCACAACCGGTACCCGGCCTCATCTATCTCTTCCATACATGCGGAAGCTGTGAATCGATCGAGAATGCATTTGTTAGAGATCGATCCCACGCCAAGATATGATTCCATGTGAACAGTTCATTCCCTACCTACGTTAAGCACTGAGCTGCCAGTTAGTTGTACGAAGTTCTCCCGATTACTTAGCAAAATGGCACGCTTTACAATGCCTGGCACTGCATACAGAGCCAGGCACTGTAAGATTTCGCTTTATGAGAGCTTAGGCCTTCAGGCCCGGGCTCTCCCATCGCGGGAAGCCTTCGGGGGGAGGCCTCCCACTATACAACATTTTCCACATGAATTTTAATCTCAAGACGGACCATTGAGAAACGGTCCATGGCATGCAATAAGTTTGATTAATTACCGGTGCTTGTACGAAAGACTCGCCATCTACCCAGTTGGATAAGGATACTCTCTCCCTTCTCCACAGCAGCAGCTTCTCCTGACGTGGTAGACGGCGTGTTGATGTTGTCCCCGAAACATAGACTTGCTGGTCCTCCTACTGGTCCAAGTCTTGTCAGTTTCGTCTGAACAACCGGCCCGGCGCATGCTTGTAAAACGGTCACCTCTTCCCCTGGCGCGTGGAGCTGAGATGCTGCGTCCAACAGCAGGCGACGATCGTCAAGGACGACGCCGCACGAATCGTCGACGACGCACATGGACACCGAGACCAGGGGCGGAGTCTCCAAGGCTGCGCCACCATTAGCATTAAGCTTAGTGGCTGCCGAAGACGACAGACTATGGAGGCAGAGCTGTTCCACCCCCTTTCTCTCAGAATCGGACTGACTCTGGTGATCCTCGGAAAGCTTCTGGGATCTCGCTTGTCGCTGTCTCCCTTCGCAGAAGAGCTTTAACACATAGAAAGCGAGAAAGACTAACGTCCACCAACTGCACTGTCGAAGTAAGCTCATGACGATCGGCCCTTGCAGTGCGAAAGGACCCGAGATGCGTTGCCACAAATACTCGGCCGTGGGAACGCAAACATGTTGGATCTCCATGGCACCGATCGATCGACTCCGGCCAACTCGGTGTGTACGTAGTGATCGAGTGTCGGGTTCAAATGAATTGAAGTTGATAAATGGTCTTGAACACACACACACGGACTTCAAGGAGTGAGAGAAGCTGACGGAAGAGCGAATGTACTACTAACAGCTCTTAACAAATTTTACCACCAAGATGCAAGTATCTCTGCCGATTTAAGCTACTAGAGGAACTTATTTCAGATAGCCCCTTGTGATGGCTTTATAAGGTGACCTATTGTGGACAACACTTGGATGTACTATTCATTGAAAAAGATTGTCTACTTGTACCTCCTTGTTCACTCATCTTTCTTTAAGTTTCTTTTGTGATTAGAAAGGAGCTCCAAAGCTAACCAACATAATAGGTGAGTCTATGAGATTGGAATGCATTCAAATGAAAAATCCACACTTATATTGAATAAAACATTCATTTTTAAAATAAATAAATAAATAATTTTGCATTCTTCCTCTTCTTGATTTCTGCACACAGAAAAGCTTAAACAATCCGTTATAGGTACCTCTACCTTAACTAATATGGGAGGTCTCTTTTGCTTCAACAAGGAGCTTCAAGCATAGCAACTTCCTTGCCGGCCAAGTGAGACTATAGTAGAGGTACCACCAATCAAGTACCTATGTACAACATGGAGGGTGTTCTATTTCCCACCAAGGCTAGGTTCAATTTCCAACCAAGCTTTGGAATGCGTTCCAACTAATAAGGTCATGAGACATGTTCCAAAGTGGTGAAGAAGAAAGTAGGAAGTAGTGAGCAAGAAAGTAGTTTGGCTAAGATTAGAATTAGAAGCATTTAGTGATTGTCTATGAGTTGACAACACTTCTTGCTTCTCAAAATTCATAGTAATTTATGTTCAATTGATAAAATTACCAATTTTTTTGCAATCCCAATCGTTTCTATCAATGCACCTCTGGAAATATTTGCTTTCCTTGCAACACTCCAAACCATGTTTAGAATTGTTTATTTGATTAGTTATCGATTCCTTCACTATAATGTTGCAACTTTGAAGCCATCCAATGATTCTTTGCAAACTAATTAAATTAAATTCTTTCCTATCCATTCAAGGAAGAATTATCCCAATATCCAAAGACGGATGGTTTAGGCTACTTAACAATGTTATGATCTTCACTACAATCCCCAATTTCATTATTATACACAAATTGGACTGTGACAATTGTAGAATGCTACATTCTAACTCCCTTGAAGGATAGTTGATCATAGCAAAGATCAAATAATGTAAGCTTAAATGTTCGCTCCAGTCAATAATCTTATGGCAAGTAGTGGACAAGTGGGCAAGATATTTCCGAATGTCATTGAAGGGCGGGTCAAGAGCGGGTCAAGAGCGAATCACCAGATTAAAAAGGTCTGTGTACTACTGAGTGTCTGTTTCCACGTGTCTCGACAGGTATGTACGTGCTTCGACTCGCTTTTTGCTTAACCACGGAGGGGATTTCGAAGGTAAGTTATGATAGTGCGTTGGGTTTCTTGCTCTCACTGCTTCTCTTGGTACAGTAGACTGGCTATTGTAGTTCCAGTTGTTCTGCAAAGGGTTTAGTGCTCTGGAAATTCGTAGGCTGCCATGGATCTACTGCCGATGTAGTAAACTTCTTGCGTTCCTGAAGATGGCCGTGACATGGTGCTAATCGTCGAATTTCAAGCTCCTATCATGCAGTAAAAGTCAGGATTCTTCTATTCGCGGCTTAATTAATGTGAAACCACCAACAGGAGGAATAACTGAGCATCTCATATCCATCCCTATGGCGCTCCAAGTACTCGGAGATGCCCAAGAGTTGCGGCAAGAGCTTCCCAGGTACTAATTCGGCACACTGGCTCTCAACAGTTGGGGGTAGTCTTTGGTAGCTTGCTAGGCAGGGTTGCCAGAAAACGGCATCTTCCGTTTCTGATTGCTTAAGGCTGCTTTTGTTCGATTTTGTTCTTGAAGACTCTGTTTTCTTCTTCTTTAGTACTCGCACAAAAATTGAAGTTCTCCATTCAAAAACGTTCAGTGATGCTCACTGAACTAGAAATTGAGAAATTTATATATTCCGTTTTGTCGTAATCATGTATCTCGCAGTATCGCGCTAAAGCCTCAAGGCTATCCTGACATGCAAGTTTCATGTGCAGCTCTCGCGCAATTTTGAAGCCTCATGAAATATTCTTGAGCCATGCTGGCAAGCAGAAGCCATTCGTGTCCAAGCTGTATGATGATTTTGTAAGGGGGGTTCCAAGAATTTATCCTTTTTTTGACAGAGACCGTTCAAGTTTGCCACTGGGTGAAGAATTTCCAGAGCGCATTTTCAAAGCTGCTAGAGAATGTGTTGTGGCAGTCGTGATCTTGACGAAGGAGTACGTGACCTCCAAATGGCCGATGCTGGAGCTGTTAGCTTTTGTAGAAGCTCAAAAATCCAATGGCGGGTCCAACAGTTGCCCGAAGTTATTACCGGTTTTCTTCGATGACCTACTAACCTCTAAAATCGACGATCTTATAGTTGTAGATGAGAGTTGGGTTGCGGCGTGGAAGAAAATGCCATCAGGAGCACACAGAGAAATCACAATAACAGTAGAATTGTGTAAGCAGGCTCTGCGTAAATTGCGGAAGAGCAATGGCTTGGAATTGAAAAATTATGCGACAAAGAAGTCACTCCGACGCGAAATTGTGAAAGAGGCTCTCAAATTCGTATCATCAAGCCCGGATTTGGATACTGAGAAAATACAAGGATGTCGTCGAATGTGCGAGGTAAGGAATTACTAATCGCTAGGCAACCGCAGTAGTGAACAATCATTAGACATTGTTTCACGACAAAATATTAGAATATTAAGGCAACCTAGGGACCGTAGTAGTTCCTTCGACGCAAGCTTCTCTCACGCAGCCAAGGTGGATGGAACAGAATGTACTGGTGGAAGTATCTAATATGGACAGGTCTTTAATTAGTGATCTTGTTGGCTTGGGTAAAGATTTTCAATACACCGCATACTATCTAGCGTCTGCTTGTGAGGAATTGAGAGTTCCTTGATTTTTTCTCCCATTAGAGCTCAGTTGTGCGAGTGCCGAGGGATATTCTTCATCTGCATTGATAATATGATTCTGACGAGATATGATTTGGATGCACGCAGACTATATCTGAAATGTTTCTGAAGAATCACAGAGGAGTATACTGTCTTGGGCTGTACGGCATGGGGGGTTTAGGGAAAACCACAATGTGCAAAGCTTTGTGCAGCTATTTCAGTAAACTGCTGCCGGATTGCAAAGTTTGTCATTTGGAGATTGGGAGCGACGAATCTGACATGAAAGAAATGAAATTTAAGCGTCATGTAAAGATCCTGAGGTCACTTTCAGATGTGCCGAATGATGAAACTGATGAACTGGAGAAATCTCATGCCGACTACAAAGTAAGTTTCTCGTCGACACGTCCTAAAATTGAAGAATGCGATAGAGAGGGTCATAACTGACCAGCATTTTTGTACAACATGTTTGATGGTATCGTGTGTTCTTTCTGTGTGACCAGGTTGAGAAGTATGTACAGCAGTGTTTGAGTGATGAAAAACTGAAGTTTCTAGCTGTGGATAATGTCCACGACCACTTGGATTCCTGCGAAGAAGCTAGAGATTACATATATTGGCTCTCTCAAGGGAGCAGAATAGTCATCACATCACGAAGTCGAGATAATGTGCGATCTGTGACCAGGAATGGAGATTCTTGCAAGCCTATTCCAGTTTTGGAGAAGGATGAAGCCATGAATCTTTTTCTCAAAATTGCTGCACCGGAAGTGGATCGGCGATCACTGAGTCCACAGCAAATGAAGCCTATCAGAGAATGTCTGGAAATCTGCTATTTTCCACCGAATATCGAAGCCAATCGTGAACAGGTTGGAATCAAAGTCGATGACCGGACTGGAGAGTGTGGCCATTATCATCCTCTGGCTCTTCGAGCAGTTGCTTCCTACCTGACCGATCTGTTCCCCGGCCAGGAAAATCCTTTCTTGCACTGGGAAGTATTGAAAAACAAAATCATTCTTTTTCATGCTCGTCGCTCGATTGACGAAATTCTTGGTATTGGCTTCAATGGCATGTGTGACCTGAGTAAGCAATTATTCATTGATGTTGCTCTGTATGCGCCACAACCTGTTGGAGCGGAGGACATTTTCGACTGGTTGGTTTCTATTCATCAATGCCCACGTCAAACGGTTAAAGAAAAGGTGGGCCGACGTAACCTGCATTTTCGTATTGATAAGCTTGATTTTGGTGTGTTCTTATTTCTTAAAGGCAAGGATTGAAGTTCTGGCACTGGGCCAGATTCAGATTATGTTAGCTAGTTTAGGTTAAATCTTACAGGTTTGTTTTTTTGGAATAAATGCAGCTAAAGGAATTAAGAAGAAAGTGCTTCCTGAGCTACGATGATTCTATGCCTCCACAAGAAAGCTGCAAAAATATCAGCATGCATGAACTGTATAGAGATTTTGCCAAAGCATACCTCGGCAAGGAAAATGAAGGATTGTCTAAGTTTGGGGTTTACGATGGTGGTGACCAGCATCCACCTTCTCTGGAAGAACCAGGATGGGCTAAGGTACGAAGAATATCTCTTCAAAGCTTGGTGAATTCGGATTTAGCAAAAGTGAAAGAATGGCGCAATGTTGCGGTGGTACATCTTGTAGGCTGTGGAGGAATTACCACCTTCTCTATAGGCGAGCTGGTGAGCCTACGCGAACTGGTGATTTCTAATTGCTCGAAACTGGAGGTGTTGAGTTGGACGCAAGACACTGAAACAAAGGGTGCTTGGGGTAGGAACCTGTGCGTTGTTCGACTCTCCTACAACAAGAGCCTAAGGACACTTCAAAATTTTAGCGATTGCTCTGGACTGCGGAGCTTTTCTGTCACAGAGTGTTCGAGCTCGGTCGAGCCACTCCAGTTTCACAACTGCTCACACTTGCGAGAGTTACATCTTGGGGGTAATGATGTACCGGAGGTGCAAAGTTTACAATCATGCCGGGAGCTTAGATCGGTCCGATTGAGATGGAACGCTATGCACAAAGGCTTACCACTTCTGGACGAATTGCCTTGTTTGTCGGAGCTGGAAATTAAGGGTGCTTCGGACTTGCTTTCGGGCGATATGATTGGTTTTTCTTCCTTTCTTGGAAGAAAACAGTTCTGGAGGCAACATCGCAAGGGCAGTTTACGCCATGATCTTACAAGGATGAGGGGGCTGACGAAACTAGAAAGAGTATTTCTGAGTTGTATCCCGCTGGGGAATCTACCAGTGGAGCTGGCGGCAGTAGGGTCAAGCTTACGAAGTCTCAATCTAAGTGGGTGTTTGCTGAGCCTGGTGGTCGACTTCAGTGCTTTTCCGAATCTGCGTGATCTGCAAATCAGGTGGACAAACGTGGAGGAGGTTTGCGGCTTGGAACGTTTGTCCAAACTGAGATATCTGGACTGCAGCTATTGTTTTCAGTTGCGGAAGGTCCCGGATCTACGTCCTTTATTAAAGCTTCAGGCAGTGCAGTTCACACAGTGTCCAAAATTGCTGGGTATTCCAAGACTTCCGCCGCGGCTCGTCGTTGCTGATGTTGGTGAATCAGTGGTTAGAGCGATTCTCGCAGCGCTAGCATTTGCCAAGACCGCGCCATTACCTCCTTATCGATTTGCTGTTGGGAACAGACCTAGGGGTACCTCATCCGAGTGTGGTGGATGTGCAATTCATTCTGAGGTGACTTGTGATGGCTGCATGATGTTTCCGCTGCGCGGACCCCGGTACTCTGCAAAACCTGTGCCAACTGGTTACAGCTTATGTTCCAACTGTTTCTCAGAGAGATGTCGCAGAAACCAATGTAGTGACACTGAGAACACGAAGCCTCGATGGGAGGCCGAAGGAGTATGGGAGGTGGACTACAATCTATGTTCCTCTTGTTACGAAAATTCAAGGTGTGCTTCCAAGGACTTCCACAGAATTGACCAAACACTTCTAACAGAACCGACAGTTTCAAAATCCCTTGCAGGCTCAGAATCTGACTTATCGACAAGCTACCACTACAAAACTCCTGCGCTCAAGAATTGGGGGTCTCTGTATTTGTGGGTGCAAACATTCCCATTCAGAATGCCACAAACATTATTACTTGGCTTTTGGGGTAGTAAAACCAATCATACACTAGAAGCTTGGGAGGGTCACTTAGAGTATCCACTAAAAATCATGTGTGAACAAAACTTTGCACACTTTATATACTTTTCTTATTTTAAATAAAATTAAGTGAAAAATTATGAATAGATTTTTCTACTTTGAAAGTTTATGTTTTGAATAATTGATATTTTTATTTGTTAATAATAATTAGTTACAAATTTTTGAAGTAAAAAGATATACTCTAGAATTGAAAGAATGGGGAATTTCATTAAAATGGTGGCATTCCATGTGCCATTTTTTAGACCGCCCACTCTAAATTGTAAAAGTGACATCTAAGACAAGTATAGTTTACAAGAATCTTGATTATTTATAGATTTAAAAAATCTATGACTACTATAGATTTCAGACCGCACAATCTAAATTGTAAAAGTGACATCTAACACAGATATAGATTTCAAACATCTAAGAGTGATATAGATTTAAGATATCTATGACGTTTGTACACTTCAAAATGCCCGCTCTGAACTGTAAAAACTATCAAAGTAGAGGAATTTCACCATTTTAACAAAATTGCCCATAAGATAACTTTTACACCCTTATATTATATAAGAAAAAATTATTTAAAAAATGAACAAAAAATTCCTAAAAATAATTTTTTATTGAAAGCTTATTTTGAGTTGAATATTGATGCAATGGTCATCTAAATGTATTCTCTAAAAATATTTGAGTTAAAAAAACATTCCATTTTAGTACCTTTTTAATCTCTTCTAGAAATCATTCCATATTTTATTGGAATTTGAAATTTGGGAGTAGAATCCTATAGTCATTAGTAAACAATGCTCAAAATTTGAAGTTAAAATTATAGTTTATCAAAAACCATTTGTTTTGTTGTAGTAGAACTAAGTGCACTCCCTAAGACTATAAGAGAGTGCACAGTTTGCAACAATTTTTGCAATGGTTTTATTGTGCTGACATTCTTTGTTCAAATGATTCTGTAATGGTTTATATGAAATTATTTGTTGAAACTAAATTAATGACCTACTACAGTACACTATCACAACATTCAAGAGACTTACAACAAAAAAATCAGATATTCAATTAAAGCGCCCATAGCACAAGGACAAGCTTATATTATACCGTAATATAACTTGTCAAACAACCCCTTCAGTACCACACAAGGTCCAAGGTACACTCTCAAGCCTTTGCGCTATAACAAAGCTAGAATTCACCATCGCTACAACATTACTGTACTAAAAACACACTGATAAGAGAGTTACAACTCTGTAGTTCTCCCTGATTAACACCTCTGTTAAGGTAAGAGGGACATCATCATAAATCAAGAAAGCCCGTTGGTTCACATTCTAGCTACAAATTGTGCCTCCATCATGATTTATTGCACCCTTTGTATTCATACTTTGATTCATTTGACGTAGATCATCCAATGTTGGATGTACATCCAACACTCCCACCATACAACACTGTGATGATCTTTCCAGCCTTCCTACTTCAATACAATGCTTTACACTGTGTCAATCAAAGTTAGTCATTTTTGAGAAAGCCCCATAATTTCTCAAAACAATCATGAAGAAGGGGCTTGGTTATAACATCTGCAAGTTGGTCATCTGTAGGGATGTAAGTGAAGGTGATGTTGTCGTCCTTTGCCACATCCCTAATCTTGTAATACTTAGTATCAATGTATTATGTCCGCTGATAGAATACTGGATTCTGAACTAGACGGATGGCTGATTGATTGTCATAAAACAACAATATCAGATGTGGTTGTGGTGATCAAAAATTCTTTAGTAAACACTGCATCTATAAAACTTCTTATGTAGCTAGGCTAGCAACAATATATTCTGACTTACTTACTGACTTAGTGGTGCTAAGAGAAGTGCAAGTCTACTTTTTGCTCATCCATACAACTGGACTGCCGTTCAGCATCAACAAGAAACTATAACAAGACTTGCGGTCATCACAATCGACATCAATTATCATAGTCCACATCGCAATAGGCAATGAGGGTATTGGGGTGGGTGCCTTGACTATAAGTAATGATGTATCCAAATGTATCTCGGAAATACTTCAAAATCCTCATGACACCAGAGACATAGGCTACAATAGGACGGTTGTTGAAACGAGACATGTTGTTAATTGCATAACTGATATCAAAATGAGTTTCAATATATGCAAATTGTAAACATTCGATACACTCACGATGTGGGAAAGTTACCTGCGGGCACTACAACAATGGTAGTGTTTTATGACTGCAGAATTATAACTGAGGATGACTGGCAACTACTTGCAGTCATATTTTTGAAGGCCAACACTTTGGGGAGAAATATGACTGCAAAATATGACTACTAGTCATTTTTACGCCTTGTACTTCACAAGTGTATACTATACAGCCATTAGGAATACCAAAGTACTTCATAGGGAACGTAGGGAATATGTTTGGGAACGTTGAGCCATATTATCAATTATATTTTCATAGTAGTGAATTTTATTTTGTTTTGGACAATTCAAAAAAAATACAGGCAATTCTAAAAAAAATATAAATAAACCATCATTTAAAATTTTGAAATCCTAGTCACCTACTTTTTGGATTTTGAATCCTAATCACCACTTTTTTAGTGTTTTGAGACCCTAGCCATTATTTTTTTAGGGTTTTAGAACCCTAGCCACCACTTTTTAGAGTTTTGAAACCCTAGCCGTCACTTCTTGTGATTCTTCTTCCTTACCTTTTATTGTCTCTTAACTCTCATTTATTGTTGCTTTTTGTTGCATCTCAACTCTTGTTTCTTGTTGCTCTTTACTTCATATTTCTTGCTTCTTATTGTTGCATCTAAATTCTTTTTCTCTTGCATTTGAACTCTTTCTTATTTTTAATTCTTATTTTGTAATTCTTGTTTCTTATTCTTTCTTGTTGCATTTACACTCTCATTTCTTGTTGTTTCTTGTTATGTCTTAGTTGGTGCTTTTTGTTTCTTCTTATGTCTTAGTTGTTGCTTCTTTTTTCTTCTTGTGTCTTAATTGTTACTTCATGTTGTGTCTTAGTTGTTGTTTCTTGTTTTGTGTTTTTTCTTGCGTTTTAGTTATTGTTTCTTGTTTCTTGTTGTGTCTTAATTGTTGTTTCTTGTTTTGTGTTTTTTCTTGCGTTTTAGTTGTTGTTTCTTGTTTCTTGTTTCTTGTTTCTTGTTTCTTGTTTCTTGTTTCTTGTTGTGTCTTAGTTGTTGTTTCTTATTTCTTGTTGTTGCTTAGTTGTTACTTCTTATTTCTTGTTGCATCTTAACTTTTACTTCTTGTTATTTCTTAATACTTATCTTTTTTTTCTTGTTTCCTCTATCATCAATCTTATTCTTCCTATCCTAAACTTAAGTTACATATTTTGTGTTGTTATAAACCTTTGAAGGTTGAGCTTTGTTGTTCAATCACTAAAAATTAACCTCTCATTTCTTTAATTGTATATGCAAGCACCAAAAGTTGAAACAAAGACATTGGAGGTTACTTACAACCCAATGAAGCCATCTTCACATTATTATAAGGATTGTAGGCCTTATTAGAATGTGCGAATGATTCATTGTGATATATATATTTTATATTAGTGACTAATAAATGTCAATGAAGATAGTTGTATTTGTTCTTGCATTCTCCTTCTTTAATATGATTATCTCTCATACATCTCTAAAATCATATATTATGTATTCATTTTTAATTGCATAAGGTTTTTTATTCAATTGTCAAATCATCTTAATGTATGATAATTATATATCATGTTCATTTAAAATGCATTAAAAATGTAATTGTAGTTAGTAATATGACTGACGAGAGTCGTATTCTACATCATTCAAAAATATAACTCATGAGAATCATTTTTCACATTAACAAGAATATGATTCATTGCAGTCATCTTCCACATTACTGCAAAATATAACTCACCCTAGTTATATTCCATGTAATTAAAAAATATGACTCATTGCAATTATATTCCATATTATTACAAAATATGACTAACCGTAATCATATTTCATATCACTGCAAAAAATGACTCACCACAATTATATTTCACATCACTGCAAAATATAACTTACTGTAGTCATATTTCACGTTACTGCAAAATATGACTCACTACAGTCATATTTCACATTACTGCAAAATATGACTCACCGCAATCATATTCCACATCATTGCAAAATATGACTCACCGCAGTCATATTCCATGTCATCAAAAAATATGATTCATCGCAGTCATATTCCATGTCATCAAAAAATATAACTCATCGCAATCATATTTCACGTCATCAAAAAATATAACTCGACATAGTCGTATTCCACGTAGGATTTTTTTATTTGCCCGAACAACCCAAGAAAAAGTCAAAATCCCCCTAGGATAGTCAAAGTATATGCTTAGTTGGCATACTATGGCTAAAAATGGATATTTATACCCTTCAACCCATATGACTGCCAATATGACTGATGTTTGAAGCAACTGCTTCTAAACGACTAAAGTCAGTCATATTCCGAGTCATCTACAGTGATTTCTGCGTGAGTCATATTTTTTTATTTTACGACTCACTGCAGTCATATTTTACAGTCATAAAACACTGTTTTTATTGTAGTGGGGTCATTAGTTGTGGCCAATCGCATTTGTATTATACTAGTTGGGTCTGATGGGACTGTAACAGTATGACAATCTTCGTGGCCGAATCTCTTGAGGACCTTTTCCAAGTACCTTCGCTGGTCTATGTGTATGAAGCCCCTTTCATGATCTCTTGTAATATGTAGGTTGACATATACTTCTACTAGCCCTTTCGTTATCTGAAAAGCTCTGCCCATGTAGTTGAAGACTTCCTCAATGCTATCATTGAACATGCTGCAAACGATTCCATCGTCCACCTAGATGCACAAAATTAGCTTGAAGTCTTGCTTGTTTACATAGATACAATAGTCTGCATCAAATACAATGAGGTCATAGGCTTACAAAAAGTAGTCGAATTTTCGATTTCAGACTCTTGTACTCTACTTTAGGCCATATAGTGCCTTGTTGAGTTCATAGACGAGTTTTATTTTGGCTGCATGGCGGACTTCAAAATCAAGCAACAATTGCATGTATATGAGTTCACGTAGCAAACCATTAAGATATGTGGTACACACATCAAATTGGATGAGATTTAAATCCTCGGTAGCAGCAATTGAGAGTATTGTTTGAATAGAATCAAATTTAACAACTAGGTTGAAGGTTTCTTTATAGTCAACACCCTGACATTGTATAAATCCTTTGGCGACAAGTCGAGCTTTATAGCAGCTAACTAAACCGTCTACTACTAACTTGAGCTTGAAGACCCAATGGCACTTGACTAGGTTGGCTTCCTTGGGTATTTTTTCAAGGATCCATGTGTCGTTCTTGACAAGCGATTCATACTCTTTACGCATAGCGGCCAGCCAATAATCCTTCTCTGGGGAGGCCATTGCTTCTTCATAGGTCTCAAGTTCAACAAGGATTTGAGTTTGCGCAATACAGGCATAAAAATTGCAGTCGATGTGGGTATATCCAAGCACTTAGTCGTGAAGGAGGATTCTGGATTCGAATAGGTTGAGGAACAGACCTAGATTCAATGACTTTGGTAGGTTGTACATCGTCTCTCACTAGTTCGATGAAACACTCTATAGATCCTAGTAGTGCTAGGATGGCTTTGGCGGTGTCATAAGCCACAATTTAATCGTCTACGGCAATGTCGATGAAAGGTTCAAAGTTATTAGGTTGTAGATCGGATTCAATATTGGTGACTAGGTTGTCCAACTCAGCTTCTGGTGGACTAAAGTTACCAAAATCGAGAACTATCAGTTGTAGTTGAGGTCAAATGGTGTCAAGTGGTTGTTGGAGTGCTGGTAAGAAGGCTGGTACATGGAGATAACAATATTGCAGAGGCGGGGGTAATTCAATATCGCCTTCAATTCCAAACCACTAACAATGTCCATCATCACTAATGTTTGCGTCCGTGCTACTCTCATCGAAAAGAACGTCTCGACTCTCATCAATTCATTTGAATTCATTGTTCTAGACCCTATAGACTTTGCTAGTGGCAGAGTAGCCCATAAACACACCCTTTCTACTCTTGGGTCCAAACTTCTTTTGAAACTCCTTCGGAATGTAGACGTATGCAACTATTCCGAAAATTTTTATGTATGATACTGACGGTTTTGTCTTATACCACAACTCAAACAGCGTTTGTCCTTCTATTGTTCTAGTAGAGGTGCAGTTGAGGGTATACATGGCCATATGAGTTGCCTCTGCCCAAAATTGGACAGGTGTGTTTGATGCATGCAGTATACTTCGAACTGCTTCCATAATTGTTTGGTTGTCTCGCTCCGAGGCTCCATTCTGCTGTGACATGTAGGTAGTGGTTAATTCTTGTTTGATCCCTTGCTCTTGGACTCTAGAGATACTTAATAAAAATCTTGTTGGTGTATTTTGTTCTACAATCGCTTCTGATAATTTTGACAATGTTGCCTATCTCTCGTTTGAATTAAACTACAAACCGTTGAAAAGCAACCAGTGTCTCTAGCTTTGTCTTAAGACATTCGATCACTCAAAAGCCAGAACAATCATCTTTAAATAGCATAGCACCTCCCACTGAAGGCATGCTCATGGATCCACACAAATCTGAATGGATTAGATCCCCTCAATTTGTGGATCATTTCCTAGTCTCATCAACTGGAAAAGATGCTTTGCTATGTTTCCTATATGCACACCTGGGGCAAAAAGATTTGTTACAACTATTGAGAATTAGGTTACTAATAGTGCCTTGAAAGGCCATTTTCTGAATCGCTGCATGATTCAAATGAACTAGCCATTTGTACCAAGTATCAAGAGTTTGTGTGCTCTCAACCATAGTAGGTATTCCAAACAAGGTGGCAGAGATAGTTGTGAGTGTGGTCGATGGAGCTCCGGGATAAACAATTTCAATGTTCAGTTGGTACATTTTACTATGAACGACACTTGTCATGACTACTTTGTCATCTTTTAGCATTTAGCATCCAATGTCGGTATATAACATATAGATCTTCTTTTGGGTAGCAACATATAATAAAAAAATATTGCGGCCAAGAGAAGGAATGTGAATTACCCCTTTGAATATGCCGAAGGTATCCTAGTCAATGCTAGTACAGTGAAATATATGTCTTGTTGTCTATCATGTGCTTCGTACAACTGCTATCAACAAACCCAAAGTTTGATTCTGAGGGTGATTCTTCAAGTGTTGCCATGAATGCCTTATAGCTAGATGCCTTCTTCGTGTTGCCGTTGCTGTTCTGACCTTGAGTTTCTTGATATTTCTTCTGATCTTCCTCACTAGTTGTGCATTCTTGTCTCCAATGTCCAGTTACTCCACATTTCTAATACTTGCTAGACTTCTTGCATTCACTAATCTCTTTGCGTCGAACAACTCGCTACTCAAATATATACTTGGAGCTTTTACTGTTAGTGGCAGCTACGTAAACTGCAGTGGAAGTGATTTCGTCTACCCTGACCTTAAGCGTACTTTCGGTATGTAATAATTGTAAGGTGAGGTTATCTAACATTTTGGCTATGTCTAGTTGCATATGCTAGACAAGTATCAAGTTGTCAAACCCTGTTGGTAAGTTGTATTAAAAATTTTGAGATCACAACATGTTCGTTAAACATGTTGTCTCTTTAGGACGATAACTGTTGAACTATGACATCAAGTTTTTTAATGAAATTTGCTATACTATCCCTTTGGCTCATTGAGCATTTGTAAAATTCTTGCTGGAGAGTGTGAATGTTCTCAGAAGCATTCTGCTTGTAGAATAGCTTTAACTTATCCCAAATTTGCTTGGACGTATTACAGCTAATAACATGTTTTAGTATACTTTCGTCTATTGCTTGACATAATAGACTTAAAGCCTAATTATCCCTCTTATGCCAATTGTTTCTGATATTTGCCTCAGTAGTTTTTACTAGCTTAGGCTCAAAGCCATCAATGACATCCATGAGATCTTGTCCAAGGAGAATGGCACACATCTTAAATTTCCAAATATGGAAGTTTGCCCGCTTGAACCGAGATATTCCCTTGAGGTCACAACTACTATCAGCCATCAAATGAAGCTTTTTATTTTTAAATTGAGGAAAGAAACAGTAAAGCAAGACAATCAAAATAAAGCAAAAAAATAAACGAACTAGAGTGTAACTATATTTAGAAAGAAAAAGATAGGATCTATAACCTATTGAAATTAAGTCAATGACCTGCTATAGTACACTATCACGTCATTCAAGAGACTTACAACAAAAGAACCAAATATTCAGTTAAAGTGCCCATAGCACAAGGACAAGCTTATATTATACCGTAACATAACTTGTCAAACAACCCCTTCTATACCACATTAGGTCCTGGTTACACTCTCAAGCCTCTGCATTGTAACAAAGCTAGAGTTCACCATCGCTACGGCACTACTATACTAGAAACACACTAACAAGAGAGCTACAACTCTGCAGTTCCCCCTGATTAACACCTCTGTCAAGGTGGAAGGGACGTCATCATAAATCAAGAAGGCCCGTTGGTTTACATTCTAGCTACAAGTTGCGCCTCCATCATGATTTGCTACACCCTTTGTATTCGTACTTGGATTCATTTGACGTAGATCATCCAATGCTGGATGTACATCCAACGTTATTGCACTTAATTTGCTATGCAATTGCAACACACACATGTTCAATAGCAATGATTCTGCAATGGTTTTATATAAGTTTTTGCACTTTATGTGCAATGGTTTTCCAACAAATACATTTTTTATTTCAATGCATTTGCAATGGTTTTGTTCGTACTTTGCAAAGACTGTACTATCTTTGCAGTGGTTTTACAAAACATGCACTTTCAATTAAAATGACTTCGCAATGGTTGTCATTAAAGTATTGTCCCTTGTTTGTAATGGTTTTGCAACGTATGAACATAATAGAAATTTAATGAATGATGAATGACATACATGCAATGATGAATGTGGTAAAAGATACATATACATTAGAATGCATTAGAAATTTGATTCAATTCACTACAAGAAAAGCAGTCCGAAATGACAAAAACTGATCCGAAATGACAAAAATCAGCTAGTCCTAATCTACAGAAAATTGACAGTTTTTTGTCAATTTAGGCAATTTTCTGTAGATTCGGACAGTTTTTGTCATTTTGGGCTGAAATTTGTCAAATTTCTGTAGATTAGGACTAGCTAATTTCTGTCATTTCGGACGTGTTTCTCTTGTAGTGATTGTTACAAACAATGGCAACCCAAATAGAAGAATTTAAAGGAAAAACTTGTAAATCTCAAAAGCTTCGTGAACAATTTAATTGTTGTGAAATCCAAAATCAGTTCAATCTAATAAATTTCTCAAATCATTTGGTAGTAGCAATAGAAAATTGAAATCAGAAGCTCAAAGCTCACAAAAGCACAAAATCATAGAAATGCAAAAGAAGTATAAAGCCAAGAAAAGCAATGGAATTGCTACCTTTATAATATCACCATATTGATCCTCTCTAATATACCTCAATTGCAACAACTATATTATTTCTATAATATCACCCTTTGTAAAAAGTGATATTACAAAGGTGATTGTGAACTGCTACTCTATTTCAGTAATATCACATTGTGTAAAAATATGATTTCTATGTATGCATGATTGAAAATATTTTTATAAAATAATTAAAATAATTATTTTAAAGACTTATTAAAATCATTATCATGCATTCTATTCAAATATATCAAATTTTTATTAATATATGATACAATAAATGCTTAGCATAGCAAGCACGGGCCCCTAGTATTAATGGTAACATTTGTAATATTACAGAGGGACTTATGATTTTAGT
The DNA here is from genome assembly GCA_950106755.1 of Climacium dendroides. NCBI lineage: Eukaryota > Viridiplantae > Streptophyta > Bryopsida > Hypnales > Climaciaceae > Climacium > Climacium dendroides. The sequence continues at coordinate 5,085,643 of OX467082.1, read as the reverse complement.
AGTATGATGACTTTAGAATTCTCTTATTAATTGTATTTCAATGTGTTTACAATGGTTTTATAGTGCTTGGAATTTTCTTTTCAATAATTTTCCAACAAATTTTATCAAAAGATTGCATTGTTTTTGCATAGATATAGTAGTGGCACTATGACAAATATTTGCAATGGAGCTTCATTGAAATCATAAGAATTAATTGTTTTCTTTTGTTTTTTAATTTACGCAAGAGACACATTGTTTATGAAGACTAATTTTTCTCCATCTCAAAATGATTGTTCACTTTGAATGTCATGTTTTCCTAAGGTTTCTCTAGTAAGTCATAAAAATACTTGCTTGTCATTTATTATATTTAGGTTCCATCAAACACATGCAATGTTTTTCATTGATTCTAGTGATATGAAATTGAAAGCAAGTTTCTTCCGTATGTGTTTTACATTTTGTCAATGAAATATGAATAGAATTGTAGACAATTAAAGTTATTTTATAACAAAGTCTTTATAAATTACACAATTATATTATTTAGATCTATATCTTTCAAACCTCATTTTTACATGGCATATGCAATCAACACTAAAAAAATCCCTTACACTATTCTATAAAAAGAGCTTTTTATTATTGTCAATGTTGTGGCTTTCAAACCATGAGTGTCAAAGTTATGGATTATTTTAATGGAAAATCAAATCAAATTTTCTTATATTGTGGGTAAAGCTTAGTTTAACATTGCATGTCCAAAGACCATAACACAAAACCTTCACTCTCTTTCATGATTTGTGACTAAGTTGTCACAGTGGACGGACGGTCCGTCCGTCTCGTCTGGTTTGTCCATCCGTCCGGGATGTCTGATGACCCCAACCCACTCGATGTGACAACACTGATTTGAAATTCCTATTTCTACGATGTTAAAGTTACGGTATTTCTGAAACTAAAATATAAATTTAACTATCTTCTTTGCATATGCCACAAAAGAAATCCATTTCTATCTTCTTTGATACTTTATGGGCACCTTCACTTTAAATTTCTATTTTTGGTAGTTTAATGCTTTGAAGTTAAATTACACCCAACTAAATTGCTACTTTTAGTAGTTTATATTTTAGAGGAATTCTTTTCAAAGTCTAGTTTTAGCATCAAAAATTTGATTTTGAAAATGAATGATTATGATTTTTCTATTTTAAATTTTGTACAAGGGTGTCGATTGTAATCTTGACTTTCTATAGTGTTGAAAGCTTTTGGAAATGAGCCTCAAATACACTAGATTTTGGAGAAGAAATCACATTAACAATTCATTTTTAAAAATTATAGAGTAGATTTTGAGAAGCCATAAATTGATTCAGATTATGCATGTTTGGCTCTTTAACCTCATATTTTTTTGGTGACCAATTTTTTAGATTTGACATGAAAAAAGAGAGTTGAAAGATTTCATAGTTCTAATACCCTTATCATCAAACATTATAATCTTTCAATCCTTAAATGATATTGTTATATTTTCTTTTCCCATATGATCTCTAACATGTCTAATTTGAATTTGTGTGGTTACAATTCAAAAAAATCAATACAACTTATCAAAATGTTGGCTTTTTATTCAATTTAGAGCAAATTTTGAGAAGCTCCAAATAGGCCTTAGGCATTTAGGGGTTAAGAATGTTGTTTTCTATACATTCTTTGTTGTTGTATACAAAAGGGTAAATTGAGTAGTACATTAATGATTAATCCCATTCAAGCTATAAATTTTAGACCAAGTTGTAGACATATTATTGGGCAACTGAGATTTTTAGGGGAATTTTTGAATCTTTGGAGAGGATCAAAAAAGTTCAATGTATGGACAATATATGTTGGCTCTTTTAGAAGGTAACATCTTTAAGGGGTTAATAAAAAGAAAATCAAAACTACTAGAAAATGAGTTGTCTCATTTAGCATGATCATAATTATCTACTTTGCAATTTGGAGTTTATTGCCTATTTGTATTCAAGGCAATTCCACTTCTACTAAAATCAAAGTAGACCAACTACTTTTAAGTAGTTTCATTTACCATTAAGCATTTAAACTTTATTCAAATAAATAAATCAAAATTGGACCTTATATGATATATACTATGCCTTCATTGCATTTAAGGCATCAAACTCAAACTTGTACTTCTTGAGGGGATCAATAGTTAAGAACATGTTGAAATGTATTTGCCCCCTTCTTTTTGTAAGAATGGAATCTAAATCTCCATTTAAAAAGAAGACAATTTGATGTGATTAAATTGGATGCAACAAATGAATGCCTTGTTATTCTTCAAAATTCAAAATGAAGAAATTCCTACTTTTTGTGAATTCCAAAAACTTCCAATTGAATTAGAATTCAAATACTTTTTTGAATAAGCATTGAAAGAAGCACCACATAAACATGGATTTTAGGTGACTTTACAATTAACTCTATTACAATATCTATTAAGAATCAAAGTGTAAGTTTAAAACATTTCAATATGTTCTTAACCCTTGAAGGGCCTGGAAGCCCTTTGCAGCCATATAGTATTTTATGAATTTGGTCATATTTGACTATAAAAACATTGACCAAATATTTTCACTACAAAGTAAATAAATGGTTATAATAATATGCAAGTTATAATATACCATGATTCATATATTACACCACAATTGAAGAGTTATAAGGCTAAATATGGGTCATATAAAGGGTTGAGGGTTGAAGGGATACTCTATATAACCCAAAAGCCTTTCAAGGGTTAACCATAGAATGCCCAAGCAAACTACTTAGTGGCTTTATCATCCTTGTCAAGACTCTTTGCTTTTCAGAAATAAGTAATAGTTCTGACCAAATGAGTGTGAAAAAACAAATTTTAGACCCTAGTATATTGGTGTTGAATGATACATTTTTAGATGTTTACCTTGGCAACCAAGCAAAAAAAATGGATAAAATAATGTAGCTTTTTACCTCAACTTCCATTTGAATATATAACTTTAGCTATTTTGTGAAATGGCTCCCATTGGATAATGTAAATGATGTATGGATAGATTGAATTTCCACATTAGATTTTCACCATTCACAAAATAACTTAATTTTTGTCAAATTTGACCTTTACATAGGATACCTTGAGGCCTAAATTTCACTTCCAAGCCTTCTTATTGTAATTACAAGCTCAATATTTTAAATTTAGGTATATTATTTGTATAAAAATTGCTAAAAACATGCTTTTAATATGGTTGTTTTAATTCATGATTTTTTGCAAATTTTAAATTGCAAAAATTTCAATGCCAAGTATATTTAGGAAGGAAATTAAGGCTACTAGCTTGTTGTAGTAAACACCAATATTTTAGTGGTCAAACTATGTAATCTTTCAATCCACTAACATTTGTTTGAATTTCTTTTGTGTGATCTATTATTTTGAATTTTTGTTTTCTTCCTAATATCACAATGAATCCTAGCATTGAAAGATTAAATTGCAATATTTTTAAGGTGTAAGTCTTAAAAAGCTATTGAAATTTCAAGTTCATACAAAAGTCATATGAATGTAATACGAAAATGACAAGGCTTTTATTTTGAGGAGATTCAAAATAGTATTACTAGTACGTGCCATCTGACGTCTGTCACCGTCTGACGCCCTACCGCAATTTTGAAAGCAGATGAACGTCTGAGTCAATTCGTCATTCTTAAGGCGAGGCAGGTCTATATGCGTTAGAGCATCTCCACCGTGACACAGGCCAATGCACGCGCAAGAATGGCTTTTCCCGTGTGCATATTGGCAAGCGGGCACGCAAGATTCTAAGAGCCCCACCATGACACACAACATAGGCCTGGCCTAGTCACAATTTGAGTGCTAACTACTCGCCAAAATCTCAAGACACAAAAAAAAATTTCAAAAATGGTTTTGAGTGTCCATCTTGCGGGCACTCAAGACTTGAGAGCCCGGGGTCTTTTCTTTTGCACCCAGGGTCCAAAAAATGGTTTTGTGTCCTTGCCCCATGCCACAGTGGGGCAATTATTGACCCCGGGCCCGGGACTTTTCCACCCCGTGTCCCTGCCTGTTGCGTGTCACGGTGGAGATGCTCTTAGGCAAGGCAAAGGTTTAAAGTTTGGAGCTCTTGGTTCATGTATGCTCCTCCTCACACATCTCAAATTTGGCCTCATCTAGTCCACACTATCGCCACTCCTGCTGTACGCCACCGGGCCATGCCATGAATTCCAGTCTCATCAAGCTGCTTGAAGACGATGAGGTAAATGTTTCTCCTTTGTTTTGCTCGAGACTCTATGCATTGTGCTAGGCCTTTCCTCTGTCTGGAGCCTCCGCTTTTTCCCTACCCTCTTTGGTGCAACAATGCGGGATTGGGTGCATTCGATCACAATCGGTGGAAGCGTTGGATCAATGCATTGGGAATTGGTTCTATGCGGAGTGCGGTGTGCTTAACGGTGCCGTTGGTAGGATTGTTGGTGAATTTCGTTTGCGTATTTGCCCTAAAACTGTATTTGGGAAAGGGATAACTGGGTTGCTTCGTGGAAGTTTTGAATTGCAGTCTAGTTCTGGACGGCTGGTTCATAGTAGCTATAGGAGCATCTGGTTGCATGTTTGCACCCCAAGAAGTTGGCTTCATGTTTTGTTGATTGACGCTTCGTCGCAAACCTCCGCTTTTTCCCCATTCTCTTTGCTCGCATCGTTTTCAGGAGTGTGAAATTGAGTGCATTCAATTACAATTGGGTGGAGGCGTTGGACCATTGCACTTGGAATTGGTTTTGAATGGGGTGTGGTACGTGCTGATGGTGGCGTTGGTATGATTACAGTTGGATTTTGTGATCACCCAAGCCTTCTTGACAAGTCAGATACACATGCTCTTTTCAGGTATTGCTTTTGCTTCATTGCTCTATTGTGTTTCATAGCTTTTGCCATAAAAAAATTAGGTCTGATGTAGGTTTAGAGTCTGAAATGGTTACAGAGATCATGATAACTTGTATACTATGTTGTAGTTTTTTTGAAAAAATATGAGATTAAATGGAATTTCCTTGTTTGTCGTTTCTATTAATCCCTTTTGTAGGCATTTGTATATGATACATCTTGAAACTTTTGCTTCAACTATTTTTTAGAGCTTAGTTCCTTTGATAGCAATTTCTGTATTATTGTATCTGGTGCAATGATGTCATCGTTCATGAGAGGTTTCCGAGAGTTATGTACACTAATACTTCAGTCTTTATCTTGCCAGTTCCGATGCCATTTTGAGGGCTTTTCGAATAATTGACAACATTCCTGGCTGAACTACTGGGGCATACAGTCATAGTCAGGTAATGCCATACACGTTATCCTCTCCAAAGAGCTCTTTGGTCAGCCATGTTTTGTAACCAGGTTATGATTTTCAAACTGGCGTTGAACTTGGGTTTCAGTGTAATTATCAAGTCAGTGAGCAGTTAGCAAGGAGTCTTACTTTTGCTTCGGACAACCTATTGCTAAATACTATACTGATTTCGTCAAGTAATGACGAATCGAGGCTTGTTAGTTTAAGCCCTATGCTCTATATCATATTGGTTACCTGTTTGATATGGTTCAAATGATTTTTATATTCAACTGCCAATCAGTTCAGCTTCATTCGTACATCACTTGGTTCCATTGTCATATTTACAGCATCATGATTGCTTGAAATTGAGACATTTTTGGTTTTGCACAGGTGCCATACTATCTGAATGAGAGTGCTGGTTGGGGTCTTGAATTGAATGAGCTGAAGGATCAGCTTCAAGCAGCTCGTGTTGCAGGCACTAATGTGCGGGCTCTTGTTGTTATAACCCTGGAAATTCAACTGGTCGGTTAGTATCCAATAGATTCTATTCTATATTTTTAGTCGATCACAAAATCCAATTGTAATTTTGCACTTGCAAGAGAGCAATTTCATCTATTTTGGTATCTACAATTTCATCTAGTGTACAAAAGTTCATCTATTGCATTAGTATCTATAAATTGGTGCATGTCATGATATTTCATCCAGTTTCGACAATACAATTCATGCACTTATAAATTTGAATTTATTCATAATTGACTAAAAATTCATCCAAAATCATCTCAAAACTCCTCCACATATTTGTACATGCATTATTTTTGTAATGTTTCTACAATGTTTCTGTATTAGTTTTGTAGTTCCTTGCTATTAATATAGCAGCATAATACCTAATGAAATTTACATGATAATAAATTCAACACTTTTGCAATGGTTTTATAGTGATAATTCCCTTTTCTTTTGCAATGTAATGGCAATTAAAATTCATTGCAATGGATTTTCAACACTTTTCTATTGATTTCACAACGCCTTTGCATTGCTCTATTATTAGTTTTTTTAGTATAAAAATATTGAATGAGTTGCAATGTGATTATATATTGTTTTGCAATGATTATCACAAAGACTTTTACACTTAATAATAATGTTTTCTCAATGATTTTGCATTTTAAGTTTTATGAATTTGCAACAATTTACAAATACAACAACATGGATTCAATCTTCAAGACTTTTACATTCAATTACTACAAACTTTGCAATGGTTTTGCAATGCATTATTACTTCTCTGAGATTCAAAATAAGTTCTCACACATCATTCCATTGCAAAACCATTGCTATTTTGTTGCAATGACTGCTTTCTGTTGTAGTGATAACAACGTTCAGTCGATACTGGAACATCCCTGTCAATACTGTGAATTTAAATTGTCCGCAAACGGGCTGCTTATGCTGCAGTGATAGAGAATGGAATGGAATTGCAATTCGATACCATCGAAGAATTTGTATAGGCGTTTTTCGGAAGAGCTAGCACCATTGCACTAGTAGAAAACGCAGGAATTTTAACAGAATTCTGTTGTTTCGGTCGCGTTGAAAGATTTATGTTGGAAAGATTTATGTTGTTCCGTGACCGAATCAACGCAACCGAAACAACAGAATTCTGTTGAAATTCCTGCATTTTCTACTAGTAATCCTGCCAACGTGACTTTGATCACATGTGAATGTGCGTCATGGAATTCTTCATCAATAAGGATGGAGTGTGCTTGGAGAGGAGTTCTTACATTCCATTTACACCCTCAACAAAAAGCCTTCGTACGAAATTGCTGCGTCAGGAGCTCCAAGCTTCAGTGCTTCCAAATTGAGGAGGTTGAGGTTGGCCTTGTAGGCCTCAAACAAAGCAGTGACCAAACCAATGATGCGACATTCGTGTGCAACAAAATAAGATTGACAGTCCTCTCGAACCGCACAAATGGAGGGCCAGCAAACATAGTGACGTTCCGGAATGCGGTGAACATCCTCCTCTTGGAAAGAGAAATTAACCAGATGGACAGTTCAGGCGGCATCGGCATGTTTCAGCAATACCATAGGGTTGGCAAAGGAGAATATAGGCTGACATTTTTGAACTAGTAGGGATGACAAGCATTTCCTGAGAGCAGGAATTTGTTAGCCCTGATTTTATTGAGAGATTAGGATCATCGAAAGGTAGCACACCATTTCAAAGACTGTTTCAACAAAGCAGCTTCGGAAAATCGACAGCATCAGGAAGGGGGGGGAAGGTCTAAGGTCTGCGCTGGCGAGTAGTGACCACAAGAACGTTATACCTCCGTTACGGAGGGTACACCACGGATGCAGTATTTTAAAAGGCGGGATTGTGAGTGCCTATTGAAATGATTGCCTTGCTTTCTCAAATTTGCAAGAAGATGGATGATGACACGGTTGTTGAGTTAACTGAATGCTGTTCAGTCGGTCCGTAGGTGTGCCGAAGTCACAAACTGCGCATGCAGCCTAGCCTTCTGACATTCGTCATCAAATTGACGAGTTCCTAGGTTAATGTTTGGAGGCCATCGCCCTAGAATTATTCTACAATTGTGAAGATGTTCCACATTGCGAAACCCAAATTGTTGCTCTGATTACCTCCTCCGATGTACTTCCTGTTCCGAATTGAATCGACTGGAGAAGCTCGTACACTACCGATTCAACTCCGACATTCGGATCTGACGTCAATGATCGTGTCAGTGTTACATGAAAGTGAGGAGATAGTAAGATTGAGATCCATGTCTCGCACCAAAGAAACGAGCGAACCACTACACTACAAATGCAAGAAGGCGATGCCCCTAACTCAACGACGGTATGACAGGAAAGTTTTAGCTTACAATGACTTGTACAAAACGATGGTCCGTACTGATCACATTTTTAGACGCATCACAAGATGGGACACATGCCATGCATCGCTGTTCCTCGTCAACAAAAGTTTTCAGCCTCAAAAATGTTAAGGGATCATAGATTAACCCCTGAGCGCCCCAGGTGCCAGAATGTGGTCTCTGAAAATTTAAATTGTTGAAAATTAGGGCCAATACCCGACAGTACTACCTTGAACAAAAAGTACACGGATGGGGGGTGGATTGTAGTAATGCCAGAGAGTGGCGATCGTGGAGAAACCGGTGGTACTCTTCTGTGGTTGGTTGGTTAGGGTTGCATTTATGAAGACGGGGCATTTATTCCAGATTTGGGCTTCGTAGAGGGAGACCAAGGTCACCGGCAATGGCCAGTTGCATTTCATTGGGTTCTTTTCGCGCACATGCCACATTGGCAACATGTCCATGCTGGTCCTTTGAAGCCGTCTTCAGCGAGGGAGGACAACCATGGAGGTTTAGCGTAGTGGGTTGCTTCTGCTGGATTCGAGTACTGCCAATTTTGTTTGTGGGTACAATTTTGGGGTGGATTGAGTACAGCAGAGTGCAAGAGGTGCTCGATTTCATGGAGTGGATGGGAAAATGTATGCAGCGGTGGATGTGATACCACCATTACAGGATGAATTGTTGCCGCCTCGTGGGAGACAGCGGGGACGAGCAAATAGAGCACAACAGGGGCGACAAAATGGGAATTCCAACAATGTCGACGCAGGTCACACAAGACGGGGCAGAGGTCACCCGTGGGGTCGACCACGCGGACCTGGTCAGGGGGGAGGCATACGACGGGGCTCGGCAACCGAAGGTCATGACAGGAACGGCAGCCAAACAGATTCCAAGAACTCCATCGGAGCACCACCAGAAAGATGGATGCCACTGGAAATCCAACCCATCTTGCGTTCACCTTATAGGTTGTGGCGTCGTCAGGCTGTTCCAGCGGCGGCATTATCCAATCCAATGTCACACAACGGAATCCCAAATTCCACTGCACGACAAGAAGGGGCAGGGGGAGACATTCACGAGTACTCCCCCAATTCGGCTTTAGGTCATCTCAGAAGACGGCGTCGACTTAGCCAAGAACGGTGAGTCCTCTCCCCTGTTTAGCTTCATTTCATTTCATGGCGGGAGCGTGACTTGCAATCATGGCCACTCAAACATTTTTGATTTGGAGGATGGTGCCACTCAAACATGCACACATGGCCTTAGCAATTCTGGTTGCATTCTCGGGGGTCCACACTGCATGCTGAAAGGTCGCAGGGGGAAAACAATTCATAAGTAAGAACGTCACATTGATAGAGTTCTGTAACTGCAGAATTCCACCACCTGGGACTACCACATTGTCAAGGATGGTGAGGGGGCTTGACGAAGCCTTTGCGGCATCAGCAAGAGTGGAGGCGTGGTTGCATCGCATCGCAGAGGAAAGCCCCCACGGACAAGTTGAATGTAATGACCATTTCCCTCCTCTGGATGGGCCCTGGGGATATGCATCCATGTGCCTGCTTCCTCCAGCAGTGTATGTGCCATTACAAGTTCTCGGCTATGATCCTGTCGGCTGGGGAGGCCTTGCAGATTTCGTGGGGGAACCATTGCAGCGCTGGCAGGAAGCGGGAATCCGATGGTTCTTCGTAATGTTTCGGGGAAGTGTTGGAGGCCATAAGGTGCAAGTCCAAGACTGTCGCCCTATCCAAGGTCAAGCATCCCTTGCAGGAGCCTCAGATGTTGCTGGACCATCATCGAGGAGCCCAGCAAAGTCATGTCCAGAAGACATCCCCTTTTTTCCCAACACAAGGTCCAGGTGATGACGATGGGGATTTGGGGCTACAGGAAGGCAACGGGGCTCGATGTGAGGGGGGGTCAATGATGACTGATGTGCTCGTAAGCCAACGTGCCGGCTTGGTGATGGACGTCGGAGTTGAAAAAATCGGGACCAGGAGGTGCACTTCAATTGAGTCCAGCTCTGACTCAGAGTAGAGAGCAGATTGGCAAGATTATGTAGGGGATGCGTCATCCCTGGACTACAGCGACTCAAGGACCGGGTCTAGTTCGGACAGCATTGATCTCATTCACGAGATGGGTTGCTATGATTTCGATGGCGACCTTGATGACTTAGACTTCAGAGAGAGATACCATGACAGATTTTGGCAGAGCCAAGAGACGACTTTGTTGGGCAACCGGGAGGCTTTCCATGGACCAACTCCAGGCCCAAAGAGCAGAGTGCCTCGCCGTAGACGGGCGGCTGTGGAATTCTTCAATGTGTTCTTCGATGACCCCGTAGTAGACGAGCTGGTTTGCCAAACCAATCTTTATGCAGGTCAGCCAAGTACAGGGCGATCTCAGGAAACAAATGGAGGACTGCTTTGGGTGGACACTTGCGCATTGGAGATGCGGGCTTTCGTGGAGGTGTGCATACTGATGGGTGTGAAGATGTTGCCAACCATACGAGATTATTGGAAGCGGAACAAGTTTCTCCATTGCGACTTGATTCCACGAGTATTCACACGGAATCGTTTTGAGTCGTTGTTACGGTGCTTGCATCTAGTGAACAATGAGACCATTGTCACTGATCGTGAGTCCCCACAGTTTGACAAGTTGGCAAAAGTTAGGTGGATCATTGACGACTTCATCACAAAGAGCCACGCCGTGTACAACCCCGAGAAGTACACCACATGTGATGAGATTATGGTGGCATATCGTGGTCACTACTCCGGATTTCGCCAATACATTGCCAGCTAAGCCAACGAAGTATGGGTTCAAAATATTTGCAGCAGTGTGTAATCCATCACAATACATTTACCACCTCATTCCCTAGAGCATCGGGACTTCCAAAAGCACAGCAAGGTGAGAGGGTGGTGCGTGACCTCACAGTTGGCTTGGATGGCGTTGGACACGTCGTGGTCTGTGACAATTGGTTCACGACGCCAAGGTTGTTCAAAGACTTGCTCCACCGTGGGATAAGGGCGACTGGCACATTTCGTGAAAACCGGGTTGGTTTGCCCACGTCTCTTCTAGGTCAGAGGAAGGGGGACCACCCTCGTGGTACTTTGATTTAGAGGATGCATGCCTAACGTCACATGGCAGCCACATGCTGGTATGATTCAAAGCCGGTCTACATTCTTTCAACATCTACGGATCCGGTAGCTGAGGGAGCACGGTCCATGCGGTAGGTGGATGGGGTCAGGCAACTAATGAACTCCATGCCTCAACAAGTGGAGTACCAAGCAAACATGCGAGGGGTCGATATTGTGGACCAAATGCGAACTGACTATAGCGTGCAGTTTCACTCACACAAGTGGTGGCACAAGCACTTTTTCTTCATTGTTGACAGTTGGCTCAACAATTCTTGGGTACTCTTCAAGCATGATCGGCTCACCCGACAAGAGAAGGTGTATCGCAGACGACTACCTTATCATATGGAGGTGGCAGAGAGTTTGATTTGTCCATGGCTTGACAAACCCTCCACTCGTCATTTAGAATGCCTTCGACACCCGACCGCCATCCACTACAGCACTGCGCGCCCTCAGCTGCGTCGAAAATGTATTGTTTGCAAGCGGAGGACCCAATACCGCTGCACCAGTTGCGCAGGAGCACACATGTGCATTGACAGGTGCTTCGTCAAGGTGCACACCCAGCTCCGTTGGGCTCTGCGAGTGGTTCGCCCAGCACGTCCATGACTTCCCTTCATTTTTGACGGATTTGCTTGATACAGTAGCCAGTGACATGTTGTTCATTTCTGTGACAACAGATGCGTACCTACAAGGGGTTATCTCTCTCGTTTGGTATCTACGGACTTTGTTTCTTTAGTTGCATGCATTGTGTGTAAGGTGGGACTGATTTTTCATTATCACGCTTTATTTTCAAGTGTTGCCTGCCTCCTCATTTTCGTCGGTCTTCCTGTGTTTGAACGGTGCTTGCGGCCGTGTTCACTTCTGTGGCTTCAGAGTTTCAGCTGAATGCAGCAGTTGCTTGGCAATGGCGGGATTTCTGAGGTGGCAGTGTGTGGCCGTTGTACTGCCGGGGCCAGTGTTCAACGTGTAAGTCAGGCCCATACACACTAGCTGGTGGACTTGTCACCGGGATTAGTGTCATATGCATACTGAACGATTTGGAAATGAGGTCTCCACATGTCAGATCACTTCTAAAATTGGCAAGGTCGAAGATATCCTAGTTGCGAGATGCGTGCCAAAATTTTAGGCCAATCGCCCACCTCGTCGTTGTCTTTTTTGGCTTCCGAATTCCAAATAGCCTGACCCCCCAGAATCCGACTTCATTTGAATAGTCAACGCTACTTTGACTCTTATAATATACAAATCCACACGGTAGAAAGTTTCCAAACTTGGCTACCGTAATGCTACACAAATTTCAACGGCCAAGTCCCCTGGATTGAATGACTGAGTTCGTGGGGCAAGATTGTTGTCAGGTGGTTCCCTGCGCTATTATTTGGGTGGAAAAACTCGGGGCGCTCAGGGGTTAAGTCTTACCATCATACAATTCTGTCATTGCGTTGTTCACAGATTGTTTCCTATATCTTCAAGTGTGCACATTACACAAATAGAATACTTGAAATGCAGCATTGCGATTGCAAAAACTGTGGTAAAAGATTAACTTGAAATCACTCAAAGTGGGAATGTCGCAATGACCCGAAATTTTCTGTGCCACCGAACTTAATGTGATGCATGCATAATATTTGGCTAATATTGTCAAGTACAATGACTTGCAAACGCAAAAGTTCAACTTCTTCCGTAGACAAGTGGGCAACATCTGCAGATTCGATTGAATGGGTTTGTATGAGTACTTAACTGACTCTGTAAACAGATGGACTCAACCTGAAGCTCAAAACGAATTCAATTCATTCATCTTCCCTATGACTTCAAGCAACATTAGCCTCTCCCAGACGAATCCAACATAGCAAGACGTTACGAGCAAGTGATAAGTGCATTGATTTTGTGAGTTTCTCCATCCCACGTACAACGGCACTTTTGAAAGGGAAATTAACGAGAAGGATGTTTTAAGGCAGCATTGGCATGTCTTCAAATTATGAAAGGCATAATGACAATGAGGACTGGCGAAGAGCATATTTTACTGAGAAAGGTTAATTCCCAAAGATTGATGTTATTGGGGGAGATTAGGAACGTCAAACTACAGTGGAAATCAATTGCTCCAGGAAAGCGATTAACCCTTTTAACTACCAAATCCCTTTTTGAAGTTAGGCACATTTGTAATTATATCTTAATAAAATTTTATCTCAATCCATCAAGTTGGACATAATGGAAGCTTTTCTTTATTAAGGAATGAAGAAAACAGATTAGATGGACGAGAAGTTATTTGGACAAATGTTGCACTGAAACACTCAGGTCGAAACCCGTGTATCGACTTCACATTTATCTCGAAAAGAAACTTTGGGGTTTAAGGTTACAAGAAGAGGGAGTATGAACTTTAAGCGTTTGGGGTTCAAGGTTCACCAAGGTCTGGATTTTTTACGAAGTCGGCGATTTCCTGCGTAAATGTTCGCAGAACTATAAACTGCTGATATAGGGGACGCTCTGGTTACATGCTCCGATGTGCTTCCTGATGCCAATCGACTAGAAAGGATCGAACTCAGCCAAACGCAGTCGAATTTCCTGTGTATTCGGACACTGCACTGTGTTCCGTGAAAATGAGGAACTTGATCGCAGTAAGCTTGAGATCCATGTCCAAGTAACCCGAAGAAAAAGCAAGTCAAAATCCTACATATAAACGAAAGCAATGCAACGACGGCAATCGTGCAGCAGGCTGCCTAGGAAAGCTCCAACTTTCAATCGAACGTACGACAAGAAAACTGCACTAAAATGTCCGCCTGAGTTACGTGACTCACATCAAGGGAATCAAGAGTCAGAAAAGAGCAAGCGATTACTGTGTGGGTACAAGAACGCCTTGCTTACACATAGAATGTCTAGCAGGCTGCCTGATATGGTACCCACATTTAATACATGCATTCAGTAATTAAAATAAGTTTATTGGGGATGTGAGCTTGAGTTACGTGACTCATATCAAGGAGATCAAGAGTCAGAAAAGAGCAAGCACTTCTTCTACGGGTACAAGAACGCCTTGATTGCACATTGTACATGCATCAGGCTGCCTGACATGGCACCCGCATCGGGTATACGATTATAAAGAGGCGAATCGACATTAAAACAAAAAGGAAAATTCCCTATACATGAGGTTCTCTTCAGATCAGATCTTTTGGTGTATGTTTGAATTCCTTCATAGAGTATCTCAAGTTTTCAATTTTCATCACCAGAGAAACCATATGACAACCGACTCAACGAAGTCAAACCAATAACTCCAGACAAACCAAATCTTCCATCCAATGCAACGCAGTAAGTACATCTTGGGCCTAGACACTCAATAAAATTCATACAGAACAAAATTAGACCTCCGCCAGCAGACCACAGAAGCCGAAATAGCGGTAAAGAGCACCTCGGAAAACTCCTAAAGAACGTAAAACCCTAAAAGACGACGATACCTGCAACAAAACACACCCGTCCAAACCCGCCTGAAATCATCCTCACTAAGTTGCCCCAGCACTACCGCATCACTGCAAAAGTGATGGGCAATGGACAGGCAACGCTCAAATTCAAAATAGGAGCAGGCCCTAGGAAAGAAAGACAGCCGCTCAGGGAGAGTATGACCTGCGCGGCAGAGATGGTTTTCTAGGGCTCCGACGGGAGAATATATAGCAGTCCAAGCAACCGATCCTCCAGTGCGTATTACCACTCCGCACCTAATACCGCGGATTGAACCCTACCGTGGTCCTGTCCACGGTCCCCATGACCATGTTTCGCTCCAGAGCTTGTTGTGTTGGCTGGCATTTCCCAGTTGATTGTACGAATCATGAAAATAAGTTAAATAAATCCTAAACGATGGAGTCTATGACTTGAAAGTCCCTCACTTTGTAGTTTGTATCCTCCAATCTTTTGTTAATGATGAGTTGAATGTTTTGGTTTTATTTTTTCAAGAGATGAGATCACATGCCTAGTATTTGTCATTAAATTTTCAAATTATTATAAATTTTGAAGAATAAATGAAGAAAATTCATATCAAATACAAATGATGTTCAAAAATCTAAAGCTTGCAAAATAAAAATACATTTCACAATAGATGTTTGTAGCATGAAGAATATTTTTGTGTCAATCCATATTTAGAAATGTGGGTATAGATACTCAACTTCAAACTTCATTAAAATGTTTATTTTGAAGAATTTTAAAAATTTACCAAGCAGAGTAGCAACTGCACTTTAAAAGCTTCATTTTGATAGTATTGCTTAAATGCAAAAGAAATCATTATGAACTTCAAAATCAAGTTTTAAGAGGGATTAACTTGAAGTATTGAAATACACTCAATAGCATATCATTTTGGTGATAAATTACCTTATATAAATTTAAAAAACAACTAAAGTGTCTTGAACTTAACTCAATAATGTGGATATAGCATGAACAAAGTGCAACCTACTCTTCAATACGTACAAAATATATTTGACCATCCAAAGGACACAAAACATCCTCACTGTCCTTGTAAGATTAAATTGTAGACATCCAACAATGTAGATACATCAAGACCTCTTCAATAGCATCATTGTTTTTTAATATCACCCACTTTGCTCTCTCACTAAACCTTAAATAATGGATATATTGCATATTGTTAAAAAATCTCCCTCTCTCAAAAAAAAAATTCTTCTAAAAAGTTTTCATAGGAAAACAACAAATTTCACTAGTAGGAGCCCGTGTTTAAGTTGACAGATTTTGTTCCACATCCAATGTAACAACCTTGTTTTAATGTCAACAATGACTACCAATGGAACATGAACATGTTACATGTTACATTAAATGTGTCTAATGTAACATGCTCATGTTCCATTGGTAGTCATTATTGACATAAAAACAAGGTTGTTACATTCATTTGGATGTGAAACAAAATCCATCAACTTAAACATGGGCTTTTACTAGTGTTTTAAGGAATGTTTAAAGTGAAAAAACTTAAAATTTTGAAAATATTAGAATATAAGGTCCTCGAGGTATTGAAGTCCAAAACTATTTGAAAAATATTATTTTCCAAACAAGGCTAAATTCTTCATTTCTTAAAATTCTTTGATGAATTCAACATTAGAACATTTTAGCTCATATAAATCAAAAACTAAAAAATCATTTTTATTTTATTAAAGATTAATATTTAGAAAGAGGTACTTGATTAAAATAACCCTAAATCACTAAAAACTTTGACGTGTAATTGAGAAATATTAGTACTAAGAGTGACAATGTTTTAATAAGCAACTTATATTTTATTCTTAAGTTTTTATTTGAAAAAATTGAAAATTGAGTTAAATTTGAACTTTCCATGCTACTCTTCTTAGAAAAAAACTCTTCATTAATTTATCATACTTTAAAATAGTTTGATTCAAACTTTGTTTATAGATATTAGCTCATCCAATTCAACAAATTGATTAATGTTTTCAAAATAAAAAAAATTTGGCTACACTCTTTGACATTGAAATTGAAGGAAATTGTATAACTTTAATTCAATACTTGTAGTAATGACATAAATCAAAGCTTTTATATAGAGCATAATGATTAGAAAATATTACAAATAGTATACAAGAATCCAACAATATCATGTCATTGGAGTTTCTCATATTTTTAAAAGTCCAAATTAGGCTCTATAAAATTCAATGGACTAATTATTTGCAAGTCACCAAAGTTTTTCAAGTTTGACACTTATTATCAAGCTCATTCCAAATTTCACTATCATACTCTTTAATGAACTAATTGAAGTCTAATGACTTCAAAGTGTGAAGGCTTGGAATTGACTTTTAAAAAGTACTCCTACTAATAAAGGTATCAAGGATGGAATTTGCATTTAGGCCCATGAGGCTTACTTAAATAGTTGAAACATTCCAAACACATGCTTCAATCACATTGGTGTTTGAGACCAAAGTCACTCTTCTTCTAAACTTGTAATCACCACCATGAAAAATTATATATGTGTAAAATTATGAAGTGATTTGCTTCAAATTTACATCATTTTAGTTATTTTGGCATTTTAACTTATTTACCTTATAATGTAATTTTGATCTTCAAAATCATGATCTTTTTACTTTTGAAAAAAAAAACTTTAAGTTTATCAAGTTTAATCTGTACTTTCTTTAAAAGCTATGAAAAATTATTTGAAATGAGTACTTTAATGCATCTAAACTGCAGAAGCTACAACTTTGTTCCTATTAGAAAAAGGATATACAATCTTGTTTTACATAGTAATGTTCTTCAATATAATATCTATGGTAAATGCATCGAATTTATCAATGTATTTTGTGTTTGATATTATTTTTTCTTGCTTCACAAAACCAAACTTAATTTCAAATAATTACAAATCAACACAATCATAAGATCTTAAAGATTTTATAATTATGGAAGACAATAGACTTGTGTTTGCAATTTGACTAAAAAATGTTTTCAGATATACATCCCTCTTGAAAATCCAAATCACGCACGACAATAACCTCGTCCTATGAAGTAGGACTAGTAGGATAAAATGCAAGAATTTTACCTAGAGAAAAATGGAGAAATTTTATCCTAGGAAAAAACATAGGATTTTTTATTTTTCACATATGAATTTTTTTGTAAATTACAAATTTATATTTACAATCACAAAATCCAAAATAGGTAGGAGAGGTTTAGAGCAAATTCTATACACAACACAAAATAGGGGGCAAGTTTTTACTTCTACCCCGGAGAACTTGCATTTTCACCTTACTCGACGGATTTAGTTTCTTGCCCAAATTGCTACTGAGGAGGACCATCGAGAAAGTACCCCATTGCAAGAGTATTGTTTCAATGCTTTCACAATAGAATATTAAAAATATATTGTTGCAATACTGCAATAGTATACTTTCAAATGGATAGAGTACACCCCCATTGAAATTGTATTAAGGTAAGACAACCCATTGTGGTCAAATGACCCATTGTGGTCGCCTAAGAAATGATCCATTGTGGGGTTTTTTTCAGGATGTGGGATGTGGGCAACAATGCATGTCTTACATGACAACAATGGAGTGAACACAGACCTCATTAGGAACTTCTGAGTTTTCAGTGTGAAGTCCATGATTGTAAAAATTGACTTTTTTGGCCTTTTGTAATAGAAAATATTTTGACTGCATTAGGCAGTGAGATGAACATTACAGATTCAGATTTTGTTGGTCTTAAGGTAGTCTACAAACTCTTTTGGGTTCAATGTTTCAGAAATTCCTAGCAAATTCATACTTTGTCAAAAAAATTTAATTTCAATTGCACTTGCTGTTTTTCACACCTGTACTGATGTGGGAAAAAAATTGAAAAATTTCAGCAACAAGATGATGCCAAACTCCTCATTCTGACCACAATGGGCTGGTTTACCATATTGCAGTACTGCAATACTATGTTTTTAATACTATGTTTTTAATACTGTACTGTGAAAGCATTGAAACAGTATTGCAACAATACTGTTGCAATGGGGGGCTTTTTCCTGGTGACGCTTTATGAACATCCCACCTAACTTAATATGGTGAAAGACGTCGTCGTCGTCCTCTCAGGGTGAATGAGCCCGCCGGGTGTCCCCGATCTGTCAATACATTGAAGGCATTGAAGCGAGCAATGGCAACGAAGATGGCGAGTTGGCGACCGCGCAACCTGCAGCGAGCCCAAGCTTAGGTTGCTGATCTGGTGTCCACCATTGGAGTACCTCAAAAAGCTTAGTTTTGTGTCGCAATTGCCTTGCTCCCGGAAGGTGGTGCAATTGTAACTGAAGCTCGATTGAATCATGAAGATTGAGAGAGGAGCCGCGCGTCTCGTGAAGCCCCACATTGGTGCGCTTGATGGCCTTGCGAATGCTCCAGCTGCAGCCAAGGGTGGTTGCAATTGCATCCCCTTGAGCAGCTCGGATTTGGTGGTGCCCATGGTGCATGTGGAGGTGGTGTACGCATTCGAGTCTTCTTCAACTATTAGCGCAGCTCCCACCGCGTTGGAAGACGCCCTGCGGCATGTGTTGGGGGAGTATCGCGAGTGGGCGGGGCGTCTCGGGAGGGACGCCGCCACCGACCGTCCTGCCATTGAGCTCACGGACGACGGAGTTGTGTTTCTTGAAGCTGTTGCGGATGGCGCCCTGCGAGACCTCTTCCCGTTCGATCCGTCCCCGCAGCTGCTGGAGCTCGTGCCTCCCAATCGCGGCGTGACGGAGCTTCTGCTCGTCCAGGTCAGTAATGTTTGTTAGAATCGTTCGAATTGGCTAAATTATTACTGAGTTGATTTTGTAGTCAAGGGTTCAGTTAGTAGGAAAGCCTGCGTTTATGGCTGATCGCCCCCGAAAGATGCTTCAATGAAATTTTTCGGGGAAGAATGTAGAA
This sequence comes from Climacium dendroides, assembly GCA_950106755.1. Lineage (NCBI taxonomy): Eukaryota > Viridiplantae > Streptophyta > Bryopsida > Hypnales > Climaciaceae > Climacium > Climacium dendroides. The sequence continues at coordinate 5,066,087 of OX467082.1, read as the reverse complement.
GTGGGGACCTCCCCCTGCAGTAACCCAGGCATCCCCTATGGAGGATTATTTTTACTAAAGACATTCGGCAGTGGAGGTCCCGATTCTACATTTTTCCTGAAATTATCCAGGAATTTTCTTTCCAGACATGTGGCTAAGTTGTGTACGAATTGCTGTAGGTCACGACTTTCGTATGCGGGGGGATGACGCTCGGCGTGGCGCGCCATCATCAAGTCGCAGACGGCGAGGCTGCGAGTCAGTTCATGTCAGCATGGGCGGCCGCTTGTTGCAACTCCAACGTCCCCGTCACTCCAGTCCTCCACGACCGCTCCTTTTTGATGCCCCGCGACAAGCCCTCGCCAATCTTCGACCACGATGAATACAAGAAACCGAACAAACAACCCGACAATCAACCCCCGTCGGAGGGATGCATTCTTCCGCCTCTGGTAAGAAAAAAACTGCACTTCAATCGTGAAGCCCTAGCGAACATCAAGGCAAGCGCCGTAAGGAAGGATCAGAGCGTGGAGGAGCGCGGCTATACCACGTTCGAATCCCTAACCGCGCACTTGTGGCGATGCGTGACGAAGGCGCGCGGATTGACGGGTGACATTGCGACGCGGAGCTTGATCGCGGCTAACGGAAGACGACGGTTGCGTCCCCCCGTGCCGGAGAACTACTTTGGGAACTGCATCTTCCACGCTTGTCCTAACACCACCGTGAGCCGTCTGCTCGATGAACCTCTTTCCTTTGCTGCGTCTCTTGTGCATACTTCCATTCGCAGAATTGACGACGAGTACATGCGATCGGCGATGGACTTCGTGGAGCAGGAGCGAAGGAACCCTGTTGCACGAAACCGGAGCTCAGTGCTGAGCCCTAATTTGAGCGTCACCAGCTGGGTGCAACTGCCGCTTTATAAACTGGACTTTGGGTGGGGCACTCCCGTCTTTGCTGGCCCTCCGTTTGTGCCATTCGAAGGACTTGTCTTACTTGTTCCTTCGTACACGAACGATGGTAGCATTGATGTGCTAATTGCTTTGTTTGAGGACGACATGGCCAAGCTTGAACGGATCTGTTTCGAAGCTCCCTAGCGTGGGAATACCGGTATGCACAGACTCGATCGCCGCTTTGTTAAAAATTTAGCTTGGCATTTCGACAGCGCATTGAATTGTTGAGCATTTCCCTCTGTTGCGAAAAGCTCTAGTAGAGTGCCCCTGAATTATGGCAACTAGAAGAGAGCTCATGAAAGCTTCGCTCTAGCATAATAATTAATGTCTGATTTGAGCGTCCAGAGAAGTCTTTCCTCCACGTGATATATCACTGTTGTATTACAAGATCCTCGCCCTTCATTGCTTTGAACCCATGATGTCTTGGAGAGTTTTCACGATGGTTCTTGCATTGGCAGTTCGGGTTGAAGATGTGAGACTTCTATGCCTGTACCCTGTGTCGTGTTCCGTCACAGCCGTTGCTGTTTCAAGCTCAATGTTTTACGTGGATGCAGCTGAAGCAGGAAGACTTCGTTATCAATTGAATACGGTGCCATTAACGAAGTGGGAGAGGTGGGAAGGCTGGGAAGCATTGTAGACTTTCAGTAGTGTCCACTGTCCACTACCGAATTACCTACTGGGACATACACACTTCACAATGGAACTGAATGCTACGAAGTCTCACCTGAAACTTACCAATACACGAAGTGAATTCATGTATTTGTGTGCCTTGATCTGGTAACGACAACGCAATCCCGCCCGTCAATGCAAAATCTCATCGAGTGAACTGCACATGAGACCAGCAAGTAGAAAGTCGACGGCAATCCTCGATGTCATTCAACGAAACATCATTTTCTGCAGATCATGTGGAAATAAGGTAGAACCACCCATAACCGACCGAATGCTGCGCATGATGTGGAGTATAGTAAGCATGATTTGGAGTATAGTAAGGCGAAGGAGATATTTCCACAGGTGCAGAGATAGAAATGAGGTGGATTGTCAAAATTTTGTAATTTTATTGCTTGAACTAAAATTACTGTGAATTTTGGAAGGCAAAAGTTTTTTTGGACCCACATCCAATGTGTAGACTATTCCCAAACTGCTCATTTAAGAGGCTACTTCTTGTTTACTTTGGCATGTCAAACCAAAGATGTGTCATGAAAAGAATGGAAGAATTAATGGGTAGAAATCAAGAACTCATATCTGGAAATTAGTCCTAGCCTCTCTTGAATTTCAAACCCCCTATTGATTGTGGATGGGGTTGTGGTTGGTGATGGGTGGTTCTAAAACAATATGTCTTAGGTGACCACTTCAAGCGTTATGTGAACTTATTGAGTATAAAGTTTTAGGTGTAAATTTAAATCTTAAGTGTCCATGACCGATTGCTGTGACCATCTTACATTTTTAAGCCTTGAGCCTACTTTTATCATTTTAATTTGTATCATAGACATAGTATAGTATAGAATATAATATATTTAGATATACAAAATATAAATATGTAAATATTTAGCATGAAATGTCTTATAAAATATTGCTTACAACTCTTGCTCTAAGTCACAACATTATATAAGGCTTGTTCTCCCTATGTTTGCAATTCACAATCCCAAGTTCTACTAAATTTTCAAAATTTGATTGGTGGAGAGCTAAAAATTGGGACTTTCAACTACATACTAAAACACCAAGCCTCAAATCCCTTATCATTTAGAAATGCATACATGGCAAAACTTTTCAGAAGTTTTGGCACCAATGAAGTGAGACTTAGAGCAAGAGTTGGGTTTAACAAAATGGAAAATCAACTTTGTAGCCAAAGCCCAACAAATATTTGCATAAATAATCAAGTTGTAGAAGAATGTAGTCTGCTAGATAGAAATCGCAAATTTGTATGCTGACAAATGATTTTCCATATGAAATATCCAACAAAGAAATCAGGAGTTCCGGAATCATTACTGAAGGGAAAAAATTATTCTACTCCATTGACAATGATCATACAATGATGACAGTGATAATGTCAGCGAACACAAATAGTGGCTTCTGTCAATGATAGAGGGGTATCTCCCCAGTAAGTTAAAAATCCTCAAGCACAGATTTTCTCAAGAGTCAAACCGCAAAAAATCTTAATGGTGTCCCTTACCGTAAAAAAGAACGCTATGAGGCGGCTGGGAGCTGGTGCTGTCACCTTAGCAGACCCCAATTGCCTTTGACATCACTGAATGTCTATCTGTTTGAAAGGCACGCACTACTATTTTATCTCCTATGACAGTCTTAGCCCCTTGCAAGCATAGAATCGCTGCAGGTATCATGCAGTAGAAGTTATTTGTCGACAGCTAGCGTGGCTCAATGTGTTGAAGAATGCCACTACAACCAACAGAACTTCATAACCACCGAGCTGTCTTGAAACAGGGCACCTCCAACCAGTTAGCCCCTTTCGTGGAAAGTGATTTGAAAGTCCTATTACTAGTACCTTGCCGTATTATCAAACACTAAATATTATTTCCTGCGGATCTTTTCCTCGACAGGTTTCGATACGCTGTAAATAGCTAGACCTCCGATAAGAATGGCTGCACCTAGGAAAAATCCAGACGGCAGTGATGGAGGCACTCCTAAGTAGGGCCATGGAAGAGTGAAGGCCCAAATTGAAAGAGGAATTGATAGTGTTACACAAAGAGATGAGACTATGGCTGAATAGTGTTTCAACAAACTAAGGGAAAAGACGTTGAAAGCCATATTTACTACGACATAGAGTAGTGGCACTAAAGGAGCACCTTCACAGCCGCTGACTTGAGACCCAATGTTCACGAAACATACGTAGCCCTCTTTAAGGCTATGTGGAATCTGATGGAAAGGCACTCCTCGAGCGTTAAATACCACGGGGAGAATCATTGACACAAAAAGTGTCTGAAAAAGTGATCCAAACGTATTCACCACAAAGAGGTCAAGATTGCCTCCTTTCAACTTCTGGGCTCCATCCTGGAACAGAAGTTCCTTCAATATCGTTGCAGCTGCAAAGAAGAACGTGGAGCCGATCATTACTAGAGGCCAGAAGTAGCCAGATTTCTGCAATGTACCCGCAACAACACCTCCCGATCCACTTGCAACCACCACTACAACACCAGCAATCACCAACAAGCAGCCTCCAATTTGCCCAAATGAGTAGCGCTTCCTCAGAATTGTCGATGAAAGAAGAAGCTGCCAAACTAAAAACACCTGCCAGAAGATTAAATTTCTGTTAATTTTATAAAATCAAAAATTGATGAGGTCGCCATTGCGTCTTGCTCACAAGCTCACCTCTCGGCATTGAAGACATATGTAACAGCTTCAACAGAATGTTTCGCATTTATGAGCAAAATTTTCAAAAAAACAACATCATAATTCCACAAATAATCAGATGATTTTTGAAATACCTGAGCCAAGACAGGGATGGTGGCGCCGGGAAGAATTGCTGCAGAGACCGTGCCCATGGCGATTCCTAACGCTTCCAGCGCACCAATCAAGACAAATTTGCCCTTCGGTACTGCAAGCATCTCCTTGGTGACTATCCCTGCTCGGTAACGCATGAGGAGTATCGACGAATATGCGACAACGTATGTCACAGTGCTGAATTGTGCCAAGAATAGAGGATATCTACTTAATGGAACAAGAGCCATCTTATATAGTATCTTATTGGCGCCCGCTAAGAGAACGGTGGCCACAGCGGCGCAAACGAACTGCACATCCTTCTGCAGAAAAGCCTTGCCTAAGAAAGTAACAGAGTGAAAATCTGCATGTGCTCCAGATGAAGGAGATGCGCTGGCAGCTGCCGCATTACACACTAACGTTGGTTTCGCTGGCGATCTTCTTGTCTTGTGGCTCAACAAATGACGACCTGGGAAAACATAGTCCTTGCCAAATTGGCGCGATGAGAGACTCAAAAGATGCGTGGCTGATTCGATGTTGAGTTTGAAGCGATCGGAGGGAATTTGTGGGAGAATACAGTGTGCTCGCTCCGATGACTGGAAATTAAAGTTGATACGGCACTGCGATCCTTGTGAAGGTGAACACGTCGAAACAGAGGGAAAGTCCAGAGATACTCTTCTACGGGAAATAAATTGAAGAGAGTTCGCCGAATGCAGTGACACGGCCATGGCTGAGTAAGTAAGGACTTAAGGAAAGGGCAGGAGACCTCAAGAAGATAAAGAGATCTCTCTGATAACAATAATAGCCTTCCTTGTCTCTGCAGCTGTACAAAATCCCCTGCCCCCACCTGAGACCTCAGTCACGTAGCCCCGTGTTCAACGAACGCCTCTGTCTGCTCTCAGCTTACTCTCTCGCCCTGGCTCAACGGCGCAATTCAGTATGCAAAAACAACTATCGCATCCCTTGTCACCTGCCTGAAATTATTGCTCCCGATCAGTCGTCGGCTTCCGATCACCTTCCGATCGTCCAACTAAGGAATAAAATTAACCCTGGGGACGAAACGAGCCTCGCTCTCTTGCTCGCTCACTCGCTCGCTTCTCTTTCGACTCCTCCCTTCAGCTAAATATCAGCAAGAATCCGCAGCCAAATGAAGTCAGACTACTCAAAATCTACCCCGCATGTCATTCTCTGCGAAAGCGATCCGTCCCTTCCCACGGACCTCACTTCTCCCTCCGTGCACTTTCCTCAGCGCAACACTTTCATTCCCTCCTTGAAAGAATCAAGACTCCGGCGACGATTCCCCACACACAACCGTCGCAAAGGAAGGCAGATCGGCAACTTCGCCTGCTAATCGCCGTAAGCCATCACGCACGCGCAGAAACTAATATAGAAACCTACCACAGAGAAATTTATACTAATTAAGCTTCTCCAAAAGAAAAATTAAAAGCAACAAAACACGGAAGGTGACGGACGGACCATGCGGAAACAGACTGCAAGAAAGACGGGGAGCTTCGGTGGGACCCTGCCGAGTACTGTCCAACTGCACTGATGCGAAAGCTTAGGTTCATCATAACCGCCAGATACATTGTCCGCTAGTCGGTCGCGCAACGCGCATCCTTGATTCACTCTCCACAGCTCCACTTACTGCAACAATCAAGAAAGTTCTCTTTTACCCCGAATCTTTGCCTCTTTCCGATGGGGTCGCGCATCGACATCGCGCCGGCCATGGCATCAATTCGATTCTCCGCCTCCTCTCAACTCTCAAGCTGGTCACGCAGAGCAGTGCTCCATGCCTGGCCACCTTATTTTTTTCTTTGTTTTGAAGCAAATGAAATTCATCTACTGCACTGAAAGCAACAAACACACTGACGGACACACCATGGCCACCTTTTCCATTGCAAAACAACTGGTGGCGTGTGTCGGTCTTTGGCCCCACCCCTGAACACCGTGCAATTGGAAGATTCTCGACGATTCGTTTGGGTCGCCCTGGTCCCCGTGGACCTCCGAAGACCGTGCTTTTTCGGATTCTTTCGTTGTCGCCCTAGTCACCGTATTGGAGGGATTTTTATCTGTGTGGCCATTCTTCACTGAGTTGCGATTTCATGATAAAACTTGGTATACAGTACTTTGTGAAATATTCTCCACTTTTTTGTTAATTGAAAGTAGCAAACTTCATCCAAATAAGATTATTTTACATCATCTGAACGAAGGTATATTCATTTGGATGAATAATTGAAGGTTCATCCACAATGGTGCTAGCATGTGAGTTGAGAGATTGTGAAAAAGAGAGATTGTGAAAGAGAGATTCAAATATACTATAACCATTGAAGGTGCTTATAATGTAAACACTTATGATATAGGTACCTACATCATAGTTGCATTATAATCATAAAAGGTTTCTATTATATAGACACTTATAAGATAGGTGTATAGTCTTCTAAACTCATAGGCTCATGCCTCTATACTCACATAATAGCAATCCTCGTTTCTTCCACAATTAAACCATTTAAGAATGCAAATGGCTTCATCACTCAAATCAAGATGACAAGTTAAAATTGGTAAAAAAAATCTTTATCATAGTAAACAATTGGTAGATAGATGTACCAAGAATTAGTCATCAAGTTAGTCCACATACCACCAAGAAGTTTTAACCCTTAACCCCTAAAGGACCATTGTCCCTTCAGGGAACAAATTGGATTTTGGGTAGGTACCCATGGGCTGAAATTTTGTCATGATTTTTTGAATTTTTTTTTAAGATAGAAAAATTGATGAGCTTCATAAGAATATAATTTTTTTTCAATTGGTGCATGGGAACAAAAGTTATGCCCAAACTTAAACTTTTTTTCTCATAGATTATATTTTTGTCTACATGGGAAGCTTTGATTCATTTAATTTGGACTTTCTATGAGGAAGTTGTGGACAATCTTGTTTTTCGGGCAGTTAGAGCATCTTCCTGAAAAAATAACTTATAGAATTCATTTCTGAATGCAATTTTTATAATTTTTTCTGAAAAAAAAATTACATAATTTTGTTTGCTTGCTAGATCAATCTCACCATTGGGATTAGTGCATTTTAATTCCATCTTAAAGATATTAATAATTTAGATTTTCCTTCTTTCTCATACCTACTTCTACTTAACAATTTTCTTAAGCATGAAAATTAAGGGTTTTTTTGAATTTTTTTCCTAGACTCTCAATTCAGTTTCCCACAATAAGGATTTAAAGCTCAAAACTCTATAGTGCAAAAAATTTAAGTTAAAAAAACTCAAAGTCAAATAATCTAGTCCCACAAGGCGTTGAAAAATTGTTTTTTTCATTTTAAACGCAAATATCTTTTAATCTATGCAGTCAAAATTTTTGAAATTTTTTCCACACATTCTCATAAAATGGGCATTTATGACTTACTTTTCATCCAAAAAATAGAGGAACAAGCTTAACCCCAAGGCACCAAATTTGGGTGTCAACAATATTTTTAAGTTAAAATAAAACCTAATGAAGTTGTTAATTTTAATAGTTTATATTTTATAAATACTTTTTGAAGTCTAATTTTAGCATCAAAAATGTAATTTCGAAATAATTGACTGTGATTTTTCTATTCAAGATTTTGTGCAAGGATGTCCATTGCAATCTTGACTTCCTATGGTAATGAAGGCTTTGGAAATGAGCCTCAAATACACTAGATCTTGGAAAAAAATCAAATTAGAAATTCATTCAAAAAAATTGTAGAGTAGATTTTGAAAAGCCATAGATTGATTGGGGCTATGCATGTTAGGCCCTTTATCCTCATATTCTTTTGGTGACCAAATTTTTAGATTTGACATGTGAAAAGAAGACTTGAAAGAGGATTGAAAGACTTCAAATCAATTTCGCAATTTCAACACTCTTATGATCAAACACTATAATCTTTCAATCCATAAATAATAATATTGTATTTTTTTCCTATGTGATTTATAACAAAAATTTGCATAGTCATAATTTAAAAAAATTGGTACCGTACAACTTATCAAAATGTTAGCTTCTTGTTCAATTTAGAGCAAATTCCTAAAAGCTCAAAAAAAGCCTTGCACACTTAGGGATTAATCCCTAAATGTCCAAAGTCTACTCTAGAATTGACAATTTGAGAAAAATCATAATAAATTACTCTTTGTAAGCAGATTTGGGAAGATTTGGGAAAAGATGTAGATTTTGAATTTATAATTACATCTCTATGGTCAAATTCACCAATACTATCACCATATTTTCAAAATGTTGCACGAAAAGGGGACGTCTTGTATAGTAGTTTGACTTCCAATAAGTGCTTTGGGATTTTTTTTCTAAAGCCAACTACTCACACAATACCAAAGGGGATGATTTCCATGGTCACAAATCCGTCCTTTAGGGTTCAAACCTTATGATAGGAGCACCCATTGGCGTCACTTCCTATATATGTTAGTCATTTCAAAATTTAAATGTAGATAAATTGGAGATAGCCTATTTTTATTGACCAAAATAATAAATTATCAATAGCTAACCCACATTTATATTCTAGAATCATTACCTTACCTAGAAAATGACACCATTGGATGTTCCTACCTCAAACGACACCGAGGACGTTTTTCTGGTTGATGAATGACAAAGAATCTTTGCATGCGGAACAGAAGTGCAACTCTTCATCCTCCAAATTTTATGGGAAAAAGGGAACGTCTTCTATAGTAGCTTGTCTTCCAATGAGTGCTTTTTCATTCTTTTTAAGCCAACAATTCACACGGTAACGAGACAGATGATTTCCACGGTGACCAGCTTGTCATTCAACCCTCAGAGGATGACAGGGTGACTTTAGAAATCATCAGTTTTTATAACGGAGTGAAAATTATAAAAGCACTCGTTGCAAGGCAAAGTATTGTAGAAGACCTCCCTTTTTCTTTCAAAATTCTGAAGATGAATAGTTGCACTTCTGTCCTACATACAACTAGAGAGATCCTCTTATCATCCATTGGACGCAAAAAAAACGTCCACCTCAACATTTAAGGGTTAAGGGTTACCCCCCCGGCCCAGTGGAGATGGTGCACTTGTCCGTCCGTGTTTGCTAATCTTGCTGTACACTTCACTAACTAGACCGTGGCAGTGGAAGATTCCAGACGATTCCTTCAGTTCAGATTCTTTCGTTGGCACCGTCCGTCCGTTCGAGTGAGCGGTGAGCGGGTCCCGTTCTGATTTGACGAAGTCTTGGAGGTATTGGAACACGACACATGGCAGAGCTTGAGGAGGGTGGAGTGTCACTTACGACGGAGTAGCTTTCAGATTCCGTCCACGAGTCGGCTCCTCCGTCTCTTATTAACTTATAATATTTAGTAGTTCGGGAAATGCGCCATCGCTCACACAAGTAATAAAAGTTAAGGTAGAACTCCCCATTACCATACAGATTTGCAATCTAGGTACTTTGGAGAAGCTGTTTATGAGCTCTTATATTTTTCAGAGATTGAATTGTTTGAGAGAAGTCAATGGCAAAAAGAATGAAGACATTCCAACAAGAATTGAATTTTTTGTGATTTTTCAAAGCTGAAATGTAAAACTGTGAGCAGACCCTTGTTGATGTATGATCAGACCATTGCTGAAGCGTGGGGTGGGGTGTCCGCTCCCGAGTGCATTGCCATCATGATAATGGATTAGTAAGGTTGTAGTAATAGATGGGATCAGTGATGGAAATGGGAGGAACTTGTAGGTGGTAGAATTAGGTAAATGGTGATATTGGATAGTTCTACCTTGTAAGACTTAAATAAATTTGTTTTTGCAAATTTTGAATTCATATTTGCAATCAGAGACCCAAAATAAGCTAGGAGAGGTCTGAAACATGTCCTAGACACTGCTCAAAATAGGGGGCATATCTTTACTTTTTACCCCCCAAAAACCCAAAATTACCCTGCTGGGCCCATTTCATTCATGGGCAGGATTTAGTGTCCTGCTTCTCACACGAGTATAATAAGACTTAATGACTGAACTTGTTTCCAGTTGGGGTACACTTGAAATCCATCATGAAATTTGGGAAGGACCACTGAAGGAACTACACCTGCAAACAAATTATAAAATTTTAAATTTTAAAAATATAAACAAACAAACTACACCTACAACGCTTTACCCTGACAGATTTTAAAAAAATAGAAATGACATGTGCCATCCATAATTTCGACCCCCACGGCATGAAAATTTAATTTCTTTCCCATGAATCTGACAAATGCACTTATTAAGTGAATTCCGACTAAGGTAAAACAGCCCATTGTGGTCAGAATGAGGAGTTTGACATCATCTTGTTGATGAGATTTTTCAATTTTTTTTCCACATTCAGGTAAAACATCCCATTGTGGTGAAATGACCCATAGTGGACACCTAACAACCTCATGACAGTTTTCCAAGCCATAATCAATGCCTAACCTGGCACCTATGGAGTGATTTGTGACCTCATTAGGAGCACCTAACTTTTTAGTGTAAATCATGGTAGAATGTGACTTTTCCAGGGCCTTTCATATTAGAAATTATTGTGACTGCTTTAGGTGATTAAGATGATCATATTAGATATAGTTTTTGTTGGTTATTAGGTAGCCTACTGACTCTTTTGGATAGATCAGTTCAAAAATTCATAACAAATTTATACATTGTTTGAAAAATAGAATTTCAATTGCTCTCACTATTTCTCACACTTGTCTTTACTTGGGAAAATTTTTGAAAAATTTCAGCAGTGGCATGAGGGTAGACTCCAAATTCTAACTACAATGGGCTACTTTACCTTAGTACAAGTGTGAGGAACAGCAAGTGCAATTGAAATTAAATTTTTTTGACAAAGTATGAATTCACTAGGAATTTCTGAAGTGTTCAACCCAAAAGAGTCTGTGGACTACCTTAAAACTAACAAAATCTGAATCTGTAATACTCATCTCACTATCTAATGCAGTCAAAGTATTTTCTATTACAAAAGGTCAAAAAAGTCAATTTTTACAATAAACTTCACATTGAAAAATCAGAAGTTCTTAATGAGGTCAGTGTTCACTCCATTGCTGTCATGTAAGACTGCATTGGGGCCCACATCTCACATACTCAAAAAAAACTCCAATGGGTCATTTCCTAGGCAACCGCAATGGGTCATTTGACGGCAATGGGCTGTTTTACCTTAGATGGTGAAGAGTATGAGATGGTGGAAATTTTTCCTATGTAAAAAGTATTGTTGACCCATGGTCAATGTCTAGAGTACTGTAATTCCAATCATTGAAGAATTACTTTCCTGTTTACTATTCCCTACTTTTTTTTGCTCGCTACTTTTAGACATGTGTTATAACCATATTAGTCCCAACCTTGAAAAGGACAAAAAATAAATAAATTTCAAGCTTGAATTTTAGCCTCAAGTTGGAAATAACACATGCTACAAGTTGGGCAATCGGCGCGGTTGACAACTAATGCATCTACCTTAGATACTTTAAAGAAGTTGTTTGTCAACTCCCATATTTTTCAAAAGATTGAAAAGTCAAAGAGAAGTCAATTGCAAAAAGAATGAAGACATTCCAACAAGAAGTGAATTTTTTATGATTTTTGAAAGCTAAAATATTATAGTGTGAATAGACTTTTGTCAAGACTTTTGTTGAAGCATAGGTAGACGCTTGTTAAAGTGCGAGCTGATGTATCCACTCCCGAAGTGCATTGCCATCATAATAAAACATTGTCAAAATTGTGGTATCAATGGGTGGGCCACTCATGCAAATGGAAAGGCGTTGTAGGTGGCAAAATTGAGTGGATGGTGGTATTGGACAATCTACCATGGTCAAATTAGGAGTTTGCCCTCATGCCATCACTGATTTTTTTTGAATTTTTTCCCACATGAAAGACAAGTGTGAGAAACAACAAGAACAATTGAGATTATATCTTTTTGACAAAGCATGAATTTGTTATGAATTTTTGAAGTATTCTGCCCATTGTGGCCCACAAGAGTCTCAAGACTATCCCCAAACCCACAAAAGTGTATCCATAATGAGCATCTTACTCACTTCAACCAATCACAATATTTTAAAATTATATATATATAATTAAAAATATATTAAAAATTAAAAATTATATATAATATTAAAAAATTTAAAAACAACCTAACATAGTTACATTGATGCCACACCAAATTCCAAAATTATATAATTTTGTATTTATTTTGTTATAAATATTATATATTTTTTCTATTTTTAATTCAATAATAGAATTAGGTACATTGATTGAATGTAGTAGTTTGCCATCTAATTTTTTTTAATAATTTAATAATTTTCTTTTTCTCTTTTTTTCTAATATTTCTTGTTGTCAAGGGTCTTGTAGCCCCTTTGAAGTCTCAACTTTTTCATAATGCTTCACTTTATTACTTTAATTCTTCCTTTCTTTTAATTGTGGCCCTCAACATGCATTAACAAGTGATTTTGAGGCTGTAGTGGAGCTTTTTAATCTTATGAAATTAAATATGTAGTATTGAATGAATTAGTATAAGTGTGTCTAGTAAATAAATACAATGTAGGACTTCAACTTAGGCATCAAAACATCATAATTACTTCATATTATAGCCTCCAAAATAAAATGAAGAGTTTCCTTGAAGTCAATTTGTATTATCATTGAAAGATTGAGATCATAGAATGATGAATTTTAGAATTGAATTGTTTAGAGTTGAAGAAGACTTCATTAGCCAATGTACATATTCTATTTTTGTAATATGACTAATTTTAAAACTAAAATTCACCTCCACCTTTAGTAAATCTCTTGAAGGTGTAGTAATATGTTCCCAAATTATTCCTCTCCATTGCTTTGAAGCCCCTCGGCTTCTAGGTCCCCCTCAAAACTATCCCTATCTAAATATCCAAGTATCCATTCAATGAACACTTAGTCCTCAAGGGGTTAAAATCACAACATGGCTTTTCCAAAATTTATGAGTTAAGGTTATGAATCCAATAAATGCATAATATTTGCCTTTAGACATTTATTATGAAGAATATTTTGATTTGCATTTTCAAGTGACTTTAGTTGAAACTAGTTTACTTGATTTTAATATTGACAAATATAGGATCTATGTGCACCATTTTAAGTCATCAAATTTTGAAGCACTACAATTAAAGTGTCATAATTTAAATTATTCATGTTCGAGTTCATGTTAGTGTGACAATCATTTTTTCTATCTACTCATATACATGTATAGTACAATGTCCTAACAAATATATTGTCATGCCTTTTGTTTCTATACAAACAAACAATTTTCAAAGCAATCTTTCACAATTTTAATGCAATTCTTGTGTCAATGTATTCCTATGTAGTCTTCATCATGCAGACCATTTTTTGATAAATTTTTTACATTAAATTTTGTGATTTTACATAATAATTGATTGAGAATTGTTAGTAAAGAATTTTCAAATTCAATTGCATATACATGTCGGAATTGTCCATTAGCACATCTTTATTTTTAGAAAAAATTTCAAAAAGAATTTAAAATTCACACTACAAAGAGTTCAATGCCAAGGTGTTTTGTATCCAAATTATATAAAATAGATGTATGTGTATTGTAACCAAGTTTTAATATTTGAACTTGATACTACAACTAGTAATGTACCTTTGAGTATACTGGTACTGTTCATTTATCTAAATCTAGTTACAATACATAGAAATATATTTTATAGAATTGGTATATGAGTCAAGTCGACATTGAACTCTCTCTAGGTTTAATTTTGAATTTTTTTTACAATTTTTTTGCAAAAAGAAAGACATGCCTATAGATAATTCCAACATGTGTGTGCAACTGGATTTTGAAAGTTCATCATTAGCGGCTCTCAATCAACTATCATGTTATATCATGAAATTTAATTTTAAAAATTTACTAAGAATAGAATTTTATTTAAAAAAAAATTATATATATCTAATTGAGACTACATAGGAAAACAATGATGCAAGAATTACATAAAAATTCTAAAAGAGTGCATTTGAAAATAAGCCAAAGGTTGTATGTGAAGAAAGGGATCTAACAATCTTTTTGTCAAGACATTTTACATTTGGTCCTTTAATAATCACCTTTATCTATTAGCATTGCTAGTTTTCAAAATCATCCTTTGAGATTTAAAGAGTTATTTGAGGCAACTTTTATTTATAAATTCATCAAAAAAATTTAAATATTAAAAATTATAAAATAACTCCGAAAGTAAAGTAAGAAGTAAAGCTTAGTTGTTTCTACTAGATAAATTATTAAATTCTACAATATTGTAGTAGAGGATTTTTTAGGTTTCAACACATTTTCTAAACTTTCTAATTGTGAATTTATTAATTATTCATTTTTATTTGTGAATTAATTAATTATTTATTTTTGAATTTTTGATCAATTGTGAATTTTGAACCCCCTCCAAATCTTCTACTACAATATTGTAGTAAAGGGTTTTTTGGAAATACAATTTTTATTTCAATTGGTGCACATGAGTAAAAATTATGCCACGATAAATCCAAAATAGGTAAGGGCAAGCAACAAAAAAAATTCAAAAAAACTTGAAATATATATATTTTTGAATTTGTTTTTTATATTATATTTTTGAATTTATTTCTTATATATTATATTTTTATCTATGTAGAAAGATTTGATTAATTCCATTTGGATAAGTCATAAGAAAGCTATATAGCTTCTTGTTTTGTGGTCAATTTTAATAAATTCTTGAGAAAATAATGTATTGGATCAATATTTTAAATTCATTTTTTAGAATAAAAAAGAAGAAGTTGCACATAGTTTAGTTTTTTTTCTAGAACAATCTTACCATTGGAGTTAGTGTGTTTCAATTCCATCTTAGAGTTATCAACACTTTATTTATTCTTTCTATCTCATACCTACTTTGACTTAATAATTTTTTAAATAATAAAAATTGAAAGAGGAATGGGGAATTTTCTTCCTCAAATTCTCTATTCAATTCTTCAACATAAAAAAGATTTAATTCATAATCTATAGTAAAAATAATTTAAGTTAGAGGATTCAAAGCCTTATAATATAGTCTTACTAAGAACCATAAAAACTCAATTTTTTCATTTTAAACACTTATATTTTTGTAATCAATGTGGTTAAAGTTTTTGAAATTTCTTCTAGGCATTCTCTTACTGATCTAGTATAAGATCCTACATTTGATATAAAATAAATGACAAATGCATAATTTTGGAGTAAACACATTTTATTTTCTATTTAAAAAAGACTATGCTATTTGAAAAAAATGTGATACTTGTGGAGCTTGTGTTGTTTTAACCTTGTTATATTTTTCATTCCTACATATGAACTACTCTTTTTAAAT
The DNA here is from genome assembly GCA_950106755.1 of Climacium dendroides. Classification (NCBI taxonomy): domain Eukaryota; kingdom Viridiplantae; phylum Streptophyta; class Bryopsida; order Hypnales; family Climaciaceae; genus Climacium; species Climacium dendroides. The sequence continues at coordinate 5,050,433 of OX467082.1, read as the reverse complement.
CACAATGATGACATGTATAAGAAAATTAATGATAAATACAAAGTCTTTGCTATAGCTAGTTCCATTAATTCAAAAAGGATTCTCACTTCAATGCAATTATGATTGCCTTAACTCAAATTGATTGGTTTTAATTGATTCAATTTTCAATTTTGGTGATTAAACAATCTCTTGATTGTTGTTGTTGGTTGGACTTTAACCCCTAGACAATTTTGACTATATTTTCACCAAAAATGCTCCAAAACTGCCATCTCTAGTACAAGTACCAAATTTTTGAAAAAAAATCATTTTTGATACATCTATCCATAGGATCTTATATTACTTTGGTTTGAGAATATGTAAAAAAAAATTCAAAATTTTTCACCATGTAGATTGAAAGATATTAGCATTTGAATTAACAAAAATCCTTTTTGTCCTTGCGAAAAACCAGGCAGCTGCACTTCTTAACCCCTAAGCGCCCCAATGCCTCAAATATGGCCTCTCAAAACTCAAAGATCTCCTTGTTTGACCATTATAATCTTTTTAACGGTACGGTAAAAGGACGTGTCCTTTTTCCTATAGCTCCGGCCCTATCTCTACTATCAATCGGTACAATCAATTTATGTGGATCTCATTTTATATGATAGTTTGATTGGAAGGAGTTGAGAAGGGTATGAATTTTGGCAAATATAGTCTGGGCGCTCATGGGTTAAGGTCAGATCATGGCAAAAAATGTCCAAAATGGTGGTTACTCTTTGGATTCATTGGCTACATGCTTGAAAATTCTTCAAATCATTTGGAATTGTACAACATATAGGAAAAAAAATAGAAAGTAGAAAAAAGTAGAAAATTATTCAAAATACAAAATTATTGAAAATTTATATGAAATTGAAAAATGCCAATCCCAATGGTTGTAATGTTTTAATAAACAATCTACACCCAATTATTTTATTTTTTTCCAAAAAATATTTAGAATTGAGTTAAATAAAGGATTTTGAAATTTATTTTAGAATAGAGATTCTATAACTACCTTCAGACTACCTACAACTAAAACTCCTCATAACTTTCATCTCATTAGTTAAAATGAAATGATTCAAAAATATCCATGTATAAATAAATCTAGAAAACCAATTTGAAATTTTTATTTTTAAAAAAATGATTTTTAAAGAAGTTTTTTTCTACTTGGACTATCTCTTGAACAAAGAAAACTACATACCATACAATAGCTTTTTAACCATGTACTCAAAAGTTATGAAAATTGTTGGGCCCTAAAGCTACTCCTCGAGCACATGTTGTGTGAAAATTTCAATGAAAAAAATGAAAATTCCATTTGTAGTGAGCTACCCCAAATCGCTATGTTGCCAAAAATGTCGTTTGGTCCTTTAGGGGTTAATCCTATGAAAGTGCCATACACTTAAAGGTGCAATGAATGACTTCTTTGTTAACTATAGAAACAAAGAATGCACCTACAGGACCAATAATCGTGGGGAGATCACTTAGAGTGTCCATTGGAAACTATGTGCATTAAGATTTTTGACCCCCTATTTTATGTTCTAGAATTTAAATTTTAAAAAAAGAAAAAATATGAGGAGATTCTTCTACTTTGAAAGTTTATGTTGTGAATTATTGGTATTTTTATTTGTTGATTATAATTAGCTACAAATTTTTGAATTAAAAAATACATTGTAAAGCTGAAAATAATTTTCAACCTCCTATTTTATTTCAGAAAAAAATTGTCTAAAAAATGAACAAAAAATTGTTAAAAATAGCTCTCTATTTAAAATTCATTTTCCCTAAATAATGATGCAATGATCATCTAAATGTGTTCTCTATAAATATTTGAGTTGAAAAACATGCCATTTTAGTTCATTTTTCAACCTATTTTTAAAATTATTTCATATGTTATTTGAGTTGGGAATTTTTGGCACCCTAAACTTTTAGTCAATATTAAACAATAGTTCAAAACTATATATTGAAACTATAATTTATTATAAAGTATCATTTAAAGGAATACATGTCATCTGTCAAAAATGGAATAACTGAACCTTTTTGTTGGTCTTGGTTAATAAAAGCTTAATCCTTTGAGGCTTCAATCTTTTTCTGAATTTTGTCACATTTTTGCTTATATCTTTGTACAAAAATATCACTTATTGCAATTTCATGAAATTGGTCAATCAAGAAGATTGTCTTTTCAACACTCGAGTATTATATTGGATGAATGAAAAGTTAGTTAGATTGATCAGTTCTTGCAAGTCCTCCATTCATTGTCCAGAATATAGGGCTAGAGAAGGATTGGCCCATGTATTGCCCTGTGTTTTATCCCTTGTAAAAAAACATGGAAATTTTTTATTTGCCACATATGTAAAATTTTAAATAGCTTCAAATAGGAGTCAATTTTTACATTTACCCTTTGATGAGGCAATACATGGGTCAATCCTCCTTGCCTAGAATATGGATGTTAGAGCACTTCAAGGTTGATAAGGTAGTATACTTTGAAACTGCTAGTCTCCTTCAAATTACCCCTATTTTTAGTTGGAGAATGGAGATGAGGTGATCCTTAAATGGACCACTTTAGCAATTTAACCCCTAAAGTCCCATGGCCATTTTTCTACCAAAACCACTCAAAACTACTACTTCTACTATAATCACCTACAAAATATATTTAAGAAAATATTTTAGAATCTAACCATAGGATATTGTTCTACACTTGTCTTAGATCATGTGATAATTTTTTTTGTGATTTTTGACTAAATAAATTGAAAGATATTAACATTCAAAGTGAAAGAAAAAAAATTCTTTCAAGAAGTCGCTATGATTGCTTGCAAAACAAGAAGCTCAATAATTTTCACATCTCTAATCCAAATGGAATGAATAAAAGCATTCTATTTACAAAAATATAATCTACACGAAAAAAATATTGTAAATTTTATTTCAATTTTTTGTGGATTTTTTTTGCTACCTAGTCTCCCCCATTTTGAGGTTACTGTGGCATAACTATTGCTCCCGGTCACCAATTGAAATAAAAATTATATTCCCATAAAGCTCTTAAGTTTTTCTATCTTATGTGAAAGTTTCAAAAAAATTCAGTAAAAATTGAGATCATAGGAGCTTGCCCGAAATCCATTTTGTCCCCCATAGGGACAATGGGACTTTAGGGGTTAATGAATCGAGAAAAAATTATTTTTTTTATTACAAGAGCCAATCATTGTCTTTGATTTCTATGCATCTCCTTACAAGTTGCAAGTGGATGCATTTGGAGAGACCTATGGTCACAAATAGGTGCCTATGCCCCAAATGTTTGAAAATTTACAAGTAATTCAAAAATGATTGGAAAAATACAAAAGTGATTGTGTTAGGTTCCACATCTATTTGTCTTTCTTTGCAAAATGATCTGAAAATATTTTTGTCCACAAAAACCTACGAAAAAGGTGGACCAGCCCTTAAATGGTCACTTCAAGAGCATACTACCTTAGTTAGTGTAACTTTCACCCCAAATTTTGCAAATTGCAGTGGAGTTTCTTGACGGGCACATTTGGAGTCATATGGAGTAGAGCAAATGGCCAAGGTCATACTTGCATGAATCATGAGGAAGGAGTTACCTTTCTTGACTAGAAATAGCTAATTTATAATACTGTGGCTTCGTGCATTGTTTGTTTGGATACAAGAGTACAGTACATAACAATATGAACCCTAGAAGGATGCCGTGGACATCACGTGTCCAATGGATGATAGAGAATCTTTTTGTGTAGGACAAGAGTGCAGATTTTCATCTTTGAAATTTTGTTTGAAGAGGGGAGGTTTTGCACAGCAGTTTGACCTCCAACAAGTCCTCTTGGTTTTTTAAACCCCTAATGGACTAAGGCATATTTTGGGCAAAAGTTGTGAAAAATTGTCACTTTTTAGGACAATGAGAAAAAAATGAAAAAAAACAACTTTAAAAAAAAAAGAAGTCAATTGTACAAATTTGTACTAGACTACTATGGAAATGTATGGAAATTTTTTTAGAAACTTTGACTGCATAGATTGAAAGATTATAACATTTGAAGTTAGAAGATTTTATTTTTGACCTTGCCCAACATGGCTAGCAACCTTTACTTCCTTTTAGAGTGAGAATTTTACACTACATATGGTTATTTTTTTTGACATTTGCATCTTGTATCATGTAAGTTATGTACTTGCCAAATTTTAAAAGTAAAGGAGGAGTTCTACAAAAGTTGCCCAAATCTACTTGAAAAATTTAGGGTAGCATAACTTTTGATCCAAGCACCCAATGAGAAAAAAAATTATGTTCCCACTAAAAGGATACATGTTCTCACCTTGTGTCAAAATTTCGTGAACATTTGACCAAAATTGACTTTATAGGAACTTGCCCGGATTTTTAATTGTCCATTCAATAAACAATTGTCCATTAGGGGTTAAACAAATGATTCACTCGGTACCTGAAATGATGATTTCCATAGTGAACAAATCGACAATCCATGGTTAATCAATGTTAGGGGTTCTTTTGCTCTTCTAGAAAGCGGATGCCTTAGTGTTGCAACTTCCTATTTAGCTAATGATTCTATGACCAAAAACACTAGTATTTCAACTTCCCAATCATCCAAAGATACTTGTGTTGCAACTTCCTAGCCAACCATTGACTCTTTGTAGATTAAAATAAATTCACTTTCAAATATCCAAGGATGGTAATTTCCCAATCCCAATCTCCAAGGAGAAATGGTTTGGGTTGGCTAACAATATTACAAGTAGGAGGTCCAAAAATGACCAAATTGTAAAAATGTTTTGTAATAGAGACACAAATAGCGAGGTACATATTATTTTGTATAATGCATCAATAGCATTTGCCAATGTACTAAAAATGAACACATTAAAGGAGGGATTCTTTTACAGTCTTGTTAGATGCCAATTCTATTTACCTTTTAAGAAAACAATATTTTTAAGATGTCAAACTCTCCAAAATTGCAAATTAACTAGTAAATGGTCACTTTGTAGACTTTCTATCTTATTTATATATATATATATATATATATATATATACTCAAATTTTGAATTTTAGCTAGAATTGTTATTCATATTATTATTAATGTAGTAAAAATAAAAATGGAAGATGGTTAAATGGATGGAAAAATAATCATAATGAATAAGAAAAAATTAAAATATGTGAAAACTTGACAGCATAATAGTCATGTTTTTCCTCAAAATAAGAGTAAAGAATATAGTGAAGAATGTCCAATTAAGAATGAGATGGAAAACTTACACATAATAGACTTCTATGTAGTGAAGATTCATATTTGGCATCCATTGGTATACTACTAATGTAAGGTGACATCCAACAATTAAGTGTTCCGTTTACATTATGGAATGCCTAAATTGTTATGCATATCCTCTCCAATATTTAGGGAGAAATTTCAATCCATTAAATTATTAAATATTTAGATAGTGCATGAATGAATTGTATTTTCATTTTTTTTAACTCACAAGTAACCAATATATTTCTTATTCTAATTTTTTTTCTTTTCTTCCATGGATAAGTAGTATTGTTTCAAAAAATGGATTTCACTTTAATGCATTTCCAGGGTGCAAAAATATAGAATAAGGAAGCATAGGTGAAATCCCACTTTGAATAGTATAATCCTTTGGAGCAAATTAAAAACATTTTTTGTGCACCTAAAATAGGGAATCATTTTCCAAATGCATCACTTTCTATTTGTTACATCACAAATAAAGTAGGAGGTCCATAAATAATCCATTTAAGAGTTGATACTGAATTTTGGGAGGCAAAGCTTCTTGAAATGTTTTTTTCAGTAAATTTTCCTTAAATTGGCATCTAACCTAGTAATTTTTCATATTTTTTGTTTTATATTTTTAGGAGTTGTGTAGAATTAGTTATAAAATTTTGAAGTTGAAATGACATAGGGCTCTAAAATCACCCACCTCCTAAAATGTACACTTTCTGTTCAATTGTTGAAGGCTATGAAAAATCAACATGTACAAATAGTGTACATTTGAAGGGATGAGCGATTTTAGACTCGTGGACATTTGAAGAGCCAACTTGTATGTTTTTAGAACCTTACTACTATTGGACTATCAATGTTTTATATTTTCTTGCTAGCAATTGAAAGAGTACTTCAATAAAACAACATTAAATTTGTGGAAATGTCACATTTTGTGTAAGGTAAAACAACTCATTGTGGTCACCTAGGAAATGACCCATTATAGATATTGACCTATTCGGAAATTATCCTATTAGTATAATAAGTTCGTTCCGAGGGAGATGGTTAAAATAGGGTTGCTTCCATTAATCCAAACAACCAATACAACCAAGGCAAAGAATATTTTTTCGATGTTAATTTTAAATTCATAATACTCTCATTTGAACTACAAAGACAATAAACCACAATAATCCTCCAATAGGCAAATTTACACATTTTAACACATCACAATCATTATTCTCTCACATGAATTTCACACTTTGCACCAATTATATTGAGAAAATATCTCTATTTATCCGAATTCGTGATTAAATCACCATTTACAATTTTTAAATGTTTTTTATTTTTTAAATTTTTATCAAAGCCTTCTAACATCTCTGCTTAATCTTTCACTCTCTATGTATCTCTAACTTGGAACATTCAACTTCTCATATTTAGATTTTCACCCCACCGATTAGAAAACTAATCACTCAATTAATACCATCCACCACACCCAATCAGTCTCAAGCTTTCACTCCACTGATTTAGTCTTAGACTTCACTGCAAATCTCATAACATCTTCATCAACTGTAACACTTCCGAACTTGGAATTTCAAAATTCCACAGTTAGCCACACATACACATTGCCATCACTTAAATTTCAAAGACTCAATCACAAATTCACATTCAAACATAAACTCAAGCACCTGCTTGACACACACTCACACAAACCACCAAGCATCCCTACTTGGAAAATCACACACAAAAAAACGAAAATACACAGCACAAATTGGCCGGGACACGCACTAGAATTCACTCAACAGCCGGTCAAAAAACAAATGAAAACCAAATCGGACTTAAGAGACAACTCCAAGACAGTTACCAACTCGGTAGAGACAGCCAACCGACATCAGCCACCCATTTGGATCTCATCCGGCTCACATTCATTGGACACATTCACCAGGATGCCATCATCCAATTCAGCTGACACGCCTGACAACTCAGTCACCAACCACCTAATTGGAAACCTCAACATACTAAAATACTTAAATGATCCAGCTTCCAACTTGGCAGAACTGACCCCAAACCAATCGACTCAACCACATCCAATTGGCAAACATTTACAAACAACCATCAATAAAACACACTAAAATTGACAACTTAAACCACAACAAACATATAAAAACACCCAAATTGGACCATAAATCCACAATTAGCCTCAAAAAGGTCCTCACTTTACTCCAAAATGGCACAAAAATTTGACAGTCTTTACATCCAAGTCGGTTATCTACATGGAGTGATTAGTAACCTCTTTAGGAACTTGTAACTTTTTAGTGTAAGTTTTTTGTAAGATTTGATGTTTTAGGTTTTCTATGTTAGAAAATATTATGACTGCTTTACAATGACTAATGAAACTAAATACTTTGTTGAAGAAACCAACTTTGACAAGCCATTATAGACAATGTAGATATTCTTTTGCAAAGTTGTAAAGTGAGTTACAAAGCAAATAGAGCTATGCATATGTACGCAAAGTTATACATCATATTAAAAATTAAATAATTTTTTACAATTTACAATCACCAACTGTATACAAGTACTTAGTATTGTTCAATCTACTTTTTTGAACTTCAATAATCCTTCCAATAGCCTCTAGCAGCCATCCTTCGCAGCATACTCTCACATAGTGCCATGCAATCCTCATTGAAATTAGAAGAAACAATGTATAAATGCTCCTACAATTCTTCAATTCCTCTTGGAGGTATAGAAAATTCATTCAAACATCGTTTGAGAAGAGTCCAAAAATGCTCCATGGGATTCAAATCCGGTGATTGAATAGGCCACTAGAGAAGTTGGAATGGTTGCGATTTCAACCATTTTTGCACCCTTTTACTTGTGTATTTTGGATCATTATCTTGTTGAAATACGACATTGCTTGGAACCAAATTGTAATGCTAGATTGTAAACCACAAGAAGTTTTCCAAAATGAATTTGTACACATGTTGATCCATTATACCTTCAATTCTATGCCAAGCTTCAGGTCCAAAAGTTGTCATACAACCCCAAATCATGATATGTCCACCACCATGTTTCATTGTTTGTTGGACACGTTGCGGTCATACATGCTCTCCATTTGTTATCCAACACCAAGACCTACCATCGCAATTAAACTTGTTTATCTTCATCTCATCATTGAAAATAACGCATTTTCAATCATGAACAATTCAATTTTGCATACTTGCGAGTAAACTTCAACTGTGCTTGAATGTGTCTTCTTGTCAAAAAGGGCTTCTTCTGTTGTACATGTGCAACCAAGCCTTCCCATCACAAAGCATTCCTCACAACTATATCAAACACATTTTTACCTGATTCATTTCAAATCTTTGTTGCCACTTTTTATGCAACTCCTAGATGCCCTTTTGTAAGCAAGGTGACACATTGCTGCCTCTCTTGTAGTAAAGAATCTTGGGCACCCTCCTTTTTACCTCTCAAGCTCCTCCACAATCTCCTTTCTAAGCCTAACTATCCAAGATTCACTCATCTCAACTGCATTTGCAACTTTTTGTGTTGAATCGCTATTCCGACGTTGCTCCAACACTTGGAGCTTTTGCAACACAGATGAACGTGGCACAGAGAAGCAATTGCACAAATACTCTCTACTACACAATTTCCAATTGCAAAGCATCACAATGTACTAATGATCTAATGAAATTGAGCACAGATTAGGACACAAATGAAAATTGAAGTTTGGCTTGCGGCTCTAAATAAAACTCAGTCTCTGAACCCTAGCCTCTTTGACATGGCTATTTTCAAAAACCCTATTATTTTTTGAAATTTTCTTTTTACATACATGAAGAAGACTACTTGTAAACACACTTTGCTCAATTGCTTAATCACCAAAGATTGCTTGCTGAAATTGAATTTCTTAGTTGAATACTCAATTTCATTTGTCACTGTAGGTGAGTAAGATAAGCATTATGGATTCAAATGTTGTTGGTTTTGGGGTAGTCTATAGACTCTTTTGGGCTAAACACTTCAAAAATTGATAGCAAATTCATACTTTGTCAAAAATATAATTTGTCGAAAATATAATTTCAATTGTTCTTGTTTCTCACACTTGTCTTCATGTGAGAAAAAAATTGAAAATTTTCAGCAACAACATGATGTCAAACTCCTCATTTTGACCACAATGGGCTGTTTTACCTTATTTTCCCTGCCTTGTCCATGGAAATTGTGCATGTGTTTCAAGAAAATAAAATGAAATAAAATCAAAAATCAAAAAGTCACATTCTGAAAACTCCTCAGTTAACCCCAGAACGACCCTCCAATTTCCCGACAACGTAAGCTATGTCGGAGATGTGACTGGGAGAAGGTTTTTTGAAATTCTCGTGAACAAGCAATGAAAATTGTAACCATATGGATTGTGAGCACACTGTCCAAGGAGCGCGTTTGTTTTTTTTCAACTTGAAATTACTCTTGAAAAACGTCAAGATTCGCAACTTCTTGGCATGCATGACAGGAGAGAACCTGCAATTTTTCGGGAATGGATTCACTTCGACAGCTGCCACGGGAAGCTCACTCCCCCAAATCACATGTCATTTTCTGCAATTGGAACTTCGGAACATGTACAACTTTGGGGACTGAACAACGAATAAGGTAACGACAAGGCGTATTGGCAGATTCGTGCCGAAGTTTGGGCTGTTCCTGGCTACGAATGCATGCTTCAGAAGTTCAATATTCACTGGAAATAATGGTTGATGCCAACAACTAATCCCAACGGTGGGTTCATTCAAGACAACAGTACAAAGCTCATGCCACAAATTACAGTGAAATCCGTCGGTCCAATTGGCAGTAACGCCCTCAAATGGGAGACGAGGGTAATGACCCGATGAAATGGAGGGTGTTCTCTACGGAATGCCAACGTGGCCCATCGAGTTTGCGCGGGTACTGACTACCGTGGACTATGTCGGGGCGGGAACTGTAACCGCTTCCGTATTAACCTCGATGGATCAGAGCCGCTTCCAAGGTCGCGCCCTCATCCCCAGCGGGTCACACTGGTCTACAGAGCTTCCACAACTTTGAAAGCAACACGGAAAATGACGACATTCAATTGCAATAGTTATGGCATATCACAAGAACGAACAGCACCCTCAGAATTTGGCAACCAGATTTCAGTGTCTTCAAATTGTCGACACTAACAGGACTGGGAGTTCCGGCTACCGTACTTTCCTAACCAGATTCTCCTGCGATAAATTGCCAACCTAAATTGCCTCCAACTTCAAATTAGAACCAACAAAGCGTAGCGTCTATCTGAAACCACAGACTAACTCAACCTTCGGGGTCCAATCGCTGCCAAGACAGGTACGTTGAAGTGGCGGTGGTGAAGTTGTCGTCTAGGTGACCTCCGACTTCGGCTAGGTAGAACAACGAGACGGCCTCCTTCACGCACAAGCCTTGATGCTCTGCCACCAAACCTACAAAATATTGTCACTTCAAAACTCTGGCCGCATACTTGGGAATGCTATGTACTTTGAGGTAGCACGCTCTTTCACACATGTAAGCCCTACCGCACCCTAGGCAATACCGGATCTGTTTTCTCCCACAGATTATGCACTTGGCCCTCAATTTCACGTGCCGTGCTGGGTAGTGAAGTCCACGATCACTGCGATTGAAAGAGGCACCAGTTCGGCCAGGAAGCACTTCAGAATCACATAACCAATTTGCAATAGCATAATGGAAATCCACACGAGATAACAAACGCTTGTGCCCACAGCTAAGAGCATGATGTTTATAGAGAACATATGCATTCCCGAGGCTTGTGTCTAGGATGAAAAGTAGCAGCCGGTGCCACCACTTGTGGGACCGCAACTGTGCAGAGTACTCCATTCTACATTGGTCTATGAGGTCGACCCCGCGCATCATTTCCTGATATTCCAGCAAGATGGGGGAAGTATGAAAGGCCTTCCGGCCTTCCGGCCTTGTCCATCGCAGGCAGACTATTCCAGATGCTATGGGATCTATAGAAGTACTAAGCAAGAAAACGGGAATCCGATCAAACCACACAACAGCGCTCATCCTTGGTGAACGGTGCATCTTCACGATGAGCCCACCGCGTTCCACACCGACGTGCGAGTAGGCAGCTAATGCGGCCGGCATACCAAGTCGGTTGGGCTTAACCGTCCCCGTTGCGAGAAAACCTAGTTTCAGCAAATCATCGAACAGTTGGGGTAACATGAAAAAGTGTTCAGTGACAACCACGTGACCAAGTCCCTTCAGATCAGACACCAAAGCCTTCATGATGCTTAGGCCAAGGTTCTTCTCTACTGTATTACCCTTTCGTCCCGTGTAAACTTCTAAGTCATAAACGTATCTAGATTTACTAGTTGCTAGACACCAAACTTTAATTCCGTATTTCACAGGCTTGGCTGGCATATATTGTTTTATAGCGCACCTCCAACCTGTATACGGGATCATGATCTCATTTATACAGATATGCCGTTCACAGTGGTAGAGCTCCTTACAAGTGTGCACGAAAGACTCCAACAACCATCGTACCTTGCCTAATTTATCATAGCGTGAGTCTCCTTTGTCAACAACTAATTGAGACCACCAAGTGAATATTACGACAAATCTGCTCGAACCGCTTTTGCCGCATGGTGGCCTTCATGATGGGACATCCAAATATCTTTCGCTTATCCCAGTATAAGCGGTTATTCGGGATCTTTTTCAAGCCCATGTAGATGCAGATCCCCAGCCAGGACCGAATCTCTCGCGGGGTCACATCCTTCCATGCGGGACCACCATTAGTTTTGGTCGGGTTACTAAATCGAGGCTGTTGACTGTACTGATTGGTGAAATCGCAAATCAGTTTCAAGGTACTCTTTGGCCAATAGGGAGCAAAGAAGTCATGTGGTGGAACTACTCTGTGGCTTAGGCGACGTACAAGCCCAGGAGGGGGGCCTGCGAATGGAAAGCGGTTGGGAAGAAGAGTAGTATGCAAATCTTCCCAATGTTGTGGTACGAAACGATGCTCGAATCCCAAATTGTCAAACGACAAGTCAGGCACATCTAACATAGTGTCGTCAACTATTTCTGAATCACTCCCCGCATCATGAAGGACCCAGTCTAAATTACCTGAGTTAGAGTTGCCTGGCCAGTTGCTGAAATTGGCCTCCTAGTTAGGATCCCCTGCCTTGTCATCAGTGTTGTCTCCTCTGTCTTCGAGATAGTAGGGGAGGTTTAGTGTAAATGTTGACTCTTCACATCGGTAACTCTGGCCAGCTCCCAATTCTACAACTGCCGGTACTTCCTCTCCATCGCGTGTAGGGTAACAATTCTTAGTCTCCACCGCCCGGGGTCCAATGACACCATCGAATGGACCTTGTACATCTTTGCTCCAGTGATGAGTTGCACAAATTCACGCTCCACTTCCTCGAATAACATGTTGTCTGATCCAGCGGCAGGGCTCAAGCCGAGTACGGGGCGAGGCACCTAGACATAAATTACCACGCCAGCTGCAGCAGCTGCTGCCTCAGATGCCAAGAAGTCGTCATCCCCTTCGAGGTGCAACGAGTCGCCCCCATCACTATATGCGGAGTGATGACGGAATCCCGAATCCTCAATGATCGGCCGCTTCCCTTCACGAATTAATCGCAGCTTGTCTGCATCGTCGCAGCCGGATCCCAGGGTCTCCTTGGAATCCGGTGTATTGTCCATGTGAATGAATTGTTCAGAGTCTCCTGTCTGCGTGAAATGAGATTGGTCTTCTGTTGGTTCACCCGCAACTATTCGCTGCAAAGCCTGTCGCGACTTTTGCAAGTGAAACAACAAATTCTGGCATATTCCAGTCCTTGCTCGTCTTAGTGACCGTTGCCTTGTAGGCCATGGTTCAGGCTGTACCCACCCCGGCGGCGTTCCCAAAATGGGTAGAACTTCGTCATTCGATTCTTCTTTAGTACTGTCCATAATTTTCTTCTATCGCTGTCTCCTCTCCCCTCGATGAGCAGCTGCAGCCTTTGGTGATGTAGCACTCCCTCCGCCCTCCATTTCCGCAATGTTGCCTCTTCCCTTTCTATGCTGCCGCCGACGCCCCTCCTTGCGAACACCTTTTCGTTCATAGTTCGGGGGAGGCACGCCTCTCTCTTGCAACCGCCTTGCGAGCACATGGTGGCGAGTCTCCGACGTGACCCTTGTGAGCGTTTCTTCCTCCACGAACGGGATCTTCTGATTGCTTTCGACAAAATTCTCGGCGCCTGATCTGCCGTTGTCGCTGTTGGGAGCGGCCGATGGACTCGTCACTAGCATGGGAGTGATGGTGCGCAGTTGTGTCATGGGTGTTGGTTCCCCGTCCAGGCTCTGGAACAATTCGAGTCTTCTGCGATTGGTGGGTGGATAAAGCACTGGTGATACGACCTCCTCCAGGGTTGTAGCTGTCGCCCTTACTGGAGAGAGGGATGTTGGATTCAGCTGTGTGGCTTGGGTGTCCGTGTTGTCTCTCGTCCCCTTCATCTTCAAGCGTTGGCGCTCGCGTTGCTTCACACGTCGTTGGCAGGCTGGACTCCGGAAAAGCAACCTTTCCCGTGCCGCGACACGGGCAGCCTCTCTCACCGAAGTGGCCATGGACTTCGTTCTCGTCTGGCCAAATGTTTCTCACCACACAGAATAGGAAGTCTAGAAAATCACACCTCCGCTTCCAACCTAAAATGTACGCCAAATTGCTGTAAAACAAGATTCGCCAGTGCCGAGCCTTCGAAACGTCCGGCAAGTGGTGCATCAGCGAACTTCGGGGAAGCGAAAGTAAGTGACCCTCGTCCAAGCAATTGAGGACTTGTCTCCTCCGATTTTCATCTGTCCCAATTTGCAACAACCAGTCGTCTATGACACTCGCCTGCCGCACTCGGTTCTGCGGGAATGGAGCATGCTGGCCACGAACTAAATCCGCCATGTCTTGCAGTGTCGCAATTCGGCGCGATACAGGAAATACTACGATTGCAAGGATGGCAAGTAGTGGGAAGCAAAGAAATGCAAAAAGAAATCCATCGCTCACCCCACTCTCTAAGTTCATTACCTCAAAGCTGTGTGAAATTGGTGCCTGATTTTGACCTCTACGCCATCGCCGCCAATTTTGTTCAATTGTCGCCATCGCCAGGACTATGAACTCGCTCCCTCCAAATTCCCACTCTCCTACACAAGTAGTCCTTCCTGGAATCCAAAGCCCACACAGCGACCGTTCCACAATTTGCACTCAAAACCCTGAACCCTCGTCCTTTTCTCGGAGCCGTGAATTATTTCGAAATCCCTAATGAGCCGTGAGGAAGACCTGCGCACACTGCAAAGACCTTCTGAGTGGTGGCGGGAACACGTAGTGTCACAGGGGACGGACCCCAGTCTTCTAACTGTCTTTCTCCGGGTCGCGACAGTGTGGACCCAGCCTTGAATCCGAGTTGGCACTGAAGCTCCCGGTCCAAAAACAGGGCATGCGCTGATGACAAGGCTATAGGTTTTGAAGTCCACGTCAGCTGAAGGATCGTGAACCAGGGTATTCCTCCAAATTTTTAGCCCTCCAAGTATGTAGTGAACAGATTTTCCCAATTTGCTATCCATTTGTCAATATTTCAGTCCAAACATTGGCCGAGGACACATTCTGTCCTCAAGGACGTTCTGGGGTTAATGTCACAAATAGTGACTGGCCGACAGCTGCCACCTTTATCATTTGGAGGGGTTGTTTGGCGTGCGGCAGGGGATGCTCTTGGTGTTAAGAAACGCTAAGTTGGCAGTCTCAAATTCGTCAACACTTGAAGAAATCAAGCAGGTCAGCGGAAGAGTGCGGTTATGCTCTTCTGGACCCCGTCGCCCCTCATCGATCACAGGCCTTGACGAGCATGCCTATCACCACGCCAGGATCGCTGCCTTTCAATCTTTATTCAGGTTTTTTGCAGTCAGTGACTGCAATCACTCATCAAATATCAATGTATTCCATCATTTGCCACAGTGTGTTCTTTGTAACTGCGTATTCAGAATTACTTGTCTTTTTTTGGTGCACTGATTTTAGAATGACAATTTGAGCACGTGAAGGGGACTCTGAATCCCTTGGAAGCACCGAAGAACAAGCTAGTGGCTTCGTTTTTCTCGGCATGTGCTGTCATTTCTTTGAATCTACCTGGAAAAAACACGAGTAGACAAGGAATAGACAGAAAACCACTTGAGGAACTGACTGGAGGTATTAGGAAAGTTCTGATGAAGACCCGCTTGTGGTTTTCGTGCCAACAAGTTGTTGGGCAAATCCTGTGTGGTTCACACAAAAATCTATAACTAGGCAATGGTCCTCCCCGTACTGGAAAGGTATCAGTTAATTCAAGGATTGTGGTTGACAGAGGAGCCATATAAGGCAGTTTTGTTGAATGACTGTTGGGGTCCCCTTTTGAAGCATGCAAAAGGGATCCCGGCCTCATTGGTATGCGAAGGCTAGCTCTGCAGCTTCCTCTTTGATGCATCTCGAGTGAATTTCGGCTCCAGCATGCCACTCCCTGCGGTAGATGGGTCTGCCATGGAGACTCGGATCCATCTGCTGGTGCTTCCATACCCTGCGAGGGGCCACAACTTGGCGGCCGTTCAGTTGGCGCGGAAGTTCGTCCCCTATGGCGTCCGCATCACCGTAGCCAACATCTTCAGCAACTTGTCCGCGGAGCTTCTCGACGTCTGCAAAGCAGAGGGCATCGCTGTGGCGAATCTGGGCATCCGACCCGATCACCCTGGCTCTTTCAACTTGCCGTTTTTGGACCATGACGAGAGCGTCCAAGGCGAGACAGAGCATTTTGTTTCCTCACAGTCCCCGTCGGTGACGTGCATCCTCAGCGACATCTTCCTTGGCTGGACGCAGGTCAGTTCGTCAATTCGGGTGTCATTGAAGCTGATCCTCATCACTTGTCTAGTATGATCATATATTGTTTAGATGGCGTCTTTCGATTGCGACCTCCAAGTGTCAAGAGCTCTCAAAAGTAGAGTTCTGAGGTTGAGATTTTTTCCCCTTTTTAACGAAAATGAGGTTTCGTGATACTAAAAATTAGGCTAGCCTCACGTGCAAATTGTTCCGACAGAATGTGGCAGACAAGTTCAACATACCGAGGTATGTCATCTGCACTTCCCCGGCCAAAGTACTGGCCGCGCTGCTCTACACGCCCGAGCTCGCAGCGCAAGGCATATTGCCCGCGGATCCCTCTCAAGGCTCGCAGCTTGTGGACATTCCAGGACTCTTGCCCGTACGAAAAGCCGATTTTTCCCCATTTGTGCTCTCTCAGTTCGGGCTTCACTTCTTCGACCAATATGTGTATCGCTGTTGTCAACCCGCCGTAGAAGCCGCTGCGGGTTACTTTATCAATTCCTTCGAGGATCTGGAGCCCACTTGCATTGAAGCTCTGCGCACTTATCCTTACCGCCAGCGCGCACATTCGAAGGTGACAAGACAACCTGTCCAGTTTTCAAACCCCTTGTATTCTGATCCCACAATTCTTGTAAGTGACAACAGAGGTTTCAACCAACTAAGGGGCTTGCAACAGTACCCACTGTTGTACCCTCATTTCTTACCCTAAATTGAGGAGGTTATACATGTTCTGATCTCCAGGGATTTAGTCTGTGGAGTGTATATCCGGTTGGACCTCTGGTGCACGACGCCTACTTGGAGCCATTGCGGAGCCATAGCAATGGAAGAAGCCAAGACTTAATCGAATCTGAAGCTCCGTACCTCCAATGGTTGGACAAACAACCACCGGCTTCAGTTCTGTATGTAAATTTCGGAAGTATCGTCTCTTTGTCCGTTCGACAGATACATGAACTAGCCTTGGGTCTGGAGTCCAGCCAGCAACCATTTCTCCTCGTGGTTCGTCCCAAAGACGACGAAGCTCTCCCTCTGCTTCCGGAAAGCTTCACGGCTCATACCCGAGGATTGGGTTTTGTGCAATTGCAGTGGGTGAACCAGCTGGCCGTGCTCTCGAATCCTGCTGTTGGAGGTTTCCTAACTCATTGCGGGTGGAACTCCACTCTGGAGAGCATCTGTCGGGGCGTGCCGCTCTTGGCGTGGCCAATTCAAGCCGATCAAAAGCACAATTGCAGGTCAGTACCCTAAATCCTATTTCACTTGACCAGGTCAGCATCCGAACCCTAGAATCCTTTGACCTTATTATTATCAAGCCACTCGGCTAAATGTCCATGGCCAGTGATCTTGAAATGAAGATCGATGGGGTTGCCCCTTCACTACGGTAGTGTTGTAGACGACCTCCCATTCTTAGTGATAGCGTAAGCGATCTCATACCTCGTGATACAAATTGGATCTCAATAGATTTCCGGCTTGTACCTGAGATGATATTCGCACAACTCCACATTGATCTCCCAATAATACCTTACTGCTAGCTTGATATAAAGTCTTCATTCAGCACACAGTAATGGAGGGTGCATTCAGCATACAAGTGAATTCTGAACCTTTTCGTACAACTGTCCATCATCGAATTTTTCACCATCTAAATATTTTCACATATATTAAATCAAAGGAGCCTCTACCTTACATATTGGTGAAAAATGCTTCGATTCCATAGTCAGTTGCGGTCCAGTCTGAGCCTACTGTTGTTGCTATTGTTCCTGGCCTTGCAGGTTTCTTGTGGACGAAGCGCATGCCGCCGTTGAGGTGCACAAAGGAGCCGACGCGTTTGTGTCCCGAGAGGAGGTGGTGCGAGCTGTTCGGACCCTGATGGTGGAGTCCGAAGGGGAGATGGTGAGAGTGAATGTGGGCAAGCTGCGAGACCAGGTGAAGGAAGCCATTTCGAAAGAGGGGTCCGTGCAGGGGAGCATCGACAAGTTTCTCGCCGACTTGAGAGCTTCCAAGATCCCCTCTGAAATCCCTTGACGAAGGCTTGAGAATTTGGGTTAGTTCAGAAGCTTCACTCATCACTGAAGACAAGCTGCGTTTTGCAGTTGAATGGAGACTTACAGACAAAAAAATGTCACTAGAAATAGCTGCTTAATCCTTTTATCCTTTATTTGAGGGTTTTATGATGCATGTTTTGGATTTTGAGTTGAAATTGTATATGACATTCTTGAACCATGTTGCAGGGATCTCTTCCAACTCCATGAACAAGTATCAGCCCTTAACGCTTACATACGGTTCCCCTCATCCTTTTGTATGGGATATCCTTTCGTACGGGTCCCATCGTTAGACCTTATCATGCTCAAATTTGACACAATACATGCAAAGTATGGGACCATTTTGTAGCTTTTGAGACCTGCAGGAAGTGCAGTAATGATCCAATTTGGGAATGCCATGTCTCATTGGATCCAGTGTAGCAGGAATACAAACTTTTGTTACTGATATATGTGCATTATTAGATTGGCATCTCTTTTTAATGCCCTCGACCTGTACCAGTTCTTGTGGTGATGTCGAAGGTATCTTGTGTGGCAAACTCCAGGTGGTGAAAGGTAACCACCGATTTGTGTAGTTCTGTATTATCGGTTCCATCACAGGTCTTACTAGCACTGAATTGCCCTGCTGTGGATTTGTAGTTCCTCTTGAAACAATACCTGAGTTTGCTGAGTGCTGCTGAATGTGTTATCTGCCTTTGTGATGCGATTTTTTCCTACTCCGCAGGTAGAATAGAACTAGTCTGTATCGAGTTCAAGTGTTTCTGTCTTAATTTGATATAGAATTTTTTGGTTTGTGATTACGTCATCGATCAGGTCTCCCGTCTTCAGAGCCATGTTCGAACATGAAGTGGAGGAGCCCTCAATCGTGTCATCGATGTGTCCACCCCACCTTGGCTCTCTTGAGCTCTCTAGTAAGTGGTCAAGGGTTTGCAGAATCTTCACATCTCTGCCGTTAAGACCAGGGGTGAATTGGCAAACCAATTGTATTCTTCTAGCGAATTGGCAAAGCAATCGTATTCTTCTAACAAATTGACAAAGCAAGCATATTTGCAAATTGACAAAGCAAGCGTATTCTTCTAGCGAATTGACAAAGCAAGCATATTCTTCTAGGGAATTGACCAAGCAAGCGTATTCTTCTAGTGAATTGACAAAGCAAGCGTATTCGTCTAGCGAATTGACCAAGCAAGTGTATTCTTCTAGCGTTCTTCTAGCGAATTGACCAAGCAAGCGTATTCTTCTAGCGAATTGACCAAGCAAGCGTATTCTTCTAGCGAATTGACCAAGCAAGTGTATTCTTCTAGCGTTCTTCTAGCGAATTGACAAAGCAAGCGTATTCTCCTAGCATAATCAATAAGCTCTTCAAGGCCACCAAGTCTATAACACTATAAGAAAACCTTGTTTTAGGTGACATTCAAAAAAACAGCCGACGTCAAAGGGAACGAATTTTAGGTGACGTTGAAAAAAACAACCTGTATTTTTCATGTCAATAATGATGTCCAATGGAACATTAATGGAGATAATTGTTGACAGAAAAACATAGGTTGTTTTCTTCAACGTCACCTAAAATCCGTTCCCTTAGACATCGAAAATTTTGGTTTCTTCTAGTGTAAACTAATCAAGTTTGAAATGAGTCAAATATGCACCCCTGGTCTTAATGTTATAGGTAAGGGCATTCATCTTCAAAAATATTCAAGTCAAAGGTCATCTACATTTGGACCTTGGTACTTGGTAGAACCTTTGATGGACCTTTGACTTAGATCTACCAAGTACCAAGGTTTTATATATAGGTAATAACTCATCTAATGACAAAATTTTGATTGGTTATTCCTTGATGGTGATGATGATCGCTTATTGCATGGAAAATCATTAGATTTGGAACAGTATGAGGAGTTCACACATGGGTGGAAATTGACTACACTAGATACATTTTCGGCAAAATTCAAATGTATTTGAAGTGTATATTTTATGTATTTTATTCAATGTGTACATTTTATAGCTTTGAATCAGCTGTTCAATTTTCAATAGTGTGAGCCATATGTTTTCAAATCGAGCTCAACCAATTAGTTTTGATTAACTTGTAGTCACTGTTTGCGTAAAAATTTGCAAAATGTATGATCAAGATCTAAGTGAACTTTGGAATGAATAGCAAAGATTACCTCAAACATGTACTCCATGTATTCATAGTATTTTTTGTCACTATACTACAAGAAATCGGGGGTAAATGTGACTAGGCAACAATGACTACATGTCTAATTTGACTAGAATGCAATTGGTCCCTCTCTAATTGCACCGAAACCTTGATGTCCCCAATGTCCAAGTCATTTTGTTTTTTGTCGTTGTGACTGCAAGATGAACCGTCTATGAAGTCAATTTATCATCTGTGGTTTTCTGTTCATAGTGTCGTTGATTCTAAAGTAGGTTAGTTGAGGTTGTTTGACATGGATACCTCAATCACGTTTTTTGACTTCTTTATTACAAAATGTAACTCTCCTTGACTTCTAAGTGACTGCAAAGTGATTTAAAAGAGAATAAGGCAAATTCAAAATGAATTTTTGAGCTTTTAACGTTGAAATGGAAACGCTAATGTGGGCATGGACGCATCGGGCCGCGAATGCGCCTTGAAAAGGATGACTTCCGCAGTCACATTCAAATAATACGAAGTCTGGCAGGGCGAATGAGACAACTAGAATGCAATAACTACATTACTCATTCACTACTTCCATAAAATTCTTAGCCTATTAAGGAATTTTGTCTCTATAGCATTAGAAGAAAATGAGGGTTTTGCAACTACACTATGCAATTGGTTTTCCAATTGTATAGGACATTTGTAACTAGTTTGCAATTGGTGATAATTTCAAGACCTTTAGTCACAGTAGACACTCTAAAATCTAAGAAAAATGTATATCAATTGTAAAAGTCATGCTTCGTTTGTGACTCATTTGCAACTTGTTTGCAACTCGTATATTTATAGATTTTAAATTATTAATCTCAATGATTTGTAGATTGCAAAATTTCATAACCACCTTTTTCAAAATTTTAGAATTTCAAATCTATCTTCATCCTAGATTTCAAAAATTCAAATATTGGTATTTAATAGATTTCATTGGTTTGGGAAACCTTACAATTTTATAGATTTTAAATAATTTTTTATTTTTGTAGATTGTAGAAATCTATGAATTGTAGAAATTTGTATACTATAAAAATCTATAAATCATAGAAATCTAAAAACTATAAAAATCTTAAAATTAAATCATCAAAATTCATTGCATAAGACTACAACAACTTGCAAGTCTTATATGTTCAACCTAATGGCACTCTTTACAATTGATATGGGGCAATTGATATAAGGCAAATGAAAATGAACTCTGAAAGCAACTAGGAAGCAATTAAAAAATGACTAAGAAACAACTAGTATACAACTTAAAAGCAACTAGAAAACAACTAGCTTCACTACTAAAATAGAGAGTTATTTTTAGGAATTTTTCAATAGAGCTTTCAATAGAGAGTTATTTTTAGGAATTTTTTGTTCATTTTTTGGACAATTTTTTCTTATATAATATAGGGATGTGAAAGTTATTTTTAAGTTCTGTAGTATATCTTTTTACTTCAAAAATTTGTAACTAATTATTATTAACAAATAAAATATCAATAATTCAAAACATATACTTTCAAAGTAAAAACTTTATTCATATTTATTCATTTAATTTTATTTAAAATTCAAAAAGTATATAGGGGGTCCAAAGTTTTGTTTGCACGCTAATATCAAAAACAAGGGGAGTGCACCCCTCGAATTTTAAATTGACTACTTTGTGACTAAAATGTTGTATCAATGGAGTAAAATAATGACATAAAACAATTACTTTAGATTTGGTGCTAATAAAGAGGTCTTATAGTTGCAAGATAGTTGTATAGGACACTAGTTGCATAGTAGCTGATTGTGCTGAACATGTTTTTCTTCTAATATAGAATCTTGCTTGTTCGGGTAGTTTTTTTTGGATCGCTGACTAGAATTCAACTAAGCAACAAGAATTAAACAAGTATGTGTATAGGGAGGGTAGGAAACAAGGTGTACTCCACCAACAATTGTTACTGCAATACAAGATAGAAATGCATTATACTTAAGGCTAATTATGGCATGTACACTAAAAATACCGGAAAAGTTTAGGTAAATCACACTAATGCAATCCTAATACCTAGTCACTACGTAATAATTGCTCATGTCTACATACAACACGTTGAACAGAAGAATCACCAATGGATGACTACCCTAGTACTTTGACAATGCTAGTAGGTTGTCCTTCACTGACAATTTGATGGCATCGATAAAATCAGCTGTTTTCTATGCAACTAGTAGCCTTTGAAGAACGACCATACCTACGCTCTTTATAGTGGTGTTGATGAAAGCGTTTGCTGTATCTATTACCTCTCATCATACTCTTGCCTCTTTGTGTAATACAACTTTCCAATCAAGCCTCTTTTTCACATTTGAAAAAAACACTTGTATGACCTGAGTCAAAAAATGAATGGCTTCACTATGCAAGGTAGTTTGTGACAAGAATTCACTATAAGGAACTCAAAGTTGTCCTTGATGTAAGTGGGGTTCTTATGATTGTCATGGATCTTTACCCACACACACTAGAGAAGGATGACCTTGCTTGTCAATGCATCGTAATCTAGCTCTAAAACATCCATGAGGACTCTGATATAGGTCACAAGTGCATTACCTTTGTTTTCTGATGGAAACTAAAAAATGGATACAATTCCACTGTTGTAGCTTACTAGCTGCGTTGTTATCTCGTCCTCTACTTGGAAGCGGTTCTCAAACAGAAGTATGCATGCGTAACGTGTAGCTCTTTATGATGGCTTGTTGTTCAAGAACAAGCGGTTCATGTCCTCTGGTTTTGTCAAGTCCAACTTGGAATCTTGCATTGTACTCTTGCATTGAATTTGCTGCTTCTTCAACTGTCTATTTTCTACAACCATGAACAATATCCATTAGAAAGATTCTTCGTGCTTACTAAGGGATGACTTGAAAATGATTGCAACTCAGTGACTTTTAAGTTGTGTTATAGTATCATTATTTAGAAATGACTGAAACATGACTCCAGAACAACTGAGATACTATTACATAGCTAGACATGAGCACGACTTCTTTTGATATTGTGGTTTAGGACAAATAGAATTCTAAACAACTGTTTAGGCAATACAAAGGTGAAGAAGAAGCACTCATGTGTGCAGATCTTGTATACTTGAAACATTTGACATTATATATTGGTGCACACATTGTGTAGCCTTAGGCTCATTACATAAGGCCTTTGTACACCTTCACTACTAGAAAATTTTGTTTTTCTATTGTTTTGGTCGCGTTGATCCGGTCAAAATCTGTTGAAATCAACAAATTTCTGTCAGATTTTAACAGGATCAACGCGACCAAAACAACAGAAAAACAAAATTTTCTAGTAGTGCTTGTAGATTGAACCTCTGTGTATCCATATTCTTTGTCCTCATCCTATATGCATTTTTGGGTGACCTCAAATCCGTAGAAATATTCTTGTGATGAGACCGATGCACTCATCTTTCAAGTATCTTTTTAATTTAGAGAGGATGTGAAAAAGAAGTCAAAGAAAATGTCTCTTTTAATCCTTCTTTGAAAATTTGTTCATAACTTTTGATCTAAGGCTTGAAATCTCAAACAAATTTTGGGAAATGAAAGGTTGTTGTTTTTTCAATTTTTCTTAGTTTAAAGTTTTTAATAGAAAGGTAGTCTACTATGCTTAAATGCTATTTGAAATTTTACTTTAATATTAATCTTGCGTTTTACATATTCCATATTGTTTGTCATACGTCCTACCACCCCACTTGTATAAATATCTCATCTTCTCAACTCTCTATAATCATGTTAAGTGGCTTTTGAAGCTATATGATATAGTTGTCAAAAATGGTGTGTTTGTATAGTGTATTCATATGATGTACTATATAAGGTATATTTTGTATGATGTACAATGTATGGTATATTGTATATGTACGATAAGTTAAAATCTATGACTAATACAAAATTATGAATCTTTTGGAGAAGGACTTTTGAATGCTTGTAGTTGATGAAATGGGCCACAACTTGGTGGCCTCAACTGATAAGGTAATTGACATATAATTGGAAAATGAGTTGGTCATCACTCGTACAAAACTACACAATGACTATGAACCAAATTCTATGACTGTAGAATGACTCCACCCATGTCAGTCTTCAATATTGAAATGCAACTAAAACACAATTGAAAAATGACTTCAAAATATAGTTGACGTGGAGGTCCACGCCAATTGGAAGATAAGGTCGTTGATTGGAAAATGACTACTAATGTAGATGTCCATGTCAACTAAATTTCCCCCTAAAATGGGCAACTATCTACTATTTTCCTAAAATTTTCTCATCTACCTCATCAATCTAGTAATGGAGTCATCCATTTTTCATCCAAGCCAAAAGGATATGGTGATAATACAAAGGCGCCGTAATGGCAACGTGATTTATAAATGATTTGTGGACTATGACTATAGGGCTTGAGTCATTTCCCAGTCATTGTTGTCTGGAATGATTGTTTTGCAATCACATTTTTTAGTCACATTTACCCCCAATTTTTTGTAGTGCTAGCCACAAAAATATTTATTTCTTCAAGAATACACATGTTTATGGGGATTTGACCGTTAGCCATTCTAAAGTCCACATACATGTTGCTTCCAAATCTAGAAGGTTAGCTAAAATATTTTGTTTTCTATCCACTTTTTGTTATAGAAGGGAATACCATACAAGCTTCTAAATTTCAACTATAACTTCAGATTTTTACCTTGCTTTTGAAGTACTTATCCAATGTCTAATTTTGAACTTTTTTTTGTAACTTAATAACTAAAATTACATCCTATCTATTAGTAGGAATCCCTTGCACAACAAATAATCTATCAAAGTGTTAGTAAAGTAGCTGAAATTAAATGTTTGTCTTTCTTCCACAAAGTACTTTCCATTTTTTGGACAAATTTGATGTACTTCCAATTTTCACAAAAATACTTTTTGCAACTCAAGAAAAACATTTTTAGAGCTTGATGGCCAACAAAAACAAATATTAAAAAGATTATTCACCTACTTCATTTGAATACAATCCAAAAAGATTTAGTTTTGAGTTTTTCAATCTTCTAAAGTTGTAAGTTTAAGGGGATGTACTTAGGCTTGACATCCCCCCAAAGTACTTTTTTGGCATACTTTTTAGGGGGGTGTAGCATACTCTAACCCACATGTAGACCAATATTGTAGACTAGCTCTTCACAAAATTAGGCATAGGTATTTAGATGAAAAATGAAGTCAATTGTTCATAGATTTTCCAAGTATACATCATTATATACTAGCCTTCATCTCGGCCCTACATAGCACCACACTTACAAAAAGGAGGTGGCTATGTATTTTTTACAATTTGTAGTAGAATGATTCCACCATGGAGTCCATCTTTGGTCAAACTAATTGCTTGTAGTCTATTAGCTAACCAAAAATGTTGATCCTTGTCCTTATGTGATCACCTATGTTGAATGGGGTCTTAGATGGAAGCAAGTGCTTGAGCAAGTGATTGTCCAGGAACTCAAGCCTTTTATCATTTTATGGGCTCTCAAAGGATCATCTTCAATCCTTTAATTATTACAGAAAAGATCATTTCTGGCCTTGCAGGTTCACCTTGAGTAATGACCTACAACTATTTCAAAAGTTTAGTGTTTCCATTATATTCAGTGTGTAGATGATGTCCTACAAGTCACGGCAAGAACAATTATAGTGACAACAAATTAGTGAAGATTTGATGAATCTTAAACCATTTTGAAAACCACTCACTAATTGTTCCATTGTGAAAAATACCTATATAAGATAATGATTGCATTTCAAGGTTAAGTTATTCTTCACTTTGTAAAATGTACCTCCTAATGAAATCTACTCACTATCCTTTGAAAAGATGCAATCAACTCCATCTTGCCCCCCATCTCGAATGGAAAATCAAGAGCTGTTGATTTGTTTGAAAAAATAATTGATCCTCCTATCTTGTTGTTGATCTCAATTTAATAGAAAATAAAATCCCTAGCACCCCTATCAATTAGTTAAAGAAACCAGAGCCATGGATCAACATGAATCTAAAAATAATCCAGCCATTGATAAGTGATTAGAATTATCATTTATGAGGTTAGGAGATTAGGGTTCTTTAGTACACCTCACTTGCATCAAAGCTAGAGATTGAAAGAAATTGTGTTGTGAAGAGTTTAAGAAAGTAGTTGTGAGATTTTGGCAAGTTCCAATACAATGATTTGTAAGTTGTAGCTAAGGTTTTGAGATAATGACCACATAGGTAAAATTCAAATCCTTCACTACTAGAAAATTCAGATTTTTTATTGATTTGGACGTGTTGATGATCAACGCTTTTCTGTTGATTTGCATAGAAATCTATTGATTTGGACAAAAATCAACAAAAAAGTGTTGATGATCAACATGTCCAAATCAACAAAAAATCTGAATTTTCTAGTAGTGCTTTTTCACAATGTTGTAGGAACCTGTAAGCTCTAAAACTTGGCATGATTATCAAATGCCATGTTAAAATTCCTTTTCAAAAAATATGCAAAAAAGGGTTTTTTTGCAAAATTTTCTTGAATTTAAAAGTAACAAGCTAAAAAATTAGTAAAATAACGCTTATAGCCCTTTACCACACAATGTGCAGTGCCTAAACGATGGGATAAAATTGAATTCCACTAATGAACCCCAAATCTTGTGTTCAATTATTATATTCCCAAAGGTTATTGGATGAATGCACTTTCCATTGTAGATGAAGAGCTCTTTTGACTGTGCAAATAGGATTTCCAAAGTGGTGAAGCAAATAGGCTTTGCTTAGGTTTAGGTTGGCATTCTAAGGTAGTTGATTTCATTTATGAATTTGACTGTTATGTTGTTTGGGGACTTGTGATTTCTCTTTCAATGCATTCTTTTTGTGATTGACGTAAAGCCTAGTGAATATTTTGGAAAGCAATTGTGAGGCTTATGACATTTTGTTGCAAGTTGAAGAATTGAGCTTAGTAGTCCATAGTGAAAGCCATCTACGACAAGGGTACCTTCTTCTGTCAAATCTAGTACGTTGGCCGCATCTTGCACACTTGTAAGCATCTCCTAAGTCCTAATTCCACAATGCCTTTCATTCCACAATGTAATAGAAAGTCTCCATTCATCAATGTATACTAAGATAGAGGTTCCATTCACCATGCAAGTGAACTTTGAGCCTTTCTTTTAAACAATCTAGAAACCTGCATCTTTTGAAATATTACAATCATGTTGTTTTAAGTTCACAATCAGTTGCAAAAAAATAAATTTCAATCCATTAAGCAATATTAATTTATGTAGCACCAACATCATGGTCAATTGGTGCCTCTAATGTTTTGTATGCTTAATGGAGAGTCTCTACCTTAGTTTTCCACCACCACAAATCTCACCTCTAATATCTGATTCTCCTTTCATGTGTAGCTTACTAGCCAAACGGCACCCTACCATCATCTTCCACCAACTGCGATTCTCCACCTCCAAAATCTACCTCCCTACCGCCAACGGTATCACTAATTTCTCTACTCCATGAAGTCTTACCACCTCCGAAGTATCAGACATTGTCACCAACTTTCGCAACGCTGCTTGCAATGCTCGTGAGGCTGGCTTCGATGGGATAAAAATTCACAATATACATGGCTACCTCATCAACTAATTCCTCAAATCTGACATCAACAACAATACCAACAAGTATGGCTACTTTCATGAGAATAGCATCTGCTTCTTGGAAGAAATTATCACTATTGTTTTATCTAAAGTTGAACTTTAAAAGAGATTGACCGGGTCAATGAAGCTATCCATGATTATATTTGTGATGCGAACATATGGCCAACAATGTTATCATCATGTACTTTTTTGAAATTTTGTAAAGCAAACTCTTAGTTCTATAAATGATTCACACTATGTTGTGGGCAGAAGCAACTTGAAACCCTTTTTTGAATATGATAAATGTAATTTGAAAGATACTTGACATTTATTTACTCTAGTTCACTTAACTTTCAATTTATCAATATTTGTTCAAGAATTCTATTCAAAACATTTGATATTGTGTTTGGTACAAAACTAAATTTACTTTACAAGTGGAGTTGGATATCACCCCATATCAAAGATTGTTGTTAGGCCTATTTTTCATGATGGTACCTTTCTTATTGTTCAATTAGTGAAAAGGATCTCATATATTTCAGGTTTGTAGTATTTTGTGATGAATTAATTCCAATTAAACCCTAATAAATAGTTTAAATGCCAATTTTATTCCTAATATAACCTTAGTTAAGTTTCAAAACCCTAATTATTATTAAATCCTAATCTTAAGCTCTAAGTTTGAACCTTAACTTAATCCCTAAATTTGAACCCTAATTGAAAAAAGAACAATTTCAAAGACAAACTATTAATGCTAGAACCTACCAACCGTTATGAATATAACTTGACATCTTGATCATTTAGTCCAATAATCTTTACCAGAGCAAAGAACTAAGTCAATTTAAACCAAGCATTGAAGTAGCCAATTAACTAGTTTTATCTCCCAAGAAACTTACACATGGGGGATCACATGCAAGTAGCCAAGGTAAGTTCAACATTTAGTATTCTTCATATCAAACTAATTATTGTCATACTTGTGTGTGGACTTGCAAGTTACATGTTCTTCAATCATCGTTTCTTTTCATTTTTTTAAATCCATTTTTTGACAATTTGTTTTTTCCCCCCCTACTTCTTCTTATGTGATTCATCTTGCTTTGCCTTTCTTTTATCTTGAAGGGTCAATCTTATTGCAACATCTTTGTCATCTTTTATTTATCTCAACAGCAAATGATTCATTTGTAATAAGCTTGTTGTGACTATACAAAGCAATAGTTCTCCTTCTTACTTTGATAGAAATAAATCTTGGAATTGCAAAGATCTATGAAAGTGTTGCTTTCCTTTGTCCAAGACTATAAATCTCACATGGTTTTTGATATAGGTGGCTATTATTGTGAATTACCATTGTATTATTGTATAAAATGTTCGATAATTTTTTTAAAAGATGGTGGCACTTTGTATATTTTTTTTGCTAGTAGAATATTGTCATGTTGTATATACGTATATAGTATAGAAATACACATTTTTATGTTATACAAGTAGCTTCAAGGTGACGCCTTCTCGTGGAGATGTAAATCATCTGTATAAGAAAGAGGATTCACATGAAAACTACATCAAATTGAATTATTGTTGTTTGTTTTTCCACTTTAAATTTAGAATGTTGAATTCGAGGATTTTTTCTGAGCTTCAAGATGAAGAGACTCAACCGGAAGCTGAATTTGAGCTTTCATTATTACAACTGTTGGAGGAACCACTTCTGCCATGGGATCTTGCATTGCTATATAAGCATCTACAAGATGAAGTTGGGCCTTCTTGACCGCCAAAGCAGCCTCGTATAGAGTAGCGATGGCACAAAAATCTTCAACAGGATGCTTGCACGTTGGTAATCTTGTTTGTAGGTTGGATGTGTTGAACCTGGTAGCCATGAAGTAACATGTGAAGGATGTTGAGGGTCTAAACGGCGACCAATACTATTGTATAGTCAGGCCAATTAAGGGAAATTGTAGTCACCAACAATAGTTAGAAGGGCTGGTCAATCCCTTAATAAAGGCGAATCGTGCTAAATATGTCGCTAAGACTATCAAATGCATTTTCAAGTTTTTGCAGATGGAGTGAAGATTGTCTTGAAATTCTATTTTTTTACCTCTAATAGACATTGGTTTGATGTTAACACTTAAATCCATGTTCGAAGTATTTTATAAAAATTATTTTGTATGGTTATAGTTGTCAAAGGAAAAGATGGAATTAGTTTGCCTTCTAAGTGGACTTTGAAGTGATTTTCCTTCTAAATTAAAGATAAAGAAATAGTTGTGGTGTCAAATATGAAGGTCAATAGTTGCAAATTAGCTTTAGAAGCAAGTTTTGGGCTGATGTCCACTTGCTTGTGTGGTGGGAAGTTGTTGATAAAGTAGAGAAAAAGGTGAAGATTATTCATCTTTTCTTTCGTTGTAGTTTGGGGAACCTGAATGTTTGGAGACCCATAGTGTGTGGAGTCTTAAGAATTTTGGAATGAAAATTAGAGGAGATGTGCGACATGATGTCTTGTTTTTAAATTGATATCATTTACTTGATTTGGAGTTAGTGTTCAAAATTTGTGCTTGTTTGAGTAGAGGGAGGTTTGTTGCTTTCTATGAAGAGGGGCTACGGCTGAGACTTCGACCAACCATAGAAGATGAACAGGTCTTTTGTTTGCAATGAAACTTTGAGTTAGTGTAGGAAATGTTGTTAACTTTCTATGAAGCTATCATGCATTCAATTTGAAGCATTTATGAATGAGTTGTGAGTGTAGAAGTGAAGAAGGGTCTGCTGCCCTTAATTTTAGAGGCCAAAATTTTGAGTGGCCATAAAAAATGGACAGAGTATTAGTTTTATTTGAAGTTTTGAGAGGATGTGTGAAATTTTGTTAACTTTCTAAAAAGATATCATGCAATGTGATTGAAGCACTTATGAATGAGTTGTGAGTGTAGGAGTAAAGAAGGGTCTGCTACCCTCACTTTTAAAGGCTGAAACTTTGGACGGCCATGGATATTAATCAGAGTATTGAAATGAGTTGAAATTTGGAGGAAGTGTAGAAAATTGTATTAGCTTTCTAGAGAGCTATCATTCATTCCATTTAGAGTTGTGAAGCAGCAGTGGTGTTCATTCAAAGTTCAACTTTGAAGTTGGGGTGAAGTTTTGAAATGAAAATTTGAACTTCAAGTTGAAAATTGAAGATTCGTGTATTGTGGCTTATGGCTTGTTATTCCTAGCCAAATTTGGAGGCTCGTTGTCTTTTTATTGTTATTCCTAACTGATTTTGGAGGCTTGTTGTTTTCTTTTCAACATCGTAAACTAATTGCGGGCTTTGTGGGTATCCAATATTAACCCTGTTTTGTGTTTGTGGCGACGAAGTGGGATTGATCACCCACATGGTCAATCTTATTTGTTGTTCTCACTAGTGAAAGGCGCTTCTTGATCATCGTGGATTTGAAATTTAAGAGCCAATTCTTCAGATGGTCAACTCGTGGTTTGGCCGTCTCGTTTTACCCCTCCAAAGCCATAGGTTCTTATCACCTTATTTTTACCCTTATCTTTATAGAGCCACCACAGGATAGGCCAACGGGGAGGAGTTTGAAGATTGAAGACTGGAAGATTTGACAACCATGTATAAGATTTGAAGACCAAGTTCAAAGATTCATGAACATCAATAAAATTTATTGTTCTACAAAATCTTTCATTCCTAAGTCATATCTAATTGCAGTTAGAATCCCTGTGATTTTCCAAGGCAGACCGCTCTCAACACAACAACGGTAAATTGTTGCTCTCATTGTTTTAAGGAGTCTTCCTCTATTCCAGAGGGATTTGGGCACAAGAAAAGGAAATGAGCTCCTGATACTACTTGAACTCAGTTGTGGTAAAGAAAGTAGATTCTTCTACAAACATCTTAAACAAATTGGTCTAACAAACCTTGATTGATTGAAGGAAGTTACAAATAAAAACATCATGAGACTGTGAAAACTTAATTAAACAATGGATAGCATTCAACATTGGTATGAAATAAGCTAGAGACAACAACACTTCAATATCTGCAAGGTAGTTGAAGTTTTTGGCTACCGCATTGTTGTCTTTTGGCCAATAGAAGCCATGTGAAGTCCCATTTTGACCAACAAGGTCTTATACTCAGACATAATTTGTTGAACTGGGTTGCGCATTAAGGTCCAACAAGTGTCAACATTCCTCAATATTTTTAAACCCTTAGTTTCCTTGAGATCAATAAGCTTTCGAAACTCAGTGTGTTGTTTATAGCTATAGCAAAAGCCAAAATATAATGGCTAACACAAAGCCTCCAAACGTGAGATTATAAGATAGTTGAAAAGAGTTTCAACAATAAGATTTAAGCGGTGACTTGCACAACTAGTTGCAAGGCAAAATGGAGCCTAGTTGTTGGAAATCTGGGTTGAGAACCCATTTTTTGAACCTTAAAAAGTAGACATTCCATTTTCCCTGAAGGAGACAAGTTTTTTGGCAATCTATTCACGCATCAGGCCTCCTTTGCCTAGTAACATATGCATAATGACATCAGTCAAGTGATTTACAGTCCTACTATCACATACACAAGAAAGATACAAGAGATGTGAGATTCTCTCCCATGAATCAATAGAATAAACTTGCACCCCTACCCACGAAATATTGTCTACTGCTATCACTTCATCAGTGCTAATAGAGACATTTGGCAGATTTGACAACAACCTTAAAGATAGTTAAGACACATATGACACAAGCGTGAAGGTATTCGCTCATCTTCCAGCCAAACGTCTCCGACCAATGTTTTCGGGGTACACTCTTTACCTTCAAATACCTCAATAAGTACTACTCGCATTCATAATTGTACATAGGACGACCAGAAGAAAGAATCTGAAATAAGGTTTAGAATTGTACTCCTTTCCTACTTGCTTTCCCCTCTAAGCTAGCTACAAGTTGATTAGCAACAATGCCGACTAGCCTCCACGCTGCCCACACCTTATTGAATTGCAAATGTTTGCAATCTTGCTTCACATATATCACCTTGCTTCAAATGGGAGAAGGGCTCGCCATTGAATTTGCAGATTCTCTTTCCTCATGTTTTTCTAGGTTGTCGCCCTTTGGCACCATAATTTTCCTTCTACCAATGACGTTGCTACAGTTCTTGCACACCACGTCGGTGAAATTGTCTACTACGTTGAATTTCCACGCAGCCCAAGTAAATTTTGCTGCCCACATCTCTTACCACCTCCATGTAATAGTCGTAGGTGCAACTTTTCTTCTTTTCTATGGTTTCTTTTCCTTCTTAACACTTGTGATTTCAAACACCAGATTAGAAAGAGCCTTTGAAATCACCATGACCTCAGATAAAGAAAGAAAGTAGGGGATTGGTTTGTTGTAACAAATCAAGGAGTTGCATTTCAGAAATGTACGTCAACTCTTGGGCAATAGGCGCGTGACCTCCCGACAAGTATTTCCCCAGACCATGCGTGTTGCGGGATGAAGCAAACATCCAAACTCAAAAGTTGTTGGGCAACTTCAGTTTTGACACCATTGAACAACAAAAGCCTGCACCCGCAAGGAAAACTCCAAGCAATACAAATTACAAATAGGCAACCTAGAAAACAAGAACTAAAGGACACAAAGAGAAGCAACAAACCAACAATTTCAAAATACAAGGGACAAAAAATCAAACTGGGAGAGATAGAGAGAGATGTATGCGGCTCATGCATGGATCACAATTCAACCAAGGCACTTAAAATTGTTGCCAAAAGTTACTCACTTTGCATTCTTTTACCGACCAAAATAAAAATCACTGAAATGCATCATTGCTTGTCGCGCCAGCATGCCCAATTTGAAATTACAGAACATCAAGATAATATTCAATCTAGGCAACCTCTATTTCCAAATTGAAGTGAATACGCAAGACAGTTGTAGCCAACGTCTCCCAAAGTCCCAAGGAATTGACGCTTCCAAGTCTTGATTCTAGAAAATGGTGATGTACATTGAAAGCCAAAGCAACGCAATACTGCAATTGGCTAAGGAATAAATAAATAATTTAAAATAGAATGAATGCGAGAGGAGTAAATGCAAGTGCAAGAGGAGGAGTAATGAATGTGTCCAAGTAAATACAAGTGCTAAACCCTAATGTAGGAAGAAGAAGATAGCTACAAAAAAGGGAAGTGAAAGGAAGTGTGCGATAGTGAAATCGACAATTGTAATGGAGCCGACTTGCAAAGATCCGACAGTGCAAGTAAAAAAATGCTAACCCTAATTTTTGACGTCATGAATATGTATTTTGTCATCTTAATGCCAACATTGTTGATAAAATTGTGAAAATCTTCATTTCCCCCTTGATTTTTACAATGAACATTTAGCCCACCAAAACTAAATTTAGCCACTTTAGAGAACACTAGTTTGGATGCTGCTTAAAGGGGATGTGTAGACTTGTTTACAAATCCTCGAAGAATTCTTGTACTATTCCTCAAACTATGTTTTGAAAATAATTCTCGCACTCATCTCCTTAGTATCATTCCATAACCTACAATATTTCTTGCTTTCACTTCCATTGCCTCTCTCCGTAGCTTGCGATGCTTCTTGCTCTCATCTCTATAGCATTTGTCGCAACCTACAATGTTTCTTATTTTTGTAGAGTAGGGGTTCCATCTGAGTTCTTAAAGAATCCTTTAGTTTTGCATCTGTTGTATATATTCAACATCCATCTAGAAAGATTGTCAACTATTACAAAAGTTCATCCATACATGAATAGATTCATTCAAATGTGTTCCCATCATTTTGGATATTGTTCCAAATGTTGGTAAATGTATAGTGGTTGTCTCATTTATATTTGGTTTTACACTGTGTGCAGTCAATGGTGTGCTTACCTTACCTCTTGATGATGAGATTGCATGCTTAATATCTTAGTGATTTTTGTGTAATTAATTTGATGCTTCAATTTACTTTTTGCTGTGACAAGAGTTGTCTGAGTGAATTGGATAGTGTTCTAGTGTTTTTATAATGGTATAGGGTTTAATAGTTTGCCTATGTTTCATTAGAGTTTAGCAAGGAGGTTATGCATTCATGTACAAGTTGCATGATTGCATGCTAAGCATGTCAGTGATTGCATACTTGACATATTTGTTTCTACTGTGACAAAACACTATAAGAAAACCTTGTTTTACGTGACGGATTGACATCAAAAGGAACGGATTTTAGGTGACATCAAAGGTGACATAAAAAACAAACCCATGTTTTTATGTCAACAACAATGTCCATTGATGTTATATTGGACATCATTGTTGACATAAAAACATGGGTTTGTTTTTTTCAATATCACCTAAAATCCGTTCCTTTTGACATCAATAAATTTTGGTTTCTTATAGTGAAAGCTAGGTTGTGAATTTGATGGTATTCTTGTATTTTTGCAATGAATTAAGGTTTTGCAATTAGGATTGTGTTAATTGTGCAATATGATCAATGTGATCCCTTAGTTAGCTACTCACAATGTTCATTTTCCATCCATATGAATGCAAGAGCTTGCATGAGGTATATACAAAAGTTTCTTACAAAAATATTGTCTACACAACTAGTCTAGTAGAAGGTAAGGTCAAATCTTCCTTTTAATCACTTGAGAAAGTGAGTAAGGTTTTGAAAATAGGATTGAAAGTTATATGAGTTCAAAGAAATTCAAGTATGTAATTCTTTTGGGTTTGATGTGTAGATACACAACCAATTTTTTCTTAGAGAGTGTTGTGGACAATGGGATGCATACTAGTTCTTGACTTTTGTAATTCTTTTGTTTTTTTGGAATGAAAATTTTGAAGTTTAAAAAAAAAACAAAAAAAAAACTACATGTATATCCTTTTGATGATTTTATGTGTAAAAAGTTTTACATTCATCAAAAAATGACACATGTATCACTTTCAAAATTTGTATAAAAGTTTGATGATCAATGTGAAAATGACATGTATACTCCTATAATTTATGTATGGTTTTAACAAAATGTGACAAGTTTATCACTTTCCATTCAAAACAAGCAGTAATTGCCTACCACTATCCGTTCAAAACAAGTAATAACTGCTAGCCAATATCCACTCAAAATAGGTAGTAAGTGCTTGCTAACTTAGTTTGAGTTATTGTTTCAAACCCAAGTTGATATTTATATTTTTTTGATTTTGTATATAGGCAAGGAAGGGGATGCTATTGAAAAGGCTAGGAAGAATGGGTGGTGCACAAACTAACACAGGGCCTTAGCCATAAGGAACATGTTGTAGTATGTGAGAATTTTTTTTATGAGTCTCTAACTTTTTGATTTACTTCTCTAATGAGACATATTTGTGACAAGCTTGGTGAAAAGTGGGTGAATTGGCTTTTATGCAATTTTTAATATTTTTTGTCATGGAGAATATCCAATGTTGACTCTCTTTTGGATAGATGCTTGGATGAGTGTCTCAATAAACTAGCCACAAATATGTTTTTAGAAAATGTTATCATTACAAAGGCTCTGGGCCATAAATAGTCAAATCTTTTCACAAATTTTTGCCCAAAATACTTAACAACTTGATGATTAAAACATTTATATACTTGGTTTAAGAACTTTCAATTTTTAATAGATAGTATATAGACTTGTTCCAATTGAACAAAACATTACACAAGGATTTTTTTGAGAATATAGGTATATTTAAATATTTTCTAGTAACTTTGTTATGAGTGCTCCTAAGGTTTTGCTTCAATGAATGCTTTCTATATTATAAAAACTTTTCCTAATATAGAAATAGGAACTTTTTAGAAGCCAAAATGAAGGTCAAATTTGGGAGATATTTTTTATGTTAAGTAATTATCAAAATTATCATTATTATCATTATTTTTTCTATTGTGTTCTAGTTTAGAATATTCAAGATTAAGGTGGGCTGCCCTTCACTTTGAATTTTTTTTGCTTATTTCCAATGTAGTAGTCATCAAAGAAAATAGCCTTCATTTTTAGTGACTTCTAATGAAGCCACGGGGGTCACTTTTGATCCACTCATCCATGCAACTACCCTTTGGGGCATTACATGAGAGCCAACAAATGGCCGCAAGCGGTTTGACTATAAATTGGGTTTTTTTGTGAGCACCTCCTCTAATCATGCTAATCATGGGATTGTGAAGAGACAAATAAATGGTGCGTGAGAAGAAATTATCACAATCCGGCAACATATGAAATACTAAAAGCATATACAAGGATTAGATCATATTGACCGAATGAGGTGGGATTGTTTTAAATTGAATTGACCTCAAAAACACATGAATAGATTAGGAATAGATAGAAAAATGCCTTAGGAACTTCCTGGAGGCTCAGGGAGATCTCTTAGTGTATCTATAAGAAACCACATGAGTTCAAGTGGTTTTTTGGACCGTTATATATTTTTTACTGAACTACAATTTCAATCTATGGTTTTGAACTTTGTTTAATATTGACTAAAAGTTTAGGGTGCTAAATATTCCCAACTCAAATAACATTTGAAATAATTTCTAGAATAGGTTGAAAAATGAACTAAAATGGCATGTTTTTCAACTCAAATATTTATAGAGAATACATTTAGATGACCATTGCATCATTATTGAAGAAAAATGAACTTTAAATAGAGAGTTATTTTTAGCAATTTTTGTTCATTTTTAAAATAATTTTTTATAAAATAAAACAGGGGTATGAAAATTATTTTCAGCTTTACAATGTATTTTTTTTACTTCAAAAATTTGTAACTAATTATAATTAACAAATAAAAATATCAACAATTTACAACATAAACTTTCAAAGTGGAGGAATCTCTTCATATTTTTTTTCCTTAAAATCTTAGAACATAAAATAGGAGAACGAAAATCTTAACACATGTAGTTTTTAATGTACACTCTAAGTGATCTCCCTGTGATTGGAAGTAATAGAAAAGTTCTAATGAAGATTCACTTGTGATTTTTGGGCCACCAAGTTTTTGGGCCAATCATGTGTGGTGACATAACATGATATAATCAAACAATGGTCTTCTATATTATGGAAAGATGTTCTGCTTTGTTAGATATCTGCAAGGGACTTATTAGTTAATTCAAGGCTTAGAATTGGTTGAGGAGCCAAATATGGCCAAAATACCATAAACAATGCCCCTCCCCCTCTAATGGCACAACAAGGAGTTCTAAAACTGACAATAGCTAGTTCTATTGTTGATTTGAATAAAATTCAATTTGTTAAAACTTGATTGGCTCATACTTGATTAGGAACAAGTTCTAAAGGTAGCCATTTTAGGTGAAACTATAAAACAAAAATGGGTCCAAATGAAGAATTCACATTTATATTGAATAAAATATTCATTCTTAAAGGAAAAAAATCTTTTTTTTGCATGCTTCCTCATCTATATTATTGTACACATTGAGTTCAATTTCTCAATGAATTTCCCATATCATATAGGCTAAAATGCTTATTTTAACCACTTATGGTATTTGTACTTTAAGACAATTTTATTCATTGTTGGCATCTCTTTGTCAAGGATGCAAAAAGGACCTAAGCTTGTCTCTTTAATAAACAATGTTATGCAAATGCCAAGGTAGAGCCACCTATAGTGGATCACTTAAACGATCCCAAGACAGATGATAAGCAATGTGAAGCAATGGAAATTTGGTCCATATAGAAAGATAGGAAACATTGGGGGTGCAAATTTTTCGTAATTCAATTCCCAAAATTGAAATTACTATGAATTTTGGGAGCCAAAAAGTGATCCGAATCCATAACCAATGCCTAGGCTCTTTGAATTCTACTTACTAAGGTAACAAGTCCAGAAATTGCCCACCTAAGAGTTAAAACTAAATTTTGGGGAGGCAAAGCTTCTTAAAATAATTTTCAGTAAATCTCTTTGAAAGACAAGTGGAATTGGCATCTAACCCAAGTTGTTCCATATTTTTTGGAGCTTTGTGAAATTAGTTATAAAATTTTGAAGTTGAAATGACCTAGGGCTCTAAAATCACCCACCTCTTAAATGTACACTGTTTGTACAATGCAAAAGGCTATGAAAAAGCAACATTGTACAAAAAGTGTACATTTGACAGTGTGGACGGTTTTAGAGCCTGTGCAATTTCAGAGCCTGTTCCCTCGAGAGAGTGTACTTCTTGCTCACTTTTGGCAGTACTTTGTCATTGAAAAGCAAGAATGTGTCATGACATTGTTAAACCAAGAATTCTTAGAAAAAGGCATTCCTGGAATCACTCTTCCCTGGTCTGAAATACTCGTACCGCGCAGGTTGGCCATGGCTTCTCTCGCAGCTCTGCAGCTTCCTCTTTGATGCATCTCGCAGCTCTGCATGCATCTCGAGTGAATTTGGGCTCCAGCATGCCACTCCCTGCGGTAGATGGGTCTGCCATGGAGACTCGGATCCATCTGCTGGTGCTTCCATACCCTGCGAGGGGCCACAACTTGGCGGCCGTTCAGTTGGCGCGGAAGTTCGTCCCCTATGGCGTCCGCATCACCGTAGCCAACATCTTCAGCAACATGTCCGCGGAGCTTCTCGACGTTTGCGATGCAGAGGGCATCGCTGTGGCGAATCTGGGCATCCGACCCGATCACCCTGGCCCTGCCAACTTGCCGTTTCTGGACCATGTCGAGAGCGTCCAAGGCGAGACAGAGCATTTTGTTTCCTCACAGTCCCCGTCGGTGACGTGCATCCTCAGCGACATCTTCCTTGGCTGGACGCAGGTCAGTTCGCCAATTCGGGCGTCATTGAAGCTGATCCCCATCACTTGTCTAGTATGATCATATTTTGTTTAGATGGCGCGTTTCGGTTGCGACCTCCAAGTGTCTAGATCTCTGAAACTAGAGTTCTGAGGTTTTAGGAAACTATGCGCACTTCCTTATATTTTCCCTTTTTAATCGAAAATGAGGGAAAATCGATTAAAATCGCCTGAAAATTAGGCTAGACTCACGTGCAAATTGTTCCGACAGAATGTGGCAGACAAGTTCAACATACCGAGGTATGTCATCTGCGCTTCCCCGGCCAAAGTGCTGGCCACGCTGCTCTACACGCCCGAGCTCGCAGCGCAAGGCATATTGCCCG
Source organism: Climacium dendroides (assembly GCA_950106755.1). Lineage (NCBI taxonomy): Eukaryota > Viridiplantae > Streptophyta > Bryopsida > Hypnales > Climaciaceae > Climacium > Climacium dendroides. The sequence goes on along the minus strand of OX467082.1, from coordinate 5,010,603 downwards.
CGGATCCCTCTCAAGGCTCGCAGCTTGTGGACATTCCAGGACTCTTGCCCGTACGAAAAGCCGATTTTTCCCCCGCTGTGCTCTCTCAGTTCGGGCTTCACTTCTTCGACCAATATGTGTATCGCTGTTGTCAACCCGCCGTAGAAGCCGCTGCGGGTTACTTTCTCAATTCCTTCGAGGATCTGGAGCCCACTTGCATTGAAGCTCTGCGCACTTATCCTTACCGCCAGCGCGCACATTCGAAGGTGACAAGACAACCTGTCCAGTTTTCAAACCCCTTGTATTCTAATCCCACAATTCTTGTAAGTGACAGCAGAGGATTCAACCAACTGGGAAGTTCAAACAACATCCCACTGTTGTTATGTTTATGTTGTTGTTTGGACTGCATGATAGGGTTTGCACCAGTACCCACTGTTGTACCCTCATTTCTTACCCTAAATTGAGGAGGTTATACGTGTTCTGATCTCCAGGGATTTAGTCTGCGGAGTGTATATCCGGTTGGACCTCTGGTGCACGACGCCTACTTGGAGCCATTGCGGAGCCATAGCAATGGAAGAAACCAAGACTTAATCGAACCTGAAGCTCCGTACCTCCAATGGTTGGACAAACAACCACCGGCTTCAGTTCTGTTTGTAAATTTCGGAAGTATCGCCTCTTTGTCCGTTCGACAGATACATGAACTAGCCTTGGGTCTGGAGTCCAGCCAGCAACCATTTCTCCTCGTGGTTCGTCCCAAAGATGACGAAGCTCTCCCTCTGCTTCCGGAAAGCTTCACGGCTCATACCCGAGGATTGGGTTTTGTGCAATGGCAGTGGGTGAACCAGCTGGCCGTGCTCTCGAATCCTGCTGTTGGAGGTTTCCTAACTCACTGCGGGTGGAACTCCACTCTGGAGAGCATCTGTCGGGGCGTGCCGCTCTTGGCGTGGCCAATTCAAGCCGATCAAAGGCACAATTGCAGGTCAGTCCCCAAATCCTAATTCACTTGACCAGGTCAGCATCCGAACCCTAAAATCCTTTGACCTTATTATTAGCAAGCCGGATGTGTGCATGACTCGGCTAAATGTCCATGGCCAGTGATCTTGAAATGACGATCAATGGGGTCATCTATTGCCCTTTCACTACGGTAGTGCTGTACACGACCTCCCTCTCTTAGTGATAGCATAAGCGATCTCATACCTCGTGAAACAAACTGGATCTCAATAGATTTCCATCTTGTGCCCCAAATGGTAACTCCACAACTCTACACCAATCTCCCTCTAAGAGCACACTGCTATCATAATGTTAAGTCTCCATTCACCATACAAGTGAATTCTGAACCTTTTCCTGCAACAATCTATCATCGAATTTTTCACCATCTAAAGTTTTTCACATTTATCAAATCAAAGCTCACATGTATGGTCAATGGAGCCTCCAATGTATTGTATGGTTAATGGAGCCTCTACCTTACATATTGATGAGAAATGCTTCAAGTGACGCGAAAGATGCTTCAATCCCGTGGTCACTTGCGGTCCAGTCTGAGCCTACTGTTGTTGCAATTGTTCCTGGCTTTGCAGGTTTCTTGTGGACGAAGCGCATGCCGCCGTTGAGGTGCACAAAGGAGCGGACGCGTTTGTGTCCCAAGAAGAGGTGGTGCGAGCTGTTCGGGCCCTGATGGTGGAGTCCGAGGGGGAGGTGGTGAGAGCAAATATGGGCAAGCTGCGAGACCAGGTGAAGGAAGCCATTTCGAAAGAGGGGTCCGTGCAGGGGAGCATCGACAAGTTTCTCGCCGACTTGAGAGCTTCCAAGATCCCCTCTGAAATCCCTTGACGAAGCTTGAGAATTTGGGTTAGTTCAGAAGCTTCACTCATCACCAAAGACAAGCTGCGTTTTGCAGTTCAATGGAGACTTACAGACAAAAAAATGGCACTAGCAAGAAGTGCTGAATTCTTTATCCTTTATTTGAGGGTTTTATGATGCTTGGTTTTCGAGTTGAAATCGTACATGGCATTCTTGAACCATGTTGCAGGGATCTCTTCCAACTCCATGAACAAGTATCAGCCCTTAACGCTTAAAAAGGATGAGGGGAACCGTATGTACGGTACCATATCTACACTGTAGAATACAAATTATTTACTAGAAATTGACAAGAAAGACACCATTGGATTGATAATTCAATAAGTAGCATCTCTTATCTGGATATCATATTGAGATCTAGACCTTATCATGCTCAAATTTGACACAATACATGGAGAATATGGGACCATTTTGTAGCTTTTGAGACCTGTAGAAAGTCCAATAATGATCCAATTTGGGAATGCCATATGTCATTGGATTAGTATAGCACAAATACAAACTTTTGTCACTTATATTTGTGCGTTATTAGATTGGCTTCTCTTTTTAATGCCCTCGACTTTTACCAGTTCTTGTGGTGATGTCGAAGGTATCTTTTGCAGCAAACTCCTGGTGAAAGGTAACCACCGTTTTTTATAGTTCTGTTTTATCGGTTCATTCACAAGTCTGACATTGAGTAGCCCTGTTGTGGATTTGTAGTTCCTCTTGAAACAATTTTGCTGAGTGCTGCAGAATCTGTTATCTGCCTGTGTGATGCATTTTTTTGCCTACTCCGCAGGTAGAATCGAGCTATTCTGTATCAAGTTCAAGTGTTTCTATCTTCTTACTTTGACACAGAATTTTTGTGTTTGTGATTACGTCATCGATCAGGTCTCCCGTCTTCAGATCCATGTTCAAACATGAAGTGGAGGAGCCTCAAGTTGATGTGCCTTTGTTCACTTGTGCTCTCTCTCGTCACAGATCAATGGGTTTAGGATTGTGAATTTGGGGGAGAAGTATAGAGCTGTGGAGATATGATTGTGTGTGAAGTCCTTATAAAGTCAGGTACCATAAACTTACGAACAAATTTTGTAGTGACAATGCACCAATTTCAAGAAGGTGTAGCTTCTTCAAAAATAGTTCGATTTCAAAACCACAAATTGCATTGGAATCATACAAAAGTGTATTACATGACTATACAAAAATTTACAAGTGAATTTACAAGTGATGAAAAAGTATAGATGCTTTTTACAAACTATCTACCATCTCGTACTTCCTCCCTTAGCTGAAATGATTGTCCGTATCCGTTTGGACATACTAACAATGAGGTCTTGTAATCGGTCCATAGATACCTCATTCCAAACTATTTGCATTGTGTATATCATCTATTCTTTATTCTCCGTCTGGTCGTAGTAGTACAACAAATATTTTAGTGTTCCATAGGTTTTCAATGGGATTTAGACCTGGTGAATTTGCAGGCCAATTCAGTTTTTATATACTGTGAGTTTTCCTCCACTGCTTTGGGAAATTGCCACGATGCATTGAAGCACCGTCCTCCATAAGTATGAGCTATTGTGGGTTCTCATGCATGAAATAAAAACCACTTAAAGTACCTTTGTAGACAGTGTGAACAAAATTTATTGCCGTTCTCTTTCCTTTTGGCATTATCACTATAAGACTCTTGTTATAACCAGTAAAGGCCTCCCAAATCATGACAGATGATCTACCGGACTTAAAAGTTGGTGCAAGGTAATGAGAAGCATATGCTTCATGAGGCTTCCACCAAAGTCAAATTTGGCGAGAGTTTTTCTCAAGTTCAAATGACGATTCATCAATCCATTTTTTTTCAATCTAATTCCGTCCATTTTTTATACTTCTTAGCAAATGCAAATCTCTTGACTCATTGTTCAATATTCAAATATGATTTTTTATATGCAATTTTGTTTCCAAAGCCCATGCTACAGACATATCTTTGGATAGTATTACAATGAAATTGAAAGGTCTCAGCAAGGCAAACGAGAGTTTGTTTTGAGTGTTGATTGACCATAAACACACATACAACTTTAAAAGTCGGCCGCTCAATTTTTTAGTTTCTAAACATCCAGATTTTTTCGATTTCATGAGAACAATAAAAACGGTGGATCAAGGCATTTGCAAAATTTCAACTATGTTTTTACATTTGAGTCCATTTTGGCGCATGCGTACTATGAGACTTCTTTCTTCATTGCTTAAAGTTCGTGTCTGTTGAGTTTTTAAAATTTCATAAATGAACAAATATTGCAATTAGATTAAAAACAAATTGTGTGGATCAAAATGCTAACTCACTGAAATATAAGCAACTAGAGAAGGAGTGTTTAAAGTCATGAGAAACTTACACACAAAATATACTTGAAAATCAGTCCATACAAGGCGCAATCCAATAGACAGCACGCAAAAACGCAGTCACAATCATAGCAACTTCGTAAGCAAGGATGGGACGAGACAAGACATGAACCCATAAGGATTGGCGCTTTGTTTGGATCGACCTCCATCCGACAAAGTATAAGCCCTCCAAATCGAATCAAAAAACGAAACACAATTGATCCGATAAAGAAAGAACGCACCGCGGTGTGCAAGAAGAAGGCGTGACAATGTCAAGGGAGAATGCAATCACAGAAACTTTAGAAATAAGAAATCGACATGTATAAGTACTTAAGGGAGGAGCAATGGAACAAGCGGAAGTAAAATTTGGCCATCTCTAGGTCAGTTGGCACAATGCATAATGGAATTGTTGGTGGCAGTTGAAGCCGCCAAGCCCAAAAAACAATCTTTACATTTAGCCACCAAAGTACTAAATGCAGGGATGATAGTTTAAGCAAATTAAAAAGATATGCTTAGGACAAGAGGAGGAACGCCTCCACAAATTTTCACAACTAGATTTGTCGCCTAGTATAAGCAAGGGACATCGAAAGATAGACTGTCTGCAGTATGGTCACAGTCGCCATGCAAAAAATTTGTAAGTTTATGGTACCCAACTGTATAGTGTCCTATAATTCATTTACAAATTTTTTGCCTCACCTTAGTCCTTTACTTTGTCGCCTACCCTAGTCCTCTACCTTGTGGACTACTTAATTGTTGTACTTCTACGCCGCATTGCAATTTACAACTACTTAATCACTTGGCTACCAAAACAGTGCAAATGGTACCATTTTTCCAGCCTCCCCTTGTGCTACAACCACAACGCCTCTTGTTCCGTTGCAAATCCCTGGAGACTCTCCTCTGCTTACACTTCCATCACCAATTACTTTACTACATTTCCAATTTGCTCATTTGAATCTTTTGCCATGATTTGTGGGAGGGAGAGCTTATACTCGACTCAATTACAACCTGGTCTAGTTGCTTCACTAAGAGTTATAGGATAAATTGACGCTCGACACATCGAGCTATAGCTTACAAACACCAAGGTTCCACTTCTTTGCCTTGCAACTTTATTTTGCATTTTTGGTTGTTTTTCTAGTCATTCCTGCATTTCTCTTTCGATTACTTTGTTGTTGCACTTTATCAGCTTTCTTGTTCAATTTACTCATCAAATTTTGGATCCAATAGATTCCATTGATGTTTGATCAAATTCCCTCTTCATCAAGCTGTCGCTCATTCAAAACAGATGATTGGAAGAATATCATATGGACAGATGAGTCGTCCTTTGAACTTAAAAAAAGATCTGGATCCATTCAAATATGGCGAAGGGTGCATGAGAAGTACGCACCAAATTGTCTTGTGCCTAATTTCAAATCTAGACGCTCATTAGTAATGGTTGGAGGGGCTTTTATTGGATTTGACATATCACCATTGGTTATTTTACCGCAAAACGAACGAAGCGCATCAGATTTTGTTTAAAATGTTTATGAGACTACATTAAGTGGCTTTTATTTCATGCACGATGAACTACACAAGCTTATACTCATGAAAGACGGAGCTCCCATACATCGTAGTAGAGTTTCTGAAATGTGGAGGCATGCTCATGGGATTAAAAAATTAGATTGGCCTTCGAACTCTCTAGATTTGAATCCTATAGAGAATCTATGGAAGATAGTTAAAGAACTGTTGCAAAGTTGCCAAAGGCCAACCGACAAACAAGAAATGATTAAATAGGTTCAAGCGATATGGAATGAAATGTTACTTCTGCAACTACAAAGACTAATTGCAAACATGCCCAATCGAATGGGGCAGCTATTTTAGCATAGGATGCTAGCACAAGATGGTAAATAATGTGTACAAAAGTTCCAATATGTTGTATGATTTTGCAATATATGTGTAAATATTTTTTATGATGATATAGTACTCTTTTATATGATTCCAATGCAATTTGTTGTTTTCAAATCCGTTCATTTTGAATATGCTACAACTTTTGAAAGTTTTGGAACTTGAAAGTACAAACTGCTTGAAACCAAAAATTCGTAAATGAACTATAGGGCACTATACAATTTCGAAGTAAGGTTGCAGATCACTAATAACAGTGACAACAGACAACCCCGTTGTCATTCAAAGACTAGTTTCTATAGACATTTAGCCAAGCTATTCCTACACTACTTGATAATAAGTGCACCCAAGAGCTAAGGAATTGTGTATAATAAGTTCGGTTCAAGAGATGGAATCATGGTCCTTGATCATTTTATTGTCCTCTACTTCTATCGTAGCAAGGTTGTGCTTTCTGTATTTGTACCTTCACAATCTCTTGAAGTGATTACATTTTTGCACAACCTTTGAAGTAACGAATGATGATGAGGGTGATAGAGAATGAAGGTGTTGTAGATGCATTTGAAGTTCACAAAGCACATGAGCATTGGGCAAAGTTCTTTAGAAGTAGTTGTGCTCATAAGTTAGAGTATGACTACCATAACACGTTCTAGGTCTAACACACTTTAAATGTGGATGAAAAGTGCTACAAGACCTTCTACTATTTATGGGATGTGTTTTGTGAACAACAATGAGGAACAAGCAAATTGAGGGCCCTTCAAAATTAGATGAATAATTTGAGCATGCCAAGTTGGGTATGTAATGGTGGTTATGTTTTTAATTCTTTACTATCCAATTGGCCAAAAAGATCCCCTTTAGATTTTTGGAATCCTAAAATTAGCAAAAAATGAATTCTTATGAATTCCAATGAATTTCAAGATAAAACCAAAAAAGGGTGGTTTTGAGAGGCCAACTTATTTGTATTCATAGCAAATTGTAGGAAATCCCTTGTTCATTGCATTCTTTGATTGATCATGGGCACTTTAAAATTAGACATGGCAATTGGTACATTTGTCCAGTTTTTGATATGTTAGATTTGGTCACAAACCATTGGCCTCGGATTTGTCTACACTATACTTGTATTGTGTGCCTTCACCTTCATCATTGTAAGTTTGTTTTGGGCATGAAGTTTCGTAAAAGAAGAGTGGATTTAGAATGGTGAGATTGGTGACACCTACAACATGGTTTAGAGTGGTTGAAGAATTTTAGTGACTTGAGGTGTAGGTTGTGCATCTAGATGTTATATTGGATGTTATTTTTGACATAAAAACACAAGTTGTTCTATTGAACATCACTTAAAATAAATCATCTAAAACTATAAAACGTCACATAAAACATGGGTTTCTTATAGTGGCAAGAACAATTATGGTTATGAAAAATTAGTGAAGCTCTAATGGATTTTAGATCATTTTGGAAACTACTCTCACCAATTGTTTGATTGTAAGAAATACCTAACTATTGACAATGATAATGATTGCATTTCAAGGTTATTTTTCACCTTATAGAATGTACCTTCTAGCTAAACCCACACGCTATGACCACTATAACAAAAGTTGATAAAAAAAAGAAACTACACTCAAAATCAAGTGTGGTTTTATATAAACAGTCCCAAAACAATTACAGAATTTATTTTTTTGATTTTTTACTGTAATTTTTTAAATTTGAGGTCTTGTAATATACCATTAAAAAGGTCTTAAAATACATTTTTAATGGTATATTGCATGTCCCAAAACTCAAAAATTATAGTCAAAAATCCAAAAAGAAAATTTTATAATCATTTTGGGAATGCTTAGAACAGTGGATAAAAGAACTACACTCAATTTTGATTGCATTTTTTTACTAACTTTTGTTATAGTGGACTTCAAAGTTTGGATTGTGTTTCAAACCTAAGTTGATATTTATATTCTTTCATTCCATACACAAGCAAGAATAGGAACGTTATTGAGGAAGGACAAGGAAAACGAGTGGTGCACAAGCTAACACAGGGCCTTGACTACAAGGGACATGTAGTATATGACAATTTTTTCACGAGTCTTCTACTTTTTGATTTCTTTCTCTAGTAGAACATATTTGTGACAAGCTCAGTGAAAAGTAGACAAATTGGCTTTGATGCATTTTTTAGTTTTTTTGCCGTAGGGAACATCCAAGTCAATTTTATTATGGATATATATAAAAGTCAATAGATGAATGCAAGCACTAAACTTGACTCTAAATGGATGTCTTTCTCTTCTAATTGTATTGGTTTGGGGATTGCAAAAAGATGAAAAAATGGTGTATAGGAAGTTATTATGACAACCTTGCAACGGATTGAATATTAAGAACATATGCAAGGAGTAGACCTTATTGACCAAATGAGGCAAGACTATTTGATTCAATTTCATTCCTACAAATGGTGGCATAAGTTTCTTTTCTTTATAATAGATTCCACTTTGTCAAATGCATGGCTTTTGTGCCAAGCAAATTGTGAGGCTTGTGGTGAAGGTAGCCACCAAATGAATAGGTGGGATTTTCACTATTCCGTTGCCAAAGAGCTTATTCTTCTACAAATCATACCCTCTCATTTGCACCCTACACAACCCAATCTACTCCACTTCAGCATGTTCCAGCCTATTACAAGATTTGTAACAGAAGGCGGAGTTATTGTTATTGAACGTATGAGGTGTTCTTATGTAACAAGTTGTACTTCTTCAAAGCACACACAAGTAGAAAGTAGTCTCTTAAAATTTTCCAATGATCTAACATGGTGTTCTTTATATAGAATGGTTGCTTTCATTCACTAGAAGAAAAAGCAAGGTTTTGCGACTGCGGTTTGCGACTAGTTTGTAGTCGTATTGGACGTTTGCGACTTGGTGATATTCTGGAGTCCACAGTCGCAATGAACAAGTCGCATGAGTTGCACTGCAGTTGCGAGGTTGTTTGTCATTCGATAGGCAATGGAGAACTTCGTCGATGAACTGCTGTGATGTGGTTGCTGATGTGGAAGTTATTTCACTTATTTGTGTGCAATTGGTTTGCGACTAATGTGCAACTGGTTTGCGATTGATATACAACTGGTGTGCAACTAGTTTGCGATTGATGTGCAACTCATTTGTGACTAGAGTGCAACTGGTTTGCGATTGACATACAACTCGTTTGCAATTGGTGTGCAACTAGTTTGTGATTGATGTGCAACTAGTTTGCGATTGACATACAATTGGTTTGCAACTTGGTTATAATTTATAGAGTTGTAGATTATAGAAATCTACAAATTGTAGAAATCTACGAAATATATAAATATTAGAATTTCACTATCAAAATTCATTACACAAGAATGCTATAACTTACCATTCTTATCTGTTCAAGCTGATGGTATTCTTGACAATCGATATGGGACAATTGAATCGATTTTCAGTCATGTTCTAGTTGCATTGCACTTGTTCTCTAGTTGCATTTGAATCGTTTTTTAGTTGCACTGTAGTCGGGCTCTAGTTGCATTATAGTTGATTCCTAGTTGCATTTGAGTCATTTCTAAGTTGCAATCTTCTAGTTTTTAGTTGCAGCCTGTAATCAAAGCGATTGCATTTTTCCACGGTGGACTCTACTTCGCGGATAGTTGTCCACATGGACAACTGCGATGAATACTGGATGTAGAATACCTCATGTCAGTTCTTCTGTTACAATATCGTAACCCTATTCTTCATTTTCCGACTACTTTGCGACTACAACTACATACACGTGAAATTTGGTGCAAATACAGAGGGCTACAGTCACATCTCAGTTGTATAGGACACATAGTCGCATCTCAGTGGGTTGCAACGGACACTTTTTTCTTCTAGTGATTAGATGTAAAGAAATCTCTAAGCTCAACAACCTACAATGGCTTGCCAAAAATCTCACAAGGATCTATAATACAAAAGCAACTTAGTATGAAGACCCAAACATATTTAAGTCACCTATAGTTCATTGCCTATTGAGTACAAAGGGATTGAGGATCCCTAACATCAACCTACAGTTGGATTGCTAAGTATGAAAGTTGCATACTTTTACACTAGGTGCGTTTGTCTCATCTTTGAATATTTTTTGTAGAAGCTTATACTTTGTAGATTATTATTGTGCAAGTAAGTTTCTAGAACAACATTTGTAGTTTGAATTAGGATGGATTTCCTTTAAAGATTGGAATGTGCATACTAAACCATGGCCCCTAGTTTTATACCTTCCTTCATTTTTCTTATTGCATTCCTTACCTTAAGTGAATACAAGTTTTTCTTTTGAAATTGTTGGTGAATGTATTTAGTGCATTTGAATTTTTTTAAGTACACTATGATATTTGTGTCTATGGTTGTAAACCTTTCCATCAAGAATTTGCATTTCTACTGGCTTTGTATACAATGACACTATTGTTTGGAGCCACAACGCAAATTATGTAATTGAAGGCAAAACTCCCTACTACCTATAGACACTCATTGGTGCACCAATTACAAATCCGTGGATCCAATCACACTTCCAAATGTGCAACCAAGGCACTTACTCAGACTAACAA